>OX336393.1:392204715-394704715 GCA_946902985.2 Meconema thalassinum | reverse complement strand
TTTAGATATCAGGCGATGACGCGTGACCCTGACCGTTTTTGTATAAAAGCAAGCTGGAGCAGGCTTAGTTAGCTCACTTCATCACAAGCACTTGGCGAACAAGTTGCGTCTACGCTGAGCCAAGGCACATGGTTGCCACGTCTACGAAGAAGTACTTTTCAAATCGTGATAGTCATGAGAAGTGCTGCGCAAACGAGTTGGAACTTAGTAAGTTTCTGGTGAGGAGAATCACTGAGGTGATTGTATTTCTACAGACATTGGTGGAAATATTTATATTTCCAAAAAAAGGACATATGCTAGACTTGGTCTAGAAAATAGTATTTGTCACAGTCCAATAGTAAATTAATACTTGGATGTTTAGATCCATTTAAAGTCAGTTTTCATATTTTGTAACTATTTAACCACTTCAATCCGTCAGTACATTGAAGAATAGTCTATAACGGTGGCGTTCATTTACGCAAGGGAAACTGCAGGTTGCTTAGCGCATGGCAGATGGTGATATACAAACCATGCCCAGGGAACGATCTTCAGAACAGCCGTTAACTGCTTAGACTGTCAACGTTTTTCTTGTACTGATGAGATTACAGTGAGTTAGGTTACAACTGACACATTTAAGAAGAGATCGCTTAGATCTGACCCTTTTCAAACAAACTGTTATGGCTTTGTTAGAAGCCCATATTAAAATGGAACTACAGTCATTTAAAACGTCGAAAGATACTACCACTATGTCTGACTAGACGATTTGTGGGTCTACAATGGCGGCCGATACAAGGATTATACGTGCTTGTCCGATAGGGCATATCTACGGATAAATCTGGTATAGACCAGGTTTACTACACTTCAAGAACATCAAGAAATGTAAGCCACATTTGAATTATTTTATGCTTAGCTAATTGGAACAAACTATTTTTCTGCAGATGACCAACACATTTTTTTTCGTCATATTTAAAGCTTGTAATGATTTACGCAAGACTTGTTAGATTTATTCTGAGCATTTTCAGCACTCAGAACAGTTTAGGATCGATGACCGAGCATTTTGAGCATTTATTTGAATTTTTCATATTTTTGGGAAATCACGGTAATCAGCCGATGTAACTGTAAAAGTTAAATTTATTTTTGTTGAGGAATGGATATTTTTTCCATATTCGAAGGTTCGAACATGTGGATTCTCACATAATGAGATGATAATTAAACATATTTGAAATAATAATAATAATAATAATAATCCACTAATAATAATAATAATAATTTTCATAATTTTTCTAAATAATTCTTGGATATTATATTTTATAATAATCATATGTATTGAGAAAGAGCCTATGAAGTAGTTGAAACATTTCTAGTATGGAGCAGGAGATTTTACGAAGGAGAGTGGTTAGCGCAAGCCCGCATTCAACCTACATTTCAGTTCTGGTTGAACAGTTGATATTTGCAATGAGCAAAGTATATGTTTCATATAACACGGAGAGGCATGAAACGGGAAGCAATTGATATTTGTATCAAATAGGATTTTTGTATTTATATAAAATCATGACGTAAATACACTTCGAAAGTGAAATGAAGCTTTTCATAAGTATGGTAAATTCACGGGTTGAACTGAATGGTAAAATAAAATAAACTTGTAAGTTTATTAATCTTCCAGTGTTGATAACAAGCAGAGGCTTGATTTATTGTATAAATTTTGGGAAGATAATTTATGTGTGTGGAATAGTTGTAATGCCATTCCCAGGTGCGCAGGTTTAAGTCGCAGGAATGAAGGTTTTTTCGAGCATCAATCAAATAGCAGGTTCGATGGCTCAGGTTTATAGTTGGAGTATTGGAGCCACACATTTCGTCGTATGAATAACCCGAAGGTTATTTCTTTGAAACCATCAGTTCTTATTTCAACCTTGTTTACGAATTCCATTTAGAATTTGATTTTGCTAGAACCCGGATTTGTCATGATAGTAGTTTATTCTTCTTCAGAGGAAGACCTTTGCCGTTGTTGTTGTTGTTATAATATTGTGTCCTTACACAAATAGTAGAATGGGCCACTGCCAATTTAAAATAATTCTTTAACCACGAATAATTTGAAGGATATTTTCAATCCTAGTGCCATGAACTAAATGAATTCATTATAAGACTACAATTCTGATTTCCGCATTCTGTCGAAGAATTGCAAGTTGTAAAAGTTGCTAGAAATGGCCATAAATATAAATATTTTTTTCATAATAATTCCAAGTGGAAAATCTAATAGTTGAATGGTTCAACCATTTATTGATCAAGTTGATGATTCAGAAATCATATATTTTGTTCGGAACTTGAAGTTCATAATCGAGTCACTTCTCGAATGTTTAATGTCAGAAGAACAATTAATTGTTGTTGTGCTTCGCACAGTTCTTCGATGCTATGCTCAATGGTCAAATATTTTTCAGATGTTGTTAATATGTGTTAATAATTTGTGTTGCTACGATGATAATAATAGTTTCAACGATATATTTTTGAAAACTGGAAAACAAATGAAAGTTTAAGAAATTCTATAAACATTTATTCTACGAGTGTTAATATCATGTAAATAGTCAAACAGTGATCTACGTTATTTCCAGTATGGACAATTCATTTTGCACTGGAATAAAATGTTAATAATTTTGGAACACAGTCCACAGGACTAACAATCGGACTTGTGTTTTCAAAAAGATTGTCAGATGTGTTTGGAAGATTCTGTATATTGTGTGTAAATAAGAGTGTGGATCGCCACACGTGGATGATGCTGCTTTGAGCATTATTCTTGCAGTCAGATTTTAACTTTAAATAAACTGAGATAATTTTACCAGATGTGTTTCACCCAATTAAATCTCCTTCTATCCTTATTGTTGCATTGAGCCAAAAATCAGCAAAGCATTTTTATAAATTTGATGTCGTTTTTGCGTTTTGCTTTAACCCATCTGGCGCTCCGGGATATTTTGATTCTCGTGCTGACTGATTATTGGTAAAATGCATATGTGGTCGTGCGGACTCCGGTCTAAACGGGCACAGTGTCTCATCTCAAAATGTTCTCGAAGTTTTCCTCCATTTCTGAAGACCAACATTTCCCTTTTTGATATGTTCATATCGGAATCGTGGCTGGAGCACCATTCTACCATATCATTTACTGATTCCTGAAGTTTTGCAATATCTGTCTGCGTCGGCATACGAAATTACTCTCTACCGTTGGGTCATTCTTGAGATCTCTTCTGCTGTTAGTATATATATATTATATTGGAGGGGGCTTTGGATGTCACCCTGTAGAGCCCCATTTCTTTGAACCACTGGATCTGACATGGAGAGATTATCGGTAATTCTTATTTCGTTCCATCGCAGTATGGATCTGGCAATTTGTGTCCATATGTTGTTTTTGTGCAAGGTTTCCTCTCATCGTTCGATCACTAGACATCTGTTTATTAAGTCAAATGCATTGGTAAAGTCTATAAATGACGGCACCTAAAAGAACCCACCTAGTTTTGAATTTATACGGAAGTCGAATCTTAATAGAATCCTAACCAACTGTGGTAGGAGTGCTGACACAAAATACCCTCTCCTAGCTGTGCTAAAAAGCTGAATATTCAGCAGGAATGTCTTATACAGGCTCTTCCTGGTGACACAAACGAGTTCTTGGTGTTGACGGAGGGTTCAATAGAATGAATTTGCGGCATTTATAGTAGCTTGTAATTTATGCACGACGAAAAAAAATTTATAATGCAATTACTTTGCTGCCTTTTAGTTGCTTGCGGCATACCGGGAAACTGTGGCACGTCGATCGTCTTCCTCGCACGTGCAACGGTAGTCCACGTGCTACTATTGTGTGGCATGCAGTACGAATATCCTTTTTGTAGTGACAATACTTGTTTCTCTGTTATTTGTTTGCTGCCAATACTGTCTCACATAAACTAGTGGCAAAGGTGCTGATATCGTAAAATGTGCGCTAGAATGCTATACAGTTGTAACTTGACACACAGAGTGCGGTTGCATGTGCCACACAGAGGATGCTTCACGATCAGTTTGCCATCAGGTGACGGAAAGACAGGAAATGCCACTAAGCGTCCACTGGATGCTATCTGAACACTTAGCCTCGCTATTTGAACCAAAGCCCAAAAGTCGGCTGGGTCTGCTCGCAATAGTACATTATGCAACAAGCCTATAATGTCAATAACTAAGACTCGAGTATGTTTATAAAACGAGCGAAGCGAGTTTTATAATTTCCATACGAGTGTCTTAATTATCATTATAGGCAATTTGCATACGACTGTTTATGTTCGACGATAATTATAACTTTATTATATGTTCTAACATAAATATTCATAAATATCTGTCGATATTCTGTCGGTTGACTTCGTCTTGGGAATTGTGTGAGCTCAGCATTTGATCTCTAGCCTACCCAATAACGGATCCCAAATCTTTGAAACATTGTTTATCCTGAAGTTGCACCAACAGATAGCGCACAAGTAGCCTACAATGTATGATCTTTTTGTAATTTTGGTCAAATAACACAAAATAGGTTGTTACAAACGCTTTAAAATTAAAATGTATCGACTAGTTATTCTTCAAATTCGAAGCGTATAGAATGTCAATGGGAGGTAAATCAATTTAGTCCCAAATAGAACAGTAACGGTATCTGGCGGAAAAAGTTTCGCATAAGAAATACATTTACTGAACATGCAGCTGGATTATAATTTCCGTGGAAATAATGTCATGCCACTGCTTCCTCCATGGCATTATGGTGTATTTATGTCAACAACTGCATTTACTAAAATTGTCGGCTAAATCTTACGAATGTATGGAACTTGGAGTTGCGGATATTAAGGTACAGTGCTATTTCTTTTGCAATATTGCCCAGTTCGTTTATGCATTGTAACTACATGGCTGATCCAATATAGGCTACATTGTCAACTTCCAAATCTTGTAATTCATGTCCGACATGTTGGATATTCAGTGCATGTCAAACGATATCTTTACCTAATTGGTCAATGAATGAAAATATTGAGCTCTGATTGGTTGGAAAAATTGTGTCGTAATGAAAAGTAGTACTTTAATGACACCCATTATGATACAGTTTCCTGACATATAATATTTACATATCGACATCGTCGAACATAAATTATGGTATCGAAACTAACTGCGTTCCTAGCTAGTGGGCTTATTGAAAATATACAAAATATTCAATATTTCTATTAAAAGACAAGAAATTTGTCGACCTTCTCGAATTTCCCCCCACCCTCTATTCATTCTACTTTAGAGCCGTGTCCATCTATAATAGTATTAACAAGGGGAAATGACTTATTTATATTTATTTCACATCCAAATGATCCTGTGATGATGATGATTGTAGTTTTTAGGTAATATGCCCCTGGTAATACAGTTAAATATACACATTTGCGTTGGTTAAAAGTTTTAATGTGGATTCCTAAATACGAAATCAGTCTGATATAACACCAAATAAAACTAATAATTAAAATAACAAAGAAAAACATACAGAATACAAACATTAGAATTTCAGATTGAAACAAGTTCTTTGAGTTAATGATCACTTGATAATTTAGATTGCTCGCCCTAACCCACTCTCACTTATAAAGAGAGTGATGAGATCATCAGCCATTCATCATCGACTAATATAAGATCGAGTGTCATCTGCAAACCAAGGTTTCTTCTTAGATCTAGAGTCTAGACACTCGGTCAAAATGTGGGCCACGGTGAATATGGCTCCACACGTTATGGACATTTCAGAAGGCGGATCTTGCATGATCTATCCTTAGCCTGCACAAAATTACGCAATTCCTCCATGCCCGACAGGAATGAGGAATACTCATCCTCGTGAGTACAAACGAGATGATGTAAGTTAACTTTCCACTTCATTCTTACACACTGAGTTTATAATTTTATTTTATTGACCAAAGTGGCCTTGTTGTGTACATGATAGAGAAGTGTGTCACTGTTGCCAAGTTTCATTAAGGGGCAGATGACCTCGTAGTTCTGTCCCTTAAAACAACAATAACTAACTAACTAACAAGTTTTATTATAGACTAGAAAGTTTTCTCAGTAGGTCAGCATGTTCATTTGTGGACCGACTTAAAAGTTTCTTATGGAGGATAGTTTAAACGTGAAGATTCATGCGGAAATCTAACGCAAAATCTTGAACTGAACTGACACATGGCTGACACATCTTCCATAAAGCCGTCTATCTGGGAAACACGTAGAGTTATCTATCACCATTATCTGGAATCTGTTCGCCTTTATCAAGGAGGAAGGGCGGGATGGGTGGAGTTATACGAGACCCCTGACGGTCATTTGAGAGGAAGCTTTTACTTTCCATTGATTTCTTCCCACAGCCTCAAGACGGATTCCACGTGTGAACTCTCTCTCCCATCTCCATCCCACTCGGTCTTGCATGGCCGCCTGGCGTAGCAACGTGTGTTAGAGGCGTGGAGGAATTTCTCATATTATTTGTAGTAGTAAATAATGGTAGTTATGACATTTCCTTTATATAATATATTATCTCAATGATAACAAGTAGTTCCGTGAAGAACTATACAGCCTATTTTCATATATCCTACTTATGTTAACTGCCACAATCAACATACAAAATTTCAGTTTAATTGCTGTAACAGATTCGTAGATATTGAGAACCGTCTAAATATTTCAGATGGCCGCCAGGTTGGATTTTTATTTTTGTACTATTACATTAAGATTATTGTGTACGTGTGGTTTTCAAACTTCAATCGCATGATTAGACAACAAGAAGTAAAAACGAGATTTTAAAATTACGCACAGCAGCCATCTTGTAATAATGCAAACCATTGAAATAAATTAGATGCCAGTGGATCAACATTTGTATAAGCATTTAACGTGCAACGTTTCACGGCACTCGGATAGTTAATTCGCGAGAAACGTCCATTTAAATATTTATACTTCGCGTCGCCGCCATGTTGGATTTGTGCTCACCAGGTTCCTGAAAGTCCTATAGCTTAACATATGTTCATAGTCTCTATGAACATAAAAAAATTCAGTTTGGTTGCTGTAAAAGATTCATAGATATTGAGAACCGTCTAAATATTTCGGGAGCTCACCATTTAGGAGTGTTATGTGTATAGGCCATAGAGTTATGTACCATTCAAGGACAATTATTGCCTAGGTTCATTATTCAAACTTTCACTTCGATCGCATGATTACGACACAAGAAATTAAAACTTAATTTTAAAATTTCGCACAGCCGCCATCTTGAGGTTATGTAAGCAATTGAATTAAATTAGATGGCAGTGCATTACAATCTGCCAAATCAATTACTGTACCACATTTCACTGCGCTCAGAGAGTTAAATCACGAGAAAAGTCTATTAAAATATTTTAAATTCGCTTCGTCGCCATGTTCGTTTCGTACTTTACAGGTTTATGAAATATACATAGGTATACCTGTATCAGTACCCTTTATCACCGTAAAAAATTGCAGGGTGATATCTGTAATAGTTTCGGAGATATAGAATGTCAGAGAAATATTTCGCACAGCCGCCATTTTGAGGTTATGTAAACAATTGAACTAAATTAGACTCCAGTGCGTTACAATGTGTATAAACATTTGCTGTACCAAGTTTCATTACATTTAGATAGTTAAATCGCGAGAAACGTCTATTTAAATGTCTCAAATTCGCTGGGCTGCCATGTTGGTTTTGTAGTCACCAGGTTTTTGAAAGTCTCATAGGTGAACTTCTAGTAGTGCCCTTTATCACCGTACACAATTTCAGGGCGATATCGGTAATAGTTTCGGAGATCTTGAATGCTAGTGAAATACTTCGCACAGCCGCCATGTTGGATTGGAGAGACGTAACAAAATTTGATGGGCACGGTCAAGGTCGCCGGGAATAGTGCTTTGAACTTCACGAGTTTCATTGAAATCGCTCTAGCCGTTTCGATTTTATTAGGGGGGGGGGACACACACACGAATCACACACACACGCACACACACACACACACACACACACGCGCACACACACACGGACAAAAGGTGATCTCATAAGCCTATTTTTTCAAAATTGAAAATAGGCTAAAAAACGGTATGCCCATGAAAATAAATTTGAAAATATTTCAGCGCCTACAACTCCACCAGCAACTCTCAGACTATCTTCGGTTCCTGATCTTAGCTTGCATCATGGGAAGTGTTGTCACGGTGGGTGAGTGGTTATCGTGTCGGACTGCCAACCCCCAAGCATGCAGGTTCGCTCCTGGCCGTGGTAAGTGATTTTTGAAATGCGACAAAAATCACGACATGCATGTCGTACGTTGTTGGCATGTTAAAGAACAAATTTGAATTCAGTAGACCGTGTTCATAATGGCAAAATTAATCTCAGAATTTTCCTCCAACACAAAAGAGTTCCTCCTTTGTCTACTACAGAGCAGTATAGTGTCAAGGAGCTTATATATCTAACCCCCTTGACTTTCATAGCGTTCCAAGGAACAACAAAAATTCGATATGCAAGCTGCCCTCTGGGTGTCAAATAACAAAGCTTGCACCCGGCACCCGAGACCATACGATATTATTATTATCACGGGAAGTGGAAACAAGAAGTTCCGTGAAGAACTATACAGCCTACTTTTCATGCCACTGATTATTCTACAGAATATGAACCTATCTAGAATAATGACGAAATTAAGTTGCTAATATCGAAATTTCCAATTAGTTCGAAATACTGTATACCTGGCATAATGTATCCTAATACAGCACTACATTTGGCAGCCCTGATGACTGAATATATTCTTAGTTCCATCTCTTAAGGTACAAAATACAAAATTTGGTTGAAGTCCAATGAATAGCATGGACGTTACATGCAGTTAAACATTGGATCTAACAGCGCGCGTAAAATCACGTTGGCAACAATGTCATGCATGTATTGGTCAGAAATAATCTGAAATAATATGATCTATTGTTGTGCCAATTTTGAATGAAATCCATTAGTTGGTATAGAAGTTACATGCATTTTAAAATTGGACCTATCAGCAGGCTTAGAATCATGTTGGCAGCACTGACGTATATTAGTTACTCCAAATTCGTCTAGAATGCTAGGTACTATACGTGTGCAAAGTTTAGAGCTATTGGCTTGCATACTTTCTGATATATTGATATTAGGGTAACAAAAATAAGGACAGCACATATTAACAGTTGGCAGCCCTGGTTGTTCCTTAGAATACGCATAGTCATATCTGTTATGGTACACATAGCACATACGAAATTTGGTTGAAATCCAAATGATAGTATGGAAGTTACATGTATTTAATGTTGGACCTGTCAGCAGGCTTAGAATCATGTTGGTAGCACTGACGAATATAAGTTACTCCAAATTAATATAGAATGTCAGGTACTATACGTGTGCATAGTTTAAAGCTGTCGGCTTGCATACTTTCTGATATATTGGTATTTGGATAAAATAAATTAGGAGCATTTATTAACAGTTGGCAGGCATGGTAGGTCTTAAGAATACGCTCAGTCATATCTGGTTATGTACACATACAACATACGAAATTTGGTTGAATTCCAATTGATAGTGTGGAAGTTATATGCATTTAAAAATTGGACCTATCAGGAGGCTTATAATCATTTTGGCAACACTGCCATGTTTGGCCTCCTGGAAATTAAACCGAATTATTATGATCTGTACGTGTGCCAATTTTGAAATAGCTGCCATTCATACTTTCCAAGATATCCAACATGGAGCTCAAATTTCAATTGCGATTTTTAGCAGTTGGTAGCACTGACATCATTTTCAAATATGGCCGTGAGATATTCAGGTATAGATCTTTACTCCTACCAAATTTTGTTTCGATTGCTGCAGCCGTTTAGGAGTTGATAGGGGGGGGGGGACACACACACACAGCCAGACAGACAGACAGAAGGACAGACAGACAGACAGACAGACAGACACACATTTGCCCGATCTCATAAGTCTACTTTTTCCTCATTTTTGCAAAATGTGAAAAGTAGGCTAAAAATCAGCTTCACAGAAGTATATACTGCTCGAGTCCAAGCTCCGTGAACCTGATAGGCATGTGGATCGTGGACGTTGTCGATGTATGATGACAGACGTGCTGGGTTCCCGGTCCGTGCGTTATAATAGAACCAAATACATGACTCATTCATTCGCAACACCACAGTGGTTTGAGCAACGACCCTATTTTAGCATTATTGGAATAAACAGGAATTCCAGCTAACACGGCGGGCTGATAACATGCCCTTCTCTTCTTGCTTGCCCTTTCCCCTCAGAGCTTGCATCCGAGCAGTGGTTGAATACGGAAATAACCCTTTCACAGCAGTCTCTCTTTACTGAATTCTGACCAAATGGACATAGTGAGTCCAATCTCATGGGGGAAGATCACTGCACAATGTATATGGTGCGTTCAAAAAGTAACGAGCCGGAGGCTGTAATGCGCAAATGGGTGACGACATCAGTTAATCGTGGCGTGTGTAACGAGGTGTGTTTCCGACCAGAGCATGGAAGGTCACAGCCCGTCGCTAGAGGGCACGCGTGCACGTCACGTGACGATACAAAGCGAGCCGCAGCATGCATCAATCGTCCAACACTGAGAGTCGCATTGCAAACAGTGACATGGAGGCGTCAAACGAAGAGCAAAGAGATGTTGTTTGGTTTCTGACAGCGAAAGGAGTGGGGGAACGGACATTCATCGCCGAATGTCACAAGTGTACGACAAACACTGCATTTCCCTTGCAAGGATCAAGGCGTCGCACAAGCGCTTCAGGGAAGGACGGGTGTCGTTAGCCGATGATGCCCGGTCTGGGGCACCCCCCTGCCTTACCGATGACAACGTCCAGCTGGTTGATGCACTCATTACCGAGGACCACCGAGTGACAGTGAACGCCATAGCCGCCGTGGTCGGATTGAGCGTTGAAAGTGTGCACACCATCATGAAGGAACGACTGCACTTGCGTAAAGTGTGTGCCCAATGGGTGCCCCATGGTCTTCAACCACTCCAGGAAGCATGTTGAATGGCCTGCAGCCTTGGTCTTGGCTGGACGATTAATGCATGCTGCTGCTCGCTTTGTATCGTCACGAGACGTGCACGCGTGCCCTCTAACGACGGGCTGTGACTTTCCACGCTTTAGTCGGAACCACACCTCGTTACACACGCCACGATTAGCCGATGTCGTCACCGGTTTGCGCATTACAGCTCCCGGCTCGTTAATTTTTGAACGCACCTTATACAGTACATACAGTAAACTGATTGATTTTCAGTCGGTGAACACGTCTATGTGCCCAATTAAATAGGACGTGGAGAAAAACTTATCTACTCTCACTGGCTTACTGTTAGATATTACACGAATTAATTATACAGTTCTCAAAAGGAGGATAATTGGATGATACATATCTTTAATCAGGCAAACATCGTCAGGTCATATTCATTAAAGATGTTTATAGTGTTGGTGAATTACGTACAACGTATATACAATTATTTAGTTGCAAACTTTCTTATAACGAGTGATATTTCTTTACGTATGTTCCGTTAGTATAATATTGGGTTTATGTTGGTAATACTAGTTATGGTGGCAAGACATGCAAACACCTTGACACCGTTACATAAATACTGCAGTGAAGTACTTATAGGATTACTGAAAAATCCCAGTTGCCAACTATCATGAATGACATAGCACTGCCCCCTGATAGCAGACATTATTTTGGCTGTTGCGGTTTTATGTTGATCACACACTCCTCGATACACTTACCTTAATACTGATGTGGAACAAATTTCTTCAGTTCTTCCCACGAATTGCTGTCCGTTGCAGACTGATTGAAAATCCACTGTTCATCATTCCAGCCAGTACTGTGGTGCTATCTGTTGGAATATTATCTGCCAATACGAGTATGGCTGTCAAGTGCGGTTAATTACCAGACCGTAACAATTAAGTTATTAAATGTCTATAAAATGTCTATGATTTACATCTCTTCCCCAACCATGATGCGGTTTTCGAGAATCTGCCTCTCAAAAGAGAGGGCTCGATACACTTACCTTAATACTGATGTGGAACACTTTTCTTCAGTAGTTAAGCTACGTGACACGCAAGCTCCTTAGGACACATAAATCATTCGCTGCGAGGGACCACGGGTGTAAGTTAGGCAAGCAAGTCTAACCAAGGCTTCCTTCCCACTACCAGCGCCAGTCTCGGTAGTGTTCCGGTCGGTTTACTTCACTTTTCGTTATCGCATTCTGTAAACCAGGAAGCGACGAGAAATCAAAGCTAGTTGGAAAGAAATGAGTTAAACAAACAGACATTGAAATAGGTTCGCCACACACTGAAATTCATAGCTAGTGTCACATACTCAGACCAGATGTGACTCCGCATCAGTTCATCTGACTGCAGAGAGCTATTGCAGCGCCTGTCGCGTAGGCAAACCCTTGAACACAAACACGCTGCGACAAAGAGTCAACTCAGGTGTGTACAGAGGCTGTTGGTATGAGCAATTAATCAATCCGTTCGCCAAACACAAATATTAATTACAGTTTAATTACCAGCTATTTGAAGCTTAAGTAGCAATATAAACAGAGCACTCGAATGTCAACCAATTTCACCGACAGTGGTTCTAGCGCTAGACACCAGGGATTACCAAGGAGTCAACGTAGCTGAGCAAGTCCATTCGCACGCTACGACTGCGATAGAGATGGGCAGCATGTAAGTTCGAATCCCGTTACTGGTAGCAACCATCCAGAGTGAGATTCTTCCCGTTTCTATTCACACCCTCCCCATGTAAATGCCGGGATGGGGCCACATTTCAAAGTCCCTGACTCTAATATACAATGCTTATCTAGGCTAAGTACAGAGAGCTGATGACCAGGATGTGCCAATACTCTAAAACAAACTGAGAACAGCCAACAACAACGCTTACTAAATCATGTCCTGTGGTCTCCTTCAAATTCAGGTCTTTCTAGTTGATTCCCGTTCGTGACCTGCGCTTATTTTTTATGGGCGCTCATTTGTGACAACAAAGCAACAATGATAATAATAATAATAATAATAATAATAATAACACTAGTATGCAGAAAATAGTTATTTTAGAGACCTGCTCCACAATTCGTTCCTCAACCTACCAGTTAAGAGAACTCCACTCCTTCTTGCAAAAAAATGCCGATGAAATGGTGATTTACACCCAACGATATGGTGAACTTACGAAGCATAATAATAATAATAATAATAATACTAAAAATGAATGAAACTACCTTGATTGACGTTGTGATTCCTAACAACAAGAATCTCCAGTAAAAACACATAGAAAAGATCAGCAAATATAGCGAGTTGGTCGGCCCTATCAAAAGGCAATGGCATGTAGGACGGGTAAAGAACGTACCTATCATTGTCTCAAGTACGGGCTTGATCCCAAGTACCTTGCTCCAAGGCCTTAAAGAACTGAATCTGGATACTCAAGTGTACAAACTAATGCAGAAGGCAGTACTTCTTTCAACAACCCGAATCGTTCGGAAGTTCATTGGTAGCGACTTTCTAGCTTAGAATTGGCTGTTCCAGCAACTATACTTTGGTTCCCTGAAGCTCGTATAGTTATGTTGTGATGTACCAGCAATGTGATATATGTACTGTGTAAAACAATAATAATATTAATAATATAAACAAAATGCGGAATACGAAAATTAGAATTTCAAATCAAGGAAGAGCCACGCTCTCATTCACTCGAAGACTTGATAGCTGGCCCTAACCTACTCTCTCTTATCAAGCGGATGACGATATAAGCAGCCCCTACGTTATCGGCTAATATAAAACTGAGTGTATTCTACACACCAAGATTTCTTTGTAAATCAGCATGATCCACACAATTGGTTAAAATATGGCCCACGGAGAATACGGCTTCACAAGCACAAATGTGTTTTTCCCCTTCAAATCAGGTGGATGAATGAATGACCGACTCTTAATCTGCAAAAAATGACGGACTCCCTCCATAATTTATATGAAATGGCGAAGTCCTCATAAACACCAATCAACGACGCAGAGGATTCTATCATGGGAAATAGACATGTTATGGTCCAGCTGAGAATGAAATCCGGGAGCCTTCGAGCCAAAGCCTAACGTGGAAACCTTGCAGCTAAAGGTGTCCCCAAAGCAATGCAGTGGGGTTCGAACCCTGACTCAGGTGTCATTTTCAAGTCTTACTCAGAAGTTGTGCTGTTTGCGGTGTGATTTGTTGCATTAGAGGAGCGCTGCCATCAACCATCGAATGTTTGTTCTCGTTATTGTGAGTGACTACGAAAGCCCATTATATTTTAATGCCGCCGGTAATTGCGTCACAGTGGATACTTTCGATATGAATGGCACTTTATTGGTCGTAATATGAAACCGACGAATCTCCCATTCACATTAACAGCATTAGTACAGCAATTCCAAAAATAATGCGATTATACGTGATCATACAGTAAAACAAACAAAAAACAGCTATCTGAAATTATCGTAGAAAGTGGATACGAGAATTGTAGGAAATTTAAATGAAAATCCACGATTATTCAGAATTGTAATATTGACAGTTAAATTGTTGTTCTTTCATTTAGGGCCATGGACATCGTGGCCATCAGCGCGAGTAATATTGCTGCAACTCATGCCCATCATAATATGAAGCATTAAAGTCTATAAACACGGCAATCTAAGCCGGCTGTGACTGGCACAGATCGCGGGCGCGCGTTCCCGGTTTAGCCGATGGAGGAGCGCAATTTCACACTTTTACCAAACATGTTCAATAATATGTACTTACAGTGCTCATAGGCGATGCTGAAAATGTCCTCCCTCTCTTGTAAGACACACCTGACATCTGCTGATGAAAGAATGTCTGTCAACTCTTTTATTATTTACGGAGCCTGTTTCCTTGAATCGTTTAGCGTGCCTCCTAATTAGGCAACTGGAAACTTGATTCGAAATTTTCGTCTCGTTTCAGAACAAGATTTTCTGCTTTTCATATACGAATTATAGATATACACACGTTCGAGCAATGTGAATTGGTGTCTAGGCATGACCAACAATCACAGTAATCACAATACTCACTAAAAGTGTAACACTAACGTCGAAGCCATGCAGATACACGTCCATATGAATGACAAAACACGTGTGAACTAACGATATGAGTCAGCGGAGCGCGCCAACCACCGGCTGAACCGCGTACGCACGCCCGCGATCTGCGCCAGTCACAGCCAGCTTAGCATGCCTTGTTTATCGGGGCGCACATAGATAATGACCCTAATTAAAATGTGTCTCTTTATAAACGTAACTAATCATGGCCTTCAAGAAATGTTTCTGCTACCCTCCTTTACGTTATGTTCTTCTACAGTAGCCTTCCTCCTCGTCCTCGTCTACTCCTTCCTCCTCGTCCTTTTCTACTCTTCCCTCGAGTATCCAATCGCAATATTTCCCTGTAGCGTTTCTTCATGCATGTCTCTTCACAGTCTTCCATTTCAATTCAACCTAGCAATGCGGTCTTCTTCAGCTAACATTAAGAAAACCGGTATTTAATTAAAATATTACTGTTATATCTAAGTCCACTAACTAATGTTGGATAAGTAAGGAATTCTATACCGTATTAAATATTATAATGGAATATTATAATATCGTATGGCCTCGGATGCCGGGTGCAAGCTTTGTTATTTGACGCCCAGAGGGCAGCTTGCATGTCGAATTTTGTTGTTCCTTGTAACGCTATGAAAGTCAAGGTTGGTTGGTTGGTTCCTCAGTTTAGGGGCTGCGACAACGCGGTCATGTAGCCCCGGTACTTTGGGTATGTGTAGAATGTGTCTGATAACCGGTGTTATCTGTTTTCAAATCAAGTAAGGATTCCAGACATTGAATTTTTTCAAGTAGTTCCTACTTTTGCCGCCAAACGACTATTAGTTCAGAACTGGTTACCAGATGCCATCGCAGTCGGCTCCTGGCGACGTACGTCGGAACCTAAGAGCGTTTGTCAGATGTTTAACCTAACCTATAATTTAGCTTCACACAGGTGTAATTAGTGGAAGGTTCTTTAACATGCCATTAAAAACAACGTAATGAAATGGATATCCTTAAAAAAAATTATTGACAAATATCGTTTCTCAGGAAAATTACAAAATCAAAATCAGGTAATCTAGTATATCAAGTAAGGTTTATCATATCCTAATACCCCATTTAGACGTCTCGGTCGCGATCCCGATTATCTCTGATCGGGATAATGTCCAATCGCGATCAACGACATTTGTCATTGGTACGTGTTTAGAGACGTCCCATCATGAAACAACAGGATAATCGAGTAAAACAGCATGGCATCGCTAAGGTCTGCCAACTTTTGAATACCAAGTGTTATAGCAGAAATTTACAGTAGTTTCTTTCCTCCAGTTTTGAAGTATTTCAGTTATTCTTTATACATAATTCAACCTGCTAATGTATATTCTTAAATATATACAAATGCTGAGGAGACGTGTAGGCAAGACCTACCCTTGGAGTGGAAATAAAAATATTTTGAAATATTTATTTACAGGTCTAGGATATTATTACATAAATACTTCTTTGTTCGTCCAGAGTCATTTGGCCCTAACGGAATCCCTTCTATGTCTATGACAATACATTTCGTGTCTCTCAATGTTCATATATCTGATATCAACCAACATAAATACAACCATCATGGCCAACTTTACGAACTTCTCGCTTTCAAAACACAAGATAATACAAAATGGCCATAATTTCCACTGCCTACTTCACTCACACAGCAGGCGGATAGAACACACCGGCGATCGCAATGGCCGCGAACGCTATTATCTCGTAGTGTGAACGGGATCGGGCTGATCCTGTTGGAGGGAAAGTTGATCGCGATAATGTTATCCTGTTGCGTTTAGACGTCCCAACTTAATCTGGATCAGCGCCTGATCGCGATCGCAACCGGGACGTCTAAACGGGGTATAATGCATTGGTAATGCTGCAAGAAGAAGTTGATTAAATTAGAATCTTAATGGAACTCTTTAAGGCTGGCACAATGTGTGACTTGTATTAGTTTTCAGTTGCCAACCAGTAGGTGCATTTTATATTCGGGTTTATCTTAGGCATATTATCTGCACACAACTAAGTGAGCCACAGAACGTTCTTGTTTCGAATGATATCTGACGTACTAGAAGCTACAGAGAGAGACCAGGACTGTAAGAGTGACTTCATCGGCAATCAGCGCCCTTCTTCAAAGAGAGTAGCCTATTGGGCAATTTGATCTGGATTGGGACAGGTACCCGGTTGGTTGGATCCTTAGTTTAGGGACTGCGACAACGTGGTCATGTAGCCCCGTGTACTTAGGGTGTGTGTAGAATCTGTCTGAAAACCAGTGTTAATTGTGATGGCTGTATTAGTGTGTGTTATCTGTTTTAATTCAAGTAAGGACTGCAGACGATAATTCCAAGTAGTTCCTACTTTTGCTACCAAATGCTACCGTCCACGACACCTAGCTCTCTGACTTGGCTACTAGATGGCATCGCAGTAAGCCCCTGGCGGCGAACGTTGGAATTAATATAGCGTTATCAATTCTAACCTACACATTTTGGATTCACACAAGTGTAGTTAGTAGAAGGTTCTCTTTCATGCCATAAATCTATGTAATGGGACCGCCGGTTTTATTTCCCCTCCGAAGGAAGGCATACAAGGGGATTGTTAACGCTCCTGAAAATCTGACGACTTCAACCGGATTTGAACCCGTGACCTTGGGCATAGAAGCTCAGCATGCTACTATCTACGCCACCGAAGCCACCGACAGGTACCTGAAAAGAGGACGTTGTGATTATAGATTATACATAGCCTATTGTGTTCGTCTGTTGACATGAGCCTATGTTTCATTTCAACAAGCCATATAAATTGGATTCTGTGGCTTATAAGTTGAGACAGAGTTCGCACATTGATTGTCTGCTGGTTTGGGCCGATATTTTGCGATCATTGGCTGCTAGCGAAGTGGGAAGCCCTGTCACTCCTGACTGGATTCCACATGATACGCTTATTCTCTTGGGGAGTGTGGATTCAGAGCCCTCCAGGGTGGGTCAAGTAAACTGTTACTCTGCTAGAAAAGCAGCACATTGGTAGCCTACGCTTATTCTCTTGAGTGTATATTCAAGCTAACTGTGACTAATTTTGAGCCAATCGAGGTACAGTACTTCCGACCGTGGGTCAGCATAGATAATGTGCATTACTGGGGTCAAAAGAGAATCCACTCAAATTAATATTCAATACCGTTTTTTGATGTGTAACATCTTTCCACTCGGTTGCTAGCTTGCCACGGTGGGTGAATGGTTAACGTGTCGGATTACTAACCCCAAGCTTGCAGGTTCGCCCCTGGCCGTGGTAAGTGATTTTTGAAAGGCGACAAAAATCACGACATGGATGTCATACGTTGTTGGCATGTTGAAGATCCCATTTGAAGTAGGGCTCGGAATATTCGCGTATTCGCATATTCGAATTGTATTCGAATACCGAATAGTGCGAATACAGCGAATATTATTCGAATATTCGCAACCTCACGAATATTAAAAAAATGAAAAATGAGGATGACGACTCACAGAGCAAGACATCATAAACTCTAAAATCGACAATTTCTGGGGCTTTTAAAAAGACGATTTCACATTAGTGATGAAGAATCGACGACAGGTGTAAGTTTAACCCAATTAGCGTTTGCTGTGGATTCACGTTACAAAAATATTTTACACGAAAATGCACAAGACACGGAAAAGATATGGGTGGAACTACAAGTGCAGATGCTTTCTTGTGATACCGGAGAAGATTCGGATGCTTCACAACCACAACCTCACTCATTCTCATCCAGCTTTGAAAGGGACCTGTACTTCATTTTCAAGCGTCCATATACGTCACCGCGCAGGAAAACTGTGGTCGAAGAGCTGGAAAACTTTAGGAACGCCCGTGAAACTGTAGGTGACCCCTGAAATGGTAGAAGGCTAATGAAAATTTATACCCCAGAATAAGTCAGTTGGCGAGAAAGTACTTATGCTTTCCCGGTATCTCCGTTCAATCAGAAATAAATTTTTCCACGGGAGGCAATATTGTTAATGCCAAAAGAACATGCCTTGATCCTGACAATGTTGACAAATTGATTTTTTTGGCCAAAATAAGAAAATTTTCTCGCGAAATAATCTTTGAGTTAAAAGCCTGTTGACACTGAATTTACTTATTTTTGTTTTTCTTTCAAGTACTCGTGTCGATAATGTTGTGCTTTTGTTGATGGAAATGTGCATTTGCACAGCGCTAATAGAAGACACGAAGAGTTTCTTATTTTTAATATTTGGTTTTGTAAAAACGTTAGGCAATATATAGTCGTTTACCCAAACACGGGTTAGCTTGTATTCTGTTTTCTTCCCTGAATTAAAGAATTGACATGTGATTGAAGGTTCCGTGGTTTTTCATTTATAAAATACCATGGGTCAAAGAATTCTTTACATGCTACTTTTGTCTTATTTGGCCGAACTAACTTTATTTGCTGAGTACAAAAGTTGTACTTCTCTACATATCTCCAAATCATAGTGCGCGTTTCCTCTAAACGGTAACAATATTGCTTTTCAAGTCTGAATTTAATTTCTTATCATTGTTGAACAAAACGTCTAATTACGAAATTCACTCATATAAAAGCACTGACATACTAAATAATAACTTACAGCAAAAACCCATTTCAGACGAGAAAAAGTCGCATAATAACCGGAGTAGCGTAGTAACCGGGCACGGCTGAAACGCACGCGTGAAGGTTGAATTCATAGATAGAGGGATGAGACAAATACCGTAATTCGAACGATACGAATACAATATTCGTACGAAACAGTCAATCCAAATAATGAACAAAAAGTTCCGTGACGAATTAAAGAGCCGTATTTTCTTAAAATTTAAGATTCATGCCAATGATTAATCTATATGGACCTATCTAGAATAATGACGAAATTAAGTGGGTAATATCGACATTTCTAATTAGTTCGAAATATACCAGGTGTAATGTAGCCTAATAGAGCACTACAGTTGGCAGCCCTGGGGACTGAATATTTTCTTAGTTCATCTCTTAAGGTACCGGTACAGAATACAACATTTGGCTGAAGTCCAATGGATAGCATGGATGTTACATGCAGTTAGACATTGGATCTATCAGCGCACGTAAAAACATGTTGGCAACAATGTCATGGATGTGTTGGTCAGAAATAATCTGACACATTATATCTCTTGTTGGGCCAATTTTGGATTAAATCCATTTGTTAGTATAGAAGTTACATGTATTTAAAAATTGGTCTTATCAGCAGGCTTAGACTCATGTTGGTAGCACTGACGTATATTAGTTACTCCAAATTAATCATTAATGTCAGGTACTGTACGTGTGCATAGTTTAAAGCTGTTGGCTTGCATACTTTCTGATATATTGGTATTTGGATTTAAAAAAATAGAGAGAGCATTTATTAACAATTGGCAGCTCTGGCGGCTCTTAAGAATACGCTCACTCATATCTGGTTATGTACACATAGTTCATACGAAATTTGGTTGAAATCCAATTGATAGTGTAGAAGGTGTATGCATTTATAAATTCGACCTATCAGCACATGGAGGAAATAACGGAAGGAGATGCCTTCGCTGTGCTGCCTAGTGCAAGCTGCTGAAGCCAAATGGCACGCCCACTTTGGGTAGCAAGAAAATGGCTGTTCCTATGCTTAGAGCCGTAAACCACTCCAACTAGTCTTGGAATTTAGTGACATAAAACTGCTATGACAAGTCAAGATTTTTTTTTTGATTTGCAGAATACACTCTGTTCATCACGGTAATTGGCACAAATAAGCTGCGTTATTGTTTTAAAAGGCAATTTAAATAGAAATATGAGAGCACCTATGCAAGGATAGTTTTGTAAGAAATACGCGGCAAAACGTAATAATACACTGAAATACTGATTAAATCGAATATCCTACAGGTGTCTAAAGGTGCGAGTTTTACCAAAGAAGGAACATCATGGGAACTATCATAATGATGCCGAACTAATCACGGTATTTAGGCCTACCGCAAATTGATTTTTAAGTTCTTATTGGTGTTCAGGCATTCGTCAGTTTTTAGGCCTAATTTCGAGCACGGCCACTTTCACTCGTTGTTCGTACACATTTTGATATTCAAGAAAACGAACCTTAAATTTAATAAACAGAACACTTATTCGAATCGTACAACCAAATGCAAGTCCCGGAACACCTAATAAAAGAGCTCAGGGCATCTCTCTTATTCTTTCCTCCATATATCAGCAGGCTTAGAATCAATTTGGCAACACTGCCATGTATGGCCTCATGGAAATTAAACTGAAACATTATTAGGCTATCTATATGTGGGCCAATTTTGGAATAGCTCCCATGCTTACCTTCAAATTTCAATTTCGGATTTTAGCAGTTGCTAGCACTGACATCATTTTCAAATATGGGCTTGAGATATTCAGGTATAGATCTTTACTCACACCAAATTTGGTTTCGATTGTTGCAGCAGTTTAGGACTTGATAGGGGTGGGGGGGAAGGGGGGGGGGGGACAGACAGACACACATTTGCCCGGATCGATCTCATAAGTCTACTTTTTCCTTTTTTCTTTTTCTGTATTCGAATGTGCACGAATACGTTATTATTCGAATACAGCGATTCGAATACCAGAATAACAATGGTATTCGAATAATATTCGAATATTCGCGAATCATTCGTGTCCCTCGAATATTCGAATATTCGAATAGTGCCAAATAATTCGAATCACAGTCCGAGCCCTAATTTGAATTCAGTAGGCCGTGTTCAATAGCAAAATTAATCTCGGGATTTTCCGCCAACACAAAGTTCCTCCATTCTCTACTAGAAAGCGCTGTAGTGTCAAGGAGCTTTGATATCTAACCTCGTTGACTTTCATAACGTTCACAGGAACGACGAAATTCGACATGCAAGTTACCCTCTGGGTGTCAATTAACGAAGCTTGCACCAGGCACCCGAGGCCATACGATATTATTATATTATTACTCGGTTGCTGGATATTTGTGGGAGTGATTTTGAAAAATGGGATGGAAGTGGATTGGGCGAACCAGCTGGCAGTGGTGGATCGAACGGAAGTGTGTAAGACCCACTGCCAACTGGATCGCATTGTTGAACACTTTCATTCTGACGGTAAACGCTCATGCGAACTCTGGTTTCAACTGATTGAAACAAAGCACATGGTACATGTTCGAAGTCTTCGTATCAGTATTTAAATGATAAAATGCTTTAATATCAAACATTGTAAGTAGTCGGCATTGGCGGTATTATGTTTCTGCAAAATGGCTGTTCAAATATTAAGCCACATAACGGTATTGTAGTCATCAATATAATATAATCGTTGTGTTTATACGAGAGCTGAGCAAGCCTTCATGAACTACTGCTGAATACATTCTCTTTACTCACAAGAGGGCCTACATATAAGGTATTTCAAACTCAATTTCACGCAGGAACATTATTGAATCAAGCAAAATATAAATGAAGCTTAATTCCGTGATGCAGTATTATTGGTACGTGAAAATAAGTCACCATCTTGTACCTAACATGCGTGTGGTCGAAATAGCCGTGGGGTTGGCGTCATTGACTGTGAATCTAGAGATCTTGGGTTCGAATCCCGGACGGGTTAGATATTTTTGCTACCAGATTATCGTTTTAAACGATATTTATCATATCAAGATGACTCATTTTAACAGAATCCATATGAAATTACGTGTTGATCTGTGAATCAAGAGGTCCGGGAGCCGGGCAAGCCTTTCATGATTTAGTGCTGTGCACATTGCATTTACTCGCATGTTGGCCTGTTTATAGGGAATATAAGGTTATGAGTGGTGTTGCGTCTATGAATCTAGTTGATCCATATAGTATTCTTTATTTAGGCTAGTACTGGAGGAAGCAACAAAACCTCTAATAAAAAGAGTTCGGTATTATAAACTACAATATCTGTAAAACACTCCCTTTAACAATTGATTAATATTTGTGACAAAAATATTATAAAATACCGGTGTATCAACAATTTTCCGTCCTTGAAATGGTTTTCCGTGCTTTCCCCATTTTCAACTCCAGGCAAATGCTGGGACGGTACCTTCTGACAGGCCACGGCCGCTTCCTTCCACATCCTTACCCAGTTTCATTCACCATCATTCATTTAATCTCTCATTAACTCCTCTCGTGAGGTTGGCGTCAGGAAGGGCATCCGGCCGTAAGAACCATCCGCCACAAATACTTCCATCGCATCTCATCCCCGACCCCGTAGGAAAACGGGAATAATAAGGGGTAGACATACAATCCCGGTGTATCAACAATTTCATGTGAGGTTTCTACTTTGTCAAATGTTACACATCATATGAGACTACTGTAAGGCTCGTTAAGTTTTTATTTTATTTTTTATATGACACGTGTAAATATCCAGCACGTACCACTGACAAGCTCTGTCGCTCAATTGGCGCACGCGATGGGTGCCACACGCAAACGGGATTACAAGAGACTTTGCTCACGGACTTGGACACTGTAATGCCTTAATACCTGCTCGTTCCGGCTACCTTGGCCTGCAGACAGCCTCACTCGGTGACATGAGCTTTGATTTTCACAAACACACTCTTATAATTTGGGCTGTCCCCTGGTTCAAACAATCAGATGGTAGCTCAGTCACGTGTCTTGTAAAATTTCCTCGTCTTGACATTTCCTGTTCACCTTCATTCATTAAAGTTCTTCAGGAACCTAAATAAATTTGCTCTGGTATTCGATCTTCATTCCGAAGCCTCCGTGGCTTAGGCGGCAGCACGCTGGCCTCTCACCGCTGGGTCCGTGGTTCAAATCCCGGTCACTCCATGTGAGATCTGTGCTGGACAGAACGGAGGCAGACAGGTTTTTCTCCGGGTACTCCGGTTTTCCCTGTCAAAATTTCATTCCAGCAACACTCTCCATTATCATTTCATTTCATCTGTCATTCATTTGATCATTGCCCCAGAGGAGTGCGTCAGGCCTCGGCAGCCGGTACAGTTCATATCCTCGCCGCTAGATGGGGGCTTCATTCATTCCATTCCTGACCCGGTCGGAGACTGGAAGCAGGCTGTGGATTTTCATTCATTCGATCTTCATTCCATTCCTGACCCGGTCGGAGACTGAAAGCAGGCTGTGGATTTTCATTTCATTCGATCTTCATTCCATTCCTGACCCGGTCGGAGACTGGAAGCAGGCTGTGGATTTTCATTCATTCGATC
Organism: Meconema thalassinum; assembly: GCA_946902985.2. Classification (NCBI taxonomy): domain Eukaryota; kingdom Metazoa; phylum Arthropoda; class Insecta; order Orthoptera; family Tettigoniidae; genus Meconema; species Meconema thalassinum. The sequence goes on along the minus strand of OX336393.1, from coordinate 394,680,473 downwards.
TTCATTCCATTCCTGACCCGGTCGGAGACTGGAAGCAGGCTGTGGATTTTCATTCATTCGATCTTCATTCCATTCCTGACCCGGTCGGAGACTGAAAGCAGGCTGTGGATTTTCATTTCATTCGATCTTCATTACATTCCTGACCCGGTCGGAGACTGGAAGCAGGCTGTGGATTTTCATTCATTCGATCTTCATTCCATTCCTGACCCGGTCGGAGACTGAAAGCAGGCTGTGGATTTTCATTTCATTCGATCTTCAGAAATGCCTCGCATCTTCAGTATAGACTAAATTTACTCATGGTTCGAGTTTAATATTTCCACGCGTGTCTTGAAAAATTAAATATGGAATAGCAATTGAAATTATATTAACGGAGTGAAAATATGTAAGAGCATATGAATATGTAGATAGTGAATGTCTTGGGGATCAACACACCTGCTAGGAACAGCTACATTCCATTCATTTCTAACAACGACAGCTCTCAGGGGCATTAGTGAGTTGGCGAACTTGTCGGGTACAAAAGTTGGTAAAGCGAGGAATTAAAACACTCAAGAGACGATTGTTATGTCTGCTGCTGACGCGGTGAGCACCTCGCTAACGCTAGTCCATTGGGATGATAATATCAAGAAATGTGCTTCGTAATTGTGAACTCGAGATAAAGTTTACTGCGTTTGAATGTCTCTCCAGAATAAAGTTGCACAAAAAGGTGGGTAGCGCGCAGTTCGCTACTCCTATGGGGTCCGGGAGGGGACACCAAGAGCCCGCTGATGAGCCAGCTTGGTGTGCTAGGCGAAACTCCACACAAGACACGGCACAAATCTAGAAATATTGCTGAGTTTTAATTCACTGGCCGTGAAAACCAATATACCATCTTATTGGAAGTCTTCATAGGGAGGGAGGTTAAGGCTGCTTGAGTTTTTATTCTCGCGTTGTAGAAGTGCAGGTGCGACTCATAGAAAGGGAGGTAGCGCCCAGTTCGCTACTCGTGTGGGGTCCGTGTGGGGACACCAAGAGCCCGCTGATGAGCCAGCTTGGTGTCTTAAGCGAAACCCCACCCAAGACACGGCATAAACCTAGAAAAAATGCTGAGTTTTTGCACAACGATTTTGCAGCTTAGAGTATTAATTGCAGTTTGTGAGGCGTGCCAACAGTACAGTAGTCAACTGTGTGGCAGTGAGGTTGGTACGCACTGGAATTGAACTGATTTGCGAAGCCTGATATACAGTAACTAATATTATTCCGTACATCCCCTCAAATAAGCAGGAAAAATGACCTCAGGTTTAGGAAAGTTGATGGAGAGGAGCCTGGCACAAGCTGGGGTCCCGTGGTCGCCAACTCACGTCCCACAAGTTGTGAGCCCCTAGGGGTGAAGGGAAGATGACCTAGGTGTTACGTCCCTTAATCACATAGCGTTGCTCCTATTCCCTTCAACGCAAATAACACTAATTTGTATTAAAACTCAGTAATGTTTCTGGGTTTGTGCCGTGAAAATACCAGAAAAATTGCTGAGTTTTAATTCACTGGCCGTGGAAGCCAATATACCAACATATTAAAATTTCCATTATTCGAGTCAACATTCAGTTTGATTCAATGTTGCATTACGAGTGCTCTGTGTACAAACAGACTGCAATCTAGTGCTGATATTTGTTTGATATGCACTTCAAATAACGGCATACTTGGAACAACGCAAACACCTAGTTCAGCGTTACGCTACTTCATCCTTGGAGAAGTTCGCGCAGTGCATACACAAGTAGTCACACCTCAAACATGCGAATTATTATGGTACGATTAAACCACTCGGCGGAAGATCATGGTTGTTATTCATGACTTCTGGAAGGCCAAAAATCTGTCATTTAATGCGTCATATTAAGCTGAGAACGATTCGCTTTGTAACGATATAGCTTATTTGTTTTCTTCACAGCTCATTACTGAGGATAATTTTCCACACCCGCGAGTCCGCTTAATAAACCCACTGATAAATATGTTTTTAACTTTCCTCTCTATTAGAACAAGTAAGCAAAACTACTGTAGTGTTGCGGTGTTGGAGTGTGCCCACCCTAAAACCTAAACTGCCGTAGTTTCCTCAGACAGCGGAAAGAAAACTTTGACTCCAGTTCCTCGCTAAAATCTATTTCTTAATATAAAAATTACCTTTGTTCCCGAACTTCTCAAGATCCGAAACTGAATTATTAGATGTAATTTCTTGTTATACGTGTTATATTTTAAGAAATCAGTTTTTGTAAATTTACATAAGTTTAATATTGACGGAAATGCTCAAGAAATTGCTGTTAAAGTTACGCCATTTTAAAAATATTATTGAAAAATAAAAAATATATTTACTTTCGAAGAGCCTGTGGTAAAGTAATGGTTGTTTAGTTTCCTCAGTTTATGGACTGCGACAACGCGGTCATGTAGCCCCGTGTACTTTGGGTGTGTGTAGAATCTGTCTGATAACCGGTGTTAATTGTGATGGCTGTATTAGTGTGTGTTATCTGTCTTTAATTCAAGTAAGGACTGCATACATTCGATTTTGAAGTACAGGGTCTTTATTAGCCTATTTTCAATTTTGAAAAAATAGGCTTATGAGATCACCTTTTGTCCGTGTGTGTGTGCGTGTGTGTGTGTGTGTGTGTGTGTGTGTGTGTGATTCGTGTGTGTGTCCCCCCCCTAATAAAATCTAAACGGCAGGAGCGATTTCAATGAAACTCGGAAAGTTCATAGCACTATTCCCGGCGACCTCGACCGTGCCCTTCAAATTTTGTTACGAGTCACCAATCCAACATGGCGGCTGTGCGAAATATTTCACCAGCATTCAATATCTCCGAAACTATTACAGATATTACCCTGACATTTTCTATGGTGATAGAGGGAACTACTATAAGTTCACTTATGTGACTTTTGAAAACCTGGTAACTACAAAACGAACATGGCGGCCAAGCGAATTTGCGACTTTTAAATAGACGTTTCTCGCGATTTGACCAACCAAACGCAATGAAACTTGGTACAGTATATGTTTATATACATTGTAATGCACCGACATCTAACTTCGTTCAATTGTTTACATAATCACAAGATGGCGGATGTGCGAAATATTTCACCGGCATTCTATATCTCTGAAACTATTAGCGGTATCTCCCTAAAATATTGTACTGAGATAAAGGGCACTACTGGAATTCCATCTATAAGACTTTCAAAAACCGGTTAACTACAAAACGAACATGGCGGCCAAGCGAATTTGAACATTTTAAATAGACCTTTCTCGCGATTTAATGTTCCAAGCGCACTGAAACCTGGTACAGGAAATATTTATACACATTGTAATCCACTGGTATCTAATTTAGTTCAATTGTTTACATAACCTCAAGATGGCGGCAGTGCGAATTTTAAAATTAAGTTTTTATTTCTTGTGATGTAGTCATGCGATCGAAGTGAAAGTTTGAATAATGAAGCTACGCAATAATTTTCCTTTAATGGTACATGACTCTATGGCCTATACATTTAACAATCCAACATGGCGACCATCCGAAATATTTAGACGATACTGAATATCTACGAATCTATTTTAGCAATCAAACTGCATTTTTTAATGTTCATAGGGGCTATGAACTTAAGTTCACCTATAGGACTTTAAATAACCTGGTGATCACAAATCCAACATGGCGGTGACGCGAATTATAAATATTCACATGGACGTTTCTCGCAATTTAACCATCCGCGTGCAGTGAAACTTGGTACAGTAAATCTTTATCCGAATGTTAATCCACTGGCATCTAATTTATTTCAATTGTTTCCATAACCTCAAGATGGCAGCTGTGAAACATTTTTAAATCTCCTTGTTTTTTCTTGTGTCCTAATTATGCGATTGAAGTTTGAATACTACACGTTCACAATAATCTGCATGTAACAGTACATAACTGTAGGGCCTACATATATAAAATACAACATGGCGACCATCCGAAATATTTAGTCGGTTCTCAATATCTACGAATCTATTACAGCAATCAAACTGAAATTGTGTATGTTAAATAGTGGCAATTAACATAAGTAGGATATATGAAAATAGGCTGTATAGTTCTTCACGGAACTACTTGTTTTTGCTTGGCAAGGACATTCTCGCTCACGCGCTCCGTCAGTGACAGCTTAGTTCCCGGCTGCCGCGCGCGCGTATCTACGGCAGAATACGGTGATTAAAATCAGTATCATGCATTTTTACTCACCATGCTTACCGTAGATGCTGAACATGTTCCCCATCCGCTGCCAAACATAACCGGCATCTCCTTATGAAGTTTCCGGTCACTCCAGTTAATTTAGCTTTACTAAGGAAATAACAATATTTACGTCTATTTTTATTGTTTGGGAGCGTGATGGTGCAGTGGCCTAGCTGCTCGTCTTTCACCTGGACGGCCGGGGTTCGAATCCCGCTGACAGAGGGGTGGAATTTTCACCTGAAAAATCACGTGGCGCCAGGAAGGGCATACGGCCTTAAATCCCCGGCCAAAACCAAAATGGGCCTGGTTGGCTCCGGCGACCCCAGTTAATTGGGAAAAGCCGAAGAAAGAAACGTCTATTTTTATTGTTTACTGAACCTGTACATCTGAATCTCTTAGCCAGTTGATTTATTGTCCGATTTATAGGAATGGGTCTCCCTGGAAATGCCATTCGAAACTTTTGTCTTTTTCTAGCGCACGTTATGTACGGCACGTATTGTGTAGACCTTCGCTCGACCTCGGCCGCCGGTCCCCGGCCAGGTTGGCGCGTGGTCTCCGGCCGTATTCGCAGGGTATTCCCTCGCTCTTCTGTAGACGTGTGAGCTTCGAGCTAATTCGGTGTTTCAGTCTTTCAGTATTTTATAAAGCTACTGAATACCGGTACTGTATATCGTATAGTGTAGTGTTTTATTGTGATCGTGTGTAGTGCTGTAATGCCTTATGTAAAATATTCGTTACGAGCATAAAGTGCACGAAATCGTGCGCTAGAGCAAGACAAAAGTTTCGAGTCTGATTTCCAGGGAGACCCATTCATTTAAATCGGACACTAAGACAACTGGCTAAGAGATTCAAACGTACAGGTTCAGTAAACAATAACAAGTAGTTCCGTGAAGAACTATACAGCCTATTTTCATATATCCTACACATGTTAATTGCCACTATCAACATACAAAATTTCAGTTTAATTGCTGTAACAGATTCGTAGATATTGAAACCTGTCTAAATATTTCAGATTGTCGCCAGGTTGGATTTTTATTTTTGTACTATTACATTAATATTATTGTGTACGTGTGGTATTCAAACTTCAATCGCATGATTAGAACACAAGAAGTAAAAACGAGATTTTAAAATTACGCACAGCAGCCATCTTGTGATTATGCAAACAATTCAAATACATTACATGCCAGTGGATCAACATTCGTATAAGCATTTAACGTGCAACGTTTCACGGCACTCGGATAGTTAATTCGCGAGAAACGTCCATTTAAATATTTATACTTCGCGTCGCCGCCATGTTGGATTTGTGCTCACAGGTCACTGAAGTCCTATAGTGAACATATGTTCATAGTCTCTATGAACATTAAAAAATTCAGTTTGGTTGCTGTAAAAGATTCATAGATATTGAGAACCGTCAAAATATTTCGGAAGCTCGCCATTTAGGATTGTTATATGTATAGGCCAGAGAGTTATGTACCATTCAAGGACAATTATTGCCTAGGTTCATTATTCAAACTTTCACTTCGATCGCATGATTACGACACAAGAAATAAAAACTTAATTTCAAAATTTCGCACAGCCGCCATCTTGAGTTTATGTAAACAATTGAATTAAATTAGATGGCAGTGCATTACAATCTGCAAAATCATTTACTGTACCACATTTCACTGCGCTCAGAGAGTTAAATCACGAGAAAAGTCTATTCAAATATTTCAAATTCGCTTGGTCGCCATGTTCGTTTTGTACTTTACAGGTTTATGAAATATACATAGGTTAACTTGTATCAGTACCCTTTATCACCGTAGAAAATTGCAGGGTGATATCTGTAATAGTTTCGGAGATATAGAATATCAGTGAAATATTTCGCACTGCCGCCATTTTGAGGTTATGTAAACAATTGAACTAAATTAGACTCCAGTGCATTACAATATGTATATACATTTGCTGTACCAAGTTTCATTACGTTTGGGTAGATAAATCGCGAGAAAAGTCTATTTAAAAGTCTCAAGTTCGCTTGACCGCCATGTTGGTTTTGTAGTCACCAGGTTTTTGAAAGTCTCATAGGTGAACTTCTAGTAGTGCCCTTTACACCGTACACAATTTCAGGGCGATATCGGTAATAGTTTCGGAGATATTGAATGCTAGTGAAATATTTCGCACAGCCGCCATGTTGGATTGGTGAGACGTAACAAAATTTGAAGGGCACGGTCGAGGTCGCCGGGAATAGTGCTATGAACGTACCGAGTTTCATTGAAATCGCTCCAGCCGTTTAGATTTTATTAGGGACACACACACACACCTCACACACACACGCACACACACACGGACAAAAGGTGATCTCATAAGCCTATTTTTTGAAAATTGAAAAGAGGCTAAAAATGGACGTGAAGATTTCCTTACTGAAGCTAAATTAACAGGAGTAACCGGAAACTACATAAGGAGGTGCCGATTATGTTAGGCAGCGGATGGTGAACATTTTCAGCATCTACTGTAAACATAGTGAGTAAAAATGCATGATACTGATTTTCAGCACCGTATTCTGCCGTATATACTGCACCCTTCAATAAAGCATGGTTTTGTCGAGAGTCGTCTACGGGGTCGTGTTCAGTCCTGACTGCGTTACACAGCAAAGTTCGCTTAAAACAACATGCTCTAATGAATAGAAAGGTTCATGACAGAGGCTATACTAGAAATAAAACCAATAACAAGTAGAATAAAAGAAATTTAATGACTGAAAAGGTATGTGCATAATAATAATAATAATAATAATAATAATAATAATAATAATAATAAATAAAAAACAAATCCTCCCTGACTTTCACACCCTTAATAAATAATAATAATAACACTGAGCGGTAGGAACTCGCTCATCACAACAAGACAATGTGAATGAAGCTTCACATAAATGATAAAATCATAACATAAGCATTTGAGCGGTAAGAACTCACTCGTCACAACATCTGGATACAAGTCCATTTTTTTCTGGACAAGAAGTTATATAATGTGTGGTGTACTGCTCGTTAATAAGAAATTGAGTACTGATGCGAGTCCGTTTACAATTCAAACATTCATGTTGCTTACGAAGTGCACCTTTTAAATCACACTACGGCTATGGGACCCACCCTTAATTAATACACCATAATTAATACTGACACATGCAAGATCTAACAATATTAACAGAATGAAGAATCTCCCTGAGATCCTAACTGGTGCAGGAGCACATAGTGAACCCAAAAAGAGCATGCCAGAAATAGGCCAATAACCGCTCTCATCATAACTTGGGAACATAGCTTCGCGCACCCTAACTTGACACGGGTCAAGGACGCGTAACAATAAACACACCAAAATTGAACCAACAACAACAAAATACGAGCCTAACGGCTGAAAAACTATGTTTACATATATATGAAACGCCAGACAAACACGTATTTTTGGTGGCTACCTTACAATTATGGACAGCACCCATTTAATCAATCAATACTCATTATAACCGATCAGGTTTTTGTGAATTTAAACAACATCTTAAATTGCAGTACAGGAAGCAAGCCTGTTCTTAATGACCAGACACGTTATCTAATTGAGCGCTCCCCTCTTTGTATGAGTCAACACTGCCATAAATATCTCTCTCAGTCCGGCAAGCTCGGTGCAGTTTCAGTCTGGAAACGTCAACAGATCTCGCTCATCCACTTGGATGACGAGAAACACAAATATATACCACAAGTCCAGCCTCGCGAGGACATGAACTGGGTTGACGTGGAGCAAGTCAGAATAATCGCCATGATATATTCTCGCTAGCACATCATAAAAATCACATTACGCACCCATAGCTTGGACTGACTCCCATACACACACACTGGGTCAGCTCAAAACAGATCAACAATATTGCGTCCATAGACACATTAACAAAAATACACAACAAAAACTCGGGTGCAAAGTGCCAACCCGTTCAAATCTGCTGGAAAGAAACTATAAAAATAATCCTGATCCGTCATAAAATTCTACTCACAAATAATCTTTTACCCTCCAAATTCTATTTTTAATCTCAAAATTAATTCAGTTCCATTTTTGTTGTAAGGCAAACCTCCGAATAATAATGCTTGACCGCGATTTACGCAAGCAAGAGCGAGCATCGGCTGCGCGTCCCTGCGTAAAGTTAAACCAAATACAATTACAAAATATATACATTACGCAACGCTCGGCTAGTCCCATATTTAATGTGTCAGTAAAACAAAAAATTATAATAATCTACAATAACAAGCAAGCAAACAAATATTTACAAAAATATCCCATAATACCGTAGCTGATATAATAAATAAATAAATTTATTTGGTACTCAATCCTTTAAACAGCGCCAGGAATACGTCTGCAGCCATCTCCTTTAAGATGTTTATCTGGTCATTGACAACTTCAGGCAAATGTCCTGCTGGTTCCCAGATCCATTCTCGTTCTTAGACGTCATCACGTGCTAAATTAAATAAAGTTTTGTCAGATACACACACGATATAATTCCTACTATATTCACATATCAAGTACTATATTCCTTGACAGTCTATTTGGTGAATATTTCGATGAACTGGTCCTACTGATAGTGCTGGGACTATAAATAAATCACTGGAGTTACACTTATAAATTGACGACACTGTTCCATGTTCACAAACATGAAAATATGTAGAGTATGAATCTTACGTCCTCAGACGCACAGAAATAAGTGATATGTTCCGTCCTCAGACGTACAAAAATTAGTAATGATCCTGGAAGCATCTTGGATCCTTATAAATGAAACTGACTAGGGTAGGTGTGGAAGGGGATATATTAAAAATATTCCATAATAACTATCAGACTGGCATGCGATCGGTATCATTGAGTTCGTAGCATCGTGGAGGTTACGCTTATGCTGTAGCCGGCTCGAATCGATCGTGGAATTAATCTGTAGATAACTCCCGCGTTAATTTACCAGTGCGCGTTCCCAAGCCGAGTTCCCGCTTAGACAAGGCGTCTTGACATTATTGGCCCAGACTGTTGTATATCTTTGCGCGCTTTTACATATTTTTCAGCAGTAGGGAGTGGTTAACATGATGATAAACCAATTGCTTCGTAGCATTCGATTTCCTTCTTGGCGCCAATCTTCCTAGCAACAGGCCATAATGTGCGTCCCCAAGCCGTCTTCCGCGCTAAAAGTTTCACCTGTCCTGTGTCCCAAAAATATAAACGCATCCTCCTAAAATACCACAGGAGCTTAAACCATTGTGTCCTCTCGGCCACTGATTTCTCAATATTTCCCAAAACCGTCTGGCTCTCATATCTGTTGTCTGTATAAATGTGTCAAAATATGATAAATAATTATTAGAATCCTTTATATAGCCTGTGGATAAAGGGTTCACAACCCCCCTGCATGGAAAAAATCGAACATAACAAATAGTCGATTTTTTTACAAACATATAACATATGTAATCCATTTCTGCCAATCCTAGAGAAATCTCCCTCTCATCAGTTTCGTCTAGCCGCCACTGTCGTTGGAGTGTCAACACGCGCTCGTGTTTACTTCAGCTTCCTCATTCATTCAGACATTCCCCAAGCCTGCCTGCTTATCTGATCGCCTAAGGCTAGTGTCTCCCCTTTCCAGTGTCCTTATCTCTCTCGCCCGCTCTCTCGCTGTGTCGTCAACGTCAGAGCTCATTAGTGTATGACCACAACAGGCTGCTCCCTATGTACTCGTTCAACTGACGTACTCACTGACCCACGTATAGTTGGATGTGCAAAAAGGACGTCCATATATTTAATTTGCAGCATTATTTCTGCGTTCCCACGGTTCGCTAGTAAAATACAATTTTAAATTCGCCCCGTTATAGACAGACATTGTACCTGTACTCAATTCTTTCACTCTGTATGCGTTGTTACCAAGATTCCGTACAATACGGAAGGGTCCTCTCCATTTCTCCGTGCTGCCATCTTCTTCTTCTCCACCGTTCTGCTGCCATCCTCTTCTTCTCCTCCTTGCTGTCGTCTTCTTCTAGTATTGACTCGTTTTTAGTATCGCACCGGTGTTTCTCCTCGTTACCGGGCTACGTTTTCTCGTACTGCGTACTGGCAAGCTTCGTTCGTCTTCCTGGCTGGCTGGTATATTTTCTTCCTCTCCAATTTCTTCTTTAAAGGTGTCAGGATTCGACCTCCTATTAATTGCACGTTTCCAATGTTTTTGTTCGTCCCCTCCATTAGCGTGTAACTCTTCCAGGTATCGCTGCAATTCGGCGTGCCAGTCTTTCCAATCATTTCGATAATTCTGATGGTCCCCCGGGTTCTGATATCTTCTTTCATGCCACTGTCGATTATCATTATTGTTATTTTCATAACGTCTGTAGGGTCCCTCATTTCTCCTATTATTTCTCCATTGTTGGTATCCCCGCTGCTGATACCTATTGTTGCCCTGGGTCTGTCTATCATTGTTATTTTCATGACGCTGGTGTGACCTATTTTCGTCACCCTCCTGACCTCGTCTTGGTGTTGTTGACACACTTTTATTTGTGGCCTGCAACCTGGTGAGTATTTGAGCGGGTTTAACCACCTCCGTTGTGTTTACAAGTTCCAGCTGTCGTCCCCCTCTTTGCTGCAAGTGAGATGTTGTCTCGTCAATCTGACGTAAGATTTGTTCGGCTCGAACCGCTGTGTCCACGTTTGCTGCTACTAAAACCTGCTGAACATTTACTGGCAACTGCCGTGCAATCGTCATAACCAGATCCGATTCTTCTAAAGGGTGATCCAGATCCCAAAATTTTAACAATTGTAGCGAAAAGAAATCTGAATAATTCGTCTGTTGAGTCGACTGATATTTTCTTGAATAAAGTTCCATCCTGAGACTTTGTTGTAGAGAAGCCGACCAGTACTTTTTAAGGAACGCAATCTTGAAATCATCCATCCCTCCGAAAGTATACTTAAAGCTCAAGAACAACGTAAGTACATTTCCAGAAAGAAATAGTTCCATCAGTCTTAAACGACGCGCGGGCGGTATATTATTATCATTAAAATAGTGATCCATCTCTTTAAGATACGCCTTCGGTGTGACACCAGAATTTTCTGTGAATTTATTAGGTTTAAATTCATTTGATCGAATTACTTGAACGACTTGTGGGTGCTGATAGCCATGTTGAGGGGTAGAATTTCCTCCAACGTTGTTGTGAATACCCTCTGTGATAGTCGATAATGGGCTGCCTGTCAGTCCGTGGCCACTTTCCGCGCTAATTGCTCCCTGGCTCGTTGTGTCAACTTCCTTATCTTTAGTGTGCTCTGTCTGAAATAACGTGTTCTGTCCTAATGAGCGCAACTCTGCCTTTACGATTCTGTCCGACTGTTCTTTCATTTTATTCTTAATTTCTTCCTCAAGTGCTTTAATGCGCGTATGATTATCACCGACGGTCTTTATGATTGTAAGCCGTTCTTCTTTAGATTCGCTGCTCATCTTACGCCAATCCTTTCTGATGCTATCTTTAATCGCTCCCAGTTTTTCTTCCATCTGCTGTTTCGTGTCTCCCTGATTCGATTCTATCTTCTCAAGTCTGTCTTCTAGACGTAGATTATTCTCATCTATCGTACTCTTTATGTTATCCTGGTCCGATTCTAGGTTTTGCCATCGCTCTGCTGATTGTATTTCTAATTTATCCATGTCCTTTATTAGGCCCGTGATGCTTTCATTTACTGCTGACAATTGTCCCTGGATAAACGTAGAATCCTCCTCAATTTAAACAAATCGCTTTTCAAGACCATCCTGTGCCGTTTTAACCTCACTGTTATTTACCGTGCATGCTAATTCTATCTGAGCTAGTTTTGCTAATACAGTTTCGTCCAAATCATTTAATTTACGGATGAAGTTATCCTCTAATTTTTGTATCTGACCTAGCTGTTTGTCATTATTCTTACTTACATCAAGCGCGAATTGAACCATCTGCTGCGTAGTGTATTCTTTCGTCTCCGCAGATAATTTGGCTAACTGACTCATATTTCAATTTTCTTGCGCTTCTAATTGTTTGTCTATATTTTCATTTACTTGCGCTTGTAATGAGTTACCCTGTTCAATTAATTTAATCTCTAATGAGTCACTCTGCTCGGCTAATTGTGTATTCTGTTCAGATATTTTAGTGTCTAATTTTTCACTCTGTTCCGCTAATTGTGATTTTATAGTGTCATTTATTTGAGCCTGGAATGACTCATTCTGTTCAGATAATTGTGCATTCTGTTCAGATAATTGTGCATTCTGTTCAGATAATTTAATGTCTAATTTTTCAATCTGTTCTTTTAATAGTTTTTGGGTTCATGCCGTAGCACTTTCAATAATCGCCTGGATCTCTGCGACCGTCGCCATTATCACACACAAAAATATATCACTGAGAAAACAGGAAGATGGCATGCAAACGTCTCCCTGACACTCACATATATAATTCTTGACATACATTTACTTCATTTGACCACATTCAGTTCATTTAAACTTATTCCCTTTACTCCCGCAAATCAATCATCACTGAATGGTTCTAACTTTACTTAATAACTTTTTAACCCCGCACATATTCAGTCATAAATTACTATCCAGATCTGATGTTAACACTGACTAATTGACAAAGTATTAATTGTCATTTAAAGCTACCAGCCTCCTAACATATTCATGAGTTTGAATTTCTAAACAAATCTAATTTTATATTTAATCAATGGGCGCCCGATTTCACGTACATTACTTTACTAATTACATCAATAAACAAAACGTGAATCGTATTTTAACTTGCGAACTCGTGATTCTACTGTATATTCCATTCTCTTGGCGGTACTTCTCTTCGCCGTATTTACGTTAATAACATATCACTTCCGTTGATCTCAAACAGTCAAAAACAGCGAAACACCACATGTTGGGTAACAGCTTGTTTATGATCCGCTAGAAAAGCCCAAAACAACGAAACGCTCCACGGTATGACACCAGCTTATCTATGCTGTCTATCCACCGAGTTCTAGTAGTAAACTAGCAACGAACTAGCCCCACTTGGCGCGCCAGCTTGTCTATGCACCCTTCAATAAAGCATGGTTTTGTCGAGAGTCGTCTACGGGGTCGTGTTCAGTCCTGACTGCGTTACACAGCAAAGTTCGCTTAAAACAACAGGCTCTAATGAATAGAAAGGTTTATGACAGAGGCTATACTAGAAATAAAATGAATAACAAGTAGAATAAAAGAAATTTAATGACTGAAAAGGTATGTGCATAATAATAATAATAAATAAAAAACAAATCCTCCCTGACGTTCACCCCTTAATAAATAATAAAAATAACACTGAGCGGTAGGAACTCGCTCATCACAACAAGACAACGTGAATGAAGCTTCACATAAATGATAAAATCTTAACATAAGCATTTGAGCGGTAAGAACTCACTCGTCACAACATATGGATACAAGTCCATTTTTTTCTGGTCACGAAGTTATATAATGTGTGGTGTACTGCTCGTTAATAAGAAATTGAGTACTGATGCGAGTCCGTTTACAATTCAAACATTCATGTTGCTTACGGAGTGCATCTTTTAAATCACACTACGGCTATGGGACCCACCCTTAATTAATACACCATAATTAATACTGACACATGCAAGATCTAACAATATTAACAGAATGAAGAATCTCTCTGAGATCCTAACTGGTGCAGGAGCACATAGTGAACCCAAAAAGAGCATGCCAGAAATAGGCCAATAACTGCTCTCATCATAACTTGGGAACATAGCTTCGCGCACCCTAACTTGACACGGGTCAAGGACGCGTAACAATAAACACACCAAAATTGAATCAACAACAACAAAATACAAGCCTAACGGCTGAAAAACTATGTTTACATTTATATGAAACGCCAGACAAACACTTATTTTTGGTGGCTACCTTACAATTATGGACAGCACCCATTTAATCAATCAATACTCATTATAACCGATCAGGTTTTTGTGAATTTAAACAACATCTTAAATTGCAGTACAGGAAGCAAGCCTGTTCTTAATGACCAGACACGTTATCTGATTGAGCGCTCCCCTACTTGTATGAGTCAACACTGCCACAAATATCTCTCTCAGTCCGGCAACCTCGGTGCAGTTTCACTCTGGAAACGTCAACAGATCTCGCTCATCCCCTTGGATGACGAGAAACACAAATACATACCACAAGTCCAGCCTCGCGAGGACATGAACTGGGTTGACGTGGAGCAAGTCAGAATAATCGCCATGATATATTCTCGCTAGCACATCATAAAATCACATTACGCACCCATAGCTTGGACTCCCATACACACACACTGGGTCGGCTCAAAACTGATCAACAATATTGCGTCCATAGACACATTAACAAAAATACACAACAAAAACTCGGGTGCAAAGTGCCAACCCGTTCAAATCTGCTGGAAAGCAACTATCATCATAATCCTGATCCGTCATAAAATTCTACTCACAAATAATCTTTTACCCTCCAAATTCTATTTTTAATCTCAAAATTAATTCAGTTCCATTTTTGTTGGAAGGCAAACCTCCGAATAATAATGCTTGACCGCGATTTACGCAAGCGAAAGCGAGCATCGGCTGCGCGTCCTCGCGTAAAGTTAAACCAAATACAATCACAAAATATATACATTACGCAACGCTCGGCTATTCCCATATTTAATGTGTCAGTAAAACAAAAACTAATAATCTACAATAACAAGCAAGCAAACAAATATTTACAAAAATATCCCATTATACCGTAGCTGATTTAATAAATAAATAAATTTATTTGGTACTCAATCCTTTAAACAGCGCCAGGAATACGTCTGCAGCCATCTCCTTTAAGATGTTTATCTGGTCATTGACATCTTCAGGCAAATGTCCTGCTGGTTCCCAGATCCATTCTCGTTCTTAGACGTCATCACGTGCTAAATTAAAAAATGTTTTGTCAGATACACACACGATATAATTCCTACTATATTCTCCTATCAAGTACTATATTCCTTGACAGTCTATTTGGTGAATATTTCGATGAACTGGTCCTACTGATAGTGCTGGGACTATAAATAAATCACTGAAGTTACACTTATAAATTGACGACACTGTTCCATGTTCACAAACATGAAAATATGCAGAGTATGTATCTTACGTCCTCAGACGCACAGAAATAAGTGATATGTTCCGTCCTCAGACGTACAAAAATTAGTAATGATCCTCGAAGCATCTTGGATCCTTATAAATGAAACTGACTAGGGTAGGTGTGGAAGGGGATATATTAAAAAATATTCCATAATAACTATCATACTAGCATGCGATCGGTATCATTGAGTTCGTAGCATTGTGGAGGTTACGCTGATTTAATAAATAAATAAATTTATTTGGTACTCAATCCTTTAAACAGCGCCAGGAATACGTCTGCAGCCATCTCCTTTAAGATGTGTATCTGGTCATTGACATCTTCAGGCAAATGTCCTGCTGGTTCCCAGATCCATTCTCGTTCTTAGACGTCATCACGTGCTAAATTAAAAAATATTTTGTCAGATACACACACGATATAATTCCTACTATATTCTCCTATCAAGTACTATATTCCTTGATAGTCTATTTGGTGAATATTTCGATGAACTGGTCCTACTGATAGTGCTGGGACTATAAATAAATCACTGAAGTTACACTTATAAATTGACGACACTGTTCCATGTTCACAAACATGAAAATATGCAGAGTATGTATCTTACGTCCTCAGACGCACAGAAATAAGTGATATGTTCCGTCCTCAGACGTACAAAAATTAGTAATGATTCTCGAAGCATCTTGGATCCTTATAAATGAAACTGACTAGGGTAGGTGTGGAAGGGGATATATTAAAAATATTCCATAATAACTATCAGACTAGCATGCGATCGGTATCATTGAGTTCGTAGCATTGTGGAGGTTACGCTTATGATGTGGCCGGCTCGAATCGATCGTGGAATTAATCTGTAGATAACTCCTGCGTTAATTTACCAGTGCAAGTTCCCAAGCCGAGTTCCCGCTAAGGCAAGGCGTCTTGATATTATTGGCCCAGACTGTTGTATGTCTTTGTGCGCTTTTACATATTTTTCAGCAGTAGGGAGTGGTTAACATGATGATAGACCAATTGCTTCGTAGCATTCGATTTCCTTCTTGGCGCCAATCTTCCTAGCAACAGGCCATAATGTGCGTCCCCAAGCCGTCTTCCGCGCTAAAAGTTTCACCTGTCCTGTGTCCCAAGAATATAAACGCATCCTCCTAAAATACCACAGGAGCTTAAACCATTGTGTCCTCTCGGCCACTGAGTTCTCAATATTTCCCAAAACCGTCTGACTCTCATATCTGTTGTCTGTATAAATGTATCAAAAGATGATGAACAATTATTAGAATCCTTTATATAGCCTGTGGATAAAGGGTTCACAACCCCCCTGCATGGAAAAAATCGAACATAACAAATAGTCGATTTTTTTACAAACATATAACATCTGTAATCCATTTCTGCCAATCCTAGAGAAATCTCCCTCTCATCAGTTTCGTCTAGCCGCCACTGTCGTTGGAGTGTCAACACGCGCTCGTGTTTACTTCAGCTTCCTCATTCATTCAGACATTCCCCAAGCCTGCCTGCTTATCTGATCGCCTAAGGCTAGTGTCTCCCATTTCCAGTGTGCTTATCTCTCTCGCCCGCTCTCTCGCTGTGTCGTCAACGTCAGAGCTCATTAGTGTATGACCACAACAGGCTGCTCCCTATGTACTCGTTCAACTGACGTACTCACTGACCCACGTATAGTTGGATGTGCAAAAAGGACGTCCATATATTTAATTTGCAGCATTATTTCTGCGTTCCCACGGTTCGCTAGTAAAATACAATTTTTTAAATTTGACGCGTTATAGACAGACATTGTACCTGTACTCAATTCATTCACTCTGTATGCGTTGTTACCAAGATTCCGTACAATACAGAAGGGTCCTCTCCATTTCTCCGTGCTGCCATCTTCTTCTTCTCCACCGTTCTGCTACCATCCTCTTCTTCTCCTCCTTGCTGTCGTCTTCTTCTAGTATTGACTCGTTTTTAGTATCGCACCGGTGTTTCTCCTCCCTACCGGGCTACGTTCTCTCGTACTCCGTACTGGCAAGCTTCGTTCGTCTTCCTGGCTGGCTGGTATATTTTCTTCCTCTCCAATTTCTTCTTTAAAGGTGTCAGGATTCGACCTCCTATTAATTGCACGTTTCCAATGTTTTTGTCCGTCCCCTCCATTAGCGTGTAACTCTTCCAGGTATCGCTGCGATTCGGCGTGCCTGTCATTCCAATCATTTCGATAATTCTGATGGTCCCCTGGTTCTGATATCTTCTTTCACGCCACTGTCGATTATCATTATTGTAATTTTCATAACGTCTGTAGGGTCCCTCATTTCTCCTATTATTTCTCCATTGTTGGTATCCCCGCTGCTGATACCTATTGTTGCCCTGGGTCTGTCTATCATTGTTATTTTCATGACGCTGGTGTGACCTATTTTCGTCACCCTCCTGACCTCGTCTTGGTGTTGTTGACACACTTGTATTTGTGGCCTGCGACCTGGTGAGTATTTGAGCGGGTTTAACCCCCTCCGTTGTGTTTACAAGTTCCAGCTGTCGTCCCCCTCTTTGCTGCAAGTGAAATGTTGTCTCGTCAATCTGACGTAAGATTTGTTCGGCTCGAACGGTTGTGTCCACGTTTGCTGCTACTAAAACCTGCTGAACATTTACTGGCAACTGCCGTGCAATCGTCATAACCAGATCCGATTCTTCTAAAGGGTGATCCAGATCCCGAAATTTTAACAATTGTAGCGAAAAGAAATCTGAATATTTCGTCTGTTGAGTCGACTGATATTTTCTTGAATTAAGTTCCATCCTGAGACTTAGTTGTAGAGAAGCAGACCAGTACATTTTAAGGAACGCAATCTTGAAATCATCCATCCCTCCGAAAGTATACTTGAAGCTCAAGAACCGCGTAAGTACATTTCCCGAAATAAATCGTTGCATCAGTCTTAAACGACGCGCGGGCGGTATATTATTATAATTAAAATAGTGATCCATCTCTTTAAGATACGCCTTCGGTGTGACACCAGAATTTTCTGTGAATTTATTAGTGTTAAATTCATTTGATCGAATTACATGTACGACTTGACGGTGCTGATAGCCATTATGGGGGGTAGAAGTTCCTCCAACGTTGTTGTGAAATCCCTCTGTGTTAGTCGTTAATGGGCTGCCTGTCAGTCCGTGGCCACTTTCCGTGCTAATTGCCCCCTGGCTCTTTGTGTCAACTTCCTTATCTTTAGTGTGCTCTGTCTGAAATAACGTGTTCTGTCCTAATGAGCGCAACTCTGCCTTTACGATTCTGTCCGACTGTTCTTTCATTTTATTCTTGATTTCTTCCTCAAGTGCTTTAATGCGCGTATGATTATCACCGACGGTCTTTATGATTGTTAACCGTTCTTCTTTAGATTCGCTGCTCATCTTACGCCAATCCTTTCTGATGCTATCTTTAATCGCTCCCAGTTTTTCTTCCATCTGCTGTTTCGTGTCCCCCTGATTCGATTCTATCTTCTCAAGTCTGTCTTCTAGACGTAGATTATTCTCATCTATCGTAATCTTTATGTTATCCTGGTCCGATTCTAGGTTTTGCCATCGCTCTGCTGATTGTATTTCTAATTTATCCATGTCCTTTATTAGGCCCGTGATGCTTTCATTTACTGCAGACAATTGTCCCTGGATAAACGTAGAATCCTCCTCCATTTTATCAAATTGCATTTCAAGACCATCCTGTGCCGCTTTAACCTCGCTGTTATTTACCGTGCATGCTAATTCTATCTGAGCTAGTTTTGCTAATACAGTTTCGTCCAAATCATTTAATTTACGGTTGAAGGTATCCTCTAATTTTTGTATCTGACCTAGCAGTTTGCCATTATTCTTACTTACATCAAGCGCGAATTGAACCATCTGCTGTGTAGTGTATTCTTTCATCTCCGCAGATAATGTGGCTAACTGACTCATATTTCAATTTTCTTGCGCTTCTAATTGTTTGTTTATATTTTCATTTACTTGCGCTTGTAATGAGTTACCCTGTTCAATTAATTTAATTTCTAATGACTCACTCTGCTCGGCTAATTGTGCATTCTGTTCAGATATCTTAGTGTCTAATTTTTCACTCTGTTCTGCTAATTGTGATTTTATAGTGTCATTTATTTGAGCCTGGAATGACTCATTCTGTTCAGATAATTTTGCATTCTGTTCAGATAATTGTGCATTCTGTTCATATAATTTAATGTCTAATTTTTCACTCTGTTCTTTTAATAGTTTCTGGGTTCGTGCCGTAGCACTTTCAATAATCGCCTGGATCTCTGCGACCGTCGCCATTATCGCACACAAAAATATATCACTGAGAAAACAGGAGGATGGCATGCAAACGTTTCCCTGACACACACATATATAATTCTTGACATACATTTACTTCATTTGACCACATTCAGTTCATTTAAACTTATTCCCTTTACTCCCGCAAATCAATCATCACTGAATGGTTCTAACTTTACTTAATAACATTTAAACCCCACACATATTCAGTCATAAATTACTATCCAGATCTGATGTTAACACTGACTAATTGACAAAGTATTAATTGTCATTTAAGGCTACCAGCCTCCTAACATTTTCATGAGTTTGACTTTCTAAAAATATCTAATTTTATATTTAATCAATGGGCGCCCGATTTCACGTACATTACTTTACTAATTACATCAATAAACAAAACGTGAATCGTATTTTAACTTGCAAACTCGTGATTCTACTGTATATTCCATTTTCTTCGCGGTACTTCTCTTCGCCGTATTTACGTTAATAACATATCACTTCCGGTGATCTCAAACAGTCAAAAACAGCGAAACACCACATGTAGGGTAACAGCTTGTTTATGATCCGCTAGAAAAGCCCAAAACAACGAAACGCTCCACGGTATGACACCAGCTTATCTATGCTGTCTGTCCACCGTGTTCTAGTAGTAAACTAGCAACGAACTAGCCCCACTTGGCGCGCCAGCTTGTCTATGCACCCTTCAATAAAGCATGGTTTTGTCGAGAGTCGTCTATGGGGTCGTGTTCAGTCCTGACTGCGTTACACAGCAAAGTTCGCTTAAAAAACATGCTCAAATGAATAGAAAGGTTCATGACAGAGGCTATACTAGAAATAAAATGAATAACAAGTAGAATAAAAGAAATTTAATGACTGAAAAGGTATGTGCATAATAATAATAAATAGAAAACAAATCCTCCCTGACTTTCACCCCCTAAATAAATAATAATAACACTGAGCGGTAGGAAATCGCTCATCACAATAAGACAATGTGAATGAAGCTTCACATAAATGATAAAATCATAACATAATCATTTGAGCGGTAAGAACTCACTCGTCACAACATATGGATACAAGTCCATTTTTTCTGGTCAAGAAGTTATATAATGTGTGGTGTACTGCTCGTTAATAAGAAATTGAGTACTGATGCGAGTCCGTTTACAATTGAAACATTCATGTTGCTTACGGTGTGCATCTTTTAAATCACGCTACGGC
Source organism: Meconema thalassinum (assembly GCA_946902985.2). Taxonomy (NCBI): domain Eukaryota; kingdom Metazoa; phylum Arthropoda; class Insecta; order Orthoptera; family Tettigoniidae; genus Meconema; species Meconema thalassinum. The sequence continues at coordinate 394,659,674 of OX336393.1, read as the reverse complement.
TATGGGACCCACCCTTAATTAATACACCATAATTAATACTGACACATGCACGATCTAACAATATTAACAGAATGAAGAATCTCCCTGAGATCCTAACTGGTGCAGGAGCACTTAGTGAACACAAAAAGAGCATGCCAGAAATAGGCCAATAACCGCTCTCATCATAACTTGGGAACATAGCTTCGCGCACCCTAACTTGACACGGGTCAAGGACGCGTAACAATAAACACACCAAAATTGAACCAACAACAACAAAATACAAGCCTAACGGCTGAAAAACTATGTTTACATTTATATGAAACGCCATACAAACACGAATTTTTGGTGGCTACCTTACAATTATGGACAGCACCCATTTAATCAATCAATACTCATTATAACCGATCAGGTTTTTGTGAATTTAAACAACATCTTAAATTGCAGTACAGGAAGCAAGCCTCTTCTTAATGACCAGACACGTTATCTGATTTAGCGCTCCCCTACTTGTATGAGTCAACACTGCCACAAATATCTCTCTCAGTCCGGCAAGCTCGGTGCAGTTTCAGTCTGGAAACGTCAACAGATCTCGCTCATCCCCTTGGATGACGAGAAACACAAATATATACCACAAGTCCAGCCTCGCGAGGACATGAACTGGGTTGACGTGGAGCAAGTCAGAATAATCGCCATGATATATTCTCGCTAGCACATCATAAAAATCACATTACGCACCCATAGCTTGGACTGACTCCCATACACACACACTGGGTCGGCTCAAAACAGATCAACAATATTGCGTCCATAGACACATTAACAAAAATACACAACAAAAACTCGGGTGCAAAGTGCCATCCCGTTCAAATCTGCTGAAAAGCAACTATCAAAATAATCCTGATCCGTTATAAAATTCTACTCACAAATAATCTTTTACCCTCCAAATTCTATTTTTAATCTCAAAATTAATTCAGTTCCATTTTTGTTGTAAGGCAAACCTCCGAATAATAATGCTTGACCGCGATTTACGCAAGCGAAAGGGAGCATCGGCTGCGCGTCCCCGCGTAAAGTTAAACCAAGTACAATCACAAAATATATACATTACGCAACGCTCGGCTATTCCCATATTTAATGTGTCAGTAAAGCAAAAACTAATAATCTACAATACCAAGCAAGCAAACAAATATTTACAAAAATATCCCATTATACCGTCGCTGATTTAATAAATAAATAAATTTATTTGGTACTCAATCCTTTAAACAGCGCCAGGAATACGTCTGCAGCCATCTCCTTTAAGATGTTTATCTGGTCATTGACATCTTCAGGCAAATGTCCTGCTGGTTCCCAGATCCATTCTCGTTCTTAGACGTCATCACGTGCTAAATTAAATAAAGTTTTGTCAGATACACACACGATATAATTCCTACTATATTCACCTATCAAGTACTATATTCCTTGACAGTCTATTTGGTGAATTACTTCGATGAACTGGTCCTACTGATAGTGCTGGGACTATAAATAAATCACTGAAGTTACACTTATAAATTGACGACACTGTTCCATGTTCACAAACATGAAAATATGCAGAGTATGAATCTTACGTCCTCAGACGCACAGAAATAAGTGATATGTTCCGTCCTCAGACGTACAAAAATTAGTAATGATCCTCGAAGCATCTTGGATCCTTATAAATGAAACTGACTACTGTAGGTGTGGAAGGGGATATATTAAAAAATATTCCATAATAACTATCAGACTAGCATGCGATCGGTATCATTGAGTTCGTAGCATTGTGGAGGTTACGCTTATGTTGTAGCCGGCTCGAATCGATCGTGGAATTAATCTGTAGATAACTCCCGCGTTAATTTACCAGTGCGTGTTCCCAAGCCGAGTTCCCGCTAAGACAAGGCGTCTTGATATTATTGGCCCAGACTGTTGTATGTCTTTGCGCGCTTTTACATATTTTTCAGCAGTAGGGAGTGGTTAACATGATGATAGACCAATTGCTTCTTAGCATTCGATTTCCTTCTTGGCGCCAATCTTCCTAGCAACAGGCCATAATGTTTGTCTCCAAGCCGTCTTCCGCGCTAAAAGTTGTACCTGTCCTGTGTCCCAAGAATATAAACGCATCCTCCTAAAGTACCACAGGAGCTTAAACCATTGTGTCCTCTCGGCCACTGATTTCTCAATATTTCCCAACACCGTCTGGCTCTCATTTCTGTTGTCTGTACGAATGTATCAAAAGATGATGAATAATTATTAGAATCCTTTATATAGCCTGTGGATAAAGGTTTCAATACGCGCGCACGGCAGCCGGAAACTGAGCTGTCACTGGCGGAGCGCGTGAGCGAGAAAGTCCTTGCCAAGCAAATATAAATACCCTGTAGTTTCAACTTTTGCACCGGCACCGTCAACGACCAACTAGTTCTGAACTTTGTTACTAGATGCCACCTCAGGCGGCTCCAGGCGACGAACGTTGGAACCTAAGAGTGTTAGCAAATCTAATCTATAATTCAGCTTCACACAAGTGTAATTAGTAGAAGGTTCTTTATCATGCCAATATCTATGACATGGGACCGCCGGCTTTACTTCCCCTCCGAAGGAAGGCATAAACTTACTGAAGGATTTTTAACGCTCTTAAAAACTCCGACGACTATGGCCTGGTTTGTACCCGTGACGTTCGGCATAGAAGCTCAGCATGCTACCAACTACGCCACCGAAGCCGCCAGTGTTAATGTAAGGAGTGAATACGGTAGTTTCTGAGGAAAAGGTAAATACGTACAAAGTTGAAAATTTAAGGACATTCTGGAGTCCCTTATGGGGCGAATCATCGAGGACATCTGCCACTCGTAACACAGTTAGAACAAAAACTTTGTTAAGAACTGTTCAGGTGAATGATTTAAAAAAATGAATACCTCCTAACAAGAAACTTTGCTGATTAGTCTCCCCTTTTAGTCACCTAAGACAACAGGCAGGGTAAAGTGTGGGTGTGTTCTATCCCCCCACTCACAAGAGGCACCTTAAGTTGTGAATCGTACGAAGAATAATTAATACTAGCGGACCCGTGCGAGAAATCTCGCATGTTCATAAACCATACTCTCCCCTATAGGTTTATAATGAGAGATGATTCGTTGGTTCTTAAGTTTAGGGGCTGTGTCAACGCAGCCCCGTGTACTTTGGGTGTGTGTAGAATATGTCTGATGACCGGTGTTAATTGTGATGACTGTATTAGTATGTGTTATCTGTTTTTTAATTCAAGTAAGGACTGCAGACTCTTGAATTTTTCAAATAGTTCCTATTTTTGCTTCCAAACGCCGACTAGTTCAGAACTTAGCTACCAGACGCCACCGCAACGAACGTAGGAACCTACATTCTTAACCTATACAATTTAGCTCCACACAGGTGTAATTACAAGGAAGGTTCTATGACTTTAATTCCCCTCCGAAGGCATACTGAGACTTCAAGGAGAAAAGTTGTTATGGTTTTGTGTGTGGGTCCATTGTTTGACAGCAAACCTATCAGTGAATTAACGTTTAATAGTTTAGACATGAAACAGGCGTCACTACGTCCAAAATGCGAAATGAACAGCTATGATGTTGCGTAATTTCCTACAGTACAGTATTTGCAAATCTCACACTTCTTACAAAAATTAATGTTTATGAAATTAGAATGCAATTCGTCCGTAACACGCACCGGTTATGAAATTATTCGATTTGAGTACTCATTCCTTTGATTTACTGTTTCTGTAATCCACGCAAAATGATGAATGAAAAAATTCAGAATGTTAAAATGACATGAAACAGGCGTCACAGCGGCCAAAAATTGAAGTGGACAGCAATTGTGGAGCGTATTTTCCTACAGCAACAGTATCTGAAAATCACACACTTCGTACATGTCTTTAAAGTATTTTTTTAAAGAAGTTATAGATTTTTATGAAATTAGAGTGCAATTCATCACTGCTAATGTCTATTCTCTTTCATTTGAATGCTCATTTGTCACGATCGGTCGCTTGTGCACGCCAAAGGAGGGATCTATACTACTGGAATAATATATATGATGATTTACTCCGAGCATAAAACCGTCCAAGGAAATCAAAGCCACTCTGCTTCAAATGGAACAGTGATAGATAGCGGTGTTGTTGGTTCCACGTCTGGCCATCTTTGTTTCCAGGAATTACCCTGGTGTTCGTTTCTATTGTCACTGAATCTTAGGGCCAGTAGAGTTTATGAAGGGGATAGTTTTATATCGAACATTCACTACCTGGGTGAGGATCGAATCCATTACCTTCCAGATAAAATTGTTGTAGTTGATTCATTTAGGAGCTTTGCGATATCGTGGTCATGTAGCCCCGTGTACTTGGGTGGGTGTGGAATTTGTCTGATGACCTGTGTTATTGTGAAGACTGTATTAGTGTGTGCATTTGTAATTCAGATAAGGATTGAGAAAGAGGCGGTCGTGGCCTTAAGTTAGGAACCATCCTGGTATTCGCTTGGAGTAAAAAAGGGAAACCACGGAAAACCACCTCCAAGATGACTGAAGTTGCAATCGAACCGGTCTCTTCTCACTTTTGCTTCACAAGACTAAGAATACCCCGTTCCATTTCTTGGCAGAGCCGGGAATCGAACCCGGACCTCCGCGGTGACAGCCAAGAGTGCTTGCAACGAGGCGGACTTGCAGCGCCTCTACCAACTGAGCTAAGCAGGCCCCAGACACCTTCGGGGCAAGATAGAAGATAGTTACAGTTTTAATCTCATTCTTCGTTTTCAGTGGCGTAGCCAGGGGAGGTCCAACCCCCACCCTAACACCGCCCACCCATTGGAAAATCGGTAGGTTCTGATTTGTGTCTGTGGTGATGTACTATTGTCGCCTTTCGGCCCGGGTCCCAATTTGTGGCTACACACGTCTTCATGACGACGTTTAACCACAGTCTACAGATCGCGAAGCTTGGCTCATATTTTTCTACCGCCAGACAATAATGCTCTCATGCAGCCAGCAAGAATGTGCCGACTGCGCTATGTTGGTGTATATTATTGTTGCTGGATATACTGTAAGTTATGTGAGCATTGTGTAAAGGTTATATCTTTAATTTAACATGTGCTTTACAAGAGGAGATGTGCAGTTCAATAAACAGATCTAATATTAGAAGCAATATTTCAGTGCTGCTAAGTAACCTATATGAGCGCTTTTCAGTCGGTCAACACGAATGTACTGTACCCAATTAGATTAAGTGGGCAGTGACAATTTATCTCCTAAAGACTGAAATAAAAATACATGAATCGTTTATACACTTAATAAAACATTTCTCACATAAAGGCCGAGGGGGGGGGGGGGTTTGTATGAGAAGCGTTTTATTAAATGTATAAATAATTATTGTATTATGAATTACACAGGAAAATTAATTGTTACTCCTCGCCCAATCTAATTAGGTGTATTCGTGTTGACCGACTGGGAAGTCAGACTGTTCAAATAGCAAGACGACACCCGACTTTCCAATGGACCCTAAAAGGTAAGATTTGATCTATGGATTTTAGGCTAGTATTATAAAGCTTTTCAAGGGGAGCGTGATGGTGCAGTGGCTTAGCTGCTCGTCAATCACCTGGACGGCTGGAGTTCCAATCCTGGTGACAGAGGGGTGGAATTTTCACCTGAAAAATTACGTGGCGTCAGGGAGGGCATCCGGCCTTAAATCCCCGGCCAAAACCAAAATAAGCCTGATTGGCTCCGGTGACCCCAATTAATTGGGATATGCAGTAGAAAGTATTATAAAGCTTTTCAATCAAACAACGGAACTAGGTCTTTAACTGGTTATAAATCAATAATAATGTTATTGGGGTTTTAGGTCCCTTTTAACTACTGTGGCTTTTAGAGACACCGGGGTGCCGGAATTTTGCCATGAAGGGGATCTTTAATGTGCCAGTAAATCTACAGACACCGTTCCCTTGCATTTATGCACCCTTAAATGCCAGCTGACTGCGCCAGGATTAGATCCTGCAACCTTGGGAACAGCAGGCGAGAACTTTACCGCTGAGCCACGCAGCCAGTCGGTTATAAATCAGAAGCATGTCTCGGTAGGATATCTATGCATGGCTTTGGTGGCGTAGTCGGTAGCATGCTGAACTGCTATACCCAAGTACGCGGGTTCAAGCCTAGTCGAAGTCGTCGGGCCCATGTCATAGATTTATGGCACGTAAAAGAACTTACAACTACAATTGGTAGTGTGTAGCCAAAATTTGTCGGCTATTGGACTAGACACGCTCTATCAAGTTCAAACGTACCACGTTGGGTTTCAGTGAAAGTGGCGTCTGGTAGTTTAAGTTGGAACTACTTGACATTGAAAATGGGGAACCTACGGGCGTTCATGTAAAATGCCCTGCTATGGCCATTGGCTGCAAATCAAATATAAAAATCTATGCATTTTGAAAATTATGACATACGGTAGGCTAAGTAAACGTAAAAGATGTCATCTCAAACGCGTGCCGACATTTTAATTTTCTGATGTAGAAAATGGCTTTTTAATAGTCAGAGAGCTGATTTAATGAATAAAGATTTTGTATAATAATATAAACTTATTCTCGAATCCTTTGGAAGCAAGCAAATTTATGTCGTCAGGATAATGCTCACAAACTTAGATGTGATACACTGTTTGTTATTACTCTTATGAAATATTTGGTCTCCCACATGACTGCTGTGAAAGTACGGTACACAATTGTTATTGCCGATATTTTGTAAAATTGGCATTATATTATTTTGTCAAATTCAGAAATGAAAGGTTTCAGAGAAAAAATATGAAGTACCTACAATTGAGCCATTTAAGACCTTAAGATCTTTTTATACTTTTCGTTTCACAAATCACACTGGTATTTTTACTAATTTACTATAATGTTTTACAACTTTACGGAATAACTAGCTTTTGATATGGTTAAGAATTTAATATTATATTATACCCATACTATCAACCTTCCCCGGCTTCGCCTGGTATCTTAAAGGGGTCACTCAGCGTAAGCTTAAAAGGCGCACGGACGGTAGGTCTCAGACGAAATTCAGAAAAGCCGAGGTGAACAGCGAAACTCCAAACACGTATAGTCTATTCTTCTCTGAAGTCTTAACTTGACACGACTCGACAGTTAATGCTGGCCGAAGCTCGGGTGATGGGCTCGCTCGCTAGTTCGTAAACTAGCTCCGAAGCAAATAATTTAAATTTCCACTGAATGGAGATTGTTGGAAGAAATAAAAACATAAAATTACTTATAGTTGGCGATGTATTAAAGATAAAGATATGCTGTCGCGGACTTCTTTTAGAACTTTTCATGCTGACCAATTCTTACACTCATAGTATATGGATATGTTTAATGGTTTACCCAGCGTAAGCTTAAAAGACGCACGGACGGTTGGTTTTCCTTCGACACGATTCACTGAAATCGTTACTGCTCGGCTTCCTTTGCTCATAAATGAATGTTTTCATACAGAAACCTTCCCCGAGAAATTCTTTACTGAATGGTGAAAACCGCATCAAAATCCATTCAGTGGATTTAGAGATTACCTGTGGCCTAGGTTTTATGTAGAGATGCCAGCGACTATCATTAAAACAAATACATGAATTTATAACTAGTATGGACTATGAATTCTACGTAAGACTCATTAAATACGTCATACAACTGTACCTAGGGATACTTACAGTGTAGAGGACTGAACTAATAAAAACAGAGCATTCTTTTTATATTTCTATGAATTAAAAGTGTACAGTATATCAACATTGTGGCTTTTTTTCTGCAGTAGTTGGTGATTTAACTTGACTTATGTTTACAATGGAAATAATCACTCAGGTGATTTAAAATTCATAAAACCCTTGCAAAAGTGAAATCATCTGTTCCGCGAAAAACGTGCTCAAGGCAGTTGCCAGCTTGCTGGCTGCCGCGAGCCCTAGTGTCGCTTCACCTACAAAGAGGATGCAATTTCGAAGCGCAGCGAGCTTCGCGACTGTGTAGTTTAGACTGTGGTAATACAACTCCGTCCTCCCAGGGTTGCCAATCTAACTTTTCCCCCGCGAAATAACTTACAGCTTATTTCAAACTAATTTTGAATCCCACACAGCGGGACAATATTAGCTTTTTTTTCTCTTCTTGGCGGGAGGGAAGTTATATGTAAATTATCCTAGTTTTTATTAAAAACAAGCTGTACCCGGCATGCGTTGCAATGACAATCAAAGAAAGTGTTGGCAATATAATTAGGTTTCTTGAAGTGCTTTTGGATACACAATTTTTACTTCAATTTCCGTTAACTGCCTCTAAGCTATCGTAAAATAGATTTACTAATTTTGAAACATTTGTGGGAGAGTGCGCAACAACTCACCAAAGTTTAATCGCAAACGGATGAATGGTATATGAACGCAGTTGGAACTTTGCTGAAACACTTCACGCGTCGTCACTCATTTGTTGCATCAACTCGTGCGCTACCTATTGTAAAATGGATTTACTAAGTCGAAAACCTTTCTTGGCGTATACACAACAAATCATCAAAGATTCATCGCAACCGGATGAATGGCATATGAACGCTTACGGCATTTTGTTTAAACGATTCGCGTGCCGTCACTCATTTGTTGAATCAACTCGCGCGCTACCAAATGTACAATGGATTTACTAAGTCAGAAACCTTCCCTGCAGTGTGCACAACAACTCACACTAGTTTCATCACAATCGGATGAATGGTATATGAACGCAGATGGAACTTTGTTGAAACGGTTTGTGCGCCGTCACTCATTTGTTGAAACTACTCGTGCGCAACCCATTAAACAATGGACTTACTAAATCAGAAACGTTCCCTGCAGTGTGCACAACAACTCACCCAAGTTTCATCGCAATCGGATGAATAGTAGGCCTACATGAACGCATACGGGACTTTATTGAAGCGATCCGCGTGCCTTCGCTCATTAGTTGAATCTACTTGTGCGCTACCTATTGTGCAATGGATTTTCTAAGTCAAAAACCTTCCCTGGACTGTGCACCACATCTCAGCCAAGTTTCATCGCTATCGGACGAATGGTAGACCTATATGAACGCGTACGGTACTTTGTTGAAACGCTTCGCGTGTCGTCGCTCATTTGTTGAATCTACTCGTGCGCTACCTATTGTAAAGTATATTTGCTAAGGCAGAATCCTTCCATAGAGTGTACTCAATATCTCACCCAAGCGTCATCGCTATCGGACGAATGGTATATGAACGCATACGTGACTTTGTTTAAACGCTTCGGGCGTCGTAGCTCATTTGTTGAATCTACACGTGCGCTGCCTATTGTAAAGTGGATTTACTCCGCCAGAAACCTTCCCAAAAGTGTACACAACATCTAACCCAAGTTTCATAGCTATCGGACGAATGGTATATGAATGTACACGGGACTTTCTTGAAACGTTTTGCGTGTCGTCACTCATTTGTTGAATCTACTCGTGCGCTATCTACTGTGAAATGTATTTACTCACCCAAGTTTCATTGCTATCGGACGAATGGTTTATGAACACATTCGGGACTTTGTTGAAACGATGTGTGCGTCGTCGCTCATTTGTGGAATCTACTCGTGCGCTACCTATTGTAAAGTGGATATACTAAGCCAGAATCCTTCCTTAGAGTGTACTCAATATCTCACCCAAGTTTCATTGCTATCGTACGAATGGTATATGAACACATACGGAACCTTGTTGAAACGCTTCGCGCGTCGTCGCTCATTTGTTGCATCTACTCGTGCGCTACCTATTGTAAAGTGGATATACTAAGCCAGAATCCTTCCTTAGAATGTACTCAATATCTCACCCAAGTTTCATCGCTATCGGCCGAATGGTATATGAACGCATACAGGACTTTGTTGAAACGCTTCGCGCGTCTTCGCTCATTTGTTGAATCTACTCGTGTGCTATCAATTGTTAAATGGATTTACTAAGCCAGAAACGTTCCGTGGAGTGTACACATCTCACCAAAGTTTCATCGCTATCGGACGAATGGTATATGAACGCATACGGGACTTGATGAAACGCTTCGCGCGTCGTAGCTCATTTGTTGAATCTAATTATTGTGCGCTGCCTATTGTAAAGTAGATTTCCTCGAGTGTACACATCATCTCACCCATGTTTAATCGCACTCGGACGAATGGTATATGAACGCATACGGGACTTTGTTGAAACGTTTCGCGGGTCGTAGCTCATTTGTTGAATCTAATCGTGCGCTGCCTATTGTAAAGTAGATTTACTGAGCCAGACACCTTTCCTGGATGGTTATGTGAAGAACAGCCCAAGTTCGCTCTCATAAACGGGAGAAAGCATCAGGCAAAATGCCTGGACAAAATAACTACTGTGAAAGGAGCTATTAGACTGAATATTTTGGGCTAGGGGAGTGCGGCCTGGTTCTTTATCCTCAACTTTAAATTCAATTTTAACACTGAACATTTAAGCATTAATATAATATAAACTTTATTTGTTGTTTGAAACAGGTGATAAATACTATACATTACTGGAAACCCTTTGGGTTTAAAAATTAGTAGGTTGGCACAACTTGGTGCTATTTACAAGAGTTCATTTGAAAGACACACTATTTTTGGAAATAATTGCACTTGCAAGCAATATTAAAACCATTTAAAACATAGAAGATAAGTGATTAAATAGAAAATAAAAGAATGTAACTTATCTTCCGTTGCTATTTATGTTGACTAGAGAGGTTTCAGTGCTGCAGGTCGGCCGTGGCCAGAGCTTGATGGTTTGGCAGCTGTAGTTTGTAGTTTAAGAACACTATACTTTGTGATTGCGATGTCCAGCATCTCGAAATAAAGTATCTGCTTGAAGAAAGTTTCTTCTTTAGAACCAAAGTACATTTTTTTTAGCATATCACTGAAGAGCGAAAGTAATAAGCAAGCTTTCATCTTGCGTAGCGGTGAGAACTCTGATCTGATCCTTGCAACAGCTTATCTAGTTGTGACATTGATGCGTAGTAATCTCCAGCGTATCGGTGTGACGTGCTGATTACACCGTCTTACTGTAGAAGCGTACCGTCAGGTATTTGCCCCATGGAACGAAGCTTTGGAAGACTCCATGAAGTGATGCGGTATGCGGTAATGCCGTACAGGATCTTGAAGAGGAGAACCGCTGCTTAAATAGGGCGTAGAACCATCGAGAAATCCCACTGGCTGGCGGCGTCTGATTGGCCGAAGCGGAGATGTGACGACAGTCCTTCACGTAGCGGCTAGCGAGAAGCAGCACCTTGCAGTAGTGAACTTGTGGCTCGGAGAGTCAACATCTATGAACAGGCTGAGGTATGTGTCTTAGAAATTTTGTTTGTTACGAGCAATCACTCAAGAATTACATTATATATTACAAGCTGTACCCGGCATGCGTTGCAATGCCAATCAAAGAAAGTGTTGGCGTTGAAATTCTGTTTCTTGAAGTGCTTTTGGATACACTACATGTTAACTGCCTCTAAGCTATCGTAAAATGGATTTTCTAATTTAGAACCATTCGTGGAAGCGTGCACAACAACTTTCGAAAGTTTCATCGCCGTCACTCATTTGTTGAATCTACTCGTACGCTACCTGTTGTGAAATGGATTTACTAAGTCGAAACCCTTCCCTGGTGTGTACACAATAACTCATCAATGATTCATCGCAATCGGTTGAATTGTATATGCACGTATACGGGATTTCGTTTAAACGATTCGTGCGCTGTCACTCATTTGTTCAATCTACTCGTGCGCTACCTATTGAGAAATGTATTACTAAGTCGAAGCCCTTCCCTGGTGTGTACACAATAACTCATCAAGGTTTCATCGCAATCGAAGAATGTTATATGAACGCAATAGGGGATTTTGTTGAAACGCTTCGCGCGTCGTCACCCATTTGTTTCATCTACTCTTGCGCTACTTATTGTGAAATGGATTTACTAAGTCCCCTTCCCTGGCGGGTACACAATAACTGATCAATGTTTCATCGCAATCGGATGAATAGTATATGAACGCATGCCTGATTTTGTTTAAACGATTCGTGCTCCGTCACTCATTTGTTGAATCTACTCGTGCGCTACCTACTGTAAAATGTATTTACTAAGTTAGAAACCGTCACGTAAGTGTCCACAACATCTCACCCAAGTTTCATCGCTATCGGACTAATGGGATATGAAGACATAGGGGACTGTATTGAAACGCTCCGCATGTCGTCGTTCATTTGTCGAATCTACTCGTGTGCTACCTACTGTGAAATGTATTTACTAAGCCAGAAACCTTCCTTGGAGTGTCCACCATATTTCACCCAAGTTTCACCGCTAACGGCAGAATGGTATATGACCTTATAGGGAATTTGTTGAAACGCTTCGCGCGTCGTCCCTCATTTGTTGAATCAACTTGTGCGCTGCATATTGTATACTGGATTTACTAAGCCAGAAATTTTCCATGACGTGTACACAACATCTCACCCAAGTTTCATAGCTACGGACGAATGGTACATGAATGCATACGGGACTTGGTTGAAACGCTTCGCGTGTCGTCGCTCATTTGTTGATTCTACTCTTGCGCTACATATTGTAATATGGATGTACTCAGCCAGAAACCTTCCCTGGAGTGTACACAACATCTCACCCAAGTTTCATCGCAATCGGATGAATGGTATGTGAACGTATACGGGACGTTGTCGAAACGCTTCGCGCGTAGTCACTCATTTGTTGAATATAAACGTGCGCTTCATATTGTAAAATGGATTTACTTAGCCAGAAACCTTTCCTGGAGTGTACACAACAATTCACCAAACATTTATCACTATCAGACGACTGGTATACGACTTTATACGGGACTTTGTTGAAACGCTTCGCGTGTCATCGCTCATTTGTTGAATCTACTGGTGTGATACCTATTGTAAAATGTATGTACTGTACCCGATACCTATTTTAGGCTATCGGCTACGCCAGCTGACATTAAGCTATAGTTGAGGTTTTGGAAAGCAAGCAGACAAGATAGCGCATCGATCGCGTCAAGAAGAAAGCCAAGATGACGTAGGAGATCAAGAATCAAGGAGGCATTGAAATCTGTAAGAAGATAGAATTATTAATAAAGATGTGAAGCTTTATTGAAATATATATGGGATTATAATAAGTTAAAACAACTTAGAAGAGTATATATGACATGCATTATATGTGGAAATAATTTTATGGAAATAAGTTATTGTATAACAGAACAGCCGAGAGGAGTCGGGTTCGAGACTATCTTCGTGACGTAGGAGCACCGTGGTGGGGAGAATTAGCCACGTGCCGCACGGAGCTCATAAGCTGGAACACAGCGCTAGGCAGTTCAGTTGGGCTCAATGAGGCGAGCAGTACAGAGCAGCTCTATAGCACAGCGAGACGGGCATTGAAGGTCACGCAACACACGTAAACCGTCACGGCAAGTGTAGGCGACATTTCTCGCATCACCGAGCAACAGAGGCCGCGCGGGTCGTTGATACAGGCGACCTAGCCGAGAAGACAATTGTAGATAGCCGGGGTATTTCAAAACCACACTGATCGCATATGAAGACTTTATTTCAAGCTTCATTTCGACGTTGTTCGAACACAGGCTTTCACATACAACCTTATAACCATGCTGTTATATAATACATTCAAACGACTTTTTACTATTCCAAGTAAACTGAATGTTTAGCATAGGCTCTGATGAACATTACAGCGTGCATATATAAGATTTTTATCTTATGCCATTTTCATGGATTACAAATTATAGACAGATACAGGGTGTATCGTAATCATGAACACTATCTAGTAAAATTTTTATTTTACTCAAGTCGAACTTTGCAGTAAGTTGAGAGTGGACTTACAATTCTCAAACTGAACATTTATCGGAACAGTGGCGCATATTAGAAGAAGAGTAGGGGGTCCGCTGTTACCATGAACTTTTCGAGAAGGAGTTGGACGATATCCGCTATGGGTAATTCGAGGTTCAACATGATCGAGTAAACGTGAATAGAGACAAGATGGCACCACAGAGCGATGGATTCGGTTCCTGACGAGAGGAGTCCAACAGCTGATTCGCTTGGGATTTCGAAGGAAATCGTCATTTCATGGATGAAATGATATTCACGCCGATCTTACGAGAAATCTTTAGGTAGGGAAAATCGACGATCTTGGAAATTATATTACAACTGATAATGAAAGGTATTGTAAGAGTTCTATCTACCTGATACGATTATTTTCATGAATACTGGGCACACATGTATATTTTTCTAATAGGAGTGATTTGATTATTAAGACATGGTTTGAATTTATATACTTCGAATTTGCTAGAATATGGAGTGACCATATGATATGGCAGGCATCATTATTCGATATTCTCACCGTTGTTTGGCTTTATTAAGAAGATGTTTGGTCTTATAGACATTTTTCCAGCTAGGATATTTTTCATGGATAGTTTTTTTTGAGTAGCGAGTATTTCGAACTCGTGATCTGCAATTGATTATCAGAAACTACTTCGTCAGCTCATTGCATACTAGCGAGTGTGTATTATTCATCAGTAGGGATTTTTTTCCATTGGATTGTTTGGAGATATTAAGAAGTTATTCACTTTAGTGAATGAACGTCGCTTTTATATGACAACTAGAAACTTGTTGATTCCTTTCTAGTACATTCATTCATATAGTCCACGAGGTGGGGTCCTTCGTATTTATACGATTGTATGGTGGCTACTCACCTTACCCACCGTTTAGGGAACTATCATCCAAGTCGACGGGGCGAGGTCCTTCGTATTTATACGATTGCACGGTGGTTACACATCTTACTCGCCATTGAGGAACTCATTTTATCATCCGAATGTACACGAGATGTAAGTGAATTAAACAAGGAACTACTAGTCACATATCAGTCGAGATTTTGTTAAATAAAGTAACGATAAATGTCAACAGGATTGCATTTAGTAATTCTTGTTTGCCAATCCAATATTTTGTTGCTATACTCTTTTGAGAGTAATTTCAATTTAACAGCTATTACAGCTGATGCTTTGATGATTTTTTATAATTGTGTTTGATACCTTTGAGAAGGATTTAAAGTAATTTAATCTTGTAAGATTAATCATTAATGGTCATAATTATTTTAAGGCAGATCAGTATTGCAGATTTTGATGTGAGAGATTATAGCACATTGGTGTTTTTCTACGATGTGAATTATGAAACTTGTGAAAGAGAATTTATGCTATTTGAAAGCAGATCATAAATTACTGAAGTAATGTTTTTCCAATTGTTTAAGAAGTTGTCTAGAAGTGATCAGAGTAATTACAGTCATTGGAGATTATGTGCGTTAATAATTTGAAGCCATTTATATATTTTTGTAGATCATGCAACGTGGTTAAATGAAGTTTGTGATAGGCATTTTGTGGAATTTGCCATTTGGTAGTTGCAACGTTGATAATGTATTTTGAAGCGGACATGAGGTCGTCATACCCAGTCTAGCGTATTTGCTGAGATTCATGCTGTATGTGCTGAATATTTATGGAGTTTTTGTAGCAATTCTTATATTCAAATGTGATATTTGGAATATTGAAGAAATATGATGTCGTTGTGGATAGTTAGATCCAGCGTGATTTCGTGGAGGCAATAATATTTTTGGCATGATAATTAAATACGAGATATAACTTGGAAGTAATAAAACTGTAAGACAACGTTCTATAAACCTTATTAAACAATTTGTTAGGAAATTAAACAAATAAATGAAGTTTATAATACAAGATTTTCTGAAAATAATAATTAATGAAATAATAATCTGAGATTTAAGCATATTAACGATCTGACCTAATGAAATAAAAATCAGAATGACTAGATGAAATAATAATCTAAATAACCAGATGATTGAAATTTAAATAAGTTGATAAATTAAATTTTGAAATAAATCGATGAATTAAATAAGTGGATGAATTAAAGATTGAATTGATTAAACTGATTGAAATGAATTATTAGACGATTGTAATGATGATGAATAACTGAATTAGAAGGTGATGATTAATTAAAGAAGCTGATGATTAATGAATTTATATGCAATTAAATAAATTTGATTGAGAGATAATTCGAAGGAATTGCAACTTGAAATGTGAATTTAAATGATGTAATGGTGATGAATTAACGATTCTGACAGGAATATTTGGAATTTTGAAGTGAGAATTAATGTAAGAAATATTTAATTTTGATAATAATGATGAGGATGACCAATGAGAATTTGAATTTTCTGTAATTCACAGATAAGAGATTAATGACGATGTAAATAATGTAAATTAATTATTCAATGTTTAGGAACAGTTGATTAACATGTTCTACGTTCAAATTATACCATGCAAACCTTAATTTATGTGATATTTAACATGAGTGATTATTATATGTGTATGTTTAGGCAGATTAGTAACTTAATTAAATCCACATTGATGTTAAATTAAAGAGAATTAGGTCTCAGGTTTCACAAATGTCAGTGACGAAAGACATAGTGCGACAGTGATCCTGAGAACCCAAGAGAACTTTATACATTTTTCTTGTTATGTGGATAAAATTAATTTTGCATTAGAAAGGAGATGGTTCGATTTTTGGACAATTTAACTTTGCATTCGACCATACTCTTAGGTAGGAATTATATTTAAAATGTCTGTCTGACTATCAAAGTAAAATAAATTTGTTTTTATCTTAGTTGTGATCTGATGATGGTGTGATGTTCCTTTTTCTTTCCTTGTCTTGAGTAAGGCTTATCCGGAAAGGAAGTGGTTTTGCTAGGAATTCAGTTGATGGCGCCCATTTATATTTGAATTATTTTTATTAACTTAAGCCCGTAACGACCCTAGAGATACTTTGTCTCGTGAAACCCACTGCTTTTTCACGAACTCAGCTGAATTTCCGACACATTCCTTATTTGACTAGAGGTTCATTTAACTCCGCTCTGTCCTGGAACTCCAGGGATGTGATGTTATAGCAGATGGGTCATCGCATCCCCAGGACGAACGGGTACAGAGAGAGAGGGAGAATTGGCTTTATCCAACTAGTGGGGCTTTTCGATTTTGTTAATTCTATGGAATCACATCAGATTTAGATTACTGAGAGATTGATCTCAAGTTCATTTAAGTGTGTTACAAAATTTATTATACTTAGTCAGACAATGTACTTGTGTGCCCAATCCAGTGTTCATGTTAATCGTATTAGTAATATCATGTTAGTTATAAGATATTTTTCCCTATACCCAAGTGAATGCAGGAATTGAGACATTGTGATGTGTTGTTGTCTAACGTCTCTATATAATTCTATATTGAAATATAATTATGTTGCCAGAGGATTTAGCGAAGGTGTTAGGAGAGTTACAGACGGGTATGTCTGGAATTGCAGAAACCATTTCTAAGATGGAAACTGAAGTTAAAGAACAAATTAATAAGTCAGAAGCTAGATTAGAAGCCAAATGTAAAGAGAATGTACAAGCATCACAATCTAGTACTGAAGAAAATTTGAAATTATTGCAGTCAACTAGTGAAGATAATTTAAAATCGTTAGAGACTAGGTTACAGTCAAATAGCAAAGATGAGTTGATGTTATTAGAGACTAGGCTACAGTCAAATAGCAAAGATGAGTTGATGTTGTTAGAAGAAAGATTACAGTCAAGGACTGAAAGTCATTTAAGAGCTAACTTAAAAGATAACTTCAAATCGTTAGAAGAGAAATTACAGTCTCGTAGTGAAGAAACTAATACTGAATTAGAAAATAAGTTAACCAGATTAGAGAATAGTTTAACTTTAAAGAATAATGAGATGTTGAAAACTTTACAATTAGACATAATTGCAGTAAACATGAAAGGAGAGGAAAATGTTCAGATATTAAGGAAAAATATTATCGAGTTGGAAAATAGAGGGGAAGAAAATATTTTTACTTTAAGAACAGATGTTATGACCATACAGAAAGACATTAAGTCAGATGTATCGAAGTTGAGATTCGACATCGATGGTTTAGTGGCAGATGTAGGAAAAATTCAAGATTGGTCTACCGAAGTATCTTTCGAGACTAAGATTAAGAGTCTAGAAACGAATCTAGGTAACGAAATAAAAGATTTGAAGACAGTAATTGGGACCATTAAAGATGAAGTCTTGGGAGAGGTCAATTCTAATATAAAGTCGTTAGAAAATCAATTGCAGAAGGATATTAGAAAGATAGACGACGATATAGAGCAAAAGGTTAACGAAAACTTAACTTTATTTAAAAATAGAGTCGGAGCAATTGTTGAAGAACGATATAATGAGGTCGATGCCGAAGCAAAAGAGAAACGTGACGGGTTAGATGAAAAATTAATCGCAGGTATGGCAAACTTAGAAGCTAGGTTTACGGAAAGCAAGGAAGCGATGAAATTAGATTCAACACTATTTAGAACAGATGTTGATCTGTTGAAAGAACAAGTCGCGTTAGTGAAGAACACGTGCGAAGGAAAAATTGACAAGTTGAGGAACGATCTAGACGAAAGTAACAAGACGCAGGATGTTACATCGTTAGATGAGCTGAAGACTCAGGTCAAGAGATTAGCAGAAGACAGGGTGACTAAACTAGAATCCATAGTTAACAGTTTTACCAGTCATAATGTAACATCAGGGGAAACATTGATGAATCAAACAGCGATAGACCGCAGTATGACGAATCAAGACACGAGCATGGTAGAAGACCGTCAAATGCAACCGAATGTGACATTCGAAAGGGTCAGTTCAACCCCTCAGGAGAATACAAGTTCGAGTAGGAGTACGTCGAGTCCAAGTGAACGATACTCAGGTCCAGTCACAATTATAAGGAACCTAGATGACAAACCGAGAAAGTTTTCGGGAAATACAGGAGTTACACCAGTAGAATTTCTGCGAGATATTCGAGACTACATGGCGGAACACAGGGTAGCCAAAGAAAGAGAGCTAAGGATAGTAGAACGCGCCTTAGATGGATCTGCACTTACGTGGTTTAGAGCGTTCAGAAGCAACTTTGCGAACATGGAGCAATTTGCCATGGCTTTCTTGGGGAGATTCTGGAGTGCCGAGGATCAACTCAACGTAAGAGCGGAGATGTACTCTAAACGCTATTCTACGTCACATCCGACGCATTACGCCAACTACTTCACGTCACAACTGGCTAAATTACAGTTCCTTATTCCTCCATTGCCAGAAGAAGAGCTTTTGCAAGCTATAGCGCGACAGTTACCGATAGAGGTACAGCGATCTTTGATAGCATCGGGAGCCAATACGCTGGAACATTATGATGACATATTGAGGCGATTGGATTATACGAGCGCACAGGTTACACCGAGAAGTAATAGGAACGACAACAGAAACACGCAAGAAGTAAACGCGGTAGTCGTGGACAATGCAGCTCAAACGGACAGAAGGGATTCCTGGGAAAACCGACGGAACGATGGGAATCGAGGAAATATCCGTAACGCAAGAGGAAATGATCGATATAGAGGACCATATGAAAGGCCATACGATCAAGAAGCGAGAGATAGCCGGTATAGGAATTATAACCAAAATTCCAGGTATCAGGACAGGAATCGGTATAATAACAGATATCGGGGAAGGAATAACTGGAACCAAGGTCAACAGTTTAATGGAAACGACCGACAGGAAGGCCGAAGAAACGATCCTGACGACAGAAGGGATAATCGTGGACATGAAAGGTCAAGACAAGAGGATAGACAGCCTAGTGCACCACTCGAGGAGACAATGAGAGATGTCAATCGAGCCAGCACGAGTGGCAATGAAAAAAAAAAAACGTCAAATTAACTCCAGAGGAAAATGAAAATCATTGGGAATCAATCGTCATCGTAGAAACATATCAGGTCAAGGACGAGGATTTAATCGAGGATGAAGACATAGTACAACGGGAAAATAGACATGAATTGCCAGTTATTAGTGTGGAAGTCATGGGAAAAGAAATAAAGACACTTGTAGACACAGGAGCTATGGTGAGCTTGATATCCATAGGTTGCCTGGATGAATTGAAATTATTAGGAAGAATTACAATGTTGCCAACTGTTGTTAGCAAAATTCAAGGGGTGATTCCAGACAATAGTATGAAATGTAAAAGTCAGGTACTTTTAGATGTCGGGATTGGAACCAGAAGTTTTGAACAGATGTTCCTAGTAGTGGGTCAACTACATTTTGACATGATCCTAGGAGTGGATTTCCTAAGTGAGAGTGGCCTGATCATAGATATGCAGAGTAGGCGCATGTACTTTCAAGAAGGGGTTATGGAAAATCAAGAATCGGAGATGACATTCTTTAGAGAGGATATATTGGATGAAATTGTATGCAGCGTTGAAAGGTCTATAGAAGATAAAATTGGCATAACTAGTAAAATAAATCCAGAAATTAAGGGGCGGTTTGATCAAGTAATTTCAGAATATGAGGATATATTCAATGACAAACCAGGTCTCATAGAAAATTTTACATACAGCATCAAGTTGATGGATGACAAACC
This sequence comes from Meconema thalassinum, assembly GCA_946902985.2. Lineage (NCBI taxonomy): Eukaryota > Metazoa > Arthropoda > Insecta > Orthoptera > Tettigoniidae > Meconema > Meconema thalassinum. Next base: position 394,639,234 of record OX336393.1, on the reverse strand, counting down.
ATACCATAAAAATTTATATCCCATTCCGGATAAATGGAAGGAGGAAGTTAGCATAATGATAAGCGACATGGAAACAGATGGAATAATTAAGAAAATGCCAACTGCTTATTTGAATCCTTTAGCTGTTGTCAAGAAACCTAACGGTAAGCTGAGGATATGTTTAGATGCCAGATCCCTTAACGAAAGAGTTCTTCCTGAACACGATAGACCACCTGTTATTCGTGAATTGTTACGCCGATTTAGAGGAAAGAGTGTCTTCTCGACAATCGATCTGACTAGTTCATATTATCATGTTGAGCTAGCAGAAGAGTGCAAACAGTACACAGGGTTCTTGTTTAACCATAAAACATATGTATTCAATAGGTTACCTTTTGGTGTGAAAAATAGTGGTCCGGTGATGATCCGAGCACTAGATCAAAATTTGTCAGATGCAGTTAAAGAGCATGTTGTAAGCTATATTGATGACCTGATTATAGCGTCTGAGACAGCGGAAGAACATATCAGACACCTTCAAATGCTTTTTGAAGATCTTAGAAGAACGAACTTCAAGGTGAACTTCAATAAATGTCAATTCTTTCATGAAGAAATTGAATTTCTTGGACATAGAATCGATGGAGATGGTTATAGGCCCAATCCAAAGAAGATAATGGCAATTTCAGAGTTTCCAACACCACGAAAGATTAAAGAGGTACGGCAGTTTTTAGGCATGTGTCAGTTCTTTTCAACACATTGTCCTGAATATACTGAGACAATAGCACCTCTGCAGGATTTATTAAGGAAGGGAAATCGATGGAAATGGGACGATAGATGCAATCAAGCATTTTTAGCGGCCAAGAAAATGCTAATCCAAAATATCAAACTTGAGTATCCTGATTTTACAAGACGATTTTTTGTAGAGACAGACGCATCCAAAATAGGCATTAGTGGAATCCTATATCAGCTGGATGATGACAAGAAACATAGATATTTAGCTTTCACCAGTCGCAAGCTTAGGAATTGTGAGAAGAATTACTATGCAACTGAGTTAGAGGCATTAGCAGTGGTTCATGCTCTCAAAACGTGGAAGAAGGTGTTGTTTGGACATGACATAACAGTGATCACAGATCATAAAGCTCTCCAATTTATTATGAAGACAGACTTAGCGAGTGACCGCATCACCAGATGGGCTCTGTTCTTACAGCAATTTAACCCAACTGTTGTACATAGACCGGGGAAGTTAAATCTGTTAGCAGATGTGCTGAGCAGAAACCCTTGTGAAGAAGTAATAGTCAACCATATAAATTTGATTCAAGAGGATAGTGGTACTCTAGAAAAGTTGAAGTTGTTATCGCAAACTCAGATGAGATATGCACCTTTACGAAGAATTTACCGTTTTCTGACACGTAGGATGGATAACACTGATCCAGATTTTCAAAGAACTGAGATAGAGGCTAGAAGACATCATATTATGGGAGGTGTTATATGCCAATATATTGAACAGGATCATACTAGACTTAGAGTAGTGATCCCACCCAAGCTTGTCAAACCAGTTATTTGGATGATACACCGAACTGCAGCTCATGTAGGTGTAGACAAGACTTTGGCTCTCGCTCAAGAAACTTTTGTTTGGAAACAAATGGGACAAACGATTCGCGACGTCATAAAGACCTGTGACAGTTGTCAGCGAAGTAAATACTCATCTAAGTTAATGAAAGAAATTCCCAGATCAATATTACCCAGCAAGCCAAGAGAACTTTTCGCGACGGACATTTTTGGTCCGATTCCTCGTTCGACGAAAGGCAATCAATTCGTTTTAGTAACAGTCGATGTATTTTCGAAGTACGTATCTCTATGCCCTATACAGAAAGCTACGTCCAAGTACGTAATAAATCGACTTGAGAAAACAGTCATTCCGAGCATGGGGAAACCTGAAGTTTTGTTGAGTGACCATGGATCGCAATTTACTAGCATGGAATTTTCTAATGCTATGGAACGTTTAGGAGTCAGGCATGTGTTTAATTCTGTACGGTATCCAGAGGGAAATCCCGCCGAAAGAATTATGCCGGAGATAAGTAAGCTGTGTCGCTTATATGTGTCAAGGCAACACCATAGATGGATGGAAGTGATACCCATCATTAGCCAATGCTTGAATTCCACAGTACATGAAAGCACAGGACAGATTCCGTCCATGCTTCATCATGGATTGAAACCGGATAGACCATGGGATAGAGTCGTGAGGGCACCAGCAGATCCTCAACCCACACAAGAAAGAAGAGTCGAGATGGCAGGAGAGAGGCTCAGAAGACAGGCGGAGAAGAGAGCCAGGAGACAAGCAGGAAGGAGGTTCCACGAGCCATTTCAAGAAAATGATGAGGTGCTGATTAGGAAGCCAGTCACTTCGAACCTACAGCTGAAGATCTACCATAAATTCGCTCCATTGTACGCTGGTCCGTTCCGTATTGAACAAACATACCAGAATAATAGCTATAAGATTGTCAGAATGGATACTGATGAAGTTGTAGGAACTTTTAATGCAGCTAGCATCAGGAAATACCATCATGCTGAGTAAAGGAAATTGTAGAGCTATCGTGTACATGTATAATATATTGAATGCCTGAGAGTGTATTTTTTTTTCTCAATCCTGATAAAAAAAAAGGAGATGTACGGGAGAGATGTACCCGATACCTATTTTAGGCTATCGGCTACGCCAGCTGACATTAAGCTATAGTTGAGGTTTTGGAAAGCAAGCAGACAAGATAGCGCATCGATCGCGTCAAGAAGAAAGCCAAGATGACGTAGGAGATCAAGAATCAAGGAGGCATTGAAATCTGTAAGAAGATAGAATTATTAATAAAGATGTGAAGCTTTATTGAAATATATATGGGATTATAATAAGTTAAAACAACTTAGAAGAGTATATATGACATGCATTATATGTGGAAATAATTTTATGGAAATAAGTTATTGTATAACAGAACAGCCGAGAGGAGTCGGGTTCGAGACTATCTTCGTGACGTAGGAGCACCGTGGTGGGGAGAATTAGCCACGTGCCGCACGGAGCTCATAAGCTGGAACACAGCGCTAGGCAGTTCAGTTGGGCTCAATGAGGCGAGCAGTACAGAGCAGCTCTATAGCACAGCGAGACGGGCATTGAAGGTCACGCAACACACGTAAACCGTCACGGCAAGTGTAGGCGACATTTCTCGCATCACCGAGCAACAGAGGCCGCGCGGGTCGTTGATACAGGCGACCTAGCCGAGAAGACAATTGTAGATAGCCGGGGTATTTCAAAACCACACTGATCGCATATGAAGACTTTATTTCAAGCTTCATTTCGACGTTGTTCGAACACAGGCTTTCACATACAACCTTATAACCATGCTGTTATATAATACATTCAAACGACTTTTTACTATTCCAAGTAAACTGAATGTTTAGCATAGGCTCTGATGAACATTACAGCGTGCATATATAAGATTTTTATCTTATGCCATTTTCATGGATTACAAATTATAGACAGATACAGGGTGTATCGTAATCATGAACACTATCTAGTAAAATTTTTATTTTACTCAAGTCGAACTTTGCAGTAAGTTGAGAGTGGACTTACAATTCTCAAACTGAACATTTATCGGAACAGTGGCGCATATTAGAAGAAGAGTAGGGGGTCCGCTGTTACCATGAACTTTTCGAGAAGGAGTTGGACGATATCCGCTATGGGTAATTCGAGGTTCAACATGATCGAGTAAACGTGAATAGAGACAAGATGGCACCACAGAGCGATGGATTCGGTTCCTGACGAGAGGAGTCCAACAGCTGATTCGCTTGGGATTTCGAAGGAAATCGTCATTTCATGGATGAAATGATATTCACGCCGATCTTACGAGAAATCTTTAGGTAGGGAAAATCGACGATCTTGGAAATTATATTACAACTGATAATGAAAGGTATTGTAAGAGTTCTATCTACCTGATACGATTATTTTCATGAATACTGGGCACACATGTATATTTTTCTAATAGGAGTGATTTGATTATTAAGACATGGTTTGAATTTATATACTTCGAATTTGCTAGAATATGGAGTGACCATATGATATGGCAGGCATCATTATTCGATATTCTCACCGTTGTTTGGCTTTATTAAGAAGATGTTTGGTCTTATAGACATTTTTCCAGCTAGGATATTTTTCATGGATAGTTTTTTTTGAGTAGCGAGTATTTCGAACTCGTGATCTGCAATTGATTATCAGAAACTACTTCGTCAGCTCATTGCATACTAGCGAGTGTGTATTATTCATCAGTAGGGATTTTTTTCCATTGGATTGTTTGGAGATATTAAGAAGTTATTCACTTTAGTGAATGAACGTCGCTTTTATATGACAACTAGAAACTTGTTGATTCCTTTCTAGTACATTCATTCATATAGTCCACGAGGTGGGGTCCTTCGTATTTATACGATTGTATGGTGGCTACTCACCTTACCCACCGTTTAGGGAACTATCATCCAAGTCGACGGGGCGAGGTCCTTCGTATTTATACGATTGCACGGTGGTTACACATCTTACTCGCCATTGAGGAACTCATTTTATCATCCGAATGTACACGAGATGTAAGTGAATTAAACAAGGAACTACTAGTCACATATCAGTCGAGATTTTGTTAAATAAAGTAACGATAAATGTCAACAGGATTGCATTTAGTAATTCTTGTTTGCCAATCCAATATTTTGTTGCTATACTCTTTTGAGAGTAATTTCAATTTAACAGCTATTACAGCTGATGCTTTGATGATTTTTTATAATTGTGTTTGATACCTTTGAGAAGGATTTAAAGTAATTTAATCTTGTAAGATTAATCATTAATGGTCATAATTATTTTAAGGCAGATCAGTATTGCAGATTTTGATGTGAGAGATTATAGCACATTGGTGTTTTTCTACGATGTGAATTATGAAACTTGTGAAAGAGAATTTATGCTATTTGAAAGCAGATCATAAATTACTGAAGTAATGTTTTTCCAATTGTTTAAGAAGTTGTCTAGAAGTGATCAGAGTAATTACAGTCATTGGAGATTATGTGCGTTAATAATTTGAAGCCATTTATATATTTTTGTAGATCATGCAACGTGGTTAAATGAAGTTTGTGATAGGCATTTTGTGGAATTTGCCATTTGGTAGTTGCAACGTTGATAATGTATTTTGAAGCGGACATGAGGTCGTCATACCCAGTCTAGCGTATTTGCTGAGATTCATGCTGTATGTGCTGAATATTTATGGAGTTTTTGTAGCAATTCTTATATTCAAATGTGATATTTGGAATATTGAAGAAATATGATGTCGTTGTGGATAGTTAGATCCAGCGTGATTTCGTGGAGGCAATAATATTTTTGGCATGATAATTAAATACGAGATATAACTTGGAAGTAATAAAACTGTAAGACAACGTTCTATAAACCTTATTAAACAATTTGTTAGGAAATTAAACAAATAAATGAAGTTTATAATACAAGATTTTCTGAAAATAATAATTAATGAAATAATAATCTGAGATTTAAGCATATTAACGATCTGACCTAATGAAATAAAAATCAGAGTGACTAGATGAAATAATAATCTAAATAACCAGATGATTGAAATTTAAATAAGTTGATAAATTAAATTTTGAAATAAATCGATGAATTAAATAAGTGGATGAATTAAAGATTGAATTGATTAAACTGATTGAAATGAATTATTAGACGATTGTAATGATGATGAATAACTGAATTAGAAGGTGATGATTAATTAAAGAAGCTGATGATTAATGAATTTATATGCAATTAAATAAATTTGATTGAGAGATAATTCGAAGGAATTGCAACTTGAAATGTGAATTTAAATGATGTAATGGTGATGAATTAACGATTCTGACAGGAATATTTGGAATTTTGAAGTGAGAATTAATGTAAGAAATATTTAATTTTGATAATAATGATGAGGATGACCAATGAGAATTTGAATTTTCTGTAATTCACAGATAAGAGATTAATGACGATGTAAATAATGTAAATTAATTATTCAATGTTTAGGAACAGTTGATTAACATGTTCTACGTTCAAATTATACCATGCAAACCTTAATTTATGTGATATTTAACATGAGTGATTATTATATGTGTATGTTTAGGCAGATTAGTAACTTAATTAAATCCACATTGATGTTAAATTAAAGAGAATTAGGTCTCAGGTTTCACAAATGTCAGTGACGAAAGACATAGTGCGACAGTGATCCTGAGAACCCAAGAGAACTTTATACATTTTTCTTGTTATGTGGATAAAATTAATTTTGCATTAGAAAGGAGATGGTTCGATTTTTGGACAATTTAACTTTGCATTCGACCATACTCTTAGGTAGGAATTATATTTAAAATGTCTGTCTGACTATCAAAGTAAAATAAATTTGTTTTTATCTTAGTTGTGATCTGATGATGGTGTGATGTTCCTTTTTCTTTCCTTGTCTTGAGTAAGGCTTATCCGGAAAGGAAGTGGTTTTGCTAGGAATTCAGTTGATGGCGCCCATTTATATTTGAATTATTTTTATTAACTTAAGCCCGTAACGACCCTAGAGATACTTTGTCTCGTGAAACCCACTGCTTTTTCACGAACTCAGCTGAATTTCCGACACATTCCTTATTTGACTAGAGGTTCATTTAACTCCGCTCTGTCCTGGAACTCCAGGGATGTGATGTTATAGCAGATGGGTCATCGCATCCCCAGGACGAACGGGTACAGTACTAAGCCAGAAACCTTCCCTGGAGTGTACACAACATCTCACCAAAGTTTCATCGATATCAGATGAATGGTATATGAAATTATATGGGACTTTGTTGAAACGCTTCGCGCGCCGTTGCTCATTTGTTGATTCTACTCGTGCTCTACCTATTTTTAAAGGGATTTATTAAGCTAGAAACCTTCCCTGGAGTGCACACAAAATCTCAGCCTAGTTTCATAGCTATCGGACGAATGGTATATGAATGCATACGGGACTTTGTTGAAACGCATTGCGTGTCGTCGCTCATTTGTTGAATCTACTTGTGCGCTATCTACTGTGAAATGTATTCACTAATTTTGAAACCTTCACGTAAGTGTACACAACATCTCACCCAAGTTTCATCGCTATCGGACGAATGGTATATGAACACATACGGGACTTTGTTGAAATGCTTCGCGCATCGTCGCTCATTTGTTGAATCTACGCGTGCGCTACCTATTGTAAAATGGATTTACTAAGTCAGAAACCTTCCTTGGAGTGTACTCAACATCTCACCCAAGTTTCATCGCAATCGGACGAATGGTATATGAACGCATAGGAGACATACACACCCACAGACAAACTATCACGTAACATTGATTTTTATATATATAGATACACATAAATGTGATTAATTACATTAATAGTTCGGTGGTCTCAAAAGCATTTGACCGACAAATGCGGCATGAAAAAAACTCACTATAAACATCACGAAAGTGATCACTGGAGTGTACACAACATCTCACCCAAGTTTCATCCGTATCGGACTAATGGTATATGAACGCATACGTGACTTTGTTGAAACGCTTCGTGCGTCGTAGCTCATTTGTTGAATCTACTCGCGCGCTGCCTATTGTAAAGTGGATTTACTAAGCCAGAAACCTTCCCTGAAGTGTACACAACATCTAACCCAAGTTTCATAGCTATCGGACGAATGGTATATGAATGCATACGGGACTTTGTTGAAACGCTTTGCGTGTCGTTACTCATTTGTTGAATCTACTCGTGCGCTATCTACTGTGAAATGTATTTACTAAGTTAGAAACCTTCCCTGGAGTGGAAACAACTTCTCATCCAAGTTTCATCGCAATCGGATGAAAGATTTACGAACAAATACGGGACTGTGTCGAAATGCTTCGCGCGTCGTCGCCCATTTGCTGAATCTACTCGTGCGCTGCCTATTGTAAAATGGATTTACTAAGCCAGAAACCTTCCTTGGAGAGTAATCAACATCTCACCCAAGTTTCAGCGCAATCGGATGGGTGGTGTATGAACGCATAGGAGACATACACACCCACACACCCACATACATACTATCAAGTAACATTGATTAATATATATATAGAGATAGATAACGCACTTTAATAAAGACTTAGAAAATTATATGGGTACATTAACACTAATTTTGGGATCATTATTAACATCTTGAGCATGAGATAACCGTCGGCCGAGTTGATTCATATTACGTAAATATATGTCCAGCGATTCCCCGAATTACGGTTATCTCCCAGTTACGAATGAGTGGAATTTGTCGCCTGAGTAGTGTAAGCAATAAAACATTTTTCCGGCTGCATGTAGCATTTGTAAGATAAGGAGGACCTTGGTAGGTGACAAAAATCTTCGAAAATGATACTTTAGGCATTCAGGGCTAATTACAATATAAAGCACAGGATCTTGTGGGAGAAACTGAATACACATAAAAATGAGTACCGGTTTTGAATTACTCATAAATCAACATAATACATCGTGAGAGGACATGCCCACTTTTGCTGAGACCTTTGTAAATAATTTCTCTTGTTGAGAGTCTTCATGTTGGTAGCACAGATATGAAATGAAAATCCACAGCCTGCTTCCAGTCCCCGACCGGGTCAGGAATGGAATGAATGAAGCCCCCATCTAGCGGCGAGGATATGGACTGTGCCGGCTGCCGAGGCCTAACGCACTCCTCTGGGGCAATGATTAAATGAATGACAGATGAAATGAAATGATAGAGGAGAGTGTTGCTGGAATGAAATTTTGACAGGGAAAACCGGAGTACCCGGAGAAAAACCTGTCTGCCTCCGTTTTGTCCAGCACAGATCTCACATGGAGTGACCGGGATTTGAACCACGGACCCAGCGGTGAGAGGCCGGCGTGGTTGCACAGATATATTTGAGTTTATTTTGTTCTTGTCAGGGGAACAGGAATGTTTTAGATTTACCATTGAAGAGAGACATTTTAGTTAAAAATTAACTTAACTTTTTAAAGAACTGATTTGTTTTTGTCTTTTGAGCATATTGTAATACTCGAAAAATTCGGGATCAAAATACATGAAACTTTTATTGTGTAATAATAATATCTCATAGAGAAATGAAAATACTTGTAGAGTTGTTGTTAATTCATTTGAGGGGCTTGAGACACCTTGGTCGTCAGCCCCGTGTAGTTGGGAGTGTATTGAAGCTGTCTGGCAATCTGTATTGCTGTGTTGATTGTAGTTGTGTGTGTACATGTATCTGGGACAGGGGAGTAGACGCTCCGAGACTTGAGCAAGGCACTATCCCGGCAATTTCCTGTAGGGAGTGTGGCAAAAACCGGGGAAAAGACACACTCAGGATAACCCCTGTCAGCACCGGGATTCGAACCTACGATATCCGTACTTACCACAGCTGCCCTGGCGACCATGGTGCACGTTTGACGAGCGCGGCTATGCCGCGGGACGAAATGCTTGTAGAATTTGACTTGAGTACCTATAACCCCCCCATTGGTCGATCCTGGCTACGCTACTGATTTTGTTGTTGATCCTTTTCTGGGGCTTGGGACATCTTGGTAATAATCCCCGTGTAAATGGCTGTGTCTCAAAGACAGTATTGCTGTGATGACTATCGTAGTGTGTATAATTGTCCCCGGGACTGAAGTAATGTACTATCCCGGCATGAACATTCGTTGCATGTCTTAGGACGTAAATGAGTTTAATTCCTAGTAGGATGCTTTGTTTTTCAAAGGTTGGTATGAGTACTGTTTAAGAGGAATTGCAAAGCTAATTATGGAAGTTTATTTTGGCGACCATTAGCAAGCAAGTTTGTGTGTGTGCTTTGTGGTTCCATCATGTGGAACGGCGACTAACAGTCAATACGTCTGTGAACTCTAATTGGATTTCCCACAATATCAATATTACTATATTGGAAATGGGTCGCACTTAAACACACACCGTGGATAATTGCGGCTGAACAATCTCAAAGCAAAATAGTAACGTGGCAAAACATGTAAATTTATTACGTAATGATTCAGTACCTATGTGTGAATGATTCGTTACATCATAATACAAACAAGTCTCGCTTCTAAATGTGCAAGACTTGAGTAATTTAATCCGTGAGTAATACCGGAACTCATAACTTCCAATACACAAATGCCAACAGAAATGTTACTTTCACGCTGCTACACATGTCGGTGGCTATGACAATGACAGATTTCATGAGAAGTAAAATGATGAACCTTATAACTTACTCTGAACGCCCCACGTTGCAGACTACGTCAGGTGTTTTATTACAAAGTACAATCATAGTCCAGACGTTTTAGGGTTTGAGGTGGAAATAATTAATATAAAGCACTTTTACATTAACGCACCGATAAGTTGCGATCACAGTATATTTCTTACTTAGTACTTTAATTTTAAAAGGTTAGTAAAATAATATCCCATCTTAGAACAATAGCATCACATAGTAAGGTAAGTTTATTGCCTTAAAGATTTAGATTAGAGTGCTTTTTTTCGATACCTGCCATATTAAAAAGCCCAAGTCATCAAAAACACAAACATTGAGACGAAATTGCGAACTTGTTTTCAAAATTGGGGCTTTCATCGGTGTCGGATGTTATACGATATGCACTTTAACTACTTCAGAATGTATCTCTATACTTCTTTATTTTTTGACACCTTCGGTCAATTTCAGTACAACCGTTCGCATCAAATGCCAATTCCATTGAAGCCATGTACTTTTCCAGGACTCCAAGCGTTCCAGGCCATGGAATTCATAGGAAAGTTGGGAACATTTAATATGTTCTTAAGCTCATCAAAAAGGACCAAACAAATTAGTTTTCAATTAATTATTCCCAACTTTAGCCGATTTTTGACATAAAATTTCTGGGATATCACTGTTGCTTATGATATAGCATTGCAAGCATTCAAACGTACACCAGAGTTACAAACTACTTGGACTATAACTGCTTTAGCAGCAGGTTCAAAACGGTCTCTAACTATTTACTGTATATTTGTTATGTACTTACTACTGTAGCTGTACGCGTTGAAATGCCATTCAAGGAAAGAAAGTGATTGCGTTGTAATTTTGTTTATTGAAATGTTTTGGGAAGCAAAATATATTTTGTTTATTAAATCAGACCCCTGAGCAGGCCAAAAACAGCTGGTAATGTGAAAAGCATGGATTTTTCCAATTTAGTCCATTCATTTCATTTCATCTGTCATTCATTTAATCATTGCCCCAGAGGAGTGCGTCAGGCCTCGGCAGCCGGCACGGTTCATATCCTCGCCGCTAGATGGGGGCTACATTCATTACATTCCTGACCCGGTCGGAGACTGGAAGCAGGCTGTGGATTTTCACTCGTAGGCATTGCCCCTATGCTTTGTTGATGGTCATCGCAAATGCGGATCTCACCGGAAACTGCAAACGTTTGGAAAGACACAAAAACTGCCAGTATGTACGAAATACACTCATTTTTAACGTCTTATCAGCCAAATTTGAGCTTGCACAACAGCTGACTAAAGTTCATTTGTTCAAACGACTCACGCGGCATCTATTTTAAAATGGATATTCTAATTCAGACACCATGGGGGTGGGCGTGCGCACAGCTCTACACCAAATTTCATTTGTTGAAACGATAAGCGCACCAAAACTCATTTGTTGATACGCGCGCCACCTATTGTGATATGGATTTGCTTGTTAAGCAACTTTTGTGGGCGTGGATACGACAACTAACCAACGTTCATTTATTGAAACTGATTCGCGTGCCACTCATTTGTTGAAACTAATCGTGCGCCACCTATTTTTAAAATACGGTTACTTTCTCAGAAACATTTTCGGGAGTGCGCAAAATCACTCACCCAAGTTCCATCGGAATCGGATGAAAGGTGTATGAACGCAGACGGAACCTTGTTGAAACAATTTGCGCACCATCACTCATTTGTGGAATTTACTCGTTCGGTATCTATTGTAAAATAGATTAACTAATTCAGAAACCTTCGCGTGAGTGGTCACAACAACTCACCTAAGTTCCATCGCAATCGGACGAATGATATGTGAACGCAGGTGGAATATATTTTATTAGAAATAAAATGTATTTTGAGTCCTACACGCTACGAGTTCTGTAAGCTCATTCACAAGTGAACTCCAAACTTGTCACAATATGAGAAAATATGTGTGCTTCACAGATGACCTTGCGCAACTCACAACTGCATTGTTTCTCATGAAAATTCTCACTCAGGTTACTGATCTGTCGTGTTAATTGGTTTCTAGTTTTAGTAAATCCACGACCATCCAAACATCTTGGCAAAGTCATTCTTTCAATCGACGACTTGGGATGGTGATTACTAGAGCTCGGATGTTTAAGACCTAAATTAGCCCGAATATGCAAGCAAATATGACCCTATAATGACGAAATATGACTCAAAATGACAAAATATGATCTGAAAATATTGTGACGAAAATCCCTTGATTTGCATCAGGAACCATTCGGGCAAGAAAATAGAGGCAAATAAAATAATGTGATTTTCCTAAACATTCGAGCCCTAGCAAAAAACAACTTTATCAAGATGCCAAGGCTGAAGTCCAAAAGAGAACTCGAGCCTTGAAAAACCTTTGGTGCGTATCTAAATCACATGAAATGGAGTATCTGGCTGAGACCAACAATACGCATGCTTTCTTCAGTTCAACAAAAGCAGTCTATGGACCATCCCGTCACGCCGTAAATCCTCTAACACTTACCATGCTGATGCTTTAAATGTTGTTCCTCTCCCGTGCGCTGGCTGATTTCCGGAATGTATAGCTATGTTCAGAATGGCACAAACTGAATGTGGTTTGAGTTACAAATAAATTGAAAAGTATGTTCGAATTCCGAACCCTTACACTACAAATTTAATAAAAATCCGACACGATTGAAAATAAAACTATAATGTAAAAAAATGCCGTAAACAGCTGTTGCGCGCGCTCTTGTCCTGGAACGAGCGGGCGCGCTGACAGAAGTAGAAGGTAGAACTCTCTTCGGTTGCATCAGATTCGGAATCTGTAATGCGAATTATAACCCCAAATATATATTCTAGTCATGGAATAAACTCAACGTTTTTCGAGATGAAAATCTGTCCACAAAGAATAAAAACAAAGGAAAGGAAAACAGATTTGACCTACTTGAACTTGCATCGCTTGCCTTCGAACAGATCGATATTCTTCTGCTGAACAGTGACGTGGTGCTATCTAGCGATAATATGTGCAACTTCATGCTTACTGGCACACACACGCGAGTGCTATAGCTGTAATATTACGTTCGTCTCCAACACAAAGCGCGAGAAATCGATCAACGTAATATTACGCTCGCCGCAGTTTTAAAAAGTTACCTTCGAATGTAATATTACGGCGCCCGCGCTCTAAGTGCCAAAATTCAAAGTTGATACTGTGCCCTTTTAGCAAGAAATATGCCAATCACAGTATACCAGCGTAGCTCAATTCGGAATTTTCGGGGCAGCGGGAAGTTCCCCCACTCTGTGACTCACATATTTTGGATTAATTAGAGGATACACTTGCAAAAATAACAACAAAATCAACTCCTATTTTAACACATTTAATTAATCAAAATTATGGCGCTACAAACAATTAAACAATTAAATTACTGACCCATAATCATCTACTTGTTCCAAATGAACAAGGAATAACAATAGAATAAAACAATATTGTATTAAAACATATGGTTTCCATATAAACCAACAATTCCTAATTATTTTTACTTCCATAAAGCATCAACTGTGAGTTTCATATAACTCCGAGCTCTTTTGGCTCAAATGCTTTCTGTAATAATGGTGTCACTCTTTGTACACCTCAAATACTACTTTTTATATATTTACTTAATCATCAAACAAATGTATAATTACATTTAAAATTACATGTTAATTATCTAACTCAATATTTTGGGCATTTTCACATATTTTCAGCTGTTATCATCTCTCTCTATTCTTACAAATACATTAAGGTAATCAGGAAATTACTTGTGTACTCCAGAGTATGAAGATACTTGACAAAGTCAAAAAACTATGGTTACTCCCGAAACCTAGTTGCCTTCGATTTACTCGTGGAATCCTACTTCCATACAACATTACAATAGGGATTGTTATTTATTTCTTACGTATTATAAGACCATTATCACATAAAAAAACTACGATCTGAACAGGCAAGCGGAAATATCAATCTACAAGGACCTCGGTTCAACGCCCGGGTCATTAACAACTTTAAACACTCCTGGTGTATTCATTACTCCTTACAAGACGGCCTCCAGACACCCTCCTACTCCAAGGGTCTGGCCGTGAAACTTGAGAGTTATTTATGACTATGCGGGATCCCTCCCGTCTAGCCCCGGCTAGAGCTCTCTTTAAATGCTTTTAGAAAACACAATCTTTTCATTCTCAGTTCTTTGTGGAGACCTGGCATTATACTCTTCGTGTACATACAACAATATTATTGGGCTCATAAACCACATTCGTAATCTTGGCGTTTATTAATTATGAAAGGTCCTCATTGATTGTGGAAGAGTAATTAACGACGAATAATAAAGGGGCTTTCAAAATAAGAGGATTCTGAGTTCGAATCTCTTCACATGCCTCGGGAACCTTTCCCATATAGAAGACTATACAAAAATGCGATTTAGGGTCAGCCTATAGCTATAAGACCTACGCTCAATACCATACATTTGCTCCCTTTCAATAACATACACAATGCCTCGTGATACTACGTCACAAATAGAGGACTTATACCAAATCTCAATTCGCTACAATCAACTACCTCTCATAAGTAATTTACCAAGTGCATTAACTTTTACGCGTTCCTAGCGTGACATTATACTTTAATTGCGCTCCTTTTGCGCTATACATTATTTTAAGCCTAGCGTCATCCAAAGAACTGATAATATCATATTAACAATTGATACACATTTCAATTTTTATATTATTCTTTTCCTTTGACCATAACTTTCTCTTTCCAAGAACATGCATTTAAACATCATGTCTATACTTTTTATTAAGGCTCTAACGCTCTTATATTCACATCAATTAATTTGATCTTTATTTAATATTTCCTTACTTGGTTATTATTATTATTCATTTCATATCTTTATTCTTTACACAAGCTCAAAAGCTATTTCTTTCATATAACTCAAATTTACTTTTAATTAAATATCTTTCATGATAATTACTAATATTTCGCTTGCTCTTATGACAGTCGTCAAATACATTAACATTTTATATATTTCCTCTACTGGATTTATTCTTTACATAATTATTTATAGTTTCTCAAATTTCTATTTTTGTTCAGATCGCGTTCTTGTTTATTCAGTAATTATTTATTTAAACACATCCCTTTTACTCAAAAACTCCGGTGGATTTGTACACAATCATTCCCTGACACCAAAATATAATTAAATTCATTACTCACATGTTATTAAGATCGTCTCATGACCATTATCCTTGTGCGGTGTTTCATTTTGGCCCACTTTAAAATTTACTCCATATTATAGAAATTCATCTTATGTACAAACACTTCTTGACACATATTTAATACACTTAACATTGACGAAATTTTTAATACACTGGTGTATCCCTTTAGAACACACAATAAACACTAAAACATATTATTTTTACACACAATCTTGATCGATTTACACTTCACAACTTTTGATCACTAGGCCGTATTTTCTTAGCCTATCACACGTGACCTCTTAATCTCCCGTTTCCAAGGATGAAATTTATTCAATGTCGGCTTCCTATCCTGCAGAATGCGAAAGTCTCGAAACATCTACTTTTCCCTGGAATCCTAATTCTTCGAATCCTATTCTGGATGACCGGCTATTTCTCTAGCTTGAACGGCTTCCTTTTTAGATCTAGTTTATCGATCCTAGCGAAAGTCTGTTCGGATCGAGGTCCCCTCAATAACTTATCGATGATCGATGGTTGTATTTTATAGCAGCTAGTACTTCTCAAGTCTAGTGCTTTAGAATAGTTCGTCTGCTTTCTGGAGATAATGTCTATAGTCTCCGTTCTTCTTTATTTAATCGGTTCTAGCACTCCTACTTTTCTGAGATACGTTGCGAACCTTACTCTGTTTTCCCTAGTTGGGTTCTTTAATTTAGATAACTGTTTATCTACCTGTTACGGTACTTCCGTACGTTATGATATATTCGGTCGTTTATGTAAAGACCTATCGCCTTAAGTCCAACGTTCGCAGCCTGCTCTGACTATATTTTACGAACCTTTTTACTATAAACTTGTGTACTGTCGGACCTAAATCCTGTAACTAGGATTTTCCTAATTTTTCAACACGGCGATACTTGAATATTTCTTCTTTACAACTCCCTATGGAGGCAAGCAAGTTGTTAATACTGCGACGCCTATGGCTATCGGATATTAATTTTGCGGTGTATTACAGCGTTTCTCCCCTCAAGGAGTACTGGTAAACTGTCTTCGATGTGACGCAGAGTGACGCCCCACACGGCTGTCTGAATACTGATGCATAGCAACGCCCCCCTCGGGCTGTTTGGAACTGCTTGTACTGATGCGTAGTAACACCCCCTCACGGGCTGTCAGAATAACTGCATGTCTGGCTTGGTGATGCCAGGAGCTTTATGCTATTTCACTACAAAAAGATAAAACTCTAGCCCTTTCTGTGGCCAACTTTTGAAGTAATGGTTGCACAATTATAAAAATTATAGCTTCCGAAAGCTCGTCTTCTCAATGTCAAATAATCTCATTGCGCATAAGAATCGATCGTGCAATTCGGAGATATTAATTAATTTCTAGTCCTCAACTGCGTAGGTGTTGCTGTTCTTTTGTACTCTCCCCTCTCTACAGGCCTTGGTAAATCCCCGATGACGTATACTTGCGTTTGCAGTTTTTTCCTGTGCAATATTTAAAAGGTTTTTCTTTACACAAAAATCTCTCATTCGAAATGATTCACTGTACTGTAATTGTTTACTTATTTTTATACTCGTAAACGGGTCAAATTTAATTATTCTTCTTCTGGCGCATAGGCGGTGTTGTCGTTTTCCAGCAAGCTAAGCTCGATTTCCGAGTCAGGCTTCCTTGTCTAATAGTGGGAATTTTCCACTCAGTTATTAATACTCATGACTAGCTCCCTTCTGAATGTCAAGAGGGGTGATCTCATCTCTCGAACACCTGGTCCTTGTTGCTTGCACAACGTTAGGCTAGCATCCTAGCTTGATCTTTCTCTATGTTACATTAGAAACTGTACGTTTCTTTCATTTCTTCCCCAAATACATGGATTCGACCTCCATGGACCCTATGGCACATGGGTTCATCTCTCCCCTCCTTAGGTAAATAAATTTTCGAAAAATTTTTGAGGAAATTTATTTCAATTAATCTTATCTTTCTTTATTCGTCGAAGCCATCATAACGTCGTCCGTATCTACCGTGGTTTTTATTTCTTTAAAGTCGTATCCGGTAATTGTGTAGGTCGGGTACGCTCTGTCCCTACCCTTTCTTTCTTTTATTTGTTTGTCTGGACTTTAAGTCCCCAGAACCTCATTCTTCTTTATGGGTGTGGTCTATCCCTACCCTTTCTTTCTTCTTTATTCGTCTGGACTATAAAATCTCCAGAACCTCATTCTTCCTTACGGGTTTGGTCTATCCCTACCCGTTTCCTTATTTCATCATTTTCCTTTCTTAAATTGAAATTTTCTTCTTCAATAAACTCAATTATTTCTTTAATTTCCCAATACAATTTCTCCAATTCGCATTCGCACTCGAATGCTTGAGCTCTATTTTTTATTTCTTCCTTATTCTTGTTTATGTCAAAAGCGGATTCATCTCTAAATGTTTCCATAACCAGGGCTTGTTCATTTGCTTCATCGAAATCTTCGGGAGGGTAATATAATTTCAAATTTGCTGAATTCATGGTCACTTCGTGATCCGTTTCACAGTGCCGAATTCTATATGCGTTATTCCTCAAATCTCTGATTATTTGATACGGTCCGTGGTACATTTTCTGGAACTTCTTGTACACACGGTTCCCTGGATCCGAAATGGCTGGTCTTTTTACTAACACCATTTCTCCTGCTAATAATGGTCGATGATACCTCTTATGCCTATTTCTTCTTTGCCTCCTGTCGGCTTGAGCTTTTAGATGCTCAAAGGCTCTTCTAATACGTACATCTCTTCCAGGCTGAGCGTCTGCTGGCCTAGGAATTACCAGACTCCAAGGTCTTTCTGGTTGCTCATTCCGATGTAACGTTATGGGTATCTCTCCCGTGGATTCGTGGATTGTGTTATTTATACAAAATTCGATAATATCCAAGATATCTATCCACTTCCAATTTTCTTCGGCACAGTATATTCTACAGTACTTGGCCGTCTCCCTCATCACTCTTTCTACAGGATTTGCCTCAGGATGGCGAATACTTGACAAAATCTGTCGTATTCCAAGTCTTTCTAATTCTCGTCTGAACTCTACACTGGTGAAACAACTACCGTGATCCGACAACAAATTCTCAGGTTTTCCCAGAATCGGTATCACTTTTTCTTTTAGTCGTTTTAACACCTGTTTGGTACTAGTCTTCTGTATGGGAGCAAGGACAACCATTTTAGTGAAGACATCCATAGCCACCATTATGTGTCGATTTCCTCTTCTTGCCTTTGGCAAAGGTCCGAAGTTATCAATAGATATGATTTGGCCGGGCCTCTCGGGCAACAATGGTATAGGCTTTTGTCTCATCAGAAATGCATTTGGTTTGATCCTTTGACATAGATCACATGTCTTTAACGTGTCCCTTACAGTTTCTCTCAGTCTCGGCCATACAAATGCTTCTTTCAGCATCGAGACTGTTTTGTCGACTCCCATATGTCCGAACGATCTATGGGCTAACCATACTATCTTCCTCTGCAAAATTGCAGGTACAACAATCCTTAATTTGGTATGGTCAGAGTCCACAAACTTATATAATAATCCATTATAAAACGTGTAGTCTTGAGCTATCTTATTAGCTTCCGTGTACGCTGGTGTTCCCCTTATCAAGCTTCCCTCAAGGAAAGATATGAGCATGTTCATCCATGGATCCTCACGTTGCCTTTGACTAATGCTTCTTAACTCATTTAGAGTACGCTGATCCCTGTCTTCCAAATCTATAGCCATTACTTCCTCTTCTTTGGACTCTGGCTGTCTACTTAAGTAGTCTGGAACTATATTTCCTTTCCTGGGCAGTATTCTATCTTGACATCAAATTGTTGAATGTATAAAGCCCAACGCATTAACCTTTTACTGGATAAATCAGTCTTCATCAAAAAAGTTAAGGCTTTATGATCCGTTCTTAAGATGACCTGAAACCCATATACGATCTTTCGCCAATATTGCAACGCGTGCAATATCGCTAACAGCTCGATTTCGCTGATCGTATAATTTTTCTCGTGTGGTTTCAGTCTCCTACTTGTGAAAGCTAGATAGTTTTTCTTATCAGGGTTTTCCGGGTTTTCCTGATATAGCATTGCCCCTATTCCAATCTGGGATGCGTCGGTTTGAATGATAAATCTCTGATTAAAATCAGGATATCCTAGCTTCACGTAGTTTAAAAGCATTTCCTTGGCCTCCACGAATGCTTTTTCTGTTTCCTCCGTCCATTTCCACTTGCCCCCCTTCTTCAGAAGGTCCTGTAGTGGTGCAACAGTTTTTGTGTATGATGGACAATGTCCTGAGAAGAATCCAATCAATCCCAAAAACTGGCGAACGTTCTTTACCTTCAAAGGCCTTGGAAAATCCCTTATCGATTCTAATTTGCATGGATTAGGTTTAACACCATCCTTGTCAATCACATGCCCTAAAAATGTTACTTGTCTTTGACAAAAATTTGACTTCTTTAAATTTATTTTAAAATTAGCCTTCCTTAAATCTTCCAAGAGTTTCTTCAGCTTTTCTAAATGTTCCTCAATATTTTCCGAGGTAAGCAAAATATCATCCACACAACGGATAGTGCACTCTTTCACTTCTTCTGACAGGTTTCGATCAAGCGCTCTTATTAATGCAGATCCTGCGGTCTTCAATCCAAACGGACATCTCCTAAAACAATAGGTTTGTTGGTCGAACTGAAATCCAGTCAACAAGCTGGTTTTCTCTTCCAGTTCGAGATGATGATACGAAGAAGTCATGTCAATATTTGTAAAAATCTTCTTGCCCTTGAACTTCCTCAGTATTTCTTTTATGGGTGGTGCCGAATCATTTTCTGGTATGATTTTTGCATTTAAATTTCTGGCATCTAGACACACCCTTACTGAGCCATCCGGTTTACTCACAATCACTAATGGACTAACATATGGTGTCGCCATCTTTTCTATAACACCTGCATTCATCATCTCCTGCAGTGTTTTCTTAGTTTGTGGGTAATGTTTTTCCGCAACCGGGTATGGTTTTTGTCTGAACGGTGCCCAATCATTGACTTGGAACGCATATTTAAAATTTTCAATCTTCCCTGGCTTGGAATCAAATACGTCCCTATAATTCAATAATAATTCCTTTAATTGTTCCTTATTTTCGAGGTTAACTTTAGCTTCCTCTACTTTTCCTGACAGGTTGGTTTCGAACTCAGTTTCCAAATCATCTTCGAGTTCTATGTTGAGGACTTCAAATATCTTTTCTATGTCCTCATAACCTTCTTCAATCACTTCTTCCATATGCCATACATGTTCTCCTATTTTCGCATCCTGTTCCTGTAGGTTAATGTTTTGTTCATCCACATCCTCTCTTTGAATTCTAATGCAGTTTTGCGCTAGGTCTATAATGACCTTGTTCTCACGGATAAAATCAATACCTAATATTACATTATACGGTAATTGATTTACCAGCAAAAAGCACTGCGAAATTTCAGCGTTACCCATGATCAGATCGATACATACCTGAAATTTACATGTTAAAGATTTTTCAGGGATAATCCCCTTAATCTTTACACTTGATGTGGGAATCTTTAATACTCGGCCCCTTGTTTCCAATTCATTAAGAAGGGTTTGGGTAATTAAACTTATTGTGGATCCAGTATCAATTAATGCTCTGACCAGTAATCCTTCTATCCTTAGCATAATTATAGGTAATTCTCTTTTAACAGGTGGGATTCCTTCCACATCCTTGTTAATTAGCTCATCTGGTCTGGCTATCCAATTCACAATTTCTACCTCCTCCCAGCTCCTGGTATGTTTCCCCTTTTGACAATTTAAATTTGGAGTTTTTTTAAATCCTGAGGGCTCCCTTTTCCCTCATTCTTTAACTGAGCTTGTAGTTCCAAGCTTTGAGCTCCATCTAGTCGGTCGGGTGATTTCCGGTTCTTGATTGCCTCACTCCAACGGACTTTTTGCCTATCAGGTTCATCTGGTCGTTCGTTCATATAACGAAGACTTTCCTGATATCTTTCTTCTATTTCGGCCCGATATTCATCATCCCTATCCTCTGGCCTTACATTCCTTCTGGGATAATTCTCCCATTTCTTTCTGTTTTCTTGCCTTTGATGGTTATTGTTATAGGGTCGGCTTTCTTGTTGCCTATAACCCGTATTCCTAGGATTTCTTCCTCGATGTCCTCCTCTGTAATATGGCTGTATCCTTCTAGGCTCCTGGTGCCCATACTCTCGACCCAGTCCCTGAGTATCAGTGCTGGTGGACTGATTCCTGGTCGATGGTTTTTCACTGGTTTCCTGACTGCTGGCCATGTGTACTTGCTCAGTCTGTCTTTGATGCCGAGGAGTTACGTGCGAAGTCGTCATATCTAATTGACGTAATACACTCTCCACTTCCACAGCACTTCTGGCTTTGGATGAGATTAACAGCCTCTGAATCTCATACGGAAGTTGTCTTGCAATGGCGGCACACAGGTCGTTCTCTGCCGGAGCAATGTCAAGTTCGCGGAATTTACATAATTGAGCGGTGAAAAATTCCGAGTATTTAGTAGGTGCATTCGTACTGTACTTCCTAGAGTACAGATCTAGCCTTAAATTCTCTTGGACGTCTGCTGCCCAATATCGTTTTAAAAATGCTTCCCTAAAGCCTTCCACCGTATCAAAGGTGTACCTGAAGCTTCTGAACCAGGTGAGACAATCACCTGCCAACAGCTTTTCAATAGCTCTCAGTCTCCGATCCTGAGGAACTTTCATTTCGTTTAAATACTCTGCCACTTCCTTTAGCCAGTATTTTGGAGTAATAGACATGTTATTACCCGTAAACTTTACTGGTCTGTCCTCATTCGATTTAATAATGTTTATTATTTGGCCATTTGTCTGATTCATGTACGGGGTTGACATCGCCATCGGATATTCTGGGTTCTTATAAGGGCTCTCCCCTCCTAAGTCCCTCTCCGTATCTGTGCCTTGTTCACGGGAATCTACCCATCCTGTCTTTGGAAACTCCTCCTGATTCTCAAATTCTAACTTCCTTTCCCTTCGGGCACTTTCTTCATTAGCCATGAGTTGGATTTCCATTTGACTATTCTTATGTTCAGTCCTCTCCAATCGGGATCTTAATTCATTCTGAATTCTTTCTTGATTCCTTTTACTATCTTCCTCTGCCTTTTTGAGTTGGAATTTCTCATCCCTGTAACTATCCCTGAATTCATTTAGTTGGTCTTCTACCTCTTTCTTAAAGACCATGACCTTTTGGTCTATAATTTCTGGCTTAACGTCACCTATGGTATCCAGGCCCTCTCGTATCTCCTTTATTTGCTTCTCCACTTCTTTTCGTTCTTTGACCATATCTAATTCAATTCCTTTCAACCTTTCTTCCGTCTTCTTAGACACTTCCGTTAATTCATCTTTGATCAGTTTCACTTCATTATTTGTTTTTCCTACTTGCCCCTCTAAAGTTTCCACGTTTTCCTTAACCTCATTTATACCCTTACTTATTTCATCTATCTTCTGGGTATTTTCCTTATTTTCTTTATTTCGTTGTTCTCTTTCTTTCTGGATATGCTTCTCGTATCTACCGAACCTTTTATCTATTTCCCCCTCGTACTTCTTCAGGTTCCCATCTACCTGCCCGGTAAAATGATCAATCTGATCTTTCATATCCTGAACATCCTTTTTATTTTGATTTTTCATCTCAGTTACTTCGGTTTGAACTTCATCGACTTTCCCCTCAAGTTCTCCCATTTTTTCTCAACACCTTCAAATCTATCTCCTAGATCACTAACACTTTTCTTTATCTCATCCCGGGAATTTTCACAAATATTCTTGTTAGAATCTATCTGAGCTTTCAATTCTGTCTGCACACCTTGGATCTGGGTTACAAGTTTCTTTTCACATGCATCTACCTTTCCCTCCATGTTACTTAATTTAGTTTCCATGGAACTCAAACTTTTATTCAAATTTCCAAAATTTTCCAGGCATTCCCTTTTTGACTCATTTAACTTGTCCCCAAACTTAGTGTCAAAATCTTGAAATTTGGTATTCATTGTTTCTTGTAAAACCCCTCTAAGTCCATTTGACCCCCTTTTTATTCCCTCAATTTCAGCCTTCACTTCCTCGTTCATTTTTATACAGTTAATTTCGATAGCTTCTAATTTAGTTCCCATATTAGCACTATCAGTTTTTAGTGAATCTAAACTTTGATTCATGGATCCTAACTTTTGGTTATTTTTCTCCTGTTGGCTGTCCAACTTATTCAAACTCTCATTTATGGATTCGAACACTTTGTTATTTTCATCCTTTTGGAGGCCCAATGTATTGTTTATAGCCTCCAACTTCTCATTATTATCGGCTTTTATCGCCTCCAACTTTTCATTCCTATCGGCTTTTATCGCCTCCAAAAGCCCCTGCAATTCCTCACTCAATACCATCTTATTAGAATACAGTGGGCCACTCATGCCACCACACTAGTACATGCTTGAGAGATGATACTCTGAATCATTGTGTCCCAATTTCTTTAAAAATTTACTTTGGTACGGGTATTTACTACAACGTACCCTTTTGATAACTTTATTCAATTTCATAAACCTTTATGGAAGTATTTAAAATTAAAAATTTCGAAAAACCATTTTTTTCAAAAAATGAAAATTTTGATTTTTCGAGAAATCTCGGGTTTTCCCTAGGAAAACTCATCCCTGCGTACTGGGCGCCAAAATCTAGTATTTGCTAGGGGGGGTTAATGATATAATATCATTCAGGGCTGCTCGGTATGAGTTTCCAGGGACCCATGCGGTCAGTTAATATTTTACGTTGTAGCTATTTCTATCATTACTTTACTTTACATGTTATGACCGTCTTAAGTGTTCCTCTAGTTATCAATCCAGCACATTACTTCTATGCCCCCCATGTGCCATTTTAGCAAGAAATATGCCAATCACAGTATACCAGCGTAGCTCAATTCGGAATTTTCGGGGCAGCGGTAAGTTCCCCCACTCTGTGACTCACATATTTTGGATTAATTAGAGGATACACTTGCAAAAATAACAACAAAATCAACTCCTATTTTAACACATTTAATTAATCAAAATTATGGCGCTACAAACAATTAAACAATTAAATTACTGACCCATAATCATCTACTTGTTCCAAATGAACAAGGAATAACAATAGAATAAAAATATTGTATTAAAACATATGGTTTCCATATAAACCAACAATTCCTAATTATTTTTACTTCCATAAAGCATCAACTGTGAGTTTCATATAACTCCGAGCTCTTTTGGCTCAAATGCTTTCTGTAATAATGGTGTCACTCTTTGTACACCTCAAATACTACTTTTTATATATTTACTTAATCATCAAACAAATGTATAATTACATTTAAAATTACATGTTAATTATCTAACTCAATATTTTGGGCATTTTCACATATTTTCAGCTGTTATCATCTCTCTCTATTCTTACAAATACATTAAGGTAATCAGGAAATTACTTGTGTACTCCAGAGTATGAAGATACTTGACACAGTCAAAAAACTATGGTTACTCCCGAAACCTAGTTGCCTTCAATTTACTCGTGGAATCCTACTTCCATACAACATTACAATAGGGATTGTTATTTATTTCTTACGTCTTATAAGACCATTATCACATAAAAAAAACTACGATCTGAACAGGCAAGCGGAAATATCAATCTACAAGGACCTCGGTTCAACGCCCGGGTCATTAACAACTTTAAACACTCCTGGTGTATTCATTACTCCTTACAAGACGGCCTCCAGACACCCTCCTACTCCAAGGGTCTGGCCGTGAAACTTGAGAGTTATTTATGACTATGCGGGATCCCTCCCGTCTAGCCCCGGCTAGAGCTCTCTTTAAATGCTTTTAGAAAACACAATCTTTTCATTCTCAGTTCTTTGTGGAGACCTGGCATTATACTCTTCGTGTACATACAACAATATTATTGGGCTCATAAACCACATTCGTAATCTTGGCGTTTATTAATTATGAAAGGTCCTCATTGATTGTGGAAGAGTAATTAACGACGAATAATAAAGGGGCTTTCAAAATAAGAGGATTCTGAGTTCGAATCTCTTCACATGCCTCGGGAACCTTTCCCATATAGAGGACTATACAAAAATGCGATTTAGGGTCAGCCTATAGCTATAAGACCTACGCTCAATACCATACATTTGCTCCCTTTCAATAACATACACAATGCCTCGTGATACTACGTCACAAATAGAGGACTTATACCAAATCTCAATTCGCTACAATCAACTACCTCTCTTAAGTAATTTACCAAGTGCATTAACTTTTACGCGTTCCTAGCGTGACATTATACTTTAATTGCGCTCCTTTTGCGCTATACATTATTTTAAGCCTAGCGTCATCCAAAGAACTGATAATATCATATTAACAATTGATACACATTTCAATTTTCATATTATTCTTTTCCTTTGACCATAACTTTCTCTTTCCAAGAACATGCATTTAAACATCATGTCTATACTTTTTATTAAGGCTCTAACGCTCTTATATTCACATCAATTAATTTGATCTTTATTTAATATTTCCTTACTTGGTTATTATTATTATTCATTTCATATCTTTATTCTTTACACAAGCTCAAAAGCTATTTCTTTCATATAACTCAAATTTACTTTTAATTAAATATCTTTCATGATAATTACTAATATTTCGCTTGCTCTTATGACAGTCGTCAAATACATTAACATTTTATATATTTCCTCTACTGGATTTATTCTTTACATAATTATTTATAGTTTCTCAAATTTCTATTTTTGTTCAGATCGCGTTCTTGTTTATTCAGTAATTATTTATTAAAACACATCCCTTTTACTCAAAAACTCCGGTGGATTTGTACACAATCATTCCCTGACACCAAAATAGAATGAAATTCATTACTCACATGTTATTAAGATCGTCTCATGACCATTATCCTTGTGCGGTGTTTCATTTTGGCCCACTTTAAAATTTACTCCATATTATAGAAATTCATCTTATGTACAAACACTTCTTGACACATATTTAATACACTTAACATTGACGAAATTTTTAATACACTGGTGTATCCCTTTAGAACACACAATACACACTAAAACATATTATTTTTACACACAATCTTGATCGATTTACACTTCACAACTTTTGATCACTAGGCCGTATTTTCTTAGCCTATCACACGTGACCTCTTAATCTCCCGTTTCCAAGGGTGAAATTTATTCAATGTCGGCTTCCTATCCTGCAGAATGCGAAAGTCTCGAAACATCTACATCTACGGTACTTCCGTACGTTATGATATATTCGGTCGTTTATGTAAAGACCTATCGCCTTAAGTCCAACGTTCGCAGCCTGCTCTGACTATATTTTACGAACCTTTTTACTATAAACTTGTGTACTGTCGGACCTAAATCCTGTAACTAGGATTTTCCTAATTTTTCAACACGGCGATACTTGAATATTTCTTCTTTACAACTCCCTATGGAGGCAAGCAAGTTGTTAATACTGCGACGCCTATGGCTATCGGATATTAATTTTGCGGTGTATTACAGCGTTTCTCCCCTCAAGGAGTACTGGTAAACTGTCTTCGATGTGACGCAGAGTGACGCCCCACACGGCTGTCTGAATACTGATGCATAGCAACGCCCCCCTCGGGCTGTTTGGAACTGCTTGTACTGATGCGTAGTAACACCCCCTCACGGGCTGTCAGAATAACTGCATGTCTGGCTTGGTGATGCCAGGAGCTTTATGCTATTTCACTACAAAAAGATAAAACTCTAGCCCTTTCTGTGGCCAACTTTTGAAGTAATGGTTGCACAATTATAAAAATTATAGCTTCCGAAAGCTCGTCTTCTCAATGTCAAATAATCTCATTGCGCATAAGAATCGATCGTGCAATTCGGAGATATTAATTAATTTCTAGTCCTCAACTGCGTAGGTGTTGCTGTTCTTTTGTACTCTCCCCTCTCTACAGGCCTTGGTAAATCCCCGATGACGTATACTTGCGTTTGCAGTTTTTTCCTGTGCAATATTTAAAAGGTTTTTCTTTACACAAAAATCTCTCATTCGAAATGATTCACTGTACTGTAATTGTTTACTTATTTTTATACTCGTAAACGGGTTAAATTTAATTATTCTTCTTCTGGCGCATAGGCGGTGTTGTCGTTTTCCAGCAAGCTAAGCTCGATTTCCGAGTCAGGCTTCCTTGTCTAATAGTGGGAATTTTCCACTCAGTTATTAATACTCATGACTAGCTCCCTTCTGAATGTCAAGAGGGGTGATCTCATCTCTCGAACACCTGGTCCTTGTTGCTTGCACAACATTAGGCTAGCATCCTAGCTTGATCTTTCTTTATGATACATTAGAAACTGTACGTTTCTTTCATTTCTTCCCCAAATACATGGATTCGACCTCCATGGACCCTATGGCACATGGGTTCAATACTGAACTTCACCGAGATACTTGTTCAATCAACTCCCGCTGGAGGGAACATTTTGACGAACTACTCAACGAAGATACCCACATCAATGAAAACATTTTAAGCAAAATTCCGCAGAGACAAGTACAAAATCAGTTTGATGAAGGTCCCTTATTTAAAGATGGGGGCACTGTACTAGTTCACCACACTCACAAGATCATTGACAAGATATGGAAAACAGAAACTATCCCATATGATCTCTGGGATGCCTTGATAGTAGTAATCTTTAAAAAGGGTGACAGAGCTCAATGTGGCAACTATCGTGGAATATCCCTGCTTTCTGTAGCTGGAAACATTCTTGCCAGAATCCTGGCCAATCGTCTTAAACCTTTGGCTGAAGAATCACTGCCTGAAACTCAATGTGGATTTAGACCCAGACGAGGTACAACTGATATGATCTTCTGTGCTAGACAGATGCAAGAAAAATGTAGAGAACAAGATCGCCCTCTATATATGGTCTTCATTGATATCGTCAAGGCTTTTGATTCGGTCAATAGAGAAGCTCTTTGGAAAATCCTAGCTCGAAGTGGATGTTCTCCAAAATTTATTCAGATCATTAGAATACTCAATGAAAATATGAAGGGCTCAGTTCTTAACAGCAAGGGGCCTATAATAATAATATCGTATGGCCTCGGGTGCCAGGTGCAAGCTTTGTAATTTGACACCCAGAGGGTAGCTTGCATGTCGAATTTCGTTGTTCCTTCAATCACTATGAAAGTCAAGGAGGTTAGATATCTACGCTCCTTGAACACTATAGCGCTTTCTAGTAGGGAAATGAGGAACTTTGTGTTGGCGGAAACTCCCGAGATTAATTTTGCCATTATGAACACGGCCTACTGAATTCAAATGGGTTCTTTGACATGCCAACATCGTATGACATGCGTGTCATATTTTTGCCGCCTTTCAAAAATCACTTACCACGGCCAGGAGCGAACCTGCAATCTTGGGGTTAGTAGACCGACACGCTATCCACTCACCCACCGCGGCAAGCTAGCAAAGGGCCTGGAGAACCCTTTAAGATCACAACTGGTGTCAAGCAAGGATGTGTGATGGCCCAAACATTATTCTCAATTTTTGTTGGCGCTATGCTTCACCTGTTCATAGAAAAAGTTCCGCATGGTGTAGATATTGAATACAGGACAGACGGAGGATTATTCAACCTTAGCCGACTGCAGTAAAGACAAAGGTATCGACAGGTTCCGTTCTCGAACTCCAATATGTTGACGACAATGTTATATTGGCAAACTCGCTAGACGATCTTGAGGCTGCTCTGAATGCTTTTAATGACGCGTATAAGTGCATAGGTCTGGGAATAAACACCAGTAAAACGCAAATTATCCATCAACCTGCTACGTCCAACTCTAATGCTGCTTGTTTTCCCATTATAATCAATGGGAACAACTTAAAGTACATTGAACACTTCCCTTACCTGGGCAGTCATCTCTCAGCAAATGCTAACATTGGTGCTGAAATCCAATATCGCCTTAAATGTGCCAGTACAGCGTTTGGGCGTCTACGAAAAAGGGTGTTTGACAACCATGACATCAGTACTCCAACCAAATTGCATGTGTACCAAGCTGTTGTAATACCTTCTCTGCTCTATGCTTGCGAAACCTGGACTACCTACAGAAGGCACCTAAGTGTTTGGAAAGATACCATCAGCGTTGCATCAGGAGAATTCTCGGAGTTAAGTGGCAGGACCGACGCACCAACATCAGTGTCCTGGAGGAAGCGAATACTACCAGCATTGAGGCTATGATATTAAAGCATCAGCTTCGATGGGCAGGACATGTTCGCATGCCTGAACGACGTCTTCCAAAACAAATCATGTACTGCCAGTTGCGGATTGGACAGAGAAAGCAAGGAGGGCAACGGAAACGCTTCAATGACGTCCTAAAATACAATTTAACCAAATGTCAAATCGACACGGATAAATGGAAGACTACGGCATCAAATCGTCAGGTCGCATCGTCCACCAAGGTCCACTATGTTTCGAACAACATCTACGAAGCCGTGATACTGGGAAGTACAATGCTAGGAAAGAGCGTGAGGTTTATAGGAGGATCGACCCACAAGAGCCAGTGGCTGCTCCGAACAGCGTGTGTCGCTACTGTGGGCGAGTTTGTGTTTCCAGGAATGGGCTATATAGTCATCTAAGAACTCACCTTTAGAAGACAATCTTACTCGAGGACGAGTGATAGCCTATTACTAGTGTTGGAATTAGAGCCTTAAATCGTAGGTTATTAAGCCTATATATATCTTTATTGCAGAACAGACATCAACAAAGGGTCTTGGCAACTGCCGCGTAAACCGTTAGAACAAAAGGGCACTCGAACTTGGTTTGTCAACCTAAAGAAATTACATTAATGCAAGGACAATCCTTACAACTAGGGTTCGTTTGTTAATGACCTTAAAAAGTACAAAATATGCCCTCAAAACTACATGAATATGACCTAAAACGGAAATATGACCCATGTATTTTAGGGATATGTAGCAAGATAGTATTGAAATAGTATAAACATAAAACGCGATAGTAGGCTACAGGAGACACTGAGCTACAACACCTACCGGGCCCATCAAGGTCAAACTGGGTGTGAGTTTCCTTGTTTACTAAATTGCTCTGAGCTAAATTTCTCTCCTGGGGTGGCATCGTACTCGATTTGGCATCCCCACAGAACCGTTTTCTTGGAATCAGGTCTTCTAAACCTGTTATCTGTCTGTTCCGGGAATACAGAGAAAAATATCTGTATCTTCTTCTCCTTCGCCTTTTGAGACCACAAAGGACCACTTTAACCAACCATTAGATCGTCGACTTGTAGGAACTGTACGAGCCTTGCGGTCTTCCCAGTATTTCTTCATTCGTATTGATCTTCTTGCCCTTTCTTGGGCGGAGAATATTCTTGTTGGAATTTTCTTTTTTATGAGTGGAAATTGAAAAGTCATATTTTTAAGTTCTGTAGTTAAACTTTTCAATTGTGTTTTTTGAAGCAAGAGTGTACTGTACTAGTTATTTTTAAAAGACGTGAATCTGGCATTCTCATGATGTGCCCAAGGAATCCTAGTCTTTTCATTCGCATGGTATCAGTAATGGGTTCTAGGTTGTTATAGACAATATTGTTAGTTATTATTGGCCATTGCCCATCTATTTTATAACTTTTATTGATACATGTTCTTCCAATTCGCCTTTCGATCTTCTGTAATCTGTCGGTTTTAGAATGTTCATTTAAATGGAATAATGATTTTACTGCGTATGTGGCTTCTGGTTTTATTTTATGACTGTATTGTAATGTTTCATTTTTAGCCTACTTTCAATTTTTGCAAAAAATGAAAGTAGACTTATGAGATCAACACAGGGCGAAAAATTGTGTGTCTGTCTGTGTGTGTGTGTGAGTCTGTGTGTGTGTGTGAGTGTGTGTGTACTCTGAATGTATGTCCCCCCCTATCAATTCGAACACGGTGAAACCGAATTGAAAGAAATTTGGTACAGAGGTAGCTCTAGCATTGGGCACCTCAGTGTCATACTTTATATCGCCGCCATCTTTACCAAAACTGAATGGCGGCCACTCAAACGTTCAAAACGTAAACTCAAATTACGGCTAAACTAATCATCTGATCTCTACCAAATTTGGTGACAACATACCTTTATTTAGGACGCGTCTTTCACCCAAACTTCAAGGTCATCGGCCTTGCCATTTCAGGATGCGGCCGTGTGAATTATGCAACCATTATAATCAATATTATATTGGCAGATTATCAAGCCTAGGGTGGTTTAAGCTATCCTGAAGGTCATGATCCGTTATTTATTATAATTTAATATTATAATATTATTCAGTATGAGTGGCTTAAAAGAGCTGAGCCGTATCTGCCACACGACAAGATGGCAGCTGTCCTCATGAGCCTGTCTTATATTTCAGTAGTTTTAGTATGTTGTATGTGATATACCCTACTGATACAATAATATAAACTTTGTATGAAATGATCTATAATGAAGATGTACTGCAGTGAAGAAACAGTTTATTTCAAGTCATTATTTGCCAACAGGTTGTATCTAATATATCAGTTAAAATCGCAATTATATTAAAGAATCGTTAGCTCTGGGCTAGCGTGTTAGTCTGTCATGCAGTTGACTGGGGATCGAATACTGCTACAGATAACTTTTTTTTTCTTGAATTCTTTTACAAATGATGTGCACAAGCTCTTTCCACAGATACTGAATAAAATGTCACTTAGCTCAAAGGGGAGGCTAATGTATACACTCGTTTATTAATAAAATCACAGTCCCAGCATTGCACATAAACAGAAGACATTAGGAAAAGGAGAATAGAAGAACTAGATACACGTTGTTATCAACCACAGCCTTCTTAATGTCTCTGTACGGTGCTGTCCTCTTGTGGATTATGTGGGTAATATTGTTCCAAACATACCGCTATGAAAATACCTGGCCTTCTGAAGTATGGCAATTTTGTAATACTGGTAGTTCAACTATTAGCCACGATCGCACTCCGATTACCTTTAAACACTGCCAGCTGGATCGCCTCCCTCCTGGCTACTTTAAACTGCCTGCTCGTTGAACACACAGAGGCGTACAAGATAAATATTAATTCACTGCTAGGTCGCAACACCAACCTACTGTGATCGGCGCGGATTTTTAAAGGGGAAGGTACCCAAAACGAAAGATTCTTAACTTTGCAGGCTGACTTAATATAGAGATTAACGGACGTGAATGCATTACAATAAGTTAGTAGTTTTGTTATTCAATCATCATAAAGTATATAATATTGATTTTGACACTTACTGGCTAATTATCAATATAAAAGAAAACAAACACTGCATGGTGGTAGAGGTGGTTTTAGGGATGAGGACAGAGAGTTATAACAATACCCATACATTTAGGAGAAAGTAGGCTATATGTTCTTTACTGAACATCTTGTTTTTAAATTGATAAGCATTACTTTTTGTAAGTTTCCCATGCTAATTTGTGTGCCCTAGATAACTTGTTTGTTCTTATTTGAATCGATGCTTTCTCATTTAAGTTGTGTGTTATTAACTATCCTAGATATTTGGATCGTGTTACTGCACCATTTCCAAATATAACCAAATATGACTAAAATTAGCAAAATATGGCAAAAACCTAGAAATGGCCAAATTATGCATTTATAAGCAAAATACAAACGTTATTAACGGGGTTAGGGACCATCATTCCCACTTATTTTTCAAATTTCGGGCAAATAACCTCAGGGGGAAAATATGACTTTCCTTTAACTTCCAAACCTTAGTGATTACACTGATTACGAGCTTACGTCATCAGCCTGCAAGACCTTCAGTATCTCCATTTGATGTTACTAGGCGAGTAACCAAGCTGTGTTAACAGCCTTAACCAAGATCTTACTGTTCAGACCCGTCTTAAGTGTTTTCGTGTTTGACTGCCGTATGTATAATCGGTTTGTCTTGCGTGTCTTATTCCCAAGTACCTGTAGGTGTCGTCCGAAATCAATGCTTTACAGTTCGTATACACGATCTTGTAAATTGCCACTCAATACGTTGAGTGTTCGACACGTGTCGAGTCCAATCTCCATATTAATATCTCGTAGCTCGTAACTCATATCTCCAGTTTGTAATTATTAGATATTGAACAGTTGAGCCATACAGCTTTACCTCGTCCATGTATGAAAGGTTTCTCAGTTCCACATACATTTGAACCTAGTTTGGGAATATGCTTCCTTTCCATCATATGACCTATCCCGCCTACACAACTTGATAATTGTGTGACAGGGACCGTGATGTAGGCGGGATAGCAGATCGAACCAGCTATAAATATCACCATTTTCAGTGGGACGCCATAGCCGGTGGGTTTCTGAAGAGTAGACGGAGGATTAGGATAATAATAATAATAATAATAATAATAATAATAATAATACAATACTCATAATAATGAGCAGAACTCTTGAAATTGAAACATATAAGTCAGTCAAAGACCAGAAGCCTTATATGCCATGGAGTGTCTTTCTTTAAACCGAAGGGGTCTGATGGAGAAGATGAAAATTAGAGAGAGAGAGAGAGAGGAGAATTCTGCGAAAGATCCTCGGTCCTGTAATTGTAGATGAAGAATTTTGTAGGTAACATAACTCCAAGCTCTACGAACATAATAGAGAGGCTATCTTTTTGTGCGAGAAAAAAGAGAATAGCCTTTTATGGCCATATCGCAAGATTACCTTCCACAAGATTGACCAATCGTTTGCTCAGTTTCTGGCACAATAAGAAGGTTCGTACCACGTTGTTGATGGAAACTGAGTAGTATATTAACTAACTGTAAATATCGGATCTGCATGACAGACAGACTGTGAGGCGTGCTTTGAAAGGAGTCCATGTTTTTCAGGAGAAACCTCGGAAGAAACGTACTCCCTGGACTACTGAAAGAAAGGGGGTTACAACGGCAGAGAATGCGTCACTACTGGACGAAGATCAAGAGCCTCTAGTTGAATAAACGTGGTCCTAAGTAGGCCAATCCGAGAGAAGAAGAAGAATGAGCAGAAGAAAGGAAATATAATCACAGTGAGAGAATGAAGAGATTTTTGGAAGAGAAGCGAAATTATTCAAATTCATCAGTGAAATAGGTTCGATCGCGCTCCTTGGTTGGGCATAACGTGGTAATAATAATAATATTAATAAACGTAGCGAAAGTACTATATCAAGCTTTTGCGCGGCGATACGGTTTTGTTGAGAAGGAAGTCTCATATTATAAATGCAGACCTGAACAATGACAAAGCCAAGATCTTATGGGATTCCACTATAATAACTGATCGTTCTGTAGAAGCCAACGGGCCAGACCTTGTGATGTTCGGAAAGGAAGCACACAAGGCTGGGTTTTGCTGTTCCACTCGATGAGAACGTACAGAATACGGTGGCTGAAAAAAGGCGCAAACACCAGCCACTTGCCGCTGAGCTGTCACATGTAGGCTACGGTTTAAAAGAAGTTTTCGTCATCCCAGTCGTTGTCTCTGTGATTGGCTTGGTCACAAAGAACTCGGAAAATACAACGGAGAGCCTTGGCTTGAAGAGGAAGCATATGCTGCCCTCCTTGGTACTGCAAGTGTAGTATGTAAGGTTTTATCTCTTCAGTGACTCTGAACATCTTGAGACCCACTACTATCATCAGTGTCTTTGGCTCGCAAGGAGTCCGATGGGGATGGTTTTGTATTTTATCATTTTAAATGATCTTGTCGACTTCGTCGTTACGCTGGGGTCTGGCGATACGTTACGGTGACGGGACGAAATGTACCCAGATGCACTGAGGTGTGTGACGTCATAGTACCGCTTGGTGCATATGTTCCCCGACAATCTCTACTTCGTTAGTATAAGGAAGCCAAGCAGTAACGATTTCATTGAAAAAGTTGAAAACAAACTTGGCGTCCGTGCGCTTATTAAGCTTACGCTGGGCAAACCGTTAAAAATATCAATATACTATGAGCGTAAGAATTGGTCAGCATGAAAAGTTCTACAAAAAAGTCCGCGACAGCATATCTCTGTCTTCAATACATCGCCCACTATAAGTGTTTTTAGACTGGATGGAAGGGGCACGTCCCCGCGCGCTCTGGTGAGCATGACGGCATCCCGCGCGCTTGACCTTGCCTTGCCCTTGGTTTGCACTTGCCGTTCCCGAGTAATTTGAAACAAGATTAGCAAGATAAGTATTATGCAGATAATTTTTTAACATGTCAAGAGTCTTTGGCTTTCTAGAATTTTGCAGCATTTGTAGCATTTAAATTGATTCGAAGTCTAGTCTTTCAGACTGACTGCCACTTTTTAATGTAAGTTTCATATAGGCTAATGATAATAATCATACTGTTTAGTGTTGTCTTAAGACGCCGAACAGTGAGGTAATCTAACAGTTAAATATACAAATTTTGTTTAGTACAAAAATTTTGAGGTGCATGCCTAATTAGGAAAAAATAAAATAACTAGTAATATAAAGAAATATACAGACAGGCAACCACTGGAAACCAGGTATGGAAAAATAACACAAGTGGAAAGTTTCAAATACCTAGTAGAGATTATACAGAAAACAGGACTGAACTTGACATCCAATGAAGACAGGATCGCTGAATTGCAGAAAGCATACCGACTTACCTGGAACCACTACAATAAAAGAATAAATTCCATCAATGCCAAATTACGACACTATCGTCTTACCAGAGGTCTTATACGCTTCAGAAACGACAGCAATCAAGGGACGAACAAAAATCAAGGAATTAGAAAAGCAAGAGAGAACAATTCTGAGAAAGATCTACGGGCCAGGTCAGAAAGAGGGAATATGGATAAAGAGGCCAACAATAGAACTGTACAAACAGACAGAGACGATTACAAACAACATAAGGAAAAGAAGGGCAAAATGTTATGGACATATACATACACACATCAAAAAAAGTTTTGCATCACCTCGGTTCCAAGAGTTCCGGAACCGTTAAATACAAAGGGAATAGAGATCAACACAAACAACATTTCAGCTCGTTTTATTGCTCATGAGACCCACACATTGCATGTTGTACCATCATACAGCTAGACTTTCAGCATTTGTGGTCCAGATTGCAGTACACACCACTACCTCTAATACCCAGTAGCACGTCCTCTTGCATTGATGCATGCCTGTATTCGCCGTGGCATACTATCCACAAGTTCATCAAGACACTGTTGGTCCAAATTGTCCCACTCCTCAACGACAATTCGGCGTAAATCTCTCAGAGTGGTTGGTGGGTCAAGACGTCCATAAACAGCCCTTTTCAACATATCCCAGGCATGTTCGATAGGGTTCATGTCTGGCGAACATGCTGGCCACTGTAGTCGAGCGATGTCGTTATCTTGAAGGAACGCATTCACAAGATGTGCACGATGAGGTCGAGAATTGTCGTCCATGAAGACAAATGCCTCTCCAATATTCTGCCGATATGGTTGCACTATGGGTCGGAGGATGTCATTCAGGTATCGTAAAGCCGTTTCGGAGCCTTCCATGACCACCAGTGGCGTACGTCGGCCCCACATAATGCCACCCCAAAACATCAGGGAACCACCACCTTGCTGCACTCGCTGGACAGTGTGTCTAAGACGTTCAGCCTGACCAGGGTGCCTCCAAACACGTCTCCGACGATTGTCTGGTTGAAGGCATATGCGACACTCATCGGTGAAGAGAACGTGATGCCAATTCCGTCGGGTCCATTCAGCATGTTGTTGGGCCCATCTGTACCGCGCTGCATGGTGTCGGGGTTGCAAAGCTGGACCTCGCCATGGACGTCGGGAGTGAAGTTGCGCATCATGCAGCCTATTGCGCACAGTTTGAGTTGAAACACGACGTCCTGTGGCTGAACGAAACGCATTATTCAACATGGTGGCATTGCTGTCAGGGTTCCTCCGAGCGGCAATCCGTAAGTAGCGGTCATCCACTACAGTAGTAGCCCTTGGGCGGCCTGAGCGAGGCCTGTCATCGACAGTTCCTGTATCTCTGTACCTCCTCCATGTCCGAACAACATCGCTTTGGTTCACTCTGAGACGCCTGGAAACTTTCCTTGTTGAGAGCCCTTCTTGACACAAAGTAACAATGCGGACGCGATCGAACTGCGGTATTGACCTTCTAGGCATGGTAGAACTACAGACAACATGAGCAGCGTACCTTCGTCCTGGTGGAATGACTGGAACTGATCGGCTGTCGTACCCCCTCCGTCTAATAGGCCCTGCTCATGCATGGTTGTTTACATCTTTGAGCAGTTTTAGTGACATCTATGAACAGTCAAAGGGACTGTATCTTGGATACAATATACACAGTCAACGCCTATATGCCGGAGATCTGGGAACCGAGGTGATGCAAAACTTTTTTTGATGTGTGTAGTATGACCGAAGACAGACTGACCAAGACATTTTAAATATAGTTACGAATAGCACACTAAAAACCAAGTGGGTATGGAAACCGGGGAAGACCCCAAGATACTAAACATCTCTACCGAAGACATCGCAGACAGGAGCACATACAGCGTAAAACTTAGACAACAGAAGTTTGAGCAAACTCCCAAAGAGAGACAACCGGGAAAGAAGTGGACGGAGGAGAGAAAGAGGAAGCATAGTGTGTATATGAGAGGTTTTTGGGAAAAAAGAAGAAAGGGCCAGAATAAAACATGAAAATTGATTGTGTTGTAACGCTCTCCTTTTGGGGAATTAACGAATATATAAATAATAATAAAGAAATATGGAATGCAAAAAAAAAAAAAATTGAAATAAAGAATTTGTATAAAAAGCAGGTTCTTTGAGTCACATGACACTTTAGATTGCTGGCCCTAACCCTCTCTCTCTCTCTCTCTCTCTCCTAGATGATGGGATCAGCATCCGCGTCATCGGTTATATAACAATGCACTCTAAAATAATAATAATAATTATTATTATTATTATAACTTAATAATAATATCATACACAACAACGCCACGTGGTGTTGTGGTTTGCATAGCAGGCTAACACGCAGTACGACCGGGTTCGATTTGCGGCACTGTCATTCTTGAATCAGGTACCGGAATGTTATTGTTCACATGCAAGTCACACGACTTTCACCAGACTAGTGCGCTACACCAGGTGACTGACCTTGATGTGTTTCAAGGGGCGGGGACAAACTTCTCCCATAAGCAAAACTGTAATTCTAATTCAATTTGTCTTCGGAGCGGTAAAGTTAATGATGCAGAAGTGTTCTCCACGCCCAAACCGCACAACGAACAGTGCGATCCTATAAAATATGCAAGGCGCAATTACTGCAGGGAGCCCAGTGAATTAGTGCAGCAAACAAACGTTCGCAGATAAAATATGAAGGCTATCTGTCGCATAGTGCCTTAATTGGACTCTAACGGCCATTCAAAATTAATTATGAATGCATTTTCAAAACTATTAGCTTTTAATGATGTGTTGGGTTTGGTTTGAACGTTACAAGCACTTCTAAACAAAACCAATTACCTCTCCTTCGGTTTACACCAGTATCACGTGATATGAAATATAATCAAATGTTATAATACTTATGGGAATTCCGTCAATTAATTATTCAAATGTAAAGTTATGAAGTAATTATTTCAGCGTTACCTGTACAAACTGTCATTATTATTTGTCTATATATAATATTTGCAAATGGGGGTAATTCCCCGGTGGCAAATTGTAGAAATACCAGAAAATTACCAACCATAACATCAAACACAACATACAATTTCGCAATTTAGGAAGAAAAGGGGTTCATCTAGGTCAAATGAAGGAAGGACTTGGCCTTTGCAGATGGCATAGCTAGCCGATTCTTTAGAAACAGCGACAATTCAGGTTAATTGCCTTGCAAGCCAGGCAACCAAGGTAGTTAATGTCGACCTAAATAGTATGTGCACTAGAGTTTGAAGGTTGTTTTTGAAGTTACCAATAGACCTACATAAAATCCAATAACATCATCATTTTCGTCGTTCTATTTTACGTTAGTTCAAGTAGGTTTGGAATTTTTAATTTATATATTAATATTTGTTATCGCGAAGCCTCTGTGGCTTAGGCGGCAGCACGCCGGCCTCTCACCGCTGGGTCCGTGGTTCAAATCCCGGTCACTCCATGTGAGATCTGTACTGGACAAAACGGAGGCAGACAGGTTTTTCTCCGGGTACTCCGGTTTTCCCTGTCACAATTTCCTTCCAGCAACACTCTCCACTATCATTTCATTTCATCTGCCATTCATTTAATCATTGCCCCAGAGGAGTGCGTCAGGCCTTGGCAGCCGGCACAGTTCATATCCTCGCCGCTATATGGGGGCTTCATTCATTCCATTCCTGACCCGGTCGGAGACTGGAAGCAGGCTGTGGATTTTCATTCATTTGTTATCGCAGTTGGAACACAAAAAGTGCACGTTTTTAAGCGTTGCAGTGGTAGGTTCTTTTACGTTCCATAAATCTATGACATAGGCCCGCCGGCTTTACTTCTCCTCCGAAGGAAGTCATACTGAAGAATTTTAACGCTCTAAAACATCCGACGACCTCGGCTGGGTTTGAACCCGCGATTTTGGGCATAGATGTTCAGCATGTTACCGACTACGCCTCTGACGACGCTTACATTGTTTGTTATAGGTATTATGAATCAATCGATAAGCCAATTCCAGTTTATTAACTCTCATAGACATCGCGACTCTTTCCGATAAGTTGGGTTCAATACATTCTCCAAGATATTTAAATTTTTCAGTAACATCTCCCTTTCCATCTCTTTGATGTTGGTGAAGAACTCAGTTTTCTCTAGCGACACTTGGAGACCCATCTTGGTTGCCTGCCTTGCAAGGCAAAAAAACTGAATTGTCGCTGTTTCTAAAGAATCAGCAATCAATGACATGTCATCTGCAAAGGCCAAGTCCTTCCTTCTTTTGACCTAGATGAACCCCTTTATGGACACCCAATTCGACTAATTCCTTGTGCCATTCCCTCACGGCCCTTTCACAGTTGAAGAGAAGTGTCGTACACATGCTTTTGTCTTGTACCTTTCTGAGATCACCTTTCTGAATTTAACTTTGGGATGGGTGTTGGTCAATGTTTCTAGAATGAGTCTGCGTGTTTTGTGGTCGAGGCCTATTTAGTGTTTCTCTATCAATGGAGTCGTAGGACTTCTTAAAATCAACAAAGGTAACAACCACCTTGCGACCTCTCATTTTGGAGTATGCTAGTACAGTTTTTAGCTTTAAGATCTGTTCAACACATGATCGGCTCTTCCTGAAGCCTCCTAGGTATTCTCCCAGTTGACTATCCAGTTGACTCTCCGCCCTCATGAGTAGCGACATAGAGATCTTGTACTGTATGTCACTGGAACGAGAGAAATCCCACGATAATTGTTTACATTGGTGATATCTCCTTTCTTGTGAAGGGGATGTATCAACGCTGTGGTCCAACCAGGTGTTAATTTCTCTGGTTCCCAAATGTTTTGAACAAAGTTTCTTTATGGCTTTATTTCCAGCAAATTTCCAAAGCTCACTCACAATGAAATCCTCTCCAGCTGCCTTATTATTCTTAAGTTGATTAATAATTTGGCAAACTTCTTCTAAGTAGGGAAGCAACGAGTCGGGGTTCGATGTAGTTCGTGCATAGTCAAAGGCTTCGCTGGGCGGGTCACCGTTAAGTAGTTTCATGAAGTTCTGAGCAAGAATGTGACAGTTATCCTTGTCATTGAAAGCCAGTTTGCCCTGTGAGTCTCTAAAGTGAAGAATAGGTGGAGTGTATGTTTTTAGTGACTGCTTGAAGGTTCTGTAGAAGTTTCTGTAATTAATTTTTGGTGAAGTTCTCTTCAATTTGGATTAGTTGGTTGTGTGTGAAGGTGAATTTGTTTCCCGTGATTATCTTAGATGTAATTTTCCTTTGTTCCAAAAATTCTTCCCAGTTTTCCTGAGTCTTCTTAGTGTTCCATTTCATCCAAGCTGATTGTCTTTGGGCTATCGTTTTACCACAGTCCCCATTCCACCATGTATGTTTGCTTCTTCTGGTAAGTGGAGCTAGTTCACCTGCCGTTTTGACAAGGGTCCCCTGCAATTGATCTCAGTCATAAAGTTCTACATTATTCAGCCTCGGGCTTATTTCTAGACTGCTCTTAGACGCTCCAAGTCGAATTTGACCATGTGTGGGGTTTTGTGCAATTTAGTATTTCTAGGCTAGATTCTCAGTTTGATTTTTGAGACGTAGTGATCTGAGTCCAGATTTGCACTTCTTAATACTTTCACATTTTGTATTCACTTTTTGGATTTTCTTGAAACGACACATGATCTATCTGGGATTCACCTAAGTTAGGATTGGGAGATATCCATGTCTTTTGTATCCTTGGA
This sequence comes from Meconema thalassinum, assembly GCA_946902985.2. Lineage (NCBI taxonomy): Eukaryota > Metazoa > Arthropoda > Insecta > Orthoptera > Tettigoniidae > Meconema > Meconema thalassinum. Next base: position 394,597,495 of record OX336393.1, on the reverse strand, counting down.
AGATTGTGGTGTTTGAAGCCATTTTTTCAGTGTTGCCTTAGAAAACAAGAGTTTAGTGCTTTTCAGTCGGTCAACACGAATGTACCCAAAAGAGCTGGGTTGTGCCCTAATCCTGAAATAAATTACATGAGATTAATAAATACACTAGGATGACCAGTTTCGATCGTCAAGCGATCATCATCAGATCCATTACACTTAGGCTATAAAATCTCATGTAATTTATTTCAGGATTAGGGCATAACCCAGCTCTTTTGGGTACATTCGTGTTGACCGACTGAAAAGCACTAAACTCTTCCTTGGGAGATGTTTGAAGGCTGCAGACATCATGACCAAACCGAAAGTTGTGCACAGTCCCATCAATCGTTCTCCATTGCGATTAGTTCGCTTATTGGGGATTCAATGTCGAGTCGCCGCGGTGAGAATTTGGTGTAATGCAGACTTCCTTTCACCTGCTCCAGTGTAGCCACTGCCCAACATCTTGCGCATTGGAAGACTTGGTACGCGCAACACCAAATGCAATAGAGGTTGCTAACTTCTGGGCGGCACCAGTGTACCCTAGATGAACTGTCTAGTAATGTTTATGTTCATTGTCTATATTAACTTCATCCATGGTAAGTTCTTTTGACACGAATAAGAAAGTTCACTTATGCGCCGGATAAGTGCCCACTATGTTTCTTTACTTTCTTTCTCATCCCAAGTGGGCATTGAAATCACCAAGTAGAATGATGGTATGTCTCTCTGGAATATTAGAAAGGATATCTTCAATCTCCTCCCAGAATTTGTCAGTTTTGTCGGGGTTGCCTCTATTGTCCAGGTTGGTGAGGCCTGTACATTAAGTAAAGTGACGCCTTTGTTGGCACATTTCAGAGAAAGGACAGATACATCTTATGACTAATGATAAATCCTGTACCTAGGTGGGGCATGTTCTTCATGTTCCACTTTTCCTTTCAGGATTCTATAACCTTCGGATTCGAAGGCATGATCGTCCGTGAATCTAGTTTCGAATACTGCTGCCCCTGCAATGTTATGCTGTGTTAGTACCTTACGTCGGCCAGACGTTTCAAATTAAATTGCATTAAATGTTGCAAAAAGAGTTTGCCGTCTTGGTCCCGGTTTGCATCCGGTAGTTTCAGGATCCTCGACGCATGTCGTATCGGGCTCCCCAGAAACTGAAGGTCCGCTAGCGTCACCAAGGGCGATGGTGGATTGGTTACCACTTGGGGTAGTGATTATAGCGAAATTTTTACTCCATGTTCAAGCTGAACAATGATGACTCACTGTCCAAGGTACTACCCAAGTAGATTATTATTCAGATCTGTCTCCGTTACACAAGTTGCCTTCACCATGGGTAATGAGCCTTGTCTGCCCATAAGATGGATAAAGGTGGCATTTCCTCCACTCAGGGGACCATAACCCCTCCTATAAGTACTCATTCGCCCGAAGTGGTTGGCCCCTTTACGGAGTCGGGTTATTAACCGTCACCCAACACGCAAATTTTCCAACTGAGTGCCAAACCAGTCCACCCTCCTCCTTTCTCATTCCAGACTTGGCGGAGTTTATTTACTTTTTTATTTATTACTCAATTATTTATAAAATGCACAGACGTTAACCATTATGAAGATTATATTAAATATTATCCGTGTTTATTGATATTATCTCAAATTATAAAAGCCGCCTTGTCAAACACTAGAGAGTAGCTTAAGGGGGGACCTACACCTTTAAGGATCCGAAAATCATGTATATTTCACTTTTTTATTCCTCAGCAACAGAAAGTACCGGTACTAAAGAATTGTAATTTGTTCTGCCAATCACACTATGCTTTGCCAATATGTTCGTGTATTTAAAAGTCATATGGCGAATGCATTTCCGCAAATTATGCAATTAAAATGGCGGCTGAATATTGTGCATATTCACAAACATCATTGGGAGAGTGGGAGAGGAGAGATGTTTCTGGTGACTGCTAATGAAGAGAAGAGATAGGTTAGTAGGACACATACTAAGACACCCGGGTATAGCAAGCTTAGTTATGGAAGGAAGGGTCGAGGACAAGAACTGTAGGGGTAGACCAAGGTTAGAATATGTTAAACAGATTGCCTCGGATGTAGGGTGTGGTAGCTATGTAGAGATGAAACGATTAGCTCAGGACAGGGAGGCCTGGAGAGCTGCATCATACCAGTCAAAAACTAAAGACTCAAACAATTATTTTTTTCAAAAAATATTTTTTCATTGTATTTACTAATACGGTAGCTAGAGATTGACCTAGAATCATTGTAATCTATAAAGATTTTGTTTTTAAAAAGCTTATATTAAAGTTTAACTTTTTTGAATTTTTTTCACTGAATATTTTTTTAAACCGAAACTATGACATATACAACAACAGTTCTAAGTCATATTGTTCTTCCCTATAGGATACACATGTATACTAAATTTCACTTCATTATCTTGAAAACTCTGGCAGTTACTAAGGAAACGGATTTGAAAATCCAAAGTTTCGGGAAACGAGCAACAAAGTTACCAATGTGTAGCCAAACTTCCTAAACTCCCCTGCACGTTTTTGGTCATAACTTCAAAAGTATTATACATATCAAAGAAATTGTTGCAGTGATTTGAAGAGGAAGAATCAATAAACGCAGAAAAAAAATTGAAAAATGACAAATTTTGATTTTTAAAGGTGTAGGTCCCCCCTTAATAATTAAATTAACATGTAGGCCTACATGTTTCATTATATCATTGATAACTTCGTCAGCGTGAAAAATCTTAGAAACTACGGTATATTTTTAGGATTTTGTTAAGATACCGTAGTTTGTGAGATATTTCACGCTGACGAAGTTATCATTGGTATAACGAAACATGTCCATGTTAATTTCATTATTAAACGACTTTCTTGTCTTTGACAAAGCGGCTTTTATAATTAGAGATCAATTATTTATACATTTTATTTATTTATTTATTCATTTATTTACGGTATTTATTTAAATACTGTATTTATTCATTTATATGTTTATTTATTTATGTGTTTATTTATTTACGAGTATTTAGTTAGTTAGTTATATATTTATTTGTATATTTGTCCCGTGGTGTAGGGGTAGTTCGCCTGCCTCTCAGTTATGATTCACGGTTCCGTTAGGGATTTTAGAAACTTAGGCGAAGGCTAGAAGGATGTAGGCCTACATAACCTCGTGAGGGTAACATAGTAGCTCTATGACCAGAGAGGCAGCAACCCGGTCAATAAAGCCAAGATTAACTGCCGATGGGACACGCAGCGGAAACCACGCATCACCCCGCATTCTGCAAGCCAAATAACTGAGCAGCGGTTGCACAGTCGGCAAACGGGTGTGCTGCCGCGGGGTTTGTTTTTGTATTTTTCTATCTGTGGAGACGTTAGGACTCGTGGCTCTGTCTTGGGAACTGAAAGCTGAAAAGGGAGATGTGTCTCAAAGGTAATTGGTACATGCATTCACACAGAAACTCCCTCAGGAAGCAAGAGCTATACCGGCCGCTGGAATTACGGGTTTAATCCTAGGAACGTGTTGGTCAGCCAAGCCCTCCCTTGCTTTCCGCGTCGTCGCAACTGAAAGGGCTGTAATTAGACCTTTGATTGGGGACATGTAACAATGCGATAAAGCTTTGAAACTCGACAGGACATAAGACGGAATGTGAAGGGCCAGAGACATGATTGTACAGTCCAGCTTTAATCTCCACACATAGTGCAGTCTCGCAGCGTTTCCGTGCTTTAATTCGTGCACCACGGCCACGAAGGCAGCTGAAGCAAGTCCAGAGATCCCGGCGCTTACAGCGACTATCATGAGTGTGGTTTAACCAGGGTTTTTCCACACTCCCTCCTGGGAAATGTTGGGATTATACCTTGCTTCAAGTCCCGGGTCACCTACCTCATCCCTGCCCCTAATACAATACGCTCACTACTACAGTCATCACATAAATACAGGCTATCAGACAAGTTCAACACACACCCAACTAAATGGGGCTGATCACCTAGATGTCCAAAGTCCCTAAAATGCATTAACTACAAAAATTGCTGTGTACAATTATTTAAAGATCAGAGAGGAATTTCATCACGTTTATGACTCTCAGGTAAAATAACTATCGTTCAAGGAACAAAGAATCGGTGAAACATTAAGGAACACATCTTTGTTAAAAGGACAATCCAAAGACTTTAGATTACTGAAAAACTACAAACGGAAATGACTTCCTTTGGTCTTTAACCCATCCAGAAAAAGATTAATATCACTATGACCTTTACCTAAGGTAATTCCAGGACAGATGCCACGCCGGTAGAGACGCCACATTCCCTGTGGCCATAGGTTCCCATCATTGCAGCTAGATGGCAGTGTGTAAGCAATAACCAATGTACACAAATATTGTAGTCGATAACGTGATGCGAGTGCCTATTTCCTCCTGGCAACGTTTTTCCTTGTGTTCATTTATTATTTTAATTTGGTTTCAAACGCTAAAATCAGCCGTTTTTAGTACAGAAGTCTTAACTGTTACTGTAGTAGATGGTAAGCTTATTTCCAGCCATGTTAGTCTTGAGGTACGACAACAGGAGGGTGCGGCGTCTCTACCTGACATTTTCCGCACAGCAATCCGCTAGAGATGCGTCGTTGATATCCTATTTTACAAGTGATCTGAAAACATTTAAACGATTCAGAGGGTACCGGTATTCTATTGGAGTATTTTATTATTGTAACCCCCCAAATACGACACCGACCAAGCAAGCACAACGAAATAGACAAACAGATGACAGTATTGCCATGCTTGCAGGAAAACACAAGCATACTTACCTCTCTCCGGTCAGTTCCGCTAGGTGGTACTCTTCCCCTACCCCGATCCTACGAAGGTTGTCCCAAGGGAACTAACCCACAGGACCGAGACAGGAAGAAGGATACTGGACAGAGCCAGAGAATGGACGAGGTCCCTAAACGAGGCCATGTTGGGAATAGGTGCCTAGGGATAGTTCGCTAAGAAATGAAAGGTAGTCTAGGAAACAACAATGAATTCAAGATAATTCCAATACAAAAGAAAAGAACAAAATGTGACCAATTACATTTAAAATTTAGTTAAAGGGTTATAGGATTTATTACAGAATATAGTTGCCAGGATACAAAATTTAATCATACGCGGAGAACCCCAAAGGAAATATATGGAAGATATCAAAGCAAGGCACAAAACATAACCTGGCCTGAAAATCAAAACAAAACCAAATTTAACCATCTACCCCAGGCGCACCTCAACATTACATTCACACAAGACCCAAAATTACCCCTCCCAAGTAGTGCAGAATTGCATCAATGAAAAAACAAGAAGTTCCGTGACGAACTAAAGAGCCTACTTTTCTTAAAATTTAAGATTTATGCCAATGATTAATCTATATGACGAAATTAAGTTGGTAATATCGAAATTTCTAATTAGTATACCTGGCCTAATGTAGCCTAATAGACAACTAGAGTTGGCAGCCTTGGTGACTGAATATATTCTTAAGTCCGTCCCTGAAGGTACAGAATACAAAATTTGGTTGAAGTCCAATGGATAGCATGGACGATACATGCAGTTAAACATTGGATCTAACAGCGCGCGTGAAATCATGTTGGCAACAATGACATACATGTATTGGTCAGAAATAATCTGAAATAATATGATCTATTGTTGTGTCAATTTTGGATGAAATCCATTAGTTAGTATAGAAGTTACATGCATTTTAAAATTGGACCTATCAGCAGGCTTAGAATCATGTTGGCAGCACAGGCGTAGGCCTATATTAGTTACTCCAAATTAATCTAGAATGCCCGGTACTATACATATGCAAAGTTTAGAGCTATTGGCTTGCATACTTTCTGATATATTGATATTAGGGTAACAAAAATAGAGACAGTATTTATTAACAGTTGGCAGCCCTAGTTACTCTTAAGAATCGGCATAGTCATATCTGTTATGGTACACATAGCACACACGAAATTTGGTTGAAATCCAAATGATAGTATAGAAGTTACATGTATTTAAAGTTGGACCTCTCAGCAGGCGTAGAATCATGTTGGTAGCACTCACGTATATAAGTTACTCCAAATTAATATAGAATATCAGGTACTATACGTGTGCATAGTTTAAAGCTGTTGGCTTGCATACTTTTTGATATATGGATATTTGGATAAAAACAATTGAGAGCATTTATTAACAGTTGGCAGCCCTGGTGGCTCTTAAGAATACGCTCAGTCATATCTGTTTATCTACACATAGCACATACGAAATTTGGTTGAAATCCAATTAATAGTGTAGAAGTTATATGCATTTGAAATTCGGACCTATCAGCAGGCTTATAATCATTTTGGCAACACTGCCATGTATGGCCTCCTGGAAATTAAACTGCAATATTTGTATCTACACGTGCGCCAATTTTGAAATAGCTCCCATTCATACCTTCCATGATATCCAACATGGAGCTCAAATTTCAATTGCGATTTTTCAGCAGTTGGTAGCACTGACATCATTTTCAAATATGGCCGTGAGATATTCAAGTATAGATCTTTACTTCTACCCAATTTTGTTTCGATTGCTGCAGCCGTTTAGGAGTTGATAGGGGGGGGGGGGCACACACACACAGCCAGACAGACAGAAGGACAGACAGACACGCACACATTTGCCCGATCTCATAAGTCCACTTTTTCCTCATTTTTGCAAAATGCGAAAAGTAGGCTAAAAACACAACGAATGAAACAGAACAAGAACCACGAGCAGATCCTAGCCCGACCAATTCCCATTCCCTTAATTTAGCAAGAAAAGAGAACAGGATGCCAAAGTCGCCCAAAGTCCAGTAGAAAGAGACAGGAAAAGGCATGACAGGGGAAAGTTAGTTTCTACCTGAGATGGAATAAAACACCCTTTAAAACAAAGCTCCGTCAGAAATGAAAGACTAAAAGTGACCACTCCACCCGAGAAAACGCACACAAATTTACCCTCACAAAATTCATCTTGACACAATAATCCCTCTCGGATGACAAACGAACCAGGAAAAGATTTGCCCTAATCAAAACCAATACCCGACACACAAAATACCAAGCCGAAGGAACAACAATAGGCCTTACCCTTATTCCCAAATGAAAACTTAACCCGTCGAGGATCAGAAAAATTACCCCTAATAAAACTGAAATTTAGATTACTAGGTGGACCGAAAGTAAAGAACAAATGAGGAAAATGAAATTTGGCACCTCGTGGAACATGCACGCGGCCAAAACCCAAACATAACCGTAAAACCTTCGCCACGAGGCGATCAATAACCCATGTTACACATATTAAAAAAGGCTCATACAATTTAAAATAATTTCAGGTCCAATAAACATAACTTAACTGCGTGCATCCGGCCCCTTTTGATTAAACTGTTTCTTACATCACTGAAAGTTCAAGGTCCTATCCTTTCACATTTTCCGCCGTATTATCTTTTTATTTAAATTTCAAAAACTCTCTCTCTCTAGTTTGTCATCAGTCAACACGTACCTCGACATCCTCTTGCGGTTTGGAGAGGGATCCAACCAAGCCTCGCGGCATGTCCCTCTCGAAACCAACTTTTCAATACAACCTCCTTTTAAAAGCGATCATAAAACAATGTCTAGTTTTTCACGCGTCACCACTGACGCTGCGCCGTTACACAGTCCTACCACCCTAACATTTGGTGGCAGATTTGAATACATATGGAATTTTCCAGAGTCCCTCTTAAAGTTCAGTTGGTGCGGTTTCCCGCCACCACGATAATTTCGAATTAGCGCCGAATGACGACAGCTATCACAGACTCTTATTATTTTTTTTAATTATTATTACTTTTTCAAATAAGCGGCTTCGGTGGCGTAGTTGGTAGCATGCTGAGCTTCTATGCCCAAGATCGCTGGTTCAAACCCGGCCGAAGTCTTCGGAATTTTTAAGAGCGTTAAAAATCCCGCAGTATGCCTTCCTTCGGAGGGGAAGTAAAGCCGGAGGTCCCATATCTTAGATTTATGGCATGTTAAAGAACCTTCCACTAATTTCACCTGTGTGAATCGAAATTAGGTTAAAAATGTAAACAACGCTCAGGTTCCTACGTTCGTCGCCAGGAGCCGACTGCGGTTGCGTTTAGTAGCCAAGTTCTGAACTAGTAGTCGTTGACGGTGGCGTTTGGAGGCAAAAGTAGGAACTACTTGAAAAATTCAAAGTCTGCAGTCCTTACTTGAATTTAGAAACAGATAACACACAATAATACAGTCATCACAATTAACACCTGTTATCAGACAGATTCTACACACACCCAAAGTACACGAGGCTACTATATGACCACGTTGTCGCAGCCCCTAAACTGAGGAACCAACCAACCAACCTTTCTTCAAATGTGCCATTTGTTAGCAGATGGCAATTGTTGAATTTTGACATACAAGTTTATTTTTAAAATTTGATGAATTTTCCAAAGTCCTGAACGTCCAAATAAATACTGGAGTTGTTCTCTCATTGTCGCCATGCCGCCGTGAGTGGCGTACCTCTTCTTCCAGTAGATGGGTGGGCCACAGGAGATGAACGCTCAATGTACCGAACCGGTACAATTATCTTATGATTCTTAAGATACCTAATTTATTTCATCGGTTTCATTGTTAATATCATTGTTACTAAGCCTATATACAATTCAGGCGCTCGGGACTAGATAATGGTAAGCCACACATTGAGCAATATTGAGATTTGTACACATTTTGTATCTGCTAGACAGCTCGAGGATGGCAAGCCTCAGGAGGCGTAGTATTTGAAGAAACCAAGAAATGGCAGCACACGCTTTGTTGTTATGTATTGCACCAAGATAATGCACGTTATTTTTAGCCTACTTTCGATTTTTGCAAAAAATGAAAGTAGACTTATGAGATCAACACAGGGCGAAAAAAGTGTGTCTGTCTCTGTGTGTGTATGTGTGTGTGTGAGTCTGTGTGTGTGTGTGTCTGTGTGTCTGTGTGTGTGTGTGTGTGAGTGTGTGTACTCTGAATGTCTGTCCCCCCCTATCAATTCGAACACGGTGAATGCGAATTGAACGAAATTTGGTACAAAGGTAGCACTAGCAAAGGACACCTCAGTGTCATGTTTTATATCGCCGCCATCTTTACTAAAACTGAATGGCGCCCACTCAAACGTTCAAAACGTAAAATCAAATAACGACTAACCAAATCATCCGATCTCTACCAAATTTGGTAACAACATACCTTCGTATAGGATGCGTCTTGTGACCAAACTACAAGGTCGTCCGCCATACCATTTCAGGATGGCGGCCGTGCGAATTATGCAAACTTTATAATCCATATCATGGGACCCACCAGTTCCGATTATCGAGCCGAGAATCGTTTTAACTGTTCTAAAGGAAGAGGCACGTTCGAAATTAAAAGTTTATTTTGTAATACTATAGTGCAGACGTGATTTTAAAAAGCTGAGCTGATTTAGTAATAAGACAAGATGGCAGCGGATATCTTGTGCCTGACTTATATTTCACTAATTTGAGTATTGTATGCAATATAGCGTACTGATATAAAATAAATAAACTTTGTATGAAATGCTTTATATATAAATAATATACTCCAGTGATGAAATCGTTTAGTATAAATCACTATTTGCTAACAAGTTCTATGTAAGTCATTTTATGTAGAACGATATTCGTTGACACAATTAGCTCAGTGGTATAGTTGGTCACTAGTCGTGGCCGAGTGCGGTACGTGTGTGCGCGCTGTGTGACCGCATTGGAAGAAGTTACGGTTCCTAATACCGGTGCTTCCTTAGTTCCACGTGTGTACTGACCTTCCGTGTGTCATTCGGACAATACTTTTTTTTTAAGTAGTGTTCCAGATAGGACAACAAAACCAGGAAACCAGAAAACCCCGCTGAAAATCATGTCCGGATACCAGAGAAAAAACACCGTACGCTGCCAATGGTACAGGCAGAGTTCTCGCCCCTCACCAGGAGAAATTCACCGCTGGATTGGCGATACCCTCCGGTTGACTGTCGACCAAGTAGAAGCCATCCAGTTAAATGCGCACGAAAAAAACATGTACATCAAGGTAATCAGCATATCTATTTATCAGAAATTGTTAAATACTTTTGCAGATCCTATTAAATTTCAGTATGACTCAGGAGAAATGACAAATGTTAAGCTCTCCACAGCGGATTCCAAATTTACCACAGTGTGTATATTTAATGTCCCACTCGAAGTACCCCCTGAAATTTTCAAATCCGTCCTGTCGAAATATGGCACTGTGAGTGACGTCAGGAAAGAACAATGGTCTTCTGCTTATCAGTTCCCGGTGTATAATGGAATACGTGCCGTCACTATGGAAATCAAGCAAGATATCCCCTCCACTGAGACTTTTGGTGGCCATTCTGGCTATATAACGTATAATGGACAGAAACAGACCTGTTTAATTTGCAATGCTACCACACATCTACGTATTAACTGCCCAAAGAAAATGATTCCCCTCGGTATAACCCCTACACAACAACGACGTGTACAATACTCGGAAGTTGTGACGCAGCAAACGTCATATGAAAACATGCTTATTGATCAGTCAGCTGGGACAACACCAGGAGTGACCTCGGATACATCTGACGCAGAACTGGTACCTTGCCCTGACCAGAGCTGCGAGACACAGAGTGCCCCTGTGCTATCGGCAACCTGTATCGCAGCCTTAGAACCAACTCTGCCGTCAATACAGGCTGCCACAGAAATTTTGTCTTCACTGCCCCCGCCTTCGCTGGTCCCTACCGACTCACTTAAGAATGTTGATCGGGGATCCGAGAACGTCTCTAAGAAGATTAAAACAAATGCCTCGATTGCCGTACCAGCCCCGAAGAATCAAACTGGCTCTACAAATGTTCCCGCAGCTGTGAAAAAGAAACAAAATCTTCATTCTACGTCATCTAGGGACCCACGAACGCTCTCAACCGCTGACAGCCGGCCTATGAATGGCAGTCAAAAGGAACTATCTCAACCTAATTTGAACTAGTGCACCAGTATATTTCTCACCTGTGTCTTTTTTTCTTTTTTCTTTTTTCTCGAGTCCAACTTCCAGTATGTCTAGCACAACTTTTATACTTCTCTTAATGGCGCAATTTCTCACTGTGGCCACTGTGAATATCAATGTAATAGAATGCCCTCTGAAATTTCAACTGTTGGAGAGATTCCTTCGAGATGCAGACATTGACATTGCCTTCATTCAAGAAGTTGCTCTACCCTGTTTGCCCATATCTGCCTTCTACAAACAATACATCAATACCGGTAATACGAATAGAGGGACCGGATTCCTCATAAGACATGATATCCCACTCGAAGGTGTGCTATGTCATCCATCAGGACGCATAATATCTGGACACATAAACAATACCACCCTGATAAATGTATATGCCCCATCCGGGTCCAATAAACGTGTGGAACGGAAAATGTTCTTTCAACAGAGTATACTGCCTCATCTGCACGAAGTTAAGGAAAAACTTATTCTTGCAGGGGATTTCAATTGTATTCAACGCCCAGAAGATTCCACTAGCTCATACCAAGGTGTCAACCCGGCTCTCAGGACCCTTCTTACCTCCCTACACCTCATTGATGCTGTGGATAGTTTAAGGATGCCCCTGCCCCATTACACCTGTATAAGTCACAACTCCTCATCACGACTTGACCGCATCTACTTTTCACAGGAACTTATCCAGCCTAGACGATATGAAGTGATACCTGCCAGTTTCACTAACCATCATGCTGTCGTATGTACAATCTCTTACCCCCATCCCATATTTCACATAGGAAGAGGTTATTGGAAGCTGAATTGCTCGCTGTTACTGGAGGAGGAATGCCAAGATATTTTCAGACAACACTGGACTCGATGGGTCCAACAAAAATGCAAATTTCGCGACTGCACAGACTGGTGGGATATTTTAGTTAAACCAGGGATCCGCCGCGTCTTTAAGAACATATCTTACCAACGAGGTCGGGAAAGACGGGATACAGTTGAATTTTACTATCGAGTTCTTCGCCAGCTCCAGCAAAGATCTGATGCTGGGGAGCGTATATATGACCAGATCCGGGAAGTTAAAACCAAGCTCCTGTCTCTACAGCAACGAACGCTCGCTCATATCAACGTGGCTTTAAAAGATCCTACAGTGCTCCCGGACGAAAGTGCAAGTGTATACCATATCGCCAAAGGACAACGTGAGCGGCAACGTAAATATATCCACCGCCTCCGCACCAGTACTGGAAGTGTCGTCACCTCCCCTGACGCTATACGTAGTGAAATATCATTATTTTATCAACGGTTCTACGCTACGGCTCCCATTGATCCACAGCAGGTGACCCTATTGCTGTCATCTTGCAGTACCAAACTATCTCCGGACAACAAAACTCTGCTCAGCGCGGATATTACGGATGAAGAGATTCACTCTGTGGTTAAACAACTCCCAAACAACCGCTCACCTGGCATTGATGGACTGCCATATGAAATGTATAAACACTTCTGGCCTCTCATTGGCAAAGAATTTTGTCATGTCCTGCGTACCATTCTCCAACGTCGTGCTCTTTGTCAATCACATCACGAGGGTACCATAGTCCTCATACCAAAAACATCTTCTCCCATGGCAGTTGGTGACTTCCGACCAGTTACTCTGCTCTGCAGTGACTATAAAGTCCTTACCAAAGTACTTGCATGCCGATTGAAGACTGTTCTACCTGATATCATTGGTGATGAACAATGTTGCAGTATTCCTGGAAGAACTCTGTTAACAAACTTAGCGATACTACGGGACCTACACCTAAAAGCCAAAATGCTCCCCACTGAGCCAATGAGTTTTCTCACCTTAGATCTTGATAAAGCTTTCGACCGCATCAGTCATGAATACTTGTACATGGTCTTGCAACACTTCGAATTTCCTGAAATCCTTATTGACTACATTCGTATGATAAATTGTAATGCTACGTCTAGAGTGCTCGTCAACGGTTTTCTTTCCCCTCTGATTCCAATACAACGATCAGTTAGGCAAGGATGTCCCCTTTCTATGCTACTTTTTGTCATTGGCCTTGAACCGTTCATTCGGACTACCCAGGTGAAGCTACAGGGTTACACACTGTCCACACATGTTTTTGGAATGTGCGCCTATGCTGATGACGTATCAATATTGATCCGCAATAAAGAAGACATCTCCCACATCGATAGCGTCCTTCAGCTCTACCATATCGCCTCTGGAGCACAATCGAACCCCCAGAAAACTGCTTTGCTTCCGCTCAATACTAACTCAGTGATTACCCCACAGCCCTGGTTCCGGATAGTAAATGAGGTGAAAATTCTTGGCATTACCTGGAAGCAATCGCTTCTGGACACAGTGCAAGAAAACTGGACTAAGGTCATTGCCAAAGTTAGGGGAGTCCTGATCCAATTTGGTCAAAGAAACCTCAATATAGTGCAACGGGTCATGGTCCTCAACGTGTTTGCGCTCTCTAAAATATGGTATGTCGCACAACTTTTCCCACTTCCCAAAATGTTTGAGAGCCAATTGGCAAAATATACAGGTTGGTTTATATGGCAAGGATTTTTGTTCCGAGTACAACGGGAACAGTTGTATCTCCCATCCCGGCAAGGCGGGCTAGGGCTAACAGCTCATGGCATGAAATGCCGTGCACTCCTCTGCAAGAACGATATCACCATTCTTTCCCAACATGACACTTTTACGAAAGCGCTATACAAAGATATTCGAAACACAGCCCGTGGTTGTGATAGAGCTTTGCCGAAGATATTTAGAGACCATCAACAGCACCTTCTGGAAACTGTTCGCCAAATGCCTTCAGGGATTGTTCCAACGACGAAAAGTATCTATAACATGTTGCGGCAAGTGGTACACTCCAAACCGCGAATAGAGGCCACCACCCTCTACGTCCATTGGCCCACTGTTTGGAAAAATTTTGGGGCTATGACCATTTCTTCTGCTGTACACTCCCAAGTTTTTATCTTCTTCAACGATCTCATCCCAACCGCTCTACGGCGATATACCATCCATCTTGAAGCTTACCCATGGTGTACTATATGTGGTCAAACTGATACGGCGATACACCGCTTCACATCATGCACACGAGTTGCCTCCACGTGGCTGTGGTGTAAGGGAAAAGTATGTCAACTATTAAATGTGCCCTCAGATGACCTTGATGACAGGAAGTTGGTTCGTTTGTCGGTGACCGCCTTCCCCCAAATTAAACAGACTGCCATTGTGTGGATAATGGGCCAATATGTACACTTCGTGATGGACAATGATCAACATTTCTCTTTCCTGGATCTCAGGTATCACCTGCAAAAAGAGCGTTGGAAGCTTAGTGAAAGTGGACAATTGTACGATAAATATGGACACTATCTGGATTTCTTGAGATGTATTAGTATGGTATTTATCATATCTGAAAATTCTGTAATTCTGTAAAGGGCTAATAAAAAAAAAGTGGTAGAGCGTTAGCCTATCGCTCAAATGCCTATGGTTCAAACCCGATCAGAGCTATTTTTTTTGCTTGAAATTTTATATGTTTATTGTTTTGTAATGACTCAGATGTTTTAAAATCAAGCGTTATATTGTGCATATTATGGTGTAAAATATATATTTAATTAAAACATAATTCGCCAGCAGATTTACTCGAGACATCTAGCTGCCAAAAAGGTAACTGCACGCCGACCAGATTTTATTGAAAAGTTTCTTCTTCTGGCCGCTAGAATGCACTCGCTCTGTTAGGATTATATTGTTAGATATTTCACCACTAGATATCACGACTAGTCTACGTGGGGCTCCATTGATTACTATACCATTTGCATTCTATGCGCATCGAATTTGAAGAATGACAAGATGATACTACGATCCATTTTTACTTTCTATTTTAAAGGGTTTGTAACAGCCTATTGTGCGTTATTTGAAAATGTTAATTGAAGTAAAGAACAAAACGATTTCACATAGTATCTGAACTCTATCGTTGGTGCTAGTTCAGGATATTAATTAATACTTCTATTTCAGCCAAATAGCAATCGAAAATATCCACATAGTTGGTATACACACGTCTCTGTAGGGTCATGGAAAGATTTGTTAATTCAATTAGGGTTGTGAAAGTCATACGCAGCCAGACGTGTAAAGACATGCCTCAACTCAAAGTTGGTTGTTGCCCGCGTCAGGCCGATTATGTAATAATAATAATAATAATAATAATAATAATAATAATAATAATAATAATAATAATAATAATGTTATTGGTTTTACGTCCCTTTTAACTACTGTTGTTTTTAGAGACGCCGGGGTGCCAGAATTTTGTCCCGAAGGGGATCTTTAACGTGCCAGTAAATCTACTAACACGGCTCCCTCGCATTTGTGCACCCTCAAATGCCAGCTGACTGCGCCAGGATACGAACCTGAAACATACGGTCCAGCAAGCGAGAACGTTACCGCTGAGCCACGCCGCCAGTCCGGTCGATTATGTCTCCAGATCCATAACATTCTTTAGATACTTCTTATCTTTCTTTCTTCAATGATGGTAGCATTTTTTATCTAGGTTGTGGCGTTTGGTAGAGGTAAATCGTTTCTAAGGTCTTCAACAAAGAATAGTTCTATTATACTCTTTGATAATAACAACGAGTTATAACTATACTCATACATTTAGGAGAAAGTAAGCTATATGTTCTTTACTGAACATCTTGTTGTGCTTTAGTATGGTAAGCCGCAGCAGATGACGTCTTGCAGAGGAAACAGTGTGAGTTGATCCGATGAAAAAATGCATTTTGGAACCAATACGGAAGCCGGTTGTCTTGAGAGTGAATCCTCGTGCGATGACAGTGTTGTAGATGTAGATTATCAGCCAAATCCATGTGATATCGCATTATCAACAGAGGTAAGCATCAAGAAAATGTTATTGTGTGGCATGGCATGTTATAGCATGTGACAATGTGGCTTACATGACAACGCAGTACATGTAGTACTGTTAGATAACGCTGATATTTAATTGAACTATGAAATATGGGACTATTTCTAAGATATTTATATGGAGCCAAGTAACCATAAACGACTGTTAAACTAAGATGGGTATCACTGGGTAACTGCTATACGGGTTATTGTGGCTTGTCATTATATAGCTGTTAAATTGTTGTATCGTTCAGTGTAGTTTCATAGGTTCATACCATTAGTTATTGATGAATTAGCAGCTTATTATAAATATCAACGATCGATTAACTGTAAGACTTGAGTGCATTTTTTATTTGTCATAGCCTACATTCTAACAATATTACATGTACTCTAAGCCCACCACAATCATTGGAGATGGTAGAGTTTGTTTTCCACAGAGTGTACACCCACGACTACACACTGCCTTGCAATTCATGGTGATCAGGCTATGCCAGCGCTCTCGGCAACCAGCTTGGAGTATCCGAACCTTGTGGCAAGCGCTCTCCAACACCCCTTCTCGCTGTCATTGGTTCGTATCATTGTAGACCCAGTTGTTCCACAATGTTCTGGAATGGTTCTCTAGCTAAATGCTTCGTGAATACATCAGCCAGCATCTTGTTGGATGGACAATACAGCACTTCTATGATGTCCTTTCCTCGAAGATCCCGAAGCTGGTGATGACATACATCAATGTGTTTGGTGCGAGCCCCAAACCGATTTGACTCAATTAATTTAATACAACCTTGGTTATCTTCATACATGGTTGTTGGACCAACAATCGGTAAACTCATATCCATAAGTAATTGTCTGAGCCACAGCAGCTCCCGACTGGCAAATGATGCTGCAATGTATTCCGCCTCCGTAGACGACATGGCAACTGACGTTGGCTTCCGGCTTGACCCTGCTACAACTCCTTCGCCAAGAAAGAAAACATAACCACTTGTAGATTTCCTGTTGGTCTTGTCACCAGCCCAGACAGCATCCACATAACATTTGAGCTCTGTGTCTTTAGTTGAAGATAAACGAAGTGTCTTGTGTATTGTAAATGCGAGATACCGCATCACTCGTTTTACAGCTTTCCAGTCCTGTTGAGTAGGCTTCTCCACTCGCCGACTAAGTAGACTCGCTGCGACTGCGATGTCTGGTCTGGATACTGTGGCTATGTATAGTACAGACCCTATGGCTTTCCTGTACAGAGTATTATTTGGTAACTCTGCACTTGCAGTCACTTCACCAGACAAGAAATTGGTTTCCATTGGAGTCGCAGCTGGTTTTGGCTCCGATAAGCCATGATCCTCCAACAATGCTGCGATCTTTGCCTTTTGGTTTAGCAAAAATGTTCCATTTTCCTGTCGTTCCACTTGAATTCCCAGATAGTAACTAACATCACCCAAGTCTTTGATGTCAAAATAATTCTGCAATTCTGCACCAACTTTATCAGTTAATTTTGCAGACTGACCGGCTACCAGCAGATCATCGACATACAACAGAATGTAAGTGATGCTTCCATCTACTTCCTTTCTTGAATAAAGACACTGATCTGCATTTCCTTGTTGAAAACCTAACTTGGATAATGTCTCTGTAGCTGTCTTGTTCCAAACGTGTGCCGATTGCTTTAAACCATAGAGACTTTTGCGCAATTTCAGAACTTTGCTCTCTTGACCGGGTTCCTCAAAACCCTGTGGCTGTTCCATATATAGTTCCTCTTTTAATTCACCGTTCAAATAAGCACTTCTCACATCAAGATGCCGAACGTGAAGTCCCCTCTGTGCAGCTACATTGAATAAAACTCGAATAGTGTCATGCTTCACCACTGGCGCAAAAGTTTCATCGTAATCCTCACCATATCGCTGAGAAAATCCTCTGGCTACCAATCGGGCCTTGTAAGTGTGGATCTGACCGTTACCGTCCAATTTTGCCTTAAATACCCACTTACAAGAAAGAGTACTCTTCCCTGGTGGAAGCTCCGTTAATGCCCATACACAATGTTGATTGAGACAGCTTATTTCTTCTTCCGCAGCAGCAGTCCACAACTTTTGCTCACGAGGTGACATTTTGAGCATTTCTTTCCATGAGGCTGGCTCTCTGGTGTGATTCGTCTGCACCTTGTACGTTAGCTTCTTTGCTGGTACACCCTTATTTGGCCGTTCAGAAACTCTTCGTGGAAATTGTGGAGTTTCTGGTTCAGTCTCACATTCATCTCCTATGCTGCTTACTGTCTCTCCTCTGTTGAAAGTCACCGTGTTGTTACCTCTGGGATTCAGTGTTGAGTTGTCAGCTGATTCCGTCTGTGTCGAAACATGTTCCAATGTCCTTACATGCTGCGGTGTGATTTCATTAACCCCTTCTTTCGGTGCACTGCCTACCGAAGCTGGATGTCTGGCAACACTCTCAATTACCCGCACCGATCTGCTGATCCAAACCTTGGCTGTCTTTGGATCTAGAATCCGATATCCTTTGGTATTTCCATCATAGCCAATCAGGACGCCCTCTATTGCTTTATTGTCCCATTTCTTTCGCTTTTGTTTGGGTACAAGCGAATAGACCTTAGATCCAAACACACGTAAATGACCCAGATCTGGCTTCACACCTGTAAACAATTCAACTGGAGTTTTGTTGATACTCCGGCTCGTTGATCGATTCTGCAAATAAGCTGCGGTCAAAACTGCTTCTCCCCAGAAGCGGTTGTTCAGATCAGCATCCAACAACATGCACTTTGAAGATTCTGTCAATGACCGATTCTTCCTCTCTGCTACACCGTTTTGTTGTGGAGTGTAGGGGACTGTGAGCTGATGTTGGATCCCCTCCTTCCGCAGAAAGTTCTCCAGTTTTTGTGAAACGTATTCCTTACCATTGTCTGTACGAATGGCAATCGGCTTCCTTCCAAATCTAGTATGCATTGCAGCAATGTAATCTTCTACGACGCCTGCCACCTCATCTTTGGATTTTACCAGCCTCACCACAGTAAAACGGGAGTAATCGTCAATGAGTGATAGAAAATACCTATTTCCACTTGGCGTTGCAGTCTGCATGGGCCCACAAAGATCAGAATGAATGAGTCGCATGGGCTCCTTCTCTCTGGATGTACTCTCAGAAAATTTTGCTTCGGTTAGTTTTCCCTTGATGCAGTCTTCGCACACCACCTTCTCCGAACATTTCGACACTTGGATTCCTGTAGCCAATTCCTCATTGATCAGACGCTGGATTGCAACCGGATCCCGATGTCCCAATCGACGATGCCACTGGTGTAGGCATACAGCTTCTCTCGCCACATGAACTGACGAATTTGGTACCACAGTCTGAAGTCTGAATAAATTCCCATCGTTCCTTGCTTCTGCGATGACCTGATGTTCTTTGTAGATGCTGCACGTGTCATTCTCGAACGTCACTCGGTGACCTTGCTCTGTTATGCGCCTCACCGAAAGTAGACTATCATCCAATTGTGGAATAAATAGCACATTTTTCAACAGTACTTCTTGGAGGTGCCCGCCTGGTACCTCACAGTAAAATTGTCCATCTCCGATTCCAGCAGCTACTACGGATGAACCATCAGCAAGAAAGACCGTAGCACTCGTGTCACGAATAGACATGAAAAATTGCCTATCATTCGTCATATGACTGGTTGCCCCGGAATCTATGCACCATCCTCCAGTAGGCCTACTTGCAGCATGTTGTTGATCCAGTGCCCTAAATGTGGCATAGTTCTGTGTGTTGCATACCTTAACCTCAACCGATGATCTTGCCGATTCTGAACCTGCTGATCTCTGCTGTTGACTTTTCTTGAATCGATAGCAATCTGCCTTTAAATGGCCAAGGTTATTACAGAAGTAACATGCCCGTGTCTCTTTGCCACCCTTATTTGGTTTCCCGCTTGAATTTTTAGTTGTTCCACTTTGATGAGCACGACTAACCTTACTTGAGTCTGCGACCGCCGACTGTAGTGCAACCTCTGAATCACAATTTCCAGGCACACCAGCTTCAGCACGCCTCTGGTATTCGTCAAGCATTTTCCCAGTTACATATTCCACCGTTAAATCTGCCTCGTCACGGCCCTCGAGCGCTGTGACAAGCCCTGAATACGATTCTGGAAGACTCACCAGCAAAACCGCAACAATCTCGTCGTTTCCAAGTGGCCTACCAGATCCACGCAGCAAACCCACTACTTCCATAATTGCGTCGATGTGACTGCTCATTGGTCCACCACGATAATGTATGCCGTACAGTTTACGTCGTAAATATAACCTGCTTCCGAACGTGGATCTCTCGTACTTTCTCGACAGAGCCTGCCATGCATCACACGCATCGTTCAAGTGTGCAAAATGAATGAGTTGACTGTCCTCAACACTCAATGTAATGTGCGATAAGGCTTTGTTATTTTTCTTCTGCCACACCGCGTTAATTACTTCAGGCTTTGGTTCACTGACAACTTCCCACAAATCATCACGCACTAATACGGCTCGCAACTTTGTTTTCAAAAATATAAAATTTCCACCATTTAACATTGGAATACTCAACTTGACACTTTCTTGAGCCATCTTGTAACCGCACACACTTAAAGCACACGATCGTTAAACAGACTTTTAATCCACTTACGCGCAGTTTGCCGTAACCTGATGAATTAGCAGCTTATTATAAATATCAACGATCGATTAACTGTGAGACTTGAGTGCCTTTTTTATTTGTCATAGCCTACATTCTAACAATATTACATGTACTCTAAGCCCACCACAATCATTGGAGATGGTAGAGTTTGTTTTCCACAGAGTGTACACCCACGACTACACACTGCCTTGCAATTCATGGTGATCAGGCTATGACAGCGTTCTCGGCAACCAGCTTGGAGTGTCCGAACCTTGTGGCAAGCGCTCTCCAACAGTTATTTATTCTTTTTTCTTCCGCAAGAACGAAGACTTAGCTCCTGTTGTGAGAGAGGTGCCCATCTCATCTGCTAAGAATGGAAGGCATCGATGGCGGCAGCAAACACCGGAGTTGAGTAAAAGGGCTCAACGTAAACGCCGACGTAATCGGGTATGTACTTATACATAGCTATTAACCAGAATTTAAAAATATTAGGAAAATAATTATTTTAATTAAATAACAATAATAATTAATATTATTATTCAGGACAGCCGGCATAGAATTTCGAATTAATATTAAATTAGTAATACGATATGTTTCATAAACATGTTGTAACATGGACATTATTTTTTTATTTTAAGGGTGAAGAGTATATGAGTGATGCAACCAAAAAGAAAGTAGTTGCCAGAGAAATGGGACTTCCATGTGCTTGCCGTCGGAAGTGTATGACGAAGATAGGAGAAGCAGCTTCCAAAATATTCCATGGCTTCTGGGACATTGGGAATTTTGATGCGCAAAACAACTGCATCTTCACGTGTATCTCAACGGTACCTCCAAAACGCTCCTACCCGAAGAAAAGGAAAAAGGAGCAGTCTTCTCGAAAAATCACTGCTACGTACTCTGTTCAGGTGCAATTTGAAGTAATCCAAGTCTGTAAAGCGGCATTTTTCTCTGTACATGGACTACAAGAATGAAGAGGAAGAATGGAAAACATCGTACAGCAAGTTGCTAGTGGTAGAGAGTTTGTTAAGAAAGACCAAAGGGGCCGCCATAAAAATCATCGGAAATATCCACCTGAAGTTATAGTACGTGTTCACGACCATATTCGAAGCACATCCACTTATCAAAGTCATTACAGCAGGCACAAGAATCCCCAAGAGGTTAATTTTGACTGCGAGATGACAATCAGTTCTTTATACCGGGATCATTATCTACCCTACTGCATGGAACAGAAAATTGCCAGTGTTAAAGAGGATAAGTACAGACGAATTTTCTGCATAGAATACAACATAGGCTTCAAGATGCTCCTTTCTGACACCTGTAAAGTATGTGACGAACTTGCTTCTCAGATTAACTCCTGCAACATACCCAATGGTCAACAAAAATTCGACGACCTGAGGAAGAAAAGAGAACTATATCACCGGAAAGCGAAAGCAATGCAAGCTACCATACAGCAGATATCGCCAGAGCCAAGACTGATTCCAGTATCGTGGTCATCTCAGTTGACTTGCAGCAGGCCCTCCCTGTTCCAAAACTTACTGTTGGTCCAGCTTTTTACAAGAGAAAAATATGGATGTACAACGTAGGTATACATGACTGTGGAACATGCATCGGATACATGTATATGTGGACCGAGGATGTTGCAAAACGCGGCAGTGATGAGATATGCAGCTGTATATTAAATTTTCTCCAGTCAAAAAGCTTTGCTTCCAAAATAATATGCTATTCTGATAACTGCGCCGGACGAAATAGAAATTGTACGGTTATGTTCATGTGGTTGTCACTGGTACGTGATGGCAAATTCCAAGAAATTGGACACAGATTTTTGATTAGTGGTCACACACGACTGCCATCAGATAGAGATTTTGCATCCAGTGAGAAATACAAAAGGCGCCATGCGAGCCAAGTTTTCTCGCCCACTGACTGGGTTGATATTGTCAAGAAAAGCAGAGTAGAAAAGAAATTTGACATGACAGTTGTGAAACAAGACGATGTCCAAGAGATTAGCAAACTGCCTGCACAGTACATAACAAAAAGAAATACAGCAACAGATGCTGTATCAATTTGCAGCAGCTTTGAAAGTAATTCTCCCGAGACATAGCACAAAATGAATCACGTGCCCCGGATTTACCTTACGACTTACTATTAGGGCTGAATATACAATATAGAGGAACACAGTTCTTTTCACTAAGGAGGGAAGGGGGAGGGGGAAGGGTTGGAAGTAATGCCTACAACGAGATTTGCAGTTGTGTTTTGTGAAGGATTTAAGGAAAAAAGCCGAAAAAATTAAAGTGTGACATGGGTAAGTTCGGGGGCTATGCCGCGTCACAGCGTGTATCGGGCCTTAATGGGAGGGACCGCCACGTCAAATTTCCCTCCTGACACAAATTTTAATTTCATTAAAACTCTCAGATAAATGACTGATAAGGAAAGAGATTAATACTCTTATTAACAAAATATTTACAAAATATCCTATTTAAAAAGAAAAGAGAAATACTTTTTCAGTCACTAATTTAGCTTGCTGGCGCTAACCAAACCCACTCTAACTCATAAAGCGGATGACGCGATCAGCAGTCACAACGTCTGCACAACGAGTGCATTTTGCAAACCAAGGTTTCTTCTTAGATCAGCAAGATCCACACACTCGGTTCTATATGGGCTACGGTGAACGCGGCTACACATGTACAAAGTGGGAGGGCCTTCCCTTCTTATTAGGTACGTGTGGGTGGATCTTACATGATCTATCCTTAGCCTACACAAAATGGCGGACTTCCTCCATGATCGGAAAGAGCTCGGCTACCCTCGAGTAGTTTCCTTCATCGCTCTCAGTTTACTAGGCATTGGGTCAGCAAACCACTGACTCTCCCAGAATGTCAGTACTTGTTGGCGTAACTAAGATCGAATATCACTAGCGGGTACCTCCATTGGCCGAGATGGTAGTGATACAGTCTCTTTTGGAACTTGATCCGCTAACCCGTTCCCCGCAATTCCCATGTTGGCGTAAAAGCCACAGACAGGTGATTCTAGTATCAGCCGTGCATAAACGGCTAAAAGGTCGTTGATTCGCTGCACTAACGGGTGTTGTGAGAAAATTAAAGCAATTGACAACAATGAACTAAAAGAGTCGGTACACACAAGAAAGAAGTGGAGTCTTGCATCTTGGAGTGCGAACTGCTTCATAGATGGTAACGAGCTCCGCAGTAAGGACACTACTGTACAGGTCTGTGGCAAGGAGATCTTTGTGCACCATCGATAACGTCGCAACAACACCCACCGTCTCGTACTCTTGATCCATCCATGTAGAGCAGTGGTTCTGAACCGGCAAAGTCTGCGGACCACTCAGCCTGAAATTGAATCATGTACGGACCACTCCGCCCTCCCCCCTTCCCTCCCCCCTCCCTCCCCCAATACACCTTATCAGTTGTAACCCTTCCTCAATAACCCTTATTTTAAAGATATTTCAATTCAAAACCTGATAGTCATCGCCGCGAGTACATTGGGACGATTCTCGTTCAAGGCACATCGTTTTCGACATCCCCATTTATTGGCCACTTTCTTATACGTGCTGGTGGACCCTTTTCTCGAGCACTCGCGGACCACCTGCGGGTCCGCGCACCACCGGTTAAGAACCACTGATGTAGAGAATGTCAGCGTCCGGAAATTGGTGAACTATGCTAAGGAAATGCTTCCCATAAACGGTTCCTGTTCCCCTTAGGACGTCAGTGTATTTCTCTTCCAGTTTCCGCACGCGACTAGCTTCGGAGATCGTTAGGTGTCTGGGCAATACAGGGAGCTAGAGCCACTCCAATTTCATTACACGATGATAATGTTGATAATGATGTTGATGTCATATTATGGGGCGGAACAGCCTCTAGCCGAGAATGCAGCGGCAGTCCTTCCCTAAAGAGACTAGTGTCTACTAGTAGTCTCCACGCGGTCTTCAGAGACGAGATTTAAGTTCCTCATTGCAGTCTCAACATCAGGATGGAATCTATTTTCTTGAAGACAATGGTCAACAAGACAACGATGAAAATAAATGACGTAACTGAGAGAGATGTCGATCATATTTATTACAGTACCGTTTTAACAGTGCCATACTCTGTGCTTAAGTAGAAGTGTGTATTTTGCCTACTATTGACCGTTTGCCACCCGCCCTCTGAGATGATGGGCAAGAGAGCACACCTATATCTCCATAGCTCCGTTCGATGACGCGAATTCTGGAGGATACACCCTCCTGGATGAATTACGAGCCTCGTTTGAATAGCCTATTCCTCTTATTGAAGAGCGAGAGCTATGGCGGTGGACTTCCTCCCCATCCGAGGCTTGAGTATCAGGCCACATCACTTCCTTGATCTGTGGTGAGGTGCGTTTGGGAAAGAATGTTTGTCTTCCCGCCAGAGGCCTGCGTGATAGATTACGTGCCGAGTGCGACCGTGCCGGATGCGACCCAGTACAAATCGTGGCTCTAGCGACCCTGCTAGTAGCTTACAGTGCCCCATGCGACCCATTGTTCGAGAGAAGAAATGAAGGTATTATTTCCTAAGTGACGGAAATCCATAAAATGCAAAACTTCAGAAATGCATTTTTGTTTCGTCGTACTGTATAATTAAATTTAGATATGATTATGAATATAATATAATTTCATTCATTACTTTAATACACATCCTGAAACTGTGTTTTAAAAATCTCCTATCATTGGAAATTGTGGTAATCGTCTCCTGTAAGTTGGAGTTAGGATGCTTTGGAAATAAATCATATATTGACTTACGCTTTGAGTGGCATTTATGAACATTTAAATGGTTTAAACACAAGAAAGACAAACTGATGCTCTACATATTCTTCAAAGTCAGCCATGGCCTTGATTTATCACGTGATATAACGTGATGTCCAGAGAGCCATCGGATTGGTCAAGACACATTGGAAATAAATACACGTTGGAGTTAAGTCACTTTGCAAATAAACTTAGTTCTCAAATCTCTGTTAATATGGGATATACGACGTATTGCGACCTAAAACCTTTGATATACGTTGAGAAAACCTATTAACTTGCTTATGAAATAATAAACTGAAAAGCCGTCAATTTTGGATGTACGTCACTTTGGAAATAAGCTCTTCAATTTTTACGGCGCCTAACCTAACCTAACCTAACTTATGCGGAATTTAAGCAGAGACAGATGTGTTAGAAATTCCCAGATTCCACCGATACATCAGTGCTTGTGTCGCTAGTGACACGATGGCAAATTGATGGGTCGCTTACGGCACAGGTCGCATGCCGCACGGTCGCATTCGGCACGACACCGCGTGATAGGCCCCAGAGGCCACTCACCCCTTTCCGCACACCTATCTGGGAGATTCCCCTTGCCGATGGAGTAAGCTCTTGCTGGCATAATTTCTCTGTACGTCGTGAGAGTGGAAGGGCCAGGAGATGCAGAAGTAGTACGGAGAGGGAGATGGCGGCACACCATCAATCAATCTTCTCCGCTGCAAAGTAGTCAAGTCCCGCGAGGACGAATTCTTCTTTCCTCCTTTAGTTGTGGAAGACATCTTTGCCGACCTTTTCGGAGCTAGTTTAACTGGCTACGTCCTGGGACCACCTTCGTGCTGACACTATGGGAGCACATGAAGAGGTGAAAATCGCACTGGAAACGAAACTGGCAGGGGTGCTACAGTGATTTGCCAACGATACCACAAATTTGGGTGGATTTATACCACGGTATAGTAACCTCACTTTCCTGGTTAATCTAGCTGAAACCTAGCTGGACAGATTTTACATTCCATAGCTGCGGGGTGCCGAGGCATTCACGGCTTAAGGCCGGTGAGCAGGTAGACAGGACTAGCGTCAACACCTTGTCTGCACTCCTCGTGGACAGGTGGAGGAAGCATCTTATTGGTCAAGAACCGTCAGGTATCTGTCAGCCATACATAATGGCTATTGTTGGCTCGTGCTAATGCTAAACGTTTGAGTCGCCGGTCGTTAACCAGGAAAGTGAGGCTGCTATACCTCTCGCGAGCGTCATGATATGAGATTCTATCAAGAGTCCTGATCTCCTAGAGCTTGGTTCCTTTCATTAAATCAGGCCGTGGGGCGTGGCTTCCCTGGCATTTGGGACACATCGATGGAAGTGTACAGCTCCGACCTCGTATATCTCCTTGCAGCACTCGCTGCACACGGCCTTTGCAGAAAACCTGACAGAAACATACATGAATGTCTGGCTTTGATTGCAGTGGATAGGTGTAGGGATATAAGGTCGAACATCGTAATGGTACGATCTGAACTTCACCTGTTCAGGAACTCAAAATGGAGAACAAACGCGCCGGTGTTGACGCTCTGCTCCCCAATTTTCTGGATGATGCGCCTAATCTTAGTGATGCCTCTCTTCCCTAGACCCCGCAATAGTTCTTCATCGCTTTTGAGAAAGGGTCGCGATGGAAGATAACTCCACAGACCTCACTCAGCGTCTCATGAATTTCTCCGAACAGCGTGCATTATAGCAACGCTTTTGTTTGCTTCCGATTAACGGCATGCAGTAAAAGCTTACAGTTCCGGAGCTTGGAAATTCCGTTAAGGTCTCCGAGAGTGAGGATACGTATCTATGGGGAATCGCTCGAGTAATTCTTCATCCTACCTGGGGATTCTACGATCTTCTTAAAACGGCTTTCTAAGGAGGACACAGCATTCCCAAAACATTCTGCCCGAATACCGTCCACTCCGATCAACTGAGAGCGTCACTCTACCTGGCGACAGTAGGCACTTGTCGAGTTCTGTGTGCCGCAGGAACAAAAAAATAAATGAAGAAATTAAAAAATAAAAGTAATAAAAGAAATAACAAAATAAAATAACTCAGACAGGCACAAACCCCTCGGCATATACAGTGGCCATGCGGGATTGGAAGTACTGTCTAGCCTGATGGCGTCCTTTCTCCAAACAGTATAGATGTTTTTACTCTGGGTCAAATCGTAAAGGGACCATAAAATCAAAAAGGACCGGTGCAAATTTCAGATGAAACAAGGAAGGGAAAAGGTGCTCAAATAAGGTTAAAAAGGGGCTAAAAGGAGCTGATTTATTCAACTAATTTTCACTTTCCTTTATTTTAGTTTATTGAATTACAAACAAGTGCATCAATTCACTCATAAAAAGAAGGAAAAATCATGAAGATCTTGTACTTCAAGTCATTAAGAACCTCTACATTCTTAAAAGTCTGTTTCTATTAGGAGATAGAATGTCTTTGTAGATGCTCAAGCTTCTTTCGACATCTACAGAAACCAGTGGGGCAAAACCTTGTATTCACATGGAATGGCAACTCTACAAATGTGGCGAATTCCACATAGTCTGGATTCTTCTGAAGACTAGACTCAAGTTTGACTTTGACAAAGCCATCTAACTGCTCCCTCAATGAGGTAAAAATATCCCACTGGTTTTCCTTTTCCAGACTTTATTCTTCTAATCGTTTAATAACTGCAGCCAAGTACTTGTAACTATGGACACAATATATGTATTATGTATTTTCTCCGGTAAAAGAAGTTGCTGTGTCTCGGAAATTGCACCTGTGTCGGCTGGATCCAAAGGAAGCACAAACTCTCTAATTTTGTCAAAATTCACACACAACATAGCAGCACACTCAATCCACGATCCCCAGCGAGTAATTACCGGGAAATTTGGAAGGGTGGTTTCCCTGTAGGCAACAACACGATTTGGAGCTTTCCGTAAAATCTTCTTCAGGGCAGAGATGAATTGATTTGCGATGTCGTATTCGTTCCTTATGGATTCACAAACCCTGTGAAGGGCATGAACCAAGCATGTCACATGCTTCAACTTAGGAAATAAAGGTTTCAATTGGTTAACAACTGAAACCATGTATGGAGCCTGGTCCGTAACCACAAGAAGAAGTTCTTCAAACTCGATACCATTAGGCCAGAATTTTTGTCAGAAGTCCATAATTGATTGCATTACTGTACTGTCATTGGCTTTCTGCAGCTCATACATTTTTAACAACATGGGCTTAACGTTCTCCCCTGCTTAGGAAAGAACTAAAATGTTCCAAACATATCATTCCATTGAGTCTATGGTTACATCCACAATGATTCTCACATCCCAATCAGACACTTTCGCCTTGATTCGTTGTATGGTTTCTCGGTTAACATGCTCCATGTATTTTTTTTTCTTAAAGTAATCTCATCGGGCATTGACATCTTTGTGTATTTTTAAAGAAACCCCTTGAAGGATGTGTGGTTCACCTTATAGATGGAATTCCTGCTTGTGTAAGATCTGCACACAAATCAATGTTTAATTCCTTAAAATTTTGTTTTTTTGAAGAACTCTGTTGAAACGAATTTCGTAATAGAGGTTACCACGATTTGTTTGACTGAAGAGTCTTATTCATTTGATGCTTAGAGCTGGAAATGTGTTGTTTGATGCAATATCGCTGGTGTTTTTCATCTAACAAAATTCCTGAATCACAAATAGTACATCGCATAACAGTTCCATCAGTGTCTATGAAGTCTGGTTTGAATTCCTGAGCCAGAGCAATAAATCGGGCACTGGACACCTTTGGCAAGGTAAAATCTAGTAGTACACTCGTTTAGTAATGTAACAAAGTGCTAACACCAGTTCACTTGCTACCTGAATACGACGATCACACAACTCACTTTTGCGCTCACTGACTCACTTGCTGTCCACGCTCTCTTTTAACACCGTGCAAATTACCAGAATGTTCTCATTCAAGCTGGAACTGTAGTCTCAGCGGTTTCTAGTAGCTTCAAGCAGAACCCAGTATCAATTCTCGGAACCACGCGGGTGCGGTTCCTGACATCTCTGCGTCACCAGCCTCCGCCTTCAAGCGAGCAGATGACGTCTCTCTCAGTAACAAACTGACATTCACGAAAAGCAGGCTACTGATTCTGGTGGGATAGAATCACTCATTGTCAATTGCATTATTGAGGGCTACATTATAGTGGCAAAGCGAGAGAAAGAGGTTTTGTCGAACACACAATAATTTTCCTTTGTTGGAGATGTGCTTTCAGCTCCCGCGTGGTGTTTAAAAGCGGCCTACACACATGGGAACCTGGTTCGCCGAACTTGGTTCGCACGAACCATGTTCGTCATTTGTTCCCCTGCGTGTGGCGTTTAACGAACCAAGATCGCCACAATTTCTCACGAACTTGGTCTTCCATCGGGTTGGAAAACATTTGTTCGGTTCGCCGGCAGGGCGATCCAAGTTCGTCTGTGTGTGGAGGAGGGGATCCGTTGTTCGCCATGTTGATTTTTGTCAGTACTCAGTGCAGACGCTTGGGCGCTTGCAGTTGGAGAGCCTCGTTGTTGTTTCCGTTGAATCCTTCGTTTTTGATGGACTTCATAGAAGCATATAGAGAGTTTCCATGCTTATGGAAAGTGAAAAGCGACGAGAACAGGAACAGGAATAAGCGAGACGAAGCGTCGAACAATCTCTTGCTGTTGACTCGCGACACGATTCCCACTGCAGACCTAAGTTTCGTCAAAAGTAGAATCGAGTCAGTAAAGCAGAGTTTCCGTAGGGTATTTTGAAAAGTGCCACTACTGATTCCACTACAGACTTTCTCGTGAATTACGGAGGCAACTGCAGCCGATTTACGGCGCTCTAAAAACACTTGGGTGTGTGATTAGTATTGATTTTTTCCAATAAATATATTTGAAAACACGTTTCATGTAATTTATCAACCAATTAATTTATATCCAATAAAGGTTATGCTAGGATTCATGATTAGTTTAATCAAAAGTGTGGCCTGGCAGGCCAACAACAATTTCCTTTAGAGTTATAAAGATTATGAATTATGAAAACAACTTTGTTAATAAAATATAGAAATGAAGTAACGTAATAAACTTACTTTAATGAAGTCTTTATGCAGGGTCTTGTAAATTTCTATGCATGTTTCGGGAATTATTTTCCCCAGTGTTTGTGGTGATATGGCGCACGAAAACTTTAAGTCCTCCAAGTTTCTTCCAGTAGCTAGGTAGCGAAGTGTAGCAACGAGGCGATGTTCGGCCGATATAGACTTTCTCATGTGAGTATCCCGCTTTGATATGTAGGGTGTCACAAGTTCCAATAAATAATTGAATTCTGTTCCGGTCATTCTTAAATAATTGGTGTAATCTTTCGCACTGTTCTCCCTAAGGTGATATAAGAGATTGAGGTGAGACCACTTCTCTCTCTCACGAAGCCACTGCTTGGTCCATTGCGATCTTTTCTTCTTCGTTCTTGTAAAAACCCCAAACTCATCTAATACAACAATAGCAGCTGCAATCTTCGAAGAACTCATCCCAACTGCTGGAATGAAACTGGTGAAATGGCGAACCGTTGTTCACATTCCCCTCCACTGTGAGTAGGGAGTGACGAACCAAGAACTTGGTTCGCCGAACCAAGTTCGGCGAACCAGGTTCCCATGTGTGTAGGCCGCTTATTACTGAATGAGGTAGGCTTACTACGCACGTACACAGATAGCTGAGGAGAGGTTAATTGAAAGTTAAATATTTCATATTGATTAGAAATGTTATAGAATATATTGGAATTAAACTTAAAATAAAAAGGGGGGGGGGGAGTGCATAATGCGCATGGTTGGGGGAAAAAGGGATAATGGTCCAAAAAAAAGGAAAAAGGTGCGTGATAAATGCTTCTTTTTGCAACCAGAAACAAAATTTCACACTGTGATATCTTTCCGAACAGCCTTAAATTACCCTAAGAATAAAGGTGGGCACCTAATACGCTGCCGAAGTGACGCGCCTAGCAACCACTTGGGCGCAGCCACATTGGACCCAAACAACTAGTTGCTAGTTTTTTTTATATATAGGAAGCTGAATTAACTCTGCGCAGCGTCTTGAATTTTGTGGATAAAAATGTGTAATACGCGTGAAATAAGGCAAACGCCTCCCGTGAAGATCATCTACAGTGTTGGAGCTACAAAATAGAAGTGAAATTTTATGGATATGGACAGTACGAGAATTTTGCGAGATAGTATGAATAAAGTTGACCTCACTCCTGAGGCAAGAATTGCATGGCGGGTACTGCAAATTATAAATATTTAACATTTGGTGGATAGAGTATATCTAATATAGAGAGATATTTAGGACATAATGTCACATAAAGGGGTTTTTGGTTCATGTGGGGAGGGTAGTTGTAATTAAATATGGTTTGTACTATAAGTATTATAAACGACAACCTACATAACCTTACAGCTGATTCACTAACACCAATGAATTTTATCCTACAACTTTTCTGAGTGGTGATTTTTCACTTAATTTATTTAAGCAGTGACTTGTGTTTCCAAATAACAATTAGGCCTATTCCAGACTGAAAATTTCTGCCTAAATATTTCATTTTTTGCACCTTCAGGAAACATATTATCATGTAGGCCTACACCCTGCACCAAAGTTACAGTACCGTACCGTATATTGACATTATTCAAGCCAATGAATTCTGCTTATTTCTGAAGTGATGGAGTGGCAAGTCGTGTTGTGATTGTTTTGATTATATTTAGAGCTAGGATACGAAAAGTGCCCCATTATTTAGAATGAGGTAGGACGATAGGCCTTAATTGTTGACTTCTCTAACCTGTTAGTGAGCACACAGGTTAGGCTTTGTTAATTTGATTCGTTTTCAGACAAACGCGGCGTTGTGGTAAACACACAAATTGTATTGAAATGCAGTCTTTGTTTCTTCTATAGCTGTTGATGAGATTTGGCCTAAACTCTCATCCAAATATTTTAAACTGTTCCCTTATGCATTGATAGACCTTAAGTTCATTTTATTTGTCACTTACTGGTAGGGCCTACGGCACTTTATTCTCCATAGTATGCTGAGTTTTATTAATCCCTTGGACCTTGTCTGAGATATTGTATGCAGGTATTAATCTTTGAGCATATATGTTTTGTTATAGCAAGGTGATTGCTGAAGCAGCGGTTGCAAGGTCATTACCAGGGTTAGGATTATACGCTGCCGAAGTCAACGTCACTTCATACGGGACGAGAATCACAATATCCAGAAATGTTATATGTTCATGTTTTCACTTAATTTAAGGTAAATATCGTAGGCCACATCTCTGCGACTTATGTTCTAAGACTTAATGTGCATATCATACGCAATATTTAAAACTTGCCTGGACAACTATGTTAAATTACTGTGGAAAATATTCTTTTCCATGCTTTCTTCCCTCTGGACATCCATGCATGTACAGTTTTATACGATACAAATAGGAAATAATGACGGCTCAAAGACTGAAGCAAGCTACAAGGGAGCCATGTTGTATTGCTCCAGTTGCTTAGCAACGGAGCGGAAGTGACGTTGACTTCGGCAGCGTATAATCCTAACCCTGGTAATGACCTTGCAACCGCTGCTTCAGCAATCACCTTGCTATAACAAAACATATATGCTCAAAGATTAATATCTGCATACAATATCTCAGACAAGGTCCAAGGGATTAATAAAACTCAGCATTTGCATTTTGTGCTGGGTTTCGCCTAGGAACAACAAGATAGGCTCTTCAGCGGGCTCTAGGTGGAACCCCCCCCCCCCACAGAAGAAGCGAACTGCGCGCTACCTCGCTTCTTGGTGTTCCTAGGTGAAACCCCACATGTGACACGACATAAATTTGGACAGATTTCTGAGTTTTAAATCTCTTACTATTCGCTGCACAGGTACACCATCATATTTGTTATACGCCGAAAATGTCCTTCCTCGTCATGCAATAAGTCTTTATTTTTTTAATGTTATCGATGCTCTGCATTTATCTGACAACTGTGCTTCAATGCAGGGGGTTATTTTAAAAGGCTTAAGTGTCTTATTGTAGTCAAGTAAAATAAATGTACTTGAATTGAATTCAATTCAATTCTTAGACCGAATGTATCTGTGTGTATTCTATCCATGAGGAATCACCACCTACTACTCTTATTATTATCATTAGATATGAATGCAGAGAAGAGTTGAAAGTGTATCAACGTTCACTAATCGGGATGCCTTCCCATTTCCGCCATACCACCCAAAAAACCATCCCCTTCTCCTCCCAAGAAGAGCGGGGTAAGACGGTTAATAGGCACATTTATGTACGTCACCGGTATTATTACTTTTAGGGAACCACATTTCAATTTATTCTCTCTCCATATGATATCCCCATTCCATTCATAATATCTATTATATAAAACAAAGTGCCCTGACTGACTGACTCATCATCGCCCAGCCAAGACTATTAAAGTTAGAAACATGAAATGTTGGCGATATGTTCGCTGTATGTCGAAAACGTCCACTAAGGAAGGGTTTTAGGATATTCAGGTTCTAAAGGGGTGTTAAGGGGGGTTGACTGCATTGAATAGCAATATCTCACGATTGGTTTCATTGGGGGATGTGATACTCGGCATAGAAATTAACCATTAAAAATAAGCAGACACGTGTCTAAGGGTTTTTCGATGTGGTGTATATTATGAGGTGAAAGGGGTGAAAAGTGGGGGATGAAGGATTCCTAACGGAGCATGTATCTCTTAAACAATATAGGTGAAAAGTATGAATCTCGAGGGGGAAAATCAACTTAAAAAATAAGTAAATAGGTGTTCGACCGTTGTTTCATAAATCCAATTTAAGGGGCCCATGGGGAGGGGTGAAATTCTAAAAAAAACATAAAAGAAAGACTACCGCTGCACAGCCTTAGATTTCCCTCTATACGTGTGTGCCATCACGGGGATGGGGACCTGCAGCTAAAAATAAGCAGACACGCGTGTAAGGGTTTTTCAATGTGGTGTATATTATGAGGTGAAAGGGGAAAAATGAGGGCGTAGATGATTTCGATCTGTGTAATTTTATGTGTACCTTTTTCATAGGAATTGAGGTCAATGGATTTTGTGTTTAGTCAGTGTGTTTAATATATCTCATTTATTTTATATTTACGTTTGTGGTCTGAAACCGTGTTGTGTGTTTTAGTCGAATCTTATACATGCGATGCGACGTGACGTTTGTGATAACTTGATATTTGTATGCCATTGTTGAGTTGTATTGTCTTTATTGTCTGATTGTTTACGGTATTTACCAAATTATTATAATAATTATTCAAAAGAAAATGATAAATAACTCATAGCATTCATGATTGAGACGTTGCTATGTGTACTCTAGAGTCTAAACAACAACACGGGTAATGCTAGTAGGCCATATGTTGCAGGCCTCGTATCCGCTTTTAATACAAAGCTCCAGGTCCGAATACGTCACCGTGTGCAGTGCGTGGGCTCTGATATTCATTCTGGTAGCAGTTATATCTCTATTGGTCATTAGCTTTGTACTTCAGTTCCTCTATTTTTGTGTTGCTTTTTGTTACATTGTTTTAGTTATGAAGTTGGTTATGAATGAGTTATGTGTTAGGTGTTATGAGTTATATGATTGTGTCTCAAAATATTCCTGAGGTTACGACGGTTTGGCGATACCATAACGACACTTCTGCGAGCGAAGTAAGTGATCGGAATACCTAGTACAGTAATATGAATGACTTCTATTCACAACGTTCAGATTCTTGGCGCACGAGACTGTAAGTAGCCTGTGATGTATTGGAGGAACAGAATTGACTGCCAGCGTCAATAATTTCACCTCAAAGTAATGTTCAAAATATTTCTACCTTTCCTTTACGATATTTACAGTGATTCTGTCGAATGAGTTATTAGCCTATATTTAATCTGTATCTCCACAGCAAATGCATATTTTCTTATTTTAATAAGTTTCACATTTGAAAATTGGCCTTGCTGTTTCTCCCCTTGAGACAACCGTCATCATCAAGCTTAAAAACTACGTGATGTAACACCTCGTAATGAGTTCTGGCATTCACATGATGATTAGGAAGCTTGTTGTTTTACTGTACATGGCCATTAATCGTGTGTCCATGAGCCAGGGGATCTCCATTTTACGTAGAATTTGGACCACGGGACGTGATATTTCACTTCAAAAATCCCTCATGCATCGACCGAGAATCAAATACCGTCCACCTTGGTGATAGGCAAGCAGCTTGAAACCAAAACAAAATAAACATTGGGGACATGGGTCACCAGGGACTAATATTAATTGTGAATTGTTATAATACACATCGTAAGGTATCTTATAGAAAACGCCTTTGCGAGCAGATCTCAGAACAAGAAGGATTTTGTTCTGTCAATAATAGACCTAGGCCTATCATATTGCTCTCTTCTCCTTTATTGGAAATCTCTACTTAGTTATTAATGATAATACACCTTTTATAATCGTAGATTGTGCATTAAATGTAATTGCTAAAAGTGGGAAAGCAGCAATATTTCGAATATTTGATAGTGACTGACTGGTTAACAGGCACACCAACGACCAGCGTTTCCCCACCTGTGGTCAAGGACCCCTGTTCGTTCATGGCAGCGACCAGAAGGAGTCCAGAAAGCTTACTGATATAGCCTACATTTTGATATTCTATCTTGCTAAAAAGCACACGAATTCTTCCTGCAATGAAACTCGTAACGAATAGCATGTTTGATGGGAACTCCAGGAGTACACGGGGCGAGTCACCATGGAAGTCGCACAAAATTTCCCATAGCACGGCCAACGCCACCGAGAGATGCGAATCCAGTTGGCCGTGCCTATGGAAACCGTTAAGAGACACCGCCGTCTCGATCCTGTTATATTCGCACTGTCTGCTCAATAACATTTTCGCGAATAGGCTGAGTCAAATATTCTCCGCTAGATGGCAGACATAGACACATAGACACGTAATGTTTTCAATACATTTTTAATGACAACGTACAAAACAACACACAATGCAGTCGTATTATGCTCACTGGTTCTTGTCTTTACTTTTTGATTTCCATTTCGTGAACTTTCTTGCTTCTACTATCCTTGACTAACTTCTGAATTTCTAATGTCTCAGTGCATCAGGTCATATTCTGACCAATTCCATTCACGGTAATCACCCTAACCCCTCCTCATTCAATTGTAGTCGGTCGTTTATATTTTGATATAGCTCTCAAGACCCTCGGGCTGATAGGCAACAAATTTCAACGCAACGAAGTCGGCTTTGCTCATGTTCTTTGACGTCACACTGTAGCAAAACACATTCTGAAAGGGAAGAAATAGCAAGGCCCGGTATTACACTCGTACGTTAGGATGACTTACAAAAATAGTAAAAAAGTCAACCCCTGGCACTATACAGCCCATGAAGGGCCTAGCCAAACCAAGCGACCGCTGCCCAGCATTTGGCCTGAAGATATTGGGGTGACGCGTGATCAGCGCATCGGGTCCCCTCGGCCGTTAATCTTGGTTTTCGTGATCGGGGCGCTGCCTCACTGTCGGACAATTACTCAGTTGTCCACACGAGGCTGAGTGCGCTCCGTTCCAACCCTCACGTCACTTTTAAAATCCCTGACGGAGCCGGGAATCGAACCCGGGGCCTCCGGTTGAGAGGCAGGCGCGCTACCCCAACACCACGGGGCCGGCTACTTACAAAAATAGGGCACAGAAACTTCAACAAACGTCTGTAGATGCTTAATTGGAGCAACAAAATAAGGTTTAGGATCTCGAAGCCCTCTTCTGTCCTGATGCATAATCAGTTCCATTAGTGTTAGTCACAGACTTATATCCACATTTTAATCAATTATTAATGCAATATGAGAAATGCTTAGCAATACTGTTCTCGCGGACGAACGCTTGTTGCACAGGTTACACGTTAACCTTGTGTGACTGTAGATATCGAGAGAAAATACTTGGAATGACACCTGGCTTTAAAATCTTACATTCTGTTTTCTCCTTCTAGTCCGTATTGCGGAAGCGAAGGCTACAGACGCGAGAGGAATCAGAGGGAACAACCTGTTGCCTAGATATAGCCCCTAACCACTATTCTCTACATTCCTTTCTAGACGGTATTCCTCTTGGTTGCAAACCAACTTACAGAGGTTTAGAAAATGACACACAGCAATTGACCACCTCGGAAAATATCCCTCGGCATAACATGATTATTAATTAAGTCCCATGTGCGCAAATGAAAGCGAACAAACACGCTTAATATGCCCATCAGCACAACATGATTAATTAATTTCTCAGTTCTTTACAAACCATCACTTCTACGAATCGAAGAGAACAAGTACGTTCGATATTTGCACAAATCAACTCAGCTTTAAATACAATAACAGCACATTAACGCCATCTATGAAGCTCTGCAGTTTGCACTACAGGATGCACGAATCCGCTTTCTCGTGTGTACCGACTCTTTGAGTTCGTTGCAGTCAATTGCTACATGTTTCCCGCAACACCCCCTAGTGCAGCGAATCCACGACCTACAAGCCGGGCTGTGCCACGCTGACACTCGAATCACCTTTCTGTGGCTTCCAAGCCACATGGGAATTGCGGGAAATGAGTTAGCTGATCAAGCTGCAAAAGAGGCGGTATCACTACCACCTCGACCAATGGAGGTACCCACTAGAGATATTCGCTCTCAGTTACGCCTGCAAGTTCTGGCAATTTGGGAGAGTCAGTGGCTAGCTGACCCACTGCCCAGTAAACTGAGAGCGATCAAGGGGACTACTCGCCTGTGGCGGAGCTCTTTCCGGTCACGGAGTGAGTCCGTCATTTTGAGTAGGCTAAGGATAGGTCATACAAGATCCACCCACTCGTATCTGATGAGAAGGGAAGACCCCCCCACTTTGTACCTGTGGAGCCGTTTTCACCGTGGCCCACATTTTCACCGAGTGTGTGGATCTTGCTGACTTACGAAGAAACCTTGGTTTGCAGATGACACTCAAACTTATATTAGCCGATGACGCTGTGGCTGCTGATCGCGTTATCCGCTTTATAAGTGAAAGTGGGTTAGGGCCAGCAATCTAAATTCTCCAGTGAACATTGACTCAACGACTTGTTCGTTTTTGAATGATAAATGTTTTACTTTTCCGTACTTTTTGTTTATTTTGATAATTTTTATTTTTATTTATTTTTTTGTTTTTGTTTTATTAATTTTTGGTCTTTTTAAATGTAGGTGTCCACCTAAAAATTTTGAATTCATTTCCAAATTTGTATTCTTTAATCTGTGTTAAGAGGGGCAGATGACCTCGTAGTTCCGCCCCATAAAAAACAATAACTAACTAACTAACGAACGCGTTAATAACACGATGCAATACACCACACAGCCCGCGAAGATTGTGCGTCTATGATTGCACTCATACGGTGACTTGAAGAAACATTGGTATTCGCACCTATCCGTGTTAAACTAGTAGCATAGAATAGACAGTGACAGAGACCAAGTATTTGAATTTTTTTTATCGCTAGGGGGTTATTAATTTAATTTATCGTATGGCTTTTAGTGCCGGGAGTGTCCGAGGACATGTTCGGCTCGCCTGAGTCTGTAGCTGCTTCCAGCGGATACCCTAAAGGGTGAGCTACAAGTTCCGTTCAATTTCAAGTAGTTCCAACTTTCGCCACCAGATATCAATGATACCTAGTGGTGAACGTTGGAACTTTGATAGAGCGTTCTGACGAAATCTAACCTAACAAATGTTGCTTTACACAAGTTTAGTCTGTGAAAGGATCTTTTACATGCCATAAATCTATGACATGGGACCGCCGGCTTTACTTCCCCTCCGAAGGAAGGCACACTGAAGGACTTTTAACGCTCTTAAAAATTCCGACGACTTTGGCCGGGTTT
The DNA here is from genome assembly GCA_946902985.2 of Meconema thalassinum. NCBI lineage: Eukaryota > Metazoa > Arthropoda > Insecta > Orthoptera > Tettigoniidae > Meconema > Meconema thalassinum. Next base: position 394,558,327 of record OX336393.1, on the reverse strand, counting down.
GAACCCGCTATCTTGGGCACAGCAGTTCAGCATGCTACCGACTACGCCACCGAAGCCGCTCGCTAGGGGGTGTTACTGCCACATGGTAACTGAGTGTCTACATGTTTCCCGCAACACCCCTTAGTGCAGCGAATCCATGACCTACTAGCCGGGTTGTGCTACGTTGACACGAATCACCTTTAGTTAGTTATTGTTGTTTTAGGGGGTGGAACTACGAGGTCATATGCACCTAGAATTACCTTTCTGTGGCTTCCAAGCCACATGGGAATTGCGGGGAACTTATTAGAGAATCAAGCTGCAAAAAAGGTGGTTTCACTACCACCTCGACCAATGGCGGAGCTCATTCCGGTCATGGAGAGAGAATTCATCATTTTGTGTAGGCTAAGTATAGGTCATGCAAGATCCACCCACTCGTAGCTAATGAGAAGGGAAGACCCCCCCCAAATTTGTACTGTGGTGCCGTATTCACTGAGGCCCACATTTTAACCGAGAGTGTGGATCTTGTTTGCAGATGACACTCAAAATTATAATAGTTGATGACGTGGTGGCTGCTGATCTCGTCATCCGCTTTATAAGTGAGAGTGGGTTAGGGCCAGCAATCTAAATTTCCCATTGTACATTTACTCAAAGAATTCGTTATTTTTTGAAAATTGAAATTTTGTTTTCCGTATAATTTTTGTTTGCTTGTTATTATAATAATTGTTGTTGTTGCTTCCGTCTGAACGTTTGGATTGGATTCCCCATGATACTGTCTTCATCTCGTATGGAACTCCTTGGTTACGGTCAGCAGTGGTCTTATTTTCTCGGTACTCGTTCAGTCAGTAATCCACGTCCCCTTGGTTCCTCATAGCACTTGGAATATAGCCTAGTTCGTCTTCTTCGAGCGTTAATAATCCCTCAGTATGCCTTCCGTGGGAGGGGAAGTAATGCCGGTGGTCCCATGTCATAGATTTATGACATGAAAAAGAACTTGTGGAATCTAAAATGTGTAGGTTAGTTTGAAAACGCCATATTAGTTCCAACGTTCGCCGCCAGGTGCTGACTGCGATGGTATTTAGTAGCCACGTCCGCAGCTAGGTATCGTGGACGGTAGCATTTGGTAGCAAAAGTAAGAACTACTTGAAAAAATTATCGTCTGCAGTCCTTATACCTGAATCACAGATAACACAAACTAATATATCCATCAAAATTAACACCGGTTATCAGACAAATTCTACACACACCCATAGCACACGGGGCTACATGACCGCGTTGTCGCAGCCCCTAAACTTAGGAACCAACCAACCAACCAACTACTTATAGAAGTGTGACAATCAACGTAATTGCCGAACTGTGAGGTCTCGCAGACCTGATAATTGTTGTAATTGTGTCGTTCCTGCTCCAAGTTGCCATATTAACTTCCGTAATTTCCCTCTCTTCAAAATCTCAATCTCCAAACATAAAGTAGAATGGTCAGTAGATCGCCCCTTCCAATTGTCACCGATTGTTTGGGGTAGGTCCATAACGTCAATCTCTACGAGTCATGCACTCAAATGGAGCCTGAGATATGTTGATCCATGCAAGTTCCATCACTTTTTCAAATCAGGCAAAGACAAGTCCCACATTAATTACAATACAATTCTCGAAACAAGCTGATTTCTCAAAGATTACCAAACTGAACTTCCATCTTAAATAATATTAAATATGTGCATTCCTTTTTATATTTTGAATAATACACATTAGAATTAAATTGCAGTTAGATATAAATATCCTATTAAATACTCGTATATACAAATATCAGGCACATATAACATTAATACACTAGGCCTAATTGATTCAATTAATTCACATACTCGAATTGAAATGCAAGAACTCATGAGCAATGGTGTCAGATTATGAAATATAGACGGTGTTGTGCAAATCAGAACTGGTTTTGCCTTTCGTGAAAATACTCCCTCAGACACTTGATCTCTCATGCTACCTGTTTTCCAATGACTGAGGATCCATAACCACCTAAATATCTTGGCAAAGTCATTCTTTCAATTGATGGCTTAGGATGGTGATTACAAGTTTTGGTCATCAGCGTTCTTAGTCAGCGTGCAAAACCTTCAGTATCTACATTACTCCATTTGATGATACCAAATAAGTAACTGCGTACCGGAACGGCATGGGTTGTAACAGCCTTAACGTATTATTATCATCATCATTTACATAATAATCAGCCCGGTTAGAAGTTAGCCATGCCATCGTAATTAATGAAAGGTCTTTCTTTGTGTTGCAGGGACAAGAATGTATAGAAGAATAGGAGGTGTAATAATCTCCCCTACACCGCCGTGGTACTACCCGAAAAAAGCACCCTCTCCTCCACCAAAGAGGAGAGGGGTTTTGAAGATCATCTTAAGGTCAGCGGTGATTATAGCAGAAATCTTATTGCTCACCGGGATTAAACTAACAGGCTTCTGCTCCCATCCCGCTGTGAAAGTGGCTGCGGGGACACCCATTCATGTAGCAAAGTCCGTAGACCGCTTCGCCGCTCGGACTTCCCCTGGTAGTTGACAACTATCATGTCAACAAAGAACATCCTGACCCAAGCCATGCCTTCCCAGGAGGAAGGATAAGGTTGTGATATTATGGCAAAGATGCAATAAAACCACGAACAAACACCCTCGCTCTTTTTATTTTACCTTGGAGAATAATACACGTCCATGGATGGGACAGATAACCTAGATGTTCCATCACTTAAAGTAACAATCACCATCACCATTATGACCAATGCTTTTTTCAGCAATTACATCGTTAATGATGGCAACAAAAATGGCGACTGATCTTGCTCAACATAAATAATTTAAAACAAATAATACATAGGCTACTATATTTAGTGAATAGCCTGGGCTGATAACCTCGCTGTTCATCCAATTGAAGGTATGAAATACTGCAATATTGCAACGGTTCCTACTTATGCTAGTAGTATTGTCAAGACTCCTTTAAGTGTGAGAGTTGTTCACCGGTAACTACACTAACTCGGTTACGACACGCATGTCATACGATGTTGGCATGTCAAAGAACCCATTTGTATTCAGTAGGCCGTGTATATAATGGCAAAATTAATCTCGGGATTTTCCTCCAACACAAAGCTCCTCATTTCTCTACTAGAAATCGCTATAGTGTTCAAGGAGCTTAGATATCTAACCTCCTTGACTTTCATAGTGATTCAAGGAACAACGAAATTCGACATGTAAGCTACCCTCTGGGTGTCAAATTACAAAGCTTGCACCCGGCACCCGAGGCCATACGGTATTATTATTTACAGTAATTCGGTGCTTCCCTGTTTTATGTTTGTGCGAGAGCTCACTAGCGCTGATGAGGACGGAGATGTTGGGTAGCGCTCGCTCGAAAATTCGTTTCGCAATGGTCGGTAAGAACAACTGACTATCGGGATACGCTTCAGTAATAAATTATTGTTTCCCAAGTTGATAGCAGAGGAGTTAAAAGGAGTAATTGACCATCGCATTCTTGTGTTGTGAATCCAGCACGCTTGAAATTGTCTTAAATATTGCCAGTTGATTAATATTGTGTGAAGATTTGTAGAGCTGAATGCTCCTTGACTACCAGTTACAAGAGGTCGACTACAAAGGGGTGACCTGTCTCAGCAGGTCTATGGGTCACAAGCGGCTTCGGTGGCGTAGTCGGTAGCATGCTGAAGATAGTGGGTTTAAACCCGGCCTAAGTCGTCGGATTTTTTTAAGAGTGTTAAAAAATCCTTCAGTATGCCTTCCTTCGGAGGGGAAGTAAATCCGGCGGTCCCATGTCATAGATTTATGGCATGTAAAAGATCCTTTCACAGACTAAACTTGTGTAAAGCAAAATTTGTTAGGTTAGATTTCGTTAGAACGCTCTATCAAAGTTCCAACGTTCACCACTAGGTATTATTGAAATCTGGTGGCGAAAGTTGGAACTACTTGAAATTGAATGGAACTTGTAGCTCACCCTTTAGGATATCCGCTGGAAGCAGCTACAGACTCAGGCGAGCCGAACATGTCCTCGGACACTCCCGGCACTAAAAGCCATACGATAAATAAATAAATAAATAAATAAATAAATAAATAAAGAAATAAATATGGGTCACAGACTGACATGATGCTGGCCAAAATGCCACAGTCCTTGAACAACTGTCCAAAGGCGTGGTTATTGTATTATAACAGTTGTCTTTATTTTTATTTTTTATTTTTTTTTAGCGTATGGCTTTTAGTGCCGGGAGTGTCCGAGGATATGTTTGGCTCGCCAGTTTGTAGCTGCTCCTAGGCGGACACCCAACGGGTGAGCTGCAAGTACCGTCGCGTGTGGAGTGTTGTCTGGGGAGGAACGTTTGAATGTAAGGACAAGTAATTGGAAGATAGCGGCTGTGGCCTATATTTAGGGACCAACCCCCTCATTTGCTTGGAAGGAAGATGGGCAACCACAGAATACCATCTTCAAGGTTGCCGGCGGGGGGATTCGAACCTCCTCGCCTCCCGGATGTGAGCGACTGCCAGCAGCCATACCGTAACGATCACGGCTAACTCACCCGGTTTGGCTTCAATAACAACTGGTGACTATTACTCCCTTCAACAAGCTGGGGGTTGTGCCAAAATAATGGTAATTCTATGCAGATTATCAACTACCGGCGCGCAGTTTTGCACCTAGCCTAAGATCAGCGATGGGAGCGGGCTGTTGGGCGGTGCGGAGAACGTGTCGGGAGTTTCCCTACTGAGAACATTGATGCACGTGACAGTAGGTTCTCACAATCAGACACGGATATGCTCCGCGTGGCAAATGTTTTACGCTCCAGTAGTAGGCTATACCTGACGGAGTGGGAAGGGGAAGTGCAGAGCTAAGCACCGGGACTGTATCAATTCAACTATTCGGACCCAAATCCTCCGTTATTTATGATCAAAAAAGCAATGGATATTTCGAGAATGCAAGGTGTAAAGAGGAAAAGGAAGATTGTACAGGGTCTTTATATTTGCTTGGCAAGGACATTCTCGCTCACGCGCTCCGCCAGTGACAGCTCAGTTCCCGGCTGCCGCGCGGGCGTATATACGGCAGAATACGGTGCTGAAAATGTTTCCCATCCGCTGCCAAACATAATCGGCATCTCCTTATGAAGTTTCTGGTTACTCCTGTTAATTTAGCTTCAGCAAGGAAATCTCCACGTCTATTTTTATTGTTTACTGAACCTGTACGTTTGAATCTCTTAGCCAGGTGTCTTATTGTCCGATTTACAGGAATTGGTCCCCCTGGAAATATCACTCGAAACTTTTGTCTGGTTTTCGCGCACGATTTCCAGCACTTTATGTACGTATTGTGCAGATATACACGTTCACGTAACGAATATTTTACACAAGGCATTACAGCACTACACACAATCACAATAAAACACTACACAATACGATATCCAGTACCGGTACACAGTAGCTCTATAAAACACAAGACTGAAACACCCAATTAGCTCAGAGCTCACACGTCTAAAGAAGAGCGAGGGAATACCCGGGCAATACGGCTAGAGTCCACACGCCAACCTGGCCGAGGACAGGCGACCAAGGTCGAGCGAAGGTCTGCACAATACGTGCCGTTCATAACGTGCGCTAAAACAAGATAAAAGTTTCGAATGACATTTCCAGGGAGACCCATTCCTATAAATCGGACAATAAATCAACTGGCTAGGAGATTCAAACGTACAGGTTCAGTAAAAAATAAAAATAGACGTAAATGTCATTATTTCCTTACTGAAGCTAAATTAACTGGAGTAACCGCAAACTTCCTAACGAGATGCCGGTTATGTTTGGCAGCCGATGGGGAACATTTTCAGCATCTACGGTAAGCATGGTGAGTAAAAATGCATGATACTGATTTTAATCACCGTATTCTGCCGTACATACGCGCACGCGGCAGCCGGGAACTAATCTGTCACTGGCGGAGCGCGTGAGCGAGAATGTCCTTACCAAGCAAAAATAAAGACCCTGTAGTTTTACGTGACCGTTAATCGCGAGATCATAAGCCACGGAACCTCCTTTTTACGTGGAATCCGAACCACAGGACATGGCATTTCAATTTGAAAATCTCACATGCATAAGGTGTAAAGAGTAAGACAGTTGCGCTCAACACTAGAACTCACATTGCAGTTAAGCGGACGTGACCTTTATTAAGTTAGTGACTGTACATTGTTGATTGCTTGTTTTCAGTCATCAGCGTTTGACTATACATTATGGATCGAGCTGGTCAATTATACCAAACATACTGACGTGAATATATGTGGTTGATTTGTTATAGAGTGACCAGGTAGAAAATAATGTTTCAATGCGCAAGCGCACCAAAGTAGGGGAGAGTTTTTCCAGCTCCCTTGCCTCTCAACTGCCAGTCTTTCTTCAGCGCATGTGCGTCAGGTAGGGGAAGTGTCTCTCTCTCTTTCTCGCTGCTTCTTGCTTCGTTGTCCTTGTGGCTGGACCTTCCAAAGTCGTGTATGGAGGGGGAAGCTCTTCAGCAGCTACGAAATGCGAGCCCCGCCTCCAACAGTCTTTTCTACCTGGTACCCCTATAGTACACTTTTTGCATTCGAAGTGTTGGTTGGTTGGTTCCTTAGTTTAGGGGCTGCGACAACGCGGTCATGTAGCCCCGTGTACTTTGGGTGTGTGTAGAATCTGTCTGACAACCGGTGTTAATTGTGGTAGCTGTATTGGTGTGTGTTTCTGTTTTCAATTCAAGTAAGGACTGCGGACATTGAATTTTTTCAAGCATTTCCTACTTTTGCCGCCAAACGCTACCGTCAACGAATACTAGTTCAGAATTTGATTACCAGACGCCAACACAGTCGGCTCCTGGTGACGAACGTAGGAACCTAAGAGCGTTTGTCAAATGTTTAACCTATAGTCTAATTTAGCTTCACACAGGTGTAATTAGTGGAAGGTTCTTTAACATGCCACAAGTCTATGACATGGGACCGCCGGATTTACTTCCCCTCCGAAGGAAGGCATACTGAGGGATTTTCAACGGTCTAAAAAATCCGACGACTTCGGTCGGGTTTGAACCCGCGATCTTGGGCATAGAAGCTCAGCATGCTGCCAACTACGCCACCGAAGCCGCTGCATTCGAATTGTGCGAATATGCTAATTTTGACTAGTAAGAAAAATGATATCTGTTCTTGATAGCTTCGCTGTGAATATTTATAACAAAACAATATTTTAGATAACGTACACTACGCGGAACTCGGAACTACATGGTTGGCCATTTCGTGTATCTAATAGCACAATACGAAATGTATTTGAGAAAAAAAATAGGGCAGATATTCGACGTCACTGTTGGTTTTTCCCTCAGTTCAAGCAACTTTATTGTGCTCTACTTGGCAGGGTCAATAATGGGCTCAAGCCAGTCACAGCTATTTAGACACAATATTACTCTCGAAGACACGGACAGATACAGTGTACCTTCCCTTCAAGATCAGATCACTGGTTCCATTCAGCACAGACTTCGCTCTTTAATGCAAAGTATCTGCAAGGGATGTTCATGAAATTCAAATTCGCCTTCTATTCTTTGTTTCACGAGAATACTAAAAAGATAATTTGGAGTGCACAGTGAAGAGGATGTTCGGAAAGGAAGCGAGTAAACATTGAAATCGTTTGGCGTTCCATTATTTACATTATCATTGGACGTGCCATAGAACAAATGCGTATTTGATGTTTGTTTCAAATTCACTTCTTTAGACAAATATTATTGCGTGCGTTGGGAGTGTTAAGCTCCGCATGGTGATGGCTTCAAACAGCACACTGATCTCGGAATACACACGCTACTCAGAAGCTAATAATAACTGGTAAACACATTCCTATTGGCAGTTCCTGAGCAAATGCACAAGTGGAAGCTAGTTTTGTATTGTATTTTAAATTAGGAGGCGACTAATAGGGCCGAAATGGCTGAATAACTTGCCAGTCTTTGATTGTGAAGACCCCGTGGATGAGGAGAGCAAAATCCATCCACAGTGTCCCTTCCTGTCGTAAAAGGCGACTACGATGGGGCCTTTTTAAAGGTCAATTTCGAATTTCTGGTCCCAATTCTGGTTTGACCAATAGAAATAAACATGCATGCTGTTGGGGGAAGGGCCACCAACTTGGCCATTTGGCAAGAAATCCTAGATGGTGTTCCTCATCCCGCCAGGTGGTTGCGCATGTAACCTTTCAGTGGTATCCGCTTTACAACGAAGGTCCCTGCATGGCCGAATACTGAAGAGCTGTACAAATCACTGTGCATGCCAAGGGGTATGTGCCTGTTAGAGGCACTGGGAGCCCGGGCAATACCTGCTATACCAGTTAGGTATTGCCTTGACTGGGTGGTGCCCACAGGGATGGCCCCCGTTCGGAGTGGGCAGTATTCGGGGAGATTCTTTCCGGGATGCCGAAGCGCTCACGGAACAATGTACAGGGTGAGCCCCTTAAAAAGCCGTCTCTTGAAGTCGGACATCATCCCATCCCAAGGGATGAAGCTTTTTTGAAAAGGTTCCCGGTTGATAATGCTCCTCGTTATCTGATAGCTACAAGAACTGACGGGGATACATTTCACCCGGTTAAATCTATCGTGGTCTCTGAGGAAATTAAAGACAAATTCGGTGACCTTGACGGGATCCACAGCTATGCAACAGTCAGCTTTTATTGAAGACCACTGGTGGTTAATCAGGTTAAAGTGACATCCTATGGGTGCGAAATCAGAGCCTACATTCCACTACCGATTCGTTGCTACCAGTGCGTGTCGTCCTGCTGCACATCAAATGCTCTGTGCAAAGATTGCTGGATGGCTGGTTACGAAGGTGAAAAGTGCATACCACCACCTGTGCCGTTAATGGCAACGTGTACATCCCACCGAATTCTCAACTGGATTACAACCAGCTGGAGGATCAAGTCTCACAGCTTCCCCCTCCATCCCTCCTTCTGGGAGTTATTCATGCCTACAACACCATCAGGGGCCCCGCTTACACTAGTGGTAGAGGGAGAGATTTTGAAAGACTGATCAGACGGTTGGACTTGTGTTTGTTTACAGGGGAACCTACGCAGTTCTCTGTCTCACATGTCACTTTTTCGAGTGTCGATATCACCTTGTGCAGTCGTGCTCTGGTTCCCCTGCTACAGTGGGGTGGGTACGACGACCTTAGTAATAGTGACCATTTCCCGATTATCCTTACTCTTCCGAACCAGAGAGCCATTGAATTTCATAGTCGATGGCTTCTCCGTCGGGCTGATTGGCCATAATTCACAGCTCGTGTGGTTTTTGCCTAAGATACCTTTGAGAGTGTCGATAATCATACCATTTACATAACGAATGGTATTTTGGCTGCGGCAGAGGAAACTATACCTTCCCCATCCGGCAAATCCCGCAGGAAGCTTGTCCCTTGGTGGACAGCTGAGATTGCAGCAGCCATTAATGTTCGTCGCCGTACTTTCAAATGCTCTCGGAGGTAAAACACCCTGGTCAAACTTATCACGTTCTAAAGGATACGTTCTAGAGCCCGATATCTGGTTCGGGAGAATAAGAAAACGATGTGGGAAAAGTATCATATCAAGTGTGGAATAAGCTTCGTCGGATCTCCGGACTACCGACATCATTGTCAATTCCCGGAGTCTCCATCAATGGCGTCATCATCACGGACCATCTTTCCTTTGCCAACAGTATTGGATCGCACTTCTCCGATGTATCCTGGCCTAAGAGTTATAAACCTACATTTGTGACTCCTGAATCGGCAGGCAGACGCTCACCCCTTCTCCTTTGCCACTGCTGCTTCGGAGCTCTGCAATGTACCATTCACTGAATGGGAACTGTGCAGGAATACATAAATCTCTTGGACCGGATACTATCCACAGTCAAATGTTGAAACATCTTTGCGATTCCAGTATAAAGCAACTGTTATTCCTCTTCAATTGTATATGGATTAAAGCGGAGTTTTCATCTAAATGGCGAGAGGGGATCGTGATACCGATTCCCAAGGCTGGAAAGGATCCCAAGCTTGTCAGCAGCTATAGGCCCATTTGTCTGACAAATAGCCTGTGTAACCTGCTGGAGAAAATGGTGAACCGTGGACTTGTGTGTTTCTTGGAAGACAGTGGCTTTCTGTCAGAGTACCAGTGTGGATTTCGCTTTCATAGGTCTACCACCGACAATCTGGTGCTACTTGAGAGCGCCATACAGGGGGCTTCTCTCCGAAAGGAGAAGCTGGTCACGGTTTTATTCGACCTCGAACAAGCCTATGCAGCACATGGCACTACGGGATCCTTTCCACCCTTCATGAGTGGGAACTCCGTGGTAATATACCCAATATTTATTGCTATTGCTGCCGCCGCAGGGCCAACGGTAGTTCCATCGCTGTATGTAGACGATTTGGCTCTGCATTACAGCTCTGAATGTATGACAATCGTGGAACGGCAATTGCAGCTAGCTATTAACCGGGTCGACAGGTTGGCTCACGACCGAGGTTTTCGTCTTTCAGCAGCGAAAACCTCCGTCGTCCAATTTTGTCGGCTCCGGAGGCTACATTTACACCCTAAACTACACTTCAAAGAGACTGAATTGCCGGTGGTTGACACTTATCGATTTCTGGGGCTTCTTTTTGACATCAAATTAACGTGGCAGCACCATATACGGCAACTAACAACAGGATGTCTCAGGAAACTGAACATCCTGAAATTCCTTAGTGGCAGTACGTGGGGGACTGACCGTGCGGTGCTGCTACGGTTTTACCAAGCACTCGTCCTGTTCCTGCTTGACTACAGTACCGGTCAAAAGTTTAGGACCACATAAGGAAATCATGATATGTCACCTAAATCCTAATCGTGTGGCACTAGAGCTCTGTGATTTGTTTACGAGCTTTTACATCTGATAGAATATATACGTCCTGATTGTTCAATTGGGCCAAGTATAATAGAATTTATGATTTTTTAACTATTGGAAGGTCACACCAAAAATCACCATTTTCAGAGGTATAATGTATTGTATATTCCAACTAGTTGTAGGTATTGCCACCAATTCCTTTTTTAAGACTTATCAATAGTTGGGGTTTATTTTGGTGTAAATATACAAATTCCGAAAATATGCAGGTCCTTTTTTTCCTGTGGATTTAAACTTTTTCAAGCCAGTGCTTAAGTGTTACTATGCACTGCTGACAACAAAATAATCTCACGGCGAAATTCCACAAGCCAGAAATCTGCGCTTGGATGCCATTTGTTGAGTGAAAGGGGAATAACGAGACACGACAAGTTAGAAGTGGATAGGTAGCAAGGAAGCCTTACGACAAGCGTGATAAGAACAAGGGAAAATCAACCATTTTAGCGCTGGAGTGAAAAAGTATAAACTCGCAAAATACAGGTCCTGCATTTTTTCGGAATTTGTGTATTTATACCAAAATGATCCCCAACTATTGCTAAGTCTAAAAAAGAAAATTGGTGGCAATACCTGCAACCAGTTGGAATATACAATACATTATACCTCTGAACATGGTGTTATTTTGGTGTAACCTTCCTACTGTTAAACAATCATGACATGTGCAATACTAGGCCCAATTGAAAGAAATCATGGCGTATATATTCTATGTGATGTAAGAGCTCAGTAAAAGAATGGCAGAGCTCTAGTTCCACAAGTTTAGGTTTTAGGTGACATATCATGATTTCCTTACGTGGTCCTAAATTTTGACCGGTACTGTATGGTTCTGCGGCATACGGTTCAGCAATGCCGGCAACCTTGAAAATGCTGGACAGTATCCACCATAGTGGCGTTAGGCTGGCTACCGGTGCCTTCCGGACCAGCCCGATACCCAGCCTATTCGCCGAATCGGGTGTTCCACCTCTTACTTTAAGAAGCCAGCATATTCTTTTATCATATGCTGCCAATTTGAGTCGAATGCCGCAACATCCGAGTTACCGAGTTTTCTTTAGTACTCAGTACCACCAGAGGTACGTCAACCAGCCTCGCGCCACCCAGCCGGTTGGTATTAGACTCGATAGCTCGTGTACTGAAATAGGAGTGGCTGTAGGTCCCTGTATGATCCGGACACCTAACGAGGTGCCTCCGTGGCAAGTCCCGTAACCAAAAATCCGGTTAGATCCACACCGAGGTCCTAAGGTGGATACGGATGCCTCCGTTGTACAGCATAGTTAACCAATTTCCGGACCCTGGTATTCTATTCAAGGGATGGTTCGAAGGTGGACGAGAAAGTGGGCTGTGCTTACGTTATTGATGGCGCAAATACCAAAATCTCTTGGCCTGAAGCCTGTTGTGTGTTTACTGCGGAGACTGTTGCCATCAATGAAGCTCTGCAGTTTGCACTACAGGAAGCAAGAATCTAATTTCTCGTGTGTGCCGAATCTTTTAGTTCGTTGCAGTCAATTGCTACATGTTTCCCGCAACTCCCCTTATTGCAGCCTTTCCATGACCTACTAGCCGTGTCGTGCCACGCTGACACTCGTATCACCTTTCTGTGGTTTCCAATCCACAAGGGAATTGCGGGAAATGAGTTATTGGATCAAGCTGCAAAAGAGGCGGTATCACTACCACCTCGACCTATGGCGGTAACTGCTAGATATTGAACCCTTGCATAGAAGCATATGAGACTCAGTTTCGGGGGGTGTAACAGTCCATTTCGTAAAGTTGTAGTGAAGCGCTTCTTATAACATGCAGGGTAACATATAACAAAATTACATGCAGGAAAAAGTGAATACCAGGATTAAAACATATGAATTTAATAACAGATCAACAAATTTACACTATTTACAATAAAAAAAACAAAAAAAACAAGGTCTCCCAAATGACTCCCACTTGAATTAATAAAATGCCGAACTAGGCCTGATCTCAGGAGAGATCGTAAACATCTGGACCAAATGTCCCAAATTACTACAATGACATGTGCGTGTGCGGCTTTTCTACATGCGACACGTTGTGTACTAATTAATGCGAGATTCGTTACCATCCAGTAAACCTTCAGGGGACGAATCTGCATTGTCTTAGAGCTAGACAGACACGAGGAACCAACTAAAAACTAAATGAACTAATCCTACACTTCCTACACTAAATAAAACAAAATAATTTCCGCAATGAAATTGGAATCAAAAAACTACCGTAGCAAACAACATTAACGCCTAAAATTAGGACTTTTCAAATCAACACAAGTAAATTAACACGTGACCAATCAAGAAAAATACACATATGGCCGCTTGCCATCTTTACAAGAAAATACAAAATACACCCAACGGTGTCACAACAGATAAAATCTAACATTACATACCAAATGAAATGAGTCACAGAAATCACTAGGCTCCAAGCCAACATTTATATCATAAACAAGTATTTCTCTTCATACGATATGCGGTAATTCGTAACGGACATGGCGAACTCCCAATTAAAATTATGATCCAATGACCATCAAAAGAACAGGTTTGCTACAGATAGCTTACAGGGGTCAGTCGGTCAGCTGGACTGCCTAAACGATGAATCACCAGACATAGACGGGCGCAAAGTGGAATCTGCACATCTGTCAACCCACGTGTCAATTACCTCGACCTGCCGTGGCACTGGCTCGAGTCTCAAAGAAGCGTGCTCCCAAAAGCACATAATATATATGTGTGTGTCAAAATAAAATATCTTAGCATTTCCCAGGGAAATCCAAGAATCAGCATAGGACAAGGTACAGTAGCTTCTGAGAGCGCTCTGCCTTTCCATAAAAATACAACCACAATATTTGAGGGCGGTAGGCACATTCTACCCATCATCACGAAGAATCAATACACACACCTTGACACAATACACACACCAGAATCACACGTATGGGTTTGACAGAAACCTGAAATAAAGGACATAAAATTTTTCCACCAACTTGCGCTCCCGATCTAGTCCGTGACTAAAGAACCTGAAAAGGACTCAAAAAAACTCAAAAATATAGAACTAAGGTGTTCTACAGTGACATCTTAACTTGTTGCGCTCGGCAACCCTAGTATGAATAAAAAAAACTGTTCGTAAAACATGTAACAACTCTTACGCCCTTTCTCCTACTAAATGAATTTGAATAAAGCACCACTTGTCGACCATGACGAGTTTCGCATTCGCATGAAATAAACCAAAAGACACACGCCATGCATACTAATAATGACTCATAAGAAAATACACAATCAAGCAAACACTTTGGCCACGTGCCAACGTACATTTAAATTTAACAGTGTCGGCGCACAAAAAAAATCTAAATACAAGAAAAACAATGAATAAAATATTTACAACGTTCCCGCGTCTAATCTAGCTACATATTGAATAAATCAATGGTTTGTACATTACCGTGAGGCTTGTAGAACTCAACCTCCGTCCCAAGGCATTTCCCCAGGGGAAATCGACTCGTTCATTGTCGACGTTATGGTAGAGGCGTGGCACTTCGTTCCACCAATCGACCTCCCAGTAGACATCTTGGCGTTGCTTCTTGGAAAGAAATGTTCAAAGTTATTAGTCTGCCTAGCTAGAATCGCTATCACTCACAATAATGTCCTAGGCGATTACTCAACGTAGAACTGGCCCTATCCAAGCATTTGCTTACATCACACGCACACATATATCACACAAAAATATAACACAAAATTTACAGAAAATTACACTCTTCGTACATCACGCAACTGGCTTTTAACAAGTCACTCAAATTATGTCTACCGCGTAGCGCTTATCTCGACTAGAGATCTCTCTCCGCTAAGCGTGAACTCTGCTCCCTTGAGCACAAAATAAAATGTTTGTCAAACAGACGTGAAGTATGCTCACTACAGCTTGATAAAATCGTGACTCAAACTGGCGTGAACGATGCTCACCAGAGCTCGATAAAGTTGTGTCTCAAACAGCTCATCACCGATCAATTTATTAGAAACTGACAGAACGGGGTGGAGTGGGGGCAATCTGTGAAAATAATCCGTAGTTTTCAACTCACAGACTTGGGACTAGTATCAATCTTCTTCTTTTCATCCAAACGTCTCAATGGACTCATGCGGAGTTATATCGCATCGGCGGTTCTTCAGACATTCGTTTTAGTGCCTTTTTTAAGGTACGCGACCCACCGCGTGGTTTAGGCGTCCTCTCTCCTGATTTGCTGATTCAATCGTGTATCGGTTGGAACTTCTCTTCTGGCACGCCCATAATGACGCCGACTCGGGTGCGCGTTCATACTGAATTTGTCCTTGAACTCGGCTTAACCAGTCATCGTCGGGAATAACTACCACGCTACTCCTGTTGCAATAGTTGCGACACACTACCCGTCTTCCCTTTGTCAATGTCCAACATGTACTGCCTGGGTATCAGTAATAATAATAATAAAATCATGAAGACATATTGATCGGCAAATCAATAAGGGTTCAATATATTATTATTATAATAGTTGAATTGCAGCCAATAGCCACAGCTGGGCATTTCAATTGAACGCCAGTAGTTTCCCCTAGTAGTATTCTCTTTCAGTCATATCGCCTAGTGGCGATTGAAAACGCTGGGAGTCTGGTGCCCTATTGGGCTCCTTTCACTCCGATATGAGATGGCATATATTTCATTTTTTGGTTGTTTAATTAGTTACTTTGTTGAATAATAATTTCTCCCACAATGCATTAAGTATAATGTGTTTGTAGGAGCTTGTCGGTCATTGGGAATAATTCTTTTGAATGATTATTAATTCCTTGATTGAAATGATTTTTCGAAGGATGGTTGAGAGAACTAATTCTGCATTGATGCCTTATGAGCTGCGAGTAGTGATATTGGGTCAGCTACTTGGCTATTGACCATCAAACGCGCAGCAGCATTAGGTGTTAATTCTAGTTCGCTCGGTAATGGCCTGTCAGCTGCTGCTACAGCGGAGTTAATAATAATAATAAAAATGTGGTTTGAAAAGTTTGAAATTAAAGTTACTTAGTTATTTGAAGGTTGAAAGACCTCTAGTAGGTTGGTTTTGATAGCATGACATTTTTATAGACCTGTAGTATGTTATGGGTTTGAAAATTATGATAATAAGCCTCAGAAGTGTAGATTTATGGTTTAAGTGTGTAAATGCCCAACAAGTTCAATTTCAAGTGACCCCGTCCCAGCTCAGAGACCAGAGCCGGGAATCGGACCCAGACAACTGTGAATGCTAGACACTACGCTACGAGGAGGACACAATCATTTCTTTTATAGGTATTGTTGTTTATAGGGGCCAAACAGCGAGGTTATCTGATGATTCATCGGATTTTAAGTTAGATTCATACTACAACGGACAGGTGGCTCTGGGGTCATGTGGGATTTCACGGGTAACTCCACGCTATGAAGGAAGTCTTCCAGTGCTCTCTTCATCTCAGAATGGGATTTTTGTTGTTGTTGTGACGTGGCAGCATTGGCCTAACTGTCTAATCGTGCTCATCAACAGCACGAGATTGGGGTGCCAATTCCGATTGCGGTCGCGTTTTCAAGTTTTACTCAATAAAACTATAAAATGCTTTGTATGGTTGCGAATTATTATTACAGGTATATTCAGTACATTTAAACTACAATTGTAAAAGTTATAGGCGCTATAGTGTTCAATGCGAGAGCGGCCAAGGGCAGTGAAATGTAATTCAGAGGGAGATAGTTACTGTGGTATTAAGGGGCAGAACAGCAAGGTGGGTGAGTGGTTATCGCGTCGGTCTTCTGACCCCAAGTTTGCAGGTTCGCTCCTGACGTGGTAAGTGATTTTTGAAAGGCGGCTAAAATTACGTCACGTATGTCATACGATGTTGGCATGTCAAAGAACCCATTTGAATTCAGTAGGCCGTGTTCATAGTGGCAAAATTAATCTCGGGATTTTCCGCCAACACAAAGTTCCTCATTTCTCTACTAGAAAGTACAATAGTGTTCAAGGAGCTTAGATATCTAACCCCTTGGACATTCAAAGTGATTCAAGGAACAATGAAATTCGACATGCATGCTACTCTCTGGGTGTCAAATAACAAAGCTTGCACCCAGCACCCGAGGCCATACGATATTATTATTATTATTATTATAACACAGATGAAATCATACAAATTTTGAGTACATGCAAATTCAGAAGTGGACGCCTAAATATGAAAGAAAATCTGTATATTAAGGCTTTCACGGCCCGGAATACAGTTAAAATTATTCATACTTTTGGGATAGTGCCGAGTATAGACGTATAGCTTTAATACAATTAATTCTATTTAAAAAGGAGGCAAGGTTCCGCTCGAAACGTCTTGAATTTTAAATTTTATTTACACACGGAATTATCCCAAAAGTATGAATAATGTTAATGAAAACAAGTAGTTCCGTGACGAACTAAATAGCCTACTTTCCTTAAAATTTAAGATTCATGCCAATCTATATATATCAACCTAGAATAATGACGAAATCAAGTTGGTAATGCTAACATTTCTTAGTACTGCAGATTGAAATACACCTGAAATAGTGTAGCATAATAGAGTAACTTACTACAGTTGGCAGCCCTGCTGGTTCTAACGAATACGCATAGCCATAACTGTTATGGTACACAAAGCACATACGAAATTGGTTGTAATTCATTTGTTAGTATAGAAGTTATATGCATTTAAAAATTGTACCTATCAGCAGGCTTAGAATCGTGTTGGCAGCACTGATGTATATAAGTTAGACCAAACTAAGGTAGAATGTCTGGTACTAATCGCGTGGAAATTTAGAGCTGTTGGCTTGCATACTTTCTGATAAATTGATATTAGGGTTAAAACATGACAGTTGGCAGCCCTGGTGGCTCGTTAGAATAGACACAGTCATACCTATTGTAGTACACTTAGTACTGGGTAGCTTATTGACTGGGGAATAACCTAACCACCAAGAGAAGATGATAAAGAAAAGGAAGTGGGTTTCGGACTGGAGAAAAGGGATGGAGAAATAGGAGGAAGGGGCGTGGTGGCTCAGCGTTCTAGCTGTATGCCTCTCACCAAGGCGGTCCGGGTTCGATTCCCGGTCAATGCATGTGAGATTTTCGAAGTGAAATGCCATGTCCTGTGGTTCGGATTCCACGTTAAAAGGAGGTCCCGTGGCTCATAATCATAAGATTCACAGTCACGTAAAACTACAATCTTCCTTCCTTTTTGAAATAGGAGGAGAGTCCCCCAAAAGTTATAACTTTAATTTTAAATGTCCTAAAAGGTGACTGCCACTGCAAATCAGCTCTCAGATACCTAAAGTGAGTAGGGACCTGGGCAAAGCTAACGGGAGACGCAGCTGGAACTTGGGCGGTTTGCAAGGGAGTGGCTTTAGAGTATTCCCCCTCAAGCATACATATGCCTACTATGGGGAAGGGTGATGGTCTGGCAAGACGAAGAGTAACAGATTTATTATGTATCTGTTCAAAGTAATTTGAAGAATGCCAATAATTTGAATAGGTTTCGATATTTATTTGTTTCCGAAATTGTAGAATTCCTAAAGAGCGACCAAATGCTTCCAAGAAGGATAGGAATAAAACAATTATACTTTTGGGAATAATTTTGGTAAGTACACCAATAGTTGCATTTGGAGATGGCTACGCTTTTACCCAGCAAGGAGCCGACTAAAAGTTTAGGCAAGGAGAAACACTTAAATTTTGAAAAACCAACCATAAGAGTTGGAGAGAATCTCCACAAGCAGGAAGCTGGCGTAGCGAGCTATGCTTGCCTTACTGGCCAGTTAGAATTAGCTATTGAAGCTAAGAGAGACTTTACCGAGTTGTCAACTAAGAGTTCTTGCTCAAATGCAACAAGTGGTGAAAACCCTATCAAGAGATTTATTTGCATTAACGAGGGCATGAACCTAGGAAGAGTCAGGGAAGACAGGATCTTGCCTAACCGTTGTGTTAGAGAAATGATGAGTCAAAGAATGAACTTGAATTTATTTAACAATGCAAAAGAGAGTAATGAATTTAACAAATAGGTAGTAGTTTGTTGACAAATATATAATTTAGACTTTATAACTGATGGGGTCACAGACCTCCGAAAAAACATCTAAAGTTTGCGCCAGGCAATTAACAATTCTTTGGTTTCAAAACTTTATATGTTTTAAAATCTTCGCAAGATTTTGAAATGGCGAAGATAAAATACAAAATGTAAAGACAATTAAAGTGATTAAAGTTAGACATTAAATCGAGTACAAGGTGTGTACTTCAAGAAATTTCTGAGAAAATATTCTAGAAAGAGTAACAACTTCGAAAATAACAATAACGAAAACAGGAAGAATAAAATAGAAGTTCCTATAACTTTTTATATTTAAGCTGAATAACGTTTAGTGGTTATACAAATAGGGCAGGTCACTTACTGTGAAACCTGAGGAGAAAGTCGAAAGGAAGTTTCTAGACATCCTATGTTTAAGTAGAAATCACGAGCCAAATGGGGCAAGTTTCCCTTTCGTGAAACCTAGAAATGACTCACTTATGAGTTGAAAGAATTGTATTCCCTAATTATAAGGGAGAAACAATGTAAGTTTGAAACGTGTACCAAACACGTAGTTATGCAGAAATTAATTAATGAGATACGTCTTTAGAGTGACACCTCATTGAAAAATACCTAAAATAACAAGTTTATTTTGGTTTGTTAGTAAGGGGTTTAGGAAAGATCAACTGGGATGGAGGATAAATGTTCATGGACGTATTTAATAATCGGACAATCGCGACGCGGTAGATATGTTGAACAAGCACTGGTTTTCACTATAGTCCGTTAAAATGGATGAAAGGTTCACTGTAGTAGCACGAAAGTTTATGGCAAGGAAAGTTATTGCAACGATGGAAAATAACAAGTTGCACTAGGTAGGCGAAAGTCTATTGCTTGAGAAAGTTGTAGATTACAATTAAATGCGCCAGAGAAAATCCCAACGGTGGAAGAAAAATTAGCTAATGCAGTAATTCATAAGGAAGATTCCTTAATTTAAAATAGTATTCCCACATGTGAGTGGAAAATACATGACGGCGTGACTGGTAGATAGAATGCAGAATCTGGAAGGTTCCAGAACTATCCTAACTGAAGAATAGGGCCAAAGTTATTCCAGCGGTGGAAAGAGCTGAGTATTTTATAGACAGTGGGTAATTCCCACGTTGTGAGAAGATTTCTCATAAGAAATGCTGCTTTCTATTAAAATTGGTTTAGACAGACAAAATCTCAACATGGAAAATCCCGCGAAGGATGATTATTGTCCCAAATATAATAATCTCACACTGTCTATAAAATGGTCGTTAAAAGCATGTAGATATTAAAAGACGATGAGAATGAGGTTAAAACCTGAAGTCGGTACGTATCTTTGCTGCATGGCGAAGGTGAAGTTCCCTTTGACGATTTACATTAGAGTTCCAACATTGCGTGGAATGAAGAGAATGCCTCTTTATTTGAGGAGGCTAGCTCTAGTTGAGCTTTGACTGACTCAGTCGACTGCCGACGTACAAGTGAGACCCACTCAGCGAAGCGCAGAGGGACCAGGAAAGGGAAAAGAGTGGGGGTAGGAGACAAAAGGAAAACATATAAACATAACCAACATTGAAAAGTTAATTTCTCTTGATGAGATGGTCTTCAAAGAGTTGATAGTAGGCGACACTATCGCAGCCTGGAGGGTGAAAAAGTAGACGAAGTTCTCTTGATCACGGAGATGATAGCTGGCGATGGCGAAGAGATCTGGTGACCAGATTGATAAGGAAGTCCTCTTGCACCGGGAAGAATTGAGGAACTTCAGAGATTCGCTGCTAGATGACGCTAGGTGGGTCATGGAAGATATATATCTAGAACAGACTCACAGGTAACATGGGAACCCTAAACAGCAAAGAGAAAATAGAAGATCACTGTTGGTGTTTGACAAAAAGGAAGGAATGAACAAGCAAAGAGCATTAAAAAAATATACTCTATCTTACCGTGTATTCCAAGAATACACCAAGCTGGGAGGGACAAACACCAACAGAGAGCAGGATAAACAATTAAACATTTAAAGGTAATGGAGCAATTAAAGACAGTGGTCTTGTGATCTGACCGTTAGTGGTCAAAATTCTGGCCACCCTGACTCTCCCATCCCTTCCAGGATAACACTCGCTCACTCTACCAGAAATCCAGACCAGGGGAGGAGAAACATCCCTAACCAGGGCCAAGTCCCCCACTTTAATGTCGGGACTGGAATGAAACCACTTCTGTCTCCGTTGCATGGAAGTTAAATATTCCAAGTTCCACCTCTTCCAGAAAGGATTGCGGAGGGCTTCAAGTTTACGCCAAACAATAGGTAGATTAGAATCTCTGTAAGAGATGGTAAGGGTGAGGAGGGGCAGAAAGAGAAGTGCCTATAAGGAAGTGACCAGGTGTGAGTGGAAGCAGGTCATCAGGGTCATTGGAAAGCGGAGTTAAAGGGCGAGTATTAACAACACCTTCAATCAGAACGGACAGTGAATTATATTCTTCATAAGTCAGAATGCGATTACCTAAAACCTTTCTTAAATGACGTTTAGTGAGCTTTACGCAGGATTCCCACCTACCACCGTAATGAGGAGCGTAGGGAGCTATAAAACGCCATTTGAAACCCTTTGAATAGGAAAAATTCGAGATCTGTTCCATGGCAGGAGAAGATGTGAGAGCTTTCTTCCACAAGGACGCTGCGCCCTGAAAGGTGGAAGCGTTATCAGAGAACATCTCTGAAGGAACACCACGCCTAGCAGCGAAGCGAGAGACAGCTGATAAAAAGTAAGAAGTAGAAGCATTCGTTACTAGTTCCAAATGGATTGCGCCAGTAACCATGCAAACAAAGAGAGAAATATAGAGCTTACCAAACAATTTGCGTTTAGCTTCAGGGGAATTTCGTTGATATTGGAACGGCCCCATATAGTCCACACAAGTTAGAGCAAATGGACGTATAGGAGAAGAGCGAAAAGAGGTCAGATCGCTCATTAATTGAGTATTGACTTTAGGTTTCGCTTCGAAGCAAGGAATGCACTTGTGAATTACAGAGGAAACTTCGTGAATTCCATTTATAATCCAGTACTTTTCCCTTAAGAGGCAAAGCAGAGTGCGTGTACCAACATGCAGATTGCGATAATGAAAGTCACGTATAATTAAGAAAGTTACGTGATGTTTAGAAGGCAAAATAACGGGATGCTTTTTGTCTTCAGAGAGCAAAGATTGAGAGAGCCTACCACCTACCCTGAGTAACCCATTGTCATCAAGGAACGGGGCCAAAGCACGAAGATGACTGGATATGGGAAGATCCCTTTTAGAAGACAGTAAAGACAATTCAGAAGAAAAGGCTTCTTGTTGTGTCAGTTGTAAAACCTTAATGGTAGCGAGTTTCAATTCATGATTGGTAAGGTGTGGTTTGGGGAGAAGAGGTTGGTCAACCACAAGATATTTCCATCTAAGGAGATAGGCGACAATTCGAGTTAATTTGTGAAAGGAAGAATAGCGGGACAACAAGGGATGAGAAACGTTGGAAACGAGACACGAAGCAGTAGATAGAGATACTTTTGCTTCAGGCAAGTTGGAGTTTGTAGCTGGAGGTTTAGAAGGCCAACAAGAAGAGTCTTCGATTAACCACGAGGGCCCATGCCAGTACAACTGGGAAGCTGCCAATTGAGAGGGTAAACATCCACGAGAGATAATGTCGGCTGGGTTGTCAGCGCTGGGCACATGCCTCCATTGACATCCCGAAGAAAGAGTTTGAATCTAGGAAACCCTGTTTGCAACAAAAGTTTGCCAGTGAGCGGGGTTCTTGGCGATCCAAGAAAGGGTGATCATGGAATCGCTCCAGAGATAGATTTGCGAGAATTAGACTTTTAATACTTCCCGTAATTTCTTAACAAGTTCTGCAGCCATGAGTGCAGCACACAATTCAAGTCTAGGCAAAGTGATAGTTTTAAGAGGAGCCACCTTCGATTTGGCACAAACAAGGTTGGAAACTGAAGATCCATTTAATGAAAAGCGATAAACCAAATATGCGCAGCAACCGTAAGCTTTTTCGGAACAGTCCGCGAACACATGAATGAAAAAAGATACATTAGAATGAGCGTTAATTAAATTCCTAGGAATTTCAATAAGGGAAAGATCAAGCAAATTGCTGCGAAAAGAAAGCCATCTGTTAAGAAAAGAAAGGGGAACAGTGTCATCCCATTCACATTTGAGCGACCACAGCTCTTGCATGAAGAGTTTGGCTATAACGATAACTGGGGCAAGGAATTGAAGCGGATCAAAAATTTCTGCAATTTCAGAGAGAATTTGTCTTTTTGTGTTAGGGAGCTTTTCGGTGAGCGATACCTTATAGATGAGAGTGTCAGTGCTAGTGCACCAATAAACTCCAAGAGTTTTTATGGATTCGGAGTTTCCACAAATTTCGACAGAGGAGGGATCTACGTCTTCAATAGGAAACTGGGCGAGAAACTCAGGGGAGTTGGAATTCCACTTATGAATTGGGAAACCTCCATTCCTTAGCAATGCTTGAAGTTCTAAGGACACGAAAGAAGCTTCCTCCAGAGTGGGGAAGGACTGCAAATTATCGTCAACATAGAATGTCGTGGTTAGTGCTTCAGAAACTTTAGAATCAAATAAATGACCATCTTGAGAGGTTAGCAAGTGTAGGGATCGGATAGCAAGGAAAGCAGAAGGTTTTAAGCCATAAGTAACTGTGTTTAAACGAAATACCTTAATAGGCTTACTGATTTCATCGCGCCACAAGATTCTTTGGAGATCTCGTTGTTCAGGCTGAATTAAAACTTGGCGGTACATCTGTTTTATATCCGCTATAACAGCTATGGGAAATAATCGAAAGTTTAAGAGTACAGCAGATAGATCTGACTGAATAGCAGGACCAGAGTAAAGAGTATCGTTAAGGCTGTTGCCATTAACGTCAGGTGATGAACCATTGAGAACAACTCGGATTTTATCCTTTACAAGAGGGTTTTTCCACACGGGATGATGATTTAAGAAAACCGTTTCAATTGGGGGGTGCAATTCATCATCAGATTTGTTAACAACTTCCATATGATCTAAGCTTTCATACTCATCCATGAAATCGGTGTACTGCTGTTTAACGAGAGGTTATTTCTTGAATTTGCTCTCGATAGCGAAGAGAGCTTTTCGAGCTTTGGGTCGAGAGTTAATAAGTTTAGGGGGATTATGTAATCTTGGCATTTGAACAATGAACCGGCCATCAGAAGAACGAGTGGTGGTGTTCAGAAAAAGTTGCTCACAGAATTCATTTTCTGAAGAGGTCACGTTAGGAGGGTCAACGCTTTCGAGCCTCCAGAACAGTTCCAGGTCAGTATTGGCGAAGTAACATTACGATGCGGGTTGGGGAGAATAATGGGGAAGTTGACCGGTGACGATCCATCCAAAATTAGTGTCTCTGGCGACCACGTTTGAGGATAACTTGCGAACCTGTTTACGAAGGCAATTCCAGAAAACATTGGCACTGAAGAGTATGTCAATGGGGTTTTGTATGTTGAACAAAGGATCGGATAGCCTTAAATGCGAGGGAATGTTTAACCCTGAAATATCCACAGAGTGACTTGGAGTGTCTTCTCCAATGCTATTGAGAATTAGACAATTCAGTTTGAGAAAGTTGTTTCTGTGACAAATATCACTTATGGTTAGCTTGGAGAACTGTAAAGCTTGCGTTTTTGAGCTGTTAATGCCCGATACGTTAATAGAAGTGGGGTTTACAGGTAGGCCTAGTTTTCTAATCAAAGAATTTGACACAAAATCATGAGTTGCCGCTGAATCGAGAAGACCGCGTGCACGGACCCAGTTGCCAAAGTTATCCTGAACTTCGATTTGGACAGTAGACAATAATACTTGGGCACTACGAATGGACTTGGCATTTTGAATGTACGATGAAGCATTGGAACTGTTAGCATTATCACTTTTCTGAGAAGTAGATGCTGTCGATGACCTTGCCTGATCATGACTATGTAGCAAAGTGTGATGAGCCTTTTCACAATGGAAGCAAAGTCTTGTGGACTTGCAATTTGAAGCAGAATGCCTGGGCGCTAGGCAGTTGAAGCAATGTTTGTTTTGGGAAACTAATTTTCTTCTGTTGTCGACTGACAGTTCTTTAAAGGATTTACAGAGATATAAGGCATGGGAATCTTTACAAAGTATGCACTTTAAAGGTTCATTTAAACTCTTGCGGGGTTCACTTTGAGTGTTTAAAACAAGAGAGCTAGCAATACGGCGTTCACTAGACCTAGTTGGGTAACTAGTAGTGTTTGATTTAAGTTTAGATGAGCTGGACCCTGGTTTTTGAGTACTAGACGCTAAGCGTTCGCTTTTGGGTTTAAGAGACATTAATTCAAATTAGAACTCGGGGATGAGGGTTCACTTTGATTAGCTAAAGCGGTTAAGAGTTGGCATCTAGCATTTATGAAAGTGACTAAATGCTCGTAAGAGTAATCGTCTTCTCTAGAAAGTTCAATTTCCCAAGCTTTGAGGGTAGCAACATCAACTTTAGAAACCACTAAATGTATTAGGAAAGTGTCTCAGTGTTCAGTGGGTTGATCTAATTGGGACAGAGCTTTAACCTGAAGCTGAGTAGTATCAATGAGAGTACGCAAACTAGTGACGTCATTGTGCTGTGACGCAGGTAGGTTAAATAGAGCCTTCATATGGCGTTGAATACGTAACCGTAAATTTCTGTATCTTTCTTTCAATAAATTGAAGGCAATGGGGTAATTTTCGGCACTTAAAGGGAGTGCTTCAACTAACTGCAGAGCTTGACCTCGGAGGATAGATCTCAAGTAATGAAACTTGTATATGACTTGAATGTCTTCATTGTCATGAACATGAGAGCAAAATAATTCATAGAAAGAATCCCGAGTAGATTCGTCTCCAGAGAAGTGGGGTAAATTAATCTTAGGTAGAATTGGTTTGGGCTTGTGAGTACCATCGCGAAAAGAGGTTTGTTGTTCGTGAAGGGAACCAAGAACAAAAGCGTCATTTTTCTGTTCTTCTTCGAGTTGGCGTATTATTTTGAAAGCAGAACCTATACCTTCGTAATATTGGTTTTCTACTTCGACTCGATCTTCGGTTTGATTGAGCATACAAGTTTCTATTTCAGTTTGGATGTTACAATAATTTTAATATGAGCGTTCAAAATCCCTTACCCGATGTTTCAACAAGTCTAATTGAGCTTCTGAGGGATCTAGCTCTTTGATGTATTTTCTGAATCGGGTAATTTGCCCTTTATAGGATGCTCGTTTAGAAGTGAGTTTTTCATCCTTATCCTTTTCAGTAGGAGCCATGACAAGGTAGGTAGATTAAAGTATAACTTACGAAACTGTGGAGCCTTGGAAACGCTGTCAGGCTGGCAGCAGCAAATAAGTTGAAAAAAAGGGACACACCAAAGGAGACAGGTGCGGCCTCTTTCCACTTCACAGGCTTTGCACGATGTAGTTATAACTGAAAGATTCAAAGCAGATATTAATAATTTGCAAAGTATTGTCAAATAACCCTTGGAAAAAGAATAGAAAATAACAAAAGGACTCTCCAGGGTTTCGGCACCACATTTTGGGTATATTATTGACTGGGGAATAACCTAACCACCAAGGGAAGATGATAAAGAAAAGGAAGTGGGTTTCGGACTGGAGAAAAAAGGATGGAGAAATAGGAGGAGAGTCCCCCAAAAGTTATAAGTTTAATTTTAAATGTCCTAAAAGGTGACTGCCACTGCAAATCAGCTCTCAGATACCTAACGTGAGTAGTGACCTGGGCAAAGCTAACGGGAGACGCAGCTGGACCTTGGGCGGTTTGCAAGGGAGTGGCTTTAGAGTATTCCCCCTCAAGCATACATATGCCTACTATGGGGAAGAGTGATGGTCTGGCAAGACGAAGAGTAACAGATTTATTATGTATCTGTTCAAAGTAATTTGAAGAATGCCAATAATTTGAATAGATTTCGATATTTATTTGTTTTCGAAATTGTAGAATTCCTAAAGAGCGACCAAATGCTTCCAAGAAGGATAGGAATAAAACAGTTATACTTTTGGGAATAATTTTGGTAAGTGCACCAATAGTTGAATTTGGAGATGGCTAAGCTTTTAACCCGGCGAGGAGCCGACTAAAAGTTTAGGCAAGGAGAAACACTTAAATTTTGAGAAACCAACCATAAGAGTTGGAGAGAATCTCCACAAGCAGGAAGCTGGCGTAGCGAGCTATGCTTGCCTTACTGGCCAGTTAGAATTAGCTATTGAAGCTAAGAGAGACTTTACCGAGTTGTCAACTAAGAGTTCTTGCTCAAATGCAACAAGTGGTGAAAACCCTATCAAGAGATTTATCTGCATTAACGGGGGCATGAACCTAGGATGAGTTAGGGAAGACAGGATCTTGCCTAACCGTTGTGTTAGAGAAATGATGAGTCAAAGAAACAACTTGAATTTATTTAACAATGCAAAAGAGAGTAATGAATTTAACAAATAGGTAGTAGTTTGTTGACAAATATATAATTTAGACTTTATAACAGACTAGCTGAAGTACCCGTGCTTCGCTACGCGTCATAAATAAATTAAAATATGATGGTGACAGTTAAACAGGGGATAGGCGAGGTGCTGCGCAGAGGGAGATTAAGGATGGAACATTTTGTCCAACTACACCGCTCGGCGTTGACCGTGTTTTATAGCAAAAATTTAGGTTTTACTCGCTAAAGGTTGGAGACACCTTTCGGATAGAAAATGTAATTTTTAATCTCGTACATGCCATCAAAAGTTTGCTATTGCTTAGCGTTCTCTTTGTATTTGAAATGGAAATATGAAAGTTTTAAACCAAAGGGTGTAGTGAAGTCACTAAAATGGTCGCCATCTTTAAATAGTACAAAGTATTGAAATCAAAAGTAACCTATATGTTAACCAGGTAAATCAGCTACTTCCATGTAAAATTCATGTAAATCGGACCAGTGGTACTTGCATGATTGAGTAATACATAGACGCACATCATCTCATTTTTAGCCTCGCTTCGCTCGCGTCATAGTCGTGTCATATTGTTATTCAATGAAATGCAGGTTTAACCCCATTAACACCCCTTTAGAACCTGAATATCCAAAAATCCCTCCTGGGTAGACGTTTTCGACACACAACAAACATATCCCCAAAATATCATTCTTCTAACTTTAATCGTTTGGGTTGGTCGATGAGAGTGAACATCCAAAAATCCTTCCTTAGGGGACGTTTTTCTTCCAGAATTTCACCCCTACCCATAGGCCCCTTAAATTGGATTTATGAAAAAACGGTCGAACACATATTTATTTATTTATTTATTTATTTATTTATTTATTTATTTATTTATTTATTTATTTATTTATTTATTTATTTATTTATTTATTTATTTATTTATTTATTTATTTATTTATTTATTTTTAAGCTGATTGATTTCCTCCGAGTTTCAAACTCCTCGCCTATGTCGTTTAAGAGATACAGGGTCCGTTAGGAATCTTTCAACCCCCACTATTCATCCCTTTCACCTCATAATATACACTACATCGAAAAACCATTAGACATGTGTCAGCTTATTTTTAATGATTAGTAGGCCTATATATGCCAAGTATCACATCCCCAAATGAAACCACTCGTGAGATATTGTTATTCAATGAAATGCACGTTTACCCCCCTTAACACCTATTTAGAACCTGAATATTCAAAACTCTTTCCTTAGTGGACGTTTTCGACATACAACGAACATATCCCCAAAATTTCATGTTTCTAACTTTAATAATTTTGGCTGGGCTATGATGAGTGAGTGAGTCAGTCAGGACATTTCCTTTCATTTGTTTTTGATAATTTCACCCCTCCCCATGAACCCCTTAAATTGGATTTATGAAACAAACGGTCGAACACCTATTTACTTATTTAAAGCTGTTTTCCCCCTGAGTTTGATGAGTGAGTAAGTGAGTCAATCAGTTAGGACACTTTCTTTCCTGTTCCCCCCCCCCCCCCAGAATTTCACCTCTCTCCAAGGGCCCCTTAATTAGGATTTATGAAAAAAAAACAGTCGAACACCTATTTACTTGTATTTTAAGCTGTTCTTTTTCCGCCGAATTTCAAACTTCTCGCCTATGTCCTTTAAGAGATACACGCTCCGTCAAGAATCCCTCAACCCCCAATTTTCACCCCTATCACCTCATAATATACACCACATCGATAAACCCTTAGACATATGTCTGATTATTTTTAATGATTAGTTTATATACCGAATATCGCATCCCCTAAGAAACAACTCATGACATATCGTTATTCATTGAAATGCACGTTTACCCCCTTAACATCTCTTTAAAACCCGAATAAACAAAAATCATTCCTTAGTTGACGTTTTCGACATACAGCGAACATATTCCCAAAATTTCATTTTTCCATCTTAAATAGTTTTCGCTGGGCGTGATGAGTGAGTGAGTCAGACAGGACATTTTCTTTCAATTATTTTTACCAGAATTTCACCCCTCCCCATGGGCCCCTTAAATTGGATTGATGAAAAAACGCTTGTACACCTATTAACTTATTTTTAAAGCAGTTTTCCCCCCTGAGTTTGATGAGTGAGTCATTCAGTCAATCAGTTAGGACATTTTCTTTCCTATCCCCCCCCCCCCCCACACAGAATTTCACCCCTCCCAATGGGCCTCTTAAATTGGATTTATGAAAAAACGGTCAAACACATATTTACTTATTTGTATGCTGATTTTTTTCCGCTGAGTTTCAAACTCCTCGCCTATGTCGTTTAAGACATACACGCTCCGTTAAGAATCTTTCAATCCCTACTTTTCACCCCTTTCACCTCATAATATACACCACATCGAAAATCCCTCAGACACGTGTCTTACTTTTTAATGATGAGTTTATATGCCGTGTATCACATCCCCCAATGAAACCAATCGGGAGATATTGTTATTCAATGATATGCAGGTTTAACCCCATTAAGACCCCTTTAGAACCTGAATATCCGAAAATCCTCCCTTAGTAGACTGTTTTGAAATACAATGAACATATCCCCAAACTGTCATGTTTCTAACTTCAATAATTATGGCTGGGCGATGATGAGTGAGTGAGTGAGTGAGTGAGTGAGTCAGGACATTTTCTTTCAATTTTCTTTTTTCAGAATTTCACCCCTCTCCATGAACCCCTTAAATTTGATTTATGAAAAAAAAACTGTCGAACAGCTATTTACTTACTTTAAAGCAGTTTTTCCCCCTGAGTTTGATGAGTGAGTCAGTCAGTCAGTCAGTTAGGACACTTTCTTTCCTGTTTCCCCCCCCCCCCCCTCCAGAATTTCACCCCTCCCCATGGGCCCCTTAAATTGGATTTATGATAAAACGGTCAAACACATATTTACTTATTTTTATGCTGATTTTTTCCCGCTGAGTTTCAAACTCCTCGCCTATGTCGTTTAAGAGATACACGCTCCGTTAGGAATCTTTCAATCCCCACTTTTCACCCCTTTCACCTCATAATATACACCACATCGAAAAACGCTCCGACTCGTGTCTTCTTATTTTTAATGATGAGTTTATGTGCCGAGTATCACATCCCCCAATTAAACCAATCGGGAGATATTGCTGTTCAATGAAATGCAGGTCTATACCCTTAACACCCCTTTAGAACCAGAATATCCAACAATCCTCTCTTAGTGGGCATTTGCGGCCCTTGGGGAAGATGCATACCAAATTTCATTCCTATCCGTTTGATGGTTTCTGAGATTTCGTGATGAATGAATGAGTGAGTGAGTGGTATTTGATAAATATATAGTAGATAGTGTCAAGTCTTTGTTATGCTAAACTCGGTTGACAGTGTTTTGTGAGCAGTTGAGTAACTAACGTGATTTCAAGTAAAGATCCTCATTTTCTATACCGGTAGTGCAGAGCGTAAATGGCATCCAGTCGGCCGTGTCTCGACTTGAGCTATGTTGCCATGGAAACTATCCGCCTTGCCATTCCTTCATGAGTATATTTTATGATTTGATTAGCATGTGCTGGAGTGCAAAAGGGTCGAAATCAGAAGAATGAGAAAGACTATCGAAAATTCATGTAGCCAGCGGTTCCTTCTGGGTCCTAAACTATGTGTATGCAAAATTCGGTTGAGATTTGTGTAACGGTGTAGATTTGTATACGGAACAGACCCTCCCACATACATACCCACATACAGACTTTCACTTTTATATATAAGATGGGGTCACAGACCTCCGAAAAAACATCTAAAGTTTGCGCCAGGCAATTAACAATTCTTTGGTTTCAAACCTTTATATGTTTTAAAATCTTCGCAAGATTTTGAAATGGCGAAGATAAAATACAAAATGTAAAGACAATTAAAGTGATTAAAGTTAGACAGTAAATCGAGTACAAGGTGTGTACTTCAAGAAATTTCTGAGAAAATATTCTAGAAAGAGTAACAACTTCGAAAATAACAATAACGAAAACAGGAAGAATAAAATAGAAGTTCCTATAACTTCTTATATTTAAGCTGAATAACGTTTAGTGGTTATACAAATAGGGCAGGTCACTTACTGTGAAACCTGAGGAGAAAGTCGAAAGGAAGTTTCTAGACATCCTATGTTTAAGTAGGAATCACGAGCCAAATGGGGCAAGTTTCCCTTTCGTGAAACCTAGAAATGACTCACTTATGAGTTGAAAGAATTGTATTCCCTAATTATAAGGGAGAAACAATGTAAGTTTTAAACGTGTACCAAACACGTAGTTATGCAGAAATTAATTAATGAGATACGTCTTTAGAGTGAC
The DNA here is from genome assembly GCA_946902985.2 of Meconema thalassinum. Taxonomy (NCBI): domain Eukaryota; kingdom Metazoa; phylum Arthropoda; class Insecta; order Orthoptera; family Tettigoniidae; genus Meconema; species Meconema thalassinum. Next base: position 394,526,641 of record OX336393.1, on the reverse strand, counting down.
ACCTCATTGAAAAATACCTAAAATAACAAGTTTATTTTGGTTTGTTAGTAAGGGGTTTAGGAAAGATCAACTGGGATGGAGGATAAATGTTCATGGCCGTATTTAATAATCGGACGATCGCGACGCGGTAGATATGTTGAACAAGCACTGGTTTTCACTATAGTCCGTTAAAATTGATGAAAAGTTCACTGTAGTAGCACGAAAGTTTATGGCAAGGAAAGTTATTGCAATGATGGAAAATAACTAGTTGCACTAGGTAGGCGAAAGTCTATTGCTTGAGAAAGTTGTAGATTTCAATTAAATGCGGCAGAGAAAATCCCAACGGTGGAAGAAAAATTAGCTATTGCAGTAATTCATAAGGAAGATTCCTTAATTTAAAATAGTATTCCCACATGTGAGTGGAAAATACATGACGGCGTGACTGGTAGATAGAATGCAGAATCTGGAAGGTTCCAGAACTATCCTAACTGAAGAATAGGGCCAAAGTTATTCCAGCGGTGGAAAGAGCTGAGTATTTTATAGACAGTGGGTAATTCCCACGTTGTGAGAAGATTTCTCATAAGAAATGCTGCTTTCTATTAAAATTGGTTTAGACAGACAAAAGCTCAACATGGAAAATACCGCGAAGGATGATTATTGTCCCAAATATAATAATCTCACACTGTCTATAAAATGGTCGTTAAAAGCATGTAGATATTAAAAGACGATGAGAATGAGGTTAAAACCTGAAGTCGGTACGTATCTTTGCTGCATGGCGAAGGTGAAGTTCCCTTTGACGATTTACATTAGAGTTCCAACATGGCGTGGAATGAAGAGAATGCCTCTTTATTTGAGGAGGCTAGCTCTAGTTGAGCTTTGACTGACTCAGTCGACTGCCGACGTACAAGTGAGACCCACTCAGCGAAGCGCAGAGGGACCAGGAAAGGGAAAAGAGTGGGGGTAGGAGACAAAAGGAAAACATATAAACATAACCAACATTGAAAAGTTAATTTCTCTTGATGAGATGGTCTTCAAAGAGTTGATAGTAGGCGACACTATCGCAGCCTGGAGGGTGAAAAAGTAGACGAAGTTCTCTTGATCACGGAGATGATAGCTGGCGATGGCGACGATATCTGGTGACCAGATTGATAAGGAAGTCCTCTTGCACCGGGAAGAATTGAGGAACTTCAGAGATTCGCTGCTAGATGACGCTAGGTGGGTCATGGAAGATATATATCTAGAACAGACTCACAGGTAACATGGGAACCCTAAACAGCAAAGAGAAAATAGAAGATCACTGTTGGTGTTTGACAAAAAGGAAGGAATGAACAAGCAAAGAGCATTAAAAAAATATACTCTATCTTACCGTGTATTCCAAGAATACACCAAGTACACACGAAATTTGGTTGAAATCCAATCGATAGTAAAGAAGTTACATGCATTTAAAATTGGACCTATTGGCAGGCATGTGAGAGTTTTGAGGTGAAATGTTACGTCCTATGGTTTGGATTCTACGTAAAAATGAAGGTCCCGGGATTAACGGTCGCGAGAAACTACAATATTCCTTTCTTCTCTATTAGTCCAGTCAAAATATACATCCGACCTTGCAAAAGGTCATGTAGTTCTAATTTTTATAGCCTATGTTGTTTGGACCTCTGCCAATAGTAAAAAACCAAATTTGCAACTTCGAAAGTCCTGTGCTAGCTGTGTAATAGCCAAAAAACAGCCAGATATTTGCACTTTCTTCAGTGTTTGCTCAATATCATCTAAACTATGCGTCTGAGAGAAAACATTGTAAATAGCTGTTTACAATTATATTAAATTGTCTACAATTTGAGTCCCAAGCGAGCTCTCTACGTTTAGTAGTTCTCGAGATACAAGTTATTCAAAGATTGGATGCTTTTTCAAAAAAGTAAAAATTGTTGGTTTTGGACTCTTAATTTGACAAATATTGTTCAAAATACTCATCCTATAAGAAATGTCATAGATAATGAACTTGAAGTTTATTTGTTTCCCTTTAATATAAGCTTTGACGGGTACCTGTAGGCCTAGTGCTTCTTTCAAATGTGGCATGTAACTGAAATCCTTGAAAAGTTGAATTTGAGAAAAATGAAAGAAGTGAGTTCACATAGGTACTATTTTGATTTATTACAAAAGAAAAACATTATATCTAAAATTATATTACAATTATGAAGCAACAGGTCCCATTGTAATTGAATTTGTTTTGATGGCCCGGGTCTCGAAAAATCTTCCTCTGACGATGCTGCAGGTTTATTGGAGGATTTTTTGAACTGAGCAGCAGGCGCAGGCTATTTTTGCAGTTCTAGTAATGTAGGGGTTGGGATGGAGGTCTTCCTCATCATCAGAATCCTCTTGCTGATGCAATTGCACGTTTCGACATATTTTGCCCCCACAAATCGACAAAGGGCTGAGCATTTCAGCCCAGATTTTCGGCAACTGCAACCGCCGCTGCAATTGCAGGAAATCATGCGCAGTAGGAGCTGAAGTACAGGATCCATAGTGGTAGTGATAGGGGTAAACTCTTGATCATCAAGCTTCCATACCCAATCTGTAGGATTTTTGTTGACCCCCAACCACTTTTGAACTTGGTGGTAAGTTATGTAAGCATCCTCTGTTGGGGGCAAGCAAAAAGGATTGATTTTGATGTTGGCTGCAGATGTAACAAACAGTTGGTAGCGACGGCTATTCAGGGAGTCTGTTAGGAAATCACCCCCGTGCTAATACACAAAGAACTTCTCCTCAGCTTTTGCTATTGTTTTGTTACTGTAGTCTGGCAGCAGGAAAAGTTCTGCCAATTCTACAAGTTGGGAATTTTTGTATATATTAGCTAACTTGGTTTTACCATGCCCATAAGGGGCTAAAATGGTGTCGCATCCACTGAACGCATGGATCAAATTCACTGTACCTGGTGAGTGTTGAGCAGGTGAAAGAGGAGCTTGAGTAACGGACACAGCCGGCTTCACCTTTGCTACTCATCTAAAGGCAGATATTAGTTGCACCTGAGCCTAAACCATTGAGGAGAACGAGGAGGTCAACATCTTCTCCTACTACAATCACTCGGTCGAATGTAGGACTCTTGGATAGTGCCATGGCAATGATGTCCCGATCAGCATCTTCTTCGGCTACTCTTACTTGTATGCCAGGCTGCCCGAATGAATCGCAAAGAAGTGGGATGAGGTGCCTCTTGTTGTTCTCATTGGCCAATACTTTTTCCTGAGGTATTTGGATGATGGAGGATTCTTCAAAAATGATGTCATTGTAGAAGTGAGTAGCACAGCGTCGGAGTCGTTCAGCACTTTTTGTGTTTTTGTTAGCGGCCTCTTCAGAATAACCGTCAAAAACAAACGAGACGTTGCTACCAAAGTGGTTTTAATGTAGCTGACTAACCTGAAACTATGGCTGCCACGGACGTTTTGCGCTGCCAGACAACCTTGTGTAAAAGATAGCCCCCATCCAAAACAATGTAAGTATTGGAGTCAGCTGGTGTGTGGTAGGATAGTGGAGTGAAAGAAGAGAAGAGACTGGACGTGGTCCCCTTTTGCATCCCCTGTTCATAAAACAAAGACATTGGGAATGGGGCTAATTCATGTTCAAAATGTTCTTTCAGTTCTTCGTCCCAATTTTTGGTTATGCACACCCTTTGGAAAAACAGTAAATGGATCGACAACTACTCTCTTGTTCCTCACTTTAACAGAGGTGTTGATGGATGACAATGTGGCTACTTTGTCCTTACGTTTAAAGGTTACTTTATCAAACGTATTCCCAATGATTTTCTTAACACTTTCAGTTCCCAGTTGTAGCAACAAGTGGCAATTTATGTTAGGCGACCAACTATTCCACTACTGATGGATACCAATTTATCAAGTCAAAAGTCAACTCCTGGCACTATACAGCCCATGAAGGGCCTAGGCCGACCAAGCGACCGCTGCCCAGCCATTTGGCATGCAGATATTGGGGTAACGCGTGATCAGCGCATTGGGTCCCCTCGGCCGTTAATCTTGGTTTTCGTGATCGGGGCGCTGCCTCGCTGTCAGACAGCTACTCAATTTTCCTCGCGAGGCTGAGTGCACCCCGTTCCAACCCGCACGTCAGTTTTAAAATCCCTGACGGAGCCCGGAATCGAACCCGGGGCCTCCGGGTGGGAGGCAGGAGCACTACCCCAACACCACGGGGCCGGCTATACCAATTTATCAGTGATGGGAAATGGAGGGTGGAGAACAAACCAGTTTTTTAGTTTTTCTGCATCACCTTTATCTCGAATGATTCGAGAAGGCCTCATATAAGTAACTTACCGGTATCTAACACATCATTTCAGTAAATAATTAATAATTAACACGAAATCATTCCCATAATTATGAAACTATTGCTACGTATACTTATCATAATATTAACTCCGATATGCCTGATACGCTCGGACTTGTTTTAATTGATTTCATCCAATTTCTATTGTTCAAGGTTTTCTGTTACATGTCACTTTTGAGAGAAGTACTAGGCCTACAGGTACCCGTCAACGTTCAAATTAAAGGTAAACAAATAAACGTTAAGTTCATTATCTATGACATTTCTCATAGGGTGAGTATTTTGGACAATATTTGTAAAATTAGGAGATCAAAGCCAACAATTTTTACTGTTTTGAAAAAACATCCAATCTTTGAATAACTGTATCTCGGGAACTACTAAACGTACAGAGCTCGCTTGGGACTCAAATTGTAGACAATATTGTTGTAAACAGGTATTCACAATGTTTTCTCTCAGACGCATACTTTAGACGATATTGAGCAGAAACTGAAAAACGTGCAAATATGTGGCTGTTTTTTGGCTATTACACAGCTAGCACAGGACTTTCGAAGTTGCAAATTTGGCTTTTTACTAATGACACAGGTCGAAACAGCATATACAAAAATTAGAACTACATGACCTTTTGCAAGGTCGGGCCCCTTTTTATGTCTAATTTGACTGGACTATATAACACAGACGAACCAACAATAACTAGTAAAATCACATATTTCATGCAAACAAATGAACAGGCTAAAACATCGCCATTTGCCGACTTTGATACCGATTTCATACAAAATTATTATTTTCTGAAGAGTGAAGATTTTTTTTAAGAAGACTATACGATTCCAAGGCAAAATTCAGAACTTATTATGTCGTGTTTGGGGTGATAGGGTGAGAGTTTGGCTTGGGAAAGGTAGCTTTATAGAGCGGAATGTAGCGGAAGTTTAGTGAAACTTCTTTTACTAGTTGTCAACACTGATAGACTTTCAAATAATTCGACCAGGGAACTTTTCAGAATTTTGAATTTAAAAAATGTTATGTTTTTCAGTCGGCCAACACGATTATATCGAATTGTAATGGGTTGTTCCCTAATCCTGAAAAAAAAAATACATGAGATACACTTGGATGACCAGTTTCGATCGTCAAGCGTTCCTTTACTCTTAGGCTACAAAATCTATGTTTATAAGTATGGGTTGTGATATTCGGTTTCCGGAACGATGTTGTCTCTCACCCTGTCTGCACTGAACTGGAAGTTATTTTCAGTCTCAGTATCTCTTAACCTCCTTGGTCTCCACACTTCGCATTCCTAACTGCCTTTGTTTGTCGAGCAATGTAACATATGTGTGTTGCCAAGTCTAGTAGCCAACATCCTAATATGGTGTATGTTACTGTATTCTGGATTAAGCTATTAAAGGCCAGTTTTCATTCTCACTACGCATAATATAAAAAGCTCTATAAACGCTACCCGGTATATTGAAAATGTCCTGGAACCTTAAAAACTGCCGTAAATGCCGACCTTAGTTTATTGAAGACATGAAGTATAATACATCCTGATCCAGCAACATGTTTCTCTATGTCCTTAGCTTGGCTGCGAAGTTATGTTGTTTCTCGATTCTAACGGGAAGTGTTTTATAATTTAAATTTATCAAAGGCGGCTTCGGTGGCGTAGTTGGTATCATGCTGAGCTTTTAGGCCCAAGGTCGCGGGTTCAAACCCGGCCGAAGACGTTGGATTTTTTAAGAGCGTAAAAAATCCCTCAGTAGCCTATGCCTTCCTTCGGAGGGGAAGTAAAGCCGGCGGTCCCATGTCATAGATTTATGGCATGATAAAGAACCTTCCACTTATTATACCTGCGTGAAGCTAAATTATAGTTTATCTTTGAGTATGGGTCTTAGGTTCCAACGTTCGTCGCCAGGAGCCTACTGTGGTGGCATCTTGTAACAAAGTGCAGAACTAGTTGGTGGATGACGGTGGCGTTTAGTAGCAAAAGTTGGAACTACTTGAAAAATCCAATGTATGGAGCCCTTACTTGAATCAAGAACAACTACAATCCTCAGACCTTAATGTAGAAAAAACATGGCGGCGATGGTTGCCCTACGAATAGCTAAGTTCATGTCATCGGGCTGGTCACAGTTCGTGTTAATTATTACGTTTAATCACCTAAGAGCATAAAAGATATCACAAGACGAGACTAGGATCCGAAGAAATATGCATCAATAATTTAGACTTACCTGAATTAATTTATCTATATAGTGCTGGCCTCGAATTATAGGTTTCGTCTTCACCCAAGGGGCAGCTACAATAGACTCACTGTTTCTGTGGTTGAATAAGTAGCTTTTTGGCGAGTTATCACGATTTGTATTAAAGTTCAGTAATTAGAGATTAATATTATTAGCAAAAAATCAAACAGATTCTGAAGTAGGACTAGAAGAAAATACCCGGTTATTGAAGTGCTGTCCCAGCACATGCAGAGTATTTGTGTACACAATCGGAATGAGAATAGTTGACTGAAATAATCGAACCAATGCCAAGAAATACAATTCAATTAAGACCTCTCGTGGAATTGTCTAAAATCTCGGGTAAAACATCACACCGAATTAGTTGATTGAAATATGCAAAAAAGTCGTCGTGTGGATATCAGAATATAATTATGGAGAATACTACACACAAGGGACACCATAATATGTTACCATCTAACCTATTAAACATTCGCTGTTACCGTTTGGAGTAGTTGTATGCTGGAAATAGTTGATTTAGTAAAGTACTATTGGTTGGAAAGCACCATCTCCCTCTTACGGAATTACACACATCATAATAAAAAATAACTTGCAAGCTGTAAGAATCACAAAAGTATGAATAATGAGGGAACACAGTGAGTTCACTGTTTGGCACAGGTGGAACATCTTCCTTAACCAATAATATAGAAGTTCACTGCATTATTTGGCGTGTATACAAGGCAGTGTAGAACATCTGTCAGACTGGTAAGCATTTACGGAGGCACATATTGCTGAGCGTTCAAGATAACATCAAAGGTTTGGTCTAGCCGTAGATGCTCATTGCGTTTTCCCTTTACGTAATTTTGCGATTTCCCTTTACGTAATTAAGTTCGACTCTTCTGAAGTGTACTAAGCTATTATTATATTGTCACTAACTAGCAAATCATTGCGGTGTATATTCTTGAGCCACTTCTATTATGCTTTAGTCTTAGGTACTTCAACATCCGAAGTAAATGACACAATGCCATCGGTTGACTGGACAATCATCACACAAACGAACCAGTCCATATTATGCGTATTATCACATATTTACATACGATTGCAGTACATTAACGCGAACTGGACTTTACAGACATACAGAAGACACTAAAAATTACAGACGAGCGACAGTTTATCCCATTTTTCATCAAACGAAGCTAATCAAAGCTAAATAGTGTATCCCAGCAACGAATGTAAACAAACAATATGCAGGGCCTTCAGCATACGCCATTTTCACACTTTCGAGACATGCATTAAGGTCTGAGTATTGTAGTTGGTCTTGCTTGAATTAAAAACAGATAACGCACACTAATACAGCAATCACAATTAACTCCGGGTATCAGACAGATTCTACACATACCCAAAGTACACGGGGCTACATTACTGCGATGTCGCAGCCCCTAAACTGAGGAACCATCCAACCAAATTTATCAAGACAGAATAATATGGAGACAATACTGTAAAATAGACACATCAAATACAGGGCGCCAGGAAATGATCTCCGCAGTGGCAAAGTGCAGCTGCAAGAGATTGCGTCATTAGTTTAGTTGGCAGCACAGTGTCCTTGATAGGGCGAAGGCCACATGTGTGGGCTTTGTCCTGTCGAAATCGTCACTGCGTATCGTTAGATTATTGGTAGAGTGCAACAGTATGTTATGAATGGCTGTGTTGAGTATTAAGTTTACTCTTTGTTATGATTCAAGCGACAGCCGTGCTGCCAACTTGACTGGTGACGTAATCTCTCGCAGCAGCTTGCAGGCACAGCGGAGAATATACCCTGGCGCCCTGTAGAAATGTGTGTGCCGATCCCACTTTGAGAACTATATGCGCAATGCTGCCAACCGTCCTCTCATCTCTAGCTGAAACATTTGGAACGACAATATTATTTTTGACCGATCTTAATAATTCTCATATTGTCAACATACGCAATGTATTCCTCAAGTGTAGGTTTATTAGTTATTAGTGTTATTTTAAAACGAAATGTTTACTGTTATTCCGAGGACAGTGCACTGCGCATGCTCCAGAAATCACGAGTGTTGAGGTCAATGTGTACACCTACAGCACGAACTTGACAACGACAGGCAGAACAGCCATTGCAGTTTATTTTCAATTCGTTTCAATTCCAGTCCTGATAGTTTAGGTTCGCAGAAACAATGAGAGACTGTTCTAAAATAGTAGAGGAAGATCTATGCAGTAGTTCATTTATAAAACCTTACAAATTGAAGACATTTGCCACCACAAGTAACACAATTCATTGCTTTGGCAAGAACCCTAAGGATAGCACTGACATTTGGCGGGGTTATTCAGCATTTTAAAAGTATTTCCAGTAGCATAGAGCCTCCGTAGCTTAGGCGGCAGCACGCCGGCCTCTCACCGCTGGGTCCGTGGTTCAAATCCCGGTCACTCCATGTGCGATCTGTGCTGGACAAAACGGAGGCTGACAGGTTTTTCTCCGGGTACTCCGGTTTTCCCTGTCACAATTTCATTCCAGCAACACTCTCCACTCTCATTTCATTTCATCTGTCATTCATGTAATCTTTGCCTCAGAGGAGTGCGACAGGCGTCGGCAGCCGGCACACTTCATATCCTCGCTGCTAGATGCGGGCTTCATTCATTCCATTCCTGACCCGGTCGGAGACTGGAAGCAGGCTGTCGATTTTCATTTCAAGTAGCATAAGGAATACTTTATGGCTGGCGAATTGTGATAAAGTAGGTAAAGTTGTTCTGCATACTTCCTATGATGAGTGGCCACATACACATCAGCTGATTTCAATTGCCCTAGTGTAAAAGAATGAAGTAGTTAAATTTAGAACATCTCTTGGAGGACAAAAGTGACTGAGTTTGTTTTTCCTACAGCTTTCTTGACGACTCCTAGCAGTCCTCTTGCTATTTGACTACTCTGACTCTCTGACCATCTGGTTTTTTGTCCTCCTACTTTCATAGGTCCAAATTATATGGCTTCCATAGAATTTGATATGATTCCACTTGCTGTTGCTATCACGCCCTCTTTGTCACATCTGTGTTCCTCATTCTGCCCTTCTAAGCAATGTGCAAAATATGTTTACTTTTAGCTCTGCTTGGCACGGAGGGTGAGTGGTTATCGTATCAGACTTCCAACCCCCTAGCCTATAGGTTCGTTCCTGGCCGTGATAAGTGATTTTTGAAAGGCGACAAAAATCACGGCACGCATGTCATACGTTGTTGGCATATTTAAGAACCCATTTGAATTCAGTAGGTCGTGTTCATAATGGCAAAATTAATCTCGGGATTTTCCACCAACACAAAAGAGTTCCTCGTTTCTCTACTAGAATGCGCTATAGTGTCAAGGAGATTAGATATCTAACCTCCTTGACTTTCATAGCGTTCCAAGGAACAATAAAATTCGACATGCAAGCTGCCCTCTGGGTGTCAAATGACAAAGATTGCACCCGGCACCCGGAGGCATACGATATTATTATTATTATTATTATTATTAGACTACTTTCTGCTCTGGCATATCTCTGATACCAAGCATCGCCATCTTCTTGGGTCTGTTGATGCATACTGGAAGATGTACATGTTAATGTCTTTAGGTTTAGGTTATTAATTCACTTTAGGGGCTTGGAACACCTACGTCACCAGCCCATGTACCCCGGGCGTGTGCTCAATTCGTATGTTAACCTGCACTTATGCGATGACTGTAGTAGAGTGTGTAACTGTATTAGGGTCAGGAATGGGGTAGGTTGCACCGGAAATAGAAGCAAGGTACTATCCCATCATTTTCCTGGAGGGATTGTGAAAAATCCGGAGTAAAACCACAGTCAGGAGAGCCGCTGTCAGCGCCGGGATTCGAAGCAGCTATCTCCGGATTTGTTGCAGCTGGCCTCGCAGCCGTGGTGCACGATTTAACGCCGCGGGTTAAGTTTGTATAACGTTTAGGTTCCAGAATTTAAACCAAGCTGTCGTTACTTGCTGTTGATGTTCAACTGTTTTATTCTTTCACATACTGGAGGCGATTTCACGTTAATTTTGGTGTTGATTAATTTAAGGGTTTGCGATATGTTGTTCATGAGCCCTGTGAACTTGTATGTGTTATTTGTCTGATAGCCTGTGTCATTGTGGGGGCTGTAGTTGGAGAAGGAGGCTCTTGCTCGCAGTAGAAGATGTAAATCACAGGAAAGCACCTCCAGAATGGATGAGGTGGGAATCGAACCTGCCTCTTCTCAGATGAGGCTCAGTGTACCCCGTCCCAGCTCTCATAAACCCCAAACTTTGTAGCCAAGAATACTTGCCACTACACCACGAAGTGATCTCATATTAGTTAAGTAGGAGCAGATATTGAATACTATTCTACTTAGAAGAATGGAAACAGTCTCTCTCTGTCTGTCTTGTAGAAGTATTTTGATGTCAAATACCTACCAGCTACGTCACCTAACACCTCGTTTATACGGTATATTGAACGATAAAATATAACAAAAATACATTCACACCGAAATAATGGCAGCAAAAAAAATGCATTTCAACTTTTGGAAATGTTGCCCTCGTTACTCACTGAGTGTTCTCAACACAACAGGGTCTTGTAATAAGTGAAGGAATGTGTTCACTAATGGTGCCCCTTAAGTTGTATGGAACGCGTATCAAGCCACTTACAGCCTCCAGAGCCCCAAGTGAAGCGGAAAGCGTATTACGGAGCATTCACTACTGTTAGAGCTCTATTAGCTAGACTTTCACCACAAGCACACAGGTTAACAAAACAAGCAGATATTACGCTGCACGATGCTAATTGGGCTGAGTGAGAGTACACTGGCACTATTCACATCTCTTAACTCGTTTATACGATGCTCATTTGCTCAGCCATTGTAAATGTAATGGTTGAACACCAGAATGATGAGTTGGTAAGTTGGTTCCTTAGTTTAGGGGCTGCGACAACGCGGTCATGTAGCCCAGTGTATTTTGGGTGTGTGTAGAATCTCTCTGATAACCGGTGTTAATTGTGATTACTTTATTAGAGTGCGTTATCTGTCTTTAATTCAAATGAGGACTGCAGACTTTTGAATTTTTCAAATAGTTCCTACTTTTGCTGCCAAATGTCACCGTCAACGACTACTTGTTCAGAACTTACACACAGGTGTAATTAGTGAAAGGTTCTTTAACATGCCATAAATCTATGACATGGGACCGCCGGCTTAACTTCCCCTCTGAAGGAAGGCATACTGAGGGATTTTTAACGCTCTTAAAAATTCCGACGACTTCGGCCGGATTTGAACCCGCGATCTTGGGCATAGAAACTCAGCATGCTACCAACTACGCCACCTAACACGTGAAACTTCTCAATTCCGCGGCCGAAGTCGGACGGGAAAACACATAATTTACGTGCACGTTTTACATTTCTGACGAAAGTCGATGAACATCTAACGTTTGGTTCGGTGGCATTCAATAGAAAATGGGAAGTAACAAAATATAAAATGGGACATAACTCAACTATGACGCGAGTGAAGCTGTTTTACCCATCTAAAAAAGTGTATGTGTTGCAGGGGGGGGGGGGGGGAGTTTTTCCCCCTGAGAACAATCATCACCAATCATGACATCAGCCACGCTCCGCGCCTGGAGGTAGCTCATTCATCACCTCCAACAGTGTGGAGCGTCGGTGAACGAATTATACCACTTCATAACAAAATAATATATTCGTGCCATCCGGCGGAAGTAGTGCTGTGTATTACCGTTCAATGCTGGAGATGAGAGTTCTGCCTTTCCCGTCTCATCGATCACGAGGAATACGAGAGGCTGTCAAACCATTCATACAGCCAGGGAGGCTAAATGGAGCTGAATGTGGGCGACACGCCGGTACCCATGGCTTCCGATTATCGCACAGCCTTTACATTTGTTTCACAGGTTTCGTTTAGAACAGAGCGGGAGTGCTGGCCGGCATAGTTAATGGAGAAAACATGTACACTATATAGATTTTGTCACGTTGGTTGTAACAAAAAGTTTGTGGTGTTAAAAGAAACCTTTCAGCGGTTTAGAAATGGAGTGTTTCACAATTCACATGACTGCCATGGAATATGCACCACAATATTTACAAATAATGTATTTACGCTCCGTCAGACATTGGAAAGGTCACAACAGGATGGCATTGTACGTAGGAATCGCCGCCACGTCTCGTTGGACTCATTGGGTTATTTTCTTGGATGCGCAAATATTTATCTGCTCTCGGATATAAATCTAACACCGGCCGGGGTTGCTTTTCTCCAAGGTCCAAGGCCATTGTGTCCGGCTTGAATGACGAGTGGATTCGAATCCCTCCGTTGGCCAACCTTCAAATCGTTTTCCGCGAGTTAAATGATTAATAACTTCTAGTCGGTCTACAATTATATTATTGTTATTATTATTGCTGTCGTTTCTGCGATCTATGGACCACGGTATTTAAAATGTCCTTTTCCATTTCTTTTTAGCTTGGACTTTTACATTCGCCCAGTATTCCAAAATACGTTTCATATGCTGTTCCTTCGTCGCGTCAGTCCGTGTTTTGACAGTTTTTAGTTAGTTATTGAGGTTTAGGGGGCGGAACAGCAAGGTCATCTGCTTCTAAGTGTTAAGTTTTGGATCTTCATGGAAACCATGGTGTTCTTCGAATTTCTTCTTGAGCGGAACACGTCTCTGGATATTCTCCTGTGTAATCCCCACTTCTTGCAGGTAAGCCACGCCTTCTTGGGTAAAATATTTGTTAAAATATTATTACAATTATTAGTATTATTGTAGCCTCCGTGGCTTAGGCGGCAGCACGCCGGCCTCTCACCGCTGGGTCCGGGGTTCAAATCCCGGTCACTCCATGTGAGATCTGTGCTGGACAAAACGGAGGCAGACAGGTTTTTCTCCGGGTACTCCGGTTTTCCCTGTCAAAATTTCATTCCAGCAACACTCTCCACTATCATTTCATTTCATCTGTCATTCATTTAATCATTGCCCCAGAGGAGTGCGTCAGGCCTCGGCAGCCGGCACAGTTCATATCCTCGCCGCTAGAAGGGGGCTTCATTCATTCCATTCCTGACCCGGTCGGAGACTGGAAGCAGGCTGTGGATTTTCATTTTCATTAGTATTATTATTTTATCCATTTATATCAGGCGGCAAATATGAGACTCTTAACTGATAAAATTACATTTCACTAATTTTAAAGTACACTGAAGAAAATGGAAATTGCAACACCCAGAAGGAGTGGTGCTTCATTGCTGCAATTGAACATGCAGGACGAGTGTTCGGTTGTGATTCGATGATTACACTTTCAGGTCCCTCTGACCGCAAGTTTGGACACCAATCAATACAGGATGTGCCCACCACGAGCTGCAACACTTCGATGAATTCGGCGAGGAATGGAGTCAATCAGGCCCTGGATCGCTTCCTGAGGAATTGTGGCCCATGATTGCTGCACTGCATGGGTCAGTTGTTCCAGAGTTGTGGGTGGCTAAGGACCGTTGGCCAGTTGTCGACACATCATGTCCCACACATGCTCAATAGCACTGAGGTCCGGGGATCTGGCGGGCCATTCTAAGGTTGTGATGTCGTGGAGAGCTTCTCTGGAGATGCGTGCAGTGTGACCCGGGCATTGTCCTGCTGAAACATCCCATTAGCAATGTTCGCCATCATAGGGACAACCACTGGATTGAGTACCCTATCAACGTACTGTCGAGCAGTCATAGTGCCCTCAACAAGCACTAAATGCGATTTCACATTAAAGCCAATAGCTCCCCAGACCATAATGCTTGGTGTTGGCCCTGTATGCCTCTCGACAATAAGGTCGGGGGCCCTCTCCCCGGTACGTCGGCGCACACGATTCCGGTGATCACTGCGGGCAAGACAGAAGCGCGATTCATCATTAAAGACGACCCTATGCCATTCATCGACCCACGTCGATCGTTCTCGACACCACGCCAGCCTTACACGTCGCTGTTGTGGAGTCAATGGAACACCTTCTGCAGGGACACGGGATCGTAAGCCAGCTGCACGTAGGCGATTACCAACTGTTTGTTGTGTAACGTGGGGTGCGACAGCTGCTCGAATTTGCGCTGCTGTTGCATGAGGTTCCATCCGGGCCATCCGAATGATGCGGCGATCCTCTCTCACAGTTGTCTGTCGCGCTGGGCCTGTGCCAGGTCTACGAGTGCGGGTACCTTCATTTTACCACTGCTGCCAAACACTTTGTACCGTAGATGCCTGTCGGCCAACACGTGCAGCGACAGTCCTTAGCGATAATCCAGCCTCACACAGCCCAATTATCTGAGCCCTCTCAAACGGCGACAGTTGTTGATAGCGTGCTCTTCTCTGTCGTCGAGGCATGTTTGACGGGGAACACTTCACTGCACAGACTGCAAGTCAACTATGCTACACCAGAGACCGCATACTGGAGTTGATCCCTCCGAGACCAATTACGTGGGGAGACCTGTAGCGACAATCCAATGGGTCTGAAACTTTGATCGTTTACATACCTAGTAGGGCTGTTACTTTTAATCGATTAATTTCAGATTTCGATTAATCGATTAATCGAAACAGAATAATCGATTAATCATCGTAAATAACGATTAATCGATTAATCAATTGGTCGATTAATCGATTAATCGGTTTTTAGAAAAATCGATTAATCGGTTATTCGAATAATCGATTAATCGGTTTTTGATTTGTTTTGCTGATTAATCGATGTATTTCGCATTTTTAACTACGCTCTCACAGAATCAACCAACTATGACACAACTTGGTTTCTTAATGCAATCACTCGACATGGTTAGCCGGGGCAGTCCCATGATGGATGATGTTTTTGATTCTTTTAGGGGCTTTGCAACATCATGGTCACGTATCCCCGCGTACTGGGGTGTGATTAAGACTTGTCTGATAACATGTGTCACTGCGATGTCTGTACCAGTGTGTGTATTTGTAATTCAGGTAGAATATGGGTAGGAACCGACCGTGGCCTTGAATTAGGTACCATTCCGGCATTTGCCTGGAGTAGAAATGAGAAACCATGGAAAATCATTTCCAGGATGACTAAGGTAAGAATCAAACCCTCCTCTTATCAGTTTTGCCTCACGAGGCTGAGTGTACACGTTCCAGCCCCCACACCAGAATAAAATTTCTTGGCAGAGCCGGGAATCGAACCCAAACCTCTGTGCAGACAGCTAAGAATGATAGCCACTGCTCAACACCTGCTTTGAGGTTTCATTTAACTTCACTCCAAGGATTACCGTGTTGGAAGCCCTTTTTCAGGCTTGCCTTACAAATCAAAATTTGTTCGCTAATCCTGAAAAAATACTACATGATGTTAATAAATACACTTGGATAACTAGTTTCGATCGTCAAGTGATCATCATCAGATCATTTACACGTAGGCTATTAAATCTACTGTATATGGAGTAGTATGGAATGATAATTACAATATATACACTTATTTATTTGCAGTAGCAATTGAACTACCAAACTAAAGATATGTGCTTTTTGTTGAGATACTGATAGTTGCTAAATGGTGCACTTCGCAGTTTGAGCGATGTGTGGTCCGTTTTTGTGCTCAGCGTGAGGACGATTATGCTGACACAATAACCTGACCATTTAATAACAATCACATAATGGCACTAAGCAAGCAAACTTGAAGATCAATCACAACTACGTATCAGTATCTCAACAAAAAACAAGTAGTTCCGTGAAGAACTATACAGCCTATTTTCATATATCCTACTTATGTTAATTGCCACTATTTAACATACACAATTTCAGTTTGATTGCTGTAATAGATTCGTAGTTATTGAGAACCGACTAAATATTTCGGATGGTCGCCATGTTGGATTTTATATATGTAGGTCCTAGAGTTATGTACTGTTACATGCAGATTATTGTGAACGTGTAGTATTCAAACTTCAATCGCATAATTAGGACACAAGAAAAAACAAGGAGATTTAAAAAATTTTCACAGCAGCCATCTTGAGGTTATGGAAACAATTGAAATAAATTAGATGCCAGTGGATTAACATTCGGATAAAGATTTACTGTACCAAGTTTCACTGCACGCGGATGGTTAAATTGCGAGAAACGTCCATGTGAATATTAATAATTCGCGTCACCGCCATGTTGGATTTGTGATCACCAGGTTATTTAAAGCCCTATAGGTGAACTTAAGTTCATAGCCCCTATGAACATTAAAAAATGCAGTTTGATTGCTAAAATAGATTCGTAGATATTCAGTATCGTCTAAATATTTCGGATGGTCGCCATGTTGGATTGTTAAATGTATAGGCCATAGAGTCATGTACCATGAAAGGAAAATTATTGCGTAGGTTCATTATTCAAACTTTCACTTCGATCGCATGACTACATCACAAGAAATAAAAACTTAATTTTAAAATTCGCACTGCCACCATCTTGAGGTTATGGAAACAATTGAACTAAATTAGATACCAGTGGATTACAATGTGTATAAATATTTCCTGTACCAGGTTTCAGTGCGCTTGGAACATTAAATCGCGGGAAAGGTCTATTTAAAATGTTCAAATTCGCTCGGCCGCCATGTTCGTTTTGTAGTTAACCGGTTATTGAAAATCTTATAGATGGACTTCCAGTAGTGCCCTTTATCTCCGTACAAAATTTTAGGGAGATACCGCTAATAGTTTCAGAGATATAGAATGCCGGTTAAATATTTCGCACATCCGCCATCTTGTGATTATGTAAACAATTGAACGAAGTTAGATGTCGGTGCATTACAATGTATATAAACATATACTGTACCAAGTTTCATTGCGTTTGGTTGGTCAAATCGCGAGAAACGTCTATTTAAAAGTCGCAAATTCGCTTGGCCGCCATGTTCGTTTTGTAGTTACCAGGTTTTCAAAAGTCACATAAGTGAACTTATAGTAGTTCCCTCTATCACCATAGAAAATGTCAGGGTAATATCGGTAATAGTTTCGGAGATATTGAATGCTGGTGAAATATTTCGCACAGCCGCCATGTTGGATTGGTGAGTCGTAACAAAATTTGAAGGGCACGGTCGAGGTCGCCGGGAATAGTGCTATGAACTTTCCGAGTTTCATTGAAATCGCTCCTGCAGTGTAGATTTTATTAGGGGGGGACACACACACGAATCACACACACACACACACACACACACACACACACACACACGCACACACACACGGACAAAAGGTGATCTCATAAGCCTATTTTTTCAAAATTGAAAATAGGCTAATAACATATCTTTACTATTTGTGCTAGATTAATTACTACTGCAACTAAAAAAGTGTATGTATTGTAAATATCATAACCCATACTTGTCGATACAGATTAATAGCCGAAGTGTAAAGATCTGATGATCGCTTGACGATCGAAACTGGTCATCTAATTGTATTTATTAATCTCATGTAAAAAGTCTTTGACCGTCCGAAAAACATTAAATTTCGACTCCAAAGATACAAATGTTACGTCTTACGAACGAAGGTATGTCTAAAGTCAACACTTAGGCAAGTTCGATAAAAACTCAATGATCTCATGGTAGGGCAGTTATAAAAATCGCGGTAAAAATAGGAAATCTTTTAGATGTAGCGTAAATATTGCGATCAATGCAAAAGACGAGCTGGACGTCTATCTTGGGAAATCACCGCCTGACTTGCATACTCACCCTTTTTCACAGGTGGAAAATGATTAAACAATATATCAAAGGCCCGCTAAACTAGCGACAAAATACTTGATATTCCCCGCTGGAAACATTGTGACTGCAAAGCGGAGCTGCCTCGTCCCAGAATATGAGTACTTGCTAGTATTTTTGCACCAAAACAGACCGTCTATTTATATTGTCACACTTATTTTTAAATAATGCATCTTGTTTGTGAACTGTTGAAGCCATTGTTTCAGTGTTGCCTATACATAGGGTTACCATAATATTTTTAGGCCAAATCCGTACGTCGGATCTTCCGGGGAGTCTGGGGGTATGGACGAACAAAATGAAATGAACTGAACTTGATTTTATAGGTTTACAATCCCTTTACAATTACATAACATGATTACATAAGAATATACAAAAACATCAATCAGTGTTCATCATATATCATACTGATCCCTTGAACAATTTGTTCTCGTCTTAGATTAATCTGTGCTGGGTCCAGGGGCAGGTTCCTTAATTTCCCTTGCATCGTATTTTTCACTAGAGCTGACTTTCTTCAGAAATGGCTTGTTATTTTGTATTTGGTCGCGGAAATCTGAGCATGTCATATCACTAAACATTAGTGTTATTGTATTAATTTGGAAGGTTGTTTCTAAATGATGGCGGCTTCCCGTAGCTGGGAGAGCTGACCAGTGTAGCGTGTTGTTTGGTGTTCAAATGCTAGGGGGTGTTCCTGCTAAGATGCAATAGTCTATTGGGGGATGAACTTCTGAGTGCAGGCCAACGTGCCGGCCTGTCAGCTGGGCAGAGTGAATGATATAACAGACGTGCTTACGTCAGCGGCTCGCTGCTAGGCAGTCGAGACGCGTGCGGGAAACACAACGAAGCCTGAGCAAGCAATAACTGGCTACTAGTCACGGTCAATCGTGACTGAGGTCAGGAAGGGTATTAGGATGTGAAGAGGCGTGTAATTATGAGTACAATGTGTAGTTTACTGACCAAGTGTTTTATTGGTCAGTATGCAATTGTAAGTCCCTTTTTAGGGGAATGTAAATAATGTGAATAATGGTACAAGTTAAGTGTACAAGTTTGTGGATGGGTGTCACAAAGTTAAGGATATCTGAACACTTGCTGATGCTCACCTGATGATAGTAGCTGGAGCAGGGCCTTCGGCAACACACACTGTATAACAGATACAGCTCCCAAAAGGCCTCACTTCTTATAGGTCCTGCCGTTGCACAGTCAGCATTCCATTGACATAGCTGTCCCAGTTAGTTATAGTGTTAATGTTTATGAGTGTGTTGCAAGTGGTTGGCTAACCTCCCAAGCTGGGTGGCCGCCCTTGCTGTGTAAAAGGTACTGTTCTGGACTTATGATGTTTGCCAGTTAGGGGTGGTTTTAATAGATGATGGGGGGGTGGCTTTCAGGGGGTACAGCCCCCCGGGCCTGTACAAGTCTCCTCCTTTGATTAGTTCGCGTTTGCCTTGATAACTAGCAGGTTCCTGACAACTGCAAGAGATAATCGTCCTCTTTCAGCTGTCCATATTGCTCCCACCATTGAAAAAATTCGCTCAGCTGGAGCTGAAGTTCCAGGCAGACACATGGCGAATTCTACAAGTTTGTAAATATTCGCAAAGGACACATTGCTCTTGGAAAATACTTCAAACTATTGTTTCCACTTTTCATGAGTTTTAGGGGCTTCTTCTTTTGGCAGGGCGTCCCATTCGGGTCTCAGATTCTTCAAAACTGGAATAAGTGCCGAACGTTCATCAAATAGCTCATCCACATTTATTGAATCTGGTATGACACTACTGTCAGAGCACTGTCTTCCATCTCATCCCAAGAAGGGACATGTTGTAGTGTCAACCACTTGAAGTGTTTAGCTTTGTCAAAGCTGCTTTCCCAAAGTTTCAAGTAGCTAATGCCAGCTTGATAAAAACCTTCGGCACTTTTTAAAAACTCTTCTTCCTTGCTGTCATTAATAGCTTCTTCAGTTTTCAATTTCCTTAGTAATTGTTTAGCAGCAAATGGTATGTAATTGGCAGCCTTCCTTTCTTCCAGTTTCTCAAGTAATTGTTCATATACTTGCGCCGCTTCTGTAGCTGCTATTTGATCAGACTCGACTTTCAATATTGATAGTTGAAACATTTGCAGACATCCGTGAACAAATGTTAAAAGCAGTTCATTGACTGGGTCTTCAAAAAATGATTGAATTGTTGCAGGGCAGTTGTTAAGTGATGAGAAATATGCTTTCAAGGGCTCAAACAAAACCAATATTCTTTCTACTGCTGGCATCAAGCTTAAAAATCTCGTATTGCCGTGGGAAAGGATCCTTTTGTACTCTAATTCTACAGATTCACAAAATTCTTTGAATGCAGTCACTCTGACAGTATATTGGAAGAAGTATTTGTACACTTTCACAACGATTGCCTCGACGTCCACATGTAGAGCATCACAGGCATGCTGCACTGCGTTATGCAGAATGTGCGCCGAACAGCCAATGCCAAGAATTGGCCTTGAGAGGGCATTTTGAAGTTTGCGAAATACATTTCCTTGGCCCTGCCTTTTAACACCACCAAAGTTGGTATTGGTGTTGTCAGCGCATAGGCATACGACCTTGGAGTCAATAGAGAACTTTTTGATGCATTTTAAAACATGTTCTACTAAGATATCAGAGGTTTCACCTGGAAGTTCATCAAAAAATAATAGCTTCACGTTAACACCTTCATTTTGGTTAAAATAACGAACACAAACAGGAGTCAATTTAACCTCTTTTCTGTTTGAACTGTCAATTGTTAGATTAATGAAATTTGCATCCTTCAGATCTTTGAGAAGTTTGTCAAATATGTAAGGGGATATTACATTTACAATGATGGCTTCGGTCTTAGTACGAGCTCCCGAGAATTTCGGTTCAAAAAGCTTTTTAATCAGTTTGGCATTGCAATCAGACGTTTTGAAACTAAGTCCATGCATTGCAGTATGGTAGGCAAAAGTAGCTTCTTTTGCTGAACATTGCAGCTCAGCATCAGTGGCATCAGTATTTTTAAACAAGATGTTCATCAAAGAATATATAGCCTACTTTCTCCTAAATGTATGGGTATATTTATAACTCTTTGTCCTCATCCCTAAAACCACCTCTACCACCAAGTAGTGTTTGTTTTCTTTTATATTGAAAATTAGCCAGTAAGTGTCAAAATCAATATTATATACTTTATGATGATTGAATAACAAAACTACTAACTTATTGTAATGCATTCACGTCCGTTAATCTCTATATTAAGCCAGCCTGCAAAGTTAAGAATCTTTCGTTTTGGGTACCTTCCCCTTTAAAAATCCGCACCGATCACAGTAGGTTGGTGTTGAGACCTAGCAGTGAATTAATATTTATCTCGTACGCCTCTGGATGTTCAACGAGCAGGCAGTTTAAAGTAGCCAGGAGGGAGGCGATCCAGCTGGCAGTGTTTAAAGTTAATCGGAGCGCGATCGTGGCTAATAGTTGAACTACCAGTATTACAAAATTGCCATACTACAGGAGGCCAGGTATTTACACAGCGGTATGTTTGGGACAATATTACCCACATAACCCACAAGAGGACAGCACCGTACAGAGACATTAAGGAGGCTGTGGTTGATAACAACGTGTATCAAGTTCTTGTATTCTCCTTTTCCTAATGTCTTCTTTTTATGTGCAATGCTGGGACTGTGATTTTATTAATAGACGAGGGTATACATTGGCCTCCCCTTTGAGCTAAATGGCATTTTATTCAGTATCTGTGGAAAGAGCTTGTGCACATCATTTGTAAAAGAATTCAAGAAAAAAAAAGTTAACTGTAGCAGTATTCGATCCACAGTCAACTGCGTGACAGACTAACACGCTAGCCCAGAGCTAACCATATCCTTAACAACATGGCGATTTTAACTGATATATTAGATACAACCTGTTGGCAAATAATGACTTGAAATGAACTATTTCTTCACTGCAGTACATCTTCATTATAAATCATTTCATACAAAGTTTATATTATTGTATCAGTAGGGTATATCACATACAACATACTAAAACTACTGAAATATAAGACAGGCTCATGAGGACAGCTGCCATCTTGTCGTGTGGCAGATACGGCTCAGCTCTTTTAAGCCATTCATACAGAATACTATTATAATATTAAATTATAATAAATAACGGATCACGACCTTCAGGATAGCTTAAACCACCCTAGGCTTGATAATCTGGATTGGTGGGTCTTAAGCTATTGATTATAATGGTTGCATAATTCACACGGCCGCCATCCTGAAATGGCAAGGCCGATGACCTTGAAGTTTGCGTGAAAGACGCGTCCTATATAAAGGTGTGTTGTCACCAAATTTGGTAGAGATCGGATGATTAGTTTAGCCGTAATTTGAGTTTACGTTTTAAACGTTTGAGTGGCCGCCATTCAGTTTTGGTAAAGATGGCGGCGATATAAAGTATGACACTGAGGTGCCCTATGCTAGAGCTACCTCTGTACCAAATTTCGTTCGATTCGGTTTCACCGTATTCGAATTGATAGGGGGGGACAGACATTCAGAGTACACACACTCACACACACACACACACACACACACACACACACAGACTCACACACACACATACACACACACAGACAGACACACAATTTTTCGCCCTGTGTTGATCTCATAAGTCTAGGCTACTTTCATTTTTTGCAAAAATCGAAAGTGGCTAAAAATGTTTTAATACTTGCCGAGGACGCTGCTTGATTCGCCTTCTTATGTCTTTCAGTCTGCAAATGATTTTCTACAGGGTCTTTCATATAAAGTAAGAACGCCAAGCGGCGGGTTTGTTATCCGCTAGTGTGGTGGCCTTGACCGAGCTTGTGGTGAGCCGTGGCCCCCTGCTCTAAGCGTGTGTACAATCCTCTATGAAATATTACCTTATAAAAGTTGCTGGAAGTGTCGTCCTTCCTGGCTTATACAGGCATTGTATCTGGTAACCACATTTTGGCTGACGCGAGTGAGTCATGCCACAGTATTTTTTCTGATTTTTTATTTTGTGTTTTTTATTGAGCACTGAACCAGTAGTGTCAAAGTTATTTACAATTACGTGAATCTGTGCTAGTGAATGTGGCACTTCATCAAGAAATTGCTGAACAAATGCATCACGTACCCGCCGAGCCGAATCGTAATTAAAATTAATTTTACATACAAAAATACGATGTTGCAATGATAACTGTCTCAACATCTTAGCAGCTGAGGTTAACTGGCGACTGACAACACCTGCACGCTTATTGCAAGGTCAAGTTTGTAATATGCGCGTGCTTTCAATACTACAGCAGGGGGCCGTGGCGCGTCATAATCTCGGTCAAGCCGGCTTCAGCAGCGAATGACAAAACCGCCGCTCGCCGTTCTTACTTTATATGAAAGACCCTGTATATCATAGCGTCCACGATGTTCCACCGAAAATTCTGAATTGCACACCGTACACCTCACGCGATCATTGCTATTTTGGCACTGTCTCAGAAACTTATATTCTTCTTTAAGTTTGTCGTTAAAAACCAACGAGCTAGAGAAAGGTATATAGAGTGGAAATGGCGCCGCCATGTTTGAAGAAGGTTGAACTGGCAGCCGCCATGATATACCCTGTCAAGAGGGTGGGAGGCAGGGAGGGAGAGGCGTGACTAACGAGGCGTAAGATTAGGCCTACGTAAGGCCTGATAATTCAATTTGTACATTGAACGAAAACTAACACAATCATCCTACAAGACAATAAGCTACGTTGCTTATGCACAGTACATTGCATGATTCCATTCTCCTTTAAAAATAAAACGTTTTGTGTACAACTGACGCACCTGTTGACCTCTCACGTTGAGCTGTATTTCTGCTGAAGTGTGAAGCCTGCATTTATAATACTGTTTCACAATTCGCTTGACGAGTGAAGCATAGTGAGGCTTTTCCCCAGGTTCAGTAGCTGTAAATAGATGGTCAGATTTCAGAAACAGATAACCCGGCAGCATATCATAGACATCTGTCTTCAACATCAGCATGAGATTATTCGTGTTCTTTCGCAACATACACTCATTCTTCCTGATGACACTCAGCTGTTTTACATAGTTTCACTACATCATTTGATGGATTCAAAGGGCATTCTTTCACGTCTTTCTCTTTAATCACTCCTTCTTTCTGAACATCTTGACCTGATAAAAGTACTTCTAGGCATTCAATACAAGTAATTTTTTTTAGACACTTGGCGAACGACACTTCCTGCTATGTAATGAACAACATTTCCTACATACAAGCTCGGTGAATTATAATGTGCACAGTAACCATGATCTGTCTGTCAGCATAGTATCGTCCTTCCCATTGACACCATGAATATTTGCTGTTGCAGTTGTCACAAGTAGGTCACACTCCATAGGCTTACAGTTGGAATTCATGGATGGGCGTACCCTCGCAATTAAACACGTCCTATTAGCTGAATTAAATTGTACTGCATTTGGATTATTTCTATTCCCACTTCTGGAGCGAATAGAAGAAAAAAATAGCTCTAAGTGATCCCGACTCAATCTGCCTGTTAATAAGTATCTCAATACAGAACATTGTCCCCACACGTATGTTTCTGCTAGTTGTATCACACTTAAGAGAGCAATAATCAGACCGTATATTGGCATCTTTCTGCTGGAATCGCAAATAAGCTTTCCATCTAAAATTTCTGAGAAGAAAGAAAGAAAGAAAGAAAGAAAGAAAGATTAGTAAAGCCTGTTATGTTTCCCATAATTAGTTCAACCTGGCGCAGTCAGCTGGCATTTGAGGGTGCGCAAATGCGAGGGAGCCGTGTCAGTAGATTTACTGGCACGTTAAAGATCCCCTTCGGGGCAAAATTCCGGCATCCCGGCGTCTCTAAAAGCCAGTGTAGTTAAAAGGGACGAAAAACCAATAACATTATTATTATTATTATTATTATTGTTAATTAGTTCAAAACAACGAACTAGAGAAAGTATACCTCGTTGGCTTACAAAGATTGATATTTGAACAATATATTTTATTTTATAGCTTGCCACGGTGGGTGAGTGGTTATCGTGTCGGATTACTAACCCCCAAGCTTGCAGGTTCGCTCCTGGCCGTGGTAAGTGGTGTTTTTTTAAAGGGGGCAAAAATTACGATACGCATGTCATACGATGTTGGCATGTTAAAGAACCCATTTGAATTCAGTAGGCCGTGTTCATAATGGCATAATTAATATCGGGATTTTCCGGCAACACAAAGTTCCTCATTTCTCTACTAGAAAGCGCTATAATGTCAAGGAGCTTAGTTATCTAACCTCCTTGACTTTCATCGTGCTTCAAGGAACAACAAAATTCGACATGCAAGCTACCCTCTGGATGTCAAATAACAAAGCTTGCACCTGGCACCCGAGGCCATACGATATTATTATTATTACCGTAATTATGATTATGGCTCACAACTATCTTTGCTTAAATATTAAGACAGCCTAATATATTTACCTACTGATATCAAGGTCTTCTGCAACTATGCTACCGTGTCTGAATGCGAGTGTTCTGTAGTTTCCTGGAAACTACGCTTCTTCGGCGAAGATCTACACGCCTGCTTCTTCTGCAGATGTGCAGAAAAATTGAAAATTGTAGGTACTGCATTGGCTAGTAGACTTCGCCTTTCATTTGCTACATACATATATTTATCTTCAAAGTGTAGAGAACAAATTAAGCTGTATCTCGTGAGGTGCCATTTATTGCTTTTCATGTTGACAACCCATTGTTTTGTTAGTACCTGGTTCTGCAGAGGGAATCTGAAATGTAAATATCACACAAACTTAAACTGCTGCATCACGTTTTCGTAAAGGGTCTATCTCATTAATTTATGAATTTGGATGACATTTCTTACCTGAAATACAACACTCCTGTTGTCTTATAACTTCTATTCGTACAATTGAATGACGATCACACTGATGGCATGGTCAATGTATTTTTAAATACATTTCATTCAACACATGTTCCCGCTCAACGCGAACAATCACAACAAGCTCTTGTCAGACGACGTTCTGTATCATGGCCGCCTTAACTCAGGTTGCCTCCGCCCAGAGCGCTGCTACGCGGCTCCTTGCCTCTCTATATACCTTTCTCTAGCTCGTTGTTAAAAACACACTTACGCTTCGGCATTTTCCCAATTTATAACACTACTTTGTTGTTATGTACTTAAAAACTACTGATACTGAAAACTAATAGCATAAAACGTCTAGAAATGGACGCAGTCCAGCAAACAAAACTGTAGCACTAAACTGACTGAACGCACTCCTTCCAAATAAAATGGCGACAGGAGCGGCACACAGAACAGGTTCAGCCGCCTGAGCAGTCCTGGTGCTCAATGTGACCAACCTATATGCGGTGTGAAGAAAAATTTCCCCCAAATATTTGCCACGTATTCGGTTTCCGGACAATTTTTAAATCCGGACGCCAAAACGGACACATGTTTAAAATCCGGACTGTCCGGACGAAATCCGGACGGATGGTAACCCTACCTATACAAAAACTGTCAGTTGTAACTCTTCAGTCGGTCAACATGAATTTGTCCTTTGACTGTGCAGGGTGCGATGTATATAAAATATGCAAAGCAAAGCAAAGCAAAAGCAAAGCAAAGCCAACTCCGTACAGGCCATGGAGGCCCTGGGAGTAGTGGAAGGTAGAGGCTTCCACTTTTTGTGACATCGGCACTAGATGGGATGGAGTTGTCAGCTCCACGCCCGGCCGCCTTTGCTCCCAGGAATTACCCTGGTACTCATTTCTGGTGTAGGCTGAGTGAACCCCAGGGCCATTTGCGTTTCCGAAAGTGGTAGTTTTGTTTCTAAAATCCCCTACCTGGGTGGGGATCGAACCCACTCCTTTTCAGTTAGAAGCTCAGCGCCTCTACCGTCTGCGCCACGCAGCCCCCATATAAAATATGAGTAATAAGTAAATGAACTCCTTGAAAAATTACACGTATTAGTTATGATCACAATGAGCCCGGCGGGAGTAGGCAGGCTAATGCGTAACAACTGTACGACCAAGGCTCCGCTGAGATATGTAAACTTATGCATAACAGAATTCAAGTGCATGCTCTAATTATATTTTATTTATTATATTGTGTTATTTTTATTTGTATACACGATCATAATACTCATAAATAATTCACAAACCCTTATTAAACAAAGTAAACTTATACAATGCTCAAAAAAGGTCTCGCATATTGTGATTCAGTAACTTGTTTATTTTGCTATGTGTATGTTATCATATTATACACAATATAGGGTACATACTAAGAAAAAACACACACAATCTGCTTTGCAAAAGAGACAGAAACACACGACGAATAACAAAAGTGATAACGTGGGACTGAGCACACAACCGTCCTCTTCATGTTGGGGCATATCAATACCATGTATGGCCACCACGACCTCTAATCCATGCTTGCAGATGACGAGGCATACTGAGCACCAACGAATACAACGTGGTTTGGGGCAGATTCCCCCACTCTTGGAAAACAGCTTCAATCAGTTGCTCTTTGTTTGTTGGAGGATTGGGACGGTGCGAAATTGCCCTCTTGGGCTCTTTACAGGCATGTTCATTACAGTTCATGTCCGCAGAATAGGTAGGCCACTCCATTCTCTGTATGACATGCATCTGAAGGAACTGATTGACCACCCTAGCTCGATGGGCACGAGCATTATAGTCCACTAGTGTAAAGCCCTCACCCATTGTGGCAGCAAATCCTGTAACGACAGGTTCAAGGATGTTGTCTGTATACACCAGACCAGTCATGTTACCGTGGATAGGAATTAGAGGCGTACGTCGAACGAACATGATTCCACCCCAAAACATGACTGAACCTCCTTGCTGTTGGTGGCTTTCCTGGATGAAGGGCTCGTGAAATCTCTTACCCACTCGGAGCATTCGAGTGTGGCGACGAAATAGTGATAGTGATTGTAATAGTGATCGTAACTAACACATGTAATGTTCCCAGGAGTGTTATTTACTTATAATTCATATAGTTTATACATTGGACTCCACCCAGTCTTTGGACAAATTCAAGTTGACCGCCTGAAAAGTTACAACGTACAGGTCTTTGTGGAAATTAGGCTAAACCAGAATAAAACAAAAATGTTCCTGTCCTAAATTGTAAACAGCCTTTCCAACAAAAATTGAACAAGATTCAAAAGCATTGCTGAAAACTCCTCGTTTTCTTTTCCTGAAACCCTTCCCAATTTGATTGATGTTTGTCCTTCCACGGTCACTGACTGATATTTCGTTATAGTTAACATAAACAGGAAGGACATGTATCTTTACACAAAATTTAACTTTTATAGATTTCTATACATCATTCCGAAAATGAGCCTAACTCAACTTAAGCGATGACTTCTCATTTAAACCATTTTCAAAACTTATTTTCTTATCTCGTGTCTACTATCAGTTAATCGATTTTTCGGTTAATCGATTATTCGATTAATCGATTATTCGGTTAATCGGTTAATCGATTAATTGGTTTTAAAGAGCTTCGATTAATCGATTAATCGTTTCCGATTGATTTCAAATTAATCGATTAACCGATTATTAATCGATTAATTGAAAATCGATTATTACCAGCTCTAATACCTACATGGCATCGTCCCATATCTTGAAAATCAACACAAACGACCAATGCCTTCATAGAGTTCCAATTTCCATTTTCTTCAGTGTATTATTATTAGTCCTATGACCATTATTTTTATTAGTCTACTAGCAACCCGACCCGGCTTCGCCCGGAAACAGTTATGAATGCATTACGTGATAAGCGTTTTTTTTCCAATGTCAATGAACAACGACCAATATCCATTTTACGTCTCGTCATGATGGGTTAAAATACTGACTGGACTATTAATTATATTATCACTACCAACCCGACCCGGCTTCGCCCGGGAGAATGCATTACGTGATAATCGCTTTTTTCTCCAGTGTCAATAAACAACGACCAATATCCGTTTTACGTCTCGGCATGATGGGTTAAAATCACTGACTGGACTATTAGTTATATTATCATGGAGATGCATGTGCAACAAATTCTTGTCAGATGTAATTTAAGAATGGCGACGTGCATGAAACACAAATCCCCCTTCCGTCCAATCTTAACTTGACTGTGAATTTTACGGAACGAAAATTTCACAGGCGAAATGAAGAAAACCTGAGTTGCACTTCCAGGGAAACTCCAAACACAACCACCCTTCTCAGAAGTCTAACTCAAAATGACTGAACGGTTTGCTGCTGGCTGTATCTGGGGCAATAGATTCGCCCGCTAGCTAGGCTGTAACATGGATGATTGATTCGCCCTTAGATAGCTCGTAAACTGTTGCCTCAGTATTTGAATGGACATGGTTGGAAGAAATTAAAACGTAAAAACACTCTTAGTGGGCGATGTATTGAAGATAGACATATGCTCTCGCGGACTTTTTTGTAGAACTTTTCATGCTGAACAATTCTTACACTCATAGTATTTAGATATTTTTAACAATTTGCGCAGCGGAGGCACAAAGCGCTCGGACGCCAGGTTTTCTTTTACTTTTCCACCGAAATCGTTACTGCTCGGCTTCCTTCGATCATAAATAAATTATTTACTACAGAAACAATCCTCGAGATATCCTTTACCGAATGGTGGAAACCGCATCAAAATCCATCCAGTGGTTCTCGAGTTTACCCTTAACAAACACAAATCGGGGACTTTGTTTTATACTAAGTAGAGATAACACGCCAATCAGTATAATTTAATATAATATAATCCTCCTTCCGTCCAATCTAAATTGACTGTGAATTTTGCGGAACGAAAAGTTCACAGGCGAAATGAGAGTTGCACTTCCAGGGAATGACGAGGTGAATGAAACTCAAATCCCCCTTCCGTCCAATCTTAACTTGACTGTGTTTCACAGGCGAAATGAAGAAAACCCGAGTTACACTTCCAGGGAAACTCCAAACACAACCAACCTTCTCAGGAGTATTAACTCAACACGACTGGACGGTTTGCTGCTGGCTTCTATCTGGGGCAATAGGTTTGCCCGCTAGCTAGGCCGTAACAGAGATGATAGACTCGCCCATAGCTAGCTCGTACTCTGTCGCCTCAGTAGTTGAATGGACATGTTTGGAAGAAATTAAAACGTAAAACACTTATAGTGGGCGATGTATTGAAGATAGACATACGCTCTCGCGGACATTTTTGTAGAACTTTTCATGCTGAACAATTCTTACACTCATAGTATTGAGATATTTTTAACGGTTTGCCCAGCGTAAGCTTACAAATCGCTCGAACGCCAGTTTTTTTTCCGACTTTTCCACTGAAATCGTTACTGCTCGGCTTCCTTTGATCATAAATAAATTATTTTCTACAGAAATAATCCTGGACAGTTTGCTGTTGGCTGTATCTGGGGCAATAAGCTCGTCCGCTAGCTAAGCTGTTACTGGGGTGATAGACTCGCCCCTAGCTAGCTCGTAAACTGTCGCCTCAGTAACTGAATGGAGATTGTTGGACGAAATGAAAAGTTAAAAACACTTATAGTAGGCGATGTATTGAAGATAGAAATATGCTCTCCTGGGCTTTTTTGTAGAACTTTTCAAGCTGAACAATTCATACACTCATAGTATATAGATATTTTTAACGGTTTGCCTAGCGTAAGCGTAAAAAGCGCACGGACGTCAGTTTGTTTTTCAACCTTTTCACTGAAATCGTTAGTGCTTGACTTCCTTTGGTCATAAATAAATTATTTTCTACAGAAACCTTTCTCGAGATATCCTTTACAGAATGGTGAAAACGGCATCAAAATCCATTCAGTGGTTCTCGAGATTATCCGTGACATCCAAGAATCGGGGACTTTGTTTTATATTAAGTAGAGATTATACGCCAATTAGTATAATTTAATATAATGTAATCCCCCTCCCGCCCAATCTTAAATTGACTGTGTATTTTGCGGAACGAAAAGTTCAGAGGTGAAATGAGAGTTGCACTTCCAGGGAATGGCGAGGATGACTGAAACTCAAATCCCCCTTCCGTCCAATCTTAACTTGACTGTGTTTCACAGGCGAAATTAAGGAAACCCGAGTTGCACTTCCAGGGAAACTCCAAACACAGGCACCCTTCTCAGAAGTCTTAACTCAACACGACTGAACCGTTTGCTGCTGGCTGTATCTGGGACAATAGGCTCGCCCGCTAGCTAGGCTGTAACAGGGATGTTAGACTCACCCTTAGCTACCTCATAAACTGTCGCCTCAGTAGTTGAATGGACATGGTTGCAAGAAATTAAAACGTAAAAACACTTATAGTGGGCGATGTATTGAAGATAGACATATGCTCTCGCGAACTTTTTTGTAGAACTTTTCAAGTTGAACAATTCTTACACTCATAGTATTTAGATATTTTTAACGGTTTGTCCAGCGTAAGCTTATAAAGCGCTCGGGCGCCAGGTTTATTTTCGACTTTTCCACTGAAATCGTTACTGCTCGGCTTCCTTTAATCATAAATAAATAATTTTCTACAGAAATCATCCTTGAGATATCCTTTACAGAATGGTGAAAACCCCATCAAAATCCATCCAGTGGTTCTCCAGTTTACCCGTAACATCCAAGAATCGGGGATTTAGCTTTATACAAAGTAGAGATTATTTTCCTACATTACAACAGCGGGGATGTTTTCATTCGTCAAGCAAACATCATCAGATTGAGGTTGAACCGATTTCATATCTCCATTAAGGGAACATCGTTCATTGAGGTGTTTGAAACCATTTTTTCAGTGTTTCCTTAGTAAACAAGAGTTTAGTGCTTTTCAGTCGGTCAACACGAATGTACCCATAAGAGCTGGGTTATAGCCTAATCCTGAAATAAATTACATGAGATTACTAAATACAGTACCGAAAAGCACTAAACTCTTGGAACATCGTTCTCTTATCTCTATATATAAAATTCAATGTTATTTACCCATTCAACATTTCATTGCCCCTGAGCGTGGCTGCGCGAGCGCTAGCATTTGTTGTTTACTGTAGCATTAGCCCCGCGGGTCAAAGCAGTAAACACAGCGATGACAGAGTGCACTCTGCACAAAAGTCAAGCAGCATTGAGTCCGATAAGCGTCACAGGAGCTCATAATATTACCCTTTCACGAATTGATTGCCGGCGGTCGAGATGGGAACTATTCCTTGTTTACTTGTGTCACACGTAAGCCTCTTTCGTTGAAAGGTACACTTGTGTGAGTAGGATATGACTCAGCTCCAGTCGCCTCAGTCATCGTTTGACTGCCCGTGGTGACATGAGCTCCTGTGACGCACAATGCTGCTTGTCTTATGTGCCGAACGAGCTCTTGTCATCGCTGTGTTCCCCGCTTCGTCCCGCGGGCTCATGCTACAATCAACAACAAACACTGGCCCAGCCAGGCTCAGCGGCAATCAAATGTTATACGGGTAATACCACGGACAGTTAAACGATGACTGAGGCTACTGGAGCTGAGTCATATCCTACTCACGCAACTGTACCTGTCAATGAAGCAGGCTGACGTGTGACACAAGTAAACAAAGAATAGTTGCCATCTTGACCACCGGCAATCAATTAGTGAAAGGGTATTACGTGATATTTTGTCTGTATGTGCTGCTCGGGTCTAAGCTGCGTGGACCTGAGAGGAATGTGCATCGCAGACTATGAGTAGTGGTGGTGACGAGTGATGAGGTTTCTCGGTCCTTGCGTATTAACAGTAGCAAATACATTAGTCGGTGACTCAGTCACTCATTCCCAACGCCACACTGGTTACAGAAAAGACTCATGTTAGCAGTATTGGAATAGAGGAGAATGTCAGGTAACACGGCGGGCTGTCGACAGGCTTCTCAATTCACGCCTGCTCCTACCCTGCCTCTGTCCTTCATCCCGCAAGTTCACAGAGCTTGGAACCGAGCGGTACTGCTCGGGTCTAAGCTGCGTGAACCTGATAGGAATGTGCATTGCGGACTATGAGAAGTGGTGTTAACGAGTGAGGAGGTTTCTCGGACCGTGCATAGTACAGAACCAAATACATTGGTCGGTGACTCACTCACTCATTCGTAACACCACGGTGGTTTGAGCAACAGCCCTATGTTAGCAGTATTGGGATAGAAAGTAATACCAGATATCACGGCGGGCTGTTGACAGACCCTTCTCTTCTCGCCTGACCCTTCTCAGCTCTTTCCCCTCACCCCGCAAGTTCAAAGAGCTTGGACCCGAGCAGTATGTATGCCCCCTTTGCATTCATATACCATTCATCCGATTGCGATGAAACTTGGGTGAGTTGTTGTGTGCACTCCTGGGAAGGTTTCTAGCTATAAATTATTTATGTAACACAAAAGGGTGAGGGACTTAACAGGAACCCAAATCAACTCCCACAGTAGCCCAATTGCACAATCTGTATACTTTGACACCGCAAGAGAGATGCTGTCTCAGCAGAGATCTATAATGCTTGTTTCAGAATGAAGCCTGTATTGTAAAGTGCAGTTCTTAAAACTGAACTCAAGCTTGACTGCCGGTTCGAATACGGTCATGGCGCTGAAGGAAAGTTTCTGGCTTAGTAAACCCATTTCACAATAGGTAGCGCACGAGTAGATTCAACTTTGGTGACTTGTTGGGCACACTCCCGCCATTGTTCCTGGATAAGTAAATTCATTTTACATTAGATGGCGCACGTCGCACGAGTAGTTTCAAGAAATGCTCACATGGTCAGTTGTGTGTGGCGTGCTCACGCGTAGGAAAGTCTTCGGATTTATTTATATACGCACCAGTATTTCATATATCCCAGGTGGGAATGTTCGATGGGGGTTCCCCAGTTTCATCTCTCATGGAAGTGTAGAAAGTGGCTCGCGATCTCCCTGTCGGTGCTCGAGGGCCGAGCCTGGAAACAACTCAGTACCAGTACCTTCTTATTAACATGGATACGTCTGCAAGCGCACTTAGTTCCCACTCGTTGAAGCGTGCACGATGCAAATAGCCAAATAAGAACATATCCATGATCCTATGTTTTGGTTCTATAAGTCCATATTCTCTGTTGTGTAACATTGTCCTTTGGTGATCCTTTCATTTTCTTTTCTTTCCTTCTCTCTCCTTTCCTTTTCTTTCCTTCTCTCTTCTTTCCTTTTCTCTTCTTTTCTTTCCTTTCCTTTCCTCTTCTTTCCTTTCCTGTTTCCTCTTGTCTTTCCTTTCCTTTTCTTTCTTTTCCTTTTCTCTTCTTTCCTCTTCTTTACTTTCCTTTTCTCTTCTTTCCTTTTATTTCCTTTCTTATTCTTTCCTTTTCTTTTCTTTCCTTTTCTTTCCTTATCTTTCCTTTCCTTTCCTTCTCTTTCCTTTTCTCTTCTTTTTTCACCTTCCTTTTCTTTCAATTTCTCTTTTCTTTTCTTTCCTTTTGTTTCCTTTCATTTTTTCTTATTCTTTTCTTTCCTATCCTCTACTCTTTTCTTTTCTCTCCTTTTGTTTCCTTCCGTTTTCTATATTTCCTCTAGTTTTGTTATAATTGGTATTTGCGTGCGTCTCGCCGCGCCACTAATGGCGGTGTTCATCAAATGAGCTTTGATTATTCCCACATGGTCAATGACGATGTGTTCGTGTCCGAGTCACCACCACATTATGCGTTCCTAAATAGCTTCTTTTAGTTTAAAGTAGTTTAATGTATAGATTTATTATTGATGTGTAACATCTTTCAGCTCGGTTGCTGGATAGTTTTGTGGGAGTGATTTAGAAAATTGGGGACGGAAGTGGATCGGAACGATCGAGCTGGCAGTGGTGGATCCAACGGAAGTATGCACTGCCCGCTCTATCGATCGAACGGAAGTGTACTAGCTGGCAGTGGTGGACAACGGAAGTATGCACTGCCCGCTCGATCAATCGAACGGAAGTGTACTAGCTGGCAGTGGTGGAACGAACGGAAGTATAAGACGCACTGCCAACTCGATCGATCGATCCAGCTGGCACTGGTAAGAGAAACAATGAGCGCGCGGTGTCGGAAATTGATACCATGACGCACTCTCGGCTATGTGGAATGTATATGACATACTGAACGGAAAACGCTCATGCAAACTCTGGTGTCAAGTGATTGAAACAAATAACATGGTACATGTTCGAAGTCTTCGTATCAGTATTTAAATGGTAAAATGTCTTAATATAAAAACATTGTAAGTAGTCGGCATTGCCGGTATTATGTTTCTGCACAATGGCTATTCAAATATTAACCCACATAACGGTAATACAGTCATCGATATAATATAATCGTTGTGGTTATACGAGAATTGGGCAAGCCTTCATGAACTATTAATGAATAGATTCTCTTTACTCACAAGACGGCCTATTCATAAGGCATTTTAAACTCAATTTCACGCAGGAACATTATGGAAACAAGCAAAATTTAAATGAAACTCAATTCCGTAATGCAGTATTATTGGAACGTGAAATAAGTCACCATCTTGTGTACAAAATTTGCGCAATCGAAATAGCCGTGGGGTGAGTGCATATGACTGTGAATCTAGAGATCTTGGGTTCGAATCCCGGACGGGGTGGATATTTTTGCTACCAGATTATCATTTTAAACGATATTTATCATATCAATATGACTCATTTTAACAGAATCCAATCCATATGAAAATACGTGTTGGTCTGTGAATGAAGAGGACCTGTTTATAAGGAATTTAAGGTTATGAGCTGTGTCGCGTCTATTAATCTAGTTGATCCATACCGTATTCTTTATTTAGGCTATTGCTGGCGGAAGCTACAAATCATCTAATAAAATGAGTTCCGTATTATAAACTACAATATCTGTAAAACACTCCCTTTTACAATAGATTAATATTTGTGCCAAAAATAGTATAAAATACCGGTGTATCAACAATTTCACGTGAGGTTTCTTCTATGTCAGATGTTACACATCTTATGCGACTACTGTAAGGCTCGTTTTTTTTTTTTTTTTTTCAAATTTGCTATGGTACTCTACCTCTGAGGCGAATAGAGAGGGATAGAGAATCATTGTGTAGCAGTATCAAGTTACTCCTGCTTGAAACAGAAGTGTGTTCGTATGACGGAAGCTAGCTTTCTGCTTTCCTCGCCTCATCGATCACCACAAACAAGCCTGTCAAACCTTTTTATGCAGCGAGGACGGACTAAATGAGAGAGCTGAATATTAGCATGTGAATGGACTGGAATACCGCGGGCGCGGGCGACCGTGGCTCATCTTTCCGTTATCGGCTTTCAAATTTGCTTGACGTACTTCGTTCAGTTCAGAGTGGTGGCGAGCTAATGGACATAACATGTATACCATTTTGATTTTATTACTTTGCCTGCCATAAAGTTTAAAGGAACATTTCTTCGTTTGCTAGTGCATTATTCACGAACATGTTGTACTGATTTCACCTACACAGTATAACTCTATCTGCAAATGTGCTTGCGCTGTGACAGCTGTATATTTGAAATATTACAGGATGTTGCAAGACATCCAATCCCTTCCGGTACAGTTGGATGTGGGAGTGCTGACTGGCTCCTCTCAACCATAACTTCTTGTACAGGGTCTTTTTTTTGGGTCGCTCCGAGTATCAGGGGAACATGCAGGGTAGGCGACAGCCCTGCCGGGTGACTCATTTGCCGAGAGACATATCCCGTCATGACGGTTAAGATGACCTAATGCAGTACGATAGCGGTAAGCAAGCGCGCATTTTACAGGCCGGACGTTTGTTTTAGACGATTGCCCTTGAAGGCTGCGTGTGAGCCTGCACACAGTTTCTCTCTCACCCTATCGCTTCACACTCGTCACCACCGATCTGATGTAATAGAATTCCAGACTTGAAGCACGTGGTGACACCGTCTTGCAGACAGAACAGTCCACGTCGAAGTATTGTGTGACGCGGAAGCACACGTTACGTAGTTACGAACAGAACGTCATTATATTTGCCAATGACTGTACTTCAGCAGTAGTGTGAAACAGCTTTATCAATCATCGGAGCGCTTGGGGCAGCTGATAACAACACAGGTACTGTAGTAACTCGCCTCCAGGCTTCCATTAAGATTTTTCACTCGTCGAAAACAAACGTCCGGCCTGTACGGCTAGGGACGGAGTGTCATTGCGCCAGCCGTGCCGTGCTCGTGGTGCTGCGGAGCGACTTAAAAAAGACCCTGTATTACACAGGTCTACAAAATAATATTTTAGGAAACCTTTTTTTGGATTCAATAACTGTTTTTGTACATTGAAAGTGTATGAATTACGGAAATATATTCTATGTTCCTGTATCACATCACGTTTTAAAATAACTACATATTAAAGAAATCATTACAAGATGCGTGAACTTGAAAATCTGCATTGTATTGTTTATTTGTAGCAAGCAGAGTTTATTACATGAAAATAATAAACACATTGACTGAAGACATATCGTAACAAATGCATATCAAAGAGAAAACCAGTTTGTGTTCACTTGTATGATTAAGTCAATCGAACCGTTGCCGCTTGGATGCAAAGCTTTTCATACTGCTTTTTCTCTTCTTCACTCGAGTAGGATCATGACGTTTTATCAGCCAAACAATATTTTATTATCAAGCTGAAGCTGCCGCTGTAAACGATTATAGAACCATCCACACCATAGCGAGAGGGGATGATAAGTAGCTATTGCTCCATCTAGCATAACATGCGAACATCATCCCCATAACTCCAGTAAACTAGCTAACGAAGTTATTACAGTCTATAGCTAAGTCGAATCACTAAATAATTACATCCCATAAGTCATATGCGAACTTTAAATCAGATCCCCCATTGTTAAATTCCTCAACTAAGTCAATTATTTTTAGTAACAATTATTTCTAATTCTTAATCAAGTCAGTTTTTTTTATTAATCCAAACATTTATTTAGCCTAAACCAGATTCAAATCCAGGCAGAGGAGCGCTTGACGCACCGGTATCTGGCGCACAACACAGCCGCGGTCGCTCGCTTCGCGAGGACAAAAGTAATGACACTTCTGAATTCAGATGAAAAGTGTACATGTAAAGTAAGAGTCAAAACCAAGAAAGGAAAGATCGTGTAGACCTGTGTTATTGAACCTCGATGACTGGAGATTCACCACCAGACAGAACCACAATGACTTAGATCAGTGGTCGCCAAACCGTAGCTCGCAGGTAAGTTTTTGGTAGCTCGCGGGGAAATTTCAGACGCAGCGCTTGAGTTGGCTAATCTGCACTACTCATCCCCCTGATTCCCACTACGCGTCCCGCGGGTCTCAGTCAGTGCCTGGTGTGTGATCGTCAGTGCAGGTTTTATTTTTATTTTTCTTGTATTTTATGCATACTGCGGCCTACGGATGGTTCTAATTATAGCGAGTTCCAGCAAAAAAAAAAAAAAAAAAAAACAAGAAATTATCATATTCATATTGAATGGGTAACTGATTATTTTTTACTCAGGTAAAGGACAAATGTGTGTGCTTACTTTGTAATGCAAGTGTAGCAGTTGGGAAGAAATCAAACGTCGAATGTCATTACAAAACCGTTCACTCCAGTATTTAAAAGGATTCCCCTCAGAATTCTTCCTTAAAGAATGAGAAGGTAATACAACTGGAATCTCAATTAAATGCTCAACAATCTACTTTTTTTTTAGAAATTAGACAGAAACAAAGCAGCAACTGAGGCGTATTTTGTTTCTTCCAAAAGTATTGCTCGAAATAAGAAACCTTACGAATTAATCAAAGAGGTGTTTTTAGAAGCTGCGGATACCCTACTTTGTTGGGTAGCTCACGGTAAGGTTTATGAGCTGTATAGTAGCTCAGTCACTTAAACGTTTAGCGACCACTGACTTAGATTGTCTCGGTGGAAAATGCCCCTTTTAATTAGGAAGCATTTTGACTCAATCGAAGTAGATCAATGTTGTATATTCAAGGTAAACGCTAAACAGTTTAATAATGTTGAATGTACTTATCCTTGCTCCATAACGACTGCTTCGATTACAAGCTGTTTCTTGCACCCCGGTTTTTTTTTTCACACAGCCCTTCTGCGCCTCAGCCAAAACGTTATTAGGCTACACTCCGTTGTACACTTTATGATGTAAATATTTCATACTGCTACGGCCACCCAGGTCTGAGAAAGAGTTGTTTTACATAATTAACAAAAACTAGTTTTAGAAAAATTAGATGAGATTATATCTTCATAGACACGCTAACAATGAGTTCCATTAAGGAGCATATAAAGTTTCATTACCATCAGATCAATACTTTAATGTAGTGATCTTTCTAGACAGCGCTCATTACTCCATTACTTCCTTTGTTCAAGATATAATGTTTAATTTATATCGTTTAACACAGAATAACTGAAAGGAAAGTTTGGTGTAGCTTTTTTTAAATGTAAGACTACGGGTAAACGATTTATTGACATCTAAACACGAGTGCCTATACTTTTTTTCCACGATAGTAATCACGGTCTTCTTCGATCTTGAAAACGCATTTGAAACCACATGACCCAATGGAATACTTTCCACCCTTCACGAGTGGGGAGTTCGTGATAATTTACCAAATTAAATTGCGAACGTTCCGTCCGTCTGACTCTTCCGTGTGATGATAGGACATTACCGCAATATTACATCCAAGAAAATGGAGTTCCTCAGAGTTCGGTGAGTAAGTGTCACCTTGTCCGCGATTGCCATAAAAAGTATAGTTGCCGCCACTGGACCACGGAAGTTCCATCGCTATACAGTTTGTCTTGGCTCTTCGTTACAGCCCTGGAAGTAAGGCAATCGTGGAACGGCAATTGCAGTTAGCTATTAACCAAGTCGACAAGTGGGCCCTCGAAAACTTCCGTTGTGCATTTTTGTCGGCTCCGAAAGCTACATTTACACCCTGAACTACACCTCCGGGATGCTGATTTGCCGGTGGTTGATCCTTATTGCTTCCTGGAGCATCATATTGGCAGCAAGTTTCCGTGGCAGCACCATATACGGCAACTAAAGTAAAACTGAACATGCTCAAGTTTCTTAGTCGCACTAGGTGGCGGACCGACCGTGTGGTACTGCAACGGATATACCAAGTCCTCGTCCTGTCCCGTATTTACTATGGTTGTGCGGCATACGGTACAATAAGGCCGGCAACCGGTGCATTCCGGACCTGCCCGATTCCCAGCCTATTCCGGTGTATCACATCTCTGATAGACGCCAACAATGCTAAATATGCGTCAAATGCCGCATCATTCGAGCTCTCCTCAGTACCCAATACCACCAGAGGTACGTCAAACTCCCTCGCGCCACCCGCCGGTTAGTATTAGACTTGAGAGCTTGTTTAATGAAATAGGAGTAGCTGTAGGTCCCTGCATGATCCGGACACCAAACGAGGTGCCTCCGTGGCAAGACCCGCATCCCGAAATTCGGTTAGATATGAGGTCAACATAATGCCTCCGTTTACAGGAGGAAAATTCACAGAATAGTTCACCACTTTCCAGACATCGCTGGTTTGAAGGTAGACGAGAAGGTGGGTTGTGCTTACGATATTGATGGTACAAATACTAAGCTCTCTTCGCTTGAGACCTGCAGTGTGTTTACTGCGGAGCTCGTTGCCATTTATGAAGCTCTGCATTTTGCACTACAGGATGCATTAATCCACTCTCTTGTGTGTACCGACACTTTGAGTTCTTTCCAGTCAATTACTTCATTTTATCCGCAACACTCCTTAGTGCAGCGAATCCACGACCTACTAGCAGGGTTGTGCCCCGCTGACACTAGAATCACCTTTCTGTGCCTACCAATCCACATGGGAATTGCGGGAAATGAGTTGGCGGAACAGGCTGCAAATGAGGCGGTATCACTACCACCTCGACCAATGGAGGTACCCGTTAGAGATATTCGCTCTCAGTTACTCCGACAAGTGCAGGCATTCTGGGAGAGTCAGGGGCTAGCTGACACAATGCCTAGTAAACTGAGAGAAATCAAGAGAATTATTGGAGCTCTTTCCGGTCACAGAGTGAGTCTGTTGGTTGTGCTGGCTAAGGATAGCTCATGCAAGACCTACCCACTCGTACGTTATGGGGAGGGAAGGGAAGTGTGTGGATCTTGCTGATTTATGAAGAAACCTTGATTTGCGCAATACACTCGATCTTATATTAGCCGAAGACATGGTGGCTGTTGATCTCGTCAGCCGCTTTATAAGTGAGAGTAGGTTAGGGCTAGGAATCTAAACTCTCAAGAGTATATTTAGTCAAAGAATTTGTTCTTTTTAAAATTTCGGTTTGTTAATTATTGGTTATGATTGTGTTTATTACTTTTATTTAATTTTTGGTTTTATGAACTTCAGGATCTTTTCATATTTAGGCTCCCACCTCTAAATTTTAATACAACCTAAATTTGAATCAATTTATCTGTGTTAATAGTGGAAGATGATTCGCTTTAAAACATTAATTACTATCTAACTCTGGTCCATGGGCTTTATGATTTTGAGTCTCTTTCACTGATCATGTATCAACTTCGGTGGAAATAGACAAGTATTGCACAATGTCGACATCCGCAGTAAGCCATTGAAGTTTACCACCAATCTCAACGTGCGCGATTTT
Source organism: Meconema thalassinum (assembly GCA_946902985.2). Classification (NCBI taxonomy): domain Eukaryota; kingdom Metazoa; phylum Arthropoda; class Insecta; order Orthoptera; family Tettigoniidae; genus Meconema; species Meconema thalassinum. The sequence continues at coordinate 394,484,941 of OX336393.1, read as the reverse complement.
GGCAACCATTTTTAGCCTACTTTCGATTTTTGCAAAAAATGAAAGTAGACTTATGAGATCAACACAGGGCGAAAAAAGTGTGTCTGTCCGTGTGTGTGTATGTGTGTGTGTGAGTCTGTGTGTGTGTGTGTGTATGTGTGTGTGTGAGTCTGTGTGTGTGTGTGTGTGTGTGTGTGTGTCTGTGTATGTGTGAGTGTGTGTACTCTGAATGTCTGTCCCCCCCCCCCTATCAATTCGAACACGGTGAATGCGAATTGAACGAAATTTGGTACAAAGGTAGCACTAGCAAAGGACACCTCAGTGTCATCTTTTATATCGCCGCCATCTTTACTAAAACTGAATGGCGGCCACTCAAACGTTCAAAACGTAAAATCAAATAACGACTAACCAAATCATCCGATCTCTACCAAATTTGGTAACAACATACCTTCGTATAGGATGCGTCTTGGGACCAAACTACAAGGTCGTCCGCCATACCATTTCAGGATGGCGGCCGTGCGAATTATGCAAACTTTATAATCCATATCATGGGACCCACCAGTTCCGATTATCGAGCCGAGAATCGTTTTAACTGTTCTAAAGGAAGAGGCACGTTCGAAATTAAAAGTTTATTTTGTAATACTATAGTGCAGACGTGATTTTAAAAAGCTGAGCTGATTCAGTAATAAGACAAGATGGCAGGGGATATCTTGTGCCTGACTTATATTTCACTAATTTGAGTATTGCATGCAAATATAGCGTACTGATACAAAATAAATAAACTTTGTATGAAATGCTTTATATATAAATAATATACTCCAGTGATGAAATCGTTTAGTGTAAATCATTATTTGCTAACAAGTTCTATGTAAGTCATTTTATATAGAACGATATTCGATGACACAATTAGCTCAGTGGTAGAGCGTTAGCCTATGGTTCAAACCCGATCAGAGCTAGGTTTTTTGCTTGAAATGTTATATGTTTATTGTTTTGTAAAGACTCAGATGTTTTAAAATTAAGCGTTATATTGTGCATATTATGGTATAAAATATATATTTAATTAAAACATAATTCGCCAGCATATTTACTCGAGACATCTAGCTGCCAAAAAGGTAACTTATTAACTTCCAGATTTTATTGAAAAGTTTCTTCTTCTGGCCGCTAGAATGCACTCGCTCTGTTAGGATTATATTGTTCGATATTTCACCACTAGATGTCACGACTAGTCTACGTGGGGCTCCATTGATTACTATTCCATTGGCATTCTATGCGCATCGAATTTGAAGAACGACAAGATGATACTACGATACATTTTTACTTTTTATTTTAAAGGGCTTGTAACAGCCTATTTTGCGTTACTTGGAAATGTTATTTGAAGTAAAGAACAAAACGATTTCACATAGTAACTGAATTCAACTTTTATTTCAGGCAAATAGCAATCGAAAATATCCACATAGTTTAATAATAATGTTATTGGTTTTACGTCCCTTTTAACTACACTGGCTTTTAGAGACGCCGGGGTGCCGGAATTTTGCCCCGAAGGGGATCTTTAACGTGCCAGTAAATCTACTGACACGGCTCCCTCGCATTTGCGCACCCTCAAATGCCAGCTGACTGCGCCAGGTTTCGAACCTGCAACCTTGGGCTCAGCAAGCGAGAACGTTACCCCTGAGCCACGCAGCCAGACCCCACATAGTTTGTATACACACGTCTCTGTAGGGTCATGGAAAGATTTGTTAATTCAATTAGGGTTGTGAAAGCCATGCACAACCAGACGTGTAAAGACATGCCTCAACTCAAAGTTGGATGTTGCCCACGGCAGGTCGTATATGTAATAATAATAATAATAATAATAATAATAATAATAATAATAATAATAATAATAATAATAATGTTATTGGTTTTACATCCCTTTTTTAACTACTGCTGCTTTTAGAGACACCGGGGTGCCGGAATTTTGGCCCGAAGGGGATCTTTAACGTGCCAGTAAATGTACTGACACGGCTCCCTCGCATTTGTGCACCCTCAAATGCCAGCTGACTGCGCCAGGATACGAACCTGCAACCTAGGGCCCAGCAAGCGAGAACGTTACCGCTGAGCCACGCAGCCAGTCCGGTCGATTATGTCTCCAGATCCATAACATTCTTGATATACTTCTTATCTTTCTTTCTTCAATGATGGTAGCAGTTTTTATCTAGGTTGTGGCGTTTGGTAGAGGTAAATCGTTTCTAAGGTCTTCAACAAAGAATAGTTCTATTATACTCTTTGATAATAACAACGAGTTATAACTATACTCATACATTTAGGAGAAAGTAGGCTATATGTTCTTTACTGAACATCTTGTTTGTTTATGCCCGTGACTGCTCCATCGTCCGACACATCAGGGAAACCATCTGTGGTAATAAGTGTTTTGGCTCCGATAGTGAGGTTAAAACGCGAATGACTTTACTCGCAGACAGTGAACTGCAGAGAAGGGTGCACTACAGATGTTAGAACAAACTCGAGACATATCTATCCCTTATTACTCCCGTTTCTACGGAGCTGGGGATGACATAATATGATGAATTTCAATGTAGCGGGTGTTTTTACAGCCGAATGCAGTTCATATTCCGGTATTTGCCTGGAGTTGAAAATCTAAAACCACGGAAGACCATATCAGGGACGGGATTCGAATCCACTCGTCCACAGACAGCATGGCCTAGCAATGTGACTTACGCAGAATGTGCTGGAAAGTAAATGATAATACTTCAAGTTGTGGTGGCTCCTGAGAGTAGCCGGCAGCTACTGTGTGGTTCTATTTTATCATAGTTATGAAAGTTGTAATTAAATGTTCAGCTTGCAACTTTCAGTGTCCACAGTGTACATGTTAGTTAACCAGACCACTGGCTCTCCAGCGAGGGCGATATCACTGATGTTAAGAAACTCAGCTGGAACTGGTCTTTTCCTTGTTTACAAATATAGAAATAACAGTTTCATATTATGCATTTGTGAATTTTTGGAGTACATAAAATACCAAAAAAAAAAGGGTGCGCTACCAAGTTAATACATTTTCAAGATGTTTTAGCCTAGTTTTTATGAGGAGGATCAAACAATACATTTTGGTTGGTTCCTTAGTTTATTGGCAGCGACAACGCGGTCATGTAGTCCCGTGTACCTTGCGTGTGTGTAGAAGCTGTCTAATAACCGGTGTTAAGTGTGATGACTGTATTAGTGTGTGTTATCCGTTTTTAATTCAAGCAAGGACTGCAGACGATAATTTCAAGTAGTTCCTACTTTCGCTACCAAATGCTACCGTCCATGACACCTACCGGTATATATTTATATTTCGTAAGGCATGAAGATGCAATATACAATATTATTTAAATATACAGTATTTACAAATAAATATATACAGATTGAGACCTTGATCTGCAAGTAGAGGATCCTTAGTGTGAGATCAAGGTCTTCAATTGGTCTCTGAAAAGAGCAATTTCCAGTTTGAGTCATATTGCTGTATCTTCTAATTGCTGGGATAACCTGAAAGCGTAGCTTTAGGTCCAGCAGCCAACGTTGTTGTTTTCTTAGCACCCCCCAGGGGTCACGTGTAGGATACGTTAAGGTAATTCCTACGGATGTGAAGCAACGGCAACCCCCACCTACCTGTGAACTTGGCTACTACTAGATGCCATCGCAAGTAGTGCCGGGTGACGAACGTTGGAAATTAAGAGCATTAATCAAACCTAACCTACAAATTTAGCTTCACACAAGTTTAGTTAGTGGAAGGTTCTTTTACATGCCATACATCTATGACATGGGCCTGCCGACTTTACTTCCCCTCCGAAGGAAGGTATACTGAGGGATTTTTAACGTTCTTAAAAAATTCCGACGACTTTGGCTAGGTTTGAACCCGCAACCATGGGCACAGAAACTCAGCATGTTACCAACTACGCCCCCGAAGCCTCTACAATACATGTTCTTAGACCAGCCACTGACATGTGTTTACACATGAAAAAGTCGGAAAATCGTTAAAATGCCTCTGTCGAGGGACATAACTTCTACCCGAAATTAGTATCGACCAAATTTCCACAAACAAATTGTAACTTTATTTTACACCACCATTTTTAGCCTATTTTCATTTTATGAAAAAACAAGATGTTCAGTAAAGAACATATAGCCTACTTTCTCCTAAATGCATGGGTATTGTTATAACTCTTTGTCCTTTTCAAGGAGTATGATTGAATGTTGGTTGTAGTAGCTTGTTGAAATACAACGTGCTATAGGGATATTAAACATGAATATGAGGTGCCCTTTGCTAGTGCTACCTCTGTACCAAATTTCGTTCATTCGGTTTCGCCGTGTTTGAATTGATAGGGGGAATCGATTTGCACACATACTTGGCCACCATCTGCAAACTATTGGGCTGATGTTCTTGCAGTTTGGTCAGAATATGTTTCCCACATAAAGATATGGTGTTGCAAAATTTGGTAGAGACTAGATTATTAGGTTGGTCGTAATTACATTTTAGCTTTTAACATTTGGGTGGCCGCGATTACGTTTCCGTCAAGATAGCGGTGATATAAAACATGACACTGAGGTGCCTCTTGCTAGTGCTACCTCTGTACCAAATTTCGTTCATTCGGTTCCACCGTGTTCGAATTAATAGGGGGAATCAATTTTGACATAAAGATGGCCGCCATCCGCAAACTATTAGGCTAATGACCTATTAGATTGGTCAAAGGATGCTCCCTCCATAAAGGTATGTTGTTGCAAAGTTTGGTAGAGATCGAATGGTTATGTTAGTCGTAATTTGATTTAAGCTTTAAACATTTGTGTGGCCGCTATTACGTTTCTGTCAATATGGCGGCGATATTAATCATGACACTGAGATGCCCTTTGCTAGTGCTATCTCTGTACCAAATTTCGTTCCATTCTGTTTCACCGTGTTTGAATTAATAGGGGGAATCGATTCTGACACAAAGATGGCCGCCATCCGCAAACTATTAGGCGAATGACCTATTAGATTGGTCAAAGGATACTCCCTCCATAAAGGTATGCAGTTGCAAAATTTGGTAGAGATCGGATGATTAGGTTAATCGTAATTTGATTTAAGCTTTGAACATTCGTGTGGCCGCCATTACGTTTCAGTCAAGACGGCGGCGATATAAAACATGACACTGAGGTGCCCTTTGCTAGTGCTACCTCTGTACCAAATTTCGATCCATTAGGTTCCACCGTGTTCGAATTAATAGGGGGAATCAATTTTGACATAAAGATGGCCGCCATCCGCAAACTATTAGGCTAATAACCTATTAGATTGGTCAAAGGATGCTCCCTCCATAAAGGTATGTTGTTGCAAAGTTTGGTAGAGATCGGATGGTTATGTTAGTCGTAATTTAACTTAAGCTTTGAACATTTGTGTGGCCGCCATTACGTTTCTGTCAATATGGCGGCGATATAAAACATGACACTGAGATGCCCTTTGCTAGTGCTACCTCTGTACCAAATTTCGTTCCATTCGGTTTCACCGTGTTTGAATTAATAGGGGGAATTGATTTTCACACAAAGATGGCCGCCATTCGCAAACTATTAGGCTAATGACCTATTCGTTTGGTCACAGGATGCTTCCTCTATAAGGGTATGTTGTTGCAAAATTTAGTAGAGATCGGATGATTAGGTTAATCGTAATTTGATTTAAGCTTTGAACATTTGTGTGGCCGCCATTACGTTTCCGTCAAGATGGCGGCGATATAAAACATGACACTGAGGTGCCTTTCGTTAGTACTACTTCCGTACCAAATTTCGTTCCATTCGGTTGCACCGTGTTCGAATTAATAGGGAGAATCGATTTTCACTCAAAGATGGCCGCCATCCGTAAACTATTACGCTGATGACCTATTGGTTTGGTCAAAGGATGCTCCCCCCATAAAGGTATGTTGTTGCAAAATTTGGTAGAGATCGGATGATTAGGTTAGTCGTAATTTGATTTAAGCTTTGAACATTTGTGAGGCCGCCATTACGTTTCCGTCAAGATGGCGGCGATATAAAACATGACACTGAGGTGTCCTTTGCTAGTGCTACCTTTGTACCAAATTTCGTTCAATTCGCATTCACCGTGTTCGAATTGATAGGGGGGGACAGACATTCAGAGTACACACACTCACACACACACACAGACACACACACACACACAGACACACACACAGACTCACACACACACATACACACACACAGACAGACACACTTTTTTCGCCCTGTGTTGATCTCATAAGTCTACTTTCATTTTTTGCAAAAATCGAAAGTAGGCTAAATAAAAAAGGCGTATGAGATCACCTTTTGTCCGTGTGTGTGTGTCTCCCCCAAAAAATTGTAAATGGCTAAAGCGATTTCAGTGAAACTCGGTAAGATCATAGCACCATTCTGGCCGACCCCGACCGTGCCCTTCAAATTTTATTGTGTCTCACCAATCCAACATCGCGGCTGTGCGAATTATTTCACAAGCATTCAGTATCTCCGAAACTACTACCGATATCACCCTGAAATTTTGTACGGTGATAAAGGGAAATACTAGAAGTTCACCGATGAGACATTCAAAAACCTGGTAACTACAAAACCAACATGGAGGCCAAGCGAATTTGAGACTTTTAAATAGACTTTTCTCGCGATTTAACCATCCAAACATAATGAAACATGGTACAGCAAATGTTTATGAACTTTGTAATGCACTGACGTCTAATTTAGTTCAATTGTTTACATAACCTCAAAATGGTGGTTGTGCGAAATATTTCACTGGCATTCAATATCTCCGAAACTATTTATGATATCACCCTGAAATTTTGTACGGTGATACAGGGCACTGCTACAAGTTTATCTATGTATATTTCAAAAACCTGTAAACTACAAAACGAACATGGCGGCTAAGCGAAGTTGAAACATTTTAATAGACTTTTCTCGTGATTTAACCCTCTGAGCGCAGTTAAATGAGGGACAGTAAATGATTACACATATTGTAATGCACTGGCATCTAATTTAGTTCAATTGTGTACAATAACCTCAAGATGGCACCTGTGCGAAATTTTAAAATCTCCTTTTTACTTCATTTGTCCTAATCTTGCGATTGAAGTCTGAATACCACACGCAGGCTACACCAAAAATTTCAAGAAATAGATCATAAATAAAAATCCAACCTGGAGACCATCTGATATATTTAGATGGTTCTCAATATCTACGAATCTATCACAACAATCAAACTGAAATTTTGTATGTTGTTAGAGGCAATTAACACGAGTAGGATATATGAAAATAGGCTGTATAGTTCTTCACGGAACTACTTGTTAAAACTTGAGAACAACTTTCTCCAACTGACTTCCAAAGATGCTCACAGAGCAATTTACACTGTTACATTCACTGTCACACAGCCCCCTTGTTCATTTGTCCATTTTCACAACAGCCTCGTTGGTCTTAGTCTGGGGCAGATGACCTCGTAGTTCTGCCCCTTAAAACCTCAGTAACTAACTAACGGTCTTATTCTATTCATTTATCAAATGTTGTAAATTTTGGAAACCAATTTTCCCGAGTTTTATTTTTCATTCGCATGTTTCACACTTTTTGATGAATGCACGCAAGAATACACACACTTTTACATTGAGAAATGCTCTTTATCCATCTCCAACATGATTCCGTTTATTGCTATAATTATTCACCAGCACCAGTCATTGGAAATGGGTTATGGCGGTGAGCCTCATCTAAGTGAGCGTTTATTTTCCTTATGTATGCAAAATCAGACCAAGCAGAATTTGAGCAGTTCCATACCAGAATCAAAAACGTATATCCGGAATTGTCGGTTTTAGGACGGAAAATACAATAACTGTTGTTAGGCCTCGCGTCGAAAAATAAAACATCACACACCTGCGGCAAGGACTCGCCTTACAACATAACACCCGCTACTCGTTGACACCATTTAGGTATGCTTATTATGGAAGGTTTGATGTAACAGAGAGATATTTCCACGACACAATCTCGGCAAAACACTGTGTTAGTTGTGTGTGAGTTGGCCGCTGCAATGTAAGAAAGGAAGCTTTAAGTTTTACCTGACCTTTAATCATGCGATCATGAGCCACGGAACCTCCTATTTACGTGGAATCCGAACCACAAGACATGGCATTTCACTTCGAAAATCTCACATTCATTGACGGGTAACAGCTTGACCACTGCACCACCACGTCCCCCAAATGACGCAATGTTTCATTCGTAAATTATAAATGATTGTTTAACTAAACATGCCCATTGCCTTCCTTCAGGTGAGTTTGTATATAAATTGCAGCCATCACGCTACAAATGAATGTACGTATGTCTACCCCTTATTATTCCCGTTTTCCAACGGGGTCGGGGATGAGATGAGATGGAAGTCTTTGTGGCGATGGTTTTTACGGCCGGATGCCCTTCCTGACGCCAACCTCATGAGAGGAGTTAATGAGTGATGAAATGAATGATGGTGAATGAAACTGGGCAAGGATGTGGAAGGAAGCGACCGTGGCCTGTCAGAAGGTACCGTTCCAGCATTTGCCTGGTGTTGAAAATGGGAAACCACGGAAAACCATTTCAAGGACGGCCGACGGTGGGGCTCGAACCCACGCGTCTACCGAGTCAGCAGAGGGCTTGGTCCCATGACCTAATGCTGCGCTTTAGCCAGCGTAGCCACTATTGTCGGTACCACGCTACAAATGAATACAAGAGACTTATGCTCCATAATGTGCTAACTTACATACCAAAACTTTGTTTCAAAGTACAGTAAAATGTATCACGCATCGACCAGCACTGTTGGCATTACTTACTCCCAAACTAGCGGCTTCAGTGGCGTAGTTGGCAGCATGCTGAACAGCTGTGCCAATGATCGCGGGTTCAAACCCGGCCGAAGTCGTCGGATTTTTTAAGAGCGTTAAAATCCTTCAGTATGCCTTTCTTCGGAGGGGAAATAAAGCAGGCGGTCCCATGTCGTAGATTTATGGCATGTAAAAGATCCTTCCACTAACTAAACTTATGTGAAGCTAAATTTCTAGGTTAGATTTCGTTGAAACACTCAATCAAAATTCCAACGTTCACCATTAGGTGTCAGTGAGATCAGGCAGCGAAAATTGGAACTACTTGAAATTGAACGGAACTTGTAGCTCACCCCATGTGTGTCCGCTTGAAGCAGCTACAGCCTCTGGCGAGCCGAGCATGTCCTAGGACACTCCCGGCACTAAAAGCCATACTCTAAGTTAATAACTCCCAAACTCTTTGCAGCTGAAAGATATGAAACAAGATCATATTTTTTCAGGGAACTAATAAGAGGCAGATGATATTCGTACAGGGACGAGTGAGAGCAGACGTTGTTGTACGTTCACCTATCGGTTTAAGAGGACTTTGTCAGATAGCAGAGAAGTCAGTCCGGGAACTATTGGCATTGTAAAATTATTAATATCGATATACCTTGTTGAAATAGGAATCGTCCGGAGATGAAAAGTATTAAGTCAGTTTCCACTACTTTTCAGGAGACAGATAAAACGTCATTGATAGAACAGAACTTAACAAACACACTATATTAGTCATCTATGTTTATATTTGTGTTAGCGGAATCGGCTTCGGTGGCGTAGTTGGTAGCATGCTGAGCTTCTATGTCCAAGATCGCTGGTTCAAACCTGGCCGAAGTCGTCGGATATTTTAAGAGCGTTAAAATCCCTCAGTATGCCTTCCTTCGGAAGGGATGTAAAGCCGGCGGTCCCATGTCATAGATTTGTGGCATGTTAAAGAACCTTCCGCTAATTACACCTGTGTGAAGCTAAATTATATAGGTTAAGACTGTAAACAACGCTCTTAGGCTCCTACGTTCGTTGCCAGGAGCCGATTGCGGTGGCAGCTAAGTTCTGAACTAATAGTCGTTGACGGTGGCGTTTGGCAGCAAAAGTAGGAACTATTTGAAAATTCAAAGTGTGCAGTCCTTACTTGAATTAAAAAAAAAACAAGATGGTCAGTAAGGAACATATAGCCTACTTTCTCCTAAATGGATGGGTATTGTATAACTCTTTGTCCTTTTCAGGGAGTAAAATTGAATGTTGGTTGTAGTAGCTTGTTGAAATACAACGTGCTATACGGATATTCAACATGAATATGAGGTGCCCTTCGCTAGTGCTACCTCTATATAAAAAAACATTCAATTCGGTTTTCCCGTGTTTGAGTTGATATGGTGAATCGATTTGCTCATATACATGGCCGCTTTCTGCAAACTATTGGGCTGATAACCTTGTAGATCATACAAAAGATGCTTCCCACAAAATGGTATGCTGTAGCAAAATTTGGTAGAGATCAAATGACTAGGTTGGTCGTAATATGATTTAAGCTTTTTAACATTTGGGTGGCCGCCATTACGTTTCCGTCAAGATGGCAGCGATATAAAACATGACACTGAAGTGCCCTTTGCTATTGCTACCTCTGTACCAAATTTCGTTCAATTCGGTTTCACAGTGTTTGAAAAGATGGGGGGAATCGATTTGCTCACATACATGGCCGCCATCCGCAATGTATTAGGCTGATGACCTTGTAGTTTGGTCAACAGATTTTTCATACACAAAGATATAAAGTAGCAAAATTTGGTAGAGATCAGATGATTAGGTTGGTCATAATTTGATTTAAGCTTTGACCATTTGGGTGGCCGCCATTACGTTTCCATTAAGATGGCGGCGATATAAAACATGACACTGAGGTGCCCTTTGCTAGTTCTACCTCTGTACCAAATTTCGTTCAATTCGGTTTCACCATGTTCGAATTGATAGGGGGAACAGACATTCCGAGTACACACACTCTCTCTCTCTCTCTCACACACACATACACACACACACTCACACACATTCAGACACACATTTTTTGCCCTGTGTAGATCTCATAAGTCTACTTTCATTTTTTGCAAAAATAGAAAGTAGGCTAATAACTCACACTAATACAGTCATCACAATTAACACCTGTTATCAGACAGATTCTACACACACCCCAAGTACACGGGGCTACATGACCGCGTTGTCGCAGCCCCTAAACTGAGGAACCAACCAATTCAATTTTAATTGAACAAACATATTTTTCTAATAAATTTTGTAAACGTGACTTAATGCCTTTCATCTCCTCTGTCAGTTTAGTGCAGCATAAAGCCATCCAAAATGAATATTTCACATGGCATTATATTCTAAAATAGATTTGTAACACAAAAACACCACCTAAACCGTGTACAAATGTAATTTACAATAACACTGTAACACGTGGGAATGTTGTAGTGTGGCCAACATTAAGTACGGAATACGGTGCTGAAATGATCTTCTCCTCTGATCGCATTATATGTAGCAGTGGTTTCTGGTCTAAACCCACAAAACAAATTGCTTTGTGATGGATTTTGCCTTGCCAGTTAGCTTCCGTGCTTTTTCTCCTGCTGGTATAATGAAAATATTTTGTGTGTAGCTTATACAGAAGGTTGATCCAATTCTTTCCTATGCCATTCCAAGGCAATACTTCAGAATACTAATTCATTAACAAATGACCATTTTTAGCCTATTTTCAATTTTGAAAAAATAGGCTTATGAGATCACCTTTTGTCCGTGTGTGTGTGCGTGTGTGTGTGTGAGAGAGAGGAGTGTGTGTCCCTAATAACATCTAAACGGCAGGAGCGATTTCAATGAAACTCGGTGAGTTCATAGCGTTATTCCGGACGACCCCGACCGTGCCCTTAAAATTTTGTTACGTCTCACCAATCCAACATGGCGGCTGTGCGAAATATTTCACCAGCATTCAATATCTCCGAAACTATTCCCGATATCACCCTGGGATTTATTACGGTAATAAAGGGTACTAAGTGAAGCTCACCTATGTGACTTTTGAAAAACTGGTAACTACAAAACCAACATGGCGGCCACGCGAATTTACGACTTTTAAATAGACGATTCTCGCGATTTACCCAACCAAACGCAATAAAACTTGGTACAGTATATGTTTATACACATTGTAATGCACTGACATCTAACTTGGTTCAATTGTTTACATAACCACAAGATGGCGGATGTGCGAAATATTTCACCGGCATTCTATATCTCTGTAACTATTAGCGGTATCACCCTGACATTTTCTACGGAGATAAAGGGCACTACTGGAAGTTCATCTATAAGACATTCAAAAACCGGTTAACTACAAAACGAATATGGCGGCCAAGCGAATTTTAAAATTCGCCTCTATGGCCTATACATTTAACAATCCAACATGGCGACCATCCGATATATTTAGACGGCTCTGAATATCTACGAATCTATTATAGCAATCAAACTGAATTTTTTTAGTTTCATAGGGGCTATGAACTTCAGTTCACCTATAGGACTTTAAATAACCTGGTGATCACAAATCCAACATGGCGGCGACGCGAAATATAAATATTCACATGGACGTTTCTCGCAATTTAACCATCCGAGTGCAGTGAAACTTGGTACAGTAAATCCTTATACGAATGTTAATCCACTGGCATCTAATTTATTTCAACTTTTTCCATAACCACAAGATAGCAGCTCTGAATTTTTTTAAAATCTGCTTGTTACTTCTTGTGTCCTAATCATGCGATTGAAGTTTGAAAGCTACGCGTGCACAATAATCTTCATGTAACCGTACATAACTCTAGGACCTACATATATAAAATGCAACATGGCGACCATCCGAAATATTTAGTCAGTTCTCAATATCTACGAATCTATTACAGAAATCAAACTAATATTTTGTATGTAGATAGAGGCAATTAACATAAGTAGGATGTATGAAAATAGGCTGTATAGTTCTTCACGGAATTACTTGTTACTTAATGCTTTCCAGTTCTGACCGATTCTTTAATGCAGTACTTTTCGGACTTGAAGCCCATTTTGTGTTTTGGTATAGGCCTACACCTTCATCAACCTGAGAATTAAAAATAAATAGCACTGAACAATAACAATTGCAGACCATCTCATGATATTGTGGCTAGCGTTATTGGATTTCCACCCGGAGGTCCGGATTCGATTCCCTGCTCTTCTAAGAAATTTTAATTATAGTGTGAGGCCTGGAATGGGGTACACTCAGTCTCGTGAGGCGAAACGGAGAAGAGGCGGGTTCGATTCCCACCTCAGCGGTCTTGGAAGAGACTTTCCGTGGTTTCCCCAACTTCTACTCCAGGAGAAAGCTGGGATGGTCGAAACTTAAGGCTACGGCTGCCTCCTTCCCAATAACTAACCGCGTGGCACTACAGCCCATGAAGGGCCTAGGCCGACCAAGCGACCGCTGCCCAGCCATTTGGCCGGCAGATATTGGAGTGACGTAAGGTCAGCGCGTCAGAGCGCTTCAGCCGTTAATCTTAGTTTTCGTGACCTGGGCGCTGCCTCACTGTCAGACAGCTACTCAATCGCCCTCACGAGGCTGAGTGCACCCCGTTCCAGCCCTCACATCAGTTTCTAAAATCCCTGACGGAGCCGGGGATCGAACCCGGGGCCTCCGAGTGAGAGGCAGGTGCGCTGCCTCAACACCACGGGGCCGGCCCTCCTTCCCAATCCTATCCCCAATTTTCAAATGCACACACTTGTACAGTCATCAGAATAACACAAGTTATCACACAAATTACACACACAGCCAGATGGACGAGTCTATGTGACCATGCATGAGATAATTTCGAAGTGAAATGCCATGTCCTGTGGTTCGAATTCCACGTAAAAAGGACGTCTCGTGGCTCATGATAGCGCGATTAACGGTCACGTTAAACTACAAGTTTCCTTCCTTCCTTCCTTCCTTCCTTCTTTGTAACCACGTTGTCGCAGCTCCTATAATAAGCAATAACAGCAGAATGATAAGTTCTGTTTGAAAACACAAATATCTCGGAGCATTCATGGGTTCGTAGAAATTACTTGAAAACCAATGTCAGAATGTGTCGATATTAATCATTTTTTTTTATAATTAACTTTGTCAATATGAACCCAACAACATTATTAATGTACCTTGCCACGGTGGGTGAGTGGTTAACGTCTCGGACTACCAACCCCAAGCTTGCAGGTTCGCTCCTGGCCGTGGTAAGTGATTTTTGAAAGGCGACAAAAATGACGGCACGCATGTTATACGTTGTTGGCATGTTAAAGAACCCATATTGAATTCAGTAGGCCGTGTTCGTAGTGGCAAAATTAATCTCGGGATTTTCGGCCAACACAAAAGTACCTGCAATCTCTACTAGAAAGCGCTATAGTGTCAAGGAGCTTAGATATCTAACCTCCTTGACTTTCATAGCGTACCAAGGAATGACTAAATTCGACATGGAAGTTGCCCTCTGGGTGAAAATAACAAAGATTGCACCTGGCACCCGAGGCAATACGATATTATTATTATTATTATTATTAATCAAATAATGTTATTAATGCAGCCAATGGCCATGGGTCAGGGAAGGGGTTTTGAAATGTAATCGGCCATGAACCTGTTCAAAGGAACCGTCCCAGTATTTGCCTGGGGGTGTAATTGGGAAATCACGAAAGCCATTTTCAGGACAGCTGAGGTGGAATTTCAACCCACCCTCTCTCTCCCGATGCCAAAGCTGCGCCTTAACGCCACCTTGGTCGGTATTATTAAACTAATATTAGCAAGTTGTACAAAATAATTGCCAGTAGTTGTGCCTCGAGTTGTGATGTGTTCTGTAATCTCGTGCCCCCTGGAGCCCGCTGACAGTGATATGCCCACCGTGTCTGGGGGAATGTGACAGGCGAAACCAATCCTCAGTGGGAATAATTATGTTAAGTTCAACCAAATTCACTTCGGGCTGGTGATTGTACCGTACAGCTCTGAGTTGCAGCCTCGGTGGCGAGCAGCTAATCAGTCCAAGCTTCATTGCCCACGAGTTGTAGGAACCTATTTCCAAACCTCCGAAATTTTACCGAGAAATGCAAACTTATGAAACCTTTTGTGATCTCGGATTACATTCCCAGCTCTGCCTGAGGTTTGGAGCGTGACGCACCCATCCTCGTGAGGAATGGGTTCGACCCCATTCTAGAAATGGCTTTCCGTGATTTCTTACTTTTACTCCAAGAAAAATATCAGAAAGTTTGCTACCTTAGGGCTAAGTGGCCACTCCTAGCTGCAAATACTAAAACAAACACTAATCTAGACACCACATAGACATAGGTTATGACACAAATTCTAAACACACAGAAGTACACGGGGATAATGACCACGAACAAATCTCGTCGTACTAGGTCAACCCTCTTGGAAGCTGTATGTCTAACAAGAACCGCAAGGGGTGAGGAAATCTTAACAGGGTTTCATTGGAGAATATGATCCTCAAGATTGAGGGAGCGAGGGGTGGGGAAGCAATATTTATTTCTGTTTCCCAATTCCAGTGTTCACGTTGAGTGGGAATGGCTCATCCTAATAGGTAGTAGTGCAATAAGGAGACGCAGTTAGATATGAAGCATAGCAGTAATAAAGCATGGAAACTGCTGAAAAATCTCAGCGGTGACCACACTAGAGTTTCTTCTGAAATGTCAAATGTAACCCCTGATCAAATAGCTCATCATCTGCAACTAAATGGCAAAACCAAAAGGCGATCTGTGAGAACCAAGTTCCAAAGATATGTTGAAGAAAATTATTCTATTGCTTGCCCTTCCACTTTAGCAGAACTAGACGTCGCCATGCGTTGCATGAAGAATAATAAAGCTCCAGGACTAGACGACGTACGAGTAGAACAAATAAAGTGATTCGGACCAGGCACTAAAAAGTGGATTTTAAATCTAATTAACAACTGCATCTCCATGTTACATATACCCAAAATCTGGCGTAAAGCTAAACTGGTTGCCTTATTGAAACCTGGAAAAGATCCGACCGACCCCAAGAATATTCGACCAGTCTCGCTTCTCTGTCATCTCTACAAACTGTTGGAAAGAATGATCTTGAACCGCATATCAGGATATGTAGACCAGAACCTCATTTAACAACAGGCAGGATTTCGCCCGGGGAAATTATGTTGTGGCCAGATCCTCAACCTAACTCAGCATATAGAAAATGGGTACGAGAGAGGGCAGATTACAGGCGTAGCATTCGTAGATCTAACAGCTGCATATGACACAGTTAATCATAACAAACTCGTAAGGAAAATTTATACCATCACCAAGGACTACCGATTAATGCAGTTCATCCAAAGTCTACTAAAAAACACACTGTTCTTTGTCACCTTGAATAGCAAGAAAGGCCGATGGAGAGTCCAGAAGAACGGCCTTCCTCAAGGCAGTGTGCTGGCACCGTTGCAGTACAATATCTACACCAATGACCAACCTGTCGGAACGAACACAAGATCTTTCATTAATGGCGACGACACAGCAGTTGCAGCCCAAGAAGGATGTACGTTTGATGAGGTGGAAACAAAGCTGAATGCAGCCCTCGAAGTCGAGTACTATGACAATAACCACCTAAAACCTAACCCAACAAAAACACAGGTCTCTGCGTTTCACAAGCTAGGAAGAAACTGGAAGTAACTTGGAGGGAAAATCGACAACACTGTGGCATCCCAACATACCTCGGAGTAAAGCTCGACCGCTCACTCACGTTCAAAGACCATTGCGAGAATATGAAGCTCAAAGTCAACAGCCGAAATAATATCATACGCAAGCTCACTAACAGCACATGGAGGGGGGCTCAACCAAGTGTACTACGTACGTCTGCTCTAGCTCTATGTTTCTCCACTGCAGAATATGCAGCACCAGTCCGGCAGAACTCCGCACACGCCACGAATGTTGACATCGCTCTCAACGAGACAGGCCGCATTATAACAGGTTGCATACGACCAACTCCAGTTGACAAAATTTACCATCTTATAGGAATAGCACCTCCGGATATTAGACGAAGAACAGCGGCAGAGGTTGAGAAGAAAAAACAGGAAATGAACCTAGGCATCCCATGTTTGGAAGTGAAGCAACACGTCCCAGGCTGAAGTCAAGAAAGAGCTTTCTTAGAACAACTGAAGCAATTGCAACATCTTCCGCTCGCCGTATAGAACTATGGCGAAACAAGACACCTGGGAGTAATGGCCAAAACCGAACGGAAGAGCCGGCTGCTGGTTTTCAACTATCTTATCAGACGTGGAAAACTTTGAACAGACTGCGAACTAGAATGACGCGGTGCAAACAAAATTTGAAGCGGTGGGGCTACATTACTGAAGGTGCAACTTGCAAATGTGGAGAAATTCAAGATGTTTAACATCTCTTGGTCTGCCCGAAATTGCCTGAAGCCTGCACACTAGATGACCTGGTTTCACCAAATGCTCCTGCAATCAAGACTGCCGAATTCTGGGCCTCAAAATCAATTTGATATGTACACAATCTGTGTGTATATTGTAAATAAGGTCGATCCTCAGAGTAGCTGAACGTTTGATTTCTGCAGGATGGCTGGTAGCCACTGAGAGACGTGAAAAACTGGGTGTGTGAACATAAAGTAATCTAAGAAACGGAAACAATTGATAGCTTTTCAGTCGGTCAACACAATGTAATCCCAATTACTGGGACATGCAAAAAATAAACTGAAAATAAATACAGTACATGTGTTTTGAACTACAGAAAAGGGAGAAAACCAAGGGGTGACATGTTTCTCTCGTCAAGCGAGCATCATCAAATCCAATATATACAAGGCAATGACACTCGCTAACGGTCACTGCCCTCAAAACACAAACACGAACACAAAACCTTGAAAGTTTTGCAGCTATCACTGGTAACACACTAAAGCGTTAAGCATCTGAAAAACGAACTATCTAAGTATCTATAATGTTGCAAGACTGAAAAATGACGATCCCATCAACAATCAGTCTCCCTCCAATAAATAATATATCACTGTTGCTGTGATGCCCTTAAGCAATAAGTTCTAAACTACTGTACCTAGAAATGTATTTGAATGCAGAAATGAGCTACAAGTACTCTGCTGAGATGATGGTGGAAAGCTTGAGCTGTAACATACAAAAACAGTGGTTCAGTAATGGGTTGAAAGATCTGATATGGAGACTGATCTGATGTAAAGAAAAACATGTATGATGATGATAATTGTTGTTTTAAGGGGCCTAACATCTAGGTTATCGGCCCCTAATGGTTTGGATGATCGTGAAGTTGATAATGAAAAATAAACTACAACTAAAACTAACTACTAACTTATATACTAGAAGAAGAAATGGAAAACAAAAGGAGAATAAGGCAAATAAAGGACAGGTGGAAAAGAAATGTCCTCAACCCTCGAAGAAGGCGGATTGAGAGACTTTGAAGGATGGAGAGCCATGAAAGGCAGATAGGAAAGTGAAAGAGGAGAGGGTCCACCCCACAGGTAAAGGATAAAAGGGGGAAAACCGGACCCAGCTCAGGAATCCCTCGTGGTCGCCAACTCCCGAACTCACCAGCCGTGAGCCCCTGAGGTTGTAGCAATATCCAGGGTGCACCAGAAGTGGAGGGGCTACACACACCCGGCCTCCTTGAGGGCCTTGAGCAGAAGGCAGGAGGTAACATGAAAAGAAAAAGAAGGCTCACCCCTCGCAAAAGGAGGGTATCAGAAAATATGAGACAAGGGCCAATTAAGGCGGGAAAGGAAGAGATTCCCTAGGCCTCGGATACCCTAATACCGTCGGGGTCGGAAGAGAACAAGAGTTGACCAAGTGAGGTCGACAGGAAAGAAGACGGAGAGGAGCCCGGCACAAGTAAGTGGAAGGAATGCCGGACACAGCTGGGGCCCCGTAGTCGCCAACCCACCTCCCACTATATGTGAGCCCCTGGGGGAAAATGTATGTATAGCCACAAATCACTTTTGTTTATAGTTTTGGGGCGTGGAGATTTTATAAAAGCAGTTGAAAACATTTTAAATTATGTAAGAATGATGTACCGTATCCAAGTTTACATTCAAACAATAGTGAACTAACGAAGGAAATATATACATCTTATTCAATGCAAACCCAACTAGAGTTCAAAGAAAGAATTGATGTAAAAGGAGAAGAACAGCGAAGTCATTTGCCTTTCACCCAAGAATGAAAAACATGTTTTAAGAATATTATCCTGTGGTCATGCGAACCATTTCCTGCGTATCCTGAACGGTCTACCTTAGTCATCCTGTCACGGCCAAGGTCAAGGATCAAAACAAGACAACAAGCAGTCTCAAGAGCGGGACATGAACTCACAACACAACCCAATGTAGATCTTGGTAGGTTGTGATAAATTACCAGGCCTACTGTACTTTCCTTGTTTTGATTTTTTTTCTTTATATGCTACCTACCCCCTTCTTTCTTCCCAACCATACCCACTAGCACAAAGTGGCATAACGTCTTGTCACCAAGTTTCTAATTAGAATAAAGATGATCCTTTTGCAGAAAACGAAAGTACCACCTTGATGAGAT
The DNA here is from genome assembly GCA_946902985.2 of Meconema thalassinum. Lineage (NCBI taxonomy): Eukaryota > Metazoa > Arthropoda > Insecta > Orthoptera > Tettigoniidae > Meconema > Meconema thalassinum. The sequence goes on along the minus strand of OX336393.1, from coordinate 394,465,566 downwards.
TAAGTTAACAGGGATAATGTCTTGAAAACATTTCGGTTTGCCAAACGACAGGGTTTCAGACCTCGTTATATCGGCAAAATATGGCTCAGGGGAATCCCACATACTGCACCCAATAGTGCATGTTCGATGAGGAAATTGAACACCAGGAAGATCGATATGAGGCGAGGTGCACTGGAACAGCACCGAACGTACCGTACTTGACAATTATATTGTTAACTCTTTCAACCTCGCTGGAAATTTATATTTGTGTGGTATTCAACTTGTGGATGATTTGTATATGTTTGGAATATTTTAGTAATTACACAGAAATATTTTGGAATTTTTGGCACTATTTGATGCCTTTATAACATCGCAGAAAGGCGAAACATGAATTTAATAGAACGCATGATGCATGTTGTAACGACACCAGTTCCGTTCGTTACCCAGGAGCACTTCTTCTAGTACGTCTCGTGAAGACTGAACTTGTTTTTGTTCGAGTGACAAATGTAAAGATTGTAATGGTGATGAATCCGACAATAACGCATCCTTGTACGGTTTACAACAGGAATTGCGTGAGGGGAAACTACGAGAGTGTTGAAGGCCGTATTTGGCGTATATTTATATAAGTGGTGAGACTTACAATAACATGGTTGAAATTGATGGCCACAATTCTAGTACGCTAGAGGTACTTTACTTAGAACGATAATTTGGAAGAACATTGGTGAACGTTAATGTGTTGAAATGTTATAACATGTGCTACACTAAATTTGAACAATTTAAATAGGACTGAAACAGTGGCTTGTATAATCTAAATGGACCACGTGTTCTGCATATTTCGATGTACCAGTTTTTAGTGAACATATCACACAAGTGGCGGAGTGTATATAGTAATTTGATAATCCGCACTGTAGATTCAGTGAGTTCCTGATTGAGAATAATATTAGAATCTGTGTTCCAAATCTTCGCACTACGAATACCTTCCACAATATGGAAGTTACCCTTATTAAAACTGGACAAACCATGGGTGATTCTAATATGGAAGGAAGGATGAAATACTAAGTACCATGGATTGGGGGAACTAACGATTCTAATTCACGCATGATCCAATGAGGAGATGGCAGGAATCGAAGCCAGAGCTCGCTACGCCACCTTAATGCGAGGCTCAAACCATGCCAAGTATCGATCCGTAAGTGAAGGCATGTTTTATGTACAAATCTTGTTGAGGGTTGGAGAAGGATCTTGGAAGGGCCATTTGAAACCAATGGCTCCCCAAAATCCTTGTATAACGGGCACAATACACAACCTGTGAACGCCATGTCTCATCCACATCAACACAGTGGTAATGCAGTTAGTTTTAATTTCAGCTTCGTATCTATTACATTTTTTCCTTTGTTTCTCGTACACTGTGTCCATAGTTGAGTTGAGGACTTATAGAAAATAATTCACACTTTCCAACACAATATCCAAATAAGAAATGCACGGTTTAAACAACAACAACAACAACAATGAAAGAATGTACTTCGAGTGCCTGACGTCACACCCCGCCACAAGATGGTCGCCAATTCCGAGCGGAGAAATACCGGCTCAGAGCGCGGTAAAACTAGTGCAACTCAGGAACGTGTACGTTGTGTGTAGTGTCGTTTGACAAAGATATAACATTAACAGTAACAACAGTCAAAGAACAGCAAGAAACTGGATGGAAAAATGACGAGGCATGCAAAAAAGCCTCTGTGAGAGCAACAGATCGAGCCAATAAGCTGAACGCCTGATGTTCTTTTCATTTATAAAGTTTTGAAAATGAGACAAGGGCTACGCCTGTCAACACTCGATTAATGAAACATATCTATTCATTTATATTTTTAAGATACGGTAAGTATTTTATCATTGATATTTATTTGAGTGCGAGGAACAAATTAACATCCGGACGAAACCGAAAAACTAGATATCATTGTAAAAAATTACTAGAAAAAATTAAATGACTCGCACGTTGAGCACTCTTACCAACCCTGCGAACACCCTGGCCCTCAGCAGTCGGGACCCGAACACTACCTACCCCGATACTTGGATCACTTGTTCTTGTTGTTGTTGTTGTTGTTTGTTTACGCCGACAAGTATTGGCGTTCTGGGAGAGTCAGTGGATATCTGACCCAATGCCCAATAAACCGAGAGCGAAGTACTCGCGTGTGGCGGAGCTCTTTCTGGTCACGGAGGGAGTCCGTCATTTTGTGCACGTTAAGGGTAGGTCATGCAGGATCCACCCACTCGTACTTAATGAGAAGGGAAGACTTTGTACCGAGTGAGTGGATCTTGATGACTTACGAAGAAACCTTCGTCTGCAGAATACACGCGACCTTATATTGTCGTGCTGGCTGCTGATCACATCTGCTATATCATGTGTTTCGTGACTCAAAGAGTTCGTTATTTTTAGTGTTATAATTTTCAAATTCGTTTATATTTGTTTAATTATTTTAGGCACATTTCATATTTAGGTATCCACCTCTAAATCTTAACTAAAATAAATTCATATTTTGTGTTCCAAGGGGCAGATAACCTCGCTGTTCCGCCCCTTAAGACAACAGTAACAAACTTGCTAACTTTTTTGTTGTTTTCATTGTCGATTTTTAAGGGGCTTTGTGACATCGTGGTCATGTATTCTTGAGTGTTATGTAGAATGTCTAATATAACGTGTGACATTGTGATGACTACTAGTGTGCGTGTTTCAAATTGTGGCTTGGATTTACCGTAGGTGGCCTCAATGTATGTGTCATACCGACATTACCTTGAGTACAAGTAGATAACCGCCGGGAAGCACTTCTAAGATGGCTGAGATAGGAATCGAATCCGCCTCTTCTCAGTTCTACATCACGAGGTTCAGTGAGCCCCGTTGCAGCCCTCAGACCAGAAGTAAACTCAGGCAGATCCTGGTGACAGCCAAGAATGCTAGTCACTACACTAGAAAGGAGGCAGTACGTAAGGCATACCGGTGCGTACCAATAGCTGAACGAAAGTGCAATCAATGAATGTGATGAACCCGTGTTATTAGTCATTCACCACATCTGAGTGCGCTGTGATAAACTCACATTCGAACGACCACGCACATCCAAAAATACCACAAGTTCCGCCCCACACTGACCAGCTAATTCCAACCGACCGCACGGGGCGGCATGTAGTGGCGTAACCGCGGGCAAACGGTCCTCGGGAGGGAACAACTGCGGCCAATTAAAATTTACACAGCCTATTCTGTGAGGTTCTCTTATCAACAGCTGTAGTTCATATCATGGCCTGCAAGACTCACATCCAGAACGTCAGATTGCAATACTACCGTACTCCTGCAATCGAAGAGGCCACACATTTCTGGGCTAATATTTGCGAAGAGCCCAAAGACCGCGATTTTTGGAAAGAAAATATATGAAATATTCTGGCGAGATTATAGCCCTGACATCATGGAGCACGAGTTAAAGGAAGCGAATCTACATACACAGATCTGTATCTAAGTCTCTAATGAACTAGAATGTATAGGCCTAGATGACGAACACTTGTTGCTATGTTAACCACCGTGTCGGACCTAATCATACCCATGTTAATATGTATGGGTTCGACTGTTTTATGGAGCCAGTCACACTTTTTACAGTTGAACCCATATCTTCTCTTCGTAGATATGACTGCCTTGTACTGTCCATAGTTTCTTTGCTTGCCTAACAATATTTATGAGAATTTTAAATGAAACAGTCGTATCTTCCTTTGGTATTCTACGACTGTTGGTCAGTTGAACATTGCCTAAGTTGTAATACAAAGTCGGTGCATAGCGCGCTATAATTCATCAAATTCCAGTTTTTCTTTCATTTCCTAGTTCTGCTAGTTGATATTGAGCCCGTATGGCTCATGGTCAGTGATATCTTTATTTATCTTCAAGTTGGTGTTAATCCAGGATGAGCCTCTTAACTTTGAGATCGATCATATCACAACTTTGACTACGGCAGTGGACATATACACGTAATTTTTGTCCGCAAGCATAATTTCCCATTATCAATGTTACGCCACTGGAATTGGCAATATGTTGAACTGATTTGAGATTTTTGCATAGTCCTGGAAATATAAATTTAATAACGCAAGACATGCGATGAAATTAACTCGAATTCACAGTTGCTAAATGACTAGTGTCCTTTCGGAAAACTCTAGCAACGTCACGGGGAGACAACTACTCTACTTTTGATCTGCGTGAGAGACGGGCGCGAAATTGTGTCTGCAGAGGAATGTGTGAGTCTGATAATATTATTGTGCTTCGAGGAAGTGATAGTAAGTGTTACGTGAATATCAAACACGTCATAAACTCTGTCTGCTCTACAGAGTGCAATCGTTAGCGATATTTCGCTTCTTTATGGTGTAAATTTTATGAAATGTGGAAACCACATGATCTCAGTGCGAACGTCGAAACCACGAGGTGGCTGTGTAAAAATCCTATTATATCATAAGAACATGTCAAGTGAAAATTTCAATTGGCTACGATATTTGTTATAGTAAATTACCACGATCCGAATTTACTGAACTTTGAGATTGATGCAATTTGACTCTAATTGTGCTGCGCAGATAGTCAGTGAAATAGACCTCATTACGCCAGTGGCATTCACAAGTTTGAATATTACAACATCAGGGCTATATTGCCAAATCATCTTTAAATTTATCTACGGTGACCGTCCAGAACTTCATGTTCGAAACTGATGACTTCATGGAGATGAGGTGTATAAAGTTCCGGCGTATCCAGACCAATTTCGAGATGTTATAATTTTCATCCACATGAGGGGGTAGCCCGAGCCTAGGCCCGCACAATGAAAGGAGGATAATACAGCAGCCCAGAGCTGAAACCCAAGCTCAATGCCCAGGGCTCAAAGGCAACATCAAAATGACTACGATGCTAACGTGAGTTTCTAACCATCTACAAAACCCATGCCGAGGCCTAAAACTATGTTGACTAGAATTAATGTAGCATTCAAAATCAACCTTCGGTAGGATTTTACGTTATGTTAATATGTCTATCACATAACCTTTCAGCTCATTTCTGCTTGCTCTGGTCAGATGTTATGCCAGACGACGTTACGTGTGTGTAGGCGTTCGCCACGTGTACGCACGTTCTCCAATCTTGACAGGAGAGAATGCCAGTATTCTCTTATAAAAACCCAAATTGTAAATATTGACAGTATGAGGCTATGAGGCTACGTTACCAGAATTATTTTTCGTTTTCTACATGTATTTTTGACGACAGTTAGTGCAGTGGTGCAATTGTGCTAACTGAAATATTGATTTTGATGAACTTTAAGATGTCAGATGTGGACACAGAACCTTGTAAGGTCAGGCTGTGTGATGGCCCATTCTATGTATCAGTTTGATAACACGTAAGGTAATGGTGTTGTTATTCATGAACTACCGTGCTTTGGGAGAACCTTACCTTTTACTCTTCATGTATTTGATATGTTTAATGGAACACTACAAACTGCGAGACTTGGGATTCTCTTTACGGTACTCCAATACCTTTGGAACGTCGGGCAACATTCCAATAGGGAGTGAGATATCTTTATTCCACTATTCTTTGTTTTTTTCTTGTATTATAACGACAAGCCTCAGAACAAGTCAATCTTAATGCTTATGTAACTATTCTAATGTGTGTGTAAAGTGTTTCACGAGCCAGCAGATAGGGCTGTCTGAAAGCTGCTCGTTTTAAATGAAAGTGTAGCATGTTTTGAAAGCACGATAGAGGCCAGTGACACACACAGTAGCCGAGAAACAGTCAAGCCTATGTTGAATGCTAGCGGCTGATTTGCAACGTTTGTGAGACGACGAATAAGTTATAGACTTGGACTACATCAATTCTGTAACTAGCTCCAATGCTAATTACTCGAAGAGAATTACGGTCGCATTTCAATGCACTATTATAATTTGTAGGAGACTTTTATGTCTGTATTTTTGAGACAAGCTTATGCTTACGGTGAGGTTTATATGTACAAGTTTATGAGTATTCAAACTAGATGGAACTTTTCACTCTACTCAAATATGATTGACCAAGAGACCATAAATTCAGAAGCCAAGTAATTGTAGTGCCTGTCATAATGGTAAATATGAGGACGACATATTTCGCCCACATTATTGAGGTATTTTATTCCGGCGATGATGATAGGATGTTGCATCACATCGACTGAGGTCTAGCGAGACAGTGGGTCAAAATCGAAATCTAGCAGGAAAAAAATATTTATTTTCATAATTAGAAAATCAAAATTTATTACTTCTACAGCATTCTCATATAATTGCCGCTCACTATTCTGGGATACAAACGCATCTTAGTGTAAATCTGTCACCATTGTTGGAACAGTCTGAATTGGAGGGTGAATGTGAGTGGCTGTGGTTTGGTTGTCTTTCTGGTTAGTGTGATGCTTTAAGATGGAACATGCAGCTGAAGGCATGATCTTTGTAATGTGTTTCAGTTATTAATGGGCGAATTGTTACGTAATTTTAGCTCTATGTACATTTGTAATATTTAACTATTCTTTTTAAAATTATATTTTCACTTAGATTTTTAGTATGTCGCGTCACTCTGCGTCACTTTCTACTTATTGTTAAAATGGAGATAAAGTCTTGTAGTTTACGCCTGTTATAAGATTTTTTTGCATCTATTTGCAACTTACTTAGTTATTTTAAGTTTTAGAAGATGCCGCGCGACCATTTCTCACACGTTTACAACTGTTTGAAGCACTGGATTCAACGAATATGCCAAAAGTGGAACTTTGTGACTTTGTTAAAAGTTAATTAGGGGTAGAAAATTATTCTGAAGAGATAACTGAATGCTCTATCCCACTCTTAGTCATAGACAATTTCTTGCATGCGTATACGTAGCTTAAGAAGGTCTTAACTGATGCATATTATGAAGAAAACAAATTATATACGTTGCTTTCATTCTAAATTCATGATTAAAACGAATTAATTTTGTCCCCCTAGATTTCGATTTTGACCCACTGCGCAGTGTGCTGCGCCATTTTCGCTAATTGTAGCGCATGTTATTGTATTAACCGTGAGTGTGATAATGATGTGTTTTTTTAGTACAGACAACACCACTTCAGTGTATTTGCTGTTGTTCCTTTGTATCAATACGGTCATAAGGCACAACTAAATCATACTATGAGGGAATAACCATGACAGTAAACTGAAATTAAATAGTAATATCTAACTAACTTAAACCAACATTATAATTCGAATAAATTAAATCAGAAGTGAATCTTTCTGAACATGAATTATACTTTATTAAATGACCGACACCTGGTACAGCTAATTATTAGAATTACAGACATTTTAGGACTGCTGACACGATCTTCGAGACTACTAGTTGCAATGTCGCGGTAATTCAGTATTTGTGGACACTTGACAACTATGTGGGGTATAAAGCTTTGTAGCTATGCCACCACCTACATCAACATGCATTTAGATTACAATTCAATGCAAGGAGTATTGGATAAGCGTAGGGAGGAGTGTTTATTATTATTATTATGCCTTTAGAAATTAAGAGTGTTCCCCTGTATCACGTGTGTAATAGCTTAATGTTTTTTTATAGACTGGTTGCTTTTTAGTTTGTTTTTCTTTGCCACAGATGCTTATCATCTGGTGTTAACTTTAATCAGGACTTAGCTAGCGAAATAAATTTAAAATGTAAATGTTAGGTGTGACACCTTCGTAACCTAGCCGGCCCCGTGGTGTTGGGGTAGCGCGCCTGCCTCTCACCCGGAGGCCCCGGGTTCGATTCCCGGCTCTGTCAGGGATTTTAAAACTGACGTGAGGGTTGGAACGGGGTGCACTCAGCCTCGTGAGGACAATTGAGTAGCTGTCTGACAGTGAGACAGCGCCCCGATCACGAATACCAAAATTAACGGCCGAGGGCACCCGACGCGCTGATCACGCGTCACCCCATGATCTGCAGGCCAAATGGCTGGGCAGCGGTCGCTTGGTCGGCCTTAGCCCGTCATGGGCTGTTGACAATCGTAACCTAGCGTAATTGGTGCAGGTAAATGTAATTTAAACTCTAGTTGCTGTAGGTCCATTAACAGTCTTTCCTTGCTGTAAATTCAGTATGTGATTATTCGTATTTTGCAATTACATATTTTCTGTAATTGTTCATGGACTGGATTACGTGTCACATCCTAATTTTTTTAACTTCCTTCATATTTGTAATTAGGACATTCCAAAGGGTTAGTTTAACATCAGTTTAAAGAACAGTTATCCAATTATTTATTTTTATTTTTGCGGACTATCCGGATTATGAACCCTCTGAGGTAGGACATGGATTTGTTGTGTTTCAATAAATTGTTAACGAATTCTACTTAAGCCTGGACTATTCATTCCTAGATTTTCTTTTCTTTTCGGGGTGTGTTACCTCGGGAGTGTCTATGACTTTTCTCTCATTTGACCCGATACCCCAGGTTATAGACTAAGTCTCGTGCCGGAGCTGGTCTAAGGACAGATCCCATCCTCTCAACGTGTGGGTCCGGAGGGTGAGGAAGTCGGGAAGGCCATCCGCTCCAGATAGTCCCTTGAAGACCTTCTCCAACGGGCACAATATCTCGATAAACACAGTTGTTAGTTATTGTTGGTTGAAGGGGTGGATATCTGCCCCTAATAAAACAGACATATACAGGTAATACTGATGATGATGATGATGATAATGATGATCATAATTATAACAATAATAATAATGATAATTATGATCATAATAATAATAATGATAATGATAACGATGATGAATGATGATGATGATGATAATGTTGAAGATGATGATGAAGATTGTTGTTTTTAAGGGCGGAGCATGCATAAAACAGTGATTAGTACAGTGTGTTACGTGGAGTTCTCAATACAGTACTGTATATTTGGACGCATAAAGCCTACTGTAATGAGACATGAGTTGGCATATGTTTCATCGCCTACAAATAACAGTTATTTAAAGCATTTACGACAGATATCCATTTTGTCAGTTATTTTTCAGCCTCGAGAGTACATCATTCCAGTATTGACTTACGCCTGTCAGACTTGGTACTTAACGGGCCAAGCAAAATCGAGCATTAGAAGTGTGCCAGTGGAGAATGGAGAGGAAAATCCTAGGCATTTCACTGAGTGATTGAGTTTCTAACAAGAGACTCCAAGAAGTCACGTATTTGGTGAACGTCGCGCAGCAGGCCGCCAGAATTAAGTGGAAATGGACAGGGCACGTCGCTAGACTTATCCAGAGCAGATGGGTGCCAAGAGCAAAATTGTGGGACCCATACAAAGGCAAAAGAAGTCGCGGTAGACGACGACGGAGGACGGATGACTTCCGACAGTTTCTAGGACCTCACTGGTTTAGGACAACAAGTCGTAGAACGGATTTGATGGAGTTAGAAAGACGGTGGTTCAAGTAAATGTGGGAATTGTTCACTGATAAAAGTGCTACGAAGTAAGTGTATAGTCAAATAATTTGAACGGGCACAAGATTAGTGTGAAATTGAGTTCTACGTGTAGACTTAGAGATGAAGTTAAGTCAGAGCATTATGACTATCATAGTGACAAAATCAACCTTTCGAGGAGGCCTTTGCCCTTCTAGGGACACTACATGCCTTATCAATTAATTAATTAATTAATTCATTCATTCATTCATTCATTCATTCATTGAAGTGTCGAATATGATATGAGGGTCTTTGACGAGCCGAGGTTTAATTTTTTTGTTTTCTTAATTTTATTCCAGGCAAATGCAGGGAATCGCTGAAGGCCTCCGCCACTACTTCCAAATCCTAGTCTCAACTGCAAATACACAGTCTTCATACTCGGGGCTACATGGTCACCAGCTGGGCTCGTTGCTCACACAAAGGTATTTCAAATTAATACATATTATATATATATGAATAAATACGTATATAGAAGTTAATTATTGATGTTCACATTGAATTTATAGAGCAAATATTCTCAACTCATGATAAAATACATACTGCTATACCTAATAATAAATGCATTAAATTAAATTATAAAAGCTACATCAAATTAGCGCGATGTGGATTATAAAAAAAATATGTTACAAATTGGACTTTTTTGTGCAATATCAGAAAAGAGAACATTGAATTAATATCAAAGCGTGTGGACATATCTACCATTGCCATTCAAAATGTAATAGTTTCCAGGGATTGTAGCGATAGCTCGTCAACTAGGATTCCAAACAATTTAATTTATAGCAAAAAATAATACAAATAAAATAAAAGATAATAAAATAACTCCTCCTGCAGTACCACTGGGTAGTGTAGCCGCCAGTTTCATGTCCAGGTAAAAGAAGAGGGTTGGCATAAGGACGAATATCCCACCGTAAAACAATTGCCAAGACACTGAAGGCTCTCTGAGGCTAAACATATGAATTGTACTATCTTAACTTAAGCACGTTTCTCACCTTCATGCATATGAGAAAACTCAAACGGAAAAAAATAAAAAATACCCCAGGTAGTAACAATTCCCCCGGTCCTCAGGAAGCCGAATACAGACCAACGGACTCTATGTAGTCTGCACCCACGTGCTCAAAGAAGAAGTCGGAGTCTACGGAAATACTTGACACGCATACATCTGAGAATTTCGCATTCTTAACACGTGTCAACAAATTTTATACATCCTTGCGACTCACAAAAAAAAAACTCATCTCCAGGAAAGCAAAGATTACTGTATCCGTAGACATTATCAAACTGTGATTAGACTAGTATCATTATTATATTCTGTGGAGTGTCTAACATTTCGAACACATGGCCTGCTTGTAAAACTGCCAATTAAGTAAAGGAGGGGTTTCGAAAAATTAATGTCCCCAACGTCAAAACTGGTGTTTACAGACTTTGGAGCAACTTAGAAGTACACACATCACACATAAAATATATCACAAAATGAAACGAAGGATAACCTTTCACGCTCACCTCTTCAGATTCCCAGTTAAACGAACTTTTAAACGTTTCAGAAGTCTCACAATTATTCCTCCTTGGCTGGTAGAGATCGGTAAGGACCTTCTAAAAGAAGGAATTTTTGAATCAGACATTCAACTCCGAACACCACTCAAACGAAAAACTTAAACAGAAGTCACAGCTTGACTAAAGCATGTTAATTCCGATGCTTGAAAGGAAACACACTCCGAAATGATGAACGCCTGGTGGGCTCGCAAGAGACCTCGCGGTCTAACTATGAAGAGAATACTACAAGACTAATAATAATAACAACAACAGAGGGTCAAAGGCAGCAATTCTAAAATTTCTTGTAAACTTATGTATTTCTTTAACCCTTTATACGGTAGACTAAATATTTCTAATTCATATATATATATTTAAATTTTCATTTCAGCTCTAAATTTTAGCCTACTTTCGATTTTTGCAAAAAATGAAAGTAGACTTATGAGATCAACACAGGGCGAAACAAGATGTTCAGTAAAGAACATATAGCCTACTTTCTCCTAAATGCATGGGTATTGTTATAACTCTTTGTCCTTTTCAAGGAGTATAATTGAATGTTGGTTGTAGTAGCTTGTTGAAATACAACGTGCTATAGGGATATTAAACATGAATGTGAGGTGCCCTTTGCTAGTGCTACCTCTGTAAAAATGTCATTCAATTCGGTTTCACCGTGTTTGAATTGATATGGGGAATGGATGTGCACACATACATGGCCACTATTTGCAAACTATTGGTCTGATATCCTTGTAGTCAGTCATAAGATGCTTTCCACAAAAAGGCATGTTGATGCAAAATCTGGTAGAGATCAAATTATTAGGATGGTCGTAATTTGATTTAAGCTTTTAACATTTGGGTGGCCGTCATTCCGTTTCCGTCAAGATGGCGGCAATATAAAACATGACACTGAGGTGCCCTTTGCTAGTGCTACCTCTGTACCAAATTTCGTTCAATTCGGTTTCACCGTTTTTGAATTGATAGGGAGAATCGATTTGCACACATACTTGGCCACCATCTGTAAACTATTGGGCTGATGATCTTGCAGTTTGGTCAGAATATGCTTCCTACATAAAGATATGTTGTTGAAAAATTTGATCGGGACTAGATTATTAGGTTGGTCGTAATTACATTTTAGCTATTAACATTTGGGTGGCAGCGATTACGTTTCCGTCAAGATGGCGGTGGTATAAAACATGACACTGAGGTGCCCTTTGCTAGTGCTACCTCTGTACCAAATTTCGTTCCATTCGGTTTCACCGTGTTCGAATTGGTAGGGGGAATCGATTTTCACACAAAGATGGCCGCCATCCGAAAAATATTAGGCTAATGACCTATTAGTTTGCTCAAAGGATGCTCCCTTCATAAAGGTATGTTGTTGCAAAATCTGGTAGAGATCAGATGTTTAGGTTAATCGTAATTTGATTTAAGCTTTGAACATTTGTGTGGCCGCCATTACGTTTCCATCAATATGGCGGTGATATAAAACATGACACTGAGGTACCCTTTGCTAGTGCTACCTCTGTACCATTTTTCGTTCCATTCGGTTTCACGGTGTTCGAATTAAGAGGGGGAATCGATTTTGACGCAAAGATGGCCGCCATCCACAAACTATTAGGCTAATGACCTATTAGATTGGTCAAAGGATGCTTCTTCCATAAAGGTGTGTTGTTGCAATATTTGGTAGAGATCGGATGATTATGTTAGTCGTAATATGATTTAAGCTTTGAACATTTGTGTGGCCACCATTGCGTTTCTGTCAAGATGGCGGCGATATAAGACATGACACTGATTTTCCCTTTGATAGTGCTACCTCTGCACCAAATTTTGTTCCATTCGGTATCACCGTGTTTGAATTAATAGGGAGAATCAATTTTGACACAAAGATGGCCTCCATCCGCAAATTATTAGGCTAATGACCTATTAATTAGGTCAAAGGATGCTTTCTCCATAAAGGTATGTTGTTGCAAAATTTGGTAGAGATCGGATGATTAGGTTAGTCGTAATTTGATTTAAGCTTTGAAAATTTGTGTGGCCGCCATTACGTTTCCGTCAAGATGGCGGCAATATAAAACATGACACTGAGGTGCCCTCTGCTAGTACTACCTCTGTACCAAATTTCGTTCCATTCGAATTCACCGTGTTTGAATTAATAGGGGGAATCGATTTTCACACAAAGATGGCCGCCATCCGCAAACTATTTGGCTGATAACCTATTAGATTGGTCAAAGGAAGCTCCCCCATAAAGGTATGTGGTTGAAAAATTTGGTAGAGATCGGATGATTAGGTTAGTCGTAATTAGATTTAAGCTTCGAACATTTGTGTGGCCGCCATTACGTTTCCGTCAAGATGGCTTCGATATAAAACATGACACTGAGGTGTCCTTTGCTAGTGTTACCTTTTTACCAAATCCCATTCAATTCGCGTTCACCGTGTTTGAATTGATACGGGGGGACAGACATTCAGAGTACAAACACACTCACACACACACACACACACACAGAGAGACTCACACACACACACATACACACACATACACACACACAGACAGACACACTTTTTTTTCGCCCTGTGTTGATCTCATAAGTCTACTTTCATTTTTTGCAAAAATCGAAAGTAGGCTAAAAATGTGTGTGTGTATGTGTGTGTGTGTGAGTGTGTGTGTGTGTGTGAGTGTGTGTACTCTTAATGTCTGCCCCCCCCCTATCAATTCGAACACGGTGAACGCGAATTGAACCAAATTTGGTACAAAGGTACCACTAGCAAAGGACACCTCAGTGTCATGTTTTATATCGCCGCCATCTTGACGGAAACGTAATGGCGGCCAGACAAATGTTCAAAGCTTAAATCAAATTACGACTAACCTAATCATCCGATCTCTACCAAATTTTGCAACAACATACCGATATGGAGGGAGCATCCTTTGAACAATCAAATAGGTCTTTAGCCTAATAGTTTGCTGATGGCGGCCAATTTTGTGTCAAAATCGATTCCCCCTATTAATTCGAACACGGTGAAACCGAATGGAACGAAATTTGGTACAGAGGTAGCACTAGCAAGGGCACCTCAGTGTCATGTTTTATATTGCCTCCATCTTGACGGAAACGTAATGGGGGCAACACAAATGTTCAAAACTTAAATCAAATAACGACTAACCTGATCATCCGATCTCTACCAAATTTTGCAACAACATACTGTACCCGATACCTAGTTTAGGCTATCGGCTACGCCAGCAGACATTAAGCCGTAGTTGAGGTTTTGGGAAGAGTTAGGAAAAGATAGCGCCCAGATCGAGTCAAGAGGAATGTCAAGATGACGTAGTAGGTCTAGGATCAAGAAGGCACTGACATCCGTAAGAAGATGGAATTATGGATAGAAATGTGAATCTTTATTAAGATATGTATGGAATATGGTATTTAAACATCTTAGAAGAGAAGATATAACATGCATTACATGTGGAAATAATTTTAAGGAAGTTAGATAACCCTTAAGTTATTTTATAACGGAATAGCCGAGAGGATGAGGTTTCGAGAGTATAATTGTGACGCGAGAGCATAGTGGTGGGGTGAACGCCACATGTCTGCGCCAGCCGGATAAGAGTGAAGACAGTGCGGACACATTCAGTGGAGCTCTGTCAGCCGAGCAAGCAGGATCGAGCTCAGTAGCGCAAGCCAAACGCATGGTGAAGGTCGCGTAGCGAACCGAAACTGTCACGGCAAAGTGTAGGCGACAGTTTCAACATCGCCGAGCAGCGAACGACAAGCAGGTCGTTGATCCAGGTGGACTTGCCGAGCAAGCAAGCATAGACGGCCGGGATATGTTAGGACAGCATTGCAAGTAGTTGGAGACTTTATTCTAAGCTGCATTTCAACGCAGTCTGAACACAGTTTTTCTGAATAACATTACGACTATGCTTTTCATAACGCATTCCAAGTAACATTGACAATTTCAAGCAAACGGAATGTTGAAAGCATATGCACTGATGAACATTAGCTCGTGCATTAATGCATTTATTTCTTATGCGGTTTTATGAATTACCAAATATGAACACAACTAAAGGGTGTTTCATAAACTTAGACACTCTTTTTATTTTACGAAAGTGAGACTTAACAGTTATTGGAGATTGAACTTTCAATACTCAAACTGAACATTTAATGGAACAGTGGCGTAACGTAGAAGAGGAATAGGGGGTCCGCTGTTTCCATGAACTTTTTCGAGAGGATTTGGACAATATCCGCTATGGATAATCAGAAGTTCATCATGTCAGAGTAAACGCAGACAGAGACACGATGGCACCGCAGAGCGATGGATTCGATTCCTGACGAGAGGAGGTCCACCAGCTGATTCACTTGGGATTTCGAGGGCAATCGTCATTTCATGGATGGAATGATATTCACGCCGATCTTTCGAGAAATTCATTACGTAGGGAAAATCGACGATCTTGGAAATTTAATAACAGCTGATTATGAAAAGGTACTGTAAGAGTTATAACTACCTGATACGATTATTTTCATGAATACTGGGCACACATGTATATTTTTCTAATAGGAGTGATACGATTATTTAGACATGGTTTGACTTTATATGCTTCGAATTTGCTAGAATATGGCGTGACCATATGATATGGCAGGCATCATTATACGAAATTCTCACCATTGGTTGGCTTTATTAAGCAGATGTTTGATCTTTTAGACATTTTTCCAGCAAGGATATTTTTCATGAATAGTTTTTTTTATGTAACGAGTATTTCGAACTCGTGATCTGCAATTGATTATCTAAAATTACTTCGTCAGTTCATTGCATACTAGCGAGTGTGTATTATTCATCAGTAGGGATTTTTTCCATTGGATTGTTTGGAGATATTAAGAAGTTATTCACTTTAGTGAATGAATATCGCTTTTATATGACAACTAGAGACTTGTTGATTCCTATCTGGTACATTCACTCATATAGTCTACGAGATGGGGTCTTTCGTATTTATACGATTGTATGGTGGCTACTCATCTTACCCATCGTTTAGGGCACTATCATCTTAGTCGACGGGGCGAGGTCTTTCGTATTTATACGACTGTACGGTGGTTACTCATCTTACTTGCCATAGAGGGACTCATTTTTATCATCCGAGTGTACATGAGATTGTAAGTGAATCAAACAAGGAACTACTAGTCACATATCAGTCGAAATTTTGTTAAATAAAGTAACGATAAATGTCAGCAGGATTGCGTTTAGTAATTCTTGTTTGCCAATCCAATATTTTGTTGCTATACTCTTTTGAGAGTAATTTCAGTTTAACAGCTGGTACAGCTGATGCTTTTGATGATTTTTATAATTGTGTTTGATACCTTTGAGAAGGATTTACAGTAATTGAATCTTGTAAGATGAATCATTAATGGTCAGATTTATTTTAAGGCAGATCAGTATTGCAGATTTTGATATGAGAAATTATAGCACATTGGTGTTTTTCTGCGATGTGAATTATGAAATTGTAAGAGAATTTATGCTATTTGAAAGCAGATCTTGAATTACTGAGGTAATATTTTTCCAATTGTTTAAGAAGTTGTCTAGATGTGATCAGATTAATTACAGTTATTGGAGATTGTGTGCGTTGATAATTTGAAGCCAGTTATATATTTTTTGTAGATCATGCAACATGGTTAAGTGGAGTTTGTGATAGGCATTTTGTGGAAGTTGCCATGTGATAGTAGCAACGTTGCTAATGTATTTTGAGGCAGACATGAGGTCGTCGTACCCAGTCTAGCGTAATTGTTGAGATTCATGCTGTATGTGCTGAATATTTATGGAGTTTTTGTGGAATAATTGTTGTATTCAAATGTGATATTTGAAGAATGGAGGAGATATAATGTAGTTGTGGATAGTTAGATCCAACGTGATGTCGTGAAGGCAATAATATTTTTTGGCATGATAAATTAAATACGAGATATAACTTGGAAGTAATAAAACTGTAAGACAACGTTCTATAAACCATATTAAACAATTTGTTAGGAAATTAAACAAATAAATAAAGTTGATAATACAAGATTTTCTGAGAATAATAATTAATGAAATAATAATCTGAAATTTAAGCATATTAATGATCTGACCTAATGAAATAAAAATCAGAATGACTAGATGAAATAATGAAAATCTAGATAACCAGAAGATTGAAATTTAAATAAATTGATAAATTAAATTTTGGAATAAATCAATGAATTAAATAGATGGATGAATTAAAGATTGGATAAATAAACTGATTTAAATAAATTAATAGACGATTGTAATGATGATGAATAACTGAATTAGAAGGTGATAATTATTTAAAGAAGCTGATGATTAATGAATTTATATGGAATTAAATAAATTTAATTGAGATATAATTTGAGGAATTGCAACTTGAATTGAGGATTTAAATGATATAATGGTGATGAATTAATGATTCTGACAGGAATATGTAGAATTTTGAGATAAGAATTAATGTGAGAAATATTTAATGATGATGATGATAACGATGACCAATGAGCATTGAATTTTCTGTAATTCACAGATAAGTAATTATGAATGACAATGTAAATAGTGTAAATTAATTATTCGATGTTTAGGAGCATTTGACTAACATGTTCAACATTTAAATTATGCCATGCAAGCCATAAAATACTTGATATTTAAAATATGTGATTATAATATGTGTATGTTTAGACAGATTAATAACTTTTTCAAATCCACATTTATGATGTTAAATTAAAGAGAAATTAGGTCTCAGGTTTCACAAATGTCAGTGAAGAAAGACATAGTGCTACAGTGATCCTGAGAACCCAAGAGAACTTTAGAGATTTTTCTGTTCTCTGTGGATGAAATAATTTTTGATTAGAAAAGAGATGGTTCGATTTTTGGACAATGACAATTTAACGTTGGCATTCGACCATACTCTCAGGTAGGAGGTTTATTTAAAATGTCTGTCTGACTATCAATGTGAAATAAATTTGTTTTTATCTTAGTTGTGATCTGATGATGGTGTGATGTTCCTTTTTCTTTCCTTGTCTTGAGTAAGGCTTAACCGGAAAGGAAGTGGTTTGCTAGGAATTCAGTTGATGGCGCCCATTTATATTTGCATTATTTTTTATTAAACTTAAGCCCGTAACGACCCTAGAGATACTTTGTCTCGTGTTACCCACTGCTTTTTCGATAACTCAGCTGAATTTCCGACACATTCCTTATTTGACTTGAGGTTCATTTAACTCCGCTCTGTTCTGGAACTCCAGGAATGCGATCTTATAGCAGATGGGTCATCGCATCCCCAGGACGAACGGGTACAATACCTTTATGGGGGAAGCATCCTTTGACCAAATTAGTAGGTCATTAGCCTAATAGTTTGCGGATGGCGGCCATCTTTGCGTCAAAATCGATTCCCCCTATTTATTCAAACATGGTGAACCCGAATGGAACGAAATTCTGTACAGAGGTAGCACTAGCATAGGGCACCTCTGTCATGTTTTATATCGCCGCCATCTTGGCAGAAACGTAATGGCGGCCACACAAATGTTCAAAGCTTAAATCTAATTACGACTAACATAATCATCTGATCTCTACCAAATTTTGCAACAACATACCTGTATGGGGGAAGCATCCTTTGACCAAATTAATAGGTCAATAGCCTAATAGCTTGCGGATGGCGGCCATCTTTGCGTCAAAATCGATTCCCCCTATTTATTCAAACATGGTGAAACCGAATGGAACGAAATTCGGTACAGAGGTAGCACTAGCATAGGGCACCTCAGTGTCATGTTTTATATCGCCGCTATCTTGACAGAAACGTAATGGCGGCCACACAAATGTTCAAAGCTTAAATCAAATTACGACTAACATAATAATCCGATCACTACCAAATTTTGCAACAACATACCTGTATGGAGGGAGCATCCTTTGACCAATCTAATAGGTCATTAGCCTAATAGTTTGCGGATGGCGGCCATCTTTGTGTCAAAATCGATTCCCCCTATTAATTCGAAGACGGTGAAACCGAATGGAACGAAATTTGGTACAGAGGTAGCACTCAAAGGGCACCTCAATGTCATGTTTTATATCACCGCCATATTGACGGAAACGTTATCACTGCCACCCAAATATTAGAAGCTAAAATTTAATTACGACCGACCTAATAATCTAGTCTCTACCAAATTTTGCAACAACATATCTTTATGTGGGATGCATATTCTAACCGAACTAATAGGTCATCAGCCCAATAGTTTGCAAATAGCGGCCATGTATGTGTGCAAATCCATTCCCCATATCAATTCAAACACGGTGAAACCGAATTGAATGATTTTTTTTACAGAGGTAGCACTAGCATTGGGCACCTCATATTCATGTTTAATATCCCTATAGCACGTTGTATTTCAACAAGCTACTACAACCAACATTCAATTATATTCCTTGAAAAGAACAAAGAGTTATAACAATACCCATGCATTTAGGAGAAAGTAGGCTATATGTTCTCTACTGAACATCTTGTTATTTTTCTTCTCCTTCTTTCTTATCTTTCTCCGTTAGGGTCTTCTGAGGACCACGAACCAATTTCAATGTTAAGTCCTTTGTTGTTTTTCTTCTTCCTCCAGTGCTCCTTCATCTTTTCGCTTTTATTTTATTTATTATAATTTTAATTTTAGAAGTTATTATTCAATATTATTAATTTTATTAAAATAATTTAAAAAAAATCTTTATGCATTATTTTTAATTTTGATATTCTTTAAGATTATAAACTGATTTTTATTTTAATTCTTTGTGTTTTATATTTAAATTTGTATATTTATGTTTTATTCTATTACTTCATTTTAATATTTTTGGTTATATTTACCAATTCTTTTTATCCAGCACCATAGTTCAAGGTGACAGATATAATAATTGCCTTTCTGAAATATTACGTCTAGAGTACACGACATTTTGTTGTAATTAGGCTGAAAGTTTCAACTATTAGCACCTTTGATAATAGCGTACAAACTCTTTTTATAGTAGGTGGTTAATATATAGACCACTATCCCGTAAAGGGATAAACCTTCCTAAACATCCTTCCATAGCCACTCTGAAAGGTTCTGCAAACAACAGCCGTAGCCATGTGCACCACGAACGCAGGGGTGGTTGCAGCAAATCCGGAGAGCGTAGGATTGAATCCGAGCGCTGACAGTGGCTATCATATGTGTGTTTTTTCCTCGCTTTTTTCCACACTCCGGGATACTACATTATTTCAAGTCCAGGGGTACCTTCCTCATCGTTGTCCCCAATAGAGCTCCAAACACTACTACAGTCATCGCATAACTACCGGTTAACAGATAAATTCAACACACACCCAACTACACGGGGATGATGACCAAGATGTTCCAAGACCCTAAATTGAGTTAACAACAAATCTATTACATTTGTCGCTCTTGTTTTTCATAAACAATTTTCTCTTTTTTTGTGTGACATCTCGAATTTGTTAAAAAGCAGAAACATAAAGAATGTTGTGTAAAACAGCCATCGAATGGGGAATATATATGGACATAACATCCCTTTTACCTACTAACTTTGGACATATTATCAAGAGGGGAGTTTAGCCGTGCCGTTAAATGTGCCGCCACGAGGTTGTCGCATTTAAAACCCCTCGTACTGAGCCGTGATAGAAACCGCCACTCAGCCCTGTATTGACACGGTTCCGTTAATCTAAACCCTTGTAACCAAGCCGTCGCGGCCTGGCGACTAGCCGGTGCCACGACAGCCATCTCTCGGCGCTCTAATGGCTTCTTGTACGTCTCGGCGCAATTAAGGGGACAAATACGGATTGCTTGTGGCATGGTCACTAGAGCCAGTACACGTTATTGCCATCTACCGCCACGCCAGATGGGGATGTCAATAAAGGTTAAAACTGTGTAGCCAGCTCGTAACTGTAGACGTTATGGTTAAAGATAAATTGCTTGAAGAGCGTCTTTACTTCCTTCATATATTCCAGAAAGTTAAAGCTTTTAATGGGATAAGAAGAATTGCAGGAAGATAAGAACCTCGCTAGAAATGTTATTAGGGCCATGCCATGATGTCTCGTTTAATTCAAAGTTAAGCCGATATCATTACCAATTGTTCTTGTGAACTAGTTGACTCAGAGATGCGCACAGCGTTTCACAACTGCGTGGTGGTGGAATGGTCAAGCTAATTTCCTCTTACCAAGGCTGACCGGGTTCGATTCCTGGTCAATGCCTGTGATATTTAAGAAGTAAAATAGCATGTCCTGAGATTCGGATTCCACGTTATAGAAAGGAGGGCATGTGGCACATGATTGCCAGATTTGCGATAACATAAAACTACTAGCTCCTATTTCAACTCAGTTTACTTCTACAGGATCAAGCTACCAATGACGGAAGATTTTGTGTTAGTTTTGATAGGATTTCTGCAGATGACTCTTGTGTAGACCATAATATTGCAATTTTATTTTCGAGCAACCCATGTATGAAACTGTTGCCAACATGATATTGCGCGTGCTGATAAGTTCAATGTTTAACTGCATTTAACTTTCATCCTATGTACAGGATTTCAACCAAATTTTATATATGAAATGTAAACCTTAAAATATATAACTGTGATTTTTTTAAGACTCAACAGGTCTACCAAATGTTGATAAATGCTGTCTAACAATTCGAATCCTAATTTCAAAATCTCAGAAAGTATGCATGTAAACAGTTCGAACATTGACACACATATAGAACATAATATTGCAGATTAATTTTCAATGAAACAAAAATGATTGTGATGCCAACATGATACCTATTCTACCAATGTGTTACAAATGCTATGTTATCGCTTGTGTGCCTTATAATGTAATGTATTTACCGACGAGCCATATCTACGGTGGCGCACATTTTATCCGAGCCTGTGGATCTTGCTGATCTACTACGAAGAAACTTTGTTTTGCAGAATACACTCAATCCTAAATTAGCCTCGTGGTGGCTGCTGATCTCGTCACCCTTTGTGTAAGTGAGAGTGGGTTTCATTTGGAATTGCATTTTTGTTTAATCCTCCTTTCGGGTGCACCTAATATGTGAGATTAAGAGGTAATACTTTTTCCCTTCCAGGCTTGGGATTTTCCATGACCGCGCGTCAAAATAGCTTCCGCTCTCCCGCCAGTTGCATGAGGGGTCAGGTCGTCATTGTTTCATGGCCCTTCGCTGCTCAATGGTGAGCCGATTCTGCCATTCATTCAATAATTGATTCATTCATTTGCAATTGGGGGTGTGTCTCCGGTGGCAAATTGGGTATACATAACAATTCAATAACAATTAAACTGGAGTATTACCACAAATCGTCAGTCTTTTCTAGAGCACACCTATATGTTTGTGAAAGGCTCTAAGACTGCGGCAGGTACGGAGTTCCAGTTATCCATAGCACGGTTTACAACAGAATATTTACCATAATTTACCATAATCCAGGAGATTAAGTGCGCCCGATTGCGTAAGTATTATTAAGTTATGCTTAATTCACTCTGTGGCTTGTTTCAATCTCAGTAGAGAAGCTTGAGTGTGATATGATTGCGGAATTATTTTCATTACAAGTAAATTACTCGGCTTGACAATGTCCCAAATTGCTAACAAAGATGAGAAGAATATCTTGGAAAACAAGAACATCCGACTTCCCTTAAAAACCTTTACCCGCAAAACTTACACCATAAGCGATGCAGAGAGAGCGGCAAGGTCGACTAGAATGAAAATGTTTTGGGAAAAATAAGAAGCTGAATCATTAATATTGTTTTTTGAGATATGTATATACTTGTTTTGGTTAAGTGCTCCAATGAGGGCGTAACATATGTAAATAAATAAATAAATAAATAAAAATTAGTTTTTTGATTTCAGTAAAAATTGAGATTTTTTAATTTTTATAATTTCATCCGGATATTTTTCTTTCTTCGAGTTAAAAATACAACAGTTAAATGAGATGAGTGGGCGACTGTTTCTAGGCGATATAATGTAAATTAACACATATTCCAATGGTTAATTGACAGATTAGTTGCGCCCGGCGGTGTTATTATTTTGGTTGCGCCTGGCAGAGGATTATGTGTTAAACTGTGTAATTAGGTAGATTTCATTAGAAAGCTAACTATTGCAATGGGTCCCATGTTTCGACTTCCGGAAAATTTCGACATATCTTCGCGTTTCACATCCGCCAGACCCCAAAACCACCGTCAGTTCAAAAGTTTATATATAATTTATGTATATATATATATATATATATATATATATATATATTATTTTTTCCGATTATTCCCCTTCAGGAGAGCGTGAGAACTTGAGCCAATCACAGCTTCACTTCCTTTTCCTCTCTTCTTTTCTTCCCAAAACCTCTTCATTAGTTCACTGTGCTTTTTCTTCCTTTCCTCTGTCCATTTTTTCCCTGATGTATCTTTCCTTGAAACTTGTACAATTTTCGTGTTTCTGATTTTATTTCTAAATTGTTCTCTGTCCTTAATGTCGTCTTCAGAGATTTTAAGTAATTCCATGTCTTCATGTACTTCTTTAATCCAACTGGTCTTGAATTTACTTGCATTCACGATATTGAAAATCTTCTTAGTGAGTCTGTTCTCATCCATCCTATATATGTGTCCATAGAACTGCAGACGTCTCTTCCTAAATTTATCTACAATGGTGTCTGTATTTTCATAAAGTTCCTTTGTTGGTCTCCTGACCCAAATTCCATTACGGAAAACAGCGCCATGGATTTTCCTAAGAATTTTTCGTTCCTGTTTCTCAATATCATGAATTCTTGTCATTCCTCTAATGACGGTTGTTTCTGCCGCGTACAAGGCTTCAGGCAAGACAACTGTGTTATAATGGCGCAATTTTGCATTGCGAGATACTGCTCTTTTGTTATAATGATTCCATGTCAGCTTGTACGCCTTCTGCAATTTTACTATTCTATCTGCATTAGAAATTGTGTTCAATCCTGTGGGTTGGATGGCTTCTCCTAAATATTTGAGATCTTTCCATATTGCGTTCGCAAGGCGATGTTTCCTGTTGATTTGGTATCCATATACTGTGTTTTTTCATAGGAAATATCAAGTCCCGTTTTACTGGAGATTTCATGTAGTTTCTCTAGCGCTAATATGGCTTCATCCTTGTTGTTTGTTAAGATGGCCAGATCATCTGCAAAGGCCAAGCATTTCACAGTGACTCTTTCCCCTTTCTCCTTTCCAATTTGGATACCTTTCACATGCTTTTCCCATTCTGTGATGATTTTGTCCAGTACGATGTTGAACAAGAGTGGTGATAAACCATCCCCTTGTCGAACTCCAGTATGTATTGCAAAAGAGTTAGAGATTTCTCCCATGAATTTCACCTTTGAGGTAGTTCCCAATAATGTTTCCTGGATGATGGCCCTCGTCTTCCTGTCAACTCCTATATATATATATATATATATGTATATCAGTTTCTTGTGGACACGATAACTGCCGTAATTTTGCACCAATCACTTTGAATTTTTTACATAATATGTATCCCTATAAAATCTCGGTCGAGTTCGTTAATGGGCAAAATCGGTCGAAGGGGGTGAAAATGGGGGGCTTTTTTCGAAAAATTGAAATTTCGCTATAACTATCTTAATACGTGAAATATCGAATCCATTCAAAGTTCATAATATGTGTCGGATAAGTGCCAACAATTTATGTCAAATAAGTTTTTTGATAGCACCAACCATTGACCAAAGGGCTGGAAAAAGTGGGTTTTTCGGGAAACATTAATCATATCTCTCGTAATAGGCACAATATCAAAACCGTACAAAATGGACAATATTCCCCTAATAATTACCTAAAACTTTTGTCTGAAAGAATTTTTGATATGACCCACCATTACACCAAGGGATGAGAAAAATGATTTCGGAATTATAAGAAAATGCCAAGAGCTATCAGAGGTTGCCATGGCAACACTACTAAATTGATGAGGGATGAGCCGTTGCCATGACAACGCACTTGCACGATATCAGATTCAGTATTTCCATCTGACTAAGCCGGCCCCGTGGTGTTGGGGTAGCGCGCCTGCCTCTCACCCGGAGTCCCCGGGTTCGATCCCCGGCTCCGTCAGGGATTTTAAAACTGACGTGAGGGTTGGAACGGGGTGCACTCAGCCTCGTGAGGACAATTGAGTAGCTGTCTGACAGTGAGACAGCACCCCGATCACGAATACCAATATTAACGGCCGAGGGGACCCGACGCGCTGATCACGCGTCACCCCAATATCTGCAGGCCAAATGGCTGGGCAGCGGTCGCTTGGTCGGCCTTAGCCCGTCATGGGCTGGATGGTGCCAGGGGTTGACTTTGACATCTGACTAAGTGGGAAGCGGCTTCGGTGACGTAACTGGTAGCATGCAGAATGTCTATGCCCAAGGTCGCGGTTTCAAAGCCGGCCGAAGTCGTCGGATTTTCTAAGAGCGCTAAAATCCCTCAGTATGATTTCCTTTGGAGGGGAAGTTCCAACGTTCGTTACGAGTTGCTGGTTGGGGTGGCATCTAGTAGCCAAGTTCACAGCTAGGTGTCATTGACGGTAGTACCTGGTAGCAACATTAGGAACTACTGCTTGAAATTGACCGTCTGCAGTCCTTACCTGAATTACAGACTAATACATCCATTACAATTCACACCGTTTATCAGACAGATTCTACACTCACCCAAAGTACACGGGGTTAGATGACCACGTTGTCGCAGCCCCTAAACTGAGGAACCAACCACAGGTAGATTTCATTAGAAAGCTAACTATTGCAATGGGTAGGCTACCATGTTTCGACTTCCGGAAAATTTCGACATATCTTCGCGTTTCACATCCCCCAGACCCCAAAACCACCGTCAGTTCAAAAGTATATATATATATCAGTTTCTTGTGGACACGATAACTGCCGTAATTTTTCACCAATCACTTTTTACCGAATATGATACCTATAAAATCTCGGTCGAGTTCGTTACTGGGCTAAACCGGTAGAAGGGGGTGAAAATGGGGGGCTTTTTTCGAAAAAGTGAAATATTGCCATAACTCTCTTAATATATGAAATATCGAATCCGTTCAACGTTCATACTGTGTGTCGGATAAAGCCCAAAAATTTATGTTTGAAGAGTTTTTTTATAGCACCAACCATTGACCAAAGGGGTGGGAAAAAGTGGGGTTTTCGGGAAACATTAATCATATCTCTCTTAATAGGCACAATCTCAAAACCGTACAAAATGGACAATATTCCCCTAATAATTACCTAAAATTTTGTCTTAAAGAATTTTTGATATGACCCACCATTATGCCAAGGGATGAGAAAAATGATTTCGGAATTATAAGAAAATGCCAAGAGCTATCAGAGGTTGCCATGGCAACACTACTAAATTGATGAGGGATGAGCCATCAGACGTTGCCATGACAACGCACTTGCACGAGATCAGATTCAGTATTTTCATCTAAGTGGGAAGCGGCTTCGGTGACGTAACTAGTAGCATGCAGAATGTCTATGCCCAAGGTCGCGGTTTCAAAGCCGGCCGAAGTCGTCGGATTTTCTAAGAGAGCTAAAATCCCTCAGTATGCTTTCCTTTGGAGGGGAAGTTCCAACGTTCGGTGCGAGTTGCTGGTTAGGGTGGCATCTAGTAGCCAAGTTCACAGCTAGGTGTCGTTGACGGTAGTACCTGGTAGCAACATTAGGAACTACTGCTTGAAATTGACCGTCTGCAGCCCTTACCTGAATTAAGACTACTACAGCCATTACAATTCACACCGTTTATCAGACAGATTCTACACTCACCCAAAGTACACGGTGTTAGATGACCACGTTGTCGCAGCCCCTAAACTGAGGAACCAACCAGAGGTAGATTTCATTAGAAAGCTAACTATTGCAATGGGTACCATGTTTCGACTTCCGGAAAATTTCGACATATCTTCGCGTTTCACATCCCCCAGACCCCAAAACCACCGTCAGTTCAAAAGTTTATATATAATTTATGTATGTATATGTGTATATATATCTTTATATATATAATTCTTCGACACGTGTGTATGTGACTGAACTCCTCCTAAACGACTGAACCGATTTTGATGGAATTTGGTATGTATATTAGGGCTTGTCCATGTATGGTTTAGATTCACAATCTGACCCGGTAGGTGGAATGAACACAATTTTAGAACCACAATTTACACACAATTTTAGAACCACAATATACAGTCAAAAACAGTCGTCATGGAAACCACTAGCCTTGGGCCTTCGTGAAAGCTGATGTCTTTGGACGGTTTGTCTCTGCACGTTAGAGCCACCTGGTCGCAACCTTAGCAACTACCGCCATTACATACACTCCGCCCGTGGCGAAAAGTTGTATTTTATACCAAAGGTGGCAGTGATGTCGAATTCTACTGTTTGTCTCTGCACGTTAGAGCGTTTCAAAGTCCCGTATGCATTTATATACCATTCATCCGATTGCCATGAAACTTGGGTTGGTTGGTTGGTTGGTTGGTTATTAAGTTTAGGGGCTGCGACAACGCGGTCATGTAGCCCCGTGTACTTTGGATGTGTGTAGAATCTGTCTGATAACCGGTGTTAATTGTGATGACATTATTAGTGTGTGTTATCTGTTTTTAGCCTACTTTCGATTTTTGCAAAAAATGAAAGTAGACTTATGAGATCAACACAGGGCGAAAAAAGTGTGTCTGTCTGTGTGTGTGTATGTGTGTGTGTGAGTCTGTGTGTGTGTGTGTGTGTGTGTGTGTGTGTCTGTGTGTGTGTGAGTGTGTGTACTCTGAATGTCTGTCCCCCCTATCAATTCGAACACGGTGAAACCGAATTGAACAAAATTTGGTACAGAGGTAGCACTAGTAAAGGACACCTCAGTGTCATACTTTATATCGCCGCCATCTTTACCAAAACAGAATGGCGGCCACTCAAATGTTCAAAACGTAAAATCAAATTACGGCTAAACTAATCATCCGATCTCTACCAAATTTGGTGACAACATACCTTTATATGGGACGCGTCTTTCACCCAAAATTCAAGGTCATCGGCCATGCCATTTTAGGATGGCGGCCGTGTGAATTATGCAACCATTTTAATAAATAGCTTAAGACCCACCAATTCCGATTATCGAGCCTAGGGGGGTTTAAGCTATCCTGAAGGTCGTGATCCGTTATTTATTATAATTTAATATTATAATATTATACAGTATGAGTGGCTTAAAAGAGCTGAGCCGTTTGTGTCACACGACAAGATGGCAGCTGTCCTCATGTGCCTGTCTTATATTTCAGTAGTTTTAGTATGTTGTATGTGATATACCGTACTGATACAATAATATAAACGTTGTATGAAATGATCTTTAATGAAGATGTACTGCAGTGAAGAAATCGTTTATTTTAAGTCATTATTTGCCAACAGTTTGTATCTAATATGTCTGTTAAGAACACCTGACGTCATGGATACGGTTAGCTCTGGGCTAGCATGTTAGTCTGACACGCAGTTGACTGGGGATCGAGTACTGCTACAGTTAGATTTTTTTTCTTGAATTCTTTTACAAATGATGTGCACGAGCTTTTCCCACAGATACTGAATAAAATGTCATTTAGCTCAAAGGAGAGGATAAAGTATACACTCGTATATTAATAAAATCACAGTCCCAGCATCGCACATAAACAGAAGACATTAGAAAAAGGAGAATAGAAGAACTAGATACACGTTGTCATTAACCACAGCCTTCTTAATGCCTCTGTACGGTGCTGTCCTCTTGTGGGTTATGTGGGTAATATTGTTCCAAACATAACGCTGTGTAAATGCCTGAGCTGGCCTCCTGAAGTATGGCAATTTTGTAATACTGGTAGTTCAACTATTAGCCACGATCGCGCTCCGAATACCTTTAAACACTGCCAGCTGGATCGCCTCCCTCTTGGCTACTTTAAACTGCCTACTCATTCAACACCCATAGAACACTGCCATCGTAGTACATTACGATGGCAGTGCATAGGCGTACAAGATAAAGATTAATTCACTGATAGGTCGCAGCACCACCTACTGTGATTGGGGCGGAAGATGATTGGGGCGGAAGATTCTTAATTTTGCAGGCTGGCTTAATATAGAGATTAACGGACGTGAATGCATTACAATAAGTTAGTAGTTTTGTTATTCAATCATCATAAAGTATATAATATTGATCTTGACACTTACTGGCTTATTATCAATATAAAAGAAAACAAACAATACATTGTGGTTGGGGTGATTGTTTTAGGGATGAGGACAAAGAGTCATAAAGATACCCATACATTTAGGAGAAAGTAGGCTATATGTTCTTTGCTGAACATCTTGTTTTAATTTAAGTACTGCAACTTAGAATTTTTTAAATAGTTCCTACTTTTTCCGCCAAGCGCCATCGTCAACGATTACTAGGCCAAGTTCAGACCTTAGCTAATAGACACCACCGCAGTCGGCTCTTGGCAACGAACATAGAAACCTAAGAGCGTTGTTTACATTCTTAACCTATCCAATTTAGCTTCACACAGGTGCAATTAGTGGAAGGTTCTTTAACATGCCATAAACCTATGACATGGGACCGCCGGCTTTACTTCCAAAGGAAGGCATACTGAGGGATTTTAACGCTCTTAAAAAACCGACGGCTTCGGCCGGGTTTGAACCCGCTATTTTGGGCATAGAAGCTCAGCATGCTACCGATTACGCCACCGAAGCCGCCGAAACTTGGGTGATATGTTGAGTGAGCTCCAGGGAAGGTGTTTGGCTTAGTAAATCCATTTTACAATAGATAGCGCACGAATAGATTAAACAAATGAGCGACGACGCGCGAAGCGTTTCAAAAAGGTCCCGTATGCGTTCATATACCATTCGTCCGATAGCGATGAAACTCGGGTGAGATGTTGTGTACACTCCAGGGAAGGCTTCTGGCTCAGTAAATCAATTTCACAATAGGTAGCGCACGACTAGATTCAACAAATGAGTGACGACGCGCGAAGCGTTTCAACAAAATCCCGTATAATATTCCATTCATAGATTGAGATGAAACTTTGATGAGTTGTTGTGTACACTTAAGTGAAGGCTTCTAACTTAGTAATCCATTTCACAGGAGGTTGCGAACGAGTAGATTCAACAAATGAGCGGCGACGTGCGAAGCGTTTCAACAAAGTCCCGTATGCGTTCAAATACCATTCGTCCGATAGCGATGAAACTTGGGTGAGATGTTGTGTACACTTACGTGAGGGTTTCTAACTTAGTAAATCCATTTTAAAATAGGTACCTCACGAGTAGATTCAACAAATGAGCAACGACGCGCGAACTTTTAATCAAAGTTCCGTATGCGTTCATATACCATTCATCCGATTGCAATGAAACTTGGGTAAGATGTTGTGTACACTTGCGTGAGGGTTTCTAACTTAGTAAATCCATTTCACAGGAGGTTTCGCACGAGTAGATTCAACAAATGAGCGACGACGCGCGAAGCGTTTCAATAAGGTCCCGTATGCGTTCAAATACCATTCGTCCGATTACGATGAAACTTGGGTGAGATGTTGTGTACACCCTACGGAAGGTTTCTGGCTTAATAAATCCATTTTACAATAGGTAGCGCACGAGTAGATTCAAAAAATGTGTAACGGCACGCGAATCATTTCATCAAAGAACCGTATGCGTCCATATACCATTTATCCGATTGCGATGAAACTTTGGTGAATTGTTGTGTACACTCCAGGAAATGTTTCTGTCTTAGTAAATCCAGTTTTTAATAAGTAGCGCACGAGTAGATTCAATAAATGAGTGACGGCGCGCGAATCGTTTCCACAATGTCCCGTATGCTGTCATATATCATTCATCCGATTGCGATCAAACCTTTGTGAATCATTGAGTACACGCCAGAGAAGGTTTCAGGCTTAGTAAATCTATTTTACAATAGGTAGTGCAAGAGTAGATTCAACAAATGAGTGACGGCACGCGAATCCTTTAAAGAAAATCACTTATGCGTTCATATGTCATTCATCCGATTCCGATGAAACTTTGATGAGTTGTTGTGTACACGCCAGGGAAGGTGTTCGACTTGGTAAATCAATTTTGCAATATTGGTAGCACACGAGTAGATGTAACAAATGAGTGACGACGCGCGAAGCGTTCCAACAAAATCCTGTATGCGTTCATATACTATTCATCGATTGAGATGAAACTTTGATGAGTTGTTGTGTACACTTACGTGAAGCTTTCTAACTTAGTAAATCCATTTCACAGTTGGTAGAGCACGAGTAGATTCAACAAATGAGTGACAGCGCACGAATCATTTAAACCAAATCCCGTATGCGTTAAATGCCATTTATCCGTTTGCGATGAAACTTTGGAGAGTTGTTGTGCACGCTCCAACGAATGTTTCTAAATTAGTTAATTCAATTCACGATAGTTTAGATGCAGTTAACAGAAATTGACAAAAATATTGTGTATCCGAAAGCACTTCAAGAAACAAAGTTACAACACTTTCTATGATTGGCAGGACAACGTCTGCCGGGTCAGCTTGTATATATATATATATATATATATATATATATATATATATGCATATCAGTTTCTTGTGGACACGATAACTGCCGTAATTTTGCACCAATCACTTTGAATATTTTACCGAATATGTATACCTATAAAATCTCGGTCGAGTTCGTTAATGGGCTAAATCGGTCGAAGGGGGTGAAAATGGGGAGGCCTTTTTCGAAAAAGTGAAATATTGCTATAACTCTCTTAATATGTGAAATATCGAATCCGTTCAACGTTCATACTATGTGTCGGATAAAGCCCAAAAATTTATGTTTGAAGAGTTTTTTTATAGCACCAACCATTGACCAAAGGGGTGGGAAAAAGTGGGTTTTTCGGGAAACATTAATCATATCTCTCTTAATAGGCACAATCTCAAAACCGTACAAAATGGACAATATTCCCCTAATAATTACCTAAAATTTTGTCTTAAAGAATTTTTGATATGACCCACCATTATGCCAAGGGATGAGAAAAATGATTTCGGAATTATAAGAAAATGCCAAGAGCTATCAGTGCTTGCCATGGCAACTCTACTAAATTGATGAGGGATGAGCCATCAGACGTTGCCAAGATAACGCACTTGCACGAGATCATATTCAGAATTCCATCTGACTAAGTGTGAAGCGGCTTCGGTGACGTAACTGGTAGCAAGCATGCTGAATGTCTATGCCCAAGGTCGCGAGTTCAAAGCCGGCCGAAGTCGTCGGATTTTCTAAGAGCGCTAAAAATCCCTCAGTATGCTTTCCTATGGAGGGGAAATTCCAACGTTCGTTGCGAGTTGCTGGCTGCGGTGGCATCTAGTAGCCAAGTTCACAGGTAGGTGTCGTTGACGGTAGTACCTGGTAGCAACATTAGGAACTACTGCTTGAAATTGACCGTCTGCAGTCCTTACCTGAATTACAGACTAATACAGCCATCCCTAATTACGCGGGGTTACATGACCGCGTTGTCGCAGCCCCTAAACTGAGGAACCAACCAAAATCTCTGCGGGAGATATAATTTTGCGTGAAGAAGTAACAGACCGTTACATAGTTACACATCAGTGTCGAAACCTTGCATAAGGACAGTGTGACCACAAGTATAAAAATGGACCCCAAATGACAAGAAGGTTACCGTTCCCATAAGACAATAAAATGTTTAAGATAAGCATAAAATGACGAAAAACAAAGTTAATTAAGCTCCAATTATAAAATACCTTCTCGCAATAGATGAGGTCTGATCCTTTTACGAAAACCTGCATATTCTGCCTATTTTCGCCTATCCCCAAGTTTGTTCGGTGAAATCTACCTCCGCCTTCCGGCGTGCCGAGGGGACTTTTTTTATTCCGAAGATTATACATTTGTTATTTTATTAGGCTGTTTCCACTTCTAAACAAAAAATTATAAAAAATAAAAAATATTTTAACTTGTCACGATATTCCGCCTCTTAAAATAAACAACAATCATCATATAGCCTACGTACGTGCGAAACTTCTAGGATCTAATCCACATTCAAGGGGTGTTCTTTTTTCTTGATCATAATACGGTAATATTTCCTTTAGCTCCAAGAATGAAAAACTGTTCATGGGCCGAAATGAAAATTAAAATCTTTAAAAATAAATTGTGGAGTGGGTTCGCCGTTCCTCTCCGTTTCCCCAGATGTTAAGCATTGTGTGTGAACATGTGCGCAGACACGCTGTTCAGGAGCTCAAAGCGGTACTGTAATACAGCAGTATGCTATGTAATCGAAGGGTACGGACGAGAAGCGACATAGTGTTTCGTCAGAGTGCGTGATGCCAGTTATCCCGTTTGACAAGCGAACGGCATATTGCTATAGGAGTGACAATAACAAACAAACGACAGCGACATGCGCCATTCCCTGCTATTACTCGCATGATGCAATATAAACGAGTCTCAGTTCAGAAACAAATATCATCGAAGTTTGAGCGCTAATATTTATTGAACCAAGAGGAGTTTATCAATGCTGAAAAAGGCATCAGTTAGCATCCCTATAAGAAAGACTCCCTAAAGTAGTCATGGGCAGAGTACGGCCCGCGGGCCAAGTGTGGCCCTTGAAAAACTATTTCAATCTCATTGTGTTTATGCGTTTTGTGTTTTTTTTGTGCGAAAAATCTCCACGACGAATTTGAATGGAGATTTCAGAACTTCAAAGTTATTGAACAGGACTTGAACGTTTACAGCAGCCATTTAATGTTGACTGTGAAACAGTAAAATCAGAATTGCAGCTAGAACTGATTGAGTTACAATGTAACAACGTATTAAAGAAACTATTCCTCAACGTTTCGAAAATTGAGTTCTACAAGGCCCTACCAAAATCAAGCATCCCAAACTTGAAATCTCATCCACAAAAGATAACTTCCATGTTCGCATCTTACTATATCTGTGAACAGGTGTTTTCTACAATGAAGCTTCGCAAAAATAGCGTCAGAAATAGATTGACAGACCACCATTTAGCTGCGTTACTGAGAATCAGCTCATCCCAGTTTCAACCAGATTATGAAAAACTTTAAAAGCACGGTCACAGTTTCACTTGTCACACACTCCTTCCTCTTCTAACTAATAATGGCGTGTTTTTTTTTTCTCCAAAGTTTTATACCATTTGTAACCTATAAGTTTTGTTTAATTCAAAATTCAGAAATAAAAAGTTTATAATCTATCTATTACATGTGATGTTGAACTGTTGAGGATATCTCTGACGTTAATATGTATTACCCGTCTGAGATGGCTACAATTGCCGACGGCCAAGTTAGGAACTAAGCGTTGTTTACAGCCGAACTCAGCTTGCATTGGTGTAGCAATTCCTTCTCACCGCGCAAGACAACATACGTGAACGATCAACAAGCAGCATTCGTATTTCAAGCACGTAATACATAGATGTATCAAATCTAGAGGCTCTGATAGTCAAGGAAAGTGGACTCAGCTTTGCCACGACTTTGGGGGAGATGTCAGGAGAAGGAATCTTCAGTCCGCTCCGCATTCAGCCTCGTCTATTTCAGAGTGAATCATAATGAAGAGTCTCGAGGCCTCAGAGACTGTGTGCGTGCTAAAGGTGGTCATTCTGGAAAACGATTTTTGATTTGTGTTTTTGAAGAGGAACTAAAGAGGACAGCTAAAGTGTTAACGGAGCAGGCACAAAAAGTGGGTCTGAGAATCAATCAAGAGAAAACGGAGTGTATGACAGTTATACAGTAAGGTAGAATAAAGAAGAAGCGATGGGAGCAGTAGAGATAGCAAGCTCGCTGTTTAAGAAGACTGGATCCTTCGAATATCTAGGAAGCATCGTACATTGGAATAACAACAAGGAGGAAGAGATAATGGACCGTATAAAATCTGCAGAGAGGTGCATGTTGGCAATGAAAAAACTATTCAGCAATAAACTGTTATCAAGGACATCAAAACTCCGTGTTTATAAGACAATTGTACGACCAGCATTAATATATGGGGCAGAGACATGGACACTGAGCAAGAAGGTGGAGAGGAGAATATTGAACTTTGAAATCAAAGTGTTAAGAAAAATCTTCGGGTTGTTATTAGAGCTGGGAAACTTCAGAAGAAAAAAACAAGAAATTCACGCACTGTATAACGAACCGGAAGGGATAGCAGTAATAAGGAGCAGAAGAATAGAATGGCTGGGACATGTAGCCTACTGAGGAGGTAAGAAGGGATGGTGAAAAGAGTGTTAGAAGGAAAACTACAAGGAAAAAGACCCCTCGGTAGACCAAAGTTGAGATGGCAGGATGGAGTCAGGAAAGACCTGGAGGCCCTGGGAGCCAACGAGAATATGGCCGTAGACAGAAAGCAATGGAAGAGGCTAAAGAGTGAGGCAATGAATGACCCGACTTCGGTTCGTGTGACCAACTAAGTAGTAGTAGTAGTTCCTTATATCAATGTAACTACTGCTATCATCAACTGGTGGACATTTTACTCATACATTTGTGGCAGTATTTATGGTAACTATCAACTCACTACATTGTCTTGTCTATACCTAAACTTTATCATGCATAACCCTCGTACTTGAAATAAAGTCCACTTCCTGCTGTAACAACTAGTATTTTTGGCTGTCACCCCGGAAGTGTGGCCAAGAAATTTAATTCTGGTTTGAGGGCTGGAACGGGGTACATTCTTTAGACAAAACTGAGGAGAGGTGGATTCTATTGCCACCTCAGCCATCCAGGAAGTCGTTTTCCGTGGTTTCCCACTTCTACTCCAGGCAAATGCGGGAATGGTTCATAACTTAAGGTCACGGCCGCCTCCTTGCAAATCCTCACCTGAATTGCAAACACACACACTACTACTACTACTACTACTACTATTACTATAGAAACCACAATAACATAGGTTATCAGACAAATTCTATCCCTCTCTCCCAACTAGTCGGGGCTATATGACCTCGATTTCCCAGCTTCTACAGGGTGATCACAAAGTCCCATTACCCCCTACCGCGTGTCCACATATTCATAGATGGACGAATTGTATTGTATTGTATTGTACTGTATTGTATTATTGTGGGATCATGGCAGAGGACAACTGAGGTGGTGTGACTGTTCTTTATTATTTATTCCAGAGTGTATGTGTGTACACCATAGTTTTCATAACAGAGTATGATTTTTCTCCTTGTACGATGTACAAGTCTCAATATACCTGGCGTGATCGCAGGTAAATGCACGTCGAGCAGCACTCTTAAGTTCGTCAACTGTCTCGTAACGTGAAGCAACAACCTTCTGTTTAACGAACCCCCATAATGCATTGCATGCCTTAAAATTCAAATCCTTCCTCATATGTTTTTGTAATGTTGAGTATAGAACTTCCAATTCCTGTGACCGCTTAAGAATTGACTTCTTTGGCTACCGTTCGACAGCCTGCAGCCTCCACACACGTTTCCAGTCGTGTTGTTGGTCGCATTGAGCGGGGCTTATCTTTTATGCAACCAGTTGAAAAGAGCGTCTTTTCCCACTGTAAAATTGTTGGCTTTGGTTGGGACGGTTCCTGAAACCTTATACTGAAATCATGCTCAATATCTCTTATTTTCCTGTATTCGGTCGTTCGTGCTCATTATGATCCATTCCCCCCATGGGGTAAATGAATTTATCGGCCATGATTTTCATGTAGAGCAACACCAACAACAATTCAGTAACATTTATGTAATACATAAGTGGCAATGAGACTTTGTGATCACCCTGTACACTAAGAAAAAAAAAAACTTGAGATTACGGTAAACTGAGTAACCAACTAGCTTGGCTTCACTTAGGTCACTCGCATGCCAACGTTATTATTCCAGTACCTGCTTGACAGATTCGGGAATCAAACTTGGGTCTGTGCTCTAACTTAGTTTCGTCTATCTGGCCCTTGTCGTATATTATGGAAGATGTTATCACATAAAACACAGTTACGGCCGAGTATATGTACTAGCGTGATATTCCCGCTCGATTATGTGCTACGTTGGAATGAGGCAATGTGGGGTGGAAATTACTACCGAAGGAAATCCTTCGAAACTAAAGCAGGTAAGAGGTCGTAAAGAAGTCATATAACGTGGGGGAAATAGGTACATAGCGCTGACGAAGTTTTACTATTGAAAAGAGTGAATTATGGGTCATTGCGTAATCTCGTATCATAATCACATTCCACGTGATTTCCGGTTGTAAAGTGTGAAGTTATTCTATAACGTAGACCAGTGTTTTATACGTCCATATTACCCAGTAAACAATGGTTTTGCAGGTGATGGGGAATACACACAGCTAGACAACCGAGCGGAGGCCATCATACAGCACCTAAAACTTGTAAGAATAGAGATACCTTGATTTGTCATAAAATTATAACCAACTTATATGGACACTTTACTCTTGTTGAAAGCAAAGGTATAGCATAGGTAGTAAGACATTAATTGAAGGATTCGATAATTTACCTGTCACATCTAAATATTACAATCAACATGTGCATTTGTAAGTATGGATATGGGTGTCATATTATAATGCCTCCAAGAACAACTGATCCTGTAGCTAGATGCAACGAGAATAAGCCAGCAAATTAGGTTGTGACTTTGGCAGATATCGAAGGTAGAATTCTCAATTCCCCATATCAATGTTTTTCTTTTCACCACAGCTTGCCACGGTGGGTGAGTGGTTATCGTGTCGGACTACCAACCCCAAGGTTGTAGGTTCGCTCCCGGCCATGGTAAGTGATTTTTGAAAGGCGACAAAATCTCAGCACGCATGTCATACGTCGTTGGCATGTTAAAGGATCCATTAGAATTCAGTAGGCCGCCGTGTTCATAGTGGCAAAATTAATCTCGGGGTTTTCCGGCAACACAAAAAAAAGTTTCTCCTTTCTCTACCAGAAAGCGCTATAGTGTCAAGGAGCTTACAAATCTAACCCCTTTGACTTTCATAGTGCTCCAAGCAACGACAAATTTCGACGTGCAGGCTGCCATAGGATATTATTATTATTATTATATTTTCATCACACTCCATCGCAACTCCAACGTCTTCTAGTGTTTGTAAATTATTTATTTATATGAGGAAGTTTTAATTTAATCAAATTATTGTAAGGATATCCAATTTGTAGTATTTTATTAATGCTAAACGCTGAAGAAGATATCGTTGAGTATTGAAATATGTTCGATTAAATAATAATATACTACACATTTTAGTATTGACAAGGCGGTAGAGACACCTTAGCTTCCGTGCATTCTGCTAAAATATAGTGGAGTAAAGATATTGAATGTTGTTGTTAGTATTCTCAGTTTGTAAAAAATACTCGATACATCTGCAAGGAAATCAATTTTCCACAGTTAAAATCGTAAGCCTAATGAGACAGTTTCCGGCTTCACCCTGTGAGAGGTTTTGCAAGGAAAAGTGCAATAAAATGAGCAATAGGTTATTATTATTATTGTTCTCGAGATTTACCAGTCTGTTGTTGGGCTTTAACTACATTTAGGCGAGAAGTCCAGTCACGTACTTTCTTTATTATTTCTCCACGGTAATGTTCCTCTGTAGTTAGTGGTTCACCAAAAATGTAATGAACGGAACTATTTATCGTTACAGAATATTAGAAGGAAAATCACTGAGACTATCGGGAGGTACCTTCCTGTCGTGGGTATGTCACAGCACAGTTCTAATGGATGTGTCTCCATCGTTCCTTTCGGCTGTGAAGTGCGCTTCCGGCCAGGAGTAGGCATGATTACCTTCAGAACTATTTTATGTGTATTGTTGTCTCACTCCACAGGTATTTCTTGACAAAGCATAAGTAAACATTAATTACTTAAAACTACGCTACAAATTTTTGAAGGAGGCGCCGCGCCGTGGCTATAACTTCACATGCGCTTGGTGTGACATTGCTCGTACTGAGGGGCAGACAGGGACCCTGAAGTGTTGGAGGTTCTATCACCCGGTCGAAGAAGGGGCTGGCTCCTACTAATAAAAACAAGTAGTTCCGTGAAGAACTATACAGCCTATTTTCATATATCCTACTTATGTTAATTGCCACTATCAACATACAAAATTTCAGTTTGATTGCTGTAATAGATTCGTAGATATTGAGAACCGACTAAATATTTCGGATGGTCGCCATGTTGGATTTTATATATGTAGGTCCTAGAGTTATGTACTGTTACATGAAGATTATTGTGTAAGTGTAGCATTCAAACTTCAATCGCATGATTAGGACACAAGAAGTAACAAAGATATTTTAAAATTTCGCACAGCTGCCTTCTTGTGGTTATGGAAACAATTGAAATAAATTAGATGGCAGTGGATTAACATTCGTATAAGGATTTACTGTACCAAGTTTCACTGCACTCGGATGGTAAAATTGCGAGAAACGTCCATGTGAATATTTATATTTCGCGTCGCCGCCATGTTGGATTTGTGATCACCAGGTTATTTAAAGTCCTTTAGGTGAACATAAGTTCATAGCCCCTATGAACATAAAAAAATCAGTTTGATTGCTATAATAGATTCGTAGATATTCAGAGCCGTCTAAATATTTCGGATGGTCACCATGTTGGATTGTTAAATGTATAGGCCATAGAGTCATGTATCATTAAAAGAAAATTATTGCGTTGGTTCATTATTCAAACTTTCACTTCGATCGCATGATTACAACACAAAAAATAAAAACTTAATTTTAAAATTCACATAGCCGCCATCTTGAGGTTATATAAACAATTGAACTAAATTAGATACCAGTGCATTAAAATGTGTATAAACATTTCCTGTACTAGATTTCATTGCGTTTGGAACATTAAATCGGGAGAAAGGTCGATTTAAAATTTTCAAATTCGCTTGGCCGCCATGTTCGGTTTGTAGTTAACTGGTTTTTGAAAGACTTATAGATGAACTTCCAGTAGTGCCCTTTATCTACGTACAAAATTTCAGGGTGATAATGCTAATAGTTTCAGAGATATAGAATGCCGGTGAAATATTTCGCACATCCGCCATCTTGTGGTTATATAGACAATTGAACGATGTTAGATGCCGGTGCATTACAATGTGTATAAACATATACTGTACCAAGTTTTATTGCGTTTGGTTGGTTAAATCACGAAAAACGTCTATTTAAAAGTCGCAAATTCGCGTGGCCGCCATGTTGATTTTGTAGTTATCAGGTTTTCAAAAGTTACATAGGTGTACTTCTAGTAGTTCCCTTTATCACCGTAAAAAATTCCAGGGTGATATCGGGAATGGTTTCGGAGATATTGAATGCTGGTGAAATATTTCGCACAGCCGCCATGTTGGATTGGTATAACGTAACAAAAGTTGAAGGGCACGGTCGAGGTCGCCCGGAAGAGTGCTATTAACTTACCGAGTTTCATTGAAATCTCTCCAGCCGTTTAGATTTTATTAGGGACACACACACACACACACCTCTCTCTCTCACACACACACACACACACACACACACGCACACACACACGGACAAAAGGTGATCTCATAAGCCTATTTTTTCAAAATTGAAAATAGGCTAATAATATCGTATGGCCTCGGGTGCAAGGTGCAAGCTTTGTTAATTAACGCCCAAATAAATACGTATAAATAAGCGTCCCTAAAATCAGCATGCCTCTGTTTACAGCCCTATTGTTAACCTGATCCGGATTGGACAGTGAAAAGAGTTTGAAGCGGTTCATCTCTGCTCAGATATTGATTTACCAGTGTAATTTGAACGTCCCTGGCATCACAATAGCGCCTTTGTACCGCGGGAGGTAAAGTTTAATAACCTCTGGGAACGACAGAGGGAAGGCATATCAATACGGATACTAATAAAAGAGACAACAATGGTGAGCCAGAGATTACCCAAGCGCAAGTGGGGGCAGACAACCTTCCAACTGATCTCTGGGATAATCTCACGATCATAAGCTCCTGGACCTCATTTCTACGAAGAATCCAGACAAGACTACCAGACAAGGGATTTTACCTAGAAAATTCCGAAACGAAGATAAACTGTCCTGGTGGAAGGCAAGCAGATTGACCGCTGCGCCATCACGCCGTGGTTTTAAATTTGGAATAAAAAGCAATCTTAATTCATTTTCGATAACTTAAAATACAGAAGTTCAGAATGTACGTGCATTTAGGCTATATTGTGCACATGATGGCAATATAGAAGCTCAGAATGTACGTGCATTCAGGCTATATTGTGCACGTGATGGCAATATGGAAGCTCAGAATGCACGTGAATTTAGGCTATATTGTGAACATGATGGCAATACAGAAGCTCAGAATGTACGTGCATTTAGACTATATTGTGCACATGTTGGTAATACAGCTTGTGGAACAAGTCTCTGTCACTGGCTATATATTTTACTTGTGCCCAATTCCTCTCTTTAACCTTTCTGTCGACCTTCCATGGTCAACTCTTGTTCTCTCTCACCACGACGGCTTTAGAACATCCGAGGCCTGGGGAGCGATATCCTCATTATTAACGACGTCGTGACTATTACTAGAGCCCTGCGCGGATAAACAAAACGTTATACGCATCCGCGCGACTGTTATCCGCATCCGCTCCGCATCCGCCCCGCATCCGCGCGACTGTTATCCGCATCCGCCCCGCATCCGCCCCGCATCCGCATGACTTTTATCCAAATCCGCTGATATTTCAATATTATTTTTAATTTATTAGGTAAAATATAAAGTGTTGAACCAACACATTTAGACATTTGAGGAGAAAGTCGTTCTTGACAATTTGCTTCATTGCAAGGAACTTCAAAGTTGGATGACACTTTTGGTTTCTTGACCTCCGCTTTAGACACAAAACTGGCTATACTTTTTTGATTACTTTTGCACTTGTGCCTCAGTAAGTTTGATGCGCCTGATTTGTGTCCTTAGTATGAATATACTCTTTTTACAGATAAAGCATCCTACTACATAGTTCACCTTTTCGTTTCCATTGAAAACGTAACCAAATGTCTGCCACATCGTTGACTTGAGCCTTGTTTCACTCACTATTGAATATTCACCTTGTTTTATTTTAATAGATAGTTTATCCATGTTGGTGAAATGATGCTCATACTCTCGGTCGAGGTAACATTCACTAATAATAAGTGAACTTCTCTTTACGCTTGGAGAAAAGGATTGACATTTGGCCGGAAATTCCAAGTCAGTCATCATCCTTCTGCTCCTTGATCCATCCATGTTCACATAGTTGATGTCATAACTCACTCCGTTGCAATATCACAGTCAACGTGTTTCAGTGCCAAGTTGGAAATAAATCTACAGATACACATAGAACCAGATATTCCAGGATAGCTTAGAAGGAGCTAACTTGAGGAATGTTAATGATGTCACCACGATGAACTAACAACTTATTGACAGCATTATATCTCGTACGTAAAGTAATAATCAGGCAGTGAGAATTGATGAGAAGTCAAGACCATCTACAACAAACATATAGGCCTATACGGTACTTGATAAAATGTAGTCGAAAGCATATGAGTAAAATAATCTTCTCGTGTAAGTGCAATACGTGCCTGAATATTTCATACGCAATAGGCTATAGGAGTATTCCTCTGTAGATTGGCATATCAAATATGTAATATTATCGTAAGTTCCACATTGTATTCTAAAAGCTATCCGCAAATTTACTCCAAACATTATCCGCAGCATATCAGCTATCCGCACAGCCATGCAAACTATATCTGCGAGGCGAAAAATGTTACGGATATCCGCGGGTTTATCGGCAGGGCTTTAACTATTACCTGATTTTCTCCATGTCAACAGGGGCAGGTTACCTGGATATTCCACCTCATAAAATAAACACCACCACACTTGAGTATTATGCAAACCGTGAAGCATTCATTATCTTATAGTGTGTTGTTAAATTTGAGTCTTCAGTCCTTTGATTAGTTTGATGCCACCCTGTCCTGAACTGATCGTTTCATCTCTACATAGCTACAAAGCCTTTAGTTTTACGTAACCGTTAATCTCGCGATCAGGAGTCACGGGACCTGCATTTTACGTGAAATACGAACAACAGGACGTGATATTTCACTTCGAAAATCTCACATGCATTGACCGTGATTCGAACCCGGGCTCATTGGTGACTGACAAGCAGCTTGAACACTGCGTCCTTAACATATTCTAACCTTGGCCCCCTCCTACAGCTCTCTTGTACAGCTCGACCCGTCCTTCCATAGCTACTGTACATTTACTTTCCTGGTTGCACCTCCAACCTATCCACTCGCCAGAAATATATCTCCTACCCCACTCGTGTTAATACCTCTTCATTTGTTACTCATCTAATCTTCAATATTTCAAATACTTCTATTCTCTTATCTGCTACACCAACAGCTCAAATTTCACTTCCATAGAGCACCACTCTGAAGGTGAATTCTTTCACGAGATATCGGAAAAGTTCGCGAGAAAGTAGGCTGTGGAGCAGCGCCACCATTCTAACACTACTAGACAGTTTTTGTCCTAGAGATTTGAAAATTATTTTGGGGGTAGAGGGGGTGGGGTTCATTCATTTACGTCAAACAAACGTTTTTGTAAACTTCCTAGTTTCCAAAATATATGAATTTCAAAAATGGACTGTTAAAAAAAACACAAAAAATCATCATCAT
This sequence comes from Meconema thalassinum, assembly GCA_946902985.2. Classification (NCBI taxonomy): domain Eukaryota; kingdom Metazoa; phylum Arthropoda; class Insecta; order Orthoptera; family Tettigoniidae; genus Meconema; species Meconema thalassinum. The sequence goes on along the minus strand of OX336393.1, from coordinate 394,422,049 downwards.
CATCATCATTTCCCCTTATCCAGCTCCTGCCGGGTCGGGGTATTTATGGCACTGCTCCACTTTCCTCTTTCCTTCCACCATTCTTCTTCCACGATCTTGTCCCAGTCCAGATTTCTTTTTCTTACGCTGTTCTTCACTGAATCAATCCACCTCGTTCTAGGTCTTCCTCTTGCTCTCTTACCCTTGCACTTTGCCTCCAGCATCTGTCTTGGTATTCTATTTTCCTCCATCCGCTTTATATGTCCAAACCACCTTAGTTTATTCTTGTCAATTCTCTCATTTAGATTTCCCATCCCAACGTCCTTCCTAACATCTTCATTCCTCACTCTGTCTTTCCTTGTCTTTCCTATCATTCTTCTTAGGAATTTCATTTCACTGGCTTGGATTCTACTCTCTTGCCTGCTTGTCAGGGTCCAAGTCTCAGCTGCATAAGTTAATATGGGAACATAGTACACTTTATACCTCCTTGCTTTTCCTTGGTACTTCCTTATCCCAAACAAGTTTTCTTACACTTTGATAGAATGCATTGCTCTGCTCTACTCTCCTGCCAATCTCCATGTCCAACCTACCAGTTTGCATCAATTCACTTCCTAGTTATTTGAAAGTGTCCACAATTTCCAAACTCTGACTTCCAATTTTCACAGTGCCCTTTCCATGTCTTTCCCCTCTTGTCATCACCATGGTCTTGCTTTTCTCTATACTGATTTTCAGGCTTTACTTCTGAATATTTTCGTTCAGTGCATCTAGTTGTTTTTGCACTTCTTCGGTGTTCCTTCCCCAGACCACAATATCATCTGCAAATAACAGTAACTTCATTTCTTTATGTCCATATGCTTCCTTTGTTTCCTTTACAATTTCATCCATCACCATTATGAACAAGAGAGGTGACAGCACACTCCCCTGTCTTAGTCCAGTCTTGTTCCTAAACCAATCTGTCTTTCCAACTGGGCTCAGTGCCCTGCTAGCACAGTTATTGTACATTGCTTGCACCATTTCCAACATTTCTCTTCCCAGTCTCTTCTTAACCATGGTTGCCCATACCTTCTCTCTGGGGACACTATCATATGCCTTTTCTAGTTCTATGAAAGTCATGATCAAATCCTCTCCATATTCCCAGTTCTTTTCCATCACCTGCCTCAAGATGAGGATTGGGTCCACTGTGGATCTTCCACTCCTGAAGCCATACTGTTCCTCTTGCAACTCTCCTTCCACCTTTCTTCTCATTCTTCTTTCTAATATCCTTTCCAGTATTTTTACTATCTGTGATATGAGGGTGATCCCTCTATAGTTATCACACACCTTCTTGTCTCCCTTCTTAAACACTGGTATTTTAGCCCTTTCTTCCAGTCTTCTGGTACACATTTCCGTTTCCACACACACTTTAGCAGCCGATACAACCATTGCATACCAACAGGTCCAGCAGCCTTTATCATTTCTACACTGATTTCATCCACCCCTGTTGCTTTTCCCATCTTCATTTTCTGTAATGCTAATTCCACCTCCAGCATTGTTATATCATCTTCTGTTATAGAGTCGTCAGGTTGTGTCACTTCCATCTCACCAGTACAATTGCTCACATTCAATAGCTTATCGAAATAATCCTTCCATCGCCCTTTATCTCTTCTGGGTGTGTTAACAACTCTCCATCTTCCCTTTTTACTAGCTTTGTAGTAACTCTTTCTTTCCTCTTACTTCTTAGAAGTCCATACAGCATCCTTTTACTGCCACTTACATCTGTTTCCATTCTTCGTGTAAATTCTTCCCAACTTTTCTTCTTTTCTTCTCCTACCACTTTCATACACCTCCTTTTGCTGTCGTGATACTTCCTTTTGCTTTCTTCTGTTTCATCTCGGTTCCATTCTTTCCATGCAGCCTTCTTTTCTTTCACTGCTTTCCTCACTTCTTCATTCCACCACGGTGTCTCCTTCTCTTTCACTCTTGTTGACGTCCTACCACAAGCACTCTCTGCTGCACCAACAAATGCCTTTTTAAAGTGGGACCATTCCTCTTCTATGTTTTCCACTTCAGTAACTGGGATTTGTTGCTTCAATCTCTCATGAAAATCTTCCTGTACAGTTTTGTCTTTCAATTTCCATACTTTTATTTTACTTTCTCTGATCTCCTTTAGGTTTTCCAATTTTTCCCATCTAAATTTTGCCACCACAGCTCTATGGTCCCCATCAAATGCTTCTCCTGGTAAAGCTGTCACATCTATCAGCTTTCTGCGATTAGTCCTTTACACCAGAAAGTAGTCAATTACTGATTTTGTTCTTCTATCGCCCCAACCATATCTCGTAATTTTCCTGCTGTTTTTCTACCGAAACCATGAATTACCCACTATCAGTCCATTCCTTTCACAAAAATTTACAAGTTCCTCTCCTTCCCGGTTCTTTTTCCCATATCCATATGGTCCAATGACTTCTTCCTTTCATTGTCTCTCGTTTCCGACTTGTGCATTCATATCTCCCATGATCACCACTTCTACATCTGAAATTACTCTTTCTACATCCTCCAGGAATACTTCAATATCTTCTTCTCTGTTTCCAGTCTGTGGTGCATACACTTGTATGAAGTCCATCACGTCATTTTTCATCTTCATTCTAATTTTCATTATTCTGTCACTCACACACTCGACCACTTCAACATACTCCTCCAGTTGTTTCGAGGTTATCAGTCCCACGCCATTTTTATTAGCCTACTTTTCACATTTTGCAAAAATGAGGAAAAAGTAGACTTATGAGATCGGGCAAATGTGTGTCTGTCTGTCTGTCTGTCTGTCTGTCCTTCTGTCTGTCTGTCTGGCTGTGTGTGTGTCCCCCCCTATCAACTCCTAAACGGCTGCAGCAATCGAAACAAAATTTGGTAGGAGTAAAGATCTATACCTGAATATCTCACGGCCATATTTGAAAATGATGTCAGTGCTACCAACTGCTAAAAAAACGCAATTGAAATTTGAGCTCCATGTTGGATATCTTGGAAAGTATGAATGGGAGCTATTTCAAAATTGGCACACGTACATATCATAATATTTCAGTTTAATTTCCAGGAGGCTAAACATGGCAGTGTTGCCAAAATGATTATAAGCCTACTGATAGGTCCAATTTTTAAATGCATATAACTTCTATACTATCAATTGGAATTCAACCAAATTTCGTATGTTGTATGTGTACATAACCAGATATGACTGAGCGTATTCTTCAGACATACCAGGGCTGCCAACTGTTAATAAATGCTCCTAATTTATTTTATCCAAATACCAATATATCAGAAAGTATGCCAGCCGACAGCTTTAAATTATGCACACGTATAGTCCCTGACATTCTATATTAATTTGGAGTAACGTATATACGTCAGTGCTACCAACATGATTCTAAGCCTGCTGACAGGTCCAACTTTAAATACATGTAACTTCCATACTATCATTTGGATTTCAACCAAATTTCGTATGTGCTATGTGTACCATAACAGATATGACTATGCGTATTCTAAGGAGCAACCAGTGCTGCCAACTGTTAATATGTGCTGTCCCTATTTTTGTTACCCTAATATCAATATATCAGAAAGTATGCAAGCCAATAGCTCTAAACTTTGCACACGTATAGTACCTGGCATTCTAGACGAATTTGGAGTAACTAATATACGTCAGTGCTGCCAACATGATTCTAAGCCTGCTGATAGGTCCAATTTTAAAATGCATGTAACTTCTATACTAACTAATGGATTTCATTCAAAATTGGCACAACAATAGATCATATTATTTCAGATTATTTCTGATCAATACATGCATGCCATTGTTGCCAACATGATTTTACGCGCGCTGTTAGATCCAATGTTTAACTGCATGTAACGTCCATGCTATTCATTGGACTTCAACCAAATTTTGTATTTTGTACCTTAAGAGACGGAACTAAGAATATATTCAGTCATCAGGGCTGCCAACTGTAGTGCTCTATTATGATACATTATGCCAGGTATACAGTATTTCGAACTAATTGGAAATTTCGATATTAGCAACTTAATTTTGTCATTATTCTAGATAGGTTCATATTCTGTAGAATAATCATTGGCATGAAAAGTAGGCTGTATAGTTCTTCACGGAACTTCATGTTGCCTCTTGAACACCACTCCAGTATAATGTATATCCTTTCCTCAATTTCTTCCTTCCTTTACCTTTCCATTTCACTTCACTCAGCCCCATCAATATTAAGTTTTATTATAAAAGAAATAAAGGACATAGAGACCTTTCTTTTTAGCCTATATAACACTTTTTACACTTAAATCTATAATCGATGTCAACTATAGAAAAGCCTGACCTACTTTTTATATCCATATGGTTCTATTTGGTGATTAAAAGAAACTGCCTCGACGAAACTCAGATGGTTAGACATCGATTTTCACCTTTGCGTCCCGGGTTGCAATGTAGATCGGTGCATGTGGTAGCCTATTTGTGTTGGACAAAACAATAAAGGATGCGGGACAGGTTTTTTCGGAGATCTTCTGTTTCCAATGTCAATAATTTCCTGCCTGTAATATCAGCTCCTCGGAGCAGTGCGATAAGCCTCGCCAGCTTGCACGTTTCATTCCTCGGTGACAGATAGAAGATCAGTCTAGAAATACAAATGGAAGTTTGTAGATTTAAGTGACCGTGAATATTGTGATTATGAGCCACGTGACCTCTTTTTACGTGGAATGCGAACCACAGCACATGGCATTTCACTTCAAAAATCTCTCATGCATTGACTGGGAATTGAACCCAGTCCTCATCGGTGGGAGGCCAACAGCTCGACCGTTGCGCCACCAGGCCCCTCTAGAAATACAATCTATAACACTCGTGAGGGACACTGGGAAATTAACAATTACCGTACTTTGACATTTCGTTGGAACCTCCCCTCCCCTCCCCACCCCCACCCCCCCTCTCTCTCCCTGACCCTAGGAGATATTGTCATCATGTTTTTTTTCCACCTTCCCCCATTTTTAGAGATCGAGCGCTGTCTTTAAAGTCCTGAAATTGAGAGAATAATCGAAAATTTATTGATATTATATCGATTAAGACTGAAGACCGTAAGTTATTCCTGATTTAAGCCTCATATTCCTACATTCAAGAAGGCCAACCTAGCTGATTACGGCTATGGTTCGTTGTTAAGTTTTAAAAAGAGGACACTGCTGAGTCTCTTCATAAACGTGTATTTTCCTCGCTATCTCGTTTTTGCGAGAAAATATACTGGTTGCGCATCTGCAAACACTTCTGTGTCTACATTCGAGTTTTCTTCTTACTGCACTGTTAGTAGTTTTGTTAGTAAGGAGAAAACAGTAACAAAAGAAATGAATTCATTTCTAAATAAGTTTTTATTTCGTAGTCAGTTTACCCTCCAGGTATGCTATTCCCACGGACTCAGCGAGGGATCCCTCCTTTACCGCCTCTACGTGCAGTGTCGGCTCGGACACTGGCGGAAGGGGGGAGGGGGGAGGTGGAGAGGGGGGATGGATGGGAAGAATGGGAGGGACAGACAAGGAAGAGGGAAGGATGCGGCTGTGACCTGACGGTAGGTACCATCCCGGCATTTTCCCGAAGACAAAGTGGGGAAACCACGAAAAACCACTTCGAGGATGCCTGAGGTGGGAAGCTAACGCCCTCTACTCATTTGGACCACCCGAGGCTGAGTAGACCCCGTTCCAGTCCTCATACCACTTTTCAAATTTCGTGGCAGAGCCGGGAATTGAACCTCGGACCTCCGGGGTGACAGCTAAGCACGCTGACCATTACACCACGGAGGCGACGGAGAAAATACTAACAAATGAAATTAGTTCATTTCTAAATAAAATAATACAAACTCAAAACCAATAATTTAATTCACTAAGACTAAATAATTAAAATCCACAGGCATTGGGCTATCTTAATTTGTTGGACAGTAGGAGCAATTTGAAAATTTGCGTGATTTGCGTATAAAAATAAAAATTTTCTCAGAAACAGAAGAACAGTGTGATGTATGTGAGGAAAACTAGTACTAAGTCCATTATTAATTACAGAGGTATGGTAACTGAGTCTCAATGGTATCGCATGGCTTGGTACTGCGTTATTAAAACTTTCTCAAAGTTCCATGTCGGTCTACAATGCACTGTAGTGCATGGATTGTTTTCAATGAGAGCTCTGCCATGTTCAGATAAAAGTTGGTATTCGCACACATGCGGCTTTCTCGGCCGAGCAAATGAAAGGATGCTGCGGTACATTTAGCAACTGCCTTCTGTAAAATACTTCGCTGGTAATCCTTGCCCATTAATCACCACAAGGCTTTCAGTTTTAAAACCATCGCTTACTACAAACAATTCTCAAATGGTAGCTTGCCAATAGTAGCAATAACCGTCCGTTGTGATCCGTGTTCTACTTCTACTTCTCACAATCTGTAGCCGGCTCCGTAACAAGCCTGCCTCTATCTAGAAGGTCATGAATTCGATTCTCGGCTCCGTCAGGTATTTAAGAGTTGACGTGAGAACTAAGCTGGAGTGCGCTCATCCTCGTGAGGTCAATTAGGATGTCGCTTGTCTTAGAAATTGATTTCCGTGATTCCTAATGTTTAACCTTGTATGGTATCTTCTGAAACGCCACGGCCGTTTCCTTCCAATTATTGCTCAACAGTATTCATTTTGATTTGTTTCATCTGTCTGAAATGGTTGCCGTCAGGAAGGGCATCCCGCTCTTAGAGATTCATACCACCTCAACTCTGAGCTCTCACAAGTGGTGACATTGTCTTCAGCTCCCTGCACGCCTGACACACGACCACACTGCAGCGGTACCAAGGTGGCGACGATCCGACAAGATCGTCACGGGCACCGGGTGAGTTAGCCGTGGTCGTTACTGCGTGGCTGCAGGAAGTCGCTCACACCCGTGAGGCGAGGAGGTTCGAATCCCCCGACGTCAACCTTGAAGATGGCCTTCTGTGGTTTCCCATCTTTCTTCCAGGCAAATGCCGGGGTTGGTCCCTAACTATAGGCCACAGCCACTACCTTTCAATTCTTCGTCCTTACACTTTCCTCCCAAGACAAAACTAAACACCCAACGGTACTTGTAGCTCATCCCATGGGTGTCCGCATAGAAGCAGCTACAAACTCTGGCGAGCCGAACATGTCCTCGGATACTCTCGGCACTAAAAGCCATACGAAAAAAAAAATCGTCACGGGTGATGGTTGCTCACTTTCTTGTCCACTGTCGATCAGCTGAAGACGCTGGTTCCATTTCCAGACGACAGACTTCTACGACACAGGGATACATGAGTCGATCCCACGATATGGCAGGTGCCTCAATTCTGGTGGTGATTATGAACCTCAAAATTTCTGTGTCTGGTGCCAATGAAGTTTTTATGTAATTATGTGTTATTTTTATTTAATTAACTAGCAACCCGCCCCGGCTTCACCCGGGAACAGTCATGAATGCATTACGTGATAAGCGTTTTTTTTATCGATGTCAATGAACTATGACCTATATCCGTTTTATGTCTCGGCATTATGGGTTAAAATCACTGACTGGACTATTAATTATATTATCATGGAGATGCATGTGCAACGAATTCTTGTCAGACGTAATAAAGAATGGCGAGGTGCATGAAACACAAATCCCCTTTCCGTCCAATCTCAACTCGACTGTGTATTTCGTGGAACGAAAAGTTCACAGGCGAAATGAAGAAAAGCTGAGTTGCACTTCCAGGAAAACTCCAAACACAACCACTCTTCTCTGCAGTCTGAACTCAACGCTACTCGATAGTTTGCTGCTGGCTGTATCTGAGGAAATAGGCTCGCCCTCTAACTAGGCTCAAATGGGGTGATATGCTCGCCCCTAGCTAGCTCGTAAACTGTGGCCTCAGTAATTGAATGGAGCAAAAGCACCAAACTATTGTTTACTTAGGCAACACTGAAAAATGGTTTCAAACCTCACAAAATTGAATGGCGATTGTTGGAAGAAATGAAAACGTAAAATCACTTATAGTGGGTGATGTATTGAAGATAGAGATATGCTCTCGCGGACTTTTTGTAGAACTTTTCATGCTGAACAATTCTTACACTCATAGTATATGGATATTTTTAACGATTTGCCCAGCGTAAGCTTAAAAAGCGCACGGACGCCATGTGTTTATTTTCGACTTTTTCACTGAAATTGTTACTGCTTGGCTTCCTTCGATCGAAAATAAATTATTTTCTACAGGAACCTACCTCGAGATATTCTTTACGGAATGGTCAAAACCGCATTGAAATCCATCCAGTGGTTCTCGAGATGGCCCGTGACATCCAATAATCGGAGACTTTGTTTTATACTAACAAGTAAGTAAACATAGGGGAACGTAATTTCTGGATGGGCCTCGTAATACGATTTCGGACTAATGTTATCGTCTTTTTCTATTTAATGTTGATTTCTACGGCCAATTTGCTTAAAATTTATGTTCATCGTCGTGGTCATTGGCATCATTCACAACCCACAAAGCCGCAGGGAAAATTCGTACACCAGCTTATCATCCCCCTTTCTCCATTTAAACAACAACCACACCTTTCTCTGTACATACTAAATTCTCACTGTTTATTTAATAGGACTTTCAAAATTATCAAATTATATTTGCCAGATAATAACAAAAGTTTTACGCAGTGCCACGCACTTCTCCAGTAACCTGCCCACTCTCAGCCTCTGTCGTGTAATTAAGTTGCGTGGCGAATGTTTTGTTAATTAAAACCCAGCGAGTTATAAACTTTTAACTTTATGGTGGAGGACAGCCTCTTGACATCAATTCTAATTTACTCTGAACCTAGATGGCGAGTTGGTGGCTTACTCCCATCACTTTAATGACGCATTGAAGGGATTGAACCGGACCTTATTTTCTTGCCACCCATTGTAAATAATCAATTCTCATGGGATACTCTCCAAGTATATGCATCTCATTGGAGTTCATGTTGGTCATTTTCCAACAAAAATTGATTCGAAATATCTTTTGAATGCATGTTGTGTGGAGTTGTAAGAAAAGCGGTTATTTTATTTATATATTGTATTTTTCGTATGGATTTTAGTGTCGGGAGTGCCCGAGGACGTCCGGCTCGCCATAGGCGGTATCTGCTTCGAGCGGACACCCCTAGGGTGAGCTACAAGTTTCGTTCAATTTCAAGTAGTTCCAACATTCACTACCAGATGTCAATGATACCTGATGGTGAACGTTGGAACTTTGATAGAGCGTTACAACGAAATCTAACCTAGAAATATAACTCCACACAAGTTTAGTCTGTGGACGGATCTCTTAGTCTTACATACCATAAATCTATGACGTGGGACCGCCGGCTTTACTTCCCTTTAGAAGGAAGGCATACTGAAAGAATTTAACGCTCTTAAAAAACGGACGACTTCGGCCGGGTTTGAACCTACTATCTTGTGCACAGCAGTCCATCATGCTACCAACTACGCCACCGAAGCCGCTATGACTATGTGAATGAAGAAAAAGAAGGGGCTAAGTCACAAATTTCTGTGGTTCAGCATCTCAACTCTAGGAACATCACAATGCTCTATGGGTCAGCATCTCAACTCTAGGAACATCACAATACTCTATGGTTCAGCATCTGAACTCTAGGAACATCACAATGCTTTATGGTTCAGCATCTCAACTCTAGGAACATCACAATGTTCTATGGTTCAGCATCTGAACTCTAGGAACATCACAATGCTTTATGGTTCAGCATCTCAACTCTAGGAACATCACAATGCTCTATGGTTCAGCATCTGAACTCTAGGAACATCACAATGCTTTATGGTTCAGCATCTCAACTCTAGGAACATCACAATGTTCTATGGTTCAGCATCTGAACTCTAGGAACATCACAATGCTTTGTGGTCCAGCATCTCAACTCTAGGAACATCACAATGCTCTATGGTTCACCATCTCAACTCTAGGAACATCACAATGCTTTATGGTTCAGCATCTCAACTCTAGGAACATCACAATGCTTTATCGTTCAGCATCTCAACTCTAGGAACATCACAATGTTCTATGGTTCAGCATCTCAACTCTAGGAACATCACAATGTTCTATGGTTCAGCATCTGAACTCTAGGAACATCACAATGCTTTGTGGTCCAGCATCTCAACTCTAGGAACATCACAATGCTCTATGGTTCACCATCTCAACTCTAGGAACATCACAATGCTTTATGGTTCAGCATCTCAACTCTAGGAACATCACAATGCTTTATCGTTCAGCATCTCAACTCTAGGAACATCACAATGTTCTATGGTTCACCATCTCAACTCTAGGAACATCACAATGTTCTATGGTTCAGCATCTCAACTCTAGGAACATCTCAATGTTCTATGGTTCACCATCTCAACTCTAGGAACATCACAATGCTCTATGGTTCAGCATCTCAACTCTAGGAACATCACAATGTTCTATGGTTCAGCTTCTCAACTCTAGGAACATCACAATGCTTTATGGTTCAGCATCTCAACTCTAGGAACATCACAATGTTCTATGGTTCAGCATCTCAACTCTAGGAACATCTCAATGTTCTATGGTTCACCATCTCAACTCTAGGAACATCTCAATGTTCTATGGTTCACCATCTTAACTCTAGGAACATCACAATGCTTTATGGTTCAGCATCTCAACTCTAGGAACATCACAATGCTCTATGGTTCAGTATCTTAACTCTAGGAACATCAAATCTCTCTGGAAAATTAACAAGATGGTGAAGGATCTGTACTACTGTTTATTCTCTTATTCACTGGTCATGACCCAGTGCACTGTTTCTTGTTTTTCCCGTATACTGCTCTGTGTACCTGATAGGAATGTGGATCGCGGATCGCGGATTGCGAGGTGAGATGCGGTTATCAGTCCGTGTAACAGAACGGAATACATTGGTCGGTCACTTAATACAACGGAAAATTCATCGAGTTTGCTCTAGCTTCATCATCACATACGAATTAATTGCCGGGTTTTACTATGCACAATAAAACATTTCCTTGGCGGGTTGAGAAATTAATCCTTCTAACGGACAGCTTCTTTTCAAAAATGAGGAGATAGGTGACCGCTGGAAGCAATAAATTGAGGATCTAACATTTGGGATTATGTTGACATAGAAAACAAAGATCCACCAACTACAAAAGTGAGTTCAATAAAGCACTACAATTATTAAACGATAAAAGAAGGCGTAGGTGTTGATAACATATCAGCTGAGCTCCTAAAAAATTGTGGAGACACATGAAAGCGCGATTGTTTGATATCATTACAAAATGCTATGAAGAGGGAATCCTACCACCAGATTTAATAAAGAGCCGGACAATAACACTGCCAAAGAAAGAAAATGCCACGGCCTGCTCAGTTTACAGAACACTCGCCATTCTATCACATGCTTCTAAGATCCTACTGACAATACTTAAAGGCCGAATCAGAAGCAATATAGAACAGAATTGATTTAGAAAAAGTATTCAACAAGGTGGACTGGAAAATATTATTTCAAACTCTGAAAAAGTTGGGTCTTGATTGGAATGACAGATGTTTGCTTTATCGCTTGTAAAGGTCAAAGCACAGAAATAAACATCAATGGAACGAAAAGAGGAAGAATACGAAGAGGAGTGCGACAAGGCTGTCCCTTATCATCATATCTGTTTAATATATTCATAGAATATGCGATCAGAACAGTGAAAGAAGTAAACACAGGAGTCAAATGTAATGGTAAACATATTTATAGAATTCACTTTGCAGATGAAATTGCTTCGGTAGCTGATTCATACCACAACAAGACTTTTATTTTTAGCCTACTTTCCACATTTTGCAAAAATGAGGAATAAGTACTGTCATCGCGGCAGGAGATGGCAGTTGAACACGCTGCGACGGGGTGCGGGGGGGCTTGCAGTACGCATGCGCGGCCCGCCTATTCCTAAGGTAAATATATCGGCTTGCCGCATGCCAATGGTTGTCATTGCAACTGGCGACACTCAGCCACTGAAAGAAGGAATGTGCTGAGTGAAGCAAGTAGTGACCAACTGAATGTTTTTGGAATGCACGATACGCAGTGAGCGGGAAGAACCCTGCAGTTCAAACCCGACTGCCAACTCCTGACGCAATATCAGTAGACTTATGAGATCGATCCGGGAAGGTGTGTGTCTGTCTGTCTGTCGGTATGTCTGTCCTTCTGTATGTCTGGCTAGCTGGCTGTGTGTCCCCCACTATCAACTCCTAAACGGCTGCAGCAATCGAAACATAATTTGGTAGAAGTAAAGAATATCTCAATGCCGTATTTGAAAATGATGTCAGTGCTACCAACTGCTGAAAATCGCAATTGAAATTTGAACTCCATGTTGGATATCATGGAAGGTATGAATGGGAGCTATTTCAAATTTGGCACACGTATGGATAATAATATTTCAGTTTAATTTCCAGGAGGCCAAAATGATGATAAGCCTGCTGATAGGTCCAATTTTTAAATGCATATAACTTCTTCACTATCAATTGGAATTCAACCAAATTTTGTATGTGCTATGTATACATAAACATATTCACCAGGGCTGCCAACTGTTCATAAATGCTCTCAATTTCTTTTATCCAAATACTAATTTATCAGAAAGTAAGCAAGCCGACAGATTTAAACTATGCACACGTATAGTACCTCACATTCTATATTAATTTGGAGTAACTTATATACGTCAGTGCTACCAACATGATTCTAAGCCTGCTGAGAGGTCCAACTTTAAATACATGTAACTTCTATACTATCATTTAGATTTCAACCACATTTCGTATGTGCTATGTGTACCATAACAGATATGACTTTGCGTATTCATAAGAGCAACCAGGCTGCCAACTGTTAATAAATGCTGTCTCTATTTTTGTTACCCTAATATCAATATATCAGAAAGTATGCTAGCCAATAGCTCTAAACTTTGCAAACGTATAGTACATGGCATTCTAGATTAATTTTAAGTAACTAATATACGTCAGTGCTGCCAACATGATTCTAGGCCTGTTGATAGTCCAATTTTAAAATGCTTGTAACTTCTATGCTAACCAATGGATTTCATTCAAAATTGGCACAACAATAGATCGTATTATTTCAGATTATTTCTGATCAATACATGCATGCCATTGTTGCCAACATGATTTTACGCGTGCTGTTAGATCTAATGTTTAACTGCTTGTAACGTCCATGCTATCCATTGGACTTAACCAAATTTTGTATTATGTACCTTAAGAGATGGAACTAAGAATAAATTCAGTCACCGGGGCTGCCAACTGTAGTGCTCTATTAGGCTACATTATGCCAGGTATACAGTATTTCGAACTAATTTGAAATTTCTCTATTACCAACTTTATTTCGTCATTATTCTAGATAGATCCATATAGATTAATCAATGGCATGAATCTTAAATTTTAAGAAAAGTTGGCTCTTTAGTTCGTTACGGAACTTCTTGTTTACTTTTATCATTACTAAGATGCTCGGTATGCTAAACAACACGTTAGAGAAGTTCAGGCTACAGAATTTTGTTATTTGGGCACAGTCATCACTGGTCAAAAGAAGAATTGCTATGGCAAAGTCAGTTTTTAAAACCAGGAAGAAATTTGTTAAAACCTTTTTTTGGAGTGTGCTAACTTACGGATGTGTGACCTTACCTTGGGAAATCAAGCACAATCAAGACTAGAAGCTGCTGAAATGGGGTTCTGCAGAAGACCGACAAGGGCGAGTTGGAGGGAAAGTAAGACGAACAAATCCTGCGCAACGGACATTACTTTATTCATTAGAGCTCAGGAAAATGAAATTTCTTGGACACATCTTACGGCATAATACCCTTATCCGGATTGTCTTCAAAGGCAAGGTCCTAGGGAAGAAACCAAGAGGAAGACAGCGTCTCTCATACATTGGAAACAAAATCACTCAGCTGGGTTTTGCTTCCTACGTCACGATGAAGAGAACAGGTGAATATCGTTGACTGTGCCTTCAGAGACAAGGCTTACTTAGCCTTTAGATCAGTGCTTGATTTGTAAATGAAGAGGTTCCGGTACTGTGGGCTTCCGGGTGGCGGTGGGAGGGGGGCTTTATGGAATATTGAAATATAAAAAAATAGGAAGCTTGTAGTTTAACGTGACCGTTAATCGCGAGATCATGAGCCACGGGACCTCCTTTTTACGTGGAATCCGAACCACAGGACATGGCATTTCACTTCTAAAATCTCACATGCATTGACCGGGAATCGAACCCGGACTGCCTTGGAGAGAGGTATACAGCTAGACCGCTGAGCCACCACGCCCCCTATTGAAATATAGGCTAGATGTCTAAAAACGATATATATTTTTTCTCTTTTCTGAATACCTTTAAATATAATCAGATTTCAATTCTATACCTAGATATCCAACATTCCGGCAAACCTCACACCCCAGCGTTTTGTTGCGTACAATAAGCCAACTGAATTTTTTACAAAGCTCGTTTCTTTGGTCTAAAGTCCAATAGTCTGGCCACTGTTTATCACCTCCTTTGATGTCATCATTAGAAGAAGATGAAGTAACGCTGGAGGATGTAGGCTGTGTTGACTCCGGTTGATCTAATTTTATTGGAAGTGTCGTGCATTTTTCAGTTTCTTCGTCTAGTTTTGGTTTCTTCGGTTTACTAAAATAATTGGTTACAATCTGCATTGTTAAGGCTCGTACACGGACAACAACACACAATTAGCGAAATTTACGCAATTTGATTCCAAAACACTACACGATTAAACAGAACAAAACCGTAAGACAGTGACAGGTCGTCGAATGTTCTGACTGCACTGACATTGACGGGTAAGTGAAAGCTGAACTGTTCAGCGGCATGGGAGGGCAAGGATGAGTCAGCAAGCACCTTGCGTAAGGCTAGAAGTACAGTTCAGTCAAAGACGAAGTTGCCATTGACTTAAAACTAAAGTTCCACAGTTGTAAAAAGTATGTTATATATTGGACTTTACCCCAGATCAGAGGTTTCGGTACGGCGCACGGCGTACCGGTGCGGACCGTCACAAATCTAGCACTGCTTTAGATAATGATGAAGATGATGAAGCAATAGTATCTTGAGATGGGTGTGGAGTGTTACGAATAAAGGCTCTTATAAGAATGGAGCATAGGTTGGACTAATTTAGGCTATGTTCTTGCTCCAATGGAAATTTTGAAGTGATGGTCACTAAGGAAAATTATTATATATCACTACGTTAAAAGTGTTCAGCAATAATGATACTGTGCATACGCGAAGAAGAGGCTTTGATAAAATACTAAAAAGATTTGGACAGTATTCATTGAAAATGTTTGGAAACAATGATACTACCAAGATGAGCAATTCACTTCCCGCTCAGTGGTGGCCAAGGACGGTGTTTTAATTAGCGACTGGCTGGATTAATGAGCTGGGAGAACACAGGGCTACAACAAGTGATGTTATCTGCACAGAGATGATTAGAGGAGTGGACGGGAAGCACATTACAGTATTATACTCTGTTTAATCTAGAGATGCTAGACATCGAGGCTATGTGAGTGTGATGTTTCAAACGATCGACTGTGAAATGCGATGCTATTTTATCTGACCACTCCGGAGATTCGAGTTCTATCATGGGTCTGCCTAAAAACTTTACTTCTTGTGTGAGGGCTGAAACGGGGTACACTTAGCGACGTGAGGCTGAACTGAACATTTTGAGGCTTAATCTAGATTCAGTGGATAATTTTCAATATCGTGAGCAATGAGTTTTTCAGTTGTTACAGACCACCTTGTAGTGAAACAAGCAATTTTCATGAATAAAAGAATTAACAAGTAGTTCCGTGAAGAAATAAATAGCCTATTTTCATATATCCTATATATTTAAATTGCCTCTATCAACATACAAAATGTCAGTATGATTGCTGTAATAGATTCGTAGATATTGAGAACCGTCTAAATATTTCGGATGGTCGCCATGTTAGATTTTTATATATGTAGGCCATAGAGTTATGTACTATTACTTGAACACTATTTCGTAGGTGTATTATTCAAAATTCAATCGCATTATTAGGACACAAGAAGCAAAAACGAGATTTTAAAATTTCGCACAGCCACCATCTTGTGGTTATGAAAACAATTGAAATAAATTAGACGTCAGTGGATTAATATTTGTATAAGAATTTACCGTACCAAGTTTCACTGCGCTCGGAAGGTTAAATCGCGAGAAACGTCCATTTAAATATCATAAATTCGAGTCGCCGCCATGTTGGATTTGTGCCCACCAGGTTAATGAAAGTCCCATAAGTGAACTTATATTAGTATCCTTTATCAATATAATAAATTTCAGTTTTATTGCTGTCATAGATTAGTAGATATTGAGAACCGTCTAATTATTTCGGATGTTCGCCATTTTGGATTTTAATGTATTTATAGGCCATAGAGTTATGCATTACCAGAATATTATTGTGTAGGTTCATTATTCAAACGTTGACTTCGATCGCATGATTAGGACACACGAAATATCAAGATAATTTTAAAATTTCGCACAGCCGCCATCTTGTGGTTATGTAAACAATTGAATTAAATTAGATGTCAGTGCATTAGAATGTGTGTACACATTTGCGTCCCATGTTTCACAGCGCTCGGATGGTTAAATTGCGGCAAAAGTCTAATAAATATTTCACATTCGCTTGGCCGCCATGATCGTTTTGTACTTAACAGGGTTTTGAAAGTTACATAGATGACCCTTTAGTTCTTCCCTTTATCACCGTACACAGATTCAGGGGGATATCGGCAATAAGTTCGTAGATATAGAATGTCAGTGAAATAATTTGCATAGCTGCCATGTTGGATTGGTGGGACGTCATTAAATTTGAAGTGACCGGTTGGGTTCGAACAAAACAGTACTATGACTTTACCGAGTTTCATTGAAATCGCTCCAGCGGTTTAGATTTCATTAGGGATAAACATACGCACACACACACACATACAAACATACACACCCATACTCAGACAAAAGGTGATCTCTTAAGCCTAGGTTTTCATAAATGATAATAGGCTAAAATACAATTGAAATTTCGGTGATAATCTGTCGGTAACAGGATTGTACCTAGAACAAAATGAAAAAGAACTTGTAATGGGTGTTATTTCCTACACGTAAAACAAGATGTTCAATAAAGAACATACAGCCTATTTTCTCCTAAATGCATGGGTATTGTTATAACTCTTTGTCCTTTTCAAGGAGTATAATTGAATGTTGGTTGTAGTAGCTTGTTAAATACAACGTGCTATAGGGATATTAAACATGAATATGAGGTGCCCTTTACTATTGCTACCTCTGTAAAAAAATATTCAGTTTGGTTCCACCGTGTTTGATAAGAGAGGGTGAATCGATTTGCACACATACATGGCCGCCATATGCAAACTATTGGACTGATGACCTTGTAGCTTGGGCAAAGAACGCTTCTCACATAAAGGTAGTGCGCCCGAATTTATTTAAGGCCAATACTAAAGATCCAGATGGGATACGAAACGGGACCCAGGAAAAATAAAAGAACGAATTAAAAACTCGAAGCCTCCGTGGCGTAGGCGGCAGCACGCCGGCCTCTCACCGCTGGTTCCGTGGTTCAAATCCCGGTCACTCCATGTGAGATCTGTGCTGGACAAAACGGAGGCAGACAGGTTTTTCTCCGGGTACTCTGGTTTTCCCTGTCAAAATTGCATTCCAGCAACACTCTCCACCATCATTTCATTTCATTTCATCTATCATTCATTTAATCACTGCCCCAGAGGAGTGCGTCAGGCCTCGGCAGCCGGCACAGTTCATATCCTCGCCGCTAGATGGGGGCTTCATTCATTCCATTCCTGACCCGGTCGGAGACTGGAAGCTGGCTGTGGATTTTCTTTTCATTCTTTAAAAATTTGTGAGATATGGAAAACCTAAGATGAAATAGAGTGTAATACTATGCATCATTAATAATTAAACAATTACGGAAGGCAAGAAGGAACTATTTAAATATGGTTGTGTATTTATTATCTGAATGTAGGGAGGCCTACATTGTAAGAATGCGTCACACCACGAGAAGTGAGAGTAACGTCGTGCAGGAGGAAAAGTGATCAAGGTTGATGACACACTGAGTGAGGGGAAGTCTGTGGAGCTACGTCACACCGCGAGAGGGGAGGAAACGCGAGGAACTTGCCATACTCGGAGAGCAGGAAGGAGCAGCCATTCCAAATTCATATCGGGTCGGGTCAAGACCGCCAGGGTAGAAACAAGTTATTTCTAGAACAGTGACACGCATCACGAAAGTGAAGGAGAGAAGGAGTGTGAAGTCAGAAGGCTGTGGCTTGTGAAGCAAGGGACATTCTGACTGAGACCAGCACAGCATGTAGACCAGTGATTTTGCAACACGTTTATCGGAACGAGACTGAGTTCATTTACACTCACTTTTAAAGAAGCTTCATACAACAAGTCAGTGGAGTATTTGAAACACAGCTTGTTACTTCGGTATTTCAATACGAAGCTATTACACATCGCACGCAGATAGATGCAAACAATTCACTTCAGGAAATTTGCTACATTACTTATACAATTCAGCTCATCCTTGGGAACTATACAGAATGCAGTTTATAAATTGGCAACGGGGAAGTTATACAGGTTTAATCATTAAACTGATTATGACTTCGTGCTATGATGCACATTATAGGCAAGTAGAAACTACAGAAAGGAAAAGTTAAATCAGAATTCCACAACATGGACGGGGCAGTTGAACATCTACGCTATGCGCAGAAATGCAGAACAAATCTATACTTCTTAACAAGAGTTCATATACATCCAGTATACTCTCAAATACTCTTATAGAACAATCGAACTTCAACCTTGAGAAGCGATGTCGGCGCAGTGAAGGGGTAACGTCAGAAGATCCGAACAACTAGCGGGACTCGAGCGAAGGAGTGAGGGAGAGACTTGCTTTACTCGGAGAGGTCGCTAACCCAGTTATGTCATCGACCTTGTCCCACTGTGAGGTTATCCAGCAGACCTCGCCACAACCGGTTCTCGCAGCTGTGGGCGTTGTGCTCAAACACATTTGTCTTGCCAGACGAGACATGATACATCAGAGATCGTCAACAGCTCAAGGTAGTGAAGAGATTGATTTATATTTAGTAGAATGGTAGTCATGTTCTGTGTTTATCCAAATTGACCAATCGTATAATTTTGTCATTGTATTTAAAAATTGTGTAGATTTTAATCGAGTATATCAGTATTTTCTTAGGAGTCATTTTCACTGAAAATTTCCGTCATTTGGACGAAATTTTATCCGCGTATTGCTGTTGTCAACGTTAAATCATTTCAATATAAAATCGTTTAGAATTATAGATACTTGCGTTAAATTAAATAAATCTGTTTTATGTGCAGCGATGGAACGTATATTGAACAACGTAAGTACCGTATATTTAAAAAGCCATGTCACGAAGTGTCAAATATTTCGACAACTCAAGATGTTGATTCGAGTGTCAGAAATTTATTTTAAACCAACTGTGTGCAAAAATTGATTGTTACACGACACTAAATCTGGTAAAAGATAGTCCAAATACTTGATATAAATAATTAAATCAATGAATACCAAATTCACTGTAATGAAACAGATAGTTATGTAGAACTATGCTGTAAACGTAATAAACCATATTTCCTGGTAACAAATGTGTTTCAAGAACCTTAAATATGTGTCCAATAAAACATTTAGAGCATTAAAAAGCCTAGATAAAATTTGTTAAACAAAATATTTCACGAAGATAGTTAAGACTTAAGTGTATTCACAGAAAAAGAGGACACACTTATATCAATTTTTAAATATGAATTCTTGCTGACAATTCTTTGAAAGTTACAATAATGTAATAACTGAATTTAAATACGAGAAAAGGAGTTTAGGAAGATAAATCACAGGGTGATATAAAAGTAACTGTACAGAAAGTAATTAAAGATTCGAAGTTATAGGCACGATGAAATTTTGTATAAGAATAGAGGAGATTGTTAAAGTTTGTTTCTTGAACAATATTCACAATGGTCGTGGATACTTAATAAAGTTACTAATTTTCTTTGCATTGATTGAGAAAATGCACTGAAATGGGATTTATATTTGGAATACCGTGCAAGAAAGGAATCGTAGACGTAAATGAGTTACGTATTTTCACAAAAGGAGACTGAGGAGTCACGTTTCCTAGTTTTGATCACAGCGTATGTGACATTGTTTAATTGCATTTGAGGCAAGTTCTGTACAGGGTGTTTAAGAAATAATGTGATTGTTGTGTAATTTTGGAATGGAAGTGTGGAATGAAGGTCAAATGCCATGCACTTCGAATATTCACGTTTATCAAAGAAAATGTAAGCCGAGCAAAGAATTTCAGGATTTTTTCGAGGTTTAATAATCAAATGGGAGAAGAGAAAGTTAGAGCAGTGCTGAACTTAAATGTTTATCACCTATGTTCTCTTGAATCAGACTAGTATTAATACTTTCAACCGATAGAGTTACGGTGTTTGTTCTGGAAGTTTGATATGTAAAGACTCATTTATATTAAAGGAAATTAAATCAATTCAACGCAATTAAGTGAATATTTGTGCGAATCACGAATCATTGTACATATATATATATATTTAATACTGAGTAAATCTTGATCTTACATATTTAGATGTGGAACAACGGTTCAAATATGAAACGCAATGTATAATATAGGGTAATGTTTGAAAACACGCCGTTTCATAATTTCTCATATTTCAGTGGAGGTTCTGAGTAATTCCACTCGAGTTTATCGTTTATAACAAATTTTGTTTAATTTTTGTATTGGCATTGGAATGCTATATTCTCCGATGAGAGAAGAAGGAATCAGTGGAGTACCGAATTCTCCAATCTTTATTTTCAGGACATTTTGTATAAGTGCCACGTTTTAGTTTATTTTGAGTTTTTATTTCTTGCAGTGTCAAGTAGACACTAATCATCAATATGCAGTCAGGACATGTGTGTATTTCCTTAGCACAATAAACGGCTGGCGCTTTTTAGCGAATTAGCCAATTTTTATTTTAGCTGACATCGTTTTCATTTTGTCATCGCCGAAAATAGTACTGCTAGGTAAGATACAGGCGCTCACTATAGACAGACCTTATCACCCCTCGAGATTGGAGTTTCTCGATTTGCTTAAATGTAAATGCTAGTAGAAATTTGTACCAAGGCTGGTAGTACTAGTTTCTTTTATAGATCTACCCTGTATGTTCCTAGAATTCCCAATTTTACTTAGCAGACAATGGTAAGTTTGTGAGCTGGGTAGCTACGTGTCTACAATCCTTTACAGTGCAGCGGATATAGGTACTGATTGGTGAATTCGGGCGCATATAGATGGTAGATTTAAATAGCCGGCCCATACGTGGGGCGATCGAAAGAGGCACTCGAGAGAGGCAGTCGGAAGCACTCGAGAGTGAGGCCATATATGTTTTGAAATAAAAGAAATGCCGATCCCAAATTTGATGATTGTTGAGGTGAACGCAACATCAGCAGATTAGTGGAGTATATTACAGTTTTGGGGCATATTTCTAGAACCAGTTAACGACAATTTGTCATGTAATATTAAATAAGAGAGTAAATTAACGTTGTTAAACTTAAGTTAGGTCGGATGATAAAATGTAATGATGTCGGTTCAGTAAAATGGGACAATAAAAATATACGTAATAACTCGCGATTTAAATAGACTTAAGTAGTACTAAAATTTTCAATGCATTCCATCACTTGTATAAAATGTATACGTTGGTCAATTATGGATATCCACTTGTAGTTTTTGTAGTTGATACTTCCCTTAGTCTCAAGAATGAAGAAATTATGTCAGCAAACGACTTGACGTTCATAAGAACGATGTTGGAAAACATGAAAGAAGGTCAGAGTGTATTGACCAAAGACCTTGAAGTCCTCCACCAATTAACAAACTCTAACACTAAACAAATGAAAGCCGAGATTCAGAAATCTGTAGCTGCTGTGAAATCCGAGGTCTAGGCCGAGTTGTCGGTTGCTCAAACACTTACCAAGGCTAGTATAACGTTAGCACAGGAGGAAGCCAAGTTAGCTTTAGAAAAGGCCAGGAAGGAAGATAGGTTAGCTAGAGAAAAGGAAAGGGAAGAAACTAGGTTAGCTAGAGAAAAGGAATGGGAAGAAACTAGGTTAGCACTAGAAAGAGCCCAGGAAGAAACTAGGTTAGCTAGAGAAGAGGATAGACAGGAACGTGAAATAATCAGGTTAGCTCAAGAGAAGGCACAGGAGGAAATTAGGCTAACATTAGAAAAAGCACGAGAGGAAGACAGAAAGGTAGAAGAAGAGGCTAAAAGGATAAGAGCGGAGATGAGATTAGCTCAAGAAAAAGCTCGCGAAGAGGACCGATTGAGTCAGGAACAGGCTAGATTAGAAGACAGAAAAATTCAAGCCGAAATAAGAGCAGCGCAGGAAGAAGCCAGGAAAATTCATGATGAGGTTAGGAAAAATCAGGAAAAAGCGCAAGAAGAGGCCAGGAAAATTCATGATGAGGTTAGGAAAAATCAGGAAAAGGCTCAGAAAATTTTAGAGAAGGCAGGAAATGCACAGGAAGAATTAAAAAACTCATTTGACCAAGTCAAACAGGACATTAGTCTTACTAAAACAGAAGTAGGAATTTTAAGATCCGACATGATACGGTAGTGTGTTCAATAAATCCAATAGCTGTGTGTTGGACCTTAACGACGAATCAGGGGCTCCCCTGTTCCAAATAAACCAGTCAGCAATTGTAAAGCTAATACAAAAACTACGTTTCAATGTATCAAAGGGTCCTGATAATATTGTAGGTGAAGTACTTAAACTAGGAGGTAGGGCCGTGGCACGATACTTGGAGGTGATGTTTAATGTGTCCATAAACAATGCGCAAATCCCAGATGACTGGAAAAGAGCTACGGTAGTCTCAATATTTAAGGGAGGGAGCAGACTTGAATTGGGCAACTACAGGCCGGTTAGCCTTACGTCCGTCGTTTGTAAACAGATGGAGCATCTCATTTGCGACTACTTGAGGGAACAGTGGGAAACATTATCATGGTTTAATGATAGGCAACATGGATTTCGGAAAGGTTACTCATGCGAGAGTCAGATGCTATCACTTTTTCAAGACATTAGCGAATCGTTAGACCATGGAGTTTCAGTCGACGCCGTGGTTATAGATTTTGCGAAGCCATTTGATGTCGTTCCGCATGAAATGCTACTCCATAAATTAGCTTCGACGAAGATTGATAGAAGAGTAATTCTATGGATCCAAGAATTTTTGACGGGTCGTTCCCAGAAAGTGAAAGTCGAAGGCATATTCTCGGATGAAATTACCGTAACGTCGGGTATCCCTCAGGGCAGCGTAATCGGAACTTTGTTATTTTTGGCGTTCGCAGTGACTGTCGATTGTTTGCGGATGATTGTGAAATTTATCGAAAGATACATGACTCACAAGACAATGCAGTGCTTCAAGAGGACCTGAACCTGGTCTATAAGTGGGCGATTGTAAATAAAATGAAAATAAACACAAGAAAATGTAGTCTCTTAAAAATAGGGGAAGTGCGAAGGCAGGATTTTCAATATAACATTGGCTCGGAAATACTTGTAGAAGAAGATTCTTGCAAATATTTGGGCGTTCACGTAAGGAATGATATGAAATGGAGTAGTCATGTAGGATGTGTAGTTTCAAAAGCTTACAAATCCCTGCACTTTGTAATGAGGGTATTAAAAGGAAGTAGTACCTCTGCTAAAGAATTAGGCTATTTGTCACTTGTAAGACCTATTCTGGAATATGCCTCGGCGGTTTGGGATCCATATTAAGTAGGGCTCATCAATGAGTTGGAAATGGTACAAAGAAAGGCCACTAGATTTGTGCTCAGTGACTTTAATCCCAGGAGCAGTGTGAGCCGTATGTTAAAGAAACTTGGGTGGGAATCACTGGAGGCTAGGAGAATAAATTCTAGACTCTGTGCTATGTACAACACGTATACAAATCTACCAGCATGGGGTGAGCTTAGCAAACGATTGGGAAAGCCCACTTACATGGGTAGGAGCGATCATCCTTTCAAAGTTAAGGGCCGACCACAGCAAACAAATTATGGTAAATATTATTTTGTAAACCGTGCCATTGATAACTGGAACTCTCTACCTGCCGCAGTCTTAGAGCCTTTTCCCAAACATATAGGTGTGTTTAAGAAAAGACTGACTATTTGTGTAAATACTCCAGTTTAATTGTTGTATAATTGTTATTGAATTGTTATGTATATTTTTTTATTTGTTATGTATATAAAATTTGCCACCGGGGAACACACCCCCCTTTGCAAATAAATGAACGAATATGAATATGAATATGTATTAGAAGTGAAATTAGCTAACAGTAACCACATAATAGAACTAGAAGAAAAAATTACAGGCTAGTATTAGCTCCATTAAGGAGGAAAACACTATACATCATGTACACGTTTCAGGGGCCCAGAACAGACTCAAGGAGCAACTTGACACTCTAAATGATGCTGTTGGTGACTTACAGGTCAAGTTGGAAGGTCAAAGGAAACTGATCGAGGATGGCATTAATGTGGACATAAATGCCCCTATTGTAAAAACTGTTACGGACATGAAGGAGGAGGTCGTAACAGTTACTACTAAAATTGTATCTGAAATCCATAGTAAATTATCTAATGATATTAAGGCCACAGAATTAAGTTCAATCATAAATGTTAGTAGAGTACGTGAAGATCTATCCAAGCGGGTAGATGAGCTTCAAATCAATAACGTAGCCACGCTGACCGATATTGTAAATAAAGCAGATTTAAGTAATTCAGGCGAACTTGACAGGGTTAAACGTACAGTCGATGACATAGACATAGAACTGGCGAAAATTAGGTCGAGGCAGAAAAATGAGACCAGCGAATTGGAACAACAATTAAAGTCACTCACGATTGGGGATTCTCCATTTTCATCTACGTTAAGAGCTGAAGTCAGGGAGGACATGAGGAAGGACTGAACTAGATTCTTTGAGGCAAGAGATGAGAAATTGAAGGAAGAAATGAGGAAATCAGAGGCTAGGACAGACAAGATAGAAGAGGATAAGGAAAGCGTGGATAGTCAGCAGCTTCCGAAATCCAGCTTTAACTTCATTCGAGAGCCATTTCGAACAGAAACAGAGGAACTTGCAGGAGACTTTGAACCTTTCCAGAGTAGGTCAAATGCGAACATTATCGCCATCAAGAGTAACGACGAAAAAAACCAACAAATTTAGCGGGGTTGGAAATATCACAGCTGTGGAATTTCTGAGAGTCATCAGATCGTATCTAGAGGATAACAGAATACCTCGTGAACGACACATGAGGGTAGTGGAGAAATATTTGGACTCAGAGGCCTTAGTTTGGCACAGAGCTTTCAGGTATACTTACCACATTTTCGAGGAGTTCTCTATTGCTCTACAGAAGCGATTCTGGAGCAAAGAACTTCAACAAGACATACGCGCCGAAATTTATTCGAAAAAGTATGCTTACTCTAGTCCAACGAAGTACGCAAGCTTCTTTACAAATCAATTAGCACGCTTGCAATATCTTCATCCTCCATTGGCAGAAGAAGACCTAGTACATGCTATTTCATGCCAATTACCAACTGAAGTTAGATGGCACCTCATTTCGGTAAACGTCAGAACATTAGAGGGGATGGCGGAATTTTGAGGAGGTTGGATCACACGTCCAATGTGTCTGACAACTCAACCGGAAACCAGAACCAAAGAAGCAGAAATCCAGAACACAGAGAGATCCACACCATTCATGTTGATCAAACGCAACAGACTGAAGACAATAAAAATGGAGTAGGACCAACTAGATCGAGAGTTTATGGACAAAACCGCTTTCAACCTGGTTATCAGAGACCTAGGGAAGGGAGACCATACCAGAATCAACGGTGGAGCGAACATCAGGGGAGAAACAGCTACCACCAAAGGAACAATGATTATCGCCGAGAGGGATACTACAACAGAGATAACCCGACGAATAATTACGGATATCGAGGATATCAAAACTGGAGGAACACAAACAACTATTCGAGACCGCAACAACCGCAGAATCAACAAAACCGAGGATGGAGAAACAACAATAACGAGAGGAGGTAATACGATGATAGAGAGAGAGAAAGTCAAGAATACCTGAAGAACCTTAGAGAAGGGGAAGAAGGAAACCAAACTCGGAGACAGCGTAACCAAAATCAGGAATCTCAGCCCGGATCAAGCAGAGACCGGAGCAATGACGATCCAGGAGGGAAAGGAAGGAGAAGGAAAGATTCGGATAAGAATTAAAGAGGAGAAGAAAGAACATCACCGTAACTAGACAAAAGAGAAAAGACGTCGAGGGAAAGAGAAGAAGGGGACTCTAAATGGAAGAAGGAAAGAGATCCTGAGGAAGGACATTTCAAAGTAGATACAGTCTACGGTAACAATTGCTACAAGATCGTGAGGATTGAAGACAACAGATCCATTGGGAAATTTAACCACTCCAAATTAAAGAGATTTTACCCAAAGATTCTGTAACTAAATAAATTCAGTCCCAAGAACTGAGAAACCAACTGTTATTAAAGAAAGTACAGGCTATACTTTACTTTAAATGGTAACGGGGATTTGCGCCCGAATTTATTTAAGGCCAATACTAAAGATCCAGATGGGATACGAACCGGGACCCAGGAAAAATAAAAGAACGAATTAAAATCTCTTATTCTTTAAAAATTTGTGAGATATGGAAAACCTAAGATGAAATAGAGTGTAATACTATGCATCATTAATAATTAAACAATTACGGAAGGCAAGAAGGAACTATTTAAATATGGTTGTATATTTTTATCTGAATGTAGGGTGGCCTACATTGTAAGAATGCGTCACACCACGAGAAGCGAGAGTAACGTCGTGCAGGAGGAGAAGTGATCAAGGTTGATGGCACACTGAGTGAGGGGAAGTCTGTGGAGCTACGTAACACCGCTAGAGGGGAGGAAACGCGAGGAACTTGCCGTACTCGGAGAGCAGGAAGGAGCAGTCATTCCAAATTCATATCGGATCGGGACAAGACCGCCAGGGTAGAAACAAGTTATTTCTAGAACAGTGACACGCATCACGAAAGTGAAGGAGAGAAGGAGTGTGAAGTCAGAAGGCTGTGACTTGTGAAGCAAGGGACATTCTGACTGAGACCAGCACAGCATGTAGACCAGTGATTTTGCAACACGTTTATCGGAACGAGACTGAGTTCATTTACACTCACTTTTAAAGAAGCTTCATACAGCAAGTCAGTGGAGTATTTGAAACACAGCTTGTTACTTCGGTATTTCAATACGAAGCTATTACACATCTCACGCAGATAGATGCAAACAATTCACTTCAGGAAAAGAGCTACATTACTCATACAATTCAGCTCATCCTTGGGAACTATACAGAATGCGGTTTATGAATTGGCAACGGGGAAGTTATACAGGTTTAATCATTAAACTGATTATGACTTCGTGCTAAGATGCACATTATAGGGAAGTAGAAACTACAGAAATGAAAAGTTGAATCCAGAGTTTCACAACATGGACGGCGCTGTTGAACATCTACGCGATGCGCAGAAATGCAGAACAAATCTATACTTCTTAACACGAGTTCATATACATCCAGTATACTCTCAAAGACTCTTATAGAACAATCGAACTTCAACATTGAGAAGCGATGTCGGCGCAGTGAAGGGGTAACGTCAGAAGATCCGAACAACTTGCGGGAGTCGAGCGAAGGAGTGAGGGAGAGACTTGCTGTACTCGGAGAGGTCGCTAACCCAGTTATGTCATCGACCTTGTCCCACTGTGAGGGCTATCCAGCAGGCCTTGTCACAACCGGTTCTCGCAGCTGTGGGCGTTGTGCTCAAACACACATTTGGCTTGCCGGACGAGACATGATACATCAGAGATCGTCAACAGCTCAAGGTAGTGAAGAGATTGATTTATATTTAGTAGAATTGTAGTCATGTTCTGTGTTTATCCAAATTGACCAATCGTATAATTTTGTCATTGTATTTAAAAATTGTGTAGATTTTAATCCAGTATATCAGTATTTTCTTAGGAGTCAATTTTACTGAAAATTTCCGTCATTTGGACGAAATTATATCAGCGTATTGCTGTTGTCAACGTTAAATCATTTCAATATAAAATCGTTTAGAATTATAGATACTTGCGTTAAATTAAATAAATCTGTTTTATGTGCAGCGATGGAACGTATATTGAACAACGTAAGTACCGTATATTTAAAAAGCCATGCCACGAAGTGTCAAATATTTCGACAACTTAAGATGTTAATTCGAGTGTCAGAAATTTCTTTTAAACCAACTGTGTGCAAAAATTGATTGTTACACGACACTAAATCTGGTAAAAGGTAGTCCAAATACTTGATATAGATAATTGACCCGTTAATAAAATTAACTCACATCCAGACCGCTCCGCGGGCGGTTGTTGGTGCTATACTGACCTTCACTGTACCGATAATTGTCTGACTAAACTTGTATCTCGCCTAACTTCCGCGAGGTTCTGTACTGTCGATGGCTCGATCAAGTGGCAAATGTTTGTACCTCGACATATTTGTACCTCGGCGAGTCTCTGTCCAGTAGATGGCTCGACTTAGTGGCAAAAGTTGGAACTTAATTTTTGAAGTGTACGAAGCTTGCCGATCGGGTCCGTTGGTGCCCGAACGAACTCGTATTGTCTCCGGTTGTTGACGAAAACAAAAGTAAGTTGATGGAATTCTTAAAAGAGGAAAAGATGTGAGATCTAAATCTCTGGTGTAAAACGGGGATTATCTGGCCGTTAGGCCAGGTAAATCTCCTTTCCCCGATATTATTTCATCACTGCGTGATGTACATTTACCGTCCGCCGAAGGGAAATCTATATCATCGGGTTAAATATGTAAACATGAAGAAATACGTAATGTATGAAGTTTGGTTACAACAGGAGTACATCTATTAAGTTTCGTTATGTGTTAAAAGTTATTGGAACTACTTGTGAGCTGAAAAGGTGAATCGGTCGTTGGTACGAGTATACTGTGTTGGTATTATTCTTCATATTTTTATGTTGCAGTCTAGAGCTGTTGAATAATTATCTTAGTGCAGTTGGCATATATTTTGCTATTGGTATGTCTCTTGGCTTGAAGAACCGAGTGAGCCTAGCATGAAATGAAGGTTCCAATAACTTAATTTTTTAATCTGATGTAAGACATATATTTATATGTATTTTAGGGGCTGTGTTTAATCTTTTATTTCTGACGTGCCGAGCTGTGTAACGTTCAGATCTCATTTGGTGTTGAGCGAGGAATTTCCCTAACCTTAAAATATTTTCGTAATAATTAATTTTCTTTTCCTCGTCTCATTTAGTATGGTCTCTTATAGACTCTGTTTAATATATCACTTCTTATAATATGTTTTTTATTATTTCATCCGTTGCCTGGAAACAACGTCGGGATTGTTAATTTTTTCATGTTTCTCTTGGAAACAATGTGGGTAATTCTTCCAGTCTTGTTGTAGTCAGTCATTTTGGAATTGCTTGCTGTACGCACGTATTTGAGGTTGGTCGTGAGTAATTAATTGATTTAAAGACTCTTTCAATTTATTTGAAGGAAATATTCTCTAAATGCTTTGACGTTGTCATTACTTCGAAGATTTTCGTGGATATTTATGCATTTTATTGGGATCTAATTCTACTGGTCTGGAATATAATTTGTTCTTCGGTTATTAAAAGGGCAAATACTTACTTCTCCTTCCCACTTGTGGGTTCCTTGCTTCTTAATTTTAATTAATTTGTTTTCTTTATGTTTATATTTTATGTTATGTTCATCTTTTAAACATGCATGTAAAATTGTCCTCTCGTTTAATTATATTTTATATTATGAAACATGCTTCGTGTTTTCTTCAATCTTAGATTTAGTGTTCTTCTCTCAATTTAAATACAACTCGGGTATGGTAATTTGTCCAGCCGTTCCACACACATACCCTAGTTACTCTTTGTTATTATTTATTTTTAAAATTCTTGCCTGGTTATTTATTGATTATCTGTTAGTATTTCTTAAGGTAGCTTGTGGGTACATACTTTGGTACCTAGTCGCGTGGTTTTATTTCCAGTTCGTATTTCGTTGAGAGAATGGGTACTGGGTTTAGCTTGGAGAAAGCATAGACATAAAAGGGTTACATATTCTGAAAAATCTTGTATTAATCCTATGTGATTTTATGTTTCATGTCGACTATAAATGGAGCAACGGAATCTTAGGGCAGCATACAGTTTTACCAAAGAAGAAATTATTTATGAACTCCTGATTAGAGGTTCTTCTTCTTCTGGAAATAGGGAAAAGGATCTGATATTACTGAATGCAGTTACGGATAATCCTGTACGTGTACCGAACTGGAAGAAATTTGACTGGACGTTGGGTAAGTCCCTTATTGTACTATCTGTTGAAAGTTTAATTGTGGTTTTTCATTCATTAAACTCTGACTGTGCTCCGTCTAATTCTCAACTTGCCAGATTTAAGGTCCGCTGTTTACATTGGTACCATCGCCTTCGTGTAATAGAAGATTGGCAGGATAAAGATCCTGAATTCCATTTAAAATTAATTTCTCTTCGTGCTAAGCTTGTTGATTTTTTTTTGCGTTATTCCCAAATAATAGTGAGAGTGCGAGTGTTAACCCTGTTGTGTGGGCAAATGAAGGGGTTCCTTCTATTAGTGGATTGAACGAATCTCTGCATAATATCAGTGTTGAAAGCAATTTAGGAAGTTTTTGTGGATCTTTGTCGAATCATAGTGGACCTGCAGCTATGTATAATCTGGAAAACTATCCAAGTGCGTGCAGAATATCTGAGGTTAGGTCTGAGTGTAGCAATGTCAGAACAGGATCGAACTCATCACGTCATAACCTTGAAAATCTTGATGATATAAATGTTTCCTTTGCTAATGTGTCCATTTCTGGTGCTGCGAACAACCAGATTAGGGGTAATTTATCAAATGCTAGGTCAAATGGTGAAAGATTATCGCCCCTATGTTCTGAAAATCCTATTAATCCTATGAATTTATAACATGATGTGTCATTTAATGTAAATAATAATCCTCGTGTGGAGTTTAAAATGGGAATCAAGTTTGGTAGTGTACCTCATCCATTAAATGCTTGCATCCAAAATCTAGAGATGTGCAACGGTAACTATGCTAACCTGTTAATTAAATTTTTAAAGCAATTTATTGAACTTGCTGACAATGCTGTAAGATTTGGGTGTTCTGATAGTCAAATGGTCAACCTGATCTTTCCTTATACCTCTGGTTTATTAAGAGAAAAGTTAATTGTAGCCATGGAAGGTTGTTATTCCATTGATCGATACCATCGTGAAATATTAAGTTCATTTATTCCTAGTCGTGCTTTGAGTATGCTGATGCATAATTTTTTCTATAGAGTTCAGAGATTCGAAGAGTCTTTAAATGATTATGTAACTGATATCAAGTCTTATGCTAGAGTTTTTTCTGTGCAATTAAGTGAACAACAAATTGTGGCTTCTATATTGGAAGGGATTAATCCAGAAAGCAAGTCATATTTGACAACATGCAGTATTCCCATAAATTTCTCTGATTTAAACAGATTTGTGTTGAACTCGGGTATTATCAAACACTCCGATTCCTTGAGAGTTGCCAATGTTCCTCCACCTAATTTTAATTTTAATCAATCTCAGGATTATGGAAATCCTTTCGGTTATGATAGCTCGCAAGGCCCTCGTTTCCAAAATAGAAATTCCTTCGATTCAAGTAATCGCACATCGAATAACAGGAGAAGATGTGATACTTGTGGATCATTTCAACATATTGCTAAATGGTGTACGAGAAGACCTAAACTTAACCAATGACTAATTCGTAAGGAGACTTCTTCGGTTTGTCATGCATCAAATAGTTCTAAAATAAATTCGATGAAGGTAAATAATTATTTTGATGATGCCAGAAGTCTCAAACCTAAAGTGAGGTTATGTAGTCGCATTTCTGAAGTTTCTAAATATTGTTCCTCATTTATTGATATTTTGGTAAATAACGAACCTGTTACTGCTCCGACCGATTCGGGTAGTGTGAAAACATTTTAAAGTAAAAACTGGTTTGAAAATATGAGGTCAGTATGCAAATTTGGAAAACTTATTAAAGAACGGAATAATTTTGTGTCAGCGAACAGTTCTAGTCTTGAAGTTTTAGGATTGGTAAACTTAAAGATCTGCATTTTAGATTTCACTTGGAGATATGATTTTTGGGTTGCAAATAATTTATCTTGCGATGCTATTATGGGTGCTGATTTTTTGTCTCATTTTGGGTTGTTACTAGACCTTAGAATCAGGTCATGTTGGTTTCGTTTCAAGCCTAATTTAAAATTAAACTTCAAGCCTTGTCTTAGTTTTTCCGGAGTGAATTCCTCCGAAGTTATATCTAGTTCTGACACCATTGAGGAGCTTAATTTTGAAAATCTAAAACCTGAACAAGCTGATAAACTTCGTGAATTGTGTTCATCCTTCCCTGAGGTTTTGACGAATAAGTTAGGGGTGACCAATCTATTGGAATACAAGATTGATGTTTCTGATAATATTCCAGTCAATTCGCCACCGTATAGACTAGCCCCTCCCAAGATGGAAATCTTGAAAGAGATAATCGACGAGATGTTAGATGAAGGGATAATTAGTAAGTCTACTTCCTCGTATTCGTCACCTATATTCTTGGTACCCAAACCTGACGGTAAATTTCGCCCAGTAGTTGATTATCGAGCTCTTAATTAAAAGGTTATTCAGCTTTCCATCCCGCTTCCTGATCTGAGATCTTGCTTTGCATGGTTTAGGGGTGCTAACTGGTATACGATTTTAGATCTGAATCGCGCGTACTTTCAGATTCCATTAACTGAGGATTCTAAACATCTAACAGCCTTCTCCACTGACTGGAACCTCTTTCATTTTAACCGTTTACCATTTGGGATTTCCAAGGGTGCAGCCATCCTAAGCCGTTTGATTGATATGGTATTTGATGGAATCAAGTTCAAGTTTGTGTACGTCATATTCAGTGAGAACTTTGATGATCATCTGGAACATATTAGTGAGGTTATGTCTCGTCAAAAGAAAGCTGGTTTTACCGTAAAACCATCTAAAGTTTCCTTTGCTAAACCTAAGATTTCATTTTTGGGACATATCGTAACATCGTCTGGAATTTCAGTGGATCATTCGAGAACCCAAGCGATTCGTGACTTTAAGCCCCCCAAGATTGTTAAATGTGTATCAAGGTTCATCGGTATGATGAACATTTCCGTAAGTTCATTAACAATTTCGCTCAGCGTGTGCTCCTATAAATATGTTGAGGAAGAAGGGAGTTGCTTTTGTTTGGGGTCCTTCGCAGGAAGCAGCATTTGAAGATTTGAAATTAGCTTTGATAAATGCACCTATTTTGTCCATCCCTGATTTCTCCAAAACCTTTATTGTGCAAACCGATGCCTCCAATAGTGCTGTTGGCGCAGTATTACTACAAGACCATGGGAAAGGTAGATTACCTATTGCGTACACTTCCCGCACTCTGAATGATGCAGAAAGAAATTACTCTGTTTATGAACTCGAAGGTTTGGCCGTCATGGATGCTCTTGAAAAGTTCAAGTTGTATATCGAACATGTACCCTTCGAGTTAGAAACCGATAACGAAGCCTTGAGTTGGGTTCTTGGCAGACCTAGGAAAACTGGTAGAATAGCTCTTTGGGCCGCTCGAATTTCTTCCTTTAAGTTATCTGTACGTCACATCCGAGGGAGAGAAAATGTCATCGCTGATTGTTAAAGTCGGATGTATAGTGACACTAATGTTGAGGTTGAGGAAAATGTGAAGTGTAACGCAATTTTGGAACATAACATGTCAAACGTAATTCTGTCTAACTGTCCCATGTTGTTTCGGGATGTATCTGAATATCAAAAGGAAGATCCAGTTCTAAGTGAGATTATAAGAAAATTAGAGGTTGGTGAAGTTGTAAAAGCATATTCCTTAAGGAATGGAATCTTGTGTTGTTTGGCCTGTTCTGATAGAACACCTAAGATTGTTCTTCCCACTGTTTTAGCAGGCGAGATCTTTAAATACTTTCATGAGTCTCCTATCGGTGGACATTTAGGAGTATATAAGACTAGATTAAAAGTGAGGCAAAACTTTATATGGAAGGGTATGGATGGTGACATCAGAAGACTGGTAAATAATTGTACGACATGTAAATTGGCTAAACCATCTCCTAACACTAAGGTTGGAATGTTATCGTCTCAACTTTCCAATAAACCAATGGAAAGATTGTTCGTGGATTTTGTCGGCCCGATGCCGCTGTCGAAGCTGGGTAACCGTTTTTTCTGGTTTGTACGGATGGCTTCAGTCGTTTTAACTGGTTGTTCCCAACTCGTTCAACTACCACTGAAACGGTAATTAAATGTCTTAACCAAATTTTTGCTGTTTTTGGCCCCTGCCAATTTCTGGTATCAGATAACGCGAAATGCTTTACATCAAATGTTTTCCGCAATTTTTGTTTCGAGTTATCCATTTCCCATGTGACATCTTCAATCTATTATCCTAAAGGATCGTGTGCAGAGAGGGTGAACCGAAATCTTCGAGCTGCGTTAATTGCTTACCATCATAAGGACCATAGATTATGGGACAGTTGCATTCCTTGGTTGACTTATTCGTTCAACACTGCGGTGCATGAATCTCATCGTACCACCCCTTTCAATTTAATATTCTCCTTCGTCCCGAATTCCCCTATATCTAATTTGTGGACTATTAATCAATTGTTGCCTGATAAGGTCATGAATGAGAACGTATGTTCTGTTTGTAAAAAAGCCAAAAAATATATGAAGGTGGCACACGAGAAACTACAGCAGAGGTATAATAAAGGACGTAAACCTACGTCACTCCAGATTGGGGTCATGGTTTTTGTCAATAATTTTTCTGTTAAGGAAGTTGGTTCTAGAGAATCTGGGAAGCTAGTCACAAGACTCCGTGGCCCTTGTGAAATTATAAGTTTTATCACTCCGGTGGCTTTACTTGTAAAGGACCCTCAGAAAAGGAAAATATTTAGAGTGCATTTGTCTCATGTTAAGAGAGGTTGTGATGTTTCTAATTAATGATTATAAGTTGTATTTTAAATTTGTAAAAGCAAGGAATCTCAAAACTTTTGATGGGGGAAACATTAGTTAAAATTAGTGATGTATTTTCTGTTAGCCAAATTTTTCCTAAATCATATTTAACCATGGACTTGTCGTGCTGATGTAAATCAGTAATTGTGTTGAAGATAGAAATGGACCATTGCTGTCGGAGTACGGTTTGATTTCAGATCAAATGTCGGCGATATCGTCATCCGGATTGAAGAGTGTTGTGTCTGTTGCGAATGTCCAGGGCCCGCACATAGTGATATAAAGCCATGACCTCTCCCACCTAGATGACCGAGTCTCCATCTACCTATGAAGACGTTATTTCTGTGTGACCGAGTCTACATCACCCTATGAAGATGCTATTTCTGTATTTTATTGTATAAAAAGAGGGACTGTACTACTGCCAAGTAAGAGTTGGAATTTTATGCATGTTGAGGTTTTCTAATGCATGAAAAACTTGGATGTATCTAATCATGGAACGATCAGTTTGGTGTACAAGGTGTTGTCATGTGAGAACTGATGTATGTTTTCAGCTCATGTTTCTTCGGTGTTTTTCCTACCCCCCCCCCCCTATCATAAAACTGTGAACAATCGTTACCTATTGTCCAGCATTGTGCGGGGAAGAGATGACCCGTTAATAAAATTAACTCGCATCCAGACCGCTCCGCGGGCGGTTGTTGGTGCTATACTGACCTTCACTGTACCGAAAATTGTCTGACTAAACTTGTATCTCGCCTAACTTCCGCGAGGTTCTGTACTGTCGAAGGCTCGATCTAGTGGCAAATGTTTGTACCTCGACATGTTTGTACCTCGGCGAGTCTCTGTCCAGTAGATGGCTCGACCTAGTGGTAAAAGTTGGAACTTAATTTTTGAAGTGTACGAAGCTTGCCGATCGGGTCCGTTGGTGCCCGAACGAACGCGTATTGTCTCCGGTTGTTGACGAAAACAAAAGTAAGTTGAAGGAATTCTAACAAGAGGAAAAGATGTGAGATCTAAATTTCTGGTGTAACACGGGGATTATCTGGCCGTTAGGTTAAATATGTAAACATGAAGAAATACGTAATGTATGAAGTTTGGTTACAACAGGAGTACATCTATTAAGTTTCGTTATGTGTTAAAAGTTATTGGAACTACTTTTGAGCTGAAAAGGTGAATTGGTCGTCGGTACGAGTATAGTGTGTTGGTATTATTCTTCATATTTTTAAGTTGCAGTCTAGAGCTGTTGAATAATTATCTTAGTGCAGTTGGCATATATTTTGCTATTGGTAAGTCTCTTGGCTTGGAGTTCCGAGTGAGCCTAGCATGAAATGAAGGTTCCAATAACTTAATTTTTTAATCTGATGTAAGACATATATTTATATGTATTTTAGGGGCTGTGTTTAATCTTTTATTTCTGACGTGCCGAGCTGTGTAACGTTCAGATCTCATTTGGTGTTGAGCGAGGAATTTCCCTAACCTTAAAATATTTTCGTAATAATTAATTTTCTTTTCCTCGTCTCATTTAGTATGGTCTCCTATAGACTCTGTTTAATTTATCAGTTCTTATGATAAGTATTTTATTATTTCGTCCGTTGCCTGGAAACAACGTCGGGATTGTTAATTTTTTCATGTTTCTCTTGGAAACAATGTGGGTAATTTTTCCAGTCTTGTTGTGGTCAGTCATTTTGGAATTGCTTGCTGTACGCACGTATTTGAGGTTGGTCGTGAATAATTAATTGATTTAAAGACTCTTTCAATTTATTTGAAGGAAGTATTCTCTAAATACTTTGAAGTTGTCATTACTTCGAAGATTTTCGTGGATATTTATGCATTTTATTGGGATCTAATTCTACTGATCTGGAATATAATTTGTTCTTCGGTTTTAAAAGGGTAAATACTTATTTCTCCTTCCACTTGTGGGTTCCTTGCTTCTTAATTTTAATTAATTTGTTTTCTTTATGTTTATATTTTATGTTATGTTCATCTTTTAAACATGCATGTAAAATTGTCCTCTCATTTAATTATATTTTATATTATGAAACATGCTTCGTGTTTTCTTCAATCTTAGATTTAGTGCTCTTCTCTCAATTTAAATACAACTCGGGTATGGTAATTTGTCCAGCCGTTCCACACACATACCCTAGTTACTATTTGTTATTATTTATTTTTAAAATTCTTGTAGGGTTATTTATTGCTTATCTGTTAGTGTTTCTTAAGGTAGCTTGTGGGTACAATAATTAAATCAATGAATACCAAATTCACTGTAATGAAACAGATAGTTATGGTGAACTATGCTGTAAACGTAATAAACCATATTTCCTAGTAACAAAGGTGTTTCCAGAACCTTTATATATGTGTCCAATAAAACATTTAGAGCATTTAAAAGCCTAGATAAAATTTGTTAAACAAAATATTTCACGAAGATAGTTAAGACTTAAGTGTATTCACAGAAAAAGAGGACACACTTATATCAATTTCTGAATATGAATTCTTGCTGACAATTCTTTGAAAGTTACAATAATGTAATAACTGAATTTAAATACGTGAAAAGGAGTTTAGGAAGATAAATCACAGGGTGATATAAAAGTAACTGTACAGAAAGTAATTAAAGATTCGAAGTTATAGGCACGATGAAATTTTGTATAAGAATAGAGGAGATTGTTAAAGATTGTTTCTTGAACAATATTCACAATGGTCGTGGATACTTAATAAAGTTACTAATTTTCTTTGCATTGATTGAGAAAATGCACTGAAATGGGATTTATATTTGGAATACCGTGCAAGAAAGGAATCGTAGACGTAAATGAATTACGTATTTTCACAAAAGGAGACTGAGGAGTCACGTTTCCTAGTTTTGATCACAGCGTATGTGACATTGTTTAATTGCATTTGAGGCAAGTTCTGTACAGGGTGTTTAAGAAATAATGTGATTGTTGTATAATTTTGGAATGGAAGTGTGGAATGAAGGTCAAATGCCATGCACTTCGAATATTCACGTTTATCAAAGAAAATGTAAGCCGAGCAAAGAATTTCAGGATTTTTTCGAGATTTAATAATCAAATGGGAGAAGACAAAGTTAGAGCAGTGCTGAACTTAAATGTTTGTCACCTTATGTTCTCTTGATTCAGACTAGTATTTATACTTTCAACCGATAGAGTTACGGTGTTTGTTCTGGAAGTTTGAGTTGAAAAGACTCATTTATATTAAAGGAAATTAAATCACTTCACCGCAGTTAAGTGAATATTTGTGCGAATCACGAATCATTGTACATATGGATATATATATTTAATACAGAATAAATCTTGATCTTACATATTTAGATGTGGAACTACGGTTCAAATATGAAACGCAATGCATAATATAGGGTAATGTTTGAAATCACGCCGTTTCATAATTTCTCATATTTCAGTGGAGGTTCTGAGTAATTCCACTCGAGTTTATCGTTTATAACAAATTTTGTTTAATTTTTGTATTGGCATAGGAATGCTATATTCTCCGATGAGAGAAGAAGGAATCAGGGGAGTACCGAATTCTCCAATCTTTATTTTCAGGACATTTTGTATAAGTGCCACGTTTTAGTTTATTTTGAGTTTTTATTTCTTGCAGTGTCAAGTAGACACTAATCATCAATATGCAGTCAGGACATGTGTGTATTTCCTTAGCACAATAAACGGCTGGCGCTTTTTAGCGAATTAACCAATTTTTATCTTAGCTGACATCGTTTTCATTTTGTCATCGCCGAAAATAGTACTGCTAGGTAAGATACAGGCGCTCACTATAGACAGACCTTATCACCCCTCGAGATTGGAGTTTCTCGATTTGCTTAAATGTAAATGCTAGTAGAAATTTGTACCTAGGCTGGTAGTACTATTTTCTTTTATAGATCTACCCTGTATGTTCCTAGAATTCCCAATTTTACTTAGCAGACAATGGTAAGTTTGTGAGCTGGGTAGCTACGTGTCTACAATCCTTTACAGTGCAGCGGATATAGGTACTGATTGGTGAATTCGGGCGCAGTAGGTTGTTGGAAAATTGGGTAGAGATCAGATGATTAGGTTGGTCGTAATTTGATTAAAGCTTTTTACATTTGGGTGGCCAAATACGTTCCCGTCAAGATGGCGGCAATATAAAACATGGCACTGAGGTGCCCTTTGCTAGTGCTACCTCTGTACCAAATTTCGTTCAATTTGGTTTCACCGTGTTTCAAAAGACAGGGCGAATCTATTTTCACACATACATTGCCACCATCTGCTAACTATTGGGCTGATGGCTTTGTAGTTCAGTAAAAGGACGCTCACCATAGACATATATTTTGTTGCTTAATTTGGTAGAGATCGGATGATTAGGTTAGTCGTAATTTGATTCTAGCTTTGAACATTTGGGTGGCCACCATTACGTTTCTGACAAAATGGCGGCGATATAAAACATGACACTGAGGTGCTCTTTGCTAGTGCTACTTCTGTACCAAATTTCGTTCAATTCGGTTTCAACGTGTTTGAATTAATAGGGGGAATCGATTTTCATACATACATGGCCGCCATCTGCAAACTATTGGGCTGATGACCTTGTAGTTTAGTCAAAAGACGCTCGCTATATATGTATATGTTGTTGCTTAATTTGGTAGAGATCGGATGATTAGGTTAGTCGTAATTTCATTTAAGCTTTGAACATTTGGGTGGCCGCCATTACGTTTCCGTCAATATGGCGGCGATATAAAACATGACACTGAGGTGCCCTTTGCTTTTTCTACGTCTGTACCAAATTTCATATAATTCGGTTTCACCGTGTTCGAATTGATTGGGGGGGGGGCAGGGGACAGACATTCCTAGTACACACACGCACTCACACACACACACACAGACAGACACACAATTTTTGGCCCTGTGTAGATCTCGTAAGTCTACTTTCATTTTTTGCAAAAATCGAAAGTAGGCTAAATAGTGTTATAATGACCCTCATTACGATACAGTTTTCTGACATATAATAATTACATTCGACATCGTCGAACATAAAATATATAATAGATATTTAATATCAAATGAGTTGTTTCAGCTAATATGTCGTCTTGTGTACAAGAAGTTGATATGATTACAAAGAGGTTGCTTAGCTCTTTTCCGTTTGACGAGATTTCTTTGTCCCCGCGGTAGAGTGCGAATGAATATATGCGACGATACGTGATCGCCACCGAATCCTGTCTTCGCAGTCAAGTACCGTACGGCGAAACATCGCGATTTAAACAATCGGAGTGACTTTTAGTCGTTTGAGGAGATTTCCATTGTCCTTGAGGTCGGGTACGGACGTAATCGGCGCCGCTTACGTGAAAACTCGCTCCATCGCAATCTGTGAGCCTAGCGGCGCGAGTTTAACTGATTTAAGCCAACCTCAGCGAATTTTCGTTATCTCCAACTATCCAGATAACAATTAGCTACTTTAGTATTACCAGGACGAATAGAATAATATAGTGTTATCACTCATCGAGTTCATGCGCGCCCCGCTCTTGGCGAGCGCTAGCAGCGCAGACCCCCAACGCTACATAGTCAGCTGTTCAAAACTGGAATACCTCCCGGCCTAAAAAAAAAACTCTTTACGAAGGCCCTGGTTACGGTCATTACAGCACATTCCTTGTTTCGACTTATGAATATTACTTTCAAAGAGTTATTATTAATATTTTCAGTCCCCATGTAGAAATATCTTTTAAAACCCTCCGTTAGTCGCGAATGGGTCTGACAGCCTCATGTTTCGTTTCAGTTTTAATATCAAGCTAACAGTTCAAGTTATGATCATATTGTCAAGGGAGATATTACACCATACCTTCGTAAGCATTTTTCTTTGAGTTGTGGAATGACGAGCCTAAAAATAACTCTACACGTGTAACTCTAGTCATGTGGGATTGCCGATTGGTAACCCCAGGGCGCTCAATGATGTAATATGCTGTCAGTGAGTCATCAGTGATTTGCAGGTGTGCTGATATAGCGATTATACACACACACTATACACAAACATCCAAATACAGTACATGGAATATATAACCACGATATCACAGCCCTAAAATAACAGGCAACAAAACAACTCAAATGAAGTAAATTACTCACCAAAACTAGCTTGAGGCCACTTTCGAAAGTTTACGAGTGGACTTAGCAGATTTCCGAGCTTGAAGATCTCTGCGGATTTCTCTCGCTCTGAAGAAGAATCGGCACTTTAAATAGTGGTAGACTAGTTTAGGAATAATGTCCAAAGTATGTTCAATACAACAGCCAGACCCTGATGGCACAACTGAAATTGTCTCAATCGAATCAAGACACTCGTAAAAAATGTCACCCCACATCGACCTAGATGAGCTCAGTTTCTCATTGATTTTCCTTTCAGTCTGGAAAAGAATGTCACACACACTTTTGGAGGGACGTGTTAAAAACTTCGTGCGACTATCGGATCCGTAATCTTTTATTTCCGTAAGAGCTGAAAAACGACTTTCACTTTCGTCACGGAGAGAACGGACACAGGATAAACACTTAATAAATTTCGAGGATTGCCTAATAACATATCCGGCCACATGATAAACTAAACACTTTTCAATCGAAGCATCGGGAACTGGGTTCAACTCCGGCACAGCACTTTCCCAATCTTCAATATTTAAACAGTCTTGAATAACGATTTTGCTTTTTATGGAAGTTTCCACTGATTTCTTTACAGTCTCGTTGCGCACTTTCACATTTCGGGCCAACATTCGCATTTGGTTTACAAAGGACGTTAGTACTAATTCCCTTTTCGGCTCACAATTTCCTCCAGAGGATAGTGCTTGCTTCACATGAACGTAGATATATTGTAGTAAATGTAAATGAAGAAAATCAATCGTGGATGGATGGTCATCCGAACTGAGCGAACGCATGATTCCAAAGTGTCGCTCCAAAGGATCCTGAGTGAGTTTTCCTGTCAGTACATACGTATATCCTCTTTCCCAAAGCCATTCACTCATCTCTAATGTACTTTGAATAGTTACCATTAAGGATTCCATAGTCCTAGACGAGGCAAACGTGTTGTCTGTAGATTTTAGAATTTGAAGAAAATTTAGGAGAGTTCTGTGGGTTGATGAGTTTTTATAAAGAGCCTTACAAGGTATGAATGCATTGAGTGCATCAGAAACGTTGTTCAAGTCACTTGTAAATGCCTCAGTGTCCTCACTGCCTACAAATCCTGTCAGTCCCATTTCTCGATAAAATCGCAGACCTTTGGCGACACTATCGCTCAACAATTGAAATGCGAGCCTGGCATTCATTCTTTGAAAGGAGGAGGGATCTAAATGATCTGTTGTCAGCTTGGGGCAAGCTCGAAGTCCTGCGTACCCAGAAAGATCTTCCTTAAACAGTTCCCTATAAAAGCTGAATTTGATTTTATTTCCATTGTACGATAGTTCTACTTTGTCGTGGAAAAAGTTTCTGATACATTTTAATATATGCACAAAATCTGAAAAAGCCCAGATCTTCCGTTTCACATCTGCTGGATTCAGAATATAGCATTGCGCTTGTTTTTTCTTCCCACTAATTCCTAAAGATTTCCAGGCTTTTTTATTTGACTGACTACCGTCACACGTGAATCCTACCACTCTATCCCCAGCCGCCTCTAGCTGCATTATAACCTGTATTAGAATTTTAGCAAGGATATCTCCTGGAGTTGCATTTCTGCTTGCATAAATGGCTATAGGTTGAATCCAGTTCTGTAAAAAAGGTACAAACATAAAAACTAATGCATGATTTGCCATCTGATTTCTTTGACAATCTGGTGTAAGTTCACCTAAATCGACTAAGCCATCTACTTTCAGTGAAGAACCATTAAATTGAATCTCTTCTCTTAGCTTAACCTCATCGAATATAATTACCCCATACCGTTTATTCTCGTCCATTTCATCCTTGAAATAGTTGGAAATAGCACTTATACAATGGGGATTTACTCCATAGGGACATTTAAGTCCTTTGCAGAGTTTCCTCAAATGGCTTTCAGAGGGAAGAGGTAACAGGTTATGCCGCAGACAGTGTCTGTATCCTTTAGGTGATTTTATTCTAAGTAATAAATTCTCTAAAAGAAAATCACTACTCTATCTCATACCATGGGGAGATTTTACTTGGCATTTCTTTAACATTGTGTCTATAATAATTTTTTGCTTTTTACTAAGAAACTTACAATCTTTAAATTGAACTTCCGTGTTGTTAATCTGTCTCTGTAGGACATTAATCTTAACCTTGGCTGAGGACAGACTACATTTTGCTCGCATTAAATTACGATTTGCATTCTTTAGTCGCCTTTTGAGAGACAATATTGTCTTTTCGGCATCAGTAAGAGAACTAGGTTGGCCCTGAATCTGACTACAACTAGGTTGACTTTGAACTTCACCGCTTGCTGTTGGAATAATTGTTTCACTCACATTGCGATTCTTGTTTCTTTCCCCCTTGATGCTGCCTTCATTCCGTTTCCTACTGGGCGCCTTTCGTGATTTTACCTCAGTGGATAGATATTTCGGTAAATTTGGAAAAATGTGAGGTACCGATCCTGGTTTTAATTTCCACTTGACACGACGAAGTTCCACTTTCTCACCATTCACTACGAAACAGTCCGCCTTTATAATTAAATCTTCCGAAAAATGCACGTCACAGATCCTACTTTTGGTCGACAATTGCTGATCTTTCGACGGAATAACTCGCGCCCATTTCGCAAACAAATTTGTTTCTTTTGGCGGTGTGAAAAAATGTCTACCATCAGCTTTCCTTCCATAACCAGATTTACATCCAGGAACGAAGCTGTACGACATTTTCCCGAAACAGCAGAAAATTTAGTTGTTTGCACACACAAAGCACTACACAGACATTCTTAAACTATTATAAAGAAACAAATTCACTCGCATAGCATGACTTCTCGCGCACAGGATGTTACAGTTGACTAACCGCGAAAATACTTGTCACACGTGCGTAAGGTTCGGCGCGACTTCCGCGCCACGCACTGGCTGGACCATGAACTACAATGCTTTAGGAGCGGAGTGATGACACTATTTGTTTCTATTCGTCCTGGTATTACTTTCGTTACCGGTAGACACCTGTGTGAGCACAATCTAAAGGCTGCAATAGAAAGTTGTGGTTCCCTTCTTTGGCCATGTGGAATATTGGAGCACGTGGGGGAATATGTCGCCATTGTGTCTTTGTTAGGGAGTTCTTTCATAAGTAGACTCATTCCGTGATATCTTCAGGGTTCCTTTGATGGAATACTGTCAGTGATTCTGGTCTCAATGAGTCTTCTGGCAACGAAGTCCAGGAATCCTTATCATCACTTCTT
This sequence comes from Meconema thalassinum, assembly GCA_946902985.2. Classification (NCBI taxonomy): domain Eukaryota; kingdom Metazoa; phylum Arthropoda; class Insecta; order Orthoptera; family Tettigoniidae; genus Meconema; species Meconema thalassinum. Next base: position 394,377,581 of record OX336393.1, on the reverse strand, counting down.
GGAAAACAAGCTAACTCGAGTCAATGGACAAAAGAGGTTCTTTGCGTGGGTTGGACTATGGATTCCGCACGAATGTGGTGAATAGAGATGGTCGATGAATCACAGCCTGCTACTTTGTCACCGATATTTTTCTGTCACCGATACGCTGTCACGGAAGTATCTGTGACAAAATAAGTTCTGCATACTTCCAATTCTGACCACTATATCCTACAATTTGTAATGTATAACTGTATATAAATAAGGTTAAGATTGTTTCTGTAACAAACCTCCAGGTTAAGTACCAGTCCCTGTTGTATGTTTTACTTTTATATTCTATTGTATGTACACTTGTCATAAAAGTTGGTCACTTTACTTTTAAACCTACATTAAATACTGTAAATAATTGGTGTCTGAGAGACACGGCACGGGTAATGGCATTCCGTTTGCACATCATGTTAACAAACATTTCCCTATGCATTTGGTATAACAACATTTAAATTATAAAAGGTGAATATTACGCGATTCCTGTGACAGAGTCACATATAAAAGTCACAGATATGTTTCTGTCACTGATAACCAGAAATATCGGTTAACCTCAACTCAAGTGATGAAATTTTAACGCATGATTATTTTTTACAGAAAGCAAATGGGCTATATGACCGATTCGCAACTGGTGGTAAGCGAGAGGATTTTGGGTGATGCACAAAAAGGTTCAATAATAATCAACAAAAAGCCGGATTACACAACAAAAAGGCATGTCACTAGGTGTGGGAGCACAATACTATTCCATAGAACTAGTCAGTGATAGTTCGAGCACCCCCGTTATCCGTTCTTGAACTCGACAACCATTTCTACCATAGCGCTACCTAGTGTGGCTGTGTAGGAAATAATCGCTTTATTTAACAGTTCAATTATTATTGTAAAATGAGTAACAAATCAGCTATCTGTGATGTTGTTGTTGATTTATTTAGAAACTTTACAACATCGTGGTCATGTAGCCCCGTGTATTTGGATGTGTGGAATTTATTTGTCTGAAAACCTGACTTAATGTGATGGCTGTATTAGTATGTGTATTTGTAAATGAAGTGACGATTGGGAAGGAGATGGCCGTGGCCTTAAGTTAGGGACCATCCCGTCATTTTCCTGGAGTAGAAGTGGGAAACCAAGAAAAACAATTTCCAAGGTTGCTATGAGGGAGTCGAACCTGGACTTCCAGGCACCACGAAGTGGTCAGCTTTATTTGACCATTCCAAAGCCGGCACCGTAAGACCCGGCCTGGTCGGAGAACTATTGGCATGTTGTAAAATATGTATTTTGGTTAATTCATTTTAGGGGCTTAGAACGTCTTAATAATCAGCCCCGTGTAGTTCGGTGAGTGTTAAAGTTATCTGATAACCTATATTTATTATTAATAATTACAAACTCGCACAAATTGAGCAAATTATAAATATACAATCTCTTAGTATAGAACAAAGTCCCCGATACTTGGACGTCACGGGTAATCTAGAGAAACACTGGAGGGATTTTGATGCGGTTTTCACCATCCTGTAAATGGTATCTCGAGGAAGGTTTCTGCAGAAAATATTTGATTATGATCAAAGGAAGCCAACCAGTAACGATTTCAGTAAAAAGGTCGCAAAGAAAAAATTGGCATCCGTGTGCTTTTTAAGCTGACGCTGGGCAAACCGTTAAAAATAGCTATCTCTCTATATATAACAAGTAGTTCCGCGAAGAACTAAGCAGCCTATTTTCATATATCCTACTAATATTAATTGCCTCTATCAACATATAAATTGTCAGTTTGATTGCTGTAATAGATTCGTAGATATTGAGAACCGTCTAAATATTTTGAATGATCACCATGTCGGATTTTTATAATATAGACTTAGATTTATGTACTACTAGCTGACCCGGCAGACGTTGTACTGCCAATCAAAGAAAGTGTTGTAACTTTGTTTCATGAAGTGCTTTTGGATATACAATATTTTTTTCAATTTCTGTTAACTGCCTCTAAACTATCGTGAAATGAATTAACTAATCTAGAAACATTCGTGGGAGCGTGCACAACAACCCTGCAACGTTTCATCGCAATTGGATAAATGGCATAAAACGCATGCGGGATTTTGTTTAAATGATTCGAGTGCTGTCACTCATTTGTTGAATCTACTCGTGCTCTACCAACTGTGAAATTGATTTACTAAGTTAGAAAGCTTCACGTAAGTGTACACAACAACTCATCAAAGTTTCATCGGAATCGGATGAATGACATATGAACATATACGGGATATTTTTTAAACGATTCGTGTGCCGTCACTCATTTGTTGAATCTACTCATGCGCTACCTATTGTAAAATAGATTTACTAAGCCTGAAACCTTCTCTGGAGTGTACTCAATCATTCACCAAGGTTTCATCGCAATCGGATAAATGATATATGACCGCATACGCGACATTGTGGAAATGATTCACGCGCCGTCGCTCATTTGTTGAATCTACTCGTGCGCTACTTATTAAAAACTGGATTTACTGTTCTAGAAACCTTTCCTGGTGTGTACACAACAATTCACCAAAGTTTCATCGTAATCGGATAAATGGTATATGAACGCTTACAGGACTATGTTGAAACGATTCGCGCGCCATCGCACATTTGTTGAATCTACTCGTGCGCTACCTATTGTTAAATGAATTTACTGAGCCAGAAACCTTTAATGAAGTGTACACAATAATTCACCAAAGTTTCATCGCAATCGGATAAATGGTATATGGACGCATATGGTACTTTGTTGAAATGATACGCATGCTGTCACTCATTTGTTGAATCTACTCGTGCGCTACCAATTGTAAAATGGATTTATTAAGCCAGAAACTACCGTAGGGTGTACACAACATCTCACCCAAGTTTCATCGTAATCGGACGAATGATATTTGAACGCATACGGGACCTTATTGAAACGCTTCACGCGTCGTCGCTCATTTGTTGAATCTACTCGTGCGCAACCTCCTGTGAAATGAATTTAGTAAGTTAGAAACCCTCTCGTAAGTGCACACTACATATCACCCCAGTTTCATCGCTATCGGACGAATGGTATTTGAACGCATACGGGACATTGTTGAAACGCTTCGTGCGTCGGCGCTCATTTGTTTAATCTACTCGTGCGCAACCTCCTGTGAAATGGATTTACTGTTAGAAACCTTCACGTAAGTGTACTTAACAACTCATCAAAGTTTCATCGCAATCGATGAATGGTATATACACTTATACGGGATTCTGTTGAAACATTTCGCGCGTCGTCGCTCATTTGTTGAATCTACTCGTGCGCCACCTATAGTAAAATGAATTTACTAAGCCAGAAGCCTTCCCTGGAGTGTACACAACATTTCACCCAAGTTTCATCGCTATCGGACGAATGATATTTGAACGCATACAGGACCTTTTTGAAACGCTTCGCGCCTCGTCGCTCATTTGTTGCATCAAGTCGTGCGCTATCTATTGTAAAATGTATTTACTAAGCCAAACACCTTCCCTGGAGTGCACTAAACATCTCACCCAAGTTTCATCGCAATCGGATGAATGGTATATGAACGCATACGGAACTTTGAAACGCTCTAACGTGCAGCGTCAAACAGAATTCGACATCACTGCCAACTTTGGTATAAAACACAACTTTCCGCCATGGGCGGAGTGTATGTTACGACGGTAGTTGCACAGGTTGCGACCAGGTGGCTCTACATGCAGAGACACACAGTCCAAAACGATCACTTTTCACTAAGGCTAGCGGTTTCCATGACGACTGTTTATCATACTAATATATAACAAGTAGTTCCGTGAAGAACTATACAGCCTATTTTCATATATCCTGCTTATGTTAATTGCCACTATTTAACATACACAATTTCAGTTTGATTGCTGTAATAGATTCGTAGATATTGAGAACCGACTAAATATTTCGGATGGTCGCCATGTTGGATTTTATATATGTAGGTCCTAGAGTTATGTACTGTTACATGCAGATTATTGTGAACGTGTAGTATTCAAACTTCAATCGCATAATTAGGACACAAGAAAAAACAAGGAGATTTAAAAATTTTTCACAGCTGCCATATTGAGGTTATGGAAACAATTGAAATAAATTAGATGCCAGTGGATTAACATTCGGATAAAGATTTACTGTACCAAGTTTCACTGCACGCGGATGGTTAAATTGCGAGAAACGTCCATGTGCATATTTATGATTCGCGTCACCACCATGTTGGATTTGTGATCACCAGGTTATTTAAAGTCCTATAGGTGAACTTAAGTTCATAGCCCCTATGAACATTAAAAAATGCAGTTTGATTGCTAAAATAGATTCGTAGATATTCAGTATCGTCTAAATATTTCGGATGGTCGCCATGTTGGATTGTTAAATGTATAGGCCATAGAGTCATGTACCATTAAAGGAAAATTATTGCGTATGTTCATTATTCAAACTTTCACTTCGATCGCATGAATACATGACAAGAAATAAAACTTAATTTTAAAATTCGCACTGCCGCCATCTTGAGGTTATGTAAACAATTGAACTAAATTAGATACCAGTGGATTACAATGTGTATAAATATTTCCTGTACCAGGTTTCAGTACGCTTGGAACATTAAATCGCGAGAAAGGTCTATTTAAAATGTTCAAATTCGCTTGGCCGCCATGTTCGTTTTGTAGTTAACCGGATTTTGAAAATCTTATATATGGACTTCCAGTAGTGCCCTTTATCTCAGTACAAAATTTTAGGGAGATACCGCTAATAGTTCCAGAGATATAGAATGCCGGTGAAATATTTCGCACATCCGCCATCTTGTGATTATGTAAACAATTGAACGAAGTTAGATGTCTGTGCATTACAATGTATATAAACATATACTGTACCAAGTTTCATTGCGTTTGGTTGGTCAAATCGCGAGAAACGTCTATTTAAAAGTCGCAAATTCGCTTGGCCGCCATGTTCGTTTTGTAGTTACCAGGTTTTCAAAAGTCACATAAGTGAACTTATAGTAGTTCCCTCTATCACCATAGAAAATGTCAGGGTAATATCGGTAATAGTTCCGGAGATATTGAATGCTGGTGAAATATTTCGCACAGCCGCCATGTTGGATTGGTGAGTCGTAACAAAATTTGAAGGGCACGGTCGAGGTCGCCGGGAATAGTGCTATGAACTTTCCGAGTTTCATTGAAATCGCTCCTGCCGTTTAGATTTTATTAGGGGGGGACACACACACGAATCACACACACACACACACACACGGACAAAAGGTGATCTCATAAGCCTATTTTTTCAAAATTGAAAATAGGCTAAAAATGAGATGGTGTGTGTGTCGGTCTGTCTGTCTGTCTGTTACTCCATAACTCAAGAACCACTGGTCCGATTTAAATGAAATTTTGCATGGATGTAGCTGATTTACCAGGTTTACACATAGGATACTTTTGATTTCGAAATTTTGTACTATTACAAAATGGCGACCATTTTAGTGACGTCATTATACCTTTTGGTTTCAAAATGTCATATTTCCATATCAAATAAAAAGAGAACGGTAGGAAATAGCAAACTTTTGATGGCACATACGAGCTTTGAAATTTAATTTCCTATCCGAAATGTCCTTATCACTTTTCATGTATCTCCAACAGTTAGCGAGTAAAACTGACATTTGTCACGTCACTACACCCTTTGGTTTCAAAATTTCATATGTCCTTTTCAAATAAAAAGAGAACGCTAAGAAATAGCAAACTTTTGATGGTATACATGAGCTTGAACATTTAATTTTCTATCCGAAAGGTCCTTATCACTTTTCGTATATCTCCAACGGTTAGCGAGTAAAACCAAAATCTGTGCAATAAAACACGGTCAACACCGAGCGGTGCAGTATATCTCTCTATATACACCAAATGAAAATGTGTGTGTTTTTCTCTGAATTTCTACGGAAATTTGAGTTGTTTACACGTTTCAGACTGTTTTATGATGGATGCGCGCGAAAATAATATCTTTGTCTGTCTGTTCGTTTTTTTTTTGTTTGTTTGTGGACAAATTTGTTCCCTTATAAATCGAGAACGGCTGGGTGTATCAACGTAAAATTTTGTACAGATATCCATCAGAGGCACGACACTAATCATTGATGTAACTCTTCTCCGTACCTCTCATAAAAGGGAGCCTACCCCCTTAAAATACATGCTGAAATAGGCGTAGAAGGACGAGACAAAACTCATTTTCAGCCCCTATATGTGAGAGACAAAACTCGGGTCCCCGAAAACCACATTTCAGGACCGAAGACCAACCGTTTTTGAGATATTCCCAGAAAACTAATTTAATTTAATAAACTAATGAACGAATGCAAGCCAGTAACCATGCCAACGGATTCTCAGAGGTCCATCTATTGCTGTAAGACGCAATGCAATTCCATTAATTACATTAGTGTGAAAGTTTGAAAACGGCTAGAAGGTTATCACGGAACCAAATTCAGCCGTAAAATTCATCAAAACGTATAATGCGCTTAAGGGGATCAAGGGGTACTCTAGAATTTTTTCACGCGATTTACACCTGCGGGTGTGGTACGGCAGGTCTATTATATTCCTATCCCCATATTATTCATTCATTCATTCATTCATTTCGTATAGGTCATCTATGGACCGCGTCATTCCAACCGTCTCCTACTGGCTTTGATGTTTGCCCTGTACGCCCGCATTCGTTCTCGGTGGACTTCCTTCCGTTCCTGGGTCCAAATCTTTCCCGTTTTCAGCTTCGGTTTTTCTTGGAAACATTTACAAGCTTGAAGTTTCCCTTTGAGTGGGACGCACTCCTGAATGTCTGTTGGTGTAATCCCCACTTCTTTCAGATCTTTATCCAGTTCAATGAACCTGGCCCATTTTGTTTTCCTCTCCTGAAAGTAAGTTATGTTGCGGTTGGTCAGTCTCGCTGGGCTCATTCGTTTCACATGCCCAACAAATGGTAACCTTCTCTTCCGGATTACGTTGCTTATCTTCTCCACATGAGTATATAGGTCATGGTTATGCCGTCTTCTGTATTCCCCATTGTCTTTGATGGAACCCAATATCATTCTCAAAAACAGATCAATGTTACTATGGCAACCGCTGAAATTTCGCAGACCGGGGATAGTTTTCTGGCAATATCTCGAAATCCCTTCGTTCTAGGGCCTTAAAACGCTGGGTTCGGTTCCCACTTCTTGGAAGTGGAAACCACGAACATTGCTCCTCACATTGATACGAGCAATTCGACTTGGAAAGTCTCATCTCTTATATATAATCCAAAATTGACTCATCACCGCAGGGCTCAAACCACTAGACCTAGAAAGCTGAAATTTTGCATGTTGGTTGATCCGAGTGTGTAGAGGCTCACTAAGAAACGGTTTTTGAAAATTCAATTTATAAGTGACTTTTTTCAGCCCTTTGGCATTGACAATTTAAAATTGACTCATCGACGCAGGGCTCAAACCACTAGACCTAGAAAGCTGAAATTTTGCATGTTGGTTGATCCGAGTATGTAGAGGCCCACTAAGAAACGGTTTTTGAAAATTCAATTTGTATGTGACCTTTTTCGGCCCTTGGCACTGAGCAAGGACAGTCGGTACAAAGTTCGGATTTAGCTCATTTTAAGCCGCCAGATACGAGAAACAATACTCGGAACGAAAACACACTTTTTAAGTTCCTAAAATGAACGGTTTCGGAGATATTCCCAAATAACTGTGTTCCGTCTGAGAAACAGATCAACGTTACTATGGCAACCGCTGAAATTTCGCAGACTGGGGATTGTTTTCTGGCAATATCTCGAAAACCGTGTCGTTTTGAGGGCCTTAAAACGCTGGGTGTGGTTCCCACTTCTTTGAAGTGGAAACCACGATCATTGCTCCTCACATTGATACGCGCAAAAAGAGCTATAATCCATATTTCTACGAGCAAATCGACTTGGATAGTCTCATGACTGTATATTGTGGTTCTAAATTTGTGTGTAAATTGTGGTTCTAAAATTATAAAATTCCACCTATCTGGTCAAATTGTGAATCGAAACCATACATCGGCCCACCCTAACATTCATACAAAATTTCATCAAAATCGGCCCAGGCGTTTAGGAGGAGTTGAGTCACGTACACACGTGTCGAAGAATTATATATATAAAGATAAGCATCGGTCCTAGTGGAAAATAATTCTATCACCTGAAACCAAAACAAGATGTTCGGGAAAGAACATATAGCCTACTTTCTCCTAAATGTATGGGTATAGTTATAACTCTCTGTCCTTATCATCTCCTAATTTCTTCCTATTTGAAGTGCAAATTGGCACACAGGATTTGAACAGTGGCGTTCAAACCATAGTTTATAATTTACCCCAGCATTTTGCAATTTCATCAGCAAACACTCCAAACACCGACTACTTACAATAATTGAAACTTCGTTGCTCTAATAACGCCCATCTACAATGTGCAGTCGGCAGTCCGTAGTTGGTAGTCCTCGGTCGGCAGTCGCGATCGACTCCGTGTATCCTATAGGCACCATACACAACATGAAGTTGCAGTTGGTAGCTGGCAGTTGGCAGTCGCAAATTTTATCCTTGACTGCCAACTACCCGACTGCAGCAATGTAATAGCCAATCAGAGCAGATCAGAAACTGACGTCACGTTGTTGTTCTGTGTCTTATACGAATGATATAGGACTAAGTGAAGTAACTTCGCAACCCGTTAATTTATAGGCTAATCTTAAATACACGTTATAACAAAATAATCCATCTCCAAATCATCCATATTGCAAGTTTTGAGGTTATCAACAACGCCTCTGTGCACAAGGAATAAACGAATGTTACTGTATTATTACTCCTAGCAGTCGTTAAGACTGGGTTCACTAACTGGCCGGTATAGAGCGCTGCTCGAATCTATAGTTTCTGCATAGTACAACTGAAGGCTGGTAGATGTCACTCCGGTGGAGAAGGTCTTTTTTTTAATATATAATTTCCATTGCAAAAAGCACCATATAACGCTTTATTTTATAACGTCTCAGTACTCAAGAAACAATGAATATAAAAAAATCAAGCAAAAAAGTTCTACTCTGATAGGATTTGAACCCCGGCCAGCCACATGAGAGACGGGAGCTCTAACCACACAGCCAATCGTACACTCATAACTGACGCGTTATCGATCAAATACATATAACGTACTGTATTAGTAAATAATCACTTGGACTGAAGATTTCTTCACTGGAGTGTATTTCAAACCGAGTTCATTTCATATTAAGTTCATATAATTTTTATCAGTAGGTTATATTGCATGCAACATACTGAAATTAGTAAAATGTAGGTCAGAACGAGAGATCAGCTGCCATCTTGTCAAATAGCCGAGACGATTCAGATTTTTAAAGTCACTTCTAGATTATAATATTACAATATAAACTTTTAATTTCGAACGAACCACGTCGCTTAGAACAGATTAAATGATTCTTGATTCGATGTGCACAAGGAATAAACGAATGTTACTGTATTATTACTCCTAGCAGTCGTTAAGACTGGGTTCACTAACTGGCCGGTATAGAGCGCTGCTCGAATCTATAGTTTCTGCATAGTACAACTGAAGGATGGTAGATGTCACTCCGGTGGAGAATGTCGTTTTTTTATTTTAATATATAATTTCCATTGCAAAACGCACCATATAACGCTTTATTTTATAACGTCTCAGTTCTCAAGAAACAATAAATATAAAAAAAATCAAGCAAAGAAGTTCTACTCTGATAGGATTTGAACCCCGGCCAGCCACATGAGAGACGGGAGCTCTAACCACACAGCCAATCGTACACTCATAACTCGCGCGTTATCGATTAAATACATATAACGTACTGTATTAGCAAATAATCACTTGGACTGAAGATTTCTTCACTGGAGTATATTTCAAACCGAGTTCATTTCATATTAAGTTCATATAATTTTTATCAGTAGGTTATATTGCATGCAACATACTGAAATTAGTAAAATATAGGTCAGAACGAGAGATCAGCTGCCATCTTGTCAAATACCCGAGACGATTCAGATTTTAAAGTCACTTCTAGATTATAATATTACAATATAAACTTTTAATTTCGAACGAACCACGTCGCTTAGAACAGATTAAACGATTCTTGGTTCGATAATCGGAACTGATGGGTCCCATGTTATGAATTATAAATTTTGCATAATTCACACGGCCGCCATCCTGAAATGGTACGTTTGATGACCTTGTAGTTTGGGCACAAGACGCGTCCCATATGAAGGTAGGTTGTTACTAAATTTGGTAAAGATCCGATGATTAGTTTGGTCGTAATGCATTATTATGTTTTGACCATTCGATTGGCCGCCATTACCTTTTGGTAAAGATGACGGCAATATAAAACATGACACTGAGGTGCCCTTTGTCAGTGCTACCTCTGTACCAAATTTCGTTCAATTCGGTTTAACCGTGTTCGAATTGATAGGGGGGGGGGCAGACATTCAGAGTACACACACTCACACTCACACACACACACACACACAGACTCACACACATACACACACACAGACAGACACACTTTTTTCGCCCTGTAGTGATCTCATAAGTCTACTTTCATTTTTTGCAAAAATCGAAAGTAGGCTAAAATGCATGGGACGAAAATAACATCAAAATATCATGTTGGTTTCGGACCCTAAAAGACGTGAAAAATATAATAAAAGTATTAAAAAAACTATTTTTCGAAATTTCATTCGAATCAATTTTTATGTCATTCCTGGGACTCGAGAAAATTTGGGCCAAAAAGTACAAAATCATTAATAACTGCCTAAGTATTCGTTGTATGATGAAATACCAAGAGACAAAAAAGATGTAATGTGTTATAGTCTACAACATAGGCTATGTATAATTTTACACTCAGACATATTACGTCCCCCCCATAAAATTCACCCCTACCCATGGGCCCCTTATATTGGATTTATGCAAAAACGGTAAAACACCTATTTTGGTATTTTTTATGCTGATTTTTTCCCGCTGATTTCCAAACTCCTCGCCTATGTCGTTTAAGAGATACACGCTCGGTTAGGAATCCTTCAACCCCCACTTTTCACCCCTTTCACCTCATAATATACACCACATCGGAAAACCCTCAGACACGTATCTTCTTATTTTTAATGATGAGTTTATATGCCGAGTATCAAATCCCCCAATGAAAGCAATCCGGAGATATTGTTATTCAATGAAATGCAGGTGTACCCCCTTAACACCCCTTTAGAACCTGAATATACAAAAACCCTTCCTTAGTGGGCGTTTTCGACTTACAACGAACATATTCCCAAAATTTCATGTTTCTAACTTTAATAGGTTTGGCTGGGCGATGATCAGTCAGTCAGTCAGTCAGTCAGTCAGTCAGTCAGTCAGTCAGGACACTTAGTTTTATATAATAGATTACATGAAGATTATTGTGTAGGTGTTTCATTCAAACTTCAATCGCATGATTAGGACACAAGAAATAAAAATAGGATTTTAAAATTTCACTCAGCCGCCATCTTGTGGTTATGAAAATAATTTAAATGAATTAGATGCCAGTCGATTAAAATTTGCATAAGCATATACCGTAACAAGTTTCACTGCGCTCGGATGGGTAAAACGCGAGAAACGACCATTTCAATAATTAAATTTCGCGTCGCCGCCATGTTGTATTTGTGCTCGCCAGGTTATTGAACGTCCCATAAGTGAACTTTTGCTTACAGCCTCTATACACTTACAACATTTCAGTTTGATTGCTGTAGTAGATTAATAGATATTGAGAACCGTCTAAATATTTTGGATGGTCGCCATGTTGGTTTTTAATATATGTAGGCCATAGAGTTATGTACTAGTGTATGATGATTATTGTGTACGTTCATTATTCAAATGTTAATTTCGATCGCATGATAAGAACACAAGATATAAAAACTTAATTTTCGAATTTTGCACAGCCGCCATCTTGAGTTTACGTAAACAATTGAACTAAATTAGATACTAGTGCATTACAATGTGTATAAACATTTCCTGTACCAATTTCATTGCGTTTGGATCATTAAATCGCGAGAAAAGTCTATTTAAAATATTCAACTTCGCTTGGCCGCCATGTTCGTTTTGTAGTTAACCGGTTTTTGAAAATCTCATAGATGAACTTCCAGTAGTACCCTTTACCTCCGTACAAAATTTCAGGGTGATACCGGTAATAGATTCAGATATATAGAATGCCGGTGAAATATTTTGCACAGCCGCCATCTTGAGGTTATACGAACAATTGAACGAAGTTCGATGTCGGTGCATTACAATGTGTATGAACATATTGAACCCGCTGAGGTAAGGTTCATGTGATATTTTTCACGACAGCACATTTTATGATGGGATGTGGTACCTTTGAACACACCCAGAAAGCTACGAGAAGCTGAGAGCTCATACTATACTGTTTTAGATCACTTAGTGGGGGGTAGTTGGATCTAAAACGGAAGTGTTATTGTGTTAATTTATAAGGAGTTGCCTAAAAGGGGGTAGCTTCCCGTAGTCGGGTAAGCTGACCAGTGTAGAGTGTTGTTTAGTGTTAGGATGCTAGGGGGCGCTCCTATAAATGACGTAGGTGTATTTCAGGGGATGGAACTTAGTGTACCGGTCAACGTGCTAGTCTTCCAGCTGGCTGGCTGGTTATATAACCGACGTGCACGCGTCAGCTATATGGTGGCACGCTGCTTCTTGCAGTCGGGCCTATACGGGAAATACAATGAAGTATGAGCTAGCACTGTTTGGCTACTGTATGTCACGTCTAATCGTGACGGGAATTAGGAAAGGAGTTAGGGCGTAAAGAGGCGTGTAAACAGTAAGACAAGTGTAGTGTACTGACCAAGTATTTATTGGTCAGTAATATGAAATTATGAGTCCCTTTTAGGGGATGTAATGAATGTCACAATGTAAGTGTACAAACTTGTGTGTACAATTTGTGGGTAAAGGTTACAAAGTATAGGATCTCTGAACACTGCTGACTCACCTGATGATAACAGCGAGGGCCTCCGGCTGACACACTGTAAGACTGGTAATTGAGAGAGGGACTGCCCTCCTTAAGGCCTCCCTTTATAGTCTTTGGTGCTGCTTCGTCGGCATTCCAATGGCATAGATGCCCCAGTTAATTATGTGTAGCTGTTTGTGGTGTGATGCCAGTATTTGGCAAGCTTTCCAGGCTGGCTAGCTTGCCCTTGCGGTGTTAGAGATGTTGTTATGGACTTACGAGATCTGCCAGTTGGGGGTGGTTAAAATAGATGATGGGGGGATGGCCTCCAGGGGGTGCAGACCCCTGGGGGACTGTACAAGCCTCTTCGTCCATTTAGTTCGCGTCCCCGCGAACGAGAACGGAACGTGAGGTCGGGATGTTGATGTAGTAGTTCTTGGATCTTCCTTGTATCTCCTGTTGGTGTCCTCCTCGTCGTATAGATGTGGTGATGTCGTGTTGATGTGTAGGTGTGAGATCAGCTCGTGTTCAGAGGGGTGGGTTATGGGATATACATATATATATTTGACATTGACATTGTAAAATAGTGCATGAGAAAAATTGACATTGACATTGTAAAATTAGTGCATGAGAAAAATTGACATTAACATATTGAAAGTTTCAGAAAAAAATACATGGTTCTTCTAATTATGCGGTACATTGTTGTGCAGGGAGGAAAAAAAACCCAGGGCTGGACGGATGATTGCGCCGTCCGCCCTATCTTAGGGAAAAAGTGCTCCCTGCAATGAGAAAGATAGAAGAAATAGACAAAATAGGTGTTCCAGGGTATAAGTTAAGGGAAATATTCAAAATACATTTATTGAGTTGGGATGAAACGGAACACCTTTACAAGTTGGGAAGTTAGAAGAAAGAAAAATGAAAGAAAACAAATCAAAAACATTGTGTGCATGGGATCTTAACAAAAAATATACCGTTTACTGTGTTATTTGGAGATGTGCATATATTAACGTTTAGGAATATCAGTTATCACCTCCGTGGACAATGTGGGGGTGCGAAGTATTATTTCTATATTTATAGTAGAGTGATTGCCCGTGGGCGCATTAATGTATGTTAAGTTACCCTTTTACAATTATGAATTACAATTATCTTATATCTAGCTTAAGCGTGCTAATTTCCTATGATTCTAGTTTATATGTTACCTCGCGTGCACGCTACTCCTTTGTACGTATGCGCCGTCTCACGGCTAATCCTTCACGGCCACTTCCTGGTACGGTTTAGTGGTCGTACCGCTTGAAATGTATCCTTATTCTGTGAAGCATTCCCTGTGGGTGAATGCTTTCACACTTGACAATGAGAGTCGCCGCCACAAGTCGGTTGCGCCCTCATTGCCGTAATTTGCGCCGCATTTTTGACGCCTTATGTTTTTTCTTGTGTACGTTGATCTGCCAGCGAGCCTGATACCCCACAGGTATCAGCCGTGCTGTGCAGATTTTTAGAGTGTAGCTGTAAAAAATGTGGTGAGCATGTGAGTGAAGATGATTACAAGTATCAAATATAAATTAGTGCACAAAGGTAGAATATGATAATATGATGGCACTAATAGCATGCTGCTGCTATATGGCAGCGAAATTATAGTCACCAGTGCCATACTCCTGGTGATGATGCCTGAATAAAAATGGATAGGTTAAGAAAACATGTAAATATAGTATATTTTCTATGTTGCTTCCTGTGGCAGTGTGTCCACAGTCTGAAGCTCTTTTTGCCTGAAAAAAAAATGGCAGGATTAGTGTAATTTGCTGTATGCCCGGGCTTACCCTATACGGTGCCGTAATGTCGTTTCTTATGCTCAAGGTGTTCTAGTTAGTTTACTTAACGTATCACCTAAATACCATTCATATTACCGTGCTCTCTTAATCTGTTGTCTTAATATGTTGTACCTCAATTATACTTATTTTAATATATTATAATGTATTATCATGTATTATAATGTATTATAATGTATTATCATCTATTATAATGTATTATAATGTATTATCATGTATTATAATGTATTATTGGACTTACCCAGATGACGGGTTTGTCGGTCATCAGGCGCCGAGCGGTGTTATCTTAACACTACTTATCTTACTTATGGTAAAAAATGGCTGCTATTACTAAGCCGAATGGGTGGCCTTACTCTATTGCCGAAATGTGCTGTGCCATTACTTGGCAACAGCGGTTAATGAATTTGCTTAATCCTAAGTTGCGTACCGAAGTGCAACTGTCTTATTTGCTAAATTTTGACCAGGGCGATCGTCTGAGGCAATTTACTTCCTCAGGGCACCACCCGTACGAATCCTAGACACACCGGTTGTCTCTAGAATCGCCGGATTCCGCCCCCTTAATTCTAGTTGTCGACGTCTATTCTAGGTCTTACTACTAGTACTAATCTAGTCACAGGCGGCTTACGGTGCCACCAAGCACACCGTCTCGCCTGCTGTATCTTCCTGCCCATTACCGTTGTCTTTCATACGTTGTCATAGTTGGGTCGCCCACCTTAACCCCTTTGAGTTGCTCGCTATGCTACTCAGTTAATGCCCTAGGCTGCCCGCTGCGTCGCCATTTATGTGGGCATTGGTCATCGTCCAATGGCATAATATTATCTTCGCCTTCATTGGCAACCGTAGTATGCTTTTCGCGTTTATTCGTAGTAATAATAATCTCTTCGCCTCTATTGGCAACCGTAGTATGCTTTTCGCAGTAATAATAATCTCTTCACCTTTGTCGGCAACCGTAGTATGCTTTTCGCAGTAATAATGATCTCTTCGCCTTTATTGGCAACCGTAGTATGCTTTTCGCAGTAATAATGATCTCTTCGCCTTTATTGGCCGCAATAATACTTCACTCCCGCGCGTAGGAGTCTTGCTTCCCGCTGTAGAAGCCCTACTTACTTATAATTAACTAAGAGTCTAGTCCTAGTTTGGTCGTCCCTAGGGTCAACTCCTGGGTCCGGCGTGGAGCTAGCTATTTCTCCCACCATCCCTAGAAAGTCTCCCCTGCAGGTCTTGGCTTCGACGACCGTGGCACATAGTGGGTGTAGCATCTCTTCCTCCCAGGGGCAGTCTAGGCACAACTAGGATTCCGAAGCTTGCCCGCGCCAGGCCGTGAGTGCCTAAACCTTACGTGGTTCGTCTGTTTAGTCTAGTTGTTAAGTTAACTAGGGCAGGCTCAACATCGCCTTACCCGCTCTGCTCCAGTG
Organism: Meconema thalassinum; assembly: GCA_946902985.2. NCBI lineage: Eukaryota > Metazoa > Arthropoda > Insecta > Orthoptera > Tettigoniidae > Meconema > Meconema thalassinum. The sequence continues at coordinate 394,361,387 of OX336393.1, read as the reverse complement.
TGGTGCCTCTGGCCTTCGGCTTGTGCCGCTATCACCAATCAGAGTGTTATCAGAGTCCTTTTCATATAGGAAATATAGGCGTAACCCGTGTAAATAATTTATTTTGTATAAAATGTAAAATTTTTCAAGTGTTGTGGGGTTGTAGAACTTCTAAGTGCATAGACTACTTTAGGTCTACTGTTGCTATGTCGGCTTTCCAGCGGTAATGCTCTGTTAACCTTTATGGAGGTGTTAGTAGGGTCTATGGTGTTAGGTACCCTGTTATTAGGATCTGGGGGTAGTTATTCGTAGAGTAGGCTGAAAGCATGGTAGGAAGAGGTTGCGCATCTTTGGGCTCCAATAAATGGTGGCCTTGAGCCGGTAATGCTGCTAGGATTGCTCTTACAATGAGTGGACTGGGGCAGGTAATTCCCGGGATTGCAAAAATATAAAAATTCCATGCAGGTTTGATAGTAATAACCCTTGGTAAATGGATGGGATACTCCATGCATGTATCTGGATATGAGGCATCCGCACTCATGTAAGGATAGGTGTAGGGTGAGGCGTAATAATAATATGTCCCTGTCATGCGGGAGTATTTAATTAAAAAAATGGTTAATATATGATTGTGGCCTCATCTCTCATTTGGAGATGCGCATTATGCTTAATTGTTGTTTGCCGACCCACCCCTAATACTCAGGTGTTAGCATCGAGATCCCGGGCTTAGGAAGCCCTCTCTTTAAACGCATGAAGTCTATCAACCCCGATGTATACTTTGTAATGTAGTGTAGCTGTTTTCATCGTGTTCATGTGTCTGCGTTGGTTGATGTTGGACGTGGGAAGGTGATGGACGGGGAATTAGGTATTAAAAAATGGTAGCCTGTGGGTGGTATGTCGGTAATCCCGCTGGGATTATCCACCTATGCTTCTGTCATTCTCCCTTGGTCCATGTCTGCTTTCTATCCGCTTCTTGGGATAGTAAAGCGTCGTGACGCTGTGACGTCACGGCCTAATTTGGTCTCCCCTTTTGTAGTGTGAATGTGGCCAGTAGTCGTAGTGCGACTGGCCATGTCCTAATCGCCTGTAATGATTTTTGAGAACTGAAATCGAGAAAGGAAGTTATTAGGGGGGGTCGTGTTTCCTCAGAGCCCCTGTCTGTGTTCGCTCCTGATTAGTGAGCGCGTGTGTGTGTGACTATGTTCCGCTACACCACGCGGACGGTTGGTCTGTTATAGGCTAAGTCCTAATGTGTATCGCGTGTATGGGCAGGAGGTGCCCGTGGCCTGTCAACGTCTTTGAGAACGTGCTCCTATGGGCCCAAGATAAGTTCCGGTCTGTCACGTCTGTCCATTGCTAAATGTCACAATTGTTTTTGCAGTGCTAAAAAAAAATGTGTGGCATTATGATTGCTTTGCGCTTGTGATTTCAGGATCACCGCCGATATAACAATAGTGTTTGTCGGAAGCCGTGTGGCAATGTGGTGAAACCTGCAAGTCAGTATTTTCGTCATGTTGTGCTTTCATTTGTTTGCGTACGTGATTTTTCGCCAGTATGTGAGTTCGGTATTCCGGGCGGACCAATGTAGCAATTCGTCCTATTTAGCTAGTACTGTTGTGTGGCCACTATTCCATAAGACCTTTGTCTTACGAAATTTTCATACCTGTGTCTGGGAAATGTATTTTCTATGTCAGGTGTAATTGAAATTTTATGCCTGGTTTTTGGCGGGAGGAAATGTGGTATTCCCTGTTCATGTACTTGTATGGCCCAATTTCGGTGTGGTTGGAAGCCTGGATAGTTTTTTTCCATGGTGTCCAATTTTTTTGCTGGGATTCAGACCCGCGATCTCATGTCATTCTCTGTGTTCTATGTCTGCGTTGTGTTTCTGGGATTTAGGTGTCCTCAGTGTGGTTTTTGCTTGTGTCTCTCGTACCAAAAATACCGTTGGTTAGTTAGTTTTTGGTACGAGTGTGGTGTGTGGTTATGAGTTCGGACCCGGCTTGCCGTAAAGACTTGGTATGACGCTATCTGTGCCGTATATATTATGGCACATGTATCGTGTATTTGCAATGCGCAAATGAAAGTACGCATTGCCATGAAGAGTTTGTGTGTTTTTGAATTCTCCCCAAAGTGTAATTTGGGGAGTTATGGGGTTCTGAACTTGGCGTTAATGAACGTGTATTTCCCAGGTTCGTCTGGAGTGCTCCCAGTCTGTCTGTGCCAGCAAAGGTCGGCCACGATGAGTGCGTTATCGCTGACGCGATAGTCTCTAGTTTCATTCACGTGTGCGTTATCTTGTTACTTGCTTGACAATGCTCCGTGTCTGTATGTTTGTGCCTCTTAGCCTGAGTGCTATCTCTGTAATTGCGAGTGGGGCTTTCCGCAATACAAAAGAACCTCTCACTAACTACATTCGTGTCCCCAAATTTTTGTGTTAATGTAGCGTGGGTCGAGTATAACCCCATCCATGGTACAAAATGTCGTTATACACGAGTGTCTCCGGGCCGCTAGTCGCGTGTTTGGTGACTAGGTGCCGGAGGCGATTTTGTTGTTTTTAATTTATGAACATCTGTTAGTGGATCTGTCCCAATCTGTTTTAGCTTCCTACTTTCCTATTCTGCAACTGGATAGCTACCCGACCTTACATTCCTGGTATTCAGAAGGTTGCGGGTTTTGAGACCGTCTTTAACCAGAGTAATTGTTTCTGGTGCCATTCTAGGCTGTGTCTCCGGGACAGTTTGGTAGTGTATTACTGTTATGTGGCAATGTAAATTGACCGTGTGACTTCCAAAAATATGTAGGGTTTCCCAAAGACTGGGATTTTCACCCTATGGTGTGGTTGCGTTTTAGCTTGCGTGTTGTTATGGAGGTGAGAAAAAGTCATGTTATAGGCAGTGTACTGTGTCATGTATGCCTATGGATTAAATACATACAGTTCAACCTGGCCACGTTCCTTTGTCGGGATTAATGCGTGAGGCAAAAATAATGAGTTATGCCCCGCTCCGAATTAAGAGAGCACATTGGAAAGGGTATAGAAGATATATTGTATGTCGCCTGCCCACTGCTTTATGCTTATTAAAGTGGGTTGGCAGGTGGCGGTAGTCTGTAAAAATTGTGTCGTAAGCAATATGAAAAATGTTTAAAAATGAGGAGGAGGACCTGAGCGTACTATCCACCTATTTGGTGACGTTGGTACGGCAGTAATCTAGTTACGTCTCAGGGGAATCTACCGACACTGTCTAGTATACACTGGGAAGGCCATTGCAAGACGTACTTGATACATGTGTATCCACGTCACGAGCAAAGCCAGTGCACTATGGGAGTCGAAACACCACTCCAAAGCAAATATAACCTCACCTTGGCATTGAATATATATTTTCGAAAGAAAAATATGTATTGTCCGTTGAGCCATTATATATTCAAACACAAATTGTGCTAAATGTTCCGGCATAACTCAACAAAATGACAGTGTTTCGTCCCGGTGTGCGATTGGGCTCTTCAGTTGGTTAAAGCACACCTCACCAAATTTTTGAAAAATAGTTTGCGATTCTTAATTCTTGCCACAATTAGGGCTCTCGCCCGTCACAAGAGAATCTGTCAAACTGTGGGACCGGAACATAGAACATTTAGTCATTTCTACCTAGAAAGACCCGTATAAGCTCTATGCTGTGATTTGATGCTTAAACTGTGTTCAGAATAGCTCTTTCCGGCTTTAAGCCGCGTGGCTCGCCTGATTGGCTTCCGCTTGGCTTTGGATATTAGAAACTTTACGCTATCCAAGTTATAATATGGACCAACCATGCTCAATAACCATGGATGGCCTGAGAAAAAAATGCTAGGGGCCCCAAAAAAACTAAGAAGGATTTAGAATTATGCACTTCTGATTTAGCCATGTTGCACTGCATATACATGAAAAAAAAAGTGCAGTTTATGTTTGTGAGTCTCTGTTTGTCTGTTGCCGTATTTCTCACGTGTAAACGAGCTTACGTGTATCCCTAATATAGGTGCAAGTGTTATTAGTTTATTTCTGTGTCCCTGGTGGAAGTCGTTATTCCCGTCCGAGCGCCCTTGCTCTGAAAGGTGAAGACTTCCGCCCTGTTACGAGGGCATAGGCCCCCGACATCCATTGGGGCGCTTCTTTGCCATTTTTCGGAGGAGTTTGTAGCAAAGTAAGCCTGGGCCTACTTCCACCGTAACGCCTGTCTGTTGGTCTGAGTGTGCCTGTACTTGAGGGCCTAATTGCGCTCTGCGCTACCCTAGTAGAGTTTACGGGGTTGTGTGGATTTTTGACTGAGTGATTTTGTGGGGTAGGTAATAACACCTTTCCTATACCCCATGTACCGTGTGGTAGTGCCTGGTCAAAATGTGCGGGCGTGTATTGTGCATCCTGAGGGCCTGAATGCAACACCCTCTTATGCATTCGCACCTGGGGTACAGATGCCGGTACCCGCTTTCGTCCTGGCAAAATTGCCCTTTGGACTAGCGGTAAAGGCCGTTTGATTGCCTGTGTATGCCCTAGCGATGTAGTGGCGTGCAGTCTGACCGCTTTCTGGCCTATGGCCACGGTAGACTCCTGCCATTGTGTTTGCCAACTTGTGTAGGTGTATGTGGGTTTAATGTGCTGTAGGGCGGGCTCTACGTATTCAGCCCATTACGTGGTTACGTCCCTTTGTCTCCCTGTCATGCCATGTGTGTCTGAGGGTCCTGGCTTCAACTCCCTCTCGTTCGTCCGTTCCGAGGGGGTTGGCCTAGGTTCTGCTGCCCGATTTGGCAAAATTGCCTTCCGAACCGGAGCTAAGGGATGTGTAATGGTGTAAGCTTGTCCCCGCAGTGTATTGGAGTCTAACCTGGCCGTCTCCTGGACTGTGGCCACGATGAACTCCTTCCCATGTGTGGCAGTACATGGCGAGAGGGACATCCTCGCAAATTGCCGAGTTAGCGTATCTACGCTTATGTCCTCTCCCGGCTGGGCTGGCGGCCCTGCCATTTACTCGAAAATGGCCTTGTTATTCTGGGTTTCTCGGTAATCATCCTAAATTTTGAACGTGTTTTCGTGTGGATGGGATAGTGTGCTACCAATTGTGTGTGGTTATGTATGTGCGCCGAGTGTGGATTTCTGTGTGTGTCCACGTCTGCACTCGCACTCGGGGTCCTGGCAGTGAATTAGCCCTTGCGTGCCTAGCTAGGCCCGTGTGCCCGGCGAACATGTGTGCCCTTTCATCATATCGTTCCGTGGATATCCAAATGTCGTGTAAGTATCGCTCTTGCCCGCCCCCTCGGTCGTTTCGCCGCCGATCGCGGGTTTCATCCCTTGTTGTGGCGTGTACTCCTGTTGTCGTCCTAGTTGGGTCCCTATAGTCCCGGGAGTGTGTTCGCCTGTAGGCCCTTGCCCGCTCATCTCTTCTGTGTCTTCCTGTGTCTTCCCTGGTTGTTTGCTTGTCTGTCCTTTTATGTGACGTCGGGGTGGGTAGTCCCGTTCCTCCCTGTATTGGTGTTGGGGGTATATGTCCCCGGCTTCGCCTGTTCTCAGTCTTGTTAGGCTTCCGGGCCGGTTCCGGGAATTGGTGGTGCGTGTGTGCTCCCGCAACGTGTTGGAGGGTGGTCTGCCCGCTTTCTGGCCTGTGGCCACGGTAGACTCCCGCCCTTGTGTTGCGGTACGTGTCGAGAGGGATGCTCTCGCAAATTGCTGCGTTAATGCGTCTATAGAGGTGATGTTTGTGTGGTTCGTGAGTTTTTCATTTGTCAGTTTAAAATGAATATTCCTCAGCCTGGCCTGTCGTGCATGTGAGTTCATGCTTGTATATTATGTTGAGGACGAAAGAAAGAGAAAAAAATGATTCTGGTTGGGGGTTGTTAATAATAACACGAGTCCTCGTGTAATAAAGGGGGGGAAGAGAAAAATTTCTCTCGTGTAGCTAGGGGAAGGAAAAAAAAGTAATGCCTTCTGTTTGAGAAGAGAGAAAAAAAAATTCAGTCTCGCTTGGCTATATGCGGTACGGGCCGTCTTGACCACGAGAACTCGTTGTATGAGTCCTATTTTACTGTGCGTGGTACCCGGCCTCCACCATCTGTTTTAGATCCCTTAGTGGGGGGTAGTTGGATCTAAAACGGAAGTGTTATTGTGTTAATTTATAAGGAGGTGCCTAAAAGGGGGTAGCTTCCCGTAGTCGGGTAAGCTGACCAGTGTTGAGTGTTGTTTAGTGTTAGGATGCTAGGGGGCGCTCCTATAAAAGACGTAGGTGTATTTCAGGGGATGGAACTTAGTGTACCGGTCAACGTGCTAGTCTTCCAGCTGGCTGGCTGGTTATATAACCGACGTGCACGCGTCAGCTATATGGTGGCACGCTGCTTCTTGCAGTCGGGCCTATACGGGAAATACAATGAAGTATGAGCTAGCACTGTTTGGCTACTGTATGTCACGTCTAATCGTGACGGGAATTAGGAAAGGAGTTAGGGCGTAAAGAGGCGTGTAAACAGTAAGACAAGTGTAGTGTACTAACCAAGTATTTATTGGTCAGTAATATGAAATTATGAGTCCCTTTTATGGGATGTAATGAATGTCACAATGTAAGTGTACAAACTTGTGTGTACAATTTGTGGGTATAGGTTACAAAGTATAGGATCTCTGAACACTGCTGACTCACCTGATGATAACAGCGAGGGCCTCCGGCTGACACACTGTAAGACTGGTAATTGAGAGAGGGACTGCCCTCCTTAAGGCCTCCCTTTATAGTCTTTGGTGCTGCTTCGTCGGCATTCCAATGGCATAGATGCCCCAGTTAATTATGTGTAGCTGTTTGTGGTGTGATGCAAGTATTTGGCAAGCTTTCCAGGCTGGCTAGCTTGCCCTTGCGGTGTTAGAGATGTTGTTATGGACTTACGAGATCTGCCATTTGGGGGTGGTTAAAATAGATGATGGGGGGATGGCCTCCAGGGGGTGCAGACCCCTGGGGGACTGTACAATACTCTTTGAAGTAGCGGAGAATCGCACTTTTGACTTTGGTGAAGTCTGCTAATTATTTATCTGAGGTCTTATTAATCAATTTTATCTTTCCACGAGACTCAGAATATTCCATTTCGTCATTCTGTATTATTAAAACCTTTTGGAGAATGTTATTTCGCTTTAAGGTGAGGTAATATCATTGCAGATACGCAAACAGGAATGTAAGTAGTCGCTCAACGACTTAGTTTTGACGACCTACTTCCACGAGGAACGCAGTTCCTGGCACTACGTCTGGAGAATCCGCCCTGTGTAGGCGTGTAATTATATCCGTCGCATTAGATGTGGCAAATATCCGCTTTTCAGCGAGGAATTATTATCGGGTGCCATCGAGGACGAATACACAAGGAATCACTGTTGTTGATGCACAGTGACCAAAAAATCATATCGTGAATTATTTGGCAAGTATAGTGAAAATCTACGACATTTCTGTAGCACCACATTTTTATACCCACGTGTTTGTGGAGGGCCGAGAGCCTGGTGAAAAATATACAGGTAAATGTGTCATTATTACTTTGAACGAGTGTGATTATAACAGTACAATATATCTGAATTGCCACAGTGAATTTATTTATTATAAAACGACGCCCATTTCACGGATGCCACGTGATAAAAAAAAGTAGCATCTATACACGTGTGGAACCGCAGAACAGTGCATAGCCATTTATCGTTTGCATCTGCGAAGTGTAAAGGCCGTATCACCAATTGTATTTAAAGCCTGTGATATTTACGACGAACACTGTGATTTACAAGGGAAAATAATGAACTACTACAAGTCTCATACTACCGCCCACGTGGTCAACTTTTTCTAGACCATGTTCGAGGCTGAAACCATGGACTAATACCATTCTGGTATGCGGGAGATGTCTCGGATGGGACAAGCATGATTGTGGAACTTCCAGAACATCGAACGAGGAGGAAGGAACCAAGGATGCCATTCCTAGGCATGTCCAGTCCATTCACGAGGTCAACTACAGGGACAGATCGAACCCTGGTCTTTGGGAGAGTCCAGATGGAAGTTATGATGAGGACGATGCCAACCCTGAAAGCAAGAGGTGCTTTTATTCAACCCTTGTCGTTGGACAGAGAGCTAAGTGTGGGCTCCTTCAGATCGTGAGTTTTGTACACCCCTTCCTTGTTTTAGTTTCTGGTGGTATAGTTAGTTTAGTGTAGTTTGTGAACCAACCGAACTTAGTGACAGCCATTTCTTAGGTAGGGAACGTAATTAGTCTAATTAGATGTCATTTATTGCAGTGATAGTGAGTCACCCTTGGGTTAGACGTTTTGGTCAACCCTGGTGCAGCTTGATGGACGTCGTAGAACGTCAATTTCTATCTATTGCTAAACGTGACTGTAGTCATTTTGAGGCTACTTTGTTTAACCCTACCTGGGGTGATTTTCAAGTCTTTGCAGACTTTAGTTGTGGCAATCTGATGCCATGGTTATGTTTCTTTAACTGCATTTTTGCAACCAGGCTATGTTACACCCCTGACGTCGTTAGAGTAGTCGTATCATTTGGGTAATCGACTGTAATTACCAGTTTTGTAACTGCATTATATTTCATTTGAGATGAGCTCAGATGCCATCTGGTCAGGTGTGGTCCTTATGAGTAATAGGGACGTTTCGTTGTTGTCTAGCATCGAACTCAGTTCCCAACGTTTCATTAAGCAGATCCAGCAGTGTGGAATTTGCGCTACAATTATTATTTTGTTAGTGTCATATGTGATGACACATATTTATTTGATGTTTATACAAGCAACTACTGAAGAGTATTATATCTTTTAGAGCAAAGAGCTCCAGCAATTAGTGACATTGCTACCTTTTAAACGTCTTTGATGTGAAAGACAGAGTTATATGATTGAATTCAGATTTATAGCGTGCTTTTTATGCACATATTCTTCGAGGTTTATAACCTATGGTAAAGGTATTATTATGAGGCCAGTTGAACAGTTTTTATCTTGCTTAAATCGCCGGCCTTGATAGACAGTGTGTTGTGTCATTCAGCGCAGGAATCTTGTAGCCTGCGGCGACACGAACAGGTTTGTGACCGAGCGCTCGCTTCTGTGTGAGACAGACTGATATTTAACATAGGATAGAATGCTTTCAGCATTCACTTTTCCTTTCATTGCAATTATAGCTCATGGAACCCAGTGTCCATCCTTGTATCTGATCACATGTTTTATAGATTGTCATTTGTTAGTTAAACGCTGTTGCGTGTACCGTTGTTTGATGAGTACAGTTATGTCAGGTTTTCTATAGTACGTTGAAGGCTAACCCCGTTAGGGAGGTATTTCATGTATGATGGTATTGTGTGTACCATGTCCGGGATTGTTTCCGTGGACCAGATATTTATGGAGGGTTACTGTTGTGTGCAGGCCCATCCCAGAGTTATTGAACGCGAGCTGTGCGCCGCTGGTAACTTGTGTTATTGTGTGTCCGAGTTGTTATTGCTCGTTGATTGTATTCCGACTTTTGAGTCGAGGCTTTTGGCAGAGATGATCTCAGTGGAGACGATTCGTGCCCAGGCTTGTCAGTATTATTCGCCATAAACCAACGATAACCTAAACCGACATCTTAATAATAAAACGCATAATTTTGGTAAAACAAAAGCTAACTAACGAATTCTTTCTATTTAACCTTGTTCATTTGCATTTGGAACCTGCTGACATAGCCTTGCTAATGAAGGTATTTCCTGGAGGAAATTTCTTTAGAACAGCTGACACTTTTTGTTGCGACTGAAGCTTGCCCGAACCTTGGGTTCGTAGCTAGTGGAGCGCAGGTCATACGATGTTAGACGTAGTCTTTAGTACGCAGTCGTCACCGTAACTACACACATTAGATGACTATGGCTTACAAACAGTAAACCAAGGTGTAGGCAGGCATTTGAATAAAACTTTAGTCTCTTATTATTTATTTATGATGTAAAAGTGTATGAATCCGCTATGTTACCCTTTTCTGTGCTGTTAGCACTTAGTTCCTAAGAGTACTTAGATGTTTTTTTATATGGCTGATCACTTAGCTTTGAATGTAATTGTTTGATGTTACGGATGTCACCACCGTAAATTTTGTTATTAATTGATAGGACTTAGCTAGATGAATTAACGTTAAATGTAAATGTGTAGATGGTATCATCCTAACTTAGATTTGTTTTGCTACCCTGTTAAATGTAAATTCCGATATTAGCTTGATCTTGTAACTTGACCTAGGGACTTGCGTCGTACCATTTTCCTAGTGTTGCTGTTGTTGCTTTATTATAGTGAGACAGATCTTTCGCGAGGGTTTACTGTAACTTCTCAGGTAGGGACCTGCTCTTTATATTTGATTATTTATTAGCTTGCGGATTAGCCGATAGAAACCCTCCGAACTAGGCTAGGGGTTTGTGAATTTTAACAATAAATTTTCACGGTGTTTTACATAAGTCTGGATGTTTCTTTTCTCAGTCTAGTTTTTAAGGTGAACCTTTCCTTAGGCAGTCTATGACCTTCGTCACCATGTACCACGATCCCTGTGGACTACAGTTTCTCGTGCCGCTTTGGCCTAAAAGGAAGTTCACCTGATCCTCCCGGCAGTTAGGTCCGACGGATGAGATGTTAGGGAAGTCATTGCGGTTGTTGGCTATCCTAGCAGCTCCTCTGACGGGCTCAATATACTGTACCATGTTTCATTGCGTTTGGTTAGTTAAATCGCGAGAAACATCTATTTAAAAGTCGAAAATTCGCTTGGCCGGCATGTTGGTTTTGTAGTTACCAGGTTTTCAAACGTCACATAGGTGAACATCTAGTAGTTTCCTTTATATCCGTGCAAAATTCCTGGGTAATATCGGGAATAGTTTCGGAGATATTGAGTGCTGGTGAAATATTTCGCACAGCCGCCATGTTGGATTAGTGAAACGTAACAAAATTAGAAGGGCACGGTCGGGGTCGCCCGGAGTAGTGCTATGAACTTACCGAGGTTCATTGAAATCGCTCCAGCAGTTTAGATTTTAATAGGGGGAAACACACACACACGCACACACACACAGACACACGGAAAAAAGGTGATCTCATCAGCCTCTTTTTTTCATGAATGAAAATAGGCTAAAAATCATAATAGATTGATTTATTAAAACACTTGGATGACCAGTGTCGATCGGGGCTAAGTTTCTAAGATGACACAAACCCCAAATTGAATCAAGTGAATCCTCAAATGCATAACAGTCTATAATGTAAGATAAATACACATGAATATGGAATTAGGACGTTGCATCATTCATATTTGACATCATAAGTATACCAAGAGAAATGTGGAGTAAGCGAGCTGCTGAGAGCAATGGGTAAACAAACACACTATAACTTATGTATCATGCTTTCAATGTTTGTATAATTCTCCACAAAATACACAAAGTGCGCTCCGGGCAAACACATCGCAGGCTCCATGGAGATAGGAGCAAGAACTGCTCATGTGTAAGGTGCTGCAGAAAAACAATAGCACATGAGAAGGCGTCAGCTGTCACGACGGTTTAAGCACAAGAACGGTGATATTATTTTACTTCCAACGCGTAATGGAGAGACTCGGAACCCAATTCCAAAGCGCAGTGAAGGATTTTAGTCCGGGTTCCTCAGCATTTACATAGTCGGAGGGAAAAATATTGAATTTACACTGGACTGGAGATCAAAGGTTGGTTTATAATTCCAGTGACTGAACGAATTAAAAATTAAAATATTAATTTGAAATTAAGAAGCCTCCGTGGCTTAGGCGGCAGAACCCCGGCCTCTCACCACTGGGTCCGTGGTTCAAATCCCGGTCACTCCATGTGAGATCTGTGCTGGACAAAACGGAGGCAGACAGGTTTTTCTCCGGGTACTCCGATTTTCCCTGTCAAAGTGTCATTCCAGCAACACTCTCCACTATCATTTCATTTCATCTGTTATTCATTTAATCATTACCCCAGGGGAGTGCGAGTGGCTTCGGCAGCCGGCACAGTTCATATCCTCGCCACTAGATGGGGGCTTCATTCATTCCATTCCTGACCCGGTCGGAGACTGGAAGCAGGCTGTGGATTGTTAGCCTACTTTCGATTTTTGCAAAAAATGAAAGTAGACTTATGAGATCACTTCAGGGCCAAAATGTGTGTCTGTCTGTGTGTGTGTATGTGTGTGAGTCTGTGTGTGTGTGTGTGAGTGTGTGTGTACTCTGAATGTCTGTCCCCCCTATCAATTCGAACACGGTGAAACCGAATTGAACGAAATTTGGTACAGAGGAAGAACAAGCAAAGGGCACCTCAGTGTCATGTCTTATATCGCCGCCATCTTTACTAAAACTGAATGGCGGCCACTCAAACGTTCAAAACGTAAAATCAAATAACGACTAACCAAATCATCCGATCTCTACCAAATTTGGTAACAACATACCTTCGAATAGGATGCGTCTTGCGACCAAACTACAAGGTCGTCCGCCATACCATTTCAGGATGGCGGCCGTGCGAATTATGCAAACTTTATAATCCATATCATGGGACCCACCAGTTCCGATTATCGAGCCGAGAATCGTTTTAACTGTTCTAAAGGAAGAGGTACGTTCGAAATTAAAAGTTTATTTTGTAATACTATAGTGCAGACGTGATTTTAAAAAGCTGAGCCGAGTCAGTAATAAGACAAGGTGGCAGCGGATATCTTGTGCCTGACTTATATTTCACTAATTTGAGTATTGCATGCAATATAGCGTACTGATACAAAATAAATAAACTTTGTATGAAATGCTTTATATATAAATAATATACTCCAGTGATGAAATCGTTTAGTATAAATCATTATTTGCTAACAAGTTCTATGTAAGTCATTTTATATAGAACGATATTCGTTGACACAATTAGCTCAGTGGTAGAGCGTTAGCCTATCGCTCAAATCCCCATGGTTCAAACCCGATCAGAACTAGCTTTTTTGCTTGAAATTTTATATGTTTATTGTTTTGTAATGACTCAGACGTTTTAAAATTAAGCGTTATATTGTGCATATTATGGTGTAAAATATATATTTAATTAAAACATAATTCGCCAGCAGATTTACTCGAGACATCTAGCTGCCAAAAAGGTAACTGCACGCCGACCTACTTATTAATTTCCAGATTTTATTGAAAAGTTTCTTCTTATGGCCGCTAGAATGCACTCGCCCTGTTAGGATTATATTGTTCGATACTTCACCACTAGATGTCACGACTAGTCTACGTGGGGCTCCATTGATTACTATACCATTGGCATTCTATGCGCATCGAATTTGAAGAATGACAAGATGATACTACGATACATTTTTACTTTTTATTTTAAAGGGTTTGTAACAGCCTATTTTGCGTTACTTGAAAATGTTATTTGAAGTAAAGAACAAAACGATTTCACATAGTAACTGAATTCAAGCCGTTGGTGTTAGTTCAGGTTATTAATTACTACTTTTATTTCAGGCAAATAGCAATCGAAAATATCCACATAGTTTGTATACGCACGTCTCTGTAGGGTCATGGAAAGATTTGTTAATTCAATTAGGGTTGTGAAAGCCATGCACAACCAGACGTGTAAAGACATGCCTCAACTCAAAGTTGGATGTTGCCCACGGCAGGTCGTATATGTAATATTAATAATAATAATAATAATAATAATAATGTTATTGGTTTTACATCCCTTTTTAACTACTGCTGCTTTTAGAGACACCGGGGTGCCGGAATTTTGGCCCGAAGGGGATCTTTAACGTGCCAGTAAATGTACTGACACGGCTCCCTCGCATTTGTGCACCCTCAAATGCCAGCTGACTGCGCCAGGATACGAACCTGCAACCTAGGGCCCAGCAAGCGAGAACGTTACCGCTGAGCCACGCAGCCAGTCCGGTCGATTATGTCTCCAGATCCATAACATTCTTGAGATACTTCTTATCTTTCTTTCTTTCTTTCTTTCTTTCTTTCTTTCTTTCTTTCTTTCTTTCTTCAATGATGGTAGCAGTTTTTATCTAGGTTGTGGCGTTTGGTAGAGGTAAATCGTTTCTAAGGTCTTCAACAAAGAATAGTTCTATTATACTCTTTGATAATAACAACGAGTTAGAACTATACTCATACATTTAGGAGAAAGTAGGCTATATGTTCTTTACTGAACATCTTGTTCAATTTGAAATTAAGAACACAAAGAAATACAAATTTGTATTACCAGTCAATTTATTCTTGCTGGGCATGTTAGACTAATTAGATGAAGCAAGCATAATTTTAATTTAATGTTTTGTTTGTCTTTCGTCTCAGAACGAGGTTGCAAAAGAACTTACTCTTTGCCACGTGGTTATATGCAATAGTTCATTCAACCTGCCATAATGCCTATAGTTTCAGGGAAAATCTATAGAATTATTTAGAAACTGCAATACTTGATAAACATGCAGAACGTACAGTATGGTGTCTGCTTTTGTGATATCAAGACAGGGATACAATCCCACCTTATGCGTGCTTTTCTTCACCTCGTATGTTTCAATTTTATTTTCTCGAGCAGTGGCTGTTTGGCACGTCATCATCACTCATTTCTTCGTTTTAGTTAATAATTAAACATTAATGTAATTTTTGTAGTCCTCGTACTGCAGCTCGTTTACCAAGATTTTACTTGTATACATATCTTTCTTGCCACGTGAGCGACCCATGGTTTAACCCATAGACGTTTACTTTATCTTTCCGTTTCTTTCATATACCGGTACCGGTATTGCCACTACAGAATTTCAACTACCATAATATAGTTAAGTGAAGAAGGAACTGTCCTTCATCCATTTTGCTGAACTATGATAAAATATTTGATGTAGTGTAATGTTGTGATGAGTGCTTTGTATAACTTTTATAATAGTTCAATTTTGTACGAAGTAATCAATGTGTTCACTGATACCATGCCACAGTGGGTCAAAATAGAAATCTAGGTGGACAAAATTATTTTTACGTTTTAATCATGAATTTAGAGTGAAAGCAACATATATAACTTGTTTACTTCATAATAAACATCAGTTAATATCTTTTTTAAGCTCGTCTACGCACGCAAGAAATTGCCTATGATTAGGAGTTGGATAGAGCATTCAGTTATCTCTTCAGAACAATTTTCTACCCCTAATTTACTTTTAACAAAGTCACAAAGTTCCACTTTTGACATAATCGTCGAACCCAGTGCTTCAAACAATTGTAAAGTGTGAGAACTGGTTGCGCGGCATCTTCTAAAACGTAAAATAACTAAGTAAGTTGCAAAAAGATGCAACATATCTTATAATAGGCGTAAACTACAAGACGTTATGTACATTTTAACATTAAGTAGAAAGTAACGCAGAGTGACGTGGCATACTAAAAATCTAAGTGAAAATATAATTTTAAAAGTAATAGTGAAATATTATATTGTTTTAATCCCTTGGTTGGGGGGGGGGGGTAGTTTGGGATAAAACACGCTTTGTGTTACTGTACTAATTTGGAAGGTTGTTCCTAACTGAGAGTAGCTTCCCGTAGCTGGGAGAAACTACTAGTGTAGTGTGTTGTTTAGTGTTTAATCTCTAGGGGATGTTCCTGCAAAGATGTAAGTATTTGCTAGGGGATGGACCTCTAAATACAGGCTACTATACTGGCCTGCCAGCTGGGCGGAGTGAGTAATACAATGACGTGCTGTATCAGCGGCTCGACGCTAGGCGGTCGAGTCGCGTGCTGGGAGCACAATGGAGTCTGACAAGGCAATTACTGGCTACTACGGTCACGGACAATTGTGACGAAGGTCAGGCGGGGTATGAGGACGTGAAGAGGAGTGTAATTAGTAAATGCAACTGTAGTTTACTGACCAGATGTTTATTGGTCAGTAGATGTAAATTGGTGGTTTTGGTAAAAGATGGGGGGGGGGCTCTCAGGGGGTATTGCCCCCCGGGGCTGTACAAGACCCCTTCATCGATTAGTTCGCGTCCCCGCGAACTGGAAGTAGAGTGGGCACGTCGATGTGATGGTTTGTTCTTGATTGCTCCTTGTAATTCTTCTTCTTTTCATCCGTGTTGGTGTAGGTGTGTCGATGTTGTGTTGATGTGAGTTCAGCGTGTGCTCAGAGGTGTACAGGCCCCCAGGGGGCTGCACCCCCCCGGAAGCCACCATCATCTATTAAAACCATCCCTAACTGGCAAATCTCATAAGTCCAGAACAACATCTTTCACACAGCAAGGGCAGCTAACCAGCCTGGAAGGCTTTACAAACACTTGCATCACACCATAAACAGCTACACATAACTAACTGGGGCATCTATGCCAGTGGAATGCTGACAGCACAACACCAAAGCCTATAAGAGGAAGGCCTTAAGGAGGACAGCTCCCTCTCTCGATTATCAGTCATACAGTGTGTCAGCCGGAGGCCCTAGCTGTTATCATCAGGTGAGTCAGCAGTGTTCAGAGATCCTATATTTTGTAACCTACCCCACAAACTTGTACACTTAAAACATAACATTTATTACATTCCCCTAAAAGGGACATACAATTTCATACATCACTGACCAATAAATACTTGGTCAGTACACTACACTTGTCTTACTAATTACACGCCTCTTTACGTCCTAACGCCTTTCCTGACTTCCGACACGAGTAAGCGTGACAGCAGTAGCTTGTAATCACCGGCTCAAGTTCTATTGTGTCTCTCACAAGCGAGCCGCCCACACATAGCTAACGCACGCACGTCGGTTATATAACTCTCTCCAACCAGCTGAGAGGCTAGTACATTAACCTGTACGCAGAGGTTCATCCCCCAAAATACACTTACGTCTATATAGGAGCACCCCCTAGCATCCTAACACTTAACAACACTCTACACTGGTCAGCTTACCCTGCCACGGGAAGCTGCCCCCCCCCCCCCCTAGGAATCACTCTCCAAATCAACACAATAACACATCCGTTTTAGATCTAACTACCCCCAACTAAGGGATCTAAAACAGATTGGTGAAGCGCCTCTACTACGCACAGTAAGGGTGGGTCTCACACAACGAGCCCTCGTAGTAGAAACGACCCCTACCGTACCGCACACAGCCAAGCGAGACTGGGAAGATTTTTTAAATCCCATAGTACATCCCACATTCTTATTTCCTGTTA
The DNA here is from genome assembly GCA_946902985.2 of Meconema thalassinum. Taxonomy (NCBI): domain Eukaryota; kingdom Metazoa; phylum Arthropoda; class Insecta; order Orthoptera; family Tettigoniidae; genus Meconema; species Meconema thalassinum. The sequence continues at coordinate 394,344,329 of OX336393.1, read as the reverse complement.
CATAGGAGCTTGTATTATCACACCCACCCCCATTGGCCCCATAGTGCAAAGTCAGTGGAAATTAAATGTCCACATTTAGAACCACACTAAGAGACTTTGCACGCCATTTGTCGGCTAGTACAACTCCACTCCTGCCGAAGCTAAAAATTAATAACAGTGACTTAATAACTGAGCAGACTGCAGTACAACTTCTTAGGGAACTCGAATTCAAGACATCAGAAATCCGCGCTCAACACCCTGCAGCGGCAGCAAAAGTTATACACTTTACACGATCCCAGGCCAGTGAACACAGACAAGAGTCACCAATATCCAGCGCTAGTGAAGTAGATTGCCTGCCAACACTCCACCCCCTATTGTTGCAGCAACTGCAAATCACAGAGCAGAAGACTAATAATCTGCACGAGCGCATTACACAGTTACTAGAGACAGACACTGTTAAGCCAGATAATTACACGACAGAGGCAGTTCTAGACATCCACACTATTCTGGAAACTGTGAAACAGGATTTAGACAGGACTGTACACGTAGTCAAATCCACAAAGTACGACAACACACCATCAATCAGTACCGACATATCAGGTGACGAGCCACCTGGTAACATAACACAAGTGTCATACATGGGAAGCGAGGCTAATTCCCCTCTGAATAGCCCAAACACCTCGGCACACGATAGCGGTGCGAACAACATAGTCAGACCAGAATCACTACACAGCCAACGAGACACAGCCGAACACGAAATGAACAGACAAGCAGAGTACCCCATGATCCACCCCACAAAGTTCACGGGGGAAGGCCAGGATCCCGAGGAATACCTCAAGGCCTTCAATAGAACGGCTCGGATCAATGGTTGGAGCGAGGAAGTTAGAAAACGGCTCCTTCCTGCTTACCTCACAAAGGCGGCCATGACGTGGTATGAGCTCCATGAGGACACACTAGAAGCTGCCACATGGGAGGAAATCACTTTATTGTTGAAAAGTGAATTCCAGCTCATACCAGATGATGACGACCTGTACGACCAAATCAGACAGAGGTCACAGGGACCTAAGGAAAGCGCCCAGGCATACATCAACGTAAAGTTGATAATGTGCGACAAATATAACGCAGCTATGACGAACAAACAGAAAGTCAAGCTGTTAATGCAGGGCCTCAGACCATCCATAGTGGACAAGTTGTGCATTATGAACAACCCCACGGTCCAACACATGTTGAACAACATAAAGACCTTAGAGGAAGAGAGAAAGATCACGGAGAAAGCTACGCAAAAAGCCGCGGATCAACACTTCCAGACACAAAAAGACGACACTAATCATAAAATGGATGAATTAGTGGACAGGATGGAGAAATTGACCATAGCTGCCATCCAAGCAGGCGGGAGACCGCTAAGTGATGAACAAGTGGACACCCAAGAGCGCTACTATCCTGAAAGGGATAGGGGGTACACTGAGAGGAGACACTACGGGAGGGAGGAAAATTACTACCCTCCACAGCGGCCAACAACACCTCACCCACAGGATAGGCCACACTACCCTCCTCGGTATTCACCGGTATCGTACACGGACATAGAGCCGACATACCCCTCACGGCGACCACCATCCCCGTACACACAGGAATACTACCCTCAGGAGTACGAGCACACCATCCCCCGACGAAACAGCCCGCCACCAAGTAGACAGGCCTACGCTGCCCAACAATACTGGGCAGACAGGGAGTACCGGGAAAACTCACCCCCAAGCAGGCAAGGCTATGCAGCCCCGCAGTACGGGGGAAATGGGGAATATCGGGAGAACCCGCCCCCACGCAGGCAAAGCTATGCACCCCCACAGTACAGGGGAAATGGGGACCGTCGGGGAAACCCACCCCCGACCAGACAGGGGTATGCAGCCTCCCGGTACAGGGAAAAGGGGAATCGACGGGAAAACCCGCCCCCGCAGCAGCAGACATACACCCCACCCTGGCGGATACAGGAAAACGGACCACCGGACAATAACCGGCAGGCTAGAAAATCTACAAGAGAACGGGACAATACAGACACATACGCAAAGGGCCCGGAACACTACCACCTCCCCGACGAACACCCGAGGGAGTTTAGGGATGAGGCACCCCGCCGGACAGACAGGGGGGCAATACTCCCCACACCTAGCCCCACACCGCAGGCGGGGAGCTGGCGCAGCCACCCCGAGGGGGGGCGCACATACAGTACAGGCAGGCGCACTCCTACGTTTCAAAAAAACGCCTAGACGGGGAGGTTCGGCCAGCTGATGAAGCGGCTGAGGTTCCTCCCCCAACACAACACCAGAGAGGCCCTTCCCCAAAGCAAACTAATAAGAGTAAGGCGAAGAAGGAGCCAGCTAAAACTAAGGCTGACGATCCGCCCCCGGGCCGTTTCCAAACACACCCCGTGCAAGGAGACAGCAACTGTCTGTTTAGGGCCATGAGCTTCCTAGTCCGGAATACCGAGGATTATCATGGGGACTACAGACAGAGAACGGTCCAACATATCCTGGCCAACTGGAAAGAGTACCGAGACTTAGTCTCGGACGAGCGGGAAAACCCATTCCAGACCGTGGCGGATTACAGAAAATACATGGGTAGGGACGGCACCTATGCCAGTGCCGTAGAGGTGACCGCTCTCGGCAAGGTGCTTAAAGCCAATATCCACGTATAAACTGACGTGCACTCGCCCCGCTATTTTCAACTGCGGGATTTGACAGGGACCTGCATATACTTTTTACAGGGAACCCTAAGGCGGGACATTATAGACCCCTCATAATTACGCACAAACAGGCTGAGAATAAACCCACACCCTCCAAACAGAAAACCATATCCCCTACACCACAATGCAGGATGGGAAGTGACCACACACAGGCGCAGGACGCGAGCTCACTCGGCACTGGGAAGCCAGCAACAGGAGTCGAACTCGCGACCGCCTGGAACAAAAAACGGGGTATCAAGGGCAAGCTCAGGGTCACATTTGCAGACACACCTTCCTGAGAGGAAGAAAACAACAGTACGCCTACACAAAAGCTGGGAACAGTCATTGCATTAAACATTCGCCAGCAGACTTCTATTTCCACAGCGCGAGCGATTAAGAGAGCTGGCAATGTACTTGGTGAGCGCACTTTGCTGACCGGGGCAAAGCACTCGGGACAGGAAGCAAGCTTAGAGGCCAAGCGTGCCAGGTACGATAAGCGGACAGCTCCATGCCTTCCCAGTACAGATGTCACGCCGGTAGCAACAACAACAACATACATCCTACATAACACATCGGTGAAGGGCAATGGATTTCAGGTATCGGCCCTCACGATACACGCCACCATAAATGGCCACAGAGTGCAGGCCCTAATTGACACGGGGGCAGCGGTAAGTTGTGTGAATAGAAGACACGTTACCGAAGCCCAAATACACGATGTCACGGGTGACATCCGGCTGGTAGCGGCCAATGCTCAGACGCTAGAAAACGCGGGGTTGGCAAACATACATCTTAGGCTAGACCATTTTGCCACAACACACCCCATGTTCGTTATAGAACATTTTCTGCGTCAGCCATAATTGGCATGGATTTCCTCGCTAAATATGAGGCTAGCATAAATTTCGCTATCGGTCAGACGCTTTTAAAGCACGACCAGAAGCTCACCACACATCCCATTTTATACACCAGGAACACAGATGGGATTCGAGCGGAGCGAGAAAATCACGAGCACCAGGCCTCTGCACTGCACACTATCAGCCAACACACGGACACACACACAGATAAGGCGGCCAACCAGAACCACAGACAGGACCTGACTCCGGAGCAAAATAAGAGGATCACTGAGCTCCTGGAGGCCAACGGGGATATTTTTGCCCATTCGATGAAGGATCTCGCTGTGACAGACCTCATCGAACACCACGTCACACTCACCAGTGACCGGCCAGTACACCAGCCTCCCTTCAGGGTGACTCAGAAGGAGAGACACGCCATCGACGCTCAGATCACGGAGATGCTCGAGGCAGGGGTCATTGTCCCCGTTATTTCAAGCTACAGCTCTCCAGTTCTGCTGACCAAAAAACGGGACGGATCCCACAGCTTTTGTACTGATTACCGTAGGCTCAATAAGTTAGTCGAAAATGATATTTATCCACTACCAAGGGCAGACACCTATTTGGACGCCCTTGGCGGAGCTAGCTGGTGCAGTTCGATGGATTGTTATAGTGGATTCAATTCAATCCCCGTCTATGAACCAGACAGGCACAAGGTGGCGTTCGTTACAGAGAACGGGCTATATACCTACACAAGGTTACCAATGGGCCTCCGTAACGCCAGCCAAACCTTCCAGAAGCTAGTGGATACGACATTTTCAGGCCTAAAATGGCGTTCCGTATTAGTCTACGTGGACGACTTAACAGTCTTCTCCAATACCTTTGACGAACATATCGTACATTTGGAGGAGGCTTTCGCAAGGATCAGAGAGGCCAAGTTAAGGCTTAAACCCGCGAAATGTCAATTTGCCAGACAGCAGATTAACATATTGGGCCATATTGTAAACAGAGAGGGCATTATTCCCGACCCAGCGAAAACTGACGCAATAACGGGCATCCCAATGCCCACAAATTTGAAGCAATTGCGCAGTTTTATTGGGCTGGCCTCGTTTTATCGTAAGTATATCCACAGGTTTGCGCACATTGCCCACCCCCTAACCGAGCTCACACGGGAAAAGACGCCCTTCAGCATTAAACAGGAACACATAGATGCCTTCAACAAACTGAAGCAACTATTGACCTCACCACCATTACTGCAACACTTCCATAGTGATAGGCCCACCTTCTTACACGTGGATGCCAGTCAGTACGGCCTCGGGGCGGCCCTATTGCAGGAAGATGCAGAAGGGCGCATACGGCCCGTTGATTTCGCTAGCAGGAAACTAACGGCCGTTGAGACTAGATACTCTACCACAGAGCGGAAAATGCTGGCATTTTCGTGGGGAGTGAACTATTTTAGGGTATACCTCTATGGTATCCAGTTCACGGTAGTGACTGACCACGCGAGCTTGCTTTTTTGGGACAAATTTAAAAACCCAAATTCGCGGCTCAACAGGTTTATATTCCGCCTGTAAGAATATAACTTCGTGGTCAAACACAAGAAAGGCGCTACACACCTAGACGCAGATGCGTTGTCTAGGTTGCCAGTAGCCGATCCCCCGGATGACAGTAAGGACCACGAATGGGACGACATGCCCACTTTTGCCCTGACGGTGATTAACATCAAACAGGAGCAAGAAAGTGATCCGTACTTGAAACAGATTCTATTGGCACTAGAAAACTTGGATAACGTGGACTCCAAGAAAGCACGGCTGTCTAGGCGATTTTTCCTAGACAAAAACGGGGTACTGAAATTTAAGCCCACAGCCATGCACGATAACGCACCTATAGCGGTTCCGGAGTCATTGAAAGAAAATATCATGATCGGACACCACAATAGCCCACTGGCAGGGGCACATTTAGGTACGCATAAAACATACCTTAGAATCCGTGACAAGTACTATTGGGTAAACATGAAGGCCGACATAGACACCTTCGTAAAGACATGTCACACTTGCCAGCGATTCAAAACAAGGCCTGGCAAGCCTCATGGATTACTCAACCCAATTCCCGTAGGAGAGTTATTTCACAGAGTCGGAATAGATGTTAAAGGCCCTATTACGACATCTCAGAAAGGCAATAAATATATCCTGGTTGCCACCGAGTATCTCACCCGATACATGATTACGAAGGCTGTTCCCAAAGCAGACACGAACAGCATAGCCGAATTCTTATTTGACATTGTTACACGATATGGCCTATTCCAAACCTTACTATCCGACCGAGGTACTATTTTCACCTCGAGAATGCTCCAACAGTTTTTGGAGATACTCAGGATTAAGGCATACACTACCACGAGTTTTCCCCACAAACCAACGGACTTACGGAGAGTATGAACTAAATAATCGGAATAGCACTGGCTAAATTCACAGGGAATGCAGGGACAGACTGGGATGATTATCTGCAGCCCATCACTTTTAGTTATAACACTTCCATATCCACGGCTACAAAACATTCTCCACACTTCCTATTGCACGGATACACGCCCAGAAGTCCCATAGACAATATATGCATCCCACAGGACACTCACACACAATGCCGCCCGGCTAGAGCACTTGCAGGTAGCTCGCATGGACGCTAGAAAGAACATAGCCGCGGCGCAGAGAAAACAAAAGGAACGGTACGATCGGCATAGGAAGACCGTGGAATACATACCCGGGCAATTGGTTATGGTTTCCAATTCCGCCCGTAAGAAAAACGTGTCCGAGTTCCTCCTGCCACGTTGGTCAGGTCCCTTCAAAGTCTACAGGAAGGTATCTGACCTAAACTATGTCGTTAACGTGCACCATGGACGCAAGCTCATTAAAGACACTATTCACGCCCGCCGTAAGAAGGCATATCATACACGCAAAGCTCCCACACCTACACGTACAGGCGGGAACACTATCAAAAGAAAGGGAAGTGATCCCAATGGCAGACGTGGAAAGAAGGCCAAGAAATAACCTTCGGACCTCACTGACCGCACCGGGATACGACCCTAACACTTGACAGAACTGTCCAGAAGGCACAAGCCTGAATGGCACCAGAGATAATTTTTCTGGTTAAAGACGGTCTCAAAGCCGCAACCTTCTGAATACCAGGAATGGAAGGTCGGGTAGCTATCCAGTTACAGGATAGGGAAGTAAGGGACAGTTCCACTAACAGATATTCATAAGCGGAAAACAACAAAATCACCTCCGACACCTAGTCACCAAACACGCGACTAGCGGCCCGGAGACACTCGTGCATAACGACATTTAGTACCATTAATAGGGATATACTCGACCCACGCTTACAGTTAACACAAAACTTGGGAACACAAATGTACTTAGCGGAAGGTTCTTTTATATTACGGAAAGCCCTACTCGCAACTACAGAGATAGCACTCAGGCCCAGACACACACACGTGCCGGACACGGAGCATTGTCAAAACAAGTAACAAGTGAGTGCGCACGCCATTGTAATTCAACACTATCGCCGCCAGCAATAAGACACTCGTGACTGGGCGACCTTCACATATACAGACAGACTAAGACCACTCCAAGTTGAACTGGAACAAACGCCATCATTCACGTCAGATCCAAAACCTTATAACTCCCCAAATTACACTACGAGGAGAATTCAAAAACACACAAACTCTTCACAGGAATGCGATTTCTCATCTGCGCATTTCAAATACACGATACATGTGCCATGGTATATACGGCATAGATATCGTCATACCAGGTCCTTACAGCAAGCCGGGTCCAAACTCATAACCACACACCAACTCGTACCAAAAACTAACTAACCAATGGTATATTTGGTACGAGAGACACAATCAAAAACCACACTGAGGACAACTAAATCCCAAAAAAACACAACGCAGACATAGAACACAGAGAATTACATGAGATCACGGGTCCGAATCCCAGCAAAAATTGTACGCCATGGGAAACAAAAATCCAGATGCCCAATTACACTGAAGTTGGCCACAGATAAGTAAACAACTGGGTCAGACACATGCCTATAGACACAGGAGTTTTTTTTTTATCGGTAACCTCCAAGGGGATCACAATAGACTTCCCAGACATGGATTACACATGGTTACACAAAACAAAGTCTTGCGAAAGCAGTGTACACATAACAACGATTAACAAAAGCGGGACTGATTAGCACACTGGCACTCACGGAATCTCAAGCAATAAGAACATGCCGACGTTCGCAAAAATTCACGTTCCGACAGCCGACCTGCGCAATGTCAGAGACTCCATGCACACAAACAAATGTAAACATAACATGACGAAATACTGACTTGCAGAGACCACCGCATTGCAACACTGCTGCCGACAGACACTATTGTTATATCGGCAGTGACCATGAAATCACAAACCAATGACAATGCCATACATTTTTCAGCACTGTTACAGCAGTTGGGACATTTAGCAATATGCGGATACTGTGGGCCACATTATCTTAGGGCCACAGGGACATATTTACAAAGATGTTGACAAGTGCACGCACCATCTGACACTCAAACACGCGATACACGAGAGGACTTAGCCGATAACAGGCCTCCCGCCCGCATGGTGTAGCGGAACATAGTCCCATACATACGCGCTCACTAATCAGGGGCAAATACAGACAGGGGCTCTGAGGAAACAAGACCTCCCCCTAATAACTTCTTTTCTCGACTTTCTTTCTAAAAATCATTACAGGCTATCAGGACATGGCCAGGCACACTACGACCACTTGCTACATTAACACTACAAAGGGGAGATCAGATTAGGTCGTGACGTCACAGCGTCACCACACTTTACTATCCCAAGAAGCGGATAGAAAACAGACATGGACCAAGGGAGGACGACAGGAGCATAGGTGGACAATCCCAGCGGGATTACCAATATACCACCCACAGGCTACCATCTTACTACACTACTCCCCTTCCATAACCTTCCCAATTACAACATTAACCAACACAGACATACAGACACGATAAAGACAGCTACACTACATGACAAAATATACATCGGGGTTGATAGACTTCATGCGTTTAAAGAGAGGGCTTCCTACGCCCTGGATCTCAATGCTAACACCTGAATATTAGGGGTGTGTCGGAAAACGACAATTAAGCGTAATGCGCATCTCCAAGTAAGAGATGAGGCCAAAATCATATGCTAACCATTTTTTTTAAATTAAATAATCCCGCATGAAAGGGACATAATATTATTTTACACTCACCGATACCTATCCTTAGATGAGTGCGGGTACGCCTCTTATCCGGACACATGCATGGAATCTCCCACTCACACACCTGGGTTATCATTAGTATTATTCCTGCATGGAATTTTTATATTTTTGCAATCCCGGGAAATACCTACCCCCGTCCACTCATTGTAGAAGCATCCCAGCAGCATCACCGGCTTTATGCCACCATTTACATGAAGCCCAAAGATGCGCAACCCTTTCCTACCTTGCTTCAAGCCTATTCAACGAATAACGCCCCCCGTATCCTAATAACAGGGAACCTAACGCTATAAACCCTACTAACGCCTCCATGAAAATTAACAAGGCATTACAGCTGGAAATCCGACATAGCACAGTAGACCTGAAGTAGGCTATGCACTTAGAAGTTCCTACAACCCCAAAACACTTGAAAAATTTTACATTTTATACACAGCAAATTATTTACAGGTTACACTATATTTTATATATATATAATACAAAAGGAATCTGATAACACGCTGATTGGTGATAACGACACAAGCAAAAGGCCAGAGGCACCACACTGGAGCAGAGCGGGTAAGGCGATGATGAGCCTTACCCTAGTTAACTTAACGACGAGACCAAAAAGACGAACCACGTAAGGTTGAGGCATTCATGGCCGGCACGGTCAAACTTCGGAATCCTAGGTGTGCCTAGCCTGCCCCTGGGACGAAGAGATGCTACACCCACTATGTGCCACGGTCGTCGAAGCCAAGACCTGCAGGGGAGACTTTCTGAGGATGGTGGGAGAAATAGCCAGCTCCACGCCGGATTCAGGAGTTGACCCTAGGGACGACCAAACTAGGACTAGACTTTTAGTTAAATATAAGTAAGTAGGGCTTCTACAGCGAGAAGCGAGACTCCTATGCGCGGGAGTGAAGTATTATTGCGGCCAACAGTGGCGAAGAGATTATTATTACTGCCAATAAAGGCGAAGAGAATACTACTACTGCCAATGAAGGCGATGAGAATACGATTATTGCCAATAAAGGCGATGATGATACTATGCCATTGGACGGTGTCCAATGCCCACATAAATGGTGACGCAGCGGGCAGCCAAGGGCATTAAATGAGGGGCATCGCGAGCAACTCACAGGGGTTAAAGTGGGCAGACCCAACAACGACAACATATGCAAAGACAACGGCAATGAGCAGATAAATACAGCGGGTGAGACGGTTTGCTTAGAGGCACCGTAAGCCGCCTGCGACTATATTAATACTAGTTAGTAATCATTAGCATAAGCGTCGACAACTAGTATTAAGGGGGCGGAATCCGGCGGTTCTAGAGACAACCGGTGTTTCTAGAATACGTACGGGTGGTGATCTGAGGAAGTAAATTGCCTCAGGCGATCGCCCTGGTCAAAATTTTAGCTGTAAGACAGTTGCATTTGACACGCAACTTAGGATTAAGCAAATTTACTAACCGCTGTTGCTAAATAATAGCACAGCATATTTCGGCAATAGAGTAAGGCCACCCATTCGGCTTAAATATAGCAACCATTTTTTTTACTTACCATAAATAAGGTAGAATATTTCGGCACCTGATGGCGACGCAAATCCGTCATCAGGGTAAGCCCGATAACACGCTACAATAAGTTAGATTAAGAAAAAACATTACGGCACCGTGTAGGGTAAGCCCGATCATACATCAAATAACACTAATCATGCTATTTTTTCAGGGGTAAAAGAGCTTCAGCCAGTGAACACACTGACACAGTAGCTGATATGCAATATTCATAATTATGTTTTCTTAACCTCTCCATTTTTTTCAGGCGTCGTCACCAGGAATATGGCACTGGTGACTATGATTTCGCTGCCATACAGCAGCAGCATGTTATTTGTGCCATCATATTATTGTGTACCAACTTTGCGCACTAATTTGTATTTACAATTCCTATTCATCCTCACACACAACTCAACACATACACCTCCATTTTTTTTACAGCTACACTCCAGAAATCTGGACAGCAGGGTTGATACCTGTGGGGTATCAGGCTTGCTGGCAGATCAACATAAAAAAAGAACACAAGGCGTCAAAGATGAGACGCAAAATACGGCAATGAGGGCGCAACCGATCTGTGGTGGCGACTCTCACTGTCAAGTGTGAAAGCATTCGCCCACAGAGAATGGTTCACAATGTAAAGGTATATATCAGCGGCATGACCACTAAGCTACACCGGGAAACGGCCGGACAGGATTAGCCGTGGGACGGCACTTAAATACAAAAGGTAGCGTGCACGCAAAGTACAATAGATACGGCCGTCTAGGTATAGCATAATTAATAATTAACACAGTTAAATTTAAGTATATAATGTAATATAACGTAATACCAAACACAGCAATATTGTTCAAAGGCACTACACACAAAATTATGATGCCACACATTGTGAACACACATATTCTTGTCAAACACATGTACACCATGATTATGATTTGTTTCTTTCATTTTCTTCCTTCTAACGTCCCAATTTGTACAGGTGTTCCGTTTTATCCCAACACAATAAACATATTTGAAATATTTCCTTTAACTTATACCCTGGAACACCTATTTTTTCTACTTCTTCCATCTTTCACATTGCAGGGAGCAATTTTTTCCCCAAGACAGAGGCGGACGGCACAATCACCTGTCCAGCCCTGGGTTTTTTCCTCCCTGCACAACAATAGATTACATAATGTTTAAAACCATGCATTTTTTTGTGGAACTCTTTATATATTGCAAATGCCAAATATTTTTTTCCTCATGCACTGTTTCAAAATGTCAAATGTATATGTATATCCCAAAACCCACCCCTCTGAACACAAGCTGATCTCACATCTACACGACATCCCTACATCAACACGACATCACCACCTCTACACGGAATAGAAGAGACGAAGATCAGACACCAGGAAGATTCCACTACGACCTACTACGACGATACCCCAACTACACGTTCCGTTCCCGTTCGCGGGGACGCGAACTAAACAGAGGAAGTGGCTTGTACAGGCCCCCAGGGGGCTGCACCCCCTGGAAGCCACCCTCCATCATCTATTAAAACCATCCCTAACTGGCAAATCTCATAAGTCCAGAACAACATCTTTCACACAGCAAGGGCAGCTAACCAGCCTGGAAGGCTTGCCAAACACTTGCATGACACCATAAACAGCTACACATAACTAACTGGGGCATCTATGCCAGTGGAATGCTGACAGCACAACACCAAAGCCTATAAGAGGAAGGCCTTAAGGAGGACAGCTCTCTCTCGATTATCAGTCATACAGTGTGTCAGCCGGAGGCCCTAGCTGTTATCATCAGGTGAGTCAGAAGTGTTCAGAGATCCTATATTTTGTATCCTACCCCACAAACTTGTACACTTAATTCATAACATTTATTACATTCCCCTAAAAGGGACATACAATTTCATACATCACTGACCAATAAATACTTGGTCAGTACACTACACTTGTCTTACTAATTACACGCCTCTTTACGTCCTAACGCCTTTCCTGACTTCCGTCACGAGTAAGCGTGACAGCAGTAGCTTGTAATCGCCGGCTCAAGTTCTATTGTGTCTCTCACAAGCGAGCCGCCCACACATAGCTGACGCAGGCACGTCGGTTATATAACTCTCTCCAACCAGCTGAGAGGCTAGTACATTAACCTGTACGCAGAGGTTCATCCCCCAAAATACACTTACGTCTTGCCACGGGAAGCTGCCCCCCCCCCAGGAATCACTCTCCTAATCAACACAATAACACATCCGTTTTAGATCCATCTACCCCCAACTAAGGGATCTAAAACAGAGGGGTAGGTTTTGGGATATACATGTTATACATAGTTAATTTGGAATAGTTAATTTTTGAAAGTTGACATAGTAATAATAATGGTAAAAAAATGCATGGTCTTGACGTTATATATATATGTTGTCATTATCCAGGGAGGGAAAAAAACATGGCTGGATGGCTGGTTGTGCCGTCCGGCGCTGTATGGAGAAAAAAATTGCTCCCTGCAGTGTATTTTCTAAAAGATGGAAGAGAATGGAAAAACATGTGTCCCAAGGTATAAGTTAAAGGGATATATCATAATGGTTTATTGTTCTTGGGATGAAACGGGACACCTTCACAGATTTTGGCGTTAGTAGAGTAGAAAGGAAAAAACAAAACAGTGTATTCAGTGTTGACATGATGGCAGTGTTGAATGGCGTGACATATTGGAAGTTTATGTGCGTAGGTGTACACTTGAGCATTAATATATTTGTGTACGCTTTGGATTTACATTTTGTTTTACAAGCATGATATAATATAAAATAATATTCTTACTACTAGACCGCTTTGCTCAAGAGCCTGGTACCTTGTCTCATTCTCTAGGCCTTCTGTAGCGCTGTCGGCTGTCCCCTCATTCTCCCTTCACTTTGCTATTCGCTGAGCTGTAGGTACCTCTCACCTATGGCTGTGGGTTAGTGGTCATGCCGTTAACCTTACCTTTCGCAAATTTTCCCCGTGGGTGGAAAAATTCACCTTGGTAGCGAGGGTAGGTGCTCACAACCCCTGCACCGCCCCTGGTTACCGTATATTGCTTATTATTCAAGCGTATCCATACGTGTGTTTGCGTCAGCGTCACTCGGTGCCCCACGTCACCTTATGTCGCTGATCGCGGCGCCGTCACCTTATTGGCGCGACTGAAGAACGATGAGGAGCAGTGTGTTTGTGTGACAGAGATAAGGGTATGTGTAATTGGGTGTGGGAAATATATTTACAATAGGCATGCTCATGCTCCTTGTCATCTGTAAATCAAGAAATGTATTAATGCCACTCTTTTTCTGTTTTGTACATCTGTGGATGCGTTGCTCACTGGTTTTCCTGTGTTTGGGAAAGTGGATTAGTTATAAGCAATACATTACAATACGTTACAATACATTACAATACATTACATGTATATATATATATATATAACATTTTCTTGGCAGCGCTTAATTTATAAAACTAAGTGTGGCGCCACTGAAGTCTAACTTACTTCTAGGTTAGCCTATGTTAACCTAGCTTAGCCTATATATTGTCGGGCTTACCCTGGTAACGGAGTTTGGTTACCAGGTGCCGAACGGCTTTATCTTAATCCTATTTATATTAATATGTTGTCGGGCTTACCCTGGTGACGAATTTTAGTTACCAGGTGCCGAACGGCTTTATCATAATACTATTTATCTTAGCGTGTTGTCGGACTTACCCTGGTAACGGAAATTTAGTTACCAGGTGCCGGATGGTTTTACCTTAATTTAAAAAGAAATTGCCTTAAGTTATGTTAATTAGTACTTAAATGTAAGAATATGCTGTATGTACATGCCGAGTGGACCTTAATCTAATGCCGAAATGTGCTGTGCTATTATTTAGCAACAGCGCTTATTGAATTTGCTTACATCTAAGTGACCTTTAAAATGGCACTGTGACTTAAACACTAGAATTTTGATGGAGGCTCGTCCGTCCGATTGCTCTCGCGGGTGCCCTTGTAGTACATTGTTGAGACCGGAACCCAACAATGTCTCGTAGTCTCCTCCGTCTTAATCCTAATTGTCGACATTCTTATTAGTAATTAATAGATAGTAATTAATAAAGTCCCGGGCGACTGCGCTGTTTAACCCTCTTAGTGCCAGGCGAAAAGGTAAAGGTGAAGTCTAAAATTGCCAGGCTGTTTTAATGGAAAATGTAGGCTTTCAGAAAAAAATATGTTCATCCTCTGTTTTGAAAGATACGAAAGCGAAATTCAGTCAGGTATTGCAAAACATAGCTATCTAAATTCAGGGAAATTTTCAGATCATTATGAAACTTATTTCTTTCTTTATTAATTAATTAATTAAAATAATTTCTTCTGTAAAATAAAATTAGAAAGTTTGATTATTTCTATTACCACACGCATATAAATGGAGTAAAAATGAACACTGGAGAGCACACATACATAACAAAAGAACCAGGAAATGCAGTTTTTAGTTTAATAAATATTAGCAGGGCTGTCAAAAATCCGAAATTCTAAAATCTAGCATATTCATAAAATACCGTACACCAACAATGGCATTGTTGATATAAATAAAATAAAAATAATTACAGTGAAAATAAATAAACAGAAGGGCTCCCTGTAGTTTTATCTTTCACATTTGTGGTTGTGTAGCCTGTGGAGGAATGTCCTGGTCAACAATCCTTTCTTCTCAGTCACTATTACTATCAAAATCATTACCATCACTATCATTTGTTTGGTTATGTACGATCGCATTATTCTGAAGCGGATTCGGCACTTGATTCGTCACACACAAGATCGCAATCACTGTACACGAAGTCCAAGAGTTCACCACTTGACTCATCAATAATTAATTCTTCAATTTCTTCCTCTCTCAAACAATGCTTCCTTCCCTTGGACGCCATGCTTTTACGAGTCACGCGTAAACAAGTCAAGGAACTTCAAATATCGCTCGAGTATATCGATAGACAGAAATCAAAAGATGTTTGCCAGAAAATGGTAGCTAGAACTCTCTTTAATGGTCACGTCAAGTTTAGACGCCATTTTCGGTCTATAAGCCCTTCTAAGAATACAAAAACGAAGCGTCTCTCAGAGCGACGCTGGCAAGTTCGTTCATTTTATGAGGATCGCTCACAGCGACTCTGGCACTAAAACGGTTAAGAGCAAACGCCTCGCCCGGCTCTGCTCATCGCTGCTGTGCTTGCTTGTGTCGGCATCATTCTCCGTTGGTGATTTTTTGATATGTTTATCATTGCTGGGTTTGCCCACGAGAACCCCTCTTGGCAGCCCGTTGCATACCTATTTAATATCTCTGGCCGCCCGGTGCGTGACCATTTAAGTTCTGGCGACACGGTGTCGTCCATTTATGTGGGCACGGGCTTGAATGATCGCATTCATTCCATATATATTATTCATTATTTGTTTATTATCATTTGCTTGGTTGTCTTCACCGCGTCTCGCGGGACGTGGACTTGGCGGATCTAGGATTGATCCCGCTGAATCCTGAGATCCTTCTTCACTTCTGCGAGTAGAAGACTAACTTCCCGCCATAGAAGCTCTATTATGTTACATACTAACTAGAAGTCTAGTCCTAGTGTGGTCGTCCCTAAGATTGTCTCCTGAGTCCAGTGTGGAGCTGGCTAATTCTCCCACTAGCCGTCGGAAGTCTCCCCTGCAGGTCTTGGCTTCGATGCCCGTGGCGCATAGTGGGTGTAACTTTTCTCCGCCGAGGGGGTAGGCTAGATGCACCCTCGGTTTTGACGTTTGCCCGCGCCAAGCCATCGATGCTTCAACCTTACGTAGATCCGTCTTTTTGGTCTGGGTCATTGAGTTAACTGGGGCAGGGCTCATCATCGCCTTCCCCAGCTCTGTTCTTGTGTGGCGCCTCTGCCTTTCTGTTTACACTCTCATCACCATTCAGTGTGACATCAGATTCCTTAAAAAAATGAGTGTGATATGTAAAATAAGTGTGTGTGTATCATGTAATTATGTGAAATTTTAGTGTTCTGGGGTTGTAGAATCTTCTAAATGCATGGACTTCTTCAGGCCTGTAGTCGCCATGTCGGATTTCCAGCGGTAATGCCTTGGTAATTTTCTGGAGGTGATAGTAGGTTTTCATGGCGTTGGGTCCCTTGTTATTAGGATCCGGGGGTGATATTTGCTGACTGGGCTTAAAGCGTGGTAGGAGAGGGTTGCGCATCATTGGACTCCATGTTAATGGTGGCCGGGAGCCGGTAATGCTGCTAGGATGTTTTTACAGTGAGTGGATGGGGTAGGTTTTTCCCAAGTGTGCAAACAATATTCAGAAAGTGCCATGCAGGTTCAATAATAATAAACCCTGGTGTTTGGGTGGGATATTCCATGCATGGGGATGGATATGAGGCGTATCCGCTCTCATTTGAGGATAAAGTATGGGTTGAGGTGTGATAATTCTAAGTCCCTTGCATGTGGGATTATTTAGCAAGAAATACTTGTTAGTGTAAAATGCGGCCTCATCTCTTTATACAGAGATGTGCATTACGCTTAATTCTGTTTCCGACTCACCCCTAATACTCGGGTGTAGGCATTTAGAACCAGGGTGTAGTATACCCGAATTTTTGGGTAGACGCATGAAGTCTATCAACCCCGATGTATATTTTGGCATGTAGTCTAGCTGTTTTTATGTGTCTGTGTGTTTGTGTTGAATAGTGTTGTAATTGACAGGTTATGTAGGGAGAGGGGTGCTAGGGTAGTATCCCGTAGCTAGTATCTTGGCCATCCTGATGGCGCTATCCATCTCTGCTCCTGTCATTCTCACTTAGTCACTGTTGGGTTTCTATCTGCTCCTTGGTATGGTTAAGTGCGGTGACGCTGTGACGTCACGGCCCAATCTGGTCTCTTATTTATAATGTTAAGGTAACAAGTGGTTGTGAGTGTAAATGGACGTGTCCTGATCGCCTATGATGGTTGTTAAATGATTAAATAAAACAAGAAGAGAAGTAGTTATTGGGGGGGGGGGTGTTCCCTCAGGGAATCTGTCTGTATTCGCCCCTGATTAGTGGGCGCTTGTGGGAAGGACGTGGCCGTAGCTGTGATTAGCGCAGCTGCGTGTGTCTGGTTGCGTTCCGCTGCAGCACGCTGGCGGGTGGGCCGTTATCTGATAAGTCTTATCGTGTGTCGCGTGGCTTATTGTCAGGTGGCGCGTGTGGCTTGTTAACATCCTTGTAAACATGCTCCTGTGGTCCTAAGATGAATCCGGCCTATAGTATTTGTACATCACTGGATGTTATACCTATTGTAACAGCGCTGAATCCTGTGTCAACTGTATGCTATTATTATTGTTTGTTTTTGTGGTCATGTCTGCATTTCATTGTCACTTCCGTTATAACAAGAGTGTCTGCCGACAGCAGTGTTGCAAAGCGCTAGAATTCGCAACTCAGCGTTTTGTTGTGTTTTGTTTCTGCGTCCTGTATACGGGAAGTCTCTGATGTTATGTATGGCGGCCGACGGAACGTGACTTTTGCCAGTGTCCGTGTGTTGACACCGTTTGACATTCTGGGAGGGCCAATGTGTTAATCTGTCCTGTTTTTGCTACCGATGTTGTGTGGAAATTTCTTCCGCAAGACCTTTGCCTTGTGTAATTATTTATAATTTGTGTTTAGGAAGTCTATTTCCTATGTTCGGGGTAATCGAAATTTTGCATGGTTTCTGGCCGTAGAAATGTGGTGTTACCTGTTTTGTGTCTGTGAGAGTGGCGTCCCCCATATCTAGGTTTCGGGCGCTATTGTTCAGAGAAAAGTATCTTGTGGTCCCCGTGGAGGCCTAGGATTTTCGGTACGCCCCCTGTTGGGAATTCCTGGGTCGCTAATGCCTAGGTAGGCTGTTGTAGCGAGTACCTTGGAACGGATCTATGCTCCTTTAGGTATGGTAAAGAACCTCCCTGTGTTCCTAATTGTGTGGCTCAACCGCTTATGTACTTGTATACGGCCCTATTGCAATGCATTTGCCACCTCTAGTGTATGCTCATAGCGTGTACTCTGTGATTACATGCCATTTATATATGTATAATTTAAACCGCCTAATGCCTATTTTCACTCTTGGCTCCCTTCTATGGGGCATAGTGTCTGTATGGGACCCTATGGTTTTTTCTGTAGGGGATGGTGTATGGATGCTATTTGTGCGATGGTACTCGTGTAATTGTCTGTAAGTGATCTTTCGTCGGTCGACAATTCTTGTTTTCCACGGTGTCCGCTTTTATTGGGCATTCGGACCCGCGATCCCGTGTAATGCTCCGTGTCTCATGCCTGCGTTGTCTGTTGGGATTTGTGCGTCCCTAGTGTAGCTTCTGATTGTGTTTTCGCGCCAAAATGCCATTGTTTAGCTTCTTTTTTTGGCACGTTTGTGTTGTGTTTCTGTGTGTTTGTTCACGCCTTGGTCTAAGGCCTCGGTACTACATTTTTTTGCTTTATGTACCATGGCGCGTGTACTGTGTGTTTGATACCCACGTGCGAAAATATATGCTGGTGTGAGCATTTAGCGCTATTTGGGACGACCCTCGTATTTTAACTTTGGAAGTTATCGTTCTTTGAAATTGGCGTGAATGATCGTGTTTACTACGCCGGGGCAGAGCGCTGTGAGTTTGCCTGGCGGACGCGAAGTTCGCATGGTCATGTGTTTGTTATCGCTGAGCTGGCGATAGGATAAGGTTTCAAGTGCTTGTTTCCTTATCTGGCGGCTCGCTTCCCACATGTGCCGCGACGATGTGTGTAGTTTTGCTGATGCGCCTCTCTAGTGTCTGCATATACAGCGTGTCTTGGGTTCCCAGTAATGTAAAAGAACCTTCCTCTGTATATATTGTGTCCCCAAATTTTGTTTCGTTGTAAGCGTGGGGCGAATATATTCTTGTTAGTGGTGGTTAGATGTCGTTATGTATGTGTGTCTCTTGGCCGCTAGTCGCGTGTTTGGTGACTAGGTGTCGGAGGTGGTTTTATTATTTTGTGCGTATGAATTCCTGTTAGTGTGACTGTCCCTTATTGTTCTATCCTTCAATTGGATACTTATCCGACCTTGCATTCCTGGTATTGAGAAGGTTGCGGGTTCGAGACCGTCTTTGTCCAGGGTAATTATTCCTGGTGCCTTTCAGGCCTGTGTCTCCGGGACAGTTTTGCAAGTGTTAGGTTCGTATCATGGTGAGGTCATCGGTGTTCGAAGGCTATTTCTTGGCTTTATTTTCACGTCTGCCAGTGGAATCATTTCCCTTCCTTTTTACAGTGTTCCCGCCTTTACGTGTAGGTGTTGTTTTTCGGGTGTGATATGCCTTCATACGGCGGGCGTGTATAATGTCCTTGATGAGTTTGCGTCCATGGCGCTCGTTTACGATATAGTTTAGGTCAGATACCTTCCTACAGACTTTGAAGGGACCTGACCAACGTGGCAGGAGGAACTCGGACACATTTTTCTTACGGGCGGAATTGGAAACCATAACCAATTGCCCGGGTGTGTATTCCACGGTCTTCCTTTGCCGATCGTACCGTTCTTTTTGTTTTCTCTGTGCCGCGGCTATGTTCTTTCTGGGGTCCATACGAACTATCTGCAGGTGCTCTAGCTGGGCTGCATTGTCTGGGAGAGTTTCCTGTGGGATGCATATGTTGTCTATGGGACTTCTAGGTGTATATCCGTCTAACAGGAAGTGTGGAGAGTGTTTTGTGGCCGTGGATATGGAAGTATTGTAGCTAAATGTAATGGGCTGCAAATAATTGACCCAGTCTGTCCCTGTGTCCCCCGTGAATTTTGCTAACGCTATTCCAATTATATTATTCATACTCTCCGTGAGTCCATTGGTTTGTGGTAAAAAACTCGTGGTTGTGTATCCCCTTATCCTGAGTACCTCCAAAAACTGTTGGAGCACTCTCGAGGTGAAAATAGTCCCTCTATCGGATAGTAGGGTTTGGAATAGGCCGTATCGTGTGACTATGTCAAATAGGAACTCGACTATGCTGTTCGTGTCTGTTTTGGGAACAGCCTTTGTGATCATATACCGGGTGAGATACTCTGTGGCCACAAGTATATATTTATTGCCTCTTTCAGATGTAGTGATGGGGCCTTTCACATCTATTCCGACTCTATGGAATAGCTCTCCTACGGGGATAGGGTTGAGTAATCCATGAGGCTTGCCAGGCCTTGTTTTAAATCGCTGGCAGGTGTGACATGTCTTTACGAAGGTGTCTATATCGGCCTTCATGTTTACCCAGTAATACTTGTCCTGGATTCTATGGTATGTTTTATGCGTACCCAAATGTGCCCCTGCCATTGGGCTATTGCGGTGTCCGATCATGATACTCTCTTTCAATCACTCCGGAAACGCTATAGGGGCATTATCGTGCATGGCTGTGGATTTAAATTTCAGTATCCCGTCTTTGTCTAGAAAAAATCGCCTAGACAGCCGACGTCTTGGAATCCACCTTATCCAAGTTTTCTAGTGCCAATAGAATCTGTTTCAAGTACGGATCACTTTCTTGCTCCTGTTTGATGTTAATCACCGTCAGGGCAAAAGTGGGCATGTCGTCCCATTCGTGGTCCTTACTGTCATCCGGGGGATCGGCTACTGGCAACCTAGACAACCCATCTGCGTCTAGGTGTGTAGCGCCTTTCTTGTGTTTGACCACGAAGTTATATTCATACAGGCGGAATATAAACCTGTTGAGCCGCGAATTTGGGTTTTTAAATTTGTCCCAAAAAAGCAAGCTCGCGTGGTCAGTCACTACCGTGAACTGGATACCATAGAGGTATACCCTAAAATAGTTCACTCCCCACGAAAATGCCAGCATTTCCCGCTCTGTGGTAGAGTATCTAGTCTCAACGGCCGTTAGTTTCCTGCTAGCGAAATCAACGGGCCGTATGCGCCCTTCTGCATCTTCCTGCAATAGGGCCGCCCCGAGGCCGTTCTGACTGGCATCCACGTGTAAGAAGGTGGGCCTATCACTATGGAAGTGTTGCAGTAATGGTGGTGAGGTCAATAGTTGCTTCAGTTTGTTGAAGGCATCTATGTGTTCCTGTTTAATGCTGAAGGGCGTCTTTTCCCGTGTGAGTTCGGTTAGGGGATGGGCGATGTGCGTGAACCTGTGGATGTATTTTCTGTAATAAGAGGCGAGACCAATAAAGCTGCGCAATTGTTTCAAATTTGTGGGCATTGGGATGCCCGTTATTGCGTCAGTCTTCGCTGGGTCGGGAATAATGCCCTCTCTGTTTACAATATGGCCCAATATGTTAATCTGCTGTCTGGCGAATTGACATTTCGCAGGTTTAAGCCTTAATTTGGCCTCTCTGACCCTTCCGAAAGCCTCCTCCAAGTGTACGAGATGCTCGTCAAAGGTGTTGGAGAAGACCGTTATGTCTTCTACGTAGACTAGCACTGAGCGCCATTTCAGCCCTGAAAATGTTTTATCCACTAGCTTCTGGAAGGTCTGGCTGGCGTTACGGAGGCCCATTGGTAACCTTGTATAGGTATAGAGACCGTTTTCTGTAGCGAACGCCAGCTTGTGCCTGTCCGGTTCATAGACGGGGATGGAATAGAATCAACTGTAGCAATCCATCGAACTGAACCAGCTAGCCCCACCGAGGGCATAAAATAGGTGTCGGCCCTTGGTAGTGGATAACTGTCATTTTCGACTAACTTATTGAGCCTACGGTCATCAGTACAGAACCTGTGGGAACCATCCCCTTTCTTGGTCAGCAAGACCGGTGCACTCTAGTTCGAAATTACCGGGACGATGACCCCCGCCTCGAGCATCTCTGTGATCTGAGTGTCGAAGGCGTGTCTCTCCTTCTGACTCACCCTGAAGGGGGGCTGGTGGACTGGCCGGTCACTGGTGAGTGTGACGTGGTGTTCGATAGGGTCTGTCACTGCGAGATCCTTCATCGAATGGGCAACGATATCCCTATTGGCTTCCAGGAGCTCCGTGAGCCTTTTATTTTGCTCCGGTGTCAGGTCCTGTCTGTGAGTCTGATTGGCCGCCTTATCTGTGTGTGTGTCTGTGTGTTTGCTGATTGTATTCAATGTAGAGGCCTGGTGCTCGTGGATTTGTCGCTCCGCTCGAATCCCATCTGTGTTCCTGGTGTATATCATGGGATGTGTGGTGAGCCTCTGGTCATGCTTTAAAAGCATCTTTTAGCTAGCAAAATTTATGCTAGCTTCATACTTGGCGAGGAAATCCAAGCCAATTATGGCTGACGCAGAAAGATGTTCTATAACGAACATGGGGTGTGTTGTGGCAAAATGGTCTAGTCTGAGGTGTATGTCTGCCACCCCCGTGTTTTCTAGCGTCTGAGCATTGGCCGCTACCAGCCGAATGTCACCCGTGACACCGTGTATCTGCCCTTCGGTAACGTGTTTTCTGTTGACACAACTTACCGCGGCGCCAGTGTCAATTAGGGCTTGCACCCTGTGGCCATTTATGCTGGCGTGTACCGTCAGTGCTGATACCTGGAGTCCTTTGCCTTGCAAGGATGTGTTGTATAGGGTGTATGTTGTTGTTGCTACTTGCGTAATGTTTGTGCTGGGCAGGCATGGAGCTGGCCGCTTATTGTACTTGGCACGCTTGGCCTCTCGGTTTACTTCCTGGCTCGAGTTCTTTGCCTCGGTCAAGGAAATGTGTCCATTCAGTACACTGCCTGCTCTCTTTATTGCCCGCGCTCTGAAAATAGAGGGATTCTGGCGAACGTTTAATGTGTTGACAGTTCCCAGCTTTTGTGTAGGTGTGTTGTTCCTTTCTCCCTCCTGGGGGGGGGGGGTGTGTCTGCAAACCTAACTCTATGTTTGCACTAGTGACCCCGATTTTTGTTCCAGGCGGTCGCGAGTTCGACTCCTGTTGCTGGCTTCCCTATGCCAAGTGAGCTCCTGCCCTGCGCCTGTGTGGGGTCACTTCCCGCCCCGTGTTGTGGTGTAGGGGGTGTGGTTTCCTGTTTGGAGGGTGTGGGTTTGCCTCTGGTCTGTTCGCGCGTGATTGTGAGGGGCGTATAGTGTCCCGCCCTAGGGTTCCCCGTAAATAGTATATGCAGGTCCCTATTAAATCCCGCGGTTGTGAATAGCGGGGGCGAGTGCACGTCAGTGTACACGTGTATGTTTGTTTTTAGTACCTTGCCGAGAGCGGTCACCTCTACGGCGCCGGCATAGGTAGCGTCCCTACACATGCATTTTCGGTAGTCCGCCCCGGTCTGGAATAGGTTTTCCCGCTCGTCCGATACAAAATCCCGATACTCTTTCCAGTTGGCCAGGATATGTTGGACCGTTTTCTGTCTGTATTCCCTGTGATGATCCTCGGTGTTCCGGACTAATAAGCTAATGGCCCTGAACAAACAGTTGCCGTCTCCTTGTACGGGGTGTGTCTGGAAACGGTCCGGGGGCGGATCGTCAGCCTTGGCCTTAGTTGGCTGCTTCTTCCCCTTGCTCTTACGAGTCTATTTAAGTGAGGGGCCATTCTGGTGTTGTGTTAGGGGAGGAATCTCTGCCGCTTTTTCAGCTGGCCGAACCTCCCCGTCTAAGCGTTTTTTTGGAAACGTGGGCGTTCGTCTCCCTGTGCTGTATGTACGCCCCCCCCCTCGGGGTGGCTGCGCCAACTCCCCATTTGCGGTGGGTAACTAGGTGTGGGAAGTATTGCCCCCCTGTCTGCCCGGCGAGGTGCCTCATCCCTAAACTCCCTCGGGTGTTCGTCGGGGAGGGGATAGTGTCCGGGGCCTTTGGGTATGTGTCTCTGGTTTCCCGTCCTTTTTGTGGGTTTTTTGTCCGGCGGTTATTGCCTGGTGGTCCGTTTTCTTGTCTCCGCCAGGGTGGGGTGTATGTTTGCTGCTGCGGGGCGGGTTTTCCCGGCGATTCCCCTTTTCCCTATACGGGGAGGGTGCATATCCCTGTCTTCCTGGGGGTGGGTTCTCCTGGTACTCCCCGTTTCCCCTGTGTTGTGGGGATGCATACTCTTGCCTGATCGGGGGTGGGTTTCCCCTATAGTCCCCATTTCCCCTATACTGTGGGGGTGCATAGCCTTGCCTGCGTGGGGGCGGGTTCTCCAGATAGTCCCCATTTCCCCTATATTGCGGGGCTGCATAGCCTTGCCTGCTTGGGTGCGGGTTTTCCCGATACTCCCCACTTGCCCTGTATTGTGGGGCAGCATAGCCCCGTCTGCTTGGTGGTGGGCTGATTCGCCGGGGGATGCTGTGGTCGTACTCTTCAGGGTAGTACTCTGGTGTGTACGGGGATGATGGTCGCCGTGAGGGGTATGTTGGCTCTACGTCCACGTATGATACCTGTGAGTACCGCGGAGGGTAGTGTGGCCTGTCCTGTGTATGTGGTGTTGTTGGCCGCTGTGGAGGGTAGTATATTTTCTCCCTCTCGTAGTGTCTCCCCTCCGTGTACACCCTGTCCCTTTCAGGATAATAGAGCTCTTCCGTGTCTGTGTGTTCATCCCTAGGTGGTCTGCCGCCTACTTGGATGTCAGCTATTGTTAGCTTCTCTATCCTGTCCACTAATTCATCCATCTTCTGACTAGTATCGTCCTTTTGTGGATGAAAGTGCTGAATCACGGCTTTCTCCGTAGCTTCATCCGTGATCTTTTTCCCTGCCTCTATTGTTTTAATGTTGTTTAGCATGTGTTGGACCGTGGGGTTGTTCATGATGCATAACTTGTCCACGATGGATGGTCTAAGGCCCTGCATTAGCAGCTAAGTTTCTGTTTATTCGTCATGGCTGCGTTATATTTGTCGCACATCAGCAATTTTGCGTTGACGTATGACTGTGCGCTTTCTTTAGGTCCCTGTGACCTCTGTCGAATTTGGTCATACAGGTCCTCATCATCTGGTATGAGCTGGAATTCACTTTTCAACAACAAAGTGATTTCCTCCCATGTGGCATCTTCTAGGTTGTCCTCATGGAGCTCATACCATGTCATGGCCGCCTTCGTGAGGTATGCAGGGAAGAGCCGTTTTCTGACTTCATCGCTCCAGCCATTGATCCGAGCCGTTCTATTGAAGGCCTTGAGGTATTCCTCGGGATCCTGGCCTTTCCCCGTGAACTTTGTGGGGTGGATCATGGGGTATTCTGTGTGTCTGTTCATTTCCTGTTCGTCTGTCTCTCGTTGGCCGTGTAAAGATTCTAATCTGTTTACGCTATCGCGTGACAAGGTGTTTGTGTTGTTTTGGGGGGAATTAGCCTCACTCCCCGTGTACGACACGTGTGTTACGTTACCAGTTGGCTCGTCACCTGATATATCGTCACTGATTGATGGTGTGTTGTCGTACTGTGTGGATTTGACTTCTTCCACTGTCCTGTCTAGATCCAGTTTCACTGTTTCCAAAATAGTGTGTATATCGAGGACCACCTCTGTCGTGTGATTGTCTGCCTTAACAGTGTCTGTATCTAGTAACTGTGTGATGCGCTCGAGCAGATTATCAGTTTTCTGCTCTGTGATTTGCAGTTGCTGCAACAATAGGGGGTGGAGTGTTGGCAGGCAATCTACTTCACAAGCGCTAGATATTGGTGATTCTTGTCCTGTGTTCACTGGCCTGGGATCGTGTAAAATGTGTGACTTGTGCTGCCGCTGCATGGTGTTGATCGCGGATCTCTGATGCCTTTAATTCGAGTTCCCTAAGAAGTTGTACTGCAGTCTGGTCAGTTATCAAGTCACTGTTCTTAATTTTTAACTTCGGCAGGAGTGGAGTTGTACTAGCCG
Source organism: Meconema thalassinum (assembly GCA_946902985.2). NCBI lineage: Eukaryota > Metazoa > Arthropoda > Insecta > Orthoptera > Tettigoniidae > Meconema > Meconema thalassinum. The sequence goes on along the minus strand of OX336393.1, from coordinate 394,318,307 downwards.
ACAAATGGTGCGCAAAGTCCCTTAGTGTGGTTCTAAACGTGGTCATTTAATTTCCACCGACCTTGTACTATGGGGAGGATGGGGGTGGGTATAATAATACAAATCCCCGTGTGATAAAGAAAAAGTGTGGGACGTAATGTAGGAGGGAAAAAATAATTTAGTCTCGCTTGGCTGCTTGTGATACGGCTCGTTCTACCACGAGGGCTCGTTGTATGAGTCCTACCCTTATTGTGCGTGGTAGGATCGCCTCCAGCAAATATGTTTTAATCCCTTGGTTGGGGGGATAGTTTGGGATAAACACGCTGTGTGTTACTGTACTAATTTGGAAGGTTGTTCCTAAATGAGGGTAGCTTCCCGTAGCTGGGAGAAACTACTAGTGTAGTGTGTTGTTTAGTGTTTAATCTCTAGGGGATGTTCCTGCAAAGATGTAAGTATTTGCTAGGGGATGGACCTCTAAATACAGGCTACTATACTGGCCTGCCAGCTGGGCGGAGTGAGTAATATATATATATATATATATATATATATATATATATAGAATTTGGCCAATGATAGACCGCTTTGAACCTAAGACTACGGTACATTGTTTCGTTTTTTCTTTTCTTCCCAAAACTTCTTCATACGTTGGCTGATGGCCTGCCTCTGTTCCGTTGATAACACTCTCCGTGGTTGATGTGGAACTTGCAGAATCGAAAAATCTGCAGAAGTGATCAGTCGCCGGAATTCCACCCTATTAGAAATGATGTTATTTGTGATCTTCAGTTTTTGCAGATCACACCGTATCTCTTCCAGCCATCTAGTGGTGTTTTTTAATTTGGAGATGTAGTCAAAAATTTTCTTAGTTAGCCTGCTGCTATCCATTCTATGGAGGTGACCATAAAATTGTAGTCTCCGTCTCTTAATTGAGTCTGTAATTTTTTCCACATTTCGGTAAAGGTCTTCATTTTTTCTCTTCATCCAAATATCTTTATTCTTTTGGGGACCCAGAATTTTCCTAAGTATTTTCCTTTCTTTCTTTTCCAGTTCCTCTTGTTCACCTCTTTTGTTCAACGTTAAACATTCTGATCCGTATAATACCTCTGGTTTAATTACAGTTGTGTAGTGCCTGATTTTTGCCTGGAATGAAATTGATCGTTTGTTGTATCTATGTTGGGTGAGTTTATAGGCATTTTCCATCTTTCTGAATAATACAATGACGTGCTGTATCAGCGGCTCGACGCTAGGCGGTCGAGTCGCGTGCTGGGAGCACAATGGAGTCTGACAAGGCAATTACTGGCTACTACGGTCACGGACAATTGTGACGAAGGTCAGGCGGGGTATGAGGATGTGAAGAGGAGTGTAATTAGTAAATGCAAGTGTAGTTTACTGACCAGATGTTTATTGGTCAGTAGATGTAAATTGGTAAGTCCCTCTTGGGGAGTGTAGACAAGTATACAATTGGTGTGTACAAATTAGGGGTAGGTGTTCACAAAATAAAGGAGTCCAAGCACTACTGAATCTCACCTGATGATGAAACTGGAACAGACGTCGGCAAGGGCCGCTGGCGACGCACAGAGTGGAACAGATAATGGCTCCTAGTTAGGACTCCATTCTTATACTTTCCGGTGCTGCGTGGTCAGCATTACGTCACTGTAGCTGCCCCAGATAGTTGTTAGTGTAGATGTTTGTGTATGTTTTGCAAGTTGTTGGCTAACCTCCCAGGCTGGGTGGCCGCCTCTTGCTGTGTATGGATAATGTTCTGGTCTTATGGTGTTGCCAGTTGGGGTGGTTTTGGTAAAAGATGGGGGGTGGCTCTCAGGGGGTACTTCCCCCCGGGGCTGTACAATATAATGCAAATATAGCTAAAATTACGCCCATTAATAACTGAAACACGTTACAAAGGTCATACCTTCAGCTGCATGTTCCATCTTAAAGCATCACACTAACCACGAAGACAACTAAACCACAGCCACTTACATTCACCCTCCAATTCAGACTGTTGGAACAGTGGTGACAGATTTACACTAAGATGCGTTTATATCCCAGAATAGTGTGCGGCAATTGTATGAGAATGCCGTAGAAGAAATTAATTATTTTTTAATTATGAAAATAAATAATTTTGTCCTCCTAGATTTCGATTTTGACCCACTGTGCGTGCGTAAGAGACGATTCAATGAAGGTCAAAATCAGTTGGTTAGAAGAAATCAAACAGGACTTAAAAGAAATAAACATTACAGAAGATATCATCTTGAATCGCAAGACTAGTTACAAATCACTCTTTCGCCGAAAAAGCTAAAACGACCACTGGAAAAAAAATCCTCTCGGCACGCCGGAAGGCGGAGGTAGATTTCACCGGGCAAACTAGGGGATAGGCTAATATGCAGGTTTTCGTAGGAGGATCAGACCTCATTTATTGCGAGAAAGTATTTTACAATTGGAGGTTAGTTAACATTTTTTCGTCTTTCTATGCATACTTTTAACATTTTACTGTCTTATGGGGATGGTAACCTTCTTGTCATTTGGGGTTAATTTTTATACTTGTGATCACACTGTCCTTATGCAAGGTTTGGAACTAATGTGTAACTATCTATCTAACAGTCTGTTACTTCTTCACTCAAAATTTTATCTCCCGCAGAGATGTTGGTTGGTTCCTCAGTTTAGAGGCTGCGACAAGGTGGTCATGTAACCCCGTGTACATTGGGTGTGTGTAGAATCTGTCTGATAAACGGTGTTATTTGTGATGACTGTATTAGTGTGTAATTCAGGTAAGGTCTGCAGACGGTCAATTTTAAGTAATAGTACCTAATTTTGTACCGAATACTAACGTCAACGACACCTAGCTGTGAACTTGGCTGCTAGATGCCACCGCAACCAGCAACATGCAACGAACGTTGTAACTTCCCCTCCGAAGGAAAGCATGCTGAGGGATTTTTAGCGCTCTTAGAAAATCCGGCGACTTTGTCCGGCTTTGAACCAGCACCTTGGGCATAGAAGTTCAGCATGCTACCAGTTAGCCGCTTCCCTCATAGTCAGATGGAACAAGAAGTTCCGTGACGAACTAAAGAGCCTACTTTTCTTAAAATTAAGATTCATGCCATAGATTAATATACAGTATATGAACCTATCTAGAATAATGACGAAATTAAGTGGGTAATATCGAAATGTCTTAATTAGTTCGAAATAAGGTATACTAGGCATAATGTAGCCTAATAGAGCAATACAGTTGGCAGCTCTGGTGACTGAATATATTCTTACTTCCATCTCCTAAGGTACAGAATACAAAATGTGGTTGAAGTCCAAAGGACGTTACATGGATTTAGACATTGGATCTATTAGTACACGTAAAAGCATGTTGGCAACAATGTCATGCGAGTGCAGGTCAGAAATAATCTGAAATATTATATATTTTTGTGCCAATTTTGGATGAAATCCATTTGTTGGTATAGAAGTTACATGTATTTAAAAAGTCCTCTCGGCACGCCGGAAGGCGGAGGTAGATTTCACCGGACAAACTTGGAGATAGGCGAAAATAGGCAGAATATGCAGGTTTTCGTAGAAGGATCAGACCTCATTTATCGCGTGAAAGTATTTTATAATTGGAGATTAATTAACTTTGTTTTTCTTCATTTTAAACATATTTTAAACATTTTATTGTCTTACGGGGACGGTAACCTTCTTGTCATTTGGAGTCCATTTTTAGCCTATTTTCAATTTTGAAAAAATAGGCTTATGAGATCACCTTTTGTCCGTGTGTGTGTGTGTGTGTGTGTGTGTGTCCCCTAATAAAATCTAAACGGCTGGAGCGATTTCAGTGAAACTCGGTAAGTTCATAGCACTATTCCCGGCGTCGTCGACCGTGCCCATCGAATTTTGTTACGTCTCACCAATCCAACATGGCGGCTGTGCGAAATATTTCACTAGCATTCAGTATCTCCAAAACTATAACGGATATCGCCCTGAAATTGTGTACGGTGATAAAGGGTACTACTAGAAGTTCACCTATGAAACTTTCAAAAACCTGGTTACTACATAACCAACATGGTGGCCAAGCGAAATGGAGACTTTTAAATAGACTTTTCTCGCGATTTAACTATCCAAACGTAATGAAACTTGGTACAGCAAATATTTATACACATTGCAATGCACTGGAGTCTAATTTAGTTCAATTGCTTACATAATCTCAAAATGGCGGCTGTGCGAAATATTTCACTGACATTCTATATCCCCGAAACTATTACAGATATCACCCTGCAATTTTGTACGGTGATAAAGGGTACTGATACAAGTTTACCTATGTATAATTCATAAACCTGTAAATTACAAAACGAACATGGCGACCAAGCGAATTTGAAATATTTTAATAGACTTTTTCTCGTGAGTTAACTCTCTGAGCGCAGTGAAATGTGGTACAGTAAATGATTTTGCAGATTGTAATGTACTGCCATCTAATTTAATTCAATTGTTTACATAACCTAAAAATGGCGGCTGTGCGAAATTTTAAAATTAAGTTTTTATTTCTTGTGTCGTAATCATGCGATCGAAGTGAAAGTTTGAATAATGAACCTAGGCAATAAGTGACCTTGAATGGTACATAACTCTATGGCCTATACATATAACAATCCTAAATGGCAAGCTTCCGTAATATTTAGACGGTTCTCAATATATATGAATCTTTTACAGCAACCAAACTGAAAATTTTATGTTCATAGAGACTATGAACATATGTTCACCTATAGGACTTTCAGTAACCTGGTGAGCACGAATCCAACATGGCGGCGACGCGAAGTATAAATATTTAAATGGACGTTTCTCGCGAATTAACTATCCGAGTGCCGTGAAACGTTGCACGTTTTAAATGCTTAAACAAATGTTGATCCACTGGCGTCTAATTTATTTCAATTGTTTGCATAATCACAAGATGGCTGCTGTGCGTAATTTTAAAATCTCGTTTTTACTTCTTGTGCTCTAATCATGCGATTGAAGTTTGAATACCACACTTACACAATAATCTTAATATAATAGTACAAAAATAAAAATCCAACCTGGCGACCATCTGAAATATTTAGACGGTTCTCAATATCGACGAATCTGATACAGCAATTAAACTGAAATTTTGTATGTTGATAGAGGCAATTAACATGAGCAGGATATATGAAAATAGGCTGTACAGTTCTTCACGGAACTACTTGTTATACTTGTGGTCACACTGTCCTTATGCAAGGTTTCGACACTGATGTGTAACTATGTAACGGTCTGTTACTTCTTCACGCAAAATTATATCTCCCGCAGAGATGTTGGTTGGTTCCTCAGTTTAGGGGCTGCGACAACGCGGTCATATAACCCCGTGTACTTTGGGTGAGCGTAGAATCTGTTTGATAAACGGTGTGAATTGTGATGGCGGTATTAGTCTGTAATTCAGGTAAGGAATGCAGACGCTAAATTTCAAGCAGTAGTTCCTAATGTTGCTACCAGATACTAACGTCAACGCCACCCAGCTGTGAACTTGGCTACTAGATGCCACCTCAATCAGCAACTTGCAACGAACGTTGGAACTTCCCCTCAAAAGGAAAGCTTACTGAGGGATTTTTAGCGCTCTTAGAAAATCCGACGACTTTGGCCGGCTTTGAACCCGCGACCTTGGGCATAGAAGTTCAGCATGCTACCAGTTACGTCACCGAAGCCGCTTCACACTTAGTCAGATGGAAATCTGAATCTGATCTCGCGCAAGTGCGTTGTCATGGCAACGTCTGATGGCTCATCCCTCATCAATTTAGTAGTGTTGCCATGTCAACCACTGATAGCTCTTGGCATTTTCTTATAATTCCGAAATCATTTTTCTCATCCCTTGGCGCAATGGTGGCTCATATCAAAAATTCTTTCAGACAAACGTTTTAGGTAATTATTAGGGGAATATTGTCCATTTTGTACGGTTTTGATATTGTGCCTATTAACAGAGATATGATTAATGTTTCCCGAAAAAAACACTTTTTCCCACCCCTTTGGTCAATGGTTGGTGCTATCAAAAAAACGTTTCAAACATGAATTTCTGAGCTTTATCCGACACATAGTATGACCTTTGAACGGATTCGATATTTCACATATTAAGAGAGTTATAGCAATATTTCATTTTTTCGAAAAAAAAAGTCCCCCATTTTCATCCCCTTCGACCGATTTAGCCCAGTGACGAACTCGTCCGAGATTTTATGGGTATACATATTCGGTAAAAAATTCAAAGTGATTGGTGCAAAATTACGGCGTTTATCGTGTCCACAAGAAACTGATATACATATACATACATATATTACATAAATTATATATAAACTTTTGAACTGACGGGGGTTTTGGGGTCTGGGGGATGTGAAACGCGAAGATATGTCGAAATTTTCCGGAAATCGAAACATGGTACCCATTGCAATATTTAGCTTTGTAATGAAATCTACCTAAAATACTGCCGTCAACGACACCTAGTTGTGAACTTGGCTACTAGATGCCACCTCAATCAGCAACTCGCAACGAACGTTGGAACTTCCCCTCCGAAGGAAAGCAAACTCAGGTTTTTTAGCGCTCTTAGTAAATCCGACGACTTCAGCCGGGTTTGAACCCGCGACCTTGGGCATAGAAGTTCAGCATGCTACCAGTTCCGATACCGAAGTCGCTTCCCACTGACATATGAAAACTGAAAGTGATCTCGTGCAGTGGCGTTGTCATAGCAACTGCTGATGGTCATCCCTTATCAATTAAAAGTAAAGTTGTCATGGCAACCTCTCTTGGCACTTGGCATTTTCTTATAATTTAAATCATTTTGTTCACCCCGTGGCGTAATGGTGGGTCATATCAAAAATTCTTTCAGACAAAAGTTTTAGGTAATTATTGGAGGAATATTGTCCATTTTGTGCGGTTTTGATATTGTGCCTATTAACAGAGATATGATTAATGTTTCCCGATAAACCCACTTTTTCCCACCCCTTTGGTCAATGGTTGGTGCTATCAAAAAACTTATTTGACATAAATTTTTGGCACTTATCCGGCACATATTATGAACTTTGAAGGGATTCGATATTTCATGTATTAAGAGAGTTATAGCGATATTTCTCTTTTTCGAAAAAAGCCCCCCATTTTTACCCCCCTTTGACCGATTTTGCCCATTAACGAACTCGACCGAGATTTTATAGGGATACATATTATGTAAAAAATTCAAAGTGATTGGTGCAAAATTACGGCTGTTATCGTGTCCACAAAAAACTGATATATATATATATATATATATATATATATATAGATAGATACATATATACATAAATTATATATAAACTTTTGAACTGACGGTGGTTTTGGGGTCTGGGGGGTGTGAAACGCGAAGATATGTCGAAATTTTCCGGAAGTCGAAACATGGGACCCATTGCAATAGTTAGCTTTCTAAAGAAATCTACCTAAAATGGACGGAGGAACGTAAGAAGGGGCATAGTGAGTTCATGAGGAGATTTTGGGAGGAGAAGAGGTGAACACCATCAACCCGAGTCAACAAGTTCAAACCTCTCCCTAAGTGGGCAAAACGAAGAAAGAAAGAAAGAAAGAAAGAAAGAAAGAAGTTAAGTTTTATATACTACTAGCTATTGTACCCGGCGTTGCCCGGGAGGTTTCTTTATATGTTATAGAAAGATGCATGCCAATATATTTCGCAGTGTGTATTTATTTGGCCCTTATGAGAGTTTAGAACAAGTAGTGTACTCGTGTTTTTATAATGGAACATTCAGTAGGTTTAAGCTATGGAAAACATCATTTAACCTATTACAGGGCAAAACTATTTTTAACTTTTATATGTTTCTACATTTTAAGTTATTATTTATGCGAAATTCCCCTACAGAAGAGCGATTAAACTTGATAACATTTGGAGATGTGTCTCCTCCGCTCCTCCCAAAATGTCTTCATTCGCGCGGAATGCTCCCTCTTACTCTCATCCATTCACTTTTTCCCAGGTTGTCGTAATGATCTTGGTTCAAACTTAATATTCGCGATTTTCGTCTGGTACTCAGTTCGGTCTTCGAATTTTGTATAATGATTACTAAAGTCTCTCTGTACCTCTTTAAGCCATTCTGTGCCGCATTTACTCTGTGTTATGATACCAAGTAGTTTCTTTGGCAATCTGGAGGTGGCCATCCTGTGGATGTGAGTGTAAAATTTGGCTCTGCGTTTTCTAATTTTCTAATTTGAATTTATTTTAATTATTATAATTATTATGAATAATCTAGTGGGACGTGGGTTGGCAACCACGGGGTCCCGGCTGAGTCCGGCATTGCTTCCACTTACTTGTATGGGCTCCTCTCTGTCTTCTTTCCTGTCGACCTCTCTTGGTCAACTCTTGTTCTCTTCCGACCCCGACCATATTAGGGTATCCGAGGCCTAGTGGGTCTTTCACTTTCCCACCTTAATTGGTTTGGTTTCTCTAATTTTAATGTTCATATATTTATTTTTAATTTTCAATTTATGTTCTTACAGATTTAATTTTGATATTTTATTGAATTAATTAATTGACTAATTTCGAATTGATATTTACAATTATTTTCATAATTCATTTATAGTTATGTTTATTATTTTAATTTTTAGATTTATTTTATTATTTTAACTTTATTTAGATAATTTTTATTTCTACATATTCTTTTTATTTTATTAGCCTACTTTCGATTTTTGCAAAAAATGAAAGTAGACTTATGAGATCAACACAGGGCGAAAAAAGTGTGTCTGTCTGTGTGTGTGTATGTGTGTGTGTGAGTCTGTGTGTGTGTGTGTGTGTGTATGTGTGTGTGTGAGTCTCTGTGTGTGTGTGTGTGTGTGTGTGTGTGTGTGTGTGTCTGTGTGTGTGTGAGTGTGTGTACTCTGAATGTCTGTCCCCCCCTATCAATTCGAACACGGTGAATGCGAATTGAACGAAATTTGGTACAAAGGTAGCACTAGCAAATGACACCTCAGTGTCATGTTATATATCGCCGCCATCTTGACTGAAACGTAATGGCGGCCACACGAATGTTCAAAGTTTAAATCAAATTACGATTAACCTAATCATCCGATCTCTACCAAATTTTGCAACTACATACCTTTATGGAGGGAGCATCCCTTTGACCAATCTAATAGGTCATTCGCCTAATAGTTTGGGGATGGCGGCCATCTTTATGTCAAAATTGATTCCCCCTATTAATTCGAACACGGTGGAACCGAATGGAACGAAATTTGGTACAGAGGTAGCACTAGCAAAGGGCACCTCAGTGTCATGTTTTATATCGCCACCATCTTGACTGAATCGTAATGGCGGCCACACGAATGTTCAAAGCTTAAATCAAATTACGAATAACCTAATCATCCGATCTCTACCAAATTTTGCAACGACATACCTTTATGGATGGAGCATCCTTTGACCAATCTAATAGGTCATTCGCCTAATAGTTTGCGGATGGCGGCCATCTTTGTGTCAGAATCGATTCCCCCTATTAATTCAAACACGGTGAAACCGAATGGAACGAAATTTGGTACAAAGAGAGCACCAGCAAAGGGCATCTCAGTGTCATGATTAATATCGCCGCCATATTGACAGAAACGTAATGGCGGCCTCACAAATGTTTAAAGTTTAAATCAAATTACGACTAACATAACCATCCGATCTCTACCAAACATTGCAACAACATACCTTTATGGAGGGAGCATACTTTGACCAATCTAATAGGTCATTAGCCTAATAGTTTGCGGATGGCGGCCATCTTTATGTCAAAATTGATTCCCCCTATTAATTCGAACACGGTGGAACCGAATGAACGAAATTTGGTACAGAGGTAGCACTAGCAATGGGCACCTCAGTGTCATGTTTTATATCACCGCTATCTTGACGGAAACGTAATCGCGGCCACCCAAATGTTAAAAGCTAAAATGTTATTACGACCAACCTAATAATCTAGTCTCTACCAAATTTTGCAACACCATATCTTTATGTGGGAAACATATTCTGACCAAACTGCAAGAACATCAGCCCAATAGTTTGCAGATGGTGGCCAAGTATGTGTGCAAATCGATTCCCCCTATCAATTCAAACACGGTGAAACCGAATTGAACGAAATTTGGTACAGAGGTAGCACTAGCAAAGGGCACCTCATATTCATGTTTAATATCCCTATAGCACGTTGTATTTCAACAAGCTACTACAACCAACATTCAATCATACTCCTTGAAAAGGACAAAGAGTTATAACAATACCCATGTATTTAGGAGAAAGTAGGCTATATGTTCTTTACTGAACATCTTGTTTTTACACTTCAATTGTTAATTTTTGTTAGTTTTACATTTTTTTAAATTTTATCCAACACATTACGTCAAGTAGATACCTATGTAATATTTGATTTTTAGAAATACTAGCACTTCGGCATTAAAATTCTCTGAAATAGGCTAAAGATTCAACTATCGGCATCTTTGAAAGCATAAACTGTCCTTATGACAGTGGTTAATATAGAGACCTCTATCCCATAAAGGGTTAAATAATGTTAATTCACTTTACTTCAAATACGATTATTTACTTTAGTTAATGTATTTCTGTATTTCTTGTCGCCATTGTGAATCATTGCCCAACTGCAATGTATAATTGTAATACTAATAATAATACAGCAGAGATCAGTGATGAATGGTGTGGGAATGTTCACGTGGAATGTGCTCAATTTACCGTGAGGTCCTCAGTTCATTCTAAACGGCCGATAGTTAAAGAGCGAAAACAAATTACACACTATCGAGGGCAATTTAGTGTGATTTGGAGCGCCTTATCGTGGAAGGCACGCATGCAGCAACCTTTAGCGAGACTCATGCAATATAAAGATTGCTTTGACATTAAGTCGGCTTCAGGTCAACCCTTTAAGGGTGCATAATATTAACGGATGAATGACCTGAGCCACTGCCTTTTCATAGTCTAGTGGCTATCGGACGTCAAGAGATCCTTGAGACTTGTGAGTACAATTGCGAAGAGGTTGGCAAAGCAGCTGGGTCCACGGAAAGAAGGGGAAATGTCACTCAAAATGTAAAATCGAGATATCAGCGCGATCTGTTAGGCCTCTTTGCAACGCCTCCCCCCCCCCCCCCACTCAGGGGCTCACATCTAGTGGGACGTGGGTTGGCAACCACGGGGTCCCGGCTGAGTCCGGCATTGCTTCCACTTACTTGTACGGGCTCCTCTCTGTCTTCTTTCCTGTCGACCTCTCTTGGTCAACTCTTGTTCTCTTCCGACCCCGACCATATTAGGGTATCCGAGGCCTAGTGGGTCTTTCACTTTCTCGCCTTAATTGGCCGTTGTCTCATCTTTCCTGATACCCTCCTTTTGCGAGGGGTCAGCCTTCTATTTCTTTTCATGTTATCTTCTGCCTTCTGGGGAGCATCCGGCAGCACGCCGGCCTCTCACCGCTGCGTCCGTAGTTCAAATCCCGGTCACTCCATGTGAGATCTGTGCTGGACAAAACGGAGGCAGACAGGTTTTTCTCCGGGTACTCCTGTTTTCCCTGTCAACATTTCATTCCAGCAACACTCTCCACTATCATTTCATTTCATCTGTCATTCATTTAATCATTGCCCCAGAGGAGTTCGTCAGGCCTCGGCAGCCGGCACAGTCCATATCTTCGCTGCTAGATGGGGGCTTCATTCATTCCATTCCTGACCCGGTCGGAGACTGGAAACAGGCTGTGGATTTTTAGCCTATTTTCAATTTTAAAAAAATAGGCTTATGAGATCACCTTTTGTCCGTGTGTGTGTGCGTGTGTGTGTGTGTGATTCGTGTGTGTGTGTCCCCCCCCCCCTAATAAAATCTAAATGGCTGGAGCGATTTCAATGAAACTCGGAAAGTTCATAGCACTGTTCCCGGCGACCTCGACCGTGCCCTTCAAATTTTGTTACGACTCACCAATCCAACATGGCGGCTGTGCGAAATATTTCACCAGCATTCAATATCTCCGAAACTATTACCGATATTACCCTGACATTTTCTATGGTGATAGAGGGAACTACTATGAGTTCACTTATGTGACTTTTGAAAACCTGGTAACAACAAAACCAACATGGCGGCCAAGCGAATTTGCGACTTTTAAATAGACGTTTCAAGCGATTTGACCAACCAAACGCAATGAAACTTGGTACAGTATATGTTTATATACATTGTAATGCACCGACATCGAATTTCGTTCAATTGTTTACATAATCACAAGATGGCGGATGTGCGAAATATTTCACCGGCATTCTATACCTCTGAAACTATTAGCGGTAAACCCCTGAAATTTTGTACGGAGATAAAGGGCACTACTGGAAGTCCATCTATAAGACTTTCAAAAACCGGTTAACTACAAAACGAACATGGCGGACAAGCGAATTTGTAAATTTTAAATAGACCTTTCTCGCGATTTAATGTTCCAAGCGCACTGAAACCTGGCAAGGAAATATTTATACACATTGTAATCCACTGGTATCTAATTTAGTTCAATTGTTTACATAACCTCAAGATGGTGGCAGTGCGAATTTTAAAATTAAGATTTTATTTATTGTGATGTAGTCATGCGATCGAAATGAAAGTTTGAATAATGAACCTACGCAATAATTTTCCTTTAATGGTACATGACTCTATGGCCTATACATTTAGCAATCCAACATGGCGACCATCCGAAATATTTAGACGATACTGAATATCTACGCATCTATTTTAGCAATCAAACTGCATTTTTTAATGTTCATAGGGGCTATGAACTTAAGTTCACCTATAGGACTTTAAATAACCTGGTGATCACAAATCCAACATGGCGGTGACGCGAATTATAAATATTCACATGGACGTTTCTCGCAATTTAACCATCCGCGTGCAGTGAAACTTGGTACAGTAAATCCTTATACGAATGTTAATCCACTGGCATCTAATTTATTTCAATTGTTTCCATAACCTCAAGATGGCAGCTGTGAAAAATTTTAAACTCTCCTTGGTTTTTTAGCCTACTTTCGATTTTTGCAAAAAATGAAAGTAGACTTATGAGATCAACACAGGGCGAAAAAAGTGTGTCTGTCTGTGTGTGTGTATGTGTGTGTGTGAGTCTGTGTGTGTGTGAGTCTGTGTGTGTGTGTATGTGTGTGTGTGAGTCTGTGTGTGTGTGTGTCTGTGTGTGTGTGTGTGAGTGTGTGTACTCTGAATGTCTGTCCCCCCCTATCAATTCGAACACGGTGAATGCGAATTGAACGAAATTTGGTACAAAGGTAGCACTAGCAAAGGACACATCAGTGTGCGCCGTTAAAGGTCTAGGTAATAATAATAATAATGCGCGTCAGAGTAGCAGTGGAAGAATAAAATCAACAAGGTCGCAAATGGATGGGGGAAAAGACGTCTTGCTCGACCCGGTGCTGGGCCCAAGGTTTTCGGAGCGAGCAAAAGATGATTTCCAAAAAACCAAATGCAAACAAATAATTGCTTAATGCAACAATCAAAAGTGCAAAAATGAGATTCCCATAAAATTAATTAAACAAATCCCAGAGCCGTGTTAATCGTGCCTTTGTTACGTCACAAAGACAAGATTGACGAAATCAAGATAAGGATAAGGATAAGGAAGGGGAACTTAAATGTAAGAAATGAAAAGACAAGGGAGCTATATTACTTAAAATATAAAAATGTATTAAGGATAAAAGAAAGAGCGTGTACACGAAATAAACAAATTATTTAAAACAAAGAAAAAAGGCAAGCTAATACAAGCTCAATAATACAAAAGAAACCCAATACCAAGAATAAAGAATTCAAAAACTTAAAAAAAACTGAAAAGCACGACAGAACCTGAGTACCGCTCAACAACATGAATCTAACGAAAAGATACAAACTTGAAAGAAAATAAAACGAAATTTACAAAAGTTAGAGAGAAACGACAAACTTGCAAAAAGTCAAACTTCGAACTGCTAAGACGCGAAGCTTTTCATGATGTTATGTAAACATACCGGAGGGAAGGGGGAGGAGTGAGGGGAGTAAAACAAAGGGGAGAGAGATCTCACGGAGATAGGAGGAAGGAGAAGACAAGGGGAATTATAATTAAGTTATGTAATACGGCGAAAATCGAAAGAGAAAAACAAAACAAAAGGAAAATGAGATATACGGAGATACATTACATTACAATTGACTTGGGACGAAAGAGACCGGTAAAATTCGAAAGCACGCTATAATAAAATAGGCTTATATTCCAACATAATGCCGCACCAACGCGACATATAAAAAAAAGAATAATATGACATCGGAGCTGGAGAAAATCCCAGTTAACCACCGTCACATATATTCTATAAACAAAAGGGACACGTATTAGTGGGACGTCGGACATCAGTCCCGTTACCTCACACATACTGTCCACAAACAAAGGTCCAATTGCTACCAATCAAATGAAACATTTGTGGTACAAAGAGACACCGACGCAAAAGACGAGCACTAAGGCCCGACAGGAAATATATATAAGCCAAGACGCAGAAACGCAATACTTTCGAATCTTACAGGTATTAACCAAAATAATAAAACTGTGAGAAGGGCACATAACAAAAGCAACAAAAAGAACTCCGCCGTATGACATTACGCAAGGTCCCGGAGATCTGGTTCAAGGATTAAAATACTAACAATAACATCTTGAAAAGGAAAGAGAATTAAGCAAAAGAAGGAACGTTTAACAAAAACAATTACATTGCGTTAGATAGAAATACATTGAGCCGTACTCACATTCCGCTGCGCCATGAGGGTGGGCCTCTGCCCGAATACACACGTTCGCCTTACATCTCGGCGCGTCTAAGACTGACTTAGCTTCTGTCCCCCAGAGGGGAGAGAAGCCTCTCAGAAAAATCAAATGCGTAGTTTGGGAGTGGCCCCAAACTCGCGTCAAATATAGTCAGAGCCAATGGCAGAACGAATTGCACAACAAAATGCAAGGTAGCAACAACACTAGCCAATACGAGAGAACAAGGCAGTATGTAGCCAGGGGTTGCACAACGTTAGACAGAGAGATACATACAGACAAACTGCGCACTTTTAAACTCTCGAGGCGTAATATAGAGATGTCACAACACATGACAATAATAATAATAATAATCATGATGATAATAATAATAATTACAATAAATTCTGAAAAGTGGTTCAAATTCCACCGCTTTCTCCAAAAAAAATTCTTTTACATAACAAAGGCATAAAAGAATTTTTTCTTTTTCATAACAAAATTATATAAAATAACATTCTTCGATTAGATACATTTGAACAGGGTGAAGGAAAGAAGATTACATCATGTACACCAGATACACACATGAAAAATTAAGACATAATAAAATGTTCTCACATTTCTCTTATTCATAAAACGCAGCTTAATTAAAAGTTCTTTGAACGTCATAACTTCCATAAAAGGCTTGACGAAACGCAAGTCTCTTTTCTCAAACACACATATATTTTCATACACACGTATTCACGAAGATGTTCACTGGTGAGGAAAATTTTTTTTTTTTTTGGTACGAAAGAAAAAAAAACTTTAAGATGAAATTAAAACAACAAAAATTCAAATCATATAAAGGATCAGTACAGGCGTGAAATAAAGGCGGATCCTACCTCTACTGCACGTCAATACGTCACACATATAAAAAATGGATGTACCAAAAAGAAAATAATGATAATAAAACGGTCAATCTTGAGCTAGACTCTGCCAGATGACGTGGAGAAAGCGAAGTCTTCTTAATGGCGACCTTCTGGAAATCAGCCAATTTTCTAATAATAAAAGAAAGAAAAAGGTTAAATCATGATCACAAAAAAAATATAAAGGGGAGCACCCTGTATACAAAATAAGGCTTGCGTCAGGGGAAATATTTGGGGTTACATAAGCTGCGTAAGAGGGAAAGTAGATTCATTCTGCCAGCTGGAAAGTAAAAGTATGAATAGGCAGGGTCGTCAGACCAAATGAAAGAAGAGAAAACGAGCCGTGAACGGGGTCTAAAGGATACACCGGCCACTTCTCAGGTACTTGGAGACTAGCTATCGCTACCGGAAACACTCTCCAAATATATGACAGATACAGGAAAATAATACACATTATCTTAGAGAAAACATTAGATTGAAATGATTTATAAAAACATGATATCACAAAAACGTAAAACAGAAGTTACGATAAATAGTAAACAACTATATCAATAAACAAATCACTGTCACTACAAGAAAAGAATGTAAGTCAACAGACCATCTCAGGCGTTGTCGAACAATAGCAAGTCGTGTCTGCAGCTCGGACAATGGGCCGGCCGGCTCCCTACAACAAAAGCAGGCAGGTACCGGAAATTGCCTTAGGCAGAAGTATAGTTCAACACATCTTTCGAAATCCTCCGTGTAACTCAGGCGGCCACGGGTGTCTCCTGCCTAACTAGATACATAGTAGGAGTAAAGGGGAAAAATGTACTAATAACATTCATCAAAAGACATTAAATACTAACAAATGAAAAGGAATAATAACTCAAAGTAGCTGTCGAAACAAAAAATACCATTCCGGACAGAGAACGAAAATCCAAATAATTACGTTACAAAATACCTTCCAAATAAAAGGAACAGACTGGAACCTCGCATAAAACCAATCAAGACCAGACATACAATCAATCAAACTCGAAACCCAATAATAAATATTACCAACCCACAAAAATAAAATGGTTACTGCGTCAATATACGGGCCGTAGACCTCAGAGGTACCGCATAAAAAAAATTAAAGACACAGAGGGTATGGCCTATCCCATACAAATATAAGAAAATTGGGTAATGCACGCCAGAGTAGTTCACACGAACATCAATGTCCCATACCAAGGATGCCGTAGACCTAAAATGGTTGGTATCTCTGAGTAATACTTATCGTATATTTGGTTTTCCAATAAAAACGAATAAATAGTTCGTACGTAATATATATATAGTTTAAATTGAATAGGGTATAAAATCAAAATTGAACTAAATTTGAAACCACCCACAAATAACTGTTGATAAAAATTCATTAAACTCATTGACACACACATTCATCTCAAAATACAACCAACAACAACAACACTACATACATACTCCTTCCCATAAACAAATCGAAATTTCCCCATTACATCAGAATGCTAATATGAGTCGTTGGAACACCATGGAAACTCAAATAACGGACTACAGGTCATCGTGACAAACTTCATCCCATACTAAAGATTGACGACTCGTGTAGAATCTATGTACACCCTAAGTGGGCGTCGAAGCCGTGGGACAGGTCCCATACCCTAATCCCGACGAAGACCTCACCTAGCAGGTTTCCCAACGAAATACACACTGCCATACTGAACATATAGTAACATCAAGCTTACCGTATATAAACAATTTTAAATGAAAACCTACATTGAAATCCCCTGACAAAAATAAAACAATCACCCTCCCTAATTATGAAACAAACTTAACTCCCAATCATAACACACATAATAGCTCAACAGACCATTCGTTCATAACTGAAACAACAAACACTATACTAACATCAAACGTTAGTATAATTACGCGAGGCTCAAGGTGGGTCGGGGCGACCGTAGGATTTAAAGAGACGGTTCCCATAAGTGGGCCCACCTTCATTGGGGAAAACTTCGGAGAAAGAGGGGCGGGGGGTTTTAGGCTGTACGGTAATGACAAGGAACCTGTCAGCAGCTGTTCCAGACTGAGACGTATGAAGGGGTGAGGCGAGTTCTGAGAAATATCACAGTTAACAAAGCGACTATTTACAACAAAGGTAAGGACTCAAACCCTTGAGAGAAATGCATTTTCTACTTCACAGAAAGTAAAATAAAAACGTCCACAACACTGACGAAATGAAAAGGAAGAGAAAGCAAACAAAATTTCCTGTCGCCTTAAAATCACCGTTAACTAAACAAATGTCTACTAGAGGAAGCAAATACATAAAAGTAGGTTACAATACCGTGACGTGTCGTGTTCCAGCGATGCGATGTACTCACTGATATGTTGCCACTGTTCACCTCGAAGCTGGGTCTTTTGGATGTCTTGTTTACTTGAGGGACTAAACCACCTTTCCTTGGAGATGGGTTTCCTGGATGCCCGTAGTTCACACAGAAAGTAACTTCACCCTTTCTTCAGGGGTGGGGAAAAACAATTCACTGAATTCCTTAAACTCAAAGAAAAACAAATTTTAATACAATGTAAATGAAGAGAAAAATAATAAAAGGTTAATAACTTGAGAGAGGTGAGGAGGGAACGATTTCGCACGCAACCACGCGATCTGCTACCATTGCGCCGTTAAAGGTCTAGGTAATAATAATAATAATGCGCGTCAGAGTAGCAGTGGAAGAATAAAATCAACAAGGTCGCAAATGGATGGGGGAAAAGACGTCTTGCTCGACCCGGTGCTGGGCCCAAGGTTTTCGGAGCGAGCAAAAGATGATTTCCAAAAAACCAAATGCAAACAAATAATTGCTTAATGCAACAATCAAAAGTGCAAAAATGAGATTCCCATAAAATTAATTAAACAAATCCCAGAGCCGTGTTAATCGTGCCTTTGTTACGTCACAAAGACAAGATTGACGAAATCAAGATAAGGATAAGGATAAGGAAGGGGAACTTAAATGTAAGAAATGAAAAGACAAGGGAGCTATATTACTTAAAATATAAAAATGTATTAAGGATAAAAGAAAGAGCGTGTACACGAAATAAACAAATTATTTAAAACAAAGAAAAAAGGCAAGCTAATACAAGCTCAATAATACAAAAGAAACCCAATACCAAGAATAAAGAATTCAAAAACTTAAAAAAAACTGAAAAGCACGACAGAACCTGAGTACCGCTCAACAACATGAATCTAACGAAAAGATACAAACTTGAAAGAAAATAAAACGAAATTTACAAAAGTTAGAGAGAAACGACAAACTTGCAAAAAGTCAAACTTCGAACTGCTAAGACGCGAAGCTTTTCATGATGTTATGTAAACATACCGGAGGGAAGGGGGAGGAGTGAGGGGAGTAAAACAAAGGGGAGAGAGATCTCACGGAGATAGGAGGAAGGAGAAGACAAGGGGAATTATAATTAAGTTATGTAATACGGCGAAAATCGAAAGAGAAAAACAAAACAAAAGGAAAATGAGATATACGGAGATACATTACATTACAATTGACTTGGGACGAAAGAGACCGGTAAAATTCGAAAGCACGCTATAATAAAATAGGCTTATATTCCAACATAATGCCGCACCAACGCGACATATAAAAAAAAGAATAATATGACATCGGAGCTGGAGAAAATCCCAGTTAACCACCGTCACATATATTCTATAAACAAAAGGGACACGTATTAGTGGGACGTCGGACATCAGTCCCGTTACCTCACACATACTGTCCACAAACAAAGGTCCAATTGCTACCAATCAAATGAAACATTTGTGGTACAAAGAGACACCGACGCAAAAGACGAGCACTAAGGCCCGACAGGAAATATATATAAGCCAAGACGCAGAAACGCAATACTTTCGAATCTTACAGGTATTAACCAAAATAATAAA
Organism: Meconema thalassinum; assembly: GCA_946902985.2. Taxonomy (NCBI): domain Eukaryota; kingdom Metazoa; phylum Arthropoda; class Insecta; order Orthoptera; family Tettigoniidae; genus Meconema; species Meconema thalassinum. The sequence goes on along the minus strand of OX336393.1, from coordinate 394,298,781 downwards.
ACTGTGAGAAGGGCACATAACAAAAGCAACAAAAAGAACTCCGCCGTATGACATTACGCAAGGTCCCGGAGATCTGGTTCAAGGATTAAAATACTAACAATAACATCTTGAAAAGGAAAGAGAATTAAGCAAAAGAAGGAACGTTTAACAAAAACAATTACATTGCGTTAGATAGAAATACATTGAGCCGTACTCACATTCCGCTGCGCCATGAGGGTGGGCCTCTGCCCGAATACACACGTTCGCCTTACATCTCGGCGCGTCTAAGACTGACTTAGCTTCTGTCCCCCAGAGGGGAGAGAAGCCTCTCAGAAAAATCAAATGCGTAGTTTGGGAGTGGCCCCAAACTCGCGTCAAATATAGTCAGAGCCAATGGCAGAACGAATTGCACAACAAAATGCAAGGTAGCAACAACACTAGCCAATACGAGAGAACAAGGCAGTATGTAGCCAGGGGTTGCACAACGTTAGACAGAGAGATACATACAGACAAACTGCGCATTTTTAAACTCTCGAGGCGTAATATAGAGATGTCACAACACATGACAATAATAATAATAATAATCATGATGATAATAATAATAATTACAATAAATTCTGAAAAGTGGTTCAAGTGTCATGTTTTATATCGCCGCCATCTTTACTAAAACTGAATGGCGGCCACTCAAACGTTCAAAACGTAAAATCAAATAACGACTAACCAAATCATCCGATCTCTACCAAATTTGGTAACAACATACCTTCGTATAGGATGCGTCTTGTGACCAAACTACAAGGTCCTCCGCCATACCATTTCAGGATGGCGGCCGTGCGAGTTATGCAAACTTTATAATCCATATCATGGGACCCACCAGTTCCGATTATCGAGCCGAGAATCGTTTTAACTGTTCTAAAGGAAGAGGCACGTTCGAAATTAAAAGTTTATTTTGTAATACTATAGTGAAGACGTGATTTTAAAAAGCTGAGCTGATTCAGTAATAAGACAAGATGGCAGTGGATATCTTGTGCCTGACTTATATTTCACTAATTTGAGTATTGCATGCAATATAGCGTACTGATACAAAATAAATAAACTTTGTATGAAATGCTTTATATATAAATAATATACTCCAGTGATGAAATCGTTTAGTATAAATCATTATTTGCTAACAAGTTCTATTTAAGTCATTTTATATAGAACGACATTCGTTGACACAATTAGCTCAGTGGTAGAGCGTTAGCCTATCGTTCAAATGCCTATGGTTCAAACCCGATCAGAGCTAGGTTTTTTGCTTGAAATGTTATATGTTTATTGTTTTGTAATGACTCAGATGTTTTAAAATTAAGCGTTATATTTTGCATATTATGGTGTAAAAAATATATTTAATTAAAACATAATTTGCCAGCAGATTTACTCGAGACATCTAGCTGCCAAAAAGGTAACTGCCCGCCGGTATAATTTTTTTTTCAGCCCGAGCCTAGCCACAGTATGTAATTCCGAGCCCCTTATTGGCTGTTATGTCATGCAATTCTCCTGGTTCCGAATAGTAACGGTAGGTAGTAGCAGGGGTCACATCCGATCAAACATGGAGGAAGGTTATCGAGTGAGATGTGGATAATATTCGATGTTGAATTGCATTATTAGCGTGAAACAGGCATGAAACGTGCTTTAGATCAAGTTAGTTTAAAACAACCCACGCAGCAAATGAATGCGTTCCAATCAACATTTAAAGTCGAAGTGAAATCATTCGACATTTGACCACATTATATTAAGACCTATGATAATATACTTTTATTACGAGCGGAAATGTGCACGAGTGGTAACGTGCGAGCTTGGTAAATCTGTGTCTCGGGTTCAAGACTGCTCGAGGGCGGAAATTTTTATTTCTTTCGAATTATCTTATTATATCCTCCCTCCTTTTTACTGCATGTTTTATGCCTTGCTTTATTGAAATTATCTGTATGGGTGATTGAAATAATAAACATTGTTAGACGGAAGGGTCGAGAACTGTACGGGTAGTCCAAGGTTAGAATATGTCAAACAGATTGCCTCGGATGTAGGGTGTGGTAGCTATGTAGAGATGAAAAGATTAACTCAGGACAGGGAGATATGGACAGCTGCATCAAATTTGTCAAAAGACTGAAGACTCAAACACACAATCTCGCGATCGTTAAACATGGAACCTCCAATTTAGTTAGAAAGCAAAACTCAGAACGTGATTATTCCCTTCGTAAATCTCACGTGAATTGACCGGGAATCGAACCCTGTCCACCTTGGGGAGAGGCAAGCAGAAGTTGACGCTGATGTTGCTCTTGTTAATTTGATCAAATTGGACATGGTGGTCATTGAGCCCTCCTACTTGTAAATAAATAAATAAATAAATAAATACATTTCTCTGATAACCTGTGTTATTGTGGTGTCTGTAGTATGGTGAGTATTTGATATTCAGGTGAGGATTCGCAAGGAGGCGGTCGTGGCATTGTTATGAACAATTTCGGCATTTGTCTGGAGTAGAAGTGGAAATCTATGGAAAATCACTTCCAAGATCGCTGAGGTGGGAATCGAACCAACCTCTACTCAGTTTTGGCTCACGAGGCTGAATGTACCTCGTTGCAGTCCTCACACCAGAATTGAAATTTATCGGCAGAGCTGGGAATCGAACCCGGTCCACCTTGGTGAGACAAGCAGCTTGACCACTGTAGAAGTCGACGCTGATGTTGCTCTTGTTCATTTGAGCAAATTGGACATGGTGGTCATTGAGCCCACCTACTTGTAAATAAATAAATAAATAAATAAATAAATACATCGGCAGAGCTGGGAATCGAACCCGGACCTCTGGGGAGACAGCCAAGAATGCTAGCCGCGTGGAACAGTAAGCAGAGGATTATAAATTGAAGTGAGAACATGGAAGAATTCCGCCTAACAATGTTTATTATTTCAATCACCCATACAGATAATTTCAATAAAGCAAGGCATAAAACATGCTGTAAAAAGGAGGGAGCATATAATAAAATAATTCAAAAGAAGTAAAAATTTCTGCTCTCAGGCAGTCTTGAACCCGTGACAAAAAGTTTCCAAGCTCGCACGTTACCACTCGTGCACTTTCCGCTCTTAAAGGACGTATATTATCATAGGTCTTAAAACATGTGGATACATGTCGAATGATTTCACCTGGACCTTAAATGTTGATTGGAACGTATTCATTTGCTGCGTGGGTTGTTTTAAACTTGATCTAAAGCACGTTTCATGCCTGTTTCACGCTAATAATGCAATTCAACATCGAATATTATCCACATCTCACTCGATAACTTTCCTCCATGTTTGATCGGATGTGACCCCTGCTACTACCTACCGTCTCTATTCGGAACCAGGAGAATGGCATGACATAACAGCCAATAAGAGGCTCAGAATTACATACTGTGGCTAGGCTCGGGCTGAGAAAAAAAATATGCTGCCCGCCGACCTACTTATTAACTTCTAGATTTTATTGAAAAGTTTCTTCTTCTGGCCGCTAGAATGCACTCGCTCTGTTAGGATTATATTGTTCGATATTTCACCACTAGATGTCACGACTAGTCTACGTGGGGCTCCATTGATTACTATACCATTGGCATTCCATGCGCATCGAATTTGAAGAATGACAAGATGATACTACGAAACATTTTTACTTTTTATTTTAAAGGGTTTGTAACAGCCTATTTTGCGTTACTTGAAAATGTTATTTGAAGTAATGAACAAAACGATTTCACATAGTAACTGAATTCAAGCCGTTGGTGTTAGTTCAGGTTATTAATTACTACTTTTATTTCAGGCAAATAACAATCGAAAATATCCACATAGTTTGTATACACACGTCTCTGTAGGGTCATGGAAAGATTTGTTAATTCAATTAGGGTTGTGAAATCCATGCACAACCAGACGTGTAAAGACATGCCTCAACTCAAAGTTGGATGTTGCCCATGGCAGGTCGTATATGTAATAATAATAATAATAATAATAATAATAATAATAATAATAATGTTATTGGTTTTACATCCCTTTTAACTACTGCTGCTTTTAGAGACACCGGGGTGCCGGAATTTTGGCCCGAAGGGGATCTTTAACGTGCCAGTAAATGTACTGACACGGCTCCCTCGCATTTGTGCACCCTCAAATGCCAGCTGACTGCGCCAGGATACGAACCTGCAACCTAGGGCCCAGCAAGCGAGAACGTTACCGCTGAGCCACGCAGCCAGTCCGGTCGATTATGTCTCCAGATCCATAACATTCTTGATATACTTCTTATCTTTCTTTCTTTCTTTCTTTCTTTCTTCAATGATGGTAGCAGTTTTTATCTAGGTTGTGGCGTTTGGTAGAGGTAAATCGTTTCTAAGGTCTTCAACAAAGAATAGTTCTATTATACTCTTTGATAATAACAACGATTTATACCTAATCTCATACATTTAGGACAAAGTAGGCTATATGTTCTTTACTGAACATCTTGTTTTTTCTTGTGTCCTAACTATGCGATTGAAGTTTGAATACTACACGTTCAAAATAATCTGCATGTAACAGTACATAACTCTAGGACCTACATATATAAAATCCAACATGGCGACCATCCGAAATATTTAGTCGGTTCTCAATATCTACGAATCTATTACAGCAATCAAACTGAAATTGTGTATGTTGATAGTGGCAATTAACAATAAGTAGAATATATGAAAATAGGCTGTATAGTTCTTCACGGAACTACTTGTTTCTTCTGCCTTCTGCTCAAGGCCCTCAAGGAGGCAGGCTGTATGTAGCCCCACCACTTCTGGTACACCCTAGATATTGCTACACCCTCAGGCGCTCACGGCTGGTGAGTTCGGGAGTTGTCGACTCCGAGGGATTCCTGAGAAGGGTCCAATTTCCCCCCTTTTATCCATTACCTCTGGGGCGGACCCTCTCCTCTTTCACTTTCCTATCTGCCTTTCATGGCTCTCCTTCCTTCCAAGTCCCTCATTCCGCTTTCTTCGAGGGTTGAAGGCATTTCTTTTCCTCCTGTCCATTATTTGCCTAATTATCCTTTTGTTTTCCACTTCTTCTTTTAGTATATTGTTTTAGATCCCTTAGTGGGGGGTAGTTAGATCTAAAACGTATGTGTTATTGTGTTAATTTATAAGGGGGTGCCTAAAAGGGGGTAGCTTCCCGTAGCTGGGTAAGCTGACCAGTGTAGAGTGTTGTTTAGTGTTAGGATGCTAGGGGTTGCTCCTATAAAAGACGTAGGTGTATTTCAGGGGATGAAACTTAGTGTACAGGTCAACGTGCTAGTCTCCCAGCTGATTGGAGATAGTTAGATAACCGACGTGCACGCGTCAGCTATGTGGCGGCACGCTGCTTCTGGCAGTCGGGCCGCTACGGGAAATGCAATGATACCTGAGCTAGCAACTGTTCGGCTACTGTATGTCACGTCTAATCGTGACGGGAGTCAGGAAGGACTTTAGGACGTAAAGAGGCGTGTAAACAGTAAGACAAGTGTAGAGTACTGACCAAGTATTTATTGGTCAGTTAATATGAAATTATGAATCCCTTTTAGGGGAATGTGATGGATCTTATAAGTATAAGTGTACAAATCTGTGAGGTAGGTCACAAAATATAGGAACTCTGAACACTGCTGACTCACCTGATGATAACGGCTAGGGCCTTCGGCGGACGCACTGTATAACTGGTAATTGAGAGAGCCGTCCTTCTTAAGGTCCTCTTCTTATAGTCTTCGGTGTTGTGCTGTCAGCATTCCGCTGGCATAGATGCCCCAGTTAATTATGTGTAGCTGTTTGTGGTGTGATGAAAGTATTTGGCAAGCTTTCCAGGCTGGTTAGCTGCCCTTGCGGTGTTAAAGATGTTGTTCTGGACTTACGAGATTTGCCAGTTAGGGGTGGTTTAAATAGATGATAGGGGGATGGCCTCCAGGGGGTGCAGACCCCTGGGGGACTGTACAAGCCTCTTCCTCTATTAGGTCGCGTCCCCGCGAACGGGAACGGAACGTGAGGTTGGGATGTCGATGTAGCAGTTTGTTCTTGAGTCTTCCTTATATCTCCTGTTGGTGTCTTCTTCGTCGTCGTATAGATGTGGTGATGTCGTGTTGATGTATAGGTGTGAGATCAGCTCGTGTTCAGAGGGGTGGGTTATGGGATATACATATATATATATGACATTGACATTGACATTGACATTGTAAAAATTGACATTGACATATTGAAAGTTTCAGAAAAAAAAAACATGGTTTGGATAATTAGGCGATATATTGTTGTGCAGGGAGGAAAAAAACCCAGGGCTGGACGGATGTTTGTGTCCGCTCTATCTTAGGGAAAAATTGCTCCCTGCAATGAGAAGGATAGAAGAAGTAGAAAAATAGGTGTTCCAGGGTATAAGTTAAGGTAAATATTCAAAATGTGTTTATTGCGTTGGGATGAAACGGAACACCTTTACAAGTGGGGAAGTTAGAAGAAAGAAAATGAAAGAAAAACAAATCACAAACATGGTGTACATGTGCTCTTAAAAAGAGTATACCGTTTAATGTGTTATATTGAGATGTGCATGTATTAATGTATTAACGTTGAGGAATATCATTTATCACCTCCGTAGACAATGTGGGGGTGCGAGGTATTATTTATATGTTTATAGTAGGATGATTGCCCGAGGGCGCATCAATTTGTGTTGTTACCCTTTTACAATTATGAATTACAATTATCTTATATCTAGCTTATGCGCGCTAATTTTCTATGCTCCTAGTTTATATATTACCTCGCGTGCACGCTACTCCTTTGTACGTATGCGCCGTCTCACGGCTAATCCTGTACGGCCACTTCCTGGTATGGTTTAGTGGTCGTACCGCTTGAAATGTATCCTTAATCTGTGAAGCATTCCCTGTGGGCGAATGCCTTCACACTTGACAATGAGAGTCGCCGCCACAAGTCGGTTGCGCCCTCATTGCCGTAATTTGCGCCGCATTTTTGACGCCTTATGTTTTTCTTGTTTACGTTGACCTGCCAGCGAGCCTGATACCCCACAGGTATCAGCCCTGCTGTGCAGATTTGTAGAGTGTAGTTGCAAAAAATGTGGTGAGTATGTGAGTGAGGATGAATACGAATATTAAAGACAAATTAATGCGCAAAGGTGGAATACAGTAATATGATGGCACAAATAGTATGCTGCTGCTATATGGCAGCGAAATTATAGGCACCAGTGCCATATTCCTGGTGACGATGCCTGAAAAAAATGGAGAGGTTTAGAAAACATATAAATATTGCATATTTTCTATGCCGCTTCCTGTGGCAGTGTGTCCACAGTCTGAGGCTCTTTCTCCCTGTGAAGAAAAATGGCATGATTAGTGTTATTTGATGTATGCCCGGGCTTACCCTATACGGTGCCGTAATGTCGTTTCTTATGCTCAGTGTGTTTATATAACCTAATTAATCCAGTTAATCTACTTAATGTATCACCTTAATATTATTCATATTACTATGTTGTCTTAATGTGTTGTCGGCCTTACCCCGGTAGCGGAATTTTGGTTACCGGGTGCCGATATATTCTACCTCAATTATACTTATTTTAATGTATTATAATGTATTATCGGACTTACCCTGATGACGGGTTTGTCGGTCATCAGGTGCCGAGCGGCGTTATCTTAACACTATTTATCTTACTTATGGTAGAAAAGAAAATGGTTGCTATTACTAAGCCGAATGGGTGGCCTTACTCTATTGCCGAAATGTGCTGTGCTATTATTTAGCAACAGCGGTTAGTGAATTTGCTTAATCCTAAGTTGTGTACCAAAATGCAACTGTCTTATTTGCAAAATTTTGACCAGGGCGATCGCCTGAGGCAATTTACGTCCTCAGATCACCACCCGTACGTATTCTAGAAACACCGGTTGTCTCTAGAACCGCCGGATTCCGCCCCCTTAATTCTAGTTGTCGACGTCTATTCTAGGTCTTACTAACTAGTACTAATATAGTCACAGGCGGCTTACGGTGCCACAAAGCAAACCGTCTCACCTGCTGTATCTTCCTGCTCATTACCGTTGTCTTTCATACGTTGTCGTAGTTGGGTCGCCCACTTTAACCCCTTTGAGTTGCTCGCTATGCTACTCATTTAGTGCCCTAGGCTGCCCGCTGCGTCGCCATTTATGTGGGCATTGGACATCGTCCAATGGCATAATATTATCTTCGCCTTCATTGGCAACCGTAGTATGCTTTTCGCGTTTATTCGTAGTAATAATAATCTCTTCGCCTCTATTGGCAACCGTAGTATGCTTTTCGCAGTAATAATAATCTCTTCGCCTTTGTCGGCAACCGTAGTATGCTTTTCGCAGTAATAATGATCTCTTCGCCTTTATTGGCAACCATAGTATGCTTTTCGCAGTAATAATGATCTCTTCGCCTTTATTGGCCGCAATAATACTTCACTCCCGCGCGTAGGAGTCTTGCTTCCCGCTGTAGAAGCCCTACTTACTTATAGTTAACTAAGAGTCTAGTCCTAGTTTGGTCGTCCCTAGGGTCAACTCCTGGGTCCGGTGTGGAGCTAGCTATTTCTCCCACCATCCTCATAAAGTCTCCCCTGCAGGTCTTGGCTTCGACGACCGTGGCACATAGTGGGTGTAGCATCTCTTCGTCCTGGGAACAGGCTAGGCCCCCTAGGATTCCGAAACTTGCCTGCGCCAGGCCGTGAATGCCTCAACCTTACGTGGTTCGTCTGTTTGGTCTAGTCGTTAAGTTACTAGGGTAACTGAGCTGTTGAGCCAACTGGGGTAAGGGTCAACATCACCTTCCCCAGCTCTGCTCCAGTGTGGGGCCTTTGGCCTTCTGCTCGTGCCGCTATCACCAATCAGAGTGTTATCAGATTCCTTTTCATATAGAAAATATAAGCGTAACCTGTAAATAATTTGCTGTGTATAAAATGTAAAATTTTTCAAGTGTTTTGGGGTTGTAGAACTTCTAAGTGCATAGACTACTTTAGGCCTCCTGTTGCTACGTCGGATTTCCAGCGATAATGCTCTGTTAACCTTTATGGAGGTGTTAGTAGGGTCTATGGTGTTAGGTACCCTGTAATTAGGATCTGGGGGTAGTTATTCGTAGAGTAGGCTGAAATCATGGTAGGAAGGTGTTGCGCATCTTTGGGCCCCAATGAATGGTGGCCTTGAGCCGGTAATGCTGCTAGGATTGCTCTTACATTGAGTGGACGGGGGCAGGTAATTCCCGGGATTGCAAAAATATTTATAAAGTGCCATGCAGGTTTGATAGTAATAACCCTTGGTCTATGGATGGGATACTCCATGCATGTATCTGGATATGAGGCATATCCGCCCTCATGTAAGGATAGGTATAGGACGAGGCGTAATAATAATATGTCCCCTTTCATGCGGGATTATTCAATAGAAAAAAAAAGAATTGTTAATATGTAAAGTTGGCCTCATCTCTCACTTAGAGATACGCATTACGCTTAATTATCGTTGTCCGACACACCCCTAATACTCGGGTGTTAGCATTGGTGTCCAGGGCATTGTAAGCCCTCTCTTTAAACGCATGAAGCCTATCAACCCCGATGTATACTTTGTAATGTAGTGTAGCTGTTTTCATCGTGTCGGTATGTCTGTGTTGGCTGATGTTGGAAGTGGGAAGGCTATGGAAGGGGAGTAAGGTATTAAAATGGTAGCCTGTGGGTGGTGTATTAGTAATCCCGCTGGGATTGTCCACCTATGCTTTTGTCATTCTCCCTTGGTCCATGTCTTGATAGCCTGTAATGATTTTTGAGAACTAAAATCGAGAAAGGAAGTTATTAGGGGGGTCTTGTTTCCTCAGAGCCCCTGTCATTATTCGCCCCTGACTAGTGAGCGCGTGTGTGTGTGACTATGTTCCGCTACACCACGCGGACGGTTGGTCTGTTATAGGCTAAGTCCCAATGTGTATCGCGTGTCTGAGTGTCAGATGGCGTGGGCACTTGTCAACATCTTTGAGATATGTCCCTATGGCCCTTCGATAAGTCCGGTGTTAAAGATGTCTATACGTTGCTAAATGTCACAATTGTTTTTGCAGTGCTAAAAAATGTGTGGCATTATGATTGCTTTGCGCTTGTGATTTCACGGTCACTGCCGATATAACAATAGTGTCTGTCGGCAGCAGTGTGGCAATGCGGTGAAACCTGCAAGTCAGTATTTTCGTCATGTTGTGCTTTCATTTGTTTGCGTACGTGACTTTTCGCCAGTATGTGAGTGTTGTCACTGTTCGGTATTCCGGGCGGACCAATGTAGCAATTCGTCCTATTTAGCTAGTACTGTTGTGTGGCCACTATTCCATAAGACTTTTGCCTTACGAAATTTTCATACCTGTGTCTGGGAAATCTATTTTCCATGTCAGGTATAATTGAAATTTATGCACGGTGTTTGGCCGGAGGAAATGTGGTATTCCCTGTTTATGTTCTTGTATGGGCCGATGTCGGTGTGATTGGAAGCCTGGATAGTTGTTTTCCATGGTGTCCAATTTTTACTGGGATTTGGACCCGTGATCTCATGTAATTCTCTGTGTTCTGTGTCTGCATAGTGTTTTTGGGATTGAGGTGTCCTCAGTGTGGTTTTTGCTTGTGTCTCTCGTACCAAAAATACCGTTGGTTAGTTAGTTTTTGGTACGAGTGTGGTGTGTGGTTATGAGTTCGGACCCGGCTTACTGTAAAGACATGGTATGACGATATCTATGCCGTGTATACCATGGCACATGTCCCGTGTATTAGAAATGCGCAGATGAGAATACGCATTCCTGTGAAGAGTTTGTGTATTTTTGAATTCTCCTCGTAGTGTAATTTGGGGAGTTATAAGGTCTTTGGATCTGACGCGAATGATGGCGTTTGTTCCTGTTCACTTGGAGTTGGCTTAGTCCGTCTGTACGCGTGAAGGTCACCCAGTCACGCGGGTCTTATCGCTGACAGCGGTAGTGTTGAATTACAATGGCGTGCGCACTCATTTGTTACTTGTCCTGACCATGCTCATGTTTCCGGCACGTGTATGTGTGAACTTGAGTGTTGTCTCTGTAATTGCGGGTGAGGCTTTCCGCAATGGAAAAGAACCTTTCATTACCTACATTCGTGTCCCCAATTTTTGTGTTAATGTAGCGTGGGTCTAATATATCCCTATTAATGGTACTAAATGTCGTTATGCCCACGTGTCTCCGGGCCGCTAGTCGCGTGTTTTGTGACTAGGTGCCGGAGGTGATTTTGTTGTTTTCCGCTTATGGATATCTGTTAGAGTAACTGTCCCCATCTGTTTTAGATTCCATACTTTCCTATCCTGCAACCATACTGTTTTAGATTCCTTAGTTTCCTATCCTGCAACTGGATAGCTACCCGACCTTACATTCCTGGTATTCAGAAGGTTGCGGGTTTTGAGACCGTCTTTAACCAGAGTAATTGTTTCTCGTGCCATTCTAGGCTGTGTCTCCGGGACAGTTTGGTAGTGTATTACTGTTATGTGGCAATGTAAATTGACTGTGTGTCTTCCAAAAATATGTAGGGTTTCCCAAAGTCTGGGAATTTCACCCTATGGTGTGTTTGCGTTTTAGCTTGCGTGTTGTTATGGAGGTGAAAAAAGTCATGTTATAGGCAGTGTAATGTGTCACGTATGCCTATGGATTAAATACATACAGTTCAACTTGGTCACTTTCCTTTCTCGGGATTAATGAGTGAGGCAAAAAAAATGAGTTATGCCCCGCTCCGAATTAAGAGAGCACTTCTGAAAAAGGTATAAAAAATATATTGTATCTCGCCTGCCCACTGCTTTATGATTATTAAGCGGGTTGCCGGGCGGCGGTAGTCTGTAAAAATTGTGTCGTAAATAATATGAAAAATGTTTAAAAATGAGAAGTGGGACCTGAGTGTACTATCCGCCCATTAGGTGACGTTAGTACGGCAGTACTCTAGTTGCGTCTCAGGGGAATCTACCAACACTTGTCTAGTACACACTGGGAAGGTCATTGCAAGACGTACTTGATACATGTGTATCCACGTCACGAGCAAAGCCAGTGCACTATGGGAGTCGAAACTCCACTCCAAAGCAATTATAACCTTACCTTGGCATTGAATATATAATTTTCAAAAGAAAAATACGTCTTGTCCGTTGAGCCATTATATATTTAAACACAAATTGTGCTAAATGTTCCGGCATAACTCAACAAAATGACAGTGTTTTGCCCCGGTGTGCAATTGGGCTCTTCAGTTGGTTAAAGGACACCTCTCCAAATTTTTGAAAAATAGTTTGCGATTCCTAATTCTTGCCACGGTTATGGCTCTCGCCCGTCACAAGAGAATCTATCAAACTGTGGGACCGGAACATAGAACATTTAGTTATTTCTACTTAGAAAGACCCGCCTTAGCTCTATGCTGTGATTTGATGCTTAAGCTGTGTTCAGAATAGCTCTTTCCGGCCTGAAGCCGCGTGGCTGGCCTGAAGCCGCGTGGCTCGCCTGATTGGCTTCCGCTTGGCTTTGCATATTAAAAACTTTACGTTATCCAAGTTATAGTGTGGCCCAACTATGACCAATAACCATTGATCGCCTGAGAAAAAAAATGCTAGGGGCCAAAAAAAACAAGAAGGATTTAGAATTATGCACTTCTGATTTAGCCATGTTGCACTGCATATACATGAAAAAATGTGCAGTTTGTGTTTGTGAGTCTCTGTGTGTCTATTGTCATATTTCTCCCGTGTAAACGAGCTTACGTGTATGTATAATATTGGTGCAAGTGATATTAGTTTATTTTTGTGTCCCTGGTGGAAGTCGTTATTCCCGTCCGAGCGTCCTTGCTCTGAAAGGTGAACACTTTCGCCCAGTTACTAGGGCATAGGCCCCTGAAATCCACTGAGGTACTCCTTTACTATTTTCCGGCGGAATTTCTAGCAAAGTAAGTCTGGGCCTACTTTCACCGTAATGTATGGCTGTTGGTCTGAGTGTGCCCGTGTTCGAGGGCCTAATTGCGCTCTGCGCTACCCTAGTAGAGTTTACGGGGGTGTATGTATTTTTGCCTGACCGGTCTGATGGGGTAGGTAATAGGACCTTTCTTATGCCCCGTGTACCGTGTGTTAGCGCCTGGTCAGAGTGTGCGGGTGTGTATTGTGCATCCTGAGGGCCTGAAGGCAACACCCTCTTATGCATACGCACCTGGGGTACAGATGCCTGTGCCCGCTTTCGTCCTGGCAAAATTGCCCTTTGGACTAGCGGCAAAGGTCGTTTGATTGCCTGTGTTCGCCCTAGCGATGTAGTGGCGTGTAGTCTGACCGCTTTCTGGCCTATGGCCACGGTAGACTCCTGCCATTGTGTTTGCCCTCTTGTGTAGGTGTATGTAGGCTTAATGTGCTGTAGGGCGGGCTCTACGTCCTCAGCCCATGACGTGGTTACCTCCCGTTGTCTCCCTGTCATGTCATGTGTGTCTGAGGGTCCTGGCTTTAACTCCCTCTCGTTCGTCCGTTCCAAGGGGGTTGGCCTAGGTTCTGCTGCCCGGTTTGGCAAAATTGCCTTCCGAACCGGAGCTAAGGGATGTGTGATGGTGTAACTTTGTCCCCGCAGTGTATTGGAGTCTAACCTGGCCGTCTTCTGGACTGTGGCCACGGTGAACTCCTTCCCATGTGTGGCAGTACGTGGCGAGAGGGACATCCTCGCAAATTGCTGCGTTAGCGTATCTACGCTTATGTCCTCTCCCGGCTGGGCTTGTGGCCCTGCCATGTACTCAAAAATGGCCCTGTTATTCTGGAGTTCACGGTACTCGTCCCAAATTTGGGTGTACTGCCAGTTGAGGCTCATGGCCTGCTCAGCGACTTTTGTGCCATTGGACCCTATGCGTTGGTGTTCCCTGATGAGTGTTTCCCATTGCTGGAACATGAACTCGTGTCGGCAGTGTAGTTGCCAGTGTGCCTTAATGATTTGTGTACGGAGGGTGGGGATTTTTGCCCGGAATCTTGCGATTCTTAGCGCTGCGGAGTGGCCGGACAAGTGCTCTTATGATCCGCATATACTGGGCGTGCAGGAGCTGCTGAAACCTTCTGAGGTAGTCCTGCCTAGTTTCAAAGACTTTGTGCCAGGCAATTAATTCCTGGTACTCCCCAATGCTCCTCAGCACTGCTAGGCGGTATAGGGGGGCCATGCTGAATGAAGTGTATGCGTCTTCTAATAATAAAAAAACTGTGCGTGTTTGGCAGTGTATCTTGTGTCTCTGATACTTTCTGGGGGCTGGGGGGTTGGTGTAACAAAAATTTCCCCTGTGTAGATAGTGCGGAGCAAAAATGATGCTTTCTGTCTGAGAAGAAAAAAAAATTCAGTCCCGCTTGGCTGTATGCGGTACGGTAGGGGTCGTTTCTACTACGAGGGCTCGTTGTGTGAGACCCACCCTTATTGTGCGTAGTAGAGGCGCCTCCACCAATCTGTTTTAGATCCCTTCGTGGGGGGTAGTTATATCTAAAACGGATGTGTTATTGTGTTAATTTATAATGGGGTGCCTAAAAGGGGGTAGCTTCCCGTAGTTGGGTAAGCTGACCAGTGTAGAGTGTTGTTTAGTGTTAGGATGCTAGGGGGTCCTCCTATAAAAGACGTAGGTGTATTTCAGGGGATGAAACTTAGTGTACAGGTCAACGTGCTAGTCTCCCAGCTGATTGGAGATAGTTATATAACCGACGTGCACGCGTCAGCTATGTGGCGGCACGCTGCTTCTGGCAGTCGGGCCGCTACGGGAAATGCAATGATACCTGAGCTAGCAACTGTTTGGCTACTGTATGTCACGTCTAATCGTGACGGGAGTCAGGAAGGACTTTAGGACGTAAAGAGGCGTGTAAACAGTAAGACAAGTGTAGAGTACTGACCAAGTATTTATTGGTCAGTTAATATGAAATTATGAGTCCCTTTTAGGGGAATGTGATGGATCTTATAAGTATAAGTGTACAAGTCTGTGAGGTAGGTCACAAAATATAGGAACTCTGAACACTGCTGACTCACCTGATGATAACGGCTAGGGCCTTCGGCGGACGCACTGTATAACTGGTAATTGAGAGCGCCGTTCTTCTTAAGGTCCTCTTCTTATAGTCTTCGGTGTTGTGCTGTCAGCATTCCGCTGGCAGAGATGCCCCAGTTAATTATGTGTAGCTGTTTGTGGTGTGATGCAAGTATTTGGCAAGCTTTCCAGGCTGGTTAGCTGCCCTTGCGGTGTTAAAGATGTTGTTCTGGACTTACGAGATTTGCCAGTTAGGGGTGGTTTAAATAGATGAGGGGGGATGGCCTCCAGGGGGTGCAGACCCCTGGGGGACTGTACAATATGAGTTAGTAGTTAGTTTTAGTTATAGTTCACATTTCATTATCATCTTCACGATCACCCAAACCATTAGGGGTCGATAACCTAGATGTTAGGCCTTTTTAAACAACAATTATCATCTTCATCATCTTTGTGACGTATTGAAGGCACAATTGTGTCTGGCTAAGAACAATGAAGGTCGTGAGAAAATGACGCCTACATATAAGTACATATAAGTAACGTAACATTAAAATTCGTTTCCTGAATATTTTACATAATTTGACATTTCCCCATCTTCCCCTTCATAATTATATCAATGATACTACAATGACGCGTCGGACGTTGTAGTTGTTGTTGATTTATTCGGGGCTTTGCGACATCTTTGGTCATGTACTCCCGTGTATTTGGGTGTGTGGAATCTAATTCATAACCGATGTGAGGAGCCTATTTCCAAAAGTCGACATCTGACATTTTTTACAAAAATTAGATTTTTTGATTTCATATTCCTCTTGGAGAAACGCATCAAATGGATGGTGGAAGATGTTCCAAAACACGATATTTGTGGTTAAAAATCAATATTAAAGTTTGACTTTATTTCCAAATCTCGACATCTGCTATGTTGAGTTATTTCCATAATCCGACATCTGCACTTCGTTCCTAAATCCGACATTTTGCATAAGAAAGTTGATGCAACTTCCAAAGTGTGTTCCAATACTCGACATTCCTGTTGCTTTACTTCGAGGCAGTGTTTCCCGCGAACTTTTGATTGTAGTACTTAGCAATGTCCGCGCCAAATAACTTCTTTCTAAGTGTTCCCGCCAAGTTTGTTCTAACGTGGCAATGCACTGTTTCAACGCAGTATTTGTTGCCTATAGATAAACGAGGAGGAGATACTCGTAGCAAGTACAGTGAAAATAAAAGACTAGCTATGAGCATTTTCATAGAGAAATTAAATGATGTTAGTGAATTACACTATTGTAGAGGACAAGTCAAGGTCACCGGTATTTATCAAGTGAGCTGAATATTAGTAAATTGTGGAGAAGTTACAACCAGTCAGTATCAACTGAGGTACGAGTTAAGGCAGCTTACTTTAGGCATTATTTCTGTCGGACATATAATATTGGATTTGGCACTCCAGCGACTGATGCTTGCTCAAAATGTTTGTTGCTAGCACTGCAATATTCCTCAAGAAAAGAATAATATAATAACCGAGTTAAAAGTACATAAATTAAGAGCACAAGCGTTTTATGATGTTCTACGTAATCAGGAAGATAATTAACTGATATTAAGTTTCGATTGCCAGAAAAATGTACCACTTCCAAAATTTCCAGATCAAGCCACGTATTACTCCAGACAATTGTATATGTACAATTTTACAATCTGTGTAGGAACATCGCGAGAGCGTCAAACTACACGAAACACCTTTATATACCAGTGGCTGGAATCTTCTCGTCCAAAAGGATCTAACGAAATAGCTTCCTGTGTTTATGACAGACTTAATCATCTTGATCTTACAGGTATCACAAAAGTTAATTTGGTTTCTGACGGCTGTGGGGGGTCAAAATTAAAATAGTATCATGATTGGAATGATTTCCTATTGTCTGTATAATGATTCCCCTGCTTAAGTTAAAGAAGTGGAGATGGTATTTCCCGTTGTAGGACACTCCTTCATACCCCCAGACCGAGTCTTCGGGAGAATTGTAAAGGAGATTAAAGTGTGAGACACTATTGTAAAACCAGACACCTACACTCAAATTGTCATGCAGTTTGGCACAGTGAACATGCTACGTGTTGATTGTCCGCTGTATGACTGGAAAGGTAGCGTCCAATCTTCCTTTAAAGCACCAGGGTCATGGCATTTCAGAATTCCAACCTGCAAGAGATTCGTGTTTAGGAAAGTAAAATCCTCTACTTTTCTTCGTGGAGAGCAAAATTATAGGAGGGACTTAACTGATTTTAAAGGGATAACTAAAACGGTAAAAACGGTAACTTTCGAGAAAGTTCAGTTGCCTCTTGGAGTAGCCGTCAAAGAAGACAAGATAAATGATGTTAAAAAAACTACTAACACTACACTACGGGGTAGAGTGGAAAAATAATGAAGAACTTCAATATTATAAGAAAGTCATGGATCCAGAAAACGTGACAGTTGATGAGGAAGACGATCTTGTTTGTGAACCCCAGGAGGAGGATGACGACTTGAGAATCTAATCTATTTGACTTATTGCTCCTTGTGTATTATTTTGTTGCTGCATACTATTTTTTATCTAATTTGCTGGAAACTTGTGTTCACTGTAAATTTTGTGTATATTAAATTAGGAGTGCATAACAACATTGTGTGGCTTAAAATGCTTGTTAAGCAAAATCCATGTTTTGTTCCAAAACTCGTCATATGCTAGAAGTTCGTTCCAAAATACGATTTTCCATTAACGTACTTCCAAAATCCGACATCTGCGAATTTTAATGCTAAATATCTCCTAAACGCATTGCTGAATCTACCTCTGGACCTATTTTTTATGTTTATGTAAAGTTTATGTTAGAGTTTGTACCAAGAATAATATAACATTTCCTGAATTTTACCGTTCAAGCGTTTTTTTCGTTTTTCTCAATAACTTAAAAAATGCACATGTCGACTTTTGGAAATAGGCTCCTCATGTAATTGTGATAGGTTTAATAGTGTTGTGCATTTGTTATTGGGTTTAGGATTCGTCATTTGTCTGGATTAGAAGTAGGCAACCACTGAAAACCAGTGTTAGGATGGCTGACTTGGAAATCAGGGAGCGTGATGGTCCAGTAGTCAAGCTGGTTGTCTCTCTCTAAGGCGGCTCGGGTTTAATTCCCGGCGAATGCATGTGAGTGTTTCGAAATGAAATATCACGTCCTGTGGTTGGGATTTCAAGACAAACGAAGGTCCCGTGGCTCATGATCGCGAGAATAACGGTCATGTAAAACCGAAAGCTTCTTTCGTTTTCATAGGTGGGAATCCAACCCGCCTCTTCTCAGTTTTGCATCACGAATATGCGTGTACCCCGAACCAGCCCTGAGACCAGAATTAAATTTCTTGGCAGAGCTGGGAATCGAACCCGGAAATCTAGGGCGAGAGCGGCTACACCACGAGGTGAACACAATTAGAAAATCAACTGCTCCTAAATATTCAGTGTTTGTGTTTTTGTTGTTGTTTCATTTGAGGGAGCTTGGGCACTGTGGTCATTTAGCCCCGTGCTTTTTGGTGTATGTGCAAACGGGTAAATAAATAACTAAATGAATTTAATTTGTCAGATAAACTGTGTTATTTTCGTGTCGGTAGTAGTGATTGCATTTGTAATTCAAGTAATAATCATAATATTGTATGGCCTCGGGTGCAAGCTCTGTTTTTGACACCCAGAGGGCAGCTTGCATGTCGAATGTTGTTGTTCCTTGAAGCGCTATGAAAGTCAAGCAGGTTAGATATCTAAGCTCCTTGACACTATAGCGCTTTCTAGTAGAGAAAGGAAGAATATTTTTAGTGTTGGCGGAAAATCCCAAGATTAATTTTGCCATTAAGAACACCGCCTACTGAATTCAAATGGGTTATTTTTCATGCCAATAACGTATGACAGGCATGTCGTAATTTGTGTCGCCTTTCAAAAATCACTTATCATGGCCAGGAGCGAACCTGCAAGCTTGGGGGGGGGGGGGTTGGTAGTCCGACACGATAACCACCCACCCACCGAGACAAGCTGAGAGGATTGGGAGGAGGCGGCCATTAGGAACCACCCTGATGTCTGCCTCCCATAGAAATGGTAAACCACTTCCAGGATTGCTGATGTAGGAATCTCAGGTTTCCCTCACGAGGGACCAGTTTTTACGTATTAATCAGGTTGGCTACTAATAGGCTATGACGTGTGAATTATTCTGAATGTGCCATCAGATTAATACAAGATGTAATGTGTAAGTGTTATTTATTCTTCCTTTTCTAGTTAGATGTTGTCATTTATTCTGTTGGTTTCTTGTGAGAGTGTTTGAACGCTCACCAAGCACCATTTCTAATCGGTCGGAGCTGAAATGAATTAAGTCAGTTTTCATTACTTTTCCATGTCATCTATGTTGTGAAGCAACTATTCAGGTTATATTTGTGTTAGCGGAGTATTAATTTTAATTTAATAAACATATTTTTCTAATCAATATCGCTAACGTCACTTCCGTAGCGTAGCGGTCAGCGTGGTTAGCCGCCCCGGAGGTCCTGGGTTCGATTCCCGGCACTGCCACGAAATTTGAAATGTGGTATGAGGACTGGCACGGTGTCTCCTCAGCCTCGGGTGGTCCAAATGAGTAGAGGGGATTCGATTTCCACCTCAGCCATCCTCGAAGTGGTTTTCCGTGGTTTTCCACTTCGTCTTCGGGCAAATGCCGGGATGGTCTCTACTGTAAGGCCACGGTTGCCTCCTTCCCTCTTCGT
This sequence comes from Meconema thalassinum, assembly GCA_946902985.2. Taxonomy (NCBI): domain Eukaryota; kingdom Metazoa; phylum Arthropoda; class Insecta; order Orthoptera; family Tettigoniidae; genus Meconema; species Meconema thalassinum. Next base: position 394,279,085 of record OX336393.1, on the reverse strand, counting down.
TGCCTATCCATCCTAACCTTCCATTCCCTTCCCTCATGAGGCCCCTGTTCGCTTTGCAGGTGAGGCCACCTGGGCGAGGTGCCAATCTCACCTCACCAGTTGTATCAACTCCGATTAGATGTTCCCAGCTCTAGGACACTGCCTGAAAAAATGGCGGTAGGGGTGAGTTCCCTCGCTGAGTCCGTGGGAGCCACCACCCCGGAGGGTAAACTCGATAAAAAAAAATCGCTAAGGTTGTTTAATGCCTTCTAGCTCCATGGTCACTTAAGTGTGACATAAATCCATCCAGAATGAATATTTCACATGATATTTTATTTTAAAATGCATTTGTAACATAAAGGCCACCTGAATCCTGTACAAATGTAATTTACTATAGCACTGTAACACGCGGGAATCTTGCAGTGCGGCCAACATCAAGCACGGAATAAGGTGCTGAAAGGCAGCATGTCATTGACTTAATAGCTTGCCACGGTGGGTGAGTGGATTGCGTGTCGGTCTACTAACCCCAAGATTGCAGGTTCGCTCCTAGCCGTGGTAAGTGATTTTTGAAAGGCGGAAAAAATACGATACGCATGTCAAACAACCCATTTGAATTCAATAGGCCGAGTTCATAATGGCAAAATTAATCTCGGGAGTTTCCGCCAACACAAAGTTCCTCATTTCTCTACTAGAAAGCGCTATAATGTTCAAGGAGCTTAGATATCTATTATCTAACTTCCTTGACTTTCATAGTGATTCAAGGAACAACGAAATTCGACATGCAAGCTACCCTCTGGGTGTCAAATTACAAAGCTTGCACCAGGCACCCGAGGCCATGCGATATTATTATTTATTGACTTCATGCTTTTCTTCTTATCTCGCACGACATTTGGCAGCGGTTTCTGGCTTAAACCCACAAAACAAATTGCTTTGTGATGGATTTTGCCTTGCCAGTGAGATTCCCTGCTTTTTCTCCTGCTCTATGAAAATGTTTTGTGTGTAGCTTAAACAAAAGACTGACTTAATTCTTTCCTATGCCGTTCCAAGGCCCTTGTGTTAATACTTCCGAGTACTAATTCTACACAAAAATGACCATTTTTGACTTAATGCCTTCCAGCTCCGACCGACGGTATTGAACTTCTTTCATTAGTGATTGTTTTGTGTCAGAGACATCAATCCTCCGGGATGGTCGAACTCCGTTAATTAGGTTAAACCCAAACAGTCCTTTCAGCTCACGCTAATGGTTTTGGGAAGAGAGTGGGGGTAGGTAACCTCCCCTGTAATTTTGGCTAAGCCATGAGTGACTGACAGCTACATACACCTGGACCCGCTGGAGTTTCCGTAGATACCATAATCAGTGCATCTAACATGTTATCCATGTATAGTCAGAGAAGTGCACGATTGAGAGTTAGACTATAGGAAACTATAAATGTTGTAAGTTTAAGTTGTCACCACGGGGCCAAAAGTGGAGGTGTTCCAACAAGGAATTCATTTACGAATGCACCTTATTTTGTAGCCGAATACATACTGTATAAGCATTTTAGTTCCCACGATATCGTTTTAAAGCTCATAGTGCAGGCTATAACTTGCATGTTGATGAAGCCACAACATTAAAATTAAAATGTGTAGATCTGAATGGTAACTGTGAAACACAAAGAAAATAACCGAAACTTATCTTTATCAAGTGCAAGGCTGAAGAAAACCAGGAAACTGGAATAATACCAAACGTCGCTAATGAGGAGTATCGAAGGTGTCGTGCCGGATGCGACCGTGCCGGTTGCGACCCGTGCCGCATGCGACCCACCAATTTGCCATAGTGCCACTAGCGACCCAAGCACTGATGTATCGGTGGAATCTGGGAATTTCTAACACATCTTTCTGGGGGAGGAGGGTTTACCCCGTCATGTAGACTGATTGGAAGACACTATGAGCCCTTATTTATCTTGTGACTTGCAACCAGTCAACTTCTGTGTTAAGTTTGCTTTACAAGGAAAGCCATATTTAGTAAAAATGTAGACTTTCACGACCGAAACAGAGATTCCTAAGCCATATTTAGTGTTTGGATTGTTTTATACCGTACAAATACAAACCGATATAAAATAAGTACATTCATTTACGCATTTCACAGTCCACAGGCCATTTGGTACCGGTATATAATTATTACAACGCCACCAAGAACGCAATTTTTCAACCACCCCGAGCCGAGAAAAAGTTACCTTACAAAAGTGATAACTTTGTTCCTTGGACACACAACTTTTTGAAATTATTAAACCAGTTATAAAACATTTCAATGTACATTGTGTTAAAACTTGGATTCGATCTGATGACGGGTGTTAGTGAAACTAATTCTTATAGGTGACGCATGGTTGAAGCACGCTTAAAGACGGGCACGCTTTTGCCTATATTGCTGCTGTGATAAAAATAAAAATAAAATATAAATAAAAAACTCCAAACTTACATGACTTAACATAAAATATAACGACAAAAATGATGATATTATTGGATTTTATGTAGACCAATTGGTTACTTCACAAACAACTTTCAAACTCGAGTGTACATAATATTTTGGTCGACAGTAGGAGTAAATTAAGTTAAAACGGCGCACCGCAAAAATTCTTCTCTCGAACAATGGGTCGCATGGGGCACTGTAAGCTACTAGCACGATTTTTGGTGGGTCGCATCTGGCACGGTCGCACCCGTCACGTAACCGTATCGAATACGTCTTTGAGATAACAAGAGTAGATAGTGGCGAACACCGTAAAGATCAGGGCAGGTTGACACATTCCAAAATATATTTATCTTGACGTCCAGTTTGGAGCGGGGGGCAGTGAAACACGCCTCAGGCAACTTCCCCTGTTAGGAATTTCCTAATTGACCTCCATGGAGAGAACTCATTAGCGGAGCTCGGTATCACCCCAATCCTCAAGTTAAAACTTGAGTCACTATGGTGACTGTATGTACCTATCAATCTTGTCTAAGCGGCTTCGGTGGCGTAGTTGGTAGCATGCTGAGCTTCTATGCCCAAGATCGCGGGTTTAAACCCGGCCGAAGTCGTCGGATTTTTTGAGAACGTTAAAAATCCCTAACTATGTCTTCCTTCGGAGAGGAAGAAAAGCCGGCGGTCCCATCTCATAGATTTATGGCATGTTAAAAAACCTTCCACTAATTACACCTGTGCGAAGCTAAATTAAACATTTGACTAACCACGGCCGACTGAATGCGAGCTGCGCTCTATACCGGCCTTGACGATCCCAGTTTGAGCCCATGCATAACGTGTAATTGGAAAATTTCTACTCGTCGCCGATAGAGCGCACTCCCATCCCATTCTAGGCGCGAAAATAAACATCTGTACAGTACGTTTATTAAATGAGTAATCTCGAGAACCACTGGACGGATTTTGATGCGGCTTTCACCATTCTGTAAAGGTAATCTCGAGGAAGATTTCTGTAGAAAATAATTTATTTATGATCAAAGGGAGCCAAGCAGTAACGATTTCAGTGAAAAGGTCGAAAAAAGAGCCTGGCGTCCGTGCGCTTTTTAAGCTTACGCTGGGCAAACCGTTAAAATATCAATATACTATGAGTGTAAGAATTTTCAGCGTGAGAAATTCTACAAAAAGTCCGTTAGTGCATATCTCTATCTTCGATATATCGCCCACTATAAGTGTTTTTAGTTTGGACGGAAGGGGTATTTGTGTCTCACGCACCTCGCCATTCTGAAATTACGCCTGACAAGAATTCTTTGCACATTCATAACTGTTCCCGGGCGAAGCCGGGGCGGGTTGCTAGTGACACTATATAATTATTGTCATTATAATTTCCGCAATATCAAAATTAAAATTATATCACAAAATAAAATAGCGTGCTAATAAATCTAAGAGAAATTAGACATTCCTTGCACCTTCTTCGGGTACAAGGACACATTTCGAGCACCGTCTCATCAAAAGGAAAGAGGATGAAAATTATAGCCGAGAATAAGTAGCCGCCAATCGAGTGTTGTGTTTTGTGCTAAGAGGTCTTTCGACAAATTATCAGATACCTTTTCACGAAGCAGCTGTCAGGACGGGTCTTACATAAACTCCTGCTGGACGTTATTGTCGAGGTTGAACAATGCGGTCTCATAATTTTTAGAATTGTCTCTGATAATCACAAAACGAACACTACAATGATGAGGCATTTAGGGGGAGGGAGTTGGCAACCAATGGTCAATCACCCATACGACGAGACTAAGAAGTTATTCCTTAGTTTTGATCAGTGCCACATTCTAAAAAAAACATTACAACGCAGTTTATGTAACGAGAGATGACTGATGGTACTGGAATAATTTCAGGGAAATACTTGCCATTACTATACAAAATGCAAAAGGGCGAGATCGTCAAACCTGTAAGACACCTCACTAAAAAACCCATCGAACCCACTAAATTTAAAAAAAAAAAACGAATCTTCGGCGTGCCAAGGAAGTGTTCTCATCAGAAGTTATTGGTGCCATTAGTACACTAAAAGAAAATGTAGGCATGCACCCGGAAGCGTACACGTTCATGGACCCAGAAGCAACCATAATTTTTATGAAACACGTTAATAAATGGTTCGCTATGCTTTATGTAAGCATCACATATCATCATATTCAGTCTAGAAATCCAGATAATGGGCATTTGTTCTCATTAAATGACAGTCGCCTAAACTGGCTAGAGGAATACTTTCTTTCTTACCTTGAAACTTTGAAAGCTGCTAGTAACGCTGCTAGAAAGGACTTCCTGACTTCTGAGATTTACGAAGCTATGCAATTAATAACGGATTCAACTGCCCAGTGCATAAGGTATCTTCTAAAAATGGGTAGAGGAAAATCGCCAAATAAGGGGAGTTTTTGTTATAGGGCTCACATTAGTCATAAGAAGGAACGGAATAATTTTGGTTTTATCACCAATGTAAACCTCAGGCGATATACTGTGTATATTACAAATATGGGCACGTTTGATGTTGTAATACCCTCTGATATTATTGTTAACTTTAAAAGTGCACTTTCCCCATATTAGGCAACCGGGTTTCGTAATATGGGGAGGTGAGAATCCTCACGGTTTTTATTTATAATAGGTACCCTGAATAATATACCCTACCAATTAAAGCATTAATTCTGACAATGTAATGAAATCATGAACATAAATTGTACAAAAATACAAAAATGAACATTTTAAGTTAATAACAGTCGTAGTTCCCTGTTTCCGAACTTCCAAACCGCTCAGCAGTAAAATGCATAAACTTTAATGAAAACCGAGTGATTCTGATCGAATTCAACTGTACGAGGTGCAAGATATGTCTAATTTCTCTTAGATTTATTAGCACGCTATTTTTTATTCTGTGATATAATTTGCATTTTGATATTGCGGGAATTATATTGATAATATATACAGTAGTGTCACTAGCAATCCGCCCCGGCTTCGCCCGGGAACAGTTATGAATGTGCAAGGAATTCCTGTCAGACGTAATTTAAGAATGGCGAGTGCATAAGACACAAAACCGCCTCCCGTCCAAACTAAAAACACTTATAGTGAGCGATGTATCGATATTGAGATATGCTCTCGCGGACTTTTTTGTAGAATTTTTCATGCTGAACAATTCTTACACTCATAGTATATTGATATTTTTAACGGTTTGTCCAGCGTAAGCTTAAAAAGCGCACGGACGTCAAGTTCTTTTTTCGACCCATTCACTAAAATCTGAAATCGTTACTGCTTGGCTCCCTTTGATCATAAATAAATTATTTTCTACGGAAATCTTCCTCGATATTACCTTTACAGAATGGTGAAAGCCGCATCAAAATCCATCCAGTGGTTCTCGAGATTACCCGTGACATCCAAGAATCGTGGACTTAGTTTTACACTAAGTAGAGAAAAGTCTTTGTCGTGCAATGCTCGGTCAACAGCGCTGTGTGAGAAGTTGAGTAACTAACAAGATTTCATGTAAAAGGTCTCTTTTTCTAGGCCGGTTGTGGAGAACGCAGCTCGCATTCAGTCGGCCGTGGACTAACGTTCTTAGGTTCCTACGTTCGTCGTCAAGAGCCGACTGCGTTAGCATCTGGTAACTAATTTCTGAACTAGTTGGTCGTTGACGGTGGCGTTTGGCGGCAAAAGTAGGAACTACTTGAAAATTGATCGTCTGAAGACCTTACTTGAATTAAAACAGACTAGCAGACCCATGCGAGAAATGTCGCATGTTCATAAACCTCACTTTCCCCAATAGGTTTATAATAAGATACTTATGGAGAAAGGTTGTTATGTTTTTATTTGAACCAAATGGTTATAGAACACTATTTATGTTTCAGGCGTCCCTACGGCCAAAATGCGAACTGAACAGCAATGGTGTCACGTATTTTCCTACAGCATCAGTATTAGGATATCCCACACTTTAAAAATTGATTTTTATGAAATGAGAATGCAATTCGTCACTGCTAATGTCATTTGTGTACTGAGTCCATTGATTGACAGGTTAGCCGTAACACTCACCGGTTATTCGATATTTATGAAATTATACGATGTGAGTACTCATTCCTTTAAATTACAGCTTCTGAAATCCTTGCAAAATGATAAAGGAAAGACCTCAGAATGTTAGAATGACATGAAACAGGCGTCACAGCGGCCAAAATGTGAAGTGGACAGCAATTATGGAGCGTATCTTTTTGTAGCAACAGTATCAGCAAATCGCACACTTCGTACAGTTCTTTAAAGTAATTTTTTAAAGAAATTATAGATATTTATGAGATTAGAGTGCAATGCGTCACTGGTAATGTATATTCTCTTTCATTTGAATGCTCATTTATCACGATCGGTCGCCGAAGGAGGGATCTATACAACTGAAATAATATATATGCTGATACACACACTAATACAGTCATCACAATTAACACCGGTTATCAGACAGATTCTACACACACCCAAAGTACTCGGGCCTACATGACCACGTTGTCGCAGCCCATAAACTGAGGAACCAACCAACCAATCTTGGCTAAAGTGGAAAATAAATTAAATAGCTTAAATAAACAAAATGTAAGTGATAGAAGCCATTCTTCACTGTTGCCAATTTCTATACCAGTCGGTCAATATAAATTGTAGCTTGCCACGGTGGGTGAGTGGATATCGTGTCGGTCTACTAACCCCAAGATTGCAGGTTCGCCCCTGACCGTGGTAAGTGATTTTTGAAAGGCGACAAAAATACGATACGCATGTCACACGATGTTGGCATGTCAAAGAACCCATTTGAATTCAGTAGGCCGAGTTCATAATGGCAAAATTAATCTCGGGAGTTTCCGCCAACACAAAGTTCCTCATTTCTCTACTAGATAGCGCTATAGTGTTTAAAGAGCTTAGATATCTAACATCAAACCTCCTTGACTTTCATAGTCAAGGAACAACGAAATTCGACATGCAAGCTACCCTCTGGGTTTCAAATAGTAAAGCTTGCACCAGGCACCCCAGGCCATACGATATTATTGTTATTATTATTATTATTATTATTAACATAAATTGTGCTTAATTACATTATTCGGGTAAACAAGTGTTTATATGAGTCGTCCAGTTGCAAAGCTCGTTTAATCCACTTGTGGATAAGAATCATGTCGTAATAGTACATTATGCAACGAGCCTATAATGGCTATAATTAAGACACGAGTATTTTTTATAAAACGAGCGTATGCGAGTTTTATAATTTCCATACGAGTGTCTTAATTACCATTATAGGCGAGTTGCATACGACTGTTTATGTTCGACGATAATTACAACTTTATTATATGTTTTAACATAAATATTCATAAATATCTGTTGAGATTGTCACTAGAATTTTGTGATCGGGTGCTGCGCAGGGTAGGATATCTCTGATGTCCAAGCTCACTGACCAACCGACGCATGCGCTCTGTGAGCTTCAATGCCGTATGTGCAGATTGAGCATCAGTATTCAGTAAAAATGTCACCGAAATCGTTTGAATACAACCCGCTGTGTAGAAATTGGATTTAAGGATATTAAGGTACAGTGTCTCATATTCACCAGTTTATTTACGAGAACATTATGGACGGTGCACTTTCGGTAATTTATATAGACATGTTGGATTTTGAGCGCACGCGTTAAGGTATCGTTACCTAATTGGTTAATTGGTCAATGAACGAGCTCTGATTGGCTGGAGAAACTGTATCATAATGAAAAAGAGTGTTATAATGACCATCATTATGATACAGTTTCTTGACACATAATAGTGGGGGTCGAACATAAAATTATTTATTTAATTAGTTTATTTTATTTTATTTTACTATTTTTATTTTGTTTTATTTTGTTTAATTTTATTATATTTTTTTGTATTTTATTTTATTTCGTTTCATTTTGTTTTAAATTGTTTTATTTAATTTATTTTTATTTTGTTTTTATTTTGTTTTGTTTTATTTTATTTTGTTATGTTTTATTTTGATTTTCCAGAAAACAAAAATAAAACCACGAAGCAAAAAGCAAAATTCAAAAACAAAAGCAAAAGCAGAAAACAAAAAACAAGAAACACAAAGCAAAATTCAAAAAAGCAAAGGCAGAAAGCAAACACAAAACCAAAACCAAGAAAGAAAAGCAAAACGTAAAATTCAAAAACAAAAGCACAAAGCAAACAGAACAAGAAGTTCCGTGACGAATTAAAAAGAGCCTACTTTTCTTAAAATTTAAGATTCATGCCAATGATTAATCTATATGAATCTATCTAGAATAATGACGAAATTAAGTTGCTAATATCGAAATTTCTAATTAGTTCGAAATACTGTATACCTGGCATAATGTAGCCTAATAGAAGACTACAGTTGGCAGCCCTGGTGACTGAATATATTCTTAGTTCCATCTCTTAAGGTACAGAATACTAAATTTGGTTGAAGTCCAATGAATATCATGGACGTTACATGCAGTTAAACATTGGATCTAACAGCACGCGTAAAATCATGTTGGCAACAATGTCATGCATGCAATGATCAGAAATAATCTGTAATAATATGATCTATTGTTGTTCCAATTTTGAATGAAATCCATTAGTTAGTATAGAAGTTACATGCATTTTAAAATTTGACCTATCAGCAGGCTTAGAATCATGTTGGCAGCACTGGCGTAGTCCTATATTAGTTACTCCAAATTCATCTATAATGCCAGGTACTATACGTGTGCAAAGTTTAGAGCTATTGGCTTGCATACATCCTGATATATTGATATTAGGGTAACAAAAATAGAGACAGTATTTATTAACAGTTGGCAGCCCTGGGTACTCTTAAGAATCGGCATATTCATATATGTTATGGTACACATAGCTCACACAAAATTGGGTTGAAATCCAAATGATAGTATGGAAGTTACATGTATTTAAAGTTGGACCTCTCAGCAGGCTTAGAATCATGTTGGTAGCACTGACGTATATAAGTTACTCCAAATTAATATAGAATGTCAGGTACTATACGTGTGCATAGTTTAAAGCTGTCGGCTTGCATACTTTCTGATATATTGGTATTTGGATAAAAGAAATTAAGAGCGTTTATTAACAGTTGGCAGCCCTGGTGGGTCTTAAGAATACGCTCAGTCATATCTGGTTATGTACACATACAACATACGAAATTTGGTTGAATTCCAATTGATAGTGTAGAAGTTATATGCATTTAAAAATTGGTCCTATCAGCAGGCTTATAATCATTTTGGCAACACTGCCATGTATGGTCTCCTGGTAATTAAACTGCTATATTATTATCTATAAGTGTGTCAATTTTGAAATAGCTCCCATTCATACCTGCCATGATATCCAACATGGAGCTCAAATTTCAATTGCGATTTTTTAGCAGTTGGTAGCACTGACATCATTTTCAAATATGGCCGTGAGATATTCCGGTATAGATCTTTACTCCTACCAAATTTTGTTTCGATTGCTCCAGCCGTTTAGGAGTTGATAGGGGGACACACACACACAGCCAGACAGACAGACAGACAGAAGGACAGACAGACAGACAGACAGACACACATTTGCCCGATCTCATAAGTCTACTTTTTCCTCATTTTTGCAAAATGTGAAAAGTAGGCTAAAAAAGTAGAAAACAACAAACGCTAAAGATACGTGAGGCAAAGTCCAGAGAAACGTTTCTCATAAAAATGATTCTTATTCACAAGTGGATTAAACGAGTTTCGCAATTGGACGACTCATGTCCTAACCTGAACAAATAATTAAGAGAAGATGACTCTCTTGTATCTACCCAGCCCCCACCATTGTTGTACACACCAATTGTTTCATCTCTACCACGCCCTACATCCGAGGCAATCATATTCTAACCTTGGTCTACCCCTAAAGTTCTTGTCTTCGACCCTTCCTTCCGTAACTAGGTTTGCTATTCCCGGGTGTCGTAAATTATATCCTACCAACCTATCACTTCTCTTCATTAGCAGTCGCCAGAAACATCTCTCCTCTCCCACTCGTCTTAATACCTCTTCATTTGTTACTCTATCCATCTAATCTTCATCATTCTCCTGTAACACCACATTTCAAACGCTTCAATTCAGCTGTTCCAACAGTTCAAGTTTTACTTCCATAGAGCGCCACGCTCCAGACAAAGGCTTTCAAAAATGACTTTCTAATACCTAAATCTATATTCGATATCAACAGATTATTCTCTGTAAAAATGGTTTATTTGCCAGTGCTAACCTACCGTACTTTTTATATAGTTAGTTAATTATTGTTGTTTTAAGGGGCGGAACTACGAGGTCATTTGCCCCTCTTAACACAGATTAAAGAATACAAATTTGGAATTGAATTTAAAATTTAGAGGTGGACACCTAAATTTAAAAAGACAAAAGAATAATTAAACAATTATAAATAAATAAAAAATATAGAAATAAAAATTACGGAAAATCAAAATAATATCATTCAAGAACGAACAAGTCGTTGAGTCAATTTATACTGGAAAATTTAGATTGTTGACCCCTTTTTATATCGTCTTTGTTTCGTCCATCACTGGTTATTTTGCTTGAACGGTAGCAAAAGTCTCTTACTTCCTTTATTTTTCCACCTGCCAATTTGGCTGCAATCCATTATTTTTGTTTTACATAGATTTTCATCGAGCCTCCGTGGCTCCGGCGGCAGCACGCCGGCCCTCACCGCTGGGTCCGTGGTTCAAATCCCGGCCAATCCATGTGAGATCTGTGCTGGACAAAACGGAGGCAGACAGGTTTTTCTCCGGGTACTCCGGTTTTCCCTGTCAAAATTTTATTCCAGCAACACTCTCCACTATCATTTCATTCCATCTGTCATTCATTTAATCATTGCCCCAGAGGAGTGCGTCAGGCCTCGGCAGCCGGCATTGTTCATATCCTCGCCGCTAGATGGGGGCTTCATTCATTCCATTCCTGACCCGGTCGGAGACTGGAAGCAGGCTGTGGATTTTCATTTTTCACATAGATTTTCATCATGAATTCATTCCTCAAGACGGAATCCATGCCATTTAAAATTACATTCAAATCCTCCGGTGAATCGGCTAAGATGACGATGTAATCAGGAAATCCCAGTGTTAAATGATTTCTTCTTCAAACCTTACTCCTACTTTAATTTTTTCTCTAATTTCCTTCATTGAAAAGTGTGGGTGATAAGTAGAGCCCTGCGCGGATAAGCAAAACGTTATCCGCATCCGCCCCGCATCCGCACGACTGTTATCCGTATCCGCCCCGCATCCTTCCCGCATCCGCACGACTGTTATCCGCATCCGCCCCGCATCCGCACGACATTTTTCCGCATTCGCAAGTTTGTTTTCCGAATCTACTGGCATTACAATAATATTTTAAAGCATTCTACAATAAACCAAGGCCGGTATTCGTGGCAGTATTAAAGGAGCCGGGACGGCCTCAAAGACCGGGCAGCGCTTAGTTAGTTAGTTATTGTTGTTTCAAGGGGCGGAACTACGAAGTCATCTGCCCCGGGCAGCGCTTCTATGAATGGCAATTGATCCACTCGTTGCGAGGAATGTTCCACGGTCTTTAATAGTTGTAGACCCACCTCATTCAATAACATTCATCTTATTTAGATTTGGCAACATCTCACAAACACACATCGCACTGACTTCACTCAGCACATAGGAACAGGGGGGAGAAAGGGAAAAACCAGTGTCGTTGAGATAACAACCCATTTCAGTCGACCACACCTGGAGTAAGAGTGAACACGAAACTGCTCGTAGCTCCAGCGAGGAACACAACCAGGTAAGTAGTAGCCTGTAATATTACAGTTTAACCATAGTTGATTTTTTACAACCATATAGTCGCTCCAAATATACAAACTCCGGATTTCTATCACCATTTAGCATTTCACCTAACATTATATAGACTATACTGCATTTACACCAAAAGTTACAGTACCAATACTGCAACTAAATAATTGTACATATTGTAAATATTTTCACCTGTATTTGCAAACATTGATTTTATAGCCTAAGTGTAATGGATCTGATGATCATCGCTTGACGATCGAAACTGGTTATCATAGTGTATTTATTAATCTCATGTAATTTATTTCAGGATTAGGGCATAACCCAGATCTTTCGGATAAATTCGTGTTGACCGACTGAAAAGCACTATACTCTTATATTTTAAAGCATAAATTACTAAAGTGACATATTTTGACATTTGAGGAAAAAGTCGTTCCCCTAGGCCATGTATGCCATGTGCTATGGTTAAAATGAATGTTATACAGCAACAATTGCAACCCTTTCCTGTTCAGAGGGTTAATTATGCTTAATGACAAAATTTGAATGAGATTAACTTAAATCATCTTCTTACATTATTTTGTCATGAAAAGAACATTACGGCAAAATATGACATGTCATAAACATCCGGGTTCTAATAATGATATTAAACAAGTTCAGATTGTATTCTAAAAACTATCCGCAAATTTTCTCCAAACATTATCCGCAGCTTATCCGCTATCCGCCCAACCATGTAAACTAAATCCGCATGGCGAAAGATTTTTCGCATATCCGCGGGTTTATCCGTGAATATCCGCATCCGCGCAGGACTTTAGTGATAAGTTGCAGCCTTGCCTTACACATTTCGGAATACCAGCTTCTCTCAACATATTCAAGATGTTGTTGTGAAAACTCCCAATCTCATACCATCAGGATGCCTCTAGAGGCTTCCCCTGACACCCCTGGGAACTGCACAGTTTGAAATCCTCTGAAGTTTGGAACCTAAAGGCCCTGTAGTTATATAGTCTCGCCATGAACAAAGGCCAACCTGTCATCAAATGTTTGAAAGGCATTAGATAAAATGAATGTCAAACGCATTGATCTGTGTGAGGCGCTTGATGTCAGGTAGGAGCTTTCTCCGTTGAGTCAGAATATTAGTGGATGGAAGTGATAATACCAGCAAACGTGCTGAGCTTTGACAATGTGAATACGCGATATGCATTCCAAAGAGTTGACAGACAGTGCACACTCGTCACTGCCAGAGTGATATTTGCATGGATGATGAATAACTTGTGTGCTTAGTTCGTAAACGTGTTATTACAGTCGGCAAACAGACGCACACTAACATCTTCCGTTAGCATTAATATAACTATAAGCATACCTAATGTCATTGTACACTCAGATTTTTTTAACACTCATTTATGAAAGTAGGCTATATTTTAAAAGGAATAAAAACATTTCAACAAACTGACTGTGTAGATAAAAATTGGATCTCTCTAATTTGAAGTATTGTCAGTCATCGTCTCGTGGTGATGTGGATAGCATTATTGGCTTCCACTCCCCTGAGATTTTCAGTCATCGTCTCGTGGTGATGTGGATAACATTATTGGCTTCCATTCCCCTGAGATTATCAGTCCTCGTCTCGTGGTGATGTGGATAGCATTATTGGCTTCCACTCCCCTGAGATTGTCAGTCATCGTCTCGTGGTGATGTGGATAGTATTATTGGCTTCCATTCCCCCGAGATTGTCAGTCATCGTCTCGTGGTGATGTGGGTGGCATTACTGGCTTCCATTCCCCTGAGATTGTCAGTCATCGTCTCGTGGTGATGTGGATAGCATTATTGGCTTCCATTCCCCTGAGATTCTCAGTCTTCGTCTCATGGTGATGTGGGTAGCATTATTGGCTTCCACTCTCCTGAGATTTTCAGTCATCGTCTCGTGGTGATGTGGATAGCATTATTGGCTTCCACTCTCCTGAGATTTTCAGTCATCGTCTCGTGGTGATGTGGATAGCATTATTGGCTTCCACTCTCCTGAGATTGTCAGTCATCGTCTCGTAGTGATGTGGATAGCATTATTGGCTTCCACTCCCCTGAAATTGTCAGTCCTCATCTCGTGGTGATGTGGATAGCATTATTGGCTTCCACTCCCCTGAGATTGTCAGTCATCGTCTTGAGGTGATGTGGATAGCATTATTGGCTTCCACTCCCCAGAGATTGTCTGTCATCGTCTTGAGGTGATGTGGATAGCATTACTGGCTTCCACTCTCCTGAGATTGACAGTCCTCGTCTCGTGCTGATGTGGATAGCATTATTGGCTTCCGCTCCCCTGAGATTGTCAGTCCTCGTCTCGTGGTGATTTGGATAGCATTGTTGGCTTCCACACCCCTGAGATTATCAGTCATCGTCTCGTGGTGATGTGGATAGCATTATTGGCTTCCATTCCCCTGAGATTGTCAGTCATCGTCTCGTGGTGATGTGGATAACATTATTGGCTTCCACTCTCCTGAGATTGTCAGTCATCGTCTCGTGGTGATGTGGATAGCATTATTGGCTTCCACTCCTCTGAGATTGTCAGTCATCGTCACGTGGTGATGTGGGACAGCATTATTGGCTTCCACACCCCTGAGATTATCAGTCATCGTCTCGTGGTGATGTGGATAACATTATTGGCTTCCACTCTCCTGAGATTGTTAGTCATCGTTTCGTGGTGATGTGGATAGCATTATTGGCTTCCACTCCCCTGAGAGTGTCATTCCTCGTCTCGTATTGATTTGGATACCATTGTTGGCTTCCACTCGCCAGAGATTGTCTCGTCTCGTTGTGATGTGGATAGCATTATTGGCTTCCACTCCCCAGAGATTGTCTGTCATCGTCTTGAGGTGATGTGGATAGCATTATTGGCTTCCACTCTCCTGAGGTTGACAGTCCTCTTTTCGTGATGATGTGGATAGCATTATTGGCTTCCATTCCCCTGAGATTGTCAGTCATCGTCACGCGGTGATGTGGATAGCATTATTGGCTTCCACTCCCCTGAGATTGTCAGTCATCGTCTCGGGGTGATGTGGATAGTATTATTGGCTTCCACTCCCCTGAGATTGTCAGACTTCATCTCGTGGTGATGTGGATAGCATTATTGGCTTCCATTCCCCCGAGATTGTCAGTCATCGTCTCGTGGTGATGTGGGTGGCATTACTGGCTTCCATTCCCCTGAGATTGTCAGTCATCGTCTCGTGATGATGTGGATAGCATTATTGGCTTCCATTCCCCTGAGATTCTCAGTCTTCGTCTCATGGTGATGTGGGTAGCATTATTGGCTTCCACTCTCCTGAGATTTTCAGTCATCGTCTCGTGGTGATGTGGATAGCATTATTGGCTTCCACTCTCCTGAGATTTTCAGTCATCGTATCGTGGTGATGTGGATAGCATTATTGGCTTCCACTCTCCTGAGATTGTCAGTCATCGTCTCGTAGTGATGTGGATAGCATTATTGGCTTCCACTCCCCTGAAATTGTCAGTCCTCATCTCGTGGTGATGTGGATAGCATTATTGGCTTCCACTCCCCTGAGATTGTCAGTCATCGTCTTGAGGTGATGTGGATAGCATTATTGGCTTCCACTCCCCAGAGATTGTCTGTCATCGTCTTGAGGTGATGTGGATAGCATTACTGGCTTCCACTCTCCTGAGATTGACAGTCCTCGTCTCGTGCTGATGTGGATAGCATTATTGGCTTCCGCTCCCCTGAGATTGTCAGTCCTCGTCTCGTGGTGATTTGGATAGCATTGTTGGCTTCCACACCCCTGAGATTATCAGTCATCGTCTCGTGGTGATGTGGATAGCATTATTGGCTTCCATTCCCCTGAGATTGTCAGTCATCGTCTCGTGGTGATGTGGATAACATTATTGGCTTCCACTCTCCTGAGATTGTCAGTCATCGTCTCGTGGTGATGTGGATAGCATTATTGGCTTCCACTCCTCTGAGATTGTCAGTCATCGTCACGTGGTGATGTGGGACAGCATTATTGGCTTCCACACCCCTGAGATTATCAGTCATCGTCTCGTGGTGATGTGGATAACATTATTGGTTTCCACTCTCCTGAGATTGTCAGTCATCGTTTCGTGGTGATGTGGATAGCATTATTGGCTTCCACTCCCCTGAGAGTGTCAGTCCTCGTCTCGTAATGATTTGGATACCATTGTTGGCTTCCACTCGCCAGAGATTGTCAGTCATCGTCACGCGGTGATGTGGATAGCATTATTGGCTTCCACTCTCCTGAGATTGTCAGTCATCGTCTCGTGGTGATGTGGATAGCATTATTGGCTTCCACACCCCTGAGATTGTCAGTCCTCGTCTCGTGGCGATGTGGATAGCATTATTGGCTTCCATTCCCCTGAGATTGTCAGTCATCGTCTCGTGGTGATGTGGGTAGCATTATTGGCTTCCACTCCCCTGAGAGTGTCAGTCCTCGTCTCGTAGTGATTTGGTTACCATTGTTGGTTTCCACTCGCCAGAGATTGTCTTGTTGTGATGTGGATAGCATTATTGGTTTCCACTCCCCAGAGATTGTCTGTCATCGTCTTGAGCTGATGTGGATAGCATTATTGGCTTCCACTCTCCTCAGATTGACAGTCCTCGTCTCGTGGTGATGTGGATAGCATCATTGGCTTCCATTCCCCTGAGATTGTCAGTCATCGTCTCGTGGTGATGTGGATAGCATTATTGGCTTCCATTCCCCTGAGAGTGTCAGTCCTCGTCTCGTGGTGATTTGGATAGCATTGTTGGCTTCCACTCGCCAGAGATTGTCTCGTCTCGTGGTGATGTGGATAGCATATTGGCTTCCACTCCCCAGAGATTGTCTGTCATCGTCTTGAGGTGATGTGGATAGCATTATTGGCTTCCACTCTCCTGAGATTGACAGTCCTCGTCTCGTGGTGATGTGGATAGCATTATTGGCTTCCACTCCCCTGAGATTGTTAGTTATCGTCTCGTGGTGATGTGGATAGCATTATTGGCTTCCCCTCCCCTGAGGTTCCGGCTCAATTCCTGGCGCTACCAAGAATTGAAAGTCTTGGTATAGTCTGGAACGGCATTTGTGGTGTGCCATAAAGGAATCTCTGCTTACATGCCGCAATTAAGAGGGCGCTAAAGTCAGCCGGCCGGCCGCTCGTGGCAGGCTCTGATTATAGCATTGAGAGAGAGAGAGAGTTAAAATCTACCTTTTAAATAGGGAAATTAAACAAAACTTCACTTTCACATCACGTGAATACCTTAAATAGCACTTATTAAACTTTTCAAATGAGATTTCATTGATAATAACATTTTGCATTATTGAAACTGAGAAACAATTTTCCCATAAGGCACGGCCTTTTTTCACCGATTTTACTTTAGAAATTAAAAATTAATGTGAATGTCAAAAGTGATGAAAAGTTACAGTACATGGTTGTAAAGGGTATTTGTTCAAGAATGCTTCTATAGAAATGAATCTTGCTTTTCTCCTTCGTGTTTCTATAAAAGAAGCAGCTTTTAATGCCCTACACTTTCAGTCGTAATTCCGCTGCCGTAGAAGTTCGCTACTTAGCCGCAAGAGCGCAGGCGTAATGTGTCGGTAAGGCAGAGTGACGAGTTATTTCGAGCACTGAGAACGACACTAACAGCTGATGGATTGTTTTCGTTGAATAGGATTTTACTGTGTTTACTTCCGTTTTTTCAACGAACTGTTAGTAGGTCCATCTTCTGTATACAGTGTTATTAATTCAACGAGTTTAAGTATAACTTATTATGAAACATTTTTTAAATCATACACTTATTAATTAAAAGTACAGGGTCCTTCTTTTTTTTATCCATCCAGCAAGTTCGTTATTGTTGCTTTTTAAGAGGCGGAACTAAGTGGTCATCTTCCCCTGTCCATCTAGCAACATAGCAGCACTATATATCTCGGCAATGGGTCACGCGGCTACGCATGAATTTGGCCGCTGCGCTGCTATGACGCTAGACCGTAAAAAAGGACCCTGTATAAAAATCAGATCTATTATGATTTAACATCATTGTCCTACAATAATACTCTGGTAGTTTCATATAGTTTAACTAATTCTGAACCTACAGTATAAGATAAGCGTAACACTAAAATTATTAGAAAACGCATGACGAGAAAAAAATACTGATGGAAAGGAGAGACATCATAGTGGCGAGAACTGTATTTTTTAGGGTACCGGTACCGTAATGTACGAGATCGATGAATCAGAGACATACGTAATGTAAGTCAAAACTATACAAGGTCAATGTGCTGGAAAATAAGCGACGGTTCCGGAGGACTGAAAGTTCCCATTGGTAAGAACGGACGGCTTTAAAATGTAACGTCAGTAGTCGCGTGGATTACAATCGTAGGCCAATTTTTAATCGGTATTTCATTAGTTATATTTTGTTTTAAAATTTTGATTTTTGATTTTATAAGAAGGATGGAGTATGATAAATATACTCATCATAGACAAATACCATAGAGGAAAGAACCGGAAGGACATGCCTTCGCTGCGCTGACTAGTGCAATATAATATACCGTACTGTAATATTAATAATCTCAACCTGCAACAGAATTGCATGGATGGAACTTGCATCGGTTCAGCTTCAATTGATATTGTAACTTTCAAATATGGTAAATAATAAGCCTACTGGTGAGTTAGCCGTGGTCGTTACGGCATGACTGCTGGCAGTCGCTCACATCCGGGAGGAGAGGAGGTTCGAATCCCCCCGCCGGCAACCTTGAAGATGGTATTCTGTGGTTTCCCATCTTCCTTCCAGGCAAATGCCGGGGTTGGTCCCTAACTATAGGCCACAGCCGCTACCTTCCGTTCTAGATTAACGGTCACGTTAAACTACAAGCTTCCTTCGCTTCCGCTACCTTCCAACTCCTCGACCTTCCATTCCAACTTTCCTCCCCAACGGTACTTGTAGCTCACCCATTGGGCGTCCGTCTCGAAGCATTTATAAAACTGGCGAGCCGAACATGTCCTCGGACACTCCCGGCACTAAAAGCGATACGCTAAAAAAAATAAAAAAAAAATATACGAGCCTTTCAGTAGTCGCATATGATGTGTAACTTCTGACATGTTATTCTACACGCATACTACAGAGCTTGGACATTCTTAAGATGTTAATTTACGCTCCGTTTTCATACTGGTACTATGACGAATGTTTAGATTGAATTGGAGATATGCTACTGTCACACTTGTGGTACAGCGGTCAAGCTGTTAGTCTCTCACCAAGGTAGACCGCGTTCGATTCCCGGTCAATACAAGTGAGATTTTCGAATTGAAATGCCATGTCCTGTGGTTCGCATTCCACGTAAAAGGGAGGTACCGTGGATCATGCTCGTGAGATTAACGGTCACACAAGACCACAAGTTTCCTTCCTTCCTTTTACATGAATAATTCTTAATAACAAAGTGACACACAACGTCGACTGTACTCTGAAACACTGTGTGCATACTCCTGTAACTATAACATTCATTATTCTCAAGGATCTCATACAATTCGTCGTAAACAATCAAAACATGGCTTTCTACAATCATGAAATGACCTAGTCTCACAAATGATGAAAATACAGCTTTTATCCACTCATATAATAACATTCTGTTATGCATTTATTATTTGATTACTCACCCACAGTTTGACTATAATGCCGCTTACTTAAATGTCATTTGTCGTCTTTATTTTATCATACACTCAAGAACATTAGTCTCAAGTTTTCACTTCCTACACTGAAGGAGCCTCCCCGAAGATTGTTAATATTTGCTAGATAAGCACAAATTATGAATACTACAATCGGGCGTACCCTGGGCAACGGTGGCCATAGGCCAGCGGCTGATCCTTCAACCACCGGGAGATATTACATTTTCAACCAGTCTTTTTCAAGACTTTCAATAACTTCAATAAACATCGAAGGCTTATCCAGAGATAAAGCACTCTTACTCGCTTTTTTTTTTTTTTTTTTTTTTTTTTTTTTAAGGAAACTTGTTTATTATCTTCATATATTTAAGGTACATAGGTGATTGTGAGGTGGTAGATGAATAACAATCATGGATATTGATGCGTTTATCACAGTTATACTAGTCTACTTAATGTTCAATGTTCAATCACTATCACAATGCACAAAACACTCACATGATGCGGGTGAGCTGCTGGGCATAGTCCCCCAGCCGGCGAGTTCTTGTAGTACAGCGAAGGCTCGTGAGGACACACTCACTTACCTCGGACAGCATTTCGAGTTCTGTATATGGCCCCGTAGTTTTCAGCACACAGTGCACATAGCATCCGAGGAGGAACACTACCGCACTGTTCAGTTGGGGCGGTTGAAGGCTAAATGTTGGTCGGATCACCCATTCAGGAGTGATGGAGGTAGTAGGACAGTTCATGAAGCTATTCAGGACCCGGGTGAAGCGGTTCCAGGTCGATCGAATCGGATCACACTGCGTAAATCGGTGCAGGATTGTATCCTGATGGGAACATGAAGTGCATAAGGCGTTCTCCACCATGTGAATGCGATGGAGTCTGCTGTTTGTTGGTATAAGGTCATGGATTACTTTATACCAACTTTCCTTCGCTGCGCTGGGAAGAATGCGATTGGAGACATTCCTCCAGACTCGATTCCAGTTGACGATCAATGCGGATTGCATAATTCTGGGGGCAACATACTGTTGTGCCATGATAGAACGATACAGCTTTTTCGTTGAGATAGACCTGATGACGTCTTGTGGCACGTAGCTGAGTTCAACTCTCAGATACCGGACATGAGGTGCATGATGATTGATATCATAATAAGCAGGTGGGTTCGAGCAGTCATAGGGACTACACCATCTCCGTAGGAAGTTATGTGACTCATCGGTCCCGAAGCCTGTAAGCAGTTGCAGGTGTCGTTTGAGGAATAAGGTTCTAGCTTTCTTTTCAACGTCGATGAGTCCCAGACCTCCCTGGGATTTATGCAATGTTAATGTGCTGCGGGAAAGACGTAATAGAGCTCCTTGCCAAATAAACCATCCGACGGCGGAAATAATACGTGTACCCACCATTCTTGGCATAGGAAGAATTTGACTGAGATACCATATTTTGCTTAAGCTGAACATATTCACGTACATTGTTCGTTGGTGTAAGAGGAAGGAGCGGTACCGCACTTGTTGCAAGGCACCACGCACAGAATGTAGGGCAACGTCCCAGTTCTTTTTAATCATTTGGTGTACACTATTCAAGAAAGATATGCCTAATATTTTGAGTTCTGAGGCGATCGTTACCCACGCCGGGAGAACCCCTTGGACGCGGTCCAATTTCCCAATCCACAACGCCTTTGTTTTTCGTCGGTTCAGCCGCGCACCAGAATATCTCCCGTACTCATCTAGGTCCGTGAACAATTGCTGCATGTCAACGGTTCGATCCACCCCAAGGGTGACATCATCCGCATATGCAAAAATACTGATCTCCGTGCCATTGAAAGATGTATGGAGATTACAAAGAAGGGGTTCCAGAGATAGAACAAAAAGAAGCATGGACATCGGACACCCTTGCCTGACTCCACGATGGATGAGGAGCGGCCGTGTGAAATACCCATTTACACTCACTTTTGAAGATCCACCATGAAGAATTTTGCTCACGAGGGCAATAAACCGCATATCGAAGCCAATAGCTTGAAGAGTCGCAAGGATGTATTTATGGTTTACCCTATCAAAGGCATGGTCAAAATCCAGTGATAATAACAGTTTCTTCTTATTGCCGACCAGCGACTCACTAATGACATCGCGAATAGCACATGTAGTGTTGACAATGCACCTGCCTGGTACCCCACCCGATTGGTGGCGAGATGTGGCTTCCTCCATAAAGGCCTGAAGTCTCGTTTTCATACATTTCGTGAAGATCTTGTAGTCAAAGTTTAAAAGCGTCAGTGGGCGAAAGTCCCTGAGCTGTGTTGGTTGTGTAATTTTTGGGACTAATACCACCAGGCCATCTTTCAGGGTATCGATATTTCGTCCAGGACGACAAGCATCATTCACTACGGCTGTAAGTTCATCGCGAATGGTGGTCCAAAACGTCATGTAGAAAGCTCTCCCCAGGCCATCTGGACCAGGACTCTTGTTTGGCGCACTGTGGCGTATGGAGGTATATATTTCTTCGGCGGTGATGTCCTGGGTCAAGCACTCTTGTTCTCTGTGCAAAAGTCTTCCTCGTACACCATCGAAGAACGGATGCTGGTGGTGAAGTGGGACTGGGGCGTCGTCTGTATACAAGGACTGGAAGAAGTTCTCTACCGTTTCTGTGATTAAGGTATGACTAGTCACCATTTGTCCCTCAGGTGTCATAATGCGGTTGATGTACTTCTGACGGCCTTTTCGGCACGCCCGTATAAAATGATAAACCGAGGGTGCCTCTGATGCCAGATGTTGATGATCTTGTGCTTGAAGTTTGAGTCCTTCCAATGCTTTGCGCTGCAGCGTGAGGAGCTGCGCTCGGATTTTCTTTATTCGGCGATATGTATTAGGGTTGGTAGGGTCTTCATTGTATAACTGTC
This sequence comes from Meconema thalassinum, assembly GCA_946902985.2. Lineage (NCBI taxonomy): Eukaryota > Metazoa > Arthropoda > Insecta > Orthoptera > Tettigoniidae > Meconema > Meconema thalassinum. The sequence continues at coordinate 394,256,343 of OX336393.1, read as the reverse complement.
GTAAACATTTATAGTAGAAATCTGTCGTCTGATGGATGTGGCGTCTTCTCTCGGCACTGTAGGCCTTCAATAACCTAACAGCTCTGGGTTTCGCATACTTCAGCCACCACTCAAGAGTATCTTGAAACCGTTGAATGTGGCGTTTCCAGTTATGCCATTCAGTGGCAAAGCTATCTTTCATGTCCAAGTGTGTCAGAATAGAATCATTTAACCTCCATGTTCCTCTCCCACGGCGAGGTCCCAATTCTGGTTGGCGAATCTTGCACAGATACGCACAATGGTTTGAAAACTCCACCGGGCATACATCTGTTTCTCTCACGTGTTCTTTCAATTCCCCGCTGACATATATTCTATCCAGTCGAGAAGCACCATTATGGTAGTAGTACGTGTAACCGGCTGACCCCGACGGCTTCAGTTCCCATGTGTCTTTTAAGCGTAACCCTTGTATTAACGCAGATAGTGCAGGGCAGCCCTGAAATTGGCCACTTTGGTCTTTGGGCGATAGCACTGCGTTAAAATCCCCACCGAGGATTATATTGCCGGTATGAGTATGGAGAAGTGGGAGAATATCTGTGGTATAGAAGAGCCGGCGTTGTATCCTGGCCTGCGAACCAGAGGGAGCATATACATTGACGATCAAAAGATCTCGAATACGGATACTGATTCCGCGTGAGTTGACTAACTGGACTGGATCCGCATATGGTATATGGTCCTTAATGTAGATAGCTGTACCACGTTTGTGCTCATTGACATTAACTATTTTATCATAGCCAGAGATGGTAAAGAGGTCTTCAGTAGCCACTTCTTGCAACAGAACAATATCCACATCTTGGTCTCGTATAAGGTTGCGTAAGAGCGACTGTTTACTAGCAGTTTGAATGCAATTTACATTGAGTGTCATTAGCGTGTATGTCAACAACATCGTCAGATAGATAGACATGTTTTTTTTTTACCGAAATAAACAAGATGGAGATGGGGTGGTCGTTAACGCTTGTCACTCGACTTCCCGCATTGTAGTCGGGGGTCCCTGACACCCGCATAAGGCTTGTGCGTTCCCTCTTTTGACGCCCGGATTGTTTTAGCTTTGGCGGAGGTTTTCAAAGGTGCCTGCTCTTTAGGAGTTAGTTCCTTGTTGTCCATGATCTCCTGGTCCCGTGACCCCGTCTCTTCTGTATCCATGTGTCTGGAGGGGTCGTCTTCTATTTCATCCGACCAACGTATACCAGCGGTCTGTGGTTCACAACTAACTATGGACTGGTTTGAGGGTGGCATACTGGTAGCATTGTCTCCTGAGGTCACGCCTTCTGTGACCGCAGCAGGGCTGGCAGTGCTAGTGTCTGGTTTCTGGTCAGTTTTAGGAACTAGAGAATTGGCCGCCCTACCTAGACTGCCATTGGTGTATTGGCTAGTATCAGACAGACCTGGCAACGCTGGCTGCCCGTGGGGTTCCTGTTGTGATGTGAGAGTGTGTTGTTGTTTACCAGTGGAGGTCAATGGCCCAGCTGGTTGCGGCGATAAGGCGGTGAAGTGAGGAGGCGACACGTCCATTGTGTCTTGTGCTACAGCTGACGTATCAAGTGGGGCAAGTTGTTCGGCAGAAATACTGACGTTAGATGAACAAGGTGCCGATAAGGCAGGCGAGACAATGTCACTGTCCTTGTTGGCTACAATTTCACTGAGAAGCTTAGGCCCGGTTTTATTTTCAGTTTCACCGCGCCTCACTGGGCATTCCTGTCTAAAGTGATCAGTGGCATTACAATAAAAGCATGATCGAGGTTGTCCATCATACACCACCTGTGCTTTGTAGCCATCGATAGAAATAATGGGTGGAATTGCAGTTTTTAGTTCAATCCGCATAGCCCGAATACCACTCAAAATATTGAATAGGTAGGTAGCTGACCATCGTTCGTTTCTAATTTCACGAACTTTCCCGTACTTACTAAAGTACGACATTATCCGGTCATTCGGCAGTTCAATGGGAAGGTTCATGACTCGGATTAGTTTACTGTCAACATCCGCACAAGTTATAATTACCTCAGATATAGAGCCATTAAATTTCCGTACCTGGGATTTTCCGTTGGTACTGTTTAGGACCTTCTCCATCAGTAGTTTGCTGGTGAACTTGATGAAAACAGCAGCTTCCAGATTGTCTAGTTGAATGGCTTCTAATTGGTCCACGTTGAGTTTTAGGGTGTACTGAATCCACTCATGTATTTCTGCAGGGCCTGGTTTATTGGCCTTGTCGGGGAAAGCACATTTTATGGTGTTTTTCCTAATACTGTTGGTTGCCATTTTGACTGTACTTGAAAAGACTTGAAAGTTAGACACTCGAATACGTAACTCACAACGAAGCAGAGCGCAGCGAACCGGTCGCTGCCGGGGTTCAGACCGGACTGTCACTCGCTGACATGTGCAACCGACTAAAGATCGACATCCTAGTGATGCAAGAAACTCACCGAGGGATCGACAACTACAGACCCAAAATAGAAGGAATGCGACTGGTTGTCGAACGACCCCATGAACAATACGGCAGTGCTGTTTTTGTCAGACCAGAGATTAATGTCAAGTCATCTCAAATGACGTTCAGGAACAATATATAAATCTTGACTGTAGAATTGGAATCCTGCTCTGTAACATCCATTTACAAACCACCCAATGAACTCTTCTTCTTTGAAAGGCCAAGTAACTTTGACAAGCAGAATATCAAAATTGTCCTGGGGGATTTTAATTGTAAGAGCATCAGTTGGGGATATAATATCACAGACAAGAATGGGGAGGAACTCGAGAAATGGGCAGAGAGGGAAGGATTGAGATTGATTCACAACCCCAAACTGAGACCATCTTTCAACAGCGGTAGATGGCATAGAGGTTACAACCCTGACAACATTTTCATAAGTGAGCAAGTGATAAAACATGTAGTTAAAGTGGTGGAGGAACCCATCCCTAGGACACAACATAGCCCAATCACATGTTCAGTTCGAGGAGTGGTCAGCCCTGAGGAAGTCCCTTTTAAACGACGTTTCAATTTTAAAAAGGCAAACTGGGAGGGGTTTTCCATTGAGCTGGATGAGAAACTGTCCAAGTTACAACCACAGCCAAGTCATTATGAAGACTTTGTTGACCTTGTGAAGAAGATCTCTCGTAGACATATTCCCCGAGGCTGCCGTACCCAGTTCATTTCTGGCCTCAATGCTGATTCTAAGGATCTGTTAAAAGATTACCAGGAGAAATACGAGACAGACCCTTTTGCAGATGACACCATTCAGACGGGTGAAGAACTCATGAGGAGCATCGCTGACGGAAGAAAGGAAAGATGGATGAACTTACTAGCAAACCTTGACATGGCCCAGAACAGTAGAAGAGCATGGAAGCTGGTCAAAAACTTGAGCAACGACCCTAAGAGTCCACCAGTGGATCTCACCAAGGTTACACCAAATCAAATAGCTCATCAGCTGCTCCGTAACGGGAAAACCATCAAGAAGACTCAGCCTGTGAAGCTGAAGCCTAGTGAAGATGAGAATAATTTTCTCGGTCGTCCTTTCACATCAGCAGAATTAGAACATGCCATCAAGCTGATGAAAGTCAACAAAGCTGCGGGCCCGGATGACATCAGGGCAGAACAAATCAAGAACTTTGGACCAGGAACAATCCAGTGGCTGGTGAATATGATGAATAGATGTATCGAGACCCTGCACTTACCAAAGCTATGGAGGAAAGCTCATGTGGTCGCACTGCTAAAACCAGGCAAGGAACCAACGGATTCAAAGAACTTCCGTCCTGTCTCTCTTCTTTGCCACCTATACAAGGCATTTGAAAGGTTGATCCTTGAAAGAATTGCAACATTCATTGATAACCGGCTAATTCAAGATCAAGCTGGATTTAGACCAGGGAAATCATGTTCCAGCCAAATTCTGAACCTGACACAGCATATCGAGGATGGCTATGAGAATAAACTTATCACTGGTGTCGCCTTTATAGATCTCAGTGCTGCATATGATACAGTGAACCATAAGAAGCTCATAGCCAAGCTGTACAACATCACTAAGGACATGAATCTAACAAATGTCATACGTGGGATGCTCCAGAACAGAAGGTTCTATGTTACACTTCAAGGGAATACAAGTCGATGGAGGAACCAGAAAAACGGGTTACCTCAAGGCAGTGTGTTATCCCCATTACTATTCAACATTTATACAAATGACCAGCCAGAATATTTAGAGGCCAGGCGATTTATTTATGCGGATGACACCGCTATTGCTGTACAGGGTAGGAGCTTTGAGGAGGTGGAGGGAAAACTGTCCAATGCTCTTGAGAGATTAGACAATTATTACACCCAGAATCACCTGAAACCTAACCCTGGAAAGACACAAGTATGCGCATTTCATCTTCGCAACAAAGAGTCCCGGAGAAAGTTGAATGTTGTCTGGAAAGGAGTGACACTCGAAAGCTGTGAAACGCCTCGATATTTGGGAATCAAGCTTGATCGTACCCTCAGCTTCAGGAAACATTGTAGAGAATTGAAGTGCAAGATCAGCTCAAGAAATAGCATAATGTGGAAGTTGATAGGTTCAACATGGGGAGCGAACCCTCAGGTTCTACGTTCAACAGCATTGGGACTTTGCTTTGCAGCAGGAGAGTACGGATCATCAGTGTGGGGAGCATCTGCCCATACCAAGCAAGTGGACATAGCTCTTAACGAGTCCACACGTATTGTCACTGGATGTCTGAGACCTACTCCAGTGCAGAAGATCTACCCTCTCGCTGGCATTGCACCTCCAGTTATTCGACGCAGGGTGGCAGCAGAGAAAGAGAGACAGAAGCTTGAAACAGATCCCAGACATTCTATGTTCAACCACAAGGTGACCACTCCTCGCCTAAGATCCAGGAAGAGTTTTATTAAGAGAACAGTACCCCTCCATACCAAGCCAGACGTCCGGCGTGTGTCACTCTGGAAACAAATAGTACCAGAGGGGTTTACCCCTAAAGAAGAACTGAGCAGTGGTAGTCATTTGCCTTATACCACCTGGAGGTCCTTAAACCGGATGAGAACAGGAGTGCCTAAGTGTCGTAGCAACCTTGTGAAGTGGGGTTATGCAGAAGATCCACGATGTGCCTGTGGAGAAATCCATACTCCAGAACACCTGCTCACGTGCAAAGATCTTAATGAAACCTGCAGCCAGGAAAACCTTATGTTGGCCACAGACCGAGGGATAAGAGCTGCAGAGTTCTGGAAAGGAAGAATTTAGTGTGTCTCCCGGACACGGAAAGTAAGTAAGTACTTCCTACCCCATGTGATATTCAACCTTGAACGAGAAGCTTCATAAACTGCTCAATGACAAATGAAAGTCGGTGAAACATTTGCCTCTGTGCTCGTCAAACCAGTGCCTGCTAAATGCACTGCCTACTGTAATACCTACCATAACATTCTCGCGCTACAGAGCACACACTGCCTTGTTTCCAATACACACATTTTCAATTGTACAAAAATCACGCTGCCTTTGCATGGTACCACTGCCAGCTAGTACACTTCTGTTTGATCGATCGAACGGGCAGTGCATACTTCCGTTGTCCACCACTGCCAGCTAGTACACTTCCATTTGATCGATCGAGCGGGCAGTGCATACTTCCGCTGTCCACCACTGCCAGCTACGTTCGATCGATCGAGCGGGCAGTGCATACTTCCGTTGTCTACCACTGCCAGCTATTACACTTCCGTTTGATCGATCGAGCGGGCAGTGCATACTTCCGTTTGATCCACCACTGCCAGCTCGATCGTTCCGATCCACTTCCGTCCCCAATTTTCAAAATCACTCCCACAAAACTATCCAGTAACCGAGCGGAAAGATGTTACACATCAAAAAAATAAGCCTACTATATTTTTATGCTTTTTGGTATGTTAGTCGATTCGTGCCACCATATGCACTACATGGCATTATCGAAACAAACTCCGAAATAACCATGCGCAATGCTCTGCCGAATACAAGTCACAGAACACCAAATACAAGTTACGCCCACTTTGGACTCGGCGCTTGGCTTCACTGAAACAAGCTCTGGGCAACTCCTCACTTTCTTTCCTCCGTGACAAATACATGAAATACCAAATATTTTGACACAACATGAAAAACTTATCTAATTTTAATTTTTGTAAGAAATTTGGCAGTTTCCCGTATTGAGTAAAAACATGAAATATATTCGCGAACAGATGAGTATTTTTCTACAATTAAGTCTTCCTTAATATATTCAGTTTCCCAATTCTATACAATGCTTTACATATACAAGTAAACCCACGCAGTTCAAGCATGGGTGCTCCCAGGATTTCTTTCCGTAGGGTGAGGAGGAAGTTATATTTTTCATTTCTTTACCTACCTGTCACTAGGTGATGATACGTACATCCCCCCCCCCCCCCCGCAATTCCTTTTCATTTCTTATTTGCTTCGTGTTATTCATTATTTGGCTGCTTTAAAACCGTTGGATACATATCTTTATGGCATGAATTAGAGGAGTTCTTTTTGTGAATCATCGTAAAAATGTTCATTTCTTAATAAAAAGTAAAATAAAAATCAAGCAGTTCACTAAAATGGTATTGTTAATCCAATTCGCCGATTTTCTAAATAACTGGAGATATTTTCAAATAATCCCAAATTACTAAGTTAAATAAAACTGTGGAATTATCCCTAAATCTAAATCAGTTAACTATCAGTAACTTCAATTCATGAAATAAACTGGGGTGACAATGAACAATCGAAATATTCTCGGGATTCGAACTCTGAGAAATCTGACGATTGCCATTCAGAAATGACACGCTCGTTTTAAACAATGATTTACTGAACAATCACTGCCAGACCTACGTCCACATTCAGTTATTATGGAGAATGCGAGCATTCTCTCAGTGCAAATTAACAAAGCTCCGACCTCGAATAACAGAAAGGCTGACATTATCGAGTGGTTGTCTTCTAATGGTATTCCCCACAACCCATTACAAACCAGAGTGGAATATTATTACTTCACAAATCCGTGGATTGTAGGCCTACCTACAGCATTGATGAAATATCAAGACAACGCGGACACAGATCCGACGAGAAGGAGGGGCAAATGGGGCTACAGCCCTGGGGTGCGAGCGTACTGAAGGGCCCGAAAGAGACAATCATGGTTTTTAATTGTTATATCAGTCTTTTAAATAAGTCCAAAGAAAAATCTTGCATAATATTGAAATACGAATTTGACTGAATTTTGAAAATATACGTTTGAATTCTCGCCAAGCAAAATTAAAGTGAGTTAACTTGAAAATAATATTCATTAACATTGGTGGTTCTTGAGCCGTTGTAGAGCGAAAAACTTGCGTCCAATTTCAGTTATTTCTAAAGAACGGTTATTTACCTAAGTGCATAGTCTATTGGCAGCAGGTCAAATTTCAAGCGTTTCAATGCTAAAGGCAACTTGGAAAATGTAAGCACGCTACGAAAGTTATACAAAATTCACGAATGAATATAAAGTGAGATTAGGTCCCAGCAAATATTGCAATTTTAATTTATTTTAAGAAAAAACATGAATATTAGGATTTCATGGATAGAACTCAAATGTGCCGCGACAGTCATTACCGTGGGGCCCATGATCGCTCTCTACGGTCACGGCCCTTCGTGGACATTGTGTAGTTTTGGTACAACCCAATTGAGCGTGTGGACGCACGTGAACTATTATGCTGAAGGAAAAAAAAACAATACATTCCGAATAGCAGGCGTTGAGAGAATTGCGGACGAGGCGACTTTTGACAGCATCACAACATCCGTTTGGACAGGTTGCGTAAGCCCTGCAGTAAGACTGAAGGAAGAAAACGGAGAACTCGGCTGAGTGGAGCATGAATGCTTACTGACTTGCTTCATAGCAACACTGCGGGAAGAGCAGTCTGGCGACATCGCAGTGTCTCCGTCTCGTGTGCAAAACGCTCTCACTCACACCTGCCACCGTACGCGGTCTTCTCTGTAGCACGGTCGGTAATGCAGAATACAGGACAATAGCGCTCGCCTTTCAGGTGGCCACTTCTGTAATTACAAGGCGTTTCACGATTCAAGTTTCGCCCCCCTCTTAATCTCCGGCTCAAGTTGATGTTCAGTGATCTCTTGTCATAGGCAAGGACTCGCATTGTCTCTTGTGGATATGGCGCTTAATAGAAGGAATGGTCATATACTTTTGTGGATGAATCATCATTTGTTGTTTGAGCCTTCAATCTTTTGATTGGTTTGATGCAGCTTTCCATGCCTCCCTGTCCTGAGCTATTCGTCTCATCAATACATAGCTACCCACACCATACATCCGAGGCAATCAGTTTAACATATTCTAACCTTGGTCTACACCTACAGTTATTGTCCTCAACCCTTCCTTCCATAACTAAACTTGCTACTCCTGGGTGTCTTAAAATGTGTCCTACCAACCTATCTCTTCTCTTCATTAGCAGTCGCCAGAAACATCTCTCGTCTCTCCCTCGTCTTAATACCTCTTTGTTTGTAACTCTATCTACCCATGTGATCTTCATCATCCTCCTGTAACACAAAACGCTAGAATTCTCCTCTTTTCTGCTGCAACAATAGTCCAAGTTCCACTTCCATCGAGTGACACGCTCCAGACTAAGGCTTTCAAAAATGACTTCCTAATAACTAAATCTATAATCGATGTCAACAGATTTCTCTTTTGTAGAAATGCTTTCCTTGCCTGAGCCATCTTACTTTTTATATCCTCTTTGCTTCGTCCATCACTGGTTATTTTGCTTCCTAAGTAACTGAAGTCTCCTACTTCCTTTAGGATTTCACCTGCCAATTTGATGTTCATAGACGTTTCTGATATATTTCGTCAGCATTCCAATTTTATTGTTTTACATTTATTAATTTTCATCATGAATTCTTCCCTGAAGATGGAGTCCATAACATTCAAAAACTCATTCAAATCCTCTGGCGTGTCGGCCAAGATGACGATGTCATCAGGAAATCACTGAGTTAAAATTATTTCTCCTTGAACCTTGAATCTTAATATTTACAGTATTCCTTAATATGTTTCCTGCTAGTTTAATCTGAAACTGTGACCCCTCTGCACTGATTAATGGATTCCAAGATACCACCATCTGCCCTCTACCCTCAGAACTTCTTCATTGTCCGAATCTTTTGACTGGAATCAGATCCCGAGAATATCAGAGCTACAAAGAGCCATGTTCAGTGCTTGCCTCCACGGCTGCCAACTTATACAACGTGCTTTATACTCACTCCCCACTTTGGATTAGCTTTATAAATTGAATTGTATTTCCGAGGTATTGTTAATATTATATGTTTAGAGGAGGATGTGCCTGTCTATCGTTTGTCAACTTTTAAACTGGTTCATTAGCCAATTTTCATCATAAATGAAAAATTAGAATTACGAGATCACATTTGTCCGTCTGTATGTGTGCGTGTGTGTGTTCCTAATACAATCTAAAGAGCCAGAGTGATTTAAATGAAACTTGGTAAGACCATATTACTATTTTGGCCGCCCCCGATCAAACCTTTTAAATTTTAATACGTATCACCAATCCAACATGGTGGCCATGCGAAATAATTCACCGGAATTCTATATCTCAAAGTTATTACGGATACCACCTTGGCATTTTGCAAGGTGATAGAGAATACTAACGTAAGTTCAAATATGCAATACTCTAGAACCTGTTAAGTACCAAACTAACATGGCGGCCAAGTGAATTTAAAATTTTTAAATGGTAATTTCTCGCTATTTAACCACCCGAGCGCAGTGAAACTTGGTACGGTAAATTTTCATACAAGATTTAATATACTGACATCTAATTTCATTCAAATTGTTTTCATAAACTCAAGATGGCGGCTATGTGAAATATTAAAATTGTCATTAATTTTGTGTCCTAATCATGCGATCGAAGTTAACATTTGTATAATGAACCTACGCAATAATTTTCATCTAATGGTACATAACCCGATGGCCTACATATAAAACAATCCAACGTGGTGAACATCCGAAATATTTAGACAGGAGATGTTTTAATGAAAAAGACCAGTTACACATTTTGGGAAGTACCGGACCAAATAAATGTCTTCTTTTATTTTTTAGTTATTAATTATTAGCGTATGTCTTCTAGTGCCGGGAGTTTCCGAGGACATGTTCGGCTCGCCAGTTTTGTAGCTGCTTCGAGGCGGACACCCAATGGGTGAGCTACACGTACCGTCGCGTGTGGAGTGTTGTCTGGGGAGGAAAGTTTGAATGTAAGGACGAGGAGTTGGAAGGTAGCGGCTGTGGCCTATAGTTAGGGACCAACCCCGGCATTTGCTTGGAAGGAAGATGGGAAACCACAGAAGATCATCTTCAAGGTTGCCGGCGGGGGGATTCGAACCTCCGCGCCTCCCGGATGTGAGCGACTGCCAGCAGTCATGCCGTAATGACCACGGCTAACTCACCCGGTTATGCATCTTATGATAATTATTCAGTCATTGTGTTTTCGTTTACCATCAAGTACGGTTTATTGATGATTTCATGTTTGAATGATGAGAATAAGTTAAGCTTGACTGTTCTAGCATTATTCATTTGATTTACTGCATGATTTCCATTGTTAGTCATTTTTGAAATACCTAGTGCTTAATGCCCAATGTCGCGGGTTCAAAACCGGCCCAAGTCGTCGGATTTTTAAGAGCGTTAAAAGTTCCTCAGTATGCCTTCCTTCGGAGGGGAAGTAAAGCCGGCGCAGCGGTCCCATGTCATAGATTTATGGCATGATAATGAACCTTCCACTAATTACAGTTGTGTAAAGATAAATTATAGGTTATATTTGACTAACGCTCTTAGGTTCCAACGTTCGTCGCCAGGAGCCCACTGCGGTGGCATCTAGTAACAATGTTCACAACTGCTTGGTAGTTGACGGTGGCGTTTGGTAACAAAATTTGGAACTACTTCAAAATCGAATGTCAGCAGTCCTTACTTGAATTACAGATAACACACTCTAATACAGCTATCGCAATTAACACCGGTTATCAGACAGATTCTACACACACCCAAAGTACACGGGGCTACATGACCGCGTTGTCGCAGCCCCTAAATTGAGGAACCAACCAACCTTGTTCCTAGATATAAACTGTACTAACTCACAGTTTAATTGCCTTATGTTAATTGTGTAACTAATATCTGGTTAGATTTGTGTAAGGGCCAAAAATTAAGCAATAAATCAATCAATCAATCAATCAATCAATCAAACAATCAATCAGTCAGTCAGAGGAAGGTATCAAAGAGAAGACATTAATGAGCCACTTTCAAGAATTCCATTGTATCAGCAAACATTCAAATTATCGTTCTTTGTTCGTGCTGGGAAGAAAGAAAAGGGGGAGGTGATCTTAAGGGAGACAGGCAGTGCACGTCTCTTGATTTCTTCCAATCGACCATTATCCGATTTACAAAAAGGCAATTTGCAAGCCACTAAGCAAGAGTTGTTTGACTCGTGCCGTGTGGAGTCTCGTGCACTTGAGTGGCTTTCTGTGTCGATGCGTGGCGCCCCCGCAAGCCGTGTTGCTAGGCAACGCCACTACCCTTCTCGCATCGCTGCTTTATAGGCACACTAATGGCAAACACAGCCTCGATCAGACGTGTTGGCATATCTCGCTTTAAATGATAACAACAATGTCCAATGAGTGCTCCTCAACATACAGGTCGAGATCCATGGATGGCTCATGAATTCTCTGGGTGTCTCAAACCTTTAAGCTCAATATTATACAGTTGATAGTAGGTCGTCACCTGAGTATTATACAGTTGATAGTAGGTCCTCACCTGAGTATTATACAGGTGATAGTAGGTCCTCACCTGAGAATTATACAGGTGATAGTAGGTCCTCAGCTGAGTATTATGCAGTTGGTAGTAAGTCTTCATTGAGTATTATACATTTGGTAGTAGGCTCTCGGATGAGTATTATATAGTTGGTAGTAGGAACTCAGCGGAGTATTATACAGTTGGTAGTAGGCCCTCAGCTGAGTATTATACAGTTGGTAGTTATTTTTTAATGATCATACACAGCAGGGAAAGCATTTCATGGAAGTGAAGCTTAGACTGTTGGAGCTGCAGAGAGGAGGAGAATTAAAGCGTTTGAAAAGTGGTGCTGCAGGAGAATGAAGAAGATCAGATGGGTAGATTGGGTTACAAATGAAGATATAGTAAGACGAGTGGGAGAGGAGAGATGTTTCTGGCCGATAACCTAGATGTTAGGCCCCTTAAAACAACAATTATCATCATCATCATGTTTCTGGCGACTGCTAATGAAGAGAAGAGTTAGGTTAGTAGGAATCATACTAAGACACCCAGGAATAGACATTATGGAAGGAAGGGTCGAGGACAAGAACTGTTGGGGTAAACCAAGGTTAGAAAATGTTAAACAGATTACCTCGGAAGTAGGGTGTGGTAGCTATGTAGACATGGTTGGTTGGTTCGTCAGTTTAGAAGTTGCGACACCGCGGTCATGTAGCCCCATGTACTTTGGGTGTGTGTAGAATCTGTGTGATAATTGGTGTTAATTGTGATGACTGTATTAGTGTGTGTTATCTGTTAGGTAGATTTCATTAGAAAGCTAACTATTGCAATGGGTACCATGTTTCGACTTCCGGAAAATTTCGACATATCTTCGCGTTTCACATCCCCCAGACCACAAAACCACCGTCAGTTCAAAAGTTTATATATAATTTATGTATATACTGTACCCGATATCCGGATAGTAGGCTGTCAGATATCCGCCCCCTCAATCGGATTGCCAATAATCAATCGCACCGGCACAGCTACATCAATGAAAATGGCACTGACAGACACTATCGAGATTAGAGCACAATAGTTAACAAGAAATTATTGTGGAACACACCAAAATATACGGGGGTTCATACTTACCTTTACTTACCTCTTAAATTTATCTCGGGGACTGGGTTGTCAACTGGATCACTTAAAGTATGCCCTCACAATAACCTCCACCATGATATTTAAAATGAACCATAACGAAGACGAGAAACTTTAAACTGCACATTAATTTATTTCACATAAAGAATGATTTTAACAAAAATAAAACAACCAAATAAACGTGGCAACCAGAAGCCATCGACCACATAACCATGTCCTCCTGTAGGACTTGTATACTCTACATACAATGTTTCAGCTTTCTCAAGCTCAAAAATAACGTAAAAATAATAATGCACTTGGAATGGAAACGGGATTTGGGACGAGACACATATATCAATTGTTTTGCGTGTTTATATACTTCACATTTTATTTATAGCCACAAGGCTATTATGGAAACGTCCTTGGCCTCTATAATACAGTTGTCCGGGCCAGCTGCAATGCACCTGCACCGTCAAAGTGGACTCCCCGTTCGTTCAACCCTAGCATAAGCGAGTTACCTCAGATCTTGGCTCTCCTTTCAAAACACGTTAAATGTCCACATCTCAACTCAAATGTTATCACGCAAATGTTTTAAATGCTCCATTCAAACACCAGTGGAATACTCTAATAATCCCAGATCATGTTTAACTGTTCAATCCACTTGCTTAATTAGCGTTGTTTAGAGTATAATAACAAAACTCTTAATACTCAGCAATTCTTCTAGGTTTGTGCCGTGTCTTGTGTGGGGTTTCGCCTAGGACACCAAGCTAGGCTCATCGGCGGGCTCTTGGTGTCCCCGCCCGGACCCCCACAGGAGTGACGAACTGCGCGCCACCTCCCTTTATATAAGGTGCAACTGCACCACTTGACTACGAGAACTAAAAGCTCAAGCAGCCTTAACCTCCCTATGAAGGCTTCCAAAAAGATGGTATATTGGCTTTCACGGCCGGTGAATTAAAACTCAGCAATTCTTCTAGGTTTGTGCCGTGTCTTGTGTGGGGTTTCGCCTAGGACACCAAGCTAGGCTCATCGGCGGGCTCTTGGTGTCCCCGCCCGGACCCCCACAGGAGTGACGAACTGCGCGCCACCTCCCTTTATATAAGGTGCAACTGCACCACTTGACTACGAGAACTAAAAGCTCAAGCAGCCTTAACCTCCCTATGAAGGCTTCCAAAAAGATGGTATATTGGCTTTCACGGCCAGTGAATTAAAACTCAGCAATTCTTCTAGGTTTGTGCCGTGTCTTGTGTGGGGTTTCGCCTAGGACACCAAGCTAGGCTCATCGGCGGGCTCTTGGTGTCCCCGCCCGGACCCCCACAGGAGTGACGAACTGCGCGCCACCTCCCTTTATATAAGGTGCAACTGCACCACTTGACTACGAGAACTAAAAGCTCAAGCAGCCTTAACCTCTTAATGTTAATAACAAAAGTTCATTAATTATTTATAACAATAATAAATTGTTTATAACAATGTCAAACGACAATTGAAAATTTTATACACGCCTCTATTAATCACTTTCATTTCAAATTATTATCAAAGATATTTAGAAAATTATTTACAATATTAATATTGTTTATATTATTTATACAAGAAATACATTAAACCACACATTTATCCGGTTGATAATTACTCAAATCGTGGTGATATAATCGACCAATGAAGGTTATTTATATTTAAATGTCAAATTCAGGTTTAATAAGGTTTAATAATAATTATTAATATTTGTGACGGTAACCTCCATTCAACATCTTCCTCTCAAATTATTTAACACTCTTGTTAATTTTAACAGTATCTTCATATGAATAACTTTCAAAGAACCAGAACAATACATTCAGCGGGAAAATACTTCGCTCAAAACGCACAAAATTGCACAACAATTGGCCCAAAATTCATCATATATCTTCATATATATGGCATAAAAATCTTTCAAACTACATACAAAAATCCTCCACTTATAAATTCATCAACTTCATTAATTACTGTGGGAACCTCCTTCATTATTCAAGGGCATTACTCAACAGCGACTTTTACACGTCCACTGAACTAACGATTATACATCCATTGTTCCTCTTTAAAAATTCTTATATTCATCAATTGTATTAAGGACTGTTATTATTTAACCTCCGTGGGTTTCATTCATGAATCGATATGAAG
Organism: Meconema thalassinum; assembly: GCA_946902985.2. Taxonomy (NCBI): domain Eukaryota; kingdom Metazoa; phylum Arthropoda; class Insecta; order Orthoptera; family Tettigoniidae; genus Meconema; species Meconema thalassinum. The sequence goes on along the minus strand of OX336393.1, from coordinate 394,241,301 downwards.
TAAAAATTTGCCAATCACAAATAAATTTAATTGCAAATACGATTAGACACTCCTCCCTGGTCTATCAAAATTGAGATTATTATCTTCAAAGTAACGCAGTATAAAAATACTATCTTCAATCAAAGTTCATCTAAACTGCATGAATAGTCGAATAGAATACAATTAGACTGTGGAATGCAAACATTATTGTTCCAATCTATAATTGAGAAAAACTCCTATCAAATGTTCATTACTATAGCGTATTCAATAAATCGTAATCAAAGTTCATATTTCATAAAATTGTCTATAATGCAATGAGAAATGTCTATGTTGCAATCATGTTCATAAGACGACTAGTATTTCAAAGATCGTCGATATCGTAATAGATTTTAACGCTCTAAAATCTTTTAATCATTCTTCTTTCATGAGGATGACAGAAAATTGGTCAAAGTAATTTACTGAATAGAATTACTTTAATAAAATGACACGCTGTCTGAATTCAAATCTGCCATAGCAAATTGTTAACTTTACCGTCAAATGGTGACTACAAAAATATGCAAATTACTGAAAGAATCTAAATCATCAGTCTCAACTGATCCAAAATTATTTAAGTATGCCAATGACATAATAATGTCTCAACAAAACGAAGAAAAAGGCATAAATCATCGAAGTGTACTGAGTACAGAAATATCAATCAAGAAAATGGGGCAAAAGATAGGACATAAAATATGGAAAAATGGTTGTTCAGATATCGCTACAAGACACAAATAATACAAGAAACATTCACGACTACCTTATCTGTTGATTGAAGTTCTAGAGGAAAGTTTTCAAAGAAAACTGCTGTTGGTTCCAATTCACCAGCGTAAAGATGTGCTCCGTCCTCGAACCTGGAATCAGCGTCCTCGGAGAATCGAACTGCTTCCTCCTCCGGAAATTGCACTGCTCCATGTATACGAAAGACATCCTTCTGGCAAAACTCTTCTTTGTGAGCCGGGTCCACCCTGGCCTCTCTTGAAATTTCCCTGAAGTTCTGGTCGTAATTCTTCATGAAGTTTATGGTAGTTATTTCCGCAGAAATATTCATAGTTGTGGAGTATGAAAATATTTCCACTGTCATTTGGTATAATTCAGCGATGGATTCACGATGCATGAGTGTAGTTGGATGTTCACTACATGCTCGCTTTTGTAGAATGACGATTAACGAAGTTCCATGCTGTTATTTCACTCCATCGATATATGTCCCAATTGCATTAAAGCCTTAGCCTTCCATCTCAACTACTGTTATAATCATTGAAAGCACTGCAAGATTATAATGTTCCATAGTAGACTGTATCGTTGTAACACCAAACGTATTCTCCAATATCACTGTTGCAATCCACGTGTCAGCCGTAGTGTATAATGTGGAATTTTAAAAGTGTTTCTCATGTGGCGAGAAAATCACTTTTGTTGGCAGCCTTAAAGTGCCAATATCTTTCGAAGTATAACTGTGAAATTGTTCAAATCTTCTACACACCTCAATGTTGTACTGCCCAATTGAATTATAATAAAGGCTGAAGTTAACTCTTGATATCTTATCTGGTGGAAACGTTAATGTGAGCGTTTCAACTTCACCTAGTTTCGAGCAGCGTAAAATGGAACTGCTCCGTGTTCGTTCGATGCGCCGGGCTTTAACCACACGCTAAAGACAACTTGCTTCACTTATTCACTCGAAAATGACTCTATGACATCTGAAATATATATGCGGTATCAGCGGTATGATCCGTATGAGTTCTGAGATTATGAGTTCTGAGTTCTGAGTATGAGTTCTGAGAGCTCCTCTATCCTGTGCACGACCTTTTATCAACTTCTTAAGGGGCGTATCCATCCCTTCCATAGCCTGTTCCTCCGTCATTGCTAGAAGTTTTAACTTTGGCTATACTTGACGGATTTTCAAATTTCAAAAACTCAAAATTAATTTCTTCAAAATTCCAAATCAATGCCATAACTGAAAATAGATTTCCACAAATCTGCATGCCAAAAGTAATTAAATATCGTACTTTCAGCAATCTCCGTCTTCCTTCCAAACTATCGTTCATTGGTTCGAGTCTCTCCTCCAATAGCGTAACTTCTTCCTTAGCACAATACCTTGTTTCCTGCGACTGCGTGGTAAATCTCCGATCTTTCTCGAACAAAATCATGACGTCACCAAGAATCTCAGCTCAACCAGCCTACTTGCATGAATTCTACGTCATCCGTGCCTACGTCATGATTATACACGTCACAACTATGACATCCGTAACTTTACTCATATTTGCCAATACAGCCATCGTGGTCTCAATATAATTCAATTTACGGGGGCATTCTCCCTTCACCACGTTTTAAAAACAGTTGCAAATTGTTTTTAAACTCTGTGTTATAAATATCTCAATTCACTTAAACACGAAATTGAATTATTATTGGCTTACTCTTGGATAATATTTCTTCAAGTTCCCAGCATTGAACTTGCCATAAACGACATTATTCTCATCATCGTATAGTTCATAACAGTTGTTTCCATAAGCATTCGTAATTCTGAACGGACCCATGAATACTATTCCAAACTTGGGATAGATTTTCTTACCCACGTCAGCCTTGACAGGTCTGCGCAATAATACCAGATTTCCAATTTCTAAGGGAGCACCAAAACGTTTTCCAGCTACTCTTTTCAAGCGTTTTTGTGCTGCTTTCTGGAGTTGTTCTTTCGCTCTGTCTATTATCTGCTGCCTTCCTAAGTCGGGATCTCTAGGAACGTGGTTAAAAAGATTGTCCCACGGCCTTTCTGGGTTTCTTCCTAGATGAAGTCTCATTGGCACCTCTCCTGTGCTCTCCTGCACTGTAGAATTTAGACATTCCTCAATAAGGGGTACAAATCTCAACCAACCAAAATGATCATTCGGACAGAAAATTCGACAGAATTTCGAAAATTCAGCCATATATCTTTCCGAAGAATTCGATTCCGGATATCGCACGCTTGAAAATATGTGCTTAATACCAAGCCTTTCCATATCTGCAGCAAATTCTAAGGATGTAAACTGAGCTCCATGATCCGAAAGTAGATATTCTGGTTTACCAGCTTTTGGAAATACAGCATGTTCCAGTCTGCTTACAACGTTCCTCGTGTTAGCTTTTTGCATGGGACTCATTGTAACAAATTTTGAGAAGACATCCACGGTAACCAACAGATACTGATTACCCTGATATCCCTTCGGACAAGGACCAAATATGTCTGTCGCCATGAGTTCATTTGGTTTAGAGGGAATCATCGCCTTAGGTTTTCCTTTTAATAGAGCGGAAGCATACTTTGCTCTTTGACATTTATCACATGAACTAATGACATTAGCAATGCTGGAACGCATGTTAGTCCAAATAAACCTCTCTTTAAGAGTATCAAGAGTTTTATCTAAACCCGCATGTCCAGTTGCGTGATGAGCTACCCACACTAAATTGACAACAAGTTTAGGTGGCACGACTATTCGAAGCTTTGTATGCGCAGAGTCAGCATACTTACATACGATGTCTCCACTCAAGACAAAGTGTCGTGAATCTCTCTGTGTAGCTGCATAGTCAACATCAGTATTGTCCATGTAACCCTTAAGGAACCTGTACATTTTCCTGATTTGAGCGTGTCTCTTCTGTGACACACCGATTCGGGCTAACCTCCTAACGGTCTCTTGATCTTGCTGCTCCAATTGTACATGGTGTATCTGCACATTTTTGATAGGGTTACGTGATAAAGCATCAGCCAGTAAGTTATCTTTCCCAGGCTGATGGACGATAGTGGCGTTAAACTGTTGGGTGAACAAAGCCCAACGTGTCAATCTATCACTAGACATGTCAGTTTGCAGCATAAACTGAAGTGCTTTGTGATCTGTAATAATGATAACCTTATGTCCCAGCAACATTTTTTTCCAAGCTTGCAAAGCTGTTACAAAAGCTAACGCTTCTAGTTCTGTCGTAAAGTAGTTTTCCTCTTGTTTCTTTAACTTTCGACTAGTGAACGCAATGTAGTGCTTGTTGCCTGCCTCGTCTTTTTGGTATAAGACTGCACTAATGCTTATTCTTGATGCATCAGACTCTATATAGAACACCTTCTCAAAGTCTGGGTACTCCAGTTTAACGTTGTTTCTGAGCATCTCTTTTGCTTTCTCAAAAGCCTCGTCTGCTGCGGTACTCCATTTCCATCTATTATTCTTCTTGAGTAAATCATACAGAGGAGCCATAATTTCAGAGTATCTCGGACAGTGGCTGCTAATGAATTGGCAAGCGCCTACAAATTCTCTGACTTGTTTCACCTTAGTTGGCTTTGGGAATCTTGTGATCGCATCTACTTTCTGCATGTTTGGATGATATCCATCTTTATCAATGGTATGCCCCAAGTAATTGATCTCCTTCTTCAAGAATTGACATTTTCCAAAATTGACCTTGATATTGGCCTCCCTTAAATTTTCAAACAACTTTCTCAAGTGCACTAAATATTCTGCGGCGTTGGGTGAAGATACAATTAAATCGTCAATGTAGCAGATTACATTCTCCTTTACTTCGTCAGTGAGCTTGCTATCAAGTGCTCGAATGAGTGCTGGTCCACTGTTGACCATTCCAAAAGGCATTCTCACAAAGACCCATGACGTCTGGTCAAATAGGAATCCAGTGTACTGCATACTTTCTTCCTCCAGTTGAACTTGGTAAAACGAAGATGTCAAGTCAAGAACACTGAAACATGCTCTCCCTTTGAACTTTCTAAGCAGATCTCTGATCTTAGGTGGTCGGTCATTTTCTGGAAGAATCTTCAAGTTGATGGTCCGAGCATCGAGACAAAGACGTATCTGACCATTATTTTTCTTGACTACAGTGATGGGGTTTATGTAAGACGACGCCTGTTTTTTAATAATCCCGTCTACCTCCATTTTTCTTATCAACCCTCGTACTTCTTGATAGTATTTCTCAGGTATGGGGTATATTCTCTTTTGGTAAGGGGTTTCATAGGTCAGCCTTATCTTATACTCATAGTCTTTAATCAATCCAGGCTTTTCATCAAAAATATCTTGGAATTCCTTTATCAAATCCTCAAATTCCCCCTGAATTTCTTCAAATCCTTCAGTTTTTCTACTGGGTATTTCTGTTATATTCTCCACTTCATTGATAATGGTATTTAAAATTTCTTCCCTAAGGTCTATCTCCAGACTGTTTTTCACGTCCTGTTCTTCGATCTCTTCTGTGATCATGTACCCATCATTAAAGCTAATACTTCTATTCTTCATATCAATAATGGCTCCAACTTTCGATATAAAATCGATTCCTAGCACAATATCGAAATGGATCTTGTTCACCACAATAAAGATCTGTTCATAATTCCTTCCATTAATTTCAAAGTTCAACAGCACTTGGATCTTGCATTTCACTGCCTTGTCTTGGAAAATTCCTCTCACTTTGACGGTAGAAACTGGTAAAACTGTCATGTTTTCTCCTTTTAATAGACTTTGATAGCATTCATCAGAGATGATTGAAACAGTTGCGCCAGTATCCATAAGAGCCCTATACTGTTGGCCATCTATCAGTACAGAAATAATAGGTAAGGCACATGGTCTTTCCTCTTTAACGATTCCCCTCTCTTCTAATAAATCATCATCAGTTACTTCGTAAATTTCATTAATGATAATCAGGTGTGGTGTGGCAATGTATTCATAGTTTCTCACTGTCGTTGAGAAATCGGCGTTTTTTTTGTGTTACCAATCTCAAAGTTCCCCTGCTGACTTGTAGAAGGACCAGGATCGATCACTACATCCTGTCTTTTCTTTTGGTTTTCAGCTTCCTTTTCTCGTAATTCCTTCAGATACTGCTGACTTTCTTTCTCTCTTTCTTGATACTTGTCGGGTGTCATAACCTGACCTTGAGAATTCTGATTCTGATTCTGGTACTGGTTATTTCGATTGTAGTTTCTATTATAACCATTGTTATAGTATCTACCTCTTCCGTTGTTGTAATTCCCTCTATTATTATTCCAGCCTCGGCTTTGCTGATATGGACGGTAACCTTGGGATCTGTGGTTGCGGAAATAATTATTCCTGTGAGGACCTACATTTTCAGTTTTTCCTTCCTCAGGCTTATCAGTTTGCTGCACTTGATCCATGTAGACTGTATTAACGTCTTTGAATTCGTGCCTCTGACCTTTTTGTACCAAATTTGGCATTGGACTCGTGTAGTCAAGCCTTCTCAACAATTCGTCCATACTTGTCAAATCTCCGATATTTGACGATATGATCAGTCTTCTTACCTCCACAGGCAGCATACGTGAAATCGCATCTATCAACTGCTCTGTTGACAATGGGGGTAGCAAAAATCTCAAGCGTGATAGTTGGCTCGTGAAGAAATCAGCGTACCGTGTTGGAAGAGTACCTGAATACTTCCTCGAGTATACCTCAGCTCTTAGTGAATTCTGAGCTTCTATTGACCAGAATCGTTTTATCAGTGCCTCTGCGAATTCGTCAAAATTGCTGAAAGTGTACCGAAATGCTCTAAACCATTCAAGGTGTCCTCCAGCTAGAAATCTTTCTACGATTCTCATCTCTCTCTCTCTAGGAATGTGGGCTTCTATGAAATAGTCTTTAAGATTCCTGATATATTCTATCGGTGTGAGACTATCAGTGTTGCTAAATTTTTGAGGTTTGTCTTCAAAATTCCGGATGACTGTCACATTTCTCGGATATGAATCCATATAATGTTTCCCACTATCACGATACTTCCATTCAGGTTCAATATTCCTATCCTCTTCTTCTTCCCTGAATCTGGATATACGTTCCTCAGGACTAATATATCTCTCTTCTGTAGTAAGGTTACCTCTTCTCACGTAATTTCTATCCTCTTCACCAGTCAATCCTTCGGTATCCTTGTCTGTGATTTCCGTGATGACTTTCCTAATCAACTCTTCCTTATAGGTTTCCATCATGCTAGCTTCTCCTAGTTTCAAATTCTGAAGTTTGCTCGTAGTTTCATTAACATCAGAGACAACCTTATGAATCTGTTCCTCTAACGCAGTTTTTAATGCTTGCACGTCCTGACCTATTTGAGTTCTATCCTCTATCTGCTTTTCGGATAGCGAATCCATCCTTACATTCAAGTCTTTCCTAATCTGAACTACTTCATTATTAATATCTACTTGTGTACTGGCAAGTTTTGTTTCAATTCGCTCCTGAATCTGATCTACATGTTCCCCACTTGAACTGTTCCATTCATCTTTCCAAACCGTTACATTTGCAGTTAACATTTCCGCAATATCTACTTCGATGTCCTCCTTAAGTAAACGATTGTGATCTAATACTTGGGTTCTCATGACCTCTACATCGTATTTTAAACCAGCTAAAGAAGCTGTTGTCCTAACAGACTCGTCAACTAACCGAGTTGTTAATGCACTAATGTTACGAGTACAAAGTGTTTTTGAAGTTTCAATTTCCTCCCTAACTTTGTTAACATCAGTTTGAACTTTAGCAATGTCTATAAAAACAGTATTGACTTCTACTTGTATTTTATTGATATCGCTTTGCATATCGTTAACATCTGAATGAATATTATTGATGTCTACTTGAACATTTGACACATCAGTTCGAGCATTTCTAACCTCTTTTTGAACTTCTTCTACTTTGTCTTGTACAGTAGCAACATCATTCCTAACAACAATTACTTCAGCTCTAGCACATGAAATATCACCCCGGACATTGGCAACATCAAGATTCAACATGGTAAGATCTTTCTGTACCTTAGAAACATCTATTTTAACATCAGACACATCTTTATGCACATTGGATAAATCTTTATGGACATTGGACACGTCTGTGCGCATGTCAGTTACAGCATTCTCGATTCCCTGGGTATTGATCTGTAAACGCGACATATTATTTTCTAAGTTTGCAGAACTGGTCTGAATAACTTTCAAACTTTCATCCAGCCTAATAGACAAATTACTAGCATTCCTAGCTTCCATCTCCTCCATTCGACTAGTATTCCTAGCTTCCATCTCCTTTACACTTTCATCCAGCCTAATAGACAAATTAGCAGACAAACTACTAGAATTCTCCTCCATCATCTGCTTCATTCTGCTAGCATTCCTAACTTCCATCTCTTCCAACATCTTTCTCAGACTCTCGTCTGCCATTTCAATAATATTTCAATAATAAACTGCTTTAGGGACATACATCAAACAGAGCAAAATAACAACATCTGAGCAACATTTTTCACCATATATAAGTTTGAGCAATTTTCTGTCTTAAATCTAACTTATAATTACCTTATAATTAACTTTCGTAGACACTTCATGTTGAAATAAACTCAAGCACATGTTCAAGTTTCTTTGGTTCATTTTAAAATATCCTAACACAAATAATTTACATTTACAATCCAAATAGTTTAATATTATCTTTAATATGACTAAACATGTCATAAGCCGGTCAAATAAAATAAGACTCCAGATCATAGGCGATTTTTCTAAGTTTCCAGCCTATTTAACCTCTCTCATGTTGTATAAGATCTGATCTTTTCTGAGTGTAATTTTCCTAATACAACACAACATTTAATCCCTATATAATCACACTCTCAAATTCTACAATTGGCTAAGACATCTAACAAAGAATCAACCTCTTTATTTGAGTCTTCACAATCCCTTTGACATCGATAACTTGGTAATCCAATGTTATACGAACACTCCACAAAAATTGCGGTGTCAATTCTACTGCAATAACTTGGTAATCCAATGTTATTCAAGCACTCCGAACTTCGATTGTGCCAATTCTACTGGCGTTCAACCTGGTAATCCGGTGTTGTCAATCGAGCCCCACCGAATTGCGGCACCAATCCTACTGTACCCGATATCCGGATAGTGGGCTGTCAGATATCTTCCCCCTCAATCGGATTGCCAATAATCAATCGCACCGGCACAGCTACATCAATGAAAATGGCACTGACAGACACTATCGAGATTAGAGCACAATAGTTAACAAGAAATTATTGTGGAACACACCAAAATATACGGGGGTTCATACTTACCTTTACTTACCTCTTAAATTTATCTCGGGGACTGGGTTGTCAACTGGATCACTTAAAGTATGCCCTCACAATAACCTCCACCATGATATTTAAAATGAACCATAACGAAGACGAGAAACTTTAAACTGCACAATAATTTATTTCACATAAAGAATGATTTTAACAAAAATAAAACAACCAAATAAACGTGGCAATCAGAAGCCATCGACCACATAACCATGTCCTCCTGTAGGACTTGTATACTCTACATACAATGTTTCAGCTTTCTCAAGCTCAAAAATAACGTAAAAATAATAATGCACTTGGAATGGAAACGGGATTTGGGACGAGACACATATATCAATTGTTTTGCGTGTTTATATACTTCACATTTTATTTATAGCCACAAGGCTATTATGGAAACGTCCTTGGCCTCTATAATACAGTTGTCCGGGCCAGCTGCAATGCACCTGGACCGTCAAAGTGGACTCCCCGTTCGTTCAACCCTAGCATAAGCGAGTTACCTCAGAGCTTGGCTCTCCTTTCAAAACACGTTAAATGTCCACATCTCAACTCAAATGTTATCACGCAAATGTTTTAAATGCTCCATTCAAACACCAGTGGAATACTCTAATAATCCCAGATCATGTTTAACTGTTCAATCCACTTGCTTAATTAGCGTTGTTTAGAGTATAATAACAAAACTCTTAATGTTAATAACTAAAGTTCATTAATTATTTATAACAATAATAAATTGTTTATAACAATGTCAAACGACAATTGAAAATTTTATACACGCCTCTATTAATCACTTTCATTTCAAATTATTATCAAAGATATTTACAAAATTATTTACAATATTAATATTGTTTATATTATTTATACAAGAAATACATTAAACCACACATTTATCCGGTTGATAATTACTCAAATCGTGGTGATATAATCGACCAATGAAGGTTATTTATATTTAAATGTCAAATTCAGGTTTAATAAGGTTTAATAATAATTATTAATATTTGTGACGGTAACCTCCATTCAACATCTTCCTCTCAAATTATTTAACACTCTTGTTAATTTTAACAGTATCTTCATATGAATAACTTTCAAAGAACCAGAACAATACATTCAGCGGGAAAATACTTCGCTCAAAACGCACAAAATTGCACAACAATTGGCCCAAAATTCATCATATATCTTCATATATATGGCATAAAAATCTTCCAAACTACATACAAAAATCCTCCACTTATAAATTCATCAACTTCATTAATTACTGTGGGAACCTCCTTCATTATTCAAGGGCATTACTCAACAGCGACTTTTACACGTCCACTGAACTAACGATTATACATCCATTGTTCCTCTTTAAAAATTCTTATATTCATCAATTGTATTAAGGACTGTTATTATTTAACCTTCGTGGGTTTCATTCATGAATCGATATGAAGTAAAAATTTGCCAATCACAAATAAATTTAATAGCAAATACGATTAGACACTCCTCCCTGGTCTATCAAAATTGAGATTAATATCTTCAAAGTAACGCAGTATAAAAATACTATCTTCAATCAAAGTTCATCTAAACTGCATGAATAGTCGAATAGAATACAATTAGACTGTGGAATGCAAACATTATTGTTCCAATCTATAATTGAGAAAAACTCCTATCAAATGTTCATTACTATAGTGTATTCAATAAATCGTAATCAAAGTTCATATTTCATAAAATTGTCTATAATGCAATGAGAAATGTCTATGTTGCAATCATGTTCATAAGACGACTAGTATTTCAAAGATCGTCGATATCGTAATAGATTTTAACGCTCTAAAATCTTTTAATCATTCTTCTTTCTTGAGGATGACAGAAAATTGGTCAAAGTAATTTACTGAATAGAATTACTTTAATAAAATGACACGCTGTCTGAATTCAAATCTGCCATAGCAAATTGTTAACTTTACCGTCAAATGGTGACTACAAAAATATGCAAATTACTGAAAGAATCTAAATCATCAGTCTCAACTGATCCAAAATTATTTAAGTATGCCAATGACATAATAATGTCTCAACAAAACGAAGAAAAAGGCATAAATCATCGAAGTGTACTGAGTACAGAAATATCAATCAAGAAAATGGGGCAAAAGATAGGACAAAAAATATGGAAAAATGGTTGCTCAGATATCGCTACAAGACTCAAATAATACAAGAAACATTCACGACTACCTTATCTGTTGATTGAAGTTCTAGAGGAAAGTTTTCAAAGAAAACTGCTGTTGGTTCCAATTCACCAGCGTAAAGATGTGCTCCGTCCTCGAACCTGGAATCAGCGTCCTCGGAGAATCGAACTGCTTCCTCCTCCGGAAATTGCACTGCTCCATGTATACGAAAGACATCCTTCTGGCAAAACTCTTCTTTGTGAGCCGGGTCCACCCTGGCCTCTCTTGAAATTTCCCTGAAGTTCTGGTCGTAATTCTTCATGAAGTTTATTGTAGTTATTTCCGCAGAAATATTCATAGTTGTGGAGTATGAAAATATTTCCACTGTCATTTGGTATAATTCAGCGATGGATTCACGATGCATGAGTGTAGTTGGATGTTCACCACATGCTCGCTTTTGTAGAATGACGATTAACGAAGTTCCATGCTGTTATTTCACTCCATCGATATATGTCCCAATTGCATTAAAGCCTTAGCCTTCCATCTCAACTACTGTTATAATCATTGAAAGCACTGCAAGATTATAATGTTCCATAGTAGACTGTATCGTTGTAACACCAAACGTATTCTCCAATATCACTGTTGCAATCCACGTGTCAGCCGTAGTGTATAATGTGGAATTTTAAAAGTGTTTCTCATGTGGCGAGAAAATCACTTTTGTTGGCAGCCTTAAAGTGCCAATATCTTTCGAAGTAAAACTGTGAAATTGTTCAAATCTTCTACACACCTCAATGTTGTACTGCCCAATTGAATTATAATAAAGGCTGAAGTTAACTCTTGATATCTTATCTGGTGGAAACGTTAATGTGAGCGTTTCAACTTCACCTAGTTTCGAGCAGCGTAAAATGGAACTGCTCCGTGTTCGTTCGATGCGCCGGGCTTTAACCACACGCTAAAGACAACTTGCTTCACTTATTCACTCGAAAATGACTCTATGACATCTGAAATATATATGCGGTATCAGCGGTATGATCCGTATGAGTTCTGAGATTATGAGTTCTGAGTTCTGAGTATGAGTTCTGAGAGCTCCTCTATCCTGTGCACGACCTTTTATCAACTTCTTAAGGGGCGTATCCATCCCTTCCATAGCCTGTTCCTCCGTCATTGCTAGAAGTTTTAACTTTGGCTATACTTGACGGATTTTCAAATTTCAAAAACTCAAAATTAATTTCTTCAAAATTCCAAATCAATGCCATAACTGAAAATAGATTTCCTCAAATCTGCATGCCAAAAGTAATTAAATATCGTAGTTTCAGCAATCTCCGTCTTCCTTCCAAACTATCGTTCATTGGTTCGAGTCTCTCCTCCAATAGCGTAAATTCTTCCTTAGCACAATACCTTGTTTCCTGCGACTGCGTCGTAAATCTCCGATCTTTCTCGAACAAAATCATGACGTCACCAAGAATCTCAGCTCAAACAGCCAACTTGCATGAATTTTACGTCATCCGTGCCTACGTCATGAATATACACGCCACAACTATGACATCCGTAACTTTACTCATATTTGCCAATACAGCCATCGTGGTCTCAATATAATTCAATTTACGGGGGCAATACATATACATAACAGTTCCTTGTGGACACGATAACTGCCTCAATTTCGCCCCAATCAGTTTGAAATTTTACATAATAAGTATCCCATTAAAATCTCGGTCGAGTTCGTTAATGGGCAAAATTGATCGAAGGGGGTGAAAATGGGGGGCTTTTTTTTCTCGAAAAAGTGAAATTTCGCTATAACTCTCTTATTACGTGAAATATCGAATCCATTCAAAGTTCATAATATGTGTCGGATAAGTGCCAAACATTTTTGTCAAATAAGTTTTTTGATAGCACCAACCATTGACCAAAGGGGTGGAAAAAAGTGGGTTTTTCGGGAAACATTTTTCATATCTCTCTTAATAGGCACAATATCAAAACCGTACAGAATGGAAAATATTTCCCTAATAATTACCTAAAACTTTCGTCTGAAAGAATTTTTGATATGACCCACCATTACGCCAAGGGATGAGAAAAATGATTTCGGAATTAAAGAAAATGCCAAGTGCCATCAGAGGTTACCATGACAACGCTTCTAAATTGATGAGGGATGAGCTATCAGAGGTTGCCAAGACAACGCCATTGACGAGATCACATTAATTTTCAGCCTACTTTTCACACTTTGCAGAAATGAGGAAGAAGTAGACTTATGAGATCGATCCGGGAAAATGTGTCTGTCTGTCTGGCTGGCTGGCTGTGTGTGCCCCCCCCCTATCAACTCCTAAACGGCTGCAGCAATCGAAACCAAATTTAGTATGAGTAATGATGTATACCGGAATATCTCAGGCCCATATTAGAAAAGATGTCAGTGCTACCAACTGCTAAAAAACGCACTAGAAATTTGAGCTCCATGTTAGATATCTTGGAAGGTATACATGGGAGCTATTCCAAAATTGGCTCACATGTAGATAATACTATTTCAGTTTAATTTCCATGAGGCCATACATGACAGTGTTGCCAAAATAATTTTAAGCCTTCTGATAGGTCCAATTTTTAAATGCATATAACTTCTACACTATCAATAGGAATTCAGCGAAATTTCGTATGTGGAATTTGTACATAAACAGATATGAATGAGCGTATTTTTAAGAGCCTCCAGGGCGGCCAACTGTTAATAAATGCTCTCATTTGTTTAAATTCAAATACCCATATATCAGAAAGTATGCAAGCCGATAGCTTTAAACTACGCACACGTATAGTACCTGACATTTTATATTAATTTGGAGTAACTTATATACGTCAGTGCTACCAACATGATTCTAAGCCTACTGAGAAGTCCAAATTTAAATACATGTAACTTCTATACATCAGTTGGATTTCAACCAAATTTTGTATGTGCTATGTGTAACATAACAGATATGACTATAAGTATTCTTAAGAGCAATCAGGGCTGCCAACTGTTAATAAATGGTGTCTATATTTTTTACCCTAATATCAATATGTTTTTACGTGTACTAATAGATCCAATGTATGCAAGCCAACAGCTCTATACTTTGCACACGTATAGCACCTGACTTTCTAGATTAATTTGAAGTAATTAATATAAGTCAGTGCTGCCAGCATGATTCTATGCCTGAGGATAGCTCCAATATTAAAATACATGTAACTTCTGTACCAACAAATGGATTTCATCCAAAATTGGCACAATAAGATATAATATTTCAGATGATTTCTGACCAGCACTCGCATGACATTGTTGCCAACATGTTTTTACGTGTACTAATAGATCCAATGCCTAACTCCATGTAACGTCCTTTGGACTTCAACCACATTTTGTATTCTGTACCTTAAGAGATGGAATTAAGAATATATTCAGTCACCAGGGCTGCCAACTGTATTGCTCTATTAGGCTACATTATGCCTAGTATACAGTATTTCGAACTAATTAAGACATTTCGATATTACCAACTTAATTTCGTTATTATTCTAGATAGGTTCATATACTGTAGATTAATCATTGGCATGAATCTTAATTTTAAGAAAAGTAGGCTCTTTAGTTAGTCACGGAACTTCTTGTTCCATCTGACAATGAGGGAAGCGGCTAACTGGTAGCATGCTGAACTTCTATGCCCAAGGTCGCTGGTTCAAAGCCGGCCAAAGTCGCCGGATTTTCTAAGAGCGCTAAAAATCCCTCAGCATGCTTTCCTTCGGAGGGGAAGTTACAACGTTCGTTGCAAGTTGCTGGTTGCGGTGGCATCCACCAGCCAAGTTCAGAGATAGGTGTCGTTGACGGTAGTATTTGGTACAAAATTAGGTACTGCTACTTGAAATTGACCGTCTGCAGACCTTACCTGAATTCCAGACTAATACAGTCATCACAATTAACACCGTTTATCAGACAGATTCTACACACACCCAATGTACACGGGGTTACATGACCACGTTTTCGCAGCCCCTAAACTGAGGAACCAACCAACATCTCTGCGGGAGATAAAATTTTGCCTGAAGAAGTAACAGACTGTTAGATATTTACACATCAGTTCCAAACCTTGCATAAGGACAGTGTGATCACAAGTATAACAAGTAGTTCCGTGAAGAACTATACAGCCTATTTTCATATAACCTACTTTGTTAACTGACACTATCAACATACAAAATTTCAGTTTGATTGCTGTAATATATTCGTAGATATTGAGAACCGACTAAATATTTTGGATGGTCGCCATGTTGGATTATATATATGTAGGTCATAGAGTTATGTACTGTTACATGAAGATTATTGTGTACTGAACCCGAGGGGTTATAGGCTGACTGGTATCGAAAGTGGATCTCAGAGACTGTGATCTCAGAATGAAGGTTCCACCTAGGAACGAACCCGAGATCTGTTGAGGGAGTTTTAGTTGTAAAAACCCCTAGAGGAAAGTACATATTTAATCACTGGTGTGATATCAACTGGTGCTGACATTATTTATTAAAATAATGCAGGGAAAATGAGTGGATTACAGCATTATTGGGCTGGATGAAGGAAGTTAGGCTGCATTTGAGCACAAAGTTGGAGAGTTTGACATCTAACTAATAGCCCCAGAATTGTGGGAGGAGATTCGTGGAGCCTTGTCGCTCTCGTTGACCTACTTATGTCGTCTGGAACAGGTCAGGGGGTGAAATAATGGCCCAGTTCTTCCCCGTTTCAGAATGGAGTTGAGAATGGAATGGGAAGATCCCAGTGAAAATCATTGATTGCTCGTGATTGGAGCAACGCAATGACATGATAGTTGCACACAGGTGAATCTATAGCCAGGAGGCTAATTATAAAGCCTTTAAACTGTGAAATCGAGACATACTTAATGGAGTGCGCAAGAACACAGGACTTTTGGTGTTCGCGGAGTGACCTTACTAGTGCACCGGGGATTTCCACTGGAAACCGCGTACCCACGCTATGGCAAAGGCAATTAATATTAATTAATTGGCCGATCGATACTTCAGCACGCAGATAGTTTTGGGTCCAGCGAGGAAAAAGTAAACCTATGAGCATTGTTTCGAGACCAGAATCATCCTGGGAGAGGAGATGATACAGCGCGGGAATTCTAGGTCTACTTTTTCTTGTGAAACGAATATAAGGATGTGGACTCAGGTCAGAGAGGGCAGTTGGAACAGACTCGAGCGCGGAACGTATGTCGCTCTGGCCCAGGAAAGGACGCTCAAATAAAGACTTGAACATTTTAGTGTTAATCAGTATATTCGCCGTGCAGTGTAATGCACCAATTGATAATATAATCATGCATAGTCATGAAGTAATAATAAATACTGTAATCAACGAACTTTATTATGCGAAATGCGTTATCGAAGTCAAGGAAGGAGGCTCGGACTTCAGATTGGGAAACCGTGCAGTAAAACTGTTATAATACTTTTTAGTAAGGACAGTCGCACGTATGTGTATAGTCGGCAGTACGAGCAATTGTTAGTGTTCACATAGGAAGTACCGTGTGATATAACTTGCAGAACTATTGAAAGTAATAATTTGTGTAAATACTATGTACAATGTTGAGCGCAGTGTAAAATATATTGATTGGTTATACATGTCTTAGTCCGCCGGACGGCGCCGTGAGAAACTTTATGATGCATTTGGTGAAATGTCTTAAGAATACCAAATAGTAACGCTCAGGACGAAAAGTAAGCATATTTATGCAAAGCAGGAAGTTTATCGTAGGATAATGGATCGACAGTTGGTGAATCCGTAGGCAGATGATCGAGACTTTCAATCAGGAGTTGGTAGGAGCATGGAAGAGTCCGTCAACAAACTGCAATTCTGATATCTTGCCAGGAAATTTCAACCGTAATGAATGTAAATAGTGAGTGATGTGTGTTTTTGTAGTGATCATATGTGAAATATCTTTTAAATTAATATTATGACAAGTGCTAGGAAGTGTCATGTTTAAAGAAGCGATAGCTTCATCATAGAAATGAAATGTGCCGTGTGGTTGGTGAAACAAAGGTCTTATAAAATGTGTATTATCAGTGTACAAATGTCGCGCTAATTATACAAATGGCAGTCGACATTGGAAGATATGAGAGGTTGGAGCCACCGGGGGTAAGCCTATGCGAGTACCCTACAAATCATGATTTTATAGAAGTTATAGCCCACTGCATGTAATGTGATTTCAGAATTATAAAAATATGCCAGTAAGAATCAGTATTAGGAGATAGACCCTCCAGTGTTTATTGTTGTGTTGATTTTAGTAAAGTTGAGATGTCGTTATACCTCAGTGAGTGGATTAATCGTTACCACTATTAATAAAATGGCAAATCAGTTATGTAAGCTTAACGTAACGAACAAGGATGTTCGATTATTAAGATGGTTATGTTGTGTCGGATTATGGTAATTTATGTCAGTAATAATAATAATAATGATAAATAATAAAAGGTATGACTGAATACATCAGGAAAAAAATGTTGTAAGCAAGAAATATTTACGCTAATTGGAAGATTTATCGATCCAAGCAGTAAGATTATATATCAAGGGATGAGAAAAGAGTTTAATATCAGAATATATTGTGTTAATGGGAAGATAATTATGCAAGGAAATGGAAGAGTTTATAGTAAATTGAATTTGTAGCTTGTGTATAAGCTTGTAGAGTAATTGATAGAGTTCTCTTACTAATTATAGGACGAGATCAGGGTATCGGGTTATGGAGCCAGGTAATCTGTTCGTCGTGTAGAGTCTCGTATAGCCTTGGGCGTACAGAGATATATAATTTATGCCAGAGTGTTTAGTGTGGTACCCTAACTCTGATGATGGATATGGAATATTCCGGGTTCGAATCCTGTGGTAGGTGAGAGGAGATCAATGGACACCTCTGCACCATACCTGATCGACCGAGAACTTGTTATTGAATGATTCGGCTCTTGTGAAGCGAATCTTATTGACGGCAGCGCGTGACTGACCGTAGCATTTATTAAGATACCGGCTATCCAACTCGACCTGTGTTTATGAATCTCGTGCCTTCATATCATGAAATGGACCTAATGAGGCCAGTTATTAATATCCTAAGGTTAGGAATAAATGTATAAACTCGTCCAGAACCTATATTGCATACCATTCAGTTTAAAACATATGGGATCATGTGGGTCACTGTGACCACAGTATTGTATTTAGAATCTTGTACTGCTTGGGGGAAATGAAAGCCAGAAGTCAGAAAGCGAGGGATGGTGCACGTGCGGTGCCCAGGCCACTCCGTTCTATTGTATAAGAGCAGCTCTGAGGGGCTGGGTTGTAAAACGAACCGTGAAGGCTAACGTTTTGAAAGGACAGATTTGAGACCTTGCTTGTAATGAAAGGAAGCATTGTTATATTGTGTAATGAATGTGTGTGGTTTAAAACACATTGGTAATCATAGATCATCCTGATGAGTAAAATTTTAGCAGTCTTACGAATGGTTGGAAGTTGCATTTTGTGCTGAC
The DNA here is from genome assembly GCA_946902985.2 of Meconema thalassinum. NCBI lineage: Eukaryota > Metazoa > Arthropoda > Insecta > Orthoptera > Tettigoniidae > Meconema > Meconema thalassinum. Next base: position 394,222,642 of record OX336393.1, on the reverse strand, counting down.
ACTGACACGAATTTACGAAGTTGGGCACTTGACGCCACAGGCTACGCTCGCAAGGGTAGCTTAATAATACCATCCGACACAGCGATAACAGAAGTTGGAATTGAAATCACAACGGCATGCAGTGGAACTATAAATAGAGGGAGGTGTAGGGGTAGATTTACATAATTATGGAGTTGCACGTAGATTTGTTGTGCAACACCTGAATTGGCTAATGCATGTTAAAGCATTTGGTGGGAAGAGAGAGACCAAACACAACGGTACGCATAGTGTCAGAGTAAGATGTGGTGTAAGAAACAAATAATTTTGTGAAATTAAAGAAGTCACACAAGATGACAGAAGAGTAAAAGTAAAGTTTTGTTTATGAAAGTTGCATGTGCATCAGCGCACTAGAGTGAATTTTGAAGTCAATCTAAGGGTAAAGGATTGAATAATGATATGGATTTAGTATGATAAAATTGTATGAATAATTAGTGGATTGTGGGAGTAATTTTAGCTTTGTTTGTGTATATTATTTGTTGGGATTGTGTTCTTTAATGTTTGAAGCCATGATTTAATGCTGAATTAAAGTCTTTAGAATAGAGTTGTGCTTTATCATTGTAGAGTTGGTACCTTTTAGTCTCAAATCAAAAATATGCAACCGCTCAGTGGGAGAACGGTACATGCCGAGACCTGAAGCTAGCTGGAGGCGGAAGCATGTTTTCCATTAAAATTACTCACATGGGTACATGGAAATTGATGTCCTGTACAGTGATTTGAGCTATAGGTACAACTAAAGTCGGTCTGGATTTAGTGCAAACAACTCTATTAAAGTAACGAATAACATGAATTAGGGGATGACCGCACCTATCTTTAGCTAAGCTCCGATACAAACAATATAAATGTTGATAAACACCTTATTTACCATGAACCAGGTAACATGGTGCGGTATTATTCTATCGTGGAATCGCCTCAGTGGTGCAATATGGTTATCTTGGCATTGCAGGCATGGTTCATATTATTATCATGTCGCTGATATGTGGGCCAGTTTAAAATACATGTCACCATAGGTGCAGAGGTGTATTTTATTATCATGGCGCCCAACGTGGGTGGAGCTTATGGGATTTAGGGAAACCCCATAGATTTTTTATGGTATTTCATGGGGAAAACCATAGTAATTATTTTTGCCTCAAACTGTGTTTGAGTGAATTTTGAGTTCAGTAGGCTTTTGATGTAACGCAGAATCTCTCTAATGAGAAGAGAATTACCCAAGGGTACGAGCGCTACACACCCAATCCACAATTTATCATAAAATTCAAAGTTTTAGTGCAATCTTACAATATGTGTACAGTGTTTTGTGTCTCTCTTCAAAACGTATCCACACATGTTTCCAGGAAGCCTGCCTGTATCTCAAAGTGTATTGTTGTAAGAATGGCTGGTACAGAGGAGATTTTGCAGGTGATTGCAGGGTTAAGACTGCATTTCGACGCTGTTAATGAACAGAATAAGCTGGAAGCCAAGGCTTTCCAGAATGAAATAAACACTCGTTTAGATGCCAATCAGGAGGCAATCAATAATAACCAGGTTGAATTGAGTAATCGTTTAGATGCCAATCAGCTGGCAATTAACGCAAATCAGGTTGAATTAAATGATAAGCTAGGTCAAATGCAAGAGACAATTAAGACCGAAGTAACATAAACTGTTGTAAGCATTATATCAGAAATGCAGGTTAAGACAGATAAACGTTTCGAGGCTATAGAAGCCAAGCTTGAAAGTAATTTACAGGCGTGTAAGCATGCGCAGGATGAAACCAACACTAGGTTAGATGCGTTGTCTAATGACATTAAGGATATTCTAATCCAAAATGAGGCGAATCTCGAACGCCAAGCGAAACAGTTTTCAGAATTTACTAGAACGGTAGATCAGAGGTTAGAAGAGAACGACAATAAATGGGACGAGAAATTGAAATGCTATGCTAGAGCAATTAACGGTGATCTAAAGAAACAGGATCACAACATATTAGATCAATGTCAGGAGATAGGAGAGATTAAGGCTATCGCTAATGAATGTAAAGAGCTGGTAGGCAACATGAAGGGTCAGATGAGCAAAGTTCATCAAGAAGTGGACCAAATTCACAGTGACATTATTATCGTTAAAAAAGGCAAGAGGAGAACAGAGGAGAAATTGTTAAGGTCCGGAATGAAATGTCAAAAGTCAATGGACACATTCAAGAGGAAATTAAAGGGCTGAGAGAAGAACTCGAAGTGAGAGAAGGCCAGAAGACAGAGGTAAGCGACAAGACCCTTGCTCAAATAAAGGAAGATGTAGAGGATGAAATATCCCATATCAAGCAAAGCCTGAAGGAAGATAAGCAGAAGATATTTCAAGTGGCCGAAGAGAATAGAGATATGCTTACCAGAATAGAAAAAGAGGTAATTACTCGACTGGGAAGAGCAGAGATGCGGCACAATCAAATGGAGACTAGGATAATCGCACAGGAGGAAACCCTTATGAAAGATCCTAAGTCAAGTGAAGGCAGTGTGGAAGATATGAGGAAAACTAGGTGGGCAGACTTAGAAACCCAACCTATAATAAGGAATGCTACAGGCCCAGGCGAAAGTACTTATATGACGCCAGGTGTACCAGTTGCAGCCTCTACGCCACATGAAAATGCTATGCACACCCAGGTGATAAACGTCATTAGAGCAAGCGAAGAGAAACCAAGAAAATTCTCAGGTAGCCACTGTAATATGACACCGAAGTATTGGTTGAAGGAAGTGTCTGAATATTTGAATGATGCGCGGATACCACAAGAGCGCAGGCTACGAGCCATCGAGAAACTAACAGAGGGAGAATGTGCGTTATGGGTTCGCAGCTTCCGTTATACCTTCGATACTGTTGAGGAGTTTCGGGAGGCCTTTTTGTTGCGGTACTGGGATCCAATGACCCAACAGAATTTGCGATTGGATTTGTATTCAAAAATATACAGCACCAACAATCCAACGAAGTACGCATATTTCTTCATCTCACAAATGTGTCGCTTCAAAGAACTGGACCGAAAACCTAGCGAGCTGGAGCTATGTATTGCTATTGCCAAGCAGCTTCCGTATGAAATCCAAAGACTGCTAATCTCGGCAAATGCAAAAACCGCTATGGAAATGGAGGCAGTTCTCAGGCAACTAGACCTCACGACATCAAATACTATGCGTCAGAATCGAACCGTGGAACAGGTACACGTGACCAACACGCAGACTGGCCAGTATCAAGCTCCGAAGAACAACAAAGCTACTAGCTCTGAAACGTTAGATTCCAACGGACGTCAATGGGAACAGGAACCCAGAAGATGGCAGCCGAAGTACAAAGGGAATGCTGGTAGAGGAAGAGGAGGTCGGAATTCTTGGAATAAACCGAATACCAGGGGTAGACCGTAACAAAGCAATGGAGGTAACAATGGCAAAGAAGGCAACAATAGGAATTGGAGACCCCAGGAAAGAAGAAGTAACTTCGATGACGAGGTAGAGGAACGATATCATGCTTCATTGCGATACCTCGAGGAAAGGCTAGATGAGCCCCAGAAGCAACAAGTCCGCTGGCAAGAAGCTATGCAGAACCGGACGTCGCCAGACAGATATGGAGATGGAGCTAAGAGTTTGGAGTTACAGCGCAGCGAACAAGAGAGATGAAACTCTAAGGGCCAGTAGAAAAAAACTCCAAAATTAGAAGAGTTCGAAAATGATGGATGGAAGTCGGTCAACATCATCAATTGGATAGCCAAACCAGAAGAGTTAATCGAGGATACAGGAGGATCACAGGTCATGGTCAAGAGAGAATTGCCTATTATAATAGTAAGAGTGGCATGGTTGAAAATAAGAAGTGTGTTAGACACGGGTTCAACGGAGTGCCTTATGACAAAAACTTTGTATAATGAAATAGCCCAGAGAGAGAATGTTTTGAAAATACCTATCTCAAGTGTTAAAATAAAAGGTGTAATTCCAGACAGAACGATGATATGTAAATATCAGGTATTCCTAGATTTACAGATAGGAGGCTCTATGTTCTCACAGAGTTTTCTACTAGTAAACAAAATGCCTTTTAACCTACTTATTGGGGCAGAATTTATAAGGGAATACAGAGTTGTAATAGACCTATCACAGGACAGAGTTATGTTCCGTGTGAATGAGGAAGCTGAGGGCTTAGAGGTCTCACTCAATCAGAACGAACCAGGGGCAGATGAACAAGTATGGCATACATACAGAGACGTGGCTGAGGAAGAAGTGTTAGCTATCGAGCAGTTAGAAGATGAACTGAAAACACTAGCCACAGACATGGAGAAAGATCTGGAACCCGAAATGGAAGAACATATTTCGGAAAAAGTAGAAGAAGCAAAAATTGGGCCAAAAGAGAAAGAAAATTTAAATAAATTAATACTGGAACAGAAGGAAGTCTTTGACTCGAGACCTGGTCGTATAAAGAACTTTACTTATGCTTTCCAAGTCACTGACTGGACACCATATAGGCAGAAACCCTACCCTATAGCCGAAAAGCAATATGCCAAGGTCAAAGAGGCAATTCAGGAGATGTTGGAGGCCGGGGTTATTGAGAAAACACCTACGCCTTATATAAGCCCATTCGTAATCGTACCCAAGACAGACGGGACTGTCAGAATATGTCTGGACCTGAGACACTTAAATATGAAGGTAATTCCGGAGTTCGACCAAGTGCCACCTATTAAAGAAATCCTCAGGAAGTTCAAAGGGAAGACCATATTCACAAATTTAGATATCACTTCAAGTTTCCACCATCTTGAATTAGAGAATAAAACTAGTCTGTTGACAGGATGCATGTTTGATCAACATACATACACGTTTTTAAGGCTACCTTTTGGTTTGAAAACTGCTGGTTCAGCCCTGATAAGAGCGTTAGATCGCAATCTATCAGATGATGTTAAAGAGAGTACCATCAGATACGTAGACGACATTCTACTCACATCAGAATCTCTGGAGGAGCACATGAGAGACCTGAAGAAGTTGCTGGATGACCTTCGAGAAGCTAATTTTAAGGTTAATATCAAGAAATCGCACTTCTGTAAGAGGGAAGTTAAATTCCTAGGGCATGTTATTGATGAAAATGGAGTTAAGCCAAACCCAGAGAAATTAGAGGTAATTCGAAATATTCCTCGACCAACGAAAGTTAAGCACGTCCGACAGTATTTGGGAGTAATTGGATTCTTTTCGAACCACTGCCCAAACTATACTACGACTGTAGCACCCCTGCAGGATCTATTGAAGAATGGGGGCAGATGGAATTGGACGGAGCAATGTCAAGAAGCATTCGTGAGGTCAAAACAAATGCTTTTGGAATATGTGAAGCTGGGATACCCTGATTATACCCAGAAGTTCATCATACAGACGGATGCATCACTTGTGGGGATAGGAGCGATGCTGTTCCAGGAAAATGTTGATGAGCCCGAAAAGAAAGTTTTTATTGCCTTTATAAGTAGGAGGTTGAAAGCCCATGAGAAAAATTACACGATTACAGAGATAGAGTTACTTGCAATTTTGTACGCGTTGCAATACTGGCGTAAACTCGTGTATGGTTTTCAAATAGTCCTCAGAAGAGACCATAAAGCTTTAACATTTTTGTTAAAGACGTACTTGTCTAGCCAGAGGTTAACAAGATGGTCCCTGTATATTCAACAGTTCAATGTGGAAATAGAATACTGTCCAGGGAAAGAAAATGTAATACCGGACATATTAAGCCGATATCCTAGAGAAGAGGAAACTCTAGCTGTCCAGATTGAGAATCGAGATCAGAAGACCTTGGATGACTTGAAGAATCTTACCAACCTACAACGCGAAGATCCGTGGTTGAAGATGATGATTGATTACTTCGAGGGACGCTTAGCAAGGGGAACGCGATATACAGAGAGGCAGAGGCATTGTCAACAGATTATGTATGGTTCAATCAGATGCTACTCAAGTGGGATGATGTGGAACATACCCGCCAAAGAATTGTTATTCCTGCATCTTTGCAGAGGAGATTGGTATGGCTGGCACACAGAGCGTTTGGACATCCAGGGATAGACAAAATCACTGCTCTATTGAAAGAAGCATTCACTTGGCCAAAGTTGAGAGAAACTGCGAGAAATGCTATTAGGACATGCGATTTGTGCCAAAGGGTAAAGCCAAAGCCCTTTTTAATGAGGCAACGACCTATTCCGTTGTTACCGAGAAGCCAAGGCAACTAATGAGTGTAGACAATTTTGGACTACTGCCTAGAGCACGTAGAGGCAATAGACATATTTTTGTAGCCATGGATGTATTCTCAAAGATGGTGGTATTATGCCCCATACAGAAAACCAGCTCAAAGCAGGTATTGAAACGCTTGAAAGAGAGAGTTATTCCGATTCTTGGGAAACCGGATAACCTACTCTCATACCATGGAAGTTGCTTCACAAGCGCAGAATTTCGTCGGGAATTAGAAACTCTAGGAATTAGGCAGATTTTATCTACCATTTGCCATCCTGAGGCAAGTCCAGTTAAGCGTGTAATGAGAGAGATCCAGAAGTACATGAAGATCTACTGCTCTGAAGAGAATTGGAAATGGATTGAGTTCCTGGAAGTAATAGAATACTGCATAAATAATACTGTGCATGAGGCGACAGGTCAGGTGCCCGTGACTCTACATTTGGATCAGAGACCGGAGAGACCGTGGACTGGTGTCATTCCTTTACCAGTAGACGCACAGCCAGGACGAGAATTGAGGATCCAACGAACCTTTGATTATCTCCAAGCACAGGCAGAGAGACGCCAGAGAAGAAATCGTGCGAAGCGATATCACAGACCGCTTCTCATTGGGGAAAAAGTGTTAGTTCGGAAGCCACCCAGTTCAGATCCAGAAGCACGGAAGTATGAAAAGTTCATTTACGGTTATCACGGCCCGTTCGAGGTGATCAGAGACCTACAGAACAATGCATACAGAATAAGGCATTTAGAAACAGGAAACGAGGTCGTTATGAATGCAGCCAATCTAAAAATTTACTATTCGCCAGAAGAATTTGACGAACAAGAAGAAGCTTTAGCAGCACACACCCAACTAGACGTGGACAGCAAAGTCAGGCCTGAAGGTTCGCGCAGCGAGACGGAACGAGAAACGAGCAGCTGGCCCAGTGAAAGGAACGTACAGCCAGAATGCCAGTGTTTGCGAGAGCTTTACAAAGAAATGGTCGAAGCGGTCAGGGAAGTTGAAGCAATAAATAGGACCCTCCGTCGAGAGAATGCACAGCTTAGGACTGAGCGCAGAGTGGAAGGGGGAACCAGACAAAACTACTCACAGCCAGACGAGGTGAAGGACCCCAGATGTAAACACAGACAGTTGTAGGCAGTCAGCTGGTTACTTACAGAAGGTCACTTGCAATTGACTTCTATACGTTTTGCAAGGGGAATATGAACCCGAGGGGTTATAGGCTGACTGGTATCGAAAGTGGATCTCAGAGACTGTGATCTCAGAATGAAGGTTCCACCTAGGAACGAACCCGAGATCTGTTGAGGGAGTTTTAGTTGTAAAAACCCCTAGAGGAAAGTACATATTTAATCACTGGTGTGATATCAACTGGTGCTGACATTATTTATTAAAATAATGCAGGGAAAATGAGTGGATTACAGCATTATTGGGCTGGATGAAGGAAGTTAGGCTGCATTTGAGCACAAAGTTGGAGAGTTTGACATCTAACTAATAGCCCCAGAATTGTGGGAGGAGATTCGTGGAGCCTTGTCGCTCTCGTTGACCTACTTATGTCGTCTGGAACAGGTCAGGGGGTGAAATAATGGCCCAGTTCTTCCCCGTTTCAGAATGGAGTTGAGAATGGAATGGGAAGATCCCAGTGAAAATCATTGATTGCTCGTGATTGGAGCAACGTAATGACATGAGAGTTGCACACAGGTGAATCTTTAGCCAGGAGGCTAATTATAAAGCCTTTAAACTGTGAAATCGAGACATATTTAATGGAGTGCGCAAGAACACAGGACTTTTGGTGTTCGCGGGGTGACCTTACTAGTGCACCGGGGATTTCCACTGGAAACCGCGTACCCACGCTATGGCAAAGGCAATTAATATTAATTAATTGGCCGATCGATCCTTCAGCACGCAGATAGTCTTGAGTCCAGCGAGGAAAAAGGAACCCTATGAGCATTGTTTCGAGGCCAGAATCATCCTGGGAGAGGAGATGATACAGCGCGGGAATTCTAGGTCTACTTTTTCTTGTGAAACGAATATAAGGATGTGGACTCAGGTCAGAGAGGGCAGTTGGAACAGACTCGAGCGCGGAACGTATGTCGCTCTGGCCCAGGAAAGGACGCTCAAATAAAGACTTGAACATTTTAGTGTTAATCAGTATATTCGCCGTGCAGTGTAATGCACCAATTGATAATATAATCATGCATAGTCATGAAGTAATAATAAATACTGTAATCAACGAACTTTATTATGCGAAATGCGTTATCGAAGTCAAGGAAGGAGGCTCGGACTTCAGATTGGGAAACCGTGCAGTAAAACTGTTATAATACTTTTTAGTAAGGACAGTCGCACGTATGTGTATAGTCGGCAGTACGAGCAATTGTTAGTGTTCACATAGGAAGTACCGTGTGATATAACTTGCAGAACTATTGAAAGTAATAATTTGTGTAAATACTATGTACAATGTTGAGCGCAGTGTAAAATATATTGATTGGTTATACATGTCTTAGTCCGCCGGACGGCGCCGTGAGAAACTTTATGATGCATTTGGTGAAATGTCTTAAGAATACCAAATAGTAACGCTCAGGACGAAAAGTAAGCATATTTATGCAAAGCAGGAAGTTTATCGAAGGATAATGGATCGACAGTTGGTGAATCCGTAGGCAGATGATCGAGACATTCAATCAGGAGTTGGTAGGAGCATGGAAGAGTCCGTCAACAAACTGCAATTCTGATATCTTGCCAGGAAATTTCAACCGTAATGAATGTAAATAGTGAGTGATGTGTGTTTTTGTAGTGATCATATGTGAAATATCTTTTAAATTAATATTATGACAAGTGCTAGGAAGTGTCATGTTTAAAGAAGCGATAGCTTCATCATAGAAATGAAATGTGCCGTGTGGTTGGTGAAACAAAGGTCTTATAAAATGTGTATTATCAGTGTACAAATGTCGCGCTAATTATACAAATGGCAGGCGACATTGGAAGATATGAGTGGTTGGAGCCACTGGGGGTAAGCCTATGTGAGTACCCTACAAATCATGATTTTATAGAAGTTATAGCCCACTGCATGTAATGTGATTTCAGAATTATAAAAATATGCCAGTAAGAATCAGTATTAGGAGATAGACCCTCCAGTGTTTATTGTTGTGTTAATTTTAGTAAAGTTGAGATGTCGTTATACCTCAGTGAGTGGATTAATCGTTACCACTATTAATAAAATGGCAAATCAGTTATGTAAGCTTAACGTAACGAACAAGGATGTTCGATTATTAAGATGGTTATGTTGTGTCGGATTATGGTAATTTATGTCAGTAATAATAACAATAATGATAAATAATAAAAGGTATGAATGAATACATCAGGAAAAAAATGTTGTAAGCAAGAAATATTTACGCTAATTGGAAGATTTATCGATCCAAGCAGTAAGATTATATATCAAGGGATGAGAAAAGAGTTTAATATCAGAATATATTGTGTTAATGGGAAGATAATTATGCAAGGAAATGGAAGAGTTTATAGTAAATTGAATTTGTAGCTTGTGTATAAGCTTGTGGAGTAATTGATAGAGTTCTCTTACTAATTATAGGACGAGATCAGGGTATCGGGTTATGGAGCCAGGTAATCTGTTCGTCGTGTAGAGTCTCGTATAGCCTTGGGCGTACAGAGATATATAATTTATGCCAGAGTGTTTAGTGTGGTGCTCTAACTCTGATGATGGATATAGAATGTTCCGGGTTCGAATCCTGTGGTAGGTGAGAGGAGAAGAATGGACACCTCTGCACCATACCTGATCGACCGAGAACTTGTTATTGAATGATTCGGCTCTTGTGAAGCGAATCTTATTGACGGCAGCGCGTGACTGACCGTAGCATTTATTAAGATACCGGCTATCCAACTTGACCTGTGTTTATGAATCTCGTGCCTTCATATCATGAAATGGACCTAATGAGGCCAGTTATTAATATTCTAAGGTTAGGAATAAATGTATAAACTCGTCCAGAACCTATATTGCATACCATTCAGTTTAAAACATATGGGATCACGTGGGTCATTGTGACCATTGGTATTGTATTTAGAATCTTGTACTGCTTGGGGGAAATGAAAGCCAGAAGTCAGAAAGCGAGGGATGGTGCACGTGCGGTGCCCAGGCCACTCCGTTCTATTGTATACGAGCAGCTCTGAGGGGCTGGGTTGTAAAACGAACCGTGAAGGCTAACGTTTTGAAAGGACAGATTTGAGACCTTGCTTGTAATGAAAGGAAGCATTGTTATATTGTGTAATGAATGTGTGTGGTTTAAAACACATTGGTAATCATAGATCATCCTGATGAGTAAAAATTTTAGCAATCTTACGAATGGTTGGAAGTTGCATTTTGTACTGACACTGACACGAATTTACGAAGTTGGGCACTTGACGCCACAGGCTACGCTCGCAAGGGTAGCTTAATAATACCATCCGACACAGCGATAACAGAAGTTGGAATTGAAATCACAACGGCATACAGTGGAACTATAAATAGAGGGAAGTGTAGGGGTAGATTTACATAATTATGGAGTTGCACGTAGATCTGTTGTGCAACACCTGAATTGGCTAATGCATGTTAAATCATTTGGTGGGAAGAGAGAGACCAAACACAACGGTACGCATAGTGTCAGAGTAAGATGTGATGTAAGAAACAAATAATTTTGTGAAATTAAAGAAGTCACACAAGATGACAGAAGAGTAAAAGTACAGTTTTGTTTATGAAAGTTGCTTGTGCATCAGCGCACTAGAGTGAATTTTGAAGTCAATCTAAGGGTAAAGGATTGAATAATGATATGGATTTAGTATGATAAAATTGTATGATTAATTAGTGGATTGTGGGAGTAATTTTGCTTTGTTTGTGTATATTATTTGTAGGGATTGTGTTCATTAATGTTTGAAGCCATGATTTGATGCTGAATTAAAGTCTTTAGAATAGAGTTGTGCTTTATCATTGTAGAGTTGATACCTTTTAGTCTCAAATCAAAAATATGCAACCGCTCAGTGGGAGAACGGTACACGCCGAGACCTGAAGCTAGCTGTAGGCGGAAGCATGTTTTCCATGAAAATTACTCACATGGGTACAGTATGTGTAGAATTCAAACTTCAATCGCATGATTAGGACACAAGAAGTAAGAAGGATATTTTAAAATTTCGCACAACTGGCATCCTGTGGTTATGGAAACAATTGAAATAAATTAGATGCTAGTGGATTAACATTCGTATAAGTATCTTCTGTACCAAGTTTCACTGCACTCGGATGGTTAAATTGCGAGAAACGTCAATGTGAATATTTATAATTCGCGCCGCCGCCATGTTGGATTTGTGATCACCAGGTTATTTAAAGTCCTATGGGTGAACTTAAGTTCATAGCCCCAATGAACATAAATAATTCAGTTTGATTCCTATAACAGATTCGTAGATATTCAGAGCCGTCTAATTATTTCAGATTGTCGCCATGTGGGATTGTTAAATGTATAGGCCATAGAATCATGTACCATTAAAGGAAAATTATTGCGTAGGTACATTACTCAAACTTTCACTTCGATCGAATGATTACGACACAAGAAATAAAAACTTAATTTTAAAATTCGCACAGCCGCCATCTTGAAGTTATGTATACAATTGAACTAAAATAGATACCAGTGCATTATAATGTGTATAAACATTTCCTGTTTCTGTACACAATTTAATTTTATTACCAAACGGAACTTACTTTCTGGACGTGCCTCGTAATATCACATGTTATCAGGAAGTTTGATTTAATCCTTCTCGTTGTCTCAATTCAATTATAACATCAGGAGAATAGCTGACAACCTGCCTACGTTCTTGTTTATGGTGTTTGTTTTTCAGGCCGATACTGTGTCCGTATGCACTTTTTGTATATAATTTTTTCATTATTATTATTACTATCATATTTGTATTATTACTGTCTTTTTAGGTCGTTGCGGCATGACTGTTGGCAGTCGCTCACATCCGGGAGGCGAGGAGGTTCGAGTCTACCGCCGGCAACCTTGAAGATGGTCTTCTGTGGTTTCCCATCTTCCTTCCAGGCAAATGCCGGGGTTGGTCCTTAACTATAGGCCACAGCCGCTACCTTCCAACTCCTCGACCCTCCCTTCCAACTTTCCTCCCCAACGGTACTTGTAGCTCACCCATTGGGTGTCCGTCTCGAAGCAGCTACAAAACTGGCGAGCCGAACATGTCCTCGGACACTCCCGGCACTAAAAGCCATACGCTAAAAAAAACTGTCTTTTTGTTACTATCATTGTTAAACTATTATTAGTTATATTCTGAATGTAACTGAGACGTTTTATTTTTATAAGCTCTAATCTTATGGTAAGTAGGGCGTCATTGTAAAGGAGCTCTTAAGATCTAAGTGTAGCCTGCTGATTAGCCACCTAGGTGTCCTACGCGAAACCCCACACAAACCTAGAAAAATTGCTGAGTTTCAATTCATTGGCCGTGCAAGCCAATATACCATTGTTTTGTAATATTGAAGCAGTGAAAATCAATCAATCAATCAATCAATCAATCAATCAATCAATCTATATATATACTGTATATATACATACAAGTACACGGGGATATGAAATAACCACGATATCCAAGCCCTAGAAGCCTCCGTGGCTTAGGCGGAAGCACTCCGGCCTCTCACCGCTGGGTACGTGGTTCAAATCCCGGTCACTCCGTGTGAGATCTGTGCTGGACAAAATTGAGGCAGACAGGTTTTTCTCCGGGTACTCCGGTTCTCCCTCTCAAAAATTTCATTCCAGCAACACTCTCCACTACCATTTCATTTCATCTGTCATTCATTTAATCATTTCCACAGAGGAGTGCGTCAGGCCTCGGCAGCCGGCACAGTTCATATCCTCGCCGCTAGGTGGGGGCTTCATTCATTCCATTCCTGACCCGGTCGGAGACTGGAAGCAGGCTATGGATTTTCATCCAAGCCCCAAATCGAGATAACATAAACATCTAACCTGTGTTGTAATTGCCTATTCCATAACACATCAGAAAGTAATGATTTTCCCAAAGACTCACAATTAGTGGGACGTCGGTTGGCGACCACGGGATCTCAGCTGAGACCAACATTGCATCCACTTAATTACACCGGGCTCCATCCTTGTTGCCGATATCCCTTGGAGAACTTTTCCAACCCGACTGTATTAGGGTGTCCGAGGCATAGGGTGTATTTCATTTTTCGCCTTAGTTATCCATTGCCTTCGTCCCTCAATTTTCGGAGGACCTCGGCGACCCACACTATTATACTGCGAGGAACTCCAAAGATGAACCCTTAAGTGTTGGATCCTCTTTCCTGTGGCTCTCCCTTTTCTGCCTTACATGGCTCTGCTTCATTTCGGGTCTCTCAGTGCTCATTGAGGGCGTTTCCTTCTCCTGTATTTTATGTCCCATTCTTCTTATTTCGTCCATTTCTTCTGTTTGTTTGTAGTCTTAAATTGGATATACACCGGCAGCTGGTGAGTTTAGTGGATGTTGAACTGTAAATCAATAAGTGGTGGATGATCTACCTGTTACCACTGCACCCTCAAACCAGAGATGTTCCAAAGCCACCACTTCAATACGCTCTCTCAGTACTTGTGCTTCCTTCGAACCACAGAATACTTGATTCCCAATGTGTGAACTAGGTCCCTGGAGAACAAGTAGTAACCTATATCCACTCGAATCAGCTGATCGATCAGCTGAAGCTATACCTACTGTATTGAACGCGCAATGACGTTATGAGGCCAGTCGATGTTTTCAGATAACGATACCAGCAGCCTACGGTACCTGCCTAGACAATCAGTTGATCGCAACGTTACTTTCTAACCCTGAAACCATTATCAATGAAAAATAACTAAACTGACCATCGGGTTAATATGCAGCACGAATTTTTGTTACATTGCTGAAAGGATCAATGGCTTATGTACCTCCCAAGCATATTTACTCTACAAAAAACAATATGCAATTAATATGCCAGGTTATATAAATAATTCATTCTTTTGGGCTAATGCCGTGTGTATTTTTAATTTAAAACCATACGTTTCGGAGAAACCTTGCCTCCTTTTTCAATGGAAATAAACAATGTGGCCAAAGAAAGTATATCAATGAGATTACAAAAAATATAGATAAATTCCTCTGTTCGTCACCAGAGAGCAGCTGCCAGAAATAACTGTATGGACCATGGTGGAACGGCGGACAGAGTAGTAAGTAACAAGAAAGTAAAGGGGGCGGTGTAAAAATATAGAAACTCCTCGAAGAATGAGGAGGGAGGGGGGAGGTGGGAGGGTTAGAAGGATATATGGAAACATAAACAAAAGGGAATAGTAGCTGAACGATACCTAACGTCATACAGTCAACGGCGAATAAACAGATGGAAACTCCTCCAGTGACGAACAAAGGAGATCAAATCCAGGCTCTGAGCCCTAGAGGGAAAATGTACAATTTTTAATATGTGAAGAACAGAGAGACTGAGAGGAACTATCTCCCTAGATCCTTAATAACTGGTAGCCAAGTGTCACTTAGCTGATATCCAGTGTCTCTGTTAAAATTATTGGGATTTTTACGAATTTCAACTGCCTCCCTTATAATTCTAGACCAGTTGTGCTTAACAAGGGCAAGCGCATGAGCATCCTTGAAACATACATCGTGCCCTGAAGACAGGGCATGTTCAGCTATAGCTGATTTGTCAGGTTGGTTTAGACGGATGTTCCTTTGATGCTCCTTGATGCGAGTGGCAATGGATCGTTTTGTTTGTCCAATGTAGACTTTTCCGCAAGTACATGGGACTTCATACACCCCAGGTTGTAGTATTGGGGACAATTTATCTTTGTTTAATGCTAAACGTTGACCAATTTTCGTCATAGTGCCGAAAACTGTTTTTATCTTGTGCTTGCGGAGAATCTTAGCAACGCGGTCAGTGGTGTTGTGAATATAAGGGAGGTAAGCAGTTCCTCTCACGTCGGAGCTCTGAGAAGGTTGTCTATCCCTCCTTCTGGGATGTAGGGACCTATATATAGTGGATTCATTATAGCCATTACCCTTAAACATGGTTTGTAAGGCATGTAACTCTTCCTGAAGAGTTGATGCCTCACAAATACGTTCCGCTCTTTTGGCTAGAGTTGTTATAATTCCTTGTTTTTGTGCTGGGTGGTGGTGGGAGTCCGCATGTAAATAACGGTTAGTGTGAGTTGGCTTACGGTAGACGCTGTGCCCCATGGAGCCATCCGCTTTCCTCCTCACAAGAACATCCAAAAAAGGTAAGCATCCACCTGACTCTAGCTCCATTGTGAAGTGGATTGAAGGATGCAGCTGATTTAGGTGGTTCAGAAAGTGGTTCAGTTTCTCAGAACCCTCCTCCCACACCACGAACGTATCATCCACATACCTCCACCAAATCACAGGTTTGAAAGACGCCGAAGATATAGCCTCCCCCTCAAAATGTTCCATGAAAAAATTTGCCACGACAGGCGAGAGTGGACTTCCCATGGCCACACCATCAGTCTGCTCGTAATATTTACCATCCCACAAGAAATAGCTGGAACACAAGCAGTGGTGGAATAATCGGGCAATGTCCTCAGGAAACAAATCCTTGATGAGTGACATGACCGAGTCCACCGGCACTCTGGTAAACAAGGACTCTACATCAAAACTCACCAAAATAGCATTTGGTTGAACGGCGATGGTTGACAATTTTTCGACGAAATGGGTTGAATCCCTAATGTAGGACTGTGTGCGCCCCAAGTGCGGCTGAAGCAACTTGCTGAGATATTGCGCAAGAGCATACGTTGGAGAACCTATTGTGCTAACAATTGGTCGAAGAGGGACGTCTTGCTTATGGATTTTTGGAAGACCATACAATCTCGGAGGAACAGCATCTCTCGGAATAAGACATCTTCCCTCTTCTTTTGGAATAGATGACAGTTTAACAAGCTTAGCAGTGGCATTGGATACACGAGTGGTTGGATCACGAGTGCACAGTCTGTAGACAGGATCAGATAACAGAATCGAGATTTTACTTTTATATTCAACGGTATCCATCACCACTGTCGCATTTCCCTTGTCAGCGTGAAGAATAGAAATGGTGTCATTATTTCTTAGTTCCTTCAATGCCTTTCTTTCACCCCGAGTTAAATTGGGTGTGGGTACTTTAGAGGATCTTAATATCCTCACACTTTCTTGTCTAACTTCTTCAGCTTCATCTGGAGGTAAATTGTAGATGGCAGCCTCAACGGATGTGATCAACTCCTCTGTAGGAATTTTGGAGGGTGCGAGAGCAAAGTTGAGACCTCTGCTTAGTAAAGTTGTTTGATAGTCATCTAAAGGGGTATTAGAAAGATTGACTACAACTTTACTAGTATCAAGAACCGTACGAGGAGCTGTTTGTCTCGAGGACAATCGAAGGAACTTAGCTCTTTGTCTATCTACAGCCCGACAAAAATTATTCTCGGCCTGAATAGCGGAGATACGTTCAAAGAACAGCCACAATTCCTCTGAGAGAATGCTACTAAGAAGCAGATGTAAGTGTAATAACTCACGGGAAACTGCGTCCAATTCAGTACGAGAGTTCTGGATCCTCTCGATAACGAGTGCCTTGCTAGCGCATTCTTCGAGGAGTTTCTATATTTTTACACCGCCCCCTTTACCTTCTTGTTACTTACTACTCTGTCCGCCGTTCCACCATGGTCCATACAGTTATTTCTGGCAGCTGCTCTCTGGTGACGAACAGAGGAATTTATCTATATTTTTTGTAATCTCATTGATATACTTTCTTTGGCCACATTGTTTATTTCCATTGAAAAAGGAGGCAAGGTTTCTCCGAAACGTATGGTTTTAAATTAAAAATACACACGGCATTAGCCCAAAAGAATGAATTATTTATATAATAATCCGGGCCGTGAAAGCCTTAATATGCAAAAATATGCCAGGTTGTTTAATGCAATATTGTATTTGGAAAGATTTCACCCTTCCTCCATTCCTCCTTCACCCTTCCTTCATATTTCCTTCATCCTTCCTTCACCTTTCCTTCCACCCTTCCTCCATTCTTCCTTCATCCATCCTTCCACCCTTCCTCCATTCTTCCTTCCCCCTTCCTTCATCCTTCCTTCATCTTTCCTTCATTCTTCCTTCACCCTTCCTTCATCTTTCCTTCATCCTTCCTTCACCCTTCCTTCCACCCTTCCTCCATTCTTCCTTCATCCTTCCTTCATCCTTCCTTCACCCTTCCTTCATCTTTCCTTCAATCTTACTTCATCCTTCCTTCATCCTTCCTTCATCCTTCCTTTAAATTTCATTCCACCCTCTGCATCTCCGTCATCCTTCCTTCACCCTTCCTTCCATCCTTTCTCCATTCTTCCTTCACCATTCCCCCACCCTTCCTTCATCCTTTCTTCCACCCATCCTTCACCCTTTCTTCCACCCTTCCTTCACCCTTCCTTCCACATTTCCTTCACCCTTTCTTCACCATTCCTTCACCCTTCCTCCCACCCTTCCTTCACCCTTTCTTCCATCCTTCCTTCATCCTTCCTTCACCTTTCATTCCACCCTCCTCCATCCTTCCTTCACCCTTCCTTCCACCCTTCCTCCATTCTTCCTTCACCCTCCCCACTCCCTTCCTTCACCCTTTCTTCCACCCTTCCTTCAACCTTCCTTCCACATTTCCTTCACCCTTTCTTCACCATTCCTTCACCCTTCCTCCCACCCTTCCTTCACCCTTTCTTCCATCCTTCCTTCATCCTTCCTTCACCCTTTCTTCACCATTCCTTCACCCTTCCTCCCACCCTTCCTTCACCCTTTCTTCCATCCTTCCTTCATCCTTCCTTCACCCTTCCTTCCACCCTTCCTCCATTCTTCCTTCACCCTCCCCACTCCCTTCCTTCACCCTTTCTTCCACCCTTCCTTCAACCTTCCTTCCACATCTCCTTCACCCTTTCTTCACCATTCCTTCACCCTTCCTCCCACCCTTCCTTCATCCTTCCTTCATCCTTCCTTCACCTTTCATTCCACCCTCCTCCATCCTTCCTTCATCCTTCCTTCACCCTTCCTTCCACCCTTCCTCCATTCTTCCTTCACCCTCCCCACTCCCTTCCTTCACCCTTTCTTCCACCCTTCCTTCAACCTTCCTTCCACATTTCCTTCACCCTTTCTTCACCATTCCTTCACCCTTCCTTCACCCTTTCTTCCATCCTTCCTTCATCCTTCCTTCACCCTTTCTTCACCATTCCCTCACCCTTCCTCCCACCCTTCCTTCACCCTTTCTTCCATCCTTCCTTCATCCTTCCTTCACCCTTCCTTCCACTCTTCCTCCATTCTTCCTTCACCCTCCCCACTCCCTTCCTTCACCCTTTCTTCCACCCTTCCTTCAACCTTCCTTCCACATTTCCTTCACCCTTTCTTCACCATTCCTTCACCCTTCCTCCCACCCTTCCTTCATCCTTCCTTCATCCTTCCTTCACCTTTCATTACACCCTCCTCCATCCTTCCTTCACCCTTCCTTCACCCTTCCTTCCACCCTTCCTCCATTCTTCCTTCACCCTCCCCACTCCCTTCCTTCACCCTTTCTTCCACCCTTCCTTCAACCTTCCTTCCACCTTTTCTTCACCCTTTCTTCACCATTCCTTCACCCTTCCTCCCACCCTTCCTTCACCATACCTTCAACCCTTCCCACTTCCTTCACCCTTTCTTCAGCCTTTCTTCATCCTTCTTTCACCCTTTCTTCAGCCTTCCTTCACCCTTTCTTCCACCCTTCCTTCACCCCTTCTTCCACCCTTCCTTCACCCTTTCTTCCGGGGCGTGGTGGCTCAGCGGTCTAGCTGTATGCCTCTCACCAAGGCGGTCCGAGTTCGATTCCCGGTCAATGCATGTGAGATTTTCGAAGTGAAATGCCATGTCCTGTGGTTCGGATTCCACGTAAAAAAAGGAGGTCCCGTGGCTCATAATCACAGGATTCACGGTCACGTAAAACTACAATCTTCCTTCCTTCCTTCACCTTTTCTTCAGCCTTTCTTCACCCTTTCTTCATCCTTCCTTCACCCTTTCTTCAGCCTTCCTTTAACCTTTCTTCCACCCTTCCTTCACCCTTCCTTCCACCTTTCCTTCACCTTTTCTTCACCCTTTCTTCCACCCTTCCTTCACCCTTCCTTCCACATTTCCTTCACCCTTTCTTCACCATTCCTTCACCCTTCCTCCCACCCTTCCTTCATCCTTTCTTCCACCCTTCCTTCACCCTTTCTTCCATCCTTCCTTCATCCTTCCTTCTCCTTTCATTCCACCCTCCTCCATCCTTCTTTCATCCTTCCTTCACCCCTCCTTCCACCCTTCCTCCATTCTTCCTTCACCCTTCCCGCTCTCTTCCTTCACCCTTTCTTTCACCCTTCCTTCACCCTTCCTTCCACCTTTTCTTCACCCTTTCCTCACCATTCCTTCACCCTTCCTCCCACCCTTCCTTCATCCTTCCTTCACCTTTCATTCCACCCTCCTCCATCCTTCCTTCACCCTTCCTTCACCCTTCCTTCCACCCTTCCTCCATTCTTCCGTCACCCTCCCCACTCCCTTCCTTCACCCTTTCTTCCACCCTTCCTTCACCCTTCCTTCCTCCTTTTCTTCACCCTTTCTTCACCATTCCTTCACCCTTCCTCCCTCCCTTCCTTCACCATACCTTCAACCCTTCCCACTTCCTTCACCCTTTCTCCCACCCTTCCTTCACCATACCTTCAACCCTTCCCACTTCCTTCACCCTTCCTTCCACCCTTCCTTCACCCTTTCTTCAGCCTTCCTTCATCCTTCCTTCCATCCTTCCATCCTTCCTTCACCCTTTCTTCATCCTTCCTCACCCTTTCTTCAGCCTTCCTTCACACTTTCTTCCTCCCTTCGTTCACCCCTTCTTCCACCCTTCCTTCACCCTTCCTTCATCTTTTCTTCAGCCTTCCTTCACCCTTCCACCCTTCCTTCACCATTTCTTCCATCCTTCCTTTACCCTTTCTTCAACCATCCTTCACCCTTTCTTCAGCCTTCCTTCAACCTTTCTTCCACCCTTCCTTCACCTTTTCTTCACCCTTTCTTCACTCTTTCTTCAGCCTTCCTTCACCATTTCTTCAGCTTTCCTTCGCCCTTTCTTCAGCCTTCCTACGCCCTTTCTTGAGCCTTTCTTCTCCCTTCCTTCCACTCTTTCATCCTTCCATCACCCATTATCATTTCCTCACCCTTTCTTCAGCCTTCACCCTTCCTTCCATCGTTCTTTCACCATTTATCCTTCCTTCACCCTTTCTTCAGCCTTCCTTCACCCTGTATCCTTCCTTCACCCTGTATCCTTCCTTCACCCTTCCTTCACCATTTCTTTTCCACCCTTCGTTACGCAAGTTGAACACTATTACGGTCACATTTCCCACCATGTCTGTGTAATTTGGGTGCCGATCAATATCATTAATTCCCACAGGTTATTGAGTAATGAGCTAAATATCCTGTAACATTAACGTGGGCTGGGAGAGGGAGAAGTGGGTGTAATGCGAGTGAGAGAGACAGAGAACACTCTAAGATATCAAAGATTCCCTGTAAAGGGGATTTGGGAGGGCCAAGATCAGAATGGAAAGGATCAGATGCTTTTAAGGTATAACGGAGGGAAAGTGGTTTGCTGAGGATTCAGAGAAACAGGCAGCGAGAAAATAAGAACATTAGACCCAGATGATCCCACAGGGTGTCTGAAAATACTGTAAGTACGGTAGTGGAAATGGTCAGTCAACAGGAAGGTACATTTGGTAGGAAGTTTAAGATTCTATCTGGAAAAGACTGCAAACGCTCCTTATTAATTTTTATATTTCTAGTTTGGGGACTTGCCTCACCCTTTGTGAAACTGAGCTAGATACTGCATTTTATTGTTAGCAAGTGCAAACAGTGAATTTTCCACTGAATGTAGCACTGAATTGCCTTCATGTCAACAATATTAATGAAAAATAATGCATATCACAATTTATTATGTATCACACTTCACATTTCCTCACCAACACCAACTTCAAATATTTATTTTGTCATAATTCCAGCACCATTTCCAATGATTAGTGATGTCTGTAAATCAGTTGATAACCGAGTAGTAATTCATAATAATTTATAATAGGAAATCTATTGTTAATTGTTTAACTAAAAATTGAAAAATAGCAATCTGAAGTTTGCCATTTAATGAACTTCCGTAACTTTCGATATACGCTGTTAATTTATTATTAGCATTGTCGGTTTGAATAGTTTTTGGTAGTGCATCTAGATCTGATGATATCTACGTGACGAACGAAACATGTCATTCTCTATGCAAATTATAATAATAAATAACGTTCTAAATATTTCAGGATGAGTCTCATATTTCCCGCCAAATTCCTTTTGGCCGACTGAAAGTTTTCAATCCATTGTTAATATGGCAACACTGTGACAATGGTTTAAGGTAAATCTGGGAGAGTTGCCGCACGTTTTACATTTTGTGTTATATGTCAGGAGAATTACTTCAGAAGTTGCTGCAAATTAATAGAGAATAATTTTAAAAGGGTTACATTAGATCACGTATGAGCAAAACATTGGTAATTGTAAATAAATGGGAGCACATTATCAAACGAACACCCCCGTCCGTGATGAAAGCTACGCCCTTGCAGACAGAGAGACAGAGTTTATCTCCCCAAAGCCCACAAGAGGAGAGTAAACACGTCCTTAGCTGAATTAAGGTATCAGACACTGTTGATACAAGAGTCGTGATTTCTTCTGCGCCAGTGGTATTAGCATCGTAATTCCTATCTCAACTGATAGAATCTGAAGCTCAGCTTAATGCACCAAATATAAATGGTCCAATTTACAGGGATTATCAGGCAAACGTGATGTCTCTTGAGAGTGTTGTTCTTTCTCCTTCAGGAGTGTCAATACCCTAAAGAAAGTAACCTCTGATATCCTCTACATTGTGCTTCTTTCGGATTGCAGTGGGCAATAGCTTGGACAATGCAACCCTTGGACGTCTTTTTAAATCCCACGCTATAAATATCTTGCCATAAAGTAGCCAACGGATTCAGAGCAGTTAAATAATGAATTAAATGAAGCAAGTAAGAAATGAAACGAAAATTGTGAGTGTGTACGGGGGGGGGGGGGGGGTAATGAAATGAAGATTATAAATTGGCCCCCCTCTGGAAAAAATCCTGCGGTCACCCATGTTCAGAGACGAATATGCATTGAAACGTAAGAGTTAAGGATGACACAAATTTCCTTGGAAATAAAATGTCCTATCTTGAGTTCAGACAATAGCTACAAGACTAGGCTACACCATGACCTTTGCTTTGGTCGGTGTCCATCAGGGCGCTGCATAGACTTGACAAAAGTACCATTCGGAATTAGACATTGGGATTCAGATTCGCATTTTCAAATCTTTCTAAACATATTCTCTGAAGGGATTTCTATGATTTTATTTCTTATTTTCGTACAGTTGGCACTGGAAATAATTGGCCTCATATCGTGATGACATTCGGAATGAGGGTTTTCGATGTCTACTTTACTGTACAGTATGTTGGGTGGCTTCGGTGACCTAGTTGGTAGCATGCTGAACTTCTATGCCCAAGATCGCGGGTTCAAACTCGGCCGAAATCGTCGGATTTTTAAGAGAGTTAAAAAAATTACGAGCCTTACAGTAGGCCTAGTCGCATATGATGTGTAACATCTGACATAGAAGAAACCTCACGTGAAATTGTTGATACACCGGTATTTTATACTATTATTGGCACAAATATTAATCTATTATAAAAGGGAGTGTTTTACAGATATTGTAGTTTGTAATTCTTTTTTTATTTAGTCAATTTACCCTCTAGGTTGGTGGTTCCCACGGACTCAGCGAGGGAACTCACCACTACCGCCTCTATGGGCAGTGTCCTGGAGCTTGGAACCTCTGGTCGGGATGGATACAACTGGGGAGGTGTGATCAGCACTTCGCCCAGGCGGCCTCACCTTCAAAGCGAACAGGGGCCTCATGAGGGATGGGAAGGGATGGAAGACTGGGATGGATAGGCTAGGAAGAGGGAAGGAGACGGCCGTGGCCTTACAGAAGGTACTGCCCCCGTAAATTGAATTATACTGAGACCACGGTGGCTGTATTGGCTTATGTGAATAAAGTTATGGCCGTCATAGTTGTGACGTGTATATTCATGACGTAGGCGTGGATGACGCAACGCTCGAGCAAGTAGGCTGGCTGAGCTTAGATTCTTGCTGACGTCACGATTTTGTTCGAGAAGGATCTTAGATTTCCGACGCAGTCGCAGGGAAGCAAGTAAACGTGCTGAGGAAGGAGTTACGCTATTGGAGGAGAGGCTCGAACCAATGAATGATAGCTTGAAGGGAGACGGAGATTACTGAAACTACCATATTTAATAACTTTTGGCATGCAGAATTGTGGAAAACTATTTTCAGTTATGGCATTGATTTGGAATTTTGAAGAAATTAATTATATGTTTTTGAAATCTGAAAATCCGTCAAGAATAGCCATAGTTGGAACTTCGAGTAATGATGGAAGAAGAAGCTATGGTAGGGATGGATACGCCCCTTCAAAGTTGATAAAAGGCCTTGCACAGCAGAGAGGATCTTCTCACTTCGTGGTTTTATTCAGACTTGTTAGTCTGACTTCGTGTTCTGATAGAACAAGCATATCGTCATAAGCAAGCGTGGCAGAGCCCACCGCATCGAACAGTATTGGGTATCCAGCAGTGCAATTTTACTGTTACTAAAACTAGGCGAAGTTGGAGCGCACACATAAACGATTCTACAAGTTTATCTATCACGAATTAGCTACTGCATTTATACTAATTCAATAGTGCATTACAATATTGAGGCGTGTGCGAAAGTTGAACATTTTCATTATAATACTTCAGAAGATATTCGCATTTAAAGACTGCAGAGAAAAGTGTTTTTCTCGAATCCTGAGAAGCACTTTTAATACCACATTCTACGCTACGGCAGACACGTGTATTGCAACCGTGATACTGAAGATTACATTTGGTGATACAACGCTACATTCTACAATGGAACTATACAATCTGGCAGTACTTTCGACTAACATTATAATGGAAGTGGAGATGGAAGACTAAAACTTTAATGCAATTGGGACATACATCAGTAGTGTGAAGTAGCAACATGGAGCTTCGATAATCGTCATTCTACAAAGACGAGCATGTAGTGAACATTCAGCTACACTCATGCATCGTAATCCATCGCTGAATTACATCAAATGGCAGTGGAAATAAATTCATACTCCACAATTATGAACATTTCTGCGGAAATATTTGCAATGAACTTCATGGCTGATTTCTACAAGAACTTCAGGGAACTGTCAAGAGGGGCAAGGGTTTTTCCCAGCACACAAAGAAGAGTTTCGCCAGAAGGATGTCTATCGTCTACACGGAGCAGTGCGATTTCCGGAGGAGGAAGCTGTTCTATTCTCCGAGGGCGCAGGTTCCAGGTTCGAGGTCGGTGCACATCTATCCTGTGGTGAATTGGAACCAGCAGCAGTCTTCTTTGAAATTTTCTTCTAGAACTTCAATCCAACAGATAAGGTAGCCGTGAACGTTTCTTGATTTATTTGAGCCATTTTAGTGAGATCTGAGCAACTATCTTTCCCATATTTTCTGTCATATATTTGATTGCCCCATATTCTTTTGCTAGATGTTTCTGTACTCTGTACACTTTGCAGCTTTATGCCATTTTCTTCGATTAATTGAGACATTATTATGTCATTTGCATATTTAAACATTTTGGATCAGTTTATATTGAAGTTAAATATTCTTTCGAGAATTTGATTTGACTGTAAAGTTAACGATTTTTTTTTGGCAAGTTTGAATTCAGACAGCGTGTCGTTTTATTAAAGTAATTCTTTCCAGCAAATTACTTTGACCAATTTTCTGTCATCCCCAAGAAAGAAGAATGATTAAAAGATTTTAGAGCGTTAAAATCTACTACTTTATCGACGATCTTGGAAATACTAGTCGTTTTATGAACATGATTGAAACACAGACATTTTTAGTCAATTCTGAAATACCATTGCATTATAGACAATTTTATGAAATATGAACTTTGAATACGATTTATTCAGTACACTAGAGTAATGAACATTTGATAGGAGATTTTCTCAATTCTAGATTGAAACAATAATGTTTGCATTTTCTGGTCTATTTGCGTTCTATTCGACTATTTCTGCAGTTAATTGAATTTTGCTTGAATATAGTATTTTTATACTGCGATAATTATGATGAGATTAATTCATTTTGATAGACCAGGGAGGCGTGTCTAATCGTATTTGCTATGAAATTTATTTGTGACAGGCAAATTTTTACTTCATATCGCTTCATGAATGAAACCCATGAAGGTTAAATATAATAACAGTTTTCGATGCAATTGATGAATATAAGAATTTTTAAAGAGGAACTATGGATGTATAATCGTTAGTTCAGTGGACGTGTAAAAGTCGCTGATGAATAATGCCCTTTAATAAGTGAAGGAGGTTCCCACAATAATATTGATGATGATGATGAATTTATAAGTGGAGGTTTTTGTGTGTATTGTGGAAGATTTTGATGCCATATATAATGAGATATATGATGAATTATGGGCCAATTTTGTGCGTTTGTGCGAGGTATGTTTCCGCTGAGTTGTATTGTTCAGGTCCATTGAAAATTATTCATGTGAAGTTACTGTTAAAATTAACGAGAGTGATAAATTGATTGAATTATAGATTTTGAATGGAGGTTACCGTCACAAATTATAATTATTAAATCTTATTAAACCTGAATCTAAAATTTTAATATAAGTAACCTTCATCGGTCGATTATATTACCACGATTTAAGAAAATATCAACCGGATAAACGTGTGGTTAATGTATTTCAAATATAAATAAAATATGAATAATGTAAATAACTATGTAAATATCTATAATAATAATTTGAAACAAACGGGATTAATAGAGGCGTGTAAAAATTTTTCAATTGTCGTTTGATTATGTTATGAACAATCTTAATGTTATAAATAATTATTGAACACTATGATATAACATTATGCGTTTTGCTATTAACATTTAAACAACGCTAGTTCGATAATTGGAATAAACATTTAAATAATATTTGAGATTAACAGAGTAATCCATTGCAATGTGAACGGAACTTGTATAAATTTTGCGTGATAATATTTGAGTTGAGATGTGAGCATTTAAATTGTTTTGAATGAGAGCTAGACTCTGCGTTGGCCAGCATATGGTGACACTGGTTAGGCAGCTGCGTCCATTTGACGAAGCAAGCATGCAACACTGCTTAGGGTGTATTGCAGGTGGCCAGATAACTGAATGGTGGAGGTCAAGGTCAACTACTTAGCGGCCTTACGGTTATTAATAAATGTGTGTCAATGAACAAAATTATGAAGTTCATGAACAAGGAAACAAATGCTATATGTCTCGTCCCAGCTCCCTTATCCATTCCAATGTGCATTGTTATTATTATGTTCTTTTGAGCTAGAGAAAGCTGTATTCTTGTATGTGAAATCTACAGTCCTACAGGAGGACATGGTTTCATTGACAATGGCTTCAGACAGCCATAACTATTTTGTTGTTAAATTTTGTTACAATTTTTTTTTCTTTATGTGAAATAAATTATTGTGCAGTTTAAATTTTCTGGTTTTCGACTTGGTTCATTTTAAATATCGTGGCGGAGGTTATTGTGAGGGCATACTATTAAGTGATCCAGTTGAAAACCCAGACCCGAGATTAAATTGAATAGGTAAGTTGAACCCCCGTATATTTTGGTGTGTTCCACAATAATTTCATGTTAACTACTGTGCTCTAATCTCGGTGGTATCTGTCAGTGCCATTTTCATTGATGTAGCTGTGCCGGTGCAATCGATTATTGGCAATCCGATTGAGGGGGGGCGGATTTCTGACAGCCTACTATCCGGATTATCGGGGACAGTACCATCCCGGCATTTGCCCGAAGACGAAGTGGGAAACCACGGAAAACCACTTCGAGGGCGGTTGAGGTGGGAATCGAACCCCCTCTACTCATTTGGACCACCACGGGCTGAGTAGACCCCGTTCCAGTCCTCATACCACTTTTCAAATTTCGTGGCAGAGCCGGGAATCGAACCCAGGGCCTCCGAGGCGGCAGCTAACCATGCTGACCGCTACGCTACGGAGGCGACAGTTTATAATACGGAACTCATTTTATTACATGATTTGTAGCTTCCACCAGCACTAGCCTAAATAAAGAATCGAGATGGATCAACTAGATTAATAGACGCGACACCGCTCATAACCTTAAATTCCTTATAAACAGGTCCTCTTGATTCACAGACCAACACGTAATTTCATATGGATTCTGTTAAAATGGGTCATATTGATATGATAAATATCGTTTAAAATGATAATCTGGTAGCAAAAATATCTACCCCGTCTGGGATTCGAACCAGAGATCTCTAGATTCACAGTCATAGGCGCTAACCCCACTGCTATTTCGAATACACAAATATAGTGCACAAGATGGTGACTTATTTCCTCGTTCCAATAATACTGCATTACGGAATTAAGTGTCATTTATATTTTGCTTGTATCGACAATGTTCCTGCGCGAAATTGAGTTTAAAATGCGTTATTAATAAGCCCTCTTGTGAATAAAGAGAATGTATTCAGCAATAGTTCTTGAAGTCTTGCTCAATTCTCGTATAACTACAACGATTGTATTATATTGATGACTGCATTACCGTTATGTGGGTTAATATTTGAATAGCCATTGTGTACAAACATAATACCGGCAATGCCGACCGACTAGGTACTTACAATGTTTGATATTAAGGCATTTTATCATACCATTTAAATACTGATACGAAGACTTCGAACATGTACCATGTGCTTTGTTTCAATCATTTGACACCAGAGTTCACATGAGCGTTTACCGTTCAGTATGTCATATACATTCCACATAGCCAAGAGAACGTCATGGTATCAATTTCCGACACAACGCGCTCATTGTTTCTCTTACCACTGCCAGCTGGATCTGACCACTACCAGCTGGATCGCGAGTTGGCAGTGCGTCTTACACTTCCGTTCGATCCACCACTGCTGCTAGCACACTTCCGTTCGATCGAACGGAAATGTGCCAGCTGGTGCCACCTCGATTGTTCCGATCCACTTCTGTCGGTTTTTTCAAAATCACTCCCACAAAAATATCCAGCAACCGAGTGGAAATCCCTCAGTAGGTATGCCTTCTTTCGGAGGGGAAGTAAAGCCGGTCGTCCTATGTCATAGATTGAGGGCATGTAAAAGAACCTTTCCACTAACTACACTTGTGTGAAGCTAAATTTGCAGGTTAGATTTGATACCGCTCTATTAGTTCCAACGTTCACCACCAGGTGCTGACTGCGATGCCATCTGGTAGGCAAGTCCGCAAGCTAGGAGTTGTGGACGGTAGCATTTGGTAGCAAAAGTAGGAACTACTTGAAATTTCAGTCTGCAGTCTTTACATGAATTAAAAACAGATAACACACACTAATACAGCCATCACAATTAAAATGATTAACAAGAAGTTCCGTGAAGAACTATACAGCCTACTTTTCATGCCAATGATTATTCTACAGTATATGAACCTATCAAGAATAATGACGAAATTAAGTTGGTAATATCGAAATATCTAATTAGTTCAAAATATACCTGGTATAATGTAGCCTCATAGAGCACTTCAGTTGGCAGCCCTGGTGACTGAATATATTCTTAGTTCCATCTCTTAAGGTACAGAATACAAAATTTGGTTGAAGTCCAATGGACGTTACATGCAGTTAGACACTGGATCTATCAGCACGCGTAAAAACATGTTGCCAACAATACCATGCGTGTGCTGGTCAGAAATAATCTGAAATATTATGATATCTTGTTGTGCCAATTTTGGATGAAATCCATCTGTTAGTGTAGAAGTTACATGTATTTTAAAATTGGACATATCAGCAGGCATAGAATCATGTTGGCAGCACTGCCTTGTATTAATTACTCCAAATTAATCTAGAATGTCAGGTGCTATACGTGTGCAAAGTATAGAGCTGTTGGCTTGCATACTTTCTGATATATTGATATTAGGTTAAAAAAATATAGACAGCATTTATTAACAGTTGGCAGCCCTGATTGTTCTTAACAATACTTATAGTCATATCTGTTATGGTACACATAGCACATACGAAATTTGGTTGAAATCCAACTGATAGTATAGAAGTTAGATGTATTTAAAAATTGGTATTATCAGCAGGCTTATAATCATGTTGGTAGAACTTACGTATATAAGTTACTCCAAATTAATCTAAAATGTCAGAATATACGTGTGCATAGTTTAAAGCTGTTGGCTTGCATACTTTCTGATATATTGGTATTTGGATAAAAAAAATATAGAGAGCAATTATTAACAGTTGGCAGCCCTGGTGGCTCTTAAGAATACGCTCAGTCATATCTGCTTATGTACAGATATTACATACAAAATTTGGTTGAAATCCAATTGATAGTGTAGAAGTTATATGCTTTTAAACATTGGACCTATCAGAAGGTTTAAAATTATTTTGGCAACACTGTCATGTATGGCCTCCTGGAAATTAAACTGAAATAATATTATCTACATGTGTGCCAATTTTGGAATAGCTCCCATGCATACCTTGCAAGATATCCAACATTGAGCTCAAATTTCTAGTGCGTTTTTTCAGCAGTTGGTAGCACTGACATCATTTTCAAATATGGACGTGAGATATTCAGGTGCACATCTTTACTCATACTAAATTTGGTTTTGATTGCTGCAGCCGTTTAGGAGTTGATAGGGGGGGACACACACACAGCCAGACAGACAGACACACATTTTCCCGGATCGATCTCATAAGTCTACTTTTTCCTCATTTTTGCAAAATGTGAAAAGTAGGCTAAAAATTCTCTTAAAGACTGAAAATCAGATATGTTACAAATTTTTGATTAACAATGAAAGATAAATCTCTTGAAAAGTCAGCTCGAGGTGGAAATGTCAATGATCTGGAAGTGATGTTTTCATTGGGTTGATTTGTAATTGAAGACCCCGCGGAAAGTCCATTTTTTAGCCTATTTTCAATTTTGAAAAAATAGGCTTATGAGATCACCTTTTGTCCGTGTGTGTGTGAGGTGTGTGTGTGTCCCCCCCTAATAAAATCTGAACGGCTGGAGCGATTTCAATGAAACTCGGTAAGTTCATAGCACTATTCCCGGCGACCTCGACCGTGCCCTTCAAATTTTGTTACGTCTCACCAATATAACATGGCGGCTGTGCGAAATATTTCACTAGCATTCAATATCTCCGAAACTATTACCGATATCGCCCTGAAATTGTGTGCGGTGATAAAGGGCACTACTAGAAGTTCGCCTATGGGACTTTCAAAAACCTGGTGACTAGAAAACCAACATGGCGGTCAAGCGAATTTGAGACTTTTAAATAGACTTTTCTCGCGATTTAACAATGCAAATGTAATGAAACTTGGTGCAGCAAATGTTTATACACATTGTAATGCACTGGAGTCTAATTTAATTCAATTGTTTACATAACCTCAAAATGGCGGCTGTGCGAAATATTTCACTGACATTCTATATCTCCGAAACAATCACAGATATCACCCTGACATTTTGTACGATGATAAAGGGTACTGATACAAGTTTATCTATATAACGTTCATAAACCTGTAAAGCACAAAACGAACATGGCGACCAAGCGAATTTGAAATATTTTAATAGACTTTTCTCGTGATTTAACTCTCTGAGCGCAGTGAAATGTGGTACAGTAAATGATTTTTCAGATTGTAATGCACTGCCATTTAATTCAATTGTTTACATAACCTCAAGATGGCGGCTGTACGAACTTTTAAAATTAAGTTTTTATTTCTTGTGTCGTAATCATGCGATCGAAGTGAAAGTTTGAATAATGAACCTAGGCAATAATTGTCCTTGAATGGTACATAACTCTATGGCCTATACATATAACAATCTTAAATGGCG
The DNA here is from genome assembly GCA_946902985.2 of Meconema thalassinum. Taxonomy (NCBI): domain Eukaryota; kingdom Metazoa; phylum Arthropoda; class Insecta; order Orthoptera; family Tettigoniidae; genus Meconema; species Meconema thalassinum. Next base: position 394,191,381 of record OX336393.1, on the reverse strand, counting down.
AGCTTCCGAAATATTTAGACGGTTCTCAATATCTATGAATCTTTTACAGCAACCAAACTATTTTTTTTTATGTTCATAGAGACTATGAACATATGTTCACCTATAGGACTTCAGTAACATGGTGAGCACAAATCCAACATGGCGGCGACGCGAAGTATAAATATTTAAATGGTCGTTTCTCGCGAATTAACTATCCGAGTGCCGTGAAACGTTGCACGTTAAATGCTTATAAAAATGTTGATCCACTGGCATCTAATTTATTTCAATTGTTTGCATAATCACAAGATGGCTGCTGTGCGTAATTTTAAAATCTCTTTTTTACTTCTTGTGTTCTAATCATGCGATTGAAGTTTGAATACCACACGAACACAATAATATTAATGTAATAGTACAAAAATAAAAATCCAACCTGGCGACAATCTGAAATATTTAGACGGTTCTCAATATCTACGAATCTGTTACAGCAATTAAACTGAAATTTTGTATGTTGATAGTGGCAATTAATATGAGTAGGATATATGAAAATAGGCTGTATAGTTCTTCACGGAACTACTTGTTTTGAAAATTAGTTTATGACGTATTCTGGAGGTCAGCCATCGTTACTACAGATCAGATGAAATTAATTTAAAATAAAGCGGAATGCCACCTAGGTACAATTGTTTTTATTTTTATTGGAAACGGAAAGAACGTCCCATATCCTCTCACTTATTATAATTTAACTTTATTAGCCTCTTTTCAATTTTGAAAAAATAGGCTTATGAGATCACCTTTTGTCCGTGTATCTGTGTGTGCGTGGGTGTGTGTGTGTGTGTGAAGTGTGTGTGTGTCCCCCCTAATAATTTCTAAACGGCTGGAGCAATTTCAATGAAACTCGGTTGGTTCATAGCACTATTCTGGATGACCCCGACCGTGCACTTCAAATTTTGTTATGTCTCACCAATCCATCATGGCGGCTATGCGAAATATTTCACCAGCATTCAATATCTCCGAACGTATTCCCGATATCACCCTGACATTTATTACGGTGATAAAAGGAACTACTAGAAGTTCACCTATGTGACTTTTGAAAATCTGGTAACTACAAAACCAACATGGCGGCCACGCGAATGTACGACTTTTCAATAGACGTTTCTCGCGATTTAACCAACCAAACGCAATAAAACTTGGTACAGTATATGTTTATACACATTGTAATGCACCGACATCTAAGTTGGTTCAATTGTTTACATAAGCACAAGATGGCGGCTGTGCGAAATATTTCACCAGCATTCTAGATCTCTGAAACTATTAGCGGTATCACCCTGAAATTTTGTACGGAGATAAAGGGCACTACTGGAAGTTCATGTATAAGACTTTCAAAAACTGGTTAACTACAAAACGAACATGGCGGCCAAGCGAATTTGAAAATTTTAAATAGACCTTTCTCGCGATTCAATGTTTCAAACGCAATGAAATCTGGTACAGCAAATGTTATACAAATTGTAATGCACTGGTATCTAATTTTGTTCAATTGTTTACTTAACCTCAAGATGGCGGCTGTGTGAATTTTAAAATTAATTTTTTATTTCTTGTGTCTTAATCATGCGATCGAAGTGAAAGTTTGAATAATGAACCTACGCAATAATTTTCCTTTATCGGTACATGTCTCTATGGCCTATACATTTAACAATCCAACATGGCGACCATCCGAAATATTTAGACGGCTCTGGATATCTACGAATCTATTATAGCAATCAAACTGATTTTTTTTAATGTTCATAGGGGCTATGAACGTAAGTTCACCTATAGGGCTTTAAATAACCTGGTGATCACAAATCGAACATGGCGGTGATGCGAAGTATAAATATTCATATGAAAGTTTCTCGCAATTTAACCATCCAAGTGCAGTGACACATGGTACAGTAAATCCTTATACGAATGTTAAACCACTGGCATCTAATTTATTTCAATTGTTTCCATAACCACAAGATGGCAGGTGTGCGAAATTTTAAAATCTCCTTGCTACTTTTAGCGTCCTTATCATGCGATTGAAGTTTGAACGCTACACTTACACAATAATCTTCATGTAACAGTACATAACTCTAGAACCTACATATATAAAATCCAACATGGCGACCATCCGAAATATTAAGTCGGTTCTCAATATTTACGAATCTATTGCAGCAATCAATCTGAAATTTTGTATGTTGATAGTGGCAGTTAACATAAGTAGGATATATGAAAATAGGCTGTATAGTTCTTCACGGAACTACTTGGTTTTTGATGTGTAACATCTTTCCACTCGGTTGCTGGATATTTGTGGGAGTGATTTTGGAAAATGGGACGGTAGTGGATCGGACGATCCAGCTGGCAGTGGAGGATGGAACGGAAGTGTAACACGCACTGCCAGCTGGATCGCATTGCTGAACACTTTCATTTTGACGGTAAATGCTCATGCGAACTCTGGTGTCAACTGATTGAACACAAAGCACATGGCACACAGTCGAAATCTTCGTATCAGTATTTAAATTATTAACTTATATGCTTTAATATCACACATTGTAAGTAATCAACAATTCCGGTATTATGTTTCTGCACAATGGCTATTCAAATATTAACCCACATTACGGTAATGCAGTCATCAATATAATATAATACGTTATGGTTATACGAGAACTGAGCAAGCCTTCATGAACTATTGCTGAATACATTCTCTTTACTTACAAGAGGGCCTATTCATAAGGCATTTTAAATTAAATTTCACCCAGGAACACTATTGAAACAAGCAAAATATAAATAAAACTGAATTCCGTGATGCAGTATTATTGGTACGTGAATATAAGTCACCACCTTGTACCTTGTATTCGTGTGGTCGAAATAACCGTGGGGTTAACGTCATTGACTGGGAATCTAGTGATCTCAGGTTCGAAACTCGTACGAGATAGATATTTTTGATACCAGATTATCGTTTAAAACGATATTTATCAAATCAATATGATTCATTTTAACAGAATCCAAATGAAATTACGTGTTGGTCTGTGAATCAAGAGGTCCGGGAACTTGGCAAGCCTTTCATGATCTACTGCTGTGCACATTGCATTTACTCGCAAGTTGGCCAATTTATAGTGAATTTATGGTTATGAGCGGTGTCGCGTCTATTTATCTAGTTGATCCATATAGTATTCTTTATTTAGGCTAGTACTGGTGGAAGGTACGAAACCTCTAATAATTTTTTTTTGTCGTGTGGCCTCCTCAGAGGCCGAGTGCAGGTCTTTCTATTCGACGCCCGTGGGCGACCTGCGCGTCGGGATGAGAGATGGAATGGATGAAGATGAATGAAACTGGGCAAGGATGTGGAAGGAAGCGGCCGTGACCTATCAGAAGGTACCGTCCCAGCATTTGCCTGGTGTTGAAAATGGGAAACCACGGAAAACCATTTCAAGGACGGCCGACGGTGGGGCTCGAACCCACGCGTCTACCGAGTCAGCAGAGAGCTTGGTCCCATGACCTAACGCTGCGCTTTAGCCAGCTGAGCCACTACTGTCGGTTCTAATAAAATGAGTTCCGTATTATAAACTACAATATCTGTAAAACACTCCCTTTTACAATAGATTAATACTTGTGCCAAAAATATTATAAAATACCGGTTTATCTACAATTTGCCGTCCTTGAAATGGTTTTCCGTGGTTTCTCATTTTCAACTCCAAGCAAATGCTGGGACGGTACATTCTGACAGGCCACGGCCGCTTCCTTCCACATCCTTACCCAGTTTCATTCACCATCATTCATTTCATTTCTCATTAACTCCAATCGTGAGGTTGGCGTCAGGAAAACATCCACCACGAATACTTCCATCGCATCTTAAGAAAACGGGAATAATAATAATAATAATATCGTATGGCCTCGGGTGCCTGGTGCAAGCTTTGTTAATTGACACCCAGAGGGTAGCTTGCATGTCGAATTTCGTCGTTCCTTTGAACGCTATGAAAGTCAAGGAAGTTAGATATCTAAACTCCTTGACACTACAGCGCTTTCAAGTAGAGAATGGAGGAACTTTGTGTTGGCGGAAAATCCCGAGATTAATTTTGCCATTGAACTCGGCCTACTGAATTCAAATGGGTTCTTTAACATGCCAACAACGTATGACATGAGTATCGTGATTTTTGTCGCCTTTCAAAAATCACTTATCATGGCCAGGGGCGAACCTGCAATCTTGGGGTTGGTAGTCCGACACTCTAACCACTCACCCACCGTGGCAAGCAACGGGAATAATAAGGGGTAGACATACAATACCGGTCTATCAACAATTTCATGTGAGGTTTCTTCTATGTCAGATGTTACACATTATATGCGACTACTGTAAGGCTCGTATAATTTTTATTTGTTTTACATGTACTTCCTTTATAAGGAACACATTTGGCAAATGGAAAGTATATTGCTTAACCTCAATTAGGATGGTTTAAGTATTTCTTTTTAGTGTTGAAAGTTTAAACCAGCTGTCCTAAAAACTTTCCATACTGTGACTTACCCCGTATTTCCCGTGGGGTGTTCAATTGTGATCATATGTGACTGAGTCACAAATTGATCGATATTACTGCCAACGCCGCGTGTTGGGGTGCTGCATCAAATTCGGAGATTGGAGGTTCGAATCCCAGGAGTGACAGTGGCAGTCCTGAGTCCTGGGTTTTCCTACACTCCCTCCGGACAAATGCCCCGAGAGTATCAGGTGCGTTCAAAAAGTAACGAGCCGGAGGCTGGAATGCGCAAACCGGTGACTACATCGGCTAATCATGGCGTGTGTAACGAGGTGTGGTTCCAAGCAGAGCGTGGAAGGTCACAGCCCGTCGCTAGAGGTCACGCCTGCACGTCACGTGACGATATAAAGCGAGCAGCAGCATGCATCGATCGTCCAACACTGCCAGTCGCATTGCAAAAAGTGACATGGACGCGTCAACCGAAGAGCAAAGAGGGGTTGTTCGATTTCTGACAGCGGAAGGAGTAGGGGGAACGGACATTCATCGCCGAATGTCACAAGTGTACGGCGAACACTGTATGTCCCTTGCAAGGGTCAAGGCGTGGCACAAGCGCTTCAGGGAAGGAAGGGTGTCATTAGCTGATGATGCCCGGTCTGGGGCACCCCCCTGCATTACCGGTGACAACGTCCAGCTGCTTGATGCACTCATTACCCGGGACCGCCGAGTGACAGTGAGCGCCATAGCCGCCGTGGTCACTCCACGACAATGCACGACCTCATACGGCCAACACTGTCGCGGCACTTCTGCAGAAATTCAAATGGGAGGTTCTCGGCCAACCTCCATACAGTCCGGACCTCTCTCCCTGTGATTACGCCAACGATTCACCTTGGACGCCGACTTCCAGCTGTACGTCCGGAACTGGTTCACATCGCAGCCCAGGGAATTATATGAGACAGCCATTCACCCCTTCGTGTCACAGTGGGACAAGTGCCTCAACAGCCAGGGCCAATACTTCTAACATACAGGTACTGGTTTCTGTAATTAAGCCTCCGGCTCGTTACTTTTTGAACGCACCTTATATCTTATTTCAAGTTCCGGGGTTGCCTACCTTCCACCCCCCTGTCCCTAATACACACTGAAACACCGGTTATCAACACACAATGAAATCCACAACCACAGCCCCTAGGATGTGATTCAACTTGAGATGGACCATTTCCTCTTGACCACCTCGTTCTGCGACTAGCGTTCTTGGCTGTCTCACCGGAGGACCTGGTGAGATTCCATAGGCTGTGAATAAATTTAAATTCTAGTGTGAGAGCTGGAACGCAATACCCTGAGCGTCGTGAGGCAAAACTAACCTTAGCTATAGTGGAAGTGGTTTTCTATTGTTTCCTCACTTCCAATCCTATCAGACACACTTAAACTATAGAAACTAAAAGTGAACAAACGAAAGTAACTGTAGTTCAGAAAAATATGGAAGAATTTAAAACCAATATAAAAATTGATGACTTCAGAATTGAACAAGTGAAACAATTTTGTTATCTCGCTAGTATAGATACAGAAGACTTAATGGAAGTGAAGAGAAGGATTGCATTGGCTAAACAGGCATTTATGACTAAGAAAACATTTTATCCAGCAAACATATGAATATAGATGTAAAAAAAAACTTGTATGGAGTACACTGCTCTATAGAAGTGAAAGTTGGTCTCTGGGTAAATTGAAAAAGAATCGCCTTGAAGATGCTGAAATGTGGATATGGCAGAAAATTACAAGAACGAGCTGGATGGAAAGAAATACCAACCTGGAAGTCTTAAGGGAAGTCAAAGAAAAGAGAAGATTAATGAAGGAAATGGGAAAGAGAAAATTTAAATTTATTGGACATGTCAACACACAACACTTTCATCGATAACATTCTTGAAGGGAAAATGCTAGGAAGGAAAGGAACAGGACGGCCTAGGACAAAGTATTTGGAAGACATCAAAAATAGAATGGGATGTGATATTTACATGGAACTGAAACGAACCGCCAACGACAGAAGAGTGTGGTTGCTTCGACGAGGCATTAGCCTTTAGAATATGATGATGGCACACTAGTATATCTACCTCAATAACACAGGCTGTCACACAAATTCCACACCCAAAGATACACCCTAAAATAAGTAACAACACTGCACTATTAGGTCGTGGCTTGCAGTATGAGTCGTCGATGTGCCATCCCCATGCAGGGGCGTGCAGGGTGCGATCTTTGCGGAAGATCATCACAGCCATAAATTCATTTTAATCAAAATTGATGTTGTTGTATTTTGAGTCTTCAGTATTTTGACTGGTTTGATACAGTTCTCCATACCTCCCTGTCCTGAGCTAATCGTTTCATCTGTACATAGCTACCACACCCTACATCCGAGGCAATGTGTTTAACATATTCTAACCTTGGTCTACCCCTACAGTTCTTGTACTCAACCCTTCCTTCCAAAACACCAAGCTTGCTATTCCTGTGTTTCTTAGTATGTGTCCTACCAACCTATCTCTTCTCTTCATTAGCAGTCGCTAGACACATCAATCCTCTCTCACTCGTCTTAATACCTCTTCATTTGTAACCCTATCTACCCATCTGATATTCATCATTCTCCTGTAACACCACATTTCAAACGCTTCAATTCTCCTCTTTTCTGCTGCACCAACAGTCCAAGTTTCACTCCCATACAGTGCCACGTTCCAGACAAAGGCTTTGAAAAATGACTTTCTAATACCCAAATCTATATTCGATGTCAACAGATTCCTTTTTTGTTGTTGTAGAAATGCTTTCCTTGCTTATGCCAACCTACTTATTATACCCTCTTTGCTTCGTCCATCACTAGTTATTTTTCTTTCTAAATAACAGAAGTATCCTACTTCCTTTAGCTTTTCACCTGTCGATTTGATGTACATAGAGGTTTCTGATTTATTTCGGCTGCATTCCAATATATTTGTTTTACATTTATTAATTTTCATCATGAATTCTTTCCTCAAGACCGAGTCCATACCATTCAAAACCTCAGGCCTGTCAGCCAAGATGACGATGTTATCAGCAAATCTCAGAGTTTAAATTATTTCTCCTTGAATCTTCACTCCCACTTTTTTTTCCAATTTTCTGCATTAATTTTTCAATGTAAAGATTGAAAAGTATGGGTGATAAGTTGCAGCCTTGCGCTACACCTTTCTGAATACTAGCTTCTCTCTCATGTCCTTCAGTAGCAGCGATTTATTTATAAGCAGATTATTCCCAAGCTACAGCTCCCTATAGAACGGAGCCTCACTAAAGGCGTGCCGTGGACTGGCCGCAATTACTCACCGCCGGATTTATAGCATGTACCGATTACAACACCGGGTCATGAAGCCCTGGATGCTGTCATAGCATTTATTATAGCTGGCAAGATACCTTAGTTGTGATCATTAAAACTTGCCGCGAAGTACTGTAGGCTATCTCGTATCCCGTGAACATGGTTGGGTATAGAACAAAACATCGAATGTTCATAATGGAAACTTATCTTTTCAAGGAGAAGTTTGCAGTAAATTTGTTCGTAAGTTTCAGCGCTGTGCAATTTTTACTTTTGTGGGAATCTCAAACAAAAGGTATACAGAAACAGTCCGCGTACTCTGGAGGCTCTCGAGAACAAAATACAGAATTACAGAGAGTGTGCCAAAACTTCATACGTTTGTTATTTTATTTATTTAGCGTGTGGCTTTTGGTTGGTTGGTTCTTAAGTTTAGGGGCTGCGACAACGCGGCATGTAGCCCCGAGTACTTTCGGTGTGTGTAGAATCTGTCTGATAACCGGTGTTAATTGTGATGACTGTATTAGTGTGTGTATCTGTTTTAATTCAAGTAAAGACTGCAGACGATCAATTTTCAAGTAGTTCCTACTTTTGCCACCAAACGCCACCGTCAACGACTACTAGGCCTAGCTCAGAACTTACCTACCAGACGTCACCGCAGTCGGCTCTTGGCAACGAACGTAGGGACCTAAGAGCGTTGTTTACATTCTTAACCTATACAATTTAGCTTCACACAGGTGTAATTAGTGGAAGGTTCTTTAACATGCCATAAATCTATAACATGGGACCGCCGGCTTTACTTCCCCTCCGAAGGAAGCCATACTGAGGGATTTTTAACGCTCTTAAAAATTCCGACGACTTCGGCCGGATTTGAACCCGCGATCTTGGGCATAGAAGCTCAGCATGCTAACAACTACGCCACCTAAGGCGCCCGTGTGGCTTTTAAAGACGGGAGTGTCCGAGGACATGTTCGGCTCGCCAGAGGCTGTAGCTGCTTAAAGTGGACACCCATGGGGTCTTCAATTTCAAGTAGTTCCAACTTTCACTACCAGTTGTCACTGACACCTAGTGGTAAACCTTGGAACTTTGATAGAGCGTTTCAACGAAATATAACCTATAATTTAGCTTCCCAAATGTTTAGTTAGTGGATGGATTTTTTTTTACATGCCATAAATCTATGACATGGGACCACCGGCTTTACTTCCCCTCTGAAGGAAGGCATACAGAAGGAATTTAACGCTCTTAAAAAATTCGACGACTTCGGCCGGGTATGAATCCACCATCTTGGGCACAGCAGTTCAGCATGCTACCAGCTACGCCACCGAAGCCGCTACGTTCGTGCAACGTGCGTTTAAAATTTAAGGACAGCATTTCCAGCAACTACTCTGAAAATCACGTGTATGTGTATGTCTGTCCCTCATTATTCCCGTATTCCAACGGGGTCGGAGATGAGCTGCGATCATAGTTTTTGTGGTGGATGATTTTTACGTCCGGAAGCCCTCCCTGACGCCAACCTCACGAGAGGAGTTAATAAGATATGAAACGAATGAAGATGAATGAAAATGGGCAAGGATGTTGAAAGAAGCGGCCGTGGCCTGTCAGAAGGTATCGTACCAGCATTTGCCTGGAGTTGAAAATGGGAAGCCACGGAATACTATTTTAAGGACGGCCAACAGTGGAACTCTAACTCACGTCTACCGATTCCGCAGAGAGCTTGGGCCCATGGCCTAGCGCTGCGCGTTAGCGAGCGTAGCTGCCGCTGCCGGTTGGTAGCATGCTGAGCTTCTATGACCAATATGACGGGTTCAAACCCGGCCGAAGTCGTCGGATTTTTAAGAGCGTTACAAAATCCTTCCGTATGCCTTCCTTCGGAGGGGAAGTAAAGCATACTGAGGATTTTAACGTGCTAGTTCTAGGTAAACAACTAATGGTGACTCGTTTGAAAAACTCGCCTCTCGAAGAGAACCGCTCAGTTATTCAAATACTGTGGGCGAAGAACGCAACCACGGCTGAATTGAACAGTTATCGTCACCACATTGTCACGGGTGACAAAACATGGATCCACCACTAAACGCCCAGCTCTAACTGGTCGTCAATGGAGTGGTAACACCCATCCTCTCCCAAGACAAGGAAGTTTAAGGTGATGCCATCTGCGGGGAAGGTGATGGGCACAGTGTTTTGGGACAGCGCGGGTGTCATACTTGTTGAGGTTTTGGAAAGAGGGCACACAGTGGCCGCTGACCGATACTGCGAGACTTTGACATGATTGCACGAAACAATCATGAGAAAACGGCCAGGACTTCTAACCGAGCGCCTCATTTTGCTTCATGACAACGCGCGACCTCATACCGCCCAGAAAACCACCACGCTGGGAAACGGTTTCGCTGGGACATCATTGACAATCCTCCTTACAACCCCAACCTCGCTCCAAGCGACCTTTTTCATCACTTGAAAGAACACGCAGGAGGTCGACGATTCGCTTCAGACGAGGAGTTGAAACACTTTCCTGCAACATGGCTGAACATGCAAGGACATGAGGGAATGCTCAGATCAACATTAGAGGGTAAAACCTCAAAATCTTGTACGAATAAAAATACCTAGGGATGACATTGCAACCCAAGGCTAATTGTTTTACTAAACGTGTAAAAGAACGAGCAGCCCAAGCAGCATTGGCCATGCTGGACATAAGAAACATCCGACTACTCAGCCTAGATACGGCCATGATATTATTCAAAGCAAAAAGCATGCCAATCCTTACCTACGGGATAGAAATGATATGGAACAATCTCACGGAGAAAAACCTAGAGACACTAGAAGAGGTGAAGTCAGCATGTATGAAAAAAGCATTGGGACTGTCCAAACTGCAAAATCAAGTCTGTTATATCTTCTAGCAAGAAAGACGTATCTAATTGAAGACATCAGGCTGCAATTTATGTTACATCACATTAGAGCTTTTGAATACCAGCTAGGAAACATGGAAGACAAAAGAGCATCTGTGTGGCCTGAGTTCTACGGCACCGAAGCCATGACGAATCGGGCATGGATGGCTCTGAACTACGCGATGCGCCACGTCTTAACTGGACTCTTTACACACGACTTCCACCATCTAATATGCCAAAACAAGAATTACCATGTCCCAATTCCAGCGTGTGTATGCGAATTATGCAACCAAGTCTGTGAAATATACTACATAGAACAGTGTACAGAAATACTAAGCGCTCAGCCACACAGAAAGCGGTCTGTCGCGGCGGTCTGAGATATGGGGACGTCACATAGGACGCGATGCCTTATAGGTTAGGCACCGGGTGATTTGTGTGAGCGGTCCAGTCCGGTCGCTTCTTTCTAGAGAATATGTAGTGTGTTTTCATATTAAGTATTGTTTGATATTGTTATTGCTTGGACGAAGAACAACACTTTCTCCTGCTTTGCAAAACACAAAGAAGAATAGACAATGTTGGATGACAGGGTGAGTTAGCCGTGGTCGTTACGGCATGACTGCTGGCAGTCGCTCACATCCGGGAGGCGAGGAGGTTCGAATCGCCCCACCAGCAACCTTGAAGATGGTCTTCTGTGGTTTCCCATCTTCCTTCCAGGCAAATGCCGGGGTTGGTCCCTAACTATAGGCCACAGCCGCTACCTTCCAACTCCTCGTCCTTACATTCAAACTTTCCTCCCCAGACAACACTCCACTCGCGATGGGACTAGTAGCTCACCCATTGGGTGTCCGCTTCGAAGCAGCTACAAATCTGGCGAGCCGAACATGTCCTCGGACACTTCCGGCACTAAAAGCCATACGCTAAAAAAAAGTTGGGTGCATGACATCAATAAGAAAAGAGAGCAATTAGGAGAATACCACCGTTTATGTATCGAGATGGAGTCACATGAAGATAGGTTTTTCAAGTATTTTCGTGTGTTGCGAGAATGTTTCGAGGAATTGCACGATTCCATGTTTCAGCTTTCTTTTAAATATTTTTTATAATGTTCGTGTGAACTGTCGAACAAATAGGTGTATTTACGCACAGTTTCAATAAATACTTCAGTTTGGTCACTCATAACAATCGAAGGTCAGGTGGGCAATCTGTTAATTTGTACAACCGGTTCGCTCGTCGCCGCGACAAAGACTAGCGGGAGACGGTAGACCGCGTTCTGTGTGCCAGAATTGATGCAACTTTGGGAAATACAACTGGACAGAAATCGCTTCCCACCGCGACAAACCGCTTTCTGTCTGACCGAGCCTTAAGATCAATAAGCGAATATGCAAATATGTAAAAATATTATATGTAGCATGCTGTAATCTTACATGGCTATCTAGCTGCAAGTATTACATTATTCAAACTCATCCCACGAAACGACAAGTGCCTAAACCGATATGGAGACTAGGCCGTCGGAAAACAACCTAATGTATTGTACCCTTGTACAAGGCCTTCAGAACAGGACTCTGTCGTCGGGGCATGAACGGTACACTAGCTTGAATATGAAACTGTTCTGGATATTATAGGAAGATCACTAGGGCTGAATAAAATTCATCACACACAGATTCTGAATGAGAATAAACAAATTTAATGCACCAACACCAGTACAGCAAAAACAAATAAATGAAATAAAGCCAAAATAGTAGAAATGAAATTTAAAATAATAATAATAATAATAATAATAATAATAATAATAACTCAAAGGTAAAATAAATCAAATACGGAATCAATAAAATTAAGTCAAAATCAAAAATATAAACAATGGACTAATTAATGTCCAAAGACCACCAATTAAATGCTAATCAGCATCAATTAATACTTATCATAGTAGTTATGATGTATGATTACAATCAAATTTATTGACAAATAAAAACCAATCATATGGCAAAATAAAGAAAATGAATCAAAATGAAATCTGGTTAACACCAATTAGCCTTAATTGCCATAATCAAATTTATTAATTACGATGATAAGATATCATCAGAAAGTTAAGTTATTAAGAGATGATGGATCAAGAGGGTCCGGTCAACTGTAACAACAGTATGGATTAAGAAAAAGAAATCCATTTATACGAAATTAATCAATCATTAATCTGAGTAAACATAATGATCATTGAGTCTAATATCATCCAATTACATTTCAGATACATGGTATGTTCAATATCAGAGACATCCATGGCCATTACGAAGTATACATTATAGCCTAACCATTGGCTTATTTAATTATTAATGGCGTTTAATTAACATTTACTAGAATCCCTCCGTTAAATAAAAGTTTACCCTCATATCAAATCTTAACCTTCATGGAATTAATTATGTATTTCTATCTGCAAACATGAATATGATTTATGCATCTTATTTACATACTCTTGTAAATTAATTATGGAAGCCTTTCCGTACGGAATCTTAATGTCCAATCCCGACATTACTTTGGACGTCTTAGCTTTAAAACAAAATAGCTGAATCAATGAAGCCATTTAGTTTCCTTAGCCTTGAAACACACTTACAAATTGTCACATATTGCATTAACATATTAGCGATATGATAAGCCTGGCTTCGGCCCTTGCGTTCGATGTGATACATTCTCGAACCAAGCACCCGATGCCTTGTCAAATAATTCATGGATATTTAATAAACAAACTAAGAAAAATGCCTTAAAAACAAACAAAAATAGCATCATAAAAATGATGACTAATCATTTGCCTTTCAAACTTGGGTTGGATAAACATGAAAAACAATTAATAATTCCAACCAAACATTATTAAAATAATCGTATCGTGTCAGAGTCACGTTAGGCAACGGTGAATGTATTTGAAGCCGCGACCCCTAGAAAAAATGGACATGACACAGAAGAAATACCTTGTATCAGTGTTATGTTAAACAACGGTGAATGTATTTGAAGCCGCGACCCCTGAAAAAGATAGGCATGGCACAAACATGTTCTAAGTGGCCTATTCAACAGGATCAATATGTATTTAGGGGTATTCGCTACCTATACATTTCTTACCTTGAATGCCTTATCTTGCAGACCGAGGTTACAATAGAACAAAGCATGGTCCGTTCAACAATTATTGAGAAAAAGAAATCTCAAGATAATTTTGAACCAATATTAACTATAAAAAAAACTAATAATAATTATTTTCCAGGACCGAAAATAATTATTCATGAACACAGGACTCTAAGGTCACTGTCTAGCTAGTACCCATTTAAAAAGACTGATCGACCAGGCATAAACAAAAGGATTTCGAACACGAGACCGCAAGGTTACTGCCTACCTAGCACCCGTTTAAAATAGTTTCTGGACCAGGCACAACAAAAGGATATCGAACCCGGGACTGTATGGTCAGCAGACAAAACCGTCCCTTATATCAAAATGATCAGTAAAAGAAACACTATCGATTGGAGGCATCAGGATAGTAACCTAACATACCCTTACGTGAATATTAAACTTGGGACCAAACATAAGAAAAATTTAAATGAATCGCTGCGGCAAACACCCGAGTCCAGAGTGGACCCCTCCTTTTGTGGAGAATGACAATAGGTTGGCCGCGCCTGCTAGCTAACCTTGACCGTGAAAAGGCAGAGATGCAACTCTTCACCCCTCCCCGGGCTAACATATGATTGTATCCTCACCAGCTGTGCGACCAGATCTTAGTATTCTAAACGTGGAGCGGGGCCTCTCATTTGGATATAGATTAATTATAGCGTTATTTTACCTGCGCTTGCTGGCCTCTATCTTGCACGTACAATTCACTCATATCATTGTAAACTTATCATACTAACTCTCATCTGACATCTTCCCTCAGGTCTATTTACCTGGCATCATTATTTATTTTATCTTATTTCATCGTAGATTCCTCCTTACAACATCTTACCTGTATGGCCTTAAATATCACACGCGTTCAATAAAAACTAATATAACAATTAATGAGGCTGGTTCAGCCGTCACTTCTTAAATAACTCACGCCATTGTAAACTGTCCTCTAAACTATACTCATTGCTTACACCATAATATCCCGTCATTATCCACCACAATACACCATGGTCCTTTAAATATCGTCCCAAAAAAAATCCTCGGATATTAATTCATCCGGTATGTAAATACATAAATTACTATTTCTGGTCATTTATACGAAATAATGAGATTTTGCCTGGAAAGGGCATCTATCGAAATACCATGCTTCGTTCGTTCTATTTGGGTGGAAAACACAGGGGATATTTCTAACACACATTTATAAATAAAATAGGTAGTTCTACCATGTGTTTTATGTACGGATATGATTACCTAGCACCATCCTTACGTTAAATTAGGCACTTTTAATTCATTAAAATAATTATTGTGATCATTAATCATTATGAGCGTACCCAGCTCCGTCAGATGCACAACTATGGTCGCCATTGACACGGTCATTGTACACACAAGATAAAACAAATCAAAGAAAACAAATAACATGCTAACATTATGGCGATAAAATCCATGAATTATTTGACACTTTAAAATATAATCAAAAGGTACTTATCATATTGAAGACTTCCTTCATCATTTGCAAGAGTTGGACCAGAGGCCCGCAACAGTATAACTTAGCACATGACCTCCATGGCCAGTTCGAATCCCATCATGATGATGTAAAACCACTCGCTAATATCACTGCAATCCTCCATTATCACTAGGTTGCTATAAGCCAGCACCCTTTTAAAATGCACACACACACCTATTTAATTAGATTATGCACCACTAAAAAAAATATACATTAGTGGACTATACACTTGTGTCATAGATGACAAATTCTCACACTATTTCCACCCTTGTCGCGGACACATTTTCTGTTATATATTTTTCACTTGAATTATATATAATTTCACATCTTTCCTTTCTGTTATACACATTCACAACTTAGTATTCATTTTTAATATTATTTTGCATCAGCCGAACAATAGACTGTGCGTTTTGTACATTAATGCTTGGTGCTACATAGACTAGCATCCACTAACTTTGGCTGAATGATGAACAATGCCCCTGTCACAGACTTCACCCACATATATGACAAAATGGTTGCCAATTCACAATTTTGCACATACGACACCAAATGCTCCCTTCACAATCACAGGCTACAGTAATCAGGTACCTTAATTCATACATAAAAATATGGCCTTGCTAATCATATGATTCACGACGAAACTCGATCATAGGCTAAATTTATATCATCAGCGCTTGGGTAGAACTAATTTCTTGCTGAAGGACGCTATGTTCTCTCTCTCACACACTCGACGTTGTCAAATTTCCTTGCGCGGGGACTACTTCTATTCGATGAACACAGAGATATTTAATCCGTTACCGCATTCCCAAAATTCTTGATAATAATTAGATTCATCATGGGCGTTTCAGATCATTCATGTAATGTCTTGATCTCTTGTAACTAATTGAGGCGTACTCTTTAAGGGCGGAGTCAAGCATCTACTGCGTGCTAACTTGAGATAGTTACTGCGTTTTGGCAAGATTCTCAGAATTCGCTGGAGTGCTCCTGCTCTGAAACTTGCAGGCAAGCGACTTGTGACGCACCTGCTCTGCCCATTGTGTGAAAACCATAAATTTCTCCCTGTCAGAACTGCCAAGCCACATACAGTTTATGTGATCTCAACACGGCAGGAAGATCCTAGTTATTATTATAATCATTACATAATGATGATTTCATTCTCATTAACATCATGACATTGCCCTATATAAGTACTCCAATGACATAATGTGTCCTTGGCCTAAGACGTAGGTCAAGGGCACATCTCCCTCCTTCTTAGTTTGGAAAAACTGCTGAGGTTACGAAGAGTTTTTACAATTCAACAATACTCGGCAACATAATCCATTTTAACAATGTCATGTCTTCCTCATCGACCTTCTTTCGAAATTGGATTTCTAATGGACTCCAAATTAATTCGGATCGTGAAATTCTTCAAGCAGCCTCTTATTCTCACCTTTAAATTCTGCATTTATCCTTAGTTTACTCTCTCTTAGCATTATCAAATTCTTCACGCAGCGTTATCCATTGACAGTCGTGATTATTTGTCCGTTGATTCTCTTCTTCTGCTTCCGATGGTTCTTCTACTTGGAATGGATCTTCCCCTTCTTCTTTCTTCTCCACTACGTTGACTTGGTGTTGGACCTCATCTTCTTCGGCGGGATAGTACAGTTTTAGATTCTGTGCGTTATAGACAGACTCGACTCCAGTGCGTAGGTGTTTCACTTCATAAGCATTATTTCCAATCACCTTTATGACTCGGTACGGTCCATAGAATATCTCGCAAAATTTTGAGTATATTCGCTTCGCTGGATCGGACACTGCTGGTCGTTTCACCAAGACCAATTCTTCCAATTCCAAAGGACGATGAAATCTTTTATTACGCACTCTACGTAATCGACGATCAGCTTGTTTCTTCAAATAAGTTGCCGTGGCCTGTATGGTTAATTCATGGCTTGGTCGTGCGTCCAATGGACACGGTAAGATGTTCTTCCACGGTCGATCCGGACATCGATTTAAGTGAAGGACTGTGGGGATCTGTCCTGTGCTTTCATGGATCGTATTGTTTATACAGAATTCCATTACGGGTAATACGTCGACCCACTTCCAATGCTGATCAGAACAGTAAATTCGGCAATATTTTGCGATCTCCCGCATTATTCTTTCTGATGGATTTCCCACAGGATGGCGCACTGAACTCAACACGTGCCGGACATCTAACCTCACCATCTCACTCCTAAACTCGGCACTAGTGAAATAACTGCCGTGGTCCGTAAGACAGAATTCCATCTTCCCTAACGTTGGAATTACCCTTGCCTTAATTCTGTTCAGTACCTGTTTAGTGTTTAACTTCTGAACTGGACATAACACCACGTATTTTGTAAATACATCCATGCTGACGAGAATGTATTTGCATCCTCTTCTGCCTTTTGGTAACGGACCATAACCGTCCATGGCGACCAGTTCGCACGGCTTCTGTGGCAGTAGAGGTTTGGGATATTGCTTCATGAGGAATGAGTTTGGCTTAACCCTTTGACATTTGTCACAGGTCTTCAAAACACTGCGAATGGTTTCCCTTAATTTGGGCCATACAAATGCTTCTTGAATAAGAGCACTTGTCTTATCGATTCCTCCATGTCCAGATATGCTATGTGCGTGCCAGACTAGACCTCTCTGTAAAGAAGGTGGCACCACAATCCTTGATTTCACGCGATCGGGATCCACGTACTTGTGCAGCAGGTTATTATACCAAATATAACTTGTCGAAATTTTCTCCGCTTCCAAATACGCGGGCGTTCCTCGTTGCAATCTTCCTCTTAAATAATCGATGATCATATTCATCCACGGATCCTTAACTTGTTCAGCCTGAATTTCTCCCAGTTTAACCAAAAATTCCTGATCTGCCTGAGTGAGCTCGACTTGATGTACAGATACTACTCCTTCTCCTCGTTCTGGGTTTCGACTTAATGCGTCGGGTATCACATTGAATCTTCCTGGGCAGTGTTCAATGTCAATATTGAACTGTTGAACATATAACGACCATCTGTTCACTCGCTCACTAGCCATGGGAGTTTTCAATAGGAAAATAAGGCTCTTGTGGTCGGTTCTTATCAAAATCTCGAAACCATAGACAGTCTTCCTCCATTGTTGTAAAGCAAAAATGATGGATAGAAGTTCCAATTCCGTTACTGTGTAATTTCGCTCGTGTGTCTTTAGCTTACGGCTAGAAAATGCCAAGTAAGATCGTTCTCGAGGGTTGTTTGGATCTTCTTGGTACAGCATGCATCCAATTCCAATCCGTGAGGCGTCTGTTTGAATTATAAATTTTCTTGAGAAATCCGGGTAACCCAATTTAATACTATTGGTTAGTAATTCCTTCGTTTTCCGAAAAGCCGCGTCGCATTCTTCCTTCCATGCCCATTTGCTGTTCTTACGAAGCATATCCTGTAGTGGCGCCACAGCCTCAGTATACCCGGGACAATGATTTGCAAAGAAATTGCAAATGCCCAGAAATTGGCGGACGTGTTTTACCCTGTTTGGTTTAGGAAAGTTCCGAATAGCCTCTAGTTTCGCAGGATTTGGGCGTACTCCTTCACCATCGATGATGTGGCCTAAATAGAGTACCTCCTTCTGGCAAAAATGAGATTTTTGGATGTTAATTTTGAAATTGGCTTTCTCCAAATTGTCTAGTAATTTCTCTAAATTCGTAAGGTGATCATCCAAATTATCAGACGCCAAGAGTATGTCATCGACATATCTTACAGTGGCATCCTTGACTTCCGACGTCAGGTTCCGGTCTAACGCTCGTATGAGTGCCGAACCTGCTGTTTTGATACCGAATGGTAATCTTTGAAATGCATAAGTTTGCTGATTAAATAGGAATCCAGTCAATAACCTTGACTTGTCATCCAGTTCCAAATGGTGATAGCTACTAGTCAAGTCTATTGATGAAAAATATATCTTGTTCTGGAATTTGTTTATGACCTCTTTGATCGCTGGAGCTTGGTCATATTCAGGAATCAATCGTTCATTAATTGTCCTGGCGTCCAGACATATTCGAACAGAGCCATTGGGTTTCTTGACTACAACCAACGGACTCACGAATGGGGTAGCCATCCTAACTATGACTCCAGCATCCTCCATTTGCTTGATGGTTTCTTTCACCTCATTCATATGTTTTTCGGCTATCGGATAAGGCTTTTTCCTAAACGGTGACCAATCGTTGACCTGCATTTGGTACTTGAAATGTTCTATCTTACCGGGTTTAGAATTAAAAACCGGTTCGTGTCGCTTTAACATGTCCATCAATTTGATCCTGTTCTCCTCATTTATCTTTGCTTCACGAGCCTTCTCCTCAAAAGCGTCAGTAACTCTGTCTTCCAATTCTTCTAGCGCCATGACCCAGGATTCAGGTTCCATTAAATCATCCTCAATATCCCTTAACCTTTCGTCGATTTTCTCATATGCTTCCATCTCTTCAGTGGTGCACAATGTCCATATCTCTTCGCCATCTCTTGGAATATCCGTATTTAATTGCATGTCCAAATGATTGTCCTCCCCAATATCTTTAAAGCAAATGGTGTTTTCATATAGGTTGATGACTGCTTTATATTCTCGAATGAAGTCCGCTCCCAAGATAATGTTATAATTTATCTTGTTCATTATGATGAACGAATGCGGCATATTATGTCCTTGCAGTGTAATGTCCAACAAAGCTTGGAACTTACAGACTGCGGACTTGTCTAGGATAATTCCCTTGACTGTGATGTTAGAAATTGGCATCACGGGAACCTTCCCCAATCTCTCCAACTCTTTAACTAATGCCTGGGAAGCTATACTGATGCTGGCACCCGTATCTACCATACATCGTACCGTTAGACCTCCCACTCGGGCGTAAATTATGGGTAATTCTCTAATTGTATTAATCTTTGGCCCTCTTGTGTCCTCCGTCAAGTCCTCTTCTTTGATGACCCAGTCACTGATCTGCGCTACTACCATATACTTTGCATTGTGACTGTTTTGTGCACTAGCGACGTTCCCATCTTCTAAAATTGGCGTTTTTTTCTCGTTGTTGCCATTCCTATCTGGTGCACCTCCGGATGATTGATTGTTGTTCCTCCGGGCATTCTGGAGTTCCAGGCTCTCAGCTCCCTGTTCGATGACATCTGGATCCCTTCGATCATTCATTCCCCTGTTCCATTTGTCTTTCTTACTTTGTACGGCCGATTCTTTGGCACGTAATTCTGCCAAATACCGCTCCGAATCGCTGTGCCACCTTTCCATTTCCTCTCTGTGGTCATCTGGCAAGTCCCATCTCACTTCTGGCTCTCTGTTTTGGTCCCACGGCGGTCTTCCGCGTTGAAAACGCCCACCTCTCTTGTTATACGGCCTGTATGATCCACGATGTCCTCTCCATGGTTCATTTTGTCTTTGAGACGACCTCCAGTTATTATTACCTCGGTTACCATACCACGGGGGCCTCAACTCTTGATCTTGGTATTCCCGACGTTCCCAGTTCTGCCTCATGTCCATGGCGTCTGTACTTTGGTCCTTCATGCGTCGTCTAGATGCTTCTTCTAGGCCGACCACGTTTACATTTTCAGTCGTTCGACCTGATCTTTGCGGACTGTGGATCGTCGTTTCATCGGGGTTTCTTAATATTTCCTCGGCATGTACCGCTGTCCGTACGTTCGCTGCCGCCATGATCTGTTGAACTCCGACTGGCAATTGCTTCTCAATGGCGGTGATCATCTCTTCTTCTGATGGAGGCATATCCAACTCTTTCATTCGGTGTAGCTGTGTGATGAAATATTCTGAATATTTTGTGGGTGATGTGGTACTATAGCGGCGCGCGTATAGTTCCATCCTCAGGTTCTGTTGCGAGGCAAGGCTCCAATACTTCTTCAGAAATGCTTCACGGAATTCCCCCATAGTGTCAAAGGTATACCTGAAGCTACGGAACCATTGTAACGCGTGTCCAGTCAACAGTTTCTCCACTGTCCTTAACTGTCGGTCTTCTGAGATCTTGCTTTCCTTGATGTATTCCATCAATTCTCTGAGGAAACTCTTAGGAGTAAAGTTATTGTTCCCTGAAAATTTGTTCGGCCGGTCATCACTCATTTTTATAACGTGAATGACCTGAGCAGCTGCGTTAGACTCGACGGGTGTCGAAGTACGACCCCTGAATTCCTGACTGTGAGGTTCCATCCCCTCATCTATGGTCGTATGCTCCTGAAATCCTACTTTCCCTTCCATACGGGTTTCTGTAATGGACTTGGCCAATCCTTTTTGTAAGTCGGCGATGACCTCTTCTTGGATCAGCATCTTGAGGTCGCTTTTGACTTGTTTATTTTCTTGTCGTTCCATCCTTGACAACAGCTTCATCTCGACCTTATTCATCTTTAATTTGCTCTCTTCTAATTTACGGAGTACAGCTATCCTTTCTTCCTTAGCCTCCTGGCCCATGTCCTCGTATGCTAATTCGACATCTCTCTTCAATCCTTCCTTATCCTTTTCCCATGATTTCTTACATTCGTCATGTTGGCCATTCATATCATCTCGTATGAGCTGCAATGAATCCTTAATCTCGTCCTTAAATGTAGAAATGTCGGTCTCGATCACTCCTATTTTGGCTTGCGTTGACTTATTCTCATCTCTCAGCTTGTCGACATCTGCCTGAGTTGCTGCAATTCCCACTTCACATTTCGCTACCTGCGCTTGGACTCGAATTTCCATACTAGCCATTCTCTGAGACACGTTCTTGATCTCGTTCTCGATCGTGACCATATGAATTTCTATTTGCTCAGTACTCTGATTGCAAATGCGGCCTACATGTTCTATATTTCTCTGCATCTGTGACAATTGCTGTTCAGTACTAACTCTAAGTTCCTGATTACTGTCTTTTATTTCCTGCATCTGCTTATAACTATTGTCCTTAAATTCTTGCAATACGACCATCAGGTCCTCTGTCGATGACATAATTATCAATAGGAGAATATGCGGGCTTGTCCCAACTCATGCAAATATACACATCAACACACCATGCAATGTAAGTGTATTTCAAAGCTTTCAAGGCTTCCTTCCCCTATCCTTCGAATTTGCAATCACCTACAGTGATATTGCAACAGTAAAACGATTCAAAATTTGATTGTAATCCATTGGTGTCATTAAATATTTGACTTATCACTAAAAGAAAAAATAATTAATTAATTTAATTTAATCAAACATTAATTAAAGTGATTAATGTTTCTCATCAGGCCACTAATGAGCCTTAATTAACTATCTGATGGATGCTCAATGCTATAAAAATTACAAGGGACTCCTTGAGATTACTGTATGATACTATAAAAATTTATATAAATGAAAATTTAATTACAGTAACTCTCATTCAATTAATTGAGCTCCATTTCGACCTTATGTTGGGCTGCTATTGTCTCAAGCTTAAGTCACACCGTTGGGCGCCATTTTGCACTTCGCACTGGTGGTGGGGAGAGCAGGGTTTGGTATTAAATGAATGTGGCAAGCGGAAAAAGGGCAAAGCTGATCCTCACGGAAAAATAACGGGTATGAAATGAATGGAGTATGGTTTGGATTCGGGTTTGAATTGATAAGTGACTTATGGGTATCTTCCAGCGTTTACCCGCTCAGCATAAAGTCAAAAAAATAATTAACATGCCAAACGAGTAGGCAAGCCAAACTTAATCAAACAAGCACAAAACCCGGGTGCATCTGTGTATGTTAACCTCTAGGATCTTCCAGAATAGAAAAATCGAAGAAGAATAGAGAATAATCTACCCTTTGCCATGTACCCTTGTACAAGGCCTTCAGAACAGGACTCTGTCGTCGGGGCATGAACGGTACACTAGCTTGAATATGAAACTGTTCTGGATATTATAGGAAGATCACTAGGGCTGAATAAAATTCATCACACACAGATTCTGAATGAGAATAAACAAATTTAATGCACCAACACCAGTACAGCAAAAACAAATAAATGAAATAAAGCCAAAATAGTAGAAATGAAATTTAAAATAATAATAATAATAATAATAATAATAATAATAATAATAATAACTCAAAGGTAAAATAAATCAAATACGGAATCAATAAAATTAAGTCAAAATCAAAAATATAAACAATGGACTAATTAATGTCCAAAAACCACCAATTAAATGCTAATCAGCATCAATTAATACTTATCATAGTAGTTATGATGTATGATTACAATCAAATTTATTGACAAATAAAAACCAATCATATGGCAAAATAAAGAAAATGAATCAAAATGAAATCTGGTTAACACCAATTAGCCTTAATTGCCATAATCAAATTTATTAATTACGATGATAAGATATCATCAGAAAGTTAAGTTATTAAGAGATGATGGATCAAGAGGGTCCGGTCAACTGTAACAACAGTATGGATTAAGAAAAAGAAATCCATTTATACGAAATTAATCAATCATTAATCTGAGTAAACATAATGATCATTGAGTCTAATTTCATCCAATTACATTTCAGATACATGGTATGTTCAATATCAGAGACATCCATGGCCATTCCGAAGTATACATTATAGCCTAACCATTGGCTTATTTAATTATTAATGGCGTTTAATTAACATTTACTAGAATCCCTCCGTTAAATAAAAGTTTACCCTCATATCAAATCTTAACCTTCATGGCATTAATTATGTATTTCTATCTGCAAACATGAATATGATTTATGCATCTTATTTACATACTCTTGTAAATTAATTATGGAAGCCTTTCCGTACGGAATCTTAATGTCCAATCCCGACATTACTTTGGACGTCTTAGCTTTAAAACAAAATAGCTGAATCAATGAAGCCATTTAGTTTCCTTAGCCTTGAAACACACTTACAAATTGTCACATATTGCATTAACATATTAGCGATATGATAAGCCTGGCTTCGGCCCTTGCGTTCGATGTGATACATTCTCGAACCAAGCACCCGATGCCTTGTCAAATAATTCATGGATATTTAATAAACAAACTAAGAAAAATGCCTTAAAACAAAACAAAAATAGCATCATAAAAAATGATGACTAATCATTTGCCTTTCAAACTTGGGTTGGATAAACATGAAAAACAATTAATAATTCCAACCAAACATTATTAAAATAATCGTATCGTGTCAGAGTCACGTTAGGCAACGGTGAATGTATTTGAAGCCGCGACCCCTAGAAAAAATGGACATGACACAGAAGAAATACCTTGTATCAGTGTTATGTTAAACAACGGTGAATGTATTTGAAGCCGCGACCCCTGAAAAAGATAGGCATGGCACAAACATGTTCTAAGTGGCATATTCAACAGGATCAATATGTATTTAGGGGTATTCGCTACCTATACATTTCTTACCTTGAATGCCTTATCTTGCAGACCGAGGTTACAATAGAACAAAGCATGGTCCGTTCAACAATTATTGAGAAAAAGAAATCTCAAGATAATTTTGAACCAATATTAACTATAAAAAAACTAATAATAATTATTTTCCAGGACCGAAAATAATTATTCATGAACACAGGACTCTAAGGTCACTGTCTAGCTAGTACCCATTTAAAAAGACTGATCGACCAGGCATAAACAAAAGGATTTCGAACACGGGACCGCAAGGTTACTGCCTACCTAGCACCCGTTTAAAATAGTTTCTGGACCAGGCACAACAAAAGGATATCGAACCCGGGACTGTATGGTCAGCAGACAAAACCGTCCCTTATATCAAAATGATCAGTAAAAGAAACACTATCGATTGGAGGCATCAGGATAGTAACCTAACATACCCTTACGTGAATATTAAACTTGGGACCAAACATAAGAAAAATTTAAATGAATCGCTGCGGCAAACACCCGAGTCCAGAGTGGACCCCTCCTTTTGTGGAGAATGACAATAGGTTGGCCGCGCCTGCTAGCTAACCTTGACCGTGAAAAGGCAGAGATGCAACTCTTCACCCCTCCCCGGGCTAACATATGATTGTATCTTCACCAGCTGTGCGACCAGATCTTAGTATTCTAAACGTGGAGCGGGGCGCTCTCATTTGGATATAGATTAATTATAGCGTTATTTTACCTGCGCTTGCTGGCCTCTATCTTGCACGTACAATTCACTCATATCATTGTAAACTTATCATACTAACTCTCATCTGACATCTTCCCTCAGGTCTATTTACCTGGCATCATTATTTATTTTATCTTATTACATCGTAGATTCCTCCTTACAACATCTTACCTGTATGGCCTTAAATATCACACGCGTTCAATAAAAACTAATATAACAATTAATGAGGCTGGTTCAGCCGTCACTTCTTAAATAACTCACGCCATTGTAAACTGTCCTCTAAACTATACTCATTGCTTACACCATAATATCCCGTCATTATCCATCACAATACACCATGGTCCTTTAAATATCGTCCCAAAAAAAATCCTCGGATATTAATTCATCCGGTATGTAAATACATAAATTACTATTTCTGGTCATTTATACGAAATAATGAGATTTTGCCTGGAAAGGGCATCTATCGAAATACCATGCTTCGTTCGTTCTATTTGGGTGGAAAACACAGGGGATATTTCTAACACACATTTATAAATAAAATAGGTAGTTCTACCATGTGTTTTATGTACGGATACGATTACCTAGCAACATCCTTACGTTAAATTAGGCACTTTTAATTCATTAAAATAATTATTGTGATCATTAATCATTATGAGCGTACCCAGCTCCGTCAGATGCACAACTATGGTCGCCATTGACACGGTCATTGTACACACAAGATAAAACAAATCAAAGAAAACAAATAACATGCTAACATTTTGGCGATAAAATCCATGAATTATTTGACATTTTAAAATATAATCAAAAGGTACTTATCATACTGAAGACTTCCTTCATCATTTGCAAGAGTTGGACCAGAGGCCCGCAACAGTATAACTTAGCACATGACCTCCATGGCCAGTTCGAATCCCATCACGATGATGTAAAACCACTCGCTAATATCACTGCAATCCTCCATTATCACTAGGTTGCTATAAGCCAGCACCCTTTTAAAATGCACACACACACCTATTTAATTAGATTATGCACCACTAAAAAAAATATACATTAGTGGACTATACACTTGTGTCATAGATGACAAATTCTCACACTATTTCCACACTTGTCGCGGACACATTTTCTGTTATATATTTTTCACTTGAATTATATATAATTTCACATCTTTCCTTTCTGTTATACACATTCACAACTTAGTATTCATTTTTAATATTATTTTGCATCAGCCGAACAATAGACTGTGCGTTTTGTACATTAATGCTTGGTGCTACATAGACTAGCATCCACTAACTTTGGCTGAATGATGAACAATGCCCCTGTCACAGACTTCACCCACATATATGACAAAATGGTTGCCAATTCACAGTTTTGCACATACGACACCAAATGCTCCCTTCACAATCACAGGCTACAGTAATCAGGTACCTTAATTCATACATAAAAATATGGCCTTGCTAATCATATGATTCACGACGAAACTCGATCATAGGCTAAATTTATATCATCAGCGCTTGGGTAGAACTAATTTCTTGCTGAAGGACGCTATGTTCTCTCTCTCACACACTCGACGTTGTCAAATTTCCTTGCGCGGGGACTACTTCTATTCGATGAACACAGAGATATTTAATCCGTTACCGCATTCCCAAAATTCTTGATAATAATTAGATTCATCATGGGCGTTTCAGATCATTCATGTAATGTCTTGATCTCTTGTAACTAACTGAGGCGTACTCTTTAAGGGCGGAGTCAAGCATCTACTGCGTGCTAACTTGAGATAGTTACTGCGTTTTGGCAAGATTCTCAGAATTCGCTGGAGTGCTCCTGCTCTGAAACTTGCAGGCAAGCGACTTGTGACGCACCTGCTCTGCCCATTGTGTGAAAACCATAAATTTCTCCCTGTCAGAACTGCCAAGCCACATACAGTTTATGTGATCTCAACACGGCAGGAAGATCCTAGTTATTATTATAATCATTACATAATGATGATTTCATTCTCATTAACATCATGACATTGCCCTATATAAGTACTCCAATGACATAATGTGTCCTTGGCCTAAGACGTAGGTCAAGGGCACAGTATGTACTAGCATTTGGCTGTTTTGGTTGAATGGAATAAAATGTACAAATTTCACTGCGGGCTTTGTAACCTTATTTTCTGATCGCCCTCGTATAAAGTAAGCTTTCAGCATGAACATGCTGAATTTCCGGTTGTTAGTCCGTGGTATGTGACTTATGGTTCCTGACGTTCCATGAGCAAGTGCGACTGGTTGAAGATGTTGATTATGATAATTGTTAATTTAAGGGGCCCAACATCTAGGTTATCGGCCCCTAATGGTCTGGGTGATAGCAAAAATGACAATGAAATGGAAACCAGAACGATAATTAATGTGACTGAAAATACTTACAAAAAAGGACTCAGATTGAAATAATTCACAAAATGGAGAGCGGTAATACTTACAAAAGGGAATTTAGAGCGAAAATATTCACAAAAGAAATAGATTGAAAAATACGCACAAAATATAGGTTAGGTTCAAAATACGTACAAAATGCAATGTAGAGTCGAAATAATTACAAAATGCAACTGATATTCAAAATATTTACAAATTGCAAATTAGATTGAAAATACGTACAAAATGCAATTTAGGTTCAAAATACTTGCAAAATGCAATTGAAATTGAAAATACACAGTGCAATTCTGAGTGAAAAACTCCCATTTCAGATCCAAAATACTCAAAAAGTGCAATTGATATTCAAAATGCTTACAAAATGCAATTGAAATTGAAAGTGCTTACAAAATGTACGGTAGATTCAAACTACACATTTGGAAGGACAATACTTACAAAGTGCAATTTAAATTGAAAATACTTACAAAATGTAATTTAGATTCCAAATACCCACACAATGCAATTGAGAATCAAAATACTTGCAAAATGCGTACCATACAAAATGCAATTTAGATTGAAAAATTTTCAAAAAGCGGTTAAGGTTGAAAATAATTACAAAATGCAATTGAAACTCAAAATACTCACAAAAGTTCCACCCCCTATATTGAAAGACTTACTAAAAAGGAATTTAGATTGTCAATCCATACAAAATGCAATTGAGGTTAAAACCCTCGCAAAATACATTTTAGAACGAAAAGACTTACAAAATGCAACGTAGATTGAAAATCCCTACAAAATGGAGTGAAGATGCAAAAAAAATCGCTAAAGGGTATTTAGATACACGGAAAGCCAATTAACAAAAAAAGTGCGGAAATCTTAAAGAGAAAAGGATATAGCCTATATAATGAAAAGAAAACAAGGGGCCTGACTCCTCGAAGAAGGAGGGATCAGGAAAGATGATACAAGGGCCAATTACGACGGGGAAGTGTAAGGCTCCCTAGGCCTCGGATACCCTAATACCGTCGGGGCCGGAAAAGAACAAGAGTTGACCAAGGGAGGTCGACAGGAATGAAGACGGAGAGGAGTCCGGCATAAGTAAGTGGAAGGAATGCCGGACATAGCTGGGGTCCCATGGTCGCCAACCCACGACCCACTAGATGTGAGCCCCTGGGGGAGGTTGAAGACTGTTTTACCGGCCGTGACAGTCCACACTGTAATGATTTTCTCTCCCACACGTTGTGCGACTAAATGTAATAGTTAGGCCCACGTTGTGGTGACAGACGTGATATTTTGCTCCACGTTATAAATTATTTTCATGTAAAACATCTGATAAATTGTTACCGGATAAAATTACAATAAATTGATATTATATAAAATTATGATATATATAATGTGGTCACATTTGGGGCCATTACAATATCAGTATATCAACTGTACTTATTTGTATTATTAAAATGGTGTTCAGTTTGAACATGATAAGTTGAGTTCCTTTGGCTCAATCGCTGCACCAGGCCACCGTGTCTATCTCATTCTCAATAACGTCGTACTACTGTGAAGTCATGTTTACTGTATCGGTCGCAATCCTCAAGGAATGGGCCAGCGTTTCTTTCAACTTCGCATTGAGAGCCAATAAATAAATAAAAGAACTCACTACGACCGCAATATCCAGCATAAGATCTTGTTCTGCGCTCTCGACTTGATCCCTCCCAGCAAAATATCCACCTAGCGTGCTCAACATGACTACCAGGGCAGTGATATACATTTAAATGGAATCTGCCGAACACCACTTCTATCGTTTTACAATGATGCCATCAATAGGATGGAGCAAATACCACTATTGTCACTAGCATTGTTTCATACTTAACCCTATTAATCAATAGGGTTCAATACTGTATATGAGACTCGGGAACTTCGCAATCACATTGCTCTGTATTCTCGGTGTTCTCCCTAATACATGTCACTCTTACTGAAATAAGTATATAAATAGCGGACCCGTGCGAGAATTCTCACATGCTCATAAACCACACTCTCCCCAATAGGTTTATAATGAGAGACTAAAGGAGAAAGGTTATGTTTGTATTTCAACCAAATTATTATAGGACACTATTTACATTTCAGTAAGAATTCCAAGTTCTACGTTCCCTAACTTAAGAAGGCAATCACTGAAAATTGTATCATCATAACACTCACCGGTCATTCGATATTTATGAAATAATACGATTTGAGTACCGGTACTCATTCCTTTGATTTACTGTTTCTGAAATCCATGCAAAATGATACAGGAAATACCTCAGAATGTTAAAATGATATGAAATAGGCGTCACAGCAGCCAAAATGTGAAATGGACTGCAATTATGGAGCGTATTTTCCTACAGCAATAGTATCTGCAAATCGCACACTTCGTACATATTTCTAAAAGTCATGTATTAAAAAAATTATAGATATTTATGAAATTAGAGTGCAATTCGTCACTGCTAATTTGTTTTCTCTTTCATTTGAATGCTCATTTTGTCTCGATCGGTCGCTTGTGAGCGCCGTAGGAGGGATCTATACTACTGAAATAATATATGATAATAATAACCACTGGCACTACAGCCCGTAAAGGGCCTACGCCTACCAAGCGACCGCTGCTCAGCCATTTTGCCTGCAGATATTGGGGTGACGCGTGGTGGGCGCGTCGGGTCCCCTCGGCCGTTAATCTTGGTTTTCGTGACCGCGGCACTGCCTCACTGTCAAACAGCTACTCAATTGTCCTCTCGAGGCTGAATGCACCCCGTTCCACCACCCAGGTCAGTTTCTAAAAACCCTGATGGAGCCGGAAATCGAACCCAGGGCCTCCGGGTGAGAGGTAGGCGCGCTACCCCAACACCACGAGGCCGGCCTTAGTTATTTAGTTATTGTTGTTTCAAGGGGCGGAACTACGAGGTCATCTGCTACTCTTAACACGTATTAAAGAATACAAAATGGAGAGCGGTAATACTTACAAAATTTAGAAGGAAAATACTCACATAAGGAATAGATTGAAAAATACGCACAAAATGTAGGTTAGGTCCAAAATGCGTACAAAATGCAATGTAGAGTCGAAATACTTACAAAATGCAAATGAGATTGGAAATACGTGCAAAATGAAATTGAGGTTCAAAATACTTACAAAATGCATGTGAAATTGCCAATACACAATGCAATTCAGATTGTAAAAACTCCCTTTTCAGATCCCAAATACTCAAAAAGTGCAATTGAAATTCAAAATGCTTACAAAATGCAATTTAAATTGAAAATAATAATATTTATTGTTTTAAGGAGCCTAATATCTAGGTTATCGGCCAAGATTGAAAATACTTACAAAATGTAATTTAGATTCAAGATACCCACAAAATGCAATTGAGAATCAAAATACTTGCAAAATGCTCACCCTACAAAATGCAATTTAGATTGAAAATACTTGCAAAAAGCGGTTTAGGTTGAAAATACTTACAAATTGCAATTGAAATTCAAAAGAGTCGCCAATTCCCGATTATCGTTACAACAAATCCTCGAACTCCCGACATTATTGAAGGACTTAGACTACTAAAAAGCAATTTAGATTGTCAATTCTTACAAAATTCTATTGAGGTTGAAGACACTCGCAAAATGCAATTTAGATCGAAAAAACTTACAAAATGCAACGTCGATTGAAAATACCTACAAAATGGAGTGTAGATGAAAAACAATCGCTATAGGGAATTTAGATACTCGAGGAGGCAAAACAAAGGGGGGGGGGGGGGGTGGAGAAAAGGAAATATAATGAAAAGAAAACATGAGGCCTGACTCCTGGAAGAATGAGGGATCAGGAAAGATGAGACAAGGGCCAACTAAGGCGGGAACGTGAAAGACTCCCTAGGCCACGGATACCCTAATACCGTCGGGGTCGGAAAAGAACAAGAGTTGACCAAGGGAGGTCGACAGGAAAGAAGACGGAGAGGAGCCCGGCATGAGTAAGTGGAAGCAATGCCGGACTCAGCTGGGGTCCCGTGGTCGCTAACCCACGTCCCACTAGATGTGAGCCCCTGGGGGAGAGGCCGGCCTTACTGAAATAAGTAAAGTAAGACCTCGTTAACCCGAACGTCCGGATAACCCGGACTAGTTTTGAAAGAAGAAATGACAATTGGTTGCAAATCGACAATGACGGAGGTTATAAACCGAGGAAGATATTATTGCATCATGCAGTGTTACTAAATATGAAAATGAAGAGGATTCAGATTCATACAGTGTGGATCAACCACCTGTGGTTACGACCCACGCAGAAGCAGTTGTTGTTATTTGAGTCTTCAGTCTTTTGACTGGTTTGATGCAGCTCTCCATGCCTCCCTGTCCTGAGCTAATCGTTTCATCTCTACATAGCTACCACACCCTACATCTGAGGCAATCTGTTTAACATATTCTAAACTTGGTCTACCCCTACAGTTCTTGTCCTCGACCCTTCCTTCCATAACTAAGCTTGCTATTCCTGGGTGTCTTAGTAAGTGTCCTACCAACCTATCTCTTCTCTTCATTAGCAGTCACCAGAAACATCTCTCCTCTCCCACTCGTCTTAATACCTCTTTGTTTGTAACCCTATCTACCCATCTGATCTTCATCATTCTCCTGTAACACCACATTTCAAATGCTTCTATTCTCCTCTTTTCTGCTGCACCAATTGTCCAAGTTTCACTTCCATAGAGCGCCACGCTCCAGACAAAGGCTTTCAAAAATGACTTCCTAATACCTAAATCTATATTCGATGTCAGCAGATTCCTTTTTTGTAGAAATGCTTTCTTTGCCTGAGCCAACCTACTTTTTACATCCTCTTTGCTTCGTCCATCACTGGTTATTCTGCTTCCTATGTTACAGAAGTCTCCTACTTCCTTCAGCTTTTCACCTGTCAATTTGATCTCCATAGAGGTTTCTGATTTATTGTATGGGTAAGTTGCAGCCTTGCCTTACACCTTTCTGAATACCAGCTTCTCTCTCATGTCCTTCAACTCGAATGACTGCTGTCTGGTTTCTGTATAGATTGTATATCACCCTCCTATCCCTGTACTTTATTCCAATCGATTTCAAAATGTCAAACAATTTAGTCCAATCAACGTTATCAAAAGCCTTTTCTAAGTCTACAAAAGCCATGAACGTTCTCTTATCTTTCCTTATTCTTCCTTCCAAAATCAGCCTAAGACTTAGTACAGCTTCCCTTGTTCATACATTTCTCCTGAATCCAAACTGGTCTTCACCCAACTCCGTTTCTATCTGGCTTTCAATCCTCTTGTAAATTATCCTAGACAGGATCTTTGAAGCATGAGTAATCAAGCTGATTGTACGGTAATCTTCACATCTGTCAGCTCCCACTTTCTTTGGTATAGGGATGATTACATTCTTCTTGAAATCAGGGGGTACCTCACCTGTCTCATAAATCCTTCACACCAAGTGAAATAACCTGATCAGACCTTCTTCTCCTATGCAGCGTAGCAACTCAATCGGTATATCATCTATGCCTGGTGCTTTGTTCCTGCTTAAGTCTTCGAAAGCTCTATCAAATTCTGATCTCAATATTAAATCTCCTTTCGCATCCTCATCAATTTCCTCCTCCCTTTCCATTACATGATTCTCAATCTCCTTTCCCTTATACAAACTCTCTATGTAAGCTTTCCATCTCTCAACCTTTTCTTCCCTATCTGTTAGAGGCTTTCCATTAGTATCCTTAATATTACAGCACTTAGTCTTCTTTTCCCCAAAAGTACTCTTAATCCTTCGATAAGCTGTGTCTACTTTTCCTAATTTCAGACAATTTTCTATACCTGCACATTTCTCTTTCAACCATTCTTCTTTCGCTTCCTTGCACTTCTTGTTAACCTCATTTCTCAGACGTCTTTATTATGCTTTCCCCCTCTCATCCCTTACATTCTTGTGTTTCCGCCTTTCATCCATCAATTCTAGTATATCCTGAGTGATCCACGGTTTTCTACCTATTCTTTCTTTCCTACCAATGTTTCCTTCTGCGGATTTTGTTATTTCATTCTTCAAAAGTGCCCATTCGTCTGCAATTGAAGTTTATTTAGGGTTTTTCATTAGTCCTTCCTTTATACTCTTCTTGAATCTTTCGATTACATCCTTCTCTTTCAGTTTGTCTATTGCCCACCTTTTTGGCTTTTGACTTTTCTTCAGTTTATTCAAATTTAATCTGCATTTCATTACAACCAGATTGTGGTCAGAGTTTATGTCAGCACCAGGATATGCTTTCCAATCCAAACTCTGGTTTCGAAACCTCTGCTTGACCATAATGAAGTCGATTTGGTAACGCCCTGTATCTCCTGGTCTCATCCATGTGTATATTCTTCTATTGTGGTTATTGAATAAGGTGTTAGCTATGACCAACTCATGCTCGGTGCAGAATTCTACCAGCCTGCTTCCTCGATCATTCCTTTCACCTAATTCGAAATCTCCTCCTATCTTCCCTTCTCTCCCTTTTCCTACCACAGCATTCCAATCTCCCATTACTATAACATTTTCATCACCCTTGATATACCTCAGAATTTCGTCTATTTCTTCGTAGACCTTTTCAACATCCTCATCATCAGCTTGACTGGTAGGCATATAGACTTGTACCACTGTGGTGCAGGTAGGTGTAGTATTGCTTTTTGCTACAATAATCCGTTCACTATATTGTTCATAATATTCCACCCGCTGTCCAAGTTTCCTACTCAATATGAGGCCAACCCCTGCTTGGCCATTGTTTGATTTAGTGCTAATGACCCTATAGTCTCCTGACCGAAAGTCCTGTTCTTCCTGCCAGCGCATTTCACTAATCCCAACCAAATCCAACCTCAACCTATCCATTTCCCTTTCTAAGTTTTCTAACCTTCCACTTCCTAGCAGACTTCTAACATTCCACGCTCCGAAGCAGTAGCAAAAATAAATACATTTGTGGTTTATTTCGAGAGTCAATCCTATACATTGCCAAATGAACTTCTGTTGTTAAAGCGGAAGCGAGATAGCGCTGCTCGTAGGCGATACACTAAAATGAGACAGCAGAAGCTCACTGCCTTTTTTACTACCGTCTAGTTTGTAGCTATTCTAGTGCATGCAGTGTATGTGTTTTTAGGTGAAAGGGTGCCAATAATAATTTCTAAACTCCATTAAAAGTATTTTGGTGATGTACATGTTTCTTTATCGTTTTTCCGACATTATCAGGATACCCGGAATTTCGTTAACTGGGATCGGTCTGGTCCCAGTTGATACGGGTAAACGAGGTTCTACTGTATGAAGCTAAAACATTAACCATATTGGATAATGTGTTTCCCCAGGGAAGGAAGTGCTGAACATCCTGAATAACGTTATGGTAGCATGAGCGTGGTTTAGCGGGAGAAAATCTTTTCATCACCGTATTAAACAATGTCCAGCAGGCAAATCGTTTGTTCTAGAGACTTTGTGCTTACACCGGGTTGTGCAACACAACCTAACAAATAAATGTGTTCCAGGTTAGATCTGTGTACTGAAACCTATTTTTTTTAATCTACTCTAAGGTCGTGGGACGAAGTACTGCTCGGGTCCAAGCTCTGTGAACTTGCATGGTGAGGGGAAAGAGCAGAGGCGGGTCAGGCGAAAAGAGAAAGGTACTGTCAACAGCCCGCCGTGATATCTGGTATTCCTTTCTATTCCAATACTGATAACATAGGGCCGTTGCTCTAACCACTGTGGCGTTACAAATGAGTGAGTGAGTCACTGGCCAATGTATTTGGTTCTGTACTATGCACGGACCGAGAAACCTCATCACTCGTCAACACCACTTCTCATTGTCCGCGATGCACATACCTCTCAGGTTAGGGGCAGATGGCCTCGTATTTCCGCCCCTTAAAACAACAATAACTAGCTAACTTCCTCTCAAGTTCAGGCAGCTTAAACCCGAGCAGTATTGGCTGCGGTACATAAACTACACAAAAGGAAAGTAATTTTACTAACATGCATTTAATTTATTGACAACTTACACGCGTGGTGGTAGTGGGATTGGAATTAAAAGAAATGACTGTGGCTCTGACATGAATGAAAAATCATTCACAATAAAGCAGCATATAACCACTTCATGGGACAATGGCTCTGGTTTGGACATACTCCATAGATGTACCTTCAAAAGCTCTTTTTATATTTTCTTGCAACTCATTTGCGATCCTTTCATATCAGTAGTTTTCTTTGACAACTTCACATTCCCCCAACTCTAATCTCCATCACGATGACATATATCATTTTCATCTTACTTATCTCATTGTCATCTCTATCTTCTCCCCGAGTAAACAGTTAGAGTAGTTCTCCTTGCTTTGTATGACAATCTAGTTAAATAGTTCATAATATCACCACTATAAAGTTTTAAAACAACAGCCATTTTGCATGTCTCCACTACAAAGTTTCAAGGCCGTATCATCCATCTTGCACTTCCCCAAAATACAGTATGTTTAGTTCTGCGTTTCACCACTACCAAAGAACATACAGTAGACTGTTGTTGCATATCATGCAACCTCGATTTACTTTTATCGTGAAGGATCATAATACAGAAACACAAAATCAATGTGACGTAGTAAAAACGACAGAATCTCCATCCTCCCCACGACACTCCTCTTCCATATTCACAGCTGGACAGTGTGAAAAGCAAGTCAAACCAGGCCACAATGTAAAATGTTTTGTCTCTGGCAACAAGGCCGCCACTCTGTGACATCACGCTTCTACTTTACTCACCACGGTGTTTATTTATTATTTATTTATCGGATGGTTTTTAGTGCCGGGAGTGTCCGAGGACTGGTTCGGCTCGCTTGAGTCTGTAGCTGCTTCCAGCAGACACCCTTAGGGTGAGCTACACGTTCCGTTCAATTTCAAGCAGTTCCAACTTTCGCTACCGGATATCAATGATACCTAGTGGTGAACGTTGGAACTTTGATAGAGCGTTCTGATGAAATCTAACCTAACAAATTTAGCTTCACACAAGTTTAGTCTGTGGAAGGATCTTTTACATGCCATAAATCTATGACATGGGACCACCGGCTTTACTTCCCCTACGAAGGAAGGCATACTGAAGGATTTGTAACGCTCTTAAAAAATCCGACGACTTCGGCCTGGTTTGAACCCGCGATCTTGGGCACAGCAGTTCAGCATGCTACCGACTACGCCACCGAAGCCACCACCACGGTGCTAACATACGCATTAAATAAATGAAGAAGTAAAAGAAATGTTCTAGACTACAATAATAATAATAATATAGTGACACTGCGTCTACTGCAGATGGACCAAAGGAATTGGTCACGTTGCCAACATGATAACTTATAGAAATGGAATATATACAAAGAAAGATAATAACCTAAACTAAACTGTCAT
Organism: Meconema thalassinum; assembly: GCA_946902985.2. Classification (NCBI taxonomy): domain Eukaryota; kingdom Metazoa; phylum Arthropoda; class Insecta; order Orthoptera; family Tettigoniidae; genus Meconema; species Meconema thalassinum. The sequence continues at coordinate 394,154,299 of OX336393.1, read as the reverse complement.
GGGGGACTCCAAATTTAGGTTCCAGTACGGAGAATGGTTCTCCATGTTATTGCACTCACTGGGGATTCGTTCAAAGGACTACCACAAAGTCAACATTCAATAGATCCACCCTGTATAGAGACTCAATATTGCCAAAGAAGCGGATGTTTCAGTGTAACTTTTATTTTCAATTTCAAAGGCTTGGTGGGTGGTCACGAAGATCTTCGTATAACATTCCGTTTAGTAATCTCAAGCAGTAAATTGGATAGACCAAAAACTGTCTCTTTATTTTCTTTCCCCAACGTGACCGAATAACAAGCATACAAACAACGGGTTAGTCAGTTAGTTATTGAGTTTTAAAGGGGCGTAATCGCGAGGTCATCTGCCCCTTCGCACAACGGGAGTTTGCAATGAAATCTTCTTCTCAAATAAAACGCGTGGAGAGAATCGCAAGCCATCACTTTTTGTGGTATGCTACGAAACAACTCCTGAATGTGGGAGCTCTTATTCATAAGTTCGAGTGAAAATGATCGCAGGAAACACTGATATGCAGCGAAGGAATAGAGCCCAAGTTATGTTTGCGCACTGTCGATGGAAGTATGCGTATTAATCGGTGTAGGTTGCCGTACTTAGTGATGTGAATAAATGAGTATATTGCTAATGATATAACAATGTATAATATATATAATATCGTATGGCCTCGGATGCCGGGTGCAAGCTTTGTTATTTGACACCCAGAGGGTAGCTTGCATGTCGAATGTCGTTGTTCCTTGACTATGAAAGTCAAGGAGGTTAGATGTTAGATATCTAAGCTCCTTGAACATTATAGCGCTTTCTAGTAGAGAAATGAGGAACTTTGTGTTGGCGGAAACTCCCGAGATTAATTTTGCCAATATGAACTCGGCCTACTGATTTCAAATGGGTTCTTTGACCTGCCAACATCGTATGACATGCGTATCGTATTTTTGCCGCCTTTCAAAAATCACTTACCACGGTCAGGAGCGAACCTGCAATCTTGGTGTTAGTAGACCGACACGCCATCCACTCACCCACCGTGGCAAGCTATATAACAATGTGATTTGTAGGGGATGATAGGAGTCGAGGTTGCTTCGGTGGCGTAGTCGGTATAATGGTGAACTGCTATGCCCAAGATCGTGGGTTCAAACCCGGCCAAAATCGTCGGATTAAAAAGCGTGATGAAAGGCTGTGCTTTCCTTCGGAGGGGAAGTAAAGCTGGTGGGTCCATGTCATAGATTTATGGCATGTAAAAGGACCTACCACTACAATTGGTAGTGTGTAGCCAAATGTGTAGGTTATGTTTGGTTATAAACACTGTTTCAAGTTCCAACGCTCGCAGCTAGATGTCAGTGCCAGTGGAATCTGGTAGCCAAAGTTGGAACTACTTAACATTGAACTTGTTGGGAGCCCATTGGCGTTCAATTAAAATACCCTGCTATAGCCATTGGCAGCAATTCATATTAATGGAAGTCAAGGTAGGCTTGGATGACGATGATTCCATTCAGATTTAGCTGATATTGGCGTGAGTGGTATAGATACAGAAGTGATTGTGCAGGCACAAAGTAACCTGCATTCTCTGACTGAAGAGCACTACAGTCTATAATGATAATCTATGTATGTACTGTATGTAAACTGAAAGCGCAGGGGTGAAGCTGTTTGCCTCTAATGGGGTTCCATTACCGATTAATACATATGGGCTATTCAGGTGAAATATCAAGTCCTGTCCGCATAGAATGGAAGCTCATGACTCCCAGGTCAATGGTCTCGTTCATTTTCAAACTTTCTCCTTTTCCTCCAATATATAATTGCTTATTATAGCTTTCGGGTGGATCTAGAATAAACCTAATTTTTGAAGGCAAGGTTCTTATAACTTATGTAATCCACCGTCATCTCGTAGTAAGGTTCCTACTATGGTGTATTGTCCCCTGAGAGATCACGGTCATAGGAACGGTATCGAGGGAATCGTTCCTCTGCACACTCTTCTTTTAAGACTTGGAAATATGTCCTGGTTATGGTCGAGTACTGTAGATGGATAAAATAGCACCTGCTTAGAAAGCAAGAAATTCATGTTAGAATGGTACTGTGGTTTCATTTCCAAGTCTAATTCAACTGTTATGGACGAACTATTCACTAAAGAGTCTACCTCCCACGTACCACGCTGTAATTAAATGAAAATGCACTTGCTTGTTAACTCGTGTTCATTTACGCCTTACGTCTCGTGATGAGAAATATGAAACTAATTAGTAGTTAATCATCGTAGAGGAAGCGTTCGCTCACTCGGGCAGGTGGCTCAGATTTGCTCTTATCACAATGAATATAGTACACATTTCCATAAAAATTCACCTATATTGAGTATGTGCTGTACTTACAACAGTCTCTGAGCTTACAACAATTTAGATTTTTGAATGTCCTTGCTAAACTATAGAAGAAAATTACACTTAGTTTTAGCTGTCAAATGATTCACTATAACAAAAAAAAAAAATTAACTGCTATTAGTTTAAGATTTCACTTTCTTACAATCTTTCATTGACGAAATATTAAAAATAATGCTTCATTTACTGTTATTGCGACTTGAACTTGTGTATATTTCTTGTTAACAATTTCTTTTCTTTTAATTTTAATGTATAATGTTCAATTTTTACCATCTTTCATTGCTATAGTATTAGTAGCCTACCTAAATATATGAATCTAGTTTTACACTATGTGACCAAATATTAAAATCATGCTTCATTTACTGTTATTGCGACTTGAACTTGTGTATATTTCTTCTTAAAAATTTATTTTTTTAATTTAAATTTTTAATTTTTATTTCTCAATTTTTAATTTGCAATTATTAATTTTCAATTTTTATTTTGTATTCTAATGTATTTTTATTTTGTATTTTCATGTATTAACTTATCTGCGTGTAAACAATTGTTTGCTACTGTAACTGGGGCACTGCCCTGTTGTGGCAATATATATAAATAAGTAATAAATAATTACCTCACAGCGTAGCTGCGAGGAAGAACTGTGTGTTATGGGATTTCCAATGCGAATTCCTTTGAGTTTTAGGTAGATTTCATTAGAAAGCTAACTATTGCAATGGGTACCATGTTTCGACCTCCGTAAAATTTCGACATATCTTCGCGTTTCACATCCCCCAGACCCCAAAACCACCGTCAGTTCAAAAGTTTATATATAATTTATGTATATATTATACCCTTCCAGGGCCATCTAGGATGCTGAATCTTATCTCGGGCGCGGCTCGTTCGGTGGCTAATTAACACATTACATCCTAGGAATTCGGAATTTTGGATCATGGGAACTTAAAACTATAAATCATATGCCAGGGGAACAAGGAAAAAAAAATTTATTCTTAGAAGTCTACAAAACAAAAGAAACAATCCCTTAATAAAACGTAGAACCACAACAAAATAAACTGCGTCATCACTGTCCTTCTCTGCCCTAAAGTCCACAGAGATGGTACAACCAGGGTACCTTAAATCTAATTAGTTCGGGCAAAGCCTCAGCTTTCCCCTGATCAAACACTGCAGGATCATGGAACTCCAAAAAAAAAAAAAAACCAAATAAAATAAAATCCCAAAAAATCAAAGTGGCGCGCTCTCACCCCAGGTGAGTTCAAAATGGAACAACAAAAGACTAAATTAATGCCACAAGAAATGAATCATTACGTTAATCAGATCATAACACTATACACTCCAACGGAGCATCAAATCAACTGAATTTTACAAGATGGAACCTCATTTTAACGCTCTTATATTGGAAAAGTGAATCGTACAGACGAGACCGTTCCGTTTGGCAAACAGACCTCCCTTCACGACCTCCGTTAGAGTCGTGTACGGTCAGCATGCAGTGCGGCCACACAAACACTACTTTAAGCTACAACGTGCCTATCTCATTCACATACAACAGTTCCCGTGCGAAACATTTATCAAGACAATCATTAATACCGTCTAGCGGCCACCCGGAGGGTACAAAATCTGATACACTAGTAACGTGGGTTCACAAAATAAAATCAAAACACAACAGACCAAAATCCCAGAATTAACAATAAAATATGTAAACAAACCAGCCATTTTAACTTTGACCAATTAACCTCGAACAGACACAAGGCCAAGCAAAGCACCCCGTGGCGAGGAGTGGCTACCTGCTTTCACTCCCTCCACAGCTGATGTATACTGACTGAAGCATGAGCTCACCATAGCCCAATTCAACAAGCCCCGCAGAATCATCACTTAGCACGCTGCCTACGGGCGTCAGATCGACCCCAGCATCACGGCCGTGATTTTTACCTCGTGGGAATTACCTCGTCCACGGAATTACCAAAATACTTACGTGGTTCTGAACATCCACGACTTACCAATATGGGTGGGTACCAACCTCCACCAACTCAACCAAATACACGTGGGCACAACATCCACGACTTACCAATATGAGTGGGTACCAACCCCCACCAACTCAACCAAATACACGTGGGCACAACATCCACGACTTACCAATATGCATCAGTACATCCAGCCATACTCCCATTTTAATACCTCAAATCGCCGGGTTTGCCTGCCTTGTCCGTCACCAATCGAAGATTGCAACAAAAACCATTACCTAGTGGAACTTACCACAGTCGATCCACGAACCTGATTTACCACAAAATATTCAATATGCTCTGGTTTGCTTACGACCACTGTACAAACTCTCACCCCACCTTCTCAACTGAAAATGTATCTACAGTGACAGTAGCTGATGGCCAGATTTCCCCTGAATGATAATCTCCCCAAACTACATTGAAAACCATGACCACACGATACATATTTACACGCACGTTGCAGCAACAAACACAACAACAAAAACACAACTAACATTAAGAAATTGTTTATGTACACAGCCATTGCACTTATGCTGATCCGTACACCCCTAACTAAATTATGCAAGATAATTTGCTGTACTTATCACTATTCCTGGGTCCCAGACTGTCTCCATCATCGCGGCGTGCCCCAAGGTTTTGGGTTTACGCCCTCATTCCTCGCATGACGAATTCCATAGTTGAAGATCCTCCCATTGATCCAATCTCGGCATCAGCTTCCTCTTGCTTCAGGTACCTCGTGGTAACGAAGAACACAGAAATACACAATTTTTTTTCATGCGACATTCAAGAAAGTAACACGCACTCACTGTTTCGGACCGATAATCCTATCATTCTCCTAAATGCTACCATCTGAACTACTCAATTCATCCAGATCGTCCACCGTAGCTCCTATCGACACAACTTATATGTTTATCTAGCGCAATGGCTAGCCTATTTCTCAGCCGAACTTGTACTCGCGAACTGGCGCATATCAATGTCTTATCTCGCCACTAACAAGAACTCGCACTCGTATGCTATAGTATCTAGACATGATCTCAAAAAAAACGCCACGCTATCTCCATTTCACCATCTGACATGAAAATTAACAGAGTCCAAATCACGAACTCGACTGACGTGGAGCGTCCGTGACAGAATCACAAAATTGACTGACCTCACTCTCCCAGTTGGAGCTATTTAAGTTTTTGAGGCATAACCGGCCGGAGGAGGGGGAAATATGAGATTTATTTCCAAAAATAATAGCTCTGTCCCGAATTGACTTATATCACTGCACTCATCGCAATCTCAATGTCTCATTGGTGATATCCTTTCCAAGAATCGATCGTGGGCTCCTTATCAAATGAACGCAGTAATCATCCCTCATTGTCTGCCAATTTACGCGCCAAACACGGCTTGGTGACGCTTATCCACTCATTGGCTGATGCTGAAACGCCCCACATCAGGCATTTTATACTGAATTAAATCAGCCTTACATCCAAATTGCATCAAATTACATTTCTGGGAGGTTGAGAGTCTCCCGCTTCCATACATGCAACTCTCATTGCTCTCCGGTCATTAATTCATAAGTAGGTCACATTTGGGCGGAACCAAAACTTGGAGCTGTGACCTTGCCAAACTGCAATTTTCCCACACAAATTCCTGCGTTCAACGACCTGCCTGTCCTACCCTCGCTCGTCTTCTCACGGTACAAAGTACTCCCTCGGCACACCCTGGAAACCTGCTAAGTGCATTTATGACCACTCAACCCTCCTGCTATTCTTCGTACACGTCTCTGCACACATCCAATAAAAGTATTCGCCGCCTCTGTACTCTGCATCTGCTGTGCCGGTCTGCGTATAGAATTAATGTTGGAAATACAAACTTGAGACTAGATGGATATGCAATATGCCATAAGGTCTCATTACTCCCTCACAAGGTTAAAAATCAGGGTAAGCATTACATGATTTTTAGCACTCCACACGGCTGCTACGAGGTTCCTTTCCTCCGTCTCTACTTTGGACCCCCCTTCCTGGGTTGCTCTGAAATGACAGGGTGTCTCACTTCCTTCTCTAGCATGCCGGCCGGATTAGATCAGACCTCTGGCTCCTTTGGACTACCTGCGTGCGCTAAACAATGTCTCTCCCCTCTCTCTCTTGCATTACTAGCTCGCTTTCTGCCCCCTGTATATCTGGGTTATGCCTGTTCTCCATGGTGTGTTTCCATTTTTCTCTGTGTGCTTCCTGTTCCTGGTGCAACTCGCTTAAATATCGCTGAGTCTCCTCGTACCGACTATTCCAATCCTGTCTATAGTCTTGCGTGGGCTCCTGCCTTTCTTCCCGCCTTCCGGGCCACGGCCGCCTCCCATCTCTCTCATGTTCGTAAGGGCCATTTCTTCTTCGCCATTCATCCCTTCTCTGTTGGTACGGCTGCCAGTTCCTTCCGCGGTGCTGTCCCCATTTTCCTCGTTCATGTCCTTGGTATCCGTTCCGCACATTATTTTCATCCCTGCGCTCGTATGCTGGCGGTCCGGTGTTCGTACCCTGACTTCGCTTGCTGGCACCAGTGTCTTGCTGTAACACAGCCGTGTTAACCTGTCCTATGGCTCGCACGTTCCGCATCTGAGGTTGCATAGAAGTGTCATCAAGCTGTCGGAGCACTTCCTCAGCTTGTACCGCGTTATTGACGTTTGCGGTCACAAGTATCTGCTGGACGCTGGCGGGTAATTGCTTGCCGATGGTCATTATCATGTCTGCTTCCCCGGGAGCGACATCAAGATCCCTCATCAATAACATCTGTTTTGTGAAATAATCCGCGTAACGTGTGGGCTGCGTAGCATGGTACTTTCTACTGTACAGCTCCATCCTGAGGCTTTGCTGTGCCGACTGCCCCCAATATTTTCTTAGGAACGCCGATTTAAACCCTTCAAAGTCCTCGAAAGTGTACCTGAAGCTCTGGTACCAGGTCAATACTTCATTCCCTAACATTTTTTCTAAAGCTCTGAGCTGTCTATTTGGCGGTACTGCGTGATCGGCAAAGAATGATTCCACCTCCTTAATGAAAGATTTGGGTGTTACTGATCCATCATTTGTGTATCTCCGAGGTCTGTCCTCTTGCATTCTTATAACCTGTACGTATTGCGTGGCTAGTTTATTCTCCATTGGTGTCGATGCTTGTCCGCGAAATTGGTGGAATCCCTCTGTAGTCTCACCTACCGTAGCCTTCTCGATCGCCCCCTGGCTTGCTTCTCTTTCGCTACGCACTGTGGCTGCGGTAATCCCATCGCTTTTATTCGTTCTCATTTCCAACATGAAATCATCATGTTCCAGAGTTCGTATCTCAGCTTTGATAATTTTCCTATCTTGCTCATCCATTCTGGCTAGGAATTGTTTCTCGACCTCTCTGATCCGTTCTTGGTTCTCTTCCATCTGTTTAAATATTTTCTGTCTATCTTCTTTCCCTTCGACTCCTATCTGCAGGCACGTCTTATTTATTTCCTCTTTCATTCTCAAGTATCTCTCTTCGTCTTTTTTCCCTCCTGCTCCGTTATTTTCTTCCAACCGATTTAGCCTCTCACCAATTAAAGCGTTACTCTCCCGCAGGTCCCCTCTTATTGCTGCCTTCTCTGCTTCTAACTCGCTCCATTTCTCTGCTGCTTGCAATTCCCCCCTTTCTACGTCTTCGTGCATGTCTCGCACGGCTTTATTTAGCTCTGCTATCTGCCCCTGAGCCATGATATTTTCCTCTTCGAGTATGTCTAGCCTGCCTTTCATCTCCTCCTGTGTCAGTTATAATCCTTCCGCGCTAAAATTGCATGCTAACTCTATTTGGTTTAGTTTAGCGAATGTCTTCTCCTCGCTAAGCGCGATCGCCTCTCTCAATGTTCCCTCCATACGCTCTAATTGTATGCCCGCGTCTGCTTTAATGTCTAGCGTAAGCTTCGCGAATTGTTCCGATAATTGTCCGCTAGTGTCTGCCTTCAAATCTGCCTTTAAATGTTCATTGTTTGCGGCTATAATTTGATTTAACTGTTCGCTATTGTCGGCTTTCAAATCTGCTTTTAAGTGTTCATTGTTCTCGGCTATAATTTGAGTTAACTGTTCGCTATTGTCTGTTTTCATGCGCTCTAGTTGTTCGCTGGTGTCAGCTTTCAAGTCTGCTTTTAAGTGTTCATTGTTCTCGGCTATAATTTGAGTTAACTGTTCGCTGGTGTCAGCTTTCAAGTCTGCCTTTAATTGGGCACACATCGCTTCCATAATGGCTCGCACTTCCTCTGAAGAAGCCATCTCCTCCACCACACCAAATACACTTATCTGAGAAATAGGGGCATGCCTTAATGAGGAGATAATCTGTTAGCGCTAAAATGAGTTCCTTTTTGTTCCATGTTCTGCCTCCCCCAATTACTTTAGTCAGCTCAATTATTTACGTTATTCTATCCCATCAGCAAATAGCTAACCAAGCTGCATATTGAGCTTCCTACGCGACGCACACTCCCATAAAGTTTCCTTGAATAAATTCTTTCATCCTTACACTCGCGGTTTTTACGTTAATTTATCCCACACTTGCTAATAAAGATATTAACAATCTATAGGCTACCAGCCTTCCTATTTCGTTTCACTGGAGTTTGTTACTATCAAAATTCAAATCGGGCGCCCAGCTGACATGTCTCTACTTTACATTTGCAATAAAAATGTCAACTGTATTTCTAATACAAACTCCATGATTTTACACCTCTTTTATTTACAATAAATCAGCCACACGCTCTTGGCGCACCATCATAGACTAACCCTAATCATACGCAAAATCCACCACGGATGGCAGATTTTACGATGAGCACCGACTAGCTCAAACAGGCATATGACTTTCCACATGATCCAATGAATTAGGTATCAAAACAACAATGCAATCAACTAGGGACGGATGGCTAATGCACCATCACATAACCCCTATATACCCTCCCAGGGCCATCTAGGATGCTGAATCTTATCTCGGGCGCGGCTCGTTCGGTGGCTAATTAACACATTACATCCTAGGAATTCGGAATTTTGGATCATGGGAACTTAAAACTATAAATCATATGCCAGGGGAACAAGGAAACAAAAATTTATTCTTAGAAGACTACAAAACAAAAGAAACAATCCCTTAATAAAACGTAGAACCACAACAAAATAAACTGCGTCATCACTGTCCTTCTCTGCCCTAAAGTCCACAGAGATGGTACAACCAGGGTACCTTAAATCTAATTAGTTCGGGCAAAGCCTCAGCTTTCCCCTGATCAAACACTGCAGGATCATGGAACTCCCAAAAAAAAAATCCAAATAAAATAAAATCCCAAAAAATCAAAGTGGCGCGCTCTCACCCCAGGTGAGTTCAAAATGGAACAACAAAAGACTAAATTAATGCCACAAGAAATGAATCATTACGTTAATCAGATCATAACACTATACACTCCAACGGAGCATCAGATCAACTGAATTTTACAAGATGGAACCTCATTTTAACGCTCTTATATTGGAAAAGTGAATCGTACAGACGAGACCGTTCCGTTTGGCAAACAGACCTCCCTTCACGACCTCCGTTAGAGTCGTGTACGGTCAGCATGCAGTGCGGCCACACAAACACTACTTTAAGCTACAACGTGCCTATCTCATTCACATACAACAGTTCCCGTGCGAAACATTTATCATGACAATCATTAATACCGTCTAGCGGCCACCCGGAGGGTACAAAATCTGATACACTAGTAACGTAGGTTCACAAAATAAAATCAAAACACAACAGACCAAAATCCCAGAATTAACAATAAAATATGTAAACAAACCAGCCATTTTAACTTTGACCAATTAACCTCGAACTGACACAAAGCCAAGCAAAGCACCCCGTGGCGAGGAGTGGCTACCTGCTTTCACTCCCTCCACAGCTGATGTATACTGACTGAAGCATGAGCTCACCATAGCCCAATTCAACAAGCCCCGCAGAATCATCACTTAGCACGCTGCCTACGGGCGTCAGATCGACCCCAGCATCACGGCCGTGATTTTTACCTCGTGGGAATTACCTCGTCCACGGAATTACCAAAATACTTACGTGGTTCTGAACATCCACGACTTACCAATATGGGTGGGTACCAACCTCCACCAACTCAACCAAATACACGTGGGCACAACATCCACGACTTACCGATATGAGTGGGTACCAACCCCCACCAACTCAACCAAATACACGTGGGCACAACATCCACGACTTACCAATATGCATCAGTACATCCAGCCATACTCCCATTTTAATACCTCAAATCGCCGGGTTTGCCTGCCTTGTCCGTCACCAATCGAAGATTGCAACAAAAACCATTACCTAGTGGAACTTACCACAGTCGATCCACGAACCTGATTTACCACAAAATATTCAATATGCTCTGGTTTGCTTACGACCACTGTACAAACTCTCACCCCACCTTCTCAACTGAAAATGTATCTACAGTGACAGTAGCTGATGGCCAGATTTCCCCTGAATGGTAATCTCCCCAAACTACATTGAAAACCATGACCACACGATACATATTTACACGCACGTTGCAGCAACAAACACAACAACAAAAACACAACTAACATTAAGAAATTGTTTATGTACACAGCCATTGCACTTATGCTGATCCGTACACCCCTAACTAAATTATGCAAGATAATTTGCTGTACTTATCACTATTCCTGGGTCCCAGACTGTCTCCATCATCGCGGCGTGCCCCAAGGTTTTGGGTTTACGCCCTCATTCCTCGCATGACGAATTCCATAGTTGATGATCCTCCCATTGTTCCAATCTCGGCATCAGCTTCCTCTTGCTTCAGGTACCTCGTGGTAACGAAGAACACAGAAATACACAATTTTTTTTAATGCGACATTCAAGAAAGTAACACGCACTCACTGTTCCGGACCGATAATCCTATCATTCTCCTAAATGCTACCATCTGAACTACTCAATTCATCCAGATCGTCCACCGTAGCTCCTATCGACACAACTTATATGTTTATCTAGCGCAATGGCTAGCCTATTTCTCAGCCGAACTTGTACTCGCGAACTGGCGCATATCAATGTCTTATCTCGCCATTAACAAGAACTCGCACTCGTATGCTATAGTATCTAGACATGATCTCAAAAAAAAAACGCCACGCTATCTCCATTTCACCATCTGACATGAAAATTAACAGAGTCCAAATCACGAACTCGACTGACGTGGAGCGTCCGTGACAGAATCACAAAATTGACTGACCTCACTCTCCCAGTTGGAGCTATTTAAGTTTTTGAGACATAACCGGCCGTAGGAGGGGGAAATATGAGATTTATTTCCAAAAATAATAGCTCTGTCCCGAATTGACTTATATCACTGCACTCATCGCAATCTCAATGTCTCATTGGTGATATCCTTTCCAAGAATCGATCGTGGGCTCCTTATCAAATGAACGCAGTAATCATCCCTCATTGTCTGCCAATTTACGCGCCAAACACGGCTTGGTGACGCTTATCCACTCATTGGCTGATGCTGAAACGCCCCACATCAGGCATTTTATACTGAATTAAATCAGCCTTACATCCAAATTGCATCAAATTACATTTCTGGGAGGTTGAGAGTCTCCCGCTTCCATACATGCAACTCTCATTGCTCTCCGGTCATTAATTCATAAGTAGGTCACATTTGGGCGGCACCAAAACTTGGAGCTGTGACCTTGCCAAACTGCAATTTTCCCACACAAATTCCTGCGTTCAACGACCTGCCTGTCCTACCCTCGCTCGTCTTCTCACGGTACAAAGTACTCCCTCGGCACACCCTGGAAACCTGCTAAGTGCATTTATGACCACTCAACCCTCCTGCTATTCTTCGTACACGTCTCTGCACACATCCAATAAAAGTATTCGCCGCCTCTGTACTCTGCATCTGCTGTGCCGGTCTGCGTATAGAATTAATGTTGGAAATACAAACTTGAGACTAGATGGATATGCAATATGCCATAAGGTCTCAATATATACGTATATCAGTTTCTTGTGGACACGATAACTGCCGTAACTTTGCACCAATCACTTTGAATTTTTTTACCGAATATGTATACCTATAAAATCTAGGTCGAGTACGTTACTGGGCTAAATCGGTCGAAGGGGGTGAAAATGGGGGTCTTTTTTCGAAAAAGTGAAATATTGCTATAACTCTCTTAATATGTGAAATATCGAATCCGTTCAAAGTTCATACTATGTGTTGGATAAAGCCCAAAAATTTATGTTTGAAAAGTTTTTTATAGCACCAACCATTGACCAAATGGGTGGGAAAATGTGGGTTTTTCGGGAAACATTAATCATATCTCTCTTAATAGGCACAATATCAAAACCGTACAAAATGGACAATATTCCGCTAATAATTACCTAAAACTTTTGTCTGAAATAATTTTTGATATGACCCACCATTACGCCAAGGAATGAGAAAAATGATTTCGGATTTATAAGAAAATGCCAAGAGCTATCAGAGGTTGCGATGGCAACACTACTAAATTGATGAGGGATGAGCCATCAGACGTTGCCATGACAACGCACTTGCACGAGATCAGATTCAGATTTTCATCTGACTAAGTGTGAAGCGGCTTCGGTGATGTAACTGGTAGCATGCTGAACTTCTATGCCCAAGGTCGCGGGTTCAAAGCCGGCCGAAGTCGACGGACTTTCTAAGAGCGCTAAAAATCCCTCAGTATGCTTTCCTTTGGAGGGGAAGTTCCAACGTTCGTTGCGAGTTGCTGGTTGCGGTGGCATCTAGAGGCCAAGTTCACAGCTAGGTGTCGTTGACGGTAGTATCTGGTAGCAACATTAGGAACTACTGCTTGAAATTGAACGTCTGCAGTCCTTACCTGAATTACAGACTAATACAGCCCTCACAATTCACACCGTTTATCAGACAGATTCTACACTCACCCAAAGTACACGGGGTTACATGACTGCGTTGTCGCAGCCCCTAGACTGAGGAACCAACCAAATTCTCTGCGGGAGATATAATTTTGCGTGAAGAAGTGACAGACCGTTACATAGTTACACGTCAGTGTCGAAACCTTGCATAAGGACAGTGTGACCACAAGTATAACAAGTAGTTCCGTGAAGAACTATACAGCCTATTTTCATATATCCTGCTCATGTTAATTGCCTCTATGAACATACAACATTTCTCTTTAATTGCTGTAACAGATTCGTAGATATTGAGAATCGTCTAAATATTTCAGAAGGGCGCCAGGTTGAATTTTTATTTTTGTACTATTACATTAAGATTATTGTGTACGTGTGGTATTCAAACTTCAATCGCATGATTAGAACACAAGAAGTAAAAACGAGATTTTAAAATTACGCACAGCAACCATCTTGTGATTATGCAAACAATTGAAATAAATTAGATGCCAGTGGATCAACATTTGTATAAGCATTTAATGTGCAACGTTTCACGGCACTCGGATGGTTAATTCGCGAGAAACGACCATTTAAATATTTATACTTCGCGTCGCCGCCATGTTGGATTTGTGCTCACCGAGTTACTGAAAGTCCTATAGGTGAACATATGTTCATAGTCTCTATGAACATAAAATTTTCAGTTTGGTTGCTGTAAAAGATTCATAGATATTGAGAACCGTCTAAATATTTCGGAAGCTCGCCAATTAGGATTATTATATGTATAGGCCAAAGAGTTATGTACCATTCACGGACAATTATTGCCTAGGTTCATTATTCAAACTTTCACTTCGATCGCATGATTACGACACAAGAAATAAAAACTTAATTTTAAAATTTCGCACAGCCGCCATCTTGAGGTTATGTAAACAATTGAATTAAATTAGATGGCAGTGCATTACAATCTGCAAAATCATTTACTGTACCACATTTCACTGCGCTCAGAGAGTTAAATCACGAGAAAAGTATATTAAACTATTTCAAATTCGCTTGGTCGCCATGTTCATTTTGTACTTTACAGGTTTCTGAAATATACATAGGATAACTTGTATCAGTACCCTTTATCACCGTACAAAATTGCAGGGTGATATCTGTAATAGTTTCGGAGATATAGAATGTCAGTGAAATATTTCGCACAGCCGCCATTTTGAGGTTATGTAAACAATTGAACTAAATTAGACTCCAGTGCATTACAATGTGCATAAACATTTGCTGTACCAAGTTTCATTACGTTTGGATAGTTAAATCGCGAGAAATGTCTATTTAAAAGTCTCAACTTCGCTTGACCGCCATGTTGGTTTTGTAGTCACCAGGTTTTTGAAAGTCTCATAGGTGAACTTCTAGTAGTGCCCTTTATCACCGTACACAATTTCAGGGCGAGATCTGTAATAGTTTCGGAGATATTGAATGCTAGTGAAATATTTCGCACAGCCGCCATGCTGGATTGGTAAGAAGTAACAAAATTTGAAGGGCACGGTCGAGGTCGCCGGGAATAATGCTATGAACTTACCGAGTTTCATTGAAATCGCTCCAGCCGTTTAGATTTTATTAGGGGGGGGACACACACACACCTCACACACACACACACACACACGCACACACACACGGACAAAAGGTGATCTCATAAGCCTATTTTTTCAAAATTGAAAATAGGCTAAAAATGGACCCCAAATGACAAGAAGGTTACCGTCCCCATAAGACAATAGAATGTTTAAATTATGGGTAAAATGACGAAAAACAAAGTTAATTAATCTCCAATTATAAAATACTTTCTGGCAATAAATGAGGTCTGATCCTTCTACGAAAACCTGCATATTCTGCCTATTTTCGCCTATCCCCAAGTTTGTCCGGTGAAATCTACCTCCCCCTTCCGGCGTGCCGAGAGGACTTTTAAAGTTAATCCAGTTTTCCTTCATTCGAAGACGGAGATGTTCCTTTCTCTCTTATGTCCACGCCTAGGAGTTTTCTCTTAAGCTGGTCACGCTGCTGGATATCTTCACATGAGATCCAATTCTCCTGCAGAACTTTGTGTATCTCACTGAACCAGGCTCCTTTTGTCCTTCTCTCTTAGAGAGAAGTGATAATAATAATAATTAATATACTCCTTATTTATCATCATAATTACTTTTTGTATGACCAAAATTGTCTTATATGTACCATATTGCGGGGTTAAGAGTAAGAGGGGGCCATGAGCCCTAACTTCTTCGCTACTGAAAGCATAAAATAAATAAATAAATAAATAAAATACGATTTGTTAATCGTCATGCAGATCACGTGCCCATAAAAAGTAATGTCTTTTCAGTAATTGTATATACTCGTAATTAAAACACTAAGGTTATTTTTGTTAGCGCGAGATTGAGAAAACGGCTGAGCTGATTGACTTCGTAAAGCACTCTGACGAAAACTCTTTGCATGTAGATTTACAGTGTGTTTTTCAAAGGAAAATTTATGTTACATGATATTTTTTAATTATAAAATAAATATGTAATATTTGTGGCTCTTGCGCGTGCGCAGAATGGCTTTCCTTCATGAGGGACATGGTGGATAAAAATTCCACCGCGTATCACTGTGATCTTTGTTTATGATAACTAAAAAGGGGGGAAATGTTGTTTATGATGTTCCACGATATATACTGGAATATAATTATAAAACAAGGGAAATATTGAAGAATTTACGGGCTAACATCGAAGACTTCAAATTCAATTCTGCATCATCGAAATAGTTTGAATCCCACCTAGGATATGTTTTTTTATTTCCGTATTATTCTTTCTTGCTATACGTATTCCATTGTCAAAATATATTTTACTTTTATTATTCCCGTAAAGTAACGAATTCTCCGCGATTTACGTTCCAAGTATATATTTAAAACACTAAGGTGATTTTTGTTACTACGAGACTGACAAAACGACTGATCACATTGACTTCGTAAAGCACTCTGACGAAAGCTTTTGGCATGTATATTTGCAGTGTCTTTATACAGGAAATACATGTTACGGTATATTATTAAATTGAACTTATATCTTATA
Source organism: Meconema thalassinum (assembly GCA_946902985.2). NCBI lineage: Eukaryota > Metazoa > Arthropoda > Insecta > Orthoptera > Tettigoniidae > Meconema > Meconema thalassinum. The sequence continues at coordinate 394,137,970 of OX336393.1, read as the reverse complement.
TCCAGTAGTTCAACAAGTAGTTCCGTGAAGAACTATACAGCCTATTTTCATATATCCTACTTTTTTTAACTGCTCTATCAACATACAAAATTTCAGTTTGATTGCTGTAATAGATTCGTAGATATTGAGAACCGACTAAATATTTCGGATGGTCGCCATGTTGGATTTTATATATGTAAGTCCTAGAGTTATGTACTGTTACGTGAAGATTATTGTGTACGTGTAGCATTCAAACTTCAATCGCATGATTAGGACACAAGAAGTAACAACGAGATTTTAAAATTTCGCTCAGCTGCCATCTTGTGGTTATGGAAACAATTGAACTAAATTAGATGCCAGTGGATTAACATTCGTATAAGGCTTTACTGCACCAAGTTTCACTGCACTCGGATGGTTAAATTGCGAGAAACGTCCATGTGAATATTTATATTCGCGTCGCCGCCATGTTGGATTTGTGATCACCACGTTATTTAAAGTCCTATAGGTGAACATAAGTTCATTGCCCCAATGAACATTAAAAAATTCAGTTTGATTGCTATAATAGATTCGTAGATATTCAGAGCCGTCTAAATATTTCAGATGGTCGCCATGTTGGATTGTTAAATGTATAGGCCATAGAGTCATGTACCATTAAAGGAAAAATATTGCGTAAGTTCATTATTCAAACTTTCACTTCGATCGCATGATTACGACACAAGAAATAAAAACTTAATTTTAAAATTCGCACAGCCGCCATCTTGAGGATATGTAAACAATTGTACTAAATTAGACACCAGTGCATTACAATGTGTATAAACATTTCCTGTACCATATTCCATTGCGTTTGAAACATTAAATCGCAAGAAAGTTACATTTAAAATTTTCAAATTCGCTTGGCTGCCATGTTCGTTTTGTAGTTAAACGGTTTTTGAAGGTCTTATAGATAAACTTCTAGTACTGCCCTTTATCTTCGTACAAAATTTCAGGGCGATACCGCTAATAGTTTCAGAGATATAGAAGGCCGGTGAAATATTTCGCACAGCCGCCATCTTGTGGTTATGTAAACAATTGAACGAAGTTAGATGTCGGTGCATTACAATGTGTATAAACATATACTGTACCAAGTTTTATTGCGTTTGGTTGGTTAAATCGCGATAAACGTCTATTTAAAAGTCGCAAATTCGCGTGGCCGCCATGTTGGTTTTGTAGTGACCAGTTTTTCAAAAGTCACATAGGTGAACTTCTAGTAGTCTCCTTTATCACCGTAATAAATTCCAGGGTGATATCTGGAATAGTTTTGGAGATATTGAATGCTGCTGAAATATTTCGCATAGCCGCCATGTTGGATTGGTGAGACTTAAGAAAATTTGAAGAGCACGGTTGGGGTCGCCTGGAATAGTGCTATGAACTTACTGAGTTTCATAGAAATCGCTCCAGCTGTTCAGGATTTATTAGGGGACACACACACACACACCTCACACACACACACACACACACACACACACACACACACACACACGCACACACACGGACAAAAGGTGATCTCATAAGCCTATTTTTTCAAAATTGAAAATAGGCTAAAAATACACACCACCATTAACAGATTAAATACTGAAGATGAAAGCTACTTCAGTTCCTACAAAATTCTTGAATTTTTGGGAAATAAGGGATTTGCCTCCACATATTCTTACTCTAAAATTTTGAGCCATAGTTGTGCTCCTTTGAAATCTGAACGTTTCCCAAGGGCTCCTAAATGGAACCAGATTAATTGTTAGACATAGACCTATGTATGGAAATTGCTTGGTTTTGGAAATAATAAGTGCATATCATACTAGGCAGCGAACACTAATCCTTCGATTTGATTTTACAACATCCGATAAAACACTTCCATTTTCTTCTAAGAGGCACCAATTTCCAATTTGCTTCACATACTTCACAATGACTAAAGCTCAAGGCGAAACTCTGTAACGTGTAGGTCTCTTTTTACCTCATCAAGTTTTCAGTCTTTTGCAATAGTGTCTAAATGCAGTCGTACAAAGAATGCACATAAGAGAATCCCACGGTAAATATTTTCCCAGTCACCATCATGTTTTGACGGGTTTCAGCTAGTTATATTATTGTTATCGTTATTATATTTCTTGTTATATTGATATTAGGCATTGAGCCATCCCCAAACTGTTTAAAAAAATAATACTGTATACTTTAACTATGTTACGAAGACCGGAAGGCCTCAATATTCCGCCCCTTAAAACAACAATGAACATCATCATCACCATTATCATCAATAAACTAATGAAATGTCTTTTTTGGAAACGTCACACTTAACGCATAACGCTTTAAATATCTATGGTAAACTGCATAAAGTCAACGGGTCGTTTTTGGTATCCTTAATTTATAATCGAAATGTATTTCAGCCAAATTCACATCTTAGGTAAAAATATAGACCACCACCTCCAATTACAATTGGAGTAAAGCACCCTATAGTCATAATATTTCTAGCCTTCGCACTAGATCTGTGAGGACGTAGTTGTGGTGATGATGCCTGATCCTTACAGAGAGAAGGAAATTGGGCCTGATCACCTGGATGAGTAATACGAGGCACGTCCAGAAAGTATGTTCCGTTTGGTAATAAAATTAAATTGTGTACATATACAGAAAAAATATTTATTGCACAACATTCTACACCTCTTAAACTACTTTTCCACATAACTACCGAACTTTTGCAGGCATTTGTCATAGCGTGGCACAAGTTTTTGGATACCTTCTTCATAGGAGTTTGCCGCCTGTGTCTTCAACCTGTTGGAAGCATCTTCTTTCAGCTCGTCGTCATTGTTGTTGAAGTGTTGACCGTCAAGGAAAGACTTGAGATGTGTGAACAGATGAAAGTCGCTAGGAGCGAGGTCAGGACTGTACGGAGGGTTCACAAACAGGTCCGAGCCAAATCCCTGTAGGAGGTTTTCCGTCACATTTGCAGTGTGTGGTCGTGCGTTGTCGTGAAGAAAAACATCACCGTTTGACAGCAACCCTCAGCGCTTATTCTGTATTGCGCGGCGCAATTTCCTAAGTGTCTCACAGTAAGCATTTACGTTGATTGTTTGACTACGCAGTAAGAAATCAATGAGTAAGATGCCTTTCCAGTCCCAGAACACTGTGCACATCATTTTCCGAGCTGTCAAGATTTGTTTCGGCTTAACCTTTGCTGGGGATGAAGTGTGCCTCCATTCCATTGATTGCCGCTTACTTTCAGGGGTGTCGTAAGAAACCCAAGTTTCATCTCCTGAGCTATCTGTGTCGGAAATTCTTCGCCGCCTTCATTGTAACGGGTCAAAAACTGAAGTGCACTACCCATCCGTTTTGTTTTGTGTTGCTCCGTAAGAATCTTTGGTACCCAACGTCGGCAAAGTTTACGAAAGTTCAGTTTTTCAGTAACAATTTCATGAATTAGTGATCGTGAGATTTGGGGAAATTCCATAGCGAGAGCACTAATTGTAAACCTGCGGTTTTCCCGGATCTTGTAATCAATCGCGTGAACCAGTTTCTTCTGTAACCAAAGATGGACGCCCACTTCGTTCTTCATCGTGCACTTCACTACGTCCTTCATTGAACTGTCGGACCCATCTTCTCACCATTGAATCACTCATCGCATTTTGTCCATACACTTCGCAAATTTGCCGATAAATTTCAATTGGTTTCACTTTCCTAACATTCAGAAAACGAATAACAGATCTGATTTCACAAGCGGCGGGATTTTCAACCAACACCGATATTGTACGAGTAAACATGCACAACAACGCGTACGTGGCTGACTGCGCTCACCAAATGGCGCACGTTTCTTCTCCTTGATACAGAGCGTCTACAGCGCATATGCGGAACTGCGCTGCAGCGGAACGTACAACTAGTTGAAGACACAGGCGGCACACGTCTATGAAGAAGGTATACAAAAACTCGTGCCACTCTACGACAAATGCCTGCAAAATTTCGGCAGTTATGTGGAAAAGTAGTTTAAGGGTTGCAGAATTTTGTGCAAAAAATAATTTTTCGGTATCTGTACACAATGTAATGTTATTACCAAACGGAACTTACTTTCTGGACGTACTTCGTATTATTAATAATCATAATTGATATTATAGGAATATTATCAAGCCTCAATAGACGTGGACTGAAAGAAACTGTGTAAAGGCACGTTTGAATTCTCCCCTGCAGTGTGCATTTTTGACTGTTGGGAGTGCGTACGCCTTTCGGTTGTCACCTTAAAACTGAACTCCAAAGCGGGGAGCGCCATTCTTATTTTAAAAAGCGATAATTAGCCTCTGCTATCATAGTTATTGAAAATAGAGCTGGGGAAGTTAAAGGAGACCATATTGGCCTAAGACTTGGTTAATGCAACAGGAACACATCAGACTAGGCGAGATGCAGTTCCAGCCGAGGTGCGTTTAATTGCTACATTGAGAATATTAAGGACTGGCCGATCTTATGATGCCCAAACATTTTCAACTGCAATATAGCGCCCACAGCCTCTTGGGTTTATTGTACCGGAATCCTGCAGGATTATATATTAGGAGGAATACATGAAGGTACATAAACACAAGTATATAACTCACAGACATTCGTGCTGTCGATACAGTTCAATGAAATCCAGGCATCTGCCGATTTTTTACCATTTCCAACACGTACTTATACAACACAAGCACTCCAAATTCATTCGCTTCTGGAACTGGTCACTCAAGATTTAAAGCATGATGAAACTCCTTACTGGACTCCGGAAGTAGTTCCCACACACGTGACGCGCATTCAAGAGTTCATATGCGTGTACGGAGCCCTTAAAGCGTGAACAATAATCACGTCTTACTCGTACAGTTGACGTCCACCTTTAAAGTATTGATACCTTAAATGTCGGCACTAATTAATACCAGATACATTAGTCTATTTAAAACCAATCCTATCTTCTCAAGATTTTATGTGTTCGACTAAAGCTTTGCGTGGACGGGGAGACTATAGTCCGTATGTCGACAATGTTAAATATGGTAGATTGTTGCCAATTTTTCTCAGGCACTATTAACAATAAACCGATGAAATTATTATACATACATACTGACATTCTTATAGAATGAAGAATGTTATAGGTCATATATTATGAATAATTGAATTATATTGTCTATTGCTTTACTTTTTACATGTGTCTAGGTTCACAAATACCTTCTAGTACAATATAGTGCCTTGAAAAAATGCATATAGATGGTCTGGTATATGTACAATATGCTGTGAAACTCTCAAGGTACTGTCATTATCAAATCCTGAGAAAAATGTACACATATCTCAAAAAATATGTATTGGAGAAGATCGCCATTGAAGTTTTACATGATATACTGACATCAGAACATTCCTGCTCCATATATTGGATCAGCATCATTTTCTACATCTTCCCTAGCCCTTTTCAACTACCTGAGATGCTGTCTAGAATTTTTAGCCTATTTTCAATTTTGAAAAAAAAAAAAAAAAATAGGCTTATGAGATCACCTTTTGTCCGTGTGTGTGTGTGTGGGGTGTGTGTGTGTCCCCCCCCCTAATAAAATCTAAACGGCTGGAGCGATTTCAATGAAATTCAGTGAGTTCATAGCGCTATTCCCGGTGACCTTGACCGTGCCCTTCAAATTTTGTTATGTCTCACCAATCCAACATGGCGGCTGTGCGAAATATTTCACTAGCATTCAATATCTCCGAAACTATTACCGATATCGCCCTGAAATTGTGCACGGTGAGAAAGGGCACTACTAGAAGTTCACCTATGAGACTTTCAAAAACCTGGTGACTACAAAACCAACATGGCGGCCAAGCGAAGTTGAGACTTTTAAATAGACTTTTCTCACGATTTAACTATCCAAACGTAATGAAATTTGGTACAGCAATTGTTTATACACATTGTAATGCACTGGAGTCTAATTTAGTTCAATTGTTTACATAACCTCAAAATGGCGGCTGTGCGAATTATTTCACTGACATTCTATATCTCCGAAACTATTACAGATATCACCCTGCAATTTTGTACGGTGATAAAGGGTACTCATAAAAGTTTACCTATGTATATTTCATAAACCTGTAAAGTACAAAACGAACATGGCGACCAAGCGAATTTGAAATATTTGAATAGACTTTTCTCGTGATTTAACTCTCTGAGCGCAGTGAAATGTGGTTCAGTAAATGATTTTGCAGATTGTAATGCACTGCCATCTAATTTAGTTCAATTGTTTACATAACCTGAAGATGGCGGCTGTGCGAAATTTTAAAATTAAGTTTGTATTTCTTGTGTCGTAATCATGCGATCGAAGTGAAAGTTTGAATAATGAAGCTAGGCAATAATTGGCCTTGAATGGTACATAACTCTATGGCCTATACATATAACAATCCTAAATGGCAAGCTTCCGTAATATTTAGACGGTTCTCAATATCTATGAATTATTTACAGCAACCAAACTGAAATTCTTTATGTTCATAGAGACTATGATCATATGTTCACCTATAGGACTTTCAGTAACCTGGTGAGAACAAATCCAACATGGCGGCGAAGCGAAGTATAAATATTTAAATGGACGTTTCTCGCGAATTAACTATCCGAGTGCCGTGAAACGTTGCACGTTAAATGCTTACACAAATATTGATCCACTGGCATCTAATTTATTTCAATTGTTTGCATAATCACAAGATGGCTGCTGTGCGTAATTTTAAAATCTCGTTTTTACATCTTGTGTTCTAATCATGCGATTGAAGTTCGAATACCACACGTACACAATAATCTTAATGTAATAGTACAAAAATAAAAATAAAAATCCAACCTGGCGACCATCTAAAATATTTAGACGGTTCTCAATATCTACGAATCTGTTACAGCAATTTAACTGAAATTTTGTATGTTGATAGAGGCAATTAACATGAGCAGGATATATGAAAATAGGCTGTATAGTTCTTCACGGAACTTCTTGTTCTTCAACAATTCCGACTCCTTTTCAGCCTTTTGCATGCGAATGTTGTTCATTACTACCATCAGTTTTTGAGAAATATCTCACCTAACCTAAAATAATTTACATTTACTTCACATTCATTATTCTCAGCAACTGGGGTATTTACAGCATTACTTACTCCTTCCACATTGTCCTCCGATGAAATGTACTTACTTCCAGGCCCTCCCTTACTTATCCTGAATAATCTCTGTGATCGACCCATTATAAACGAATGTTGTGACCTTATGCAAACCATAATCAGCTTGGGGAAAACATATGAAAAGCACAGAACAGGAATGTGCTGCCAACATAAGAATAAGAATATTCCCATCAAGCAATTCTATTTGATAAAATTTGGAAAATATTGTAGTTAACATAAATGGTAGGTGTGGCACAAAGTGCAATGGACATTTAAAATGCAGATTTAAACCACTTAGAGATGTGTTTGAAGTAAAACAAAGCTATCTACTGGTAAAAGAAGGTCCAAACTTACAAATCTATCAATTACAAATAATTGTAATGTTTTAACCAAAATTGACTACAGTCTCCCCAAAGAAGTCTAGAGGGATGAGAATATGCATGCCTTTCGAAGAAGCAGAACCGGAAAAGATTGATGTTCCAACTGAAATATGTCCCCTTCGAACACAAGGTTCGCAAATAGTAACTACTAATCAGACAATGAAGGAGCTATATCATGCTGTCATCGATGCGTCCATAAATATTCAATTGATTCAATATCCACAATCACTACGTTACTAATGTTTTAAAAGCTTCTATAAGTTGTTTAATACAATTCAGAGACAGGCGAATGACGACTTGACGTTTCATTGCGCGGTGAAGGGAATTAGCTCTCTGCGCCGCACCGCGCCGTCTCGTCCTAAGGATACCTGTCAGCGAGACACTTCGCAGTGGTTACCTGGCTGTCACTTTGTGCTAGCGAGACACTGTGTCAAGGCCTGCTTCGGGCTGTCACACTGTCTTTTGTTTCATTGTCCTCAACGCCCATTACTTTTCCCGTCTTGTGCACAAAGAAGGGGATCCCCATTATCAAAGGCTTCAAATGGCGGAAATAAACAGCCACCGTACAGTTTGACACACACAGCAGGCTGACAACAGAACATCTATTTCATTACCAATCTACTCGTATGTATCATTATGTAAGTAACAAGAATCACTAATTAATGTTAATTGATCAAACAGGAATACATTGAGAAGAACATAAACTCATGCGTTTCGGTAAATAAGTTGCATGCGAGGGCTTTACGGAAAGTAGCAGAAACATATGCTAAACCATTTAGAAACACTATAGGAGACCCAAACATCAACGCTAAGGTATATATTTCACAAAACTCCAGTTCTCAAACCAGAGGGAGTTACAAGGGGCGGTTTGTACCAACATCTTTCTAGTCGTCCTAATAGTCCAGTAAAAATCTTGCCTACAACCAGATACCAGTACGGGAGCAGATTACGAACTATATTTGGTTTTCCTCTCGGCATGATGATTTTTAAAAGTTAGTTTGTTATTGTTGTTTTAAGAGGCAGAACTACGATGTCATCTGCCCCTCTTAAAAAAGATTAAAGAATACAAATTTGGAATTGAATTTAAAATTTTGACGTGGACACCTAAATTTAAAAAGACCAAAATGTAATAAAACAAAAACAAAAAAATAAAAAATAAAATTATAAAAATAAACAAAAATTACGGAAAAAAACATCATTCAAAAACGAGCAAGTCGTTGAGTCAATGTTCACTGGAGGATTTAGATTGCTGGCCCTAACCCACTCTCACTTGTAAAGCGGATAACGCGATCAGCAGCCACCGCGTCATCGGCTAATATAAGTTTGAGTGTCATCTGCAAACCAAGGTTTCTTCGTGTGTTCTTCTGTTAAAAATAGCAACAATATTCAACAAATTACAGAGACTCTCACTTGAATGCTTTCCCTGGTCTTGGCGGCCTGATTCTGGGAAAAGCTCGTTCGCTAGTTAGCTGACTGACTCGCACGCTGGCTAACTCGCATTTTTTTTAAACTATAACTGGATATCACGCTAAGTTCTTACAGATATATCAGTTATGTATCAATATTATTGTTCAGCATAAGACATTCTACAAATAATTCCGAGACGTCAAATATCTATGTTAAATATTATACACATTCCATATGCTGCAATTAATAACAAATTTGTTTTATATTGCATCCTACAGTGGACTGTGTATTTAAAATGGACGTATGACGTCGCGGACATTCTGAAGAATGTTTTGTCCTGAACAATAGAATTGATGAAATATTGAAGGGTTTAACCAGAGTAAGGTGAAACGGCTTGCTTCACTTCAGGGACGATACTGCCCATGTTAACTTTTAACATTGTATTTATCCTTTCCTCAGAAACTATTTACAGTGATGTTACTTTAGCTCAGGCTTTTACAAAATTAATATATTTGAGTTATCAATAATATTTTGAATATGGCGTCATTTTAATGACAACGCTTCAACATTTCCATCTGTGAAAATTAATTTTAAGTAAATTTAGAAAAAACTGATGTGTTTAAATACAACACACATACTAACACATTGCTACAATTTCACCTCTTTATCATGAAACTTTCGGGAATAAAGGTAATTTTTCTATTAAGGAATAGATTAGGCAAGAAACTGGAGTCAAAATTTTTCTGCAACAGCGACAGCTTGGGGGAAGAACACTCCAACACTCCAACACTAGTTTTGGTTTCTCGTTTCTTAATAATGTTTATTGTTTAATGCAGATGAAAATTTAAACACATTAATCGGACACACGGGAGTGGGAAATTATAAGGAAATTAAGTTGAGAATAAGCTATGAAGACAATAAATACTCCGTTGAATGGTCTTGAGATTAATGTGACGCATAAAATTAAATTTCTTATTTTTTGAAAATTTTCGGTATTCCAGAGCCCGGGCTCTAAACTTGATGACATTTTGGATTTAAAAATGTTTATAAAATGGCTTACTACAGACTTTCCTCTTTAAAATGACACATTAATAGTCCCTGTATCTCAACTCCAAATTAAAACATATTTTTTGTGCCGTAGTGCGCGTCCATGCATACGTGCACACTGAACCTCTTGGTCTTTCCACGGAGAGAGTAGGCCTCTGCATGTAGGACATACATACTTCTTGTGTTGACTACATTTTCTGATAGGCAATAGTTTTCTTTGCATTTTTAGCCTACTTTCGATTTTTGCAAAAAATGATTAGCCTACTTTCGATTTTTGCAAAAAATGAAAGTAGACTTATGAGATCAACACAGGGCGAAAAAAGTGTGTCTGTCTGTGTGTGTGTATGTGTGTGTGTGAGTCTGTGTGTGTGTGTGTGTGTGTGTGTGTGTAGTGTGTGTGTGAGTCTGTGTGTGTGTGTGTGGGTGTGTCTGTGTGTGTGTGAGTGTGTGTACTCTGAATGTCTGTCCCCCCCTATCAATTCGAACTCGGTGAATGCGAATTGAACGAAACTTGGTACAAAGGTAGCACTAGCAAAGGACACCTCAGTGTCATGTTTTATATCGCCGCCATCTTGACGGAAACGTAATGGCGACCACACAAATGTTCAAAGCTTAAATCAAATTACGACTAACCTAATCATCCGATCTCTACCAAATTTTGCAACAACATACCTTCATGGGAGGAGCATCCTTTGACCAAACCAGTAGGTCATCAGCGTAATAGTTTGCGGATGGCGGCCATCTTTGTGTGAAAATCGATTCCCCCTAATAATTCGAACACGGTGCAACCGAATGGAACGAAATTTGGTACAGAGGTAGTACTAACAAAAGACACCTCAGTGTCATGTTTTATATCGCCGCCATCTTGACGGAAACGTAATGGCGGCCACACAAATGTTCAAAGCTTAAATCAAATTACGATTAACCTAATCATCCGATCTCTACCAAATTTTGCAACTACATACCTTTATGGAGGGAGCATCCTTTGACCAATCTAATAGATCATCAGCGTAATAGTTTGCGGATGGCGGCCATCTTTATGTCAAAATTGATTCCCCCTATTAATTAGAACACGGTGGAACCGAATGGAACGAAATTTGGTACAGAGGTAGCACTAGCAAAGAGCACCTCAGTGTCCTGTTTTATATCGCCGCCATCTTGACTGAAACGTAATGGTGGCCATACGAATGTTCAAAGCTTAAATCAAATTACGATTAACCTAATCATCCAATCTCAACCAAATTTTGCAACTTCATACCTTTATGGAGGGAGCATCCTTTGACCAATCTAATAGGTCATTCGCCGACTAGTTTGCGGATGGCGACCATCTTTGTGTCAGAATCGATTCCCCCTATTAATTCAAACACGGTGAAACCGAATGGAACGAAATTCGGTACAGTGATAGCACTAGCAAAGGGCATCTCAGTGTCATGATTAATATCGCCGCCATATTGACAGAAACGTAATGGCGGCCACACAAATGTTTAAAGCTTAAATCAAATTACGACTAACCTAATCATCCGATCTCTACCAAATTTTGCAACTACATACCTTTATGGAGGGAGCATCCTTTGACCAATCTAATATGTCATCAGCGTAATAGTTTGCGGATGGCGGCCATCTTTGTGTGAAAATAAATTCCACCTATTAATTCAAACACGGTGAAACCGAATGGAACGAAATTTGGTACAGAGGTAGCACTAGCAAAGGGCACCTCAGTGTCATGCTTTATATCGCCGCCATCTTGACTGAAACGTAATGGCGGACACACGAATGTTCAAAGCTTAAATCAAATTACGATTAACCTAATCATCCGATCTCTACCAAATTTTGCAAGTACATACCTTTATGGAGGGAGCATCCTTTGACCAATCTAATAGGTCATTCGCCTAATAGTTTGCGGATGGCGGCCATCTTTATGTCAAAATTGATTCCCCCTATTAATTCGAACACGGTGGAACCGAATGGAACGAATTTTGGTACAGAGGTAGCACTAGCAAAGGGCACCTCAGTGTCATGTTTTATATCGCCGCCATCTTGACTGAAACGTAATGGCGGCCACACGAATGTCAAAGCTTAAATCAAATTACGATTAACCTAATCATCCAATCTCAACCAAATTTTGCAACTACATACCTTTATGGAGGGGGCATCCTTTGACCAATCTTATAGGTCATTCGCCTAATAGTTTGCGTATGGCGACCATCTTTGTGTTAGAATCGATTCCCCCTATTAATTCAAACACGGTGAAACCGAATGGAACGAAATTTGGTACAGAGATAGCACTAGCAAAGGGCATTTCAGTGTCATGATTAATATTGCCGCCATATTGACAGAAACGTAATGGCGGCCACACAAATGTTTAAAGCTTAATTCAAATTATGACTAACATAACCATCCGATCTCTACCAAACTTTGCAACAACATACCTTTATGGAGGGAGCATTCTTTGACCAATCTAATAGGTCATTAGCCTAATAGTTTGCGGATGGCGGCCATCTTTATGTCAAAATTGATTCCCCCTATTAATTCGAACACGGTGGAACCGAATGAACGAAATTTGGTACAGAGGTAGCACTAGCAAAGGGCACCTCAGTGTCATGTTTTATATCACCGCTATCTTGACGGAAACGTAATCGCGGCCACCCAAATGTTAAAAGCTAAAATGTAATTACGACCAACCTAATAATCTAGTCTCTACCAAATTTTTGCAACACCATATCTTTATGTGGGAAACATATTCTGACCAAAATGCAAGAACATCAGCCCAATAGTTTGCAGATGGTGGCAAAGTATGTGTGCAAATCGATTCCCCCTATCAATTCAAACTCGGTGGAACCGAATTGAACGAAATTTGGTACAGAGGTAGCACTAGCAAAGGGAACCTCATATTCATGTTTAATATCCCTATAGCACGTTGTATTTCAACAAGCTACTACAACCAACATTCAATCCTACTCCTTGAAAAGGACAAAGAGTTATAACAATACCCATGCATTTAGGAGAAAGTAGGCTATATGTTCTTTACTGAACATCTTGTTTATTCCTTGGATACTGTTGTTTAACATTGAGTAATTTGTTAGTTAACTCAAGATTTGTAGTGCATTTTTCTAGTGAAACTGTAACTTTCGAAACATGCCTCAATTTACTCATAGTAACAACGTTTATATAAAAAAAGTCATCTACTGGGAAATATTGAAGTAGTGGAACTATGACAATTTCACAAACTGATGGAAAAGATTCTGAGAATGGTGAGGTTATGCATGATGTAGTATCTATACCTGTGTCGAGTACAAGCAGAAAATTGCGTGAAAAATACTCAAATTTATTTGAACAGAGCTGTGGGGGATAATGTGATTTCATTGCTCTCAAAGGTAATGGAGAATTGTTCTCTTCGTCTTTGGTGATAGATGAATGTCAAGTGGCGCTTAAGGGTACATAATATATTCTATAAAATTCTTAAGTACTGAAATGAAGAAAATTACCTAAAGTAATAGTCGGGAGAATATCTGGAGAAGATGTAGTATTAGATGTTTACTCCTTCACTGTCACAGACCCACACAACCATCCCAAATAGGATCACGACTAATATAGTTGAAATTGCAGCTCAGACAGCCATCTTTGTCAAGGAGTCAATAATGCCAACCCTATGCATTTGGTATTATATCGCATCCGGCAGACCAGTGGTTTTCGCCTAGACCAATAATGGTTAGGTAACGCGACCATGCGGACCGCGTTAGCTAATATCCGTATAACACACCTGGTTCTCCTCACGCACTGTGGGGGTAATCACGCATCAATAATATTAATCCATGCCAATGGTTTTGACTTTTATTTCATTATGCACGTGTCGTGGAGTGAAATTTGTTTCGGACATGTTGGCAACGTGTCACATGGGGTATGACGTACTCTCTGACGTCAATGTAACATGGCGCCGATAGTGAAATGAACACGATCAAAAATGCTTTATTTACGTAAAATAAAACAAATATTTCCGGTGTAGCAGTGGAAATTGAAATTGAAATCAACTTGTAACGACTCTTAGAAAGGTATGAGAATCATAAATAACTAGCAGGTACCCGCGGCTTCGCTCGCGATGAAGACAATGGGGACGATGCATTATTCTGAAAATTGGTCTATTCTATCACATCAATCGTGGCTACAGGTGGGTCCATTCTAATTCTCAAAATTCTAATACATACAGTGTATTGATATGAGCAGCAAAGTGGGACTTTCATAGAGTTGAGAAAGTCCACAGGGTATGATGTTACCTTATGTGAACACATTTGAAAATTACGTTTTTGGTTTTGCCATCTTCTGCTGAGACATAACAATTTTGTTGTCCGGATATTCGTGAGCAGGCCACATACAGTTGTTCATGGGAAAAAAATGGTTTTGTCTAAATGTACACCTGCTGCTCTTAAGTGTTTGTCATTGCGTTTGTTAATAGAAATTGCGAATATTGTTTGAAAAGAGAACTGCACTCTTGCACACTGGAATGGCAAATCTATCGGAATATGGGGAATTAAAAGTATTTTCCTTAAGCTATTCACGGTGTAATTTTGGCACACTTATTGATGGTTTGAACGTCAACATGTCGCTATTAATACACCCATAGTAAAATATCTCTCACCTTGGCCGCTGGAGTACATTATGCAGTCTCTTCCAATGTTACATCCCTGGGATTGAAATTCTCCACATGCCTCTCTGGGTAATTAAAATTCCTGATTGTTGTTGTTTGAGTCTTTAGTCTTTTGACTGCTTTGATACAGACCTCCATGCCTCCCTCTCCTGAGCTAATCGTTTCATCTCTACATAGCTACCTCACCCTACATCCGAGGCAATCTGTTTAACCTTGGTCTACCCCTACAGTTCTTGGGCTCGACCCTCCCATCCATAACTAAGCTTGCTATTCCTGGGTGTCTTAATATTTGTCCTACCAACCTGTCTCTTCTCTGCATAAGCAATCGCCAGAAACATCGCTCCTCTCCCACTCGTCTTAATACCGCTTCATTTGTTACCCTATCTACCCATCTATCTTCATCATTCTCCTGTAACACCGCGTTTCAAACGCTTCAATTCTCCTCTTTTCTGCTGCACCAATAGTCCAAGTTTCACTTCCTTATAGTGTCACGCTACAGACAAACCTTTCAAAAATGACTTCCGAATACCTAAATCTACAATATATTCTATGTCAACCGATTCCCTTTCTGTAGAAATGCTGTCCTTGCCTGAGCCAACCTACTTTTGATATCCTCTTTGCTTCGTCCTTCACTGGTTATTTTGCTTCCTAAGAACAGAAGTCACCTACTGCCCGTATCGTTTCACCTGCCAATTTGATGTCCATAGAGGTTTTTGATCTTTTTCGGCTGCATTCAAATATTTTTGTTTTACATTTATTGATCTTCATCATGAATTCTTTCCTCAAGACGGATTCCATACCATTCAAAAACTCATTCAAATCCTCTGGCGTATCGGCAAATCTCAGAGTCGAAGTGATTTCTCCTTGAATCTTCTCTCCCACTATAAATTTTCTCCAATTTCCTGATTACTGTGTTTTAGAGATCTTTGAAATGCGTTGCCCTCGCACATTGTGTAGATGCATTGTCAAAGGAAAACATTCTATGTTACGAACATGGGATGCATAACCTGTACCGAAAGCTTCTGCAGATTTAACACAAGGCCTATTCTGAACAGCAGTTCCTTAAACTCAGATTTGCCAACATTTTATTGTATCTTTCCATGTGGTATATCTCTGTACCTCAACATACAGAAGAGTGCTTTCAAAATCACGTCTTGTGTAAATTTTGCTAAAGGTAGTGAGTGTGGTTCACAATTTTATAAGTGCACATTGACTATGTGACGGCGGGATGCCTTTAGTGTTACGGAAACGGCAATAGCCGCCACATAGCTTCGTTGCTACTGACATAACGACCAGACTGATATTTGTACTTAAATATACGGGATTTGTGAGCCCAGTGTTTATGAAATTGAACGTTGCTTGATCGCTACCTTTATTTAGTAGCCGCTACTGTAGTGTTTAAAAATTAAAGGTGGTATTAGAAGGCGCTTCCTCTAATTTTTTTACCCCGCACTACAGCCCATGAAGGGCTTAATAGAAATTGCGAATATTGTTTGAAGAGGAAACTGCACTCTTGCACACTGGAATGGCAAATCTATCGGAATATGGGGAATTAAAAGTATTTTTCCTTAAGCTATTCTGGGTGTAATTTTGCCACACTTTTGATGATTTGAACGTCAACATGTCACTATTAATAGACCTATAGTAAAATATATCTCACCTTGGCCGCTGATGTACTCGTACATTATGCAGTCTCTTCCAGTGTTACGTCCCAGGGATTGAAATTCTCTAACAACCCTTTTGCCTCACATGCCTCTCTAAATAATTAAATTTCTTGATTTTTGTTGTTATTGTTGCTTGATTCTTCATTTCTTTTGACTGGTTTGATGCAGCCCTCCATTCCTCCCTCTCCTGAGCTAATCATTTCATCTCTACATAGCAACCACACCCTACATCCGAGGCAATCTGTTTAACCCTGGTCAACGCCTACAGTTCTTGTCCACGACCCTCCCTTCCATAACTAAGCTTGCTATTCCTGGGTGTCTTATTTATGTGTCCTACCAACCTATATCTTCCCTTCATTAGCAGTCGCCAGAAACAACTCTCCTCTCCCACTCGTCTTAATACCTTTTCATTTGTTACCCTATTTACCCATCTTATCTACATCATTCTCCTGTAACACCACATTTCAAACGCTTCAATTCTCCTCTTTTCTGCTGCACCATTAGTCCAAGTTTGACTTCCTTATAATGTCACGCTCCAGACAAAAGCTTTCAAAAATGACTTCCTAATACCTAAATGTAGATTCGATGTCAACAGATTCCTTTTCTGTAGAAATGCTTTCCTTGCCTGAGCCAACCTGCTTTTTATATCCTCTTTGCTTCGTCCATCACTGGATATTTTGCTTCCTAAGTAACAGAAGTATCCTACTTCCTGTAGCGTTTCACCAGCCAATTTGAGGTCCATAGAGATTTCTGATTTATTTCGGCTGCATTCCAATAATTTTGTTTTACATTTATTGATTTTCATCATGAATTCTTTCCTCAAGACGGAGTCCATACCATTCAAAAACTCGTTCAAATCCTGTGGCGTATCGGCCAAGACGACGATGTCATCAGCAAATCTCAAAGATGAAATTATTTCTCCTTGAATCTTCGCTCCCACTTTAAATTTTTCTCCAATTTCCCGATTATTCTGGTTTTAGAGATCTTTGAAATGCGTTGTCCTCGCACATGGTGTAGATGCATTGTCAAAGGATAACATTCCATGTTACGAACATGGGCCGCATAACCTGTACCGAAAGCCTATTCTGGACAGCAGTTCCTTGAACTCAGATTTGCCAACATTTTATTGTATCTTTCCATGTGGTATACCTCTGTACCTCAACATACAGAAGAGTGCTTGAAAAATCATGTCTTGTGTACTTTTTGGCAAAGGTGGTGAGTGTGGTTTTTGTCAGAGTGGATACTCGCTTGTAGAAATTCTTTTCAGTAAAATAGACTGATTCACAATTTTGTAAGTGCTCATTGAGGTATGTGACGGCGAGATGCCTTAAGTGTTACGGAAACGGCAATAGCCACCACAGAGCTTCGTTGGTACTGAAATAACGACCAGACTGATATTTGTACTTAACTATACGGGATTTGTAAACCCAGTGTTTTTGAAATTGAACGTAGGTATATCGCTAACTTTATTGAGTAGCCGCTACTGTAGTATTTAAAAATTAAAGGTGGTATTAGAAGGCGCTTCCTCTAATTTTTTTACCCCGCACTACAGCCCATGAAGGGCCTAAGCCTATAATGCGACCGCTTCCCAGTCATTTGGCCTGCATATATTGTGGTGACGCGTGGTCAGTGCATCGTGTCCCTCGGCCGTTAATGTTGTTCTTCGTGACCGGGGCGCTGCCTCACTATCAGACAGCTACTCAATTGTCCTCACGAATCTGAATGCACTCCGTTGCAAACCTCACGTCATTGTCAAAAATCTCTGACGGAGCCGGGAATCGAACCCAGGGCGTCCGGAGAGAGGCAGGCGCGCTACCCTGTTCTTATTGTGTTTATATATATCTTGAAAAAGATAACAAATGCATTGGCATTGCCTCCTACAGGGATACATAGAAAATCGGATGTCATACCTTGAGGTAGTGTTGCCATGGGAACGGACTTGCCATTAGTTCAGTTTATCAGAGCGAAGATAGTTTTCTGCGAATATCTTTGAAACTATTGGTTTTAGGGCCTTAAAATGTGGTTTTCGGTGTCCCGTAGGGACCCACCGAGTATTGTTTCTCGCATCGAGGGGCGTAAAATGAGCTTTGTCCGGTCTGTATGCGACAACTTCGATATTTTGTCCCAGTTGAGTATTTTTAGTGACTTTTCAGTTATGTTGCTCGTTACACGGGAACAATGATTTATTTCTGGGTGAAAGGCATCCTATATGTTATCCCAGGGTATAAGCTGTCTCCATTTCAAATTTCATCCAAATCCGTCCAGCCGTTTTAATGTCAAGAGGTAACAAACTAACACACACACACACAGACTTTCACAATTATAATATATATAAGGATAAGGATAAGGATATAGGGATATAGGGATATAGGGATATATTTTTAATAATCTACCTTGTAAAAAGTTACGAAAAGGGAGGATTAGTTACTCTTAAGTTTTAATGAATGTCAAACCTTAATCGAAAAATGCTTTATACAGAGGTGAAGACCACATAAATATCCGTCCAGTAGTAGCCTGGACAGACAGAATCAAATACTACCTTATTCCAACCTCTTTGATATCAGCTAACCTGAGGGATAGGGATTTCAGAGAATTAGAGCTGGCTCAAGTCACATTACAATATCTAATTTCTAGCCAGCTAGAGTTACGTAATGCTGTGGGTGGAGATCAGAACAGGCAAGTTACTAAACTTGTGGTTGTGTAGGACAAGGGATTGAGTACAGTATAATTCAGTTTACTAACATCGGAGTACACCCACTTACCGCAGCACAGAGATGGCGTATCGGGCAGGACAGCGTGGACCTGTGAACAAGAGAAACACAGCAACAACAATCATTTCAAGTGCACTACTTGCGCTGTATGTTCCATCAGTGTGGTAGTACTGTATAGTATAGTGAAAGGATAGAGGCAAGGTGCAGAAAAGTAAATGCAGTGAGTTTTGAGGTGCCATCCACCTCGTGGTGTAGATATTAGCATTCTTGACTGTCTCTCCGGAGCTCTGGGTTCGTTTCCCGATTGTGCCAAGCGATTATGTTGGCCTTGAGGGCTGAAACAGGGTACGCTCAGCCTCGTGAGGCAACACTGAGAAGTGAATTTCCGTGGTTTCCCCATTTCTACTCCAGGCAAATACTGGGAGGTTTCCTGACTTAAGACCACGGGCGCTTCCTTCCCAATCCTAAACTGAATTACAAATACACACACAAATACAGTAATTACATTGACACGTTATTAGACACACACCCACGTACACTGCACTAAATGACCATGATGTCCAAGCCCCTCACATGAAACAACAAAGAACAGGAACATGGAAGAAAGAAGTTAGTGTAGTGACCTTGCTGAATGGGAATGTGGCTACAGGATATCTCATACAGTACAAAAGCTTAACCAGGCAATGCGACTGATTACGGGCTGCATACGTGGAACATGGTTACCTGTTCTAAGTAACATCCAATCTCCAGCTCTTCGAAGATCAGAGGCTCTCCTGAAGATCTGGAAAACCATTCAGTAGTACCCCCAGTTACCCATACATACTGATGTAGCAAAAGCAGGTAATCAACGGTTGAAGTCAAGAAAACCACCTTGGCGTTCTGCAATACTTCTTGAAGACTCTTCGTTTAACATCTCAGAAGCATAGAAAACGATGTGGGAAGAATCATCAGTATTCAATGCACATCTGATTGAAAACCCTTCCCACTGGATAGAAGGTTTCAAACTCCCCAGACGCCAATGGAGAATCATTAACCGGATCCGTACAGGACAAGGCAAATGTGGATTCCTGCTTCACAAACGGGGTTGGGTTACTTCTGATAACTGCGATTGTGGAGCTACCCTGCAAACCATCGAACATATTGTTGGTTAATGTCCGCAATGGGCGTTCCAAGGATCAGTAGGTGACATTCATCATGCATCTTCTGAGGCACTTCAGTGGATTGATGGCCTGGATATAGAAGTTTAAAGCAAGAACTTGTATTCATGACTATGTATATAACTGTATATATAACTTTATATGTAGTGTATATAAATTTTATTTTTACTCTGTATCATCATACGTCAAATAATACTTATATAAAGGCAGCAGGGATGATTGCTCTGCAATTAAATTAATTAATTAATCGTATCAGAGAACATACATCATAAAACAATAGAACAATTACATTTGGTACATTGCATAATTGATTATATTATACACGCACTCATACTCAAATCAAATGCTGAGGCCAGAATTTTGCCAACTCGCAAGCTTCAGGAGTTCCGTCCATCAGATTCCGTGGAGAACATGTGATGGGACACAACCCTCAAACGAGGAGGTGACTCATAGTCTGCTCCTCACCACACCCACACTAAGTCGAGTCACAGGCAAATCCCCACTTTTTCAAATTTGTCTTCGACCTCCCCACTTCTGTGCGCAGCCTGTTGAGGGTCTTCCACGTTGACCAGGTTTCTTCGTGTCCAGCGGGCAGGTGTTCAGATAGTAGCGTTCATCCTGCAGAGTCGTTAGATCTGGAGCGCCAAGAGAGCAATCTAAATACTGAAGGAGAGACAGTCAAATTTTCAGAGGCGTGAAAAAAACTTCTTCTTGACTTGAGTCTTTGAGCTGCAGGTAAGTAACCATACAAAGGATGGGTCTGTTGGGTCAAAGCTTTGGATTTCTCTAATCTGGCTGCCGATACACGGCAATGGCAGGAGGGTACTTGTGACGAAAAAACATTATGATCATGATAATTGATGTTTTAAGGGGCCTAACATCGAGGTTATCGGCCCCTACGAAAAAAAAAACGGGGCAAGTTAGGAAGGAACACATTAGAAGGGGTTGTTGGTATTCAGATGGTGGGGTCATGTGATGAGAATGGGTGAGGAGAGATTGCCTGTTGTTGTTGTTTGAGTCCTTAGTCTTTTGACTGGTTTGATGCAAAGCTCCATGCCTCCCTGTCCTGAGCTAATAATTTCATCTCTACATAGCTACCACACCCTACATCCAAGGCAATCTGTTTAACATATTCTAACCTTGGTCTACCCCTACAGTTCTTGTCATCGACCCTTCCTTCCATAACTAACTTTGCTATTCCTGGGTGTCTTAGGATGTATCCTACCAACCTATCTCTTCCCTTCATTGCCAGTCGCCAGAAACAACTCTCTTCCCACACTCGTTTTAATACTTCTTCGTTTGTAACACTATCTACCCGTCTGATCTTCATCATTCTCCTGTAACACCACATTTCAAACGCTTCAATTCTTCTCGTTTCTGATGCACCAATAGCCCAAGTTTCACTTCCATAGAGTGCCACGCTCCAGAGAAAGGATTACAAAAATGACTTCCTAATACCTACTGGAAATCTACGAGTATATTCGATGCCAAGAGATTCCTTTTTTTAGAAATGCTTTCCTTGCCTGAGCCAACCTACTTTTTTATCTCCTCTTAGCTACGTCCATCACTGGTTAATTTGCTTCCTAAGTAACAGAAATCTCCAACTTCCTTTAGCTATTCACCTGCCAATTTGATGTCCATAGAGGTCCAGAGATTACCAAAGAGATTAATAACTCAGCTATAGAATATAGGACAAGCAGAAGTATACCTAGGACGCGTTCGATAAATTCAGTATTTTACTATCTCAAGGCATACCAAAATTATTCCTGATCTCAATAAATCTTCCTGTCACCCGAATCACGAACCCTGGATTCAGAAACAATGCTTGCACCATATCGCTACTGAGGCCACTAGTAACGGTCTATCGATATATTGATCGATATCAACATCAATACGGTGTTATTGTTAATTCATTTTGGGGCTTTGTGACATCGTGGTCATTTAGCCCCGTGAACTGGGGTGTGTGAATAGGATATGTGTGAGCATCTGTGTTATATGCTGTCTGTAGTAGTAGTAGTGTATATGTAAATTTGGCTAGGATTGGGATGGAGGCGGCCGTGGCTCTAAATTAGGAACCAACTCAGCATTTTACTGAAGTTGAAGTGGGTAACAACAACAACAAAAGAACACTTCTAGAATGACCGAGGTGGGAATTGAACCCAGATCTCCTCGCGACAGCCTGTGAAATGACAAAACGTACAGTATACTGGGAACGGACCTCGCACTACTACCAAAACCAAACCAAACCCCGTGACACTACAGACCAGATATTGTGGTGATACGTGGTCAGCCCTTCGAGTCCCCTCGGCCGTTAATCTTGGTCTCCGTGACCGGGGAGCTGCCTCACTGTCAGACAGCTACTTAATTGTCCTCACGAGGCTGAGTGCACTCCCTTCCAGCCCTCACGTCAGTTTTTAGAATCCCTGAAGAAGTGGGGAGTCGAACCCGAGGCCTCCGGGCGAGTGGCAGGCGCGGTACCCCAACACCATGAGGTCGGCTCGTACTTTTACATCTCCCCCCTATTCTTGCTGAGGTAGTAGAATGTTGTTAGCTCATCCCCCATGGGGACAGACAAGAATCGATCAAACTCTCATTTTGATAATATTGCATATTGTAGCAATATAAAACACTCCTCCCCTTGATTCTAGTTACTGTAGGTTTGAAGGATAATTTGGCACCACTAATAACGTTGGGAAATAGACCACAATCACTTTGTGCCTGCACTTTCATTTTATGGGCCTGCACATAAAATGAAAAATTAGCAGTGTATTGTGTGTGGATGAAAATTGGATTTAGGGTCGGCGACAGAGTAAATGGAGTGGCTGTTTATGGGGATTGGTTCCTACCCTCGCTTTATAGATATAATGGGTGTATTACTCCACGTGACCGAACTTTCAGTGTAACGTTCATGTTCTGTTAGTGACATTAAAATATAGAGTTCCACGACCACGGACCGGCGTACAAAACCATAGTTCGAGGGTTCGGATCCTACTTGCGCCAAACCCCGTGGCACTACAGCCTTGCTCTTCCTGCTCTGTGTGAGTTTGTTATCCTATTTCCACATGTCTGTCTTTATCATAACTAGAAGGCCCGTGCTACTCCGCAGCATTCACTTCAACAATCCTACAGCACTTCTGTCCATATGACATTTGCATGTCTTCATGCTAGTGACCTGAACAGACATTTACGGTACCGTCGCTTTTGAGTAAATGATGAAGTAGACTAATGAGATCAAATGTGTGGGTGTCTGCCTGTCCTCTGTGTGTGTGTCCCACTATTTACCCTGCGTAAGCTTAAAAGGCGCACGGACGTCAGACCGAGGTGAACTGCTAACTCCAAACACATAAGCTATACTCTTCTCTGAAGAATTAACTCGACACGACTCGGCAGTTTGATGCTGGCTGAAGCTAGGGTGATAGGTCGCTCGCAAGCTCGTATACTCACTCTGAAGCTAGTAATTTAAATTTCCACTGAGTGGAGATTGCTGGAAGAAATGAAAACGTAAAAAACACTTACAGTGGTCGATGTGGGAGCTGTCGCGGACTTTCTTGCAGAACTTTTCATGCTGAACAATTCTCAGAGAATATCGATATTTTTAACCGTTTACCCAGTGTAAACTTAAAAGACACATGGACGTTAGGTTTGTCTTCAACTCAATTCACTGAAATCGTAAATGATCAGATTCTTTTGGTCATAAATAAATGTTTTTCTAGCTAATCCTTCATCGAGAAATTCTTTACAGAATGGTGAAAACCGCATCAAAATCCATCAAGTTGCTCTGGAGATTACCCGTTACATCCAAAAATTGGGAACTTTGTTTTATACTAAGTAGAAAGAGATATCCACACAATTTAAGGCTACAGCGATATAATTTGGTGTTTTGTCTACTTATGAACAATGGTATAAATTTTAAATAAAAGATGGGTCTCTTATATTTGAATTTAGAGATGTAACTCTTGGTTAACATATAGAGGTGTGCAAATTAATAGAATTAAATAAATAATTTTAATTAGTCATAATTGCTTTTATTCAAAATCATTTTATTGACCAATTTCATTTGTTGTCCTACTTAGTAATGTTTCCTCTCCTGTGGAATTACACCTTTTCCCATAAGGAATTGCGTCTGGAAACTTTCAGATTATTGGATTCCGAGGGATATCTGAGCTGGGTCCATTTTCAAATTTTCATTGACTTAAGAATTCAAGTCAGGTGATTTCAATGCATAGTTCAATCTTTGAATAGTTCAATAGCATTCATCAGTTAAAAGACCGCAAATCACTCCACTCTAAATTCACACGTAAAGTAGACTGAAGTAATAAAAACGAAACGTGTGGCATTTTGCATTTGCATGGCTCCTCTGTTAGTGGAAATTCTAAAAAATCATTTTAATTTGAGTTTCTTAAATGAAAATATAATTAGGAGCCTTGGTTAAACATTTGAAGTAATTTCATCGCCTTGTAAACTTACTTAGTGCATTAAACCGTGAAAAGTAAAAATGCAATTTTGGAAAACTGACATCGAATCTAATAATTTGCACATCTCTGTAAAGACGGCTATCGCCTCCACCCCTACAGATAGAATAGAAAGTAAAGGCGATTGATGAGAAATGAAAAGATAACTCACACAGAGGGAATTAATATTTATTAAGCTGTAAATTTGATTGAGTATATCTTGGTTATAGAACTGAGGGAATGAAAGAACAGGATGTAGGATAGTAATGACCGATGTAGGACAATAGTATTTTTTTTTACCATTACCACAGGACAGTTATCGTATTAGGGATGCGGACGTCCTTGTATACTTGTTATTTAATCTGTGCCCCGTTTGCTGAGGTCTGTGCTCCTCCTCAACATTCGTTTCAAAATTCTAATAGTACTTCCCTCCATTCGACATTTGCTGTTCGCTTGCCTTTTGGTTCTATTTGAACTTCGACGTCATGAAAGGATTTTGCTCGCGATAGTGCGACATACAGTAAAGTTGTCCGTGGCTAAACACCGGCTGAGGTAAGTAAATGTCTACTTGATCTATTGTTTGACCTTGAGCTTTATTGATAGTTATACAAAAAGCCAAACGTACTGGAAACTGCCTCCTTTTGAAGGAAAATGGCATAGAAGTATCTGATGGCGTAAGGACAAGGCGAGGGAGTAGGACATTGTTTCCAACATTTACGCCAATAATAATTTTCAGGTGTAAGCAATTGTCACGCATCTTCCAAACCAACAGTCTAGTACCGTTCAACAGAACTTGGGTAGCATTAATATTTCTCAATAAAATCACAATTGAGCCTTCTTTTAGTCGAAGGATATGAGGTGGCAATCCACTTATTCCTATGCTGACTAAAAATTCTATTGGGAATTGTAGAAGTTCACTCTCATCTTCAGTAATCAAATTATTCACACTGATGTAAGTTCTCGATGATCCTGGAATTAGCTCTAAAACTTTGTCATTGATTTCTTTACAAAGTAAATTTTTTGGCGCTAAAATCGCTATTTTTGAAAAGCGTGAAATATTTTTCAGCGTGGGACTAATTCCGAATTTTCTCCATCGACGTGAGTGTATTCACCGTTACCAATTTGTATCAAGAAGTTTGCAAAGTCAAGTTGATCTGTATCCACTCACATATTTTGTTGAGTTTAAAAATTCTGAATAATGGCCACAAAGGAGAGAACCTTACTGACATTTGGACTGATGCTGCTTTAGATGCGTGAGGCACCACAGGCAATACCTGCCTAAAATCTCCACCTAAGATGATAATTTTTCCTCCGAAAGGTACGTCGTTATTCATGATGTACTTGACCAACCGATTTACACACATCAACGCATGCTTATTAGCCATAGGGGCTTCATCCCAGATGATAAGTTTTGCTGAACGAATATAAAAAGCTTCCTTGCTGTTAATGTTTATTCCTGATACAGAACATTCATGTAAATGTAGAGGTAACTTCAACTGGCTGTGTACAGTGCGCCCCTGGGGTAGTAACATTGCTGCAATACCAGTCCATGCAACAGAAACTACATTTAACCCCAAATTTGTGCAACTGTGAATCAAGCATTGGTAAAGAAATGTTTTCCCGGTGGCCCCTGGACCGTCAATTAAATATGCATTACTCATCCTTTCATTGCCGTTTTGTACTAACCCCAAAATTTCTGTAATTATAGCCGTTTGGTTTCCATTTGCTTGGTTTAGTATCCGACTTAATTGATTCTCATTAAGTTTTGGATAATTCATTGGTAAATTTGTCTGAGGGAAATTATCAATAATAGCTGGCAATTCGGGAGAAGTAATGGGAAGACCATGGAGCTTTAATGTATTTGAAATATGTATAAGAGTGACCTGATATGCAATGTTAGGTTCCTGAAACTGCAGATAATCTTCTGATAATGAATTCTTGAAAATGTCCCACAACTATCTTACATTTGAAGTGGTCTGAATGATACATATGTAAGAAAACTGTTGTCGTAACTGAGAAGGCATCTGAAATTGTGACGCTTCTGCCAAACAACGCTGCCATTCAGAATCGTCAATCAGCAAACCTCGCTCCTTAGATGTTTCTTTAAAAGTAGAATAGACAACTGCTTTGTATTTTCGTAGATCCTAGAAGCTGGTAGCACCTATAACGTGAAGGAATAACAGGCGTAAATAATACCTTTCTGTTTCTGTAGGAGAAACATTATACATTCTGCCTATAGTTTTTTTTGCCACTGGCAGTTGCTCTTAATCCAGACGTAATGTACTGGCATTTCAGGATATATATACGGACTTCTGGCTTGCGAATCTTGATTTAACTTGAACCACGCTTGTAATTCCGTGATGCGCAACTGTGCTTGAAGTAAAATATCAGGAGCGTTATCATTTTTAAAATAGATATTTTGCAAGTTTGGCAAGTGAACTGGTAATCGCACGATAGTATGTGACTGTTCATGCATGTGAAATGAAAGTATCCTGTATGCGGTTTCTGTGGGACCAACATATCTAGCATTTAGGAAAGAAGTAATTTCATCGTAGTTAACCGTTTCGCCTTGTGGATGTATTTAACACTCCGAACACTTGAACATATTTCAACATTAATATGATCTTGCAAGTCTAGTAAAAGAAATGGATTGTACGGAACAATGAATCGACTATCGATTTCAATGTCATTGCCTCGAATTGTTTTTATAATAATCCGTCAATTATTTCTTCTTCTATACGAAGGATAACCATTGGCATTATCTTTGGTCTCTTCCTGAAACTGTTTAGGGAAATATTTCTTACATACGCCATCTTTCATACAGACTGAAGAAGGATTCAAAGATCCGCGAGGACCATGCACCATATGACTCCTTACCAACTCGTATAGCGCTTTATCCTCAAGATCTGGTATTTCGGCTGACACCACACTGTCAATGTCAGAAATTTCCCGAAACTTACAATCTTCCGTTAATGCTAAGAATAAATGGATGTGCGGGAGACCTCGTTTTTGAAATTCCACTTTATATAGATATGCTTTTACCGAAAATTTCCTTAACATTAATCAATCGTAGCAATTCCTTTACTTTGCAATGAAAAACCTCACTTCAATATCAGGCCTATTATTAGCCGTTTCCCAGAGATGAATGCTGTTAAGTATTTCTGGCCAGCCCGCATTATAGGTGAACGTAATGAATAAATCTGGCTTTCCAAACTTCCTCACTATCGCCATCATATCCTGATAATTTTGCAATATTTTCCTTGGGCTACCTGTAAAAGAAGATGGCGAAACTACAATACGACCGACTCTGAGATTTTCATTTTCTGCTCCTACATGCAAAGCGTCTGCTAAACCGGCATATGTATCATCTCGTAACTTCGCTTGTTGATGACGTATGTATTTTAACCGGTCACCTTCCATACGACAGTAGTAATCCACGAATAAATATCCGTTTTGCAAACTTGAGCAGCGACAACTAACTCAACATGACCTCCATGAACACCATTCATAGACATATACATTTTGTAATCATCGCTCGTATTGATAGCAGTTTCGTATATAACGCTGTTGCCACAATAAAGGAAGAATAATTATTCCACTTGTCTGTAACATGTTTTACAATTCGCTTTCTAACCTGTGTAAATAAACACTGATTGTTGTGCTCACAATATGCCAATGACCTGAACAGACAATTACCGTCACCTTTAATCTTTATAACATTTGTAATTGAGTGCCGCCTCTCATTCATCATAATATGATTCATTGTATTGATTGAGCACACAACCTATAAGGACGAATGATGAAACGAAAAGAA
Organism: Meconema thalassinum; assembly: GCA_946902985.2. Lineage (NCBI taxonomy): Eukaryota > Metazoa > Arthropoda > Insecta > Orthoptera > Tettigoniidae > Meconema > Meconema thalassinum. The sequence goes on along the minus strand of OX336393.1, from coordinate 394,109,584 downwards.
GACAGTTTGTAGCTGGTGAGACCAAAGACTATATAACAGAAAGATCGGATACAGAATACAAAATGGCGGTTCCAACATTCGACTGTAGCGGCATCGTCGTGAAATTAGTTGTCTTTCGTATACAGTATTTGTTGTCATTCAAAGAGATGTTGACATGACAGTGTTATTAGCAAAATGACTGCTGATTGTGCATGAGCATTTCAGTCTCAAAGTAATTCATTCTTTGAGAAGTTTTAATTAAATTATGTGCACAGAATCCCCTTCTGCTTATGGTATGGATACATGCGTATTAGCGCCCGAGTGGAACAGGTAGAAGTTAACGATATCATGTATGGATACATGCGACATTAGCGCCCGAGTGGAGCAGGTAGAAGTTAACGATATCATGACGTAATTAGGGAACTCTCTGTTAATATCAAGTTAGATTTATTATTGGGGCGGCGTTGAATATCATGATACAGTTTTAGTCGTTCTCGCCTAGCGACAATATGTCCGTCAAGTCATTCGATTCTATTTTCGTGAGACCTTGAAGGAAGTAATATTCGCAATTATTTTAATACACGAATGATATACTCAAGTAAGGTGGGTATCAGTCGACGGTGCTTGACGGGCATTACATTTTAAGACAACAAACGTCGTCGTAGGGCAAATACTTCCCGAGATATTTCAGTTTTAGTAAAGGGTGAAATTTTTTGAAAACTATTTTAATATATAAGATATTAAATAATATAATTCAATAATATTGTAAATTTACAGATAACTTGATAGTGTTTCAAGCCATTCGTCAGTGTTGCCTTAGTAAACAGTCGGTCAACACGATTGTACCCAAATGAGACGGGTTATTCCTTATTCCTGAGATAATTATACACGAGATAGATAAATACACTTGGATGACCGGTTTCAATCGTCAAGCGATCATCATCAGATCCATTACACTTAGGCTATAAAACCTGTCTGAAAATATGTGTGAAAATATGTAAATATTGGAGTCTTGCGTGGTCCTGTTAAGAGCAGTTAACTTGGTCACTGTATGAACTTGACTGATGGGAAATTCCTGTATATGAGGGTCCCATATCTCGTTGGGCTATCCCCCTCTCGCATTCCTAAGTGCTTAGTGTTCCTCGTACAAATGTACCTGTAAGTTGTCTAGTCAAGTCTGCGTATGTTACTGTATTCAGGATAATCTTCAACTATTAAAGACCTGGTTTCAAACTCTCTTCGCATAAGCTAAAAATCCCTCTTTAAGCGCAAACGGATTAATGAGAATGTCCCGGCACCTTTAATACTGCCACGGGCGTGGTGGCTCAGCGGTCTAGCTGTATGCCTCTCACCAAGGTGGTCCGGGTTCGATTCCCGGTCATTGCATGTGAGATTTTCAAAGTTAAATGCCATGTTCTGTGGTTCGGATTCCAAGTAAAAAGGAGGTCCCGTGGCTCATGATCTCGAGATTAACGGTCACGTTAAACTACAAGCTTGCGATTTTTAATACTGCCGTTAATACAACGCTTATCAATATAAAATTAAGAACATGAATCCAATCGTTGGTTCATGCTTCAACTTTTCATTGAGGTCTTCATCAGCCAAATTGCTTATATCTAATTCTTAAAACTAATGGAACGATTATTCATAAAACAAAATGGATAACCTTACAATTTTCATTTGCATAAGTGTTTCTTATTCATAAATTCTTCGAGTGCTGGTTTAGCGATAAACTATTTCACTTACAAATCTTAAACCGTGTCGGTGAAGATAGCGAGGCTCGATGACACGACACGGTCTTCTCAACATTTATGGATAATCATACAGGTTAGGTGGCTTCGGTGGCATAGTTGGTACAATGCTGAACTGCTGTGCCCAAGATCGCAGGTTCAAACCCGGCCGAAGTCGTCGTATGTTTTAAGAGCGTTAAAACCCCACAGCATGCCTTCATTCGTAGGGGAAGTAAAGCTGGTGGGCCCATGTAATAGATTTATGGCTTGAAAAAGAACCTTCCACTAACTACAATTGTGTGTACTGGGGACATACAGTATAACGTAAGTTTCCGCCCTATAAAACAAAAGCAACAACAATCATTATCATCATCATCATACATATTATTTTGTGCGAGTTTAAAACTGTTCACAGGCTGACGCGCTCTTGTTAAATAAGCTGGGAAGGGAATTAGAGAGAATCCGTTGAAAGGAAAGGATTACTGAGCGTACTCTAAATGGGAATGAGTGATTGTCTGTCGGCCCAAAGTACACAAGACCTGGGTAAAATCGTATTAAACATGACGTGTGGTCCTGATCATTCGTCAAATATAATTGCTGCCTTCAATAGACTGGGAGTTAATATTGAGACTCCAGTCTGGGTTCTATTCCCGAGCGCAACACACTACTTCATTCTGGTACGAGGGTTGTAACGAACATTACTCAGCTTCGTGACTGCAAAACTGAGGCGAGGTGGATTAGATTTCTACCTCATTCTTCCCAGATGTGGTCTTTCGTAGTTTCACCGCTTCCACTCCAGGCAAATGCATTACTTTCCCAATCCGTACAAGTACACACTCTTCACATCACAAGTTTCCAAACGATGTGCAACCCCTGAAAGAAACAATGACAACAGCAAGAGGTGGTTACTCAGATATTTGGATGTACAGCATTTGATCGAAACGACGTGAGTCCACAATGACCACTTAACATCTAAACTGTAGTGTGACTTTCAGAAACTGATGATGGTGCAAGATGCTGAGTGTTCGCTTTTGCGAATGTTTTTGTGGCTATGTTTCCCGCACGGTTTGAAACACTCGTTTAATTTTGCCCCATTATTTTTTTCCGTTATAATTGCAGTATGAACACGGTGTTCTGATTATTTACTTAACTTACGTTTCATTTGAATTGTTGTTCTTTATTATTCTTGTCAACTCACCTTTATCTGAAGTGTCTTTCTAGACGCACCATACTGTCACACTTTTTCATGAGGTACTGTGCTCATCTCAGCGGCAACCGTCGCAATGTGCTTGGGGCTGTGCGCTGATTGGCTGTTTGACGCCCCGCCTTCATTCTGGATTGTTCGACGCGCTGTCGTCATTTCCACTATAAATTCTCCGCTTCGCCGTTCTGCGGCCTTGTCTACATCTACCTGCTTGAACCAGTCTGACCACGGCTGCCTGCCGTTCCACAGCAAGGCCCTTCTTGGGAAGGCCCTGTTAGTAAACATTGAGTGGCTGGAACCTTGCCAGGCGGCATGCTTCATCACTTGGACTCTGTCATGCTGGGCGCGGCATGAGTCAACGACCTTCACCTCAGCCTCTAAGTCAGCCCGCTAGCTCACTGCAACTCGGCGATGAGAAACTACAATTGATTGTAAACCGCCAGACAGATCATTACCAAGAGGTCTGTTCCTGCGGGGTGCAATTCGCCAATGGAGCCACCATCCATCTTTCTCGGAACGCATGCCGAGGCAGCTTAGAGGAAGCCTTCGTTTGGATCACAACCCGCTTCCTGCGGGCCAAATACTAAGTACAAAAGTATCGAATTATTGGTAACGTGAACTACCTTCACTTGGTTTATACATTTTTTAAGGCTAAGCCTTTTTTCTTGCTTCTTGCTTGTTTTTAGATATTTTTAAACATACTTTTTTAATCGCCTTTATATGGCCTTTTTATGCATTTTTATTATAATTCTTCTTTATTCTAAGTTTCCTGGAGAAACCTTGCATTTTTTATTAGCTTCTTTTAATTATTCTTCTAAATGAAAATGTTTGTTATTGCTTCACAAATCAAATAAATGTATCAAACCTTGGTTATCAATATTTGGTCTCTTCCTCATCGCTCTATTTAAATTTCCCTGTGTGCCCGAATCCCAATCCCCCTTTTTCCCGTTGGGGTGCTAACTACTCACCCCTTTTCCATGGTACCTCAACCCCGGGATCGAACCCAGAACCTTTATTCTGAGACCACAAATTCTATTCCAAAAAAAAACAGAACTTGTGTAATCTAATATTTGCCTTATACATTTCAGTATATCGTGGCTAGCGCAGGAGATCTGCGGGAAAGCGGAGACAATCCCAGCTTACTACATAACTGGTTTCTTTCTGGAAAGCAGGTCTGTCTGGTGCCGCAAGCAGCTTTGGTAGGTGAGTTATTCCAACTTCCCAGCCATGCCAGTAATAATAGACGATAAACTGTTAAACTCTCGGGCGGCCTACAAAGGTCAACTTACCCGTTTTCAAAAATATCTAGCCACTCTACCGAAAGAGGAACAAAATCTTGATATTATATCTCAGCGTTTAAAAGCTTTTGAACAGGCGTACGAGAAATATGATCTCGTGCAACTTGAAATTGAAATCAAAAGTCCAGAACATCAATCAGATAGGGAAGAAGTAGAGAGTAATTACTTTGATACACACGCTCAGGCTGTGGCATTAGTAAGAACTTTGACCCTGGCGTTGAAGGTAGAGGAAACTCAAGGAAGAATTAGCGACCATGGGAATGGTATCAAACCATTGCTACCTAAAATTGAAATTCCGCATTTTTCAGGAAAGGAAGAGATGTGGCAATCATTCTTTGAATTGTTCAGTTCATTAGTACATAATAATGCCACACTTCCGGAAATTCAGAAATTTCATTACTTAAAATCCATTTTGCAGGGGCCACCCCTTCAACTTATAAGAGAACTTCCCTTAACAGGAGAAAACTATAACATTGCTATCGAGCTTCTTAAAGGCCGTTATGGCAATGAAAAATTATGTTTACAGAGGCACATTCAAGCCTTATTTAACCTGCCCGCATTGCGAGCTGACAGCTTGTCAACACTGCGAGCCTTAAGTGACACGGTCCAACTACACGTCAGAGCATTGGCACGGTTGAATCAACCGGTCGAGCACTGGGATCTATTCTTAGTTCACTTGGTTACTTCTAAATTTGATTCATCAACTTTAAAGGCATGGGAGAGGGAACTAACAAATGACACTTCATATACTTATGGCTCATTGCTTACGTTTATGAATAATAGATGTCAGGTTTTGTCAGCTGTAGCCTGTCATATGTCAGGAAGTGCAGATAACAAATCTAATGTTGTGAAACCAGTCGGTGCCAAAATAAACAAATCTGCTGTCTTTACTGTTCAGCATAACTCAACGGATTGTATTCTCTGTAAAGCACCTCACAGGTTATATTCCTGCGTTGCCTTTAAAGCCCTTTCTACCGATGAAAGACGCAAATTAATAGCTCAAAAAAGATATTGCTATAACTGTTTGTCAACTAGGCATATGGTGCCTGATTGCTTATCTAAAAATACTTGCTCCCATTGCAAGGCTCAACATCATACCTTGCTTCATAGGTTTGAAAAGCCACGTCAGGCTCCTTCCCCTGGATGTTCTAAAGATGCATCCCCAGGAGCTAATGTGCAATCTTATACTCAGAGCTCTAGCTCAATTCGTAGTTCCCAGGTGCTACTATCAACCGTGTTAATAAAAGTTCAAGACTCTTCTGGTAGATGGCTTGAAGCACGTGCCCTATTGGATAATGCTGCCACCCATGACTTCATAAGTGAGCGTCTCATTAAGAAACTTGGTCTTCCCAAGCAACCTACATTAATTCAGGTTACCGGTATTAACAATAGCAATGTTAAATCTTTGCATTTTGTTCGTGTTCACATCAAAGATGCTGTTAATTCTAACACAACATTTCAGTTGAATTGCCTTGCCATTGATACTATTGGCAGTAATACCCCTAGTACTTCTTTTGAAATTAGAAAGTGGCAATTTCCTCATAACATTCAGTTGGCGGACCCAACATTTAATACGAGCGCCCCGGTAGACATACTTCTCAGTGCCCAAGTATTTTGGCAATGTCTCCTTAGCTCTAAGGTTAGAATATCACCTGGAGTGTTTGTTCATCATACCAAGCTAGGTTGGTTAGTAACGGGTCAGGTCCCTCGTAAGTCGTTTCAAAATTTCTCTCAATGTCATTTTGTCAATACAAGTCTCGATTACAACTTAGAAAGATTTTGGAAAATCGAAACTATAGATTCAGCTTCACCTTCCTCCGTTGAAAATGAAATGTGTGAAAAACTGTTTTGCGAAACAACTAAACGCAATTCAGAGGGTAGATTTGTCGTAACAATGCCCCGAGTGGATAATCCACCTCTTTTATTTGAAACACACCCTAGGGCTCTTAGAGCACTCTATGCTGTGGAAAACAAATTTAAACGTGACCCTGTTGTTAAAGCTCAATACTCCACGTTTATGGATGAATATGAGGCACTTGATCACATGGAGGTTGTTACCAAGAAAGATGAGGCTTCTTATACCCCATCTGAAGTCATTTACCTCAATCATCACCCAGTTTGGAAGAATGAGATTTTAAAGGAAAACATAAGGGTGGTCTTTAATGGCTCTGCTTTGGATGCCAATGGAACTTCTCTGAATGACACATTATTATCAGGCCCTCCTATTCAATCTGACATTTCTTCTGTCTTGATGAATTTTCGCTTGTTCCCTATCGCAGTGATATCTGATATCAAGCAAATGTATAGGCAGATTTTGGTCGATCAACAACAGTGCGACCTTCAGAGAATTCTTTGGCGCGACGAGCCTACTAAACCTGTCAAGATTTTTCGGCTAAAAACCTTAACCTATGGACTAAAGCCCTCTGCTTTTCTAGCCATACGTACGTTGAAATTACTTGCTGAACAGGATGGCCCGTTGTATTCTCCTAAGGCTTCTGAAGTGTTAAAATCATCATTCTACGTTGACGATTTTCTTCATTCATTTGAGTCAGTGCCTGAAGCCCTGCAAGTCTCTAAGGATTTGACAGCTTTTCTTTTGGGAGGCGGATTTTCCTTGTGCAAGTGGAACTCTAATTCGGAAGAATTTCTTTCCAAATTTCCATTAACTTCAGTCTATAACGACTCAGTAGAGCTTCTTCAAGAAAGTAATTCTATCAAAACCTTAGGCATCTATTGGAGTCTTCAAAAGGATTTTTTCTTTTTCAAAATTAATCTCAGTGACATCAAACCGCAAACTAAGCGGCAAATTTTGTCTGAGATTGCAAAAATATTTGATCCTCTCCAATTTTTGGCGCCAATTATCGTCACCGCAAAACTTTTCATGCAAGACCTTTGGTCCTTGAAAACTGGTTGGGATGAACCAGTTCCTTCCGAGTTGCAAAAAAATTGGATTGCTTATAGAAATAGCTTGGAAGATCTCTCCAATGTCATTATCCCGCGAGTGATTATTCCCTTTCCCTCCTGTGGAGGATATGAACTTCACATCTTTGCCGATAGCTCATTGAAAGCTTATGGGTGTTGTGCGTATATTGTTTGCCGCAATTTTGACCAGTCATATTTCTTTTCCAATTTAATTTGCGCTAAGTCAAAGGTGGCTCCTCTTAAATCCTTATCCTTGCCACGACTGGAACTTTGTGCTGCTCTTCTGGCGGTTGAATTATCGGTCAAAATCCGCCAATCTTTGAAAATCCGATTTAGCAAAACTTACTTTTGGAGTGACTCAGCCATCACGTTGGCATGGATTGCCAAACCCTCCTCGCATTGGCAGGTGTTTGTAGCTAATAGAGTGTCCAAAATTCAACAATTGTCTAACTTTGAACAATGGCATCATATATCTGGCAAGGAGAATCCTGCAGATGTCATCTCTCGGGGATGTTCCCCTCTTATGTTGGCTAACCTGACATTATACTGGCACGGTCCTTCTTGGCTTCTACAAGAACCTTCCGCTTGGCCAAATTTTCCTCTTCCGGAATTATCAGACTTGCCAGATGTTGGTAAGATTACTGGATCTTCTCTTTTCGTTTCTGACTCTCCCCTTCTCTTGCAGCGATATTCCTCTTTTCATAAATTGGTGAGGGTTATGGCTTATCTCCTTCGTTGGAAATATTTTGTGGTAGAACAACCTCTTTTTCCTAAGCCATATTTAACCCTTTCTGAATTAGGTTTAGCCACTACAAAAATCTTATGGCTTACTCAACAAGAAATATTCGCTGAAGAATGTCAGGTGTTGTCTCAAGGTCAATCCCTCAAGAAATCGAGTAGGCTATCCTCACTCGCCCCCTTTTTGGATGCTGATGGTTTATTAAGAGTGGGAGGACGTTTATCTTTGGCTGATCTTTCTGAGGATAAAAAACACCCAATTATTCTTCCTTCAAAGCATCATGTCACTTCTCTAATCATTCGTCAGTATCATTACCAGCATCTTCATGCTGGAACCCGTACATTACTTTCCATCATTCGGGAAAGGTATTGGCCCATAAACGGAGTCCATGAAGTTACCTCTGTTATCCGGAAGTGCATTCCATGTTTTAAGTCCAACCCTAAAATTACCACTCAGCTCATGGGTGATCTTCCCAACTTTAGATCTGCGCCTGCTAGACCTTTTGCCTTTACGGGGGTGGATTATTCCGGGCCTTTTGTTTACAGAAAAAATTCTCCTGAGGCCAAAAGATGTATTTGTGGAAAACTCTATATTTCGCTGTTTGTATGTATGGTCACCGGAGCAGTACACTTAGAACTAGTTACCAACGCCTCTACTGCTTATTTTTTGGCAGCTTTTGCCAGATTTTCTGCTCGCCGAGGGCTTCCTTCAGAAGTATTCTCCGACAATGCTAAAAATTTTATCGGAGCTTCTGAGCAAATTAAGAGAGCTCTTACTCAAAATGCAGCGCTGGAAAGGATTACTGATTATGCTCACCAGAGAAATTTCAAGTGGCACTTCATCCCCCCTTATGCGCCCCATCAAGGTGGACGGTGGGAGTCTTGTGTGAAACTCACCAAGAAACACCTTAGACGTGTTTGTGGCCACACCCCCCTATCTCATGAAGAGTTTAACTCCTTAATTATTTTTATTGAGGGCATAATTAATTCTCGTCCTTTATCACCCTTATCTAATGACCCTTCAGATCTTCTACCATTAACGCCGGGCCATTTTCTTATCGGTGGTCCATTGACTGCCTCCCCATCTTTATTATATTCTAATTCTCCATCTTCTTTAGCCATTTCTTGGCGCAAAATTGAAAGTTTGCGCAATAATTTTTGGCGCCGCTGGAGGTTGGAATACCTCGGTTTGCTTCAGCAGCGTGGCAAATGGCGTGTTTCCTGCTCTAACCTTCAGATTGGGGACCTGGTCCTTTTGAAAGACCCTAGTCCCCCTCTTGTCTGGAATTCGGGTAGGATTGTTGAGTGCTTTCCTGGCAGAGATGGTAGGATTCGCGTGGTAAAACTGCAGACTTCTGCTGGCCAGTTTCTCAGGCCAATCACTATGATTGCTCCTTTGCCACGCGAGACCTAACTTCTGCGCCTTCTTACTGCAATTTTTTCTCGCCCCTCCCAGCATGTTCGCTTTTGCGAATGTTTTTGTGGCTATGTTTCCCGCACGGTTTGAAACACTCGTTTAATTTTGCCCCATTATTTTTTTCCGTTATAATTGCAGTATGAACACGGTGTTCTGATTATTTACTTAACTTACGTTTCATTTGAATTGTTGTTCTTTATTATTCTTGTCAACTCACCTTTATCTGAAGTGTCTTTCTAGACGCACCATACTGTCACACTTTTTCATGAGGTACTGTGCTCATCTCAGCGGCAACCGTCGCAATGTGCTTGGGGCTGTGCGCTGATTGGCTGTTTGACGCCCCGCCTTCATTCTGGATTGTTCGACGCGCTGTCGTCATTTCCACTATAAATTCTCCGCTTCGCCGTTCTGCGGCCTTGTCTACATCTACCTGCTTGAACCAGTCTGACCACGGCTGCCTGCCGTTCCACAGCAAGGCCCTTCTTGGGAAGGCCCTGTTAGTAAACATTGAGTGGCTGGAACCTTGCCAGGCGGCATGCTTCATCACTTGGACTCTGTCATGCTGGGCGCGGCATGAGTCAACGACCTTCACCTCAGCCTCTAAGTCAGCCCGCTAGCTCACTGCAACTCGGCGATGAGAAACTACAATTGATTGTAAACCGCCAGACAGATCATTACCAAGAGGTCTGTTCCTGCGGGGTGCAATTCGCCAATGGAGCCACCATCCATCTTTCTCGGAACGCATGCCGAGGCAGCTTAGAGGAAGCCTTCGTTTGGATCACAACCCGCTTCCTGCGGGCCAAATACTAAGTACAAAAGTATCGAATTATTGGTAACGTGAACTACCTTCACTTGGTTTATACATTTTTTAAGGCTAAGCCTTTTTTCTTGCTTCTTGCTTGTTTTTAGATATTTTTAAACATACTTTTTTAATCGCCTTTATATGGCCTTTTTATGCATTTTTATTATAATTCTTCTTTATTCTAAGTTTCCTGGAGAAACCTTGCATTTTTTATTAGCTTCTTTTAATTATTCTTCTAAATGAAAATGTTTGTTATTGCTTCACAAATCAAATAAATGTATCAAACCTTGGTTATCAATATTTGGTCTCTTCCTCATCGCTCTATTTAAATTTCCCTGTGTGCCCGAATCCCAATCCCCCTTTTTCCCGTTGGGGTGCTAACTACTCACCCCTTTCCACTGAGCGAAACCATTCTGATGCCCACGGCCAGTGACGTAGTGGTAATAGGGCGTACACCACCTTTCTGGCACACGAAGTGCCTTCTGTTTATACGCCAGCACCACCGCAATTCCCGTAAACGAAATCTCAGTCTGACATCTCTTTCATGGTGTTGCTTTTATATTTTCTTGAGAGTAATACCGTAGAGACTAACCCACAATAGTTAGCGACTTTATAATGAAGCGAGTATTTTTAAAGAAATAAGTCACCATTTTAATATTTATAACTGATTATAAGTAACTAGCAGACCCGTGCGAGAACTCATGCATAATGGGTTGTGTGCGCCCCATGTGTACAAACTACCCGCTCGGCACTAGTGCTATGCGGGCTGTACGTGGCACAGTTCTGCCAGGCGCTATCGTCTCATTTATTTGTTTAAACGCACCGTTGACATATCAAGAAATGCAAGAGTTTTCCTGTACTATTGGGACGATTTAGAAGATTTTGGTACAAACCACACTTCTAACTGCCTCTGGTTTAGGAGCATGAGTTTTGTGAAACATACACCTTAGCGTATTATATAATAAGATAAAAAGATGTGTGTACAATAGACCTATCGTTTGTGTATAAACGGGTATGTGTACGCTGTCGGTTAATTAGTAACATGATAATTTAGTTTTAAATGGGTGTTAGTTACCTTTCTATAAACTAAATGAACACAGTGGCGAGCTAAATGCTAACTGAAGTGTAGGAATTTTATGGGATATGTTTCTGGTTTTGTTTTTAATATCACAAGGCATAAATTGTCCGACCATGAATGATACGCAAGAGAACACAAGGGAGAGGGAGTGAACCTCCTAACGAAAGTATCTCGATTGAGGGTGATGGGGTTGTAATTGTTGTTTATAAGGGGTGGAGCCAGTGATAATGAAAATGATTACCACTACGAACTACTTGCTAACTTAAGAATAACTTAATATTAGAAGAAGAAATTGAAAGAATGGAAATGCTGTAGTAACGAGCGAAAACAATTGCTCTCAACTCTAGAATAATGGAGATTGACAAACTTATAGCAGAGTACAGCCATGAAATGAAAGGCAAAGAGATAACTCTCCGTCCCAAATTCAAGGGGAATAAGTAAACTAGAAGTTCTGTGACGAATTAAGAGCCTATTTTTCTTAGATTTTAAGATTCATGCCAATGCTTAATCTATATAGAACTTTCTAGAGTAATGACGAAAGTAAGTTGGCAATATCGAAATTTCTAATTAGTTCGAAATATGCCTGTTATAATGTAGCCTAATAGAGCACTACAGTTGGCAGCCCTGGTGACTGAATATATTCTTAGTTCCATCTGTTGAGGTACAGAATACAAAATTTGGTGGAAATCCAATGGATAGCATGGACGTTACATGCAGCAGTGGCGTAATCAGGGCGAGGGGGGGTTACTGGGGGGTTGGAACCCCCAGTAATTTACAGACACGGCTCCCTTGCATTTACGCACTCTGAAATGCCAAATGACTGCTCCAGGATTAGATCCTGCAACCTTGGACACAGCAGACGAGAACGTTACCGCTGAGCCACACAGCCAATCGATTTTAAAGGTTATAAATCAGAAGCATGTCTCGGTAGGATATCTATGCATGGCTTCGGTGGCGTAGTTGATAGCATACTGAACTGCTACGCTTTATAACCCTTCAGTATGCCTTCCTTTCGAGGGGAAGTGAAGCCGGCGGGCCCATGTCATAGATATATGGCTTATAAGAGAACCTACCACTGCAATGGTAGTGTGTAGCCAAAAATTTTAGGCTATTATGTTAGAAACGCCATATCAAGTTCCAACGTTCACCGCCGGGTGTCAGTGACAGTGGCGGCTGCTAGCCAATGTTGGAACTACTTGAAATTGGAATTGGGGAGCCTACGGACGTTCAATTGAAATGCCCTGCTATGGCCATTGGCTGCAATTCAAATATAAATAATATCAACGCATTTTCAAATTAAGACATAAGTAATCGTAAATGATGTCATCTCAAACACGTGGCGATATTTTATTTTTCAGGCGTAGAAAATGTCTTTGAAATAGAGAGCTGAGTTAATTAATAACAAGTAGTTCCATGAAGAACTAAATAGCCTATTCTCATATATCCTACTAATATTAATTGCCTTTATCAACATACAAATTTTTATTTTTATTGCTGTAATAGATTCGTAGATATTGAGAACCATCTACATTTTTGGATGGTCACCATGTTGCATTTTTATATTATAGGCCTTAGATGTATATACTATTACATGAAGATTATTGTGTAGGTGTGTTATTCAAACTTCAATCGCAAGATTAGGACACAAGAATAAAAGCGGGATTTTGAAATTTCGCTCAGCCGCCATCTTGTGTTTATGAAAATAATTTAAATTAATTTTATGCCAGTCAATTACAATGTGTATAAGGGTATATCGTATCAAGTTTCACTGCGCTAGGATGGTTAAAACGCAAGAAACGTCCATTTATATATTTAAATTTCGCGTCGCCACCATGTTGGATTTGTGCTCGCCAGGTTATTGAACGTCCCACAGGTGAACTTATGCTTATAGCCTCTATACTCTTGCAAAATTTCAGTTTGATTGCTGTAGTAGATTAAAAAGGCAAGCTTGTAGTTTAACGTGATCGTTAATCACGAGATCATGCTGTAGTAGATTAATAGATATTGAGAACCGTCTAAATATTTAGGATGGTCGCTATGTTGGATTTTAATATTTGTAGGCCATAGAGTTATGTACTAGTATATGATGATTATTGTGTACGTTCATTACGCAAATGTTCATTTCGATCGCATGATTCGAACACAAGAAAAATAACTTAATTTTTGAAATTCGCACAGCCGCCATCTTTAGGTTACGTAAACAATTGAACTAAATTAGATACCAGTGCATTACAATGTATATAAACATTTGCTGTACGAAATTTTCATTGCGTTTTGATCATAAAATCGCGAGAAAATTCTATTTAAAACTTTCAAATTCGTGTGGCCGCCATGTTCATTTTGTAGTTAACCAGTTTTTGAAAGTCTCATAGATGAACTTTCAGTAGTGCCCTTTATCTCCGTACAAAATTTCAGGGTGATACCGATAATAGTTTCAGAGATATTGAATACCGGTGAAATATTTCGCACAGCCGCCATCTTGACGTTATGTAAACTATTGAACGAAGTTAGATGTTGGTGCATTACAATGTGTATATACATATACTGTACCAAGTTTCATTGCATTTGACTGGTTCAATCGCGAGAAACGTCTGTTTAAAAGTCGCAACTTCGCTTGGCCGCCATTTTGGTTTTGTAGTTACCAGGTTTTCAAATTACATAGGTGATCTTCTAGTAGTTTCCTTTATCACCGTACAGAATTACAGGGTGATATCGGTAATAGTTTCGGAGATATTGAAAGCTGGTGAAATACTTCGCACAGCCACCATGTTGTATTGGTGAGACGTAACAAAATTTGAAGGGCGTGGTTGGGGTCGGCCGGACTAGTGCTATGAACTTACCGAGTTTCCAGGCGTTTAGAAGTTATTACGGGACACACACACACACAAATCCTCTCTCACACATACACACACACACACACCCACACACAGACAGACACACGGACAAAAGGTGATCACATAAGCCTATTTTTTCATAAATGAAAATAGGCTAAAAATGTAGACATTTTTTTACAATAATATGAACTTATTCTCGAATCATTTTCAAGTAAGCCAATTTATGTTCTCTTATGAAATACCTGGTCTCGGAAGTAGGATATATAGGGCGGTTCTGGCGCAGGGGCTAATGCGCAAAACGGCAGCCGCGAGGGTCCAACCCCATGCTGGTCTTATGGACGGGACTCTCATAGCTGGCGCAGGGGCTAATACTCAAAATGGCCGCCACGCGCAACAGCACTCTTAAATAGTGAGCATTTCAAATCATTATTTACTTGTTATTAACTATGCATTGTTTATTATTAATTATTTTATTTATTTTTGCATTTTAATTATTCTTTATTTTAATATTTAATTTATAATTTATAACTTTTTATTGTGTCAAAGCACTAAACTACAAGGTCACAAACCTAACCTAACCTAACCTGACCTAACCTAACTTTATATAACCTAACGTTATCTAACCTAACCTAACCTAACCCACTGAAACCTCATTTAAAGATTTAAATTAATGCATGTAAGTTTTCTATTTTTATATTTTAGATTTTAGATTTTTTGATTTTTAATTTCACATTTTAGATTTTCCGAAAAGAGTAAACTACAAGGTCACATACATAACCTAACCAAAGCTAACCTCAGTTTCCTTTACCAAACATGTCCTCACCTAACTCTACCTAACATAACTTTACCTAACCTAACTTTTAAAGCTAAGTCAAAGGCTAATACACACACCCAAAGCATATCAGGACACACGCATAGAGAGTAAGGTTGTAACTTTTTACCAGCCCTTCTTGGGCGACTGATTTAAAACTTCCCAAAATCATCCTCCTATTTTTGATCGGAAGTACTTCATCATATACCACACAATTGAAATGGCAGGGTCGTGGAGTGTTGGACACACATTTGGTCAACCTAACTGGTATCATTTGGGCGTTCAACTATTAGGTGTAATTCCCTATAAAGAAAACTAATTATAACCTTCAAAATATGTGTATTAATATCAATTTTAAACATATGGCGGGGACTCTCGTCGAACAGACTATGGTTTACTATCTTCTCTCCTCGGCAATGACGAAAACATGTGACCCAAAATGAATGTTGGAATATAAAGATGTTTGTTACTCACTCATCGACGATCTAGCAGATAATCTACGAGACATGCTCGATAGATCAGTTCTCCCCAGCATTTCTAAGATTTTCCACACGTGGTTTGAGGTTAGAGATGTTTACTGGTTTACATAGCCACATCTCTGCGAGAGAAATGAATGTGCTTCCGTACCCAACTTGAATTGTGCTAACAGAGATAACATCGTTGTGATATGTAGCCGTTTCGAGTACATTCACAAGCCATGCTTTCAACAAAACTGTTTCTCCAAATAGGCCTACGCCAAATTACGAGAACGCGACCTTTCCAATCAGACGCTACAATAGAAGTGAAGCCCCGCTATACACGAAAATCCCACCTCTCATCTTGTAAACACATGTTTTCGTCTTTCTCCGCCAGGGTCATGATACCCTCCAACCCATACAAAATACACCAATAATCTCGAACCCATGTATTTTTCTTACAACTCGTGGCGCGAAACTCTTCTCTGACGTCAGAACCTTACACAATTTACACAAAGCTTTCTTCAAGACAAGGGAAGTTATTCTCGGCCCAATCTAAATTTGGCCTAGAGTTTCCTGCTGTTGCAACATCTTGTAGCTTACCTACACAATCCGCTGTCTTGTATACTGACATCTCCCATACAAATTAAATGAAATATTCCTGACTGAGTCCCCGAGATACACAAGATATATATACACTAAATAAAATGAAATTCTACAACCTAAATGATGATGATGAACAAGAAAAGAAATGGTATGAACAAATTACCCTAACCTGACTTCTCTTGCAGTCAACCAAATAAGGGTTTGGGAACATTGTGACCGGAACAGTCACAATACGCCCCCATGTGATTCACACGGGTGAAACAAGTGTGGATCACAAACACTCAAACAAGCAACGCACTGAAAACACAAAGAATTACACTATTACATAAATAAACCCTGGAAGACATATATACATACACACTTGTCAAATTTTCACACATTCTCACTCTCTCGAATGTCTTATTGTGTCCATTTCCTAGCCTCACTGATTTCTCTCAAGTGTCTTAGGTCTACCACTTCATTTTCTTCGTCTCATCATGAGACCCTATCGCTTCACAAGCCATGGTATTTGCCTGCACAGGCCTTATCATACCATCTATCCATCTAACACTCGATGCCACTTTGCTGGTTAGCATTCTTCGTCACATCTCTTGAGTTTTGTCATGCCATCACGTTATGTTGACTGATTCTCTAAGAGTCCATGCCATATTATTTTACAGAGTGATATCTACGGAGATTCCTAATATTATGTGTACTGACAGACTTACCATCCTGGTCCGTTAAACTATAGGCACACTCACCAATACGTTTAACCACCTTAAAAGGCCCCTGAAATAGATGAAAAAACTTCCCTATCTCCTTATCTACAGCTGAAGACGGATATGGAACCCTCAGAAGCACCTGATCGCCTACTTCAAAAGAATCAAACTTTACCCGCTTCTGCTGGCGCCTACGCTTATTCCCTGCCTTGATTAAGTTGTCCCTAGCCAGCTGGATACAAACATCCTTCCCAATCTCCTCTCCCGTGACCAAACCTAGCATTCTAGCAAGCTCATTGGTAGGCTTCCTACCATACTGAATTTCATAGGGAGTGCATTTTACACTCTCATGGAACGTACTATTGAACCATCGTTCAATATCTCCTAACTTGGAGAACCACGCATTGTGGCGATTGCTCACATAGGTGCGAAATACTCTCCCTAATTCTCTCATAACTCGTTCGGACAAATTCCCTTGAGGATATCGAATAGATGAGAATATGTGCTTGATACCCAATTCACTCAACTTGGTTTTCCAGATCTTTGAGGTGAATTGACTACCGTGGTCTGATAGTATCCTGAGAGGCACCCCAAACTCAGGTACATACTTATCAGTGATCTGTAGGACACAACCCTTCCCGGTCGCTTTTCTCAGGGGATACAGTTTGACGAGTTTACTGAATGCGTCAACAACCACGAAGATATACTGATATCCAAACTGAGCTTTAACCAATGGACCATACAGATCGACACAGAGTAAATCCCTTGGTTTTTCAGTGATCACCATTTGCCGAGGTCCCTCAAGAAACCTCGTTGGGCATTTACACCGTTGACACGAGTCACAACTTGCCAGAACTTTCCTAATCTGCCTTCCCATGTTCTTCCAAATGAAATGCTGCTGAACAGCAAAAAGAACCTTGCTTGATCCAAAATGCCCTAAAGCCTTGTGATGATACCAAATCATCGTTACCTGCAATGAGCTTGGCACACACACTCTCCAGGCACCTTCATGGCACAGCCTAGCCAAGAAACCACACTCCAACTTGTACCAATACTTTCCAACCTTAATTCTACTATCCACATCCATACCTCTCAACTGAGTCAAGATATCACCTAAGACCTCATCCTTCTCCTGCTCTACAAGCAGATTCCTTAAGCAGCGTATCTCATAATCACACTCGCTTACCTTGGTTACGCAGATAACAACACCTTCCTGTACCTCCAGTACCTGATGACCCTCATCACCCCCAATGTTTCTACTCATGAAGTCAGCCACAATGTTCTCAGTACCCTTAATATGCCTTACCTCAAAGTTATATTCACTTATAGCCAATATCCACCTTGACATCCTGTTCGAAGTGAGCTTGCAGGATCCAATAAAAAGTAATGCATGATGGTCAGTCAGTATCTGCAACTTACTGCCCAACACATAACTCCTAAACTTCCCTAGAGAGTATACGATTGCTAACATCTCTATTTCAGTAATTGTATATCTCTTCTCCGCCATGCTTAGCCCTCTGCTTGCTAATGAGACAATCCCTAGATTGCCCTCACTATCCTCCTGACACAAAATGCCTGAGATGCCTTGCATGCTCGCATCAGTCATCAAAATGTAGGGACAATCCAGACGAGGATACCTAAGCATGACAGTCTCTACAAAGCCTCTCTTCAACTCCTTAAAAGCCTCATCGTGCACCTGGGTCCATACCCACTTAGTACCCTGCTTCAGCAATTCCCTAAACGGTTCTACAAGACAGGAATATTTAACTACGAATCTACGAAAATAATTGAAAACCCCTAATATTGACCTCAATTGTTTGGCGTTACGTGGTGTAGCAGTGTTGTGAATCTTGTCTAATCGTGACTGTTCGGGAGACACCCCTTGTGTTGTGATAGTATGCCCTAAAAATGTGATTGATGTTGTGCAAAACAGAGACTTCTTAAGTTTAATTGTAAATCCCCCGTCCCTTAATTTCCCCAAAACAATGTCTAAGTGATCCAGGTGTTCCTTTAATGTGTAAGATGCAACAATTAAATCATCTATGTACATTGTCACAAACTCGTGTGTGTCCCTCCCTAACACTAGATTTAAGGCCCTAATCAACGCTGAACTGCTGGTCTTTGTTCCGAAAGGAACGACCCTGAATTGGTACAAACCACTCTTAAAGCTAAACGCAGTCAACTTCCTGTCCTGTTCTCTCAACGGTACCTGCCAAAATGATGCACTCAGATCCATAGTGGAAAACCATTGCTTACCATTGAATTTCTGAACCAGTTCCTCAACACATTCTGGCCTCTGTTGGTCCCCAGATATCCTACAATTGAGCTGCCTGGCATCAATACACAACCTGACCGAGCCATCACTCTTCCCAACCACAACTAAGGGATTCAGATATGCACTAGTTGAAGGCTCAATAATACCCTGATTCAGCATAATGCCTATTTCTTTCTCCACAGCATCAGCAAATTTGTGAGGTATCGGGTACTTGGGTCCTGAAAATGGAGAATGATCTACAATTTCGAACTGATGCGTATAGACATGTGTTAGCCCTGGCTTGTCACTGAAAACTTCTTGGTTTAACTCTAAAACCTCTAACAACTTATCCCTCTCCTCAACACTTAAACCACTCTTATCCACAGCCTGCTGGAGTTGATCACACTTATCACCCTCCACAGCAATGTGACATAAATCCACAACTTCCTCCTCATCGTCAGCCTTACCTTCTGCCATATCCCCTACAGTGACCTCAGTAACACATGCCTTTACTGTCTTATCTACACTCTTGCATTTCATTCTCATCTCCTGGCTTATATTCCCCCTCACAAAGTTGATGACACCCCGGTCAAAATCAATAACAGCACTATGCTCGTTAAGCCAGTCTATCCCCAAAATCATTTCATAAATTAGGTTAGGAATTACCAAGCAAGTCTTGTGGTCAACTTCATTACCAAACCTCATGGGCAACAATACCTGCTTTCCCCATCTTTGGGATTTATTACCAACAGCAGTTACCACATATGTCGACTTAACTGGAATTTCTTCCAACTTACCACCGTCCTTGATTAAAGTATCATAAAATCCCTTACTGATGACACTTCTCTCACTCCCCGAATCCACCAATGCCTGCACTCTCTTACCTAGTATGCTCAACTCAACAGTTGACATAAAAGCCTCCTTCTCCCCGATACATGAGAACTCCTGCTGGTCAGCTAGCAGATCCTCCCGACTCATAGGCATAAAATCCTCCTCACCCACAATAACACACTGCTTGACTTCATTTCTTACGGACTGCCTGACTGACCTCCCTGCACAGCCCGTTCGGAGTTTAAAGCTCCTTGACCACCTTGTTCTTGTCTCCTCTGGTTCACCTGTACTCTTTCGTTACCACCTTCCTGACGCCCCCCACCTCTCTGATAGTTACCTTCCTGTCGCTGTGAATTATCCTGACGCCCCCCACCTCTCTGATAGTTTTCCTGCCTCTGCTGATAATCTCTTTGCTCCTGATTAAATCTACCCCTATTAAACTCCTGATTATTCCCCCTATTGCCCCTAAATTCCTGTTTGACCTCTGGCCTCTCCATGTGCTGCTTGCCTAAAACGTCAAAGCTCGTAAGAAGCTCTTCCAACTCTTCTACCGTCCTTACCTTCTGCATACAAGCTGCCTCCTGAATTCTAGGTGGGAAGTGCTTCAACATGACCCTAACCACATCACTGTCAGAGGTCAGCCCATCCAAATTCTTCCAAATAAGTACATGTGCCAAAAAATATTCTGTCAGGGACACCCCTTCTCTCTCCTTATATTTCCCAAAAGTTAATTTTTCCCTTTCCCTGGACTGTACCCCCTCCCCCCAGAACTTAGCTTTGAATTTATCCCTGAATTCCCTTAAACTATTCATGTTAGGCCTGTATATTTGGAACCATGCTTTCACATCCCCTTGAAATGAGTTAGACAAGATCTCCAACACTGTTTCCCATTCGACAACCCCGTCTTCTAGATCCTTGCTGAATTTCTTCTCAATGGTTTTTAAAAACTCCATAGGGTTGAACTGCCTTGAGTTAAATTGTGGCAGACCAGGGTCCCTGAGTAGCAAACTAGATGGCATCACAACCCTTTGACTCATCGGTCGCTCTTTCAACTCTCTCCTGACCTTTATCAGCTCTTCCTGCAGCTTTTCGTTTTTCTCGGTCAATGCCACCTGCTTCCCTCTCAGACCCTCAATCTCTCCCAACTTATTTTCAACGGCACCTACTCTATCTAAATATTCCCTCTTATTCCCACTTACAGTGTTGCATATCTCATCACACTTTCCCGTTACATTCTGTACTTCTGCCCTTGAACTAGCTATCTCTGACTTAATTTTCGTTATTTCCACATCTTGCTGGTTCTGATGGCCTTCCATTCCTTCTAGCCTACTTGTGATCCCAGCCTGATTCCCCTGCATTTCTGCCCTGATTTCCTCTCCCTGTTTGCTAATTTTCCCACTTAATTCCAGGTTCATACTCTCCATTCTACTATTAAGGACAGACTTATGGTCCCGTATTTCTTTGCTGAGACTCTCTATCCTTGTGTTCGTGGCCCTGTTGCTCTCCTGAATTTCCTTACTTACAAATTCCTTCACTTCTACTATCTGTTTGGTCACTGACTCTACCTTCTCATTTACAGAGCCTACCTGCTCCTTAATTTCCTTACTCATAGATTCTCCTTGCTTCTTAATCTCTTTTATTTCACTCAGTAGCATTTGGATCAAACTATCGTTCATAACCCCCCCATTTACATTTAAGTTACTACCTTCAGCGATCAGCTGCGACTCAGTAGTAACAATGGTAACATATGTTCCCACTGTCTTTTCCACATCTTCCTCACTGCCACTTCCCCCAGTTTCCTGATTACCTGACATTTTACTGTTTGATTTACACACAACCCTTGACCTTAATTCTAAATTGTCTGATGTGGACATACCCCTTAAAACAAAACAAATTACTGTGAACACTAATACTCCTAAGGTGTCTATCGGCTGTGTGCATATGTGCCCTAATGATACCTGCTAGGTTTCCCTACTCTTGCCCCACGTTGAGGTGCTATGTTGTAACTTTTTACCAGCCCTTCTTGGGCGACTGATTTAAAACTTCCCAAAATCATCCTCCTATTTTTGATCGGAAGTACTTCATCATATACCACACAATTGAAATGGCAGGGTCGTGGAGTGTTGGACACACATTTGGTCAACCTAACTGGTATCATTTGGGCGTTCAACTATTAGGTGTAATTCCCTATAAAGAAAACTAATTATAACCTTCAAAATATGTGTATTAATATCAATTTTAAACATATGGCGGGGACTCTCGTCGAACAGACTATGGTTTACTATCTTCTCTCCTCGGCAATGACGAAAACATGTGACCCAAAATGAATGTTGGAATATAAAGATGTTTGTTACTCACTCATCGACGATCTAGCAGATAATCTACGAGACATGCTCGATAGATCAGTTCTCCCCAGCATTTCTAAGATTTTCCACACGTGGTTTGAGGTTAGAGATGTTTACTGGTTTACATAGCCACATCTCTGCGAGAGAAATGAATGTGCTTCCGTACCCAACTTGAATTGTGCTAACAGAGATAACATCGTTGTGATATGTAGCCGTTTCGAGTACATTCACAAGCCATGCTTTCAACAAAACTGTTTCTCCAAATAGGCCTACGCCAAATTACGAGAACGCGACCTTTCCAATCAGACGCTACAATAGAAGTGAAGCCCCGCTATACACGAAAATCCCACCTCTCATCTTGTAAACACATGTTTTCGTCTTTCTCCGCCAGGGTCATGATACCCTCCAACCCATACAAAATACACCAATAATCTCGAACCCATGTATTTTTCTTACAACTCGTGGCGCGAAACTCTTCTCTGACGTCAGAACCTTACACAATTTACACAAAGCTTTCTTCAAGACAAGGGAAGTTATTCTCGGCCCAATCTAAATTTGGCCTAGAGTTTCCTGCTGTTGCAACATCTTGTAGCTTACCTACACAATCCGCTGTCTTGTATACTGACATCTCCCATACAAATTAAATGAAATATTCCTGACTGAGTCCCCGAGATACACAAGATATATATACACTAAATAAAATGAAATTCTACAACCTAAATGATGATGATGAACAAGAAAAGAAATGGTATGAACAAATTACCCTAACCTGACTTCTCTTGCAGTCAACCAAATAAGGGTTTGGGAACATTGTGACCGGAACAGTCACAAGGTAAAGCTAACACCTGCACTGTGGCTACTGTGCAAGATGTTCGCTACGCGCAACCAGTTTAGGATTACAAAGTCAGTTAAGTTTTAAAAGTAAAAGCTTTTATTCATTTTTATTATTTTCATTTTCATATTTCACACATTGCCATTTACCAATTTCCAATTTACAGTTTTTAAAAATGTCAGTTGAAAGTTTTTGAATTTTGTCAATATGGAAACATGGATTTTCCAATTTTGTTGTTTACATGTTTTTGATTTAGTCATTGTACAAAGTTCATTTTGCATTAGGAGTGGCGAGAGGTGGGTAGTATTAACCCTCCGTTACACGCGTCCTGGAGTGTGAGTCCGCACTTTCTTTTTTTTCGCTACCAGAGGGCTAAAAATGGAGTTGGAAGGGAGTGGCTTCTACTAGCTTCATTTTACAACAATATAAGCACTCTGATAATGTGATATTGTGTCAATAATAATCGAGCTGTTGCTGGTGGAGGTTTATATCGCCACGCGCAGACTTGCGGAGTCTCAGTCCGTAGCGTGTATTGGTGATTCATAAATCGTCCTCTCATTTTCGGTAAATAATGCATTTTTCCGTTGTTTTATATTATAATATCTATATCATATCAATCATATATTATACAATTACATAATATATTGGTTGCAAGTGCTGTAGTATTTGTATTTAGAAGTAGTGTCTGTACTTCATTATCTGTAGTGGAATATGGATGACAATAATGACCTATGAATAATACCCGTGTGTCCTCTTATTAGGCAGATATTTTGATTTATTCCTGGAGCAATGGATCACATCGAACAGTGGTTGGATGACGAAGAAATTGGAGCGAGTGATGACTGATTAGGATGCCGTGAATTATAGTGATCATAATTCTGACAGTGAGCATACTCAAGATGAAGACGAGACTGAATGTGAGCAGGAAGAAATAGCCTATATTGTGAAATACTTGCCTGGAGTAGTAGGAGTCGCTAAGAATGCTATGACACCTGTTGAAGCACTGCAACTATTTTTTTTACCGATAAAATCGTAACATGCATAAATCGTTACTTATCAACAACCCGTCCAAAATACTCTCGATCCCGAGATGCAGCTTACACTTATATTTTTGAGCTGAAGGCATGTTTAGGTCTTCTGTTTCCTGGTGGGGCACTGAAGGTCTCCCACACCAATTTACAAGAGCTCTGGAAAAATTATGGTAGAGGTGTCGAATATTTCAGGCTACCAATGGGCATAAACCGTTTCCGTTTCTTGTTGAAGTGTTTGAAATTTGATGACATCAACTCCCGAGAGTATCGTAAACAGGCGGACAAACTCGCTGCTTTGCGGTATTTAGTAGACACGTTCATAGGTAACTGCAAGAAACACTACAGTTTGGCGGAACTAGTGACAATTGATGAAATGTTAGATGCATTTCGGGGAAGGTACAGCTTTCGCCAATATATTCCGTCCAAGCCTGCAAAGTACGGTATAAAGACTTTTGCACTAGCCGATGCCAAAATGTATTATACAAGTAATATGGAGATATACTGCGGAAGACAACCTGAGGGCCCATACCAATGCGAAAACACGCCACACCAAATCGTAAAGAGATTGGTGAAACCAATATCAAAAACTGGTAGAAATGCTACTTGCGACAACTGATTTGGGTCTGTTCCTCTTGCTCAAGATTTGCTTGCAAATGATAAATTGACGCTTGGTGGAACGATTCGCAAGAATAAACGTGAAATCCCACCATTTATGACCACTTCTAAGAACCGACCAGTGGAATCAAGCATATTTGCTTTTGTAGAATATTTTCACGTCAAATAATTTTTATTGTATAACGTAAAATTTATAATAAGTAATTTGCTAAATTCTGCGATAAAATATTTTAATGAAAATATCATTTTGTATCAATTTATGAACATATAGTTATACGCTGGTCATCATACTGTAAACCAAATAGAGGAACGGAAGGAAAAAAGAACGAAAGAACCACACAAACAGTTGCGGACTGTCAGTCCGCGTGCGTGTAGTGGTGTAACGGATGGGCACGTGTGTAACGGAGGGGGCGAGAGGTGGGTAGTATTTAAATGTACAAACAGTGTCCATACAATATGTTTTTTTTTAAATACATGTACAATATTTACACATAATACATTTTTTTAAATTTATATTTTTGTTATAAATTGTACAGTTGGTTTTTATTTGTTTTCTATTTTTTTCATTTTAGAGTATTTTTTTTCTTTTTTTTAATATATATTTTTGTGGTGCTATTGCTTTATTTCCTAAATTGTTTTGTTTTATGTTTTTGCTAGATAGAGTTAGAGCATTTTGATATTTATAACTTAACTCTTTAAGCATGGTCAACGGTTGAGTAATGACCATAGGCATGTGTACCTATACCATCCGAATCAATAACTCTTTTATCATCACCAGGACACAAAGCAATGTTGTTTAGTCTTATAGATGATATGTCATGTTGTTTAGAAGCAATAATGTTCATTGGTATTCTTTTTACCACTTTTTCCATGATACAATCCTTATAAACTTGAAAGCTTATACAATTGTTGACAACACCTCTGCTAATAACTTTCATCTTTTTATTTCTTTACCAGTTATGTCTAAAGCGTATATTTTAGCTCTAAGTCCAGCAAATGCTTTAATAATTTGTCCACAAGCCTCGTCTATAAATTTCTCCAACGTTTTCTTGTTTGATAAAGAGTAACACACATGATTAATAGGATAAGCTGATGTGTCCAAGTGTTCTAGGAAATCCAACTTGTCTTGATAAACATCTTGGGTGTAAACCAAATAAATAAATGAGTCGGTATCCATATACATCAATTTAAGATTGTCCATGCCATAATAGGGTAGCAGGACATCATAGTGGTGGGAATACATGAGAGTTTTTGAAATATGTCCAGTATACACATTCCACTATATATACAGGCTTATTGAATACAACGTTATGTTTAGCCACGCGGAAAGCAGCTAGGTTAGGACCATAAATTGTTCTGTCAATAAATGTCGGCTATTAGCTTTTCTGCCTTTTTGCTGTCAGTCACAAAAAGTATGTCTATTCTTTTACGAATATTTTCCATTGTTTTTCCAAAAATGGCATTGTTGAATAATTTGTACAGATTTTTTTCAAAATCATTTTTTGCTTGTTTTCGAAGGTTGTTATTAAAATCAACGTATGCCTTTAGCCAAAGTCTTTGTTTAAACTTTAACACACAATGAATTTTTACCAATTTTACTCCTTGATATTGTGCCCTTTCAGCAAGAAATATGCAAATCACAGTATGCCAGCGTTGCTCAATTCGGGATTTTCGGGGTTGTAGTATGTTCTCCCACTCTGTGACTACACATTTTGGATTAAATAGAGGATACACTTGCAAAAATAACAACAAAATCAACTCCTATTTTAACATATTTAATTAACCAAAATTATGGCGCTACAAACAATAAAACAAATAAACTACTGACCAAGATCTTTCTACTTGTTCAAAGTGAACAAGGAATAACATAAGAATTAAACAAATATTATATTAACACACAATGGTTTCCTTTAAACCAACAACTCATAATTATTTTTACTTCCATCAAGTATCTATCTTAAAGTTCCATATAACTACGAGCTCCTTTGGCTCGATACTTTCCAATAATAATGGTGTCATTCTTTTGTACACCTCAAGAACTATTTTTATCTTTTCGTATCATCAAAACAAATATCTAATTACATTTAAAATACATGTTAATTCTCTACTTAAATATTTGGGCATTTCACATGTTCTCAGCATTTACCACCTCTCTCAAGTCTTACAAATTCACCATAGTGATCGGGAAAATACTTGTGTACCCCAGGGTTATAAAGATTACTTGACAAAGTCAAAAACTATGATTACTCCCGGAACCTAGTTATCTTCATTTAACTCGTGGAATCCTACTTCCATACAACATTACAATAGGGATTGTTATTTATTTTATTTGTCTTATAAGACCATTATCACATAAGAAAACTACGATCTGAACTGGCAAGTGATAATTTCAATCTACAAGGACCTCGGTTCAACGCCCGGGTGATTAACAACTTTTAAACACTCACGGTGTATTATTACTTCTTACAGACGGCCTTCCCCAACCCTCCTGCTACTAGGTCTGGCCATATACTTGAGCGAGATTTATGACTGGGAGGGTGACTTCCCATTTAGTCTGCGGATGGAGCGATACTAAATGCTTTTAAAACAAATCTTCTTTTCTTTCAGTTCTCTGGAGAGACCTGGCATTTTACTTCTCTTTCACTTTCAACAATATTATTGGGCTCATAAACCACTTTCGTAACCTTGGCATTTATTAATTATGAAAGGTCCTCATTGATTGGGAAGAGTAATATACATTTACGACGAATAATTAGGGGCTTCAACAACAAGAGGATTCTAGGTTTGAATCTCTTAACATGCCTCGGGAACCATTCCCACATTGGAGGACTTATACAAAATGCGATTTAGGGTCGGCCGTGGCCTACATGACCTACGCTCAATAACACCATACATTTGCTCCCTTTTACATAATAACACACACATGGCCTCGTGATCTATGTCACTATTGGAGGACTTACAACATATCTCAATTTACCGCAATCAACTACCCCTCATAAGTAATTTACCAAGTACATTTAAATTCTACGCGTTCCTAGCGTGACATTTTATTTTAATTGCGCTCCATTGCGCCATACATTATTTTACGGCCTAGCGTCTTCCAAAGAACTGATGAATTCCATATTAGCAATTGATACATATCTCAATTTTTATATTAATCTTTTCCTTTGACAATAATCGCTCTATTTTTTAAGAACATGCATTAACATCATGTCTTATACTTTTATTAAGGCTCCAACGCTCTTATTTTCATAAAATACAATTTAATCTTTATTTATATTTCCTTTATATTATTATTATTATTAATACGCTTGCTTTTATAACATTCGTCAAATACACTGGCATTTTATTCATACATTTCCTCTACAGGATTTATTCTTTCACATAATTATTTTTAATTTCTCAAATTTTATTTTTGTTCAGACCGCGTTCTTATTCCGTTATTAGATATTTAGAAAACATCCCTTTTACTCAAAAACTCCGGTGGATTTGTACACAAACACTCCCCCGACACCAAAACATAATGAAAATCTTTACTCACATGTTTAAGGTCGTTTCCTGAACTTCCTTCTCGTGCGATGCGTCATTTGGCCCAATCTTTTAAATTACTCCATCTTGTACAAATTCATTGCATGTACAGACATATCTTGACACATATTTAACACGTATACATTTAACACTGATAAATTTTAAATACACTGGTGTATCCGTTTAGAACACACAATAAAACATTGAAAATATATTACTTTTAACACAAAATCTTGATATATTTACACTTCACAAATTTTGATCACTAGGCCGCTATTAAGCCTATCACACGTGACCTCTTGACCTCCCGTCTCCAAGGGTGAAATTTAGTAATGTCGGCTTCCTATCCTCTCCGAATATGAAAGTCTCGAATCATCTACTTCCTCCCTGCAATAGCACTCCTTCGGATCTTGAACGGCTCCCCTTTTAGATCCTATTTATTGATCTTAGCGAAAGTCTGTTCTGTTGACGGTCCCCTCGATAATCTATCGGTGACCTATGGATTTTTTTTAGCAACTAATACTTCTCGAATCTTAGTTCTTTTGAATAGTTCGTCTGCTTTCATGAAACAATGTCTATAGTTTCTTTCTCTTCTTCGCTTATTCGGTTCTCGCACTTCTAATCTTCTAGAATATTTTGCGAACCTTATTCTGTCTTTCCCTGCTCGGGTTCTTTAAATTTGATAAAATGTTTATCTCGCTGCTCCGGTATTTCCGTACGTTATGATACTTTTGGTCGTTTACTTAAAGACCTATCGCCCTGAGTCCTAAGTTCGCAGCCTGTTTTGACTGTATTTTATGAACTTTTCACTGTTAATTTTATACTGTCGGACCTAAATCCTGTAACTAGGATTTTCCTAATTTTCAACACGACGATACTGTAATTTTACTTCTTTGCAACTCCTTACGGATCACGTAAGTTATTGACACCGCGATGCCCTTGGCGGTCGGATATTAGCTATGCGATGTGATACAGCGTTTTTCCCCTCAAGGAAAACTTGTATACTGTCTTCGATGTGTTTCAGCGTGACGCCCCCTCACGGACTGTCGGAATTCGGTGTCTGATGTAGCACAGTGACGCGCCCTCAGGCCGTTTGATAACTGCATGTACTGATACAGCGTGATGCCCCCCTACTCGGGCTGTCGGAAT
This sequence comes from Meconema thalassinum, assembly GCA_946902985.2. Lineage (NCBI taxonomy): Eukaryota > Metazoa > Arthropoda > Insecta > Orthoptera > Tettigoniidae > Meconema > Meconema thalassinum. The sequence goes on along the minus strand of OX336393.1, from coordinate 394,080,427 downwards.
GACTGCATGCTTGGCTTGGTGAGGCCAGGAGTTTTATACTCTTTAGTCAAAAAAAGATAAAATCCTAGTCCTTTTCGTGACCAACTGTTGAAATAATTGTCGTACAATTATAAAAATTATATCTCCAGAAAGCTCGTCTTCTCAACGTCAAATGATCTCACTGCGCATAAGAATCGATCGTGAAATTCGAAGATATTAATTAATTTTTAGTCTTCAGCTGCGTGGGTGATGCTGTTCATTTTTAAATTCCCCACTCCTCTGGTCTCAGTGAATCCCCAATGACGTATGCTGTGTTTGCAGTTCTTTCCTGTGTGATTATTACAAGCTAGTTCTTTACACAAAAATCTCTAATCCGAAATGATTCACAGTACAGTATTTATTTACTTATTTTTATTCCTGCAAATGGGTTAAATTTAATTATTCTTCTACTTTCACAGCGGCGCTGTTGCCGTTTTAATGCAAGCTAAGCTGGATTTCCGAGTCACGCTTCTCTGTCTTACAGTAAAAACTTTCCACTCGTTCTATTAATATCCATGACTGGCTCCTTCTCAATGTCAAGAGGCATGATCTCATCTTCTGAACACCTGGTCCCAGCGGCTTGCGCAACGTTAGGCTAGAATCCTTGCTTGAAATCTCTCTCCGATCCCTTAGAGACTGTGTGTTTCTTTCATTCCTTTCACAAATACATGGATTCGACCCCCTTTGAGTCAATGGTACATGGGTTCATCTCACCCCTCCTTAGGTAAATAAATTTTCGAAAATTTTGAGGAAATTTATTTCAATTACTCATAAAAATCTTATTTTTCTTTTAAATGTCGAAGCCATTCATAACGTTATCCGTACCTTCTGTTTCTTTATTCCTTTTAAGTATCTTCCTCTCTGGTTTGTATTTGTATTGGGTCTTCAAAGATCCCATTCATTCATTCCCCCTCGCTGACGTCTTCACTCAGGGTAATACATTTCTTGTCACGTTCGGGTGTTTACGATTCTCCCCCAGTCTGGTGAGCTCTCTCCAAACTTGAGTCAAACAGTTTGTTTCTTTTCTTCTTTTCATAAGACGGACTTCCTGCCTGTCTGTTTCTCTTCTCCTCATTACGTATCTGTCAACCTAATGACCTATTGTTTATACCTTGCGGGTGCAACTGGCTTTACCCGTCACTTCGTCATTATTATATTCAGACTCTAAGTCTGTAAAATTTCATTTGATTTTTTTTAAGAGTTCGGTCTATCCTCACCTGACTCTTCTCGGTTTTCTTCCACCTTTCTCATCTCTTCTTGAGATGGTATTTCAAACAAAATTATTTTATTCCTCTTATTCTTTAACGGTTGCATCTGGCTTAACCCGTTGGCTACATTGGAATAATCCTTTTCCTTCATCTCACATCGAGATGGCATTTTCAAAGAGTATTTATTTTTCCGACTCTTCCAATTCCATAGATCCTTCAGATCTCCCTGTCTCTTCCTTCTATTATTGCATTTCTTTTTACGAAGCTTCCAACTGAAATATGCCTGTGCGTCCTCTTTCTCCAAGGCATTGTACATCGTATCTCCTCCTCTCTTAGTTCCCATGGGGCGTCTATTTTCTTGTAAACCGACTACCAATTGCGGTTTTCCTCTTTCCTGATTTTCTTCAAAGACATCTCCTCTCTTCTTTTCATTATTTCCAACAATCTCATCTTTTCCTTTGAGGTTTTCTTGGCTCTCCTTTGGATCTGTTTCCATTTCTCTTTCCTTTCGTTGCCACTCCTGGTATTTGATCATTAATTCAAGGATCTGTGCTTTCAATTTTTGTCCTTCTAATAGCCTCTTATTTTCCTTATCCTCAGGAATTTCATCTAGATTTTCCTTTTCATTTTCTGTGAGATTTTGAACCTCTGTTTCTATCGACGATAGTTTCTATTATTGTTTCTTTTACTTTCTCCATTTCTTCAAGAATTATTATTTCCATCTCCCCAGCTTTCATTTCTTTTGTTGTCTCCTGTTCTGAGATTATTTCTTGCTCTTCCAGCTCCACCTTTTCATCAAAATGTTCTTCTTCACTTTGCAGCTCGTTTTCATTTCGGCTATTCTCCTGGTCTGGAGTTACTATTTCCTCCGGAATTTCCATTTGTTTCTCTGGAAAGATCTCCAAGGTTTCCTCAGTCTCCACGGGAGTCATTAAGATTTCTACTTCTTTTTCTTCCTCTTCTTTAATATCCGTTTCGGGCTCTTCTGGTACCGTAACTTCTTTTTCTTCTTTGATTTCTACTTTCTTTTCAGCTTGGGCAACTGTTTCTTTTGACTGATGATTCTGTGTTGAGATATCTCCTATGTATTCATCATATCTCTTCTGGGCGGTCTCTAATATTTCTTTGTATTCCTGAATCTTGACTTTTCTCAATTCAGTTAACTCCTGAACACTTATTATATCTTGTTCATCATGCATACTCATTATGAACTGATGCATCTTACTCCTTTCTTTTCCTATCCAATCTTTCTGTTCCTGAAGGTATTTTCCTTCGTCTTGCTCTTTATAAAAGGTATTCCACCATATCTCATTCCATTTATCTCTCGTTTCCCATAATGAGTTCTTTATTTCACGTACTTCATCAGTAAACCTTTTTATCTGTTCCCACGAAGCTAATTCTATCTTCCCTTCTTTCACCATGCGTTTCGCAAATTTCTTCTTTGTTTCTCTGAATGACCTTTTAATCTCAGGAATTTCTTTATTTAGTTCTTCTAATTCCAGTTTGGGTATCTCATAGGTATTTTTACATGCCCTCTTACGAAGTTCAAATATCTTCTCAATTTCCTCGCAAATACTTCCTTTTTGTTCCTCAATTCCTTCCTTCTTTCTTAAGTTGAAATCCTTTAAATCCCAAAGTTCATTCCTCATCTTATAGTGCTCTTTTCGTATTTCATCAATTATATTCAAGAATTTTTCTACTTCCTTCCAAGTTGCCATTTCTACTTTTTCCTGATCCTGAACACGGAGACTATCTTTCTTTTCCCCTTTACTTTCTGAGCCTACTTGAACCTGCCTTACTGCGTGAGACTTTGAATTATCTTTACCATTTTTATCCTCTGTACTAATTACATTCTCCCTTGGAATCGGTTTACATTTTCTTTTTCCATTTGGAGCTCTAAAGGCTCACTTGTTACCCTGTTGTCTGCAGACATGTTACCTTCTCTTCGTGTAACTATGTCTCCAGGTGCACGTATGCTTTCTAAAGAAACCTTTACATTTTCTTTACTTGGGTACTCTTTATCACCTGTAATTTTACATTTATCTGGACTCTCTACCCTTATATCCTCTGAGAGCCTCCGCCTCTCTTCACTTAATAACATCTTTGCCATTTCCTCCATCTCTTTATTGAAATGCTCCCCCAGGCACTCCTTAAAACCTCTTATTGTCAACATGTTATTAGAATTACAGTGGGCTACTCATACCACATCGCTAAAACATGCTTGAGAGATGGTAATCTGAACCATTGTGTCCCAATTTCTTCAAAAATTTACTTTGGTACGGGTTTTTACTACAACGTACCCTTTTGATATCTTTACTCACTCTCAGAAACCTTTATGGAAGTATTTAAGATTCAAAATTTCAAAAAACCATTTTTTTTTTCAAAAAATGAACATTTTGATTTTTCGAGAAAACTCGGGTTTTTCCTAGGAAAACTCATCCCTGCGTACTGGGCGCCAAAATCGAAGATTTGCTAGTAGCCCCACGTTGAAGCCACTACACAAATATAAGTTTCAGGGGGGTCGTTTGATTCAGGGCTGCTCGGTGTGAGTTTCTAGGGACCCATGCGGTCAGCTAACATTATACGTTGTAGCTACTCCTATCATTAATTTACTGTACATGAAATGACCGTCTTAAGTGTTCCTCTAGTTATTAATCCAAGCACATTACTTTATATACCCCCATGTGCCTTTTCAGCAAGAAATATGCAAATCACAGTATGCCAGCGTTGCTCAATTCGGGATTTTCGGGGTTGTAGTATGTTCTCCCACTCAGTGACTTACACATTTTGGATTAAATAGAGGATACACTTGCAAAAATAACAACAAAATCAACTACTATTTTAACATATTTAATTAACCAAAATTATGGCGCTACAAACAATAAAACAAATAAACTACTGACCAAAATCTTTCTACTTGTTCAAAGTGAACAAGGAATAACATAAGAATTAAACAAATATTATATTAACACACAATGGTTTCCTTTAAACCAACAACTCATAATTATTTTTACTTCCATAAAGTATCTATCTTAAAGTTCCATATAACTACGAGCTCCTTTGGCTCGATACATTCCAATAATAATGGTGTCATTCTTTTGTACACCTCAAGAACTATTTTTATCTTTGCTTATCATCAAAACAAATATCTAATTACATTTAAAATACATGTTAATTCTCTACTTAAATATTTGGGCATTTCACATGTTCTCAGCATTTACCAACTCCCTCAAGTCTTTCAAATTCACCATAGTGATCGGGAAAATACTTGTGTACCCCAGAGTTATAAAGACTACTTGACAAAGTCAAAAACTATGATTACTCCCGGAACCTAGTTATCTTCATTTAACTCGTGGAATCCTACTTCCATACAACATTACAATAGGGATTGTTATTTATTTTATTTGTCTTATAAGACCATTATCACATAAGAAAACTACGATCTGAACTGGCAAGCGATAATTTCAATCTACAAGGACCTCCGTTCAACGCCCGGGTCATTAACAACTTTTAAACACTCACGGTGTATTATTACTTCTTACAGACGGCCTTCCCCAACCCTGCTGCTACTAGGTCTGGCCATATACTTGAGCGAGATTTATGACTGGGAGGGTGACTTCCCATTTAGTCTGCGGGTGGAGCGATACTAAATGCTTTTAAAACAAATCTTGCTTTCCTTTCAGTTCTCTGGAGAGACCTGGCATTTTACTTCTCTTTCACTTTCAACAATATTATTGGGCTCATAAACCACTTTCGTAACCTTGGCATTTATTAATTATGAAAGGTCCTCATTGATTGGGAAGAGTAATATACATTTACGACGAATAATTAGGGGCTCCAACAACAAGAGGATTCTAGGTTCGAATCTCTTAACATGCCTCGGGAACCATTCCCACATTGGAGGACTTATACAAAATGCGATTTAGGGTCGGCCGTGGCCTACATGACCTACGCTCAATAATACCATACATTTGCTCCATTTTTACTCAAAAACTCCGGTGGATTTGTACACAAACACTCCCCCGACACCAAAACATAATGAAAATCTGTACTCACATTTTTAAGGTCGTTTCCTGACCTTCCTTCTCGTGCGATGCGTCATTTGGCCCACTCTTTTAAATTACTCCATCTTGTACAAATTCATTGCTTGTACAGACATATCTTGACACATATTTAACACGTATACATTTAACACTGATAACATTTTAAATACACTGGTGTATCCATTTAGAACACACAATAAAACACTGAAAATATATTACTTTTAACACAAAATCTTGATATATTTACACTTCACAAATTTTGATCACTAGGCCGCTATTAAGCCTATCACACGTGACCTCTTGACCTCCCGTCTCCAAGGGTGAAATTTAGTAATGTCGGCTTCCTATCCTCTCCGAATATGAGAGTCTCGAATCATCTACTTCCTCCCTGCAATAGCACTCCTTCGAATCTCGAACGGCTCCCCTTTTAGATCCTATTTATTGATCTTAGCGAAAGTCTGTTCTGTTGACGGTCCCCTCGATAATCTATCGGTGACCTATGGATTTTTTTTAGCAACTAATACTTCTCGAATCTGAGTGCTTTTGAATAGTTCGTCTGCTTTCTTGAAACAATGTCTATAGTTTCTTTCTCTTCTTCGCTTATTCGGTTCTCGCACTTCTAATCTTCTAGAATATTTTGCGAACCTTATTCTGTCTTTCCCTGCTCGGGTTCTTTAAATTTGATAAAATGTTTATCTCGCTGCTCCGGTATTTCCGTACGTTATGATACTTTTGGTCGTTTACTTAAAGACCTATCGCCCTGAGTCCTAAGTTCACAGCCTGTTTTGACTGTATTTTATGAACTTTTCACTGTTAATTTTATACTGTCGGACCTAAATCCTGTAACTAGGATTTTCCTAATTATCAACACGACGATACTGTAATTTTACTTCTTTGCAACTCCTTACGGATCACGTAAGTTATTGACACCGCGATGCCCTTGGCGGTCGGATATTAGCTATGCGATGTGATACAGCGTTTTTCCCCTCAAGGAAAACTTGTATACTGTCTTCGATGTGTTTCAGCGTGACGCCCCCTCACGGACTGTCGGAATTCGGTGTCTGATGTAGCACAGTGACGCGCCCTCGGGCCGTTTGATAACTGCATGTACTGATACAGCGTGACGCCCCCTTCTCGGGCTGTCGGAATGACTGCATGCTTGGCTTGGTGAGGCCAGGAGTTTTATACTCTTTAGTCAAAAAAAAGATAAAATCCTAGTCCTTTTCGTGACCAACTTTTGAAATAATTGTCGTACAATTATAAAAATTATATCTCCAGATAGCTCGTCTTCTCAACGTCAAATGATCTCACTGCGCATAAGAATCGGTCGTGCAATTCGAAGATATTAATTAATTTTTAGTCTTCAGCTGCGTGGGTGATGCTGTTCATTTTTAAATTCCCCACTCCTCTGGTCTCAGTGAATCCCCAATGACGTATGCTGCGTTTGCAGTTCTTTCCTGTGTGATTATTACAAGCTATTTCTTTACACAAAAATCTCTAATCCGAAATGATTCACAGTACTGTATTTATTTACTTATTTTTATTCCTGCAAATGGGTTAAATTTAATTATTCTTCTACTTTCACAGCGGCGCTGTTGCCGTTTTAATGCAAGCTAAGCTGGATTTCCGAGTCACGCTTCTCTGTCTTACAGTAAAAACTTTCCACTCGTTCTATTAATATCCATGACTGGCTCCTTCTCAATGTCAAGAGGCATGATCTCATCTTCTGAACACCTGGTCCCAGCGGCTTGCGCAACGTTAGGCTAGAATCCTTGCTTGAAATCTCTCTCCGTTCCCTTAGAGACTGTGTGTTTCTTTCATTCCTTTCACAAATACATGGATTCGACCCTCTTTGAGCCAATGGCACATGGGTTCAATATAGAGCCTGTTTAAGTGCCATGTAATGAACAACGTATCGCCTTCGATTTCCAAGATGTGGAATTAGTTTTTTCAGAGACGAATCCTTAGGTTTTGTACACTCTGGTAGGAAAGGTAAATCGCTGTGTAGATCATGAAAGTCAGATGGACAATCAACATCAACGTCTCAAATGTGTCCCACAGGGTCGTCTTCCTTTAGTTTTTCTAGATCAACAGTATCTGGAGAAACCCACTGAAATCCACCGTAAATTAAGGGAGTTGCACATAGCCCACCCGTATTGGTTGTTGGCATCATCATAGGTAAAAAACTGTGACGGTTTCTCAAAATCATAGGTTTCCATGTTTTTATTGTTAGCTTCAGCATTCCGATGAGACACCTGGCATATTCCTCCACGTATTCCAAATTCTATTAAAGAAATCTGATCGTAGTCCTGTAGAAATTCCAGTTCAATTCCAGTGTAAAGGAGCATTGCCTCAAAACATAAACCAGGCGAAGTAAAAAAGTGTGCAGCATCCACTCGGTGTGTTTCTAATGTTTTGTTTCTAAACGTTTCAAAGCTGTCTGCAAGAAGGAGTACATCAGAAGTTTGAACTGATTCCACATATTTTCAGCATGTTCATAGTCTTCTTTGCTAACATCTTCTTGACTTAATTTGTTAAAGAATGTCACGTTTGGAAGTAAGCACGTTTCACTTAACTTTTCCCATGAATCAATGTAATCATAAGGAAATACCTTTTTACGAGCCATAAGCGTTGCACTTTCTTTTCCAAAGTACTTGTCTATTTCGGGGCATGGTGTTAATATGGAAACTAAATTTTCCAAACTACTCGGTATTAACCGAAACGTATCTACAAATCGAAGCTTAACATTTCCTACATATTTGGTAAAGGAAATGTACTTTTCTTTGGAGTTAGCGATAACGTCCACTCTCTCAGTAGTACATTCCAATTGCTTTACAATGAAATTTGCATCCTAGCCACTGTTTAAGTTACGTGTTTTACACCTCAAATTACAGTTATTATGAGCAATTCTAGGGTATTCCCCTGTATTATGTCAATGATATCGAACTTTCCAGTCCTGTTGGGTAAATGGTTTTTGACATATATAACAGGTTTCAGAACATTGGAACTCTGATTCTTGATCCTGAGTTAAGGCATTTGGAACATTTAAGCTGTAAAGGAAATCAATTTAATTAGCTATCGAGATCAAACAGTCCATAAACTTTTCTACGGCGTCAGGTCCACGATAAATACCAGTTTGGCTTGGAAGGTTTGTCTTTATGTGTTCCACAGCTGGCGAGGGATTAACATATATACCAAAGCTCATAGGAACATGACTCTAGTATGGCACTGTATAACTTGGCTTAGGATTAGGTAGACATAATTGATATGGTAAGAGTATACTTTCGAAATCTGCATAGATAACGTAAGGTATTCTAAACATTTTTTCAACATATAGGATTTTTACAATTGGGTTTTTAATGGGCATTTCAACACTAGCAATGTAATGCAGGACACACAAAGCTCTATGTTCTTTTAATTTGTCTATCCCTCGTTGACCATATCGTTTATCGAAGAGAGTAAAACACCGCTTACACGAATATATCTTATGCTCATGGTGGGTAATCTGATGTCTTACTAGTTTATCAAAATCTTTGATAAAGACGTAGTGTATCTGCCCGGATGAAGAACTTAGCAGAAGGAGGTCTCGATGGTCTTGTAGCTCTTGATCCACAACCTTTAAAGGAAACAGTTTGTTGTCTTCTTCCAGTCCAAATACATTGATGGATATGTCGTTGGCTTTCTCAAATTTGGGAACGTCAGCTAGTGATGTAGTAAATTATATTACAGAAAAATCATACTTGTTTTCCAGGTTCTTGTATTTACTAATTCGTTGAGCATCCTTTTTAACCAGTTTTGCTAAAATGGAATACATAAAACACTTTTCATCTTTCAAGTTTTCAGGATTAATGCAGGCTTTTCTTGCTTTTACAGCTGCTGGTAATGGAATATATGTGCTTCTACGCAAGGGATTATACTTATTTATTTTCAATCCTACTCCTTCCACTGCTAACAAAGCCCAATTACTGCCTTTTAGTTCAGATTCTTGCATTTAAGTAGTTAACTTTTTAAATTGTGTTTCCAAGAAACTACTTAGGTCTGTATACAAAAATATGGCCTGATTACTTGTTTTAAAAGCCCGATCTGTAATTTCATTGGTAGACGTATGAATGAATGTACATTCAGCTACAAGATTAACTTTTATTGACATTTGCATGGTTAGTTCTTTCTTCATAGCTTGTATTATTTGCTGTTTGGAATCTTTAAGGTATGATTTTAATCCTTACACGTTTCACAACGTATAAAATAGGATTTAAGACGACCTCTAAAATACGTTTCATATTCAGTAAGTCCATTATTATCAGGAACCATAGAGTGCAGTTAATGTTTTGTAGGCTCAGTTTTTTATCTTTTAGCTGCTGACACAACATTACAACATTCTTCATGGCAACGTCCATTGTAGGCATTGTTGAATTTACTGCCACATGTTTTGCTTTCATGATATTCACCACACGTTACTTCGTGACGCTTTCTATCATAGTCTCGAAGAAAAGTTTTTCCACACTCTTTACACATATAGCTTATAATAATTCCTTCCATCATGGATGTTGATTTTTGCCAACAGCTGCTTACTGTGTATCACAAGGCTAGAGGCTGGTCGGTTAGACGGTGTTTCACGATGTGAACACTGCAAAAGGTAGTCATCAACTGATTGTATTCTTGCTAAGGGTTCTCTAATATACCCTATTCAAGGCCAACAGCTACTTACCACTTAGTACAAGGCTGTACAATGGTCGGTGGGACGGTCTTTCACGATGTGATCACTGTCAAAGGTAGTAGCCAACTGAAAATATTCGTATACCCTACTCAAGGTTATGAGGTATTTACTGCATATCAAAAGGCTGTACAGTCATGGATTAGACAGTCTTTCTTGCAAAGGACCCCCCCCCATATTCTCTACATAAGGCTATACATGTTAGTTTTAAACACTTTGTGGTTAATTGTATATTAAATTTATATACACAGCTTATACAAGCACGTTTTTTCACGCGGTAAAACTTTGTCAAATAGCCACATGCGACACGCAAAGTAGGTTTCAGCTATCTAGCGGTGACTATGAGAACTACCTGGACGACCAACATGATACATAGCGCTTCATATTAATACTCAATGAACGACCAGCATGGTATCTAGCGGTTGATATCAACACTCACTCAACTACCAGCATGCTACCTATCGGTCAATATGACAACTCACTCAACTACTAGTATGCATTCCAATAATGAACACATTTGTTCATACCACTAACAATACACACAGCGGGTTTGCTTTATCGTTTCATACAAATATATCTTGTTTAAATAATGTAACAAAAAGTTAAATGACGCAATTGTATGGGAATATTGCATCACCTAGAATGTAATACTATGCAAGTGTTTAACATTTTACAATCGGCTCATGATGAAGGATTATGTTGGTGGCTTATGGTGGTGGCTTATGTAGGTGGCTTATGGTGGTGGCATAGGTTGGTGGCTTATTTGTTTGGTGGTTTATGTTAATATCCTATTTGTAATGGCTTATTTGAAAAGTTATTTTTGTCAATGTATTTAGAGGATTTTTCTATTGGTCTTGGTAAGTATCTCATCCCTTTTTATGGCAGCATAATGCTTACCGCCATGTTTGTAAGCAACAACAACACACTAAATTTCCAAAAATCCAAAGTACTCTAAGGTTAATGATTGACTCTCAACTCTTACTCTTACCTCTCTCCCACGCCTAGTCAAAAACAATATAATTTTCAATTTTTCAGAAAAAGTTGAAAAGGGAAAGTAGGCTATATGTTTAAACTAAAAATCATATAGTGGCATATGTTAACTCTTACACCTACCTCTATCCAACTTACATTCCAAAAATAGTGTATTTTTCAAAATTTTCCACAAAAAATATATTGGTAAAGTAGGCTATATGTTTAAATTAAAATTCCTAAAACGTCATATCTTATCTCATACACCTACCTCCATTCCACTCCCAGTCCAAAAATAGTGTATTTTTCAAATTTTTTCAAAAAATATTTCCAAATGGGCTATATTTCCAAAATTAGGAAATTTACGAAAATTTTTGTTTGACATAAATCAATGGGCTTTACGACCTTTACCTGTAAACCAAGTTTCAAGTCCCTAGGACAAAAATGAAGAAAGTTCAATTTTGAAGTCGGCTATATTTTTAGAACCAAACATTCTAAAGAGTGTTCTATGGGCGAAAAAAAATGGATTTTGTGTCCTTTATTTTTATAATAAAACGTTATACAGGGTGTTACAAAAAGGTACGGCCAAACTTTCAGGAAACATTCCTCACACACAAAGAAATATAATATGTTATGTGGACATGTGTCCGGAAACGCCTAATTTCCATGTTAGAGCTCATTTTAGTTTCGTTAGTATGTACTGTAGCCTACTTCCTCGATTCACCGCCAGTTGGCCCATTTGAAGGAAGGTAATGTTGACGTAATGTTAGAGCTCATTTTAGTTTCGTTAGTATGTACTGTACTTCCTCGATTCACCGCCAGTTGACCCATTTGAAGGAATGTAATGTTGACGTCAGTGCTTGTGTTGACATGCGACTCATTGCTCTACAGTACGAGCATCAAGCACAAAAGTACGTAGCATCAACTGGTTAGTGTTCATCACGAACGTGGTTTTGCAGTCAGTGCAATGTTTACAAATGCGGAGTTGGCAGATGCCCATTTGATGTATGGATTAGCACGAGGCAATAGCCGTGGCGCGGTACGTTTGTATCGAGACAGATTTCCAGAACGAAGGTGTCCCGACAGGAAGACGTTCGAAGCAATTGATCGGCGTCTTAGGGAGCACGGAACATTCCAGCCTATGACTCGCGACTGGGGAAGACCTAGAACGACGAGGACACCTGCAATGGACGACGCAATTCTTCGTGCAGTTGACGATAACCCTCATGTCAGCGTCAGAGAAGTTGCTGCTGTACAAGGTAACGTTGACCACGTCACTGTATGGAGAGTGCTACGGGAGAACCTGTTGTTCCCGTACCATGTACAGCGTGTGCAGGCACTATCAGCAGCTGATTGGCCTCCACGGGTACACTTCTGCGAATGGTTCATCCAACAATGTGTCAATCCTCATTTCAGTGCAAATGTTCTCTTTACGGATGAGGCGTCATTCCAACGTGATCAAATTGTAAATTTTCACAATCAACATGTGTGGGCTGACGAGAATCCGCACGCAATTGTGCAATCACGTCATCAACACAGATTTTCTGTGAACGTTTGGGCAGGAATTGTTGGTGATGTCTTGATTGGGCCCCATGTCCTTCCACCTACGCTCAATGGAGCACGTTATCATGATTTCATACGGGATACTCTACCTGTGCTGCTATAACATGTGCCTTTACAAGTACGACACAACATGTGGTTCATGCACGATGGAGCTCCTGCACATTTCAGTCGAAGTGTTCGTACGCTTCTCAACAACAGATTCGGTGACCGATGGATTGGTAGAGGCGGACCAATTCCATGGCCTCCACGCTCTCCTGACCTCAACCCTCTTGACTTTCATTTATGGGGGCATTTGAAAGCTCTTGTCTACGCAACCCCGGTACCAAATGTAGAGACTCTTCGTGCTCGTATTGTGGACGGCTGTGATACAATACGCCATTCTCCAGGGCTGCATCAGCGCATCAGGGATTCTATGCGACGGAGGGTGGATGCATGTATCCTCGCTAACGGAGGACATTTTGAACATTTCCTGTAACAAAGTGTTTGAAGTCACGCTGGTACGTTCTGTTGCTGTGTGTTTCCATTCCATGATTAATGTGATTTGAAGAGAAGTAATAAAATGAGCTCTAACATGGAAATTAAGCGTTTCCGGACACATGCCCATATATCATATTTTCTTTCTTTGTGTGTGAGGAATGTTTCCTGAAAGTTTGGCCGTACCTTTTTGTAACACCCTGTGTTTTTTTTCAAAAAAGTCCAATTTTGGAATTAGCTATATTTTGGAAACAAAGAATTTTACAAAAATGTTTATTTGACGTAAAGTAGTGGTCCATACCCCCTCTACCCACAAACCAAGTTTCAGGTCTCTAGTACGAAAGGTGTTCTTTAGTGGTTTTGTACGGGTTCCGCACCCTCCTACGGCTTTCCTCCTACAAGATGGCGGCAGAACCCGTACAAAACCACTACTGAACCTCGCGATCAGATAGAGCGGGATAAATACCATCCAAACGACCCCTCACTCAAACCTAGTCCTTCCCCAACAAAACACTTTTCCAACATAGCCATACGTATTCAAACACACACGCGACTTGCAAGAGAACGCACAACCTCCCACTACTGCACTGTTTTTGTCCTAGAGACAACTTGGTTTGTGGCTAGAGGGGGTAAAAACCAAACATTTATGTCAAACAAACATTTTTGTGCAATTGCTAGTTTCCAAAATAGAGCCAATTTCAAAAGTCAACGTTATGTACAACGTTCTATCATTATTGGTTTAAAAAAATCCTCTCGGCACGCCGGAAGGCGGAGGTAGATTTCACCGGGCAAACTAGGGGATTGGCTATAATAGGCAAAACATGCAGGTTTTCGTAGAAGGATCAGACGTCATTGATTGCAAGAAAGTATTTTACATTTAGAGGTTAAAAATCAACTTTTTTTTCGTTTTTGTATGCATATTTTTATCATTTTATTGTCTTATGGGGATGGTAACCTTCTTGTCATTCGGGGTTCATTTTTATACTTGTGATCACACTGTCCTTATGCAAGGTTTGGAACTGATGTGTAACTATCTGACAGTCTGTTACTTCTTCTCGCAAAAATTTTATCTCCCGCAGAGATTTTTGTTGGTTCCTCAGTTTAGGGGCTGCGACAACGTGGTCATGTAACCCCGGGTGTGTAGAATCTGATAAACGGTGTTAATTGTGATGACTGTGTTATTCTGTAATTCAGGTAAGGTCTGCAGACGGTCAGTTTTAAGTAGTGGTTCCTAATTTTTTACCATATACTAACGTGAACGACACCTAGCTGTGAACTTGGCTACTAGATGCCACCGCAACCAGCAACTTGCAGCGAACGTTGGAACTTCTCCTCCAAAGGAAAGCATGCTGAGGGATTTTTAGCGCTCTTAGAAAATCCGACGACTTTGGCCGGCTTTTAACCAGCGACCTTGGGCATATAAGTTCAGCATGCTACCAGTTAGCCGCTTCCCACAGTCAGATGGAAAAATGAATGTGATCTCGTGCAATGGCGTTGTCTTGGCAACCTGTGATAGCTCATCCCTCATCAATTTAGAAGCGTTGACACGGTAACCTCTGATGGCACTTGGCATGTTTTTTAATTCCGAAATCATTTTTCTCATCCCTTGGCGTATGGTAGGTCAGATCAAAAATTCTTTCAGACAAAGTTTTAGGTAATTATTAGGGAAAATTTTCCATTTTGTACGGGTTTGATATTGTGCCTATTAAGAGAGATATGATTAATGTTTCCCGAAAAAAAAAACAATTTTCCACCCCTTTGGTCAATGGTAGGTGCTATCAAAAAACCTATTTGACATAATTGTTTGGCACTTATCCGACAAATATTATGAACTTTGAATTGATTCGATATTTCACGTATTAAGAGAGTTATAGCGACATTTCACTTTTTCGAAAAAAAAGCCCCCCCCCCCCCCTTTTTCACCCCCTTTAACCGATTTTGCCCATTAACGAACTGACCGATTTTTTAAGGGGTTACATATTATGTAAAACATTAAAGTGATTGGTGCAAAATTACGGCAGTTATCGTGTCCACAAGAAACTGATATATATGCATATATATACACACACATATATATAAACTTTTGAACTGACGGTGGTTTGGGGTCTGGGGGATGTGAAACGCGAAGATATGTCGAAATTTTCCGGAAGTCAAAACATGGCACCCATTGCAATGGTTAGCTTTGTGATGAAATCTACCTAAAATAGGCTACATAATTTAAAATACTACCATCAACGACACCTAGCTGTGAACTTGGCTACTAGATGCCACCGGAACCATCAACTCGCAACGAACGTTGGAACTTCCCCTCCGAAGGAAAGCACACTCAGGGTTTTTTGGCGCTCTTAGTAAATCCGACGACTTCAGCCGGGTTTGAACCCGCGACCTTGGGCATAGAAGTTCAGCATGCTACCAGTTCCGATATCGAAGTCGCTTTCCACAGACATATGAAAACAGAATGTGATCTCGTGCAGTGGCGTTGTCATAGCAACTGCTGATGGCTCATCCCTTATCAATTAAAAGTAAAGTTGTCATGGCAACCACTCTTAGCACTTGGAATTTTCTTATAATTTAAATCATTTTGCTCACCCCGTGGCGTAATGGTGGGTCATATCGAAAATTCTTTCAGACAAAAGTTTTAGGTAATTAATGGAGGAATATTGTCCATTTTGTACGGTTTTGATATTGTGCCTATTAAGAGAGATATGATTAATGTTTCCCGAAAAACCCACTTTTTTCCACCCCATTGGTCAATGGTTGGTGCTATCAAAAATATTATTTGACATACATTTTTGGCACTTATCCGACACATATTATGAACTTTGAATGGATTCGATATTTCACGTATTAAGAGAGTTATAGCGAATTTTCACCTTTTCGAAAAAAGTCCCCCATTTTCACCCCCTTCGACCGATTTTGCCCATTAACGAACTCGACCGAGATTTTATAGGGATACATGTTATGTAAAAAATTCAAAGTGATTGGTGCAAAATTACGGCAGTTATCGTGTCCACAAGAAACTGATATATATATATATATATATATATATATATATATATAGATACATATATACATAAATTATATATAAACTTTTGAACTGACGGTGGTTTTGGGGTCTGGGGGATGTGAAACGCGAAGATATGTCGAAATTTTCCGGAAGTCGAAACATGGTACCCATTGCAATAGTTAGCTTTCTAATGTAATCTACCTAAAAATATCGCCTACTTTCAAAACAAAAATTTTCAATAAAAAAAATATATATAATGAGTTGTCCATAGCAAATCCCCCATCAGCCCGAGTTTTACAACACCTCATTTGTTAAAATCCGACCATGGGTTCGCAATATATTAAATATTTAACATGGCTGAGAATGTACAGTCGGATACAAAAAAAAAAGTGTCCGCGTTAGAATTGTCCTTACGCCCCTACTCATGCCAATGATTAATCTATATGGACCTATCTAGAATAATGACGAAATTAAGTTGGAAATATCGACATTTGAAATTAATTCGGAATATACTTGCCCTAATGTAGCCTAATAGAGCACTACAGTTGGCAGCCCTGATGACTGCACATATATTCTTTGTTCCATCTCTTAAGGTACAGAATAATTCTCTTTGACGAAGTCCAATGGATATCACGGACGATACATGCAGTGAAACATTGGATATATGAGCGTGTGTAAAATCATGTTGGCAACAATGTCGTGCATGTGTTGGTCAGAAATAATCTGAAATATTATGATCTATTGTTGTGCCAAGTTTGGATGAAGCCCATTTGTTAGTATAGAAGTATCATGTATTTTAAAATTGTACCTATCAGCAGGCGTAGAATCATGTTGGCAGCACTGACGTATATACGTTACTCCAAATTAATCTAGAATGTCAGGTTCTATACGTGTGCAAATTATAGAGCTGTTGGCTTGAATAATTTCTAATATATTACGAAAAACAAATAGAGACAGCATTTATTAACAGTTGGCAGCCCTGGTTGCTCTTAAGAATACGCATAGTCATATCTGTTATGGTACACATTGCACACGCGAAATGTGATAGAAATCCAATTGATAGTATGGAAGTTACATGTATTTAAAAGTTGGTCTTATCAGCAGGCCTAGAATCATGTTGGTAGCACTGACATATATTAGTTACACCAAATTAATCTAGAATGTCAGGTACTATACGTGTGCATAGTTTAAAGCTTTCGCCTTGCATACTTTCTTATATATTGCTATTGGGATGACAAAATAGAGAGAGCATTTATTAACAGTTGGCAGCCCTGGTGGCTCTTACGAATACGCTCACTCATATCCGTTTATGTACACATAGTACATACGAAATTTAGTTGAAATCTAATCGATGGGGTAGGAGTTATATGCATTTGAAAATTGGACCTATCATCAGGTTTAGAATCATTTCACAACACTATGTATGGCCTCCTGGATATTAAACTGAAATATTAGTATCTATATGTGTACCAGTTTTGGAATAGCTCCCATGCATACCTTCCAGGATATCTAACATGGAGCTCAAAATTCAATTGCGGTTTTTCAGCAGTTGGTAGCACTGACATCATTATCAAATATAGTTTGATATATTCAGGTATATATCTTTACTTATACCAAATTTGGTTTCGATTGCTGCAGCCGTTTATGAGTTGTTATGGGGGGGGGGGGAGGAGGGACACACACAGACAGACAGGCGTACAATTGCCCGGATCGATCTCATAAGTCTACTTTTTCCTCATTTTTGCAAAATGTGAAAAGTAGGCCAAAAAGAGCAGAGCTCAGGAATTTTACAGGCGAATTTTTCCAAACTTAAGCCGGAATATAGCTTCATTTTCGTTTCCTGTATTCCTATCCTTATTTCTTTCTATTGCTGTAAGTTTAATTCACGTTTTTATAGGTTCAACAACGAATTATGTGACTGTTAATTGATATAACTTCTAAATCCTCTTGACTTTTGATTCGCACCTCATTGTTGGCTTTCTTACTACTAGGGTAAGTATTTAAGAAGATTATTTTTATTGATAACCAGTGTTCGACGACTTCAAAACAGCGTTTGACTCAGTTAACAGAGAGATACTGTTAAGAGAACTGAAACAAATGACTAAAGAGGGTGATTCCCTAGTGAGAACGATTGAATCCTGCCTTAAACATCATCCAGATAGAAAATAATGCTGAAATCTCTGATAAAATCATACAAACAAACGGTCTCCTACAAGGCGACCCTTTAAGCCCCACGCTGTTTAACATCTAGACAGCTGATGTAACAAGCATCTTAGAAGAAAAATTCAACAACAGATATAATTCTATATGCAGATGATATGGTGATAGGATCTAAGAAAATAGAGGATGTTTAAGATACACTACACAGATTGGAGATTCGGGCAAGGAAAAATGACATGGACATAAATAAAGAGAAGGCAGTACAAATGACATTTCGGAATGGTGGAAAAACAACAGCTAAAAACGCTCTAACTCCATTCAATGAGACTTTTCGGGTCGTAGGACACTATAAATACCTAGGAGTTACGATACAGACAACTATAACTTCCTTAAATATGCACATCCAGGAGAGAGCAGCAGCACGTATCAGAGCATCTTACAATATTCCGAACATAACAAATTTATCGACGAATACGGCGAAGCAGTTATATAAACAGTAGTGGCGCCAATCGTTACATATGGAATTGCATTAATTTGGGAAAAACTCAAGATAAGCGACTTGAAAGAACTTGAAAAATTCAAGTCGTTGTTCATGAAACGAGTATTAGGAGTCGCAAAAACAGCGCCATCACGGCTAGTTTATGAACTAATGAGGGAGACCTACTTTATAGAGGATGTTAGACTACACCACTGGCTGCCATCTATAGGACCCTACCAGGATCTGGTTAACATTCGAGAAAACAAAAATAAAATGGAGATATAAATGGAGTTCTATACCACCTCAGCAATGATAGATGACGGATGGAAGAAGGAAGTCCACAGCCGAAAAGACCATGACAAAAAAGACCACAAGCAATAATGTTCACCAAACCAAAATGTCCAGAGTGACAAAATGTCCAGAAATATATGCACCCCATTCATAATGACCACAATTAATGATGTCCAGAGAAAGAAAGTATCCAGGAATATTTAAACCCCGTTCAAAATGTCCTCAAATATTGATATTCATTAAGAAAGGATTCATATCTTTTTCAACTTTTTCTGAACTATTCTTTTTTGAAATGGAATAAAAATATGTCCATACTAAGCATTTATTTATTGGTGCAATAAGTTAACAAAGTGAAATGCCGGGAGCGAGCTAGAGGTGGGTAATATCGCCTGGAGTCCACCTGGGGATGCACATGCTGCTGTGTCGGTGTCGAGAAGAGCTGGGTACGCCCGGTTGTTGGTACCTGTGTGAAATAACAGGAAAAGACTTTTGGACTTGCTTTCATTCCAAATGAAATATTTTTCGAATTTTGGTGTCCATCTATGTTACCTCGCAGGAAAACGTTACTCCTGTTCTTCCTCAGGATCAGGGGGCTCCTCGTGACGGCGAGGACCACCACTCTTAAGGCGATAGCCTATCGCCCTCTGGTAGACGGCGATGTTTCCGTCATCTTTGTAAGTTTGGTAATTGCCGACTATGCGCTCTAATTCTCGCTGGTTCCTTTGATAGGTCTTGTTGACGTGTTCTTTTATTTTGGTTTGTCCTCCCCGAACTTGAGTGATTTGCGTAAAAATCTCATTTTCTTCCTACTTCAAATTTTCTAAAAATCTCCTGATGGATGCATGGCGAATCACCATGAATCTTTGGAGGTGGTTGTGTCAACCCTCAACTGCGTTGTTTGTTCGTTGTTCAAGACCACTGAATACTGGTTCCATACGTTGATTGGGAGGCGCGGTGGCGTCCGTCTATTTCGGCGTAGCGTTCCCTCCACGTAGTACAATTCCAGGTGTTTGATAATTTCTTCAAGTTTGTTGTCCATGTGTCCCACTACATTTATTTATTTATTTATTTATTTCGTATGGCAAATCAAGGATACATTATAAATACATATATCTTCCAATTTTATATACATTATTTACAGATCAATGATACACATTCAAAACTTAATGTCCAGACTTTTCAGCCAGTCCACTGTTTCCGTAGAGGCACTATGTAATTTTTGGGCAGATCCATTGAATTTTCTCTTTTGGCAGTCCATAACAATGTGCTGGATGGTCTGAGGCACATTACCACAGTCGCAGATTGGGTCTTCAGATTTTCCCCACTTATGAAGCCAGAATTTACACCTTCCATGATTTGTCCTGATTCTGTTTAGAGATGTCCATTGTCCATTCCCTTCTCGGTAAGTTGAAACCAGGCGGAGCTCTACAAGGATCATGGATTAAACCCAGGTGGTCGGGATTTGAAGAGGACCATTCTTCATGCCAGATCTCATCAGCATCAAAATGTGTTTCCAGGAGTTTCTCACCTAGCTTCCATGATGGGTTTCTGAGGGTTGCAGTCCTGATGTAAGGACAGTTGAGTATTACTGTGGCATTTCTGCCATTGTCTTACAAGAGCTAGTTCTCTTCGCATGTGAGGGGGATGTATGTTGGACAAGACGGGTAACCATTTTAGAGGTGTAGGCTACATCAGCAAATATCTGTTCCACGTCATCCGGTGGCACAAAGGGCAGAGCCATGAGAGCGACGACGTCTTGTCGGACGTCGCACCCTACGGTCTCGTATTCTCCTTTAAGCCCCCGATCAAATTTTGACCTTCGGCCGTTTTGTACTCTGGACATTTTAACATGTGGACCAAAAACCAATGGACCGAAAAACCTGGCCATTTAAGACCTGGTCCAAAAGGCGTGGACTTCCTTGTACCTGGATATTCTAATCGTGGACATTATGTTTGGTAACCGCCCCAGAGACATGTTATCACAAGAACTGCAATTCACGGATTCCATCATAAGATATATGCAATATCAAAACATACCATAACCGGACTGAAGATTGTCAATGTGTGCTGTGCGGGCAGACCTGTGACAAATATCACTTATTGACCTGCGTAAAGAGGACAAAATCGCATACAGAATATAGGAAAGAATAATCTGTTATTTTAGATGTGCTTCAATATGCGTAAATTAATGCTCCACTTGAGCGCACTTTTCTTGTTAATAATAATTTTAAAGTTTCGTATTTTGTAAATAAAATATATTCTTGTCTTAGCCTTGCCTGGTTGACGCCCAAATCGCTCCGCATTGAGGCAAGATTCTTTTGCAATATATAAAGAAGAATTTATTATATTATTCTATTCTTAGGATATTTTCCTGTTGCAAAATATTTTTGTATTAATTTTCCGTGTTTTTATATCTATTACATTGTGTGAATGTAATTGTTATTTTTATCTTCTTCTAATTGCCACTCCTATTTATTATTTTAGATCAGTACTGAACAGATGTTTCACGAAATAAGTCATTTCATACCCATTGTTCAATTTAGTTTTTTAATTCTCATTTCTTAGAATACTTTTACTGCTTTTTTACATTCGAATTCTTTATTCCATTTTTGATGTGTAACATCTTTCCGCTCGGTTGCTGGATAGTTTTGTGGGAGTGATTTTGAAAATTGGGGACGGAAGTGGATCGGAACGATCGGGCAGGCAGTGGTGGATCGAACGGAAGTGTACTAGCTGGCAGTGGTGGAAAACGGAAGTATGCACTGCCCGCTCGATCAATCGAACGGAAGTGTACTAGCTGCCAGTGGTGGAAAACGGAAGTATGCACTGCCCGCTCGATCGATTGAAGTGTACTAGCTGGCAGTGGTGGAAAACGGAAGTATGCACTGCCCGCTCGATCGATCGATCCAGCGAGCAGTGGTAAGACCCAGCTGGCAGTGGTACGAGAAACAATGAGCGCGCGGTGTCGAAAATTGATACCATGACGTACTCTCGGCCATGTGGAATGTATATGACATACTGAACGGAAAACGCTCTTGCGAACTCTGGTGTCAAGTGATTGAAACAAATGACATGGTACATGTTCGAAGTCTTCGTATCAGTATTTAAATGGTAAAATGCCTTAATATCAAACATTGTAAGTTTTCGGCATTGCCGGTATTATGTTTCTGCACAATGGCTATTCAAATATTAACCCACATAACGGTAATGCAGTCATCAATATAATATAATCGTTGTGGTTATACGAGAATGAGCATGCCTTCATGAACTATTACTGAATACATTCTCTTTACTCACAAGAGGGCCTATTCATAAGGCATTTTAAACTCAGTTTCACTCAGGAACATTATCGAAATACGTAAAATATAAATGAAACTTAATTCCGTATTGCAGTATTATTGGAACGTTGAAATAAGTTACCATCTTGTGCGCAAATTTTGCATAGTCGAAATAGCCGTGGGGTTAATGCTTATGAATGTGAATCTAAAAATCTTGGGTTCGAATCCCGGATGGGGTAGATATTTTTGCTCCCAGATCATCATTTTAAACGATATTTATCATATCAATATGACTCATTTTAACAGAATCCATATGAAATTACGTGTTGGTCTGTGAATGAAGAGGTCCTGTTTATAAGGAATTTAAGGTTATGAGCGGTGTCGCGTCTATTAATCTAGTTGATCCATATCGTATTCTTCATTTTGGCTAGTGCTGGTGGAAGCTACAAATCATCTAATAAAATGAGTTCCGTATTATAAACTACAATATCTGTAAAACACTCCCTTTTTCAATAGATTAATATTTGTGCCAATAATAGTATAAAATACCGGTGTATCAACAAATTCACGTGAGGTTTCTTCTATGTCAGGCGTTACACATCATATGCGACTACTGTAAGGCTCGTAATTTTTTTTATTTACTTAAATGACTCTCCCATAATATTAAAACTTTCTATTTAGTCTTTCATTTTCCTAACACTTAGATTATATTCGTTTTGTAAGTATTATTTGGATGCAAGTGCATAAATAATTGCTGAATATGAACAAATAGTCGGTTCGAAACATGCCCAAAACGTTTTAAAGGGTAATTTGAATACATATTGACAGAAGAATTTGTTATCAAATAACATATGAACGTATATTCGCAAGCAAACAATTCCTTTACAAAGCCAATGGTAACAGCTCATAAGACCATACTTGTTTATATCCACGTGTTTTCCTCTAAAATAGCTTTGATTTAATTTCTCACACATTTAATTTCTTTTTCACTTCCCTATTCGAAAGACGAATTGAGATGTAAAAGACACACTGTCAGAGGAGACGAGAGACACAAGGGAGACCGAGCAGTGAACAATGTGACAAGTACTAACAACACGTCGTATTTAACAAAAGCAACTGTGCAGTAATCTAGGGAGCTGCGCTGTTATTCCTCATTACGTATTCATATCAGCGCTCGAATAAATGGCTACATCATGAACGTGTCCTGGAATAAAATTTCACCCCAGACTTCATGTCCCTAGCAGTGCAGTGCTCTCTGCCATTCCCATCGCATGGTGTTGATACAAGACTTATGTTTTATTTAGAGACTTGTAATTCCGTGATCATAATGAAACCGTGAACTTACTGACTACAGATAGGTGTAAGGTTGTTTGTATATTTCTGGCTGCGATTAGGAGGAAAATGACCGCGCATTTCGATAAAAACACCCCTCACGTCCTACCTGTGGAGCCATGATCACCGAGGTCTACATTTCAACCGTGTGTATTGGTATTTTGCTGTTCTACGAATAAACCTTGGTCTGCAGGATACTGTTGTTGATCACGTCATCTGTTTTAGTGGAAATAGTGGGTACGGATTGTAGCATATTGACATTGACAATAACGGAGGCCCGCCCTAGTTTTAAAAACAAGTAAAGAACATATAGCCTTCCTTCTCCTAAGTGTATGAGTATAGTTAAAACTCTTTGTCCTTGCCAAAGAGTATAATAGAATTATTTCTTGGTTGAAACCTATTTACTATTTACCTCTACCAAACACCAGAACCTCGGAAAAACTACTACGGTACCATCATTGAAGAAAGAAAGAGAAGACATATCTCAAGAATTTCATGGAACTGGAGACATAATCGACCGGACGTGGGCAACATCCAACTTTGAGTTGAGGCATGTGTTTACACGTCTGGCTGTCCATGGTTTTCACCACCTTAATTGCATTAACAAATGTTTCCATGACCCTAAAATGACGCGTGCATGCCTACTGTGTTGATAAGCATGTGAACTCTACCACTTAGAGCTCTGAAGTAAATGAAACAATCAAATCTATGCAATTCAAATCCCCAGAGCGTAATTTTAGTGTGCATGTTCATTCTTTATTTTCGATTGCTATTTGGCTGCAATAAAATTTTTAATTAATATCCTGAACTAGCACCAACAGATAGAGCACAGGTACTATGTGAGATCGTTTTGTCTTTAGTTCAATTAACACACAATAGGCTGTTACAAACGCTTTAAAATAAAAATGTATCGTATTATCAACTTTTCGTTCTGAAAATTCGATGCGTATAGAATGCCAACCAGTGGAGTCCCACGTAGAACAGTTCTGACATCAGCCGGAAATAATCCTAATAGAGAGAGTGCATTCTAGCGGCCATATACAGAGACTTTTCAATTAAAGCTGAAAGGTAATCTGTGGGCCGTTGCTCAATAAGTTGGCCATGATAGTTCTCCTAGTTGCTGTTAGATGTCTCTTGCAGATCCAGTGGCGAATTTTGTTTTAATTAAATATATATTTTCTATTGTAATATACACAATATAACGCTCAATTTTAAAACGTCTGAGTAATTACAAAACAATAAACATGAAAACCAAGCAAAAATCCCAACTCAGGTAGGATTAGAACCCCAGCCATACGGGTAAGAAGATAACGCCTTGCCACGCAGCCAAACAAATCAACCAAAATGCGCCGATATCAGTGATTTACATACAACGTCTTAGCAAATAATGATTTAGACTTAACGATTTCTCCAGTGGAGTATACTTTTTATATATAAAGCATTTCATACAAAGATTATGTCATTTCTATCAGTAGGCTATATTGTATGCAATACTCAAACTAGTGAAATATAGGTCTGGCACAAGATATTAGCTGCCATCTTGTCTTCTAACTGAGATGGCTCAGCTTTTCAAAGTCACTTCTGCAGTATAATATTACAAGATAAACTTTTAAGTTCGAACGGCCCTCGTCCTTTAGAACAGTTTAAACGATTCTAGATTCGATAATCGGAACTGCTGGGTCCCATGTTATGGATTATAAAGTTTGCATAATTTGCATGGCCGCTATCCTGAAATGGTACGGTGGTATCTTGTAGTTTGGGCACAAAACGCGCCCTATATGACGGTATATTGTTAGCAAATTTGGTAGAGATCGGCTGATTAGTTTAGTCGTTATTTGATTTTAGGTTTTGAATGTTTGAGTGGCCGCCATTGAGTTTTGGTAAAGATGGCGGCGATTTAAAACATGACACTGAAGTGCCCTTTGCTAGTGCTACCTCTGTACCAAATTTCGTTCAGTTCGGTTTCGTCGTGTTTGAATTTATACACAATTTTCGCCCTGTGTAGATCTCATAAGCCTACTTTCATTTCTTGCAAAAATTGAAAGTAGGCTAACAAGATCTTCAGTAAAGAGTTGTTGTTTCAATTTAGAGGTGTGGTCATTGAATGTATGAGGCCAATTTTGTCTGATAACCTGTGTTATTGTGACGGTTGTGGTGCATAGGATCCTATGGTCCTCAGGGTGTAGGGACCCTGGGGCCATAACAATATGGAAGTAATTTTTTATGCTCCATTAATATTTTGTTTTTTTCGATAATGTTCCTGCGTGGAATTGAGTTTTAAATTAGTTATGAATACGCCTACTTGACAGTAAAGGGAATTCCTATATTGGTCCATGAAAGGCTAGCGCAGTTCCCGTATAAAATTATCGATATACCTTACATTGATCACTGCATTACCGCAATGTGGGTTAATATCTCAATAGCCATTGTGCAGAAACATAATACAGGGTTTGCCGACTAGTTACAATGTTTCATATTAATGCATATCATCATTTAAATACTGATACGGAGACTTTGAACATGTGGTTTGTGTTTCAATCAGTTGACACCAGAGTTCGCATAAGCGTTTACCGTTCAGTATGGAAGTATTGAGCAAAGTTACTCCTGGAGTGGATGCCCATCACTGTTATCCAGAGATTGAAAAACAGACTCTTAATAAATCATAATTGTTTTCAAAAAATATGATATAATGAATATTTTTACACCAAAGAACGACAACTTGAAGATGATTTATTTTAGGAATATCTGTAATGGCACCTCCAAACCTTGAAGTAATCCGTATGTGATATACATTCCATACGGTCGTCAGTACGTCATGGTACCAATATCCGACACCACGCGCTCATTGTTTCCTCTTACCACTGCCAGCTGGATCGTATTCCAGCTGGCAGTGCCTCTTACACACTTCCGTCCGAGCCACTTCCCTCCCATTTTTCAAAATCACTCCCACAAAAATATCCAGCAACCGAGTGGAAATATATTACACATCAATAAATAAATAAATAAATAAAATGTACTTCGGTTATTTATGATGATGAAAACACATTTTATTTTTTCTCCGGTAATCTCCACAGGTGGTCAATTTAAAGGAGACGGGGGGGGGGGGAGTGGGGGGGGGGGGGGAGCAGTGGTCCCTCAAGGGTGTGTAGAAGGGACAATGCCACCAGTTCGTGTGTGCAAGGCCCTTTCTCCCGCCAGCAAAGCGCAGGACAAACGTGCTTTTAATGGCTTTTTCTAATGACATGCGAATAAAGGAGCTGCCCGATACAGCCATGCTATTCCACCTAGCTGTGAATTAATCGCGCATCGCGCAATTCACCTGTCTCTAAATAGCCTTCAAAGTTCTATTGGAACTGCTTTCGACATATTTATTGGGTTTACCTCCCCTGTTTGTAGGATTAAAACGTGGCCAAAGAGGGGTTTGAAAAAATACGATTACACATGCACTCACATAATTTCAAAGAACATAACAAAGAGTGGTATTGATTGCTTGCCCCTGCCACGGCCAGTAAAGGGATTTTTCCCAAAGAGCTTATGTACAAAATAAAAGAGTAAATGTATATGTTACGTTATCAAGTACGGACGGATTGCTAATTCTTTGGAATCAACAGCACTCATATATCATTACAGCGGAAGCTATTGATACACTCTCTTTGCCTGTACGAAAACAATTGAGTAAATTTATTCAATTGTTTGTTCCAATAAAATGTTGTTTGAAACAATAAAATGTGATTATATAAAAAAAAATACCGTTTGAAATTCAACTTCATAGAGGACGAGATGGCGCAGCGGTCAAGCTGCTCACCAAGGCAGACCAGTTTCGATACCTGGTTAAAGATTGCATTAGATATTACTATATAATATGGAAATACCTGGAACTGTATTTTACTGTGTAGGGGCACTGTGATTAGGGCGAACATTGAGCCCTATTCTGTATCATCAACAAATAAATAAATAAACAAAGAAAGAAGTAAATGAATACAACAACAACAACATTTAAACATTTTCTATGACGATGCCGAAAGGCGAAATCGTTCGTAATTGAGTCTCCTTAGCTTTCTGTCTGAACAACTTGAATTTTTGGATAAATCTTTTAACCTACTTTTGAATTTTGTAAAAGATTAAGTAGACTTATGAGATGTACACGGGCCAAAATGTCAGTGTGTCTGTCTGTATGTACCTCATATCAATTCAAACACAACAAAACCGAATTGAACCAAGGGCACTTCAGTGTCATGTTTTATATCGCTGCCATCTCAACCAAAACAATTCGCGACCCCCCAAATGTTCAAAGCTTAAATTAAATTACGACTGAACTAATCGTCAGACATCTACCAACTTTTGGGAAAAGTACTGCCCCCGTAATTGAATTATATAGAGACCACGGTGGCTATATTGAAAATTATAAAGAAAGTTAAGGCTGTCATAGTTATGACGTGGGTAGTCATGACGTAAGCACGGATGACGCAGACGTTATACCAGCAGGCTGCTTGAGCTGAGATTCTCAATGACGTCAGCATTTATTCGAGAAAGATCCGAGATTTACGACGCAGTCGCAGGAAACGTGGAATTATGCTGAGGAAGAAATTATGCTATTGGAGGGGAGGCTTGAACCAATGAACGATTGTTTGAAGGAAGACGGAGATTGCTGAAACTATGGTATTTTTAATACTTTTTGGAATGCAGAATTGTGGAAATCCATTTGCAGTAGAGGCATTGATCTGGAATTTTGGTGAAATTTATTTCCAGTTTTTGAATTTTGAAAATCCGTCAAGTATTGACGAAGTTGGAACTTCGAGCGATGACGCAGTAACACTCTATGGAAGGGATGGATACGCCCCTTATGAAGTTTATAAAAGGCCTTGAGCAGAAGAGAGGAGTCTCAATCGTCAGATCTCACATCGCATATCTCAAATCGTCAGATCTTCAGTGATTATATCGTCGTTTTGGTGAGACGTCGAGTGATATTGGTAGAAAGAGTCGTCTTTATAACGCGTGGTGAAGCCACCGCATTAAACGAGATTCAAGCAGACAAGCAGTGCAAGTTTACTGTGAGTAAAACTAGGTGAAGTTAAAACGCACATTATAACGCGCCTACAAGAGTGGCTATGAACAGTTAGCGGTTGCCTATAAGCTAATCCTATTGTGCAGTGCTACGTTAAGCAGTGTAGTAAATTTGAACAATTTCAAGGAGTTATTTTAGAAGATATTAGCACTTTTAGACGTCTGACAAAAGTGATTTTCTCGCCTCCTGAGAAGCACTTTGTATCGCCAGATCCTACGCTACGGCTGACACTGCTAGTATAACAGGGAGACTTCTGATTGCTTTTGTGACACAACGCTACAGTATTATGGAGCAGTTTAATAAGGCAGTTTGTTCTACTATCACTATAACCGAAGAGAGGATGGAAGGCTAAAGGACTTTAATGCAATTGGGACATACATCGTTGGAGTAAGATAGCAACATGGAACTTCGCTAATTGCTATTCCATACAAGCGAACATGTGGTGAACAACCATCTACACCCATGTTTCGTGGCTCAACGCTGAATACTATCAAACAGCAATGGAAACGATTTCATACTCACTGAATATGAATATTTCAATGGAAATTACTACAAAAACTTCATGGCGATTTTCTACAAGATCTTCAGGGATTTTTCAAGAGAGGTCAGGGTAGTCCCGACTCACAAAGAAGAATTTTGCCGGAAGGATGTCTTTCGTCTTCATGGAGCAGTGCAATTTCCGGAGGAGGAAGCGGTTCGATTCTCTGAGGGTGCTGTTTCCTGTTTCGAGGATGGAGCTCAGCTTTAACTTGGTGAAATGGATCCATCAGCAGTCTTCTTTGGGGAATTTTCCTCTGGAACGTCAATCGGCAGATAAGGTAGTCGTGAACGTTTATTGTATTTGAGTTTTCTAGCAATATCTGAGCAACCATTTTCCTATATTTTCTGTCCTCATGTATTTTGCCCTATATTCTTGTTTGAGATTCCTATTCTCAGTACACCTTGATGAGTTATGCCTTTTTCGACGATTTATTAAGACATGGTTATGTCATGGGCATAGTTAAATGATTTTGGATCAGTTGAGACTGATATTTAGATATTTCAGTAATTTGCTTATTTTTGGTAGTCACGATTTGACTATAAGTTAATGATTTTCATGGCAGATTTAATTTCAGACAGCGTGTCTCTTTATTAAAGTAATTTCTACCCCAGTTTAATTACTTTGACCAATTTTCTGTCATCATCAAGAAGGAAGAACATTTAAATGATTTTAGAGCGTTAAAATCTCTAACGTTGTCGACGATCTTGGAAATACTAGTCGTTATTTGAAATTGATTGCAAAACAGACATTTATCGTCAGTTATGAACGACCATTGCATCATATACAATTTTGTGAAAGATGAACTTTAATTATGAATTATTGAATGCATTAAAGTCGTGAACTTTTGTTAGGAGTTTTTTCTCAATTAGTGAGTTGAATAATAATGTTTGCATTCCACAGTCTAATTGGATTCTATTCGACTATTTTGCAGTTTAGTCGCACTTTGTTTGATGATAGTATTTTTATACTACAATACTTTGAAGATGATAATCTTAAATTTTGATAGACCAGAGAGGCGTATATAAGCGTATTCACTATTAAATTTGTTTGTGATTGGCAAATTTTTACTTCATTTCGATTCATGAATGAAATCCACGAAGGTTAAATGACAACAGTTTTGAAACTATTAATGATTATAAGAATTTTTGAAGTGGAATTATGAATGTATAATCGCCAGTGCAGCGAACGTGTTGAAAGTCGCTGATGTATAATGCCCTTGAAGTAAATGAAGGAGGTTCCCACAGTAATTAATGATGTTGAAGAGTTTGTTAGTGGAGGTTTTTGTAAGATTCTGTGGAAGATTTTGATGCCGTATATATTAATATATGATGAATTTTGGGCCTATTTTTAATGCAGTTTTGTGCATTTTTTTTATAAGCGACGTATTTACCGCTGGAGTGTATTGTATTTGTCCTTTGAAAATTAATCAAGTGAATTTACTGTTATAATTAACAAGAGTATTGAAAGAATTTGAGATAAGATTTTGAATGAAGATTACCGTCACAAATAATTATAATTATTAAACATTTATTAAACCAGAATGTGACATTAATATGTATAACTAACCTTCATTGGTCGATTATATTGACACGATTATGAAATTACCAACCGGATGAACATGTGGTTAATGTATTTCTCAAATTAATAATTTGAATAATTTAAATGTTAATATTTTAAATAATGATGTAAATATCTTTGACAATAATGTGGAACGAAAGTAATGTTAGAGGCGTGTTTAAAATTCTTTTTGTCTTTAACTATATTATAAACAATTTCTAATTGTTATAAACATTTATGAGTTTTTGTTATAAACATTTAAGAGTTTGTTTTATACTCTAAACAATGCTTATTAAACATTTGAATGATAATTTAACAAGTTTAGGGATTGTCAGAATAATCCAGTGGTATTTGAAAGATTTGCGTAACAATATTTGTGATGTCTTGCGGACATTTAAAACTTTTGAGAGTGCTGGATTCTTACGCAACGTGGCTTGACAAGTGAGCCCATTTGACAGGTGTACGTCAGGTTGAAGGGTAGATGGCAGCTGGCCAGACAACTGGTTATCAGCGGACGAGGTCGTCTACATTTGTGGCCTTGCGCCTATAAATACAAGTGTCATGTTTATTAAAAGAAACCAAATGCTCTATACATGTGTCTCGTCCTGACTTCCTTTTTCCAGTCCAAATGTGTTCTAAATGTTACGTTATTTTGAGCTCGGGGGAGCTAACATGTTGTATGCTAACTTTGCAAGTCCTATAGGAGGACGTAGTCAGATTGACATGGGCTACTGATAGCCACAGTTATTTTGTTGAGTTGTTAAAGTCATACCCTTTATTTGAAATAAAGCTTTTGTACAGTTCAAAGTTCTTGCCTTCGTTTTGGTTCATTTTTAAATGTCATAGTGAAGGTTATTGTGGGAGCATACTTTAGAGATCCTGTTGTCAACCCAATCCCGAGATATTTATAAGAGGTAAGTAGAGGTAAGTATGGTCGCCCGTCTATTTTGGTGTGTTCCACAATAATTCCTTGTTAACTTCTGTGCTCAAATCTCGGTAGTATCTGTCAGTGCCATTTTCATTGGTGTAGCTGAGCCGGTGCGGTGGATTATTGGCAATCCGATTGAGGGGGCGGATATCTGACAGCCTACTATCCGGGTAAACGGGGACAGAAGGATTGGCGACCCTAAAACGTGGGGCTGATTCAACATAAGTGGATCACCAGGTTGAACGCCAGTAGGATTGGCAAACCTAAAACGTGTGGATCGATTAGACTCAAATAAAGAGGTTGATTCTTTGTTAGATGTCTAGGCCAATTGTAGAATTTAAGAGTGTGATTATATAGGAATTAAATGTTGTATTGTAGTAGGAAAATTACACTCAGTAAAGATCAGATCTTCTACAACTTGAGAAAGGTTAAATAGGCTGGAAACTTAGAAAAGTCGCCTATGATCTGGAATCTTATTTTATTTGACCGGCTTATGACATTTTAGTCATATTAGAGATAAAATGAAATTATTTGGATTGTAAATGTAAATTATTTGTGTTAGGATATTTTAAAATGGACCAGGGAAATTTGAACATGTGCTTGAGTTTCTTTCAACATGAAGTGTCTTTGAAGGTTAATTATAAGGTAGTTATAAGTTAGATTTAAGACAGAAAATTGATCAAATTTATATATGGAGAAAAGTGTTGCTCAGATGTTGTTATTTTGCTCTTTTGATGTATGTCCCTACAGCAGTCTAATTTTTGAATAATATTGTAATGGCAGACGAAAGTATTAGGAGGATGTTAGAGGAGATGTCTGCTAACATGAACAGCAGTATGAAGCAGATGCTGAATGACAGCATGAAGGAGATGGAAGCTAGGAATACTAGTCGAATGGAGGAGAATGCTAGTAATATGTCTGCTAGTTTGAAAGCTAGCATGGATGAAAGTTTGAAAGTTCTCCAGACCAGTTCTGCTAACTTAGAGGATAATATGTCGCGTTTACAGATTAATACCCAAGGAATCGAGAATGCTGTAACTGACATGCGCTCAGACGTGTCCAATGTTAAAATCGATGTGTCTAATGTGCATAAAGATCTTAAAATGTTGAATTTAGATGTTGCTAATGTCCGAAGTGATATTTCTTGTGCTAGGGCTGAAGTAGTTGTTGTTAAAAATGATGTTGCGACTGTCCAAGACAAGGTTGAGGAAGTCCAAAGAGGAATCCAAAATGTTAGAACTGATGTGTCCAATGTTCAGGTTGATATTAATAACATTCATTCGGATGTAAATGAGATGCAAAGTGACATAAATAAAATTCAAGTAGAGGTCAACACAGTTTTCGTAGATATTGCTAAAGTCCAAACTGATGTAAATAAAGTCAGGGAAGAAATAGAAAATTCGAAAACACTTTGTACACGTAATATAAGTGCATTAACGACTAGGCTAGTTGATGAGTCAGTTAGAACGACAGCGTCTTTAGAAGGTTTAAAGTTTGATGTAGAGGTCATGAGAACCCAGGTATTAGACCATAATAGATTACTTAAAGAAGATATCGAAGTAGACATAGCAGAAATGTTAACGGCAAATGTAGCAGTATGGAAAGACGAGTGGAATAGGTCAAGTGGGGAACATGTAACCAAAATTCAAGAACGTATTGAAAGAAAACTTGCCAGTACTCAGATAGATATTAACAATGAAGTAGTACAAATTAGGAAAGATTTAAGCGTCAGGATGGATTCGCTATCCGAGAGACAAGTAGAAGATAGAACACAATTAGGTCAGGATGCGCAAGCATTAAAATCTGCATTAGAGGACCAGATTCATAAAGTTGTCTCTGATGTGAATGAAACGACGAGTAAACTGCAAAATTTGAAGCTAGGAGAAGCTAGTTTGATGGAGACCTACAAAGAAGAGTTAATCAAGAAAGTCTTAACGGAGATTACTGACAAGGATACAGTAGGCTTGGCTTGCGAAACCAATAGGAATTATGCCAGAAGATATAACCTAGATCCAGAAGAGAGAGACGTGACTCCTGAAGAACGTATATCCAGATTCAGGGAGGAAGATGACGAGAGGAATATGGAACCTGAGTGGAACTATCGAGATAGTGGGAAAAACTACCCGGATTCATATCCGAGGAATGTAACGGTCATCAGGAATTTTGAAGACAAACCACAAAAGTTCAGCAACACTGATAGTTTGACGCCTATAGAGTATGTTAGGAACCACAAAGATTATTTCATCGAGGCTCACATTCCCAGAGAGAGAGAGATGAAGATAGTGGAGAGATTTTTGATTGGAGGACCCCTCGAATGGTTTTGCGCATTTAGATACACATTCAGTAACTTTGACGAGTTTGCAGAGGCATTAATCAAGCGATTTTGGTCCATCGAAGCGCAGAATTCGTTAAGAGCGGAGGTTTATTCAAGAAAATACTCAGGTACTCTTCCAACGCGGTACGCTGATTTCTTTACGAGTCAATTGTCCCGCTTGAGAATTTTGCAACCCCCTTTGTCAACGGAGCAATTAATTGATGCGATTTCTCGTATGCTGCCTGTGGAGGTGAGGAGACTAATCATTTCGTCAAACATAAGGGATTTGACCAGCATGGATGAATTACTGAGGAGGTTAGACTACACAAGTCCAATGCCTAACGTGGTACAGAAAGGTCAAAGGCATGACTTTAAAGAAATAAATACGGTATATATGGACCAAGTCCAACAAACTGACAAGCCAGATGAAGAGAAAACTGACAATGTAGGTCCTCACAGGAATAATCAGTTTAGGAATAACAGATCGCAAGGTTACCGTCCGTATCAACAGAGAAGAGGCTGGAACTATAATCGAGGCAATTACAACAATGGAAGAGGCAGATATTACAACAATCATGGTTATAACAGAAATTATAATAGAAATAACCAGAACCAAAATAGCAATCAGAATCCTCAAGGTCAGGTTATGACACCCGATCAGTATCAGGAAAGAGAGAGGGAAAGCCAGCAATACCTGAAAGAACTACGGGAAAAAGAAGCCGAAAACCAAAAGAAAAGGCAGGATGTTGTAATCGATCCTGGGCCTTCTACGAGCCAGCACAATTTTGAGGTCGGTAACACAAAAAAAAAAACACGTCGATTTCTCAACGACAGTGAGAACTTGTAAATACATTGCCACACCACATCTAATTACAATTAATGAGATATATGAAGTTACTGATGAAGATTTACTAGAAGAGAGGGGAATCGTCAGAGAGGAAAGACCATGTGCCTTACCTATTATTTCTGTACGGATAGATGGCCAACAGTACAAAGCCCTGATGGATACTGGTGCAATTATTTCCATCATTTCAGAAGATTGTTATCAAAGTCTGCTAAGAGGAGAGAACATGACAGTTCTACCCGTTTCTACCGTCAAAGTGAGAGGGATTTTCCAAGATAAGGCAGTGAAGTGCAAGATTCAAGTGTTATTGAACTTTGAGATCAATGGAAGGAATTATGAACAAATCTTCATTGTGGTGAGCAAGATCAATTTTGATATGGTGCTTGGAATCGATTTTATATCAAAGGTCGGAGCTATTATTGACATGAAGAACAGAAGTATTAGCTTTAATGATGGGTACATGATCACAGAAGAGATAGAAAAACAGGACGTGAAAAACAGTCTGGAAATAGACCTTAGGGAAGAAATTTTGAATACCATAATTAATGAAGTGGAAAATTTAGCAGAAATACCCAGTAGAAAAACTGAAGGATTTGAAGAAATTCAGGGGGAATTTGAGGATCTGATAAAGGAATTCCAAGATATTTTTGATGAAAAGCCTGGATTGATTAAGGATTATAAGAACAAGATAAGGCTGACAGATGAAACCCCTTACCAGAAGAGAATATACCCCATTCCTGAGAAATACTATCAAGAAGTACGAGGGTTAATCAGAAAAATGGAGGTAGACGGGATTATTAAAAAACAGGCGTCGTCTTATATAAACCCCATCACAGTAGTGAAGAAAAGTAATGGTCAGATACGTCTTTGTCTCGATGCCAGGACCATCAACTTGAAGATTCTTCCAGAAAATGACCGACCACCCAAGATTAGAGATCTGCTTCGAAAATTCAAAGGAAGAGCATGTTTCAGCGTTCTTGACTTGACGTCTTCATTTTATCAAGTTCAACTAGAAGAAGAGAGTATGCAATACACTGGATTCCTATTTGACCAGACGTCATGGGTCTTTGTCAGAATGCCTTTTGGTATGGTTAACAGTGGACCAGCACTTATTCGAGCACTTGATAGTAAGCTCACTGATGAAGTGAAAGAAAATGTAATCTGCTACATCGATGATTTAATCGTATCTTCACCCAGCGCCGCAGAACATTTAGTGCACTTGAGGAAGTTGTTCGAGAATTTAAGGGAGGCCAATATCAAAGTCAATTTTGGAAAATGTCAATTCTTGAAGAAGGAGATAAATTACTTGGGGCATACAATTGATAAAGATGGATATCATCCAAACATGCAAAAAGTAGAGGCAATCACGAGATTTCCAAAGCCAACTAAGCTGAAACAAGTCAGAGAATTTGTAGGCGCATGCCAATTTATTAGCAGCCACTGTCCGAGATACTCTGAAATTATGGCTCCTCTGTACGACTTACTCAAGAAGAATAATAGATGGAAATGGAGTACCGTAGCAGATGAGGCTTTTGAGAAAGCAAAAGAGATGCTCAGAAATAACGTGAAACTGGAGTACCCAGACTTTGAGAAGGTGTTTTATATTGAGTCTGATGCATCAAGAATAGGCATTAGTGCAGTCTTATACCAGAAAGACGAGGCAGGCAACAAGCACTACATTGCATTCACTAGTCGGAAGTTGAAGAAACACGAGGAAAACTACTTCACGACTGAACTTGAAGCGTTAGCTTTTGTGACAGCTTTGCAAGCGTGGAAGAAAATCCTGCTGGGACATAAAGTCATCATTATTACTGACCATAAAGCACTACAGTTTATGCTGCAAACTGACATGTCAAGTGATAGACTGACACGTTGGGCTTTGTTCACCCAACAGTTTAACGCCACTATTGTCCACCAGCCTGGGAAAGATAACTTACTGGCTGATGCGTTATCACGTAACCCTATTAAAAATGTGCAGATACACCATGTACAATTGGAGCAAGAAGATCAAGAAACCGTTAGGAGGTTAGCCCGAATCGGTGTGTCACAGAAGAGACACGCTCCAATCAGGAAAATGTACAGGTTCCTCAAGGGTTACATGGACAATACTGATGTTGACTATGCAGCTACACGGAGAAATTCACGACACTTTGTCTTGAGTGGAGACATCGTATGCAAGTATGCTGACTCTGCGCATACAAAACTCCGAATAGTCGTGCCACCTAAACTTGTTGTCAATTTAGTGTGGGTAGCTCATCACGCAACTGGACATGCCGGTTTAGATAAAACTCTTGATACACTTAAAGAGAGATTTATTTGGACTAACATGCGTTCCAGCATTGCCAAGGTCATTCGATCATGTGACAAATGTCAGAGAGCAAAGTATGCCTCTGCTTTATTAAAGGGAAAACCGAAGGCTATGATTCCTTCTAAACCTAATGAACTTATGGCGACGGACATATTTGGCCCCTGTCCGAAGGGATATCAGGGTAACCAGTACCTGTTGGTAACCGAGGATGTTTTCTCAAAATTTGTAACAATGAGTCCCATGCAGAAAGCTAACACGAGGAACGTTGTAAGCAGACAGGAAAATGCTGTATTTCCTAAAGCTGGTAAACCAGAATACCTACTGTCAGATCATGGAACGCAGTTTACGTCAGTGGAATTTGCAGCGGATATGGAAAGGCTTGGCATTAAGCACTTATTTTCAAGCGTGCGTTACCCAGAATCGAATTCCTCAGAGAGATATATGGCTGAATTTTCGAAATTCTGTCGAATTTTCTGTCCAAATGATCATTCTGGTTGGGTGAGATTTGTACCCCTTATTGAGGAATGTCTGAATTCTACAGTGCAGGAGAGCACAGGAGAAGTGCCAATGCGACTTCATCTAGGAAGAAACCCAGAAAGGCCGTGGGATAATCTTTTCAACCACGTTCCTAGAGATCCCGACCTAGGAAGGCAACAGAGGATTGACAAGGCGAAGGAACAACTCCAGAAAGCAGCAGAGAAACGATTGAAAAGAGTAGCTGGAAAACGTTTTGGTGCACCCTTACAAGTTGGAAATCTTGTATTACTCCGCAGACCTGTCAAGGCTGATATGAGCAAGAAGATCTATCCCAAATTTGTAATTGTATTTATGGGTCCGTTTAGGATTACGAACGCTTATGGAAACAACTGCTATGAACTCTACGATGATGAGAATAATGTCATTTACGGCAAGTTAAATGCTGGAAATTTGAAAAGATACTATCCTAGAGTAAGCCAGTAATAATTCAATTTCGTGTTCAAGAGAGTTGAGAT
This sequence comes from Meconema thalassinum, assembly GCA_946902985.2. Taxonomy (NCBI): domain Eukaryota; kingdom Metazoa; phylum Arthropoda; class Insecta; order Orthoptera; family Tettigoniidae; genus Meconema; species Meconema thalassinum. The sequence continues at coordinate 394,042,343 of OX336393.1, read as the reverse complement.
ACTTGTAACACTGAGTTTAAAAACAATTTGCAACTGTTTTTAAAACGTGGTGAGGGGAGAATGCCCCCGTAATTGAATTATATAGAGACCACGGTGGCTATATTGAAAATTATAAAGAAAGTTAAGGCTGTCATAGTTATGACGTGGGTAGTCATGACGTAAGCACGGATGACGCAGACGTTATACCAGCAGGCTGCTTGAGCTGAGATTCTCAATGACGTCAGCATTTATTCGAGAAAGATCCGAGATTTACGACGCAGTCGCAGGAAACGTGGAATTATGCTGAGGAAGAAATTATGCTATTGGAGGGGAGGCTTGAACCAATGAACGATTGTTTGAAGGAAGACGGAGATTGCTGAAACTATGGTATTTTTAATACTTTTTGGAATGCAGAATTGTGGAAATCCATTTGCAGTAGAGGCATTGATCTGGAATTTTGGTGAAATTTATTTCCAGTTTTTGAATTTTGAAAATCCGTCAAGTATTGACGAAGTTGGAACTTCGAGCGATGACGCAGTAACACGCTATGGAAGGGATGGATACGCCCCTTATGAAGTTTATAAAAGGCCTTGCGCAGAAGAGAGGAGTCTCAATCGTCAGATCTCATATCGCATATCTCAAATCGTCAGATCTTCAGTGATTATATAGTCGTTTTGGTAAGACGTCGAGTGATATTGGTAGAAAGAGTCGTCTTTATAACGCGTGGTGAAGCCACCGCATTAAACGAGATTCAAGCAGACAAGCAGTGCAAGTTTACTGTGAGTAAAACTAGGTGATGTTAAAACGCACATTATAACGCGCCTACAAGAGTGGCTATGAACAGTTAGCGGTTGCCTATAAGCTAATCCTATTGTGCAGTGCTACGTTAAGCAGTGTAGTAAATTTGAACAATTTCAAGGAGTTATTTTAGAAGATATTAGCACTTTTAGACGTCTGACAAAAGTGATTTTCTCGCCTCCTGAGAAGCACTTTGTATCGCCAGATCCTACGCTACGGCTGACACTGCTAGTATAACAAGGAGACTTCTGATTGCTTTTGTGACACAACGCTACAGTATTATGGAGCAGTTTAATAAGGCAGTTTGTTCTACTATCACTATAACCGAAGAGAGGATGGAAGGCTAAAGGACTTTAATGCAATTGGGACATACATCGTTGGAGTAAGATAGCAACATGGAACTTCGCTAATTGCTATTCCATACAAGCGAACATGTGGTGAACAACCATCTACACCCATGTTTCGTGGCTCAACGCTGAATACTATCAAACAGCAATGGAAACGATTTCATACTCACTGAATATGAATATTTCAATGGAAATTACTACAAAAACTTCATGGCGATTTTCTACAAGATCTTCAGGGATTTTTCAAGAGAGGTCAGGGTAGTCCCGACTCACAAAGAAGAATTTTGCCGGAAGGATGTCTTTCGTCTTCATGGAGCAGTGCAATTTCCGGAGGAGGAAGCGGTTCGATTCTCTGAGGGTGCTGTTTCCTGTTTCGAGGATGGAGCTCAGCGTTAACTTGGTGAAATGGATCCATCAGCAGTCTTCTTTGGGGAATTTTCCTCTGGAACGTCAATCGGCAGATAAGGTAGTCGTGAACGTTTATTGTATTTGAGTTTTCTAGCAATATCTGAGCAACCATTTCCCTATATTTTCTGTCCTCATGTATTTTGCCCTATATTCTTGTTTGAGATTCCTATTCTCAGTACACCTTGATGAGTTATGCCTTTTTCGACGATTTATTAAGACATGGTTATGTCATGGGCATAGTTAAATGATTTTGGATCAGTTGAGACTGATATTTAGATATTTCAGTAATTTGCTTATTTTTGGTAGTCACGATTTGACTATAAGTTAATGATTTTCATGGCAGATTTAATTTCAGACAGCGTGTCTCTTTATTAAAGTAATTTCTACCCCAGTTTAATTACTTTGACCAATTTTCTGTCATCATCAAGAAGGAAGAACATTTAAATGATTTTGGAGCGTTAAAATCTCTAACGTTGTCGACGATCTTGGAAATACTAGTCGTTATTTGAAATTGATTGCAACACAGACATTTATCGTCAGTTATGAACGACCATTGCATCATAGACAATTTTGTGAAAGATGAACTTTAATTATGAATTATTGAATGCATTAAAGTCGTGAACTTTTGTTAGGAGTTTTTTCTCAATTAGAGAGTTGAATAATAATGTTTGCATTCCACAGTCTAATTGGATTCTATTCGACTATTTTGCAGTTTAGTCGCACTTTGTTTGATGATAGTATTTTTATACTACAATACTTTGAAGATGATAATCTTAAATTTTGATAGACCAGAGAGGCGTATATAAGCGTATTCACTATTAAATTTGTTTGTGATTGGCAAATTTTTACTTCATTTCGATTCATGAATGAAATCCACGAAGGTTAAATGACAACAGTTTTGAAACTATTAATGATTATAAGAATTTTTGAAGTGGAACTATGAATGTATAATCGCCAGTGCAGCGAACGTGTTGAAAGTCGCTGATGTATAATGCCCTTGAAGTAAATGAAGGAGGTTCCCACAGTAATTAATGATGTTGAAGAGTTTGTTAGTGGAGGTTTTTGTAAGATTCTGTGGAAGATTTTGATGCCGTATATATTAATATATGATGAATTTTGGGCCTATTTTTAATGCAGTTTTGTGCATTTTTTTATAAGCGACGTATTTACCGCTGGAGTGTATTGTATTTGTCCTTTGAAAATTAATCAAGTGAATTTACTGTTATAATTAACAAGAGTATTGAAAGAATTTGAGATAAGATTTTGAATGAAGATTACCGTCACAAATAATTATAATTATTAAACATTTATTAAACCAGAATGTGACATTAATATGTATAACTAACCTTCATTGGTCGATTATATTGACACGATTATGAAATTACCAACCGGATGAACATGTGGTTAATGTATTTCTCAAATTAATAATTTGAATAATTTAAATGTTAATATTGTAAATAATGATGTAAATATCTTTGACAATAATGTAGAACGAAAGTAATGTTAGAGGCGTGTTTAAAATTCTTTTTGTCTTTAACTATATTATAAACAATTTCTAATTGTTATAAACATTTATGAGTTTTTGTTATAAACATTTAAGAGTTTGTTTTATACTCTAAACAATGCTTATTAAACATTTGAATGATAATTTAACAAGTTTAGGGATTGTCAGAATAATCCAGTGGTATTTGAAAGATTTGCGTAACAATATTTGTGATGTCTTGCGGACATTTAAAACTTTTGAGAGTGCTGGATTCTTACGCAACGTGGCTTGACAAGTGAGCCCATTTGACAGGTGTACGTCAGGTTGAAGGGTAGATGGCAGCTGGCCAGACAACTGGTTATCAGCGGACGAGGTCGTCTACATTTGTGGCCTTGCGCCTATAAATACAAGTGTCATGTTTATTAAAAGAAACCAAATGCTCTATACATGTGTCTCGTCCTGACTTCCTTTTTCCAGTCCAAATGTGTTCTAAATGTTACGTTATTTTGAGCTCGGGGGAGCTAACATGTTGTATGCTAACTTTGCAAGTCCTATAGGAGGACGTAGTCAGATTGACATGGGCTACTGATAGCCACAGTTATTTTGTTGAGTTGTTAAAGTCATACCCTTTATTTGAAATAAAGCTTTTGTACAGTTCAAAGTTCTTGCCTTCGTTTTGGTTCATTTTTAAATGTCATAGTGAAGGTTATTGTGGTAGCATACTTTAGAGATCCTGTTGTCAACCCAATCCCGAGATATTTATAAGAGGTAAGTAGAGGTAAGTATGGACCCCCGTCTATTTTGGTGTGTTCCACAATAATTCCTTGTTAACTTCTGTGCTCAAATCTCGGTAGTATCTGTCAGTGCCATTTTCATTGGTGTAGCTGAGCCGGTGCGGTGGATTATTGGCAATCCGATTGAGGGGGCGGATATCTGACAGCCTACTATCCGGGTAAACGGGGACAGTACCTTGGTGTTGAAGGCGTCTTTCGTCCAAATAACTGGGTCATCAGCCAAACAGCGAATCATGCAAGTATTATAATCAATAACTTGTGATCCAATGGATCAATGTTCACAGTACTTGGCATCCAGATGAAATGCATGTAAGGATACTATGTTACCAACGTTATGACTATATGAGCCTGAATATTACGTGCAGCCACCATGTTGAAATTATAAAATATAAAAATAAAAACACCCTAAACACTTAACATCTATAGTAACGAAAATTAGTTACAAGGTAGACCCATATGCTTGGCCCTGTATGGTCAAGGCATAGGCTAACTCCATACATTCATGATGGCGGATGTGCGAAATATTTGAACACTAAAATCGACAACTCAGAATATTACCGTATAATTAAGACCTGCCAACGGCCTAGCCTTGTTGAAACACCGGATCCCATGAGAACTCCGCAGTTAAGCGACATCGGGCGCAGTCGGAACTTGGATGGTATGCCGGTTCTAGGTACTGCGCGCTGTTGGCCAACATAAGGAGGAGCGGAAAGGCCCTGGCCACCATACCGCAAGTAAATTCCGGCTGGGGGTAGCCTCTTCGGAGGCTCGGACCTGCCTTCGGGCAGAATACCAATTAAATTTTTAAATTAAGACCTAATCTTACCAAAATCTCCCACTTGCATTAATCAGACGAATAGTAGACTGAATATAGCGCACAGCTGCCACCTTGAAATTTCATAACAAATTAATAACTTTCGGTATTTTAGAGCTATAACAGTAAGCCTCCGTGGCTTAGGCGGCAGCACGCCGGCCTCTCACCGCTGGGTCCGTGGTTCAAATCCCGGTCACTCCATGTGATATCTGTGCTGGACAAAACGGAGACAGACAGGTTTTTCTCCGGGTACTCCGGTTTTCCCTGTCAAAATTTCATTCCAGCAACACTCTCCACTATCATTTCATTTCATCTGTCATTCATTTAATCATTGCCCCAGAGGAGTGCGTCAGGCCTCGGCAGCCGGCACAGTCCATATCCTCGCCGCTAGGTAGGGGCTTCATTCATTCCATTCCTGACCCGGTCGGAGACTGGAAGCAGGCTGTGGATTTTCATTTTCATTTTAGAGCTATAACAATGACATTTGGTAATCAAATAGAAACGTATAAGCCACTTTGTATGACCAAAGTAAAAGTACATTGACTATATAAATATACAAATTCGTACGTAACTCATGATGTTATTGCACAACTAAGGCTCAACTTGGTATACGAATGGCTTCTAAATTCGTATTTAAGTAGAAATCGCCCCTTAAAGAAATTGGCTACAAATTAGTTATGTAATACAAAGGTGTGAGGAAGCGTGTAGGGCAATGCCCATCTCTCGACATGAAAATGGAAGGCTCGAACATGAATTCATGAGTGGCATGCATGTGTCTCACTCAAGCTGCATGGACCGTGGAGTGTGTCGATTAACTACCTGCAGCAAGGAGTAGGGATAATCGATTCTATTCATAGCTATTTTATGATTAGCCTATTGCTGTTTCATTCTAACTCAGCCGTTCTTTAATGTTGGTGTTTATCGACAAAGGTTGCGCTAATGTTGAGTTCTTGCTGTAACTTCCTATTTTGAAGGTACTTTATTCCTCAAAGAACTTAGAAAGATAGAACTCAGCAATTCTTCTACTGTAGGTTTATGCCGTGTCTTGTGTGGGGCTTCACCTAGGAACAATAAGCTGGCTCATCAGCGAGCTCTTGGTGTCCGTTCCCAGACCCCCACAGGAGTAGTGAACTGTGCACGACCTCCCTTCGGCATAAACCTAGAAAAATTGTTGAGTTTTAATTCACTGGCCGTGAAAGCCAATATACCATCTTAACGAGTTAGCGTAATTTACTCCACTGTTAGGGATTAGGGTGTTTCCTTTTGGCACAATACAACAAAATGAATCTCTCTCAGGCTACAAGGGCTTTAAATAGTCTTTATAAACCATTTATTGAAAAGAAAATTCGTTTTTCGAATTTCCCAGATTGAAAATTATATGATAATGCTCAGCGAACAGATGTATAAATGATTGCTGGTTGCTTTGAATAGGGGAATAAACATGTAATTGAAAAATAAGACAAGTAAAAATAATGCTACAAACAGGACAAATCAAAACAAGGACACATGTTTAAAATGTAGAATTTCAAAATAGTACTTTCGTGTGAGGGTATAGTGACCGGTTGAATGATACAAGGCCCACTAGAAGGCCAACACCGCACAAGACACGGCATAAACCTAGAAAATTTGCTGAGTTTCTAACTAAAATACTTTGTTCAGCCTTCATAAACCGTAATGTGTAAAAATTAGTTAATATCACATGGTTGCCACAGTTTGGTAGGTCACCACAATAAAGGCATCAACAACGACAAAACAATTAATATTGTTACTCACTCGGTTTTCTCACCCTTAAACAAAGGCATCTTACTTAAGAAAAGAAGTCCTTTGTACCTTCTGTTGTTCAGGAAATTGTAGGTATGATCATGGAGGGTAGCTCACATCACGTAACAAGTTGAATAGCCCTGATGTATGACATCAGTGACCATAAATGCAGACCATATTGGTGACAATTAACCGTCAAAGGCACGGTAATCAAGGTAAACAACGGAACTATGAAATTAGGTTATGGTTATTAAAAGGAACCACCCGGGTGCCACAAAGCCACTTCAAACACAGCGAGTCGTGATGTAACCTTCACTGTGTTCCACAAGACACACAGCCCTTGTGGAACATAATGTAATATCTGTAAAAAAGTCAAAATATTAAGCATGATTATTAAATAAGAATATTATTACTCTCCACATTTAGTCAACAGTAACTGTTAAAAACTTGTACATTGCCATTTGTAGCTCTTCGTTGGGCACAATCCTGTCGACCGACTGAATTGCGCGGGGTGCAAGATATAAATATGTAAACACATTCCTGAAAGAATTACATGTATTGGATTATCAGAATTAATGGGGCAATTTAGGATAATCAAATTAATACTTGTAATTCTTTCCAGGAGTGTTGTTACATAGTTATATCTTATGCCCCGCCTATTCATTGGGCACAATCGCGTTGACCGACTGAAGAGCTACAAATAACAATTTTGTATTGGCAACACTGAAAAGAATGGTTTCAAATCTCTACAAAACTTGTACATATTTAACCATGAGTGGGATCTTCCTCAGTAAGAAATGATTTCACTCATAAAACTAAATTAATCTCTAATCTAAGGTTCTAGATGCAATTGTTTAAAAATAGGAATAATATTAAAACATAGGTGATTTAAAAGGAAGATAAGATTGATAAAATTAAAACTGAGGAAATCACAATACAAATACCAACAATGAAACAGTTAAAACTATCGGATAACTAAGTGTGGAAGTTGTAGAAATAACACATCTTGTTATACAATACACTAAGGTGTATGTTTCACAAAACACAAGCTCCTAAACCTGAGGGAGTTAGAAAGTGTGGTTTGTACCAAAATCTTCCAAATCGTCTCAATAATACAGGAAAAAATCTTGCATTTCTTGAAAAGTCAACGGAAAAGTGCTTTTAAACAAATAAACAAGACGTTAGCCCCTGAAAAACTTGTGTCGCTGAAAGCCCGCTTAGCAATAGGGCTAAGTCTGTACACAAGGGGCGCACGCAACCTATTTTGCGAGACTTCTCGCTCAGGTCCGGTAGTTCAATATAATACAATGGAGAGAAATAATACATTTTGCTGTAACACGTGGAAGGTGGTTTATCAAAATTATAATATGGACTAATTCACCAATAGAAAACAGGATTCTAATGAAATAATGTATTTGAAATTTGATTGAAGATAAGTATAAGTATAAACTGGAATTCATCTTATTTCGAACAGAGATTTCTTTATTGTCAATACGGGACCAGTTAGAAATGTTTATCTGTAAAATATACAAAACCTGTGGGTCTACCGACCATTGAGGACCTTGCTCAGCGATATGCGTTGTATACTGTGAACCCTCTAGGTTTGTTTGACAAGGGCCGTTGCCGCGCGGATCAGGTCCTTACGAGGATGAGTGCTCCCTCTTCAAACTCTTATGTCAGCTCAGAAAACCGGAGCCAGGATTCTCCTACGTATGGAGTAAGCAGCCACCCGTCCACATTGGGCTGAATTACATAAAATATACTAAGTAGACTTCAGGAATTCAAGAACTAAACTGGGTGAAATGAGAAGAATATATGTTACGTAAACTTTCTCGACCAATTGTATCCATTATATAGCTTTGGGACTATTAGGTCGCGTGGACTTTTAAAAATCGACGTTTCCAGACAACTGCTTGTCCCTTTATCAAGATTTGTCTTGACAAATATGAAAAATCCGTAGCCTGCTTCCAGTCGAACGACCGGGTCAGGGAATGGAACAAATGAAGACCCCATCTAGCGGCAAGGATATGAACTGTTCCGGCCGCCGAAGCCTGTCGCACTCCCCTGGGGCAATGATTAAATGAATGACAGATGAAATGAAATTACAGTGAAGAGTGTTGCTGGAATGAAATTTGTGTCAGGGAAATCCGGAGTATCCTGAGAAAAACCTGTCTGCCTCCGCATTGTCCAGCACAAAAATCACATGGAGAGACCGGGATTTGAACCACGGCCCAGTGGTGAGAGGCCGATGTGCTGCCGCCTAAGCCGCGGAGGCTCGTCTTGACAAATATATGCATTATAAAATTAAATAAAAGTTGGTAATTTGTTTTAGACCTGAATGTTGATGACTGTATTACTGTGTGTTCAATAGGCGGGGCGGAGGGAGAATGTCGACTATACATCGCTCTTTCGATTTGGACCAGTAACGTGTAATAATTTGATTATAAACAGCCAATCACAGTCATCTATTTCAATAGCAAAGCTCAATGCCTCTTATCACTGAGCCTGAGGGGGTATTGCAACATCCTCCGTATTTCCCTGATATGCACCTTTATGACTACTATTTATATATTTATTTATTTATTTATTTATTTATTTATTTACTTATTTATATATTTGATTATCACTTACAATCAGTACCTGGCATGCGTTGCAATGCCAATCAAAGAAAGTGTTGGCGTTGTAATTTAGTTTGTTAAAGTACTCTGCCCGATCAACAGGAGTGTCAGGGGACCGCAGACCACCATCGGCCTTCCCTGCGCCCCCATCCATCGAACCCATGTACTCAGAGGATGGAATATGTTCTCAGACTAGCCTACCCGAGAATGCTACACCCAGGTAGTGTCGGGTTGGGTGAGAGGTCAGTGGTTATAAAAAAAACAGCCCGAAGTGTACACACCCCCAAAATCTTAAAGCTAACAATAAATAGTCCAGTCTTAGGTAAAAGATCCAAAAATGAATTCATCACGGACATATCCCTACTTCGGATGGTATAAATCGGCTAATCCGCAAATCTGAAAAAAAGAATCATTTAAACCCTCAACTTAATTAAATCTAAGCCCTCCCGAAGACTTTTCACAAATTAATTATATTGCAATCAAGCTAGTAATGTGACACGTAAATATGCCCTAAGCACTGCAGAGATTCATGAAAATCGTTAATAATTACACCCTGAATCTGTAGCAAAACAAGTGAATTTAAACGTTGACAATAGCAAAAGAGGTTCATTACATTAGCACCAATAAAACCATTATCGTTATTTTAAATGTTGTTAGCTAAATCCTATCATTACCTTAAACTGTAGATGAGATGCGCCTACATAAAAAAACTATTCATGACTAGAAACCTAACGAACAAAAACATCTTACAAATACACACAGTGTACATAAAATGGGCATACAACAACAAATAAATAGTGCACTCCTATTATTTATCTATATTTACAATGCCTGCCTACACAAGCTATATGTTGTTTACATTAAATCGTCATCTGCGTGTAACGTTAGGATGGCGAAAGCGTAGTTACAAATACGGCTCACATCGCTTGATTCAAATCGCCGGTGCCTTCAAGTTGTCACCGCGATTGCAATCAGTCGTCTCAAAAGTAGTGTGAAAACCGTCCTAGTGTGTCTAATGTCTAACAAGCGGTCGAAGAACGAAAGAACGTCGCAGAAAGTGACGTCAACAAAACAAAACAAAACTTCAGAGAAGCAACATGAATTAATTAAGCTTCAATATTGGGTTCAATATAAGTAAAAGAATTACAACTCATGATTTTTAAAGTTGAGTATTAGGTCATAAATTATTCCCTAATTGTGTATGAAAACAGAGAAGAATGAACAACTCCACTGTATGTGGAAACTAGCATCAAGACTCCAGAAAACACTCTCATAATATGAGCACTCAGCTCCATAATCGTATACGTAGGCGATCCACAAAACACTACGTCCTAGTGACATCATACAATGGCTCTAACAGCTCATCATAACATTTGGTCGATGGGCAAAAATGGCCTCATGTCACCTATAACCAATAACACATCACTCTAACAGCGGAGATACTCGTTGGAATAAATCATCTACGTTAATAAAAACATAACATTTGCCCTACATTATACATCAAAGGACATCTGAACTAATAAATGGAAACACTCTACCATAACATTCAGCGTAATATTAAATAATGGCCTAAAACTTATCCTAATACATTGCACTTGCAGGTTAAATTAACAAAGTTACTCTGATATAAAGTGAAATGCACAGCGTTAAGTTGGCTGTGACCTCATTCGCTTCCTCGAACCCAGACATTTACAAGTCAAGGCAAAGCCTTCTATCATTCATTTGGTCGTCTCGCTTATTGTAATCGTCTTTGAAATGGTGCACGGCCTTGGCACAACACTCACATGTTAGCAATATAATACAAGTTTCTGTGAAACAATACCACGTATACACTGCCTTGTAAATCTGACAGGCGTAAAAATCAAGTTAGCCGTGGCACAAATAGCTACGAAATAACACTCTCATTCCTTTCCATAAATGCTAATACAGCGATGAAAACATTGCCACGTCGCAATCTTATATGGCCTGTTCAAAGCTCTTGGAATTTCAACTAAATATTCCAGATAGTATAAACTGAAAGATAAAACAGTGTGTTTATCCACAAAACGTTGAAATGATACGACGGAGTTGGTTAAATATTTTATACATGACTTATCTCAAGCCTTCCAAACATTATTATTGTCCAAAACTCTTGGACTGAAGATATTCCACTAGTTCATTGTGGGATTAAATAAAGAAAATACATATTTTAACTAAAAATGTAGAACACACTGCGTCTATTTTCAGGTAAAATAACTGGAATCTCAAAGCGTTGGAGATGAAAATACTCCATTATAAAGTCTTACGTGGCCTCCTTAGACCTCTCCTGGAATTCTCCTCGTTAAATTTATACAGGAAGAATATCGACGATTAGCATTTCTTAACCTGTTCAATTAAAAAAGCGGTTGAATAGAGTAAGGGTATATCTTACTCTATTCAACAGCTTATTATACTAACTAAAAGTTCCCTGCCTGAATAAAATCGTGTGTATGGTGATCTCTAAAACTAATCTACGAGCCTCTAACACTCTACAAAGATTTAATCATATCTCACCGACTCGGTGTACTTAGTTTTGAGCATTATTCTGGCATGGTTGCCATTGATGTGAGGGACCATGTGTTCCGATCGGCTGAGCTTGGATATTTCTTCTGTATAATGGCTCCTCAATATTGGTCTCCCCAAAGCATGGTTTTAATTATTCCATCATCCTCATGGTCTCCAGTTGGGAATTATACCACGTGCAATTGGTTTGATGTTCCATGATGATTATAGCACTGAATTTAAGTATAGTTTCGATCGTTGTGTGAAATGAAAGCACTGGCTTTACACTTGCAGACAGATTGCAAAATTGGCCATTGGTCTGCCACAGACTTTAGACACTGGTCATTCAGCGTCACCTCACTGATTATAACTTTCAAAGCACTTTCAGTTCGCTGATAGATTACGGCACCTCTATGGGATAGCCTCGTGGTCAAGTTATACACTGTAACTGCTCTGCCCCACTTGGGCGACTAATTGTAATAAACCGGTGTGCGTGGGGGTTAAACACCGGCACGATATTAGCAGCAGCAATAAACATTCACTCTTAACTACACTGGTTACATCATAATTAAATCCACTAGAGATCTGGTAAAAATAACAATCTATTCTGATACCAGACATAAAATACACTTCGTAGGATCCTCGTCGTACAGACTATCTAACACACCCTATCATATTTACACAGGCACACTTATGATATATTGAAGACCCTTGGAAGTAATGATGACTGGTACTTACGGTGTTGATCTCAGCTGTGACGACTTAACGCTACTGATTCTGGGGTTAGTGCTCCCAGAGAATCAGTCCTACTTACTCGCAGCACAATTACTAAATGTTTCACACGAAAGCCTCTCAACTATGAACATTATGTCCAGTATTTTTGCTGGTCAGAATCCAACGATTTATATTGCTTCGTGGATCTGATTATAAAAAGATGCTTTAAATCCCTGTGTTGGATTATCGCAACTAGTTCGCTCTTGAGTTTACTAATACGTATCATATTTTACTACTATTTGCCATACAACAATTTACCGCTATAGTCTCAGAATGTCGGTACTCAGAAGTTAGTTTACAATACTTCATGCGATTCAAGACAAACAATCTAGGCGATTTGTTTGAAACTAGGCTCATTATTCTCTTGAGAATGTATAGCCAGCAACTCAGTAATTGCTCCTCGAACACAATTTGCGATCGTCTGAAATACCGTCCTTCTCCACCGAAAATACACAAGTCCAAAATACAAGTTCCACTCCCTCACGGAGTCATATCAAGAATACGAACCACTCCACATGGAGTCCAAAAGGTGATTCCACCGCCCTACATGCGGTTCACAAGATGAATACCACTCCACACGGAGTCTGAAAAATGAGTCACCCTCACAGCTTCGTCAATCCCGAGTATCATCCATCTCCCCTCCACAAATCACTGGCCTACTTGGCTTCCCTCACGCGTCTAGCCAATCAAAAAAACATGACCATATAAGGAGCGCCTTCTTGGTCTTCAAAATACCTTAGACACACCCCTAGCACAGGGTTGCCAAGCCTGCATGAGTCATCATGCACTTGAGCGTGCTAGAGAAAAACTCAGGTGACAACAAGCCTACTTCCTGGTTCTTGCACACAATTCCAGACTCTCAAACCAAAGTATATTACAATGTTAAAATATTCATATCTAACTTAACTCAGATCCTGCCAATTACAATATCTTAAAAAATAAACAAATTAATCGGAAATCAATCACATGATAATTATTATACACTACATTAAATAATTCTAAAACATAGAAAGGCATCAACTAAATATATATGGACGATTATGAAAATCGTACGTCCCAAAAGTAAGGGTTCCATCCCTTGTGACCTGAGAAGGTTATAACACTGTTCACAATTATCACAATAATTCACAAAATACTGTTCTCACTCACTTTTAGCAACGTTTTAAACTTCCCCTGTACTCACAGCACGTATTAAATTCGCAGTTATAAAGCGATACACGCTGATAATAATTCAACCACGTTTTATGCAACAGCAAAATTTCCTCCGCCTCACGCGGGAAACGAGAAGAGGTGTACTGTCTCTTCCGGACATGACTGCTCGAGTCAAGAGTCATCACCGCCACGTTAAGCAACTGTAATCTGCCAGAGATATGTTTGTGGCATGAAAATGTCAGGTTTCACCAGTCATAAATTCCTCGAATTGAATGGCCTCTTCAATTATTATCTTACAGTCTTTACATTTTCATCCAATGTGTAAAAATCATCCTCATGGCAATATTCAACAGTTCAAAGAATAGCATATGTCCACTATTTGAGTCAAACTTATCCTCCTCGGGTCCCTTGGTTCCTCCGTAAGTGATCCTAAAGAAATCCTTCTCAAATAAGCTTCTCGGGCTGAGTACAGTACTTTTGGATACACAATATTATTTTCCCGTTAACTGCCTCCAAACTGTTGTAAAGTAAATTTACTAATTCAGAAACATTCGTGGGAGCGAGAATAACAACTCACCAATGTTTTATCGCAATCAGATGAATTATATTAGAACGTATACGTGTTGTTGAAACGATTCACGTGCCGTCACTCATTTGTTAAAACCACTCGTGCGCTACCTATTGTAAAATGGATATACTAAGTCAGAAACCTTCATGGGAGTATACACAACAACTCACCAAAGTTTCATCGTAATCGGATGAATGATATATGAACTCATAAAGGACACACACACACAAACTATCACGTAACATTACTTTCGAGATTTAATATTATTTGTGTACTTTTTTTTCTATATTTCATTTAATTAATTATGTTTTATTTATTATTTAAAAGTGCACAGGCCTAAAGCCCTTTCAGTATTGACAATTGTAAATGTAAATAATAATAATTGTAAGAAGAAAGCCAACGAATCAAACCTGGAAAGATAATACCACCTAATTAGTTGCTGAAGCAAGGAACACACTAGATTGTAAAACAAAACATAAAAATATGACGCAATGCCATTTCATTTGCCGTCGATCCTTTGTTCACCAACAAAGGTAATTGCTTGATTTTAGTGATTCGTGTAATGAAGTACGTCCAGAAAGTAAGTTCCGTTTGGTAATAACATTAAATTGTGTACAGATACAGAAACATTATTTATTGCACAAAATTCTACAACCCTTAAACTACTTTTCCACATAACTGCCAAATTGTTGCAAGTATTTGTCGTAGCGTGGCACGAGTTTTTGTATACCTTCTTCATAGACGTGTGCCGCCTGTGTCTTCAACTAGTTGTACGTTCCGCTGCAGCGCAGTTCCGCATATGCGCGGTAGACGCTCTGTATCGAGGAGAAGAAACGTGCGCCATTTGGAGAGCGCTGTCAGCCACGTACGCGTTGTTGTGCATGCTTATTCGTACAATGTCGGTGTTGATTGAAAATCCCGCCGCTTGTGAAATCAGATCTGTGATTCGTTTTCTGAATGCTAGGAAAGTGAAACCAATTGAAATTTATCGGCAAATTTGCGAAGTGTATGGACAAAATGCGATGAGTGATTCAATGGTGAGAAGATGGGTCTGACAGTTCAATGAAGGACGTAGTGAAGTGCACGATGAAGAACGAAGTGGGCGTCCATCTTTGGTTACACAAGAACTGGTTCACGCGATTGATGACAAGATCCGGGAAAACCGCAGGTTCACAATTAGTGCTCTCGCTATGGAATTTTCCCAAATCTCACGATCACTATTTCATTAAATTGTTACCGAAAAACTGAACTTTCGTAAACTTTGCTGACGTTGGGTACCAGAGATTCTTACGGTGCAACACAAAACAAACCGGATGGGTTTTTGACCCGTTACAATGAAGGCGGCGAAGAATTTCTGACACAGATAGTCACAGGAGATGAAACTTGGGTTTCTTACGACACCCCTGAAAGTAAGCGGCAATCAATGGAATGGAGGCACACTTCATCCCCAGCAAAGGTTAAGCCGAAACAAATCTTGACAGCTCGGAAAATGATGTGCACAGTGTTCTGGGACTGGAAAGGCATCTTACTCATTGATTTCTTACCGCTTGATCAAACAATCAACGCAGATGCTTACTGCGAGACACTTAGGAAATTGCGCCGCGCAATACAGAATAAGCGCCGAGGGTTGCTGTCAAAAGGTGTTGTTTCTCTTCACGACAACGCACGACCACACACAGCAAATGTGACGAAAAACCTCCTACAGGGATTTGGCTGGGACGTGTTTGACCAGCCTCTGTACAGCCCTGACCTCGCGCCTAGCGACTTTCATCTGTTCACACATCTCAAGTCTTTCCTTGGCGGTCAACACTTTAACAATGATGACGAGCTGAAAGAAGTTGTTTCCAACCGGTTGAAGACACAGGCGGCAAACTTCTATGAAGAAGGTATCCAAAAACTTGTGCCACGCTATGACAAATGCCTGCAAAAGTTCGGCAGTTATGTGGAAAAGTAGTTTAAGAAGTGTAGAATGTTGTGCAATAAATAATGTTTCTGTATCAGTACACAATTTAATTTTATTACCAAACAGAACTTACTTTCTGGACGTGCCTCGTATAAGCTTATGTTGACAACATATATCGTCGTTGAAGAACACTGTGTTTCAGAATACGAACACGGTGATGGTGGTGATTGAGGATAGTATTTGGCCATGACCACGTCGTAGTGTAGCGGTAACGTTTTCGCCTGTTCAGTCCAAGGTTGCAGGATCTAATCCTGGCAGTCAGTAGGCATTTGAGGGGGCGCAAATGGATGGGAGCCATGCCATTAAATTTACTGGTGCGTCAAAGATCCCCTCAGGGGCCAATTTCCAGCCCCCCGGCGCCGTTAAAAGCCGCTGTAGTTAAAAGAAACATATAACCAATAACATTAGTTAATAATAATCCTGGCTGTCACCCCCAAAGTACGGGTACGATTCTCGGCTCTGTCAAGGAACCTCGCTGGGGAAAATTCCCATCAACCATCCTGAAAGTGGATTTCCGTGATTTGCCACTTCAGGCGAATAGTGGGATGGTTTCAAACTTAAGACCACAGTCACCTCGTTTCCAATCCTCGCCTGAATTGCAAATGCACACAATTCAACAGACACCACAAAAACACAGGTTAATAGACAAATAATATATATATACACTGGTCAAAAAACGTTTTGCATATTGCAAGCTTATGTATTTGTGGACTAAATATAATACACGTGGTTTATCCGATAGCTGATTTATGTATTTATGTACGTATAGCATTAGAAATGATTCACAATAATAATAATAATAATAATAATAACATATGAGGCGCGTTTTTTAGGAAAAAACGTTGTGATATTAAGCCGTTTAGCGCTGCGGTCGGCATTCCGTGCGGAGTTCTGAGTACAGTACATACGCAATTTTCCTGACAGTGGTGGCCAAATGGCAGCATATATTACAGGGGAGTCTTCTCTCTTGTCTATGGGTCGGCGGGACACTCGATCGGCGATGACATTTCAAAAACTTGTCAACACACCTACAAATGGGCGACTGTTGCCGTAATGGCGCATCAGCCTTGCCAATAGATGCAGGTACACAGTGCACCTGCACGTATATAGTCTACACACACCCAAGTACAGGAGGCCGAATGGCCGCGATGTCCGCGCGTCTCAAAGGAAACAACAACATTAACAACGGATTTGGTTATGGCGTAAAGTTAACAACCATCCCGGCATTTGCTTGGATTCGAAGTAGAAAACCACTGAGGTGTTCCAACCACCCGATAAGTGTTTCTGTTATTAGTTCCAAGGTCACAACATATCTAAAAGTGTGTTACGGCAATGAAGTACCAGATAATGGTATCAAGGCGTCTTATAACGTAATTAGTGTCCGGCCCCGTGGCGATTTGGTTAGGCTTTGGCCCAAAGGGTCCTGGGTCGATTCCAAGCGGGACAATCGGAGTTTAGCCTCTTGAGGTTAATTACCCCGGCCGGGGAACTGGGTGTATGTGATATTTTCATCATCAATTCAGGTAGCCCACGGACGTCAACTAGAAAGACCTGTTGCACTCGGCCTTCCAGGAGGCCACACGACATTAATACAGTGGAACGTGGCTAATTCAAACTTCTATAATTCGAAATCTTCTTTGATTCGAATTTTTCTCTTGGTCCCTAGCATTTAATATACAATCAATGCTAAAAAATCGTGGTGAATTCGAATTATATTTTGGATAATTTGAAGTTTTTACGTATAAAAAGCCGATCGGAAGCCAAACAGTTGGGTCAGTTATTCCCGAAAAACGACGTTGTATCATTGGCATGCGGCCCCTACTCGATTGTTTTGCCTACGTGACTTCGAAAAACAAGATGGTGACGACGCATCTGGCGATGAACTCGTGGAGGAAGTTCCCGGAAAAACTGTTCTGAGTGCAGCCCAAGCAGCAAACCAAATCACAGGGCTAAGGCGTTTTTTGACAGTAGAAATGACATAAGTGATTCTGTTTCCCGTTCCTTAAATTTGTTACATTCTTTTGTGATGGCCGAGAGACTTAACTGCAAGATACAAGTAAAAATCTCAAACTTTTTGAAAAACAGTGGAGTTCTTTAAGACTTAACTAGAATGCTGGATTTCTACTGTCGTTAAATAGGTGAATAGTACATTTTGGTTTTATTTTATCATTTGAAACTTTTGGGGTTATTCACGATACAGTCATTATACAGCACCGTTGTCTGTTAATCTGATTTGTTGAACGTCAATCAATATGTTAACGTAATACTGTACATAGCATATAAGCACTTTACTTGTGAAAAAACTATGTAATATTATGTTTAATAAAGGTTCTTGGATAAAAACCTAAAATTTGAATATTTTCTCTACCCTTTTCAAATAACTTTCTTAATTCGAATTTTCTTACTGGTCCCTTGAGGTTCGAATTATCCAATTTCCACTGTATTAACGTAATTAATGGTAACAATACAAACGCAACATTTACAGGAGTAAAAAGGAAAGAACCAAACCCCGTGGTGCTTGTGCTTAGGCATACCAAGAGACTTCTGCCCAACAATTTTACCTATAGATTATGGCTGACACATGGTCAGCGCGTCAGGTCCCCTCGGCCGTTAATCTTGGTACCTGTGACCGGGGCGCAGGCTCACTGTCAGACAGTTACTCTTGTCCTCACAAGGCTGAGTGCACCCCGTTTCAGCTCTCACGTCAGGTTCTAAAATCCCTGACGGAGCCGGGATTCGAACCCGGGATCTCTGGGTGAGAGGCAGGCGCACTACCTGAACACCACGGGGCCGGCCTACAGAAGTAAAGCAGAGTTGCAATTTACATTTTGTTTATAAATTTGTGCCATGCAAGTGGTTCCACTTGGAGTTTTCTCATTTAAACAGAGGACAGTTGTTGTCAAAGCAGCTTGACTACAGTAGGCCTACACAATTCAGATATAAGGGGCAGATGACCTCGTAGTTCCGCCCCTTAAAACAACAATAACTAACTAACTAACTAACTAACTAACTAACTAACTAACTAACTAACTAACAATTCAGATAAGTTACTCTATGTCCGTTCACCAGTCTTTTCTACCCCGTAACTTGAAAATAAGACTCGACCAAAACCTTGATACTCCCCCTTATTAGTCTATTTTCAATTTTGAAAAAATAGGCTTATGAGATCACCTTTTGTCCGTGTGTGTGTGTGAGAGAGAGGTGTGTGTGTGTCCCCCCCCTAATAACTTCTAAACGGCTGGAGCGATTTCAATGAAACTCGGTAAGTTCATAGCACTATTCCGGACGACCCCGACCGTGCCCTTCAAATTTTGTTACGTCTCACCAATCCAACATGGCGGCTGTGTGAAATATTTCACCAGCATTCAATATCTCCGAAACTATTCTCGATATCACCC
This sequence comes from Meconema thalassinum, assembly GCA_946902985.2. Taxonomy (NCBI): domain Eukaryota; kingdom Metazoa; phylum Arthropoda; class Insecta; order Orthoptera; family Tettigoniidae; genus Meconema; species Meconema thalassinum. Next base: position 394,022,966 of record OX336393.1, on the reverse strand, counting down.
TGGATTTTTTATGGTAATAAAGGGAACTACTTGAAGTTCACCTATGTGACTTTTGAAAAACTGATAACTACAAAACCAACATGGTGGCCACGCGAATTGCGCCTTTTAAATAGACGATTCAGCGATTTAACCAACCAAACGCAATAAAACTTGGTACAGTATATGTTTATACACATAGTAATGCACCGACATCTAACTTTGTTCAATTGTTTACATAACCACATGATGGCGGATGTGCGAAATATTTCATCGGCACTCTATATCTCTGAAACTATTAGCGGTAACTCCCTGAAATTGTGTACGGAGATAAAGGGCACTACTGGAAGTTCATCTATAAGACTTTCAAAAACGGGTTAACTACAAAACGAACATGGCGGCCAAGCGAATTTGAAATTATTAAATAGACCTCTCTCGCGATTTAATGTTCCAAATGCAATGAAATCTGGTACAGGAAATGTTTATACACGTTGTAATGCACTGGTATCTAATTTAGTTCAATTGTTTACATAACCTCAAGATGGCAGCTTTGCGAATTTTAAAATTAAGTTTATATTTCTTGTGTCGTAATCATGCGATCGAAGTGAAAGTTTGAATAATGAACCTACGCAATAATTTTCCTTTAATGGTACATGACTCTATGGCCTATATATTTAACAATCCAACATGGCGACCATCTGAAATATTTAGACGGCTCTGAATATCTACGAATCTATTATAGCAATCAAACTGATTTTTTTATGTTCATAGGGGCTATAAACTTAAGTTCACCTATATGACTTTAAATAACCTGGTGATCACAAATCCAACATGGCGGCGACGCGAATTATAAATATTCACATGGACGTTTCTCGCAATTTAACCATCCGAGTGCAGTGAAACTTGGTACAATAAATCCTTATACGAATGTTAATCCACTGGCATCTAATTTATTTCAATTGTTTCCATAACCACATGATGGCAGCTGTGCGAAATTTTAAAATCTCCTTGTTACTTCTTGTGTCCTTATCATGCGATTGAAGTTTGAATGCTACACGTACACAATAATCTTCATGTAACAGTACATAACACTAAGACCTACATATATAAAAACCAACTGGCGACCATCCGAAATATTTAGTCGGTTCTCAATATCGACGAATCTATTACGGCAATCAAACTGAAATTTTGTATGTAGATAGAGGCAATTCACATAATTAGGATATATGAAAATAGGCTCTATAGTTCTTCATGGAACTAATTGTTTAACTATTGTGATGTTGTATTAGTAGATGCTACCGGAGAACAAAACAAGAAACTTCAGAGAGCTTTAAATTCCTGCATTAGATTTATTTTCTCCTTAAAATTTTCCTCACACGTGTCACCTTTTTATGATCTACTTTCCTGGATAAAAGTAGAACAACAAAGAAACCTGCACATAAATGTACACTCATCTATCGACTTCTCAAGAAAGTACACCTCTCTATCTCTCTTATAATTTTCGTCTTCTTTCTTCCTTTCATGATCGTCACACGCGATCTGGATCTATAATAATTGCAATTCCTCTACATCATTCACCTGCCTTCAGTAACTCTTTCCTCGTGGCGGAAACTATAATTTGGAATAATTGTCCTCGTGACGTTAGAAATTGTACATCCCTAACAACTTTAAAACGTGCATGTAAAGATTTCTTCTTGAATTCGAAGGCCAACTAGAACAATTTGTGTATGAATGTGTGAGTGAATGATCATAGTAACATTTTGTTAAAAAGGTATGTAATTTGTATAGCTTAGTTAATATCACGCAGTCGCCAATTTAATTCTAGTATTGTTTTCCTAGTATTTAAGTTTGGTAGGTTAAGAATAACATATGTGAGTATTCATGTAAGTTGCACTGTGTGTGGGAGATGGCCTAGAGCCCTAAATTCGCCACAATAAAGGAACAAAGAAATAAATAAATAAAAAAGATACGAGCCTTACAGTGGTCGCATATGATGTGTAACATCTGACATGTTATCCTACTCGTATACTACACAGCTTGGACTTTCTTAAAATGTTAATTTACGCTCCGTTTTCATACTGGATTTGTATAGATTGAATTGGATATATGCTACTGACACACTTGTTTGAACAAACATAACATATTAAATTGTAAATTAAGAGGAGGAATGAAACCATAGTCTCTAGCCTATCTAAATAATGTTCAATATAATCAAATTTCCCAACTCCTGCTTGGTGCAAAGTTTTGTAATTAAAATTAGATAAATCGTAATTTCATGTTGATTCTGTTAAAATGACGTATTATATTATGATATATATCGTTTAAATCGATAATCCGGTAGCAAAATTATTTGCCGGGACTGGGGATCGAACCTGAGACCTCATGATTCACAGTCCAAGATATTATCCGCGCAGACATTAAAACCACAGACAATTGGAGTACAAGACAGGCACTCATTTTCACGTGCCGGTAATAATATGGAAGTATTTTTAATGCTCCTTTAATATTTTGCCTTTTTTTTTGTAATTTTCCTGCGTGAAATTAGTTATAGTCGCCTCCGTAGCGTAGCGGTCACCATGGTTAGCTGCCGCCCTGGAGGTCCTGGGTTCGATTCCCGGCTCTGCCACGAAATTTGAAAAGTGGTATGAGGACTGGAACGGGGTCAACTCAGCCTCGGGTGTTCCAAATGAGTAGAGGGGGTTCGATTCCCACCTCAGCCATCCTCGAAGTGGTTTTCCGTGGTTTCCCACTTCGTCTTCGGGCAAATGCCGGGATGGTACCTTCTTCAAGGCCACGGCCGCCTCCTTCCCTCTTCCTTGTCTATCCATCCTGACCATCCATTACCTTCCCTCATGAGGCCCCTGTTCGCTTTGCAGGTGAGGCCGCCTGGGCGAGGTGCCAATCACACCTCACCAGTTGTATCCACTCCGATTAGATGTTCCCAGCTCTAGGACACTGCCCATAGAGGCGGCAGTGGTGAGTTCCCTCGCTGAGTCAGTGGGTTCCACCACCCTGGAGGGTAAACGACTAAGAAGAAGAAGAAATTAGTTATGAATACGCCTACTTGACAGTAAAGAGAATTTCTCCAGTGGTCTATGAGAGGCTAGCGCAGTTCCCGTATAAAATCATCGATATATATTACATTGACCACTGCATTACAGCAATGTGCGTTCATATCTGAATAGTCATTGTGCAGAAACATATTACCGGCTTTGCCAACTAGTTACAATGATTCATATAGAAGCATTTCATCATTTAAATACTGATACGAAAACATGTGGTTTGTGTTTCAATGAGTTAACACTAGAGTTCGCATGAGCGTTTACCGTTCAGTATGAAAGGGTTGAGGAAAGTTAGTTGGCCAGAGGATGCCCATCACTTTTATCCAGAGATTGAAAAACAAACTCTTATTAAATCGTAATTGTTTTCTGCAAATATGATATAATGAATATTTTCACACCAAAGAACGACAACTTAGAGGTGATTTATTGTAGAAATATTTGTAATTGCGCCTTCAAACCTTGAAGAAATCCATATGTGGTTTACATTCTATAGCTGGCAGTGCGTCTTATCCACTTCCGTTTCCGATCCACTTCCGTCCGATCTACTTCCGCTCGATCCACTTCCGTCCCATTTTTCAAAATCACTCCCACAAAAATATCCAGCAACCGAGTGGAAAGATGTTACACATCAATAAATAAATAAATATATCAAATCATTAGTAGACAGACATTGATTGTTTACAGTTCCAGTATTTTACCAATATTTCTGCACAGTACTCGTATATCTCAGCTGGATACTGGTGTACAATTCCAGTTTCGGAATTTGTTTTAGTTTTTCACAGCAATTCCCGTGCCTTTAGCGGGCTGTTTTGCAGGACAGTAATCATTCGTTGGTGGCTTTGGGAGGTTTTGGTAGTGTTTTCAAGAAGATTTTTGTGTTGTGTATTTGGCTGTGTTGATGCTCGCTTGACTGAGTTGACGCAAACTCACTCTTGTGTCTGACTGTAATAGCGCTGGCCTTAGACCCTGCACGTGACGCCAATATTTCCGAGCACCTTGTGTGGTAACAATAGGCCCGTCCACACGTGACAACTCCACCACAGTGGCCTACTTTCAGATCTTATAAAATATGAAAGTGGATCTACACGGTCCAAATGTGTCTGTCTGTGTGTGTGTATATCTTCTCCCCACACTTTATCAATCCAAGCACGGAGAAATAGAATTGAGGTGGCTTTGGTGGCGTACTTGCTAGCATGCTGAGCTTCTATACCCGGCCGAAGTCGTCGGATTTTTTAAGAGCGTTAAACATCCCTCACTATGCCTTTCTTCGGAGGGGAAGTAAAGCCGGCGGGCCCATGTCATAGATTTATGGCATACAAAAAACCCTCCACTAACTACAATTGAGTCAAGCTAAATTTGTAGTTAAGATTTGATTAACGCTCTATTAAGTTCCTACATTCGTCAACAGGTGACAGGTGCGGTGGCATCTAGTAGCCAATTTCACAACTAGGTGTCGTTGATGGTAGCATTTGGTATCAAAAGTAGGAACTACTTGAAATTGATATTCTGCCGTCCTTACCTGAATTATGGATATCTCACACTAATACAGCCATCGAAATTAACACCGGTTATCAGACAGATTCTACACACAACGTACACGGGGCAGCATGACCACGTTGTCACAGCCCCTAAACTGAGGAACTAACCACCCGAAATAGAATTAAATCAAAACTTGAAAATCATAAATCATTTAACGCGAAATTTAATGAGAGAAGACCACCCTATGAATAATATCGGTGGCTTGTTGAGCACGGATTCTGCTAGTTGCCATTCAATGAATCAATTTCAGAATAAGTTCCCCACTTCCTCGGGCTAAATATATGAATTTCATAGAACCTAAAAATAGCTAAATGTGACCTAAATTGTCCTAAATCGCTGCTTACACTGAAAACGACGTATTTACCCGAATATAAGACACCATTATGGGCATATACGCACAACAATACAACGAGGAAAACGGTGACATATATTCTTGTGTGAGTAGTTTTTGATTGTGAACTATGTGCATTTAAATAAATAAATCTTGACCAGCTTCGGTGGCATAGTTGGTAGCATGCTGAGCTTCTATGCCAAGGTCGCAGGTTCAAACCCGGTCGAAGTCATCGGATAATTTAAGAGCGTTAAATATCCCTCAGTATGCCTACCTGCGGAGGGGAGCTAAAGCCGGCGGTCCCATGTCATAGATTTATGTCATGATAAAGAACCTTCTACTAATTACACTTTTGTGAAGCTAAATTATAGGTAATATTTGACTAACGCTCTTATGTTCCAACGTCCGTCGCCAGGAACCGACTGCCGTGGCATCTAGTAACCAAGTTCAGAATTAGTTGGTCGTTGACGGTGGCTTTTGGTAGCAAATGTTGGAACTATGAAATTGAATGTCTACAGTCCTTACTTTAATTAAAAGCAGATAACACACACTAATACAGCCATCACAATTAACACCGGTTACCACTCAGGGGCTCACATCTAGTGGGACGTGGGTTGGCGACCACGGGGCCCCAGCTGAGTCCGGCATTGCTTCCACTTACTTGTGACGGGCTCCTCTCTGTCTACTTTCCTGTCGACCTCCCTTGGTCAACTCTTGTTCTCTTCCGACCCCGACGGTATTAGGTTATCCGAGGCCTAGGGAGTCTTTCACTTTCCCGCCTTAATTGGCCCTTGTCTTATCTTTCCTGATACCCTCCTTCTGTGAGGGGTCAGCCTTCTTTTTCTTTTCCTTTTACCTCCTGCCTTGTGCTCAAGGCCCTTAAGGAGGCAGGGTGTATGTAGCCCCACCACTTCTGGTGCACCCTAGATAATGCTACACCCGCAGGGGCTCACGGCTGGTGAGTTCGGGTGTTGGCGACCCCGAGGGATTCCTGAGCTGGGTCCGTTTTCCCCTTTTGTCCCTAACCTTTGGGGCGGACCCTCTCCTCTTTCACTTTCCTATATGCCTTTCATGGCTCTCCTTCCTTCCAAGTCCCTCAATCCGCCTTCTCCGAGGGTTGAGGGCATTTCTTTTCCTTCTGTCCTTTTATTTGCCTTATTCGCCTTTAGTTTTCCATTTCTTCTTTTAGTATGTGGGTTAGTGGTTAGTTTTAGTTTTAAGTTCGCTTTTCATTTTCATCTTCACGATCACCCAAACCATCAGGGGCCGATAACCTAGATGTTAGGCCCCTTAAAACAACAATTATCATCATCATCATAACACCGGTTATCAGACAGACTCTACACACACCCAAAGTACACGGGGCTACATGGGCGCGTTGTTGCAGCCCCTTAATTGAGTAACTAACCAACTTACCAATCAAATTCTCGGCCCTGCCAAAACATTTAATTCTGGTCCGAGGGTTGGGACGGGGTGCACTCAGCAAAATTGAGAAGAGGTTGTATCGATTCCTATCATTCTCAGCCATCCTGGAAGTGGTTTCCCCGTTTCTACTCCAGCCATGGCTGCCTCCTGCCCATCCTAGCCCCTATTGCAAATACAATTTCTAATACAACACACGATGTCACAAGTCCCCTCAAATTAATAAGTAACATAAACCCGCTGTATTTGTTAGGGAATTTGTATATGCAGTAAAATCCCGTAATATATCGACTTTAAATTTGTCCTTATCTAATCTTTTGACAGGGATGAGCGCTGTGGTTGAACATCCCTGTCAATTAGGTGGATAATTTCCAAGCCCGTCACCCGAATGTAAGCCGATTAAAGAGCGCTCTCTATATCTGCTAACGAGCGGCTTGCTTATTTAATCTCCATTATAGCAATTAAGTGCTCATATTTAACTGAGCTTTTCATGTGCCCCGTGATGGACAGCGGCTGCTAGTCCTGCTCTTAGCTTGATAAATGGCTCCAAGTTATGACACAGTCAATAGGAGGGACGTCACAGCCGATGGACGTCAGAATGAATCCCTTATTATTATATATACTTATATTTAGGCTGGCATCTCAAGTAGTCAAGTAAACACGCGCCAATTCTGAGCTCCCCGGGTTTTAGTTTTAGGCGAAGTTAAACGTATCCAGTACAACTTATAAAAGTTACAAAAGTGCGGTAGGAAGTCGCCCACAACGCAAGAATACAAGAACCTATCAATGGTAAAGGTAAATAGAAAATATCAGTAATTAATAATACCTCCCAGCACAAGGGGATAGTGAGGTTATATTGCACAAAGATGGTCATAACACAAATCGCATACAGCAACAAAAAATCTAAGTGAATGTCCTACCGCAGAAGTCGCAGGTTACATATCAAAACCCTGTATGGACAAGAAGTACCACCGGCAAGAAACCAGTGACCTGCGCTAAATGCGGTAAAGCATTCTTCACGAATTGAAAGCCGTATGCAATAGCACAAATTTGTAAATGCCTTACAACAGATGATGCAGGAAAAACGCCATACACCAGAAGATACAAACAGTACAACAAATTAAGTATCCTACATGAGTACGTTACATGCTATGCCACAAATCATTCCTAGATAGCACAAATATACCGGTATCCAACAGTAGTTCTCTCATATATAAAACACGTGACAGAGCAAGAACACCTAACGAACATCAGAAGAGACAATATGCCACCGAAAAAGAAAAATCGGAAAAAACACAAGACCACTATGGAATTATCGGAAAGTTCCGGTGATGAAGAACAACAGCAGGGTTCGGAAATCAAGGAAATGTTCTCGGAGATCTTGACTGAACTCAGGAACCTAAAATACCATAGTGACGAATTTAGGCGTGAAACGAAACAAGAAATCATGTCTATCAAAGAAACCATAGAGAAGACAGACGAAAAATGGAAAGAGGTAAACAAGGCAGGAGTCAAGAATAACAAACATAGAGAACACGACGCAAGAAAAATTAAATTTGACACAAGAAAAATTAAATTTGATATCAGAAAGAATCAAAACCCTAGAGACATGGGAGGAACAAACGGAAAAAAGGATGAGAAAGAACAATATCGTAATTAAAGGAAAATAACTAACGATGGAGAATGATAATAAAAAGGAAGTAGATGCAAAAGCTACAGAGATCTTAGGGAAGATAAATGCAGATTTTGAAATAGAGAACATGACATACATAGGGAAAGATAAAAACAACAGAGGGATCTTGAGAGTCACCTTCAAGAACTTTACAGACAAGTTAAGAATAGTTCGAAACAAGGCGACGCTAAAAGGGCAAGACGTTTATATAGACGACGACCTTACTAAGAATGAGAGAGAGAGATTCAAGCAGCACTAAGAAGCATAGCCAGAGAACAGAGAAATAAAGGCAACAACGAAGTAAAAGTTGGATATCAGAAGATCCTTCTAAATGGCCACTGGACAAAATGGAATGACCTAAACACAAAAGTTCTAAACACAAAAAACTGAGCACCAACAACCAGGAGGTGATGTTCACTAAACAGACGGTACACAAGGAGTACAAGGAAGAACTAATAATCGCCACCTGGAATGTAAGGACTCTGAGAACGGAAGAAAGAGAAACGGAATTAAAGAATGCATTAGCTGACCTGAAATTCGATATACTAGGTCTTAGTGAGGTTAGAAAATATGGGCAGGAAGTAATTGAAACACTGGAAGGAGATATATTCAGCTACATAGGCGAAACGAAATGACAGAAAGGAGTGGGATTCATAATAAAGAAGAAACAAAAACATTGCATTAAAGAAGTTAAAGGGGTCTCTGAGAGGATAGCTGTACTATCCCTGAAATTATACAGACATAGCTTCACAATTATCCAAGTCTATGCTCCCACAGAAGCTAGTATGGAGGAAGAAATCGAACATTTGTATGACCTTCTACAAGACACATTAAACCACTACAAAGCCCATAGAACCGTTGTAATGGGGGACTTCAATAGTAAAATAGGCAATCAAGAAATTGAGGAAGAGGAGCCGATAGGACCCTACGGCTATGGATCCAGAAACGAACGAGGGGACAGGCTTATACAATTCGCACAGGGACAAGGACTACAAATCGTTAATACCTTTTTCAAGAAAAACCCAAGCAGTAGGTGGACATGGAGAGCACCAAATGGGAAAACAAGGAATGAAATTGACTTCACACTAGCAGACAGACTAGAGGGCATCAAAGATATCCAGGTGATCAATGGTCTGAAACTTGACACAGATCACAGAATGGTTCGAATGAAAATGCTTATTCCTAAGAAACAATGCCCATACGTTAAAACCCAAAGGTTCGACCCGGAAAGAACCAACCGAATCCAGTACACAGAGAAACTGAAGAAGAACCTGCAAGAGCTGGAAGAACAATAGGAGATGAGCACACAGAACCTATATGATAAACTGGAGAAGTTCATCACAAAAGCTGCTACAGAATCCTCTATTGGGGTGAAAAAGTCAGGAAAGGGAAATAAGCTGAAAGAAAGCACCAGACGACTGATTGACGAGAGGGAGAAATTAAAACGGGAAGCAGAAACCAACCATCAGAAAAAGACAGAATATGCGGAATTGAACAAACGCATAAAAAGAGAAATCCGAAAGGACATCCGAGATCACAACACCGAAATGGTCAAGAAGGCTATAGAAAGATCGACATCAGTAAGAAAGTTCAGGAAAGAAATATCAGATGGCAAACACTGGATATTAGGAGTGAAGGATGTAAAAGAAATAGACTAGCTTCAAGAGAAGAGATACTGCGACATGACACGGAATTCTACGAGAAACTATACTCCAGCACCCTCGAGAGGGAAAGTATGATTCAAAATTTGAATAATCCGAAGGGTCACCAGGAAGAGGAAATACCCCGCATCCTTCAAAGCGAGGTGAGTGCAGCAATAAAAGAAATAAACGAGATGTTCAGTAAATAACATATAGCCTACTTTCTCCTAAATGTATGAGTATAGTTATAACTCGTTGTTATTATCAAAGAGTATAATAGAACTATTCTTTGTTGAAGACCTTAGAAACGATTTACCTCTACCAAACGCCACAACCTAGATAAAAACTGCTACCATCATTGAAGAAAGAAAGATAAGAAGTATATCAAGAATGTTATGGATCTGGAGACATAATCGACCGGACTGGCGGCGTGGCTCAGCGGTAACGTTCTCGCTTGCTGGGCCCTAGGTTGCAGGTTCGTATCCTGGCGCAGTCAGCTGGCATTTGAGGGTGCACAAATGCGAGGGAGCCGTGTCAGTACATTTACTGGCACGTTAAAGATCCCCTTCGGGCCAAAATTCCGGCACCCCGGTGTCTCTAAAATCAGCAGTAGTTAAAAGGGATGTAAAACCAATAACATTATTATTATTATTATTATTATTACGACCTGCCGTGGGCAACATCCAACTTTGAGTTGAGGCATGTCTTTACACGTCTGGTTGTGCATGGCTTTCACAACCCTAATTGAATTAACAAATCTTTCCATGACCCTACAGATACGTGTGTATACAAACTATGTGGATATTTTCGATAATATAATCCTAACAGAGCGAGTGCATTCTAGCGGCCAGAAGAAGAAACTTTTCAATAAAATCTGGAAGTTACCTTTTTGGCAGCTAGATGTCTCGAGTAAATCTGCTGGCGAATTATGTTTTAATTAAATATATATTTTACACCATAATGTGCACAATATAACGCTTAATAACATTTTCAAGTAACGCAAAATAGGCTGTTACAAACCCTTTAAAATAAAAAGTTAAAATGTATCGTAGTATCATCTTGTCATTCTTCAAATTCGATGCGCATAGAATGATAATGGTATAGTAATCAATGGATCCCCACGTAGACTAGTCGTGACATCTATTGGTGAAATATCGAACAATATAATCCTAACAGAGCGAGTGCATTCTAGCGGCCAGAAGAAGAAACTTTTCAATAAAATCTGGAAGTTACCTTTTTGGCAGCTAGATGTCCCGAGTAAATCTGCTGGCGAATTATGTTTTAATTAAATATATATTTTACACCATAATGTGCACAATATAACGCTTAATTTTAAAACATCTGAGTCATTACAAAACAATAAACATATAACATTTCAAGCAAAAAACCTAGCTCTGATCGGGTTTGAACCATAGGCATTTGAGCGATAGGCTAACGCTCTACCACTGAGCTAATTGTGTCAACGAATATCGTTCTATTTAAAATGACTTACATAGAACTTGTTAGCAAATAATGATTTATACTAAACGATTTCATCACTGGAGTATATTATTTATATATAAAGCATTTTATAGAAAGTTTATTTATTTTTTATCAGTACGCTATATTGCATGCAATACTCAAATTATTGAAATATAAGTCCGGCACAAGATATCCGCTGCCATCTTGTCTTATTACTGAATCAGTTCAGCTTTTTAAAATCACGTCTGCACTATAGTATTACAAAATAAACTTTTAATTTCGAACGTGCCTCTTCCTTTAGAACAGTTAAAACGATTCTCGGCTCGATAATCGGAACTGGTGGGTCCCATGATATGGATTATAAAGTTTGCATAATTCGCACGGCCGCCATCCTGAAATGGTATGGCGGACGACTTTGTAATTTGGTCACAAGACGCATCCTATACGAAGGTATGTTGTTACCAAATTTGGTAGAGATCGGATGATTTGGTTAGTCGTTATTTGATTTTACGTTTTGAACGTTTGAGTGGCCGCCATTCAGTTTTAGTAAAGATGGCGGCGATATAAAACATGACACTGAGGTGTCCTTTGCTAGTGCTACCTTTGTACCAAATTTCGTTCAATTTGCATTCACCGTGTTCGAATTGATAGGGGGGGACAGACATTCAGAGTACACACACTCACACACACACAGACACACACACACACACACAGACTCACACACACACATACACACACACACACACACAGACTCACACACACACATACACACACACAGACAGACACACTTTTTTCGCCCTGTGTTGATCTCATAAGTCTACTTTCATTTCTTGCAAAAATCGAAAGTAGGCTAAAAATGAAAGATGCCCAGGTGACGATGGTATATTTAACGAATACCGAAAATGGGGAGGTGAGGAACTTGTAGCAATCATCACTCGACTCTTCAACACAATACTCGAATCTGAAGAAATACCATCGGAATGGAAACTAAGCACTATAATCCTGCTCCATAAAAAAGGAGCTGAAGACGACATCAACAACTATAGACCGATAAGTCTGCTGCCAAGTCTATACAAACTGTTCACAGAAATATTAACCAAGAGAATGTCAAAATCACTAGAGGAAAACCAACCTATAGAACAAGCAGGTTTCAGATCAGGGTTCAGCACGGTGGACCACCTCCAAACAGTAAACCAACTCATCGAAAAACTGCAAGAATTCAACCTTAAAGCCTATATTGCATTTATAGACTATAACAAAGCCTTTGACTCCGTGGAACACACATATGTTCTAGAGGCCCTAGAGAAGCAAAACATACAGAAAAGGTATATCAGACTTCTAGCAAAAATCTACGAGAGTTGCCAGGCAAAATTACGGACAGAAATGGAGGGAAAACACTTCGAGCAAGAGAGAGGAGTGAAACAAGGAGACCCCCTCTCACCAAAACTATTCACTTGCCTGCTAGAAAACCAATTCCGGAAAATGAAATGGAAAACAAGACAGGGCATCAACATAGATGGACAAAACCTGACACACCTACGGTTTGCAGACGACATCATACTTACGGCAATATCTGCATCAGACTTAGAACAAATGGTAACAAAATTAAACAAGGTCAGCAAAGAAGCTGGCCTAACCATGAACCCGAGTAAAACGAAACTGATGACAAATGCGACAGAAAACCCAGTAAACATTGACGGTGAAACATTAGAGTATGTCCAGGACTATACATACCTAGGTCAAAGTATTTCATTCCATAACAATACGGAGAAAGAAATCAAAAGAAGAATTGGGCAAGCATGGAAAAATTCTGGTCCTTGAAATTCATTTTAGGAGATAAATCTCAGAAACTAAGCCTGAAAACACAAGTTCTAGAGAAATGTGTATTCCCAGTAATGCTGTATGGATGTCAAACATGGTCACTAACTTCGCAGCAGAGAAAAACGCTCCAGATAGTCGAACGCAGGATGGAACGAAAAATCCTCAATATCACGCTGAAAGACAGAATACGGAACGAGGAGATACGCAGAAGAACCAGTATTAAAGACGTCATCAACACAGCGGACAGACTAAAATGGAAATGGGGAGGCCACGTAGCGAGGATGAAGCATAGAAGGTGGACGCACAGACTAACGATGTGGGACCCTAGAACCGGCAGGAGAAACGTAGGAAGACAGAGGACACGCTGGGCTGGCACATTCAAGAAATTTGCCGGACCACAATGGACAAGAAGAGCAAGAGACAGACAAGAGTGGAAGACCCTAGAGATGATCCTTTTCAAAACATAGTATATGCGAGGAAAGGAAAGGAGCAACTCAGTGCAACATAGTGAACCCTTAAATACAATAGCGATAATGTATTGAGGACATTCAAAACTGTACTAAAATAAAGTGAACGTGCTAGAAACATTAACAATTTTGCAAATATTAGATATAAGAACAAGAATACAGAACATAGACAATACTGTAACTAGGTTAGGAATAGGTATATCAATAGCTATAAGAACATTCAAGAACAGAGACTAACATGCCAGAAAAGTGCACCACTAGGTGCCTCACTACTCTTTAGGACTGCTCACCTAATGAGTGTAATGGAGCATAATCCCTGCCTAGACAGGAGGCCATTGCCCTTAGGGGATTAAAGGGCTGTATTTATTATTATTATTATTATTATTAGTTATATTTAGACGACTAGTTAAGGAGTTTACAGGTTTACAAGAGACAGGGGAGTTGTCAGTGAGGAAAGGAAGATCTTACAAGGAGGACTAGAAGATGGAAGTGGGACTTAGGATGAAGAGATTTTTGCAGAGATCGAACACAAAACATTATGTAAAAACTGTCTAACGTGGTCCATAGTTGGCCGTAACGAATAAATATATACTATTATTTATATATAAATACTTATATCAATAAGGTGAACTCCACTGGCTTGGTGTAAGTCATCGAAATTATAGCATTTGGGTGACTTAACGACAGAATTAAATGTCTTGGCAGAGCTGCGTATCGAACCAATGGCTTGCTGCGTGGAAGCAAAGCCATATATCCACTAAAAAGCGACGTGTAAATAATATAATAATTAAAGAACACTGAGGAACATTTTAGACAACAGATGGGTTGGCGGACACATACGAAGAGTCGTACAACCAAAAAGAAAACGTTGTTATTTTATGGACACATCTTCAGAAAGTCTGATGATCGACTGACAAAGAAAATCTTGAATTACATGAAACTAAAGAGAAAAGAAATTGGAATGTTTCGAAGAATGTGATAAAAATCTTACTGAAATCGGTATTCCCGAGGACAAAATTATGGACAGGAGTAAATTTAGCCAAATTGTACTTGTTAGTAATCCCTATATATATAAAATTTTACTTTTGTCCTTCTGTTTGTCTGTCTGTTCCTCCATGAGTAGTGTGTTTGTACGGGTTCTAGCGCCACCTCCACCTCGCCTACGTCACAAGATGGCGGCGGTGTGATATCTCTCGAACGCATGGTCGGATTTTGACGAATGAGGTGTCGTTGAACTCGGGCTGAAACCCCCTTTCCAATGGACAACTCATTTCCACCCCAAAATAAAACATACCCCTACTATGGGGTGAAATTGTAATTTTTAAGAAAATCTCGCTTTCCAAGTGCGACATGTGGGAGTTTGAATGGCAATATGAAATTAAACGTTGTTCCACACAGGAGACATGTGTACGGTGGGAAGCCACTATGAATTAACATGCTTGTTTTTTGTTTTTACGCATGCCCACTCATAGCTTTTTGTAAGAGGGTGGGCTTTTTAAACATGACGGCTGTAGTGTAACATAACCTAACCCAACCCACGAGGGGTGATCAAAAAGTATTCCAAGTGGCGCTTGTCGATTGGCAATTCAATAATCAAAGAGGGGCATGTCAGGCCTTGAGGTGATAGCCCCTTTTGATTGATCGCTGTTGATTTGTCCCTTAGGACTAGCCCCTGTTGACTAGCCCCCCCCCCTTTTGGACGAGTCCTTGTTGACGGGTCATTGTTGACGGGTCATTGTTGACAGGTCCTTGTGGACGGGTCCTTGTTGACGGGTCCCTGTTGACGGGTCATTGTTGACGGGTCATTGTTGATGGGTCCCTGTTGACGAGTCCCTGTGGACGGGTCCTTGTTGACGGGTCCCTGTTGACTGATCCCTTTGGACTGGTCCCTTTGGCCTGCTCCCTACTGTCTAGCCCATGAATTTATTTAAAATTATGTCAAAGGGCCTAACTACATTTTGCGTGTAAAGCAGTGTGTTGAACTGACGTTGTTCACTAATCCCCCACTACTATAATGTGATAACGATATGAAAGGAAAGTGACGAAATACATGTGAACACGTGTGAGAAGTCATTATTACCATCCTCCTTGTGAAACAAGTCACATCGTGTTTTGGTTCATACGTGAGAAAATGCAAGTTGATGTGTAATATGACCTAACACACAGGTGTTCACCTGTGCACGTGCACGATAAGATCTAACAAGTCACAACCTGTTTAACAGTGGTGGGAAGTGAAGGAGAGGAGAGGGGGAGAGTTGGTGTAAGAGAGAACACAGGTGAAGAGAGAAAGAAATATGTATTGCTCATAATACATGTGGAGCTGAGGACTGTACATAGGTCTGTAGGTTAAGTACAACATGAGTGAATAAATAAATACAAGGCACACAGGTTCACACAACATGTAATTTTAATCCAAGAATTAAAGGCTGAGTTAAATTCCAACCATTTTACATATAGTTTATTTCCTTTTTGTTTCAACACTTTTTCCACAAGGTAATGTTTAGGAAACGCTGTCTTTTGGAGTTCTTGAAGATAAAACCTGCCTTTTATGGGTTGATGGTTGAGGTCCTCGAGTAAATAGGTGACTGTTCAGGTTGACTTGACGAATTCGAAATAGTTCAGTCCCCCAATTTGGTGTGTAGCTCTTGTCGAAGACGGACTTGAATTTGCTCACACGAACATGGTCCCCGATGTTAAGGCGATGCCGTTTAGGGTCTGCTGTTTTTATGGGGTTAAACAGTTTATCCAGTTGTGGAATATTTTTGGTCACAAGTCGTGGCTTGGTCCCCATGGTTCTGTGTTTGGTGTCATTGTAACGTGACACTAGCTCAGGTAACAAGTCCAACCAGCGATAAGTGCCCTGAGCGGTAAACCCTTTCCACATATGGGTTTTCAATGTTCGGTTGAACCGCTCGACCACGCTGGCTTTGAGATTGCTGTACGTTGTGTAATGGTGAATATCCTTAGATTTGAAAAAACTTGAGAAATCCTTGTTGAAAAATTCTTTTCCCTGATCGGTTTGAAGCAGCTGAGGTTGACGTTTGGATTGTTGAATAATATGCTGAAAGGCCTTGGTGACAAGTGGACCAGACTTGCGACGCACAGGTTCAACAAACGCCATTTTGGAATAAACATCAATGACCGTCAACATATAGCGTACACCATCGTTAACGCTAGCATAGGGAATCTTTTCAACCAAGTCTGCTTGCCAAAGTTCAGCCACACCCAGTGAAATCACCTTGAGTCGCTGATAGTGACGTCTAGCTGGACGATGCAACTCGTCAGCAATACCCATTTTAATGGGTGAGGGCTTAAACAATAATTTTGGCATTTCGAATTTCTTCCCCAATTTCTTGAATTTCCCAATCGTGACCAGTATGGCCGGCTTGACGTGAAGTATGCAACAGCTGTTGTCGCTGGACGAGTTTATTGGGATTGTGCCAGTAGGTAACATCCACAAGGAGTTTTAATGGTTTAAATGTCACCCCTGAAGCGGACACTTTACGACGACCACTTTGACTAGTGGGGAACATTTTTGCAATGATGGTTTTATATTTTTGAGTTATATTGGCATTCACTTGTTGAGTGGGATCATACTGTCTTTTGTGGGCATGGGTGTCCAATAAAATGGATTTATATTTACCAAGGTCCTCTGGCGTATAATCTTGGGATGAGGGAGTCCGAGAGAATAGTAGCTTTAACAGTCCTGGTGTTAATTTATAGTTGATCTTTTTAATGACAGCTTTAGTACGACTAAATTTAATCGATGAATCACCAATTTTAAAACTATCATCCTCATAGTGAACGCCATATGTGGTATCTGTGTTTCCAATAAATAGATTGGTGAAATAGGGTTCCAGTGTTGATCCATAAGATTTTATTAAAATGTTTTTCAGTTGAGCTTTATGTTGAGGGGTGGCCAAGAGTTGTGAAAATGGAGACGATATGTAAGGGCAAGGTGTTTCGACCATGACCAAGCATTTCTTTTTTCTTAAAAACTCTGCAAGGGGTGATGCCTTTTTTTGAGGCGTAAACACTAGTTCCTCATCATCCTCAACTTCGCTAACACTAGTTAAATATTCCTGTTCCTCTTCCTCTTCCTCAGGGTCCTCATGGTGTGTCTGAGTGGCGTGTGAAACGGTGGGTAGCGTTTCAGATGGCTTGAAAGAGGGTTTCAACATAGCTTTTAGCGGAGGGGCTAAATGTTGTTGAATAAACAAAGCATGATCTGCACGTGATCGTTTCAATTGACGGAACTTTTGGTGAATAGTATTCTTTGCTCTAATAATATGCTTTTTCAATTGACTCTCTGCTAACGCCATGGTGTCGTAACAAGTGACATGAGAGGGAATGATACAGTGTCTTAAATAGCAATAAAATGATCAAACCCTAAGCGATACCGCCCTTGGTTGAGTTGACTTTGTTTGTCAATCACTAAACAGGCATGACGTTGAGTGTTCCAGCACTTGCCACACAATTCTGTAAACATTTGAAAGGTCATATCCAGATTCACATGTTCATTATAAATGTGACGACTGTTCCTCTCGTCCTGGCGAAATAAAACAATGACATTGGCATTGTCACGAATCAACTGTTTGGACATTTTAGAATACGTTTGTCCAAGATAGAAGCAATCGATATATTTGTGTCGACCCATGCTTAAATAGCTTTGAATGATGCCTTGTCGTTCAGAGGATACATCATCGAAAATCATGAGTGAATCAGGCTTTACCTCATCCGGTGAAATAACATTTTCTTGCGTGGTAAATGTAAAATACCCCATATTCTCAATTTGTAATCCAGACATGACTTGATCCAGAAACACGTAGAGGGGTTGGTAGAGAGATTTTGCGAAAATATAAATATTTTGAAAACACAGACCATTGGGCGGTGTAATAAGTGTCAGCAAAAGATTGGTCTTTCCACAGCCGGAAGGTCCCACAATGATGCAGCGAATGGAAGATGGAAACAGTGAACCACGGCGTTGTTCGCTTGATGTGGGACAGAGATGGGAAACCATGTCCCCCACGGGGAATGACTCTTGCTGCTTAATTATCTTCATTTCAACTAAGCTTAGAGAGGCTAGCAGGCTGTCTATATACATCGCATCGAGCCTTGTCATAGAAACAGTAGACTCGTACTACAGGTTGACGATGGATGTCTTTTGACGTGCGTTGATGGTCAAAGCTAGGTCTGTTCCCATACATGATCCTAAACATGAAACAGATCCTGCTAATAAACACTATGTGGATAGGTCAGTAGTGCCACGCTCAAAACAAGGAGATAATGACTTTAAAGGAAAGCGGTTTACCCATGTAAAACATTCGCAAGTGTCTACAGACGTTACTACAAAAAATTATGTGGATAACAAGGTGTATGAGTTTTATGATAAAGTGCCTCAGCTTACGGTGGATGGCTATAGCGCTAATCATCACCGCATTATTCACGTGGAAGACCCACAAGAAGATGATGACGTCTGTACCAAGCGATACGTGACCTATGAAATGAAAAGGCTTTATAAATTTATCCCATCTGTATTTTTAGTGTATATGACAAATGTAAAACCTGTGAATGAGAGAAACCATATACCGCTAGTTCATGACCAGCACTTGACCTATGTGCTTGCTTCGGGGTTAAGCCACTATCGATTAAACTATGATGGAACCATTCACATCAAATATGCCATACCAGATGAGAACCATTTACAAATAGAGATAAATGGTCATAGGATGTTGATCCATAACCATGAAATGGTCAATGCAGGAGACGAATTATCCTTTCATCTCATGTTGACATGGGATGAAAAGCAAGCTGGAAAAACCATAAACGATTTCCCACTTTATGTAGAATTGGAATATACAGCCATGAAATAACAATCTGACGTTAGTTGTGACTTAAACTTTCTATTGAACGGTTGTTGGTCATCATCATCATGGTGAAACAAAGATATGTGGTGAGAAAGACTAAAAATATGACCCTGTCCTTGGCAAATAAAAAATAATGTGTTAACCATAAGGAAGGCTCTTCGAGCAGCACAGAGGCATGTTATTCCAAAACGTCAGCGACAGGGCTCCAAACAAGGGCGAGTGATTCCCGTCCCCAAACGAGCGGGATTTTTACCTGCATTATTCGCTGGTCTGGCTGCTCTAGGTTCACTTTTAGGTGGCGCCAGTGCAGTGGCAAAAACTATTAATGCCCCGCAGCAGGGCAAGCAACAACTCAAAGAAAGTCAGCGACACAATGAAACGATGGAAGCCATTGCTATGGGGGCTAGAAATGTCAATTTTAAGCCAGCCTTTTATCAACAAGGATTTGGAATTTCACCTTTTCGAAATAAAATAAAACATCTTTAACCTCAGCCATAGTAAGACATGCCCTGACGCATCAACAAGTGGAAAGCTATGCTAAACAACTGGAGCTTTCTCATTTTCGAGGTGTGTTTATGCGAAACCAATTACCCTCACGACCCTGGAAACATGAATGTGCTGTTGTCTATTTGGATGATCACCGAGGACCTGGAACACATTATGTAGCTTATGTCAAAGAGGGATCCACTGTATGGTACTTAGACAGTTTTGGGAATTTGCCCCCAGCCATGGAACTAGTGGCCTATTTTGGAAACAGGATCAAGATATATTATAATGCGAAACGTGAGCAAACGTTTAACAGCCAACAGTGTGGACGTTTGTGTTTTTAGCCTACTTTCGATTTTTGCAAAAAATGAAAGTAGACTTATGAGATCAACACAGGGCGAAAAAAGTGTGTCTGTCTGTGTGTGTGTATGTGTGTGTGTGAGTCTGTGTGTGTGTGTGTCTGTGTGTGTGTGTGTGTGTGAGTGTGTGTACTCTGGATGTCTGTCCCCCCCTATCAATTCGAACACGGTGAATGCGAATTGAACGAAATTTGGTACAAAGGTAGCACTAGCAAAGGACACCTCAGTGTCATGTTTTATATCGCCGCCATCTTGACGGAAACGTAATGGCGGCCACACAAATGTTCAAAGCTTAAATCAAATTACGATTAACCTAATCATCCGATCTCTACCAAATTTTGCAACAACATACCTTTATAGAGGAAGTATCCTTTGACCAAATAACTAGGTCATTAGCCTAATAGTTTGCGGATGGCGGCCATCTTTGTGTGAAAATCAATTCCCCCTATTAATTCAAACACGGTGAAACCAAATGGAACGAAATTTGGTACAGAGGTAGCACTAGCAAAGGGCACCTCAGTGTCATGTTTTATATCGCCGCCATCTTGACAGAAACGTAATGGCGGCCACACGAATGTTCAAAGCTTAAATCAAATTACGATTAACCTAATCATCCGATCTCTACCAAATTTTGCAACTACATACCTTTATGGAGGGAGCATCCATTGACCAATCTAATAGGTTATTAGCCTAATAGTTTGCGGGTGGCGGCCATCTTTATGTCAAAATTGATTCCCCCTATTAATTCGAACACGGTGGAACCGAATGGAACGAAATTTGGTACAGAGGTAGCACTAGCAAAGGGCACCTCAGTGTCATGTTTTATATCGCCACCATCTTGACTGAAACGTAATGGCGGCCACACGAATGTCAAAGCTTAAATCAAATTACGATTAACCTAATCATCAGATCTCTACCAAATTTTGCAAATACATACCTTTATGGAGGGAGCATCCTTTGACCAATCTAATAGGTCATTTGCCTAATAGTTTGCGGATGGCGGCCATCTTTGTGTCAAAATCGATTCTCCCCATTAATTCAAACACGGTGAAACCGAATGGAACGAAATTTGGTACAGAGATAGCACTAGCAAAGGGCATCTCAGTGTCATGATTTATATCGCCGCCATATTGACAGAAACGTAATGGCGGCCACACAAATGTTCAAAGCTTAAATCAAATTACGATTAGCCTAATCATCCGATCTCTAGCAAATTTAGCAACAAAATACCTTTATGGAGGGAGCATCCTTTGACCAAACTAATAGGTCATCAGCCTAATATTTTGCGGATGGCGGCCATCTTTGTGTGAAAATCGATTCCCCTTATCAATTCGAACACGGTGAAACCGAATGGAACGAAATTTGGTACAGAGGTAGCACTAGCAAAGGGCACCTCAGTGTCATGTTTTATATCACCGCTATCTTGACGGAAACGTAATCGCGGCCACCCAAATGTTAAAAGCTAAAATGTAATTACGACCAACCTAATAATCTAGTCTCTACCAAATTTTGCAACACCATATCTTTATGTGTGAAACATATTCAGACCAAACTGCAAGAACATCAGCCCAATAGTTTGCAGATGGTGGCCAAGTATGTGTGCAAATCGATTCCCCCTATCAATTCAAACACGGTGAAACGGAATTGAACGAAATTTGGTACAGAGGTAGCACTAGCAAAGGGCACCTCATATTCATGTTTAATATCCCTATAGCACGTTGTATTTCAACAAGCTACTACAACCAACATTCAATCATACTCCTTGAAAAGGACAAAGAGTTATAACACTACCCATGCATTTAGGAGAAAGTAGGCTATATGTTCTTTACTGAACATCTTGTTTTTATATAAGACGCAGCATAAGCAAAAACGTCAACAGTATGTCGGTGGAAAGTAAGACGTTAATACTGCATGGACCTGAAGTGAGCCTAGACTTTTACCCACCTATCGAATTGAGTGAAAGACCTTATGGTTTAGGACTTGTTTCACCTGAAACGTTCAATCAAATATACAACATACGTGAAAATGTGAACAACAAGTTTTACTATGACGATTCTGTGCTCACCCTGAACTCTGGTGGATACACGATAGATGTCATTTATGAACACATTTATGTGGTGTTGATCAATGAATATGGTTTAAAGTCATTTCTCGATGGAACGCGCAAGTTTAACTTGTAGGAAATACCAATACTCATCGCTGCAGTATTTTTTCTACATTCAAAATTGACTTTAAAACACACCCCGATTCCATTGGCCCGTTACAAGGATTTAAACCACGCGTGTTGGAGCCCAACAAAAAACATGAATCAGACCATGAAGTGAAATTCATTGAGGACCATCATGTGTCGGTGATGTGTAATATTATTAGCCAAGTGTACTCCAATCAAGAACCATCGCATTCGCTTTATGACTTTATTGTAACATCGCCCAATGGCTATATTATTCGTGAAAATCCTCCAGTGGTGCTTTTTCATTCTGTGGCTGTTGATGGTATTAGCAATATAACATTAAAACTGATCAATAGAGATCAAAAACTCATTGATCTAGATTCTACCACACCAGTGACTTACAAGTAGGTGCTAAAACCACTATGAGGTTTGTATATAAAGCAACAGCACCGTCTAGGAATGGTGTTAGTTGTTTACCACGTGAATACGCGTTAATATCTCAGAACAAGCAGATTTTACAGCATTTGGGTTACCACGTCAACCCCCGTGATGAATTCTATCCTAGAGGTAGCGAACCACATCGAGGAGCAGCCAGGAGTGGTAAGAATTGATCTCCATTCTTATCAAGCTCAAACACCTGGACTCAATAACAATGATGAAATTCAATTTGTTATCAACAACCGAGATATTTACATCTTACCGCATGAAAGTGTTATTCAGATTGAAGGTCGGCTCACCAAAGCCGATGGTTCTACACCCACCACATCCAAGTTAGCCAACCATGCTTTTGCCTTTCTGTTTTCTGAAGTGCGTTACGTGATTAACGATATCGTGGTGGATAGCACTCGAAATGTGGGTATTTCCAGTGTCATGAAACTATATCCCTCTTATAGTGAGGAAGAAGCTAAAACGCTTTGCATGGCAGGTTGGTGCCCTGACTCGATCAATGACTGGATGGTACACACCGATGGCACCTTTACTGGATATTTACCTCTTAAACTGATTTTAGGCTTTGCTGAAGATCACCAGCGCATTGTGGTGAATGCAAGTGCTTTATCTGGTGAGAGACAGGAGTGATAATAATGCACTCAAGGGAGCCGACAATGCCCCCATTGATTCAAAAATTCAACTACAACGCTTGCTATGGAAAGTGCCTCATGTGACCCTTAACGATAGCAAAAAACTGGACATACTCAAAATGGTAAGGGGAGATATACCTCTACCCATGGAATTTAGAAGCTGGGCACTCCATGAATACCCGCTATTGCCCACCACCAACACACACAGTTGGTCTATAAAAACAGCCCGCTATACAGAGAGACCTCTCTACATAATCGTGGGTTTTCAAACAAATCGCAAGTATCAACAAACCAAAAATGCCACGCAATTTGGTCACCTGCAATTGAGAAATGCACGTCTTTTCCTCAACGGTGCTGTGTTTCCCTATGAAGGACTGGATTTAGATTTTTCAAAAAATAAGTTTGGCCCCCTGTACGACATGTTTTCTAAATTTAGATGGTCGTATTATCAAAAAGAGAATTGTCCTATGTTTTCACCCCAAGCTTTTAGGACAAGGGCGCCACTGATTGTCTTTGACTGTTCCTACTTGGAAGAGTCTGTCAAGCCATCCAATATTGATATTCGATTAGATTTTGAAACGCATGACAATGTTCCAGCCAATACGACGGCCTACTGATTGATCATTCATCACAAACAAATCAACTGTCACTGTCCAACCAGGTGACAGGTGTATAAATAGCAGGTCAACCTACGTCAATCCGCTCAGTCATGTCTTGCTTTCAAGCCTCAAGAGAAGTTACATCCATGAATTTAAAATCTGAGGAACAACGTTTCAAGACCTTTGCGACGTGGCCGGTGCCTTTTATAAACCCTCAAGCCTTAGCGGCCGCTGGATTCTACTATATAAAAACAAGAGATGAAGTGAAATGTGTGTTTTGTCCCATCATCTTAGACCAATGGCAAGAGAGCGATGAACCCATGTAGGAACATCAGCGCTGGACACCTGCCTGCCCCTACCTGTGCAGAATGGAGGTGGGTAATATACCCTGTCATTCAATTTACCCCTCCCACGTGCCTCTAAGTGATGAAAAAAGTTATGATACATGTGGGCTTTATGGTGTCAACAGTGCTTCAGTGAGTAGCTCACAGTCAAAAACACCCAGTTTAGAGACATTGGGATATCATTGGTGTTATGGACACTATAAACACAAAATACTTTTTTGTTGTATGAGTTGGTACCGCCTCTATCCTAGAATGAAACAAGATGTTCAGTAAAGAACATATAGCCTACTTTCTCCTAAATGCATGGGTATTGTTATAACTCTTTGCCCTTTTCAAGGAGTATGATTGAATGTTGGTTGTAGTAGCTTGTTGAAATACAACGTGCTATAGGGATATTAAACATGAATATGAGGTGCCCTTTGCTAGTGCTACCTCTGTACCAAATTTCGTTCAATTCGGTTTCACCGTGTTTGAATTGATAGGGGGAATCCATTTGCACACATACTTGGCCACCATCTGCAAACTATTGGGCTGATGTTCTTGCAGTTTGGTCAGAATATGTTTCCCACATAAAGTTATGGTGTTGCAAAATTTGGTGGAGACTAGATTATTAGGTAGGTCGTAATTACATTTTAGCTTTTAACATTTGGGTGGCCGCGATTACGTTTCCGTCAAGATAGCGGTGATATAAAACATGACACTGAGGTGCCCTTTGCTTGTGCTACCTCTGTACCAAATTTCGTTCATTCGGTTCCACCGTGTTCGAATTAATAGGGGGAATCAATTTTTACATAAAGATGGCCGCCATCCGCAAACTATTAGGCTAATGACCTATTAGATTGGTCAAAGGATGCTCCCTCCATAAAGGTATGTTGTTGCAAAGTTTGGTAGAGATTGGAAGGTTATGTTAGTCGTAATTTGATTTAAGCTTTAAACATTTGTTTGGCCGCCGTTACGTTTCTGTCAATATGGCGGCGATATTAATCATGACACTGAGATGCCCTTTGCTAGTGCTATCTCTGTACCAAATTTCGTTCCATTCGGTTTCACCGTGTTTGAATTAATAGGGGGAATCGATTCTGACACAAAGATGGCCGCCATCCGCAAACTATTAGGCGAATGACCTATTAGATTGGTCAAAGGATGCTCCCTCCATAAAGGTATGTAGTTGCAAAATTTGGTAGAGATCGGACGATTAGGTTAATCGTAATTTGATTTAAGCTTTGAACATTCGTGTGGCCGCCATTACGTTTCAGTCAAGATGGCGGCGATATAAAACATGACACTGAGGTGCCCTTTGCCAGTGCTACCTCTGTACCAAATTTCGTTCCATTCGGTTCCACCGTGTTCGAATTAATAGGGGGAATCGATTCTGACACAAAGATGGCCGCCATCCGCAAACTGTTAGGCGAATGACCTATTAGATTGGTCAAAGGATGCTACCTCCATAAAGGTATGTTGTTGCAAAGTTTGGTAGAGATCGGATGATTATGTTAGTCGTAATTTAACGTAAGCTTTGAACATTCGTGTGGCCGCCATTACGTTTCTGTCAATATGGCGGCGATATAAAACATGACACCGAGGTGCCTTTTGTTAGTACTACCTCTGTACCAAATTTCGTTCCATTCGGTTCCGCCGTGTTTGAATTAATAGGGGGAATCAATTTTGACATAAAGGTGGCCGCCTTCCGCAAACTATTAGGCGAATGACCTATTAGATTGGTCAAAGGATGCTACCTCCATAAAGGTATGTAGTTGCAAAATTTGGAAGAGATCGGATGATTAGGTTAATCGTAATTTGATTTAAGCTTTGAACATTCGTGTGGCCGCCATTACGTTTCAGTCAAGATGGCGGCGATATAAAACATGACCCTGAGGTGCCCTTTGCTAGTGCTACCTCTGTACCAAATTTCGTTCCATTCGGTAGCACCGTTTCGAATTAATAGGGGGAATCGATTTTCACACAAAGATGGCCGCCATCCGCAAACTATTACGCTGATGACCTATTAGTTTGGTCAAAGGATGCTCCTCCCACAAAGGTATGTTGTTGCAAAATTTGGTAGAGATCGGATGATTAGGTTAGTCGTAATTCGATTTAAGCATTGAACATTTGTGTGGCCGCCATTACGTTTCCGCCAAGATGGCGGCTATATAAAACATGACACTGAGGTGCCTTTTTTTAGTACTACCTCTGTACCAAATTTCGTTCCATTCGGTTTCACCGTGTTTGAATTAATAGGGGGAATTGATTTTCACACAAAGATGGCCGCCATCCGCAAACTATTAGGCTAATGACCTATTCATTTGGCCAAAGGATGCTCCTCCCATAAAGGTATGTTGTTGCAAAATTTGGTAGAGATCAGATGATTAGGTTAGTCGTAATTTGATTTAAGCTTTGAACATTTGTGTGGCCGCCATTACGTTTCCGTCAAGATGGCGGCGATATAAAACATGACACTGAGGTGCCTTTTGTTAGTACTACCTCTGTACCAAATTTCGTTCCATTCGGTTGCACCGTGTTCGAATTAATAGGGGGAATCGATTTTCACACAAAGATGGCCGCCATCCGCAAACTATTAGGCTGATGACCTATTGGTTTGGTCAAAGGATGCTGCTCCCATAAAGGTATGTTGTTGCAAAATTTGGTAGAGATCGGATGATTAGGTTAGTCGTAATTTGATTTAAGCTTTGAACATTTGTGTGGCCGCCATTACGTTTCCGTCAAGATGGCGGCGATATAAAACATGACACTGAGGTGTCCTTTGCTAGTGCTACCTTTGTACCAAATTTCGTTCAATTCGCATTCACCGTGTTCGAATTGTTAGGGGGGGACAGACATTCAGAGTACACACACTCACACACACACAGACACACACACACACACACAGACTCACACACACACATACACACACACACACAGACTCACACACACACATACACACACACAGACAGACACACTTTTTTCGCCCTGTGTTGATCTCATAAGTCTACTTTCATTTTTTGCAAAAATCGAAAGTAGGCTAAAAAGAATGTAAAACTTGTTATGCTAATAAAATAATGTATTAAAAAATTGGTTGTTGTTATACTATTATTTCTTATCCCCCCCTGTCATATCCTAACCTCCATAGTGACTACTCAATGTTTTTATTTTCTTTTACTAGAATGGAATGTCAGTAAATGACATGGCTACACCTTACTGAACAATCGTCAGTCTGTGGTCAGTTGGACTTCATCCAGACAAGAGTGAACATGTTGCGTACACTAATCGTCGACTGTCATGGGTTTAAAATTGGAGATAACAAATTTATATTTAAAGAAGTGGCCATTATCGATTGTTCCACTTTTTGGATATCGCAAGCTACCCATTTGGTGTTTAAACCACCTTATGCGTTTGATTTGTTGTGTGATAAAGATAAAGACCGTAAACAAACCCAGTGGATTGAAACTCATATGCAACTAGACTGGAATCAAGGAACCATTTCATATAAGCACCTGGACATGGTCATGAAAGCCCACTTGTCTTATGCCCATGTAGTATTTGTGAAAGGTAGTGAAAAACGTCAATGGCCACAACCATTTTTGACGTCTTACTGTCAATGTATCGATTTAATGGACATGAGCTGTCCCTCGCTGCAAACACTCATGGACCGCTGCCCCTGTGACAACATTACCCATAAAGCCATGGCACAGGTGTGGCAATTGTTTCATTGGCTAACCATCAATGCCTGCTTGGAGTTGTTAAATAAAATTAAAACTCTACGTTTACCTGTGTATGACATCAGTGAGATTTCTACAAGCGACGTGTAAACATCTACATTATACCATGGAGAAAGGAGATGCTGCCGATAAAGCGATTAGAAAGTTCTTTGTGTGTCAAAAGGAAGTAGACAGTTTTACCAAAGAAGAATTATTGGCTCTCAAAAATCGTTCATTTATTATGTGGCAGCAAATGCAGTGAAAGAAATCTGGCAACATGTACCAAAATCATGGACTCAAGACCCTGTGTTAAGTAAATTGCAACCATGTACGGATTATGATCACCATAAGCAAGTGGCTATGGCAAAAATACCATCTATGCGACAGTGCGCCACTTGCCAGCTGGTCAAACTGTATCACGGTCATAAAAGTCCATGTAAAGACTTTGTTTCTTCATTCCACGGGTGTGATGGAGAAAAAAAAGTAGCAACAACAAACATCATCCACAGAGGAGGAGGAAGATCAAACCTTTTCTCCTCCTATGGAAAAGGATATGCCAGACCTGTACTGGCAATGGCGTCATTGACAAAGTAATTCAATACTTGACTTTCGAAATCTACCTACCTGGTTATTATTTGTGTGGTCCTGGAACTTGTCTTGAAGAACCTTTGCAGCGTGGTAATATACCTATTAATCCTTTTGGATCGAGCATGCACCTTTTTATCGCAATAGGCATTCGGCATTAAGACGTGTAGCGGATAAAGTATCGTTGAAAAGCTAAACAACGTTTGACATCCTGTGATGTCTCAGTGGGGGAGAGGTTGGCAGCCCTCATTGTGATTAGTGCTATAAAAGGAAAGTTAATGATGAGTGGACATGAACATTGAAAAGGATTGAGGAATTGGTATTTCTTTGTATTCTATTTTGTAAAGCCATATTTGTTGTGAAATAAAAACAAGGTTTACAGGATCACAATGTCTTTTAATTTTAAAATGGTGATAGCCATTTCTTCATTTTCATTTTTTCAAACATGAATATTTATAATTTTCACTTCTCATTTTTAGCCTACTTTCGATTTTTGCAAAAAATGAAAGTAGACTTATGAGATCAACACAGGGCGAAAAAAGTGTGTCTGTCTGTGTGTGTGTGTATGTGTGTGTGTGAGTCTGTGTGTGTGTGTGTGTGTGTGTATGTGTGTGTGTGAGTCTGTGTGTGTGTGTGTGTGTGTGTCTGTGTGTGTGTGAGTGTGTGTACTCTGAATGTCTGTCCCCCCCTATCAATTCGAACACGGTGAATGCGAATTGAACGAAATTTGGTACAAAGGTAGCACTAGCAAAGGACACCTCAGTGTCATGTTTTATATCGCCGCCATCTTGACGGAAACGTAATGGCGGCCACACAAATGTTCAAAGCGTAAATCAAATTACGACTAACCTAATCATCCGATCTCTACCAAATTTTGCGACAACATACCTTTATGGGGGGAGCATCCTTTGACCAAACCAATAGGTCATCAGCGTAATAGTTTGCGGATGGCGGCCATCTTTGTGTGAAAATCGATTCCCCCTATTAATTCAAACAAGGTGCAACCGAATGGAACGAAATTTGATACAGAGGTAGTACTAACAAAAGGCACCTCAGTGTCATGTTTTATATCGCCGCCATCTTGACGGAAACGTAATGGCGGCCACACAAATGTTCAAAGCATAAATCAAATTAAGATTAACCTAATCATCCGATCTCTACCAAATTTTGCAACAACATACCCTTATAGAGGAAGCATCATTTGACCAGATGAGTAGGTCATTAACCTAATAGTTTGTGGATGGCGGCCATCTTTGTGTGAAAATCAATTCCCCCTATTAATTCAAACACGGTGAAACCGAATGGAACGAAATTTGGTACAGAGGTAGCACTAGCAAAGGGCATCTCAGTGTCATGTTTTATATCGCCGCCATATTGACAGAAACGTAATGGCGGCCACACAAATGTTCAAAGTTTAAGTTAAATTACGACTAACATAACCATCCGATCTCTACCAAACTTTGCAACAACATACCTTTATGGAGGGAGCATCCTTTGACCAATCTAATAGGTTATTAGCCTAATAGTTTGCGGATGGCGGCCATCTTTATGTCAAAATTGATTCCCCCTATTAATTCGAACACGGTGGAACCGAATGGAACGAAATTTGGTACAGAGGTAGCACTAGCAAAGGGCACCTCAGTGTCATGTTTTATATCGCCGCCATCTTGACTGAAATGTAATGGCGGCCACACGAATGTTCAGAGCTTAAATCAAATTACGATTAACCTAATCATCCGATCTCTACCAAATTTTGTAACTACATACCTTTATGGAGGGAGCATCCTTTGACCAATCTAATTGGTCATTCGCCTAATAGTTTGCGGATGGCGGCCATCTTTGTGTCAGAATCGATTCCCCCTATTAATTCAAACACGGTGAAACCGAATGGAACGAAATGTGGTACAGGGATAGCACTAGCAAAGGGCATCTCAGTCTCATGATTAATATCGCCGCCATATTGACAGAAACGTAATGGCGGCCACACAAATGTTTAAAGCTTAAATCAAATTACGACTAACATAACCATCCGATCTCTACTAAATTTTGCAACAACATACCTTTATGGAGGGAGCATCCTTTGACTAATCTAATAGGTCATTAGCCTAATAGTTTGCGGATGGCGGCCATCTTTATGTCAAAATTGATTCCCCCTATTAATTCGAACACGGTGGAACCGAATGAACGAAATTTGGTACAGAGGTAGCATTAGCAAAGGGCACCTCAGTGTCATGTTTTATATCACCGCTATCTTGACGGAAACGTAATCGCGGCCACCCAAATGTTAAAAGCTAAGATGTAATTACGACCAACCTAATAATCTAGTCTCTACCAAATTTTGCAACACCATATCTTTATGTGGGAAACATATTCTGACCAAATTGCAAGAACATCAGCCCAATAGTTTGCAGATGGTGGCCAAGTATGTGTGCAAATCGATTCCCCCTATCAATTCAAACACGGTGAAACCGAATTGAACGAAATTTGGTACAGAGGAAGCACTAGCAAAGGGCACCTCATATTCATGTTTAATATCCCTATAGCACGTTGTATTTCAACAAGCTACTACAACCAACATTCAATCATACTCCTTGAAAAGGACAAAGAGTTATAACAATACCCATGCGTTTTGGAGAAAGTAGGCTATATGTTCTTTACTGAACATCTTGTTTTACATTCTCCTTGTTTAGTTTACATTCTGTACATTTTTGATGTTGTGAAATAAAAACAAAGTTTACCAGATCACAATGTCTTTTAATTTTAAAATGGTGATAGCCATTTCACTTTTTCACACATGGATATTTACAATTTCCACTTTACATTTTTTTCCACTTGTTTAGGTCACACACATTCTGTACATTTTTCAAAATCTTTTTCGTAATATACAAAAGCAAACATTTTACACTAATATGTATTACTTATCTTATTTTTACTAAACTACAATAGCCTAACATTATACATTCTACTTACAGTTTTTACAAAAACAAAAATTACAATATAAAACACACTACAAATATTACAATATAGTGATCATTAGATTTAAGGAAAGTAATAGTTGTCAATGCGACTGTTTCCCCAAGCGAGAGTATCAAATGTGTTGGGTATAATGAATCGTTTGTTGTCTTCATTACTTAAAGCAACTTTGTTTAGCAAATTGGTATGTAGCTGATGACTTTACTTCTAAATACACGCATTTCCTTATATAATACAGGTGGGTTACTAACTATACAGTTCTTATAATCACTTATATCTAACTCTTTACTAACAACATTCTTTTCCACTCCTTTTAATTTTTTAGCCTATTTTCAATTTTGAAAAAATAGGCTTATGAGATCACCTTTTGTCCGTGTGTGTGTGTATGTGTGTGTGTGAGGTGTGTGTGTGTGTGTGTCCCCTAATAAAATCTAAACGGCTGGAGCGATTTCAATGAAACTCGGTAAGTTCATAGCACTATTCCCGGCAACCTCGACCGTGCTCTTCAAATTTTGTTACTACTCACCAATCGAACATGGCGGCTGTGCGAAATATTTTACTAGCATTCAATATCCCCGAAACTATTACCGATATCGCCCTGAAATTGTGTACAGTGATAAAGGGCACTACTAGAAGTTCACCTATGAGACTTTCAAAAACCTGGTGACTACAAAACCAACATGGCGGCCATGCGGAGTCACGACTTTTAAATAGACTTTTCTCGCGATTTAACTATCCAAACGTAATGAAACTTGGTACAGCAAATATTTATACAAATTGTAATGCATTGGAGTCTAATTTAGTTCAATTGTTTACATAACCTCAAAAAGGCGGCTGTGCGAAATATTTCACTGACATTCTATATCTCCGAAATTGTTACAGATATCACCCTGCAATTTTGTACGGTGATAAAGGGTACTGATACAAGTTTACCTAAGTATATTTCATAAACCTGTAAAGTACAAAACGAACATGGCGGCCAAGCGAATTTGAAATATTTTAATAGACTTTTCTCGTGATTTAACTCTCTGAGCGCAGTGAAATGTGGTACAGTAAATGATTTTGCAGATTGTAATGCACTGCCATCTTATTTAATTGAATTGTTTACATAACCTCAAGATGGCGGCTGTGCGAAATTTTAAAATTAAGTTTTTATTTCTTGTGTCGTAATCATGCGATCGAAGTGAAAGTTTGAATAATGAACCTAGGCAATAATTGTCCTTGAATGGTACATAACTCTATGGCCTATACATATAATAATCCTAAATGGCGAGCTTCTGAAATATTTAGGCGGTTCTCAATATCTATGAATCTTTTACAGCAACCAAACTGATTTTTTTAATGTTTTATAGAGACTATGAACATATGTTCACCTATAGGACTTTCAGTAAACTGGTGAGCACAAATCCAACATGGCGGCGACGCGAAGTATAAATATTTAAATGGACGTTTCTCGCGAATTAACTATCCGAGTGCCGTGAAACGTTGCACATTAAATGCTTATACAAGTGTTGATCCACTGGCATCTAATTTATTTCAATTGTTTGCATAATCACAAGATGGCTGCTGTGCGTAATTTTAAAATCTCGTTTTTAGCCTACTTTCGATTTTTGCAAAAAATGAAAGTAGACTTATGAGATCAACACAGGGCGAAAAAAGTGTGTCTGTCTGTGTGTGTGTATGTGTGTGTGTGAGTCTGTGTGTGTGTGTGTGTGTGTGTATGTGTTTGGTTGAGTCTGTGCGTGTGTGTGTGTGTGTCTGTGTGTGTGTGAGTGTGTGGACTCTGAATGTCTGTCCCCCCCCTATCAATTCGAACACGGTGAATGCGAATTGAACGAAATTTGGTACAAAGGTAGCACTAGCAAAGGACACCTCAGTGTCATGTCTTATATCGCCGCCATCTTGACGGAAACGTAATGGCGGCCACACAAATGTTCAAAGCTTAAATCAAATTACGACTAACCTAATCATCCGATCTCTACCAAATTTTGCAACAACATACCTTTATGGGGGGAGCATCCTTTGACTAAACCAATAGGCCATCAGCGTAATAGTTTGCGGATGGCGGCCATCTTTGTGTGAAAATCGATTCCCCCAATTAATTCGAACACGGTGCAACCGAATGGAACGAAATTTGGTACAGAGGTAGTACTAACAAAAGGCACCTCAGTGTCATGTTATATCGCCGCCATCTTGACGGAAACGTAATGGCGGCCACACAAATGTTCAAAGCTTAAATCAAAATACGACTAACCTAATCATCCGATCTCTACCAAATTTTGCAACAACATACCTTTATTGGGGGAGCATCCTTTAACCAAACTAATAGGTCATCAGCGTAATAGTCTGCGGATGGCGGCCATCTTTGTGTGAAAATCGATTCCCCCTATTAATTCGAACACGGTGCAACCGAATGGAACGAAATTTGGTACAGAGGTAGTACTAACAAAAGCACCTTAGTGTCATGTTTTTTATCGTCGCCATATTGACAGAAACGTAATGGCGGCCACACAAATGTTCAAAACTTAAGTTAAATTACGACTAACATAACCATCCGATCTCTACCAAAGTTTGCAACAACATTCCTTTATGGAGGGAGCATCCTTTGACCAATCTAATAGGATATTAGCCTAATAGTTTCCGGGTGGCGGCAATCTTTATGTCAAAATTGATTCCCCCTATTAATTCGAACACGGTGGAACCGAACGGAACGAAATTTTGTACAGAGGTAGCACTAGCAAAGGGCACCTTAGTGTCATGTTTTATATCGCCGCCATATTGACTGAAACGTAATGGCGGCCACACGAATGTTCAAAGCTTAAATCAAATTACGATAACCTAATCATCCGATCTCTACCAAATTTTGCAACTACATACCTTTATGGGGGGAACATCCTTTGACTAAACCAATAGGCCATCAGCGTAATAGTTTGCGGATGGCGTCCATCTTTGTGTGAAAATCGATTCCCCCAATTAATTCGAACACGGTGCAACCGAATGGAACGAAATTTGGTACAGAGGTAGTACTAACAAAAGGCACCTTAGTGTCATGTTATATCGCCGCCATCTTGACGGAAACGTAATGGCGGCCACACAAATGTTCAAAGCTTAAATCAAATTACGACTAACCTAATCATCCGATCTCTACCAAATTTTGCAGCAACATACCTTTATTGGGGGAGCATCCTTTGACCAAACTAATAGGTCATCAGCGTAATAGTTTGCGGATGGCGGCCATCTTTGTGTGAAAATCGATTCCCCCTATTAATTCGAACACGGTGCAACCGAATGGAACGAAATTTGCTACAGAGGTATTACTAACAAAAGGCACCTCAGTGTCATGTTTTATATCGCCGCCATCTTGATGGAAACGTAATGGCGGCCACACAAATGTTCACAGTTTAAATCAAATTACGATTAACCTAATCATCCGATCTCTACCAAATTTTGCAACAACATACCTTTATAGAGGAAGCATCCTTTGACCAAATGACTACGTCATTAGCCTAATAGTTTGCGGATGGCGGCCATCTTTGTGTGAAAATAATTCCCCCTATTAATTCAAACACGGCGAAACCGAATGGAACGAAATTTGGTACAGAGGTAGCACGAGCAAAGGGCATCTCAGTGTCATGTTTTATATCGTCTCCATATTGACAGAAACGTAATGGCGGCCACACAAATGTTCAAAACTTAAGTTAAATTACGACTAACATAACCATCCGATCTCTACCAAAGTTTGCAACAACATTCCTTTATAGAGGGAGCATCCTTTGACCAATCTAATAGGTTATTAGCCTAATAGTTTCCGGGTGGCGGCAATCTTTATGTCAAAATTGATTCCCCCTATTAATTCGAACACGGTGGAACCGAACGGAACGAAATTTTGTACAGAGGTAGCACTAGCAAAGGGCACCTCAGTGTCATGTTTTATATCGCCGCCATATTGACTGAAACGGAATGGCGGCCACACGAATGTTCAAAGCTTAAATCAAATTATGATAACCTAATCATCCGATCTCTACCAAATTTTGCAACTACATACCTTTATGGGGGGAACATCCTTTGACTAAACCAATAGGCCATCAGCGTAATAGTTTGCGGATGGCGGCCATCTTTGTGTGAAAATCGATTCCCCCAATTAATTCGAACACGGTGCAACCGAATGGAACGAAATTTGGTACAGAGGTAGTACTAAAAAAAGGCACCTCAGTGTCATGTTATATCGCCGCCATCTTGACGGAAACGTAATGGCGGCCACACAAATGTTCAAAGCTTAAATCAAATTACGACTAACCTAATCATCCGATCTCTACCAAATTTTGCAACAACATACCTTTATTGGGGGAGCATCCTTTGACCAAACTAATAGGTCATCAGCGTAATAGTTTGCGGATGGCGGCCATCTTTGTGTGAAAATCGATTCCCCCTATTAATTCGAACACGGTGCAACCGAATGGAACGAAATTTGCTACAGAGGTATTACTAACAAAAGGCACCTCAGTGTCATGTTTTATATCGCCGCCATCTTGATGGAAACGTAATGGCGGCCACACAAATGTTCAAAGTTTAAATCAAATTACGATTAACCTAATCATCCGATCTCTACCAAATTTTGCAACAACATACCTTTATAGAGGAAGCATCCTTTGACCAAATGACTACGTCATTAGCCTAATAGTTTGCGGATGGCGGCCATCTTTGTGTGAAAATAATTCCCCCTATTAATTCAAACACGGCGAAACCGAATGGAACGAAATTTGGTACAGAGGTAGCACGAGCAAAGGGCATCTCAGTGTCATGTTTTATATCGTCTCCATATTGACAGAAACGTAATGGCGGCCACACAAATGTTCAAAACTTAAGTTAAATTACGACTAACATAACCATCCGATCTCTACCAAAGTTTGCAACAACATTCCTTTATAGAGGGAGCATCCTTTGACCAATCTAATAGGTTATTAGCCTAATAGTTTCCGGGTGGCGGCAATCTTTATGTCAAAATTGATTCCCCCTATTAATTCGAACACGGTGGAACCGAACGGAACGAAATTTCGTACAGAGGTAGCACTAGCAAAGGGCACCTCAGTGTCATGTTTTATATCGCTGCTATATTGACTGAAACGTATTGGCGGCCACACGAATGTTCAAAGCTTAAATCAAATTACGATAACCTAATCATCCGATCTCTACCAAATTTTGCAACTCCATACCTTTATGGAGGGAGCATCCTTTGACCAATCTAATAGGTCATTCGCCTAACAGTTTGCGGATGGCGGCCATCTTTGTGTCAAAATCGATTCCCCCTATTAATTCAAACACGGTGAAACCCAATGGAACGAAATTTGGTACAGAGATAGCACTAGCAAAGAGCATCTCAGTGTCATGATTTATATCGCCGCCATATTGACAGAAACGTAATGGCGGCCACACAAATGTTTAAAGCTTAAATCAAATTACGACTAACACAACCATCCGATCTCTACCAAACTCTACCGAGCAACAACATACCTTTATGGAGGGAGCATCCTTTGACCAATCTAATAGGCCATTAGCCTAATAGTTTGCGGATGGCGGCCATCTTTATGTCAAAATTGATTCCCCCTATTAATTCGAACACGGTGGAACCGAATGAACGAAATTTGGTACAGAGGTAGCACTAGCAAAGGGCACCTCAGTGTCATGTTTTATATCGCCGCCATCTTGACTGAAACGTAATTGCGGCCACACAGATGTTCAAAGCTTAAATCAAATTACGATTAGCTTAATCATCCGATCTCTAGCAAATTTAGCAACAACATACCTTTATGGAGGGAGCATCCTTCGACCAAACTAATAGGTCATTCGCCTAATATTTTGCGGCCATCTTTGTGTGAAAATCGATTCCCCTTATCAATTCGAACACGGTGAATGGAACGAAATTTGGTACAGAGGTAGCACTAGCAAAGGGCACCTCAGTGTCATGTTTTATATCACCGCTATCTTGACGGAAACGTAATCGCTGCCACCCAAATGTTAAAAGCTAAAATAATCTAGTCTCTACCAAATTTTGCAACACCATATCTTCATGTGGGAAACATATTCAGACCAAACTGCAAGAACATCAGCCCAATAGTTTGCAGATGGTGGCCAAGTATGTGTGCAAATCGATTCCCCCTATCAATTGAAACACGGTGAAACCGAATTGAACGAAATTTGGTACAGAGGTAGCACTAGCAAAGGGCACCTCATATTCATGTTTAATATCCCTATAGCTACTACAACCAACATTCAATCATACTCCTTGAAAAGGACAAAGAGTTATAACAATACCCATGCATTTAGGAGAAAGTAGGCTATATGTTCTTTACTGAACATCTTGTTACTTCTTGTGATCTAATCATGCGATTGAAGTTTGAATACCACCCGCACACAATAATCTTAATGTAATAGTACAAAAATAAAAATCCAACCTGGCGACCATCTGAAATATTTAGACGGTTTTCAATATCTACGAATCTGTTACAGCAATAAAACTAAAATTTTGTATGTTGATAGAGGCAATTAACATGAGCAGGATATATGAAAACAGGCTGTATAGTTCTTCACGGAACTACTTGTTTACTACTACATCATCAATTGTCATATAACTGTATGATTTAGATTTTGTGCCTACAAAGGTGTCTATAATAACACCAGCACATTCATCCTTAAATTTCCCAAGAACCTTTGTGTTTACTAGAGGTAAATGGTAAATATTATCCTCGGGATAGTCACTTGTATCAAACCTATCTAGCTCAGTTTTGATATCCTCATAAAAATTATCAGTTTTAAACTCTTAAATAAAAGAATCTGTGTCTGTGTAGAGTAATTTAGCATTATCAAGATAGTTTTTCTTTACATAATCATAGTAAAGACAATTCCAGAATGGTGTAACCCACATATATGGGTTTGTTTTAAGTTACTTTAAGACGATTCATTTGTATTACAACTAAATCCTCATGAATAATTGAACAGCTATGAAAGTTAGGCTTGCTTATTAAGTTGCTCGCACTATAACTTTTACCATCATTCTCCCACTTGGTTATCAGCTTTACATCAACTCGTTTATCAACATTCTCCATAGTCTTTCCAAAAACACTATTATTCATGAGTTTATAAAAATCTTTTTCAAACGCGTTTGTTGACTGTGTTCTTAAATTATTGTTTAGATCAATGTACGGTTTGAGCCATGCTTACTGATGAAATTGCAATACGCGATGAATTTTAGTTAATTTCAATCCATGCTGTAGACACTGTTTCAAGTTTTGATAATGTATTACATATTTACATTTATCATTTACATTAGCAATTAACATTTTTGTTCGTGATGTGATGTATGGAGATTTCATATTCTCAGGACAAAATGGTAAATCATTATGATCATCATGTAACTCTTTAGGGTACTCAAGATTTACCTCTAAAATATATCCTTTATCATCGTTATCATTAAGAGTGTCAACATGTAAGACAACAATTTCAGGTTGTGTCAGCCAGCGAAAATCTTTCAGTGGTAGATATTGACTCATAGCCCAAACATATTGGTTATTTGCATCGAGGTAGACAATATACTTTGACTCTTCACAAGGGTTGTAGCTATGCATGTATTTATTATTCGCTTTTGAGTTCCGTCCACTACATTGACTTAATCAACCTCGAATTGATTATTTTATAAAATTGATCATGTCTATATCAGTCATTAATTCAAAATTTACTTTCGTTTTTTTTCAACATTGAACTGAAACTTAACCCAGGAGCAGTGAAATACTGACAAGGATCAAGGTCATAAGTTTTCATACAAACATTCCGAAAATTTTCAAAACATCTGCTAATAATAACACATTCTGTCTTCAAATATATGTCTGAAAATTCTCCTAAAGTTTGAATGTCGGACTGTGTCCATACACGTTGTGCATGTAAATATTCCTGATCACTGATATGACTTGTGTTTAAGGAACTGTAAAATACAACTTTTGGTGGTAAAGAACACTCCTCAAGACGTTCCACACAGTTAATATATTCATAAGGGAATATACCCTTTTGACGAATCAAATTAAAATCATCTTCTTTAGGAAAGACACGTTGAATTTCGTGAAACTGATCTGATTTTAAATTACTAGCCAGCTTATCAAGACTACTCGGCATAAAGCGGAATGAATCTAAAAATCGCAGTTTTATAGTTTTTTTTATAGATAGTTTTGATGTATTTTGTGAACGATATGTATTGTTCCTTATTATTTGCAATCACATCAATTTTCACATCTGAAGCTCCGAATTCTTTAACGATAAAGTGGTTATCGTATTTGCTACCTTTGTGCAGAATGACCGGAATGAATTTATTTACTCTATAATTTAAATTACATTCTTGGTGAGCAGCACCACGATATTTTCCTGTTAAATGGTCATGATCGCGAACCCTGTCTGTATATAAACATTCACCACATATAAAACAATTAGTTTCAGTTTCAAAATTCATTTGCTCTGATGAAGTTAGTGGCTCCATTGGAATGATCGTATTTAAAATAGAGGATATACGGATGGCATCTTTCTCAAGCCTTTCCATAAAAACTTTAGGTGCATCAGGTCCTCTATAGAGCTCAAACTTATTTAAAGAGCCATCATAACTACATTTAATATAATATGCAAAGCTAAAAGGTTCACGAATGTGAGTAGTGTTGGTGAAAGGTTGGGCTGGATTCGATGAACATGTATTAAATGGTTTTAGCAAAGCCTCGAAATCAGCATATATAACAAATGGTACTCGAAGCTGTTTCTCATAATCCTTAAATTTTAAAATGTAATTTTTAGGAGTCGATACTACTGTACACAAATGATTACATCCCCATTTTTGATGTTGAGTTATTTGATACTCTTTTCTGAAATATAGCAAACAGCCATCACACAACCTCTTTTTAGATTAATCTTTTGATATCTGACTACCAACAAGTCTACTTAATTGTTTTATCCAACAATAGTGGACATTTTCACCTTTAGTTATGTATAGTAAATTAACATGAGCATCCTTTTTTCCTGACTATAATATAGAGGACCTACTATACTCTTGTTTTCAATTCCATACACATTAATACTTACATTGTTCAGCTCTTCAAAATGTTTAATGTCTTTTATCGCCATAGGAAATTATATTTCTTTTAAATCTAACACTGAAGAATAGTGAGGATAAGATGATGTTCTCTCCACATCCCTTACTGCTGGATGGAGAGCTTAGGTTACAGCCCATGCAAAGCATGCGTCATCATTATTCATAACGTTTACACAAGCATGCTTACGATTGATACATCCTGGTAAATCAATGTATGATGATGCTCGAAGGGGGTTATATTTATTCAGGTTGGTTTCTAAATAAAGTACTTCATCCAACGCCCAGCCTGACTCCCTTTCCTGGAACTCTTCACTCTTCACAATGATAGCACTTGAAATATTTGGTATATATCACTAATATTAGTTGATTCGCTAACAATTATGTTTTTGTATTAAAAGATTTGATATCCGTAATTTCACCTTCACTCCCAGTTTTTACATAGAGTCCAAAAAGTTCAAAATTCATTTTAATTGTTTTATGCTCTAATAAAACATTTTCTACCAAGCCAAACACACTAGGTTGAACATTTCTTAAAAATGATTCAATACTTTGAGTTTTTTCTTCACTATGAAGTCTGTAACTAGCAATTCGACTTTTAAACGCACTACCAATTTGTTGAATATTCCCAAGAACTTCTTTCATGGCAAGCGTTATTTTTATGTTGAATAATGCGTAAATGTCCATGAATGATTGAAGAAGGTATATCAATATTACATACATCACAATGTGATATCGAAGGTTCACCATTCTTCTTTCTTTTTGTTGCACAACTATTTTCACAATCTTGAGAACGTTTACGCTTTTTAGCATCACATTCGTTTAAAGGTTCCGTGCTAGTTAATGGTTTTACAGTTTTTAATTCCTGTTGTTCCCCATGCACTTCAACCATGTGGGATTGATATCGCTTTACAGCAGAAAAACCAAGTTCGCAAACTGAACACGAAAATGGTGCTGAACTAACATGCATTAAATTTACATGACGTGCAAGATTAGCTCGTCTGCTAAATGTGGTAGCACAATGACTGCACACAAACATTTTAATGTCATGTTTAACATTTGCGTGCCGTTGAAGGCTGTCAGGTCTTGAGAACTGTTTCTTACAGTCACCACACTTGAACATGATGATCACTTTCGAAATTACCTATAAAAGAA
The DNA here is from genome assembly GCA_946902985.2 of Meconema thalassinum. NCBI lineage: Eukaryota > Metazoa > Arthropoda > Insecta > Orthoptera > Tettigoniidae > Meconema > Meconema thalassinum. The sequence continues at coordinate 393,981,145 of OX336393.1, read as the reverse complement.
AGAAATCATAAATGTTAATAAATGATAAAACAAAGTACAATATAAATAGTTTAATTATACTCCAGTCAATGGTTATAGCAGGGTATTTAAATCGATCATCTGTGAGCTCCTAGCAAGTCTAACTTCATGTAGTTCTAACTGGGGGTTACTATATACCGCTGTCACTGACACCTAGCGGTGAACATTGGAACTTGATAGAGTGGTAGAAACCAGCGGTCGCCAGTTAAGTAAGCTAGGTGTGACGTCATAGTCAGTCTTAAAGCAAGTCTAAACTTGTAGAACATGTCACGCGATAGAAACCAGCGATCGCCAGTTAAGTGAACTAAGTATGACGTCATAGCCAGTCTTAAAACAAGTCTAAAATTGTAGAACATGTCACGTGATAGAAACCAGCGATCGCCAGTTAAGTGAGCTAAGTGTGACGTCATAGCCAGTCTTAAAACAAGTTTAAACTTGTAAAACATGTCACGTGACAAGGTTAAGTTAGGTAAAGTTAGGTTATGTTGGGTGAACTGAGGTTAAGTCTTTAGATATTCCCTCTGTCACTGACACCTAGCAATGAACATTCAGACTTAATAGAGCGGTAATCAAAATCTAACCGACAAAATTAGCTTTACACACCATGGTCAAGTAGTTCCAACTTTTTACTGCCAAATATACCATTTTCACTGACATGTAGTGCTGGACATTGGAGAATATTACTCTAACTGTTTAAAAGTTATTAGAGGGGCACTTGCCTTTTTATAGTTTATCAACTGCTGCCACTGAATGAACAGATTGTAGGAATCTGGTAACCTACAGGTACCCAATTATCTGTAAACAAATCAATCAATCAATCAATCAATAAATACATTCCAATCAATAACTTCAACATCAATTAGTGATGAAAGACTACAATCCATTAATAATAAGTACTTACCTTGCAAAATAATTTAATGATTTTCTACCAAAAAGGCTTTTTTACAACTCTTGAGCAATAATAGAGTACTGTTCACTCAAAGCGAGTAATAAAGACTGACAGTAGGGAAATATATGACACCACTCTTATATAAACTCTCATCGCTCATGTCAACAGTATTTTGCAGATCATTGCAATTCCTTTCCCAATAAAGCTGAGAGTCCAAAGTACACTAGGAACACCTGTGTGGTATCCAATTACTGCTGACTTTGCATGATCATCACCCATTGTCTTAATCAACACCTGGGGTTTCAAATTACTGCAGCGTCAGTCATAGCAACAGCAGTGTGCGTTCTCTGCCATGTCAGCAACATGACACCGGAAGGAACACCTTTGTGATATCCAATAACTGCTAACTTTGCATGATTATCACCCATTGTCTTCATGAACATTTGCGGTTTCAAATTACTGCAGCGTTTGTCATAGCAAGAGATCTGCGCTCTCTCTGCCATGTCTGTAATATGACACAGGAAATAACAAGACGTCTTACTGCACGTATCATCTCCACAGTTTTAACATCTTAAGAACATGTATTATTCTCATTCAACTACAAATGACTCGTTAGAACACATCCATCCATCAAGTTATATCCCTTGTATGTTCACATTTATTTCGTCACTTTCCTTTCATATCGTTATCACATTATAGTAGTGGGGGATTAGTGAACAACGTCAGTTCAACACACTGCTTTACACGCAAAATGTAGTTAGGCCCTTTGACATAATTTTAAATAAATTCATGGGCTAGACCGTAGGGAGCAGGCCAAAGGGACCAGTCCAAAGGGATCAGTCAACAGGGACCCGTCAACAAGGACCCGTCCACAGGGACTCGTCAACAGGGACCCATCAACAATGACCCTTCAACAATGACCCGTCAACAGGGACCCGTCAACAAGGACCCGTCCACAAGGACCTGTCAACAATGACCCGTCAACAATGACCCGTCAACAAGGACTCGTCCAAAAGGGGGGCGGGGCTAGTCAACAGGGGCTAGTCCTAAGGGACAAATCAACAGCGATCAATCAAAACGGGCTATCACCTCAAGGCCTGACATGCCCCTCTTTGATTATTGAATTGCCTATCGACAAGCGCCACATGGAATACTTTTTGATCACCCCTCGTGGGTTGGGTTAGGTTAGGTTACACTACAGCCGTCATGTTTAAAAAGCCCACCCTCTTACAAAAAGCTATGAGTGGGCATGCGTAAAAACAAAAAACAAGCATGTTAATTCATAGTGGCTTTCCACCGTACACATGTCTCCTGTGTGGAACAACGTTTAATTTCATATTGCCATTCAAACTCCCACATGTCGCACTTGGAAAGCGAGATTTTCTAATAACATTCAATTTCACCCCCTAGTAGGGGTAGGTTTTATTTTGGAGTGGAAATATGTTGTCCATTGGAAAGGGGGTGTCAGCCCGAGTTCAACGACACCTCATTCGTCAAAATCCGACCATGCGTTCGAGAGATATCACACCGCCGCCATCTTGTGAGGAGGGTGAGGTGGAGGTGGCGCTAGAACCCGTACAAACACACTACTTCCATGAATTGAAAACGGGTCAACAGATCTCGTTCAAAATTTGCTAATGGCTAAAAGAACATCCCGGAATCACTTTAGGATGTAAATTTCAAGAAAACACGCAATGCGCAAAGCGTAACGGGAAGAGGGAAAGGATCAAAAAATCATTTTTATTGCATTAAATTCTCCAGAGTTTCCTGAACAAAAGGATATACATTTTTATATTGTTTTGTGCATATTTAGTTCATAAAGAAATCTTTTAAGGGACTGCGCGCTTCAGTAAGTTGAGCCATACCAGGCCCATTTGCACTCTGATCTAAATATCTCTCTCCGCTGTGGAGCTAAGGTATTCTAGTAAATTTTGTTGGGGATTCTAAAGGTTATAAGTTAGTCAGTGAAGCACAGCCTTATGGCCCTAATGTAAATATAGAGAAACTTGAATGTGTAGGGCATGTGCAAAAAAGAATAGGTGCCAGACTTAGGAAACTAATAAATGACTTCTAAGGTAAGGTGTTGGAAGATAAGAAACAAATTGGTGGTGCTGGTAGGTTAACTGATTTAGAAATAGATCTGATTAGCTATTAACTATTAGGACAAATACCCACAGTTTGAAGCATCTGAGGTCAGCAGTTTGGAAGATATTTTTACATAAGGCATCTTCTGATTCACACCCACAACATACCTTGTGCCCCAAAGGTGAGGAGTCATGGGGTGGGTTTCAGAAAGCATTAGTTGGTGGTACTAGTTATCATCACAAACACTCATGTCCTAGTGCTGTGATAGAAGATACTTGTTTTCAGAAATCTCAGTCAAGATAAACTCTTGAAAAAATGCTTGCATGGGCAGACTCAAAATGTAAATGAAAGTTTTAATAATTATGTGTGGGAACGCTTACCAAAAACTCTTTTCATAGAATATAGTGCAATAGTAATTGGTGTATGTGATGCTACTGTCACATTCAATGAGGGTGCAAAGGGTAGACTAAAATTTTTGAGGGCATAGAACCAGGTCAAAACACCAAACAGCTTGCATCCCCCTTTTATCAGTGCATGCAACGCTAATGTCACCTGCAGAACAACTATCGTCTACTTCACGGTTCTCCTATTATTTTGCTTCCTCTCCTCTCTTTTCTTCTTTCTTTCTTTCTTTCTTTCTTTCTTTCTTTCTTTCTTTCTTTCTTTCTTTATTTCTTGTTTTGCAAGTTCTTCTGCCTTTTTCTGGTTTACTTTTTCTTCAAATAAGGTTTTCCATGATTTGCATGTAACGACGAAGGGCATTCTCTCGGTGTTTGCCTTAAATTTTATTTTCGGTGTACTTGGCCATTGTAGAATTATTTGTCATTGGGTCTGATTTCCAGTTCCTCATCGACATTACATGGGTTAATATCCGGGATAGGTGTGTTTGTGTCTGTTCGCTCCACGTGAAACCTTTCTTCTTTTTGTAGACCTATATGGCTAAGGCCAGCCTCATCAAATGTGTGACTTTGTGGGATGATCATTTCGTACGAAGTCATGGGAATTTCCATAGCTTCAATAAGTCTCTTAAGGGCCGATTCAGCTTCATATATACCATCTCTAGCATTAAGGTCTGTTTAGTAACAAGTGTGAAACTGTTCGCCAGGCCTCTAGTCGCTTTTGTGGCGTGTCCCGTTATTCCCTGGCCGCGAGGGGGCTGCTACCCTACCCTTCGCCGCGCCCAAGTATGGTACATTCCTTCGCCAGTGCCACTATTGTGCTCAAGCAAGTCACCTCCGACATGCCGACATGCAATCTCGGACCATTATATCGAACGAGTGACAGTATATTACTTGTATCAACATGTATTGTATATAACTGTGTAATATAGGCTAGTATAATTAATTATAATGTTCCACAGAAGTCCAGTGATTTGAAATCCCAGGACTATAAATTACAGTTCACCAGAAAATATTCTACACATTTATTATCAAACTTTCTTCAAGGTCCTCCGGGCCGGATTTCTGTGGATCAACGGACGTGTGTTCTGAGTGCGTACATCATGTCATAATGACGCCTCACATTCTACATTGGTAAGGTAGCCTCAACGCGAAGTATGAGCGGCAACCGTGTGTTTCTCCTTGAATGCAAGCTACTTCGATGATTCGTATTAACTACAGCGCGCAGTGGCGCAGTGGCGCAGATTGAACCTCGAGACATTACACATGGAAGGAATTCAACTTTCAGCAGCTTCGGTAAGTACATACTCATTTCTGCTTACCTGTATTCCTGTATGCTATTCCCATTATGGTTCCTAAATTAAAAGCACTTCTCGTAAAGACTAGGGGCCTCGAAAAGGCAAATATTACTCGTTTGCATAACTTCGTCAAGAGCTTCCAACCAGGGTCAAGTATTAACGCAATAAAGGCAAGGTTTGACGATCTACCAAAATTAAGGCAGAAGTATGAAGACGCGCAGGAGAGATTAGAATTAGAAGAAGAATCCGAGGACCACAGTGAAGATAGGAATACTTTTGAGACTATGTATTATGATCTCGTTGATAAAATGACCACGTTGATTGAAGATAGCGTAGAATTACGATCAAAACAGAACAATCCTTCGAGAACTAAAAGTGATGGTCAGTCTAGTTCAGGCAGGAGAGAGCTGACACTTCCTACAATTAAATGACCTTCCTTCGGAGGACAGGTCATGAATTCCGTCATTTTTGTGACACATTTACTAGCCTGGTGATAAACAATCAAGCTATTGACGATATACAACGATACCACTATTTGTTATCTTCACTAACGGGTGAAGCACATGGCCAAATTAAGAACCTTCCCATAACAGGTCCACATTTTAAAATTGCTTGGCAAACTGTCTGTCTGAGATAAATAATCCTAGGTTAATCGCCACAGCACACGTCAACAACTTGCTGAACCTTCCACGTGTACATGAGGAATCACCCACAGAGTTACGAGCACTTCTAAAACAAGTATCAAGTAACTTAAATGCACTTGAAGCACTTGAACTTGAAATCCCTCTTCACGAAATCCTTCAAGCGAATTAATTCTTGAAAGGACTGATGACGTCAGCAGAAAACAGTGGGAGCTGACGTCATCAAATTCACAATTCCCAAGACTGGAAGTGCTTAGTAAATTTTTAGAGGACAGATGTCAAGCCCTAGAATTAATCAATAGTAACCGAATTTCTACCCCAGTGGTCAATTATACCACTCAAAACATCACTAGAAAGAAGTTCACGAACCAAGTCAGACAAGTGTATGTTTCAAGTAACAATAATTGTTTATTTTGTACTGGCGCGCACCCTCTTTATAAATGTCAAGACTATTCCAGTGTTCGTGTTGCGCAACGAACAGAATTTGCCAAACAGCATAAATTGTGTACCAATTGTTTGAGACATTGTCACATTGTTGGTGATTGTTCTTCAGGTTCTTGCTATTCTTGTGGTTTGAAGCATCACACACTACTTCACCGCAACCGAGGAACTGGTCGTTCTCCTACCCCAAGGCCGCCTGATAACACGCATGGTAGGCAACAGGCAAGACCCAACAACACTATTGTTACTCAACAACGTGCTGACACAGCGTCCTATTGCTCACTTCAAATAAAACCGCACACTCATATATTGCTCTCGACTGCATTAGTAAAGGTGCGTGATGGGGAGGGCCACCCTTCAGACTTGCCGAGTCCTGCTAGACTCGGGCAGTCAAGCACACTTTATCATGACTGCCTGCACACAACGACGGAACTTAAAGAAGGTACGGAATAGAATTCCAATCCAGGGTATAAGTAGTATCGACGCAGAGTCTCATCATAGTGAAAACATAGAGGTGCATTCCATTACTAGCAACTACCAAGTAGTTATTAATTGTGCTGTATTGTCACGAATTTTAGCTGAATTGCCAGGATCATACATTAACTATCAAGACTGGCAAATTCCCGAAAAACTGACCTTAGCTGACCCCAGCTTCAACCAACGAGGTCAGATTGATATGTTAATCGGGACAGATATATTTTTTGATCTTCTTAGGCCTGAAAGACGCACGAGGAGCGGACCCTATCCAGTTCTTCAAAACACGGAATTCAGTTGGATTGTAGCGGGACAGTTTCAAATGGATAGGGCGAGCGGTCCGGGTTCACCACCTGTACAGTCATTCTTCACTTTGAATGGCCATTCACTCGACCAGCAACTACAACGATTCTGGGAATTAGAAGAGATCACTCAACCAATCAGATCGAATGATGAAAAGGGGTGTGAAAGGCATTTTTTTGACACAGTCAGACGGGATGCAGAAGATAGATTCACGGTACGAGTCCCACTCTGTGGAAACCCATCAGAACTTGGAAACTCACTAACAATGGCTACGTCACGGTTTCACACTCTCGAGAGACGCCTTGAAAGAAACCCTCAGATGAAGGGGGATATTATCAGCTTTTTAGAAGAGTACGAGACTCTAGGGCATATGGAGCCTATAACCACGGCGTCTGATAAGGAGGAACAGAGCTACTTCATGCCCCATCATCCAGTTTTCAAGGAGTCAAGTTCAACTACAAAAACTAGGGTTGTATTCGATGCCTCCGCCAGTACTACCACCGGACGGTCACTCAATGACATCCTCAGGGTTGGGCCGACAATCCAGCAAGATATCTGGTCGGTTATCACCAGATTTCGCACTCACCAAGTATGCTTTACGTTAGAAATTCGACAGATGTACCAGCAGATAAGGGTTGATAGTCATGACCGCGGACTTCAGAGAATCGTTTGGCGATCATCCCCAGAAGATCCTGTAAAACATTACCTGCTCAACACCGTCACCTACGGCACAGCGCCAGCACCCTTCCTCGCCACTAGATGCCTTCAACAGCTCGCTATGGAAGAATCAGACAGCTTTCCTGAAGCAGCGAAGATTTTACAGAGAGACTTCAACATTGATGACTGTATGTCTGGAAGTGTCACCGTCGAGGACGCCTTAGACACTCAAAATCAACTCATCAACCTTCTACAAACTGGAGGGTTCCAGATTCGAAAATGGTGTTCGAATCACCCCTGACTACTTGAAGCGGTTCCTTCGGAGTGGCGAGAATCCCAGCTCCCGCTTCAACTAGATAATGGGGAAAACATTAAGACATTTGGATTAATTTTGCATCCTGCTAGTGACCAACTGCAAATCGTAAACGGCAACTTAAAAGTACGCAACCCAGTAACAAAACGGAAGGTACTATCAACAATAGCTTCAATCTACGACCCACTTGGGCTAGTGAGTACAATCATCATCTCCTGCAAGTTCTTCTTACAGCAACTGTGGCAGCTACGTCTAGGGTGGGATGAAATGTTACCACCAGAGCTAAGTCATCGTTGGCTGAAGTTGTGCGGCGAACTTCCACCTGTCAACCAAATTCGGATCGACAGACTTGTAGTGGCAAAGGAAACTCCGTTGAACATAAAACTGCATGGTTTTTCGGATGCTTCTGAGAAGGGATTTGGTTGTTGCATTTATCCTAGATCTGAAACTCAAGATGGAGGCTGCGTTACGAAACTGTTGAGTGCTAAATCCAGAGTTGCACCATTGAAGCGCGTTTCTCTACCCCGTCTAGAGTTGTGTGGAGCCGTACTTTTATCTCGGCTGATTAAGATGGTCAACTCAATCCTAAACCTGAATGTCACTAGCGTTCATCTCTGGACAGATTCGACAATAGTTCTTGCCTGGATTGCAGCATCTCCCAACCGCTGCGAGACGTTCATTGCCAATCGAGTTGTGGAAATTCAGCAAAACACATCGATTAGGGACTGGAAACACGTTGTCTCAGCTGATAACCCTGCTGACATGATTTCTCGGGGGGTCACTCCAGAAACTCTCATTTCTAACGCCGTGTGGGGGAACGGACCATCGTGGCTCATGAAGCATTCGGCACCTTGGCCAACATCAGCCCCTTTATTAATATCTCAGGACGTCCCAGAACAGAAAAAACTGTTGTTAGCCTGATAGCAGCTCAACCTCAAGATGATTACATGAAGCGATTCTCCAAGTTAACGCGTCTCACGAGAGTAACGGCATATTGTATCAGATTTGCCTCAAATGCCAGATGTCCTCGCAATCAAAGAAAAACGGGTGAATTGGAGTTCGAAGAACTGCGTGTTGCATTACATGCATGCATCAAAATAGCCCAAGCTTCAGAATATGGTCCAGAAATTCACGATCTTCGAATGACAAGGGCCATTAGTAAATGAATCCTTTCCTCTGTGACCAAAAACTCCTTCGAGTAGGTGGTCGACTACAACAATCTGATCTTCCGTTTAACCAGAAACATCAGATAATTTTACCGCCAAAGCATCACCTAACTAAACTGATCATTGAAAATGAACATCTACGCCTGCTTCATGCTGGATGTCAACTACTACTGTCGTCGCTACGTGAGCAGTACTGGATACCTAAAGGCAAGAGTACGATTCGTCACATCATTCATTTTTGTATTATCTGCCACAAACGTAAGGCAAAAATCGCTGAACAACTAATGAGTCAACTGCCGAATTACAGAGAAACTCCAGACAATCCATTTATCCACTGCGGAATCGACTACGCGGGACCATTCTACATAAAAGCAGGCTCTCGCAAAACCAGATCCAAAATCAAGTGTTATGTAGCACTCTTCGTATGCCTTTCTACTAGGGCAGTGCATCTAGAGATTGTGAGCAGTATGACTACCCAGGCATTCATTGCTTCTCTAAGGCGTTTCATATCCCGTAGAGGCAGACCAGCCCATGTGTTTTCCGATAAGGGCAGAAATATCTTTGTAGCCAATAGAGGACTGGAGGAGATAAGATTATTCAACGAGGGACAGCATCAACGTGATCTGTCTACCTTTGCAAGCAGTGAAGGAATTCAGTGGCATTTATTCCTCCTCAAGCTCCGCACTTTGGAGGAATATGGGAGGCAGGTGTCAAATCTATTAAACACCATCTTCGGCGAGTGATGGGCACCGCATACCTTACCTTCGAGGAATTGTCAACACTCACAACCCAGATCGAAGGATGTCTCAATTCGAGGCCTCTAGTCCCGGCATCCGATGATCCTGACGACCTATTTGTCCTTACCCCTAGTCACTTTCTCTTTGGCCGACCAATCACTGCACTACCCCAACCAGATCTGAGTAATGTGCGTGTAAGCTTGCTTTCCAGATGGCAGAAAATCCAAAGACAGTTCCAAGGATTCTGGAAGGCGTGGTCAACTAACTACTTGTCCCATCTACAACAGAGAACAAAATGGAAGAAGGAAGGGCGCAACGTCCAGGCAGGCACGCTGGTGATCGTGAAAGAAGACAAACTTCCCCCACTGTGCTGGAAGCTTGCAGTGGTTGATCAGGTCCACCCTGGAGCTGATGGACTCGTACGTGTTGCCACTACACGTACCTCGCCTGGTACATTCAAGAGACCCATTACAGAACTTTGCCCACTTCCCATGCCAGACAGAGGCATTTGTGAAGGTGGAGTTTTGACTAACTATTTTCAGTGCTTTGTGTTCGTTTTTTTGTTGGTGTTAAATTTCAGGTGACTGTTTGTTGGAAAAAAGTGTTAAACTCTTTTTGGAACAAGTGTGAAACTCTTCGCCAGGCCTCTAGTCGCTTTTGTGGCGAGTCTCGTTATTACCTGGCTGCGAGGGGGCTGCTACCCTACCCTTCGCCGCGCCCAAGTACGGTACATTCCTTCGCCAGTGCCACTATTGTGCTCAAGCAAGTCACCTCCGTGGGTGAGAGTGAAGCAGACGTGCCGACATGCAATCTCGGACCATTATATCGAACGAGTGACAGTGTATTACTTGTATCAACATGTATTGTATATAACTGTGTAATATATGCTAGTATAATTAATTAAAATGTTCCACAGAAGTCCAGTGATTTGAAATCCCAGCACTATAAAATACAGTCCACCAGAGTATATTCTACACATTTATTATCAAACTTTCTTCAAGGTCCTTTATGAGCTCATTTCCAACAATTTCTCGGAAATGGTCAAATAAGGCCCTGGTTTGGTGATTTTCTTCCCCAGACATTTTGTAAAATCAATGTTATCTGGATTCTACGGATATAAGCCACATGCTCGAAAGCCACTAACAGTACAGCGATCCAGACCATATTTATTCACAGCTGCCTGTAAGACTGGAGCAAACCTTTCTTTGGTTAATGTTTTGTCCGGGTTTTCTTTGTGCCATTCCAGGACTGCTACCTTCCAACGGATTTTAAGTGGTCTGAATGTTGCAACATCGAGTGGTTGTAGGTTTCTAGTGACATTAGGATACAGAGATATCAGTATTATACGCAATTCGCAGCAAAGTTCACTCAGCTGGTATGTTAGGTGCGTGCGATGTCCATCTACAAAGAGGATCACAGGCAACGGTACTTTCTGCTTTTGAAGAAATGGGGCAATATATATACTCAATGTACCAATATATTCATAAAACACCTCTGCTGTCATCCAAGCAGATTGACTATGTCCTACTCCCCAATCGTCAGAAATCCTCTTTGTAATTTCATGTAATATTCTCTGGTATTGATATATCACAATGGCCAGGCACATTCATCCAGATGCAAAGAATACAAACATTGTTGTGATGGATGCCTTCGCTGAGCCTTTATCAATTTCAAATACATTTTTCTCACCTTTACCAGCAAGAACCTTCCCAGTTTTGGAACAAAGTTGAAAACCAGACTCATCACCATTAGAAAGTCTTGATGGGTCTTTCAGGATGTCCTGACAATCTTCTTCTTTCAAGATCTCTTCAACTTGCTAAAACCTAGAAAACAGAAAGAAATGTTTCAAAACTATGAACGCCTAGAAAAATGATTAAAGCTAGAAGTGGCTAAAAATTGCTATTGTATAAAGTTTACTAAGGTTTCCAAGCATGCAGTTAATGCAGAGGAGACATATGGTAGATGCGGGTAAAATTAACGATATTAAGTTTTTACCATTTCCGAATATCAGCCTCTCCAACGGTGGCGCTTGCAGATGTAACACTTTCACTGGTACAAATGGACAGTTCAGGATGACGACGAAGGAATGCTCTAAACCATCCATTCCCTTGCATATTACCTTTGAAGGAGTTTTCTCTCTTATTCAGAGTTAAGAATTCCTTAACTGACAATTGGACATCTAACTCCCTCCGAGGAAATCCTTTCCGGGAACATTCAATTACCCATTTCACTAGCAGTTGTTCCTCATTGTCATTAAGTATGGGGCGTGGCCCCATTGAAGGTTTAGAAAAATTTTCACTTGGACGAAATTGCAATGTTGACCTTGGAATGTTATATTTCTGTGATGCCGCCTTCTTAGATAAACCCCTTCTAATGTCTAGTAAAGCAAGTTCTATTTCAACAGGGGTATATGCACATTTCCTTCTTCCTTCTTTCCTCTTCTCAATCTTGCCATATTTGATATGACTCATGTTTTAGTTTCTGAAACAGAAAAATATAATATTATTACAGGTTCCATTAATATTGACCCTTTTTGCCGACTGTCATTGGCATATCGCTCAGTTCGGAGAGGACGATGTGTAACCCTCGTTCCGCCCTTCGCACGTAGCAATGCTTACCTGACAGGTTTCTACGGCCGCTCTGCGCGGTTATGGAACGCGCTGCCAGGGGATGCCAAGATCTTGCCTCTTAGGAAATTCAAGCCGTACGTAAAAAAGTACATTGTATAAATAAACGTATGTATGAGTGATTGATTGTCTCGCTGAATGAATGAGTATCTGAATGGAATGAATGTATGTATCGCGTGATCGAGGTTATGAAAGTGCGTGCGTGAGAGAGTGAGTGAACAGGAAAATGTACTATGTCAATATTCTAAATATGTAAATACTGCAAATATCTTTGTAAAACTTGTAAATATTGTTAAAACAAATGTAGATGTAAGCTGTGCCTGTGAAGCATGAAATATGTATGTGGGGCTTGCCCTTGTTCACTAGGCCTTCCATACTTCGTGTACGATTTATGGTAAATAAATAATAATAATAATAATAATAATAATAATAATAATAATAATAATAATAATAATAATAATAATAATAATAATAATAATGCATTTGCACTGCCAATAACTATACATATAACAATTAATGGCACTCAATATGTGTGTTTGGCACCCCGTGCCAACAAATGTTCAATATGATCCCAAGCCCTTCAATAAAGGATCATGGATGTCAAGTTAGTAGTGGGGTTGTATACTGCTTGGATATAAGTAGAAGATAATAAAATAAATTTACACAGTCATTGGCACAAAGTGCCAATCACTGACAATATTTAATTTTGAGGCACAGTTGTTGGCACCCCACCATTACGTGACAATTTTAGTGATGAACCTTTTATTTTTATAGGTTACACTCTTAAGACATTATAGAAACTGCAAAAGTAACTTTAGCAAAATTGATAGGGTATATTAAGAATAACACAAGAGAGAGCAGAAGTTGTGAATCAAGTAGCTTAGGCCTTACCTTAAAAAACAACCTTGTTCAGCAGAAGGCTCTTGCAGTATGGTGTATCAAGCAGCCATGAGAGTAACTGAAGCGCTCACAGTGGGAAACTCCAGAACCATATAAACAAGCATGGAGCAGCGATTCCATATGTGGCTCAGAGATGTCTCTGAGGTTCCCCAAACTCTTATTATGCGGAAGAATATAACCAAGGTGCCAATGACTAAACGAGTGCCAACGACTATATAGCTCACCCTACTAGTTATCATCACAAACACTCACTTCCTAGTGCTGTGATAGAAGCCATGAGACCTGATTTCAGAGATCTCAGTAAAGATAAACTCTTGAAAAAATGCTTGCATGGGCAGACTCAAAATGTAAATGAAAGTTTTAATAATTATGTGTGGGAACGCTTACTAAAAACTATTTTCATAGAATATTGTGAAATAGTAATTGGCGTATGTGATGCTACTGTCACATTCAATGAGGGTGCAAAGGGTAGACTAAAAGTTTTGAGGGCAATGGGCATAGAACCAGGTCAAAACACCACAACAGCTTTGTGTCGAATCGACAAAGATCGAGTAAAATATGCAGAAAGAGCTGCTAAGGCCTCGTCAAAGGAAGGCAGAATTGAGAAAAGAAGAAGGAAGGTGGATGAATCAGCTGAAGCAGATAATGATGACTATTCTTCAGGAATGCACTAAAGTAAGAAGTAATATTAATTTTATCTTTATATCATTTTTTCTCAATACCACATTTTTGCAAACATAGGTTTTCAGGATCTGTTTGGCATATAAAGCTGAAATTTGGACCATACATTTTAAATGAAATACTGATTGCTGTCCTCTAAAGTTATGTAATTAGGTTTGATAGGTTCGAAGGTTTTTATTATTTTATTTTTCGGAATTTGGCAGATTTTTTTAGTATGGTAATATTTTTTTTACTGAAATCTATTTCAGTTAGGAAGATGAATTTAGTCATCAAGGTCAAGTATCAGTGATTAAATATCATGTAAAAATCTCATGACCAAATTTTGAAAAATGTTCTCAGAAATTGTACCTAAAATGTCAAAAATGTTATGACTTTTGGTAAATTTATCACCTATTTACTTGAGCGTTTTGTCATTTAGAGTAATGGACCTGTTGTGAATTAAAGAACAGGCCCTGATAAAGACTAAAAAAATTAAAAAACAGTGAAGACTTTATTTTTAAATGAATGTAATACCATGATAAGCGTTTTTCAGCATTACACACTTCCCGGATCCCTGGGGACCAGGGGGTTCCCTATTATATTTACCTTCGATTTACTCGTGTGATATGTCGTACGAAAGGTATTTTATAGCTCTATACAGCAAGATTATTCTCATTACTTCTTGTAACGAAATGGTATTTATTTTCCAATTAATTACATAAGTTGTAAATAGGAGGCTAAGACACTGAAATTGCATGTCCCACAAGGTTTATAATTAAATTTAAGGGCGTTATCACGGGAGTGGGGACTTGCGTTATCGCTGAGGCATCATTATTTTACATTATGAGATGAAAAGAATAGATTTTTTCCTGGTTTTATCCATACTTTATCTAATTTTGAGCCTATTTTCATTTTATGAAAAAATTGGCTAACTTAATAACTTTATTAAACTCAAATTGTGCACTTTTACAAACAAATATTCACATTGTGCAATAATTAATAATTGAGCATGGTCGCTGTGTGCATTTTTGAACATGGTACCGTTCACAATACTGATCACTCAGCTGACGAACACAGTCAGCAGAAGGCTCGTGATAGGACATGAACTTGCAAACTTTATGGTGATAGCCATGCACGGCCATGGAGTTGACGAAGTGTCGAAGGTCCTGGTTCGCATCTGACCATGTCCTGTTCATCATGGCTTCAGTCGAGTAGAACTGTAGCCAGATGTTCTTTCGTTTATTTTCCATTTCTTCCAACAATTTCTTCCAACCATCCGTAGAAGGGAGAGCAAACTTGAACCTCAAATATTCTATGAGGAAAGGTTCCCCAGCAAGCTCATAGACTAGCCGTGATCATGTATATCGAGATACACCAATGGTGACCTTTAAAAACCTTGCCTTGACTTTTTCCAAAGTGAAGAGGTCATTCTTAGTTAGTTTAGCCCATGTAATATCTATTCCGTAAGCAAGAATAGGTATTATTTTTGCATGAAATAATGCCATGCCAGACTTGAGAGATAGTCTATTTAAGAACTTGATATCGTAAATAGCTTTCGTAGCTGCTGCTGCTCTGGATCTTGTGTGTAGTCGGAAAGATTTAGTCGTTGTCTGAAGGATAAGGCCAAGGTATTTGAAGCTATTTACGATGTGTAGTGGCTCTGATTTGAAAAGTACTCTCTCATGTGGGGATAATCGTCCACCCTATCTAAATATCATATGTTCAGTTTTTTCGGCATTCACTTCCAGCTCATTAGCATTGGCCCATTTTTCCAGTGCAGTTACTGCCACTTGTAATTCATTGATGTCATGCTTATGGGATCACATTTTGTCCGTGTGTCTGTGTGTGCGTGTGTGTGATTCGTGTGTGTGTGTGTGTGTGTGTCCCTAATAAAATCTAAACGGCTAGAGCGATTTCAATGAAACTCGGCAAGATCATAGCACCATTCTGGTCGACCCTGACCGTGCCATTCAAATTTTATTCTGCCGCACCAATCCAACATGGCGGCTGTGCGAAATATTTCACCAGCATTCAGTATCTCCGAAACAATTACCGATGTCACCATGAAATTTTGTACGGTGATAAAGGACAATACTAGAAGTTTACCTGTGAGGCTTTCAAAAACCTCGTAAATACACAACCAACATGGCGGCCAAGCGAAGTTGAGAATTTAAATAGACTTTTCTCGCGATCTAACCATCCAAACGTATTAATACTTGGCACAGCAAATGTTTAATCACATTGCAATGCACTGGTGTCAAATTTAGTTCAATTGTTTACATAACCTCAAAATAGCGGCTGTGCGAAATATTTCACTGGCATTCTATATCTCCGAAACCATTACAGATAACACCCTGAAAATTTGTACAGTGATAAAGGGCACTGCTACAAGTTTATATGTGTAACTTTTAAAAACCTGTAAAGTACAAAACGAACATGGCAGTCAAGTGAATTTGAAACATTATGATGGACGTTTCTCTTGATTTAACCATCTGAGCGCAGTGAATTGTAGTACAGTGAATGATTATACATATTGTAATGCAATGGTACCTAATTTTGTTCAAATGTTTACATAATCCCAAGATGGAGACAGTGCGAAATTTTAAAATTAAGTTTTTATTCCTTGTGTGGTAATCATGCGATCGAAGTGAAAGTTTTAATAATGAAGTTACGCAATAATTTTCCTTTAATGGTACATAACTCAATGGCCTATACATATAACAATTCAAAATGCCGAGCATCCGAAATATTTTGACGGTTCTCAATATCTATGAATCTTTTACATCAATCGAACTGAATTTTTTAATGATCATAGAGGCTATGAACATAAGTTCACCTATAGGTCTTTCAGTAACCTGGTGAACACAAATTCAACATGGCGGCAACGCGAAGTATAAATATTTAAATGGATGTTTCTCGTGATTTAACCATCCGAGTGCAGTGGAACTTTGCACGTTAAACGCTTATCCAAATGTTAATCCACTGGCATCTATTTATTTCAATTGTTTTCATAACCACAAGATGGCAGCTGTGCGAAATTTTAAAAACTCGTTTTTTCTTCTCGTTTCCTAATCATGCGATTGAAGTTTGAATATTACACGTACACGATAATCTTCACGTAGTACTGTAGTACATAAATAAAAATCCAACCTGGCGACCATCTGAAATATTTAGACGGTTCTCAATATCTACGAATCTATCACATCAAAGAAACTGTTTTTTTTTTGTGTTGATAGAGGCAATTAACAAGAGTAGGATATATGAAAATAGGCTGTATGGTTCTTCCCGGAACTACTTGTTCTGTTTTTTCGAACAGAATCAACACCAAATTTTAGGTTTTTTTTCTTTTATACAGATGGTGGCACTGTTCGTACGAAAATCTCGACACTGACGTATATCTGTTTAACAGTCTGTTATTCCTTCATGCACATATTATCTCTTACAGAAACAGAATGAAAGCAGAATGAGACCTTGTAAAATGGCGTTGCCATGACAACGATAATCAATTTCGCAGACCGGGATTAGTTTTCTTGCAATATCTCGAAAACCGTTCGTTTCTGGCCTTAAAACGCGAGGTTCGTGGTTCTCACCGAACATTGCTCCTTGCATTGCTACGCGTGAACATGAACAGTATTATTTATAGAGGTGGATTGGGGGGTCTGAAACGTGAAGTGATCTTGAGACTAATTTTATAGTCTCTGCGCCGCTTATTGTATGTGAGTATTTGGATCTTTACGACGGTTTACCAAGGTAGGACCGGGTGAGTTAGCCGTGGTCGTTACGGCATGACTACTGGCAGTCACTCACATCCGGGAGGCGAGGAGGTTCGAATCCCCCCGCCAGCAACCTTGAAGATGGTCTTCTGTGGTTTCCCATCATCTTTCCAGGCAAATACCGGGGTTGGTCCCTAACTATAGGCCACAGCCGCTACCTTCCAACTCCTCGACCTTCCATTCCAACTTTCCTCCCCAACGGTACTTGTAGCTCACCCATTGGGTGTCCGTCTCGAAGCAGCTACAAAACTGGCAAGCCAAACATGTCCTCGGACACTCCCGGCACTAAAAGCCATACGCTAAAAAAAAGGTAGGATTTTGTTCGGCATGCTTTCTTACTGTTTATAGACTTATTTTTAGCCTACTTTCGATTTTTTTCAAAAAATGAAAGTAGACTTATGAGAACACTACAGGGCGAAAAAAAGTGTGTCTGTCTGTGTGTGTATGTGTATGTGTGAGTCTGTGTGTGTGTGTGTGTATGTGTGTGTGTGAGAACTCTGAATGTCTGTCCCCCCCCTCCTATCAATTCGAACACGGTGAGCGTAAATTGAACGAAATTTGGTACAAAGGTAGCACTAGCAAAGGACACCTCAGTGTCATGTTTTATATCGCCGCCATCTTGACGGAAACGTAATGGCGGCCACACAAATGTTCAAAGCTTAAATCAAATTACGACTAACCTAATCATCCGATCTCTACCAAATTTTGCAACAACAACAACAACATACCTTTAAGGGGGCAGCATCCTTTGACCAAACTAATAGGTCATCAGCCTAATAGTTTGCGGATGGCGGCCATCTTTGTGTGAAAACAGATTGCCCCTATTAATTCGAACACGGTGAAACCGAATGGAACGAAATTTAGTTCAGAGGTAGTACTAGCAAAGGGCACCCCAGTGTCATGTTTTATATCGCCGCCATCTTGACGAAAACGTAATGGCGGCCACACAAATGTTCAAAGCTTAAATCAAATTACGACTAACCTAATCATCCCATCTCTACCAAATTTTGCAACAACATACCTTTATGGAGCGAGCATCCTTTGACAAATCTAATAGGTCATTAGCCTAATAGTTTGCGGATGGCGGCCATCTTTGTGTCAAAATCGATTACCCCCATTAATTCCAACACGGTGAAACCGAATGGAATGAAATTTGGTACAGAGGTAGCACTAGCAAAGGGCACCTCAGTGTCATGTTTTATATCACCGCCATCTTGACGGAAATGTAATGCCGACCACACAAATGTTCAAAGCTTAAATCAAATTACGACTAACCTAATCATCCGAGCTCTACCAAATTTTGCATCAACATACCACTATGGAGGGAGCATCCTTTGACCATACGAATAGGTCATTAGCCTAATATTTTGCGGATGGCGGCCATCTTTGTGTGAAAATCGATTCCCCCTATTAATACGAACACGGTGAAACCGAATGGAACGAAATTTGGTACAGAGGTAGCACTAGGAAAGGCCACCTCAGTGTCATGTTTTATATCACCGCCATCTTGACGGAAACGTAACCGCGGCCACCCAAATGTTAAAGGCTAAAATGTAATTACGACCAACCTAATAATCTAGTCTCTACCAAATTTTGCAACAACAAATCTTTATGTGGGAAGCATATTCTGACCAAACTGCTAGATCATCAGCCCAATAGTTTGCAGAGGGTGGCCAAGTATGTGTGCAAATCGATTCCCCCTATCAATTCAAACACGGTGAAACCGAATTGAACGAAATTTGGTACAGAGGTAGCACTAGCAAAAGGCACCTCAGTGTCATGTTTTATATCGCCGCCATCTTGACGGAAACGGAATGACGGCCACCCAAATGTTAAAAGCTTAAATCAAATTTCGACCATCCTAATAATTTGATCTCTACCGGATTTTGCAACAACATGCTTCTTTGTGGAAAGCATCTTATGACTGACTACAAGGTCATCAGCGCAATAGTTTACAAATAGCGGCCATGTATGTGTGCAAATCCATTCCCCGGATCAATTCAAACACGGTGAAACCGAATTGAATGAATTTTTTTACAGATGTAGCACTAGCAAAGGGCACCTCATATTCATGTTTAATATCCCTATAGTACGTTGTATTTCAACAAGCTACTACAACCAACATTCAATTATACTCCTTGAAAAGGACAAAGAGTTATAACAATACCCATGCATTTAGGAGAAAGTAGGCTATATGTTCTTTACTGAACATCTTCTTTGTTAGTTAAATTCTTCTGTTTGCAAATATTTAGCTGCTTTTTGTAGTTTTCTACCATTATGTGCAAACAAAATTTACAGACTACTGTGACTATTCTACCGGCTCTCCCATTAGTCTATTAAATTTCCCTTATAAATCTCACTGGTCAATTTCGATAACATATTTGAATGAAATTGGTATTCTTTCTTTCACGGCCAAGGAAACCCCGCACAAGACACAGCGTAATCCGATAAATGTACCTGAATTTTAATTGCTTGGCCATGATTGCCAATATACAATCTTTTTGGAAGCCTTTATAGGGAGCTGAAAGGCTGTTGAGCGTTTACCTCTTGCAGTTAAGTACCGCAGGTGCACTAGATATGAATTTAAGTTGCGCGCCATTCTCTACTCCTTTGTACATAGTTCCTCAAATTGACAGCAAGAGCTTGCTGGTTACCCATCTCGGTGTTGCTAGGCGAAACCCCTCACAAGACACGGCATAAACTTAGAAATATTGATGTGTTTCAAAATTGTTTTGTTATTATTACTTGAAATGGTTACAGTTTGTTTTGTTACCTTTACTCTTAATCATCGCATGATACGTAGTTTGCACAATATTACTTACTGCGGATATGACAATTGCTACCACGTTTGATGTATTTTTAGCATAGTCTACTATTATTCATTTTGAAATGTACAGTTGTATGAGGAAGATAAACGATGGGTGTTCAATATTTAAGAAAGGTTATTTAAATTTTACCACATAGAAGCCTCCGTGGCTTAGGCGGCAACACGCCGGCCTCTCACCGCTGGGTCTGTGGTTCAAATATCGGTCACTCCATGTAAGATTTGTGCTGGACGAAGCGGAGGCAGGCAGGTTTCCCTCCGGGTACTCCGGTTTTCCCTGTCACAATTTCATTCCAGCATCATGCTCCACTATAATTTCATTTCATCTGTCATTCATTTAATCATT
This sequence comes from Meconema thalassinum, assembly GCA_946902985.2. NCBI lineage: Eukaryota > Metazoa > Arthropoda > Insecta > Orthoptera > Tettigoniidae > Meconema > Meconema thalassinum. The sequence continues at coordinate 393,960,595 of OX336393.1, read as the reverse complement.
GCCCCAGGTGAGTGCGACATCCTTCGTCATCCAGCACAGTTCATATCCTAGCCACTACTGTCGACCAAAATATTATGTGCACTTGAGTTTGAAGGCTATTTGTGAAGTAAACAATAGACCTACATAAAATCCAATATCATCGTCATTTTCGTCTTTCTATCTTACGTCAATTCAAGTAAGTTTGGAATTTTTAATTTATATTTTAATATTTTTTATTGCAGTTGGAACACAAAAAGTGCCCGTTTTTAAGCGTGTTTCAACCATGCGTCACATTTAAGAATTATTATCTCACAAACCCGTCATCAGATCGAATCCAAATTTTAACACAATATACATTGGAATATTGCATAACTGGTTCATTAATTTCAAAATTTTGTGTGTCCAAGAAACAAAGTTGTTATCATTTTTGTAAGGTAACTTTTTCTCGGCTCGGGGTGGTTGGAAAATGTAGTGCTTGGTCGCGTTGTAATCCTTATACATCAAAAAGGTATGCTGTATGACTGTGAAATACGTAAATTAATTCACTTCTTTTATATCGGTTTGTATTTGTAAGGGGAAATAAGACATGGTTCACCAGCTAGCCGCTCCACGGAAAGCTGTACAGAGTTGCTGAGCTGGAGCCCATCACTTCCGAGCGAGGCACGCCATGACGCGTGATGGGCTCATCTTGGCAACGCTGTACAGCTTTGCCTGGAGCGGCTTGCTGGTGAAACATGTCTGATTTCCCCGTACAAATACAAACCGATATAAAATGATTGAATTAATTTACGTATTTCACAATCTTACAGCATAACTTTTTGATGTATAAAGATTAAAACGCGACCAATAACTACATTTTCCAACGAACCCGAGCCGAGAAAAAGTTATCTTACAAAAATGATAACAACTTTTTTTCTTGGACACACAAAATTTTGAAATTAATAAACCAGTTATACAACATTCAAATGTATATGGTGTTAAAATTTGCATTCGATCTGATGACGGGTTTCTGTGATAATAATTCTTAAATGTGACGCATGTTTGAAACACGCTTAAAAACGGGCACTTTTTGTGTTCCAACGCGATGAAAAATATTAAAATATAAATTAAAAATTCCAAACCTACATGAACTAACGTAAAATAGAACGAAGAAAATGGTGATGTTATTGGACTATAAGTAGGTGTATTAGTTACTTCACAAACAACCTTCAAACTCGAGCACACATAATATTTTGGTCGACAGTAGATGGGGGCTTCATTCATTTCATTCCCTGACCCAGTCGGTCGACTGGAAACAGGCAGCGGATTTTCAAGTTTACTACATAGAAGCTGATGTTTATTTCCAGTATATAGATGCATTTTCCTGCCTCTGATTAATAATTGAGTGAGTGAAGATGCTTGTAGTCTATTCAGCAAAAATGAGGCACGGGGCCTCATTTCTTACGTGGATTCTCAACCATAGTACATGATATTTCAGTCCGAAAATCTTCCATGCTTTGGCTGGGAATTAAACCCTGTCTGCCTTGGTGAGTAGCAAGCCGCGTGACTACCTTACAAACACGGCTCTTTCTTAGTAGTGTAATAATGATAACAATAATAATGTGAATATTATCAGACTAATATATAACAAGTAGTTCCGTAAAGAACTATACAGCCTATTTTCATATATCCTGCTCATGTTAATTTCTTCTAACAACATACAAAATTTCAGTTTAATTGCTGTAACAGATTCGTAGATATTGAGAACCGTCTAAATATTTCAGATTGTCGCCAGGTTGGATTTTTATTTTTGTACTATTACATTAAGATTATTGTGTACGTGTGGTATTCAAACTTCAATCGCATGATTAGAACACAAGAAGTAAAAACGAGATTTTAAAATTACGCACAGCAGCCATCTTGTGATTATGCAAACAATTGAAATAAATTAGATGCCAGTGGATCAACATTTGTATAAGCATTTAACGTGCAACGTTTCACAGCACTCGGATAGTTAATTCGCGAGAATCGTCCATTTAAATATTTATACTTCGCGTTGCCGCCATGTTGGATTTGTGCTCACCAGGTTAATGAAAGTCCTATAGGTGAACATATGTTCATAGTCTCTATGAACATAAAAAAATTCAGTTTGGTTGCTGTAAAAGATTCATAGATATTGAGAACAGTCTAAATATTTCGGAAGCTCGCCATTTAGGATTGTTATATGTATAGGCCATAGAGTTATGTACCATTCAAGGACAATTATTGCCTAGGTTCATTATTCAAACTTTCGCTTCGATCGCATGATTACGACACAAGAAATAAAAACTTAATTAAAAAATTTCGCACAGCCGCCATCTTGAGGTTATGTAAACAATTGATTTAAATTAGATGGCAGTGCATTACAATCTGCAAAATCATTTACTGTACCACATTTTACTGCGCTCAGAGAGTTAAATCACGAGAAAAGTCTATTAAAATATTTCAAATTTGCTTGGTCGCCATGTTCGTTTTTTACTTTACAAGTTTATGAAGTATACATAGATAAACTTGTACCAGTACCCTTTATCACCGTACAAAATTTCAGGGTAATATCTGTAATAGTTTCGGAGATATAGAATGTCAGTGAAATATTTCGCACAGCCGCCATTTTGAGGTTATGTAAACAATTGAACTAAATTAGACTCCAGTGCATTACTATGTGTATAAACACTTGCTGTACCTAGTTTCATTACGTTTGGATGGTTAAATCGTGAGAAAAGTCTATTTAAAAGTCTCAACTTCGCTTGGTCGCCATGTTCGTTTTCTACTTTACAAGTTTGTGAAATATACATAGGTAAACTTGTATCAGTACCCTTTATCACCGTACTAAATTGCAGGGTGATATCTGTAATAGTTTCGGAGATATAGAATGTCAGTGAAATATTTTGCACAGCCGCCATTTTGAAGTTATGTAAACAATTGAACTAAATTAGACTCCAGTGCATTACAATGTGTATAAACATTTGCTGTACCAAGTTTCATTACGTGTGGATTGTTAAATCGCGAGAAAAGTCTATTTAAAAGTCTCAACTTCGCTTGACCGCCATGTTGGTTTTGTAGTCACCAGGTTTTTGAAAGTCTCATAGGTGAACTTCTAGTAGTACCCTTTATCACCGTACACAATTTCAGGGCGATATCGGTAATAGTTTCGGAGATATTGAATGCTAGTGAAATATTTCGCACAGCCACCATTTTGCATTGGTGAGACGTAACAAAATTTGAAGGGCACGGTCGAGGTCGCCGGGAATAGTGCTATGAACATACCGAGTTTCATTGAAATCGCTCCAGCCGTTTAGATTTTATTAGGGGGGGACACACACACGAATCACACACACACACACACACACACACACACACACACACGCACACACACACGGACAAAAGGTGATCTCATAAGCCTATTTTTTCAAAATTGAAAATAGGCTAAAAATGAGATGGTGTGTGTCTGTCTGTCAGTGTGTTACTCAATAACACAAGAACCACTGGTTCGATTTCAATGAAATTTTGCATGGACGTAGCTGATTTACCAGGCTTACATATAGGCTACTTTTGATTTCGATATTTTTCACTATTTAAAAATGGCGACTATTTTCATATTTACATTTCAAATAAAAAGAGAACGCTAAGAAATAGCAAATTTTGATGGCACTACGAGATTTAAAATTTAATTTTCTATCCGAAAGGTCCGTATCAATGTTCGTGTATCTCCAACGGTTATCGAGTTAAACCTAAATATGTCTTATAAATCACGGTCAACGCCGAGCGATGTTAGTCGATGTTAGTCTCTACATGAACTGTTTTAGGTAGATTTCATTAGAAAGCTAACTATTGCAATGGGTACCATGTTTCTACTTCCGGAAAATTTCGACATATCTTCGCATTTCACATCCCCCAGACCCCAAAACCACCGTCAGATCAAAAGTTTATATATAATTTATGTATATATATCACTTTCTTGTGGAAACGATAACTGCCGTAATTTTGCCCCAATCAGTTTGAATTTTTTACATAATAAGTATCCCATTAAAATCTCGGTCGAGTTCGTTAATGGGAAAAATCGGTCGAAGGGGGTGAAAATGGTTTTTTTTTCTCGAAAAAGGGACATTTCGCTATAACTCTCTTAATACGTGCAATGTCGAATCCATTCAAAGTTCATAATATGTGTCGGATAAGTGCCGAAAATTTATGTCAAATAAGTTTTTTGATAGCACCAACCATTGACCAAAGGGGTGAAAAAAGTGGGTTTTTCGGGAAACATTAATCATATCTCTCTTAATAGGCACAATATCAAAACAGTACAAAATGGAAAATATTCCCCTAATAATTACCTAAAACTTTTGTCTGAAAGAATTTTTGATATGACCCACCATTACGCCAAGGGATGAGAAAAATGATTTCAGAATTAAAGAAAATGCTAAGTGCTATCGGAGGTTACCATGACAACGCTTCTAAATTGATGAGGGATGAGCTATCAGAGGTTGCCAAGACAACGCCATTGACGAGATCACATTAATTTTTGGCCTACTTTTCACACATTGCAAAAATGAGGTTAAAGTAGACTTATGAGATCGATCCGGGAAAATGTGTCTGTCTGTCTGTCTGTCTGTCCTTCTGTCTGTCTGGCTGGATGGCTGTGTGTGTGTGTCCCCCTCTATCAACTCCTAAACGGCTGCAGCAATCGAAACTAAATTTAGTATGCGTAAATATGTATACCAGAATATCTCAGGCCCATATTTGAAAAAGATGTCAGTGCTACCAACTGCTAAAAACGCACTAGAAATGTGAGCTCCATTTTGGATATCTTGGAAGGTAATCATGGGAGCTATTCCAAAATTGGCACACATGTAGATAATACTATTTCCGTTTAATTACCAGGAGGCCATATATGACAGTGTTGCCAAAATAATTTTAAGCCTTCTGATAGGTTCAATTTTGAAATGCATATAACGTCTACACGATCAATTGAATTTCAATCAAATTTTGTATGTAATATGTGTAGATAAACAGATATGACTGAGTGTATTCTTAAGAGCTACCAGGGCTGCCAAATGTTAATAATTGCTCTCTCTATTTTTTATCCAAATACCAATATATCAGAAAGTATGCAAGCCGACAGCTTTAAACTATGCACAGGTATATTATCTGACATTTTGCATTAATTTGGAGTAACTTATATACGTCAGTTCTACCAACATGATTCTAAGCCTGCTGATAGGACCAATTTTTAAATACATGTAACTTCTGTACTGTCAGTTGGATTTCAACCAAATTTCGTATGTGATATGTGTAACATAACAGACATGACTATAAGTATTCTTAAGAGCAATCAGGGCTGCCAACTGTTACGAAATGGTGTCTATTTTTTACCCTAATATCAATATATCAGAAATTATGCAAGCCAACAGCTCTATACTTTGCACATGTATAGCACCTGACATTCTAGATTAATTTGGAGTAATTAATATAAGTCAGTGCTGCCAGCATGATTCTATGCCTGATGATAGCTCCAATTTTAAAATACATGTAACTTCTATACCAACAAATGGATTTCATCCAAAATTGGCCCTAAAAGATATCATAATATTTCAGATTATTTCTGACCAGCACTCGCATGACATTGTTGCCAACATGCTTTTACGTGTACTAATAGATCCAATGTCTAACTCCATGTAACGTCCTTTGGACTTCAACCACATTTTGTATTCTGTACCTCAAGAGATGGAATTAAGAATATATTCAGTCACCAGGGCTGCCAACTGTATTGCTCTATTAGGCTACATTATGCCTAGTATACAGTATTTCGAACTAATTAAGACATTTCGATATTACCACCTTAATTTCGTCATTATTCTAGATAGGTTCATATACTGTAGATTAATCATTGGCATGAATCTTAATTTTAAGAAAAGTAGGCTCTTCAGTTCGTCACGGAACTTCTTGTTCCATCTGACTATGAGGGAAGCGGCTAACTGGTAGCATGCTGAACTTCTATGCCCAAGGTCGCTGGTTCAAATCCGGCCAAAGTCGCCGGATTTTCTAAGAGCGCTAAAAATCCCTCAGCATGCTTTCCTTCAGAGGGGAAGTTACTACGTTCGTTGCAAGTTGCTGGTTGCGGTGGCATCTAGCAGCCAAGTTCACAGCTAGGTGTCGTTCACGGTAGTATTTGGTACAAAATTAGGTACTACTACTTAAATTGACCGTCTGCAGACCTTACCTGAATTACAGACAAATACAGTCATCACAAATAACACCGTTTATCAGACAGATTCTACACACACCCAATGTGTACGGGGTTACATGACCACGTTGTCGCAGCCCCTAAACTGAGGAACCAACCAACATCTCTGCGGGAGATAATATTTTGCGTGAAGAAGTAACAGACTGTTAGATAGTTACACATCAGTTCCAAACCTTGCATAAGGACAGTGTGATCACAAGTATAAAAATGAACCTCAAATGACAAGAAGGTTACCATCCCCATAAGACAATAGAATGTTCAAAATATGCATAGAAAGACAAAAAAAAGTTCATTAACCTCCAATTGTAAAATACTTTCTCGCAATAAATGAGGTCAGATCGTCCTACGAAAACCTGCATATTTTGCCTATTATAGCCTAACCCCAAGTTTGCCCGGTGAAATCTTCCTCCGCCTTCCGGCGTGCCGAGAGGAGTTTTTATTTATAGAGGTAGTTTGTGGGGTCCGAAACTAGACGTGATTTTGAGTCTAATTTTATACCTTTTGTGCCGGTTATTGTATGTGAGTATTTGGATCTTTACGCTGTTTCACAATATTATAGGGCTTTCTACTTTGCACGGTATGCTTTCATCCTTCTTATCGATTTGTTTTTCTTTAAATGAATATTTCAGTTAGCTAATATTTATCTGCTTTTTTTTTCCATGATCAGAAACCCAAATTCACAGACTAATGTGTCGAAGACTATCGACTCTCACATTAGTTTATTTAGGATTCATATTAATCTTACTGCAGAACTGGGCAAATTTATTTCAATGAAGTAGGTATTTTGACTTTCGCGGCCAATAAAAAAAACCGTACGAAAGACGGCGTAAACCTAGAAAAGTTACCGAGATTTAATTGCTTGGCCCTGAAATTGGAAGCCTTTATAGGGAAGTGAAGGTCTGTTTAAACCATTAGCACTCGCAGTAAAGTAGCTGAGGTGTTCTAAATAAGAATTGGGTTATCGCACAGTTTGCTACTCCTTTGGTAGTCAACAAATAACCACAAGAGCCCGCTGATGAACCATCTCGGAGTTACTAGGCGTAATCTCGCACAAGACACGGCATAAACTTAGAAAAAAATTCTGTGATTAATTTGTTTTTGTTATTATTACTTGGGATGATTGATGTTTGTTCCTTTACTGTTACTCTTTATCATGACATGGTACGTACTTTCCGCAATATTACTTAATGCGGATATGATAATTGCTATCAAGTTTGATGTATTTTTAGCATAATGTTTATATGATTAAATATAGTATGAAGACGTTAAACGATAGGTGTTCAATATTTAAGACAGGTTATTTAACTTTTACTACATAGAAACAGATATTTATTTCCAATATTTAAACGCACTTTCTCACCTACAAAGCGGAGGCAACAGGCTTTGCTCCGGGTACTCCGGTTTTCCCTGTCACAATTTAATTCCAGCAACAATCTCCGCTATCATTTCATTTCATGCGTCATTCATTTAATAATTCCCCAGGGGAGTGTGACAGGCTTCGGCAGCCGGCACAGTTCATATCCTCGCTGTTAGATGGGGATTTCATTCATTCCATTCCCTGACCCGGTCGGTCGAAAGAAAGCAGGCTAAGGATTTTCACTTTCCTACCTCTGATTAATAATTTGGTGAATGAAAATGCATGTAGTCTACACATGTAAGTTAGTTGGTAACATGGAAATAACATAACTACATTAGGAATGTGTGATTATATATATTAATGATTTAGGCCAGCAAGTACTAAAAGCCGTTCGAAGAACGGGTACTTCAGCTAGTTTTCAATAAAAATCAATATTGTAAGTCAAATATTATTTGCAACCACGTAAAGAACTAAAAGACAAAAGAAAATGAAAAAGTGATTTTACGTTAATCTAGCATTGTAAATGTGTGTAATGTATGTGTAGTTCTTATTTAAAGATGGACATATAGATTCTTAGATGATATTTAGTAGGTGTGCTAATTTTTTGTATTCTTTTTCCCTAATAAAATGCATAATATTATTATGAAGCTGGGATTCTAAGCGTTTATCCTCTGACTACCATTATCCTCTTGAAATGTTGCTGTTCGACAAAACCCGCAAGCCTAATACAATAAGAAAAAGAAATTCATTGGCCCTTAAAATGTATTAGTTAGGTTAATAATGCATACAATGATTAAAGTAGGCTCCTTAACCCTAAACCGGGCGCGCTGGTGAATTTCGTTCACCAACCAGCGTATTTCATCTGTTGTTGTTAGTTCCTAAGAGCTACAGCCGTGGCGCTGCTAGTACCTTCCGACGAAGTCTTATCGATACCCTCAGTGTAGCGGTATCTGTTCAGGAAGTTGTACGTGTCACACTATTCGACCTTGACTCGCAAGTGCCGTCATTTGGTGAACTTTCTTCACCACGCGCCCGGAAATGTAAGTAAAATTGCACCTTATACGTTCTTGGAGTTTCATTATTTTAAAATATAGAATATAGAGGATACAAAAGTAACTATCTATTTTTATTTTAGGGCGAAGTTTGTGAAGGATGAAGACATACAAACGCTGTTACAGGAATTATCAGATGAGGAGGAGGGACTGAGGGAGCTGAAGTTTGTGATTTTTCTGATAGTGAAGATGAAGTGGTAAATTATTCAGACATTAATCATGACAGTGAGAGTGAACAAGAAGGTGATGTAGCCTAGTTGATAGCTAAGAACACGATGAACTAGAGAAGGATTTTTTCTTCGGGAAAGACGAAGCAATGTGGTGCACCAATAGCTTTGCAAGGGTCACCTCTAGGATTAAATAAAAAAATATAATAAAAATATTTCCTTGTCCAAAAGGAGATGCGAAAACAGTGTCGTGTGAAATGGATGCTTTCTTACACATAATTGATTCTGAAATTATGATGAAATAGTTTCTTATACTAACATTTATATTGCAAGGCATTGCAAAGAAGTGAGTTACAGTCGTGAGCGCGATGCTAAACCTACTTGCCATGAAGAAATAATTGCTTTGATTGGTTTATTGTTCCTCACTGGTTTGAAAGGTGAACAGTACACATCTGTAGAAGAAATCGGGGCGAAAGATGGAACTGGAATGGGAATAGCAATAGCCTGCATGTCTTCAAAGAGGTTTCTATTTTTGTTACGGAGTCTTCGTTTTGACGACAAAACTACACGTAACGATCGCCTGCGAATAGATAAACTAGCAGCAGTTCGCACATAGTTCGATTCCTTTGTAGTGAACTGTAAAAAGAGCTACACACCAAGTGAGTTTGTAAAAATAGATGAGAAGCTAGTGCCTTTTCGAGGGAGATGTGCATTTATACAGTTTTCGAGGGAGATGTGCATTTATACAGTTTATGCCAAGTAAGCCGGCAAAGTATGGGTTAAAATTCTACGCCCTGAATGATGCTAAAACTTTTTATACTTCATCTCTGGAGTTATACTGTGGCAGGCAACCTCCTGGCCCCTATGAACTCTCTAATAAACCATATGATATAGTGAAACATCTAATAGACCACGTGAAGGGAAAAAATTATAATCTAACAATCGACAACTGGTATACCAGCTATGACCTAGTCCTCGATCTTTTAGAAGATAAAATAACGTGTATATGCACTCTCAGGAAGAATAAAAGAGAAATTCAACAGCAGTTTCTTCCTCATAAAGATTAGGCCAGTTGGTTCAACAACGTTTGGGTTTCAGTATGAAATCCTGCTCATTTCGCATGTTCCTAACATGAATAAAGCAGTTATCTTACTTTCTTCTATGCACGACGAACCCTCTGTGGATCCCAACAGTTCAAAGCCCCATGCTATACTGGATTATAACCTAACTAAAGGCGGAGTTGATACTTCCGACCAAATGGAAGGCAAGTGTTCGGTAGCCCAGAAAACCCCAAGGTGGACAATGTATGTCTTTTTTGCTCTACTCAACATTGCTGGAATAAACAGTCAGGTTCTTTACAAAGGGAATCCGAAGAACCAACCAGTAAAGTGATGTGTGTTTTTGAAGAATCTTTCATTTCAACTCCTGAATAAGTGGTTGGTTGAACGAGCTAAGATAGGAACACTGCCTCCAGATATCCGAGCAGTGTTATCACCATACCATCAGGAAGAAACATCAGAAGAAATAAAGTGTCAACGAAGAGAGAACGATGCATTCACTGCGAGCGGAAACAAAATCAAGTCACCACAATGAAGTGTCATGAGTGTAAAACACACTCTAGAAGATGCATTAGATGTGTAAGCTGTGAGAATAATGATAATGATTAATGAAGATTGTTAGAATTATTTCATTTTAAGTTCCCATGAGTGAAGTATTCATCGGATTCAATTGTATTTTCAGTCTTCAACCCATGAACATTTTGACCCTTTATTATTATATGTATGTACTGTCACTTGTAATTTGTGTTGTAATTATTATATCTAAGGTTTATAAAACACATAAGGAGTAACAATATCAATCGTGTAAGAGTAATTACTTGTTAACCAGTGGCTAAGACATAGAAAAATGAATGGTGAACGAAATTCACCACGCGCCCGGCAATGTAACATTTATAGGCGCGCCCGCTCTAGGGTTAAATATTCAGTTATATTAGCGAAATTTCAGGTTTAATCTATAAGCTTCGAGCAGTAATGAGCCGTCGTACCCACCTATTTAACAACTTCAACACAATTTGTGATCACATAAAAAGCACGCTCAAGGACTTTCAGTGGTATAAATATTGCTCATTATAATAACGACCTTCCTCCGGGTTGTACACAATACGACAATGTGAGCAAAGGTACGCTCTCTTAATATCCAATTGTGATCCCGAGCAACGCCGGGCATAACAGCTAGTAATATATAAAAGTCTAGTGGTGTCAGTGAGTTGCTCTTTCACGCAAAAACTACTCAACCGGTTTAGCTGAATAAGCATAGTTCTTATAGCAGGGGAAATCTATTGCCGTTTCGAAATGTTTTACCGTTTCATTATGGTGGTGAAAGTTACTTTTCATTTCATTAGCAGGAGCTGCCACTTCCCACCCGGTGAACAGGTATCCATGGCAGGTTGCATATATTCACTCTTGACCATGCTTCTCGCTACAAAATTTTCACTTTCCATTCTGAGTTTATTTACTCAGGTTAGAACAATTGAGTGGTCTTATGTCCGAATGAATTAAGCGACATTCAGTTAGGTTTGAGGAATAAAGGACTCAAGTTATGAGTGTGCAGCAACTTATTTATTCAAAATGATTTATAGATATACATGTGGTATGGAGCATAATGGTTGTGAAAAACTTTTACAAGCATTTTGAGCATTGCGGCACTTTATGTAATTACGGTATATAAATTTATACTGCAGGGAAAAAATTTCGAATATCTGTCCACTTCAGGTTATTTTGCTACAGCAACGATACGAGCCGAGTTGTCAGATAGTTCGTTTTGGCATAAGACAAAATGATATCCTACCATTTTAAAACTGTGAATAGTTCAATATTTTGAAAAATGTCGCTGAATTCATTCTGGCATAATACCGCTCAATTTAAGTGTGCGATATATACAGAACCTGACAGGTAATCAGCTAGCATGATTTTTCAATTTAAATGTGGCAATTAATTAATAATTTTAATCACTCTCCGCCGTTCACGCAAATGTCAAATATTTCAATGTAATTTTCACGCAACATAGTCAAGGGAGTCTGGATGACGGGGGTTCGAATCCCCACACTGACAAAATCCTGCCGGGATGGTAATGTAATTCATACACAAAATTCAGTGAAAATAATGTATCATATTATAAGAAAGGTAGTTATAAAATATAAACTTGAACCAACCATGAAAACTTATTTAAAATACTAAGAGGGATTAAAATCACATAACAATACATTTCAAATAGTTCACTCCAAGTGAAATAACCTGACCAGACTCCTATGCAGCGTAGCAACTCTATCGGTATATCATCTATGCCTGGTGCTTTGTTCCTGCACAAGTCTTCTAATGCTCTGTCAAATTCCGATTTCAGTATTGAATCTTCTTTCGCATCCTCATCAATTTCAATCTGAAGAGGTGATTTCTTCTACAAAAGCTACTCAAATTCAAAGCATTCAAAATAATAGTCCATTACACAGGAGTAGTTTACTAGAACAAAAGCGGTTGTCAGAGCAGCCGGTATAGTAAGTATCCACATCAGATATTTCAATACATTAATGGTAGACAAACAATATTTGGTATGTTGTAGTTGGTAGCATGCTGAGCTTCTATGCCCAAGGTCACGGGTTCAAACTCAGACGAAGTCGTCAGATTTTTTAAGAGCGTTAAAATCCCTCAATATGCCTTCCTTCGGATGGGATGTAAAGCCGGCGGTCCCTTGTCATAGATTTATGCCATGATAAAGAACCTTCCACTAATTACACCTGGGTGAAGTTAATTATAGGTTATCTTTGACTAACGTTTTTAGGTTCCAAGGTTCGTTGCCAGGAACCGACTGCGGTGGCATCTAGTAACGAAGAGCAGAACTAGTTGGTCGTTGAGGTGGCGTTTGGTAGCAAAAGTTGGAACTACTTGGAAGTCGAATGTATGCAGTCCTTACCTGAATTAAAAACAGATAACACACTAATACAGCCATCACAATTAACACCGGTTATCAGACAGATTCTACACACACCCAAAGTACACGGAGCTACATGACCGCGCTGTCGCAGCCCCTGAATTGAAGAACCAACCAACCTATGTTGTAGTTACTATCATCACAGTAGAGTACTAGTAGGTCATTTCTGAATATTAGTCTACAATTATTGTATAGTCATTTAGGGCTTATGCCTAAGTGTATCACAGCAATAGTAGCTACGCCTTCATAGATTAGTTGGGGGAGGATATTGATGGGATCGTTTCTAAACGTTTGCAATATTAAGGTAAATAGTTCTTTCTTCGGGTGCTTAATGCCGGGGCTCGGATTTTTAAGTGCTAAAAATCGGGAAAATATTTATTCTTTATGTTTTAACAAGTAGTTCCGTGAAGAACTATTCAGCCTATTTTCATATATCCTGCTCATGTTAATTGTCTCTATCAACATACAAAATTTCACTTTAATTGCTGTGACAGATTCGTAGATATTGAGAACCGTCTAAATATTCCATATGGTCGCCAGGATGGATTAATATTTTTGTACTATTACATTAAGATTATTGTGTACGTGTGGTATTCAAACTTTAATCGCATGATTAGAACACAAGAAGTAAAAACGAGATTTTAAAAGTACCCACACCAGCCATCTTGTGATTATGCAAACAATTGAAATAAATTACATGTCAGTGGATCAACATTTGTATAAGCATTTAACGTGCAACGTTTCCCGGCACTCGGATAGTTAATTCGCGAGAAACGTCCATTTAAATATTTATACTTCGCGTCGCCGCCATGTTGGATTTGTGCTCACCAGGTTACTGAAAGTCCTATAGGTGAACACATGTTCATAGTCTCTATGAACATTAAAAAAAATCAGTTTGGTTGCTGTAAAAGATTCATAGATATTGAGAACCGTCTAAATATTTCGGAGGCTCGCCATTTAGGATTGTTATATGTATAGGCCATAGAGTTATGTAACATTCAAGGACAATTATTGCCTAGCTTCATTATTCAAACTTTCACTTCGATCGCATGAATACGACACAAGAATAAAAACTTAATTTTAAAATTTCGCACAGCCGCAATCTTGAGGTTAGGTAAACAATTGAATTTAATTAGATGGCAGTGCATTACAACCTGCAAAATCATTTACTATACCACATTTCACTGCGCTCAGAGAGTTAAATCACGAGAAAAGTCTATTCAAATATTTCAAATTCGCTTGGTCGCCATGTTCGTTTTGTACTTTACAGGTTTATTAAATATACATAGGTAAACTTGTATCAGTACCCTTTATCACCGTACAAAATTGCATGATGATATCTGTAATAGTTTCGGAGATATAGAATGTCAGTGAAATATTTCGCACAGCCGCCATTTTGAGGTTATGTAAACAATTGCACTAAATTAGACTCCAATGCATTACAATGTGTATAAACATTTGCTGTACCAAGTTTCATTACGTTTGGATAGTTAAATCGCGAGAAATGTCTATTTAAAATTCTCAATTTCGCTTGACCGCCATGTTGGTTCTGTAGTCACCAGGTTTTTGAAAGTCTCATAGGTAAACTTCTAGTAGTGCCCTTTATCACCGTAGACAATTTCAGTGCGATATCGGTAATAGTTTCGGAGATATTGAATGCTAGTGAAATATTTCGCACAGCCACCATGTTGGATTGGTGAGACGTAACAAAATTTGAAGAGCACGGTCGAGGTCGCCGGGAATAGTGCTATGAACTTACCGAGTTTCATTGAAATCGCTCCAGCCGTTTAGATTTTATTATGGGGACACACACACACACACCTCACACACACACACACACACACACACAATAGGCTAAAAATACCTGAAATATGTGACAAAAAGGTAAAAATATTTAATTATAATTTAGTTTATTGATGTGAATATAAGCAATATGCAGTACTCACAAATACAATTTAATCTATGTCTCATTGACTGCTGAAGAATTACAATACACAACGAGATACATCTTCAGGTTGTCCATCACAAATGACCAACGATTATCCCGAAACACTTCTTCAGAAGGCGCGGAACTGCGGCAATATGTTTCTTGCCCTTGAGCTGTTGTGTAACTTGAGATCGCTGTTCAGCCATGATTGCTTTCCCACATGGTTGACAGAACAGAACGCTCCCATTACCTTTAAATTCTGCAATAGACGATAACTTGCTGTTGTTTTTACTTTAGGCATCGTAGAAGGGCCTTACACTTCAAAGTGCCAGAAATGAACTTCATGTGAGTGACACTGGTTCCAGGTAGCTGGGGGAGGGGGAGGTCTAGCACGTGGTACAATATGGCTATGGACAAGGAAATTCCTGGCTTCCACAGTGAGTGGCACGGGACGACAAGTTAAGAATAACACAGTTGCAAGCTGACATACGCTCTGCATGATGATTAGATAGCTCAAAGGTTCTTCCTCGTGTAACACAGAACAAATATGCAATTAACTGAAAGATCTAGCAAACTAATTTTAAAAAATGTAATTATTAGTCTGTATTTTTATGTGCTAATAAGTGAAAAGGAGAAATTTATGTATGTATGGAAAAATGCTTAAAATACGTATGTACATTTTAAAAATATATTTATTTACCTAAAAATCCGAGCCCTATAATCAGTAATAATTACCATAATTTACTAAGTTTATTGGCAGGATTTTTGTTTTTATTTTTGTTTTTGGAGCGCAGAGATTTTCTGTGGGTATCACTGTAGGTTTGACAGTGTTTTGTAGAGCTGTTTGTCTTGCATAATTGGATCTGATGATGCTCGCTTGACGAGCGAATCATGTCATCCATTAGTTTTCTTCTTCTTCAATACCCATAAAAATATACAGGGTCATTATCTATGTGTGCCCCGATAAACACGGCAAGCTAAGCCGGCTAGGACTGACGCAGATCATGGGCGCGCGTACGCGGTTCAGTCGGTGGTAGGCGCGTTCACACGTGTTTTGTCATTCATAAGGACGTGTTTCTGCAAAGCTTAGATGTTAGTGTTACACGTTTAGTGAGTATGGTGATTACTGTGATTGTTGGTCATTTCTAGGCACCAATTCACATTGCGCGAACGTGTGTATATCCGTAATTCGTATATGAAAATCAGAATGTCGTGTTCTGTAACAAGACGAAGATTTCGAATCAAGACCTGTGCCTAATGCCAGTAGTATTAGGAGGCTCGCTAAACGATTCAAGAAAACAGGCCCCGTAAATAATTAAAAAAAAAAGGTTACAGACAACGCTGTGTTCTTACAGAACAAAAATTATATGAGATTGTTGTCCATTCTTTCATCAGAAGATGTCAGGTGTGTGTTACAAGAGAGGGAGGACATTTTCAGCACTGTAAGTACACATTATTGAACATGATAAGTGTAAAAAGTGCGCACCTACCACCGGCTGAACCGTACACGCGCGCCCGCCATCTGCGCCAGTCACATCCGACTTAGCTTGTCGTGTTTAATGGGGCGCTCATAGATAGTGACTCTGCATATAAATCTTAATTGCATGTTAGTAGATTATGCAACGAGTCTATAATGGCAATGATTAAGACACGAGTATGATTATAAAACTCGCTTTGCTCGTTTTATAAACATACTCGTGTCTTAATTACCATTATAGACGAGTTGCATACGACTGTTTATGTTCGACGATAATTATAACTATTTTATGTTCGAACATAAATATTCATAAATATCTGTCGAGATTTCGCCAGTTTTATGTGCTGAACAGAGCGCATGAGACGCAGAGAATACCATGTATTTGACCATGGCCTCCTCGATTACCCTACTATGACACTAGAAGCCATGCAGTGAAATTTAAAATTGAAGGCCGCGAAAGTCAGCGCAGGTGAGATGCTATCCTTACCTAATTGGTCACACAACTGTTTCCTGAGCTCTGATTGGTGGGAGAAACGGTTTCATAATGAAAAATAGTGTTATAATGTCCCTCATTAAGATGCAGTTTTCTGACATATAATATTTACATTTCGACATCGTCGAACATAAAATTTATTTCAGGTTATTTTTCACATATTCCAGTAATTGGAAAGATTTTGTATTGACCGACTGACAATAATGATTGTTAATATGGCAACACTGAAAAATGGCTTCAAAGGTTTCTTTACACTCACACAAGCACACTGGGCTGTTCACTGATATATCCCAAGCTATTACAGTGAATCATGGACAGTAGCTAAACATGAGGGTTGGCTTTATCGCCCTTCGCTTATCAACAGTCCTCACTGCTATGGACCAAACGTGCGGGAGTGCGCATTTAAATGCACGATTTAATTGGAACTTGGCTACTTGGCAGTTTTTAATTTAATTGAACTCGGGCAGATAACTACTGTACAAACGTTGGAATGTAATAGCCGTTCATTTAAATGTGAACACTTTGCACTATAATCGAAAACCACGCAACATAACCGTGCTCTTATAAGTCATGTGCGATGGGGAGATCCCAGCACGGGCAGTAATCTTTACTGTATTGTCCGCGTCACCTTAAATCTCACAGTACATACAAATGAAAGTTTGTTTCTGAATGTCCACGTAGTTTGCGTCTATTACATGTTTCAGACGGAGTTTTGACGAATGCGCACAAAAATACACTGTGTACGCAAAGTTTCTCCGCAGCGCGTGTCTCGCCTTGCGGGACGTGTTGGGTTTGCAGAACATGCATGTTGATTGATTGATTGATTTTATTTCACGGCTACACTTAGAGCTTAAGAGCTCCTTTACAGTAGCGCCCTACATAAAATAAGGTTAGGGCTTATACAAATAAAACATTTCACTTACATTCACAATATAAATAATAATAGTCTAACAATAGTAACAAAAAGACAGTAATAATACAACAACAATAATAATAATAATATTAATAATGGTAATGGAAAGATTATTTACAAAAGAGAGCATACAGACACAGTATCAGCCCGAAAAGCAAACATCATATACTGTACAAGAAAAGCTATTATATTAGACAGGTTGTCAGCTATTGTCCTGATGTTATAATTGAACTTAACAAAAAAGTATGTTGTGTTGTTACAAGGTAAACAATTACATTTAATTATGTAATGCTATTATATATAGGTTACTCATCACTATCACACTATGCTCCGTAAGTTCCCACCAGCACGGAAAACCTCTTCAACTAAAAACACATGCTCTTCAGTAGTAGCCATTGCGGAGAGTCTTTGCGGACACTCTGTTCTTTTGGTCTGTCTGTACGTTTATAACTCAAGAATGGCTCGGAGGATCAACGTCACATTTGGAGTGGGCATCCTTCTCATACAAGGCACTAATCATTCATATAAATTATTACCGTAACACTTATTAAAAGGAGGCTCACTGTTAAACTGCCTCAGTATGCCTTCCTTAAGAGGGGAAGTGAAGCCGACGGACCCATATCATTGATTTATGGCAAGTAAAAGAATCTGTATCAGTGTATAGCCAAATTTGTAGGTTACATTGGGCTAGTTAGAAAAGGCTCTATCACGTTCCAAACTTCGCCGCTAGGTGTCAGTGACAATGGCATCTGTTAGCTTAAGTTGGAACTACTTGAAATTGAACTTGCTGGGAGCCCAGGGGCGTTCAATAGCTATACCCTGCTATGGCCATTGGCTGTAATTCATATATAATGGAAAGGGGACTCATGTGGGAAACCCCCTCAAAATACATGCTGAAATATTAAAGTTGTCGTAAAGCTCTAGGTGAGAAACAAAACACGGTTAGACCCGGCAATACTGTTTTAATGCCCTAGATTGAACCGTTTCACATCAAGCATACCAGCCCAAGTATAGGAGACAGGTTGCTTGTAACCATGGCAATCCCATCCCAAGGGAGTAATAGGCGCTGCAACTCTTCAGAGCTGTGAGACAAGCTGTAGGCCATAACCAGAACTTGATGTCTCGGAAAGAGTAGGATGCAAACATTAAATATTCTGTATTTAACCCTCAAAGAAATTCACCATCAAACTCTTAAACCTAATATCCAGAAAAATACACTGGTGCATGCGTAGTGAGTTATATCTGTTACAAATCAGTATGAAATGATAGAAGCCATTTTTCAGTGTGGCCTAGGCCTTTCCATTCGGTTAGGGCGTATAAATACTTGTTTCCCGCCTAATGTAATTAAAAGACTATCTTCTGAGTGAAGTAATCTCTATATGAAGATATATCACAGACAGTACTGCCTGAGGCAATGACGGGTACTCTACTGGAAATGATTGATCACTATTTAATTTCTTCTTCTTCTTCTCCTACTTCGATAAAAGCACATCATCTTATGGGAGGCAACAGCTATCTTAAACTGGATCAAGCTGGAAATTGCCCAGAGTATTTTAAATTTAATGCCTAAGTTTTCAGTTTCAATGCTGTAATAGATTCCTAGATATTGAGATCCGTCTAAATATTTCGGATGGTCACCATGTTGGATTTTAATATATGTAGGCCATAGAGTCATGTATTATTACATGAGGATTATGGCGTAGGTTCATTATTTAAACGTTGACCTAGATCGCATTGTTGTTGTTTGAGCCTTCAGTCTTTTCACAGGTTTAATGCGGCCCTCCATGCCTCCCTGTCCTGAGCTAATCGTTTCATCTCTACATAGCTACAACACCCTACATCCAAGGCAATCTGTTCAAAGCATATTCTAACCTTGGCCTACCCCTACTGCTCTTATCCTCGACCCTTCCTTCCGTAACTAAGCTTGCTATTCCTGGGTGTCTTAATACGTGTCCTACCAGCCTATCTCTTCGCCTCATTAGCAGTTGCCTGAAACATCTCTACTCTCCCACTCGTCTTAATACTTCTTCGTTTGTAACCCTATGTACCCATCTGATACCGGGTGAGTTAGCTGTGGTCGTTGCGGCATGACTGCTGGC
Source organism: Meconema thalassinum (assembly GCA_946902985.2). Taxonomy (NCBI): domain Eukaryota; kingdom Metazoa; phylum Arthropoda; class Insecta; order Orthoptera; family Tettigoniidae; genus Meconema; species Meconema thalassinum. The sequence continues at coordinate 393,940,888 of OX336393.1, read as the reverse complement.
AGTCGCTCACATCCGGGAGGCGAGGAGGTTCGAATCCCCCCGCCGGCAACCTTGAAGATGGTCTTCTGTGGTTTCCCATCTTCCTTTCAGGAAAATGCCGGGGTTGGTCCCTAACTATAGACCACAGCCGCTACCTTCCAACTCCTCGTCCTTACATTCAAACTTTCCTCCACAGACAACACTCCACACGTGACGGTAATTGTAGCTCACCCATTGGGTGTCCGCCTCGAAGCAGCTACAAAACTGGCGATCCGAACATATCCACGCGGACACTCCCGGCACTAAAAGCCTTACGCTTAAAAAATAACCCATCTGATCTTCACTATTCTCCTGTAACACCACACTTCAAACGCATCAATTCTCTTCTTTTCTGATGCACCAATAGTCCATGTTTCACTTCCATAGAGTGCCATGCTCCAGACAAAGGCTTTCTGACTTCCTAATACCTAAATCTATATTCGATGCCAACAATTTCTTTTCTGTAGAAATGCATTCCTTGCCTGTGCTAACCTACTTTTTATATCCTCTTTGCTTCGTCCATCACTGGTTATTTTGCTTCCCAAGTAACTGAAGTCACCTACTTCCTTTAGCTCTTCACCTACCGATTCGACATCCATAGGGGTTTCTGATTTCTTTCGACTGCATTCCAAGATTTTTGTTTTACATTTAATAATTTCCATCATGAATTATTTCCTCAAGACAGAATCCATACCGTTTAAAAACTCATTCAACTCCTCTAGTGTGTCGGCTAAGATGACGATGTCATCAGGAAATCTCAGAGTTGAAGTTATTTCTCCTTGAATCTTTACTCCTACTTTGAATTTATCTCCAATTTCTGTCATTACTTATTCAATGTGTAGATTGGAAAGTATTGGTGATAAGTTGGAGCCTTGCCTTACACCTTTCTCAATACCAGTTTCTCTCTCATGTCCTTCGACTCAAATAACTGCTGTCAGGTTTCTGAATAGATTGTAGAGCACCCTCCTATCCCCCTACTTTATTCCAATCGTCTTCAATATGTCAAACAATTTACTCCAATCAACGTTATCAAAAGCCTTTTCTAAGTCTTCAAACACCATGAACGGTCTCTTATCCTTCCTTATTCTAACTTCCAAAATCAGCATAAGACTTAGTATAGTTTCCCTTGTTCCTACATTTCTCCTCAGGCCAAACTGGTCTTCACCCAACGCTCTTTCTATCTGTCTTTCCATCCTATTGTAAATGATTCTAGTCAGGATCTTTGAAGCATGAGTGATTAAGCTGATGGCACGGTAATCTTCACATCTCTCTGCTCCTGTTTTCTTCGGTATAGGGATTATAATATCCTTCTTGAAATCAGAGGGTATATCACCTGTCTCATAACTCCTACACACCAAGTGAAATAACCTTGTCAGACCTTCATTACCTATGCAGCTTAGCAACTCAGTCGGTATATCAACTATGCCTGGTGCATGATGAGGACACAATAAAAACTTAATTTTAAAATTTCTCTCCGCCGCCATCTTATGTAAGCAATTGAACTAAATTTGGTGTCAGTTCCTTGAAAGTTATATAGTCATATACTGTACCAGGTTTCACTGCGTTTGGATGATTAAATCGCGAGAAAGGTCTATTTAAATGTTTCAACTTTGCTTGGCCACCCGTTCGTTTTTTACTGTAGTTAACAGGGTTTTGAAAGTCCCATAGGTGAATTTCTAGTAGTGTCCTGTATCACGGTACAAAATTTCAGGGTAATATGAGTAATATCGTCGGAGGTACAGAGGCTGGTGAAATATTTCGCACAGCCACCATGTTGGATTGGTGAGACGTAAAAAATTTGAAGGTCACGGTCGGGGTCGGCTAAAATAGTACTATGACCTCACCAAGGTTCATTAAAATCACTCCAGTCGTTTAGAAGCAATTAGGGACACACACACACACACACACACACACACACACGGACAAAAGGTGATCTTATATGCCTATTTTTTCATAAATGAAAATAGGCTAATAACATATGACAATTATTTTTACTGCTATATCACCTAGATATATAATAATAATAATAATAATAATAATAATCCGCCAAATTTAACCTTTAGGAAACAGGATGGAAAACTGGCACTTACTAATCGTGAAAATTGCGATGAACTTGCACGCTACTTTTCTGGGCTCCTTAACTGTCCCGAACCAACTGTACGTTTCTTGCATACGACCCCAGAACACGTCAAGCCAGACGCTGATCCACCAACACAAGAAGAAATCACTCGCCATATCAAAAGACTCAAGAATGGAAAGACAGCAGGAGAAGACGGAATTGTCGCGGAACTGCTGAAAAATCTTGGACCACGATCACTGCAGGAAATTACACAGATCATCCAAGAAGTCTGGCGAAGTGAAAAACTCCCAGATGATTGGAAATGCGCACTCATTCACCCACTCTACAAAAAAGGAGACAGATTGGATGTGAATAACTATAGAGGGATATCCCTCCTTTCTGTACCTTACAAAGTCTTCTCTGCTTGCCTCCTACAACGCACACAAGAACAGCTCGTGCCTCTCATTGGTGAATACCAGGCAGGGTTCAGACCAAACAGATCAAGTACTGAACAAATTTTCAACCTCAAGTCCACACTGAAACTTCGAGCTTTAAGAAATCTCCCAACCATCTGTGTATTCGTCGATTTTCAGGAAACTTATGACTCTGTTGACCACCTATCCCTCTTTAATATACTCGAAGAATACACGCTCGACCCGAAAACACGACGTCTCATCCAACAGACCCTATATGAAACAACTTCCAAAGTCAAGTTCCTTGGTGAAGTATCTGAACCTTTCCTCATCGGGACAGGTGTACGGCAGGGCGATGGGCTCTCCCCTCTACTCTTTAATATCGTCCTAGAGAAGGTCATCAAAGAATGGAGAAATGAACTGAGGAGTCGGAATACCTGGAAGCCCGTCATGCTAGGAAGGCAAACGGATAATATCGACGTGACATGCTTCGCTTTCGCGGATGATCTTGCAATCCTCTCCGCTGATGAACGAACGGCAATTCTTCAGATTGAGGTCTTAAAAGAGTGTGCTGAAAAGGTCGGACTACAAATTTCCTTCACAAAGATCGAGTTTATATCGACAAAACACATTCAAGCACAAAATTTACTCACAGAGTACGGTATGATAAACAGGGTTAATCAATTCAAGTATTTGGGTGAAATTATTGAACCCACAGGTATGGAAAGAGTGGCGCAAAAATCTCGTGAACTTAAATTGCGGAAAGCATACGGAAAAAATCGCAAATATTTACAACAAGAAATGCATGAGCATCAACACCAAAATTCAACACTAAACGACTGACATCAAACCTGAGACACTTTACGCCAGCGGGACACTAAACCTCAACTACAAAGGGGATCTTGAGAACATCAAGAAGGCTGAGAGAAAAATAATCCGTAAAATATTGGGCCCTAAACTCACAGATGATGGATATCGTCTGCAATCACACACAATCACAGAGAGATACTCTAACATCGAGTCAGATTTCCGCAAGCGACGACTGAGAATCTACGGCCACATTATGAGACTGAATGACGACCGGCTAACAATGAGAATATTGACTTACTTACGAAAACTTAAAGTGACAACAGTCTGGGTTACCCAAGTCCAAATTGATCTCGAAAGTGCCAACATCATACCAATAGACATAGACGATCGAATGACATTCCGACATAAGATCCATAGTTGGGAAGTCACACATGAAGATCGACCAAGGAGACCAGGGAAAGGATGGACGGAGGAACGTCGAGTCCGACACAGTGAGATGATGAAGGAGTCCTGGAAGGACAAGAAGAACAGCACCAGAACATAATTTGCTTAATGTGATCCTTTGGGTCTAAACAATGTAAATAAATAATATTAATAATAATAATAATAATAATAATAATAATAATAATAATAATTATTATTATTATTATTATTATTGTTATTATTATAGTTATTATTATTATTATTATTGTTGTAATTATAGTTATTATTAGTCATTAAATAATCCCGTAAAGGGCAAAGGCGTCCAATTTGCTTGAAGATTTAACGACACTGTCGATGAGCCTAAGGATGATTACACGACAGTCCTCCACGAATCTCGTTGATCACTCCCACGCCCATCTCCTGTCCCCCACCAATCTCGTTGATCACTCCCACGCCCATCTCCTGTCCCCCACCCCCGACCATCGATTGGAAGTCGTCCGACCATCTTGTCTTTGGACGGTCAGAGTTTCGTCTTCCAACTGTGGGCTCCCGCACCTCACCTGATCCATTCTCAGTACACATCCACTTCAGTTTCCAGACCTGTCCTCTTTCTGATTTCCTAGTTTCTAATTCTGCCCTTTATAGTAATATTTAGGAGTTTTCTCTGGCATACTTCAAACTTCGAGCACAGCTATATACAAAGTAATTTTTTCAAAGGAGTGTGTGCATACAGAATATTAAGAGTACTCATCCCTATTCACTCTGCATTTTAGGAGATTGACGGTATGATAAGTGTTTTGACAACGTTCATTTGAAATGATTCTGTTTTGTTATGATTGTTAAATCAACACAAATGACCGATTCCTCGTGCTCTTGAAATTCCATTTCCATGAGTGTAGATGAATCATGATGTAAAGAAAAAAGGCTCTAACCAACAAAAAGTTACACTTTAACACACATAAGATACGTTTTCTCACCTCTGCCGATTATTAGCCATCATACTTCATATAGCATGGATGAAAAGCCGAACATAGAATCGAGTCACTTGCTAACGGACGATGAATTACACTAGTGTGCAAAAGTTAAGCATAATCACTAGACGAGGCCATACCGCTGGATAGGAATGTATGTCGGATTGCTGAACAAATGGAAGCTGAATCACACACCATAAGTCACACAACTTGTCCAAAAGAACAGTGTCAGAGAGGTTCTGATAGCTAAGGTACACATTTGACAATAACAAACAAAACTCGGCAATGTCTTCCACAACAAAATATGCTGTTAATAGGGTGTCGCATGCTTCGCAGTGACGTGGCATGCTCTATCAGATGGTCCAAGAGCTCTTGTGGCAGTCGATCCAATTCCTCCGAAAGGGAAATACGAAGGTCTTGGGGGTCCTTGGCGGAGGCTGACGGGATACAATTCCCCTCCCCCAATGCATCCCAGGCATTTTCTATAGGATTCAGATCTGCAGACCTCGCTGGCCAGTCCATGCGATGAATGTCTTACCCAACCAGAAATTCATCCACCAGAGCAGCGCGGTGCGGTCAGGCATTATCGTCCATTAACAGGAAGTCTGGACCAACCGCACCTCTGAAGAGTCGAACATGTGGTCTCTGTACCTCATCCCTGTATCTCCGAGCGTTCACAGTGTTCCTCGGACCACCCAAGAAAATGTGCAGGTCCGTACGGCCATTCAACATGATGCCGCCCCACACCATGACGTCACTACCACCATACTGGTCCCGTTCCACGATGTGCCTGTGGTTGTATCAGCTACCCGGTTCTCTCCAGGTTAATGTGCGACGGGAATCGTTCTGCAAACTGAAGCTGGATTCATCTGTGAAGGGTACATGCCTCCATTCATTCATGGTCCAGTTTCGACGTTGACGGCCACACAGTATACGGGCACGTCTCTGTGTTGGAGTGAGCGGGACGCACACCGCTGGACGTCTGGCAAAGAGCCCTGCCATTCTGAGCTTCCGGTACACAGTTTGCCGGGGAACGGCAACCCCTGAGACCGTTGCAAGCTCCACCGACAATTGTCTTGCAGGTGCACTCCGATTACGTCGAGCGTTGAAGGCCAGATATCGGTCCTGCTGTGGGGTGGTTACTCTTGGTCGACCTGGTACTGGCCTACGACCAACATCTCCAGTGTCTCAAAATCGTCTCCAAAGCCTGGAAATGACACTTTGTGGCACATTCAAGGATTGGTCGACTTCGGTCTGTGTCTGTCCTGCTTCCAGGCGGCCGAGTATTCTACCTTGCGAAACGGGGTCCAAATGGCGTCGTTGTGCTGTTATGTTGTCACGTTCATCACGAGGATACACTCCGCACACTATAACAGGGCAAACACGATTGAGGGAATATGGGGCGCAGGCACTGGTTGTGTTTACCTTGCGGTTACGCCGCTAGTCAAAGCAGGGAATACTCCTTCCCTATACAGAGCGTACATGATAAGTTGTTAGGTGCATATGTCGTGCAATTTGCGGTCTATTAACTGTTGCCCTGCTTATTCGTAACTTATGCGTAACCTTTGGACACCAGTGTATATCGTACGGTCATTCGACCTGTTGTGCTGTACGGTAGCGACTGGGGCAGACGTATTGGAGAGAAACATGGACAGCCGGTGTAAGTTAACTAGACCGCATCTAAAATAAAACCATCTGGAATGACTTGATGTTGCATTGCTTCAAGTTGAAATGCGTGTGAGCCACCTACGATAGTCTGAGCAGGTGCTGAGCCGATGAAATTGAGAAGTCGTCGTCAAGAGGGCGTGGCGAATGGTCGATACTCTCCACCCAGGCATGGTCGAGGACAGAACCAAATGGAGACAGCAGATCCAAACTCCAGGTTTTACAAACGATGAAGAAGAAGAAGAAGACTTCACACACACTGATGTTTATTGAATTTACAAACAAAAGCCCTGTGACTTTTAGAATTTTCTTATTGGGCTAATCTTCATTCCCCATGGCACGTTTCATTTTTGTTTTTTCCATTTTTCTTTTACAAGGAATCCACACCTTTATTCCCCAATTGATAAGTGCAGCACATAATTTACCATTCGAAGGTTTGAATGACAATAAAAAAAAGGTTGAAAATGGACTTATCCTCATCATCTACCCTTTAAATGGCTTTAGGGGCAGATGACTTCGTAGTTACGCCCCTTAAAATAACAATGAGTGACTAAATGGGTTTAAGGACAACAGTGAACATTAGAGGGCGATTATTTATGTTTACAAGCCCTGGACTTCCGAGTCTGATTTAATTGGTTGATGTGAGATAACAATACAGAAGAGAAATAGTTTCAGGAGCTGCACACCGTCGTCATTTCAGCTTCGTGTGTCTGATAACCTTTGTTATTATAGTGTCAGCGGCTTCGGTGGCGTAGTTGGTAGCATGCTGAACTGCTGTGCCCAAGAATGCGGGTTCAAACACGGTCGAAGTCGTCGGATTTTTTAAGAGCGTTAAAAATCCTTCTGAATGCCTTCCTTCGGAGGGGAAGTAAAGCCGGCGCGTGGCGGTTCTATGTCATAGATTTATGGCATGTAAAAGATCCTTCCACAGACTAAACTTGTGTGAAGCTAAATTGTTAAGTTAGATTTCGTCGGAACGCTCTATCAAAGTTCCAAAGTTCACTACTAGGTTTCATTGATATCTGGTGGCGAAAGTTGGAACTACAGGAAATTGAACAGAACTTGTAGCTGACCCTAAGTTTGTCCACTGGAAGCAGCTACAGACTAAGGCGAGCCGAACATGTCATCGGACACTCCCGGCACTAAGAGCCATGCGATAAATACAAAAATTATAGTGTCTGTTGTAGTGTTTTTATTTAAGGCAACGATTGGAAGGAGATGGTCGTGATCGTAGCCTCACGTCGTTAGAAACTATTCTGACGTATGCCTGGAGTAGAACTGGGAAATAACGGAAAAACATTTTTAAGATGACAATGTTGGAATTTGAACCCACGTCTTTCCGTCTTATGCTCATGAGGCTAAACCCTAAAATCTGAATAAAATTTCAAGCCGAGCCGGGAATAGAACCCGGATCTTAGGGGTGACAGCCAAGTAGACTACGAAATGTCATGTTAATAAGATAATGCTATAAAACTGACACTGGAAGCAATGGAAGAGCAAGAGCCGCTGTGAACAGAGATGAAAGCACTCGAGATAAAGTTCCGTTAATATATTCGCAAGTGCGCTTTCATTTACAAAAATCAATTTACTTTTGTTTTCACGGCAGGTGCTAAATTCACATCAAGTTTGAAATAATTAAGGTAATTGCAGCGAGAAGTGGGGTTTTTATATTGCAGGGGAAGATATACATTATGTCTGTGTTCATTAAGGATTGGTGTCTTGGGCATCAGCCCTGTATACTTGCGTGAGTCTAGCCGACCTAAGAAACATGTGCATATCTACTCATTCTGAAGTTAAATGTTTTCGGTATTACCGGTCAATGGAATAAATAACTTCATTATTATAATATTATCATCATTTTTATCATTATTTATCTATTTAAGGTGTTTAGACCCATAGGATCACATAAAACAAATTATGATGTGCTGATGTCTTTCTTGTTCTTCCAAAACTCCTTCATCGTTTCACTATGACGAACTCGACGTTTCTCCAACCATCGTTTCCCCGTTCTCTTTGGTCGATATTTAGGTGTAACTTCCCAACACTGTGTATCTCTGGTGTGAATGTCAGTGCTGGACTGCCCATTAGGCCCAACGAGGCCAGGCCAAGGGTCCCCAATTATCTGCCCCCCCCCCCCCAAAAAGGAACATACAAAACTGAAAAAAAGAAAGAAAATAAACTCCTTGCTGCGGGGCTCGGGCCTACCCCCATTCCTCTCCCCGCAACAATGACATTAACAAACGAGAGAAAGTTTATTTGGAGATTTCGGAGAAACTTTCTTTTTTAGCTGATATGGAACTATCAGAAAATGAATGTCAAAAAGCAATTCCTAATTTAGTTAAATTTTATTCCGAAGATTTAGAAAAATATTATCCATAACTGAGACACTTTCGGCATTATATTAAATTACAATGTCCTTTAAACACTGAGTTCACTCATTTTGAACTTTACGAAATTATTATTCGAGACAAGCTTGAATTTGTTTTTCCAAACGTTGAAATTGCTTTTCACATTTTCCTGACCCTCATGATAACGAATTATTGTTCTGCGGAGCGCTCGTTTTCAAAATTGAAACGTATCAAAAGTGCGCAAAGAAGTATCATGTCACAAGAACGATTAGACATGCTAAGTTAAATGTATATCGAGTCAGATGTTCTGCGGGAAATTGATTTTGATGACATTGTAGAAGATTTCATTGACAACAAAAAAACAGAAAAACAAGTAGTTCCGTAAAGAACTATACAGCCTATTTTCATATATCCTGCTCATGTTAATTTCTTCTAACAACATACACAATTTCAGTTTAATTGCAGTAACAGATTCGTAGATATTGAGAACCGTCTAAATATTTCAGATTGTCGCCAGGTTGGATTTTTATTTTTGTATTATTACATTAAGATTATTGTATACGTGTGGTATTCAAACTTCAGTCGCATGATTAGAACACAAGAAGTAAAAACGAGATTTTAAAATTACGCACAGCAGCCATCTTGTGATTATGCAAACAATTGAAATAAATTAGATGCCAGTGGATCAACATCTGTATAAGCATTTAACGTGCAACGTTTCACAGCACTCGGATAGTTAATTCGCGAGAATCGTCCATTTAAATATTTATACTTCGCGTCGCCGCCATGTTGGATTTGTGCTCACCAGGTTAATGAAAGTCCTATAGGTGAACATATGTTCATAGTCTCTATGAACATAAAAAAATTCAGTTTGGTTGCTGTAAAATATTCATAGATATTGAGAACCGTCTAAATATTTCGGAAGCTCGCCATTTAGGATTGTTATATGTATAGGCCATAGAATTATGTACCATTCAAGGACAATTATTGCCTAGGTTCATTATTCAGACCTTCACTTCGATCGCATGATTACGACACAAGAAATAAAAACTTAATTTAAAAATTTCGCACAGCCGCCATATTGAGGTTATGTAAACAATTGATTTAAATTAGATGGCAGTGCATTACAATCTGCAAAATAATTTACTGTACCACATTTCACTGCGCTCAGAGAGTTAAATCACGAGAAAAGTCTATTAAAATATTTCAAATTCGCTTGGTCGCCATGTTCGTTTTTTACTTTACAAGTTTATGAAGTATACATAGATAAACTTGTATCAGTACCCTTTATCACCGTACAAAATTGCAGGGTAATATCTGTAATAGTTTCGGAGATATAGAATGTCAGTGAAATATTTCGCACAGCCGCCATTTTGAGGTTATGTAAATAATTGAACTAAATTAGACTCCAGTGCATTAAACTGTGTATAAACACTTGCTGTACCTAGTTTCATTACGTTTGGATGGTTAAATCGTGAGAAAAGTCTATTTAAAAGTCTCAAATTCGCTTGGTCGCCATGTTCGTTTTCTACTTTACAAGTTTATGAAATATACATAGGTAAACTTGTATCAGTACCCTTTATTACCGTACTAAATTGCAGGGTGATATCTGTAATAGTTTCGGAGATATAGAATGTCAGTGAAATATTTCGCACAGCCGCCATTTTGAAGTTATGTAAACAATTGAACTAAATTAGACTCCAGTGCATTACAATGTGTATAAACATTTGCTGTACCAAGTTTCATTACGTGTGGATAGTTAAATCGCGAGAAAAGTCTATTTAGAAGTCTCAACTTCGCTTGACCGCCATGTTGGTTTTGTAGTCACCAGGTATTTGAAAGTCTCATAGGTGAACTTCTAGTAGTACCCTTTATCACCGTACACAATTTCAGGGCGATATCGGTAATAGTTGCGGAGATATTGAATGCTAGTGAAATATTTCGCACAGCCGCCATTTTGCATTGGTGAGACGTAACAAAATTTGAAGGATACGGTCGAGGTCGCAGGGAATAGTGCTATGAACATACCGAGTTTCATTGAAATCGCTCCAGCCGTTTAGATTTTATTAGGGGGGGACACACACACGAATCACACACACACACACACACACACACACACACACGCACACACACACGGACAAAAGGTGATCTCATAAGCCTATTTTTTCAAAATTGAAAATAGGCTAAAAATTGATTATATTTTCCAGAAGTAAAAAATAGTATGATTTGTTAAATTTCGCGAGGGTTTATAGTAGTTTACAGGTAGGGTCCTGATCATTTTTTTTAATTTATTAGTCTGCGGATTAGCCGATAGAAACCCTCCGAACTAGGCTAGGTGACTGAATATTTTGAATAAATATTTCTACAAGTTTTACTTATGCCTGGAAGTTTATTTCTCAGTCTAGCTTTAGGAGGTGTATTTTTTTAGGCTGTCTTTTAGCAACCATGTTACCACGGATCCCCTAGATCATGGATTTCTCGTGCCGCTATGGCATATAAGAAATTCACCTGATCCTCATGGCACATGGGTCCGACAGGTGAGGTGTTAAGGATGTCATTTCGGTTGTTGGCAACCCTGATACCTCCTATGACGGGCACAGTATCATGTCACAAGAACGATTAGACATGCTAAGTTTAATGTATATCGAGTCAGATGTTCTGCGGGAAATTGATTTTGATGACATTGTAGAAGATATCATTGACCCAAAAAACAGAAAAGAAATTGATTACATTTTTCAGAAGTAAAAAATAGTATGATTTGTTAAATTGTTCATCAAATAATCTGAAATGTTTTCAAATAACGATGATCGTTTCAATTGAAATGTATATATGATTTAATAAAAAGTGTATTATTCATCTTGAGAAAAAAAACTCTTGTATATACCGTACTTTATGAAATGTACAGGTGCTAAAAAATAAAAATTATTTGAAAAACCTAAAGGGGCCCCAAAAACCTGAGGGACTTGGGCCTCATTTTACCTTAATCCGGCTCTGGTGAATGTCATTCTATCTTCGATGTCTGTTGGCACTTCTGAGATCAATTTAGACCTGTGTAACCCAGACTGTTGTCACTTTAAGTTTTCTTAAGTATGTCATAATTCTATCTGTTAATCGGTCGACATTCAGTCTCATGAGATGGCCGTAAAATCTCAGTTGTCGTCAGCGGAAATCTGTCTCGATGTAGGAGTATCTCTCTGCGATTGTGCGAGACTGTAGACGATATCCTTCATCTGTGAGTTCAGAACCGAAGACTTTCCGGATGATTATTCTCTCCGGCTTCTTGAATTCCTTGATGTTGGCTGTCCAGGTTGAATTGCCGGCTCTGCCAAGAAATTAATCGGTGTACACGCAGCCTCGTGAGGTCGCGAAGCAAATCTGAGAAGAGGTGCGTTCGATTCCCACCTCAACCATCCTGGGAGTTTCCGTGGTTTCTAACTTCTGCTCCTGGAAAATGCCGAAATCTTTCCTAACTTAAAACCTCAAAACCTCAAAAGAATTACTAATACACACACTAATATAGCCATGACAATAACACAGATTATCGGACAAAATTCCATACAAACACCCAAGTACATGAGGCTGTATGACCACAAATTGACAATCAACTTTAAACAATAATTTCTTTGATAGGTAAAATTTGTAAAGTAGAACTCAAGCCATTTACAATATTTAATTTGAACCACTATCCTCGTTGAGTAGTTATGTGCGCACCACAACCATGGATAGCTGCAACATGTCTGGAGGTCAGAGTTTCAAATTCCGGCGCTGACAGTGGTTGTCCAGACTGGTTTCTTCCACACCCAATCCAGGCAAATGCCGGGATAGTCCCAGTGCACCCAACCCTACACACAGAAGCACAGGTTTTCAGACTAATTCAACACACACCCAAGTAAACGGGGCCGATGAACAAACCGTTCTCCTGGCCCTAATAGGCTACCAATTAACAACAACAAAATATATTTTCAGTTTGAAATGGACATCACATGACGCCACAATAAAGTAACTCGTTTATCCTGAGAGAGACCAACAAGTCTTTTCCTCGCAATGTCTCTTGGATCCTTGTGGGTCTCTATTCCATGGAGAAGATTTATTGCAACTATTATTTTAACAAAGGAGAATAAATTGCGGAACCATTAAAGAAAGTTCCTAACCCAAACCTCTACCAGCGCTAGAGAAGGAATTCCAATCTCTGGTCATTTATCATAAATTTACTTCCAACAAAGCCATTAGAACGGGCATTGGTAGATAGATTCCCTCCAGCCAGGTCTTACAATGTTCTCCCCATCGCAGTCAGCTGTAAGCTCTCTTCCAACCCACATGCACTTGCTAAATCCTGAGTGCAGCCTCAGGCAAAGAACTTTGCATGTAACACTTGCCATCTAAAAGAGCTTATTTACTGGTATCACTATCAACTTCTTCCAAACTGTTAAACTCAAACCACGAAGCTTTTATGGCATTACGCCCCCAAGTTTTCACATTACACAGCAGCAGCGAACGGCGATAAAACAAGATTGTGCATGAAGTATTCATTGTGATGAAATCACGTTGTGAGCGTTTTTGTTAAATAAGAACATAAGATGGTATATTGGCTTTCACGGCCAGTGAATTAAAACTCAGCAATTCTTCCAAGTTTGTGCCATGTATTGTGTGGGGTTTCGCCTAGGACACCAAGCTGGCACATCCCCGCCCGGACCCCCACAGGAGTAACGAACTGCGCGCTACCTCCCTTTATATTAGGTGCAACTGCACCACTTTACTGAGAAAACTAAAAGTTCAAGCAGCCTTAACCTCCCTATGAAGGCCTTCAAAAAGATGGTATATTGGCTTTCACGGCCACTGAATTAAAACTCAGCAATTCTTCTAGGTTTGTGCCATGCCTTGTGTGGGGTTTCGCCTAGGACATCAAGCTGGCTCATAGGCAGGCTCTAGATGTCCCCGCCAGGACCCCCACAGGAGTAACGAACTGCGCGCTACCTCCCTTTATATTAGGTGCAACTGCACCACTTTACTGCGAGAACTAAAAGTTCAAGCAGCCTTAACCTCCCTATGAAGGCTTCCAAAAAGATGGTATATTGGCTTTCACGGCCAGTGAATAAAAACTCAGCAATTCTAGGTTTGTGCCCGTCTTCATAGGGAGGTTAAGGCTGCTTGAACTTTTAGTTCTCGCATTAAAGTGGTGCAATTGCACCAAATATAAAGGGAGGTAGCGCACAGTACGCTACTCCAGTGAGGGTCCAGGCGGGGAGACCAAGAGCCCGCCGATGAGCCAGCTTGGTGTCCTAGGCGAAACCCCACACAAGACATGGCACAAACCTAGAAGAATTGCTGAGTTTTAAGAACATAAGAATTCGAAAATTAAGAGTTGAAAACAACACCGTTGACAAGACTCGGACCCGCATTCCATGAATACCGAATTACACCATGAATGGTCCAACTCAGGTATTTCATATTTCTACACTACCGGTATATGGAATGGCAGAATTTATTTTTCTGTAAGATATAATCCAACCGGAAATAACAACAGGGAAGCACGCTCAGACAAACCGTGCAGATAGCATAATTTAAATGTCGAGGAGAAAACAGGTTTGATTGTTGGTACTGTATAAGTTGGTCATTCCCTTGAATTATTAAGTGTGAAGGTGACCAAGTGCACCGAGCTCTCTTGGAAATTAACTTATGTAAATGGAAAAGCTGAATCAAGTTAAGATATGCCCCATTGTGCTCTCAGAAACAGGAATCATATCCGATATGTTCATAGCAGATGGACTTAACAACGTAATTGAGAAGATCCTTTGCATGATCATCGACCCGTACTCCCGTTCCCAAACCCTCTGTTATATGACAGGACCATGCACGTAAATAATAATACGGTAACAATAATTTTCAGTTGGTCATAACTGTGCTGGGATATATTAGGCCCTATTTCATGTTTCTGTGCCTACCACAAAAATGGTCAAGTAATATAGTAGTTATTTATGTCTTTGCCAACCAGAGAGGTATGTTGTAGCTGAACATGACTTACAAAATGAGCTTCAGTTTATTCAAGACGTAATAAGAAGTAGCTCAACCTCCTAAGAACTTTAATGTATTAATAATATTTATAACGGGAAATTATGGAAATGTGGAAGCTGAATCAAATGAATATAATGGTTATCGTGGCCGGCCCTCTACTCTTCGTTGACTCGGGAGATCCCGGAGTAACAGTTTATATTTCGACATGGCCTCCCATCTTGTATCTTGTTATCTATGGAGGCGACATGGCCCCCTATCTAATATCATGTTATATATGGAGGCGACATGGCCTCCTATCTAATATCATGTTATATATGGAGGCGATATGGCCCCTATCTAATATACCGTATGTTATCTATGGAGGCGACATGGCCCCCTATCTAATATCTTGTTATATATGGAGGCGACATGGCCTCCTATCTAATATCATGTTATCTATGGAGGCGACATGGCCCCCCATTTAATATACCGTATGTTATCTATGGAGGTGACATGGCCTCCTATCTAATATCATGTTATATATGGAGGCGACACGGCCTCCTATCTAATATCATGTTATCTATGGAGGCGACATAACCTCCTATCTAATATCATGCTATCTATGGAGGCGACCTTGCCTCCTGTCTAATATCATGTTATCAATGGAGGCGACATGGCCTCCTATCTAATATCATGTTATCTATGGAGGCGCAATGGCCTCCTATCTAATATCGTCTTATCTCTGGAGGCGACATGGCCTCCTATCTAATATGTTATATATGGAGGCGACATGGCCTCCTATCTAATATCGTGCTATTTATGGAGGCGACATGGCCTCCTATCAAATATCATGTTATCTATGGAGGCGACATTGCCTCCTATCTAATATCGTGTTATATATGGAGGCGACATGGCCTCCTATCTAATATTATGTTATCCATGGAGGCAACATGGCCTCCTATCTAATATGTTATATATGGAGGCGACATGGCCTCCTAACTAATATCATATTACCTATGGAGGCGACTTGGCCTCCTATCTAATATCATGCTATCTATGGAGGCGACATGGTGTCCTATCTAATATCGTGTTATCTATGGAGGCGACATGGCCTCCGATCTAATATCGTGTTATATATGGAGGTGACATGGCCTCCTATCTAATATCGTGTTATATATGGAGGCGACATGGCCTCCTATCTAATATCATGCTCTCTATAGATGCGACATGGCCTCCTATCTAATATCGTGTTATCTATGGAGGCGACATGACCTCCTATCTAATATCATGTTATCCATGGAGGCGACATGGCCTCCTATCTAATATCATGTTATCTGTGGAGGCGACATTACCTCCTATCTAATATCATGTTATCTATGGAGGCGACATGGCCTCCTATCTAATATCATTTTATCCTTGGAGGCGTAATGGCCTCGTATCTAATATCATGTTATCTATTGTACCCAATCGTCATCATATGGAACATGTGTTCGTATCCAAGCTAACTCACGGTCTTTCGAGGTATGGGACATTCATGTCCACCATACGATCACATGCTCAGGATTTGAGTCTGTCAGGTGACTACTCTACTTGAAAGAAACAACATATTCCTAAATATAACAATTAATGATAGGAAATCATGGCAATACAACATAAAACACAAACAAAAGATACTTTACATTTACTTCCCACAACAAAATACAAAGTTATCTGTGAGTCTCTCCTTAAAATTAGTGCATCACCGCACTCAAGTCTATTCAAAACATCCTATTATTGATACTCTCTGACATTTGCGAGTATCCATAGTGTTCTTCACGTGGCACAATTTAACACAAACTGGAATATCACAACACAATAAACACAAATTATCTTTAAATGACATTAAATCTGCAATTATTAAACATTTATCCGTTTTACACGGGGCATTTATTTTCTGTAACATTAATTCATTACCTTATGCCTTAATTAACAAGTATTGTGTCGTGCAACTCGTATTCCTTTTCCCATCATTTTGAAACGCTGAAGTAGTACACTTTCCCTTCCAAAATACACATGGATAGAGATGTTTTATAGCTTCACCATACAACGATTTTCTGGGTCTGGCCAAAACATTATCGTTACAAACGTGTCATGTCATTTAAATTACGCTACCCTATGAATAAATTAGTGTAAACTGGGCAAATACACTTTACAAAGATGCCTATATTTACTTGGTGCAGTATTCCTCCTCAGAGAACAACTGGGCCAAATATTATCCGATCACAGCGATCCAACATGGTATGTGTGTGGAAATAAAGCATTTAATTCAATTGGCATCATCACAACAATCATATCTTAATTACTTTTCGAAATATCGAGATTCTTCAGTGTCCCACTACGCTTTTAAAATAAAAGGATCAGGTCAACAGACCTCCTTTCCAAGCGGACAATAAATTAGTATCGGCTGCCTGAGAAAAGATGGCCGCCGGTCTAGTGGCCTTCTTGCCACCCCATCTGGCTTCTTGCAAGGTCAAGTTTATTTACTGGTGCAGTTACACTGGAGGTACCCTGAGTGGGTTGTGTCCCTAGTAATTGAGTCATTCTAATTATTTAACACCTACATTTAAAGTATAATTGGCTCAACTCGGCTCCTAATTAATATTCATGGCAGGGGATGGTTCACGGATAGCTTTGCCGTTCTGTGGCGACATCAGCGGCTCTGGCGCGCATCTCAAGTGCGTATCAAAGTTCTCTCACTGGTGCAGCTGCCTATAACAAGAGGAAATCGGCGTTTCCTATACGACGAACCATTAGTCTTACCTCTAAGGGCAGATCAATTAATATATGGGCTCACACACGGTCTCTAATAGTTATCCCTAGTGGCAACAATTCTGCAAACGGTGGATACAGACAGCCTCTGTCCCACTTCGCTGCTAATAATACAAGTATGCTCCAAGGCAATACTATCTCGTAGATATCGAAGATTAGCCGACTATATTCGCCTAACGCGCAAGCTATGTTTGGATGATCCCCGCAACTTATTGACGTAAATCTCTTGATTCTACGTTACTTGCTCGCTGTACGCGGCTCAAACAATACTTCTTATAGATTACCCAATTATTAAATCACTCACGTCCTCAATGCAATTACTCTTAAGCCACAGTTTTATGTAGTTCCCAAAACAAGTATAAATTTACTGGCTTACATTAACTACCTTAATGATTCTCAAATACAACCCTGTAGAATTTACCATAATAAACATTCATTCAATAATTCAATGACACTGAAAAACTCTCATTACTTTGATATTTTACGTATCTTTCTTACTGTTTACAATAACACAGTACTCTTACATTAGACATGACACACTTTGCACGTACTCTAGGCCTGATATGCCCATTATTTTATTCATTACTGTTACCGACCCCAGAGTATTATTATTATTATTATTATTTAACGTTACCGTTACTTTCATCATTGTCTTACGCCGAAATGACCGTAAACAAATCATCCTCCAAGCCATATTTTACCAAAATACGAGAGATGTGAGCTCGTACATAAATGTATGTTAATTCTTAGTCTTAGAGTGATGCTTCGTTGTATGGTGAGCTATTTAATCATATCAACATATTAAATTTGTACTCACTTTCATTTTTGCTGGGTTAGTCCAGCACGCCAGCCACGAGCCTACCATGATGCTTAGCTTAAGCCATCATTATATCTATCACACGACACATGGTATACACTTCACACATGGTAATCATATTTTCCATCACTGGCTTTTCTCACTTTGACACAATACATATTATTTTACCACATACATAAACACTTTTAAAAATCACTGTAATATAACTTTATATACAATTCCCGCACTATTTCACACATGGATCCTTGATTGGACTCCAACTATCGCCTGACCTCAGATATGCGATGCAGCTAACTCCTGACAACCGCTGGTCTCCATGAAAGTCTGTCTTGCGTGTGCGTGCGTTCGATTCCTGTCACCTACAGTTTATATCACCTCTACTGCAATTCTGTTCAATCCCCTGTCACGACTATTTGTGATGCCTTCCAGGCTCCCGTAACTGTAGTGATCCTGACAATAATGTGTCATTTTTAACTATGACAACACCTCCTGGTATGTTCGTTGTCTATAAACATCCTAAATTATCCCTACGCTGTACTGAATTTATACTCGCGTATGTTATTGGTTAAACGTCTGCTGTAGACTAAATCTTACATGATGCATAATTACTGTTGTGAAGCTGCATGATGCGCTTCCATTGTTCTCCAAATATACTTGAGCGTCGATACTTTATAAATTCGCGCACTTTCTTGCGTGATCTGGCAGCGTGTTAGTTCACGTGTTGAGTCAAGACGAACTGAAGACGAACTAACTTCCCTGCGAAGCTTCTCCTATATAAGAGTTTCTTGTGAAAAATAGTCCACTGGACATTCAAGACCGACTCCCTTCCTGAAATAATACATTTCCAGACAAAGTGAAATATAACCCTCGTTTGTCTAGATGTGGAGGTCCCAAAATCACTCGCGTGCAAGCGATCGCTTCGGCCAATTAATTACAATTAATTGCCTCCTTCCATGGCGTCATGACGCTATCCTGGTAATTCCCCCTCTGCTGATCTCCAAAACCTTCCTCCCGAGCGAAAGCAGTCTGTTCAGAGGCTCGTTTATAGATGTAGGCTTTTATTTAGGCGTGAGAACACTCCTAAATTATCATTCCTAGAATATATTCACCTGGGTGTATGTTTTATTTCATTTCAATGCTCCAATTGGCTGTCATCAATAAATTTCTGTGGGAGACACACCCCTCCCTACTCTTATGCCTTGTGAGCCGATGGATCCCAGACTAATTAATCTTGAGCTGTTACTGCGGTCCAGACGAAAATTAGTTCCTTGGCGTCACCTAAAATCGCCCCGTCACTAACTACGATTAGTCAACTGTCAAGCTGGTTTGCTTCCTAGCAATCAGGCTTCTAAAACGTACATGCGCTTTGTATTTTCTTGCAAAGATCCGCCTTAAAAGCTATGATATTCCCATTCTAGCCGTGAAATCCTGCTATTATGATTATATGCGGATATAACTCATTGCTCTTCGGGTTCCCTGTAGCTGTTCTCCCGCAGAGATCAATGATTCTATTCTGGGCAGAATCATGGGCCTGGTCTTCATTGATAAGACCCGAGATCGATGCCAGTCTGCCGTGTCTAATTGGGCACACTAAGGAGGCGACATGGCCTCCTATCAAATATCATATTATCTATGGAGGCGACATGGCCTCCTATCTAATATCATGTTATCCATGGAGGCGAAATGTCCTCCTATCCTATATCATGTTATCTATGGAGGCGAAATGGCCTCCTATATAATATCATGTTATCTTTGGAGGCGACATGGCTTCCTATCTAATATCATGTTTTCTATGGAGGCGACATGGCCTCCTAACTAATATCATGTTATCTATTGAAGCAACATGGCCTCCTAACTAATATCATGTTATCTATGGAGGCGACATGGCCTCCTATCTAATATCATGTTATCTATGGAGGCGACATGGCCCCCTATCTAATATCATGATATCCATGGAGGCGACATGGCCTCCTATCTAATATCATGTTATCTATGGAGGCGAAATGACCTATCTAATCTCATGTTATCCATGGAGGCGACATGGCCTCCTATCTAATATCATGTTATCTATGGCGGCGACATGGCCTCCTATCTAATATGTTATATATGGAGGCGACTTGGCCTCATATCTAATATTATGTTATCTATGGAGGCGACATGGCCTCCTATCTAATATCATGTATCTATGGAGGGGACATGGCCTCCTAACAAATATCACGTTATCCATGGAGGCGACATGGCCTCCCATCTAATATCATGTTATCTATGGAGGCGACATGGCCTCCTATCTAATATACCGTGTTATCTATGGAGACGACATGGCCTCCTATCTAATATCATGTTATCTTTGGAGGCGACATAGCCTCCTATCTAATATCGTGTTATCTATGGAGGCGACATGGCCTCCTACCTAATATCATGTTACCTATGGAGGCGACATGGCCTCTTATCTAATATCATGTTATCTATGGAGGCGACATGGCCTCCTATCTAATATCATGTTATCTATGGAGGCGACATGGCTTTCTATCTAATATCATGTTATCCAAGGAGGTGACATGGCCTCCTATCTTATTCTATCATGTTATCTATGGAGGCGACATGGCCTCCTATCTAATATCGTGTTATCTATGAAGGCAATATGGCCTCCTATTTAATATGTTATATTTTTTGGGGCGACATGGCCTCCTATCTAATATCATGTTATATATGGAGGCGAGATGGCCTCCTATTTAATATTATGTTATCTATGGAGGAGACATGGCCTCCTATCTAATATCATGTATCTATGGAGGCGACATGGCCTCCTATCTAATATCATGCTATCCAAGGAGGCGACATGGCCTCCTATCTAATATCATGTTATCTATGGAGGCGACATGGCCTCCTATCTAATATACCGTGTTATCTATGGAGGCGGCATGGCCTCCTATATAATATGCCGTGTTATCTATGGAGGCGACACGGCCTCCTAACTAATATCATGTTATCTATGGAGGCGAGATGGCCTCTTATCTAATATTATGTTATCTATGGAGACGACATGGCCTCCTATCTAATATCATGTATCCATGGAGGCGACATGGCCTCCCATCTAATATCATGTTATCCAAGGAGGCGACATGGCCTCCTATCTAATATCATGTTATCTATGGAGGCGACATGGCCTCCTATCTAATATACCGTGTTATCTATGGAGGCGGCATGGCCTCCTATCTAATATACCGTGTTATCAATGGAGGCGACATGGCCTCCTATCTAATATCATGTTATCTATGGAGGCGACAGGGCCTCCTATCTAATATCATGTTATCTATGGAGGCGACATGGCCTCCTATTTAATATCATGAATCTATGGAGGCGACATGACCTCCTATCTAATATCATGTTATCTACGGAGGCGACATGGCCTCCTATCTAATATCATGTTATCGATGGAGGCGACATGGCCTCCTATCTAATATCATGTTATCTATGGAGGCGACATGGCCTCCTATCTAATATACCGTATGTTATCTATGGAGGCACATGGCCTCCTATCTAATATCATGTTATCTACGGAGGCGACATGGCCTCCTATCTAATATCATGTTATCTATGGGAGCGACATGGCCTCCTATCTAATATCATGTTATCTATGGAGGCGACATGGCCTCCTATCTAATATCATGTATCTATGGAGGCGACATGACCTCCAAACTAATATCATGTTATCTATGGAGGCGACATGGCCTCCTATCTAATATCATGTTATCCATGGGGGCGACATGTCCTCCTATCTAATATCATGTTATCTATGGGGGCGACATGGCCTCCTTTCTAATGTCATGTTATCTATAGAGGCGACATGGCCTCCTAACTAATATCATGTTATCCATGGAGGCGACATGGCCTCCTTTCTAATATCATGTTATCTATGGAGGCGACATGACCTGCTATCTAATATGTTATATATGGGGGCGATATGGCCTCCTATCTAATATTATGTTATCTATGGAGACGACATGGCCTCCTATCTAATATCATGTATCTATGAATGCGACATGGCCTCCTATTTAATATCATGTGATCTATGGAGGTGACATGGCCTCCTATCTAATATCATGTTATCTATGGGGGCGACTTGGCCTCCTATCTAATATCATGTTACCTATGGAGGCGACATGGCCTCCTTTATAATATACCTTGTTATTTATGGAGGCGACATGGCCCCCCATCTAATATCGTGTTATCTATGGAGGCGACATAGCCTCGTAACTAATATCATGTTATCTATGGAGGCGACATGGCCTCCTATCTAATAGCATGTTATCCATGGAGGCGACTTGGTCTCCTATCTAATATACCGTGTTATCTATGGAGGCGGCATGGCCTCCTATCTAATATACCGTGTTATCAATGGAGGCGACATGGCCTCCTATCTAATATCATGTTATCTATGGAGGCGACAGGGCCTCCTATCTAATATCATGTTATCTATGGAGGCGACATGGCCTCCTATTTAATATCATGAATCTATGGAGGCGACATGACCTCCTATCTAATATCATGTTATCTACGGAGGCGACATGGCCTCCTATCTAATATCATGTTATCGATGGAGGCGACATGGCCTCCTATCTAATATCATGTTATCTATGGAGGCGTCATGGCCTCCTATCTAATATACCGTATGTTATCTATAGAGGCGACATGGCCTCCTATCTAATATCATGTTATCTACGGAGGCGACATGGCCTCCTATCTAATATCATGTTATCTATGGGAGCGACATGGCCTCCTATCTAATATCATATTATCTATGGAGGCGACATGGCCTCCTATCTTATATCATGTATCTATGGAGGCGACATGACCTCCAAACTAATATCATGTTATCTATGGAGGCGACATGGCATCCTATCTAATATCATGTTATCCATGGGGGCGACATGTCCTCCTATCTAATATCATTTTATCTATGGGGGCGACATGGCCTCCTTTCTAATGTCATGTTATCTATAGAGGCGACATGGCCTCCTAACTAATATCATGTTATCCATGGAGGCGACATGGCCTCCTTTCTAATATCATGTTATCTATGGAGGCGACATGGCCTCCTATCTAATATGTTATATATGGGGGCGACATGGCCTCCTATCTAATATTATGTTATCTATGGAGACGACATGGCCTCCTATCTAATATCATGTATCTATGGATGCGACATGGCCTCCTATTTAATATCATGTGATCTATGGAGGTGACATGGCCTCCTATCTAATATCATGTTATCTATGGGGGCGACTTGGCCTCCTATCTAATATCATGTTACCTATGGAGGCGACATGGCCTCCTTTATAATATACCTTGTTATTTATGGAGGCGACATGGCCCCCCATCTAATATCGTGTTATCTATGGAGGCGACATAGCCTCGTAACTAATATCATGTTATCTATGGAGGCGACATGGCCTCCTATCTAATAGCATGTTATCCATGGAGGCGACTTGGCCTCCTATCTAATATCATGTTACCTATATAGGCGAGATGGCCTCCTATCTAATATACCATGTTATCAATGGAGGCGGCGGGGCCTCCTTTCTAATATCATGTTATCTATGGAGGCGACATGGCCTCCTATCTAATATGTTATATATGGGGCGACATGGCCTCTTATCTAATATTATGTTATCTATGGAGACGACAAGCCTCCTATCTAATATCATGTATCTATGGAGGCGACATGGCCTCCTATCTAATATCATGTTATCTATGGAGGCGACATGGCCTCCTAACTAATATCATGTTATCTATGGGGGCGACTTGGCCTCCTATCTAATATCATGTTACCTATGGAGGCGACATGGCCTCCTATCTAATATCATGTTTTCTATGGAGGCGAGATGGCCTCCTATCTAATATCATGTTATCAATGTAGGCGACATGGCCTCCTATCTAATATCATGTATCTATGGAGGCGATATTGCCTCCTACCTTGTATCATGTTATCTATGGAGGCGACATGGCCTCCTTTCAAATATCGTGTTATCTATGGAGGCGAAATGGCCTGCTATCTAATATCTGGGGTTTACCGTGGGTCCGTCCTCGAATTAGGATATTAATTTATTTAATCCAAGTCTACTTGTTAATTGTGACTTTAACTCAGAGAGTCATATCGTGACCTACAGACAATAAACACATAGATATCATAAATTTACAGGAAAGATCTACAGACAGCAATATGTACAGATAGGCTCTCCTAGGCTTTAACAAGATTTATAGCTTAGAAAGCCATCTCCTGTACTTGAATGCTTAATTTACATGCATCTTTGTTCTGAATCTCATCCGACGCTTTCTTATTCCACATTGCCCTGATGGTATTAAAATATTTTGCTAATTGACCTGCTTTCCCCCATTCCCTTTTTAGTAATTTAATTAAAGTGTGATACTCATTTTCATTTTCTATTCTGTTTATATCTGCTTTGTCTACAAACTTTGCTCTTATCATTTTAATTTCCTTGCATTCCCTGATCAGGTGCGCCGCACCCATAACCTTCCCACAAAACAGGCAAATGTCCTCTTTTCCTACTTCTCTCAACGCTTTGTTCTTATACACCCCCATAACCACCAAATTATCCCTCTCATTTCTCTTTTCATTAGGCATTGAGGCTTTATGCTCATAACGTTCCATATTTCGCAGAACTCCGTTAAGGTTCTCCTACTGGTGCACTCTTCCCTTAGCACCTGCAACTCTACGTCATTAACCCTTCTGCACACTTTTTTACACACCCTACCTTCCTCTCTTTGTAAGTCCCTATCCCATAGATAACCCATTCCTAATCTTTCCAGTACACTTCTTACCCCGTCCACCCAGTAGCCCTCTTGCTGATGCTTCATTTGGTGCAGGTAGGCTACCTTAAGCATTTCCCCCCCTCCACCTGCTTTTAAACGAATCCAAGACTTTATGACCCTTTTTATGATATGTTGTCTAATGCTTACATCCTCACACAACATTCTCGCTCCACAATTCGCCGTGCAACTAGGTAGCCCCAAAATTATCTTGGCAAACCTACTTACAATACTGTCCAGGGTTTTCGTTCCTTCCTCTAAACCCCATACTTCCACTCCATAGAGTGCTCTTGAAACGATGAGTGCGTTGAACACATTCTTATACACTTTGTAGTGAAGATTCGGTAATCTACGCTCTAACACTTTAACATTCGCCAATGCCGCTAGCCCTTTCGATTTTGCCCTTTTAATTTGTTCGGTCCATTTACCATTACTCGCCATTATCATCCCTAGATACTCAAGTTTTTCACCGTCTCTAACTGAGACCCATACATGACCCACTTTTCATTCTTAGCCAGTTTAACTCCCTTTTTGCAGACCATAACTTTGGTCTTACTCGGGTTAATTTTTAAGTTCCAGTCCTCACAGTATCTCACAATCTCGTCAATACTATATTGCATATTATAGGGTGTTAGAGCAAGCAGAAGGATGTCATCAGCGAAAGCTAGGCCCGGGATATCATAATTGTCCAAGCAAGGGTTGGACCGATGCTCAAAGCCCTTTGACTCGAAAATATCGTTGATAAATAGCAAAAAAAAGCACCGGGGATAATTTGCATCCCTGTTTTAGACCTATATTAGACGTTATCTCTCCTACAATTACATCATCTTTAGTTTTAATTGCACATTTCACTTCGGAATACACATTCTCAATTGCTCGTATCATTTTATGTGACACCCCGATTTTTCCCAGTTTAGCCATGACAGCTCCCCTGCTCACTGAATCAAACGCCTTCTCCAAATCAATAGCTCTGATATACAGCTTACCTCTTTTCCTTCTTATGTACTTGTCCATCACCGTTTTAACCACCATTATATTGTCACTGGTCCTCATTCCTTTTCTGAACCCTGTCTGGAGTCTCGAGAACACCGAACAGCCCTCTGCCCATGCTATTAAACGCTTGGATAAGACCCCGGTGTACATTTTGCTCAAATTATCAAGCAAAGTTATGCCTCTATAGTTGTCTGGGTCTAGTTTGTCCCCACGCCTCTTATATATTGGACAAATTATCCCCTCCTGCCACGCCCTTGGAAATCTACCTCCGTCAAAGATTTTGTTAAAGATTTTTACCAAGCTGTCCATCATGAACCTATTGCTACTCAACTCTTGCCAAAATTCATTTGTTATCCCCGAAATAGCACCTGACTTCCCTCCTTTACTTTTTGTCATTACTTCCTTAATTTCCTCTATCGATATGACTTGGTCCAGCATAGGCAGAGTGACCCCAGGCCCCCTCGGGACGCCAAACTCATCCCTCTTCCTCCAATTATCTTCAGCATTTAACAGATTCTCATAATATGCAATCCATGCTGTTGCTTCCTTACCCTGCCATTCATCTTTCATTTTACTGAGCAGTTCCCTATATTCTTTCCTTAGACGACAAAATTCTACTCTCATCGTATCATCCCCTCCTCTCTTGTATAACTTCAGTGCCCTAATAACTTCGGTTTTCTTCCTTCTACAAGATTCATCGTACCATCCTTTAATTCTCCCTAATTTTCCCCTAGCCTTCACGCGCATTGTCCGCCCTGCCATCATAATTGCATTCTCAATCATACGTATTACCCCTTCAATTTCATCATTACTGATCATTAAACTTATTCCTACCTTTATCAGCTCAAAATTTTCTCCCTGGAAGTAGTTCTGGAACTCTCTGCAGTTTTCCTCCCTCCATCTGAATCTGTTCACTTTTCTCTCTATAGCTTTAACTTGTGGGTTCCCTTTTGATTTTGTCACCGCTCCCTGCATGTTGACGACAATTGGTAGGTGGTGTGATTCCCCCCATTCTTCAACAGTGAACCTCTTAATTAGGGCTAGTGCTCCTCTGGAACATATTGCTAAATCTATTACACTTCCTCCAATCTCTGTTATATACGTCAGGTTACCTTCTTCATCCCCCACACAGACACCATTTAATATATATAGCTCTTCTGCACCACATAGTTCCAAAATCTTTTCTCCGTTCTTGTTACATTCCTTGTCTTTGCTGTGCCTATCCCCACATACGGCCTCGGCAACCCCCTTGCTGTAAAGGGGCTTTCTGTCTGCAACCCTCGCATTGAAGTCCCCTAACAGCACAATCTCCGCCTCTTCATATATATTTTGAATTCTGTTTATTTCAATAGCTAACTCATCGAAAAAGCTTTCTCTTGCATACGGGGAATTCTCCGGAGGGTTGTAGACAAAGCCGAAACATACCGTTCCTTTCCCCCTCCCCCTAATATCTGCTTTTACCCACACTACTTCTTCCAGTTCTGAACTAATAAATTCTGATAATTCCCTCACCTCTTCTTTAATTAAAACAACAATACCCCCTGGGAACCTACCGGTGCGAGCTTTCCTAATCTTAGGTTTTGTGTATATATTGAAGCCATCTAATTTAACCTCGCAACCTACAGGGAGCCAACTCTCAACAAATCCTACAATCTGCATATCTTCTATTAGGGTCAAAACTACATCGTTGCCTCTCTTATTTAAAAAAACCCTCTATATTTACGCTAGCAATATTCCAGTTTAGTTATTTTTTACCCCTACCCTCCTCGCTGGCGGTAGCTTTACTTCTAGTAACTCTAGCTTTCTCTAACTCTAGTATACTACCACCTGGAGAAGAAATGACCTCCTTCTCCACATTAAACTGCTCTGTCAAGGTTTTCTTGCCCCAAAGTTCTTTTAGACTAGTAACTCGTCGTTTGCCAGTCTCACCTTTCTGCAAACCACGCACTTGTCCGGTGATCCTGGCGCTGACGTTAGTCGTTCCTGCTCGCGCCACTTCCGTGTTGGACTTGGAGGTCGCTGCTCTCTGTTGAATCATCACCGCACTTTCCTCTGACCCGACATCTGCTTCCACCTGGTTGCTAGGTCTAACTGTCTCCGGTTGTTGTTGCTTCTCCATATCCTGGAGTTGTGCCACTGTCCAAATCCGATCCCAGTTGTTGCCGCTAACCGCCAGTCTATTACCTTTTACATAAGCCTTGAGACCAGAGCTCCTTGCCTTCCTTAAATGAAACTGCAAGGTCCGTTGCTCGCTTGCCTCTTCTTTACTCATTTCTCTCCTTATCCATATCCTCTCCCCTTTCAAGTTCCTTGTGTTCGCCAGAATTCTGTGAGCCATCAGCGAAGAAACTAATGACACTTTCACGGGCCTCGTGCCCCTTCCTCGCCCTATCCTGGTCACATTGTCAATCTCTGAGACTCCAATGTTTATCCGCATGCCTTCCCTAATCACTCGGAGCACCTTGGATGTTAGATCCTCGGTGCTTTCCTTGGCATCTTCCTTTATTCCGTAAATGAAGACGTTTTTCTTTCTCTCATCCAGCTTGCTCTTACTTAATTCATTTACCTCCACCTCTAATATCTTCACCTTTTCTCTCAGGTCTTTTATCTCTCTACTATTCTCGGCCAGCCTTTCTGTCACTATTCCCATCTCTTCTCTTATACATGTCTTCATCTCCTTGAATTCCTTACATTGCTCACGAAGAATGTCCCGGACCTGGTCATTTTGTGACACTTCCTTTACAATTTCCCTTATTTTTTCCATTTCTTGCCATCCCAGCTGACCAGGCCCTGGGTTTGACTCCACTGCTCCAATTAATAGTAGCGTCGCCACAACCAGCGCTACCATCCCCATCGCCAAAACCCCCATCTGTTCGGTGACGTTGCCCACTATCACCTTCCCGACACCGAAATCGCACTTCACTCTAGCCTGCCAGCGGCCGATGACCGCCCGGTACTGCTGAATAGCGATTCCCATTCTACCTTACACTTCACTGCACGTCTGTTCACCTTGCTTGCTTGGATGAAACCGCTATCTAATATCATGTATCTATGCAGGCGACATGGCCTCCTATCTAATACTATGTAATCTATGGAGGTGACATGGCCTCCAATCTAATATCATGTTATCAATGGAGGCGACATGGCCTCCTATCTAATATCATGTTATCTATGGAGGGGACATGGCCTCCTATCTGATATCATGTTATCTATGCAGGCGACATGGCCTCCATTCTAATAGCACGTATCTATAGAGTCGATATGGCCTCCAATCTTCTATCATGTTATCTATGGAGGCGACATGACGTCCTTTCTAATATCATGTATCTATAGAGTCGATATGGCTTCCTAACATCTATGATGTTATCTATGGAGGCGACATGGCCTCCTATCTAATATCATGATATCTATGGAGGCGACATGTCCTCCTATCTAATATACCGTGTTATCCATGGAGGCGACATGGCCTCCTGTCTAATATCATGTTATCAATGGCGGCGACATGGCCTCCTATCTAATATCACGTTATACATGGAGGCGACATGGCCTCCTATCTAATATCATGTTATCTATGGAGGCGACATGGCCTCCTATCTAATATCATGTTATATATGGAGGCGACATGGCCTCCTATCTAATATTATGTTATCTTTGGAGGCGACATGGCCTCCTATCTAATATCATGAATTTATGGAGACGACATGGCCTCCTATCAAATATCATGTTATCCAAGGAGGCGACATGGCCTCCTATCTAATATCATGGTATCTATGGAGGCGACATGGCCTCCTATCTGATATCATGTTATCTATGCAGGCGACATGGTCTCCTTTCTAATAGCATGTATCTATAGAGTCGATATGGCCTCCAATCTTCTATCATGTTATCTATGGAGGCGACATGACGTCCTTTCTAATATCATGTATCTATAGAGTCGATATGGCTTCCTAACATCTATGATGTTATCTATGGAGGCGACATGGCCTCCTATCTAATATCATGATATCTATGGAGGCGACATGGCCTCCTATCTAATATACCGTGTTATCCATGGAGGCGACATGGCCTCCTGTCTAGTATCATGTTATCAATGGCGGCGACATGGCCTCCTATCTAATATCACGTTATCCATGGAGGCGACATGGCCTCCTATCTAATATCATGTTATCTATGGAGGCGACATGGCCTCCTATCTAATATCATGTTATATATGGAGGCGACATGGCCTCCTATCTAATATTATGTTATCTTTGGAGGCGACATGGCCTCCTATCTAATATCATGAATTTATGGAGACGACATGGCCTCCTATCAAATATAATGTTATCCAAGGAGGCGACATGGCCTCCTATCTAATATCATGTTATCTATGGAGGCGACATGGCCTCCTATCTAATATCATGTTATCCATGGAGGCGACATGGCTTCCTATCTAATATCATGTATCTATGGAGGCGACATGGCCTCCTATCTTGTATCATGTATCTATGCAGGCGACATGGCCTCCTATCTAATATCATGTTATCTATGGAGGCGACATGGCCTCCTATGTAATATCATGTTATCAATGGAGGCGTCATGGCCTCCTATCTAATATGTTATCTATGGAGGCGACATGGCCTCCTATCTAATATCATGTTATCTATGGAGGCTTCATGCCCTCCTATCTAATATCGTGTTATCCATGGAGGCGACATGGCCTCCTATCTTATACAATGTTATCTATGGAGGCGACATGGCCTCCTATCTAATATCAGGTTATATATGGAGGCGACATGGCCTCCTATCTAATATTATGTTATCAATGGAGGCGATATGGCCTCCTATCTAATATCATGTATCTATGGAGGCGATATGGCCTCCTATCTAATATCATGTTATCCAAGGAGGCGACATGGCCTCCTATCTAGTATCATGTTATCTATGGAGGCGACATGACCTCCTATCTAATATACCGTGATATCTATTTAGGCGACATGGCCTCCTGTCAAATATACCGTGTTATCTATGGAGGCGACATGGCCTCCTAACTAATATCATGTTATATATGGAAGCGACATGGCCTCCTATCTAATAACATGTTATCCACGGAGGCGACATGGCCTCCCATCTAATATCATGTTATCTATGGAGGCGACATTGCCTCATATCTAATATACCGTGTTATCTATGGAGGCGACATGGCCTCCTACCTAATATCATGTTATCTATGGAGGCGACATGGCCTCCTATCTAATATACCGTGTTATCTATGGAGACGGCATGGCCTCCTATCTAATATTATGATATCTATGGAGGCGACATGGCCTCCTGTCTAATATCATGTTATCTGTGGAGGCGACATGGCCTCCTATCTAATATCATGTTATCTATGGAGGCGACATGGCCTCCTATCTAATATCATGTTATCTACGGAGGCGACATGGCCTCCTATCTAATATCATGTTATCTGTGGAGGCGACATAGCCTCCTTTCTAATATCATGTTATCTATGGAGGCGACATGGCCTCCTATCTAATATCATGTATATATGGAGGCGAAATGACCTCCAAGCTAATAGCATGTTATCTATGGAGGCGACATGGCCTCCTATCTAATATCATGTTATCCATGGGGGCGACATGGCCTCTTATCTAATATCATGTTATCTATGGGGGCGACATGGCCTCCTATCTAATGTCATGTTATCTATAGAGGCGACATGGCCTCCTAACTAATATCATGTTATCCATGGAGGCAACATGGCCTCCTTTCTAATATCATGTTATCTATGGAGGCGACATGGCCTCCTATCTAATATCATGTTATCTATGGAGGCGACATGGCCTCCTATCTAATATCATGTTATCTATGGGGGCGACTTGGCCTCCTATCTAATATCTTGTTACCTATGGAGGCGACATGGCCTCCTTTATAATATACCGTGTTATCTATGGAGGCGACATGGCCCCCTATCTAATATGGTGTTATCTATGGAGGCGACATAGCCTCGTAACTAATATCATGTTATCTATGGAGGCGACATGGCCTCCTATCTAATATCATGTTATCTACGGAGGCGACGTGGCCTCCTATTTAATATCATGTTATCTATGGAGGCGACATGGCCACCTTTCTAATATCATGTTATCTATGGAGGCGACATGGCCTCCTATCTAATATCATGTATCTATGGAGGCGACATGACCTCCAAACTAATAGCAAGTTATCTATGGAGGCGACATGGCCTCCTATCTAATATCATGTTATCCATGGGGGCGACATGGCCTCTTATCTAATATCATGTTATCTATGGGGGCGACATGGCCTCCTATCTAATGTCATGTTATCTATAGAGGCGACATGGCCTCCTAACTAATATCATGTTATCCATGGAGGCAACATGGCCTCCTTTCTAATATCATGTTATCTATGGAGGCGACATGGCCTCCTATCTAATGTCATGTTATCTATAGAGGCGACATGGCCTCCTAACTAATATCATGTTATCCATGGAGGCAACATGGCCTCCTTTCTAATATCATGTTATCTATGGAGGCGACATGGCCTCCTATCTAATATCATATTATCTATGGAGGCGACATGGCCTCCTAACTAATATCATGTTATCTATGGAGGCGAAATGACCTATCTAATCTGATGTTATCCATGGAGGCGACATGGCCTCCTATCTAATATCATGTTATCTATGGCGGCGACATGGCCTCCTATCTAATATGTTATATATGGAGGCGACTTGGCCTCATATCTAATATTACGTTATCTATGGAGGCGACATGGCCTCCTATCTAATATCATGTTATCTATGGAGGCGACATGGCCTTCTATCTAATATCATGTTATCCAAGGAGGCGACATAGCCTCCTATCTTATTCTATCATGTTATCTATGGAGGCGACATGGCCTCCTATCTAATATCGTGTTATCTATGAAGGCAATATGGGCTCCTATTTAATATGTTATATTTTTTGGGGCGACATGGCCTCCTATCTAATTTCATGTTATATATGGAGGTGAGATGGCCTCCTATTTAATATTATGTTATCTATGGAAGAGACATGGCCTCCTATCTAATATCATGTATCTATGGAGGCGACATGGCCTCCTATCTAATATCATGCTATCCAAGGAGGCGACATGGCCTCCTATCTAATATCATATTATCTATGGAGGCGACATGGCCTCCTATCCTATATAATATGCCGTGTTATCTATGGAGGCGACACGGCCTCCTAACTAATATCATGTTATCTATGGAGGCGAGATGGCCTCTTATCTAATATTATGATATCTATGGAGACGACATGGCCTCCTATCTAATATCATGTATCTATGGAGGCGACATGGCCTCCCATCTAATATCATGTTATCCAAGGAGGCGACATGGCCTCCTATCTAATATCATGTTATCTATGGAGGCGACATGGCCTCCTATCTAATATACCGTGTTATCTATGGAGGCGGCATGGCCTCCTATCTAATATACCGTGTTATCAATGGAGGCGACATGGCCTCCTATCTAATATCATGTTATCTATGGAGGCGACAGGGCCTCCTATCTAATATCATGTTATCTATGGAGGCGACATGGCCTCCTATTTAATATCATGAATCTATGGAGGCGACATGACCTCCTATCTAATATCATGTTATCTACGGAGGCGACATGGCCTCCTATCTAATATCATGTTATCGATGGAGGCGACATGGCCTCCTATCTAATATCATGTTATCTATGGAGGCGACATGGCCTCTTATCTAATATACCGTATGTTATCTATGGAGGCACATGGCCTCCTATCTAATATCATGTTATCTACGGAGGCGACATGGCCTCCTATCTAATATCATGTTATCTATGGGAGCGACATGGCCTCCTATCTAATATCATGTTATCTATGGAGGCGACATGGCCTCCTATCTAATATCATGTATCTATGGAGGCGACATGACCTCCAAACTAATATCATGTTATCTATGGAGGCGACATGGCCTCCTATCTAATATCATGTTATCCATGGGGGCGACATATCCTCCTATCTAATATCATGTTATCTATGGGGGCGACATGGCCTCCTTTCTAATGTCATGTTATCTATAGAGGCGACATGGCCTCCTAACTAATATCATGTTATCCATGGAGGCGACATGGCCTCCTTTCTAATATCATGTTATCTATGGAGGCGACATGGCCTCCTATCTAATATGTTATATATGGGGGCGACATGGCCTCCTATCTAATATTATGTTATCTATGGAGACGACATGGCCTCCTATCTAATATCATGTATCTATGGATGCGACATGGCCTCCTATTTAATATCATGTGATCTATGGAGGTGACATGGCCTCCTATCTAATATCATGTTATCTATGGGGGCGACTTGGCCTCCTATCTAATATCATGTTACCTATGGAGGCGACATGGCCTCCTTTATAATATACCTTGTTATTTATGGAGGCGACATGGCCCCCATCTAATATCGTGTTATCTATGGAGGCGACATAGCCTCGTAACTAATATCATGTTATCTATGGAGGCGACATGGCCTCCTATCTAATAGCATGTTATCCATGGAGGCGACCTGGTCTCCTATCTAATATACCGTGTTATCTATGGAGGCGGCATGGCCTCCTATATAATATGCCGTGTTATCTATGGAGGCGACACGGCCTCCTAACTAATATCATGTTATCTAAGGAGGCGAGATGGCCTCTTATCGATTATTATGTTATCTATGGAGACGACATGACCTCCTATCTAATATCATGTATCTATGGAGGCGACATGGCCTCCCATCTAATATCATGTTATCCAAGGAGGCGACATGGCCTCCTATCTAATATCATGTTATCTATGGAGGCGACATGGCCTCCTATCTAATATACCGTGTTATCTATGGAGGCGGCATGGCCTCCTATCTAATATACCGTGTTATCAATGGAGGCGACATGGCCTCCTATCTAATATCATGTTATCTATGGAGGCGACAGGGCCTCCTATCTAATATCATGTTATCTATGGAGGCGACATGGCCTCCTATTTAATATCATGAATCTATGGAGGCGACATGACCTCCTATCTAATATCATGTTATCTACGGAGGCGACATGGCCTCCTATCTAATATCATGTTATCGATGGAGGCGACATGGCCTCCTATCTAATATCATGTTATCTATGGAGGCGACATGGCCTCCTATCTAATATACCGTATGTTATCTATAGAGGCGACATGGCCTCCTATCTAATATCATGTTATCTACGGAGGCGACATGGCCTCCTATCTAATATCATGTTATCTATGGGAGCGACATGGCCTCCTATCTAATATCATGTTATCTATGGAGGCGACATGGCCTCCTATCTTATATCATGTATCTATGGAGGCGACATGACCTCCAAACTAATATCATGTTATCTATGGAGGCGACATGGCATCCTATCTAATATCATGTTATCCATGGGGGCGACATGTCCTCCTATCTAATATCATGTTATCTATGGGGGCGACATGGCCTCCTTTCTAATGTCATGTTATCTATAGAGGCGACATGGCCTCCTAACTAATATCATGTTATCCATGGAGGCGACATGGCCTCCTTTCTAATATCATGTTATCTATGGAGGCGACATGGCCTCCTATCTAATATGTTATATATGGGGGCGACATGGCCTCCTATCTAATATTATGTTATCTATGGAGACGACATGGCCTCCTATCTAATATCATGTATCTATGGATGCGACATGGCCTCCTATTTAATATCATGTGATCTATGGAGGTGACATGGCCTCCTATCTAATATCATGTTATCTATGGGGGCGACTTGGCCTCCTATCTAATATCATGTTACCTATGGAGGCGACATGGCCTCCTTTATAATATACCTTGTTATTTATGGAGGCGACATGGCCCCCCATCTAATATCGTGTTATCTATGGAGGCGACATAGCCTCGTAACTAATATCATGTTATCTATGTAGGCGACATGGCCTCCTATCTAATAGCATGTTATCCATGGAGGCGACTTGGCCTCCTATCTAATATCATGTTACCTATATAGGCGAGATGGCCTCCTATCTAATATACCATGTTATCAATGGGGGCGGCGGGGCCTCCTTTCTAATATCATGTTATCTATGGAGGCGACATGGCCTCCTATCTAATATGTTATATATGGGGCGACATGGCCTCTTATCTAATATTATGTTATCTATGGAGACGACAAGCCTCCTATCTAATATCATGTATCTATGGAGGCGACATGGCCTCCTATCTAATATCATGTTATCTATGGAGGCGACATGGCCTCCTAACTAATATCATGTTATCTATGGGGGCGACTTGGCCTCCTATCTAATATCATGTTACCTATGGAGGCGACATGGCCTCCTATCTAATATCATGTTTTCTATGGAGGCGAGATGGCCTCCTATCTAATATCATGTTATCAATGTAGGCGACATGGCCTCCTATCTAATATCATGTATCTATGGAGGCGATATTGCCTCCTACCTTGTATCATGTTATCTATGGAGGCGACATGGCCTCCTCTCAAATATCGTGTTATCTATGGAGGCGAAATGGCCTGCTATCTAATATCTGGGGTTTACCGTGGGTCCGTCCTCGAATTAGGATATTAATTTATTTAAACCAAGTCTACTTGTTAATTGTCACTTTAACTCAGAGTTTCATATCGTGACCTACAGACAATAAACACATAGATATCATAAATTTACAGGAAAGATCTACAGACAGCAATATGTACAGATAGGCTCTCCTAGGCTTTAACAAGATTTATAGCTTAGAAAGCCATCTCCTGTACTTGAATGCTTAATTTACATGCATCTTTGTTCTGAATCTCATCCGACGCTTTCTTATTCCACATTGCCCTGATGGTATTAAAATATTTTGCTAATTGACCTGCTTTCCCCCATTCCCTTTTTAGTAATTTAATTAAAGTGTGATACTCATTTTCATTTTCTATTCTGTTTATATCTGCTTTGTCTACAAACTTTGCTCTTATCATTTTAATTTCCTTGCATTCCCTGATCAGGTGCGCCGCACCCATAACCTTCCCACAAAACAGGCAAATGTCCTCTTTTCCTACTTCTCTCAACGCTTTGTTCTTATACACCCCCATTAACCACCAAATTATCCCTCTCATTTCTCTTTTCATTAGGCATTGAGGCTTTATGCTCATAAAGTTCCATATTTCGCAGAACTCCGTTAAGGTTCTCCTACTGGTGCACTCTTCCCTTAGCACCTGCAACTCTACGTCATTAACCCTTCTGCACACTTTTTTACACACCCTACCTTCCTCTCTTTGTAAGTCCCTATCCCATAGATAACCCATTCCTAATCTTTCCAGTACACTTCTTACCCCGTCCACCCAGTAGCCCTCTTGCTGATGCTTCATTTGGTGCAGGTAGGCTACCTTAAGCATTTCCCCCCCTCCACCTGCTTTTAAACGAATCCAAGACTTTATGACCCTTTTTATGATATGTTGTCTAATGCTTACATCCTCACACAACATTCTCGCTCCACAATTCGCCGTGCAACTAGGTAGCCCCAAAATTATCTTGGCAAACCTACTTACAATACTGTCCAGGGTTTTCGTTCCTTCCTCTAAAACCCATACTTCCACTCCATAGAGTGCTCTTGAAACGATGAGTGCGTTGAACACATTCTTATACACTTTGTAGTGAAGATTCGGTAACCTACGCTCTAACACTTTAACATTCGCCAATGCCGCTAGCCCTTTCGATTTTGCCCTTTTAATTTGTTCGGTCCATTTACCATTACTCGCCATTATCATCCCTAGATACTCAAGTTTTTCACCGTCTCTAACTGAGACCCATACATGACCCACTTTTCATTCTTAGCCAGTTTAACTCCCTTTTTGCAGACCATAACTTTGGTCTTACTCGGGTTAATTTTTAAGTTCCAGTCCTCACAGTATCTCACAATCTCGTCAATACTATATTGCATATTATAGGGTGTTAGAGCAAGCAGAAGGATGTCATCAGCGAAAGCTAGGCCCGGGATATCATAATTGTCCAAGCAAGGGTTGGACCGATGCTCAAAGCCCTTTGACTCGAAAATATCGTTGATAAATAGCAAAAAAAAGCACCGGGGATAATTTGCATCCCTGTTTTAGACCTATATTAGACGTTATCTCTCCTACAATTACATCATCTTTAGTTTTAATTGCACATTTCACTTCGGAATACACATTCTCAATTGCTCGTATCATTTTATGTGACACCCCGATTTTTCCCAGTTTAGCCATGACAGCTCCCCTGCTCACTGAATCAAACGCCTTCTCCAAATCAATAGCTCTGATATACAGCTTACCTCTTTTCCTTCTTATGTACTTGTCCATCACCGTTTTAACCACCATTATATTGTCACTGGTCCTCATTCCTTTTCTGAACCCTGTCTGGAGTCTCGAGAACACCGAACAGCCCTCTGCCCATGCTATTAAACGCTTGGATAAGACCCCGGTGTACATTTTGCTCAAATTATCAAGCAAAGTTATGCCTCTATAGTTGTCTGGGTCTAGTTTGTCCCCACGCCTCTTATATATTGGACAAATTATCCCCTCCTGCCACGCCCTTGGAAATCTACCTCCGTCAAAGATTTTGTTAAAGATTTTTACCAAGCTGTCCATCATGAACCTATTGCTACTCAACTCTTGCCAAAATGCATTTGTTATCCCCGAAATAGCACCTGACTTCCCTCCTTTACTTTTTGTCATTACTTCCTTAATTTCCTCTATCGATATGACTTGGTCCAGCATAGGCAGAGTGACCCCAGGCCCCCTCGGGACGCCAAACTCATCCCTCTTCCTCCAATTATCTTCAGCATTTAACAGATTCTCATAATATGCAATCCATGCTGTTGCTTCCTTACCCTGCCATTCATCTTTCATTTTACTGAGCAGTTCCCTATATTCTTTCCTTAGACGACAAAATTCTACTCTCATCGTATCATCCCCTCCTCTCTTGTATAACTTCAGTGCCCTAATAACTTCGGTTTTCTTCCTTCTACAAGATTCATCGTACCATCCTTTAATTCTCCCTAATTTTCCCCTAGCCTTCACGCGCATTGTCCGCCCTGCCATCATAATTGCATTCTCAATCATACGTATTACCCCTTCAATTTCATCATTACTGATCATTAAACTTATTCCTACCTTTATCAGCTCAAAATTTTCTCCCTGGAAGTAGTTCTGGAACTCTCTGCAGTTTTCCTCCCTCCATCTGAATCTGTTCACTTTTCTCTCTATAGCTTTAACTTGTGGGTTCCCTTTTGATTTTGTCACCGCTCCCTGCATGTTGACGACAATTGGTAGGTGGTGTGATTCCCCCCATTCTTCAACAGTGAACCTCTTAATTAGGGCTAGTGCTCCTCTGGAACATATTGCTAAATCTATTACACTTCCTCCAATCTCTGTTATATACGTCAGGTTACCTTCTTCATCCCCCACACAGACACCATTTAATATATATAGCTCTTCTGCACCACATAGTTCCAAAATCTTTTCTCCGTTCTTGTTACATTCCTTGTCTTTGCTGTGCCTATCCCCACATACGGCCTCGGCAACCCCCTTGCTGTAAAGGGGCTTTCTGTCTGCAACCCTCGCATTGAAGTCCCCTAACAGCACAATCTCTGCCTCTTCATATATATTTTGAATTCTGTTTATTTCAATAGCTAACTCATCGAAAAAGCTTTCTCTTGCATACGGGGAATTATCCGGAGGGTTGTAGACAAAGCCGAAACATACCGTTCCTTTCCCCCTCCCCCTAATATCTGCTTTTACCCACACTACTTCTTCCAGTTCTGAACTAATAAATTCTGATAATTCCCTCACCTCTTCTTTAATTAAAACAACAATACCCCCTGGGAACCTACCGGTGCGAGCTTTCCTAATCTTAGGTTTTGTGTATATATTTAAGCCATCTAATTTAACCTCGCAACCTACAGGGAGCCAACTCTCAACAAATCCTACAATCTGCATATCTTCTATTAGGGTCAAAACTACATCGTTGCCTCTCTTATTTAAAAAAAACCCTCTATATTTACGCTAGCAATATTCCAGTTTAGTTATTTTTTACCCCTACCCTCCTCGCTGGCGGTAGCTTTACTTCTAGTAACTCTAGCTTTCTCTAACTCTAGTATACTACCACCTGGAGAAGAAATGACCTCCTTCTCCACATTAAACTGCTCTGTCAAGGTTTTCTTGCCCCAAAGTTCTTTTAGACTAGTAACTCGTCGTTTGCCAGTCTCACCTTTCTGCAAACCACGCACTTGTCCGGTGATCCTGGCGCTGACGTTAGTCGTTCCTGCTCGCGCCACTTCCGTGTTGGACTTGGAGGTCGCTGCTCTCTGTTGAATCATCACCGCACTTTCCTCTGACCCGACATCTGCTTCCACCTGGTTGCTAGGTCTAACTGTCTCCGGTTGTTGTTGCTTCTCCATATCCTGGAGTTGTGCCACTGTCCAAATCCGATCCCAGTTGTTGCCGCTAACCGCCAGTCTATTACCTTTTACATAAGCCTTGAGACCAGAGCTCCTTGCCTTCCTTAAATGAAACTGCAAGGTCCGTTGCTCGCTTGCCTCTTCTTTACTCATTTCTCTCCTTATCCATATCCTCTCCCCTTTCAAGTTCCTTGTGTTCGCCAGAATTCTGTGAGCCATCAGCGAAGAAACTAATGACACTTTCACGGGCCTCGTGCCCCTTCCTCGCCCTATCCTGGTCACATTGTCAATCTCTGAGACTCCAATGTTTATCCGCATGCCTTCACTAATCACTCGGAGCACCTTGGATGTTAGATCCTCGATGCTTTCCTTGGCATCTTCCTTTATTCCGTAAATGAAGACGTTTTTCTTTCTCTCATCCAGCTTGCTCTTACTTAATTCATTTACCTCCACCTCTAATATCTTCACCTTTTCTCTCAGGTCTTTTATCTCTCTACTATTCTCGGCCAGCCTTTCTGTCACTATTCCCATCTCTTCTCTTATACATGTCTTCATCTCCTTGAATTCCTTACATTGCTCACGAAGAATGTCCCGGACCTGGTCATTTTGTGACACTTCCTTTACAATTTCCCTTATTTTTTCCATTTCTTGCCATCCCAGCTGACCAGGCCCTGGGTTTGACTCCACTGCTCCAATTAATAGTAGCGTCGCCACAACCAGCGCTACCATCCCCATCGCCAAAACCCCCATCTGTTCGGTGACGTTGCCCACTATCACCTTCCCGACACCGAAATCGCACTTCACTCTAGCCTGCCAGCGGCCGATGACCGCCCGGTACTGCTGAATAGCGATTCCCATTCTACCTTACACTTCACTGCACGTCTGTTCACCTTGCTTGCTTGGATGAAACCGCTATCTAATATCATGTATCTATGCAGGCGACATGGCCTCCTATCTAATACTATGTAATCTATGGAGGTGACATGGCCTCCAATCTAATATCATGTTATCAATGGAGGCGACATGGCCTCCTATCTAATATCATGTTATCTATGGAGGGGACATGGCCTCCTATCTGATATCATGTTATCTATGCAGGCGACATGGCCTCCATTCTAATAGCATGTATCTATAGAGTCGATATGGCCTCCAATCTTCTATCATGTTATCTATGGAGGCGACATGACGTCCTTTCTAATATCATGTATCTATAGAGTCGATATGGCTTCCTAACACCTATGATGTTATCTATGGAGGCGACATGGCCTCCTATCTAATATCATGATATCTATGGAGGCGACATGGCCTCCTATCTAATATACCGTGTTATCCATGGAGGCGACATGGCCTCCTGTCTAATATCATGTTATCAATGGCGGCGACATGGCCTCCTATCTAATATCACGTTATCCATGGAGGCGACATGGCCTCCTATCTAATATCATGTTATCTATGGAGGCGACATGGCCTCCTATCTATCATGTTATATATGGAGGCGACATGGCCTCCTATCTAATATTATGTTATCTTTGGAGGCGACATGGTCTCCTATCTAATATCATGAATTTATGGAGACGACATGGCCTCCTATCAAATATCATGTTATCCAAGGAGGCGACATGGCCTCCTATCTAATATCATGTTATCTATGGAGGCGACATGGCCTCCTATCTGATATCATCTTATCTATGCAGGCGACATGGCCTCCTTTCTAATAGCATGTATCTATAGAGTCGATATGGCCTCCAATCTTCTATCATGTTATCTATGGAGGCGACATGACGTCCTTTCTAATATCATGTATCTATAGAGTCGATATGGCTTCCTAACATCTATGATGTTATCTATGGAGGCGACATGGCCTCCTATCTAATATCATGATATCTATGGAG
Source organism: Meconema thalassinum (assembly GCA_946902985.2). Lineage (NCBI taxonomy): Eukaryota > Metazoa > Arthropoda > Insecta > Orthoptera > Tettigoniidae > Meconema > Meconema thalassinum. Next base: position 393,898,361 of record OX336393.1, on the reverse strand, counting down.
GCGACATGGCCTCCTATCTAATATACCGTGTTATCCATGGAGGCGACATGGCCTCCTGTCTAGTATCATGTTATCAATGGCGGCGACATGGCCTCCTATCTAATATCACGTTATCCATGGAGGCGACATGGCCTCCTATCTAATATCATGTTATCTATGGAGGCGACATGGCCTCCTATCTAATATCATGTTATATATGGAGGCGACATGGCCTCCTATCTAATATTATGTTATCTTTGGAGGCGACATGGCCTCCTATCTAATATCATGAATTTATGGAGACGACATGGCCTCCTATCAAATATAATGTTATCCAAGGAGGCGACATGGCCTCCTATCTAATATCATGTTATCTATGGAGGCGACATGGCCTCCTATCTAATATCATGTTATCCATGGAGGCGACATGGCTTCCTATCTAATATCATGTATCTATGGAGGCGACATGGCCTCCTATCTTGTATCATGTATCTATGCAGGCGACATGGCCTCCTATCTAATATCATGTTATCTATGGAGGCGACATGGCCTCCTATGTAATATCATGTTATCAATGGAGGCGTCATGGCCTCCTATCTAATATGTTATCTATGGAGGCGACATGGCCTCCTAACTTATATCATGTTATCTATGGAGGCTTCATGCCCTCCTATCTAATATCGTGTTATCCATGGAAGCGACATGGCCTCCTATCTTATACAATGTTATCTATGGAGGCGACATGGCCTCCTATCTAATATCATGTATCTATGGAGGCGATATGGCCTCCTATCTAATATCATGTTATCCAAGGAGGCGACATGGCCTCCTATCTAATATCATGTTATCTATGGAGGCGACATGACCTCCTATCTAATATACCGTGATATCTATTTAGGCGACATGGCCTCCTGTCAAATATACCGTGTTATCTATGGAGGCGACATGGCCTCCTAACTAATATCATGTTATATATGGAAGCGACATGGCCTCCTATCTAATAACATGTTATCCACGGAGGCGACATGGCCTCCCATCTAATATCATGTTATCTATGGAGGCGACATGGCCTCCTTTCTAATATCATGTTATCTATGGAGGCGACATGGCCTCCTATCTAATATCATGTATATATGGAGGCGAAATGACCTCCAAGCTAATAGCATGTTATCTATGGAGGCGACATGGCCTCCTATCTAATATCATGTTATCTATGGAGGCGACATGGCCTCCTATCTAATATACCGTGTTATCTATGGAGACGGCATGTCCTCCTATCTAATATTATGATATCTATGGAGGCGACATGGCCTCCTGTCTAATATCATGTTATCTGTGGAGGCGACATGGCCTCCTATCTAATATCATGTTATCTATGGAGGCGACATGGCCTCCTATCTAATATCATGTTATCTACGGAGGCGACATGGCCTCCTATCTAATAACATGTTATCTATGGAGGCGACATGTCCTCCTTTCTAATATCATGTTATCTATGGAGGCGACATGGCCTCCTATCTAATATCATGTATATATGGAGGCGAAATGACCTCCAAGCTAATAGCATGTTATCTATGGAGGCGACATGGCCTCCTATCTAATATCATGTTATCCATGGGGGCGACATGGCCTCTTATCTAATATCATGTTATCTATGGGGGCGACATGGCCTCCTATCTAATGTCATGTTATCTATAGAGGCGACATGGCCTCCTAACTAATATCATGTTATCCATGGAGGCAACATGGCCTCCTTTCTAATATCATGTTATCTATGGAGGCGACATGGCCTCCTATCTAATATCATGTTATCTATGGAGGCGACATGGCCTCCTATCTAATATCATGTTATCTATGGGGGCGACTTGGCCTCCTATCTAATATCTTGTTACCTATGGAGGCGACATGGCCTCCTTTATAATATACCGTGTTATCTATGGAGGCGACATGGCCCCCTATCTAATATGGTGTTATCTATGGAGGCGACATAGCCTCGTAACTAATATCATGTTATCTATGGAGGCGACATGGCCTCCTATCTAATATCATGTTATCTACGGAGGCGACGTGGCCTCCTATCTAATATCATGTTATCTATGGAGGCGACATGGCCACCTTTCTAATATCAAGTTATCTATGGAGGCGACATGGCCTCCTATCTAATATCATGTATCTATGGAGGCGACATGACCTCCAAACTAATAGCATGTTATCTATGGAGGCGACATGGCCTCCTATCTAATATCATGTTATCCATGGGGGCGACATGGCCTCTTATCTAATATCATGTTATCTATGGGGGCGACATGGCCTCCTATCTAATGTCATGTTATCTATAGAGGCGACATGGCCTCCTAACTAATATCATGTTATCCATGGAGGCAACATGGCCTCCTTTCTAATATCATGTTATCTATGGAGGCGACATGGCCTCCTATCTAATATCATGTTATCTATGGAGGCGACATGGCCTCCTATCTAATATCATGTTATCTATGGGGGCGACTTGGCCACCTTTCTAATATCATGTTATCTATGGAGGCGACATGGCCTCCTATCTAATATCATGTATCTATGGAGGCGACATGACCTCCAAACTAATAGCATGTTATCTATGGAGGCGACATGGCCTCCTATCTAATATCATGTTATCCATGGGGGCGACATGGCCTCTTATCTAATATCATGTTATCTATGGGGGCGACATGGCCTCCTATCTAATGTCATGTTATCTATAGAGGCGACATGGCCTCCTAACTAATATCATGTTATCCATGGAGGCAACATGGCCTCCTTTCTAATATCATGTTATCTATGGAGGCGACATGGCCTCCTATCTAATATCATGTTATCTATGGAGGCGACATGGCCTCCTATCTAATATCATGTTATCTATGGGGGCGACTTGGCCTCCTATCTAATATCATATTACCTATGGAGGCGACATGGCCTCCTTTATAATATACCGTGTTATCTATGGAGGCGACATGGCCCCCTAACTAATATGGTGTTAACTATGGAGGCGACATAGCCTCGTAACTAATATCATGTTATCTATGGAGGCGACATGGCCTCCTATCTAATATCATGTTATCCATGGAGGCGACATGGCCTCCTATCTAATATCATGTTATCTATGGAGGCGACATGGCCTCCTATCTAATATCATGTTATCCATGGAGGCGACATGGCCTCCTATCTAATATCATGTATCTACGGAGGCGATATTGCCTCCTACCTTGTATCATGTTATTTATGGAAGCGACATGGCCTCCTCTCAAATATCGTGTTATCTAATGAGGCGAAATGGCCTCCTATCTAATATCATGTATCTATGCAGGCGACATGGCCTCCTATCTAATACCATGTAATCTATGGAGGCGACATGGCCTCCAATCTAATATCATGTTATCAATGGAGGCGACATGGCCCCCTATCTAATATCATGTTATCTATGGAGGCGACATGGCCTCCTATCTGATATCATGTTATCTATGCAGGCGACATGGCCTCCCATCTAATATCATGTTATCTATGCAGGCAACATGGTCTCCTTTCTAATAGCATGTATCTATAGAGTCGATATGGCCTCCAATCTTCTATCATGTTATCTATGGAGGCGACATGACGTCCTTTCGAATATCATGTATCTATAGAGTCGATATGGCTTCCTAACATCTATGATGTTATCTATAGTGGCGACATTGCCTCCTATCTAATATCATGTTATCTATGGAGGCGACATGGCCTCCTATCTAATATACCGTGTTATCCATGGAGGCGACATGGCCTCCTGTCTAATATCATGTTATCTCTGGCGGCGACATGGCCTCCAATCTAATATCTCGTTATCCATGGAGGCGACATGGCCTCCTATCTAATATCATGTTATCTATGGAGGCGACACGGCCTCCTATCTAATATCATGTTATATATGGAGGCGACATGGCCTCCTATCTAATATTATGTTTTCTTTGGAGGCGACATGGCCTCCTATCTAATATCATTAATGTATGGAGACGACATGGCTTCCTATCAAATATCATGTTATCCAAGGAGGCGACATGGCCTCCTATCTAATATCATGTTATCTATGGAGGCGACATGACCTCCTATCTAATATACCGTGTTATCAATGGAGGCGACATGGCCTCCTATCTAATGTACCATGTTATCTATGGAGGCGACCTGGCCTCCTAACTAATATCATGTTATATATGGAAGCGACATGGCCATCTATCTAATATCATGGTATCCATGGAGGCGACATGGCCTCCCATCTAATATCATGTTATCTATGGAGGCGACATGGCCTCCTATCTAATATACCGTGTTATCTATGGAGGCGACATGGTCTCCTATCTAATATCATGTTCTCTATGGAGGCGAAATGGCCTACTATCTAATATAGCATGTTATCTATGGAGACGGCATGGCCTCCTATCTAATATCATGTTATCTATGGAGGCGATATGGCCTCCTATCTTCTATGATGTTATCTTTGGAGGCGACATGGCCTCCTAACTAATATCATGTTATCTATGGAGGCGACATGGCCTCCTATCTAATATCATGTTATCCATGGAGGCGACATGGCTTTCTATCTAATATCATGTATCTATGGAGGCGACATGGCCTCCTATCTTGTATCATGTATCTATGCAGGCGACATGGCCTCCTATCTAATATCATGTTATCTATGGAGTCGACATGGCCTCCTATGTAATATCGTGTTATCAATGGAGGCGTCATGGCCTCCTATCTAATATCATGTTATCGACGGAGGCGACATGGCCTCCTACCTAATATCATGTTATCTATGGAGGCGACATGGCCTCCAATCTAATATCATGTTATATATGGAGGCGACATGGCCTCCTATCTAATATTATGTTATCTTTGGAGGCGACATGGCCTCCTATCTAATATCATGAATTTATGGAGACGACATGGCCTCCTATCAAATATCATGTTATCCAAGGAGGCGACATGGCCTCCTATCTAATATCATGTTATCTATGGAGGCGACATGGCCTCCTATCTGATATCATGTTATCTATGCAGGCGACATGGCCTCCTATCTAATATCGTGTTATCCATGGAGGCGACATGGCCTATTATCTAATATCATGTTATCTATGGAGGCGACATGGCCTCCTATCTAATATCAGGTTATATATGGAGGCGACATGGCCTCCTATCTAATATTATGTGATCTATGGAGGCGACATGGCCTCCTATCTAATATCATGTATCTATGGAGGCGACATGGCCTCCTATCTAATATCATGTTATCCAAGGAGGCGACATGGCCTCCTATCTAATATCATGTTATCTATGGAGGCGACATGACCTCCTATCTAATATACCGTGTTATCTATTTAGGCGACATGGCCTCCTATCTAATATACCGTGTTATCTATGGAGGCGACATGGCCTCCTAATTAATATCATGTTATATATGGAAGAGACATGGCCTCCTATCTAATTACATGTTATCCACGGAGGCGTCATGGCCTCCCATCTAATATCATGTTATCTATGGAGGCGACATGGCCTCCTATCTAATATACCGTGTTATCTATGGAGGCGACACGGCCTCCTATCTAATATCATGTTATCTATGGAGGCGAGATGGCCTCCTATCTAATATACCGTGTTATCTACGGAGACGGCATGGCCTCCTATCTAATACCATGTTATCTATGGAGGCGACATGGCCTCCTATCTAACATCATGTTATCTGTGGAGGCAACATGGCCTCCTATCTAATATCATGTTATCTATGGAGGCGACATGGCCTCCTATCTAATATCATGTATCTATAGAGGCGACATGACCTCCTCTCTAATATCATGTTATCTATGGAGGCGAAATGGCCTCCTATCTAATATCATGTTATCCAACGAGGCGACATGGCCTCCTATCTAATATCATGTTATCTATGGAGGCAACATGGCCTCCTATCTAATATCTTGTTATCTATGGAGGCGACATGGCCTCCTATCTAATATCATGTATCTATGGAGGCGACATGACCTCCTATCTAATATCATGTTATCTATGGAGGCGACATGGCCTCCTATCTAATATCATGTTATCCATGGAGGCGACATGGCCTCCTATCTAATATCATGTTATCTATGGAGACGAAATGGCCTCCTATCTAATATCATGTTATCTATAGAGGCGACGTGGCCTCCTAACTAATATCATGTTATCCATGGAGGCGACATGGCCTCCTTTCTAATATCATGTTATCTATGGAGGCGACATATCCTCCTATCTAATATGTTATATATCGGGGCGACATGGCCTCCTATCTAATATTAAGTGATCTATGGATTCGACATGGCCTCCTATCTAATATCATGTATCTATGGAGGCGACATGGCCTCCTATCTAATATGTTATATATGGAGGCGACATGGCCTCCTATCTAATATCATGTTATCCATGGAGGCGTCATAGCCTCCTATCTAATATCATGTATCTATGGAGGCGACATAGCATCCTGTCTAATATCATGTTATCTATGGATGCGACATGGCCTCCTATCTAATATCATGTTATCTATGGAGGAGACATGGCCTCCTATCTAATACCATGTTTCCTATGGAGGCGACATGGCCTCCTATCTATTATACCGTGTTATCTATGGAGGCGACATGGCCCCCTATCTAATATCATGTTACCTATGGAGGCAACATGGCCTCCTATCTAATATACCGTGTTATCTATGGAGGCGACATGGCCCCCTATCTAATATCCTGTTATCTATGGAGGCGACATGGCCTCTTATCTAATATCTTGTTATCTATGGAGGCAACATGGCCTCCTATCTAATATCATGTTATCCATGGAGGCGACATGGCCTCCTATCTAATATCATTTATCTATGGAGGCGACATTGCCTCCTATCTTGTATCATGTTATCTATGGATGCGACATGGCCTCCTATCTAATATCATGTTATCTACGGAGGCGACATGGCCTCCTATCTAATATCATGTTATCTATGGAGGCGACATGTCCTCCTATCTAATATCATGTTATCTATGGAGGCGACATGGCTCCTATCTAATATCTTGTTATCCATGGAGACGACATGGCCTCCTGTCTAATATCATGTTATCTATGTAGGCGACATGGCCTCCTATCTAATATCATGTTATCTATGCAGGCGACATGGCCTCCTATATAATATCATGTTATCTATGCAGGCGACATGGCCTCCTTTCTAATATCATGTATCTATAGAGTCGATATGGCCTCCAGTCTTCTATCATGTTATCTATGGAGGCGACATGACTTCCTTTCTAATATCATGTACCTATAGAGTCGATATGGCCTCCTATCTTCTATGATGTTATCTATGGGGGCGACATGACCTCCTCTCTAATATAATGTTATCAATAGAGTCGATATGACCTCCTTTCTTCTATGATGTTATCTATGGAGGTGACATGACGTCCTTTCTAATATCATGTATCTATAGATTCGATATGGCCTCCTAACTTCTATGATGTTATCTATGGAGGCGACATGACCTCCTTTCCAATATCATGTTATCTATAGAGTCGATATGGCCTCCTATCTTGTATCATGTTATCTATGCTGGAGTCAATGTTCCCTTGTTAACTCATTCCTTCTTTCATTATAACCTTGATCACGGGACGAGCTGTTGTCCGAAAACATCTCGTTCTGTACGACACGTCATGCAATAATAGTAATAATAATAATATTAATAATAATTGCACACCTGAGCTATCTGCTGACATGGTTTCCACAACTGGCCTACATTTGATTTTGTCTTATGATGTATTTACTGAACCAATATAGCACTACTGGGGGAAAGGGATGTCCTTCTTAAATGAGACTCTCCCAGTCCTCCATATTGGGATCATTATGAGGACATTTTCTGATCCACTGACGAAATATGAACCGTAAAATCCAATTTAATCATCAAGTATATGGGCACAATAGCGCTTCTTATTTATGTCTATGAAATAACTTAACAATATATAGTGTAAGAAGAATAGAGTAAAGTGTGGAAAATTAGTTTATCAAGCTAACAATTAGTGGAGACGTTCCTTGAATAGCCTGGATCAAAATACTCAAACTCCCAAAAAATCCCTCATGGGGAACATGCCGCCATCTTGAATTTCGTATCCAACATCGCATTGAACGTCATAACTCGGTACCTAAGTGTGATAGGGACATGCGGTTTGGTCAGGATAACTTACCAGAATGCAGGCTATCATTTAACACTACTTAACCTAGATAAAAATCGAAATAGTTATTATAAATCACTTAAACAAACTCTCATAGGGTAGCGTTAAAAGCCATCTTGATGTTCAATGTAGATTTTTCACCTTTTACTCTCATGGAATTGAAAAAAGTACCGAAATAAATGTTGTTAAGCACATCAAAACGTACACAAATATGTGATCATCACTTTCGTAAACCAAAAATTACGGGTGTGAGAAGTTGTCAAAAATGCGCATGCAACCCGAGGATCGGTGCGCGGAGGAGGGGGGCTTCAAAAAGCCAGTGCAACTGGTGATGTAAACATATTCTGTAGGCGCAACTATGCCCCCTTTTTAATCATAAGTAAACATTTGACACTTTTATATAGAAGGATAGCATCTTATAACCTAATAAATAATTAAAAAATCAATAATTAATTTGTTAATACAGTAACTTTGCGTTCTAAAACTCTCTTTCTTAGCTACTTACATTGTATGTATAAAGAGGAAAGAATATTTCCTTTTAATATTAATAATTTAAGTATTTTTGCGCTACGCTCGTATGCAATTAAATTAAGAATGGACTGTCCGTCCACGCGTTGCCGAGTGACATCTCTGCCGCTGCGACATCGGAGCGCTCTCGCTCCCCCACTCCACCTTCCCTGTGTTGCTAAGCAGTGGCGCCGGCCGAAATAAACGTCTTTACGGTAACGTTTATCATTAAATTTATCTTAAACGGTACGACACAGAAAAGAATCATGAAAGCGAAAAATGTGTGTTTCAGTTTGAACTGTCCGTTTATGCTTATTTTGCCGATATTTACCATCCGGTTTAAAAGTCATTGCCGTTTCCTCTACTTTATAAAAGTCCTTCATCAAAAACGATTCTACCATTACATTCTATGCAACACATAGAACATGGGCAAGCTTGCCAAAGGCGAGACTTCAAGCATCTCGAAAAATTCACAGAATACCTACGTATACATTCTCCTTTCGACAAACCTCAAGTTATTTTGGTGTCCTTATCAACCGGTGTTATAAGTGACGAAACGGTGACCTGCGACTGAGCTTGGGAGATAGGAACCGCGACTTTGAAGAAACTGGAAGGGAAATCTTTCGGCGAAGTTAATCTCCAACGAAAGAACAAAGTTGTCACTCTTGCAGCTCTTGTTGTCTGTGGTGAGACCGTAGCTGTAAATCCGAACCAGCTGTTTCATCGGATTGCGTGTGTCGATCGCAATTATGAGGATCTTGAATCTTGCTTTGAATACGAGTTGGCTTTATTTCCGCCAGCGCCGTTCGATGCTTCAACTATCAGAAAAGGTTCGAAATCAACTTTACGGACAGTGATAGAGAAGTTGTGTGCACCAATGACCTGTCTTCCCGAAGACAGTTACCTAAGTGTTTGACGGTGGAGATCTCCTGCAGCGGGTGGTATGGCCGAAATCTGGAACCTTCGATGATGCTTGTTAGAACTACATTTCGTACAGCAAAGCGAAGTATCAAGGGAAAGCTACTGTAGTATTAGATGGCAATTCCGAAAGTACCACGAAAGACGTGGAGCATATGAGACGACGTGCCAAGACGTCATCTTCTGATGGTTTGGTGGATTTGGAAGTATAAGCGGTCTCGTCGCAGCATCAGTTTCTAGCCAACACTTCAAACAAATCAAGATTCGTCGCACTTTTAGGTCGTTGCTTCGAAGAAAAGGGGATTCCAGCTGTTCATGCCAAGTCTAATGCTGATCGTCTCATCGTGACAACAGCGATCTAGGAAGCAGAGAAGGGAGGTCATGTGGCAATTATTGGAGAGGATACCGATTTGTTGGTATTTATTTCGAACCTTGCAGAACGCGATAGAAACGTCTATATGCTGGTGCCACCATCAGAAGCCCATCCGAAGAAACTCTTTGGCTCTACGGAATTGCAGAAGGCTCTTGGGGACATGACCGACAATCTCCTCTTCCTCCATGCCATGTCCGGTTGCGACACAACTTTGGCGCCCTACAGGAAGGGGAAAGTGCCACGTTCACGACTTTAAACAATAACCCAGGTCTTCGCCAAAGAGTTGCTGTTTTTTTACAGCACAGACGCTGCAGTGGAAGCGATTGTGAAGGCAGGGGAAGAATTCTTCGTAGCGTTATACGGAGGTAGAACTACAGATAGCCTAAACAAGACAAGGTATAGTCAGTACCTTAAGACCATTGCCAAACAACGTATCCATGCAGACTTCGACCTCTCAAGTCTTACACCAACATCAGCAGCATATCGACAGCATAGCCCAAGAGTTTACCACCAAGTGCAGGAATGGCGCGGAATCTCTCTTCCACCTACTGAGTGGGGATGGAAGAAGAACAGAATCGGCAAATTTTTACCGATTCCAACAGAATCTCCTCCCGCACCAGACTTCCTCCTAAACCTCATCAGCTGTGAGTGCAAGCCAGGATGCGGCAGCAGATCTCTCCTGTTCAGCAATGTGCTGCAATTCACTGGTGATGGTTGTTCTAACAAGCCAGAGCCAGATACTCTTGACGATATGGCGAGTGAGGAACAGGAGGACAACCCCGAAGAATTGACATGCAGATCCTCACCACCTTTTCGCCGCAGAGTAGACTCTTCTGAAAGTTCAACCTTACCAAAGAAAAAGCGTCAAGATTAAGGCAAGTGTCACGTTTATTTACCACCACATGACCAATATTCACGCGTACGATATAATTAATAGTTGGCCTTATTCCTTTACAGGCACACCGCACTACAGCGTCCCGTGGCAGCAGAATCTCCTCTTTTCCGTGTTTGTCGTGTTTGTACAAAAGAAATTGTAATGTGCTTAAACGTTAGTGTCTTTATGGTGTGGTATAAGATAGCAAATAAGCAAATAGCTGCTTAATTTATTTTCGAATAGTAACGTTCATCTTTCCTTTTCTATATAAATATAATATACCTAGCAAAGAAAGAGAGTTTTAAAGCGCAAAGTTACTGTATTAACAAATTAATTATTGCTTTTTTATTATTTATTATGTTATAAGATGCTATCCTTCTATATAAAAGTGTCAAATTTTTACTTATCATTGAAAAATGGGCATAGTTGCGCCAACAGAATATGTTCACATCACCAGTTGCACCGGCTCTGTGAAGCCCCCCTCCTCGGCGCGCCGCTCCTCGAGTTGCATGCGCATGTTCGACAACTCCTCACACCCGTAATTTTTGATTTATGAAAGTGCTGATTACATATTTTTGTGCGTTTTCATGTGCTTAACAACATTTATTTCAGTACCTTTTTCAATCCCATCACAGTAAAAGGTGAAAAATCGACATTGAACATCAAGATGGCTTTTAACGCTACCCTATGAGAGTTTACTTAAGTGATTTATAATTTCGATTATTATCTAGGTTAAGTAGTGTCAAAATGATAGCCTGCATTCTCGTAAGTTATCCTGACCAAACCGCATGTCCATATCACCCTTAAGTACCGAGTTATGACGTTCAATGCGATGCTGGATACGAAATCCAAGATGCCGGCCATTTTTCCAAGGGATTTTTTGGGACTTTTAGTATTTTGATCCAGGCTACTCAAGGAACCTCTCCACCAATTTTTAGCTTGATAAACTAATTTTTCTCACTTTGCCCAAATTCTGTCTAAGATTCCTGCACTAATAATATTACGTTTGTAATATAAATATACTACGTGAAGATGGTGATTAACAAAACCCGCAGTTTTCTTTTAACTACTGGAGGTCGGGGAGTGTAGACGGCATACTGTCCTCGTTGGTTATTTGAGGGGGATGGTGGACTCTCAGAAACCAATCCTTCAACGAAGAGCACGAATGAATTGACTGGAGTCACTTCCTCCAGCAATATGCTAGCTCATTCAGCCATGTGATGTCATTTGTAAGCTGGCTGGACCGGAGCCAAACCAGTTTCCTTCATTTCACATTTGGAAGAAAAAGCTTGAACATGCGAGAGAGTTGCTTGGCAACCAGAAGCTCCAAGGGCTTCTCTCTGACAATCGATATCATAGCGAGGGAAACGCAGGTGTTCTTCAGATGAATCCTATCAGATTCCTTGATGGACAGCATTTACACCACCAAGGGCAGGATTTGTATGAGAATGCATATTTGGAATGACATACGTATGGAGAAATACGCCTGCCTGGAACATTTGGTGTTGTTGATTCTTTTAGGGGCTTTGCGACACTGTGGTTATGTAATCCCGTGTACTTGCGTGTAACATTTGTAGGGCAGCATTTCAGTGAACTAACAAGGAGAGGTCGCCAAGTGATTTACTAGAAAAGCGTTCAAATTTGGACGGTCTTCTCTTCATAAGAAAATATTTTGCCCCTGTTCGAGCATTTATGCCAATGGGCCAGAGTGTATTCAAAATTGAACGTTTAAAATCAATCCTCAAACTCTTGTAGTCCTATTCCCACACACGTTCTCGGCTCGTCTCCGTGGCATAGTCGCTAGCGTGTTGGCCTTGGAAATGGACGACACGGTGATCGGAACCTACCTAGATCTTTTTAAAGTATTTTCTTTATCTTTCTTTGACATTTTTCTTTTATTCTATGTTTGTGGTACAATATTTAAGTTGGCAGATTATATCAAGTATTTTATTATTTGTTCTTGCTTTTACTATTTACAATATTAATAAATTAATATTTACACTATTGTTTACATACAAAAGAGCCTTCGTGGCTTAGGCGGTAGCACGCCGGCCTCTCACCGCTGGGTCCGTGGTTCAAATCCTGGTCACTCCATGTGAGATCTGTGCTGGACAAAACGGAGCCTGGAACATCTGGTCGGTATGGTTACAACTGGGGAGGTGTGATCAGCTCTTCGCCCAGGCGGCCTCACCTGCAAAGCTAATAGGGTCCTCATGAGGGATGGGAAGGGATAGAAGATTGGGATGGATAGACGAGGAAGAGGGAAGGAGGCGGCCGTGGCCTTACAGTAGGTACTGCCCCCGTAAATTGAATTATTTAGGGACAAAATGAGAGTATTTTCCGTCCCCATGATAAAATTTAACTAGCAAATATAATTTCTGGAAGTGTGACACAGGAGTGTCATGTTACAAGCTCGAGACTGTGGGAGAGCCCGATCACGTGATATATTGCACAATGGACGCTTCTAGAAGGCTATATTTAGTATAGCAACAGCGAGTTTGGAGATTAATATTATAAATATTTTTATAAATTATGCTATTGGATCCCAGCCCAGAGCCAATGAGAACAGGTCTTATTGAAGCCGGGATCAACTTTAATTACACAATATGATGAAATTATGCATTTAGGCCCTTAGAAGAAGATTTTCTTATTTGGTAATGAAGAGAATATTAAGAGAAACAATATCCGATACTTTAAAAACCACAGATCGCTTAATCTACGCAGTAATAAGCATTGGTAATCTACGCGCTATAATTATGGTGGGAGATTGATATGGCCGCCAAAAATTCGACTTGGACGGGGAGATCCAAGGATCGAGGTTCTTATTCCAGCAGACTTTGAAGAGTGAGGAAGTGTTTTTACTGGGTTAACGGAGATCCCAAGGCTTAGTCCGAGTGCGACGACTGTCGACTTGTGGAGACGCGAGGATAGCTAGGTGGAACGTAGGAGGTCACCGCACTTCCATTCTACGTGAAGTTGCGAGGAACATTGAATTATATAAAACTAAGTGTCCTGACTGACTGACTGACTGACTGACTCATCATCGCCCAGCCAAAACTATTAAAGTTAGAAACATGAAATTTTGGGAATATGTTCGTTGTAAGTCGAAAACGCCCACTATGGAAGAGTTTTTGGATATTCAGTTTCTAAAGGGGTGTTAAGGGGGTACACCTGCATTTCATTGAATAACAATATCTCCGGATTGCTTTCATTGGGGGATTTGATACTCGGCATATAAACTCATCATTAACAAGTAGTTCCGTGAAGAACTATACAGCCTATTTTCATATATCCAACTCATGTTGATTGCCACTATCAACATACAAAATTTCAGTTTAATTGCTGTAACAGATTCGTAGATATTGAGAACCGTCTAAATATTTCAGATTGTCGCCAGGTTGGATTTTTATTTTTGTACTATTACATTAAGATTATTGTGTACGTGTGGTATTCAAACTTCAATCGCATGATTAGAACACAAGAAGTAAAAACCAGATTTTAAAATTACGCACAGCAACCATCTTGTGATTATGCAAACAATTGAAATAAATTAGATGCCAGTGGATCCACATTTGTATAAGCATTTAACGTGCAACGTTTCACGGCACTCAGATAGTTAATTCGCGAGAAACGTCCATTTAAATATTTATATTTCGCATCGCCGCCATGTTGGATTTGTGCTCACCAGGTTACTGGAAGTCCTATAGGTGAACATATGTTCATAGTCTCTATGAACATAAAAAAAATCAGTTTGCTTGCTGTAAAAGATTCATAGATATTGAGAACCGACTAAATATTTCGGAAGCTCGCCATTTAGGATTGTTATATGTATAGGCCATAGAGTTATGTACCATTCGAGGACAATTATTGCCTAGGTTCATTATTCAAACTTTCACTTCGATCGCATGATTACGACACAAGAAATAAAAACTTAATTTTAAAATTTCGCACAGCCGACCTCTTGAGGTTATGTAAACAATTGAATTAAATTAGATGGCAGTGCATTACAATCTGCAAAATCATTTACTGTACCACATTTCACTGCGCTCAGAGAGTTAAATCACGAGAAAAGTCTACTAAAATATTTCAAATTCGCTTGGTCGCCATGTTCGTTATGTACTTTGGAGGTTTATGAAATATACATAGGTTAACTTGAATCAGTACCCTTTATCACCGTACAAAATTGCAGGGTGATATCTGCAATAGTTTCGGAGATATAGAATGTCAGTGAAATATTTCGCACAGCCGCCATTTTGAGGTTATGTAAACAATTGACTCCAGTGCATAACAATGTGTATAAACATTTGCTGAACCAAATTTCATTACGTTTGGATAGTTAAATCGCGAGAAAAGTATATTTAAATGTCTCAACTTCGCTTGACTGCCATGTTGGTTTTGTAGTCACCAGGTTTTTGAAAGTCTCATAGGTGAACTTTTAGTAGTGCCCTTTATCCCCGTACACAATTTCAGGGCGATATCGGTAATAGTTTCGGAGATATTGAATGCTAGTGAAATATTTCGCACAGCCGCCATGTTGGATTGGTGAGACGTAACAAAATTTGAAGGGCACGATCATGGTCGCCGGGAATGGTGCTATGAACTTACCGAGTTTCATTGAAATCGCTCCAGCCGTTTAGATTTTATTAGGGGCTGACACACACACACCTCACACACACACACACACGCACACACACACGGACAAAAGGTGATCTCATAAGCCTATTTTTTCAAAATTGAAAATAGGCTAAAAATAAGAAGATACGTGTCTGAGAGTTTTTCGATGTGGTGAATATTATGAGGTGAAAGGGGTGAAAAGTGGGGGTTGAAGGTTTCCTAACCGAGCGTGTATCTCTTAAACGACATAGGCGAGGAGTTTGGAACTCAGCGGAAAAAATCAGAAGAAAAAATAACAAAACAGGTGTTTGACCGTTTTTTAATAAATCCAATATAAGGGGCCCATGGGGAGGGGTGAATATATGGGGGGGGGACGTAATATGTCTGAGTGTAAAATTATACATGGCCTATGTTGTAGACAATAACACATTACATCTTTTTTGTCTCTTGCTATTTCATCATACGACGAATACTTAGGGAGTTATTAATGATTTTGTATTTTTTGGCCCGAATTTTCTAAGTCCCAGGAATGACATAAAAATTGATTCGAATGAAATTTCGAAAAATAGTTTTTTAATACTTTTATTATATTTTTCACGTCTTATAGGGTCCGAAACCAACATGATATTTTGATGTTTTTTTTCGTCCCATGCATTTTTGGTTTCAGGTGATAGAATTATTTTCCACTTGGACCGATGCTTATCTCTTATATAACAAGTAGTTCCGTGAAGAAATATACAGCCTATTTTCATATATCCTACTTATGTTAATTGCCTCTATCAACATACACAATTTCAGTTTGATTGCTATAATAGATTCGTAGATATTGAGAACCGACTAAATATTTCGGATGGTCGCCATGTTGGATTTTATATATTGTACCCGTTCGTCCTGGGGATGCGATGACCCATCTGCTATTACATCGCATTCCTGGAGTTCCAGGACAGAGCGGACTTAAATGAACCTCTAGTCAAATAAGGAATGTGTCGGAAATTCAGCTGAGATATCGAAAAAGCAGTGGGTAACACGAGACAAAGTATCTCTAGGGTCGTTACGGGCTTAAGTTTAATAAAAAAAATTGCAAATATAAATGGGCGCCATCAACTGAATTCCTAGCAAACCACATCCTTTCCGGTTAAGCCTTAATCAAGACAAGGAAAGAAAAAGGAAAATCACACCATCATCAGATCACAACTAAGATAAAAACAAATTTATTTCACTTTGATAGTCAGACAGACATTTTAAATATTCATCCTACCTGAGAGCATGGTCGAATGCCAACGTTAAATTGTCATTGTCCAAAAATCGAACCATCTCTTTTCTAATCAAAAATATTTAATCCACATAAAACGTGAAAAATCTCTAAAGTTCTCTTGGGTTCTCAGTATCACTGTAGCACTATGTCTTTCGTCACTGACATTTGTGATACCTGAGACCTAATTTCTCTTTAATTTAACATCATAAATGTGGATTTGAAAAAAATATTAATCTGTCTAAACATACACATTATAATCACATATTTTAAATATCACGTAATTTATGGCTTGCATGGCATAATTTAAACGTTGAACACGTTAGTAAAATGCTCCTAAACATCGAATAATTAATTTACATTATTTACATTGTCATTAATACTTGCTTGTTCGTGAATTACAGAAAATCGACTGCTCATTGGTCATCATCATTATCAAAGTTAAACATTTCTCACATTAATTCTAATCTTAAAATTCAACATATTCCTGTCAGAATCATTAACTCATCATCATTAAATCATTTAAATGAAAATTATTATCATTACTTCATTATACTTTCTAATTATTCACACACTCTTATTTTATCATCTACTTCAGATTAAATCATCTTAAATCATCAATACAAATTGTTTAATTCCTCAACTCAAGTTGCAATTTCTCAAATTATATCTCAATTAAATTTATTTAATTCCATATAAATTCATTAATCATCAGCTTCTTTAATTAATTATCACCTTCTAATCCAGTTATTCATCATCTATCCAATCATCTATTAATTTATTTAAATCAGTTTATTTATCCACTCTTTAATTCATCCATTTATTTAATTCATTGATTTATTCCAAAATTTAATTTATTAATTTATTTAAATTTTATTCTTCTGGTTATTTAGATTTTTATTATTTCATCTAGTTATTCTGATTTTTATTTCATTAGGTCAGATCATTAATATGCTTAAATTTCAGATAATTGTTTCATTAATTATTATTCTCAGAAAATCTTGTATTATTAACTTTATTTATTTGTTTAATTTCCTAACAAATTGTTTAATATGGGTTATAGAACGTTGCCTTACAGTTTTATCACTTCCAAGTCATATCTCGTATTTAATTGTCATGCCAAAAAATATTATTGCCTTCACGACATCACGTTGGATCTGACTATCCACAACTACATTATATATCCTCACTTCTTCAAATATCACATTTGAATACCACAATTATTCCACAAAACTCCATAAATATTCAACATATACAGCCTGAATCTCAAGAATTACGCTAGACTGGGTTCGACAACCTCATGTCTGCCTCAAAATACATTAGCAACATTGCAACTATCACTTGGCAACTTCCTCAAAATGCCTATCACAAACTTCATTTAACCATGTTGCATGATCTACAAAAAATATATAACTGGCTTCAAATTATCAACGCACACAATCTCCAATAACTGTAATTACTCTGATCACATCTAGACAACTTCTTAAACAATTGGAAAAAATATTACCTTAGTAATTCAAGATCTGCTTTCAAATAGCATAAATTCTCTTACAATTCTCATAATTCACATCACAGAAAAACACCAATGTGCTATAATCTCTCATATCAAAATCTGCAATACTGATCTGCCTTAAAATAAATCTGACCATTAATGATTCATCTTACAAGATGCAATTACTTTAAATCCTTCTCAAAGGTATCATACACAATTATAAAAATCATCAAAAGCATTAGCTGTACCAGCTGTTAAACTGAAAGTACTCTCAAAAGAGTATAGCAACAAAATATTGGATTGGCAAACAAGAATTACAAATGTAACCCTGCTGACATTTATCTGTACTTTATTTAACAAAATTTTGACTGATATGTGACTAGTAGTTCCTTGTGTGATCCTCTTACAATCTCATGTACGCTCGGATGATAAAAATGAGTCCCTCAATGGCAAGTAAGATGAGTAACCACCGTACAATCGTATAAATACGAAAGACCTCGCCCCGTCGACTAACATGATAGTGCCCTGAACGATGGGTAAGATGAGTAACCACCATACAATCGTATAAATACGAAAGACCCCATCTCGAAGACTAAATGAGTGAATGTACCAGATAGGAATCAACAAGTCTCTAGTTGTCATATAAAAGCGATATTCATTCACTAAAGTTAATAACATCTTAATATCTCCAAACAATCCAATGGAAAAAATCCCTACTGATGAATAATACACACTCGCTAGTATGCAATGAACTGACGAAGTAATTTAGATAATCAATTGCAGATCACGAGTTCGAAATACTCGTCACACAAAAAAAACTATTCATGAAAACTATCCTTGCTGGAAAAATGTCTAAAAGACCAAACATCTGCTTAATAAAGCCAACCAATGGTGAGAATTTCGTATAATGATGCTTGTCATATCATATGGTCACGCCATATTCTAGCAAAATTTGAAGCATATAAAGTCAAAGCCATGTCTAAATAATCGTATCACTCCTATTAGAAAAATATACATGTGTGCCCAGTATTCATGAAAATAATCGTATCAGAAAGTTATAACTCTTACAGTACCTTCTCATAATCAGCTGTTATTAAATTTCAAAGATCGTCGATTTTCCCTATGTAATGAATTTCTCGAAAGATCGGCGTGAATATCATTCCACCCACGCAATGACGATTGCCTTCAAATCCCAAGTGAATCAGCTGGTGGACCTCCTCCTCGTCAGGAATCGAATCCATCGCTCTGTGGTGCCATCGCGTCTCTGTCTGCGTTTACTCCGACGTGATGAACTTCTGGTTATCCATAGCGGATACTGTCCAAAGCTTCACGAAAAAGTTCATAGAAACAGTGGACCCCCTATTCCTCTTCTGCGTTACGCCACTGTTCCATACAATGTTCAGTTTGAGTGTTGAAAGTTCAATCTCCAATAACTGCTAAGTCTCACTTTCATAAAATAAAATTTTATATGAGAGTGTCTAAGTTTATGAAACACCCTGTAGCTGTGTTCATACTCGGTAATTTATAACACTTCATAAGAAAGAATTGCATTAATGCACGAGCTAATGTTCATCAGTGCATTTGCTTATAACATTTCATTTGCCTACAATCGTTAATGTTACTTGGAATGCGTTATGAAATGCATAGTCGTAATGTCATCAAGAAAAACTATGTTCATCTGAAGTTCACAGTTGCAGTATCTCGTAACTATCTGCTTGTATAATTCAAATGCTGAATAAACGTTCCAACTCAATGTTGTAATGAAGTTCAGCTTCTGTCATAATGCTTGCGTATAACATTGGAAATAACCCGCTCGCCCCTACTGCAATGCTATAGAATAATCTCCGCCTAAAGCTGGCCTCGCCATGTCGCTCTGCTATGCTGTTCTGTGTTTCCAAATGCAGCTTGAAATAAAGTTCTCCAACTCGTTTTACAGCTCTGTTCTAAACCCCGGCCTTCTATGCTAGCTTGAGCCGTACAGCTGGTTCTGTAACCGGTCTTCACGCTGCCTACTGCGGGTGTCCGCCCGGCTCAATGACCTACTTTTCGTTCGCTGCTTAGTGAAGTAAAACCTGTCGCTTTCACTTTCCGTGACAAATGCTGCTCACCGCGCGACTTTTACCATACGCTCGGCGCATGTTCCACTCAGCTCGCTGTCTGAATTCGACTGCCGTGCTAACTGTACTTAACTCCTCTGCTTACAGAGCTCGACTGCGTGGCTCACTGAGCTCAACTGACTGTCTCTGGACTGCAAAGACCTGTACCTCCCTGGCGCAGTCACGTGACGTTCTCCCCACCGCTATGGTCTTGCGTCACAAATATAATCTCGAACCCCGATCATCTCGGCTATTAAGTTATAAACTAACTTAAGGGTTATCTGACTTCCTTCAAATTATTACCACATATAATGCTTGTTATATCTTCTCTTCTGAGATGTTTAAATACCATGTTCCATATAGATCTTAATAAAGCTTCATAATTCCATCCATAATTCCATCAGCCTGACTGCTGTCAGTGCCTTCTTAATCCTAGACCTTCTACGTCATCTTGACATTCCTCTTGACTCGATCTGAGCACTATCTTTTCATAACTCTTCCCAAAATCTCAACTACGGCTTAATGTATGCTGGCGTAGACGATAGCCTCAACTAGGTATCGGGTACAATATGTAGGTCCTAGAGTTATGTACTGTTACATGCAGATTATTGTGTACGTGTAGCATTCAGACTTCAATCGCATAATTAGGACACAAGAAAAAACATGGAGATTAAAAAATTTTCACAGCTGCCATCTTGAGGTTATGGAAACAATTGAAATAAATTAGATGCCAGTGGATTAACATTCGGATAAAGATTTACTGTACCAAGTTTCACTGCACGCGGATGGTTAAATTGCGAGAAACGTCCATGTGAATATTTATAATTCGCGTCACCGCCATGTTGGATTTGTGATCACCAGGTTATTTAAAGTCCTATAGGTGAACATAAGTTCATAGCCCCCATGAACATTAAAAAATGCAGTTTGATTGTTAAATAGATTCGTAGATATTCAGTATCGTCCAAATATTTCGGATGGTCGCCATGTTGGATTGTTAAATGTATAGGCCATAGAGTCATGTACCATTAATGGAAAATTATTGCGTAGGTTCATTATTCAAACTTTCACTTCGATCGCATGACTACATCACAAGAAATAAAAACTTAATTTTATAATTCGCACTGCCACCATCTTGATGTTATGTAAACAATTGAACTAAATTAGATACCAGTGGATTACAATGTGTATAAATATTTCCTGTACCAGGTTTCAGTGCGCTTGGAACATTAAATCGCGAGAAAGGTCTATTTAAAATGTTCAAATTCGCTTAACCGCCTTGTTCGTTTTGTAGTTAACCGGTTTTTGAAAATCTTATAGATGGACTTCCAGTAGTGCCCTTTATCTCCGTACAAAATTTTAGGGAGATACCGCTAATAGTTTCAGAGATATAGAATGCCGGTGAAATATTTCGCACATCCGCCATCTTGTGATTATGTAAACAATTGAACGAAGTTAGATGTCGGTGCATTACAATGTATATACACATATACTGTACCAAGTTTCATTGCGTTTGTTTGGTCAAATCGCGAGAAACGTCTATTTAAAAGTCGCAAATTCACGTGGCCGCCATGTTGGTTTTGTAGTTACCATGTTTTCAAAAGTCACATAAGTGAACTTATAGTAGTCCCCTCTATCACCATAGAAAATGTCAGGGTAATATCGGTAATAGTTTCGGAGATATTGAATGCTGGTGAAATATTTCGCACAGCCGCCATGTTGGATTGGTGAGTCGTAACAAAATTTGAAGGGCACGGTCGAGGTCGCCGGGAATAGTGCTATAAACTTTCCGAGTTTCATTCAAATCGGTCCTGCCGTTTAGATTTTATTAGGGGGGGGGGGCACACACACGAATCACACACACACACATACACACGCACACACACACGGACAAAAGGTGATCTCATAAGCCTATTTTTTCAAAATTGAAAATAGGCTAAAAACAAGTGTCCTGACTGACTGACTGACTGACTGACTGACTGATTGACTGACTGACTGACTCATCATCGCCCAGCCAAAACTATTGAAGTTAGAATCATGAAATTTTGGGTATATGTTCGTGGAAAGTCGAAAACGCGCACTAAGGAAGGATTTTAGGATATTCAGGTTCTAAAGGGGTGTTAAGGGGATAGACCTGCATTTCATTGAATAACAATATCTCCCGATTGGTTTCATTGGGAGATGTGATACTCGGCATATACACTCATCATTAAAAATAAGAAGACACGTGTCTGAGGGTTTTTCGATGTGAAGTATATTATGAGGTGAAAGGGGTGAAAAGTGGGGGTTGAAGGATTCCTAACGGAGCGTGTATCTCTTAAACGACATAGGCGAGTAGTTTGATAATCAGTGGAAAGAAATCAGCTTAAAAAATAAGTAAATAGGTGTTTGACCGTTTTTTCATAAAGCCAATTTAAGGGGCCAATAGGGAGGGGTGGAATTCTGGGGGGGGGGGAAACAGGAAAGAAGTGTCCTAACTGATTGACTGACAGACTCACTTATCAAACTCAGGGGAAAAAACTGCTTAAAAATAAGTAAATAGGTGTTCGACAGTCTTTTTCATAAACCCAATTTAAGGGGTTCTTGGGGAGGGGTGAAATTCTAAAAAAAGGAAATTGAGAGAAAAAGTCCTGACTCACTCACCATCGCCCAGCCAAAATTATTGAAGTTAGACACATGACATTTCGGGGGATATGATCATTGTATGTCGGAACCGTCCACTAAGGGAGGATTTTCGGATATTCAGGGGGTCTTAAGGGGGTTAAACCTGCATTTCATTGAATAACAATAACTCCCGATTGGTTTCATTGGGGGATGTGTTACTCGGCATATGAACACATAAAAAATAAGAAGACATGTGTATGTGGGTTTTTCGATGTGGTGTATATTATGAGGTGAAAGGGGTGAAAGTGGGGGTTGAATGATTCCTAACGGAGCGTGTATCTCTTAAACGACATAGGCGAGGAGTTTGAAACTCAGCGGAAAAAATCAGCTTAAAAGATAAGTAAATAGATGTTCGATCGTTTTTTTTTTCCTAAATTCAATTTACGGGGCTCATGGGGGAGGGGTGAAATTCTGGGGGGGGGGGGGACCGGAAAGAAAGTGTCCTAACTGATTGACTCTCTCACTCACTCTTCAAACTCAAGGAGAGAAAACTGCTTAAATATAAGTAAATAAGTGTTAAACAGTTTATTTTTCATAAATCAAATTTAAGGGGTTCATTGTGAGAGGACAAATTCTGAAAGAAAAAAAAATGAATGAAAATGTCCTGACCCACTCACTCACTCACTCACTCATCATCGTCCAGCCAAAATTATTGAAGTTAGAAACATGACATTTTTGGGATATGTTCGTTGTATGTCAAAACCGTACACTAAGGGAGGATTTTCGGATATTCAGGTTCTAAAGGTGTCTTAATGGGGTTAAACCTGCATTTTATTGAATAACAATATCTCGTGAGTGGTTGCATTTGTGGATGTGATACTCGGCATATAAACTAATCATTAAAAATAAGCAGACGTGTGTCTAAGGGTTTTTCGATGTGGTGTATATTACAAGGTGAAAGGGGTGAAAAGTGAGGGTTGAAGGATTCCTAACGGAGCGTGTATCTCTTCAAGGACATACGCGAGAAGTTTGAAACTCAGCGAAAAAAACAGCTTAAAAATAAGTACATCGGTGTTCGACCGTTTTTTCATAAATTCAATTTAAGGGGCCAATGGGGTGGGGTGAAATTCTAGAGAAAAAAAAGGAGAGAAAGTGTCCTGACTGACTGACTAACTCACTCACTCATCAAACTCAGGGGAAAAAGACAGCTTCAAATATAAGTTAATAGTTGTTCGAGCGATTCTTCATAAATCCAATTTAAGGGGCGCATGGGGAGGGCGTAAAATTCAGGTAAAATAATTGAAAGAAAATGACCTGACTGACTCACTCACTCATCATCGCCCAGCGAAAACTCTTGAAGTAGGAAAAATTAAATTTTGGGAATATTTTCGCTCTATGTCGCAA
This sequence comes from Meconema thalassinum, assembly GCA_946902985.2. Taxonomy (NCBI): domain Eukaryota; kingdom Metazoa; phylum Arthropoda; class Insecta; order Orthoptera; family Tettigoniidae; genus Meconema; species Meconema thalassinum. The sequence goes on along the minus strand of OX336393.1, from coordinate 393,874,017 downwards.
ACGTCAACTAATGAAGGAATTTTGTTTATTCGGGTTCTTAAGAGGTGTTAAGGGGGTAAACGTGTATTTCATTCATTAACGATATCTCACGAGTTGTTTCTTTGGGGATGTGATATTCGGCATATAAACTAATCATTAAAATTAAGCAGACATATGTCTAAGGGTTTATCGATGTGGTGTATATTATGAGGTGAAAGGGGTGAAAATTGGGGGTTGAAGGATTTTTAACGGAGCGTGTATCTCTTAAACGACATAGGCGAGAAGTTTGACATTCAGCGAAAAAAAAAACAGCTTAAAATATAAGTAAATAGGTGTTCAACCTTTTTTTCATAAATCCAATTTAAGGGGCCCTTGGAGAGGGGTGAAATTCTGGGGGAAAAAAACAGGAAAGATAGTGTTCTAACTGATTAACTCACTCACCCATCAAACTCAGGGGGGAAGAACAGCTTAAAAAGAAGTAAATAGGTTTTCGACCGTTTTTTAAATCATAAATCCAATATAAGGGATTCATCAGAGGGGTGAAATTCTGAAAAATAAATGAAAGAAAATGTCCTGACTTACTCACTCACTCATCATCGCCCAGCCAAAATTATTGAAGTTTGAAACATGAAATTTTGGAGTTGTGTTCGTTTTATGTCGAAAACGTCCACCAAGGGAGGATTTTTGGATATTCAGGTTCTAAAGGGGTGTTAAGGGGGTAGACCTGCATTTAATTGAAAAGCAATATCTCCCGATTGGTTTCCTTGGGGGATGCGATACTCGGCATATAAACTCATCATTAAGAATAAGAAGACACATGTCTGAGGGTTTTTCGATGAACTGTATATTATGAGGTGTATGTGTGAAAAGTGGGGGTTGAAGGATTCCTAACGGAGCAAGTATCTCTTAAAAGACAGAGGCATAAAGTATGAAACTCAGGGGGAAGAATCAGCTTGAAAAATAAGTAAAAAGGTGGTCGATCGATTTTTTTTCATGAATCCAATTTAAGGGACCCATGGGGAGGGCTGAAATTCTGGAAGAAAAAGTCCACTAAGGAGGGATTTTTGGATATTCACTCTCATCGACCTACCAAAACTATTAAAGTTAGAAGAATGATATTTTGGGGATATGTTTGTTGTGTGTCGAAAACGTCTACTTAGGAGGGATTTTTGGATATTCAGGTTCTAAAAGGGTGTTAACGGGGTTAAACCTGCATTTCATTGAATAAAAATAAGACACAACTATGACGCGAGCGAAGCCGCGGGTACCTGCTAGTCTCTTATATAATTAAGATCTGAAGTTAAATAAGCATATATACAGGGTGTATTTGATATGATGGAAGTCCTTTACACTGGTGATAGAAGCGACTATTCTAAACACATATCTTCATGAAATTTAGTCGTATCTTAATTAGTGTAGGTGGAATTAAAGCACAACAAGTAGTTCAGTGAAGAACTATACAGCCTATTTTCATATATCCTACTCATATTAATTGCCTCTATCAACATACAAAATTTCAGTTTGATTGCTATGTTAGATTCGTAGATACTGATAACCGACTAAATATTGCAGATGGTAGCCAGGTTGGATTTTTTTAATGTACTATTACATGAAGATTATTGTGTACGTGTGGTTTTCAGACTTCAATCGCATTTTTAGGACACAAGAAGTAAAAACGAGATTTAAAAATTTCGCACAGCTGCCATCTTGTTGTTATGAAAACAATTGAAATAAATTAGATACCAGTGGATTAACATTTGTATAAGCATTAACGTGCAAAAATTCACTGCACTCAGATGGTTAAATCGCGAGAAACGTCCATTTAAATATTTATTGTTCGCGTCGCCGCCATGTTGGATTTGTGCTCACCAGGTTACTGAAAGTCATATAGGTGAACTTATGTTCATAGCCTCTATGAACATAAGAAAAATCAGTTTGATTGCTGGAAAAGATTCTTATATATTGAGAACCGTCAAAATATTTCGGATGCTCGCCATTTTGGATTGTTATATGTATAGGCCATAGAGGTATGTACCATTAAAGGAAAATTATTGCGTAGCTTCATTATTCAAACTTTCACTTTGATCGCATGATTACGACACAAGAATAAAAACTTAATTTTAAAATTTCGCGCAGCCGCCATCTTCAGTTTATGTAAACAATTGAACTAAATTAGATGCCAGTGAATGACAATATGTATAATCATTTACTGTACCACATTTAAATGCGCTTATATGATTAAATCACGAGAAAAATGTATTAGAATGTTTCAAATTCGCTTGGCCGCCATGTTCGTTTCGTAGTTAACAGGTTTTTGAAAGTTACATGTATAAACTTGTAGTAGTGCTCTTTATCAATGTACAAAATTTCAGGTTGATATCATAAATAGTTTCGGAGATATTGAATGCCTGTGAAATATTTCGCACAGCCGCCATTTTGAGGTAATGTGAACAATTGAACGAAGTTAGATGTCGGCGCATTACAATGTATATATACATATACTGTGCCAAGTTTCATTGCGTTTTGTTGGTTAAGTCGCGAGAAACGTCCATATAAAAGTCGCAACTCCGCCTGGCCGCCATGTTGGTTTTGTAGTTATCAGGTTTTCAAAGGTCACATAAGTGAATTTCTATTAGTTACTTTTATCACCATACTAAATTCCAGGGTGATATCGGTAACAGTTTCGGAGATATTGAATGCTGGTGAAATATTTCGCACAGCCGCCATGTTGGATTGGTGAGACGTAACAAAATTTGAAGGGCACGGTCGGAGTCGCCCGGAATAGAGCTATGAACTTACCGAGTTTGATTGAAATCTCTCCAACAATTTAGATTTTATTAGGGGGGGACACACACACGAATCACACATACACACACACGCACACACACACGGACAAAAGGTGATCTCATAAGCCTATTTATTCAAAATTGAAAATAGGCTAAAAATCGTCAGTCAATGTCTTGGAAAAGGTATTAGGCTGCGTTCCCCTCAGCAGCACAGCAGACTTCTCCCCGTCGCCCTCCCCTCCTACGCTGAGGAATGTTGACAAGAGTCTGAAGTCGAGTGACCTACTCGCCTTGTCTGCCAATGACATTGAAATACTCAAACCGAGCCTATGAACAGCTGATTCACAACTTCATGGGGAGTGGCTACATGACTAGTGATGGTGGATCTGTTTAGGATTTTTCCAGCCTCATGGACTATGCATAGAAAATAGAAATCCTAAAGATTTGGGTAATTAATTTAAGGAACTGTTGGTCTATCTTTGTGTGAAGATAGTGCAACAACTGTAATAAAATATTAATAATACTAATAATAGTAATAATAGGCTTTTAGGTACACTAACTTCTTTTATGTTTCTTTTTGGTATGTCGAGTTGCCAGACTTTAATGTACGTAGGATTTCTTGTATGTGCCATGAAATCCATGGATATGATCGTATTAGATCCCATTCATTTACTACATGACTGAACGTAGCTCGCACCCTCGGGAAGCTTAGCACTCTACCACCAGAACTACACATGCTGACTATTATTATTATTATTATTATAAGACTATTATCAATATTATTATTATTAGCCTATTATTATTATTATTATTATATTTAATAACACTGTATTATAACCATGCATTTGTATTTTATTTACATATTCGTGTATTTTCATATGTATGTACGTTGTTGATTGACCAATAAATCAACACCTCCCTCCCCCCCCCCCCCCCCCCCCCTCCTCTCCAGTTTATGGCCACCCCAGGGCTGGAGATGGGATGTGACAATTCACAATATGAACATGTGGTACCGTACTAGTATTATATCTTGGAAGTAGTTTTCCATGGGTTCCCACTTCTACCCCAGGCAAATGCCGGGATTGTTCCTTACTTAAGGCCACGGCCGCCTTCTTCTCAATAACCATAACCGCTGGCAGTGCAGCCCATGAAGGGCCAAGGCCTACCATGTGACCGCTGTCCAGCCATTTGGCCTGCAGATATTAGGGTGACGCGTGGTCAGTGCATCGGGTCCCCTCGGCCATTAATCTTGATTTTCATGACTTGGGCACTGCCTCACTGTCAGACAGCTACTCAATTGCCCTCACGAGGCTTAGTGCACCGCGTTCCAGCCCTCACGTCAGTTTCTAATATCCCTGATGGAGCCGGGAATCGAACCCAGGGCCTCCAGGTGAGAGGCAGTTGCACTGCCCCAACACCAGAGGGCCAGCGCCTTCTCCCGAATCCTCACCTGAATTACAAATACCCACATTACTACAGAAACCCAAAAACACAGGTTATCACACAAATTCTACCCACACCCAGCTACATGGGGCTAAATGATCAAAATCGCCAAGCCTCTCAAACAAAACATCAAGTATTTTACTTCCGTCGTAAATGCCTAGTTCTGAACAGACCAAGGGATGTCGGAATTTTGTCACACTGCATTTCATTAAGTGAATGTTTTTAGTACTTTCAGAAACTAGTCAACAGAAGGTCCGACACGGACGCCAATGATACACCAGGGCTGAGTATCGAAATTATTTTATACATGAACATCAATCAATGAATTCCACACTTACAAAGTAGGCTACACAATACTACCGGTCCTAACGTCCCAAGCCATTGCGTGCGTTGTCAACAACAACAACGACAACAAGAACAACGGCAATGCACATTTTCTTACAGGACGGTAGCGCTTATCCTCATAACAGCTGATAGCCTACCACCCCTCAAGTCAACCGGTAAGGTCAATGCTCCGATTACGTAACAACTTCCCCTTCGCGCGTCGTCAAACCTGGCTCCGCCTCGTTTCCCCCAGCCAGCCGCACCACTTTCTGCCTGATTAGTTTCTGAAATAACTAAAAACATTGACTTTTTAATGATTAATTTTCAATTTCAAGATAGGTGACATTTTTTTTTACCACGGAAGCTTAGAATAGTCTCTTCTATCATCAGTGTAACGGACTTCCATCATATCAAATACACCCTGTATATATATATATATATATATATATATATATATATATATAAAGAACAGGTCGCATACTATACATTATGAAAAATCGAGCGTTTTAAAATTCACCGTTTCGACAATATAAGCCTGTCAAATTAGATTTCCAAATGTGTTGGAAATAAAGCTGAATATCATTATAAATTGCAACGTGAAGATGGCGAACGCAGTTCAAGTGAACAGTGGCGGAGAATCGTTAATATTGGCGCAACACATAAACATTAACAGAATGACTTATTATTCTTCAAACGTTATCTTTCAGCATAATTAACATTGTTGATATGACGAACTAAATAGTCATGCGCCAGAGAAATATTCGATAACAGGAGTTAAGATACAACGATGGAGCTTCGCTAGACAACGTATTCTTGAATACAGACGTAGTGTACGGTCCATCTTGTGCATTTTCGTCAGACTACGAACACTAATATAACATCAATTAGCAATGGAAATATTTCATTCACCATTTATATGAATATTTCCATAATTATATTCCAATGATGAAGCTGATACATATTTACGACGGTGAATGAAGACTTTACAGAAGAGATTTGTCAAGATGCTAGGGTAGCCCAGCAAACACAGAAGAATTTGCCAGAAGGATGTCGTTCGAGCCCAGGCGAATGTTGGTGAATTCCAGAGAGGGACGTTTCTTATCTCTGTGGTCGCAGATCCGAGGTTCGAATGCAGATCCATCTCAGTGTCTTGTACTGAGGAAACATCTAAAGTATTGTGGGAATACTTACATAGATCTTCAAGTTTTCATCCAAATAAGGTATTAGTGTATCTCAATTGTTATATAGAGCTTGATTAGTACCATTCTGAGCCAGCGATCTTATTCCATATTTCCAGCGATCTTATTCCATATTTTCAGCGATCTTATTCCATATTTATATATTTTCACATATCATGTATTTCAGTGCTTTTATGTATTTTACACTTCAGATGTGTGTTGAGATTTTGATACTTCAAGATTATTTAGAAGATGATTGCATTTCATCTATTTTTCAATTTTATTCTACGGATCAGTTGTGGAACTGACATTAAAATTTTTGTTTGAGGAATCATATTGCCTCATAGGAGACTAGTCGTTTCGAATCTCGAATTTTAATAATTTCATTTAAACCAAGTATTCTGACATTGTGTCATAGCTTCAAATTAAATTCTTATTAAATTTAATTTGATCACTTTAATGTAACAACATATAACTTCAAGAATAGAAGAAACATCGAATGATATTGTTATATCTTTATTGTACATGAACTGTCGACGATCTAAGAAATACTAGTCGTTTGAAAAGACCGAAGTCTTAATCCATATGAACGTTCGTTGTGTAGAGTGGAAAAACATTACGACATTGACAAACCTTTCTTATTATTTGTAAAGCTAAAAGCTTTGTTCATTTAATATGTTAGAGGAAATACCTTTTGATTGAAAAATATTCAAATCTTTGGCTAGGAATTCAAAGCTAGTTTATCCCGGTCAGGATTGAATTCTATCTGACACTATAAATAACATGGGTGTTATTTTATCCTATTTGTGTAACATCACGTCATTTTGTCGACATGATATTATAAAGATAAACAATTTAAAGCTTGACAAGTGAGATGAGACAGGAGTATTATTTTTATTACATGTATTTGCGACAGTCGAGTTAACAGTTAATTATCTTGTTGTGGAGTAAACTTTAGGAGGTTAATCACGACTGTCTAATATAGTTCATTACTATTGGAAGTTTCGTTTGAAGAACTTACGCATGTATAATTGTAGTCCAGTAGTCATGTGCAGTGATACTGAGGGTCATGCCATTATTTGAGAGAAGTTCCTACATAAGATATGTTAATAACAATTAATCCTTTTTGGTTATTGTTTATCATAGTAGATGATAATTGTTTATGCCATATATGCTGTTATATGAGGATTTGTAGAGCTATGAAGAGTGCTCATGCGAGGGAATTCCGCATTGTAAGGAAGTCAAAGTATTGTTGTTCTATGATAAAAAGGCATGTATCATGATAAGAGCCGTTGTATACAAGTAGTTCAGTTCTTGTGAATTAACGATTTGTCTGTGTAACAGGAGGGTTTCAGCGGGAATACAACTTGAGAAAGATTGTCTACTCATGTCTATAATACGATTATTAAATTTTATTAAACCCGGAGTTATGTAATTACGAACAGTTTACCTTAATTAGTCGACTGTATTATACCGACAATGTAATGAAACCTATATAAGACGATGTGTAAGCAGTATATCAAAACTACAGAACGTTAGAGAAGGATGGTTATGTGAAAAACCAGTGTATATATTTAGTTAAGAATTATATTGTAACCGAGAAGTTAGAATCTCGAAAGTGTCGCGTTAGCTACACTAGATAATGGATATTATTATAATCATATTACATGTAAATAATTTTTGTGGAAATGATTTAATTAGTTAAATAATTTAGTAGGATTTTTTAATCAATTATTTTGGAATAGTGTGTGTTTATGAGCGGATGTTTTTGGTGTGTATGATTGTTCATTGTTAAGAAAAAATGGGGAACCGAATTGGTCTAGAACAATTGCGGGGTGCGAATGAAAGAGTGTATAAAAAATTTTTAGAATGATTGTTTAAGAAACAGAGTAGTTATGTGAACTTTTGTAAGATCTAAATGTTAATTTTTACGTGTTTTTATAAATGCACACACAAGCAGTCTCTGTGGGCTAGCGAGAATGATTCACCGTTAGCATTGGAGAGCGATGACATAATATGAACAGGTGTACTCTCACCGCCTTGTATTAATTGTATAAACCAGTTTTGAGTTCGGCGTGGTGCCGGTATTGCATTGATGAAACAAAGTTACTGCACGTGCGTTCTACAACGCAGGCTTGTGAATGAAATCAGGTGTCTGGAATGCCATTTAGAGACTTCATTAAACGTTTTTATGTTTACGCAGTGTAGGCCTAGAACAAGCCAAGAATTTATGCTCATCATTTTTAATACAGAATTGTAGTAAGATGTAGAGTTGAAAGGAGGAGTGAATGATTGCGTGTTCTTAATTTTAATGTTATTGTTAAATTCGTTTATTGTTATTTTGTTTATAGTAGATTAGTTTACCCTATTGTTAATACATTTTGTTCAGATTGCTGTCCATTGTTGTTGGAGTGTGATTCATTTTAAATATAAGGTGAAGAATATTGTGGATGTAGTGTAGGCGAAGCTGAATTCCCAGTCCCCGAGAGGTAAGTAAAGGTGAGAGCCCCGTGTAGTTGGTTGTTGATCCACAATATTCTGGTAACTGCTGTCTGTAAATCCCTAAAGGCTATGTTGGAAGCGATTTCTAATGTAGTATTTGCCGGAGCAGTTAGAAATAGGCAATCCAGCGGGGGCAATGGATATTCCAACAAGATCCTTTCCGGATTATCGGGTACAGTAGGAATGGCGGCTATGAACTTTGGGGCTACGAAATTAGCTTCGTAGTGTCTCTAAAGGAAGTTGGTTTGAACATTTCTAGTGAAAGAAATAATTACCAGACTTGTGGGATGTCTTATCCAATTTCGGATGGATGTGAGTGTAATGATATAGGCTTAATTTAAATTAATATTAGGAAGGTTACACTCAGATAAAGATCAGATCTTAGAAACCTGAGAGAGGTGTAGTAGGTATACAGTTTCGAAAACCGACCTACGATCTGAATATCTACACACATCAAAAAAAGTTTTGCATCACCTCGGTTCCCAGATCTCCGGCATATAGACGTTGACTGTGTATATTGTATCCAAGATACAGTCCCTTTGACTGTTCATAGATGTCACTAAAACTGCTCAAAGGTGTAAACAACCATGCATGAGCAGGGCCTATTAGACGGAAGGGGTACGACAGCCGATCAGTTCCAGTCATTCCACCAGGACGAAGGTACGCTGCTCATGTTGTCTGTAGTTCTACCATGCCTAGAAGGTCAATACCGCAGTTCGATCGCGTCCGCATTGTTACTTTGTGTCAAGAAGGGCTCTCAACAAGGGAAGTTTCCAGGCGTCTCAGAGTGAACCAAAGCGATGTTGTTCGGACATGGAGGAGGTACAGAGATACAGGAACTGTCGATGACAGGCCTCGCTCAGGCCGCCCAAGGGCTACTACTGTAGTGGATGACCGCTACTTACGGATTGCCGCTCGGAGGAACCCTGACAGCAATGCCACCATGTTGAATAATGCGTTTCGTTCAGCCACAGGACGTCGTGTTTCAACTCAAACTGTGCGCAATAGGCTGCATGATGCGCAACTTCACTCCCGACGTCCATGGCGAGGTCCAGCTTTGCAACCCCGACACCATGCAGCGCGGTACAGATGGGCCCAACAACATGCTGAATGGACCCCACGGAATTGGCATCACGTTCTCTTCACCGATGAGTGTCGCATATGCCTTCAACCAGACAATCGTCGGAGACATGTTTGGAGGCACCCTGGTCAGGCTGAACGTCTTAGACACACTGTCCAGCGAGTGCAGCAAGGTGGTGGTTCCCTGATGTTTTGGGGTGGCATTATGTGGGGCCGACGTACGCCACTGGTGGTCATGGAAGGCTCCGAAACGGCTTTACGATACCTGAATGACATCCTCCGACCCATAGTGCAACCATATCGGCAGAATATTGGAGAGGCATTTGTCTTCATGGACGACAATTCTCGACCTCATCGTGCACATCTTGTGAATGCGTTCCTTCAAGATAACGACATCGCTCGACTACAGTGGCCAGCATGTTCGCCAGACATGAACCCTATCGAACATGCCTGGGATATGTTGAAAAGGGCTGTTTATGGACGTCTTGACCCACCAACCACTCTGAGAGATTTACGCCGAATTGTCGTTGAGGAGTGGGACAATTTGGACCAACAGTGTCTTGATGAACTTGTGGATAGTATGCCACGGCGAATACAGGCCTGCATCAATGCAAGAGGACGTGCTACTGGGTAATAGAGGTAGTGGTGTGTACTGCAATCTGGACCACAAATGCTGAAAGTCTAGCTGTATGATGGTACAACATGCAATGTGTGGGTCTCATGAGCAATAAAACGAGCTGAAATGTTGTTTGTGTTGATCTCTATTCCCTTTGTATTTAACGGTTCCGGAACTCTTGGAACCGAGGTGATGCAAAACTTTTTTTGATGTGTGTATTATATTTTACCGGTACATGACAGTTGCTAAGGTCATGTGTAAAACTAAAGCTAACTTGTTTTGATGATTGTAATGGTAGAATTTCTTTGTGGTAGTATATTTAAAGTGAATCACATGTGTACGAACATTTTAAGTAGGTTTGTTCAACATAGGGTGAACTTTAAGTTAATACTACGGTAATTTTAAGTTACTTTTAGACATTAAGGTGTTCAAAAATATATATGGAATAGGACGTTGGTCAGATGTTGTTATTTTGCTCTGTTATTGTTTATGTCTCTACAGCATTATATATAGGGTTATTGCAATGGCAAGTGAGGATGTAAAGAGAATGTTGGAGGAGTTGCAGCAGAATTTGAAGGAGCAACTGCAGAGCAGTTTAAATGTTGTCAAAGGTGAGATAAAGGAGAATTTATCTGCGAATATGGTAGATATGAAAGGTAAATTTCAGGAAGGGAAGCAGGACATTGAACAACTGAAGCGGGAACGAAAAATAGGACCTTAACACAGTGATTGTTAAAGTTGTTGATTCTCTTACAGATAAAGTCGCTGAAAGTGTCAAAGAGAGTTTCAAAACTGAAATTCAGGAAGTTCAGAATTCTTTAGAGGGTTTACATACTAGTGCCTCTAAAATGCTTGCAAATGTCACGTGATTACAGGCCAGCTCAAAGCAGATTCAAGATGATGTAAGTGGTGTACGAACAGAGGTCGGTACAGTCCAATCCAAAGTAGACATAGTACAGTCCGATGTTAGTAATGTTAGGTCAGATGTATCCCATGTTCAAAGTAAAGTAGATACAGTCCAAGTAGATGTATCCACTGTCCGATCCAATGTAGACTCAGTACAAGCGGATGTGTCTAATGTACAGTCCGATATTGGTAATGTGAGGTTAGAGGTATCCAATGTCCAATCTAAAGTAGATACAGTCCAAGCCGATGTCACCAATGTTCAGGTTGACATAAATAATATTCAGTCAGATGTCACTGATGTACAATCTGACATAGGTAAAATACAGACAGAAGTCAATACGGTATTTGTAGATGTAACAAAGTCCAGGTGGACATTAATAAGATTAGACAAGAGGTAGAGGCGTCTGAAGAATTGTGTACACAGAATATAACTGCTTTAACGACACGTTTTTTTAACGATGCGTTAAAAACTACAGCTTCTCTGGTCGAATTAAAAGGTAACGTAGAAGCTTTACGAACACAGGTTATTGACCATAATACAATTCTTAAGGCACATATTGAGGAGGACATAGCTGCAATGTTAAAAGCTAATGTAGTTGTATGGAAAGACAAGTGGAACAAATCCAGTGGGGAACATGTTAAGCAAATCCAATATAACATAGAAACGAAATTAGCCAGTACCCAAGTAGAAATTAACCTTATTGAAGTAAGAATGGATTTAGGTAAAAGGATTGATACGCTCACTGAAAAGCAAGTAGAAGATAGAACTCAATCTAGTCAGGATGGGCAAGCTTTGAAAGAATCGTCAGAGAGTAAGACTAAAACGATAGAGGAACGATTATACAAGGTTGTCACTAACGTTAATGCCATGACTGAGGAGGAAACTAACGAACTAGAAGAATACGTATCCAAGAAATTACAAAATCTTAATCTAGGAGATGTTGCCAAGCTTGAGACGTATAAGGAAGATTTAAAGACCGAAGTAGGCCAACAGCTGAAGAAGATTATCGCTGAGATAGAAGAAAAGGAAAGGGAGAAGATAGATTTTGAAGATTAGAGGAATCAGACTAGAAGAAATAGCCTATAAGTGGAAGAAAGGGAAATCAGGTGGAAGAAAGATTATTCAGGTTTACGGAAGGTTTAGAGGAGGGGAGTAAAGAGCCCGAAAGTTACAATAGAGATTTTCGACAATACCTTCAGGATTCATATCCGAGAAACGTGACGGTAATAAGAAACTTTGAAGACAAACCGCGCAAGTTCAGCAACCAAGATAGTTTCACACCGATAGAGTACATCAGAAATCACAAAGATTACTTTATCGAAGCGCATATTCCAACAGAGAGGGAAATGAAGATCGTAGAACGCTATTTGTCAGATGGGCCCCTTGAATGGTTTTCGACTTTAGATATACCTTCATAAACTTCGATGAATTCTCAGAAGCACTAATAAAGCGTTTCTGGTCTATTGAAACACAAAATTCCCTACGCGCAGAAGTATACTCACTAAAATATTCAGGAACTCTTCCTACACGCTACACAGACTTCTGCACGAGTCAGTTAGCCAGACTCAGATTCCTTCAACCCCCGTTATCTACAGCTCAGTTGATAGACGCGATAGCCAGGATGCTCCCTGTTGAAGTCAGACGTCTAATTATCTCGTCAGGGATCAACGATCTAGCAATCATGGACGAATTGCTCAGAAAACTCGATTACACGAGCCCTATGCCAAACGTTGTTGCGAAGAACCAAAGGCAAGAGTACAAAGACATTAACACAGTATATCTTAACCAAACACAAAAGACAGATAATCCGAAAGAACCAGAAAAGGGAAATATTGGTCCTGAAAGGAATAATTATTTCCGGGATCGTAGACCAGAACCCAGATACAGGAGATTCCGTGGAGGTCGTCCATACCAGCAACAGCAAGGACGTAGTAATGATATTAGCAATGGAAACCGTAGAAGGGGTTATTATCAAAATAATAATAACTACCGATACAATAATAATGGCTATTATAACAGGAATAACAATAGGAATAACCAAAACGATAATCGTAACATAAACTCCCAAGATGAAATTATGACGAAGGAGAAGTATGATGAACGTCATAAGGAAGAACAAGAATATCTTAAAGATTTAAGAGACAAGGAAAATGGGAATGGTGATAAAAAGGATTTGAGTGTTGATTCCAAACCAAGCACCAGTAAAGGAGAAGGTAATGGAAATGGTTCTCATAGACGATATGGAGGGACCATTTACGTTGACCAAAAGAAGTAGAAGAGAGAAGAGTATATACTGGTGCACAGAACCAAGAAAAGAAGAAGAGGAAGACGTTGAAGAACCAAGAAAATAATAAGAAGAACACGTTGAAGAAGAGAAGAATAGAAGTAGAGGAACGGGTCAGATGAAGATAACTGCAGTAAAACCAAGAAGAAAGAGCGTTCCGCATAACTAATGCTTATGGGAATAACTTTTATGAGTTGTTTGACGATGAAAACAAAGTTATTCTAGGAGAATTCAACGATAAAGATTTGAAAAAGGATCATAAAAAATAGGCTAAAATAATTCAATTTACGAGTTCAAGTGACACATCAAAAGTCTTGAATTAGAATGATTAAAAGCAATTTGCAACTGTTTTTAACTTGAGATGACGGAGGAATGCTCCCGTAAATTGAATTATTTAGGGACAAAATGAGAGTATTTTCCGTCCCCATGATAAAATTTAACTAGCAAATATAATTTCTGGAAGTGTGACACAGGAGTGTAGGTTTACAAGCTCGAGACTGTGGGTGAGCCCGATCACGTGATATATTGCACAATGGACGCTTCTAGAAGGCTATATTTAGCATAGCAACAGCGAGTTTGGAGATTAATCCCTATATATTTATATTATAATTGTGAAAATCTGTGTGTCCGTGTGTGTGTGTGTTAGTTTGTTACCTCTTGACACTGAAACGGCTGGACGGATTTGGGTGAAATTTGATATGGAGACAGCTTGTACCCTGGGATAACATATAGGCTGCCTTTCATCCGGAAATAAATCATTGTTCCCATTGAAAAGTCACCAAAAATACTCAACTGGGACAAAATATCGAAGTTGTCGCACAAAGACCGGACAAAGCTCATTTTACGCCTCTCGATGCGAGAAATAATACTCGGTATGTCTCTACGGGACACCGAAAACCACATTTTAAGGCCCTAAAACCAACAGTTTCAAAGATATTCGCAGAAAACTATATTCACTCTGATAAACTGATGAACTAATGGCAAGTCCGTTTCCATGGCAACTGAATCTGAAGGTATGACATCCGATTTTCTATATATCCCCGTAGGAGGCAATGCCAATCCATTTATTATCTTTTTCAAGATATATATAAACACAATAAGAACAGGGTAACGCGCCTGCCCCGGGTTCGATTCCCGGCTCCGTCAGAAATTTTAGACACTGACGTGAGGACTGCAACGGAGTTCACTCAGCTTCTTGAGGACAATTGAGTAGCTGTCTGATAGAGAGGCAGCGCGCCGGTCACGAAAAACAAGATTAACGGCCGAGGGGACACGATGCACTGACCACGCGTCACCACAATATCTGCAGGCCAAATGGCTGGGAAGCGGTCGCATGATAGGCCTAGGCCCTTCATGGTCTGTAATGCCAGGGGTAAAAAAATAGGTGTAGCGCCTTCCAATACCACTTTTAATTTTTAATTACTACAGTAACGGCTACTAAATAAAGGTAGCGATATAGCTACGTTCAATTTAATAAACACTGGGCTTACAAATCCCGTATAGTTAAGTAGAAATATCAGTCTGGTCGTTATTTCAGTAGCAACGAAGCTCTGTGGCGGCTATTGCCGTTTCCGTAACACTTAAGGCATCCCGCCGTCACATACCTCAATGTGCACTCACAAAATTGTGAACCAGTCTATTTTACTGAAAAGAATTTCTACGAGCGAGTATCCACTCCGGCAAAAACCACACTCACCACCTTTTCCAAAATTTACACAAGACATGATTTTTAAAGCACTCTTCTGTATGTTTAGGTACAGACATATACCACATGGAAACATACAATAAAATGTTGGCAAATCTGAGTTCAAGGAACTGCTGTCCAGAATTGGCTTAGGGCAGGTTATGCGGCCCATGTTCGTAACATGGAATGTTTTCCTTTGACAATGCATTTACACCATGTGCGAGGGCAACGCATTTCAAAGATCTCTAAAAACACAATAATCAGGAAATTGGAGAAAAATTTAAAGTGGGAGCGAAGATTCAAGGAGAAATAATTTCATGTCTGAGATTTGCTGATGACATCGTCATCTTGGCCGATACGCCAGAGGATTTGAACGAGTTTTTGATTGGTAAGGACTCCGTCTTGAGGAAAGAATTCATGATAAAAATCAATAAATGTAAAACAAAATTTTTGGAATGCAGCCGAAATAAATCAGAAAACTCTATGGACCTCAAATTGGTAGGTGAAACGCTACGGGAAGTAGGAGACTTCTGTTACTTAGGAAGCAAGATAACCATTGATGGAGGAAGCAAAGAGGATATAAAAAGCAGGTTGGCTCAGGCAAGGAAGCATTTCTACAGAAAAGGAATCTGTTGACATCGAATATACATTTAGGTATTAGGAAGTCATTTTTTAAAGCTTTTGTCTGGAGCGTGACACTATAACGAAGTGAAACTTGGACTAATGGTGCAGCAGAAAAGAGGACAATTGAGGTATTTGAAATGTGGTGTTAAAGGAGAATGATGAAGATCAGATGGGTAGATGGGGTAACAAATGAAGAGCTATTAAGACGAGTTGGAGAGGAGAGATGTTTCTGGCGACTGCTAATGAAGAGAAGAGATATGATGGTACGACACATATTAACACACCCAGGAATAACATGCTTAGTTATGGATGGGAGGGTCGAGGACAAGAACTGTAGGGGTAGACCAGGAAAGGGATGCATGGAGGGCTGCATCAAACCTGTCAAAAAACTGAAGACTCAAACAACAACAATCTGGAATTTTAATTAATTAGAGAGGCATGTGAGGCAAAAGGGTTGTTGGAGAATTTCAATCCCTGGGATGTAACACTAGAAGAGACTGCATAATGTACATCAGCGTCCAAGGTGAGAGATATTTTACTATAGGTCTATTAATAGTGACATGTTGACGTTCAGATCATAGATAAGTGTGGCAAAATTACACCCAGAATAACTTAAGGAAATATACGCCTACATTTAATTCTCCATATTCCGATAGATTTGCCATTCCAGTGTGCAAGAGTGCAGTTCCCTCTTCAAACAATATTCGCAATTTCTATTAACAAAGCGCAATGACACACACTTAACAGCAGCAGGTGTATATTTAGACAAAACCATTTTTTCCCATGGGCAACTGTATGTGGCGTGCTCTCGAGTATCCGGACAAAAAAAATGGTCAGCAGAAGATGGCAAAACCAAAATCGTAATTCTAAAATGTGTTCACATAATGTAACATCGTACCCTGCAGACTTTCACAACTCTATAAAATTCCTACTTTGCTGCTCATATCAATATACTGTACTGTATGTATCAACATTTTCAGAATTACAATGGACCCACCTGTAACCGCGATTGCTGTAATAGAATAGACCAATTATCAGCAATGCTTGCCAGGTAGATGAGTGGATAACGTGTCGGTGTACTAACCCCAAGATTGCAGGTTCGCTCCTGGTCGTGGTAAGTGATTTTTTAAAGGCGGCAAAAATACGACACGCATGTCATTCGATGATGGCATGTCAAAGAACCCATTTGAATTCAGTAGGCCGTGTTCATAATGGCAAAATTAATCTCGGGATTTTCCGCAAACACAAAGTTCCTCATTTATCTACTAGAAAGCGCCATAGTGTTCAAGGAGCTTAGATATCTAACCTCCTTGACTTTCATAGTGATTCAAGGAACAACGAAATTCGACGCAAGCTAACCTCTGGGTGTCAAATTACAAAGCTTGCATCCGGCACCCGAGGCCATATGATATTATTATTATTATTATTATTATTTTATCAGCAATAATGCATCGTCCTCATTGTTTTGATCGCGAGCGAAGCCGCGGTTACCTGCTAGTATTATAAATATTGTTATAAATTATGCTATTGGATCCCAGCCCAGAGCCAATGAGAACAGGTCTTATTGAAGACGGGATCAACTTTAATTACACAATATGATGAAATTATGCATTTAGGCCCTTAGGAGAAGATTTTCTTATTTGGTAATGAAGAGAATATTAAGAGAAATAATGTCTGATACTTTAAAAACCACAGATCGCTTAATCTACGCAGTAATAAGCATTGGTAATCTACGCACTAAAATTATGGTGGGAGATTGATATGGCCGCCAAATATTCGACTTGGAGGGGGAGATCCAAGGATCGAGGTTCTTATTCCAGCAGACTTTGAAGAGTGAGGAAGTGTTTTTACTGGGTTAACGGAGATCCCAAGGCTTAGTCCGAGTGCGACGACTGTCGACTTGTGGAGACGCGAGGATAGCTAGGTGGAACGTAGGACGTCACCGCACTTCCATTCTACGTGAAGTTGCGAGGAACATTGAATTGATTATATCTCTTATATAATTGAGATCTGAAGTTAAATAAGCATATATACAGTGTGGTCCACCCGCCCCTTATTATTTAGTTTTATGAAACCCAACTAACATCGCATTTCTCCCGATGGTCGATAATGCTCTGCGCTCAGACTGTGTGACAGCAATGTAATTGGGTCATGGGTCTAGCAAAGAAAAACCGACCTTAAACATTTCCCCGCCAAATACTATGGCCCATTCTACTAACATATGACTTACTGCTCCTTGAAATAACACACGTACACGTAATGCAATCGAATTAATAGCTTACGCCACGTGATCTGTAATAGTAGAAAGTTAAATCAACACCATAAACCGTGATTGAAGACTTTGAGATGGACTTAAACGTTTGAGGTGGGATGGCTACGGTAACTACAGCACGTTTAGCGTGCATTATCTACCATGGCTGGTGGCTGAGAGGGTTAAAGCCTGACCGTACGTGGTGGGCGCGAACGGGTGGAACGGTGCTTCGAATCCGGTAGTAGGCACATTTTCTTTGAACGAAAGCCCACATTCCATTTTAGTCGGGATGTAACTACATGCCACATTTATTGCCTTAAGACGTTATTTAGTGAAGAGTACGTTGAATTTTGATGATTTATGAAAAGAATACGATCGAATTGGTACGTTATGCCACGTGACCTGTAAAGGCAGAAAATTAAAAAACTGACATGAATATTAACATAACATATCGAAGTGTTGCTCCGGAGGTCCGGGTTCGATTCCCAGCTCTGCCAAGAAATGTAATACTTGTCTGAGGGCTGAAATTGGGTACACCTAGCCTCGTGAAGCAAATATGAGAAGAAATGGGTTCGACTCCCTCCTCAGCCACCCTGGAAATGGTTTTCCGTGTTTTCCCACTTCTACTCCGGCCAAATTCCGGGACGGATTCTATCTTAAGGCCACGGCCGCCTCCTTCCCAATCCTTAATTGCAAATAGACACATCATTACAAGCCCGCAATAACTCAGGTTATCAGAAAAATTCTACACACACCCCCAAGTAAACGGGGCTAAATGACCACGATGTTCTAGCCCCTCAAATGAAACAAAACAGTAACATATCGAAGGATATTCTGATCGCCAGTGCTTGCATCGAAGTATACGTATTCCTTAGAAATTCCCATGGTATTATTAGCGTACTTCCGATTTTTACAAAAAATGAAAGTAGACTTATGAGATCTACACAGGGCCAAAAATTGTGTGTCTGTGTGTGTGTGTGTGTGTGTGTGTGTGAGTGTGTGTACCCTGAATGTCTGCCCCCTCCCCCTATCAATTCGAACACGGTGAAACCGAATTGATCGAATTTTGGTACAGAGATAGAACTAGCAAAGGGCACCTCAGTGTCATGTTTTATATCGCCGCCATCTTGACGGAAACGTAATGCCGGCCACCCAGATGTTCGAAGCTTAAATCAAATTACGAATAACCTAATCATCCGATCTCTACCAAATTTTGCAAAAACATATATTTAAATGGCGAGCGTCGTTTGACTGAACTACAAGGTCATCAGCCCATTAGTTTGCAGATGGCGGCCATGTATGTGTGCAAATTGATTCCCCCTATCAATTCAAACACGGTGAAACCGAATTGAACAAAATTTGGTACAGAGGTAGCACTAGCAAAGGGCACTCCAGTGTCATGTTTTATATCGCCACCATCTTGACGAAAACGAATGGCGGCCATCCTAATGTTAAAAGCTTGAATCAAATTACGACCAACCTAATAATCTTATCTCTACCAAATTCTGCAACAACATACCTTTATGTATATGGAATCTTTTGACCACACTACAAGGTCATCAGGCCAATAATGAGCGGATAGCGGCCATGTATGTGTGCAAATCGATTCCCCCTATCTTTTCAAACACGGTGAAACCGAATGGAACGAAGTTTGGTACAGTGGTAGCACTAGCAAAAGCCACCACAGTGTCATGTTTTATATCGCCGCCATCTTGACGGAAACGGAATGGTGGCCACCCAAATGTTAAAAGCTTAAATCAAATTACGACCAACCTAATCATTTGAACTCTACCAAATTTTTCAACAACTTACCTTTTTGTGGGAACCATCTTTTGACTGAACTACAATGTCATCAGCCCAATAGTTTGCAGAGAGCGGCCATGAATGTGTGCAAATCCATTCCCCATTTCAATTCAAACACGGTAAAACCGAATTGAATGATTTTTTCAGAGGTAGCACTAACAAAGGGCACAACATATTCATGTATAATATCCGTATACCACGTTGTATTTCAAGAAGCTACTACAACCAACATTCAGTTATACTCCTTGAAAAGGACAAAGAGTTATTACAATACCCATGCATTTAGGAGAAAATAGGCTATACGTTCTTTACCGAACATCTTGTTTTGTTATTAAATTTTAACAAAAAGTCTTAGCATATCTTTAGGCCCGTATCACACGACACTCGCTGGCAAGGAAGCTGCTGTGATCGCTCGTACAAAATCCTGTATGATTCTGTTTTCATCGTCAGTACACCTGCTTGTATGACCGAAGTGTATCACACGCTAGCATTTAGTACGCTAAGTTGTATGAAATAAAACCGAAGGGCTGTCATTTAAGGGCATTATTTGCAGTTCTGTCGCCTTATTAACGTAAAGCAGTCGCGAAATTTGCTTTTAGTAAAATATAAAACATGCCAGGTACTGAATGAATGCATTCCAATCAATATTTAAGATCTAACTGTAATAATTGAATATTTTACTATACGCGTTAATAAGAAGGGCAACAAAAACATCCATAGTGTGTTAGAAATGTGTGCAAGTGTTATTGCGCCCGCTCGCTCATTCGAAGATCCCGGGTTCACGACTATCCAACGGCAGATTTTTAAAATTCTTTTTAACTATTTCATTATACCCTCCCTACCTCGTACAGCAAGATTTCAACTTGGTTTTGTTCACATTATCTACGAATACGATAGGGAAAGATTTTTTTTTGTCTCATTGAAATGGTTATTTTCCCTAAATACTGTTCAAAACCATGGATGGATACTATTCGTTATAATTATAATTTTTTAGTCGATTTTACCCTCCAGGTTAGGTTTTCCCACGGACTCAGCGAGGGATCATTTCATTACCACCTCTACGGCCAGTGTCCTGGAGCTTGAAACATCTCGTATGTGGGATACAACTGGGGAGGTGGGATCAGCACCTCGCCCAGGTGGCCTCACCTGCAATGCGATCAGGGTCCTCTTGAGGGATGGGAAGGGAAGGGAAGATCGGGAGGGATAGGCAAGGAAGAGGGAAGGAGGCGGCCGTGGCCGTTCGGTAGGTACTGCCCCCGTAATTGAATTATGTAGAGACCACGGTGGCTATATTGAAATTTATTAGGAGAGTTATGGCTGTCATAGTTATGACGTGGGTAGTCATGACGTAAGCACGGATGACGTAAATGTTATGCCAGCAGGCTACTTGAGCTGAGATTCTCAGTGACGTCAGCATTTAGTCGAGAATGTTCCAAGATTTACGACGCAGTCGCAGGAAACGAGGAATTCTGCTGAGGAAGAAACTATGCTATTGGAGGAGAGGCATGAACCAATCAACGATAGTTTAAAGGAAGACGGAGATTGCTGAAACTATGGTATTTTTATTACTTTTGGAATGCAGAATTGTGGAAATCCATTTGCAGTAAAAGCATTGATTTGGAATTTTGGTGAAATTTATTTTCAGTTTTTGAATTTTGAAAATCCGTCATGTATTAACGAAGTTGGAACTTCTAGCGATGACGCAGTACCACGCTTTGGAAGGGATGGAAACGCCCCTCGTGAAGTTAATAAAAGGGCTTGCGCAGAAGAGAGGAGTCTCTTTCGTTCTCCGATTATTCTGAGATCTCATTCTCAGATCATCGAAGTCTATTGTGAAAGTTCTTTTCTTATACATTCATTATAGTGAGACGTCGAAGTGAACAGCAGTGAAAAGAATCGTCTTTATAACGCGTGGCGAGGCCACTATATTAACGAGATCCAAGTCAAACTAGGTGAAGTTGAAACGGACCTTAGAAAGCTTCTACAAGTTTAGCTTCGAACAGTTAGCGGTCACCGATAAGCTAATTGTATTGTGCAGTGCTACATGCAGTTATAGAGAAAAGCTGAACAATTTCGACCGATTAGTTTAAAAGATATTAGCAGTTTTATACGACTGACAAAAGTGATTATCTCGCCACAAGAGAAGCACTTTTGTATAGCCAGAATCAACGCAACGGCTGACGCTGCGAGTGGAATAGAAAGACTTCAGATTGCTTGGTTACACAACGATACAGTATAATGGAGCAATTGAATACGGCAGTTTGTTCTTCTGACACTACAACCGAAGAGCAGATGGAAGGCTAAAAGGGCTTATTGCAATTGGGACATATTTCAACGGAGTAAGATAGCGACATGGAACTTCGCTAATTGCTATTCCACACAAGCGAACATGCGGTGAATACCATCTACACCCATGTTTCGTAATTAAAGGCTGAATACCATCGAACAGCCATGAAAACAATTTCATACTCTGAATATGAATAATTTCTTCGGAAATTTCTACAAAACTTCATGGCGATTGTCTACTGGAACTTCAGGGAATTTTTCAAGAGAGGTCAGGGATGTCCCGACTCACAAAGAAGATTATTTCCGGAAGGATGTCTATTCGTCTTCAAGGAGCAGAGCGATTTCCGGAGAAGGAAGCAGTTCGATTCTCCGAGGGTGCTATTTCCTATTTCGAGGATGGAGCTCAGCTTTAACGTGGTGAAATGGATCCATCAGCAGTCTTCTTTGGGGAATTTTCCTCTGGAACGTCAATCGGCAGATAAGGTAGTCGTGAACGTTTATTGTATTTGAGTTTACTAATGATGTTTGAGCAACCATTTTTCCCATATTTTTATCCTCATGTATTTTGCCCTATTTTCTTGTTGAGATTCTTATTCTCAGTACATCTTGATGAGTTATGCCTTTTTCGACGATTTATTAAGACATTGTTATGTCATGGGCATAGTTAATGATTTTGAATCAGTTGAGACTGATATTTGGATTTTTCAGTAATTAATATTTTTGTAGTCACGATTTGACTGTAAGTTAATGATTTTTAATGGCAGATTTAAATTCAGACAGCGTGTCGTTTTTATTAAAGTAATTCTACCCCAGTTTAATTACTTTGACCAATTTTCTGTCATCATCAAGAAGGAAGAACATTTAAATGATTTTAGAGCGTTAAAATCTCTTACGTTGTCGACGATCTTGGAAATACTAGTCGTTATTTGAATTGATTGCAACACAGACATTTATCGTCAGTTATGAATGAACATTGCATCATAAACACTTTTGTGAAAGATTAACTTTAATAATGAATTATTGAATGCATTAAAGTCAAGAACTTTTGTTAGGAGTTTTTCTCAATTAGAGAATTATATAACGATGTTTGCATTCCCCAGTCTAATTGGATTCTATTCGACTACTTTGCATTTTAGTCGCACTTTATTTGAAGATAGTATTTTTATACTACATTTTCTTTTAAGATGTTAATCTTAAATTTTGATAGACCAGACAGGCGTATATAAGCGTATTCACTATTAAATTTGTTTGTGATTGGCAAGTTTTGACTTCATTTCGGTTCATGAATGAAATCCACGAAGGTTAAAGAAAGACAGTTTTGAAACAATTAATGATTATAAAAATTTTTAGTGGAACTATGAATGTATAATCGCTAGTGCAGCGCGTGTTGAAAGTCGCTGATGTATAAAGCCCTTGAATATGAAGGAGGTTCCCACAGGAATAAATGTTAAAGAATTATTTGTGGAAGTTTTGTAAGTTATGTGGAAGTTTTTAATGCCATATAGATTAATATATGATGATTTTGGGCATATTTTTAATGCAGATTGTGCATTAACTTGTTAGCGAAGGATTTTCCGCTGGAGTAAGATTGTCATAGTTCGTTGAAAATTAATCAAGTGAATTACTGTTATAATTAACACGAGTTTTGAAAGAATTTGAGATAAGATTTTGAATGAAGGTTGCCGTCACAAATCATTATTAAAACCTTTATTAAACCAGATTGTGACATTAACATGTATAACTAACCTTCATTGGTCGATTATATTAAACACGATTATGAAAATTACCAACCGAATGAACATGTGGTTAATGTATTTCTTAAATTAATAATTTAAACAATTTAAATGTTAATATTGTAAATAATTGCTGTAAATATTTTTGAAAATAATGTGAAACGAGAGTGATGTTAAAGGCGTGCTTATAATATTTTTATTGTCTTTGACAAATATTATAAACAATTTCTAATTGTTATAAATAATTTATGTGATTTTGTTATAAACATTTAAGAGCTAATTAAACATTTGGATTGAAGTTAACAAGTTTAAGAAATTAACATAATGATCCAATAGGTTGTGAGCAAAGTACTTGAAAGATTTGCGTAAATATAATGTGAGTTGTCTTGTAGACATTTAAAAGCTTCAGAGAGCTAGCTGTACTCTTACGTAACTTAGCACGTGAGAAGGGAGTGCATTTGACCAGTATGCAACAGGCTGGAGGGTAGCCCGCAGCTGTGCCAACATCTGGTTCTCAGAGAGTGAGGTCGTCCACACTCTGGCCTTGCGACTATAAATACCATTCTCATGTTTATTAAAAGGAAACCAAATGCTCTATATATGTCACACCCTGACGTCCTTTTCCAATCCAATAGTGTTATGAATATTACGTTATTTGGAGCTCGTGGGAGCTAAAATGTTTTATATCATGTTGTATAATAATTTTGCAATTCATATAGGAGGACGTAGTCAGATTGACTTGGGCTACTGATAGCCACGTTGTTTTTGTTGTGTTAGTAAAATCATACCCTTTATTTGAAATAAAGCTTTTGTACAGTTCAAAGTTCTCGTCTTCGTTCTGGTTCATTTTTAAATGTCATGGTGGAGGTTATTGTGTGAACAGACTTTAGTGATCCTGTTGTCAACTCAAACCCCGAGATAATTAAGAGGTAAGTAACGGTAAGTATGAACCCCCGTCTATTTTGGTGTGTTCCACAATGATTTCCTGTGAACTTCTGTGCTCTTATCTCGATAGTATCTGTCAGTGCCATTTTCATTGATGTAGCTATGCCGGTGCGATTGATAATTGGCAATCCGATTGAGGGGGCGGATATCTGACAGCCTACTATCCAGGTAAACGGGGACAGAAAGATTGGCGCCCAACGTGGGGCATGTTCAACAACACTGGATCACCAGGTTGAACAATAGAAAGATTGGCGCACCTAAAACGTTGGGGCTCGATTCAACATAACTGGATTACCAGGTTGAACGCCAGAAAGAGTGGCAAACCTAAAACGTGAGGTTCGATTAGACTCAAATAAAGAGGTTGATTCTTTGTTAGATGTCTAGGCCAATTGTAGAATTTAAGAGTGTGATTATATAGGAATTAAATGTTGTATTGTATTAGGAAAATTACACTCAGAAAAGATCAGATCTTATACAACTTGAGAAAGGTTAAATAGGCTGAAAACTTAGAAAAATCGCCTATAATCTGGAATCTTATTTTATTTGACCGGCTTATGACATTTTAGTCGTGTTAAAAATAAAATTAAATTATTTGGATTGTAAATGTAAATTATTTGTGTTAGGATATTTTAAAATGAGCCAGAGAAATTTGAACATGTGCTTGAGTTTGTTTCAACATGAAGTATCTTCGAAGGTTAATTATAAGGTAGTTATAAGTTAGATTTAAGACAGAAAATTGATCAAATTTATGTATGGTGAAAAGTGTTGCTCAAATGTTGTTATTTTGCTCTTTTGATATATGTCCCTACAGCAATCCATTTTTGAATAATATTGTAATGGCAGATGAAAGTTTGAGGTTGATGCTAGAGGAGATGTCTGCCAACTTGAAAGCTAGCATGAACAATAGTATGAAGCAGATGCTGAATGAAAGCATGAAGGAGAATAATAGTCGAATGGAGGAGAATGTTAGTAATTTGTCTGCTAATTTGAATGCAAGGATGGAGGAGAATGCTAGTAATATGTCTGCTAATTTGAATAGTAGTATGAAGGAGATGGAAGCTAGGAATACTAGTCGAATGGAGGAGAATGCTAGTAATTTGAAAGCTAGCATGGGTGAAAGTTTGAAGGTTATCCAAACTAGTGCTGCTAATTCGGAGGATAATATGTCGCGTTTACAGATTAATACCCTAGGAATTGAGAATACTGTAACGGACATGCGTACAGACGTGTCTAATGTCCATAAAGATGTGTCTATTGTGCATAAAAGTGTTGATGATGTTAAATTTGATGTGTCTAAGGTACAGAAAGACCTTACAATGTTAAATTTAGATGTAGCTAATGTCCGAGGGGATATTTCTTGTGCTAGAGCCGAAGTTGTTGTTGTCAAAAACGATGTAGCGACTGTCCAAGACAAGGTCGAGGAAGTCCAGAAAGAAATTCAAAAAGCTAGAACTGATGTATCCAATGTTCAGGTAGATATTAATAACATTCGTGCGGATATAACTGAGGTGCAAAGTGACATAACTAAGATTCAGGTAGAGGTCAACACAGTTTTCGTAGATATGACTTAAGTCCAAACTGATGTAAACAAAGTCAGGGAAGAAATCGAAAACTCAAAAATTCTTTGTACGCGTAATATAACTGCATTAGCGACTAGGTTAGTCGATGAATCAGTTAGAACAACAACGTCTTTAGCAGAGTTGAAGTATGATGTAGAGGTCATGAGAACCCAGGTATTAGACCACAATAGAGTATTAAAAGAGGATATCGAAGTAGACATAGCCGAAATGTTAACAGCAAACGTAGCGGTATGGAAAGACGAGTGGAATAAGTCAAGTGGGGAACATGTAACCCAAATTCAGGAAAGGATTGAAAGAAAACTTGCCAGTACGCAGATAGAAATTAACAATGAAGTAGTACAGATTAGGAAAGATTTAAGCGTCAGGATAAATTCGCTATCCGAAAAACAAGTTGACGATAGAACACAACTAGATCAGGATATGCAAACTTTAAAATCTACATTAGAGTATCAAATTCATAAAGTTGTCTCGGATGTAAATGAAACGACGAGTAAACTGAAAAATTTTAAGTTAGGAGAGGCTAGTTTAATGCAGGACTACAAAGAAGAGATAATCAAGAAAGTCTTAACAGAAATCACCGACAAGGATACAGAAGGCTTAGCTTGCGAATTGAATAGGAATTATGCTAGAAGACATAACCTAGAGCCAGAAGAGAGAGACGTGACTCCTGAAGAACGTGTATCCAGATTCAGAGAGGAGGATGACGAGAGGAATATGGAACCTGAGTGGAATTATCGAGATAGTGGGAAAAACTATCCGGATTCATATCCGAGGAACGTGACGGTCATCAGGAATTTCGAAGACAAACCACAAAAATTCAGTAACACTGATAGTTTGACACCTATAGAGTATGTAAGGAATCTCAAAGATTATTTCATCGAAGCTCACATTCCCAGAGAGAGAGAGATGAAGATAGTAGAGAGATATCTGATTGGAGG
This sequence comes from Meconema thalassinum, assembly GCA_946902985.2. Taxonomy (NCBI): domain Eukaryota; kingdom Metazoa; phylum Arthropoda; class Insecta; order Orthoptera; family Tettigoniidae; genus Meconema; species Meconema thalassinum. The sequence goes on along the minus strand of OX336393.1, from coordinate 393,847,074 downwards.
ACCCCTTGAATGGTTTCGCGCATTTAGATACACATTCAGTAACTTTGACGAGTTTGCAGAGGCATTAATCAAACGATTTTGGTCCATAGAAGCGCATAATTCGTTAAGAGCGGAGGTGTATTCAAGAAAATACTCAGGTACTCTTCCAACGAGGTACGCTGATTTCTTTACGAGTCAGTTGTCCCGCTTGAGATTTTTGCAACCCCCATTGTCCACGGAGCAACTTATTGATGCGATTTCTCGTATGCTGCCAGTTGAGGTGAGGAGACTTATAATTTCGTCCAACATCAGGGATTTATCCAGCATGGATGAATTACTAAGAAGGTTAGACTACACAAGTCCAATGCCTAACGTAGTCCAGAAAGGTCAAAGGCAGGAATTTAAAGAAATCAATACGGTATATATGGACCAAGTCCAACAAACTGACAAGCCAGAGGAGGAGAAAACTGACAATGTAGGTCCTCACAGGAATAATCAGTTTAGAAATTACAGATCACAAGGTTACCGACCGTATCAACAGAGAAGAGGTTGGAACTACAACCGAGGAAACTACAATGGAAGAGGCAGATATTACAACAATAATGGGTATAACCGTAACTATAATAGGAATAACCAAAACCAAAATAGAAACCAGAATACTCAAGGTCAGGTTATGACACCCGATCAGTATCAGCAAAGAGAGAAGGAAAGCCAGCAATACTTAAAAGAATTAAGGGATAAAGAAGCTGACAATCAAAAGAAAAGGCGGGATGTTGTAATCGATCCTGGGCCTTCTACGAGCCAACAAAATTTTGAGGTCGGTAACACAAAAAAAAAACGCCGATTTCTCAACGTCAGTGAGAACCTGTAAATACATTGCCACACCACACCTGATTACGATTAATGAGATATACGAAGTTACCGATGAAGATTTACTGGAAGAGAGGGGTATTGTTAAAGAGGAAAGACCATGTGCCTTACCTATTATTGCTGTACGGATAGATGGACAGCAGTACAAAGCCCTGATGGATACTGGTGCTATTATTTCCATCGTTTCAGAGGAATGTTATCAAAGTCTGCTAAGAGGAGAGAACATGACAGTTCTACCTGTTTCTACCGTCAAAGTGAGAGGGATATTCCAAGATAAGGCAGTGAAATGCAAGATTCAAGTGTTATTGAACTTTGAGATCAATGGAAGGAATAATGAACAGATCTTCATTGTGGTGAGCAAGATCAATTTTGATATGGTGCTTGGAATCGATTTTATATCGAAGGTCGGAGCTATTATTGACATGAAGAACAGAAGTATTAGTTTTAATGATGGGTACATGATCACAGAAGAGATAGAAGAACAGGACGTGAAAAACAGTCTGGAAATAGACCTTAGGGAAGAAATTTTGAATACAATAATTAATGAAGTGGAAAACTTAGAAGAAATACCCAGTAGAAAAACTGAAGGATTTGAAGAAATTCAGGGGGAATTTGAGGATCTGATAAAGGAATTCCAAGATATTTTCGATGAAAAGCCTGGATTGATTAAGGATTATAAGTACAAGATAAGACTGACAGATGAAACCCCATACCAGAAGAGAATATACCCCATTCCTGAGAAATACTATCAAGAAGTACGAGGGTTAATCAGAAAAATGGAGGTAGACGGGATTATTAGAAAACAGGCGTCGTCTTATATAAACCCCATCACAGTAGTGAAGAAAAGTAATGGTCAGATACGTCTTTGTCTCGATGCCAGGACCATCAACTTGAAGATTCTTCCAGAAAATGACAGACCACCCAAGATTAGAGATCTGCTTCGGAAATTCAAAGGGAGAGCTTGTTTCAGCGTTCTTGACTTGACGTCTTCATTTTATCAAGTTCAACTAGAAGAGGATAGTATGCAGTACACTGGATTCCTATTTGACCAGACGTCATGGGTCTTTGCCAGAATGCCTTTTGGAATGGTTAACAGTGGACCAGCACTTATTCGAGCACTTGATAGTAAGCTCACTGACGAAGTGAAGGAAAATGTAATCTGCTACATTGACGATTTAATCGTATCTTCACCCAGCGCTGCAGAACATTTAGTGCACTTGAGAAAGTTGTTCGAGAATTCAAGGGAGGCCAATATCAAGGTGAACTTTGGAAAATGTCAATTATTGAAGAAGGAGATAAATTATTTGGGGCATACTATTGATAAAGATGGATATCATCCAAACATGAAAAAAGTAGATGCGATCACGAGATTTCCAAAGCCAACTAAGGTAAAACAAGTCAGAGAATTTGTAGGTGCATGCCAATTTATTAGCAGCCACTGTCCAAGATACTCGGAAATTATGGCTCCTCTGTATGACTTACTCAAGAAGAACAACAGATGGAAATGGAGTACCGCTGCAGACGAGGCTTTTGAGAAAGCAAAAGAGATGCTCAAAAATAATGTGAAACTGGAGTACCCAGACTTTGAGAAGGTGTTCTATATTGAGTCTGATGCATCGAGAATAGGCATTAGTGCAGTCTTATACCAGAAAGACGAGGCAGGCAACAAGCACTACATTGCGTTCACTAGTCGGAAGTTGAAAAAGCACGAGGAAAACTACTTCACGACAGAGCTTGAAGCGTTAGCTTTTGTGACAGCTTTACAAGCCTGGAAGAAAATCCTGCTGGGACATAAGGTCATCATTATTACTGACCATAAAGCACTACAGTTTATGTTGCAAACTGACATGTCAAGTGATAGATTGACACGTTGGGCGTTGTTCACCCAACAGTTTAACGCTACTATCGTCCACCAGCCTGGAAAAGATAACTTACTGGCTGATGCTCTATCACGTAACCCTATTAAAAATGTGCAGATACACCATGTACAATTGGAGCAAGAAGATGAAGAAACCGTTAGGAGGTTAGCCCGAATCGGTGTGTCACAGAAGAGACACGCTCCAATAAGGAAAATGTACAGGTTCCTCAAGGGTTACATGGACAATACAGATGTTGACTATGAAGCTACACGGAGAAATTCACGACACTTTGTCTTGAGTGGAGACATCGTATGCAAGTATGCTGATCCTGCGCATACAAAACTCCGAATAGTCGTGCCACCTAAACTTGATGTCAATTTAGTGTGGGTAGCTCATCACGCAACTGGACATGCCGGTTTAGATAAAACTCTTAATACACTTAAAGAGAGATTTATCTGGACTAACATGCGTTCCAGCATTGCCAAGGTCATTAGATCCTGTGACAAATGTCAAAGAGCAAAGTATGCTTCTGCTTTACTAAAGGGAAAACCGAAGGCGATGATTCCTTCTAAGCCAAACGAACTTATGGCGACGGATATATTTGGCCCCTGTCCGAAGGGATACCAGGGTAACCAGTACTTGTTGGTGACCGTGGATGTTTTCTCAAAATTTGTTACAATGAGTCCCATGCAGAAAGCTAACACGAGGAACGTAGTAAGCAGACTGGAAAATGCTGTATTTCCTAAAGCTGGTATACCGGAATATCTACTGTCAGATCATGGAACGCAGTTTACGTCCGTGGAATTTGCAGCGGATATGGAAAGGCTTGGCATTAAGCACTTATTTTCAAGCGTGCGTTACCCTGAATCGAATTCCTCAGAAAGATATATGGCTGAATTTTCGAAATTCTGTCGAATTTTCTGTCCAAATGATCATTCTGGTTGGGTGAGATTTGTACCCCTTATTGAGGAATGTCTGAACTCTACAGTGCAGGAGAGCACAGGAGAAGTGCCAATGCGACTTCATCTAGGAAGAAACCCAGAAAGACCGTGGGATAATCTATTCAACCACATACCTAGAGATCCCGACCTAGGAAGGCAGCAGAGGATTGACAAGGCAAAGGAACAACTCCAGAAAGCAGCAGAGAAACGATTGAAAAGAGTAGCTGGAAAACGTTTTGGTACACCCTTTCAAGTTGGAAATCTTGTATTATTACGCAGACCTGTCAAGGCTGATATGACCTAGAAAATATACCCCAAATTTGGATTAGTGTTCCTGGGGCCGTTTAGGATTACGAACGCTTATGGAAACAACTGTTACGAACTCTACGATGATGAGAATAATGTCGTTTACGGCAAGTTCAATGCTGGAAATTTGAAAAGATACTATCCTAGAGTAAGCCAGTAATAATTCAATTTCGTGTTCAAGAGAGTTGAGATACTTGTAACACTGAGTTTAAAAACAATTTGCAACTGTTTTTAAAACGTGGTGAGAGGAGAATGCCCCCGTAATTGAATTATGTAGAGACCACGGTGGCTATATTGAAATTTATTAGGAGAGTTATGGCTGTCATAGTTATGACGTGGGTAGTCATGACGTAAGCACGGATGACGTAAATGTTATGCCAGCAGGCTACTTGAGCTGAGATTCTCAGTGACGTCAGCATTTAGTCGAGAATGTTCCAAGATTTACGACGCAGTCGCAGGAAACGAGGAATTCTGCTGAGGAAGAAACTATGCTATTGGAGGAGAGGCATGAACCAATCAACGATAGTTTAAAGGAAGACGGAGATTGCTGAAACTATGGTATTTTTATTACTTTTGGAATGCAGAATTGTGGAAATCCATTTGCAGTAAAAGCATTGATTTGGAATTTTGGTGAAATTTATTTTCAGTTTTTGAATTTTGAAAATCCGTCATGTATTAACGAAGTTGGAACTTCTAGCGATGACGCAGTACCACGCTTTGGAAGGGATGGAAACGCCCCTCGTGAAGTTAATAAAAGGGCTTGCGCAGAAGAGAGGAGTCTCTTTCGTTCTCCGATTATTCTGAGATCTCATTCTCAGATCATCGAAGTCTATTGTGAAAGTTCTTTTCTTATACATTCATTATAGTGAGACGTCGAAGTGAACAGCAGTGAAAAGAATCGTCTTTATAACGCGTGGCGAGGCCACTATATTAACGAGATCCAAGTCAAACTAGGTGAAGTTGAAACGGACCTTAGAAAGCTTCTACAAGTTTAGCTTCGAACAGTTAGCGGTCACCGATAAGCTAATTGTATTGTGCAGTGCTACATGCAGTTATAGAGAAAAGCTGAACAATTTCGACCGATTAGTTTAAAAGATATTAGCAGTTTTATACGACTGACAAAAGTGATTATCTCGCCACAAGAGAAGCACTTTTGTATAGCCAGAATCAACGCAACGGCTGACGCTGCGAGTGGAATAGAAAGACTTCAGATTGCTTGGTTACACAACGATACAGTATAATGGAGCAATTGAATACGGCAGTTTGTTCTTCTGACACTACAACCGAAGAGCAGATGGAAGGCTAAAAGGGCTTATTGCAATTGGGACATATTTCAACGGAGTAAGATAGCGACATGGAACTTCGCTAATTGCTATTCCGCACAAGCGAACATGCGGTGAATACCATCTACACCCATGTTTCGTAATTAAAGGCTGAATACCATCGAACAGCCATGAAAACAATTTCATACTCTGAATATGAATAATTTCTTCGGAAATTTCTACAAAACTTCATGGCGATTGTCTACTGGAACTTCAGGGAATTTTTCAAGAGAGGTCAGGGATGTCCCGACTCACAAAGAAGATTATTGCCGGAAGGATGTCTATTCGTCTTCAAGGAGCAGAGCGATTTCCGGAGAAGGAAGCAGTTCGATTCTCCGAGGGTGCTATTTCCTATTTCGAGGATGGAGCTCAGCTTTAACGTGGTGAAATGGATCCATCAGCCGTCTTCTTTGGGGAATTTTCCTCTGGAACGTCAATCGGCAGATAAGGTAGTCGTGAACGTTTATTGTATTTGAGTTTACTAATGATGTTTGAGCAACCATTTTTCCCATATTTTTATCCTCATGTATTTTGCCCTATTTTCTTGTTGAGATTCTTATTCTCAGTACACCTTGATGAGTTATGCCTTTTTCGACGATTTATTAAGACATTGTTATGTCATGGGCATAGTTAATGATTTTGAATCAGTTGAGACTGATATTTGGATTTTTCAGTAATTAATATTTTTGTAGTCACGATTTGACTGTAAGTTAATGATTTTTAATGGCAGATTTAAATTCAGACAGCGTGTCGTTTTTATTAAAGTAATTCTACCCCAGTTTAATTACTTTGACCAATTTTCTGTCATCATCAAGAAGGAAGAACATTTAAATGATTTTAGAGCGTTAAAATCTCTTACGTTGTCGACGATCTTGGAAATACTAGTCGTTATTTGAATTGATTGCAACACAGACATTTATCGTCAGTTATGAATGAACATTGCATCATAAACACTTTTGTGAAAGATTAACTTTAATAATGAATTATTGAATGCATTAAAGTCAAGAACTTTTGTTAGGAGTTTTTCTCAATTAGAGAATTATATAACGATGTTTGCATTCCCCAGTCTAATTGGATTCTATTCGACTACTTTGCATTTTAGTCGCACTTTATTTGAAGATAGTATTTTTATACTACATTTTCTTTTAAGATGTTAATCTTAAATTTTGATAGACCAGACAGGCGTATATAAGCGTATTCACTATTAAATTTGTTTGTGATTGGCAAGTTTTGACTTCATTTCGGTTCATGAATGAAATCCACGAAGGTTAAAGAAAGACAGTTTTGAAACAATTAATGATTATAAAAATTTTTAGTGGAACTATGAATGTATAATCGCTAGTGCAGCGCGTGTTGAAAGTCGCTGATGTATAAAGCCCTTGAATATGAAGGAGGTTCCCACAGGAATAAATGTTAAAGAATTATTTGTGGAAGTTTTGTAAGTTATGTGGAAGTTTTTAATGCCATATAGATTAATATATGATGATTTTGGGCATATTTTTAATGCAGATTGTGCATTAACTTGTTAGCGAAGGATTTTCCGCTGGAGTAAGATTGTCATAGTTCGTTGAAAATTAATCAAGTGAATTACTGTTATAATTAACACGAGTTTTGAAAGAATTTGAGATAAGATTTTGAATGAAGGTTGCCGTCACAAATCATTATTAAAACCTTTATTAAACCAGATTGTGACATTAACATGTATAACTAACCTTCATTGGTCGATTATATTAAACACGATTATGAAAATTACCAACCGAATGAACATGTGGTTAATGTATTTCTTAAATTAATAATTTAAACAATTTAAATGTTAATATTGTAAATAATTGCTGTAAATATTTTTGAAAATAATGTGAAACGAGAGTGATGTTAAAGGCGTGCTTATAATATTTTTATTGTCTTTGACAAATATTATAAACAATTTCTAATTGTTATAAATAATTTATGTGATTTTGTTATAAACATTTAAGAGCTAATTAAACATTTGGATTGAAGTGAACAAGTTTAAGAAATTAACATAATGATCCAATAGGTTGTGAGCAAAGTACTTGAAAGATTTGCGTAAATATAATGTGAGTTGTCTTGTAGACATTTAAAAGCTTCAGAGAGCTAGCTGTACTCTTACGTAACTTAGCACGTGAGAAGGGAGTGCATTTGACCAGTATGCAACAGGCTGGAGGGTAGCCCGCAGCTGTGCCAACATCTGGTTCTCAGAGAGTGAGGTCGTCCACACTCTGGCCTTGCGACTATAAATACCATTCTCATGTTTATTAAAAGGAAACCAAATGCTCTATATATGTCACACCCTGACGTCCTTTTCCAATCCAATAGTGTTATGAATATTACGTTATTTGGAGCTCGTGGGAGCTAAAATGTTTTATATCATGTTGTATAATAATTTTGCAAGTCATATAGGAGGACGTAGTCAGATTGACTTGGGCTACTGATAGCCACGTTGTTTTTGTTGTGTTAGTAAAATCATACCCTTTATTTGAAATAAAGCTTTTGTACAGTTCAAAGTTCTCGTCTTCGTTCTGGTTCATTTTTAAATGTCATGGTGGAGGTTATTGTGTGAACAGACTTCAGTGATCCTGTTGTCAACTCAAACCCCGAGATAATTAAGAGGTAAGTAACGGTAAGTATGAACCCCCGTCTATTTTGGTGTGTTCCACAATGATTTCCTGTGAACTTCTGTGCTCTTATCTCGATAGTATCTGTCAGTGCCATTTTCATTGATGTAGCTATGCCGGTGCGATTGATAATTGGCAATCCGATTGAGGGGGCGGATATCTGACAGCCTACTATCCAGGTAAACGGGGACAGTACCATTCTGGCATTTTCCTGAAGGCGAGTTGGGAAACCACGGAAAACCACTTTGAGGATGGCTGAGGTGGGAATCGAACCCCCTCTACTCATTTGGACCACCCGAGGCTGAGTAGACCCTGTCCCAGTCCTCATACCACTTTTCAAATTTCGTGGCAGAGGCGTGAATCAAACTCAGGACGTCCGGGGTGGCAGCTAATCACGCTGACTACTACGCAACGGAGGCGACTCTATTCGTGATAATTAGAATTTTAATAGTTCAATATTTATAATAATATGACACGTTCAGTATTTACTGCCTTGCTGCGAGGCTCAGCGGTAACGTTCTCGCTTGCTGTGCCCAAGGTTGCAGGTTCGTATCCTGGCGCAGTGAGCTGGCATTTGAGGGTGCACAAATGCGAGGGAGCCGTGTCAGTAGATTTACTGGCACGTTGCAGATCCCCCCCCCCCTTTTTTTTGTCGTTTACCCTCCAGGTTGGTGGAACCCACGGACTCAGCGAGGGAACTCACCACTACCGCCTACCGCCTCTACGGGCAGTGTCCTAGAGCTGGGAACATCAAATCGGAAGGGATACAACTGGTGAGGTGGGATTGGCACCTCGCCCAGGCGGCCTCACCTGCAAAGCGAACAGGGGCCTCATGAGGGAAGGTAAGGGATGGTTAGGATGGATAGGCATGGAAGAGGGAAGGAGGCGGCCGTGGCCTTGAAGAAGGTACTGCCCCCGTAATTTGAATTATATTGAGACCACGATGGCTGTATTGGCAAATATGAATAAAGTTATGAATGTCATAGTTATGACGTGGATATTCATGACGTAGGCACGGATGACGTAGAATTCATGCAAATAGGCTGATTGAGCTGAGATTCTTGGTGACGTCATGATTTTGTTCGAGAAAGATCTTAGATTTACGACGCAGTCGCAGGAAACAAGGTATTGTGCTAAGGAAGAAGCTACGCTATTGGAGGAGAGACTCGAACCAATGAACGATAGTTTGGAAGGAAGACGGAGATTGCTGAAACTACGATATTTGATTACTTTTGGCATGCAGATTTGTGGAAATCTATTTTCACTTATGGCATTGATTTGGAATTTTGAAGAAATTAATTTTGAGTTTTTGAAATTTGAAAATCCGTCAAGAATAGCCAAAGTTAAAACTTCCAGCAATGACGCAGCAACAGGCTATGGAAGGGATGGATACGCCCCTTAAGAAGTTGATAAAAGGTCGTGCACAGGAGAGAGGAGCTCTCAGATCTCATATGTCAGATCGCATATATATTTCTGGTGATTGATAGTTATTTTCAAGTGATTCAGTGAAGTAAGTTGTCTTTAGCGTGGTTAAAGCCTGGCGCATCGAATGAACTCGGAGCAGTTCCATTTTACGCTGCTCGAAACTAGGTGAAGTTGAAACGCTCACATTAACGTTTCCACCAGTCAAATTATCAAGCGCTAACTTCAGCCTGTATTATAATTCTATTAGGCAGTATAACATTGAGGTGTGCACAAGATTTGAACAATTTCACAGTTATACTTCGAAAGATATTGGAACTTTAAGGCTGCCAACAAAAGTGATTTTCTCGCCACAGGAGAAACACGTTTTAAATTCCACATTATACACTACGGCTGACACGTGGAGTGCAACAGTGATATTGGAGAATACGTTTGGTATTACAACGATACATTCGACTATGGAACATTATAATCATGCAGTGCTTTCGATGATTATAACAGTAGTTGAGATGGAAGGCTAAGGCTTCAATGCAATTGGGACATATATCATTGGAATAAAGTAACAGCATGGAACTTCGTTAATCGTCTTTCTACAAAAGCGAGCATGTAGTGAACATCCAACTACACTCATGCATCGTGAATCCATCGCTGAATTATACCAGACAACAGTGGAAATATTTTCATACTCCACAACTATGAATATTTCTGCGGAAATAACTACAATAAACTTCATGGCGAATTCCTGCAAGAACTTCAGGGAACTTTCAAGAGAGGCCAGGGTTGTCCCGGCGCACAAAGAAGAGTTTTGCCAGAAGGATGTTTTTCGTATCCACGGAGCAGTGCAATTTCGGAGGAGGAAGCAGTTCGATTCTCCGAGGACGCTGATTCCAAATTCGAGGACGGAGCACATCTTTACGCTGGTGAAATGGAACCAACAGCAGTTTTCTTTGAAAACTTTCCTCTAGATCTTCAATCAACAGATAAGGTAGTCGTGAACGTTTCTTGTATTATTTGAGTCTTGTAGCGATATCTGAGCAACCATTCTTCCCATATTTTCTGTCCTATCTTTTGCCCCATTTTCTTGATTGATATTTCTGTACTCAGTACACTTCGATGATTTATGCCTTTTTCTTCGATTTTTGAGACATTGCTATGTCATTGGCATACTTAATAATTTTGGATCAGTTGACACTGATATTAGATTCTTTCAGTAATTTGCATATTTTTGTAGTCACGATTTGACGGTAAAGTTAACAATTTGCTATGGCAGATTTGAATTCAGACAGCGTGTCATTTTATTAAAGTAATTCTATTCAGTAAATTACTTTGACCAATTTTCTGTCATCCTCAAGAAAGAAGAATGATTAATAGATTTTAGAGCGTTAAAATCTATTACGATATCGACGATCTTTGAAATACTAGTCGTCTTATGAACATGATTGCAACATAGACATTTATCATTGCATTATAGACAATTTTATGAAATATGAACTTTTATTTCGATTTATTGAATACACTATAGTAATGAACATTTGATAGGAGTTTTTCTCAATTATAGATTGGAATAATAATGTTTGCATTCCACAATCTAATTGTATTCTATTCGACTATTCATGCAGTTTAGATGAACTTTGTTTGAAGATAGTATTTTTATACTGCGTTACTTTGAAGATGTTAATCTCAATTTTGATAGACCAGGCAGGAGTGTCTAATCGTATTCGCTATTAAATTTATTTGTGATTGGCAAATTTTTACTTCATATCGATTCATGAATGAAACCCACGAAGGTTAAATAATAACAGTCATTATTACAATTGATGAATACAAGAATTTTTAAAGAGGAACAATGGATGTATAATCGTTAGTTCAGTGGACGTGTAAAAGTCGCTGTTGAATAATGCCCTTGAATAATGAAGGAGGTTCCCACAATAATTAATGAAGTTGATGAATTAATAAGTGGAGGTTTTTGTGTGTAGTTTGGAGGATTTTTATGCCATATATATGAAGATATATGATGAATTTTGGGCCAATTTTTGTGCAATTTTGTGCGTTATAAGCGAAGTATTTTCCCGCTGATTGTATTGTTCTTGTTCTTTGAAAGGTTATTCATATGAAGATACTGTTAAAATTAACAAGAGTGTTAAATAATTTGAGATAAAGATTTTGAATGGAGGTTACCGTCACAAATATTAATAATTATTATTAAACCTTATTAAACCTGAATTTGACAGTTAAATATAACTAACCTTCATTGGTCGATTATATCATCACGATTTGAGTAATTATCAACCGGATAAACGTGTGGTTTAATGTATTCCTTGTATAAATAATATCAACAATATAACATTGTAAAATAATTTTGTAAATATCTTTGATAATAATTTGAAATGATAGTGAGTAATAGAAGCGTGTATTAAATTTTCAATTGTCATTTGACATTGTTATAAACAATTTATTATTGTTATAAATAATTAATGAACTTTTGTTATTAACATTTAGAGTTTTGTTTTATACTCTAAACAACGCTAATTAAGCAAGTGGTTTGAACAATTAAACATGATTTGGGATTGTTGGAGTAATCCACTGGTGTTTGAATGAAGCATGTAAGACATTTGCGTGATAATATTTCAGTTGAGATGTGAACATTTACGTGTTTAAAAGGGAGAGCCAAGCTATGAGGTAACACGCTTATGCTAGGGTAGAACGAACGGGAGTCCACTTTGACGGTGCAGGTGCATTGCAGCTGGCCCGGACAACTGTGTTACTGAGGCCAAGGACGTTCCATAATAGCCTTGTGGCTATAAATAAAATGTGAAGTATATAAACACGCAAAACAATTGATATATGTGTCTCATCCCAAATCCCGTTTCCATCCCCAGTGCATTATTATTTTACGTTGCTATGAGCTTGAGAAAGCTGAAACATTATATGGAGAGAATGCAGGTCCTACAGGAGGACATGGTTATGTGGTCGATGGCTTCTGATTGCCACGTTAATTTTGTTGTTTCATTTTTGTTGAAATCATTCTTTTTGTGAAATAAATTATTGTGCAGTTTAAAGTTTCTCGTCTTCGTTCTGGTTCATTTTAAATATCATGGTGGAGGTTATTGTGATGGCATACTTTAAGTGATCCAGTTGACAACCCAGTCCCCGAGATAAATTTAAGAGGTAAGTAAAGGTAAGTATGAACCCCCGTATATTTTGGTGTGTTCCACAATAATTTTCTTGTTAACTATTGTGCTCTAATCTCGATAGTATCTGTCAGTGCCATTTTCATTGATGTAGCTGTGCCGGTGCGTTTGATTATTGGCAATCCGATTGAGGGGGCGGATATCTGACAGCCTACTATCAGGATATCGGGTACAGTAGGATTGGCGACCCTAAAACGTGGGGCTTGTTCTACAAAACTGGATTACCAAGTAGGATTGGCGCAATCAACGTGTGGGGCTCGATTGTCTCGATTGGCACGATCAGCAAAACATTGGATTACCAAGTTATCGATGTCAAAGGGATTGTGAAGACTCAAATAAAGAGGTTGATTCTTTGTTAGATGTCTTAGCCAATTGTAGAATTTGAGAGTGTGATTATATAGGAATAAATGTTGTGTTGCATTAGGAAAATTACACTCAGAAAAGATCAGATCTTATACAACTTGAGAGAGGTTAAATAGGCTGGAAACTTAGAAAAATCGCCTATGATCTGGAATCTTATTTTATTTGACCGGCTTATGACATGTATAGTCATATTAATGATAAAATTAAACTATTTGGATTGTAAATGTAAATTATTTGTGTTAGGATATTTTAAAATGAACCAAAGAAACTTGAACATGTGCTTGAGTTTGTTTCAACATGAAGTGTCTACGAAAGTTAATTATAAGGTAATTATAAGTTAGATTTAAGACAGAAAATTGCTCAAATTTTATATATGGTAAATAATGTTGCTCAGATGTTGTTATTTTGCTCTGTTTGATATATGTCCCTAAAGCAGTTTATTATTAAATATTATTGAAATGGCAGATGAAAGTCTGAGAATGATGTTAGAGGAGATGTCTGCTAATTTGAAAGCTAGCATGGATGAAAGTGTGAGGGAGATGGAAGCTAGGAATGCTAGTCGAATGGAGGAGAATGCTAGTAACTTGTCTGCTAATTTGTTTATTAGAATGCAGGAGATGATGAAGGAGAATGCTAGTAATTTGTCTGCTAATTTGTCTACTAGCATGAATGAAAGTTTGAAAGTTCTTCAGACCAGTTCTGCAAACTTAGAAAATGATATGTCGCGTTTACAGATCAGTACCCAGGGAATAGAGAATGCCGTGAGTGACATTCATAAAGATGTGTCTGAGGTTAAAAATGATGTGTCTAAAGTACAAAAAGATCTTACCATGTTGAATCTTGATGTTGCTAATGTCCGGGGTGATATTTCATGTGCTAGAGCTGAAGTAATTGTTGTAAGGAATGATGTTGCTACTGTACAGGATAAAGTAGAAGAAGTTCAAAGAGAGGTTAGTAATGTTCGAACTGATGTGTCAAATGTTCAAGTAGACATCAATAATGTTCATACAGATGTTAACGATATGCAAAGCGATATCAATAAAATACAAGTAGAAGTCAATACTGTTTTTGTAGACATTGCTAAAGTTCAGACTGATGTTAACAAGGTTAGGGAGGAAATTGAAACTTCAAAAACACTTTGTACTCGTAACATTAGTGCATTAACAACTCGGTTAGTTGACGAGTCTGTTAGGACAACGGCTTCTTTAGCTGGTTTAAAATACGATGTAGAGGTCATGAGAACCCAAGTATTAGATCACAATCGTTTACTTAAGGAGGACATCGAAGTAGATATTGCAGAAATGTTAACTGCAAATGTAACAGTGTGGAAAGATGAATGGAACAGGTCAAGTGGGGAACATGTAGATCAGATTCAGGAACGAACTGAAAGAAAACTTGCCAGTACACAAGTAGACATTAATAACGAAGTAGTTCAGATTAGGAAAGACTTGAATGTAAGGATGGATTCGCTCTCCGAAAAGCAGGTAGAGGATAGAACACAGATAGGTCAGGACGTGCAAACATTAAAGGAACAAATTCATAAGGTTGTCTCTGATGTTAATGAAACTACGAGCAAGCTGCAGAATTTGAAACTAGGAGAAGCTAGCATGATGGAAACCTATAAGGAAGAGTTGATTAGGAAAGTCATCACGGAAATCACAGACAAGGATACCGAAGGATTGACTGGTGAAGAGGAGAGAAATTACGTGAGAAGAGGTAACCTTAATACAGAAGAGAGAGATATGAGTCCGGAGGAACGTATATCCAGATTCAGAGAAGAAGAAGAGGATCGGAATATTGAACCCGAATGGAAGTATCGTGATAGTGGGAGGAATTATATGGATTCATATCCGAGAAATGTGACAGTCATCCGGAATTTTGAAGACAAACCTCAAAAATTTAGCAACACTGATAGTCTCACACTGATCGAATATGGCAGGAATCTTAAAGACTATTTCATAGAAGCCCACATTCCTAGAGAGAGAGAGATGAGAATCGTAGAAAGATTTCTAGCTGGAGGACCCCTTGAATGGTTTAGAGCATTTCGGTACACTTTCAGCAATTTTGACGAATTTGCAGAGGCACTGATTAAACGATTCTGGTCAATTGAAGCTCAGAATTCATTAAGAGCTGAGGTATACTCGAGGAAGTATTCAGGTACTCTTCCAACACGGTACGCTGATTTCTTTACGAGTCAACTATCACGCTTGAGATTTTTGCAACCCCCATTGTCAACAGAGCAGTTGATAGATGCGATTTCACGTATGCTACCTGTGGAGGTAAGAAGACTGATCATATCGTCAAACATTAGAGATTTGACAAGTATGGACGAATTGTTGAGAAGGCTTGACTACACGAGTCCAATGCCAAATTTGGTACAAAAAGGTCAGAGGCACGAATTCAAAGACGTTAATATGGTCTACATGGATCAAGTGCAACAAACTGATAAGCCTGAGGAAGGAAAAACTGAAAATGTAGGTCCTCACAGGAATAATTATTTCCGCAACCACAGATCCCAAGGTTACCGTCCATATCAGCAAAGACGAGGCTGGAATAATAATAGAGGGAATTACAACAACGGAAGAGGTCGATACTACAACAATGGTTATAATCGAAATTATAACAGAAATAACCAGTACCAGAATCAGAATCAGAATTCTCAAGGTCAGGTTATGACACCCGGCAAGTATCAAGAAAGAGAGAAGGAAAGTCAGCAGTATCTGAAGGAATTACGAGAAAAGGAAGCTGAAAATCAAAAGAAAAGACAGGATGTAGTGATCGATCCTGGTCCTTCTACAAGTCAGCAGAACTTGGAAAACAGATATTCAGGACAGAAGAGACAGTAGAGAGGAGAGAATGCATTACCCACACACAAACCAGAAAAGAAGAGACTTATGATTAAGGAACATAGTAGAAATATCATAGAAGAGTAAGCCAATAATAATTCAATTTCGTGTTCAAGTGAATTGAGATATTTATAACACAGAGTTTAAAAACAATTTGCAACTGTTTTTAAAACGTGGTGAAGGGAGAATGCCCCCGTAATTTGAATTATATTGAGACCACGATGGCTGTATTGGCAAATATGAATAAAGTTATGAATGTCATAGTTATGACGTGGATATTCATGACGTAGGCACGGATGACGTAGAATTCATGCAAATAGGCTGATTGAGCTGAGATTCTTGGTGACGTCATGATTTTGTTCGAGAAAGATCTTAGATTTACGACGCAGTCGCAGGAAACAAGGTATTGTGCTAAGGAAGAAGCTACGCTATTGGAGGAGAGACTCGAACCAATGAACGATAGTTTGGAAGGAAGACGGAGATTGCTGAAACTACGATATTTGATTACTTTTGGCATGCAGATTTGTGGAAATCTATTTTCACTTATGGCATTGATTTGGAATTTTGAAGAAATTAATTTTGAGTTTTTGAAATTTGAAAATCCGTCAAGAATAGCCAAAGTTAAAACTTCCAGCAATGACGCAGCAACAGGCTATGGAAGGGATGGATACGCCCCTTAAGAAGTTGATAAAAGGTCGTGCACAGGAGAGAGGAGCTCTCAGATCTCATATGTCAGATCGCATATATATTTCTGGTGATTGATAGTTATTTTCAAGTGATTCAGTGAAGTAAGTTGTCTTTAGCGTGGTTAAAGCCTGGCGCATCGAACGAACTCGGAGCAGTTCCATTTTACGCTGCTCGAAACTAGGTGAAGTTGAAACGCTCACATTAACGTTTCCACCAGTCAAGATATCAAGCGCTAACTTCAGCCTGTATTATAATTCTATTAGTCAGTATAACATTGAGGTGTGTACAAGATTTGAACAATTTCACAGTTATACTTCGAAAGATATTGGAACTTTAAGGCTGCCAACAAAAGTGATTTTCTCGCCACAGGAGAAACACGTTTAAAATTCCACATTATACACTACGGCTGACACGTGGAGTGCAACAGTGATATTGGAGAATACGTTTGGTATTACAACGATACATTCGACTATGGAACATTATAATCTTGCAGTGCTTTCGATGATTATAACAGTAGTTGAGATGGAAGGCTAAGGCTTCAATGCAATTGGGACATATATCATTGGAGTAAAGTAACAGCATGGAACTTCGTTAATCGTCTTTCTACAAAAGCGAGCATGTAGTGAACATCCAACTACACTCATGCATCGTGAATCCATCGCTGAATTATACCAGACAACAGTGGAAATATTTTCATACTCCACAACTATGAATATTTCTGCGGAAATAACTACAATAAACTTCATGGCGAATTCCTGCAAGAACTTCAGGGAACTTTCAAGAGAGGCCAGGGTTGTCCCGGCGCACAAAGAAGAGTTTTGCCAGAAGGATGTTTTTCGTATCCACGGAGCAGTGCAATTTCGGAGGAGGAAGCAGTTCGATTCTCCGAGGACGCTGATTCCAAATTCGAGGACGGAGCACATCTTTACGCTGGTGAAATGGAACCAACAGCAGTTTTCTTTGAAAACTTTCCTCTAGATCTTCAATCAACAGATAAGGTAGTCGTGAACGTTTCTTGTATTATTTGAGTCTTGTAGCGATATCTGAGCAACCATTCTTCCCATATTTTCTGTCCTATCTTTTGCCCCATTTTCTTGATTGATATTTCTGTACTCAGTACACTTCGATGATTTATGCCTTTTTCTTCGATTTTTGAGACATTGCTATGTCATTGGCATACTTAATAATTTTGGATCAGTTGACACTGATATTAGATTCTTTCAGTAATTTGCATATTTTTGTAGTCACGATTTGACGGTAAAGTTAACAATTTGCTATGGCAGATTTGAATTCAGACAGCGTGTCATTTTATTAAAGTAATTCTATTCAGTAAATTACTTTGACCAATTTTCTGTCATCCTCAAGAAAGAAGAATGATTAATAGATTTTAGAGCGTTAAAATCTATTACGATATCGACGATCTTTGAAATACTAGTCGTCTTATGAACATGATTGCAACATAGACATTTATCATTGCATTATAGACAATTTTATGAAATATGAACTTTTATTTCGATTTATTGAATACACTATAGTAATGAACATTTGATAGGAGTTTTTCTCAATTATAGATTGGAATAATAATGTTTGCATTCCACAATCTAATTGTATTCTATTCGACTATTCATGCAGTATAGATGAACTTTGTTTGAAGATAGTATTTTTATACTGCGTTACTTTGAAGATGTTAATCTCAATTTTGATAGACCAGGCAGGAGTGTCTAATCGTATTCGCTATTAAATTTATTTGTGATTGGCAAATTTTTACTTCAT
Source organism: Meconema thalassinum (assembly GCA_946902985.2). NCBI lineage: Eukaryota > Metazoa > Arthropoda > Insecta > Orthoptera > Tettigoniidae > Meconema > Meconema thalassinum. Next base: position 393,828,882 of record OX336393.1, on the reverse strand, counting down.
ATCGATTCATGAATGAAACCCACGAAGGTTAAATAATAACAGTCATTATTACAATTGATGAATACAAGAATTTTTAAAGAGGAACAATGGATGTATAATCGTTAGTTCAGTGGACGTGTAAAAGTCGCTGTTGAATAATGCCCTTGAATAATGAAGGAGGTTCCCACAATAATTAATGAAGTTGATGAATTAATAAGTGGAGGTTTTTGTGTGTAGTTTGGAGGATTTTTATGCCATATATATGAAGATATATGATGAATTTTGGGCCAATTTTTGTGCAATTTTGTGCGTTATAAGCGAAGTATTTTCCTGCTGATTGTATTGTTCTTGTTCTTTGAAAGGTTATTCATATGAAGATACTGTTAAAATTAACAAGAGTGTTAAATAATTTGAGATAAAGATTTTGAATGGAGGTTACCGTCACAAATATTAATAATTATTATTAAACCTTATTAAACCTGAATTTGACAGTTAAATATAACTAACCTTCATTGGTCGATTATATCATCACGATTTGAGTAATTATCAACCGGATAAACGTGTGGCTTAATGTATTCCTTGTATAAATAATATCAACAATATAATATTGTAAAATAATTTTGTAAATATCTTTGATAATAATTTGAAATGATAGTGAGTAATAGAAGCGTGTATTAAATTTTCAATTGTCATTTGACATTGTTATAAACAATTTATTATTGTTATAAATAATTAATGAACTTTTGTTATTAACATTTAGAGTTTTGTTTTTATACTCTAAACAACGCTAATTAAGCAAGTAGTTTGAACAATTAAACATGATTTGGGATTGTTGGAGTAATCCACTGGTGTTTGAATGAAGCATGTAAGACATTTGCGTGATAATATTTCAGTTGAGATGTGAACATTTACGTGTTTAAAAGGGAGAGCCAAGCTATGAGGTAACACGCTTATGCTAGGGTAGAACGAACGGGAGTCCACTTTGACGGTGCAGGTGCATTGCAGCTGGCCCGGACAACTGTGTTACTGAGGCCAAGGACGTTCCATAATAGCCTTGTGGCTATAAATAAAATGTGAAGTATATAAACACGCAAAACAATTGATATATGTGTCTCATCCCAAATCCCGTTTCCATCCCCAGTGCATTATTATTTTACGTTGCTATGAGCTTGAGAAAGCTGAAACATTATATGGAGACAATACAGGTCCTACAGGAGGACATGGTTATGTGGTCGATGGCTTCTGATTGCCACGTTAATTTTGTTGTTTCATTTTTGTTGAAATCATTCTTTTTGTGAAATAAATTATTGTGCAGTTTAAAGTTTCTCGTCTTCGTTTTGGTTCATTTTAAATATCATGGTGGAGGTTATTGTGAGGGCATACTTTAAGTGATCCAGTTGACAACCCAGTCCCCGAGATAAATTTAAGAGGTAAGTAAAGGTAAGTATGAACCCCCGTATATTTTGGTGTGTTCCACAATAATTTTCTTGTTAACTATTGTGCTCTAATCTCGATAGTATCTGTCAGTGCCATTTTCATTGATGTAGCTGTGCCGGTGCGTTTGATTATTGGCAATCCGATTGAGGGGGCGGATATCTGACAGCCTACTTTCAGGATATCGGGTACAGTACCATCCCGGCATTTGCCCGAAGACGAAGTGGGAAACCATGGAAAACCACTTCGAGGTTGGCTGAGGGGGGAATCGAACCCCCTCTACTCATTTGGGCCACCCGAGGCTGAGTAGACCCCGTTCCAGTCCTCGTACCACTTTTCACATTTCTTGGCAGAGCCGGGAATCGAACCCAGGACCTCCGGGGCGGCAGCTAACCATGCTGACCGCTACGCTACAGAGGCGACGTGCAGATCCCCTTCGGAGCAAAATTTCGGCACCCTGATGTATCTAAAAGCCAGAGCAGTTAAAAGGGACGTAAAACCAATAATGTTATAATTATCTGTATTAACTGTATGTTTGGGGCAGATGACCTCGTAGTTCCGCCCCTTAAAATCTCACTAACTATTACTGTAAGTGTATAGCAAGCGCTTTTCGCACAGACGCCGTTAAAAGATTTTTTAGCTTCGGTCAGACGTATTTATTCGTAAGCCTACCCACATAACAAATGTATTTGTTATGTAGGTCGTCGGAGTGAGTGGGAGTTTTTCTTTAAACCAAGGTGGTCAAAATTTCGAACACTTCCTACCTTGAATACACAGGATACCATGCTTTCGTTCTACAGATCATTATGTCGTCGTCCAATCTGGCTGCGTACCATCGGATATGTACGGTTCTTTTGAAGACCAATTAAAAAATCACTCGTTGGAACAGATAGATATGCGTCCATAATACATCCACAATAAACGACATTAAACAAAACAAAATGTACTAGTTCATGGTTCGAACCTACTACAACGCGACTTCGTTGACGCTACTCTAGCAATTCTTAATTTAGCCACCATAGCTTCCGAGAACCACGGAGTGTTGCTGGCACGTATTGAATCTATTCGTAGACACTTCCTGTCCAAACGTAAGAAGGTGTTACTAGGAGCTCTGATCGTTTCAATCATGCATTATATTTGGGGTCATTGAAAGAACACTGCCACTATTGATTTCTACTATATTCGTGAGGATGTACTCAACAGTAAAGCTGTACAATGGTACAATGGACGTAAAGGAGCAGGTACTAATGTTTTTAGGATGTCTGTGATATACGCGTTAGTTGGGTTGCCTTCCTCCAAAAAAAATAAGGGGCTGGTGGACCACACTGTGTATATATATATATATATATATATATACATAAAGAACAGGTCGCATACTATATATTGTGAAAAGTCGAGCGTTTTAAAATTCGCCGTTTCGACAAGTCGACAAATCCTATCAAGTTAGATTTCCAAATGTGTTGGAAATAAAGCTGAATATCATTATAAATTGCAACGTGAAGTTGGCGAACGCAGTTCAAGTGAACAGTGGCGGAGAATTGTTAATATTGGCGCAACACATAAACATTAGCAGAATGACTATTATTATTCTTCAAACGTTATCATTCAGCATAATTAACATTGTTGATATGATGAACTAAATAGTCATGCGCCAGTGACATATTCGATAACAGGAGTTAAGATACAACGATGGAGCTCCGTTAGACAACGTATTCTTGAATACAGACGTAGTGTACGGTCCATCTTGTGCATTTGCGTCAGTCTATGAACACTAATATAACATCAATTAGCAAAGGAAATATTTCATTCACCGTTTATATGAATATTTCCATAATTAAATTCCAATGATGAAGCTGATACATATTAACGACGGAGAATGAAGACTTTACAAAACAGATTTGTCAAGATGCTAGGATAGCCCAGCAAACACAGAAGAATTTGCCAGGAGGATGTCTTTCGAGCCCAAACGAATGTTGGTGAATTCCAGAGAGGGACGTTTCTTATCTCTGAGGTCGCAGATCCGAGGTTCGAATGCAGATCCATCTCAGTGTCTTGTACTGAGGAAACATCTAAAGTATTGTGGGAATACTTACATAGATCTTCAAGTTTTCGTCCAAATAAGGTATTAGTGTATCTCAATTGTTATACAGAGCTTGATTAGTAACATTCTGAGCCAGCGATCTTAATCCATATTTCCAGCGATCTTATTCCATATTTCTATATTTTCACATTTCATGTATTTCAGTGCTTTTATGTATTTTACACTTCAGATGTGTGTTGAGATTTTTATACTTCAAGATTATTTAGAAGATGATTGCATTTCATCTATTTTCAATTTTATTCTACGGATCAGTTGTGGTGACATTAAAATTTTTGTTTGAGGAATCATATTCCCTCATAGGAGACTAGTTGTTTCGACTCTCGAATTTTAATAATTTCATTTAAACCAAGTATTCTGACATAGTTTCATAGCTTCAAATCAAAATCTTATTAAATTTAATTTGAGCACTTTAATGTAACAATATATAACTTCAAGAATAGAAAACATACGTAAACTGTCGACGATCTAAGAAATACTAGTCGTTTGATAAGACCGAAGTCTTAATCTCTATGAAAGTTCTTTGTGTAGAGTGGAAAAACTTTACGACATTGACAAACCATTCTTATTATTTGTAAAGCTAAGACCTTTGTTCATTTAATATGTTAGAGGAAATACCTTTTGATAGAAGATTATTCAAATCTTTGGCTAGGAATTCAAAGCTAGTTTATCCCGGTCAGGATTGAATTCTATCTGACACTATAAATAACATGTGTGTTATTTTATCCGATTTGTGTAACATCACGTCATTTTGTCGACATGATATCATAAAGATAAACAATTTAAAGCTTGACAAGTGAGATGAGACATGAGTATTATTAGCCTACTTTCGATTTTTGCAAAAAATGAAAGTAGACTTATGAGATCAACACAGGGCGAAAAAAGTGTGTCTGTCTGTGTGTGTGTATGTGTGTGTGTGAGTCTGTGTGTGTGTGTGTCTGTGTGTCTGTGTGTGTGTGAGTGTGTGTACTCTGAATGTCTGTCCCCCCCCCTATCAATTCGAACACGGTAAATGCGAATTGAACGAAATTTGGTACAAAGGTAGCAATAGCAAAGGACACCTCAGTGTCATGTTTTATATCGCCGCCATCTTGACGGAAACGTAATGGCGGCCACACAAATGTTCAAAGCTTAAATCAAATTACGACTAACCTAATCATCCGATCTCTACCAAATTTTGCAACAACATACCTTTATGGGGGGAGCATCCTTTGACCAAACTAATAAGTCATCAGCGTAATAGTTTGCGGATGGCGGCCATCTTTGTGTGAAAATCGATTCCCCCTATTAATTCGAACACGGTGCAACCGAATGGAACGAAATTTGGTACAGAGGTAGTACTAATAAAAGGCACCTCAGTGTCATGTTTTATATCGCCACCATCTTGACGGAAACGTAATGGCGGCCACACAAATGTTCAAAGCTTAAATCAAATTACGATTAACCTAATCATCCGATCTCTACCAAATTTTGCAAGAACATACCTTTATAGAGGAAGCATCCTTTGGCCAAATAACTAGGTCATTAGCATAATAGTTTGCGGATGGCGGCCATCTTTGTGTGAAAATCAGTTCCCCCTATTAATTCAAACACGGTGAAACCAAATGGAACGAAATTTGGTACAGAGGTAGCACTAGCAAAGGGCACCTCAGTGTCATGTTTTATATCGCCGCCATCTTGACAGAAACGTAATGGCGGCCACACGAATGTTCAAAGCTTAAATCAAATTACGATTAACCTAATCATCCGATCTCTTCCAAATTTTGCAACTACATACCTTTATGGAGGGAGCATCCTTTGACCAATCTAATAGGTTATTAGCCTAATAGTTTGCGGGTGGCGGCTATCTTTATGTCAAAATTGATTCCCCCTATTAATTCGAACACGGTGGAACCGAATGGAACGAAATATGGTACAGAGGTAGCACTAGCAAAGGGCACCTCAGTGTCATGTTTTATATCGCCACCATCTTGACTGAAACGTAATGGCGGCCACACGAATGTTCAAAGCTTAAATCAAATTACGACTAACCTAATCATCCGATCTCTACCAAATTTTGCAACTACATACCTTTATGGAGGGAGCATCCTTTGACCAATCTAATAGGTTATTAGCCTAATAGTTTGCGGGTGGCGGCTATCTTTATGTCAAAATTGATTCCCCCTATTAATTCGAACACGGTGGAACCGAATGGAACGAAATATGGTACAGAGGTAGCACTAGCAAAGGGCACCTCAGTGTCATGTTTTATATCGCCACCATCTTGACTGAAACGTAATGGCGGCCACACGAATGTTCAAAGCTTAAATCAAATTACGATTAACCTAATCATCCGATCTCTACCAAATTTTGCAACTACATACCTTTATGGAGGGAGCATCCTTTGACCAATCTAATAGGTCATTCGCCTAATAGTTTGCGGATGGCGGCCATCTTTGTGTCAAAATCGATTCTCCCTATTAATTCAAACACGGTGAAACCGAATGGAACGAAATTTGGTACAGAGATAGCACTAGCAAAGGGCATCTCAGTGTCATGATTTATATCGCCGCCATATTGACAGAAACGTAATGGCGGCCACACAAATGTTCAAAGCTTAAATCAAATTACGATTAGCCTAATCATCCGATCTCTAGCAAATTTAGCAACAACATACCTTTATGGAGGGAGCGTCCTTTGACCAAACTAATAGGTCATCAGCCTAATATTTTGCGGATGGCGGCCATGTTTGTGTGAAAATCGATTCCCCTTATCAATTCGAACACGGTGAAACCGAATGGAACGAAATTTGGTACAGAGGTAGCACTAGTAAAGGGCACCTCAGTGTCATGTTTTATATCACCGCTATCTTGACGGAAACGTAATCGCGGCCACCCAAATGTTAACAGTTAAAATGTAATTACGACCAACCTAATAATCTAGTCTCTACCAAATTTTGCAACACCATATCTTTATGTGGGAAACATATTCAGACCAATCTGCAAGAACATCAGCCCAATAGTTTGCAGATGGTGGCCATGTATGTGTGCAAATCGATTCCCCCTATCAATTCAAACACGGTGAAACCGAATTGAACGAAATTTGGTACAGAGGTAGCACTAGCAAAGGGCACCTCATATTCATGTTTAATATCCCTATAGCACGTTGTATTTCAACAAGCTACTACAACAAACATTCAATCATACTCCTTGAAAAGGACAAAGAGTTATAACAATACCCATGCATTTAGGAGAAAGTAGGCTATATGTTCTTTACTGAACATCTTGTTTTTATTACATGTATTTGCGACAGACGAGTTAAAAGTTAATTATCTTGTTGTGGAGTAAACTTTAGGAGGTTAATCACGACTGTCTAATATAGTTCATTACTATTGGAAGTTTCGTTTGAAGAACTTACGCACGTATAATTGTAGTCCAGTAGTTATGTGCAATGATACTGAGGGTCATGCCATTATTTGAGAGAAGATCCTACATAAGATATGTTAATAACAATTAATCCTTTTTGGTTATTGTTTAACATAGTAGATGATATTCGTTAATGCCATATATACTGTTATATGAGGATTTGTAGGGCTATGAAGAGTGCTCATGCGAGGGAATTCCGCATTTTAAGGAAGTCAAAGTATTGTTGTTCTTTGATAAAAAGGCATGTATCATGATAAGATCCGTTGTATACAAGTAGTTCAGTTCTTGTGAATTAACGATTTAGCTGTGTTAACAGGATGGTTTCAGCGGAAATACAACTTGAGAAAGATTGTCTACTCATGTCTATAAAACGATTATTAAATTTTATTAAACCCGGGGTTTTGTAATTACGAACAGTTTACCTTAATTGGTCGACTGTATTATTCCGACAATGTAATGAAACCTATATAAGACGATGTGTAAGCAGTATATCAAAACTACAGAACGTTAGAGAAGGATGGTTATGTGAAAAAACAGTGTATATATTTAGTTAAGAATTATATTGTAACCGAGAAATTAGAATCTCGAAAGTGTCGCGTTAGCAACACTAGATAATGGATATTATTATAAACATATTACATGTAAATAATTTTTGTGGAAATGATTTAATTAGTTAAATAATTTAGTAGGATTTATTAATCAATTGTTTTGGAATAGTGTGTGTTTATGAGCGGATGTTTTGGTGTGTATGATTGTTCATTGTTAAGAAAAAATGGGGAACCGAATTGGTCTAGAACAATTGCGGGGTGCGAATGAAAGAGTGTTAAAAAATTTTTAGAATGATTGTTTAAGAAACAGAGTAGTTATGTGAAATATTGTAAGATCTAAATGTTAATTTTTGCGTGTTTTTATAAATGCACACACAAGCAGTCTCTGTGGGCTAGCGAGAATGATTCACCGTTAGCACTGGAGAGCGATGACATAATATGAACAGGTGTACTCTCACCGCCTTGTATTAATTGTATAAACCAGTTTCGAGTTCGGCGTGGTGCCGGTATTTCATTGATGAAACAAAGTTACTGCTCGTGCGTTCTACAACTCTGGCTTTTAAATGAAATCAGGTGTCTGGAATGCCATTTAGAGACTTCATTAAACGTTTTTATTTTTACGCAGTGTAGGCCTAGAACAAGCCAAGATTTTATGCTCATCATTTTTAATACAGAATTGTAGTAAGATGTAGAGTTGAAAGGAGTGAATGATTGCGTGTTTTTAATTTTAATGTTTATTGTTAAATTCGTTTATTGTTATTTTGTTTATAGTAGATTAGTTTACCCTATTGTTAATACATTTTGTTCAGATTGTTGTCCATTGCTGTTGGAGTGTGATTCATTTTAAATATAAGGTGAAGCATATTGTGGATGTAGTGTAGGCGAAGCTGAATTCCCAGTCCCCGAGAGGTAAGTAAAGGTGAGAGCCCCGTGTAGTTGGTTGTTGATCCACAATATTCTGGTAACTGCTGTCTGTAAATCCCTAAAGGCCATGTTGGAAGCGATTTCTAATGTAGTATTTGCCGGAGCAGTTAGAAATAGACAATCCAGTGGGGGAAATGGATAGTCCAACATGATCCTTTCTGGATTATCGTGTACAGTACCATCCCGGCATTTGCCCGAAGACGAAGTGGGAAACCACGGAAAACCACTTCGAGGATGGCTGAGGTGGGAATCGAACCCCCTCTACTCATTTGGACCACCCGAGGCTGAGTAGACCCCATTCCAGTCCTCATGCCACTTTTCAAATTTAGTGGCAGAGCCGGGAATCGAACCCAGGACTTCCGGGGCGGCAGCTAACCATGCTGACCGCTACGCTACGGAGGCGACGCATTTAAATTCTAACGAATAAAACTTACAACACGTTCAAGCGTCACGGACGAATAATGATGTTAAAATATTGTACATAGCTCCAAAACCGGGAGACCACAGCAAATACAGTATAGAAAACACAAAAGGCAATAAGGGATGTATCAGTAAAAGAAAAAAAAAGGTGCTGGCCAAGGTCTGACTCGAACTCGAAACCTTCAATTCCCCCGCCAACGCGCTAGCGACTACGCCACGGAGACAAGCAGGGAACGTGTATGGGAATAGGACTACAAAAGTTTGAGGATTGATTTTTAACATTCGATTTTGATCACACTAAGGCTCATTGGCAAAAACGCTCGAACAGGGGAAAAATGTTATTTTATGAAGAGAAAACCCTCCAAATTTGAACGCTTTTCTAGTAAACCACATGGCGGCCTCTCCTGTGAGACATGACATCGAATCTGGAACTGGGGCTTGATGGTGCAGTGTCCAAGGTGCTTGCCTCTCACCGGGTTCGATTTCGAGTTAAATATCGCGCCACGGTGGGTGAGTGTTTAACGTGTCGTTGTACTAACCCCAAACTTTCAGGTTCGCTCCTGGTCGTGGTAAGTGATTTTTGATAGGCGGCAAAAATACGACACGCATGTCATACGATTTTGGCATGTCAAAGAACCCATTTGAATTCAGTAGGCCGTGTTCATAATGGAAAAAATAGTCTCGGGCGTTTGCGCCAACACAAAGTTCCTCATTTCTCTACTAGAAAGCGCTATAGTGTTAAAGGAGCTTGGATATCTAACCTCCTTGATTTTCATAGTGCTTTAAGGAACAACGAAATTCGACATGCAAGCTACCTTTTGGGTGTTAAATAACGAAGCTTGCACCCGGCACCCGAAGCCATTCGATATTATTATTTATCACGCCATGTGGTTCTGGTTTTACGTAAATATGGAGGTCCCGTGGCTCATGATCATGAGATTAACGGCCACGTTAAACTTCAAGCTTCTTTTTCCGAACCCGGACCTCCGGGGTGACAGCCTGTGCACCACCACGAGTAGATTTCAACTCAAGCCTCCCGGTGTCCTGATTCGATTACCACTTTAGGTAACCTGGTTTACCCCACTTCTATTCCAGGCACATGCAGTGATGGTTCCTAACTTAAGGCCCAGGCCGCCGCCTTCCCAATACTATCCCCAATTTACAAAGGGACACTCTAGTACAGCCATTACAATAACACAGGTTATCACACAAATTCTACACACGCACCCACACACACACACATAAATACACGGGGCTATATGACCACGATGTCGCAACCCCTAAAATAAGCGACAACATTAATACATTGCTTTTATATAAAAACTCTTGGTGTCAATTCTTTGAACTAGAATGTGTTATAAAGATAGCTTGGGTAAAATTCACCACCTATGTACGACCCAGAGATTTTAGTTCAACTGAACCAATATACATAACCTCCGGAACTACAGCCCATTAAGGGCCTAGGCCTACCAAGCGACAGCTGCCCAGCCATTTGGACTGCAGATATTGGGGTGACGCGTGATCAGCGCATCAGGTCCCCTCAGCCGTTAATCTTGGTTTTCGTGATTGGGGCGCTGCCTCACTGTCAGATAACTACTCAATTGTCCTCACGAGGCTGAGTGCACCCCTTTCCAGCCCTCACGTCAGTTTCAAAAATCCCTCACGAAGCCGGGAATCGAACCCGGGGCCTCCGGGTGAGAGGCAAGCGTGTTGCCACAACACCACGGGGCCGACAACTGAAACAAGCCATGAGTTTATTAGCAGCCACACACCTTAAGTTAAAATTGTTCGTAACTGAAGTCTTCCATACAATATAACTGTAGCTCTGGTATATCAGCCAAACTTTCTTTGACAATGTGGATTGGTGTCGTTAGACTCCAAAGTATTGTGATCTCCATTTGAGTCTTTGAAACACGCACTTGCACGACGAGTATGCTAAACAATAATAATAACACATCCTGATCCTTGGCACCACAGGGCCTTGGCCTCCCAAGCGACTGCTGCTCGTTCTACAGAATCCAGGATGGCGCATAGTCAGCAGGACATGTCTCTGATCGCACAAATATTCAATTGTCCTCACGAGGATGAATATTCATCCCGTTCCCGCCCCACGTCAGGTTCTAATTCCACGATGGTGTTGGGAATAGAACCCCGGGCCTTCGTGTGCGAGCAGAAGCACTACCCCACACCACGGGGCCGGAAATATACCCGTTTTGATCCACAATAACATGCTAATGTTGTGACGTTGGGGTTGGAGGCCTATAACTTACATATTCTTGGAATGAGTAATGATGGTATTGAATCTGCTATAATAGTACATTATGCAACGAGCCTATAATGGCAATAATTAAGACACGAGTATGTTTATAAAACGAGGGTATGCGAGTTTTATAATTTCCATACGAGTGTCTTAATTACCATTATAGGCGAGTTGCATACGACTGTTTATGTTCGGCGATAATTATTATAACTAATTTATGTTCAAACATAAATATTCATAAATATCTGTCGAGATTTCGCCAGTTTTATGTACTGAACAGAGCGCATGAGACGCAGGGAATGCCTTGTATTTGACCATGGCCACCTCGATTACTCTACTATGACACTAGGCCAGGCAGTGAAATTTACATTAGAAGGCCGTGAAACTCAGCGCATCTAATTACCTAATTGGTCAAACAACTGTTTCTTGAGCTCTGATTGGTGGGAGAAACTGTTTCATAATGAAAAATAGTGTTATAATGAGCCTCATTATAGTACAGTTCTCTGACATATAATAGTCAGGGTCGAACATAAATTCATTAATTCCAACAAGGTTAATATGACGAGCAGTGCCAGAAATGAATAGAGACATCTCTACGTAGTATAAAACAAAGTCCCCGATTCTTGGATGTAACGGGTAATCTGGAGAACCACTGAATGGATTTTGATGGGGTTTCCACCATTCTCTGAAGGATTTCTCGAAGAAGTTTCTGTAGAACAACATTCATTTATGACCAAATAAATCTAAGCAGTAACGATTTCAGTGAATCGAGTCAAAGAAAATCCTGTGGTCTGTGCGCCTTTTAAGCATACGCTGGGTAAACCGTTAAATATGAGTGTAAGAATTGTTCAGCATGTAAAGTTCTACAATAAAGTTCGGGCCACCATATTATCTATATCATTAACACATCGTCCATTTTATCTGCTTCTTCATTTTCATTTCTTCCAACAATCTCTATTCAGTGGAAATTTAAATTACTAGGTTCGGAACGAGATTACGAGCTAAGGAGTGAGTCTATCCCCCCAGCTTCGGTCAGCATCAAACTGTCGAGTCGTGTCGAGTAATGTCTTCAGAGAAGAGTATATGCACTTGAAGTTTTGCATCTTACCTTGGCTTTTCTGAATAACGTCTGGGACCTGCTTACGCTGGGTGAACCGTTAATGATGTCTGGAGAAGCCCGGCCGGGTTGCTAGTAGGTTATAGAAGCCAGAAGACTAGTTTATATTAGTTTTATAATAATAAATGTAATTGAATGTTTATATAACTGCTGATGAAGTTTGTTGATAATGTTATTCTTACTGACAGACAGAAATCATCCAAGCAGCACTTATCATTGATTACTCGTTTCACATTACGCAATAACTTTGTGTGACATATGTTGTTTCTATGCACTAAACAGAGCGGCCAGCGGCGGTACTTTTCCTGATGAAAGTGGAAGTGTGTACCAAGCGCTCAGTCAACAAAGAGGCCGCAGTAAAGTGGAATGGATACCACTTCTCTCGCCTCCTTCCTGCCGCGTACACAACTGGACACGAAAATAGCAACGACACAGACAGTATTGAGACTTTGGCAGATCTCTGTCCATCGGAAATTATAAGACAAGTACAAAACAAGTAGTTCCGCTGAGAACTAAACAGCCTAATTTCATATATCCTACTTAAGTTAATTGGTTTATGTTCGACCCTGACTATTATATGTCAGAAAACTGTATCATAATGATGGTCATTATAACACTATTTTTTTTATTAAGAAACAGTTTCTCCCACCAATCAGAGCTCAGGAAACAGTTGTTTGACCAATTAGATAAGGATAGTATCGCACATGCACTGAGTTCCAAGGCCTTCTAATTTAAATTTCACTGCGTTGCCTAGATTCATGGTGGGATAATCGAGGAGGCCATGGACAAATACAAGGCATTCTCTGCGTCCCATGCGCTCTGTTCAGTACCTAAAACTGGCGAAATCTCGACAGATATTTATGAATATTTATGTTCGAACATAAAATAGTTATAATAATTATTGTCGAACATAAACAGTCGTATGCTACTCGCCTATAATGGTAATTATGACACTCGTATGGAAATTATAAAACTCTCATACGCTCGATTTATAAACATACTCGTGTCATAATTATTGCCATTATAGGCTCGTTGCATAATGTACTATTTATCAACATACAAAATGTCAGTTTGATTGCTGTAATACATTCGTAGATATTGAGAACCGTTGAAATATATTTTTCGGATGGTCGCCAAGTTTTTTTATATGTTAGCCATAGAGTTATGCAATATTACATGATAGGGGCAGATGATCTCTTAGTTACGCCCATTAAAACAACAATAACTAACATAGCTAACGATTACATGATCATTATTGCATAGGTTTATTATTCAAATTTCAATCGCATGTTTAGGACATACAAAAAAATTAATTGTAAAATTTCGCACAGCCGCCAACTTGAGGTTATGTAAACAATTGAACTAAATTAGATATCAGTGCATTACAATGTGTATAAACATTTGCTGTACCATACCATGTTTCACTGCACTCGGATTGTTAAATCGCGGGAAAGGTCTGTTTAAATAATTTGGATATTGCCAAGCCAAAATATAATGTATCGATACGTTGAGAAATAAAACAACCAATATTCATTTAACAGTAGGAAACAAATCGGAATATACAAATGTAAATTGTGACAATTATCACAACATTCATTACACGTTGGTTATTTTATTTATCAACGTATCCATACGTTATATTTTAGCTTGGCAATATCCAAATTATTTACTGCATATACTCTATAAAATACTAGATCAAAGCTTCCGTGGCTTAGGCGGCAGCACGCCGGCCTCTCACCGCTGGGTCCGTGGTTCAAATCCCGGTCGCTCCATGTGAGATCTGTGCTGGACAAAACGGAGGCAGACAGGTTTTTCTCCGGGTACTCCGGTTTTCCCTGTCAAAATTTCATTCCAGCAACACTCTCCACTATCATTTCATTTCATCTGTCACTCATTTAATCATTGCCCCAGAGGAGTGCATCAGGCCTCGGCAGCCGGCACAGTCCATATTCTCGCCGCTAGATGGGGGCTTCATTCATTCCATTCCTGACCCTGTCGGAGACTGGAAGCAGGCTGTGGATTTTCATAAAATACTACATCAGTTTGGATTAAGATTACGTACTGCATTACCAAATTGGACTGCTAACTTCAACAGAACGATCCAACTAGTAAGAGTTTTCTGGTTTTATTTCAATGTTAGACCACATCAATGTGATACAGGCTGCCGTAATAAGGTTGATAATATTAAACCACACTGAAGTTGATCGTGTTATAACTGGAAGATACAACATATAGCGGTGACGTCGGATCACTCTAATCGAACCATTCACATGTTTTTTTAATTCTTTTGTGAGCTTTATTTTTATTTATAATAGTGTTTTGTAAGGATACCCATTTTCTCTCTTATCTTTGTAAACTTAGTTTTAGATTATTTTAATTCAATCTGCGCTGATGAAGGTGTCATTGAACACCGAAACATGTACGTTTAAGCAGTGATTAAACCACATAGTTTAGTGTTTGACAACGTGGTTTTGAATCACATAGTACTGTCAGTCAACACGGATATTAATTATTACCATTGTCATAAAGGTTAATATTGACACATTTTATAAGGAACGGAGCATGGAAGGGAGGAACGAAGGAAGGATGGAAATAAGGAAGGAAGAGAGGAAGGAAGAAAAGGAGGAAGGAAGGAAATAAGGAAGGAAGAAAAGAAGGAAGAAAGGTAGGAAGGAAATAAGGAAGGAAGGGAGGAAGGAAGGAAAGGAGGAACGAAGGAAAGAAGGAAGAAAGGGAGGAAGGAAGAAAGGGAGGAAGGAAGGAAGGAAGGGTGGAAGGGAGGAAGGGAGGAAGGAAATAAGGAACGAAAGAAGGGAAAGAGAGAGGAAGGAAGGGAGGAATAAGGCCACCGTTAATCTCGTTACGTAGAGTCCGAATGTGAGACACCAAGGAAATGCACACACAAACAGCGACCGTTAAGAAATGGGTGCGGCTCGAGAAGAGGAAAGAGACTGTTGTTTTTGTTATTTCGTTTTGGGGGCTTAGGGCAACTCGGTCATCAGCCTTGTGATCTTGGGTGTGTGTTGATATTGTCTGATAACCTGTGTTGTAATAGTGTGTGTGCCTGTATTAGAGACAGGGATGGGGTAGGCTCCGCAGAACTTGCAACTCCGCGCTATTCCAGCGTTTGTCTGTAGTGAGTGCGGAATAACCTACGGTAAAATCGTAATACTCGCCATCAGCGCTGGGATTCGACCTTCCATCTCGGGGCTTTCTTCAGCTCCCCATCGTGGTTATGGTACGTGTTTAAACACGCTCGGCTACGCCGCAACGTGGAATAACAATATTAATCATACATGTTTGCTGAAATGCTTCACAGTTGAGGTTGGCATACCTGGACAGACATCTGGTTACATTCCCGACTGTGGCCAAATTTTGAAGCCTTATTCATTCGATATTATCCAAGCATTGTTATTCCCTAAATCCATTGTATTGAAAATCCACAGCCTGCTTCCAGTCGACCGACCGGATTAGGGAATGGAACGAATAAAGCCCCCGTCTAGCGGCGAGCATATGAACTGTGTCGGCTGCCGAAGCTTGTTGTACTCCCCTGGAGCAATGATTCAATGAATCACAGATGAAATGAAATGATTGTGGATAGTGTTTCTCGAATGCAATTTTTGACAGGGAAAACCGGAGTACCCCCGAGAAAAACCTATCTGTCTCCACTTTGTCCAGCAGAAATCTCACATGGAGTGACCGGGATTTGAACCACAGACCCAGTGGCATGCGCTTACTCATGCTGGAAAGAAAACATTTCTAATCCCAGATGTACATCATAAGAAGAAAATTCTCGGTGACTGCAGATTTACACTTTTCCGTCGCTCCTTCAGGCATGATTACCCATGAACAACCTCACAACGCGACACGTAGAAAGTATGACTGTTTTCTGCATAATATTAAGAAAGCCTGGGTCTAATTTCAACTCTGTGAGAGATTCCTTTAAGTTGTTCTGAATCACGCCAGTGCTGGTGATGATTATAAGGAACTGTCCTGACTTGTGCCATGTGCCATTGCTTCCTGATCAGTTCTGAAAGCTCCTCATACGTTGACAGCATTTGTTAATATGTTGCCACAGTTCGGGATTGCCACATCTATGAATGTGCTGTGCTTCATGCATTTGTCACCAAGAACCAGATTAGGTCTGTTGTGCACGTCTCACTGGTCTGTCCATACAGTACAATCTCAGTACGAGGTAAAGTTGTCACATTCTAGTAAACTTTCTAGGCCATATTTATAGTACGGTACTTTCTCTTGACTCAGCAGTTGAAGGTGTATAGCCAGTTCTTGATACACTATCTTGGCAACAAAATCATCTCTCTTCCTATCATCATCATTACTACGTTTCGCCGTTATTCTCATTATATTTTCCGATAAACTCTGTCCTCAGACTTTGCCGTAATAATAGATGCCCACGAGAATGTACTGGGACTATTTTCCCCAACGAAAACAAATACAGCGTACTTTTCATATCCAGCCCATATATCAAATTACTTTTGGAAATGTGGTGTGGGTGGGATCGAGCGCTCGGAGTACAATGGGTTCATCCAGCAGGCCACGGGCCGATAACAAGACCTCACCAAATTGCAACCTCTCTGCCAACTCGCAGCCCCGCTACACAAAATTGTCTCGAGACGCGAAGAACGTTTTGAGTCGTCAAATTCAGAATTGCGAATTCTTTTACGACTTCCTTGTCTTGGCATAAGAGGCTGGCTCCCAAAGGTCATAGTTCCCTGGATTACAGACTCTATCTTCCAACGGTTCGTAATAACACGTGTTAGGTTTGTACAGGCGAGACCAGCAGAACGAACAGGGGACTCCCCAAGTCTTGTCCTCCTGAGACAACGGTAATAACACGTGTTGCCTCTACACTGCAGTCGTTGTGTACCGGTATGTTATTATTATTATTATTATTATTATTATTATTATTATTATTATTATTATTATATCTTTCTCTCTTCGTTATGCCCAATCATGGAACGCTTTGGAACTTGTTAGTAGACTTTTGCCTTCATCAAAAAGTCTCTTCATGAACTCACTGTGTTTCTCCTTGCGTTCTTCTGTCCATCCTGTACCAGTCCTCACCCTAAATGTGTGCTTATTTACTCCCCGATGTTCAACTTATTCAGGTCTCCTCCTTGTTTTCCCCAGACAATTTATCCTCGAGGTTTTTTGTGTTCTTCTTCGTTTCGGCCAGCTATGAACCACGCTACTTCATCTGTTTTCGTCTTTGAGCTTTAATATTTTCCCAGTAGTCCTTCATCCGTTTCGTGTGCGCCTCCTTTCTGTCAGCCATCCACTTGTTGCCTGTTCTCAGTTTTGGCTTTTCTTGGAATCGCTGGTGAGCTCTCAATTGTTTCTGGAGAGGAAGAGGTTCTTGAATCTCGTCAAGCGAAATCCCTAATTCTATAAGATCTTTTTCAATCGCAGAGAACCATGGTCCCTTCGTTTTCTTGTCTACAAAATAGCAAAATATGCAGTTGGTCAGTCTCTGCGAGCTCATGCGTGTAACGTGGCCATATAAACTAATTCTCCTTTTCGCATCAAGTCCGTTATCCTTTCCACACGTATGCAGCGTTCGTTGTTATGTTGCCTCCTGTACTCTCCATTTTCTCTGACTGGTCCTAGGATCTTTGTTTTTTTTTGTATTAAGTATATTGAATAATCTCTTTGTTAATCTATTGTTGTCCATCCGAAATATGCATCCAAAATATTCTATCCGTCTCCTGCGTACAGTGTTTATGAGACTATAAGGTCTGCAGTTTGTCTCCTGATCCAAATTCCATTCTCTTGTGTAGGACCGAATATTTTTCTAAGAATTTTCCGTTCTTGCTTTTCAATATCTGTAATTTTTGGATGGCTTTCTAAATTTATGGTTTCTGATGCATATATTCTTCTTCTTCCCTCGTTACGGCCAACTAAGGACCACGTCATGTCAACTGTTTCTTCTGCATTTTAATGTTGGCCCAGTACTATTTCCTTCGCAATCAATGTTGCACCTTTCTCTCTATAGTCCACGCCTTCCCCGCTTTTAGATTCGGCTTAAGTTGGAAACTCCGATGATTTTGAAGTTTTTCCCTAAGTGGGCCACGCTCCTGGATATCTTGAGATGTTATCCCAATCTCCAACAGATCTTTCTGTACTTCACTGAACGAGGCCCCCTTTGTCATTTTCTCATGGAGAAAAGCAAAAATTCGGTTGGATAGCTGTGTTGATTTAAATCGGGTTATATGTCCATAAAGAGAAATCTTCCTTTTCCTCATCACGTCAGTTATTTTCTCTACGTGAGTGTACAACTCGTGGTTGTGATGTCTTCGGAACTCGCCGTGTTCTTTGACTGGACCCAGGATTTTCCTCAATATCTTCCTTTCCTTGGTCTCCAGTTTTTCCATTATGCCTTTCCTATTCATGGCGAGACATTCCGCTGCATACAAAGCTTCCGGCCGGATGACCGTGCAGTAGTGCTTGAGTTTTGCATTCAGGGATATAGATCTTTTGTTGTACACATTCTTAGTTAGATGGTAAGCCATTTCAAATTTATTCACGCGTGACGCAAAAGCCTCGTTTTCGGACATTGTAGGGTCTATCCATTCCCCAAGATACTTAAATTTCACAACCCCCTTGATTTGCCCATGATTCACTTCTAGGCCTATATGTTTTGGAGCCGTTTCTGTTTTCTCGAAAGAGATCAGAAGGCCCGCCTATGCAGCTTGTGTTTGAAGCAGGTTGATCTGTTTCCTGGCTGTATCCAATGAATCCGCAAAAACCGCAAGGTCATCTGCAAAAGCTAGACAGACAATTGGTAGGTTCTTATTCTTGTGACCTAGTCTGATTCCATTTTGGACCCCTTCATCACTCATTGCTTTGAGCCACTCACGGATGATTTTCTCAAGAACGCAGTTGAATAGTAGAGGCGAAAGAGCATCTCCCTGTCGAACTCCTGTCCTCATCTCGAAGGCATTGGAAATCTCGCCTCTAAACTTAACTTTTGAAGTGGTGTTGGCGAGACTATATTGGATAATCGCTCTGGTTTTGTTGTCTAGGCCGACTCCTTTAGAATCTGAAGTAAGGTAATCCGATCAATGGAGTCATAAGCTTTCTTAAAATCAATGAAGGTTACTACAAATTTCTTTCTCCTTAGATTCAGATATGAAAGGATAGATTTGAGATTCATGATTTACTCCACACATGACCTTCCCACCCTAAAACCTCCTTGATAGTCATCCAGTTCTGTATCTAGCTGATCTTCAACCCTCGTTGGAAGAGCTTTTGAGAGGATTTTGTAAGATATCAGTAGGAGGGAGATGCCGCAATAGTTGATAACATCTGCTTTATCACCTTCTTAAGAAGGGGGTGGATTAAAGAAGAAGTCCAGTCATTTGGAAGTCTTTCGGTATCCCTAATTTCATGTATGATGTCTGTTAATTTATCCACTGTTTTGTCACTAGCAAACTTCCACAGTTCAGCGATTATCGAGTCCTCCCCTGGAGCTTTATGGTTCTTTAGAGATCGGATAATATGTCTGACTTCCTCATTCGTGGGTGAAGAGGAATCTGGGTGGACCTGCTTATGGTCATTATACGTGAATCTGGAACTTGGAGTCTCACAGTTAAGAAGGGACTCAAAATATTTTGCAAGCACCTAACAATTATCTTTGTCGCTTTAAACTAGTTTTCCATTACAATCCCTGAACTGAAGACATAGAGGGCTATATATTTCCTCAAGTTGCTTTAAAATGTTGTATACAAGTTGCGCATATTATTCTTCTGGAAATCCTGTTCGATTTGATCCATCTGGGGTTTATGAAAGGCACGTTTAGCATTGAGGATGGTTTTTGCTGCACTCGTTCTCTCATTCTAGAAGTCTGTTCAGTTGACTTGATATTGTTGCGAGTTCCATTTCTGCCTGGCAAGCTGTCTCTTCCTTATTACTGCGTCACATTTACTGTTCCACCAAGCATGCTTCCTCGTCTTAGTTAGTGGGACAGTCTCTTTTGCTGTTTCAACCAGCGCCTCTCGCAGTTGTTCCCAGTTCTCTGCATCCACAGTTGGTAGTTTTCGTGTAAACTCATTACTGGACGCCAGTATTATTATTATTATTATTATTATTATTATTATCTCATATGTTCACCATATCGTTGGGTATAATTCACCACTTCATCGGCATTTGTTGCAAGATGGAGTGGAGTTCTCTATACAGGTAGGTTGAGGAATGAACGAACTACGGAACAGGTCTCCAAAATAACTACTTTCTGCATACTGGTCTGCAGATTATGGTGGAGCCCCAGTTTATCGAGGTTGGTCTTCAGCGACTTCGGTATGATACTGTGGAAGAGATTATGATTGGCAATACAGTGACAAATTCCTGTCGCCACATCTGTCGGATATATTCAGCCAGAGGCATGTATTTGGTCACTTTCTCAGCATAACTGTGCTGGATATTATGCGAGTTAGGGACTCCGATATCTATTAGAAGAGTTTTCCTCTGCACTTTATCAATAAGAATAATGTCTGGCCTGTTTGCTGATATAGGTCTATCTGTGATCACTGACCTGTCCCAGAATAGGTTGTGTGTATCATTCTCCAGAACAGCATCAGGGATATATTGATAGTAAGGCAGAACATTATTACTTAAGGAGTGCTTTTTTGCCAAGTTCAGGTGGAGTATCTTGGCTACTTGGTCATGCCTCTTCAAATAGTACGTAGATGTAATTGTTGTACAGCCCCCTGTGATATGCTGGATGGTCTCCGATTCGCGATGGCAAATCCTACATTTGTCATCTGTCATGTCTGCCTTAATGATGTATTTTAGGTAGTTCTTTGTTGCCACTACTTGATCTTGTATCGCAACCATGAACCCCTCAGTCTCAGGAAATAGATCCGCATGCGTCAGTCAGCTGTTCAACGCATGTATGTCGACATATTCTTGACTGAAATCATACGGATGACGGCCGTGCAGTGCTTTCTGAGTCCACTGTTGAAGCTTCTTGGTTATGTGCTCTTCTGACGTAGCTAGCGGCACATCCCTGGCATGGAGAAGGTCCAATGGCGTGTATTTGTCATCCACCTTAATAACAGCCTGATGCAGGGGAGAGTTTGTCTTGCTCAAAAAGTAGGCCTGAAGATTCTTCACTTGCTTGGCATGTAGGTTTAAAATATCAGTAAGTGCGCGTCCACCTCTCTGGCGAGGCAAAGTCAGTCGTTCAACTGCTGACTTCGGGTGAAGACATTTGTGTTTCGTTAAGGTGGTGCGCGTCTTAATAAGAATATTTTTTTAGGTCTGTCTGTATCCATATTACTATTATTATTATTATTATTATTATTATTATTATTATTATTATTATTATTATTATTATACATGGCATTACCATGAAAATACAAAACCATCACCGTCGGACTCCTTGCGAGCCAAAGACACTCATGATAGCGCAGGATCACAAGATGTTCCGAGTCACTGAAGAGAGAAAACCTTACGTGCTATATTTGCAGTACCAAGGAGGGCAGTGTTTTGCATTAACTGCATATGGTTCCTCTTCAAGCCAAGGATCTCCTATGCATTATTCCAGTCCGTTGTGAAAAAACCATTCAGAGAGACAACGATAACTTCCTTAGGCCGTATATGTGACTGAGATAGGCGGCAAGTGGCTGCTGTTTGCGCCTTTTCTCGGCCACCGTAGTTTGTACGTTTTCATCGAGTGGAACAGCAACATCAACGATGGTAGCCTTGTGTGCTTCCTTATGGAATATTACAAGGTCTGGCCTGTTGGCTTCTACACAACGATCTGTTATTATAGTGGAATCCCATAAGATGTTGGCATTATCATTGCTCAGAACCTGATCAGGTCTGCCTGGCAAGCTGTCTCTTCCTTGCTTTTCAACAAAACCGTACCTCCGCGCAAAAGCTTGATGGACTACTTTCACTACGTTGTTATGCCGCTCCAAGTATTATTTTGTAGCAAGAGTTTGGCATCCCACGGTGATGTGCTGGATCGATTTAGTAGATCTATTGTACAGACGGCATTTGTCCGATGTATCCTTCCCAAGAATGTGGCGCTCATAATTCTTAGTGCACACGACTTGGCGCTGAATCGCGAAAAGAAATCCTTCCGTTTCTCCGAATAAGCCAGCCAATCGAAGCCATTCAGTTGAATTCCTAGTATCGGTAGATTCATAATGCAGATGAGCAGCATACTTTCCATGTAGGACTTTTTGCCTCCAGTCATCTACCCGCAGTTTTGCCGACTTCAAAATAAATTCAGCATCTGCTCTATCTAGTGATGAGGGAGTGAAGTTATGATCTTCCGTGCTTGATGAAGGGTGTTCTCACAAGACTCGAAATAGTTCCTCATTTTCATCTCCCGTGACCGACATATAACCTGCAGATTATTATTATTATTATTATTATTATTATTATTATTATTATTGTTATTATTATGAATCATGGCGGTGTCCACAATGCCGTAGTTTCAAGAAGACGACGTCAGCACCTGCTGTCGCAAACGGTGGAACAATGACATCACTTACAGCAGAAATAAAAACCCTAAAAGACGAAAAGTTTCTACAAGACAAAATAATATCAGATCTAAACGAGAAAGTGCACACAATGGAACAGAACGGTAGGCAACAATACATTGAATTATGTGAAGTGCCACGCGCGAAAAATGAATGCCTGGATGAAATCGTCCACAAAATTGCTGAGACTCTAGAAGTAGATCTAAACATGTTTGATGTAGAGGAAGTTTACAGGCCCCCACTGCAAAAAAAAGAACAAAATCCCCCCAATAGTGGTAAAATTCAACTCTATATCCAAAAAGAATGAATTTTTACAGAAAAGAAAAGGACAACATTTCCTCACTCTTGGGAACACTAAATCTAGGTTTTTCATTAACGAAAGTCTAACGTCATTTTACAGAGAGCTACTATGGAAAACTATAAATCAGGCAAGAGAAAATAACTGGAAATTCATTTGGGTTAAAAACGGCAAAATTCTAGCGCGAAAAAACGACGAATCTGGTATATTGAGAATCTCCCGTGAGGAAGACATTAACAAAATTAGTTAAGCCCCCCCGCCAAAAAGAAAGAATTATTATTGAATTATTATATTAATTGATATTATGAACAGTTGGGATAGCAATATAAATGCTTCTGGAATACAAAAGGAACTCACATTTCTCAATATACCCGATTTCATCGAAAATTGTAATAAGACTAGAAATAATGCTGAAATCAATATCCTTTCTCTAAATATCCAATCTATATAAAAAACTGGGATTATTTAACCATAACCTTAGGCAAGAAAATTAATGATCTGGATATTATTTGCTTAACAGAAATTAACATACTTGAATCTAATAATTACCTACTTACTTTGGATAATTTTAATGTTGTATTTTGTAATAGAACAAATCGTAAAGGAGGAGGCATAGCCATATATGTAAAGAACAACATGGCTATTAGAATACACAATTCATACATTTCCAATACTCATGAATCAATGGTAATAGAAATACTTCACATGAACAAAAAGATTGGATTAACATGCATTTACAGACCACCTAGCACTAACATAAATGACTTTCTTGATGAACTGGAGACACATATAACACAACACACTAGTAAGTACAGCGAATACGCCATTTTAGGAGATATCAACATTGATACTTTATCTAATGACAGCAGTCTATCTGCAATCAAATATACAAATATTATGGCTACTCATGGTTTCCTACCACTTATCACTCAATGTACTCGTTATGATCCAAATTTAGACTCGAGAACATGTATTGATCACATATACTATCGTAGTAGACTAGATCAATATACTTCTGCAGTCATACACGCAGACATCTCTGACCACTGCATAACATATGCAGGTATTTGGCCAAAAGATGATAAGACACAATCACAAGATAATGAATCGACAGTTACGCTAATGAACGATACTATAATACACACAAGCCTTAACAACACAGACTGGACAGATTGCCTTGAATTAAAAAATCCTAATGACATTTATAACAATATAACAACCAAATTTAAGGAAATCTACCAAAAAGCATCTTACATAACCACACGTAGACACAGAAAAAGCAAACAATGGTTCACTTATGACCTAAAAATACAATGTAAGGAAAGAGACAGACTTTACAAAACAATGCTCAGAAACAAGGATAATATTACAATTAAAAATGAATACAAAGCTTTCAGAAACAAATTAGATAAGCTAATAAACAAAACAAAACATCAATATTATAAAAATAAGATAAATAGTTCCAAAAACGATAATAAAGGAATGTGGAAAGTCATTAATGATATAACAGGTCGGAAAACACAAAATGTCAATGAAGTCATAAACAAACACTTAAGATTACATTATACTAACGAAGTGATAGTCAATAAATTCAACAATACCTTTAGTGAAGAAATAAACAGCCTAGCTCATAACTGTAGTATCAACATATGGCAATCAAATAGAAACACATTAATGAATTCCTTTACATTACTTGAAACTGATGAACATGAAATAGAAAACATAATTAAGGAATTAAAAACAGACAAATCGCCTGGGGCGGACAATATACGCTTGAAAGACATAAAGGCAACTTCCAAAAAAACTATACCAATCATAATACATCTCCTAAACAAGATATTTGAATCAGGCATGATACCAAAATATCTGAAATACACAATTATTAAACCAATATATAAGAATGGCGATCACTTAGACTTTGGCAACTACAGACCAATATGCATTTTATCAATCCTACACAAAATAATGGAAAAATGCTTGGATAAGAGATTGAAGAATTTCCTAAATAAATATGATATTTTAAAGGGACACCTATACGGTTTTATGAAGGGAAAAAGTACTGAACTACTCCTGGCTGAATTTACCAATGTAATAAATAATGCCTTAAATAAGAACAATCACATAATGGTACTTTTTCTTGACTTTTCTAAAGCATTTGACACAATAAACCACAATAAACTACTTGCTAAATTACACGATATTGGAATAAGAGGCACGACGTACAAACTATTTGAAACCTATCTGAAAAACAGGGAAATGGCAGTTATGGTCAATAACACCAAAATAACACTATCAGTGACGCAGTAGAAGGAAAACGGGGTATCCCTCAAGGCAGTATTATTTCACCTACACCATATAACCTGTTCGTAAACGACATGAATGAAACCATTAAACACAGTAAAATATTTATCTATGCTGATGACACCACTATATATACCATAAATAAAGACTCTAAAACAGCTTTTGATAGACTTCAAGAAGACTTCAATAACATCACAAGATGGTGTCATGACAATAATTTGTATATAAATACAACTGAATCTAAAATAATGCACATCAGAGTTGATCACTTCACTCAAGAAAAATACAAACTAACGCACCACAGCATATCATGCATACACCAAAACATTCTGGCAGGTTGCAAATGTAACACCTTCATAAATAGTACTTCGACACAAAAATACCTAGAAATTACCCTTGATGAACACTTTTAAAATGAATACACACACAGTAAACATAATAAAAAACCTAAGAGCAAACCTCTACACCTTCTACAATCTCCGATTTTATGTAGATTGGAAAACTTACAAAACAGTTTATAGTGCTCTGATTGAAAGCAAATTAAGATATGCTATAGCAGCTTGGGGAAATCAAAACACAACTTTAATTAATAATCTTCAAGATGGCCAAAACAGGTTCTTTAAATATTTCACTGATATCCCTTATTTTAATATTAACGAGTTGTTCCAAATTACTGTACTGAATCTCTACTACCATGATCCAAGATTCAGGCATAAGGTTTCTCACAACATACAAACAAGAGCCATAACAAGTACTAAATATGTAAAACCCTTATGTATAAATAGCTACGGTTTCAAGAGACTAGATTATATTATACCATCACTACTTAATGAACTACCACCTGGATTGACGAACATTAACAGCAAACAACTAGCTATAAGTCGCATTAAAAAATATTACTTAACCAAACATTAACTCATAACATAAATTTATTAATATAACTACCATAGTGTAACTTTTTGTGTCTTTAATTATTTACATTAATACTTTATCATTATCATAACAAAAAAAATTGCATGCACTCTTGTATTGAAATATAATCTATATATATGTTGTAAATAAATATTAATATTGTTACGTGCAAGAGCCCGTCCCAACGTTTCAAACATGTAATTTCCCCTGATGCAATTCTTGACATTTTGAAACGTCCGCTTCGTCGCTCAGTTCCGCCTGTGGCCACGAGATGGTAGCTGCTGTCGGACTTTGGAAAGACTTCAAGTAGTTCCTGCAGCTCCGCTAGATAGTGTGTGCTGCGCCTTATAAAACTCTTTATATGCATGACATAATTGAAAGACAATTATATTCTTCGTCATGAAACAAATGCCGGTGTATGCATGATACCGCCAAATTATTTACTAAATTGTGACATTGTTGTTTGATGTGTCAATCTGTGATTGGACATTTTCCAAATATGATGCATGCTGCGCGCCTGGCTTCCTTGTCGGCGCCATGATGTGTTGTCATCGGTAACTGAACAGTCTGGATTGAACTGAGTGATCGTGAATTTGATTGTCTATTGAGGTGGGGGCCTGTGGCCCTCGCCTCACCAAGAAATGAAATTACATTACAAAAAACGTGTCCCGCAGTGGGTAGGAAGTGGTATCGTCGCCCCTGAAGCATGATCCACCTTATTTTCGCCGGAATGGAGAAAACTTGAAGATGTTTGGTGTCAATGGATGCGTGTGCCAGCAACAGCCATCTGGGCAGTTTTTTTTATTTTTATTTTTATTAGTGTTATGTTTGTTTTATCATCAGTGTCTCCCCAAAGGCCTTATTAAGGTATGTCTTGAAACCTTATTTAATTTAAATTATTGGAGCTCCTTATTTTGCATTGTGTGAAGAGTGTTGGTTTTAGTTCTGAAAGGTTGACCTTGGAATAGATATGTCACCTATGAAAATGTAAAAGTTTGTTAAACTATTTTTTTGTCCGGGGAGCACTACTGTTTTTCTTCTTAACTTATTATTTGGTATCTAGCTAAGGCAGTTTCTTCTTATAATATTATGGTACTGGCCAGACGAGTCTATTTACACTAGGCCTAAATTGGTTCATTAGTCGGTCGTTTTTTTTGTCTGATCCGTTGCCTTTCACTGTTGTAATAGTATTTAGACATAATTGTTTTCCACCGTTCATTTCCTTCTGCTAATGTTTAAATTTAATTTTATTAATTGTTTGCCGTAATTTCGATCAGGCATGCGGCTTCCTTGTGTTTTTGTGGCCATGTTATGAAGAGATGCATTCTGGTCTCGGAGTGAGTCTCTTGGCGTCCACCGCGAAACTCACACGTGTTGTGTTAACTTAAGATGTTTTTTTTATTTAACCTTGTCGGTTTAACATTGTGTTTTTCGTAATTGTTCCTGTGTTTATCTCCATCATGCAAATTAATGAATTGTTTTCTGATACTATTTAATTTGGTTAATTTAATTTTTTTTTATTTCTCGTTTCATCGTGGCCGGGATCTACGCATGCCGGATCGCTATTGCATTCTCTTGCAAATTATCAAGCCCTTTTTCATTGTGTTATGCATGTAATTTTTATTTTAACCTTTGGGCTTTAACATTTTTATTTTTATTTAAGTCTTTTCTTTTCTTGGCTTTGCAAGCAAGCATGTTAGGCGGTATCTGGCCTTCATTGTAAATTTGTGCTGGTTGATGCATGTTCTGTTTCTGGTGAAGGTGCTCCTTTAAATTTTTAATATTAAACCTTTTATTTGTAAAAATTTTTAATCTTTTGTTGTGGCATTATTTCGCCGACAGCAGTTCTATCGGTTATTGGGGGGGGGGGGGGGGTGTCTGTACGATAGCCTGTGTGTGTTGTCCCCTTCTCCATGTTCCTTCCACTCCTTTGGAGCTCTTCTGTTGGGACACATCATCTGGAGGTGATTTTGCTGTTGAAGCGACCCGGACCTCTCAAACAAAGGTAAGTTGGGCCCCCCATTTCCGGTGTCGCAGTGGTAGCAGACCGCGTTCGAGTTCACTTCCGTAACTATCCCCTCCCCAGTACCCACAGGCTGTTTTATGGACCCCTCTAGGGCTGATGGCGCGGTTGTTGGTGGGATTTTGTCAGGCTAGTGCACTTAATGTTATGTAAAGCTAATCCTTGTCGTTTTGTTTTATTTCATGTTTGCCTCTGGATATCCATATGCTGTATGTAAGTGACCTGTTTTGAAGCGAGGCGTTTGCTGCTGCTTTTTACCCTGTTGGTGTGCACCATCCCCACTGAAAATGAAGCCCGGTGAGTGACTGACATGTGTTCTTGGCATGGGAAATGGGATTTCTTGATATTCTGGTAGCCTATATGCTGCGTGTGAAGGCACCCTGGAGCCCCGTCGGATGCTGTTAGCCAGATGTTTTGTGCCAATTTTTGTAATTTGGCTCCCTGTTCCCGAGCCAAGCAGGCGGTGACGTATGCAGTTCTGGACAGCATTGTGCATGATTTTGTGTAGTATGGTGGCTGTGTTCGAGTGTCAGCCTAATCGATGGTGGTGGTAATTGCTGGATGTGGTACTGGTGGAAAGTGTAAACTGTCCTTGTAATTCCTGAAATTTGTTTCCTTCTATATTGGCTGTCTGCATTCTGTGTTTTCCAAAATGGCCGACAACAATAGTGTTTTCGATTTAATTGACTTAAGAGATAACCTTGTGAATTTGGAGAGTTCTTCTGGGGTTGAACGTGAATCACCTCTGTTTACTAGGTCTGAGGTTTTGGGATCGATTACCAGTAGTAGTTTGCCTGCCCCTCTGTTGCCTGGCGCTGGCTCGTCCATACCACTTAATCCTGCATACGGTCATTCTTCTCATGTTAGGTCACCTAATGATTTCCTGGGTCCTGCCGACCCATTGCATCCCAGTTCTTTCTCTAGTAATATAAATGTTTTGTCGCCTGTAGAGCGTGTGCGAGCGGGCTACCCTGGTAACAATGTCCCTTTTCCCAATGCTACATTCTCGCCTACCGTTAATTATGGGTCGATTCCTCATCCTATTTCTGGTTTCTTAACTAAGTTAAAGCATTTCAACCTTGATGACGTTACCCAAGTGGTACAATTTTTAAAGCAAGTGGTCGAGTTGGGCAACCATGCCTCGATTTTTGGGATGTCGGAAATTCAGATTTTCCAACTATTGTATCCAGTTGCATCCGGTATGCTGCGCGATAAGCTTGTTGAAGCTATCCACCTCCGCATGTCCTTAGCCATGTTTATTAGGGAAGTGTTGTGGTTTTTGTCCCGGCAAGCGCCCTAAGTGCTCTCGAGCAAAAGTTCCTTTATCGTGTCCAAAGGTTGGACGAGTCCCTTAGCGACTATGTCAGCGACATTAAGGTGTATGCCCAGGTATTTGCATCCCCTTTAACTGAGCGACAGTTGGTGTCATCGATTGTGAATGGGTTTTCGCCTCAATATAGGTCATACATGACTATGTGTACCAGGCCTTCGTCATTTGTCGAGCTGAAACAGGTCGTTATAGAGGCTATGGCTGTGAAACATGCAGATTCCCTTCGGGTAGCTAATGTTCCTCCTCCTTCCTTGATGTCTTGTCCCCCTCCTTCCTTGATGTCTCGTCCCCCGCCAAAGATTATGTTTCATCCTCGACCCAACATTAAGTGCCACACGTGCGGTGGCGTGGGACATGTCAAGAAGGTGTGTCCGAGTAACCAGGCTGTGTATCGCCAATGACGGAACGTTGAGGAGACCGATTCGGGTGTTACTTCCAAGGATATTTCTGTGCGTAAGAATTTGGGAAAACCCTGTGAAGTTTCTGGTCGCCCTACCAATGATAGTCTTGATAACTCGTTGAAAACTAAATCTTCATGTGCTAATTCTGCTTATGTCGCTGACCTACCTAACCTGTCGGTGAACAATGGCGTGGCAAGTCAGCCTAATTCTAAACGTTGTGTGAAACCTGTGGTGCGGGTGTCCTCGTCACCTACTTGTAATCGTGTTAGAGTGAGTAATGATTTTGGAATTTCTCCTGTGGCTAAAGGAATATCCCCGTTTATTGAAATTTGTGTTAATGACGAGCCCGTTTCTGCATTGCTTGATTCTGGTAGTGTCGCATCCTTTATAAGTGAGGACTGGTTTTTATCTATGAAGAGTGTTTGCAAATTTCCTGAGTTAGAGCCTAACAATGAATCTTTTATTTCGGCAAATTGTTCAAACTTAAGTATTTTGGGTAGTATGACAGTCAAAATTCATATTCTAAATTTTTCTTGGAAATTTAAATTTTTGGTTGCCAGAAATCTTTCTTGTGCTGTGGTCATTGGAGCTAATTTCATGTCACACGTTGGTATACTTCTTGATTTTGGTGCTCGCAACTTATGGTTTAAGTTTAATCCACAGAGTAAATTATCTTTTAA
The DNA here is from genome assembly GCA_946902985.2 of Meconema thalassinum. Lineage (NCBI taxonomy): Eukaryota > Metazoa > Arthropoda > Insecta > Orthoptera > Tettigoniidae > Meconema > Meconema thalassinum. Next base: position 393,798,242 of record OX336393.1, on the reverse strand, counting down.
CCCGGTTTTATCTTCTCCTGCTGTCAATTCTGTTAGTGAACCTATGACTATTGAGGATCTCGATCTGGAAAATTTAACGAGTCTTCAAAAGGATGCCATTAAGAGGTTATGTCAGGAGTATAGCGATGTATTTACTGACAAGTTGGGTGTAACCCATTTGATGGAGTACAAGATTGAGCTAACCGATTCTGTGCCGGTGCGTTCCAGCCCGTATCGCCTTGCCCCGCCCAAGATGGCTGAACTTCGTAAGATTATCGATAAGATGTTAGAAGAAGGTGTAATCCAACCCTTTATCTCTGCCTACTCATCCCCTGTATTTCTTGTGCCAAAACCTAACGGTGGTTTTCGGCCGGTGGTCGACTATAGGGCTCTTAATCAAAAATTTGTTTTGCAATCCATTCCTTTGCCGGACCTTCACACATGTTTTAGTTGGTTTCGCAACGCGAAGGTGTTCACGATCCTCGATTCAAATTCTTCCTACTTCCAAATTCCCCTCTCTCCTGAATCCAGGCATGTTACTGCTTTTTCCACTGACAGGAACCTGTTTGAGTATGCCCGTGTCCCGTTTGGCCTATCCACCGGAGCCGCTGTGTTGAGCAGACTTCTGGACAAGGTATTTTCAGAAATTAAATTCAAGTTTGTGTACCACTACCTTGACGGTGTGGTGATCTATTCCGAGTCCTTCGAGGAACACGTTGATCATCCGAAAATTGTACTTGATCGGTTGCGTGACGCTGGACTTACCGTCAAATTGTCCAAGGTTTCCTTTGCCAAGCCCAAAATTTCCTTCTTGGGACATATTGTTTCTGAATCTGGTATCTCAGTGGACCAGTCTCGTACGCAGGCCATCAGAGATTTTAAACCACCCAAGAACGCCAAGGGTGTTGCTCGTTACGTTGGTATGGTGAACTTCTTTCGTAAGTTCATCAGTAACTTTGCTGACCGTGCTGCTCCTCTAAATCAATTACGCAAAAAGGCTGTGAAGTTTGAGTGGGGTCCCTCTCAGCAGGCAGCCTTCGAAGATCTTAAGCTTGCGCTCTCTAACGCCCCTGTGTTAGCCATTCCGGATTTTGGGAAGCAGTTCATTTTGCAGACTGATGCGTCTGGTCGTGGTGTTGGTTGTGTCCTACTGCAGGAATCTGATCTGGGTAGGCAACCCATTGCATACGCTTCTCGTACCTTAACGGACGCAGAGAGGAAGTATTCCATTTACGAACTTGAGGGTTTAGCTGTGTTGTTCGCTCTAGAAAAATTCCGTATGTATCTTGAGCACACCAAGTTTCTCCTTGAGACCGATAACCAAGCCTTGAGCTGGGTCTTAGGGAAAACCCGCAAAACTGGTAGAATTGCTAGGTGGGCAACTAGGATTCTGTCGTTCCAGTTCACTGTCCAACTTATTCGTGGGTCCGAAAATGCGGTAGCTGATTCTTTAAGCCGCATGTACGAGGAAACAGCTGAAGAGGATGTTCAGGAATGTGAACCCGTAAACCTTGTATCTGCTCTAAATTGTGTCAATGCCGTTCTTAGCAATTCCCCTGTGCTTTTTGAGGATGTGAGACGATTCCAGAAAGAAGACCCCTCCTTATCTAGCCTTATTGACCGAATCAATTCTGGTGAAGTGATCAAGCCCTACTCTCTGAAGGACGGTGTATTGTGTTGTTCGTCTCGTCATGACCGCCTACCTAAAATTGTGCTCCCGTCGGTCCTCATTCCGGAAATCTTTCGTTACTATCATGAATCTCCTGTTGGTGGCCTCCTAGGAGTATTCAAGACCCGAGCTAAAATCAGACAGTTTTTCATTTGGCAAGGAATGGATGGTGACATCAGGAGGCTCATTAGGAATTGTGCTGCATGCAGTATTAGCAAACCTCCGGTTTCTACTAAGGTTGGCCTGTTGTCATCTGAACTGGCATCTAGACCCATGGAGAGGCTTTTTATCGACCATGTTGGACCGTTCCCTCGCTCTGGTCGGGGAAACCAATTTGCGCTTGTTTGCACTGACGGTTTCACCCAGTTTAGTTGGATTTTTCCCACCAGACAGGCTACGACCAGTTCCGTCATAAAGTGCCTTAATTCCATCTTTTCGTCCTTTGGGCCATGTCAGTATCTGGTGTCAGATAATGCCAAGTGCTTTGTATCTCATCAGTTCCGTCAATTCTTATTTGATTATGCTATTTCGCATGTAACCACCACTCCCTATTTTCCTAACCCGTCTCTCGCTGAGCGAGTCAATCGTAATCTCCGTTCTGCTCTGATTGCTTTCCACCACGACGACCATTCCAAGTGGGATTCTAATTTGCATTGGCTCAATTTTGCTTTCAACTCCGCCGTGCATGAGAGAACGCAAGCTACCCCTTTTTCGTTAATGTTTTCCTTTATGGCTAATTCTCCGTTGTCCAACCTGTGGAACCTGCACGATCTCCTTCCTGACAGTTTCACGCCCGAGGATATGAGGGCGAAATTCGACAAGGCTAGAGAGAATATTAAGGTATCCCATGACCAACTTGCCAGGCGACACAATGCCTGTCGCAAGCCAGCTGATTTAGAAATTGGTGATGTTGTGTACGTCCGCAATTTCGAGCCCAAGGGCGTCAGTAATCTAGTCTCAAGCAAGTTAACCCCTCGTTTTAAAGGCCCATGTTATGTAGAGGCATTCTTGACTCCTGTTACTCTTCTTGTTCGAAACCCTAAGGCCAACAAAATTTCAAGAGTGCATCTATCGCACATTAAGCGAGGTGGAGAGGTGTCTAATGAGGAAATGCTACCGTAAATTTTGTAAAACAAATTTTGTATAATGTAGAGTATCCCTAACCTTCATTGAGTCCTTCAGGCATCTGTTCCTTCTGGAATTTTGAACTGGGTATGCAAACTCTGATGGGATACAAAATGTAAATGTTGGGAAGTTCCCATTGTAATGGTAAATTGTAAAAGTGTACCTAATTTTGATGTTTTCATAGAAGATGCTAACATGTAAGTTGGACTCGGTGGGAGATCTAACTCATGGTAACCTTGTATTCCTGTTCCCTTTGGGAATTGTAGTGGTCATTCCTCTACCGTAGTTCCTTCTAAATGTATAGTCGTCTAACTCATGTAATCTTGAAATGTACTTCGAATCTGTAAAAAGGTAAACTTGTTAATGAAATTTTGTAAGCACGGATCTAGGGCATTGTCAGAAATATTTTCTTCATATAAATTCAACTTTGTTTCTCTTTTGTAAAATGTAGTAAGAATTAGTAATTCTGTAAACCTTTTTTGAAATTAGATTAACTTCTATTTTTGTAAATGGCTGCCCACGCGTCGAATAATATCTTGCACATTGCTTCCACCTACTTCGTCTAAAGCGACCTACATTGGACTTGTTGGAAATTTTCCTAACGTGTCTCGGACTCTGAAAGCACTGCTGGTGCTGGTGTTCTGCGCTTCTGAAGATTTTTGGACACAGTGATGCTGTTGACTAAGTGGTTTGCGAGGTGATCAATTATCCCATCACTGATAATCTGACCCTGCATTCTTCCTAACCAAAACGATGCGGTTTCATCCATCAATTGGAGTTAACAGGTGAACATTATCTTCTGGAAACATGCTTGGTGAATCGACAAGTTAAGGAGTACTGTCTATGCCTAGGCATATTCGTGAACGGTGTTCACGCTTAAGGGAGGGAGACTGTTACATCAAGAGCCCGTCCCAACGTTTAAACATGTAATTTCCCCTGATGCAATTCTTGACATTTTGAAACGTCCGCTTCGTCGCTCAGTTCCGCCTGTGGCCACGAGATGGTAGCTGCTGTCGGACTTTGGAAAGACTTCAAGTAGTTCCTGCAGCTCCACTAGATAGTGTGTGCTGCGCCTTATAAAACTCTTTATATGCATGACATAATTGAAAGACAATTATATTCTTCGTCATGAAACAAATGCCGGTGTATGCATGATACCGCCAAATTATTTACTAAATTATGACATTGTTGTTTGATGTGTCAATCTGTGATTGGACATTTTCCAAATATGATGCATGCAGCGCGCATGGCTTCCTTGTCGGCGCCATGATGTGTTGTCATCGGTAACTGAACAGTCTGGATTGAACTGAGTGATCGTGAATTTGATTGTCTATTGAGGTGGGGGCCTGTGGCTCTCGCCTCACCAAGAAATGAAATTACATTATAAAAAAAACGTGTACCGCAGTGGGTAGGAAGTGGGATCGTCGCCCCTGAAGCATGATCCACCTTATTTTCGCCGGAATGGAGAAAACTTGAAGATGTTTGGTGTCAATGGTTGCGTGTGCCAGCAACAGCCATCTGGGCAGTTTTTTTTAATTTTTTTTATTAGTGTTATGTTTGTTTTATCATCAGTGTCTCCCCAAAGGCCTTATTAAGGTATGTCTTGAAACCTTATTTAATTTAAATTATTGGAGCTCCTTATTTTGCATTGTGTGATGAGTGTTGGTTTTAGTTCTGAAAGGTTGACCTTGGAATAGATATGTCACCTATGAAAATGTAAAAGTTTGTTAAACTATTTTTTTGTCCGGGGAGCACTACTGTTTTTCTTCTTAACTTATTATTTGGTATCTAGCTAAGGCAGTTTCTTCTTATAATATTATGGTACTGGCCAGACGAGTCTATTTACACTAGGCCTAAATTGGTTCATTAGTCGGTCGTTTTTTTTGTCTGATCCGTTGCCTTTCACTGTTGTAATAGTATTTAGACATAATTGTTTTCCGCCGTTCATTTCCTTCTGCTAATGTTTAAATTTAAATTTATTAATTGTTTGCCGTAATTTCGATCAGGCATGCGGCTTCCTTGTGTTTTTGTGGCCATGTTATGAAGAGATGCATTCTGGTCTCGGAGTGAGTCTCTTGGCGTCCACCGCGAAACTCAAACGTGTTGTGTTAACTTAAGATGTTTTTTTATTTAACCTTGTCGGTTTAACATTGTGTTTTTCGTAATTGTTCCTGTGTTTATCTCCATCATGCAAATTAATGAATTGTTTTCTGATACTATTTAATTTGATTTTTTTTAATTTCTCGTTTTATCGTGGTCGGGATCTACGCATGCCGGATCGCTATTGCATTCTCTTGCAAATTATCAAGCCCTTTTTCATTGTGTTATGCATGTAATCTTTATTTTAACCTTTGGGTTTTAACATTTTTATTTTAATTTAAGTCTTTTCTTTTCTTTTCTTTTCTTGGCTTTGCAAGCAAGCATGTTAGGCGGTATCTGGCCTTCATTGTAAATTTGTGCTGGTTGATGCATGTTCTGTTTCTGGTGAAGGTGCTCCTTTAAATTTTTAATATTAAACCTTTTATTTGTAAAAATTTTTAATCTTTTGTTGTGGCATTATTTCGCCGACAGCAGTTCTATCGGTTATTGGGGGGGGTGTCTGTACGATAGCCTGTGTGTGTTGTCCCCTTCTCCATCTTCCTTCCACTCCTTTGGAGCTCTTCTGTTGGGACACATCATCTGGAGGTGATATTGCTGTGGAAGCGACCCGGACCTCTCAAACAAAGGTAAGTTGGGCCCCCCATTTCAGGTGTCGCAAATATGTCTCTCAGATAATCTGTACTGTCATCAGAGTCGTGAGACATATCACAATAATGTAACATAAATAGTATTTAATAAATAAATTAAATTAAAATTAAAATTAAATTATAATTATTATTATTATTGTTATTATTCCCCGCAAATGGGCATCTTACGACGGCCGCACGGTATTATTATTTGTTGGCCTTTCTTTTATCCCAGTATTCCTTTATACACAACGAATGTTGCATGGACCATATTTACGATGGTTAGAACTTATACCTTCGTCATCAAAACCCTAGTGACTGCATGTTTTTTTAGCCTATTTTCAATTTTGAAAAAATACGCTTATGAGATCACCTTTTGTCCGTGTGTCTATGTGTGCGAAGGTGTGTGTGTGTGTGTGAGGTGTGTGTGTGCGTCCCCCAAATAACTTCTATGCGGCTGGAGCGATTTCAATGAAACTCGGTAAGTTCATAGCACTACTCCGGGCGACCCCGACCGTGCCCTTCAAATTTCATTACGTCTCACTAATCCAACATGGCGGCTGTGCGAAATATTTCACCAGCATTCAATATCTCCGAAAATATTCCCGATATTACCCAGGAATTTTTTACGGTGATAAAGGGAAATACTAGAAGTTCACATATGTGACTATTGAAAAACTGGTAACTACAAAACCAACATGGCGGCCACGTGAATTAGCGACTTTTAAATAGACGTTTCTCGCGATTTAACCAACCAAACGCAATAAAACTTGGTACAGTATATGTTCATACACATTGTAATGCACCGACATCTAACTTCGTTCAATTGTTTACATAACCTCAAGATGGCGGATGTGCGAAATATTTCACTGGCATTCTATATATCTGAAACTATTAGCAGTATCACCCTGAAAGTTTGTACGGAGATAAAGGGTACTACTGTAAGTTCATCTATAAGACTTTCAAAAACCGATTAACTACTAAACGAACATGGCGGCCAAGCGAATTAAAATGTTTAACAGACCTTTCTCGCGATTTAATTTTCCAATCGCAATGCAATCTGGTACAGGAAATGTTTATACACATTGTAATGCATTGGTATCCAATTTAGTTCAATTGTTCACATAACCTCAAAATGGCGGCTGTGCGAATTTTAAAATTAAGTTTTTATTTCTTGTGTCGTAATCATGCGATCGAAGTGAAAGTTTGAATAATGAACCTACGCAATAATTTTCCTTTAATGGTGCATGACTCTATGGCCTATACATTTAACAATCCTACATGGCGGCCATCCGAAATATTTAGACGGCTCTGAATATCTACGAATCTATTATAGCAATCAAACTGAATTTCTTTATGTTCATAGGGGCTATGAACATAAGTTCACCTATAGGACTTTAAATAACCTGGTGATCACAAATCCAACATGGTGGTGACGCGAAATATAAATATTCACATGGACGTTTCTCGCAATTTAACCATCCTAGTGCAGTGAAACTTTGTACAATAAATCCTTACACGAATGTTAATCCATTGGCATCTAATTTATTTCAATTCTTTCCATAACCACAAGATGGCAGCTGTGCGAAATTTTAAAATCTCCTTGTTACTTCTTGTGTTCTAATCATGCGTTTGAAATTTGAATGCTACACGTACACAATAATCTTCATGTAACAGTACATAACTCTGGGGCCTACATATATAAAAGCCAACATGGCGACCATCCGAAATATTATTCGGTTCTCAATATCTACGAATCTATTACAGCAATCAAACTGACATTTTGTATGTTCATAGTGGCAGTTAACATAAATAGGATATATGAAAATAGGCTGTATAGTTCTTCACGGAACTATTTGTTTTATTTCAGTTCAGTCTAGTAAATTTGGCGATCCGAATTCTTTCAGATCTTTCGTAGTCCATTTTTAGCCTACTTTTCACATTTTGAAAAATGAGGAAAAAGTAGACTTATGATCCGGGAAATTGTGTGTATGTCTGTCTGTCCTTCTGTCTGTCTGTCTGTCTGGCTGTGTGTGTGTGTGTGTGTGTGTGTGTGTGTGTGTCCCCATCAACTCCTAAACGGCTGCAGCAATCAAAACCAAATTTAGTATGAGTAAAGATGTGCACCGAAATATCTCACGTCCATATTTGAAAATGATGTCAGTGCTACCAACTACTGAAAAAACGCACTAGAAATTTGAGCTCCATGTTGGATATCTTGCAACGTATGCATGGGAGCTATTCCAAAATTGGTACAAATGTAGATAAGACTATTTCAGTTTAATTTCCAGGAGCCCAACCATGACAGTGTTTCCAAAATAATTTTAAGCCTTCTGATAGGTCCAATGTTTAAATGCATATAACTTCTACACTATCAATTGGATTTCAACCTAATTTTGTATGTAATATCTGAACATAAACAGATATGACTCAGCGTATTCTTAAGAGCCACCAGGGCTGCCAATTGTTAATAATTGCTCTCTCTATGTTTTTATCCAAATACCAATATATCAGAAAGTATGCAAGCCAACAGCCTTAAACTATGCACACGTGTATTCTGACATTTTAGATTAATTTGGAGTAACTTATAAACGTCAGTTCTACCACCCTGATTATAAGCCTGCTGATAGTACCAATTCTTAAATACATGTAACGTCTATACTATCAGTTGGATTTCAACCAAATTTCGTATGTACTATGTGTACCATAACAGATATGACTATAAGTATTGTTAAGAGAATTCAGGGCTGCCAACTGTTAATAAATGCTGTCTATATTTCTTTTACCCTAATATCAATATATCAGAAAGTATGCAAGCCAACAGCTCTATACTTTGCACACGTAGAGCACCTGACATTCTAGATTAATTTGGAGTAATTAATACAAGGCAGTGTTGCCAACATGATTCTATGCCTGCTGATATGTCCAATTTTAGAATACATGTAACTTCTATACTAACAAATGGATTTCATCCAAAATAGGCACAACAAGATATCATAATATTCAGATTATTTCTTACCAGCACACGCATGACATTGTTGCCAACATGCTTTTACGCGTGCTGATAAATCCAATGTCTAACTGCATGTAACGTCCATTGGACTTCAACCAAATGTTGTATTCTGTACATTAAGATATGGAACTAAGAATATATTCAGTCACCAGGGCTGTCAACTGTAGTGCTCTATTAGGCTACATTATACCAGGTATATTTTGAACTAATTAGATATTTCGATATTACCATCTTAATATCGTCATTATTCTAGATAGGTTCATATTCTGTAGAATAATCATTGGCATGAAAAGTAGGCTATATAGTTCTTCACGGAACTTCTTGTTACCAATTTGATCAAATTCTTCACGTATATCTGAATTTAGTGTTTGTCTGTTTGGGTCCATTCTTTCTAAGAGCTCTATAATTTCACTCGCAGCAGAAATATCGCGTCTGTGAGTTTGGAGATAGTATTATACTGTATATTTCTGCATTTGGTTTTGGAAGATATACTACATCATTGATTCTCGGCCCTAAGACTTTCTCATTATTTTAAGTTAATTCAGTTGCATTCGCCCTTTAAGAAAAGTCCTCTCGGCACGCCGGAAGGCGGAGGTAGATTTCACCGGACAAACTTGGGGATAGGCGAAAATAGGCAGAATATGCAGGTTTTCGTAGAAGGATCAGACCTCATTTATTGCGAGAAGGTATTTTATAATTGGAGCTTAATTAACTTTGGTTTTCGTCATTTTATGCTTATTTTAAACATTTTATTGTCTTATGGGAACGGTAACCTTCTTGTCATTTGGGGTCCATTTTTATACTTGTGGTCACACTGTCCTTATGCTAGGTTTCGACACTGATGTGTTACTATGTAACGGTCTGTTACTTCTTCACGCAAAATTATATCTCCCGCAGAGATTTTGGTTGGTTCCTCAGTTTAGGGGCTGCGACAACGCGGTCATGTGACCCCGTGTACTTAGGGATGGCTGTATTAGTCTGTAATTCAGGTAAGGACTGCAGACGGTCAATTTCAAGCAGTAGTTCCTAATGTTGCTACCAGGTACTACCGTCAACGACACCTACCTGTGAACTTGGCTTCTAGATGCCACCGCAGCCAGCAACTCGCAACAAACGTTGGAATTTCCCCTCCAAAGGAAAGCATACTGAGGGATATTTAGCGCTCTTAGAAAATCCGACGACTTCGGCCGGCTTTGAACTCGCGACCTTGGGCATAGACATTCAGCATGCTTGCTACCAGTTACGTCACCGAAGCCGCTTCACACTTAGTGAGATGGAATTCTGAATATGATCTCGTGCAAGTGCGTTATCTTGGCAACGTCTGATGACTCATCCCTCATCAATTTAGTAGAGTTGCCATGGCAAGCACTGATAGCTCTTGGCATTTTCTTATAATTCCGAAATCATTTTTCTCATCCCTTGGGATAATGGTGGGTCATATCAAAAATTCTTTAAGACAAAATTTTAGGTAATTATTAGGGGAATATTGTCCATTTTGTACGGTTTTGAGATTGTGCCTATTAAGAGAGATATGATTAATGTTTCCCGAAAAACCCACTTTTTCCCACCCCTTTGGTCAATGGTTGGTGCTATAAAAAAAGCTCTTCAAACATAAATTTTTGGGCTTTATCCGACACATAGTATGAACGTTGAACGGATTCGATATTTCAAATATTAAGAGAGTTATAGCAATATTTCACTTTTTCGAAAAAAAAAGCCCCCCATTTTCACCCCCTTCGACCGATTTAGCCCATTAACGAACTCGACCGAGATTTTATAGGTATACATATTCGGTAAAATATTCAAAGTGATTGGTGCAAAATTACGGCAGTTATCGTGTCCACAAGAAACTGATATGCATATATATATACATATACATACATAAATTATATATAAACTTTTGAACTGACGGTGGTTTTGGGGTCTGGGGGATGTGAAACGCGAAGATATGTCGAAATTTTCCGGAAGTCGAAACATGGTACCCATTGCAATAGTTAGCTTTCTAATGAAATCTACCTCTGGTTGGTTCCTCAGTTTAGGGGCTGCGACAACGCGGTCATTTAACACCGTGTACTTTGGGTGAGTGTAGAATCTGTCTGATAAACGGTGTGAATTGTAATGGCTGTAGTAGTCTTAATTCAGGTAAGGACTGCAGACGGTCAATTTCAAGCAGTAGTTCCTAATGTTGCTACCAGGTACTACCGTCAACGACACCTAGCTGTGAACTTGGCTACTAGATGCCACCCTAACCAGCAACTCGCAACGAACGTTAGAACTTTCCCTCCAAAGGAAAGCATACTGAGGGATTTTAGCTCTCTTAGAAAATCCAACGACTTCGGCCGGCTTTGAAACCGCGACCTTGGGCATAGACATTCTGCATGCTACTAGTTACGTCACCGAAGCCGCTTCCCACTTAGATGAAAATACTGAATCTGATCTCGTGCAAGTGCGTTGTCATGGCAACTTCTGATGGCTCATCCCTCATCAATTTAGTAGTGTTGCCATGACAACCTCTGATAGCTCTTGTCATTTTCTTATAATTCCGAAATCATTTTTCTCATCCCTTGGCATAATGGTGGGTCATATCAAAAATTCTTTCAGACAAAAGTTTTAGGTAATTATTAGGGGAATATTGTCCATTTCGTACGGTTTTGATATTGTGCCTATTAAGAGAGATATGATTAATGTTTCCCGAAAATCCCACTTTTCCCACCCCTTTGGTCAATGGTTGGTGATATAAAAAAACTCTTCAAACATAAATTTTTGGGCTTTATCCGACACATAGTATGAACGTTGAACGGATTCGATATTTCATATATTAAGAGAGTTATAGCAATATTTCACTTTTTCGAAAAAAGCCCCCCATTTTCACCCCCTTCTACCGGTTTAGCCCAGTAACGAACTCGACCGAGATTTTATAGGTATACATATTCGGTAAAAAGTGATTGGTGAAAAATTACGGCAGTTATCGTGTCCACAAGAAACTGATATATATATATACTTTTGAACTGACGGTGGTTTTGGGGTCTGGGGGATGTGAAACGCGAAGATATGTCGAAATTTTCCGTAAGTCGAAACATGGTAGCCTACCCATTGCAATAGTTAGCTTTCTAATGAAATCTACCTCTGGTTGGTTCCTCAGTTTAGGGGCTGCGACACCGTGGTCATCTAACCCCGTGTACTTTGGGTGAGTGTAGAATCTGTCTGATAAACGGTGTGAATTGTAATGGATGTATTAGTCTGTAATTCAGGTAAGGACTGCAGACGGTCAATTTCAAGCAGTAGGTCCTAATGTTGCTACCAGGTACTACCGTCAATGACACCTAGCTGTGAACTTGGCTACTAGATGCCACCCCAACCAGCAACTCGTAACGGACGTTGGAACTTCCCCACCAAAGGAAAGCATACTGAGGGATTTTTAGCGCTCTTAGAAAATCCGACGACTTCGGCCGGCTTTGAAACCGCGACCTTGGGCATAGACATTCTGCATGCTACCAGTTACGTCACCGAACCCGCTTCCCACTTAGTCAGATGTCAAAGTCAACCCCTGGCACCAACCAGCCCATGACGGGCTAAGGCCGACCAAGCGACCGCTGCCCAGCCATTTGGCCTGCAGATATTGGGGTGACGCGTGATCAGCGCGTCGGGTCCCCTCGGCCGTTAATATTGGTATTCGTGTTCGGGGTGCTGTCTCACTGTCAGACAGCTACTCAATTGTCCTCACGAGGCTGAGTGCACCCCGTTCCAACCCTAACGTCAGTTTTAAAATCCCTGACGGAGCCGGGGATCGAACCCGGGGACTCCGGGTGAGAGGCAGGCACGCTACCCAACACCACGGAGCCGGCTTAGTCAGATGGAAATATTGAATCTGATCTCGTGCAAGTGCGTTGTCATGGCAACGACTCATCCGTCATCAATTTAGTAGTGTTGCTATGGCAACTTCTGATAGCTCTTGGCATTTTCTTATAATTCCGAAATCAATTTTCTCATCCCTTGGCGTAATGGTGGGTCATATCAAAAATTCTTTCAGACAAAAGTTTTAGGTAATTATTAGGGGAATATTGTCCATTTTGTACTGTTTTGATATTGTGCCTATTAAGAGAGATATGATTAATGTTTCCCGAAAAACCCACTTTTTTCCACCCCTTTGGTCAATGGTTGGTGCTATCAAAAACCTTATTCGACATAAATTGTTGGCACTTATCCGACACATATTTTGAACTTTGAATGGATTCGATATTTCGCGTATTAAGAGAGTTATAGCGAAATTTCAGTTTTTCGAAAAACGCCCCCCAATTTCACCCCCTTCGACCGATTTTCCCCATTAATGAAATCAACCGAGATTTTATGGGGATACATATTATGTAAAAAATTCAAAGTGATTGGAACACAATTACGGCAGTTATCGTGTCCACAAGAAACTGATATACATATACACATATATATGTATATATACATACATAAATTATATATAAACTTTTGAACTGACGGTGGTTTTGGGGTCTGGGGGATGTGAAACGCGAAGATATGTCGAAATTATCCGGAAGTCGAAACATGGGACCCATTGCAATAGTTAGCTTTCTAAAGAAATCTACCTAAAATTTTCTGCTAAAGAGTTAGAGTTTCTGAAGCGTAGAGAGCTTCGGGTCTGATTACAGTTGTATAGTATCGATTCTTCTTTATGCGCATTCAAAGAGCGCGTTTGAACTTGTTAGTTAGCCTCGCATTCTTATCCTCCCAAGATCTCTTCATGCGTCTTTCGTTCTGCGGACCACTTCCTACCAGTTTTCTCTTCAGGTTGTACTAAAGGCTCCACGATTTTCTATGATGTTTGTGATATAAATTTAAATTTCTTGGAGGTCCGCCATATTTTCTCTAGCCAGTTTATAATGGCCTTCTTTGAGTTGATTACTTTAAATAATCTTTCGGTGAGCCTGTCGCTGTCCATTCTATAGATATGGCCATAGAATTGCAGACGTCTCTTGGTACGGCATCAGTGAACCTGCCATTTAAGGAATAGAGGTCCGCTATTCTCCTCTTAATCCACATTCTATTTTCTCTCATGGGACCATACATTTTTCGGAGAATTTTCTGTTCTTGCTTTTCGATTTCTACAATTATCGAGTGACCACCGTGAGATATGTTTTTTTTATATTTTTTTGTCGTTTACCCTCCAGGTTGGTGGAACCCACGGACTCAGCGAGGGAACTCACCACTACCGCCTCTACGGGCAGTGTCCTAGAGCTGGGAACATTGAATCGGAAGGGATACAACTGGTGAGGTGGGATTGGCACCTCGCCCAGGCGGCCTCGTCTGCAATGCGAACAGGGGCCTCATGAGGGAAGGTAAGGGATGAGGAGGATGGATAGACAAGGAAGAGGGAAGGAGGCGGCCGTGGCCTTGAAGAAGGGACCATCCCGGCATTTGCCATGAGAGACAATTGACGAACATAATTCATTTGTTGGACTCAGACATCGTGGTCACTCATCCCGTCCACTTTGGTGTGTTTGTGTCGAATTTTCTGATGTGTGCATTTGTAATTAAAGTGGAGAATGGGAAATTGACGACCAAGGCTTTAAGTTAGGAACTATCCCGTTATTTACCTGCAGTGGACGTGGCAAACCACGGGAAACCACATCCCAGATTGTTGAGATGGGAATCGAACCTTGCCCTTCTTATTTTTGCCTCAAGAGTGCGCCCCGTTCCAGACTGCAACAATTTTTCACTGGAAATGAAATCTCAAGGAATTTAAGAGAGAATAATCGGCAGTACAACAAATGGCGGATAAAGGATCCACCGAATCGTAGTGTGATCTTTGTTTTTGAGAATTAAAAAGAGGGGATTGAAGAACTTCTACAGGCGTTTTAGTTCGTTTGTTGTTTAAGTAACTTAATATTGCTATGGAAGTCTGTTGACTTGGTGGCTCAGGGGTAACATTGCGGACCAAGGAATGGATTTTGCATAGTCGAAGGAGTTCGCATCTCACCTTAGGCATGTATTTTCATTTCCTAATTATTCTTTCTGGCTATTGGTAATTCATTGTCTTAACCTATTTTACTTTCGTTATTCCCGTACAGTAAGGAAATCTCCACGATTTACATTGGCATATACTTTTAAATTATTAAATAAAAGATGGTCACAATCGCTTTTGCCATGAGAGACAATTGACGAATATAATTCATTTGATGGATTCAGACATCGTGGTCACTCATCCCCGTCTACTTTGGTATGTGTGTAAAATTTTCTTTGATAACCTGTGTTATTGTGATGGCTGTACTGATGTGTGCATTTGTAATTCAAGTGGGGAATGGCGAATAGACGACCGACGCTTTAAGTTAGGAACTATCCCGGTATTTACCTGCAGTGGACGTGGCAAACCACGGAAAACCACATCCCAGATCGTTGAGATAGGAATCTAACCTTGCTCTCCTTAGTTTTGCCTCAAGAGTGTGCCCCGTTCTAGCCCTCAGACCAGAATTAAATTTCTTTGCAAACCAGGGATCGAACCCGGAATCCAGGGCGATAGGTCGGAATGTAGCCTTAAGGTTGGGCTTCCCTGTGTTAATACGATTTTTGACAAGCACCGAACATATAGTCTAACTCTTAAACTCCCTCCATTACGGTGGCTGTCGAAGTGAGTCTATGCTCATTCCAGTAGTTGGCGAAGTACTTACTGTCATGGAAATGCAAAGGATTGTACCTACAACAGGTGATGGAAATTGCTTATTTAGAGTAGTTTCTTACTGTTTATTCCAAAATGCAGAACGTCATCCTGAGTTGCGTTTGCAAGCAAATTGCAAAAATTGTTGCTGGCATGAATAATTATAAGGATTTTATTATTGGCAATCAGTATCACCGCATTCTCATCAGCAACAAACTTGAGAATGAAAGTAGCCTATCTGAACGTCATTGTATAAGTGAATATTATTGTTTATTGGATTATTTGTTTAGAGTACATAACAGTGAGTCTAACCACGATGTTGATTTTGGCAATGGAAGTATTATTTGCCATATAATATTTGGTGGCTGCGTTGATGCAGGCCACTATAGTTTCATTGAATATGTCGTTAATTTGGAGAGAAATGCTACAATAAATATACCCATTTGACGAAAAAGAACATTAGCCACAAAAAAGTGGGAAATCGGAGAAAAATATGAAGCCACTTTTAAAATCGAATGTAATATGCCATTTCAGAAACTATTCCAGATATTATGTCGTACAGTGTAGGGTCCTTGACGAACAAATGTAAACATTGTTCTGCACTGTATTTATGTAGCGAGAAATCTACGCTTGGTTACTTTGACCTTTGCTGTTGTAAAGGCAAAATTGATCTTACTAAATATATTTTTTTTGACAGACTGCAACAATTTTTCACTGGAAATGAAATCTCAAGGAATTTAAGAGAGAATAATCGGCAGTACAACAAATGCTATGTCCTTGGTTTCATTTGGTGCCAATGGCACTGTGCCAGATGCATACGGTCCATATTGCTTTAAAATATATGGAATTGCACATCATCGCATTTCTTCGTTAATGTATATTCCAAAATTTAAAGCGACGGTTCTTGCGGCCAGTTGTATATATTAAACTCCTCAGAATTCTTGAATTCCTTGGAATTAAGTGATTTTCTTCCACATACTCCAAACGATTGACCCATAGTTATGCTCCTTAGAAATCTGAAGTTTCCTAAGGGCTCCTAAATGCTACCATATTAATTATAAGAAATATTAACGAAAATTGCTTGAATTTGGAAATAATAAGTGCAGTTTAAATTAGGCGGAGAGATCTAACCCTTCGACTTGATTCCATATTAATTATAAGACACATGCATGAAAATGCTTGGATTTCGAAATAAGTGCAGTTAAAATTAGGCAGGGAGGTCTAATCCTACGACTTAACACCATCGGATAAAACAATCATTTTCTTTTAAGAGGCAACATTTTCCGATTCGCTTGGCATACTTTATCACAATCAATAAAGCTCAAGGGGGAACTCCGGAACGTATAGGTCTCAATTTGCCTCATCAAGTTTTCAATCATGGCCAGCAGTATTTTGAAATGTCTTGAGTGTAATCTTTTGACGCCCTTTATAGTTTCAATAGTGCCAAAAAATAATTGTACAAAGAACGTATATAAGAAAATTCTTCAGTAAATATTTTCTTATTGACCGTCATGTATTGACGGGTTTCAACTAGTAATTATTAATATCTTACGTAATGCCCATTCACAGAGTGCGTTTAAACTTATTAGATGACCTCGCCTTCTCATCCTTCCAGAATCTCTTCTTGAATGCACTGTGTTGTATGTTGCGTTCATCGGCCACTTTCTATCAGCTTTCATATTAGGTGTCTACTATTCCTATGATGTCGTCTGTGATGTTATTATTTCGTGGAGGCCCGTCTTAGTTTCTTCTAACCAGTTTATTTTGACCTTTGGAGGTGATTACCTTATGTAGTCTTTTAGTGATTCTTTCGTTCTACATTCTATAGACATGGCCATACAATTTCAGACTTCTCTTGCGCCCAGCATCAGTGAACCTGTCAGTTAAGGAATAGAGGCCCTCTGTTCTCTCTCCTCTTAATCAACATCCATTCCCTCTCGTGGGACTTTGAATTTTACGGAGAATTTTCCGTTCCTTCTTTTCATTGTCTATAATTTTAGAGTGACCACCGAGGGATGTGGTTTCCGGCAAATAACTGTCTTTTAGTGTCGCAATATTTCATTACGCGATACGCAAAGACTCTTTTGTTGCAGTCATTCCACGTTAGTCTCTGGAGTCTTGTGGCTCTTTCTACGTTGGCCCTACTGCCGAAACCGATGGTGGAAAGATTTCTCTAAGGTATTTGAAAGAGGACACCTGTGAAATTGTGCCGTCTTCTATCTCTAGCGCATAATTTTAGGGGTTATATTGATGTAAATTTCCCATGTACTGGGATTTCTCGTACAATATCTTGAAGCCAGACTTTGATGCTATATTGTGTAGTGTCTGTACTTCGAATATGGTTTCATCTTAGTAAATGCTAAACACTTTACCTTCATTTTGCCTTTAGGGTATTTTTTCCATTCTCTAACAACCTTGTCTAGAACCAAGTTAAACAGAATAGGGGAGATGCCGTTACCTAGACAAATGTCCGTACATATTTCAAAAGGCTCACAAATTTCCGCAGGGAATTTTTACTTTAGGAGTCGTATTCGTGAGAGTCTGCCAGATTAGTTCTATGGCCTTTATGTCCATTCTGAGTTTTTCGAAAGTATCAAAATCGCTATGTCTATCTCAAACCCACAAAGGTGAAGATCGTGACCTCCGCGGCACGTTAATATCGTCTTCAAGTTCCAAATTTGTTGCGCACATGAGTGAACTATGATAACTTTGAAAAAGAAAAACACAAAATGTCAACACAGCCTACTTATACGTTAACTACGAGCTGTCCTAATTCCCCAGAATTTGCATGAGTTGATATTGCTTTCAGAAATACAGATTTAAACAGAGGTAGTGGTCTATTTTCACTAGATATAATCGGTTTTCATTCAGTTTTAGTCCACTTTCCTGTACAAGATAGGTTATTATTCATATTTCACTTAACTGCACTAAACCGTTGCGGCAAAACCACTGACATATCTAACTATTTGCGTTCGTTAACATGTTTGTAAGTGTTCACGTCCCCGTCTCTCAGTAGGCCAACCTGTTCCGAAGTTTCCAACATGTTACACATGAAACCTGCAGGAACATTAACGCTATTTACAATTGGTAATGCCAACATTTTGACTGAAATGCACTGGAAGCGAGTAACTCAAGAGAAACCTGAAAAAAGTGCTTTTTTTGCGGTATTTTCAAGAAGGCGGAAAACGCACAAGGAGGGGGAGTTCAACAATGTTGACTTTTTACGTGATGGGAAATACCTGAAAATCAAAATTACCCCACTTTCTGCAATTCAAAATGCTATCTCTACCGAGCGAGTAGCTTCAGGCTGTGTGGCTCGGTATCATTCCCATTCATTTCATTTCGTTTCTCATTAACTATTCTGATGAAGGTGAAGTTAAAATCCATACAAAAAATACAAATCTTACATACAAATCCATTAAAGCTCATCGCTGAACCCTGAGAAACCCACGTTATCATCAGTTTTTACTTCGTTCTGTATCGCCACTTCACAGGATCCCGCAACCTGCATTCTAGTGATGTTAGGTGGGCTGCAGTACTTTCAGGCGCTTTGCACGTTACGCATGATAAGCCACAAAAAAGACTCAAACACTCTACCGTACCTTTTGGGAAACGGAAGAAGAGTTTGGAGATGTAAAGTTGTAGAGTTTGAGGAACTAACCACAGAGCTCGCTGTAGTACAATAGGAACTTGGATCACAATAGAGCAACCTCACCAGCTCATATCGAGAGGGAAAGTGCACCACATCCCAGTGTTCGCTTCATGAACACAAGCTCACGGGTTCGATTATCAGATTTTTAAGGGCGAAAAAAAAAACCACTGTTCCGAGTGGTGCAATGTTGGCTCGCAAAATATCTCTCGTATGACCTCTGATGATTATAAGACAACATTCATTAACATATCAGTCACAGGTCGCTGAAATAAGTTCAGGATTCTCTACAGGAAAGTCAAAGCGGTTCGCCGAAATGGCTTCAACTCGAGATATCTACCTCATGGTAACTATACAGATATTAAGAAATAAGAACATATTAATCACATTTAAAAACTAGTCCATGTATTTTCAAACTAATGTGGTTGTCTCAATGATGGCTGCTTTTTGCATTGACTTGTAGAAATTTGTGTCAGCATCAAGTTTCTTCAACCCCCGTAGTAGACCCCTTGGTACAACGCCAGTGCCTGATATAACAATTGGTATGATCTTCACCTTTCCAGGTTGCCTCGGTGGCGTAGTTGGTAGCTTGCTGAGCATCTTTGCCCAAGGTCGCAGGTTGAAGCCCAGCCGAAGTCGTCGGATATTTTAAGAACGTTATAAATCCCTCAGTATGCCTTCCTTCGGAGGGGAAGTAAAGCCGGCGGTCCCATGTCATAGATTTATGGCAAGTAAAAGAACCTTCCACTAATTACACTTGTGTGAGGCTAAATTATAGGTTAGATTTGACTAACGCTCTTAAGTTCCAACGTTCTTCGCCAGGAGCCGACTGCGGAGGCATCTAGTACGCAAGTTTAATACTAGATTTTGTTAATGATAGCATTTGGTAGCAAAAGTTGGAACTACTTAACAATTGAATGTCTGCAGTCCTTACCTGAATCACAGATAACACACACTAATACAGTCATCACAATTAACACCCGTTATGAGACAAATACACGGGGCTACATGACCGCGTTGTCGCAGCCCCTAAACTGAGGAAACAACCAACCTTCACCTTTCCAATCTGCCATTGCTCCACTAGGTCTTTATATTTGGAGATCTTTTCGTCGTGGTTTGCTTTTAAGTTGTTGCCATTGGGAACTGCTGCATCAACCAGGATGTCTTCCTTAGCCTTCTTATTGATGACTACAATATCAAGCCTGTTATGGCGCACTGTGCGCTCGGTCAATATACGGTCCCAATAGAGACCGGTAGGTTTCATTTTCCGTGTGATTTGGGTTCATTTCACGACTCTGCCAAGAAATTGAGGCCAGCTTGGAGTATACTCGGCCTTGTGAGGCAAATCCAATAAGAGGTGTGTACTATTTAACTTCAGCCGTACTAGACGTGTTTCTCCGTAGTTTACTCACTCACGTATACTCCAAGAAAATGCTGGGATGGGTCCTAACGTATAATCATAGTCGCCTCCATCTCAATTGTCGCCTCAAATACAAATACACTCTCTATTACATACACCACAATAACAGATTATCAGTTACATTCAATGCCACAGTACCTCCTTTTTCCTTGAAATCCGAACCACAGGACATGACAGTTCTCTTCGAATATCTGACAAGCATTAAGAAGGGATGTAACCGATGAGGCGTCAAAATATCAAAGTTTTAAATATGTTTTTTCTCCATGTACTTTGTAAAATAATTTCAAACTCTTTACTCAACTGGAAATATTTTTAAAATAAATTTATATCTGATGCTGCATGCCAATAGACAAAGCTACTTAAATGTGAGTAAGAGAACATATCCAACTTTCAAATGTTGTTTTCTCAATATCAATTTTTTCCATCACATAACTACACTTTTCTCTGAAACCCTAAATGCTACATTACTGAAATTTCCATGGATTGCTTATTGAGTGATTATACACATATTTATGAAGAATTATGCTTCTATTTAACCATTTGTAGAATTTGCCTACATTTACATTCATAGTTTCACTGAGGTTTATAGAATCCAAAATTCAAATCACCATAAATAAAAAACTTTTCAAAGTATTCGGATAGTTCTACATAAAGTTAGAGATAGTGACATATATTTAAACTAGTTAAAAGCTCAGGCCAGGATATTTTATCGTTATGTTTTAAAGTGTACCTAAATAAGAGGAAGTAACAAACTTTTGCAGTGACAGTACTGGTGCCGTTTTCCCACCCAAGATAGCTGTTGCTTGCCACGTAATAGACCAAACACCATTAGACATCTGTACAAAGTTTCAATGCTCTATGTTTTGTATTGTGAAATCAGTGAATCTTTAAAGCCAGCTATGCATTTTCGGTTACATCCCCTCCTTCACAGGAAACCGAACCCGGACTGCGTTGGTGCGAGGCAATGTGTGAACAGTATGTAAAGCGCTTGTTCAGTAACGAGATGTCTGCTTTATGTCGCAGGACACGCTGAGGTAAACAAGGACAGAAGTCCCATGAGAGCTCTTTTCAACAACACTTGTCGCTTCTCCAGCAGAGAGTATTTTTAGTTTGAAAGTGAGTTTGTTAACAGGATTGCGGTCTAGGATCTCCTTCCCGCGAATAATGGAATCTTTTCATCTGTCCCTTAGAGAACTTTAGTAGCGCGAAGAAAACAGGTGGTGGCTCATGTTCTCTCAGTGGGCGTCTTTTATTCTTCTCTCTCTAAGCTCATTAACAGCCACAAATATATTCCAATGTCAAAGAGAAATAACTACTAAAGAACTGAGAAAAATAATGAAAAGGAAAAAAATTGGGAATTTGGTGATTTAGAAGCAATGAAATATTATGGTGTACTGTACAGTCTGTTATAAAATAAAAAACAAAAAATTACGAGCCTTACAGTAGTCGCATATGATGTGTAACATGTGACATGTTATCCTACTATGTGTCTGCCGGGAGCGCAAATCCCTTGTTTACAGTGAACTCTGTTGGTCATTGAAATAACTACTTGTAAAACTCCTGTCTCAAATCATATAGTGAATATTTTCACACCAAAGAACGACAACTTGAAGATGATTTTTTGTAGGAATATCTTTAATGGGGCCTCCAAACCTGAAGTAAACAGTATGCTATATATATATATATTCCACATAGTGCTGTATTTTGGCCGACAGAACCTCGAGTGCTTACATTAAATAAGAATACAACAAAAGTAGTAAGATTTAATAAATCATAATTGTTTTCAGCAAATACGATATAATGAATATTTGCACACCAAAGAACGACAATTTGTAGATGATTTATTGTTGGAATATCTTTAATGGGGCCTCCAAACCTTCAAGTAAACCGTATGCGATTTTCATTCCACATAGCTACGTGGTCGACAGTACGTAATGGTACCAATCTCCGCCACCGAGCGCGCTCATTGTTTCCCTTACATTGCTATCCAATTTCCGTTTCAATTTTCAGAATCACCCCCACAGAAAATATACAGCAACCGAGTGAAAAGATGTTACACATCAAAAATAAACTTTCAATGAGCATATAGACAATAGGGGGCAATTGCCAAAGAGAAATACACAAATCAGCTGCGATGTGTCCATATTTGAGTATTTCCACATCGAAGGTGGACATCTAACTCGAACACGATTTTTCAGGAGAGCCAAATTTTTGTTTCATATATTTGCCGTAAATATTTTTCAGACCCTTTCACACCAAACTTAGTTTACCCATGCAGAACCACTTTTGAAACCCTGTCATCAATATTACTTTACATAAAATGTTTCAATTTTATTGTAAAAAAAGCACAATGTCCGTTTGATTGGGAATTTGCTGTTTTGATTGTAACAAAGCAAGAGAAGTCCTGTTTTGAAACAAACGTGTTCAGAGTGTTCTATAAAATATGGACGAAATAATACAGTGCGTATTGAAACTCTCTCCACAGTGCAGTCAGACGCTTGTGGGTCTGGTTATGTTGGCAACTGTGGACCTTGGAACCTGCCTGCTCACTGTCTTGCGCGCTGTATGTTCAATTCGTCTGTTAATGCAGTTCCTATAACAACATTAGCGGAATGACGGCTAGTGGGATCCGTTGTCAACTTGAATGTGGATGGGCGATTGTGCTAGCGTATTCACGTCACTGCGGAGACACGTTGTATACACCCTGTACATTATGATTTATTCTCTGCTGTAATGCTATTGACTGGCTTTATAGCTCAGTAGACGTCACTAGTCGTGGCCGAGTGAGGTGCGCGTGTGAGAGTTTGTGTGATCGCATTGGAAGAGTGTACGTTTCTTAATACCGGTGCTTCCGATAGTTCCACGGGTGTACTGACCTTCCGTGTGTCATTCGGACAATACTTTTCAAGTAGTGTTCCAGATAGGTTAACAAATCAAGAAACTCAGACAACCCCGCTGAACATCATGTCCGGTTACAAGAGCAAAAACACCGTACGCTGTCAATGGGACAGGCAGAGTTCCCTCCCCACACCAGGAGAAATTCACCGCAGGATTAGCGATACCCTCCGGTTGACTGTCGACCAAGTAGAAGCCATCCAGTTAAATGCGCAAGAAAGAACCATGTACATCAAGGCAATCAGCATATCTACTTATCAAAAATTGCTAAATACTTTTGAAGCTCCTATTAAATTTTAGTATGACTCAGGCGAGGTGACTAATGTTAAAATCTCCACAGCGGATTCCAATTTTACCACAGTGCGTATATTTCATGTCCAACTCGAAGTTCCCCCTGAAATTTTCAAATCCGTCCTGTCGAAATATGGCACTGTGAGTGACGTCAGGAAAGAACAATGGTCTTCTGCTTATCAGTTCCCGGTGTATAATGGAATACGTGCAGTCACTATGGAAATCAAACAAGATATCCCCTCCACTGAGACTTTTGGTGGCCACTCTGGCTATATATCTTAAAATGGACAGAAACAGACCTGTTTAATTTGCAATGCTAACACCCATCTCCGTATCAATTGCCCAAAGAAAATGATTCCCCTCGGTATTACTCCTACCCAACAAAGACGTGTCCAATACTCCGATGTTGTGACACAGCAAACGTCACATGAAAACATGCTTATTGATCAGTCAGCTGGGACACCAACAGAAGTGGCCTCACCCACCCATGACGCAGACCACGTAACTTGCACTGAACAGAGCAGCGAGCTACATAGTGCCCCTGCGCCCTCGACCACCTGTCTTGCAGCCATTGAGCCAACTTCTCCGTCACTACAGGCTGCTCCAGAAATTTTGTCTTCACTGCCTCCACCTACTCTGGTACCTACCGACTCACTGAAGCAGATTGATCGGGGATCTAAGAACGTATCTCAGAAGATTAAAACAAATGCCTTGATTGCTGTACCAGCCCCGAAGAATCCACCTGGTTCTACACATGCTCCCACAGCTGTGAAAAGGAAACAAATTCTTCCTTCTCCGTCATCTAGGGACCCACGAACGCTCTCAAACGCTGACAGCCGGCCCATGAATGGCACTCATAAGGAACTCTCTCGCCTTAATTTGACATAGTGCACCAGTATATTTCTCACCCGTGTCTTTATTCATTCATTCATTCATTCATTCGTTTATTTTCGTTTCTTTTTATTCTTTATCCTTTTTCTCGAGCCCACCTTCCAGGATGTCTAGCACAGCCTTTATATTCCTCTTAATGGCGCAATTTCTCACGGTGGCCACTGTGAATATCAATGTAATAGAATGTCGCCTGAAATTTCAACTGTTGGAGAGATTCCTTCCAGATGCAGAGATTGACATTGCTTTCATTCAAGAAGTTGCTATACCCTGTCTTCCCATATCTGCCTTCTACAAACAATACATCAATACCGGTACTAATAATAGAGGGACCGGCTTCCTCATAAGATATGATATCCCACTCGAAGGTGTGCTATATCATCCATCAGGACGCATAATATCTGGACACATAAACAATACCACCCTGATAAATGTATATGCCCCATCCGGGTCCAGCAAACGTGTGGAACGGAAAATGTTCTTTCAACAGAGTATACTGCCTCATCTGCACGACGTTAAGGAAAAACTTATTCTTGCAGGGGATTTCAACTCTATTCAACGCCTAGAGGATTCCACTAGTCCATACCAAGGTGTCAACCCGGCTCTCAGGACCCTCCTTACTTCCTTACACCTCATTGATGCTGTGGATAGTTTAAGGGTGCCCCTGCCCCATTACACCTGTATAAGTCACAACTCCTCATCATGAATTGACCGCATCTACTTTTCCCAAGAACTTATCCAGCCCAAACGATATGAAATGATTCCTGCCAGTTTCACTAACCATCATGCAGTCGTAGTTACAATCTCTTACCCCCATCCCGATTTTCACATAGGAAGAGGTTATTGGAAATTGAATTGCTCGCTGTTACTGGAGGAGGAATACCAAGATATTTTCAGATAACACTGGAATCGATGGGTCCAACCTATCGCGACTGTGCAGACTGGTGGGATATTTTAGTTAAACCAGGAATCCGCCGCGTCTTTAAGAACATATCCTACCGAAGAGGTCGGGAAAGACGGGATACAGTTGAATTTTACTATCGAGTTCTTTGCCAGCTCCAGCGAAGATCTGATGCTGGGGAGCGTATCTATGACCAGATTCGGGAAGTTAAAGCCAAGCTCCTGTCTCTACAGCAACGAACGCTTGCTCATATAAACGTGGCTTTAAAAGATCGTACAGTGCTCCCGGACGAAAGTGCAAGTGTATACCATATCGCCAAAGGACAACGTGAGCAGCAACGTAAATATATCCACCGCCTCCGCACCAGTACCGGAAGTGTCGTCACCTCCCCTGACGTTATACGCAGTGAAATATCATTATTTTATCAGCGGTTCTACGCTAAGGCTCCAATTGATCCACAGCAGGTGACCCTATTGCTTTCATCTTGCAATACCCAACTAACTCTGGACAACAAAACTCTGCTCAACGCGGACATTACGGATGACGAGATTCACTCTGTGGTTAAGCACTTCCCAAATAACCGTTCACCTGACATTGATGGACCGCCATATGAACTGTATAAACACTTCTGGCCTCTCATTGGCAACGAATTTCGTCACGTCTTGCGTACCATTCTCCAACGTCGTGCTCTTTGTCAATCACATCACGAGGGTACCATAGTCTTCATACCAAAAACATCCTCTCCCATGGCAGTTGGTGACTTCCGACCAGTTACTCTGCTCTGCAGTGATTATAAAGTCCTTACCAAAGTACTTGCATGCCGATTGAAGACTGTTCTACATGATATCATTGGTGATGAACAATGTTGCAGTATTCCTGGAAGAACTCTGTTAACGAACTTAGCGATACTACGGGACCTACACCTAAAAGCCGAAGTGCTCCCCACTGAGCCAATGAGTTTTCTCACCTTAGATCTTGAAAAAGCTTTCGACCGCTTCAGTCATGAATATTTGTACATGGTCTTGCAGCACTTTGAATTGCCTGCAATCTTTATTGACTACGATAGTATGATAAATTGTAATGCTACGTCTCGAGTGCTCGTCAACGGGTTTCTTTCCCCTCTGATTCCAATACAAAGATCAGTTAGGCAAGGATGTCCCCTTTCCATGCTACTTTTTGTCATTGGCCTTGAACCGTTCATTCGGACTACCCAGGTGAAGCTACAGGGTTACAAACTGTCCACACATGTTTTTGGCATGTGCACCTATGCTTATAACGTATCAATATTGATCCGCAATAATGAAGACATCTCTCACATCGATAGCGTCCTTCAGCTCTACCATATCGCCTCTGGAGCACAATCGAACCCCCAGAAAACTGCTTTGCTTCCGCTCAATACTAACTCAGTGATTACCCAGCCACCCTGGTTCCGGATAGTAAATGAGGTGAAAATTCTTGGCATTACTTGGAAGCAATCGCTTCTGGACACAGTGCAAGCCAACTGGAATAAGGTCATTGCCAAAGTTAGGGGAGTGCTGATCCAATTTGGTCAAAGAAACCTCAATGTAGTGCAATGGGTCATGGTCCTCAACGTGTTTGCGCTCTCTAAAGTATGGTATGTCGCACAACTTTCCCCACTTCCCAAAATATTTGAGAGCCAATTGTAAAAATATACAGAGTGGTTTATATGGCAAGGATTTTTGTTTCGAATACAACGGGAACAGTTGTATCTCCCATCCCGGCATGGCGGGCTAGGGCTAACAGCTCATGGCATGAAATGCCGTGCACTCCTCTGCAAGAACAATATCACCATCCTTTCCCAACATGACACGTTTACGAAAGCGCTATACAAAGATCTTCGAAACACAGCCCGTGGTTGTGATAGAGCTTTGCCGAAGATATTTAGGAACCATCAACAGCATCTTCTGGAAACCGTTCGCCAAATGCATTCATGGACTGTTCCAACGACGAAAAGTATTTATACAATGTTGCGGCAAGTGGTACACTCTAAACCGCGAATCGAGGCCACCACCCTCTACGTCCATTGGTCCACTGTTTGGAAAAATTTTGGGGTTATGACCATTTCTTCTGCTGTACACTCCCAGGTTTTTATCCTCCTCAACGATCTCATCCCTACGGCTCTACGGTGATATAACATCCGTCTTGAATCTCACCCATGGTGTACTCTATGTGGTCAAACTGATACGGCGATACATCGCTTCACAACATGCACGCGAGTTGCCTCCACGTGGCTGTGGTGTAAGGGACAAGTATGTCAACTATTAAATGTGCCCACGGGTGACCTTGATGACAGGAAGTTGATTCGTTTGTCGGTGACCGCCTTCCCTCAAATTAAACAGACTGCCATTGTGTGGATAATGGGCCAATATGTACACTTCGTGATGGACAATGATCAACATTTCTCGTTCCTGGATCTCAGGTATCACCTGCAGAAAGAGCGCTGGAAGATTAGTGAAAGTGGACAATTGTGAGATAAATATGGACACTATTTGGATTTTCTTGTGATGTAATAGTATGGTATTTATACTATCTGAAAATTCTGTAATTATGTAGAGAGCTAATAAAAAATAAACAAGAAGTTCCGTGAAGAACTATACAGCCTACTTTTCATGCCAATGATTATTCTACAGAATATGAACCTATCTAGAATAATGACGAAATTAAGTTGCTAATATCGAAATTTCCAATTAGTTCGAAATACTGTATACCTGGCATAATGTATCCTAATAGAGCACTACAGTTGGCAGCCCTGATGACTGAATATATTCTTAGTTCCGTCTCTTACGGTACTAAATACAAAATTTGGTTGAAGTCCACTGGATAGCATGGACGTTATATGCAGTTAAACATTGGATATAACAGCGCGCGTAAAATCATGTTGGCAACAATGTCATGCATGTATTGGTCAGAAATTATCTGAAATAATATGATCTATTGTTGTGCCAATTTTGAATGAAATCCATTAGTTAGTATAGAAGTTACATGCATTTTAAAATTGGACCTATCAGCAGGCTTAGAATCATGTTGGCAGCACTGACGTATATTAGTTACTCCAAATTCGTCTAGAATGCCAGGTACTATACGTGTGCAAAGTTTAGAGCTATTGGCTTGCATACTTTCTGATATATTGATATTAGGGTAACAAAAATAGGGACAGCACATATTAACAGTTGGCAGCCCTGGTTGCTCCTTAGAATACGCATAGTCATATCTGTTATGGTACACATAGCACATACGAAATTTGGTTGAAATCCAAATGATAGTATGGAAGTTACATGTATTTAAAGTTGGACCTGTCAGCAGGCTTAGAATCATGTTGGTAGCACTGACGTATATAAGTTACTCCAAATTAATATAGAATGTCAGGTACTATACGTGTGCATAGTTTAAAGCTGTCGGCTTGCATACTTTCTCATATATTGGTATTTGGATAAAATAAATTAGGAGCATTTATTAACAGTTGGCAGCCCTGGTAGGTCTTAAGAATACGCTCAGTCATATCTGGTCATGTACACATACAACATACGAAATTTGGTTGAATTCCACTTGATAGTGTAGAAGTTATATGCATTTAAAAATTGGACCTATCAGGAGGCTTATAATCATTTTGGCAACACTGCCATGTTTGGCCTCCTGGAATTTAAACTGAAATATTATGATCTGTATGTATGCCAATTTTTAAATAGCTCCCATTCATACTTTCCAAGATATCCAACATAGAGCTCAAATTTCAATTGCGATTTTTCAGTAGTTGGTAGCACTGACATCATTTTCAAATATGGCCGTGAGATATTCAGGTATAGATCTTTACTCCTACCAAATTTTGTTTCGATTGCTGCAGCCGTTTAGGAGTTGATAGGGGGGGACACACACACAGCCAGACAGACAGACAGAAGGACAGACAGACAGACAGACAGACACACATTTGCCCGATCTCATAAGTCTACTTTTTCCTCATTTTTGCAAAATGTGAAAAGTAGGCTAAAAATAAAGTAGTAACGTTCTCAACTGCTGTTCCCAAGGTTGTAGGATCGAATCCTGGCAAAGTCAGCTGTTATTTGAGGGTGCGCAAATGCAAGGGAGCCATTTTAGTAGATTTAGTGGCACGTTAAAAAATCCCCTTGGGCATCGCTAAAAGTCGCAGTAGTTAAAAGGGACGTAAAACCATTAACATTATTAATATCTAATGCTCTTAAAGAAAGCTTTCCAGTCGGTCACACAAATTGTCCCTCCCTCATTTTTATACAGCCTCTGTCTGAAAAGTTCGGTGAATGGGCTATATTACGAACGGATTGTTGGCTTACCGGAAACAGCTGTTACTATACTTCGAAGTAGTCCCCGTGGATGGTTATACACTTCTGCGAACGACTGTACAAGTCCTGGAAACTCTTGGCATAGTCTTCTTTAGAAATAGGCTAGCCTTCAGTTTCGGTCGTTTAAACACTAAATTGAAAGCAACAGAGAAGCGTGAATTTATGCAACCTGCCTTGCACACCTGATATACGGGCGGCAGTGAGAAGGGTGAATTTATGCAACCTAACGTTCACACCTGTTCGACAGGTGGCAATGAGAAGGGTGACTGTTCCATGGAATAGAATGCTCCTGAAAACCATCGTCACGGGTGACGAGACCTGGTGTCAGAGGTACGACCTCGAAGGCAAGCGTCAAAGTATGGAGTATCGGGGCTCAGGGTCGCCGAAAAGCCATGATGGGCCAGAGATTTTCGGACATTTCGGACATCCAACGTAATGTGACGACCCAACTGAAGGGTATCCCTCAGGAAGACTATGAAAGGACTTGTACAGCTGTTCTAACAAGTGCATAACCATCCACGGGGATTACTTCGAAGCTGTATCAGGTAAGCCAACAATCCGTTCATAATATAGACCCATTCACCGAACTTTCAGACAAGGGTGTACGTCAGAGCGTGTTATTTTGTGATAAATATCCCATGACATATTTATATCAGGTTAAGATGTATAAATCTGCATGTTTTCCCGCCTAATATAATTGGGAACAATTTGTGTTGACCGACTGGAAATAAAATTTTGGAACACTGAAAAATGACTTCTAATAATTCAATAATACTTTAATCTACTATATCATCATCATCATCATCTCCCCTTATCCAGCTCCTGCCGGGTCGGGGTATTTATGGCACTTCTCCACTTTCCTCTTTCCTTCCACCATTCTTCTTCCACGATCTTGTCCCAGTCCAGATTTCTTTTTCTTACGCCGTTCTTCACTGAATCCATCCACCTTGTTCTAGGTCTTCCTCTTGGTCTCTTACCCTTGCACTTCGCCTCCAGCATCTGTCTTGGTATTCTATTTTCCTCCATCCTCTTTACATGTCCAAACCACCTTAGTTTATTCTTCTCAATTCCCTCATTTAGTTTTCCCATCCCAACTTCCTTCCTAACATCTTCATTCCTCACTCTGTCTTTCCTTGTCTTTCCTATCATACTTCTTAGGAATTTCATTTCACTGGCTTGGATTCTACTCTCTTGCCTGCTTGTCAGGGTCCAAGTCTCAGCTGCATAAGTTAATATGGGTACATAGTACACTTTATACATTACCTCCTTGCTTTTCCTTGGTACTTCCTTATCCCAAACAAGTTTTCTTACACTTTGATAGAATGCATTGCTCTGCTGTACCCTCCTGCCAATCTCCATGTCCAACCTACCAGTTTGCATCAATTCACTTCCTAGGTATTTGAACGTGTCCACAATTTCCAAACTCTGACTTCCAATTTTCACAGTGCCCTTTCCTTGTCTTTCCCCTCTTGTCATCACCATGGTCTTGCTTTTCTGTACACTGATTTTCAGGCCATACTTCTGAATATTTTCGTTCAGTGCATCTAGTTGTTTTTGCACTTCTTCGGTGTTCCTTCCCCAGACCAAAATATCATCTGCAAATAACAGTAACTTCATTTCTTTATGTTCATATGCTTCCTTTGTTTCCTTTACTATTTCATCCATCACCATTATGAACAAGAGAGGTGACAGCACACTCCCCTGTCTTAGTCCAGTCTTGTTCGTAAACCAATCTGTCTTTCCAACTGGGGTCAGTACCCTGCTAACACAGTTGTTGTACATTGCTTGCACCATTTCCAACATTTCTCTTCCCAGTCTCTTCTTAACCATGGTTTCCCATACCTTCTCTCTGGGGACACTATCATATGCCTTTTCTAGATCTATGAAAGTCATGATCAAATCCTCTCCATATTCCCAGTTCTTTTCCATCCCCTGCCTCAAGCTAAAGATTGGGTCCACTGTGGATCTTCCACTCCTGAAGTCATACTGTTCCTCTTGCAACTCTCCTTCCACCTTTCTTCTCATTCTTCTTTCTAATATCCTTTCCAGTATTTTTACTATCTGTGATATGAGGGTGATCCCTCTATAGTTATCACACACCTTCTTGTCCCCCTTCTTAAACACTGGTATTATTAGCCCTTTCTTCCAGTCTTCTTGTACACATTTCCATTTCCACACACACTTTAGCAGTCGATACAGCCATTGCATACCAACAGGTCCAGCAGCCTTTATCATTTCTACACTGACTTCATCCACCCCTGTTGCTTTTCCCATCTTCATTTTCTGTACTGCTAATTCCACATCCAGCATTGTTATATCATCTTCTGTTATAGAGTCGTCAGGTTGTGTCACTTCCATCTCACCAGTACCATTGCTCACATTCAAAAGCTTATCGAAATACTCCTTCCATCGTCCCTTTATCTCTTCTGGGTGTGTTAACAACTCTCCATCTTCCTTTTTCACTAGCTTTGTAGTAACTCTTTCTTTCCTCTTACTTCTTAGAAGCCCATACAGCATCCTTTTACTGCCACTTACATCTGTTTCCATTCTTCGTGTAAATTCTTCCCAACTTTTCTTCTTTTCTTCTCCTACCACTTTCTTACACCTCCGTTTGCTATCGTGATACTTCCTTTTGCTTTCTTCTGTTTGATCTCGGTTCCATTCTTTCCATGCAGACTTCTTTTCTTTCACTGCTTTCCTCACTTCCTCATTCCACCATGGTGTCTCCTTCTCTTTCACTCTTGTTGACGTCCTACCACAAGCACTCTCTGCTGCACCAACAAATGCCTTTTTAAAGTGAGACCATTCCTCTTCTATGTTTTCCACTACAGTAACTGGGATTTGTTGCTTCAATCTCTCCTGAAAATCTTCCTGTACGGTTTTGTCTTTCAATTTCCATACTTTTATTTTACTTTCTCTGATCTCCTTTAGGTTTTCCAATTTTTCCCATCTAAATTTTGCCACCACAGCTCTATGGTCCCCATCAAATGCTTCTCCTGGTAAAGCTGTCACATCTATCAGCTTTCTGCGATTAGTCCTTTCCACCAGAAAGTAGTCAATTACTGATTTTGTTCTTCTATCGCCCCAACCATATCTCGTAATTTTCCTGCTGTTTTTCTTCCGAAACCATGAATTACCCACTATCAGTCCATTCCTTTCACAAAAGTTTACAAGTTCCTCTCCTTCCCGGTTCTTTTTCCCATATCCATATGGTCCAATGACTTCTTCCTTTCCTTGTCTCTCGTTTCCGACTTGTGCATTCATATCTCCCATGATCACCACTTCTACATCTGAAATTACTCTTTCTACATCCTCCAGGAATACTTCAATATCATCTTCTCTGTTTCCAGTCTGTGGTGCATACACTTGTATGAAGTCCATCACGTCATTTTTCATCTTCATTCTAATTTTCATTATTCTGTCACTCCCACACTCGACCACTTCAACATACTCCTCCAGTTGTTTCGAGGTTATCAGTCCCACGCCATTTTTGGCCTCTTGGCCACCACTCCAGTATAATGTATATCCTTTCCTCAATTTATTCCTTCCTTTATCTTTCCATTTCACTTCACTCAGCCCCATCAATCCAACATTCTCCCTCTCCATGAAGTCTACCACCTCCTCCACCTTGCCTGTCAGGGTCATGACATTCATGATTCCCACTTTCATTTCGGTTACTGGTCGCCCATTTCTCACAGTTCCCCCAGTACCAAAAGAACTGCGCGTCGCCTGCAGGGTACGCCCTAACCTTTGCCGATTCATTCGAAGTGCCATTTCCATTTTAGGCTATTATTACGATGGGGTCGCCACTCCCAAAGGCACTTTAATCTACTATAATACTGCTAAATTATAATTACAAGGGGTAATAAGAAAATACTTAAAATACAGTAGAATGTACACTGTTAGTTCCATGAATCTTTAGAAAAGTCAAACGTAAGCTACAGAATGTAGTGCCATTAGCTAAGAAATGTTATCATAGCCCAGCAAACCAACCTTCTCTTCAATCGCCTGCAAAGATACGAGAATAAAAAAAATCAAACTGATGCTACCATGAATTTTAGTGAACATTTGAATATCGTTAGATATCTCTACATTAACCTCTGAATAAAGATTCTCTGTGCCAAGTCCCATTGCACTCGGGTGATAAGATCACCATAAGAGTTTTTATAAATAGTTGAAAGTTAACATATAGTACGTAAAATTCTTCCTGTTATATGTATTGACCAGGTGGAATTTGATGTACTAATTTTAAACTAAGTGTAAATCAATACGGATTAATAAAAACAGTTATGATCTTTTTATAGCTTACAAGCTGTACCCGGCATGCGTTGCAATGCCAATCAAAGAAAGTGTTGGCG
The DNA here is from genome assembly GCA_946902985.2 of Meconema thalassinum. NCBI lineage: Eukaryota > Metazoa > Arthropoda > Insecta > Orthoptera > Tettigoniidae > Meconema > Meconema thalassinum. The sequence goes on along the minus strand of OX336393.1, from coordinate 393,764,333 downwards.
TTGAAATTCTGTTTCTTGAAGTGCTTTTGGATACACAACATGGTAACTGCCTCTAAGCTATCGTAAAATGGATTTTCTAATTTAGAACCAATCGTGGAAGCGTGCACAACAACTTTCAAAAGTTTCATCGCTGTCACTCATTTGTTGAATCTACTCGTACGCTACCTGTTGTGAAATGGATTTACTAAGTCGAAACCCTTCCCTGGCGTGTACACAATAACTCATCAATGATTCATCGCAATCGGATGAATTGTATATGCACGTATACGGGGTTTTGTTTAAACGATTCGTGCGCTGTCACTCATTTGTTGAATCTACTCGTGCGCTACCTATTGAGAAATGTATTACTAAGTCGAAACCCTTCCCTGGCGTGTACACAATAACTCATCAAGGTTTCATCGCAATCGAAGAATGTTATATGAACGCAATAGGGGATTTTGTTGAAACGCTTCGCGCGTCGTCACCCATTTGTTGCATCAACTCTTGCGCTACTTATTGTGAAATGGATATACTAAGTCCCCTTCCCTGGCGGGTACACAATAACTGAACAATGTTTCATCGCAATCGGATGAATAGTATATGAACGCATACCTGATCTTGTTTAAACGATTCGCGCTCCGTCACTCATTTGTTGAATCTACTCCTGCGCTACCTACTGTAAAATGTATTTACTAAGTTAGAAACCGTCACGTAAGTGTCCACAACATCTCCCCCAAGTTTCATCGCTATCGGACTAATGGGATATGAAGACATAGGGGACTGTATTGAAACGCTCCGCATGTCGTCGTTCATTTGTCGAATCTACTCGTGTGCTACCTACTGTGAAATGTATTTACTAAGCCAGAAACCTTCCTTGGAGTGTCCACCATATTTCACCCAAGTTTCACCGCTAACGGCAGAATGGTATATGACCTTATACGGGACTTTGTTGAAACGCTTCGGGCGTCGTCCCTCATTTGTTGAATCAACTTGTGCGCTGCATATTGTATAGTGGATTTACTAAGCCAGAAATTTTCCATGACGTGTGCACAACATCTCACCCAAGTTTCATAGCTACGGACGAATGGTAGCCTACATGAATGCATACGGGATTTGGTTGAAACGCTTCGCGTGTCGTCGCTCATTTGTTGATTCTACTCTTGCGCTACATATTGTAATATGGATGTACTCATCCAGAAACCTTCCCTGGAGTGTACACAACATCTCACCCAAGTTTCATCGCAATCGGATGAATGGTATGTGAACGTATACGGGACGTTGTCGAAACGCTTCGCGCGTAGTCACTCATTTGTTGAATATAAACGTGCGCTTCGTATTGTAAAATGAATTTACTTAGCCAGAAACCTTTCCTGGAGTGTACACAACAATTCACCAAACATTTATCACTATCAGACGACTGGTATATGACTTTATACGGGACTTTGTTGAAACGCTTCGCGTGTCATCGCTCATTTGTTGAATCTACTGGTGCGATACCAATTGTAAAATGTATGTACTAAGCCAGAAACCTTCCCTGGAGTGTACACAACATCTCACCCAAGTTTCATCGCTATCGGATGAATGGTATATGAAATTATATGGGACTTTTTTGAAACGCTTCGCGCTCCGTTGCTCATTTGTTGATTCTACTCGTGCTCTACCTATTTTTAAAGGGATTTACTAAGCTAGAAATCTTCCCTGGAGTGCACACAAAATCTCAGCCTAGTTTCATCGCTATCGGACGAATGGTATATGAACGCAAAGGTGACTTTGTTGAAATGCTTCGCGCGTCGTAGCTCATTTGTTGAATCTACTCGTGCGCTGCCTATTGTAAAGTGGATGTACTAAGCCAGAAAATTTCCCTGCAGTGTACACAACATTTTACGCAAGTTTCATAGCTATCGGACGAATGGTATATGAATGCATACGGGACTTTGTTGAAACGCATTGCTTGTCGTCGCTCATTTGTTGAATCTACTTGTGCGCTATCTACTGTGAAATGTATTCACTAATTTTGAAACCTTCACGTAAGTGTACACAACATCTCACCCAAGTTTCATCGCTATCGGACGAATGGTATATGAACACATACGGGACTTTGTTGAAATGCTTCGCGCATCGTCGCTCATTTGTTGAATCTACGCGTGCGCTACCTATTGTAAAAAGGATTTACAAGGTCAGAAACCTTCCCTGGAGTGTACTCAACATCTCACCCAAGTTTCATCGCAATCGGCTGAATGGTATATGAACGCATAGGAGACATACATACCCACAGACAGACAACTATCACGTAAAATTGATTTTTATATATATAGATAAATATTTGAAAATCATGTTTTAGTGTTTCTCAGTACACACAATTACTGTACATAGTTTCGCAGATCTTGAGAATCTATGGAATGTGTTGCATAGACGCCATGTTGGATTGTTGTACATGTACTGTAGGCCTTAGAGTTCTTTACTATTAGATGAAGATTATTGGTTAGCTTCATTATTCAAACATTCACCGCGATCGCATCATTAGGACACAAGAAATGAAAACTTAATTTTAATATTTTGCACATCCGCCATCTTGAGGTTATGAAAACAATTGAATTAAATTAGATGCCAGTGGATTAAAAGTTGTATATATCTTTACCGTGCCATGTTTCACAGCACTCGGGTCGTTAAATCGTTCGAAAAGTCAATTTAAATATTTCAACTTTGCTTGGCCGACATGTTGGCTTTGTACTTTACATGCTTTTGAAAGTTACATAGTTACTTATAATAGTGCCCTTTTCACCAATTCGAGTGAGATTTTCATAGTGAAATGCCATGTGCTGTGGTTCGGATTCCATTTAAAAAGGAGGTCCTGTGGCTCATGATCGCAAAATTAACAGTCTTGTAAAACTACAAGCTTCCTTTATCACCATACAACGTTCATGGTGATATAGGTAACTGTTGTGGAATGCCAGTGAAATATTCGGGCGGCCGCCATTTTGAAATTTGAAAGGCACTGTCAAAATCGCTTTGGCCGTTTAGATGGTATTAGGGACACACACGGACAAGAGGTGATCTCATAAGCCTGTTTCTTCATAAATGAAAATAGGCTAAAATACAAGTTATTCTGTTTTAATGAATGTTAGTTTCATGTATGATATAAATATACTCATGGAATGTTTCTATCGTCAAAATCACGTGTTTGTTCTCCTCCTTCAACAGTCCATAACTCTTAATCACAGGTAATTTATTCCAGGTTATTTTGCACATATTCCAGTAATTGGAATTATTTTGTGTTGACCGACAGAAAGTTAAAGCAATGCTACCAACATCACTTCAACGCACTCCTCTGTAACCATTGTCGCCGAGGTTTGGGTAAGTGGCTATTAAAACCATTGGTCTATGCCACAATAGATCTAAGTGACTCCTTGTTTCAAACTGAGCACCAATTCTAGCGCCAAACACAATCATGTTGGCACTTCTGAAGAAAGGTGCAATAACACCCTTTTGTACAGCCCCGGAGGGGGGGGGGGGGCAGTACCCCTGAGAGCCACCCCCCATCTTTCACTAAAACCACCCTAACTGGCAACATCATAAGACCAGAACATTATCTTTACACAGCAAGAGGCGGCCACCCAGCTCGGGAGGTTAGCCAACCACATGCAACACATACATAAACATCTACATCAACAACTAACTGGGGTAGCTACAGTGACGTAATGCTGACCATGCAGCACCTAAAACTATAAGAATGGAGTCCTAACTAGGAGTCATTATCTGTTATACAGTGTGCGTCGCCAGCGGCCCTAGCCAACGTCTGTTCCGGCTGCATCATCAGGTGAGATTCAGCCAAGTGCTCAGACTCCTTTATTTTGTACACACCTACCCCAAACCTGTACACACTAGTTGTATTTTACATTTGCCTAAGACTTCCCAAAAGGGACATACAAAACTACATTCACTGACCAATAAACACATGGTCAGTAAGTTACACATTGCATTACTAATTACGCTCCTCTTCACGTCCTCATACCCTTCCTGACCTTCGTCACGATTGTCCGTGACCGTAGTAGCCAGTAACTGCTTTGTCAGACTGCATTGTAATTCCCAGCACGCGACTCGACTACATAACGTCGAGCCGCTGACATAAGCACGCCTAATGTATTTCTCGTCCCGTCCAGCTGGCAGGCCAGTATAGTAGCCTGCATTCAGAGGTCCATCCCCTAATAAACACTTGCATCTTTGCAGGAACACCCCCTAGCGTTTAAACGCTTAACAACACACTACACTAGTAAGCTCTCCCAGCTACGGGAAGCTACTCTCACCTAGGAACTACTTTCCAAATTAGCACAGTGACACAAGTGTTTTATCCCAAACTACCCCCAACTAAGGGATCTAAAACACTTTAGTGAATAAATGGTCAACTCCAGTTACATTACCTTTTCCTATACAACATTTCCCAGGTACCGGGTGAGTTAGCCGTGGTTGTTACGGCATGACTGCTGGCAGTTGCTCACATCCGGGAGGCGAGGAGGTTCGAATCCCCCCGCCGGCAACCTTGAAGATGGTCTTCTGTGGTTTCCCATCTTCCTTCCAGGCAAATGCCGGGGTTGGTCCCTAACTATAGGCCACAGCCGCTACCTTCCAACTCCTCGTCATTACATTCCAACTTCCCTCCCCAACGGTACTTGTAGCTCACCCATTGGGTGTCCGTCTCGAAGCAGCTACAAAACTGGCGAGCGGAACATGTCCTCGGACACTCCAGGCACTAAAAGCCATACGCTAAAAAAACAGGTTTCCATGGCGACCGGATTCCCCAATGTGCAGTTAGAGAATTATAGGTTGGTTGGTTCCTCAGTTTAGGGGCTGCGACAGCGCGGTCATGAAGCCCCGTGTCCTTTGTGTGTGTGTAGAATCTGTCTGATAACCGGTGTTAAATGTGATGGCTGTATTAGTGTGTGTTATCTGTTTTTCAATTCAAGTAATACTGCAGACATTCGATTTTCAATTAGTTAGAACTTTTACTACCAAACGCCACCGTCAACGACCAACTAGATCTGAACTTTGTTACTAGATGCCACCGCAGTCGGTTCCTGGCGACGAACATTGGAACCCAAGAGCGTTAGGCAAATATAACCTATAATTTAACTTCACACAAGTGTAAATAATGGAAGGTCCTTTATCATGCTATAAATCTATGACATGGGACTGCCGGCTTTACTTCCCCTCCGAAAGAAGGCATACTGAGGGATTTTTAACGCTCTTAAAAAAATCTGATGACTTCGGCCGGGTTTGAACCCGCAATCTTGGGCATAGAAGCTCAGCATGCTACCAACTACGCCACCATGAGGAGTTAGAGAATTATAATATAGCTAAAAGTCTCTTTGGTCATCAATGTGAAAATCTCTAACCTGGATCAAGATAAATCACTTGAACATCAGAGCATGTTACATTCGCAATGTTCACTGGTGTAAGAGGCTATTTGTTCAAGTTAAACATCCTCCTGCCATAGCTCTTGGGCATGGCTTCTTATAACGAGTTCTTTCTTGGTCCGAGATGAGGCACTGCTTGCTTGCACAATGGCTTATCTGTGCAGCCCATCCCCGAGGCTCTTCGCCATGTTTAGCAAACAACTGACCCAATTGTTTACCGTCCAGAAGCAGAGCGCTGCGGGCACTACACATTTCACATAACACAGACTCGAATGGTATTGACAGCCTCCTGCAAGTACCAGAGCACATTTCTCATCCTCTCATCCGTAGGAAATATGAGAAATGAAAGTGTTCAGCTATTATTTCACAAATAGTGCGAGCCACACAAGATTGGTTGACTATAACATGCGCACTCAGACCCGCACTTATCACCTGGCTATCTATACCACCTCCATCTCTGTGGTCCGGGAGTATAGAAAACTACAGGCCAATCTTCATCCCCATGTTCATGCAGATATCCCAACTCTAGGTTTAGTTTATTCTGTTGCTGAGTATTGTGCTCAGGTGTGGATAAATAGTTCGCATGTAAGATTAATAGATGTACAATTGAATAACAACATGCGCATGATAACAAGAACAATTATGTCAACTCCTACACAATGCTTTCTATTCTGAGGCACATCCCACCACCTCATTTGCGGCGATGCAACATTTTGATAAGAGAATATAGAATATAGAAAGATCCAGACCAACAAACAACTACCTATCCATGGAGACATTGCTGATCTACATGTGAAACGATTACGTTCAAGGCATCCACCTATCTGCACAGCAGAGAATCTTGGAACCAACGAATTCAACCTGACTGAGAGATGGTCTTCTGATTGGAATTCGTTTGCCCCTCCAGAAAGTTCAGTAATGCCATGCATAACTGAGAAGTAGCCATGGTTCACGCAGCCTAGAAATACCTGGTCAAAATTAAATAGAATCTGGACCAATCACGATGTATGCGGGGATCTCCTGTACAAGTGGAGGAAACGATCTTCATCATGTTGCGAGTGCGGTGCTGAAAGACAGACTGTTCGGCACCTAGTTCAAGGATACCCACAAACATCTTACAGTGGTGAATTTAGCGGCTTCTTCCTAGGAACACAACAGGTATTTCATTACGTTTCTAACCTTGATGTCAACTTTACGTTTCATTGTGGGGTTTACGTTTGATTACGTTTCAAGTATGCCATACGATAAATAAATCCCAACTATCAGTAAAAGAAGGCTTTGTTCTTGCCGTACACCCCTGGAAACTGAAAAGGAAGATTATGGTTTTACGTAACCGAGCATCTTGCGCTTATGAGCCACGGGATCTTCTTTTTACGGGGGATCCGAACCACAGGACATGGCATCTCACTTCGAAAATCTCACATGCATGGACCGGGAATCGAACCCAGTCCACATTTGTGAGAGGCCAACTGCTTGACCGCTGCGCCACCACGCCCTTTCCATGAAAACTGCAAAGATGTTAGTTGACAACGGTTTTACCATGCAAGAATGCTGGAGACATACATGGCAGACCTATGTTACGATGGATCAACTCCAGATGCACCTTCCACTCTGCCAGATGGAATAAGGATTATAACCCTGACCTAAGATTTGTTTCAAAGGATTCCCTTGGAATACCCTTACACTGCAGTCGGAAAGCCTTACCTGATTTTCCTCGAATTCAGCACAGACCAGTTCTTGTCAAAGTTGGCCTAGAAATCCCAGTTGTGAGATCAATCGCTTTGTCTCGCTGGAACTTTGGGAAAGCAAATGGGTCTCAATTCACAAGCGAAGTAGATCATAACATACAGTGGATCCCATCCAAGAAAAAAAACTATGAGCTCTTTTTAGGCCTAATGTGCTTCATAGCTTAAAAGCACATTCCAAGAGGATACAGACGAGAATACATACCAGGATGGAGCCCCAGATGTACCGAATTGTACCAGGACTATAAACTGAGTAGTGATCCAGATGTTGCAAATGAATTGTTACATTCCTTCGATACAGCAAGAAAAGAAAAACGGTCCGAACTAATGGAAAACCTGAACTTTCAACACTCGAGCAAAAACGTCTGGTCTCTCCTCAGGAAGAGCAGCACTCCAAAATTCAGTAGTAAGAACTCCATAGTAAAAGCAGTTGATGTGGCAAGAAGGTTAGTGGGTCTGACTAGAAATCCTAGCAACTGCTCGAAACCAGAATCCAAAAGAATTCTACGAGAATTAAAAACCAAGTTATCCCAAGCCAAGGCATCACATCAACTCTCTGCAATATTTACTAATGTTAAAGTCTCCTCTGCACTCCGAGAAATTAAACCAGGTAAAGTAGCAGGTTCAGATGGAATATATCTTGAATTTCTACTGCACTGTGGCCCTCGCACAATTCAATGGTTAACTACATTTTATTGCAATATTCTAGGAGAAGGCAAACTACCACCATTACATAAAAGAACTAAGATAGTGTCCATAATCAAAACTATGAAAAGTGGACAAAACGCAGAAGATTACAGACCGATTGCACTCCTAAGTATATGTTATAAGCTACTAGAGAGACTCTTCTACAACAGAATCCCAAGCAGACTTTTAGAGCATATACCAGCTGAACAAGCTGGCTTTAGACCAAATCGAAGCTGTTCTGTTCAGGTGTTGGCTCTAACTACCCACATTGAGAATGGCTTCCAAGACAGGATGAAGACAATCGTTGTGTTTGTAACTTGATATCAGCGTATGATCCTGTCTGGCGCAAAGGTATGATTCTTAAATTTTTGAAGATAATCCCAAGTAAGTCCCTTGCAATCCTCTTGAATAATATGCTGTGTAACATAATGTTTGAAGTGCATTTAAACGGTAATACAAGCCGATCCTTCAGACTTAATGATGGGATACCACAGGGTTCAGTGCTTGCACCCCTACTGTTTAATTCATACACAGCTGATTTACCAACTACCACTTCTCGAAAGTCCATTTACGCCGATGATCTAGTCATTGCTGCTCAATCCCATGATTTTAAAACAGCGGAAGCTATCCTCTCGGAAGATCTCCTGGAAGTGAGCAAATTCTTCACTAATCGTCTAAAGCCAAACATCTCCAAAATTGAAGTTAGCTGTTTCCAACTGTGCAACAAGATAGCAAGTTATTCTCCCCAAGTTCACTTTAATGGTCAACTATTGAAGTACAATCCTCACCCAAAATACCTTGGTGTTGTCCTTGATCGAACTCTAACTTACAAAGATCATTTAAGCAGAACATCTGCTAAAGTCAAAGCCCGAAACAATATTCTTCACAACTTGTCTGGGTCAGGATGGGGTGCAACTGCATCAACTCTTAGAACAACAGCTCTTGCCCTAGTATACCCAGTGGCCGAATATTGCTGACCTGTGTGGTTAAATAGCGCTCATATACTGAAAATTGATACTGAACTGAATGATATTATGAGGACTATATCAGGAACCATCCGATCTACACCTCTGGATTGGTTACCAGTCCTCTCAAACATTCCGCCTCCTCACCTCCGTGGCTTCGGTGGCGTAGTTGGTAGCATGCTGAACTGCTGTGCCCATGATCGCGGGTTCAAACCCGGCCGAAGTCGTCGGATTTTTAAGAGCGTTAAAAATCCTTCAGTATGCCTTCCTTCGGAGGGGAAGTAAAGCCTGCGGTCCTATGTCATAGATTTATGGCATGTAAGAGATCCTTTCACAGACTAAACTTGTGTAAAGCAAAATTGTTAGGTTAGATTTCGTCAGAACGCTCTATCAAAGTTCCAACGTTCACCACTAAGTATCATTGATATCTGGTAGCGAAAGTTGCAACTACTTGAAATTGAACGGAACTTGTAGCTCACCCTTTAGGGGGTCCGCTGGAAGCAGCTACAGACTCAGGCGAGCCGAACATGTCATCGGACACTCCCGGCACTAAAAGCCATACGATAAATAAATAAACCTCCGTAGACAATTGGCACTGACGAAAGAATGAGAAAAATACTGTAAAGATCCTTCATTACCAATTCATCAGGATATTTTTCAAACACGTCTCAGATTGACATCTAGGAAACCTCCCTGGCTACTAGGCGAGGAATTGGTTCAACAGCAATTTAATGACTGTCAAGCGTGGCGCAACAATTGGGTTACCTCGAATCCAGACAAATATCATCTAATTCTGAATCCAACTCAACGCCAAACTGGTTTCAACTTATCCCGAAAAACTTGGACGTCACTAAATCGACTAAGAACCCGACATGGTAGACGCCAGTATTGGAGGCATAAGTGGAAGATGATCGACAGTCCAGCCTGCGATTGCAGAGAAGTGCCACTGACGGTTTATCACATTGCCATGGAATGCCCAATAAGGAGGTTCAGTGGGACGCTACAAGAAATACATGAGGTTACAGATATAGCAGTGAATTGGTTAAACTCGATGGAAATCCATTTATAATGTGTGTATCTTCTTCCCTGTCAGAACTTTTGTACATTTTGTTTATACTAGCAATCAAGTTTTTCACGTTATTTGTAACATATGTATCCTTTATGCCATACGAAATAATAATAATAACTCCAGATGCCGTGCACATTGTCCAAACCGCCTGGATTTGAATTGCCTTATAGGACCTGGTTGGTGAATACGAACCAACACTGAACCTTGAGCCAATTCTCTGCACAACTGGAAGAGAGTAGGCTACCTACTCCGGGTTGAGATTGTGGCACCGTATAGTTAACAAGTGTCCTCTGAGAGCTTTTCCTGGCGATCCAACGGAGTTCCTGGTGATCTAGACTACATTCGTTGCCTGGATATTCTTTTGTAATTTAAAAGAAAAAAAAAAGAAATCCTTATGGCACTAGAGCCCACGAAAGGCTTAGGCCTACCAAGCGACCGCTGCCCAGCCATCGGTCCTACAGATTATGGGGTGATGCGTGGTCAGTGCATCAGGTCCCCTCGGCCGTTAATGTTGGTTTCCGTGAGCGGAGCACTTCCTCACTATCAGACAGCTACTCAAATGTCCTCACGAGGCTGAAAGCACCCCTTTCCAGCCCTCACATCAGCTTTAAGATCACTGACGGAGTCGGGAATGAAACCCGGGGCCACCGAGTGCGAGACAAGCGGGCTACGCCAACACCACGGGGCCGGCAGTTTGTAATTTATAGATAAGTATAATTGTAATTTGCAATTAGTGATGTAGCCATACACTAAATAGTGCGAGATGGTGAGATGGACAGGGTTATCAGACACACAGTGTTGTAAGCCTCTAAAATGACGACCTCCCTTGTGGATATGACAGTTACATTGTTCAACACCCTAATATACTTGTGGGGTGTTCCAACCTCGTGATGCCAAATGGGAGCTGCTTTATGCTGTGGATGAGCGCAGAGGAACTGACCTGGTTTGTGATCCCAAGATTCTACTTCCAATTTTTGCAAAAAATGAAATTAGCCTACTTTCGATTTTTGCAAAAAATGAAAGTAGACTTATGAGATCAACACAGGGCGAAATATTGTGTGTCTGTGTGTGTGTGTATGTGTGTATGTGTGTATGTGTGAGTCTGTGTGTGTGTGTGTGAGTGTGTGTACTCTGAATGACTGTCCCCCCTATCAATTCGAACACGGTGAACACGAATTGAACGAAATTTGGTACAAAGGTAGCACTAGCAAAGGACACCTCAGTGTCATGTTTTATATTGCCGCCATCTTGACGGAAACGTAATGGCGGCCACACAAATGTTCAAAGCTTAAATCAAATAACGACTAACCTAATCATCCGATCTCTACCAAATTTTGCAACAACATACCATTATGGAGGAAGCATCCCATGACCAAATTAATAGGTCATTAGCCTAATAGTTTGCGGATGGCGGCCATCTTTGTGTCAAAATAGTTTCCCCCTATTAATTCAAACACGGTGAAACCGAATGGAACGAAATTTGGTACAGAGGTAGCACTAGCAAAGGGCACTTCAGTGTCATGTTTTATATCGCCGCCATCTTGACAGAAACGTATTGGCGGCCACACAAATGTTCAAAGCTTAAATCAAATTACGACTAACATAATCATCCGATCTCGACCAAATTTTGCAACAACATACCTTTATGGAGGGAGCATTCTTTGACCAAACTAATAGGTCATTAACCTAATATTTCGCGGATGGCGGCCATATTTGTGTGAAAATCGATTTCCCCTATCAATTCGAACACGGTGAAACCGAATGGAACGAAATTTGGTACAGAGGTAGCACTAGGAAAGGGCACCTCAGTGTCATGTTTTATATCGCCGCCATCTTGACGGAAACGGAATGACGGCCACCCAAATTTTAAAAGCTTAAATAAAATTACGACCATCCTAATAATTTGATCTCTACCAGATTTTGCATCAACATGCCTTTTTGTGGAAAGTATCTTATGACTGACTACAAGGTCATCAGCCCAATAGTTTGCAAATAGCGCTCATGTATGTGTGCAAATCCATTCCCCATATCAATTCAAACACGGTGAAAAGAATTGAATTGAATGATTTTTTTACAGAGGTAGCACTCGCAAAGGGCACCTCATATTCCTGTTTAATATCCTTATAACACGTTGTAATTCAACATGCTATTACAACCAACATTCAATTAGACTCCTTGGAAATGACAAAGAGTTATAACAATATCCATGCATTTAGGAGAAAGTAGGCTATATGTTCTTTACTGAACATCTTGTTTTTTGTTCTTAATTTGGCCAACTATGGACCACAAAGAACTTAAGACTTTTTGGCTTTTCTTCTTTTCTCCTCCCAGAACTTCTTTATGCGTTCACTTCTTTTCTTTCTCTCCTCGTCGGAAATGATCCGTTTGGGCCTCCTCATTCTTGGATTCTCCTGAAATGCTTTCATACTGTCTACTCTCCTTCTGAACTCTCCTCTGTTGTGGACCATCTGTAGTGTGATTCCAACTTCTTCCGCATCCCTTATCACCTCATCTACCCATTCAGATGTGGCCTTTAACCCCATGATATAATCAAAGATATTTTTGGTCAGTCTGGATTCATCCATTCATGGTAGGTGTCCGTGGAAATTCAACCTCCACTTCCTCACTGTGTCCATAATCTTCTCAATGTATTTGTAGAGTTCATTGTTTTTCCTCATCCTCCGTGTCCCATCAGCAGTTTTCTGTGGTCCGAGTATTTTCCGCAGAATCCTCTTTTCTTTCTTTTCTAGTTCTTGAAGCTCCCCCTTTTTATCTATACTAATATAATAAAGCTGAAGAGTTTGTGTGTTTGTGTGTTTAAACGCGCTAATCTCTGCAACTACCAGTCCGATTCGAAAAATTCTTTTTTATATGATAGCCAGATTCAATATGAGTAGTTTAGGCTATGTAGCATTAGGCTATACCTCTCAGGTAACCATAAAGATTGATTTTTGTTCAGTAAGTCGGAAGAACAAGCGCTACCGAACACCTTTATCCGCATGCGCTGGCATTATGGTTAGTGATACGTACACCTTTTCACCGATCTGAACCAAAATTTGTATACCTACACTTTGGAACCCTGCAAGTAACACTGTCTACGTGAAATTTATGACAGACCAGTCCATTCCTTCCATTTAGGCCCTTTGGCACAAATCTACACCATTTCACCAATCTGAACCAAAATTTGTATAGGCCTACTTACCCTTTGGTACCCTGCGAGTAACACTGTTTACATAAAATTTTGGACAGACCACTCCATTTCCTGTAATTAGGCCCTTTGGCACAAATATACACCGTTTCACCGATCTGAACCAAAGTTTACATACTTAACCTTTGGAACCCGACGAGTAACATTGTCTGCTTGAAATTTCGGACCGACCACTCCATTTCCTGCATTTAGGTCCTTTATCACAAATCTACACCTTTTCTCCTAATGGCACCAAATTTTACATAAAGTACACTTTTAAACCATGCTGGTAACACTGTCCACTTGATATTTAGGATAAGGCTCTCCATTCCCTACTTTTAGAATAACATTCAAAATGAAGTTGAAAACCGCGTATTAAGGCCCTAGAACCATTCATGTCTGTAGTAGTGTAACTGTAAGAGTATTTTAATAAGTCTATTGTTGATGGGTGAAGCCTCCGTGGCTTAGGCGGCAGCACGCCGGCCTCTCACCGCTGAGTCCGTGGTTCAAATACCGGTCACAAAACGGAGGCCGACAGGTTTTACTCCGGGTACTCCGGTTTTCCCTGTCAATATTTCATTCCAGCAACACTCTCCACTATCATTTCATTTCATCTGTCATTCCTTTAATCATTGTCCCAGAGGAGTGCGTCAGGCCTCGGCAGCCGGCACAGTTCATATCCTCGCCGCTAGATGGGGGCTTCACTCATTCCATTCCTGACCCGGTCGGAGACTGGAAGCAGGCTGTGGATTTTCATTTCATTGTTGATGGGCAGTTCTGGCAGCATCACGTCACCCCTACCAGTGTTCAGGTGTAGAATTACGAAAAATGTTGCATATTGCGCTGTTTATAAATTGCAGTCACGAAGAGTATTCATATCAAACATATTTCGTAGGCCCCTTTAAACAGTTCTCATCATGAAAATATTATGCCTCTGTATAAGTTTAATGGTGTTGGTGCAGTAGACGACACTATTGGACTCTACATTTCTAACAGCCAATGAGATATAGGCCCTAGGCGGTATCTTTTATTACACTTATTCCTCTTTCTAATATTATATTTCAATTTGTTTGTAAATTACATGTGTCAGGGCTGTAGTTAGTAAATAGCTGTTTCCCTATTCATAATTATTAGCCTACTTTTCACAATTTGCAAAAATGAGGAAAAAGTAGACTTATGAGATCGATCCGGGAAAATGTGTGTCTGTCTGTCTGTCTGTTCTTCTGTCTGTCTGGCTGTGTGTGTGTCCCCCTATCAACTCCTAAACGGTTGCAGCAATCGAAACCAAATTTAGTATGAGTAAAGATGTATACAGAAATATCTCATGCCCATACAGTATTTGGAAATGATGTCAGTGCTACCAACTGCTAAAAAAACGCACTACAAATTTGAGCTCCATGTTGGATATCATGGAAGGTATGCATGGAGCTATTCCAAAATTGGCACACATGTAGATAATACTATTTCAGTTTAAGTTCCAGCAGGCCATACCTGACAGTGTTGCCAAAATAATTTTAAGCCTTCTGATAAGTCCAATTTTTAAATGCATATAACGTCTTCACTATTAATTGGATTTCAAAAAAATTTGTATATAATATGTGTATATAATATGTCATCTTGGCCGACAAGCCTGAGGATTTGAATGAGTTTTTGAATGGTATGGACTCCGTCTTACGGAAAGAATTCATGATGAAAATTAATAAATGTAAAACAAAAATACTGGAATGCAGCCGAAATAAATCAGAAACCTCTATGGAGATCAAATTGGCAGGTGAAAAGCTGAAGGAAGTAGGAGACTTCTGTTACTTAGGAAGCAGAATAACCAGTGATGGACGAAGCAAAGAGGATATAAAAAATAGGTTGGCTCAGGCAAAGAAAGCATTTCTACTAAAAAGGAATCTGCTGACATCGAATATAGATTTAGGTATTAGGAAGTCATTTTTGAAAGCCTTTGTCTGGAGCGTGGCGCTCTATGGAAGTGAAACTTGGACTATTGGTGTAGCAGAAAAGAGGAGAATTGAAGCATTTGAAATGTGGTGTTACAGGAGAATGATGAAGATCAGATGGGTAGATAGGGTTACAAACAAAGAGGTATTAAGACGAGTGGGAGAGGAGAGATGTTTCTGGCGACTGCTAATGAAGAGAAGAGATAGGTTGGTGGGACACATACTAAGACACCCAGGAATAGCCAGCTTAGTTATGGAAGGAAGGGTCGAGGACAAGAACTGTAGGGGTAGACCAAGGTTAGAATATGTTAAACAGATTGCCTCGGATGTAGGGTGTGGTAGCTATGTAGAGATGAAACGATTAGCTCAGGACAGGGAGGCATGGAGGGCTGCATCAAACCAGTCAAAAGACTGAAGACTCAAACAACAACAACATAAACAGATATGACTGAGTGTATTCTTAAGAGCCACCAGGGCTGCCAACTGTTAATAATTGCTCTCTCTTTTATCTTCATCCAAATACCAATATATCTGAAAGTATGCAAGTCGACAGCTTTAAATTATGCACACGTATAGTACCTGACATTTTAGATTAATTTGGAGTAACTTATATACTTCAGTTCTACCGACATGATTCTAAGTCTGCTGATAAGACTAATTTTTAAATTCATGTAACTTCTATACTACCAGTTGGCTTTCGTATG
Source organism: Meconema thalassinum (assembly GCA_946902985.2). Taxonomy (NCBI): domain Eukaryota; kingdom Metazoa; phylum Arthropoda; class Insecta; order Orthoptera; family Tettigoniidae; genus Meconema; species Meconema thalassinum. The sequence goes on along the minus strand of OX336393.1, from coordinate 393,748,640 downwards.
TGCTATGTGTAACATAACAGATATGGCTCTATAAGTATTCTTAAGAGCTATCAGGGCTGCCAACTGTTAATAAATGCTGTCTATATTAGCCTACTTTCGATTTTTGCAAAAAATGAAAGTAGACTTATGAGATCAACACAGGGCGAAAAAAGTGTGTCTGTCTGTGTGTGTGTATGTGTGTGTGTGAGTCTGTGTGTGTGTGTGTGTGTGTATGTGTGTGTGTGTGTGTGTGTCTGTGTGTATGTGTGAGTGTGTGTACTCTGAATGTCTGTCCCCCCCCCCTATCAATTCGAACACGGTGAATGCGAATTGAACGAAATTTGGTACAAAGGTAGCACTAGCAAAGGACACCTCAGTGACATGTTTTATATCGCCGCCATCTTTACTAAAACTGAATGGCGGCCACTCAAACGTTCAAAACGTAAAATCAAATAACGACTAACCAAATCATCCGATCTCTACCAAATTTGGTAACAACATACCTTCGTATAGGATGCGTCTTGTGACCAAACTACAAGGTCATCCGCCATACCATTTCAGGATGGCGGCCGTGCGAATTATGCAAACTTTATAATCCATATCATGGGACCCACCAGTTCCGATTATCGAGCCGAGAATCGTTTTAACTGTTCTAAAGGAAGAGGCACGTTCGAAATTAAAAGTTTATTTTGTAATACTATAGTGCAGACGTGATTTTAAAAAGCTGAGCTGATTCAGTAATAAGACAAGATGGCAGCGGATATCTTGTGCCTGACTTATATTTCACTAATTTGAGTATTGCATGCAATATAGCGTACTGATACAAAATAAATAAACGTTGTATGAAATGCTTCATATATAAATAATATACTCCAGTGATGAAATCGTTTAGTATAAATCATTATTTGCTAACAAGTTCTATGTAAGTCATTTTATATAGGACAATATTCGTTGACACAATTAGCTCAGTGGTAGAGCGTTAGCCTATCGCTCAAATGCCTATGGTTCAAACCCGATCAGAGCTAGGTCTTTTGCTTGAAATGTTATATGTTTATTGTTTTGTAAAGACTCAGATGTTTTAAAATTAAGCGTTATATTGTGCATATTATGGTGTAAAATATATATTTAATTAAAACATAATTCGCCAGCAGATTTACTCGAGACATCTAGCTGCCAAAAAGGTAACTGCATGCCGACCTACTTATTAACTTCCAGATTTTATTGAAAAGTTTCTTCTTCTGGCCGCTAGAATGCACTCGCTCTGTTAGGATTATATTGTTCGATATTTCACCACTAGATGTCACGACTAGTCTACGTGGGGCTCCATTGATTACTATACCATTGGCATTCTATGCGCATCGAATTTGAAGAATGACAAGATGATACTACGATACATTTTTACTTTTTATTTTAAAGGGTTTGTAACAGCCTATTTTGCGTTACTTGAAAATGTTATTTGAAGTAAAGAACAAAACGATTTCACATAGTAACTGAATTCAAGCCGTTGGTGTTAGTTCAGGTTATTAATTACTACTTTTATTTCAGGCAAATAGCAATCGAAAATATCCACATAGTTTGCATACACACGTCTCTGTAGGATCATGGAAAGATTTGTTAATTCAATTAGGGTTGTGAAAGCCATGCACAACCAGACGTGTAAAGACATGCCTCAACTCAAAGTTGGATGTTGCCCACGGCAGGTCGTATATGTAATAATAATAATAATAATAATAATAATAATAATAATAATAATAATAATAATAATAATACTAATAATAATAATAATAATAATAATAATAATAATAATAATAATAATGTTATTGGTTTTACATCCCTTTTAACTACTGCTGCTTTTAGAGACACCGGGGTGCCGGAATTTTGGCCCGAAGGGGATCTTTAACGTGCCAGTAAATGTACTGACACGGCTCCCTCGCATTTGTGCACCCTCAAATGCCAGCTGACTGCGCCAGGATACGAACCTGCAACCTAGGGCCCAGCAAGCGAGAACGTTACCGCTGAGCCACGCAGCCAGTCCGGTCGATTATGTCTCCAGATCCATAACATTCTTGATATACTTCTTATCTTTTTTCTTCAATGATGGTAGCAGTTTTTATCTAGGTTGTGGCGTTTGGTAGAGGTAAATCGTTTCTAAGGTCTTCAACAAAGAATAGTTCTATTATACTCTTTGATAATAACAACGAGTTATAACTATACTCATACATTTAGGAGAAAGTAGGCTATATGTTCTTTACTGAACATCTTGTTTTTATATAATATCAATATATCAGAATGTATGCAAGCCAACAGCTCTATACTTTGCACACGTATAACACCTTACACTCTAGATTAATTTGTAGTAATTAATATAAGTCAGTGCTGCCAACATGATTCTATGCTTGCTGATAGGTCCAATTTTAAAATACATGTAACTTCAATACTAACAAATGGATTTCATCGAAAATTGGCACAACAAGATATCATAATATTTCCCGATTATTTCTAACCAGCACACGCATGACATTGTTGCCAACATGCTTTTACGCGTGCTGTTAGATCCAATGTCTAACTGCATGTAACGTCCATTGGACTTCAACCAAATTTTGTATTCTGTACCTTAAGAGATGGAATTAAGAATATATTCAGTCACCAGGGCAGCCAACTGTAGTACTCTATTAGGCTACATTCATCATCATGTTTTTCAGTCAAGCGACTGGTCTGCCCCTACAATGAGTCTTCTCCACGTTGTTCGGTCTTGTGCTGTCCCTTTGACCATTTCATAATTTCGTAGGCCAGAGCTATGTAGGAAAGATCTCATGAAAGTGTTCCGTGGCCTCCCGCGAGGGCGTTTTCCGGGTATTTTGCCTTCTAGAATGTCGATCATCAGGCCACCATGTCGTAACCGGTGGCCAAGCCAGGTGGATCTCCTTCTATTTATCTGGCGGATCATTTGCCGTTTTTCTTTTATTCGATCCAGCACCGTTATGTTGGTCATTTTCTCTACCCAGCTGATCTTTTCCATTCGTCGCCAACACCACATCTCAAACGCTTCTAGTCGTTTAATGTCACCTCTATTCATTGACCAGGTCTCACTGCAGTACTTTGCAACTGGCCATATGTAGGTCTTAACCAGTTGTTTTCTAAGGCTGAGGGACATCGAGCGTTGACAAATTAGAGAATGCTTTTCACGGAATGCCTGCTTGGCCATGGCTATACGGCTCCTGATTTCAACTTCACATCGTAGGTCTTCTGTGAAGATCTGGCCAAGGTATTTAAAACGATTGACCTGTTGTACTGGTTCTTTATTTATGGTAATATTTAGTTCGTGTTGATGCTTACTTATCACCAGAATCTTGGTCTTCTTAAAATTGATTTTCATTCCATATTCTGTAGCGGTATCATTTAAACATTGCAACATGTTTGTTAATGTATGCGGATTCACTGCAAGTAATGCCAGATCATCAGCAAATTTAATATTCTGGATAAGTCTTCCACCAACTTTTACTCCCATATTAGAACCTTTAAAAGCCCACTTAGTTATAGCTTCAGCGAAGGCATTGAACAGTCCAGGGGACAGCAAACACCCTTGTCGCACACCTTTGCGGATCTTAGCGGGTTCTGATACGTCACTTCCAAGCCGAACAACAGCAGTTTGATTTATATACAGATCAAATATTAATCTGATTAATCGATGGGGACAACCTATTTGTTTCAGAAGAGGAAACAGCTTGTGCCAGCTGACTTTATCAAATGCTTTTTCGAAGTCCACAAAGCACACGTAAAGGTTTCTGTTCACACTTAACATCTTTTCTCCAAGACATCGCAAGGACCCGAGAGCATCACGTGTAGACATATTCTTTCGAAAGCCCAATTGAGAGTTGTCTAGATACTGTTCGATGTATATTTCCATCCTTTTCCTTAAAATCTGCAGAAGTATCTTTGATGCATGAGGGATGAGACTAATGGTCCGATAGTCACTACATTCAACTGGTACAGTCTTCTTTGGAATTGGAATGATGATGCTGGTGTAAAACTCCTTCTTCGAAAATTCTTGCTACCAATTTGAATATCCATTCAAGTGTACTATCCCCACTATTCTTGATTAGTTCGGCAGGAACATTGTCAATACCTGGTGTTTTACCCATGGATATTGATTTTAGAGCTTCATCGAACTCTGATCTAATAATTCTATCTTCTGCAATTGGCCTGTCTTCCTCGCCACGTGTTGGCAAAAGGAATGGAATTGGTTCTGCGTATAGATCTTCAACATACATCCTCCAGTGTTCCTTCTTGTAATTCAGGTCTGATATAGGATTCCCATGTGTATCACGGAACTGTCTAGTGCGGAATCCTTTTTGTTTCTTAGTAGTTTCCCTGATCTTTTGGTAGGCTAAATCTGTTCTTCCTTGTTTTTGCAGAAATTCGATCTCTTCGCATTTTGACTGCCACCACTCCATTTTCTTCTTCAGGCTACATTATACGAGGAATATTTCGAACTAATTAGGCATTTCGATATTACCAACTTAATTCCGTCATTTTTCTAGATAGGTTCATATAATGTAGAATAATCATTGGCATGAAAAGTAGGCTCTTTAGTTCGTCACGGAACTTCTTGTCATTATTATCATTACGGGAAATGACCTGAATGTTACGTCCATTATACTGTACTACTTATCACCCCACTACAACCACCACCACGAAAAGTTATATTATTAAAATATGTTTTTCTGTTAGTTTAAGTATCATGTGTCAGATCTGTAGTAGTATTCATTATCATCCATAAAACAAATAAATACACCGGGCGAAGCCGGGCACTACTGCTAGTTTAAAATAAGACACACTGCTGCGTACAATCCCTCAGGTTGTGTCTGATTTTGGCCATGTAGGATACTGCCCGTTTGTTACCACCTCTTATTGTTGTGACTAGCATCTCTGGAACACACGTTCGATTTCAGGCTCAGCTTTCCTGATCTGAGGCGTGGAACGCGATAAAACTCAGATATCTTAGAAAGGGTTTCAGAGTAAATACTGAGGTGATTCCAAGAGTGGGTTTTGAGTCCCGCATGGTTTTCATGGTTTCAGATGTAAAAATTCAGACCAATGCCAAGACAATTCATGCCATTGCTCTGCCAAGTTTCCATCATCTTCACTCAAGCCGGCTTTGGTGGTGTAGTTGGTAGACAGTTATTGTTGTTTCAAGGTGCGGAACAACGATGTCATCTGCCCCTGGCGCAGTCGGTAGCATGCTGAGCTTCCATGCCCACGAACGCGGGATCAACCCGGCTGAAGTCGTCGGATTGTTTAAGTAGCGTTAAAAATCCCTGAGTATGCCTTCCTTCGGAGGGGAAGTAAAACCGTCGGGCCCATGTCATATATTTATGGCATGTAAAAGAACCTTCAACTAACTTCAATTGTGTGAAGCAACATTTGTAGGTTGGATTTGATTAATGCTCTTAAGTTCCAACGTTCGTCGCAAGGTGCTGGTGGCGATAACATCTAGTAGTCAAGTGTGCAGCTAGGTGTTGTGGACGGTAGCATTTGGTAGCAAAAGTAGGAAGTACTTGAAATTTTTGTCTACAGTCCTTACTTGAATTAAAACAGTTAACACACATTAATACAGTCATCACAATTAACACCGGTTATCAGACAGATTATACACACCCCCAAAGTACACGGGGCTATATGACCGCGTTGTCGCAGCCCCAACCAACCAACCAACCATTTTTACCAATTTCATCACGCACTAATACACTCTTCACATGATGTTCATGTCAGTTAGGATATCCGGCCGTAGAAACCTTATGCCACATAATTTCATCCCGATATCGAACAAACAGAATAATACAAGATAGATAGGTTGGTTGGTTCCTCAGTTAAGGGGCTGTGACAACGCGATCATGTAGCCCCGTGTACTTTGGGTGTGGGTAGAATCTGTCTGATAACCGGTGTTAATTGTGATGACTGTATTAGTGTGTGTTATCTGTAATTCAGGTAGAAGGACTGCAGGCGATCAATTTCAAGTAGTTCCTACATTTGCTACCAAATGCTACCGTCGACGACACCTAGCTTTGAACGTGGCTACTAGATACCACCGCAACAAGCACCTGGCGGTGAACGTTGGAACTTAGAGCGTTATTCAAATTCAGCCTACAAATTTTGCTTCACACTATTGTAGATAGTGGAAGGTTCCTTTACATGCCATAAATCTATGACATGGGCCCGCCGGCTTTACTTCCTCTCTGAAGAAAGGCATTTTGAGGGATTTTTAACGCTCTTAAAACTCCGACGACTTCAGCCGGGTTAGAAGCCGTGATCTTGGAAATAGAAGCTCAGCATGCTACCAACTACGCTACTGAGACCGCCACAAGGTAGATATATGTATATTAATTTCAATAAATATTAATATTTTCCAAATACATTACATTTTAACTGTGTGGAGCTCTCATGCACCGTTACCCCAAGGGGGTAGGCTACATGCTGCGCACAGCCATCAAGATAAACAAACAGATGCAAGTTAATTTCAAATTGGTTTCCAAGTAATAAATCTTTCATAAACTCCGAGATCAAAGCACGTATATTTCCTCGCCGGGAAGATCCAAAATCAGACTTAATTTACTCCGTTAAGGATTTTTTTACGTTAGAAACAGTCTCTGCTTCTCTAATACTACGAGGGGTATTTGTGTGTGTTTATTTACATCATATGTTATAAGCCTGGAGGATAGGCCACCACACGACTCCGTATGTTACACACGATGCCGCATTACCCGGCGTACACCTACACAGAACCACATCCACCCTCAAAATAGTCGCCGTTATGCACTTTTGCCAATATTGGTATAGCTGCAGGAAGCACCGCTGAAAGCAGTTGGCTTCTCTTGTGGCCGTCATGACCTCTTAGGACGACCGAAATCTGCTCCCACGTATGAGTGCTTTCAGGCGAAAAAAGAGATCAAAATCGCATGGTGCGAGATCAGGTGAGTACGGAGGATGGAGTAAAACTGTCACCTTTTTGCCTTGCAAGTTCCTATGGTTATGGGCATAGTAAATCCAATTTACAATAGATAGCGTGCGAGTTGCTTCAACAAAATGGCGCGCGATTCGTTTCAACAAAGACTCACATGCTTTCATATACCATTCATCCGATTGCGATGGAATTTTGGGGAGCTGTTGTGTACTTCTGCGAAGGTTTCTGACTTAGCAAATCCATATTACAGTAGATAGTGCACGGGAAGATTCAACAAATTAGTTACAGCCCGTGATTTGTTTCAACAAAGTCCCGTATGCGTTCATGAACCATTCATCCGATTGCGATGAAACTTTGGTGAGTTGTTGATCAAGCTCCCACGAATATTTATGAGATATTAAATCCATTGTACTATAGTTTAGAGGCAGTTAACAGAACGAGAATAAAATATTGTGTATCCAAAAGCACTTCAACAAACAAAGTTGATTGGCGTTGCAACACATGCCGGGTACAGCTAATAAATAATAAATAATAAATAATAAATAAAACCCGCCAACCTGGGCCCATCATATGGGAAGCCAGGCAATGCCTGTCACAAGCCAGGGCAAAGTGGTGAGTGATAGAGGAGTAACACCTCTGTAAAAAAACCTTGGTCCAGCTGGCCCGGCTGGTAGTACCTCGTAAGGGCCCCTTACCAGGGTTACGGTGAAGATGGTCAACGGGTTTGAAAGCGGAAGAAGGCTTCGGGTCTCAACGGTGGATAAAGCGGAAGAACTATCTTCATTTAGTAGCGTCTGTTCTTCAGTGAAGCGGCTGCGAAAGGCGTCTGTTTCCAGAGGAGCGGCCTGTTATTGAGCTCCGGGGCTTACAACCTCGGTTCTATTACTGGGAAGGAGCTTTCTGACCCACACTGGTTTGAACAACCAAGCATCATGGAATGTCGTCACAAAAAGGACACTACCCCAGGTAGTACCTCTTTGGGGGAATCTACCGTTCTTAGGAGCGCAATCAGGCCTGTGGATTCTGGGGAGCCTGAAACTAGATGTTTTGAGGGTATTACTACGAGTACAAAATTGAAGACGAAACAGAAATACTACTTTGGGACGTTGAACGTCAATTCACTACTGAAAGTTGGAAAACAAAAAGAATTGACAATGATGATGGACAAACATGACATAACCATCTTGGCCATCCAAGAAACGAGATACCTAGATGAGGACATAATGGATATTGAGGGGTATAGGATTTATAAAGGAGAGAGGGCTGTGAAAATAGGTAAGAACATGCCTTTACTTGGCACGGCTTTTGTTGTTCGTAAGAAGGTTGTCAGTTCAATAGTGGAATTCCTTAGCCCTTCTGAGAGACTTTCTATTCTAACTCTCAGCTGCGGTAACAAAGGATACACGCTGATCAATGCTCATGCACCGATCAATGAGGACAACAGACGTAATCCTGAGAAAGTTGAACAGTTTTGGGACCTCCTTGAAGAACAGTTGGAGAAAATACCATCAAAGAACATCAAGATCTTACTAGGTGACTTTAACGCTCATCTGGGAACAGAACCGCAATTCAGATCAACAATCGGAGCCTATCCTGCTCACAAGATGACGAACAGAAATGGTATAAAACTCGTCAATCTGTGTCGCACCTTCAATCTTCAGATAATGCCAACGTTCTACAAACACAATAGATTTAACAACAAATTGTATATCCGCCTTAGTCAATACATAAACGAAAATAAATTATAATTACACTTGCTCCTGGTACATGTTAACTGTCCACTGATTCTCTGTGTTTTGATGGCTGAATATCATCGCTGTTACATATTATGTTTTTAGTTTTGCTCAACAATTTCCTGTGACCTACTTAAATGGTGCACCATATTAAGTTAAATAGCTATTTATTTTTTGAGTGCTACGCTATCTTATATCTTTCTTCGGATACTTGTCTTGGCTGATGAAGGGGATAAAAGCAATTAATCCCCGAAACATGTACCAGGAGCAAGTGTAATTATAATTTATTTTCGTTTATGTATTGACTAAGGCGGATATACAATTTGTTGTTAAAACTATTTAGTACGTCAATACGGAACCATCATGGAAACTAGTTTAAATAATAGCTACAAACACAAACCAAGCAAACAAAAGACTTGGCGATCACCGGGCAATGTGTGTGGAGAGAAACAGATCGATCATGTCGCAATCTCTAGGAGAGCGATTAAGGAATTAATGAATGTTAAAGTGCAGAGAGGTGCCCAGTTTGATTCAGATCATTACCTCTCTAACATCAAAATAAATTTCATTCCTCTCAATAACACCCAGAAACAAGGAAATAAGATTCGTAAATACGACCTTGAAAAGTTGAAAATCAATCAAAATGTGTTAGACCAATACCACCAGCAACTGACTTTTGAATCTCATAAATGGACGGACATTGTCTCCAAGATCCAACAAGCAGCTAGTACTACAATCCTGACAGCTAAGAAGAGACAGCATAGATGGTGGAATGAGGATTGTGATGAAGTGCTGACTCAAAGAACAAATGCCTGGAAAAAGTGGAACTCGACTCGAAGACCTGAAGATTTCGATGTGTTCCGTGAAGCTCGAAAAGAAGCAGCCAGAACTTTCCGAAGGGCCAAGTGATTATATGAGAAGCAGCAGTTAGAAGAGATCGATCAGGATTTCCGGAAAAACAATACCAGAGACTTCTATCAAACGTTCAAGTCCAATTTGAAAGGGTATCAAGCCCCCAGCCTCTATTTTAGAGATGAAAATGGGAAGCTGGGCCTGACCAACAAAGAAAACTGTACGATCATGTCTCGTTACTTTAAAAAAATTGCTTAATTGTGATGAACCGAAAGAACGATTCACTGTGTGCGATCCGATCCACAAACTACTCAACTCATCCCCACGGTGTAAAGAGGAGATCAAACAAATTATCAACAGTTTAAAGAATAATAAAGCAGCTGGTGAAGATTCAATAGTGGCGGAACTACTGAAGCTGGCGAATGATGAAACTCTAGATGTACTAGTCAAACTTTTTGAAGAGATATGGAGAACTGGGATGTTACCAATTAAATGGCTGTCAGCACTAATCCATCCTCTACACAAAAAAGGTGATAAAAAGAATGTCAACAACTATAGAGGCATCTCATTAGTATCTGTTCCGTATAAGATTTTCTCCAAAGCAGTTCAGAACAGAATAGAAGCGCATCTTGACCAACAGATCGGGGAATACCAGGCTGGCTTCAGAAAGGGTCGTTCATGCCCGGAACAGATCATTAACCTGAAGAACATCATCAGGTACAAGAAGGCAGGAGGATATATTTACGTGGTCGTGTTTGTTGACTTTCAGAAAGCGTATGACTCCATCGACCGGGAGTCATTAATGAATATTTTGGAAGAGTTTGGAGTGGATGATACATCTAGAAATTTGATCAAACAAACTCTAACCAACACAGTGTCGAAAGTCAAATTTATGGGAGAGATATCAGAACCGTTTACAATTAGAAAGGGCGTCAGACAGGGAGACGGACTATCTCCACTCCTCTTCAACTGTGTTTTGGAAAAAGTCATTCGAGAATGGAGGAAGATGTTAGACCAAGAAGAAAGAAATGAAGATCGGTTCCGACTTGGTTCTAAGCACAAAGGGATATACGTTGACTGTCTGGCCTTTGCGGATGACCTGGCCATTTTTGCTAACGACATTGATTCAGCAGTCAACAAGATCAATAGGCTGTCAGAAATTGCTGAAAAGGTAGGACTCCAGATTTCTATTCAGAAGACAAAATATATGACAAACATCTGCGATGGACGTGAATGGATTATCACTAACCTTGGAAAAATCAGTCGAGTCACAAATTTCCGTTATCTCGGTGAAGTCATCCAGCAGAATGGATTAGAAGAGGAAGCAATTAATGTCAGGATGAGGAAGTTATACCAGGCATACCACATTACAAAAAATATCTATAACAAAAAGTCTATGAGTATAGGGGCCAAGTTCCGACACTATACCACAGTTGTAAAACCTGAGGGATTATATGCGTCCGAAACCTTAACCATGAACACTAAAGGTCAAGCCGACCAACTGGAAAAAAGAGAGTGTAGGATATTAAGAAAAATTCTAGGTAATAGATGGGTTGATGGACAGTGGCGAATGAGAGCAAATGAGGACTTGTAGAACAACATAGACCCTATCACAGCTTCAATTAAGAAGAGACGGCTACTATTTTACGGTCACCTTTTGAGGATGACTGATGATCGATTAACCAAAAGAATATGGAGTTTCATCAAGTCTAAGGCAACAAGGCCGAGATGGTTCGAGGAATGCGAAAAAGATCTCAGGCAAATTGGTATTCTAGACCGAGAAATTCGTGACAGGAACACATTTAGAAGATTGGTGAACAACTACCAAGGTTTTAAAATGGCATCAACTTCCGGAAGACGGAGAGGACCTTTGTCCGAGGAACATAAACAGGCACTCGTCGCTGGGGTCAGAAGATACTGGCAGGAAGTCAAAGCCGGAACAAGAGCAAGACCTAGACACTAAGGTGAAGTTGGTTGTTACCACGCAGTCCATAGAGGCTCAATTCGATGTATAAAAAATATATATATTAATAAATAATAAATAATAAATAATAAATAATAAATAATAAATAATAAATAATAAATAATAAATAATAAATAATAAATAATAAATAATAAATAATAAATAATAAATAATAAATAATAAATAATAAATAATAAATAATAAATAATAAATAATAAATAATAAATAATAAATAATAAATAATAAATAATAAATAATAAATAATAAATAATAAATAATAAATAATAAATAATAAATAATAAATAATAAATAATAAATAATAAATAATAAATAATAAATAATAAATAATAAATAATAAATAATAAATAATAAATAATAAATAATAAATAATAAATAATAAATAATAAATAATAAATAATAAATAATAAATAATAAATATTAAATAATAAATAATAAATAATAAATAATAAATAATAAATAATAAATAATAAATAATAAATAATAAATTATAAATAATATAATGCAGAACTTGGGAGACAAGGAATCACAGATGAAGACTGTCAAGGCAGAAAACAATTCAGGGAAAGACTTTCTAACATAAAGATTATTGTGGAAGATAAGAGAGAGCGCAGGGGAGGCTGATGGACAGAGGACGGAAAGGCGTAACACTCTGAAAGAATTAAGGAAATATGGAGGAAGATCAAGGTAGATAGAACGACGAGAAGGAAATAAAGTAAAATTTGCGTGGTCCTCAGTTTTGGCCGGTTCGTAAGGACAAAAAAAACAAGATGTTAGTAGTAGGGGCGTAGGTATAGGACAAGATGGTTAAATGCTATGGCTTAAATTTCCAATGACTTTTTCAAAAATAATGGCTAAAATAATGGCTTAAATTTCCAATGACTTTTCTAAAATTATGGATAAAATAATGGCTAAATTTCTAATGACATTTTTAAAATGTATGGATAAAATAATGGCTAAATTTCTAATGACATTTTTAAAATGTATGGATAAAATAATGGCTAAATTTCTAATGACTTTTTCAATGAGAATGGTTAAAATAATGGCTGTAAATTCTGACGACTTTTTTACCAACAATGGATAAAATAATGGACAAAACTACCAGTGACTTTTAAAAAAAAATATGGATAAAATAATGGATTTAAATTTCAATGACTTTTTCAAAAATAATGGCTAAAATAATGGCTAAATTTCTAATGACATTTTTAAAATGTATGGATAAAATAATGGCTAAATTTTTAATGACTTTTTCAATAAGAATGGATAAAATAATGGCTGTAAATTCTGACGACTTTTTTGCAAATTTGATTCTTCTTATGGATGTACGCTCTCCATTACATATACCGTTATTTTTATGGCTTTTTTATGGCTCGAACACCCTCCCCCACTTTTTGGTAAATGCGCCTAAAATCCCCCAGGGTATCCCCTTCGTAAATGTCTCCCCACTTTTTTGAAAAAGGTGACAAAAACCCTAGAGTACCCCTCTCGTTTACAATGACTTTTATAAAACAGTGACGAAATGAAAAAGTGGCTAAATCAACAATTACTACATCAAAAAGTGACTAAATGATAAAGTGACTAAATCAAACAGTGACTAAATTAAAAAGTAACTAAATGAAAAAGTGTCTAAATTTAACAGTGACGAAATCAAAGAGCGCTTAAATGAGAAAGTGAAGAAATGAAACAGTGAGTGAATTAAGCAGTTTCTGTCCGTTCCACATACTGTGACAGTTGCAAGGGGTTGCATTTTAATAAGCCAAAGCCTATTAAAAGTCATGTAGTAACCTAATATTGTTATCTAGCACCTCGTGTTTTGAGAAGTAAACTTAAATTTATAAGACATCCTTGTTAAATTTTATATCATTTTATGTATCATTTGTCGACTTGATTTTCTAATTCTTCGAAGGCTTCACCGATTTTCCGACAATCATCAGCATCTACATATTCTAAGATTGTTAGTTGTAAGTTCTGCAGGGCTTGTTGGTAATGGAAGACTAGACCCTTAAGATGATTAGGAATGTTTATTCTTGGTGGATTAGTGGACGCATCGCCCCCCTTTAAAATATTTGTTAAGCTGCAAGGCATGAGTTCCATATTTTAGTAACTGTTTTCATATCTTTAAGTAATACAAAACATTATCCTCAGGATTTTTTTTTGCAAAACTCCGATTGTAACGGAGAAACCCCTAGGGTGTTTCGAAGCCAGCGCTGGTTTTCTAATTTATCTCCGTCGAAACCCTAGGGGTTTTTTCTACTTCATCCTTCTCCGTTTTTTCTTTTTTATTGCTTTCTACTTTTTCTTTTGAGTGGCCACTCCTCTTTACTTTGCATCTCTCAGAATGCCTTTAATAGACCCTGGAGAGCACTCTCACGTTGTTAAAACTCAGTTATTTTTTCGAAAGGAATGACTGGGATTCGAACCATAGAGAACGGGGCGCCTCCGTCTCTAAGCGAACAAACCTCAACATTCCAAACACTTTTCCTCCTGAGCTACGAGGAAAGCGATGGGAAGCTTAGTTTGAACGCCTTATGAATTGCAATCTGTGTGTAAGTGGTGCAATTGCTTGAGTTTAATTATACGCTAATAGAGGTCACACCCTCGTTGGCTTTAGACATACACTACTAGATAGCGCTTTAGCTGGTGAGGCGCAAATGTGCTGCGATAATCAGTCCACTATGTGGTAATAGTGAGTCATTATCATTGCGAGCAAGCCAAGTTCACCCGAACCTTGGCCTTAAGAGATAACTGCAATTAACTATTTTAGATACATAAGCGAGTAATTTGTCTCTGTTTATTTCATTTTAAATACTGACTTTAATGGCTAAAATCCATAATATTAATATAGGTACGGCATTTTAAAAGTTTTCAGTAACTATTCCATGCTTAGCATCATAGGTTAAATTCTTTTTACCGTACATAATTACATAAGCAAGCGTATTTTCAGGTATATTGGCATTAAATGTTGCTACCAATTTCATACTGGTTTTCTGAGGTGTTACTACATTTCTACGCCGACTTATATTGATAACATAAATAGGATAAGAAGCAATGAACTCTGTGGGGGTTACAACAACATTATACTTTAGCTCAGTTATACGCTTAAAGTCCCTAAAAGCATAATAGGCATTTAGATAAGTATTAAGAGGATTAATATTCCACATTTCTTCCGGAAACATTTCGTTTCTTCCGTTTTTCATATAAATATTTTGAAGCTGAACATGATCAAATTTGGAACTATTCATATCTTGGTTACCTTTTCTTTTAGTTTGAAACACAACAAAAATAAAATATGGCAGATCAAACTCCATTGAATTGTAGTAATTAGTAATATCTATTTCAAAATTCTTTTTACCACTTAGGCCTGAAATTTCTTGAGTTTGAAGATCAAAGAATGATATAGGTATTCGTGGTTCTTTTAGTATTTTTTCTCTCAGTTCAAGCTCATAATTTGGTTCGTATTTAACAACAGGAATTTTTATCTCCATTGACTTTACGGTAACTTTTCCTTCCTGCGGGAGAGTTCCAGCAACATTGCCCCCATCGGGATTCTTAGTCCACCATTTATACAAAGCATCGTTCGCATTTTGACTCCATGTAAATGTAACAGTTAAATCTCCTTCCCACATAATCTCTTTAAAATCCTTAAAAAAGCCACCAAGGAGACTTAAAGGGTACCTTAACTCATTTGATTTTTTCTGCAATTTACCATTATTAAGAAAATTACCTGAATATATCATTTTATCACTATAAGAGGCTGTTAAATTAAACAGAACCGTTGAAGATATATTTGGATGGTCAATTCGATAGATAGTGTGTCCTCGTTTTTTCACGGTTACAGTGCTCCAAAATTGAGTGGGGGTAATTGTCAATTAGCTTTACATTTGACTTTCCTTCATAGTTAGTGTAATCAGTTCCATCAGCATGAGTTACATCGAAAGTAATATACAGGTGCGCATTATTATCAATCCAACCATCACCAACTTTAATATCTATTTCCACGTCCTTGTTTGGCAAATTTAAATTGTTTTTAGTCTTTTCATTTACAGGAAAAGACTGCCACTGGTAACTTTCTACTTTGTTCATTTATTATAAGAAAAATAATAGAAAATTAAATGAAGAGGAAATAATTAACTCATTTCTAAAATTACAGTAACTGTTGCGCCGTTGAAATCTATTACTTCGTCATTCTCATTGGTCACAGTAATTTTTAAATTCTGAATTTTATCGAAAACTGGGCAAAATATAGGATAATTCGGCTCATAAATTATTGGAGCACTAAATTCTAGGGCTGGTTTAAATGATGCAATAATATTCGTTTCACGGTCAAAATGCTCAGAGTCTTTTACAAACATTCCATCCGCTAAATTGAAATGAACGCGGATATTTTCAAACGGAATTATTTTAGGTAAGTTCCGAGCAAGTGTTTTGGTTTTTGGTTCTACAATTTGATTATTAAAACCTAAAACTGAACCAATACTTTCTTCTTGGTCAAAATATATTTTATAATCACTAATTATTTCCAATCTGTTTAGAATTTTATTTTGTTCAATATTAATCTTAGGTTCTTGACTTTGAATAGCTTTTTGTAAATTTTCTACATTATATTGACCTGGTGGAATAAACATTTCAGTTATCGTACCTGATACTTTTTCATAGTGTACTTTATTGTATTTTGTTGTAATATTTGGTGTTAGGAAGGTTGAGTAAAACCCTATTAATCCAACTTTTCTAAATTCATCTCGCAATGGAACATTTAACCTTTTCTCTAAAACCGAAGTTTTACCACTTAGTTCAAAAATTCTCTTCATTTATTAATTCATTCATTAATTAATAAAATAAATGAAAATGAGTAAACGAAATGTAGATTGGGACCCACAAGTAAGACTTGTAGAAAAGCAAGTAAAGAACAAACATGGCAAATTATTACCGAATTCCATTCGTTGTGCTATAATAGGCCCCAGTAATTGTGGTAAAACAACCTTAATGATAGACAATTATATTTTGGCACCTGGATGGTTAAACTGGGAAAAAATAAACAACCTTTACATCTTCTCTAAAAGTTTAGATCAATCTAAGTATCAACAGTTTATGGAAAAATGTAATAAAATCGAAGAGAAGTTAGGAAAGTCCATTGCACAATTTATTCATGACGATGAAAGCATAATGCCCCTGGATAAATGTGAAGATAGGTCAGTTGTAATTTTCGACGATTTCATACTGGAAAACCAAGACATAGTTCGAGAATATTTTACACGAGGAAGACATGAAGGGATTGACTGTTTTTACTTAGCTCAAACGTATTCAAAAATACCAAAACAATTAGTTCGTGATAACTTAAATTTCTTAAACATATTTAGGCAAGATAATACCAATTTAAATCATATTTATCAAGAATTTGTTGGTGGCGATATGAAATTTGAAGACTTGAAGAATATTTGCAGCAAATGTTGGAACGAGGAGTTTGGTTTTATTACTATTGATATGAATCGCAAAGCTAACGATGGTAAATATAGGAATAAAATTAAAACGTTTCTAAATGTTGGGTAACTACTCCAGGGGTATTGGCAGGTTTTGGGTTGAATATTCTAACACCAACATCGTCAGCGTACAACGTACAGCGTCAACGTACAGCGTACAACGTACAGCGTCAATGTCAGCGTCAAATGTCAAACGTCAATGTTAGCATCAAACGTTATTTTTTAAAATTTCACCTATAATAAAGATGTTTGCGAAATACGATCAAAAGGTAGTTCAACAAGCAAGAAGGAATAGGAAGAAATTTGAAGAATTAAAAGACGAATTTCGAATATGGAAGAAGCAGCCTATAACGGAATACGAGAAGTATAAAAAAGAAGATCAACCTGTTATCGATGCTGTTAATGTTTTAGGCAACAAGTTAAATGACATCGGTGAAAATGTTATTAAAGCTATAGAAGAAAATAGAGAAGTGGAGAAGCAATTAATTCCTTACAAAATTGACTATAAAGAAGACTTTCCTTCAGATTCCGAAGGTTCCTATTTCTTGGATGAATATGATGTCACTGATGAGCAAAAAGATGCTTTAAAATCGGCAAGAAAGGTCAGAAAGAATTTAGAGTCGCAACTTCAGAAAGAAAAGGGGAGGAGTTTATTTCAAGAGGCCGATGAAGAGTATGATAAAAGTGAAGAAAATGTTAAGAGGAAAGGCATAACTGATTATTCTACGGTCCACTTAGGGGTAATAATTTCAAAATATTTACCTAGAATTAGTGACCCTAAATTTGGAATAAGGTATGATAAGAACTATCAGGGTTATTATATAGGTGACTCAAAAGTTGAATTCAGTAATGACGATATTATAATTAAGGGTAAAAATTTTAAAGCTACAAAAGGTTTAATGCTATTTTTAACCTTAAATGATATACCTAACGATGATGAGTATACAGACGAAGACCGCAGCACATATAAGACTATTTTAAAAATTACAAATGCTATGTATCAAAACAATGACCCAAATAGCACTAAACCTAAAAGTAGTGTTGGCAAAAAATATAATATGTTGATAAAGGATATATGACTTTCAGAAAAAGTTAATAGAAAAGAAAGAGCTGCATCTCTAACCACTCCTCCTAAATCAGGATTTGGTTTTGTAAAAAAATATTCAAAAGCACCGATTGAATATGTGTGGATGGATGATGTAAGGGAATTAATAGACAGATTAATGGTAATTCATGGCGAAGAAAATGCTGGAAACAACGTCTATCACAATGAAAAGGTTGGAATAACGAAGATGCTTACGAGTAAGTTTAATGACTTCATTGTTAATAATCCTAAAGGTATTCCATATCTAATTAGGGTTTTAAATAACATTCCCCATACATTCTGGGAATCTGAAAAACATGGAAAAGGATTAGTTAATTGGATGATTAATAAAATAGGTGAAAATAATATTGACTTAACACTCCCGGGATATAAATTTTGTGGTCCTGGTAATCCATTAGACAAGCAACTAGCCGACGGTGTTCAGGGTTCCAACCCATTAGACGAAGCATGTAAATTACATGATATAGCATACCGCGACCATACAAAATTAGAGCACAGACATCAAGCAGATAAAGAATTACAAAAGGCTGCAAAAGAGAGAATATTCAGTAAAGATGCTAACTTGAGTGAGAGACTAGCAGCTACAGCCGTTACTGGAATAATGTATGGAAAAAGAAAAATGGGAATGGGGTTAGATGAAAATGTTTGCCCCCGTCTGAGTATAAATTTGTAAAATTTTTGTTTATAATTTTTTCATTAAATAAATGAAAGGATTTAGTATTGATTACAACGTTTCCCAAAAAGGGAAACTAAAACCCAAAGCTATTAAAATAAAACACTCCAACGAAGATCTGAAAAAGCATGACTATCTAGATGAGTACTTGACAGATACACAAAAGGAGCAGAAAGCAAGAAAAATTCAAAAAGGTGGTAGCTTACTTATAAGTTTGTCCATTCCAATTGTAAAGAAAATATTCGAATATCTCAGTAGGAAGAAAGAAGGTTCTGGAATTAATGAACACCAAGGAGGATTTTTGCCATTAATATTAGCTGCATTGGGTGCCATTGGTTCGCTGGCAGGTGGCGCTGCAGCCATTACAAGCGCTGTTCATAAAAAGCAAAAAGAAAATGCGGAATTGGCTGAACAAATTAGACATAATCTTGTGATCGAAAAAAAGACTGGACAAGGTTGTTTGGGAATAACTAAAATTAAAAAAAAGAGAAATTTCATCGATATTGAATGATATACTTTCCAACTATAAGCACCCTTTAAGTAATTTCGATATTCTTAAAATAATACACGAAATGAACATAAAGCATTTTCGAAATGTTTTTATGATTGATGAATTGCCTACAAAACCTAATGATTGTGAATCAGGAATTGTGAACTTGGATACGTCGGATCATGCAGGTACTCATTGGATTTGTTACTTTAAAAAGGGTACCCAAAAATTCGTCTTTGATTCATTTGGTGGAGATGTTCCTGAAAAACTAGTAAATTATTTGGGAGCTAGCAACCTATTTTATAACGCCGAAAGAATTCAAATGTTTGATGAATATATATGTGGTCATTTATGTGTCCTTGTTTTAAAGTTGTTTTCGAATTTGGGTTCCCCTAATCCCGCTCATTTTAACGAAATTATAGATTTAATAAATGGACATATTTGGAAATAAAATTATAAACGGAGAGAGTAGTTCATTAAATATTAAAGCTATCACAAAGGATGATTTAGAAAAACGATTTTCGAGGCTAGTTACGGCTCTAAATAAACGCCTTAGTGAGCTTTTTTTTGTTTCAAAAACATGGATTGATTTTCAGGGAAAGAGGATAGCGAATATTGAAGATCCAATCAACAATAAAGATGTCGTTAATAAGCAATATCTCTTAGAAAAGCTAAAACCACTTACTACTGAAGGGGATTTTCCTAAAGATAACTACTTCACGAAAGAAGAAATAGAAAAATTGTTCTCGGAATATGCCACTACTTGTCTTGCACCAGTAGCAACATTAACAGAAAAGGTTGACAACTTAGAAAGAAAGGTGTTTGATAGGATAATATTACAAAAGGACCTTTTTGCAGAGAAAGATAAAATTAAGCATATTTTTACATACAACGCAACGATTAGGAAAATATTTGTTCGTATCGTAGACCCAGATAAAGTATTTACTTCATATATAGATGACGCTATTAAAACAGTATTAGACGTTTATATTGCACGTTCCAAAGAAGAAAAAATTATGGTAGAAACTAGTAAGCCCTTCAACGTTAAATCTGGTGATACTTTATGCTTCAAAAATAAAATGGACAGCGTAATTTTAAAACTTCCAATAAATGTTAGTGTGACGATGTTTGGTGAAGTAATACTTGATGCATATGAACCTCATCCTGATGAATCGGTCGAATAATACTAATGTTAAAATATTTTAGTTTTTAATGGAGAAAATATCCATTAAAACATTTTAATGTAACAGGTTTTTATACAACATCTCTATTGTTCCTTTAAGAAGATCAGGAGTAAATGGAATGTTGAAATGGTTTCCCGAATAGCTAATTTTTATTTGTTCTTTCATAAGCACATACAACCTTACGCTATTAGGATCATTATATTTTTCATAAACTATCTCACAATCGGGGTGCCGCCTGCATATTTTTTTGATTGCTTGATTCACCTGTTGTCTCTGCGCCCTTATTGCATAGTACCTGTACTTTTCGTTTGGTTCATGCTTATCTATAATAAGCAGACAATTATTCTTACTAGTTTTAAGTGCAAGAGGTGTGGCTAATGGGGTAAGAGATTCGTTTTCTGCTTCCTTTATTTGAAGTTTCTGCATTAACCCAACTAGTTGGTTCTTATATTCTTCTTTAATTTTGTATTCTCCATACTTTCGAATTGATGGAAGGACTTCTTTCGTTACCCATTTCTTAAATTTTTTAGCTTCCTCTTTTTTAGATGATAAAATAAGCGAATACAAACCAGATTTATTAATAAATATGGTTTGAGGATGTATATTTTAACCCCGCCAAAACGGCGGGGTTATTTAAGGTATCGAATGTACCTTTGTCTTCAATTGCAACGTGTTTTCGAATTGCTTTATCTGTATCTCTATACTCCAATATTAAAGCAATATCTTTAGCTTTAAACCATGAATCGTTATTTTCATCAATAGCAATAACCACTTGTTTGCTATTATAGACAAGTTTGCTGTTTAGAATATCGGTAATTGATTCCATTTATTAACTAATTAATTAATTAAAATATAAATATAAATATAAAAAAGTTAATTTCCTCAACAAAGGGTAGACCCTTGTTTCTTGTAAGTTAGTTTGCGTTCTTCAATGTTGGGTGTCTGAATAAACCAATGCTTATTTTATAATTAATTTTAATTAATTAATTAGTTAATAAATGAATAATCACATTTGGTGTTTAAAGTGCAAAACGTTTACTCAAACACTGCATCCTCACACCCTTTCGACAAAAAATGGTCGAACTAGAATCGAAGGTTTATGTTCCGAGTGTGGGAGTAAGAAAAGCCGGTTTAAAAAAAAAAGTTAATGAGAGTGTAGAAATAGGGGGTTCTACCCAAATTAGAGAACCACCCGTTAGCATTCGGGAGGAAATTATAAACGAAATTCATAAACCCATGAGGAAGAATTTTCCGAGAAGGAGAGTTACAACTCACGGCATTGATGACATTTGGCAAGCGGATTTGGTAGAAATGGACTCTGGAAAAATAAAGGGGATATCAAAGCTTAATAAAGGCTACAAGTATTTGTTAACAGTCATTGATGTATTTTCAAAGTATGCCTGGGGTGTACCAGTCAAAGATAAAACGGGTAAAAGTGTTGCTGAAGCGTTTGATGGTATTTTAAAAAACAGAAAACCCAAAAATCTTCAAACAGACAACGGTAAAGAATTTTACAATAAAGAATTTTCAAAATTGATGAAAACATTTAATATCAATCATTATTCGACTTTTACTGAAGTAAAAGCTTCAGTTGTAGAACGATTCAATAGGACCTTAAAAGAGAAAATGTGGAAGCAGTTTGATATTCAAGGAAACTACTGCTGGGTTGGCATTTTACCAAAGTTAATTAATGGCTACAATAATACGACGCACACAACTATAAATATGAAGCCAAAAAACGTAAACAAAGCTAATGAAGAACATTTGTTGAAAACTGTTTACACTGTAAGCGTAGGAGCGGAAGAAAAAGCGAAATTTAAAGTTGGCGATCATGTCAGAATTAGTAAACTAAAAGGTATATTCGAAAAAGGATACACAGGAAATTGGTCGACTGAAATATTTGAAATAAAAGATATCGTTTATTCCGACCCTATTACGTACAAATTGAAAGATGTAAATGCGGAAGAAATAAAGGGGAACTTTTATGAGCAAGAATTACAGAAAACAAAGTATCCAGAGGCATATCTTGTTGAAAAAGTTTTAAGAAAGAAAGGAAATCGGGTATATGTCAAATGGTTGGGTTTTGATAATTCTCACAATAGCTGGGTTAATAAAGAAAATGTTATATTATAATATTTCTGTATAAATAAATGGACGCCCGAGTAAAGCGAATAACTCTTTCTTTCTTCCTGTTTTTACTACATCCTACTGAAAATGTAGAAGTATTTATAAATCAGTTGTCTGAGGATAGTATAGATTATCTTTTTGAACTTAATGGTGATGACATAGATAGCTGTTACAATTTTCATAAAGCTACAAAAGAATCCTTAATTTTACGTTAATTTTGGTATTTGATTTTAATGGTTAATAACCATTAAAACCATAAATTTATCGGGGTGTGGGGCTTTTTAAGAAAATTCAAGATTGTGCGCTTTGTTACAACCATTAACTTCTTTTGTGCCGTGGTATACCATTTTCAACCCTGTCATTTTCTGTATTCCATCTTCCCAATTTAGTACCTTCGCATATCTATCGGGTAATATAACCTTCAATTTACTATCAAGTTCTAAAAAAGTTTTATTTCCAAATTTTGTATTTATATCTCCTGCATCCGTTATAAGATAATCGTTTCCTCTTTCTAACTCACTGAGATTCTTAAACGGTTTTTGTTCATTGATGCTATTGAGCTTCTCAAGAAATTGTTTCTTTTCCATTTATTATATACAAAAAATTAAAAAAATATAAATATTTTACTATCATTTCTCTCGACCCCGAAAGAGTAATGTCTTATAATAATGTCTTATAATTATTTTTATTTAAAAAATGAAATTTTTAATTAAAAAAGTTATATAATAAATGGATTTAAAACAAAATATTAAGCGCCAAACAGGTGCAACTGTAAAGGAACTAAGGGTTCTGGCAACGGAACTCAAACTAAAAGGAGTATACAAGATGAAGAAGGCTGCTCTTCTTGAAGCTGTAAGCAGTGCTTGGAGTAATGCCGGAGATAGTGCTTTGTTTACGTATCAAGAATCAGAGCTGCCTAAGAAGAGCGTTCGTGAACTAAAACAAGTCGCCAGAGAAAACAAAATTAAGGGCTACTCAGTAATTAATTCAAAGAAAGGGTTGCTAAATTTGATAGCGGAAGAAAAGGAACGTTTGGACAAAATCAGGCATTTTGGATTTGATCAAGACCTCTTTGAAATTAAGAAGGAACCAAAATCTGTTCAATCTAAGGACTTAAAAGTTGTAAAGCAGAATTTAGGACAAATATTTCCTTTTAAGAAAAAGATATTTAATAAAGCAGTAGCTAAAAAGTCACCATTTGAAATTCATCAAGGTGATCGTACTGTGCTAATCAAAAAGTTTAACGTGTGGCAAACAGCTTATACTATACACATAAAAGATTTGCAAGGAAAACCAACAGAACAAATGAAAGCGGTCAAAAAAGGTGTGCATGCAGCCATAAAAGAAGTAAGAAAATTAACTGATTTTAAGCCAGGTGATGAGATGAAAGTAGTTGCAGAAAATAATGATTTTAACCATATGATTTCGTCAAAAAGGAAAATAAAAGTCAATGCCTCACACCTACTTGACCAGATTGAAAGAATAATAACATCCAATGAAAATTTAGATATCAACAATACTACTTTTCACTTTGAGGTTTACAAAATACCTAGAGGCAAAGGAGCAAAGGGTAAGAAAATAGTCAATATTGCTAAAGATGTTATGGCTAAAAGAAGCATAAACAAAATAACCAACACAGATAACCTGTGCGGGCCAAGAGCAATAATCACAGCCCTAACCTACGAAACTACAAATATATTAAACAGAGAATTAACAGATAATGAAATTTCCTACATCAGGAAAGGACGGAGTTTGCAAGAAGAATTAGCAAAAGAGTTATGCACTAGACTTGGAAATAGCTGTGAAAATGGTTTCAGTTTAGATGATATTAAAGATGTTGCACATCTCTTGGGTGTTCAGATCAAGGTTGTTTCGGCTGCCCATTTTAACAAGGTAATCGATTCCTCAGGTGTATATGACGCGATAACAATTTATTTGTACTTGCATAACGACCATTATGATTCCATTAATAATATACGAGGTTTTTATGGAAGTTCATATTACTGCAAAAGATGTGATACACCTTACGATCATCAAGACAAGCACTCGTGTAAAAAAGATACCGAAAATGTGTGTAATTTGTGTTTGTGCCCGAAACATGATTGTCCCGATGGTATGCGACCCCGAGTATACTGTAAGAAGTGCAATAGATACTGTTTTGGTAAAGATTGCGTTGATAACCATGAGAAAGTGTGTGAGGCAGCTTACAAGTGCAGAGACTGCAACAAAATATGCTTAAGGACAGATATCAGACATTTTGGTGGCTCCTTTGCCCAATGTAGTAAATGCAATCAATTTGTAGAATACATAGTCGTTTTGAAGTGCACAGAATGTAAAAGCGGGTGCAAAAAGGAATATGAAGACAAGTATTACTACAACAACCTACCCGAAAACGTACTCACTGAATGTAAAAAATGTGCAAAGGATGTAGAATGTTTAATACAACTCAAGTGTCTAACATGTAAACGTAAATGTAAAAAAATACACAGGCACAGGTGTGGATACGCTACATGTCGGAACTGCAAACAGTTTGTAAAGAGAAACGAGCATGAGTGCTACATGCAAGGAAGGAATAACCGTGGGGGATACTGTATAGAAGATTGTATTTGCAATGGAAAGGCTGATGGGCGATATAAATGGTGCACGTACACGGAAAATTACTACTTTTTCGATTACGAAGCTGAACAAGATACCGGAGTACACACGCCAAACTTTGTATCCGTTTATGACTTTAATGGTGTTAGGCAGGCTTTTCTAAAAAATAATGAATTTTGTCAGTGGCTAATATCAGACAACCACAAAGGTTTTACGTGTTTAGCACACAATGCAAAAGGTTATGACGCGTATTTTATTTTACAATATTGCGTCAATAATGGCATTAATATT
Organism: Meconema thalassinum; assembly: GCA_946902985.2. Taxonomy (NCBI): domain Eukaryota; kingdom Metazoa; phylum Arthropoda; class Insecta; order Orthoptera; family Tettigoniidae; genus Meconema; species Meconema thalassinum. The sequence goes on along the minus strand of OX336393.1, from coordinate 393,723,192 downwards.
AAAACTATTTACCAAGGGTCTAAAATTATGGAGCTCAAAATACCAGCCCTAAGTCTCAGAATAATTGACAGCATAAACTTTATCCAAAGAGGTCTCGCATCCTTTCCCAAAACATTTGGATTAAAAGAACTTAAAAAGGGGTACTTTCCACACTTTTTCAACAAGGTCGTATATCAGAATTACGTAGGGCTGATTCCAGCTACGAAATACTATGGTGTTGATACAATGAAACCTGATAGCAGAAAAGCATTCCTGGAATGGCACGCTGAGAAAGTAAAGGAAAATTACGTGTTTGACTTTAAGAAGGAATTAGCCGAATATTGTCATTCAGATGTCGATATATTACGGCGAGGTTGCCTCGCCTTTAGACAGTCATTTTTAGAAATATCAAATATAGACCCCTTCCAATACATAACTATAGCCAGTGTTTGTATGGCAATTTACAGGTCAAAATTCCTTAAAAAAGACACGATTGCTGTAGTCAAAGTGCAAAAGAAGGAGGTGTTCAGAAAGGAGTCTATAGCATGGTTAAGTTCGTTCCCTAATATTCGACACGCATTAAATGGTGGCGAGGTCACGATTTGTAGAGCCAAAGTCGATGGGTACAACTATATGACTAAAACTGTGTACCAGTATTACGGCTGTTTCTGGCATGGTTGTCCCGACTGCTACTCAGGCGATACCATTAACAATGTAAACAATGAAACTATGGATGACTTGCTTACAAAAACTATAGAGCGAACACAAGCTCTTAAAAATTCCGGGTACAAGGTTGTCGAAATGTGGAGCTGTAAATGGAAAAATTCTAAAGCTTATAAGGAAAGCCTAAACAAAACCATAGATGTTGTAGAACCTTTAAACCCCAGGGACGAATTCTTCGGTGGTAGGACAAACGCATCAAAGTTGAAATTTTCTGGAAAAAAGCTGAGATATATAGATATATGCAGTTTATACCCAACAGTCATGTTTTTTGACTGGTACCCTGTAGGCCACCCTACTAAAATATTTAAGCCAAAAAAGTACAATACCGACTGGTTTGGTTTAGTTTGCCAAAGGCAAAATGTAAAGTTCTTCCTCCAAGAGGTCTTTATCATCCAGTCCTTCCTGTAAAGCTAGATAAGCTGATGTTTTCTCAGTGTGGGAAATGTGCAAAAGAAAAGGCAGGACCTTGTAACCACAGTGATAAAGAAAGGGCGCTTCTTGGAACTTGGACTACAATCGAACTTAATAAAGCTCTAGAGAAAGGCTACAAAATACAGGAAATCTATGAAGTATGGGATTTTAAACAAAAAAGTAATGAGCTTTTCAGAGAGTACATTAAAACTTTTATGAAAATCAAATTAGAAACTAGTCCTTGGGATGATGATTACAAGTCCAAAAAAGAATACGCAAGGGTTATCAAAGAAAAGCAAGGCATCGAGCTTGATATAGATAATTTAACTCCTAATGCAGGTAAGCGCGCTGTTGCTAAAATATGCTTAAATTCTCTTTGGGGAAAATTCGGCCAAAGGCAAAACATGTCAAAAACAGAGTTCACTGACGACCCACAGCGGTGGTACGAATTGTTATTAGACGACCAGATAGAAATAACTAATGTAATGTACATCAATGAGGAAGTAATTGAGGTGACATACCACTACAGTGATTTCTATGTGGAAAATGACACATGTACCAACATATTTATAGCAGAATTTACCACATCAAACGCAAGAATAAGGTTATACGACATGCTTGATAGATTAGGTAAGGCAGTAGTTTATTGTGAGACTGATAGTGTTGTTTACATAGATGATGGAACAAATACTGTGCAAACCGGTTGTATGCTTGGTGAATGGACTGACGAATTCGGCAAAGATGATCATGGTACTGAATGGATAAGCACAGGTCCCAAAAGCTATGCGTATGAAACATATAGAAGCAAACAGGTTACCAAAATTAAATGATTTACTCTCAATCACGAAAATGCTAAAAAACTTAACATAAAGACAATGACCGACCTAATACAAGGTTCTAATAATAAGGTTGTTATAAGCAATAACATGATAACAAGAGATAAGAAAACAAAAAGCCTTGTAAATAAATGTATTGCAAAAGAATTTAAAATCAACTATGACAAGCGTATGATCCAAAAAGAAGAAGACAGCATAATCGATACTCTTCCTTGGGGGTACTAAATATAATAAAAATCACTTAAATAAAAGAGCGACCATTGTAAATAATGGAGTCACTTGAAGATAATTACCATAGGGGTTATGGATATAGTATACCAATGCAAACTTTTAAACCCCTACCCAAAAAAATATCAACCAATTACTCCGAAGTCAGAAAACTATTCAGAAAATTTACTCTGTATTAAGAATACGGGATGTTTTAATGCAACAAAGTTATGTAACAATGGTTACAAACAATTTAGACAATGGGCGCGTTTAGAAAAATCCAAAAAAACTATTAGAATATTATAGTTGCCGCGCATCTTCCCGCGCCAACTTTTATGAAGTTAAGTCGTCAGAATTTACAGCCATTATTTTATCCATTCTTATTGAAAAAGTCATTAAAAATTTAGCCATTATTTTATCCATACATTTTAAAAATGTCATTAGAAATTTAGCCATTATTTTAGCCATTATTTTTGAAAAAGTCATTGAAATTTAAATCCATTATTTTATCCATAATTTTTTTTAAAAGTCACTGGTAGTTTTGTCCATTATTTTATCCATTGTTGGTAAAAAAAGTCGTCAGAATTTACAGCCATTATTTTAACCATTCTCATTGAAAAAGTCATTAGAAATTTAGCCATTATTTTATCCATACATTTTAAAAATGTCATTAGAAATTTAGCCATTATTTTATCCATACATTTTAAAAATGTCATTAGAAATTTAGCCATTATTTTATCCATAATTTTAGAAAAGTCATTGGAAATTTAAGCCATTATTTTAGCCATTATTTTTGAAAAAGTCATTGGAAATTTAAGCCATAGCATTTAACCATCTTGTCCTATACCTACGCCCCTACTACTGATGTTCCGTGACGAACTAAAGAGCCTACTTTTCTTAAAAATTAAGATTCATGACAATAATTAATCTATATGGATCTATTTAGAATAATGACGAAATTAAGTTGGTAATATCGAAATTTCTAATTATTTCGAAATTCTGTATAAGTGGCATAATGTAGCCTAATAGAGAACTACAGTTGGCAGCCCTGGTTACTGAATCTGAATATATTCTTAGTTCCATCTCTTAAGGTACAGAATACAAAATTTGGTAGATGTCCAATGGAGAGCATGGACGTTACATGCAGTTAAACACTGGATCTAACAGTGCGCGTAAAATCATGTTGGCAACAATGGCATACATGTATTGGTCAGAAATAATCTGAAATAATATGATGTATTGTTGTGCCAATTTTGAATGAAATCCATTAGTTAGTATAGAAGTCACATGCATTTAAAAATTGGACCTATCAGCAGGCTTAGAATCATGTTGGCAGCACTGACGTATATTAGTTACTCCAAATTAATCTAGAATGCCAGGTACTATACGCGTGCAACGTTTAGAGCTATTGGCTTGCATACTTTCTGATATATTGATATTAGGGTAACAAAAATAGAGACAGTATTTATTAACAGTTGGCAGCCCTGGTTACTATTAAGAATCGGCATAGTCATATCTGTTATGGTACACAATGCACACACGAAATTTGGTTGAAATCCAAATGATAGTATAAAAATTACATGTATTTAAAGTTGGACCTCTCAGCAGGCTTAGAATAATGTTGGTAGCACTGACGTATATAAGTTACTCCAAATTAATATAGAATGCCAGGTACTATACGAGTGCATAGTTTAAAGCTGTCGGCTTGCATACTTTATGATATATGGGTATTTGGATTTTAAAAACATGAGAGCATTTATTAACAGTTGGCAGCCTTGGTGGCTCTTAAGAGTACGCTCAGTCATATCTGTTTATGTACACATAGCACATACGAAATTTGGTTGAAATCCAATTGATAATGTAGAAGTTATATGCATTAAAACTTTGGACCTATCAGCAGGCTTATAATCATTTTGGCAACACTGCCATGTATAGCCTCCTGGAAATTAAACTACAATATTATTATCTATACGTGTGCCAATTTTGAAATAGCTCCCATTTATACCTTCCAAGATATCGAACATGGAGCTCAAATTTGAATTGCGATTTTTCAGCAGTTGGTAGCACTGCCATCATTTTCAAATATAGCCGTGAGATATTCAGGTATAGATCTTTACTCCCATAATTTTGGTTTCAATTGCTGCAGCCGTTTAGGAGTTGATTGGGGGGGGTGTCACACACACAGCCAGATAGAAGGACAGACAGACAGACAGAGAGACAGACACACATTTGCCCGATCTCATAAATCTACTTTTTCCTCATTTTTGCAGTGTGATAAGTAGGCTAAAAATATAATACCTACATATTGGTTATTGTTGAAGGGGAGCTCCAATGGCCAATGAATGGCCTATCTTCTTAATGTGAATTTATAACAACTTCGTGTTCCTTTTTCATAGAAACTACTGGGTATATTTAGATTAAATTTTATTTCCATTCTTAGTGATCATTTCTTAGTACTTTAACACGGGCGTTCGATGTTTCTACTATTGTACCATAATAATATGTTTAGCCTACTTTTCACATTTTGCAAAAATGAGGAAAAAGTAGATTTATGAGATCGATCCGGGAAAATGTGTGTCTGTCTATCCTTCTGTCTGTCTGTCTGTCCTTCTGTCTGTCTGGCTGAGTGTGTCCTAAACGGTTGCAGCAATCGAAACCAAATTTAGTGTGAGTGAAATGTATACAGGAATATCTCAAGTCAATATTTGAAAATGATGTCAGTGCAACCAACTGCTGAAAAAAGCACTAGAAATTTGAGCTCCATGTTGGATATCATGGAAGGTATCCGTGGGAGCTATTCCAAAATTAGCACACATGTAGATAATACTGTCAGTTTAATTTCCAGGACGCCTTACATGACAGTGTTGCCAAAATAACTTTAAGCCTTCTGATAGGTCCAAATTTTAAATGCATATAACTTCTACAGTATTAATTGGATTTCGACCAAATTTTGTATGTAATATGTGTACAGAAGCAGATATAACTGAGTGTATTCTTCCGAGCCACCAGGGCTGCCAACTGTTAATAATTGCTCTCTCTATTTTCTTCATCCAAATACCAATATATCTGAAAGTACGCAAGCCGACAGTTTTAACTATGCACACGTATAGTACCTACATTTTAGATTAATTTGGAGTAACTTATATACTTCAGTTCTACCAACATGATTCTATGCCTGCTGATAGGACCAATTTTTAAATACATGTAACTTCTCTACTATCAGTTGGATTTCAACCAAATTTCGTATGTGCTATGTGTAACATAACAGATATGACTATACGTATTCTCAAGAGCAATCAGGGCTGCCAACTGTTAATAAATGCTGTCTATTTTTTTACCCTAATATCAATATATCAGAAAGTATGCAAGCCAACAGCTCTATATTTTGCACACGTATAGCAGCTGACACTCTAGATTAATTTGGAGTAATTAATATAAGTCAGTGCTGCCAACATGATTCTATGCTTGCTGATAGGTCCAATTTTAAATTACATGTAACTTCTATACTAACAAATGGATTTCATCCAAAATTGGCACAACAAGATATCATAATATTTCTGATTATTTCTAACCAGCACACGCATGACATTGTTGCCAACATGCTTTTACGCGTGCTGATAGATCCAATGTCTACCTGCATGTAACGTCCATTGGACATCATCCAAATGTTGTATTCTGTACCTTAAGAGATGGAACTAAGAATATATTCAGTCACCAGGGCTGCCAACTGTAGTGCTCTAATTGGCTATATAATACCAGGAATATTTCGAACTAATTAGACATTTCGATATTACCAACTTAATTTCGTCATTATTCTAGATAGGTTCATATACTGTGGAATAATCATTGGCATGATATGTAGGCTCTTTAGTTCGTCACGGAACTTCTTGTTTTATTTAATCTCGAAATTTTGCCTAAACAAATTCAAAATATATCAATTTTTTTCGAAATGTATTTCAGCTAGAAAAAAAACCGTGTTAAAATCTCATGTGCAAGCCAAGCAAAAGATGGTACAAATTTGAGACTTCTATGATAAGTCACAACTGAAAAAAATGTACATTTAGGAGCAAAACAACAAGTTCTGAGGAAATGCCATTTAAAGTTTAGTACCTGGCGAGGTACCTCTTCTGGTATAGCCAAGACATCCCAGGACCATATGAGGGGCTATCTGGATCATCCTCTTCTTCAAACTATCTGGATCCTCTTAAATAGCTTGGGAGATATTGTGAACAGGTAGATTATATTGTATGGACGCCATGTTGGTTTTCTGCTCACCATGTTCATGAAAGTCACATAAGTAATCTTATGCTTATAGCCTCCAACAACATACAATATTTCAGTTTGATTGCTGTAATAGATTCGTAAATATTGAGGACCGTCAACATATTTTGGATGGTCGCCATGATGGATTGTTCTATATTTAGGGCCATAGAGTTATGTACAATTAGATGAAGTTTATTGCGTAAGTTTATTATTCAAACGTTCACTTCGATTACATGATTAGGACACATGAAATAGAATACTACATTTTAAAATTTCGCACAGCCACAATCTTGAGTTTATAAATACAATTGAATTAAATTCGATGCCAGTAAATTGAATATTTTATAAACATATACCAACCCAAGTTTCACTGTCTGGGATGATAAAAGCGCGGGGAAATTCCATTTAAATGTGTTAAATTCGGTTGGCCGCCATGTTGGTTTTGTACTTAACAGGTTTTATAAAACACATAGTAGAACATCTATTAATACTCCTTATCACGGTACATATTTTCAGGGAGATATCTGTTACTGTTGCGGAGATAAAGAATGCTAGCGAATTATTTTGCGCGGCCCCCATATTGGATTAGTGAAACGTATTAAAATTAGAATCAATAGTATCCTATTACAATATAACCAAATCCAGAAAAACAAAGCTCTCAGTACAAGATAAATTTCCTTCATATAAAACCAAATTCATAGAAAACACTTGTATGTTCAAATTTTCAATGTTTTCTCATGTGAACTGCATTATTTAAATAAATATTACACATGTTTTGCAAATAACATATATTTTTTCCTGACGTGTTTATTCCTTGTGTCCACCTGTAGTCGATGCTGTGCCAGTTTGACGAGGATTTCGGGGAGCCATAGACCATAAATGACCCTTCGGAAACCCCCATCTCCCAGGAAGACATATAGGACGGGAAAAATGCATTCTTGGACTGAGAAAGCACTAAAGAAATTGTACTCGGGGGTGTCGGGTGTAATGAGAGGTGAAACAACCAGTCCGGAGAAATACAAACTCAAAAATACAATAAAGAGGCAAGGCTTGCATTTAAATCGCACTCAGTTTATAAAAAAAGTGGCAGACCCCTAACTACTTCAGAGAGGTGAAAACGGGCAATCACAATGGTGATAATAATTTAGCTCGCCTCCGTGCGAAATCCTAATAACTTAAGCCTCTCGAAGTCCTACGCAAAAATGGAAAAACAAAACGCTATCTAAGAGAATGACACGTAGTTCTTCCCTATACAATTACTTCGGAGATTCAATAATAATGATAATACAAGCATGACTCTACAGCAAAGAAAGTTATTTACTTGTTTACAATGCAAGGTATTCGTTACATTTACAGATCAATAAGTTTAAGGCTACGCTATGATGATGTCATCTCCAACATTTAATGTTATAATCATTTAATCTAATACCTATCGTACGTTAATAGTGACAATGATGTAAACGAGAAGCGTTTCATCCAAAATGTATTTACAAGCAAAATTCATACACATTCTGAACCTAAGAGAAAGCATGAAAATCTATTCTAATTTACAATACAAATAAGTAACATGTAACCCTTTTAATACTGCGCAATGGCCGCCACTGTTCCAGCCTACCTACATCGCAGCTTCACCGTTTGTGAAGTTGGGTCATGATTTGTGTGGGGAGAAAAAATTTAGGTCGGCGACTGCATGAGTAAAACATGTCTAATGTCGCATTATCAAGTTAGCTACCGTGTTTAAACACGTAACTAACTGATTGTCGTCTCACAATAGTAATAGCTATATTTGTATTTAGATGTGTCGAAGAATCAATTCTAAGTAATAGTCATCAAGGTTCCTTTAAGTTTATTGGTTTATTTACGGTTTATAAGACTTCCTAGTTCTTTGTTTATGTTCATTATTAAATAGAAAACCCTGATATTTGATTATTACTTTCTTATTTTTCAGATTAGTTCAATCCTATCAGTTTCATTGTATTGTTTAGTGACCATGTTAACTTCGTAAAGGGTGAAACATTGGTGTAAAAAGCATCCAATATCAAACTCATCATTGGAAGAAAAATCAATTCCAAACTTCAGGTAGCACCTCTGTGTGCTGATCAATATCACTGATCCATCGATCATCTTCTGCAATAACGAGACAAAAGTCGTTCACGTTATCAGCTCATATAGTACCAAAACTTGTACTGGGCAACTAAGGGTAATAAAATCATACCTCTGTAGAGCATTCTAACATAACAATGGTTTTACTAAATTTATACAGTTCCAGCTTGTGGACAAGATTTTATTCTGCTGTAATGACAGCTGTGCATTCTGAACATAGAGAAAGTGTGCATTATGTGCTCATAAATCAGACGTCTAAAGTCTGGGAAACTTGTATTAATAAACCAGGGTCTTTCGTTTACAGTCCTAAAATGACCACTCACTTCGAACTCAAGATAGCCTACTTGGCTCGTCTTACAAACATACAGTTCATAGCTTGTATCATAGTCGTCTGAATGTAGAATTTAATAAAGTTACACTCCCACTTCTCCACATATCGTGAACAGGTTTTCTGCAGTATTGGCTAGTGTTCACTCCACTCACAGCCTTATAAATAATATCTCAAGAAAATAGTGCGCCGTAATCGCGTTTACAAGGTCAATAATAAGAAAATTGACATTGGCTTGTTTCACGGCCAACAGGTGATTGCTGGGTTTACTGTCCCAGTAAGGATGCAGTTATTCAGACATGATTATGTATCATAAATACCTACACGTTGAAAAGTGTGGGTTCGATGCACTGTCGAACTAGAAAATGTTTATTTACAGAAATGTTGGCAAAAGCGTTTGTCCCAAGCTTTTGCAAATGATACGACAAAGATTGTGGTTACCTAACCACTAGGAAAACATGTTAATTAAAGGCCCTACTTAAGAATGTGTGGCGTAAGGTCTTACTAAAACTAATCCCCATAACGAGATCGTACATAAAAAGGTGTTTCGGCTTCTAGCCAGACTTACATGTGTGCTTCACATTTCCTTCGTGAAATGACTTGCCTGGTTTAGGTTACAAGTAAGGCATGGTTGTAAGATGCCTAGGATACTCGTTCCTTCCTTCATAGTATTATCCAGCCATCACTGAACCCCGCCATCATGAGGTTTTTATTCCATTTCTAACTCCATCATAATGGGAATAATTAGCATTTCTTCAGCCTGTGGTAAGTGTGTAATCAAGGCCATGATGATTCCGTATTCGTAGGTTTGCACTGAATCTAATATTAAATTATAAGTTGCAATTTCTCACTGAAGCTACACTTGCATAGCGGGTAAGAGCAATAATGGCCATGGATTTTCTCCGCTCACAGATTTTAATTCAGCAGCTTTTGCTACTATACTCACTCAAAACTAGGTGAATTAAATCACACGTCATTCGTTCATTAACATTTTGCACTGTACCTTTTACCAGGTAATATCGTAACACTTTAGCTACACTTTGGAAAAACGTGCTAGGCGGCGTGTACGATGTCAATGTGGACGAAAATACTATAATATCGCAAATATTCAGAATTTGCCTTCACGAATAATTTCAAATTCACTCAGCAGCCTTGCTGCTTGCTAAAGCACATCGCTGTTCGTCGGATGAAGTTTATTTCACTAGATATTCGTCGATTTTGACGATCACAAATTTTCACGTTATGTCAGGACCATGCCTGCAGTAAGAGTGGTGGTTAGTAAGATGCCGGAGGCGCTATCTAGCTATCAGTCAAATGTGCGACTGTGAAATGTTTATGGCATTCTCTGCGGGTTTACCCTTTATATTTCCTTCACATTATAAATCAAATCTTCCTCCGGTGCATCGAAAATATGTACAATAATGGTTAATAATACAGTCTTATGAAATACACCAAATTATATATATCAGCGGCGCGGCAACTCATACTAAATCAAATGAGCGCTACTCATGCCTTCTCCTTGGAAGTCTCCGCTTCTCTCAAGGATGGTAAATTCCTCATGAGCCATAGGGGTCACATGGCAGATGTGATTTCGGTCTCAATACATTGTGTGACCTAGTCATTTCACTCATACAATCCATTTTGTTTGTTTATTGGTTTATTTGTTGAGACATTTTATGTACGGCAGTATATTCACTACACGTGGTTCGCACTTGCATATCTTCACTAGGAACGTGATTTTACTCATCCAACTCGTGACGTAGAGACTAACATTCACTGTGAAGGTGCCGTTTCAATTGATTTATGGTCTGAGAGCTAGAACTGGCAGAACTGAGAAGAGATGGTACTTAACCATCCTAGAAGCGGTTTTCCATGACGTCCACTGGTAAACTATTACAATGACACAGGTTATCAGACAGATTCCACAAATATCCAAGTACATGGGGCTGCACCTAATTGTATGAACTTCAACGGTACTAATTAGAATCTTTCGAAGGACATTTACGTGACGCGTTTTGAAAATACAAACAGTTCTTACAATATTATCGGACCAGTTCTTGCTGTAATCGAACCAATGCTCACAATATTTAGTTACGACTGACTTAATCCTTGCGAATTAAGGAGGCTTGTAAAAGTAGCTTGGTGGCTGGTATAGTTTGCCTTGAGCATGTGCCACGGGAAATCAGTTCCTCTTCACATTACTTCTAGACTGACCCAACAACGTTCCTTTTTCGAAAAATTCAGCCTTTCGCTGTCAGCATTGAATGTTTAAATTGCTTACAGAACTAAGCCTAAAGATAATATAATTCATTATGGAAATGTTCAATTTAAAAATTACAAGGGCAAATTGGAACAAAGCAGAATAACACTTTGTGTTTGTATTCATATGCAAATGTTTTGGATTGAGTTGGTGACTCGCAATTAATTAATTAATCTACACAACAATATTAAAATAGCGCCATCAGTAATCTCATTTCAATGACATACAGGCCAATATGGAATAGGACCGGCATCATGCAACTTTTAATTCTGATTGTTATTGTAGTTTGATATCTGCGATACTAATAAGCTGTCTGCTGTGTACGTCATTTAGAGATGTTTTGTATGTAAACAACACTACATTTATAGTTAGTTGTGGTTAGTTGTTGTTGTTGTTGTTGTTTTACGGGGTGGAACTACGAGGTCATCTGCGCCTACATTTATAATTAAACTAAAATGTGTTTAGGTATATATTTTCAAGTGGTGATAAAGCGCAAACTCTTTCTATGGATATAGAACTCCACAAATTCACAAGAAAATTTGTACTTATTCCCCTTTCTGCGGAACGAAATGATAGGTTAATAAGTTAAATTATGTACAAAATTAAGATGTATTTTAAGGAATCTCGTAGTTTTAGTGATCTTTAAACTCGCGATACTGAGCTATGGATAAAGGAATTTGTAGATTGCGACTGTAAATTATTTTAAGCACTACAGGTAGCTTAGATAAATATTCAATAAATACATGAAAATGAATAATTTTAAATTAATAAAAATTTAAATGATTGAATAATTGAATTAATAAATACTCGTACATAAATAAATGAACAATACATAAATCACTAGACAGTAAATAAATAAGTGACATTAGTTAAATCAATAGATCATACATATAGCTATGACAACACTGTTCAATAGCGTGTGATTTCCAGAGAGGCCTGAGTATGCTCTCTTTAGTTGATGCGCGGGATTGCCTGATGGACTGATTATGAAGACATTCAACATTCGCAGAAGAGAATTAACCACACGAGTTTGAAAAATCCCACGGCCAACCGGAACTCAAAGCCTAGCGTTATAATCACACAGCCACGACTCCGGACACTGTTCAACCAGCATTGTGTTCGAATAATGCCATCGATATCTACTCAATTGACTGTAAATCTTCCCTCGCCAATTAATGTCAGGAAGTGATTAGCCATTAATTACGGAAATCAAATGATATGCTATTGAAAATCTGAGCTAGCGGTAGTTCCAATGATATGAAACGAACGCTATCGGCATTGGTTGTGTGGGAAGAGGAACCATAATATTTTTCCCAGAGTAGTTACCTTTTGTGGGACAAAATGTTAAAGTGCTGTATGAATAATGAAAATACCCCGAGCGTTGGTTCCTATCTCAGCCATAAACAACCCCAGGCTGTGTGTGTGTTCCTTTGTTTTCACAGGTTATTGAGTGGTTTCCTATCTATTGGGCCAGTGATATGATGGAGCTACAAAGTTCTCCGCCAGTCAAATAATAATATTTATCTTGTTAAAATATTTTCCATTATGTACCTACCTGCCTTGTTGGGTCACGAGAGTTCGCGTCCTCTTTCGAGCTAACTTCTCAGTAAGAGAAGTCGTTTATTTGAATGTAGGTAGATTTCATCAGAAACCTACCTATTGCAATGGGAACCATGTCGCGATTTCCTAATAATGTTAACATATATTCGTGTTTCACATGCCTCAGACCTCAAAACCACCGTCAGTTCAATAGTTCATTGCCTATATACCGTACTAGCAGGTACCCGCGGATTCGCTCGCGTCTTAGTCGTGTCATATTGTTATTCAATGAAATGCAGGTTTAATCCCGTTAACACCCCTTTATAACCTGAATATCCAAAAATCCCTCCTTATTGGCCTTTTTCGACACACAACAAACATATCCCCAAAATATCATTCTTCTAACTTTAATAGTTTTCGATGGTCGATGAGAGTGAATATCCAAAAATCCTTTCTTAGTGGAAGTTTTTTTTTTCAGAATTTCACCCCTCCCCATGGGCCCCTTAAATTGGATTTATGAAAAAACGGTCGAACACCTATTTACTTATTTTTAAGCTGATTTTTTCGCTGAGTTTCAAACTCCTCGCCTATGTTGTTTAAGAGATACACGCTCCATTAGGAATCCTTCAACCCCCACTTTTCACCCCTAGGCCGATTCTCGGATAAAATTACCGTAACGTCGGGTATCGCTCAGGGCATTGTAATCGGAACTTTGTTATTTTTGGCGTTTATAAATGACTTACCAAATGGGATTCGCAGTGACTGTCGATTGTTTGCGGATGATTGTGTAATATATCGAAAGATACATGACTCACAAGACAATGCAGTACTTCAAGAGGACCTGAACCTGGTCTATAAGTGGGCGATTGAAAATAAAATGAAAATAAACACAAGAAAATGTAGTCTAATAAAAATAGAGAAAGTGCGAAGGCAAGATTTTCAATATAACATTGGCTCGGAAATACTTGTAGAAGAAGATTCTTGCAAATATTTGGGCGTTCACGTAAGAAATGATATGAAATGGAGTAGGCATATAGGATGTGTAGTTTCTAAAGCATACAAATCCCTGCAATTTGTAATGAGGGTATTAAAAGGAAGTATTACCTCTGCTAAAGAATTAGGATATTTGTCACTTGTAAGGCCTATTCTGGAATACGCCTCGGCGGTTTGGGATCCATATCAAGTAGGGCTCATAAATGAGTTGGAAATGGTACAAAGAAAGGCCGCTAGATTTGTGCTCAGTGACTTTAATCCCAGAAGCAGTGTGAGCCGTATGTTAAAGAAACTTGGGTGGGAATCACTTGAGGCTAGGAGGATGAAATCTAGACTCTGCGCTATGTACAACACGTATACAAATCAACCAGCATGGGGTGAGCATAGCAAACGTTTGGAAAAGCCTACTTACATGAGTAGGAGCGATAATCTTTTCAAAGTTAAGGGCCGACCACAGCGAACAAATTATGGTAAATATTCTTTCGTAAACCGTGCCATTGATAATTGGAACTCTCTACCTGCCGCAGTCTTAGAGCCTTTTCCCAAACATATAGGTGTGTTTAAGAAAAGACTGACTATTTGTGTAAATACTCCAGTTTAATTGTTAGTGAATTGTTATGTACAATTACAGTATTTATTTTTTATGTATATCTAATTTGCCACCGGGGGACATATCCCCAATTGCAAATAAACGAATGAATGAATGAATGAATGAATGAATGAGAATCACATCCTTCAATGAAACCAAGCCGGAGATATTGTTATTCAATGAAATGCAGGTTTAACCCCCTTAAGACCCCTTTAGAACCTGAATATCCGAAAATCCTCCCTTAGTGGACGGTTAAGACATACAATGATCATATCCCCAAAATGTCATATTTCTAACTTCAATAATTTTGGCTGGGCGATGGTGAGTGAGTCAGGACTTTTTCTTTCAATTTACTTTTTTCAGAATTTCACCCCTCCCCACGAACCCCTTAAATTGGGTTTATAAAAAAACTGTCGAACACATACTTACTTATTTTTAAACAGTTTTTTCCCCCTGAGTTTGATGAGTGAGTCTGTCAGTCAATCAGTTAGGACACTTTCTTTCCTGTTTTTTTCCTCCCAGGTTTCACCCCTCCCCATGGGTCCCTTAAATTGGATTTATGAAATAACGGTCAAACACCTATTTACTTATTTTTAAGCTGATTTTTTTCCGCTGAGTTTCAAACTCCTCGCCTATGTCGCTTAAGAGATACACGCTCCGTTAGGAATCCGTCAACCTCCACTTTTCACCCCTTTCACCTCATAATATACACCACATCGAAAAACCCTAAGACACGTGTCTTCTTATTTTTAATGATGAGTTTTTATGCCGAGTATCACATGCCCCAATGAAACCACTCGGGAGTTATTGTTATTCAATGAAATGCAGGTCTAACCCCTTAACACCCCTTTAGAACCTGAATATCCAAAAATCCTTCCTCCGTGGACGCTTTCAACATACAACGAACATATCCCCAAAATTTCATGTTTCTAACTTTAGTAGTTTTGGCTGGGGGATGATGAGTCAGTCAGTCAGTCAGTCAGGACACTTTGTTTTATATAATAGATAGCAGGTACCCGCGGCTAGGCCGCGATCAAGACAATGGGGACGATGCATTATTGCTGATAATTGGTCTATTCTATTACAGCAATCGCGGCTATAGGTGTGTCCATTCTAATCCTGAATATTCTGATACATACAGTATATTGATATGATCAGCAAAGTGGGAATTTTATAGAGTTGTGAACGTCGGCAGGGTTCGATGTTACATTATGTTAACACATTTTAAAATTACGTTTATGGTTTTGCCATCTTCTGCTGAGACATAACGATTTTGTTGTCCGGATGCTCGCGAGCACGCCACATACATTGCGCTTTGTTAAAGGAATTGCGAATATTGTTTGAAGAGGGAACTGCACTCTTGCACACTGGAATGGCAAATCTATCGGAATATGGGGAATTAAAAGCATTCTTACTTAAGCTATTCTGGATGTAATTTGGCCATACTAATTGATGATTTGAACGTAAACATATCCCTATTAATAGACCTATAGTTAAATATCGCTCACCTTGGCCGCTGATGTACATTTTGCAGTCTCTTCCAGTGTTACATCCCAGGGATTGAAATTCTCCAACGACCCTTTTGCCCCACATGCCTCTCTAAGTAATTAAAATTCCTGATTGTTGTTGTTTGAGTCTTCAGTTTTTTAACTGGTTTGATGCAACCCTCCATGTCTCCCTCTCCTGAGCTAATCGTTTCATTTCTACATAGCTACCACACCCTACATCCGAGGCAATCTGTTTAACCCTGGTTTACCCCTACAGTTCAAGTCCGCGACCCTCCCATCCATAACTGCTGTCGACCAAACTATTATGTGTACTCGAGTTTGAAGTTTGTTTGTGAAGTAACCGATGGACCTTTATAAAATCCAATAACATCATCATTTTCGTCGTTCTATTTTGCGTTAGATCATGTAGGCTTGGAATTTTTAATTTATATTTCAATATTTTTTATCACAGTTGGAACACAAGAAGTGCCCGTTTTTAAGCGTTTTTCAACCATGCGTCACATTTAAGAATTATTATCTCACAAACCCGTCATCAGATCGAATCCAAATTTTAACACAATATACATTAGAATGTTGTATAACAGGTTTATTAATTTTAAAATTATGTGTTTCCAAGAAACAAAGTTGTTATCATTTTTGTAAGGTAACTTTTCCTCGGCTCGGGATGGTTTGAAAATTTAGTTCTTGGTCGCGTTGTAATCCTTATACATCAAAACGGTATGCTGTATGATTGTGAAATACGTAAATTAATTCACTTATTTTATATCGGTTTGTATTTGTACGGAGAATTAAGACATGGTTCACCAGTTAGCTGCTCCGGTGAAAGCAGTACATCATTGCCAAGATGGGCTATATCACGCGTCATGGCGCGTCTCGCTCGGAAGTGATGGGCTCCATATCAGCAACGCTGTACAGCATTTCCCGGAGCGGCTAGCTGGTGAACCATGTCTTAATTCTCCGTACAAATACAAACCGATATAAAATAAGTGAATTAATTTACCTATTTCACAGTCATACAGCATAACTTTTTGATGTATAATGATTACAACGCAACCAAAAACTACATTTTCCAACGACCCCGAGCTGAGAAAGAGTTACCCTACAAAAATGATAACAACATTCGTTCTTGAACACACAAAATTTTGAAATTAATAAACCCGTAATACAACATTCCAATGTATATTGTGTTAAAACTTGGATTCGATCTGATGACGGGTTTGTGAGATAATAATTCCTAAATGTGACGCATGGTTGAAACACTCTTAAAAACGGGCACTTTTTGTGTTTCAACTGCGATAAAAAAATATTAAAATATAAATTAAAAATTCCAAACCTACATGAACTAACGTAAAATCGAACGACGAAAATGATGATGTCATTGGATTTTATGAAGGTCTATTGGTTACTTCCCAAACAACCTTCAAACTCGAGTGCACATAATATTTTGGTCGACAGTAAGCTTGCTATTCCTGGGTGTCATAATATGTGTCCTACCCTCCTATATCTTCTCTTCATTAGCAATCGCCAGAAACATCTCTCCTCTCCCACTCGTCTCAATACCTCTTCATTTGTTACCCTATCTACCCATCTGATCATCATTCTCCTGTATCACCACATTTCAAAAGCTTCAATTCTCCTCTTTTCTGCTGCACCATTAGTCCATTAGTACAACTCAGCAACTATTCTAGGTTTAAGCCGTGCCTTGTGCGGGGATTTAATGGCCGTGAAAGACAAAATACCAACTTTATCTCATTTTACGCGTATCAATGCGAGGAGCAACGTTCGTGGTTAGAAGTGGGAACCGAACCCAGCGTTTTAAGGCCCTAAAACGAACGGTTTTCGAGATATTGCCAGAAAACTATCCCCGGTCTGCGAAATTTCAGCGGTTGCCATACTAACGTTGATCTGTTTCTCAGAGGGAACACAGTTATTTGGGAATATCTCCGAAACCGTTCATTTTAGGAACTTAAAAAGTGTGTTTCGGGGTCCCTACAGGACCTCCGAGTATTGTTTCCCGTATCTGTCGGCTTAAAATGAGCTAAATCCGAACTTTGTACCGACTGTCCTTGCTCAGTGCCAAAGGGCCGAAAAAAGTCACTTACAAATTGAATATTTAAAAACCGTTTCATAGTGGGCCTCTACATACTCGGATCACCAACATGCAAAATTTCAGCTTTTTAGGTCTAGTGGTTTGAGCCCTGCGTCGATGAGTCAATTTTGGATTGTCAATGCCAAAGGGCCGAAAAAAGTCACTTACAAATTGAATTTTCAAAAACCGTTTCTTAGTGAGCCTCTACATACTCGGATCAACCAACGTGCAAAATTTCAGCTTTCTAGGTCTAGTGGTTTGAGCCCTGCGGTGACGAGTCAATTTTTGATTATATATAAGAGATATCACATTCTTGTGGACACAATAACTACTGATCCGTAAATTTGTACCAATCACTTTCAAATATGTACATAATATTTATAACCTTTCAAAATATTGGTCGAATTCGTTAATTGGAAGTCCCCCCAGAAACTCACATCTAGTGAGACGTGGGTTGACGACCACGGGACCCCAGCTGAGTCTGGCATTGCTTCCACTTACTTGTGACTTCTTGTGTCTTCTTTCCTGTCGACCTCTCTTGATCAACTCTTGTTCTCTTCCCACCCCGACGGTATTAGGCTATCCAAGGCCTAGGGAGTCTTTCACTTTCCCGCCATAATTGGCCCTTGTCTCATCTTTCCTGATACCCTTATCCTTCAAGGGGTCAGCCTACTTTATCTTTTCATGTTATCTCCTGCCTTCTGCACAAGGACCTCAAGGAAGCAGAGTGTATGTAGCCCCACTACTTCTGGTGCACACTGGATAGTGCTACACACTCAAGGGCTCACTGCTGGTGAGTTTGGGAGTTGGCAACCCCGAGCGATTCCTGAGCTGGGTCCGTTCTGCCCCCTTTTTCATCTGACCTTGGGGCAGGCCCTCTCCTCTTTTCCTTTCCTATCTGTCTTTCATGGCTCTCCTTCCTTCCAAGACCCTCAATCCTCATTCATCGAAGGTTGAGGGCATTTCTTTCCTTCCTGTCCTTTATTTGCCGTATCCTTTATTTCTTTACTATTTCTTGTATGTAAGCTTGTAGTTAGTATTAATTATAATTTCCATTCTCATTTCATCTTTCACGATCACCCAAACCATTAAGGGTCGATAACCTAGATGTTAGACCCCTTTAAATAACAATTATCGTCAACACCATAACTTTCTTAGTATGTGAAAATTCGATTCCATTGATAGTTGGTACTATTCTTCGGTTAAGGGCTAAAAACCTACCTAAGCAATATATTTCGATAGCACCGACCATTAACCAAAGGGATAAGAGAAATAGAACTCAGCAATTTTTCTAGGTTTGTGTCGTGTCTTGTGTGGGGTTTCGCCTAGGACACCAAGCTGGCTCATCAGTAGGCTCTTGGTGTCCTTGCTGGACACCTACAGGAGTAGCAACCTGTATAATACCTCCCTCAGAATGAAGCGCACGTGCGCCTCATAACTGCGAGAACTAAAAGCTCAAGCAGCCTTTCATCTCTCTATAAAGGCTTCTAAAAAGATGCTATATTGGCTTTCATGGCCCGTGAAGGGAGGTGGTGCACTGTTCGCTACTCCTGTGTGGGTCCGGGTGCGGACAATAAGACCCCGGTGATGGGCCAGCTTGGTGTTCCTAGGCGAAACCCCACACAAGACATGCCACAAACCTAGAAAAATTGCCGAGTTTTAATTCACGGGCCGTGAAATCCAATATACCATCTTTTTAAGAAAAATGGAGTTTTGAGAGGAAGAGAATAAGTACCTCCGTTATATATGCACACCCCGGACAGGCCAACAAGGACCACGCAAATATCACTTCTTTATAGGCCTAGTTTCCTTCTTTCTCTTCCAGAAGTCTTTCATCCTGGTCGACTGCGCAGCTTTTCTTTCAGCAGTCCATTCTTCTCTGTTGAGATTCTTCTTCTCCCCGACAAGAATTTTGTGACCAAAAATTTGTTTCTGTACTCTATTCGATTTAGGCAATCTTCTTCAGTAATTTCGAATTTTTGAAGTTCTTCTTTCATTTGTTTTACATAGCCTCCTTGCCCTTTATAGTTCCAGATTTTATCAAAAATTTGTTTGTTTAACCTTGAGCAATCCATGCGGACCATATGTCCGTAGAACTGAAGTCGCCGTTTTCTGATCATCACGTCAAGGTTGTCGATTTTACAACAAATTTCTGCATTGGATCTCAGTCTATAACCTTCCTGTGTTTTCCTAGGACCATAAATCCTACTTAAACTTCTTCTTTCTATCTTGAGCAAAAACTCCATTCCGGCAATATTTGTAGTTTCCATGCCGTACAAGATGACTAGTCTGACAACTGTATTAAAATGTCGTAATTTTGCATTGATAGACAGGTTCTTTTTATTGTATATATTTTTTGTATAAGGTTTTGAATATTCCCAAAGGGAATATGATGTAGTTTCCATTTGAGCGGATGAATTATCAATATATGATAAAAATGGTCCGGTTAGCTCAAACAATGCCAGCGTCTCACCCCAGTGTGCCGTTGGGCTCGTCAGTTGGTACAGACACACCTACCAATACGCGTGGCTAGCACATACTGAGAAGGCCATGCAAGACACAAAATACAAGCAGTATTGACGTCACGAGCATGCCAATGTGCTACGGGAGTCAAACTCCCTTTCATAAAAACAAAAGCCTTACCTTGGCTGGCATTGTTTGAGCTAACCGGACCATTTTTATCATTTATTGATAATATATTTTTTGTACAAAACTTTAATCTTTCCAATTTCCCTTTTTTTGTTCTCAATTGCCAATTTATACGTCCCATTGCTACTAATTATTTCTCGAAGATATTTAAATCGGTCAGTGACCCTCCGTTAATAGACTCAATTTCAAAATCATTTAAAATGGTCAATAGTCCTCCAAAATTGGCCTAAAACCTGTCATAATTAAGTTTTGATATGATCCACTCTTACCGCAAGAGATGAGCGAAATATTTTCGGAATTATAAAAGGACTGGCGGACCCGTGCGAGAAATCTCGCATGTTCATAAACCACACTTTCCCAAATTAATTGTAATGCGAGACTTAAGGTGAAAGGTTGTTATGTTTTTATTTCAACAAAATGATTATAGAGCACTATTTACATTTCAGTTAGAATTCCAAGTTGTAAGTTCCCTAACTTAAGAAGGCAATCACTGAAAATTGGATCATCATAACACACACCGGTTATTCAATATTTATCAAACTATACGACTTGAGTACTCATTCCTTTGATTTACTGTTTCTGAAATCCATGCAAAATGATAAAGGAAAGACATCAGAATGTTAAAATGACATGAAACAGGCGTCACAGCGGCCAAGTTGTGAAGTGGACAGCAATTATGGAGCGTATTTTTCTAAAGCAACAGTTACTGCAAATCGCACACTTCATACCTTTTTTCAAAAGTCATTATTTAAAGAAAATATAGATATTTATGACATTAGAGTGTAATTCGTCACTGCGTATGTCTATTCTCTTTCATTTGAATGCTTATTTGGCACGATCAGTCACTTGTGAGCGGCACAGGAGGGATCTATACTACTCAAATAATACATATAATAGGGGTTCTCATAATATGAAAACCATATGGAACTATTATAGGATTACAAAAATTGGCAAATATAACGAATTTGAAACTCTTCTTAGCCCGTTGTAATCTGTCACGCCGAGAGGGTTTATTTTTATTCCAATGAGCGCACCTTATAATGGGACAAGACAATGAGTTGTTGTTGTTAATCCTCTTTAGGGCTTTAGTGTATCCTCTTCATCAGTCCCGTGTACTTGGGTGTGCGTTTAATTTGCATGATAACTTCTGTTTTAGTTATGTTTCTATGGTGTGTGTAATTGTAGGTAATTATTAGTGTAGGGAGTAGTGTAGACTTGAAATAGTATCTCGGCGTTTATCAGGAGGGAGTGTGGAAAAACTACTGTCAGGATAGCCGCTGTCAGCGTCGGTATTTGAACCTCCAATCTCTGGATTTACTGAAGCTACCCATGACAGTCGAGACGAGGGATCTAACTCGCCGCGGAGTATTTCTTTATAATGAATATATTATATCGATGAAAAATAAGCTGGCGAACACCAAGCGAATTACCACAATCATCAAAACCATATTCCCAAACTTGACCAAAACCCACATGACAAAGCCATCCTCATGTTGTTAACCTCATTTAACGAAGATAAAGCATTTGAAACAAACATGGCATCCCGATTCCAACACCGGACGTTTGGTAACTGAATCCCACTGTTGTATTGAGCCCTTAGGGAGGAAGAGAAAAATCCAGAGCCTGCTTCCAGTCGTCCGACCGCGTCAGGGAATGGAATGAATGAAGCCCCCATCTAGTGGCGAGGATATGGACTGTGCCGGCTGCCGAAGCCTGTCGCACTCCCCTGGGGGCAATGATTAAATGAATGACAGATGAAATGATAGGGGAGAGCGTTGCTGGAGTGAAAGTTGTGACTGGGAAAACCGGAGTACCCGGAGAAAAACCTGTCTGCTTCCGCTTTGTCCATCACAAATCTCACATGGAGTGACCGGGATTTGAACCACGGGCCCAGCGGTGAGAGGCCGGCGTGCTGCCGCCTAAGCCACGGAGGCTCTACGGAGGAAGAGACCTTGAGTTAATTTAGAACGGCACAAACACGAACAATTTTTATAAAAATGTTACTGTTCGGTGCTATTAAAAGACTTTCAATACGCTCTATAGTACGAATGTACATTCATCTTCTTCTTTATTTGTTCTAAACCATTTCTAACTTAAATGGAGTCGGCATTTTCATCCTTCATTCTCTTCCTCCATTCCTTCCTGTTTACGGCTTCTCCACTCGTAGAACCTTTTCCCCTGAATTCTTCGGCATCCTTAACCTGTGTCTCCCAACCCCCCTCCCTTGAGGAGCATTCATCGTCCGCAATCTCTTTCCCACATAATCATTACTTCGTTCCATATGTGATAACACTTTTAATCTGCTTTCCTGTATCTCCGGGTCAATGATCCCACTTTAACTGTTCCTTTGATACGTTCCTTCTTAATCCTGTCTCGTCTAACGCCCCTTACTTTAGCGTGGAAAATATAGCCCAAGTTTCATTCCTTGCATTTTATATGCTAGATGTAGATAGAGACAGGCAGACAGAAATAAATGCAGACAAGAAACAAGTTTTATACACAGAAATAATGTTGGTTTTGCAGCCCCGAAAGGCTCTCAAACTGTAGTCAAAACCTCATTTATATACTTCATAGAATGTTTTCGTCAGGTTTTGTGATGTGTTGTGTCCAACAAATATTTTACTGAGTATACACTAACCAGCCGTTGTAGTTGTAAACACTTAATGCAAGAGGTTTCTCTTCAGGAGCCTCCAACTGGGGGTATCAGATATAAATAAATTAACTGAATCATGTTATTATTCCAATATTTGTGTGCAATAAGGGTCTAAACCACACTCAGGATGGTGGCAATCAACAATAATACCTGATAATGTTCTTATGTGCAATATGAAGTCCCTTGATGTCAAGATCGGGGCATGTAATGGTTGGTTGGTTGGTTCTGAAGTTTAGGGGCTGCGAAAACGCGGTCATGAAGCCCCGTGTACTTTGGGTGTGTGTAGAATCTGTCTGATAACCGGTGTTAACTGTGATGACTGTATTAGTGTGTGTTATCTGGTTTTTAATTCAAGTAAGGACTGCAGACTTTTGAATGTTTCAAATAGTTCCTACTTTTGCCGCCAAACACCACCGTCAACGACTACTAGTTCAGAACTTAGCTACCAGACGCCACCGCAGTCGGCTCTTGGCAACGAACGTTGTTTACATTCTTAACCTATATAACCTATACAATTTGAAGGAAGGAAGGAAGATTGTAGTTTTACGTGACCGTGAATCTCGTGATTATGAGCCACGGGACCTCCTTTTTACGTGGAATCCGAACCACAGGACATGGCATTTCACTTCGAAACTCTCACATGCATTGACCGGGAAGTGAACCCAGTCCTCCTTGGTGAGTGGCCAATAGCTCGACTCCTGCGCCACCATGCCCCTCGTTATTGCGATGACTGTAGCCACGTGTGTAACTCTATTTTTAGGGCCAAGAATGGGGTTATGTGTCCCAGTAAGTAGCATTTTTACTTGCCTGGCATCCTGTAGACTATTTAGTTATCTAGTTTGGCAGCCCTGCATGTTTTCATGTTTTACTGCTCGCCAATATCGCTGAGTCCCAAATGGCAAATGTTTCCCGGGCGGATGAGGAAGCCATTAAGCTGGACGAGCGGTTACCCCAGAGATTATGACGCTTTGTTAAAAATGTCGGTCATTGACCTTTGAAAAGTGAGTTGCCTATCGCACGCGCACTTACTCCCCAATGTCATAACCCAAGTCTCAGTTCCCCCTCATAACAATGTCCAGCCAATGTTTGTCAAGCAACAGAACTACGGTAGAGCTAGCAAATTAAACTACTGTATAAATACTTTGTTTAAATTCATAAGACATTCTTTGTTTTCATAATGAAATTTGTTTTTGGTTTCTGAGAAGCACTTTAGAGCCTGCGTTATTGAACACGCTTCTGCTTTTACTGCTAAGAAGCTGCTGAAAGCAGTGTACGTAAGAAACCTGCATAAGTGCAGAATGTTAAAAGTTTGGTACTGAAAATTTGTTCTTGAAATTCAATCTTGATACATTACAGACACACAGAATTTATCACACGTCGTTTCAAAATAATAACTTTGTTAATGCAGCTAATGGACGGGTCAGGGAAGGGGTTTTGGAAGGAAAGTGGTCTATCTATTGTAAGCGCGTTAGATGTCCGTTCGACACGCGCATGCGTGGCCAGCTTATTCCACTGTCGACATTCTCACAAACTTCAGCACTGTGAACTTTGTCACGTGCACATATTTTGTAATATTCGACAAAGCAGCATTCATATTTCCGTGGTACAAACCGTTTTCGTAACCTCATTGATCCCGTAAAGAAAATCAAGGGCTTTGAACCACCGCGACATATATGGAAGACTATTCACCGCATTCGTTCAGGACATGGTGTTTCTGCATACAACCTGCACATATGGGGGAAGCGGCCAGACCCCTGCTGTGATTACGGTACATCAAACCAGACCATCAGGCACATTGTGGAAGATAATTAGGTGCAGAAGTTTAATTTATAGGTCTGTTCGACCCTTATATCCTTACATGATCTGAGTTCAAACCGGTGTAAGCCAGGTTGATTTCTATCCTCATTAGATTGAAATATTTTAGTACGAAAGGACCAAATATTTAAAATAATTTTGTGAAGCTAAGAGCGTACCTAAGTGACCCAACGACTTTTTCAGTACTACACCATCGAGCCTGGACTGGATAAATAGACTGGACATAAGGTTGTATTAAGGTTGATATATGTGCTTGTATGTACATTTCATTATTATTATAATTATTGTGGTTAATTCCCGTGGCTCGGGCACTGGGTGTAAGTGCCGTCTTCATCATCACTTCATTCTCATTACGACGCGCAGGTCGCCCACGGGCGTCAACTAAAAAGATTTGCACTCGGCATCTCCGGAGGCCACACGGTCATTATTATTATTATTAATGCGTTTCATGTGTAATTCCATACGCTAAATAAATAATACTGTTCTGTTTGTTGTGAATATACAACTCGTTCTGTTGTATTGTAATGGAATAACAATTCATATTGAGTCTTGGGTTGAGCAGAAATGTTTACTTCTGTTTGTCATAAACCTATCACGGAAGGCCTCTGTTTGCCTGGTAAGGGATACGAATACGCTGAATGAATGAAGCAGGTAGTGACCGACTTGATGTTTTTGGAATGTGTTGTATGCAGTGCGCAGGAAGGTATGCGCAGTTTACCCCAGCGCTCCCCTACTGACTCGCAGACAGTAGATATACTGTAATAGACTTTTGGTCCTGTTACGTGGTAACTAACAACGACCAAGGATCATGTCTCGCAGGTCCTGTATGTTTCTTGATTGTTCATATTTAGTATCGGGAACAGTGAAAACTTCCGCAAGAATTCTAATTAAAACTCCATACTTCTTCACTCACAAATAACAACAAACTTCATACATTGTTCTGGTAAACCCTGCACCTCTAAACCACTAGCATCGGTGTTCGTTCTGTTTCCCTCGTACTCAATCCGGCAACTGGTCACTACAACCCTCGAGCGTATCAGTCCCTACTAATGTGACGATGATTACGATTACATAGATATCGCTCTAACTCTCTATGGAGGGATCATACATGCTGAGTAAAGCTTAAAACTCTGACTGTACTTGCATTCGAACCCGAAACTTATGCTGTCCGGGCAGGTGTGCTTATCCGTATGGGCACAATCCGCCCAAGTCTTAGCTGGCGGATGCGGGTATGTGGCCCTGGATTTAAAATATTCAAATTATTATTGCAAAATTTTCCGGAAGCTATGACGTAGTTGCCATTCGTGGGTAGCACTTGTGCAATGCTCGTCATACTGTTCGCCCTCAGGATGAACTAAGCCATCAAGTGCATTGCTGAACATTTCAATCAACGTCGCAATCTTCATTCCTTTGTCTTCTCCAACGAATACTCTTGACTTTCTCTCCTGCTTACCTGCAGTCCCAGTTCCACTGTCTCCCTTATGAACATAGTCTTGGAACACGGTCTAAAAGACACTCTTTTGATGAAAGAATGTTTGTCAATTCTTTTATTATTAACGGAGCCTGTTTCCTTGAATCGTTTAGCGAGCCTCCTAATTAGGCACAGGTCTTCCTGGAAACATGATTCGAAATTTTCGTCTCGTTTCAGAATAAGATTTTCTGCTTTTCATATTCGAATTATGGATATACACACGTTCGTGCAATGTGAACTGGTGTATAGGCATGACCAACAATCACATTAATCACAATACTCACTAAACGTGCAACACTAACGTCTAAGCTTTGCAGATACACGTCCATATGAATGACAAAACACGTGTGAACTGACGATACGAGTCAGTGGAGCGCACCTGGGATCTGCGCCAGTCACAGCCGGCTAACTTGCGTGTTTATTGGGGCGCACATAGGTAATGACCCCCCCCCCCCCGCCCCTTTTGGCGGCTTTGGTGGCATAGTTGGTAGCATGCTTAGCTTCTATGCCCAAGATTGCGGGTTCAAATCCGGCCGAAGTCATCGGATTATTAAGAGCGTTAAAAATCCCTCAGTATGCCTTCCTTCGGAGGGGAAGTAAAGCCGGTGGTCCCATGTCATAGATTTATGGAATTTTAAAGAACCTTCCACTAATTACACCTGTGTGAAGCTAAATTGTATAGGTTAAGAATGTAAACAACGCTCTTAGGTTCCTACGTTCGTTACCAAGAGCCGATTGCGGTGGCGTCTGGTAGCTAAGTTCTGAACTATTAGTCGTTGATGGTGGCGTTTGGCGGCAAAAGTAGGAACTACTTGAAATTAAAAGTCTGCAGGCCTCACTTGAATTGGAAACAGATAACAAACACTAATACAGCCATCACAAGTAACACCGGTTATCAGACAGATTTTACACACATCCAAAGTACACGGGGCTATATGACCGCGTTTTCGCAGCCCCTAAACTAAGGAACCAACCAACCAACCAGGTAATGACCCCGTATTTTCATCTTTATAATTCATCGTATTGGGTCGGTGCAAAAGTCCGTACCGTTCTTATAAGAATCAAGTACAGTACATTACATTACAAGATTGAATCATCATATTATCCAAAAGGCAAGGCCACATTTCTCTCTCCTCTGCTGAACGTTTCAATCTAGCATATTCCTGGAAATGTAGTCTGTCCATCACAGAATCCAGATACTTCTTCCTAGGTCTTCCACTTCCCTTCCTCCCCAAAACCTTTCCTTCCAACACGATGGTTACGAAATAGTTATGGCGTAGAGTGTGGCCAAGGAATTTTGTTTTCCTCTTTTCTCTAGTGTTGATCAACTCACTTGTTTCATCTACTTCCTTAAGAGCCTTTTGGTTTGACTTTTACTCTATCCAGCTTATTTTCAGCATCCTACTCCATACCCGCATTTCCTTTGTTTCCAGGCATTTTATATCTTGTTTTTCTATATGTTTCAAAACCATACAACAAAACACTCCGCACAAACATTATGACAAAATCTTTCCTAAATTTAGTGTTTTTATTTTTGTTGTCTGAAGATGTTTCTTGTTACTGAAAGCCTGTTCAGCTAGAGCAATCCTCCTCCTGATTTTTGTGGTGCGCCTATTCTTGTGTGTGACAATGCTTCCCATGTAACAGATTATTGATTGACTTGTTGTACGGTGTCATCATTTATCTTGATGTTTGTTGATATTTCTTCATTTGATTTCCTGACGAGTAATAGGCTAATTTTGTTTTGGAACTGTTCAGTTTCAATTTTGATTCTTGTAGGATTGATGTCAAAACTCGTAGCATTTTACTTAGTTCCCTCTCTGAATCCGAAATTAATTCAATGTCAACAGCAAATCTTTTACACTACGTTGGATTTTCTTGTCAATTAATATTAATTCCTTTGGTCTCTTGTTTAAATTTGACGCAGCTTCCTCAATGAACATGTTGAACAAATATGGAGATATTCCACAACCTTGTCTCACTCTCCTTCTAATGGATGCTGTCTTTACTTTTCCATTAATTTATATCTCTGTGCATTGATTTGTGTACAAGAGAAGAATAAGTATTCTGCCCCTACAGTCCAGTCCTATATTCTTCTTGTTATTTCAGAGCTGTTTCCAGTCATAAATAAATAGATAAATCAATTAATCAGACACTCAGTGACATAATTGTCATACCCGCCTGCCAGAGTTGTTTCGCGAGGATAATTGCGGACCAATTGTCTTAGGCAGTTTTCCAGTCACAAATCGATTTTTCACGTTCAGAAACGCGAAAACCATTTACATGCCGCCCTCTCAGCGATTGCTTCCCTCCCACACACCAGAAATTCTTCTCGTGCACTGTATCCTCGATTAAACCCCAGGAGTAAAATGTGTTGACACTCTACACTGATTAGCCTTGAAAACGACCAAAACGAGCTCTTAACAACATACAAGTTCCTGTTCGCAACAATCAAACAGAGGTAAGATAACAATTGAAAACCAATATGAAGGTGGTGCCAACCCAATGTAGAACGGCATGGATTTATGCACTGTCCCTATATTTTATTTATTTTTCTTATACTTGTGTAAGACATTTCTTGCACCATTTTCCAAATTCTTGCATGTGTAGCTTTTCAAATAATTTAACGATAGGCTACAATTCAGTCATGACCGTAATCATTATCACCACGTGATACTATTTTATCAGCATTTTCAACTCACTCTCCATTTTCTAATAATTTTCTACCTAATTTATAAGTACAAGATTATTAGCAGCATCCTCATCTGCATATGTATGTTATCATCATGAATTGCTAGTAGTAGAACTTCGGTTTCGGTGGCGTAGTCGGTAGCATGCTGAGCTTCTATGTCCAAGATCGCGGGTTCATATCCGGCCGAAGTCGTCGGATTTTTTAAAAGCGTTAAAAATCCCTCTGTATGCCTACCTTTGGAGGGGAAGTAAAGACGGCGGTCCCATGTCATAGATTTATGGCATGTTAAAGAACCTTCCACTAATTACACCTGTGTGAAGCTAAATTGTATAGGTTAAGAAGGTAAACAACGCTCTTAGGTTCCTACGTTCGTTGCCACTGCGGTGACGTCTGGTAGCTAAGTTCTGAACTAGTAGTCGTTGACGGTAGCGTTTGGTGGCAAAAGTAGGAACTACTTGAATTTGATCGTCTGCAGTCCTTACTTGAATTAAAACAGATACACACACACTAATACAGTCATCACAATTAACACCGGTTATCAGGCAGATTCTACACACACCTAAAGTACACGGGGCTACATGACCGGGTTGTCGCAGCCCCTAAACTTAAGAACCAACCGACCAGAACTTGTATTGTTCATGGTGTAATCTAGTTAAGTGGCAGAGAGGTCCTGCTTGATCTTGCCAGATAGGCCCTGCCTGATCTTGCCAGAGAGGTTCTGCTTGATTTTGCCAGAGAGGCCCTGCCTGATCTTGCCAGAGAATATCAATCTAATATAAAATAATGTGCCGAATGAAGCTCTGGGAAAGGAACGTCGGAAGATGATCAGTTTGAATCCCTCCATCGCAGAATGGTGATTGCAAACAAAACACACCGGAATACATTCTCGTCATGAAATTGGAAAGACTGCCGCAGGTTAACGACTAGGGGCAAGTCAGAGAGGCAATCCCAGCGTGGTGACATGTTGATGGATGTCTTCCCATTGTAGCCACATCATTACATCCCCGTCACAAGGCCCAACCTGCAGCCGACAGCGTCACGTGATGTATCTATATACTGTGACAGCCTTAGAAATGGAAGTCATATCGCTATTTCCACGTCGTATTACACTGTAAATATATTTCATTTCTATACAGTTTACGAAATGCCTTTATTTGCATATGGAATGCCGGGTTACAATGTAGAATAATACATTTGATGATTTATCTCTTTAGGGACAAGATTTATCTGACACTGTCAATCAGAACATGAGGGACGATACCTCTCAATCACAAACCTTTGGGGGGACTCTTATGAAGCCCCTATTTAATACCTCGCGCAAGCTGGGTGGCAGTTGTTGTTGTTCCTGTTGTTTCAATTAAGGGGCGTGGGTGGCGTGATCACTTGAATGAAAGTAGAATTTGTCTGATAAGCTGTGTTATTGCAGTGCCTGCAGTAGTGGACGTATTTGTAATTCAGGTGACAATTGGGAAGGAAGAGGTCGTGGGTTTAAGTTGAAGCCATCCCAGCATTTTCCTGTGGTAGATGTGCGAACGCTCGAAAAGCCACTTCGAGGATGGATGAAATGCGAATCGAATTCACCACTACTCAGTTTCACCTCAAGAGATTGAGTGTACGACATCCCAGCCCTCAGACCAGAATTACATTTCTTGGCAGAGCCGGGAATCGAACCCGGATGAGAACCAAGAACTGTCTATAACATGTTTCAGTTCATCCTATTAGTACCTAAACATCCAGGTCCTTGTAATGAAATAGCGTATTTAGATTGAAATATATTCTCCGTTCAAACAGAGACATAGCGATGGGCCTGTCCACCCTTTCGTTTTTCAGAGATGATTCCTCCTGGGCGAGGTCCCAATAAGGAAGCCCAAGCAGACCATAAGATATAACACACCGCCCGGAAAAGTAGTAGTAGAGAAGTCAACGACAGTGGAATCTTAACCCTTCCAGTGTCAGGGGACCGATATATCGGTCGAGGGATCTTTTGCTAAAAATGCCACGGCCCCCGTTGATTAAGAAAATATTTTTGTATTACAATTCCCAGCCACCCTGTGTATTGTGAATCATTCTACCTCTAAATATATCGATAATTTTAAATTCTCCCAATAACTGAATTCGTAATAAGTATTCTTTGAACAAACAGTAGTCAGCTGGGCGTTTTATCTTTTGAAGTCGTATTTTTTACGCTGTTGATCGGAGTTAATTAAGATTCGTGGAGATGAAATAAGGTTATTAAAACAATATTTTAATTGTATAGGCTCTCAAAATAGCCATGCAACAGGTAAGACAACGTATTAATTAGTTAGCAGAAGGGTAAAGAGGGTAGCTCTAATGCGATGAGCTAGTCGCATTAGGTTTCTACTTAATGATTGCAGAGTTGATTGTCTAGTCCTCGCCGCAGCCCTATGGATTGGTTTTCACTTTTTGCGTTTTGTTTTCGGATTTCACTTTTCACTTACGTTTTACCTTCACTCGATATTCTGTCTTCCATTTTACTCCATGTGCTCCTGCTTCTTGCTGCTGTGGTCCATTGTCGGCCTGCCCACGCAGAATAGAAGTCGGACCATCTATACGTCGATCTCTCTCTCTGACTCTTTACTATTCTTGAGTCGCACATGGTAGTCCTGTGTGTCCATCTGTCGTCTCGCATCCTCGTAATGTGACCTCCCAATTTCTGACAGTTTTTACAGTTGTTCATTTGAGATTCTATCTTTCTGCCTCATACCCGATGTCTTACGTTCCATCTTTCTTTGGCACACTTGTAGAGAATTCATCTGCCTTCTCCTTGCTGACCACGTTTGGGTACCGTTAGGAATTATGTTTTTTAATGGGCTAGGGTTCCGCCGGAATCAATACTCTTTTTGAAAATGATCACATATGCGGTACGGTACATTTCATCTACATTGAATTGAACTGACCCAGTTAAAACTGTTCTTTCATACATTGTGCCTTAATAATTTTAAATATCCTATCTACTTATATGGTGCACCATATTAGGTTCAGTGGCTATTGACATTTCAGTGCTATGCTAATCAAATAATTTCCTCATTTAGTGCTTAATATTGGCTGATGAAGGGGACACAAAAAATCTATTAGTCTTTGAAAGATGTACCATTTCTAACGACCACATACGTGATAATTTTTAATAAGAGTATTGATTCAGCCATTACAAAACGTAATTAGTAGATCAATACGGAACCAAAATGAATGTTTTAATCTTAAAATACCGTTAGGAAGACGCCGGATTCTAAAATCTCAAATTTTAATCTTCTGTTCAACTCTTTGTCAACAAGTATAAATTTGTAGGGACCAGCATTTCTTCCACGCCAAAGCAATACTTCTTTTTATTTGTTTGTCTGTCTTGTCCTTGAAGGAGATTTGTTGCCCTAGATATATGTACTATGTTACATATGGGAGAATTCTTCCTTCCACTGATACTGGAGTTTCAGCTGTGCTTGTCATTAATTGTGTTTTGGATTTGCTCATTGATAGGCCTACTTCTTTACTTTGTGTATTGAGTTGTTGTAGCATTGTTTGAAGTTTTAGCGAAAATTACCACATCGATCGTGAATGTCAGATTTGTTAAACGATTTCCATCTATGTTTATGCCATATCCATTATTCCATTTCATTTTCCTAAATGTGTCCTCCAAGATTGGATCACCCTGGCACACTCCTCGTTCCAGACGAAATGGTTGGCCTTCTGATTCTGTTTTCACATTGGCAAAGCTTTGGTTGTAAATGTTACTTAGTATGCGAATGTACTTGGACTCCCTTTCTTGTATTTCTAGAGCCTGAAATATGTTTTGATGCTCAATCGTATCAATAGCTTTGCTGAAATCGACAAAACCTAAGTAGAACGATAGATTGAATACCTCTGTTTTTTCCAATTATATGGTTCATGGTTTGCAGGTGCTCAGAACCCTGCTGTTCCCATATTAGCATATAATACGTTTAAAACTATTTGCCAGCGACGGAAAAGAATCAACATTTTATCCTTAAAATGTAGTTAGGAGATATATTTTTATGAAAACTTGTAACTTCACTCATAATAGCTTGGCATCAATAGGGTTAACACTTATAAGTGTCAGTACATTCGGACAAATTTATTATATTCAATGAGGGGGGACGACTCGGGGCCACCCATATTTTTTGTGGTCCCCACCAGGAAATTCATTCTAGGGCTTCAATACTAATTTTGGTATAATTCTATAAACACTATTATGTAGAATCAAAACGTAGACCTAAGACTGAACAGTGTCTATTCCCCATCAAGTATCTTTACGCAATTTCACGTGTTCCATTTACTAAATTACTCCTACTGATTATTGTAAGTATCGCCGATTCATTGCAGTTAACAGTGTGAACACCTTAACTACAATATATCACTACTATAGAATATAATGACCATGAGAAAAACGCACTCTCACACAAAGATAGTGGTGTACGTAAAACATCGCACTCGTAGATGGTTGGTGCTCACCATGGTGACGGATGTACAGTACCCCAGGGGTATGCACCCCTTGGAGACCATCCCCCCATCATCTATTTAAATCTCCTAACTGGCAATCCTTATAAGTCCAGACCAACATCTACTAACACCGCAAGGACAGCTAGCCATTCTGGAAAGCTGGCCCAATCCTTGCATCACTACTACAAACAGCGACACACTATTAACTAGGACATCTATTCAGCACAATGCTGACAGCACAGCGCCGAAGAATATAAAAGGGCGTCTTAAGGAGGTCAAGCTCTCAGCTCCATTATCAGTCTTACAGTGTGGCGGCCCGAGGCTATGCTGGTATCATCAGGTGAGTGAGTCAGCAGGTGTTCAGAATCCTATAACTTTGTAACCTTACCCCCAATTTGTATAGACAAGTTTGTACACATTGTAACATCACTACATCCCTTAAAAGGGACTCATAATTCCATTATTACTGACCAATAAACACTTGGTCAGTACATTACACCTGCATTACTGTTTACACGCTTCTTTACGCCCTAACTCCCTTCCTGAACTCTCCGTCACGGTTAGACGTGACATACAGTAGCCATATACTTGCTAGTGCAAGCATCATTGTATTCCCGTACCGGCCTGACTGCTAGGAGCGGCACGCGCCATATAGCTGACGCGTGCAAGTCGATTATCTAACCAGCCAGCTGGACGACCATCGCGTTGGCCTGTACATTAAGTTCCATCCCCTAAAATACACCTACATCATTTATAGGAGCACCCTAACACTAAACAACACTCTACACTGGTCAGCTTGCCCGACTACGGGAAGCTACCCCCTTTTTGGCACTTCCTTCTAAATCAACACAATAACTCTTCCGTTTTAGATCCAACCACCCCCCAATAAGGGATCTAAAACAGATGGTGGAGGCGCCTCTACTACGCACAGTAAAATAGGACTCAACCAACGAGCCCTCGTAGTAGAAACGACCCCTTCCGTACCGCAAAAATCCAAGCAAAAATTGTGAATTTTTTTCCTAGACAGAGAGCAGCATTTTTGCTCCGTACTACTTACACAGGGAATTTTTTCTCCCAAACCAACCCCCCAGCCCCAGAAAGAATCAGAGAGAATATGGATACACTGGCAAACACGCACAGTTTTTTTTCTTAGAAGACGCATACACTTCATTCGGAATGGCACCTCATGCAGAAACAACAGAGATTGTAAGCCATACAGGCAATAGGGGTACGCCAATATTATTAGCATTATTGTCCAGATGCCAGAGACACATACAAAGCCGGCAAACACAAATACGGGCACTCCAAACAAAAATCGGGGCAATACAGGGCAAACAGCCATACACCCCGTCAGAGGGTAGGACAGCGCGATTAAGATGCGCACATACGCTCTTGAATCACATACATGAACACCTCAATAGGATCCATATCCAAAGGCACGGAATACACGACCAATTGATCACCACACATGGTCCCGTAATAAATAATGCAACCCTCGAGAGGTTGAGGGTGCACTACACGACTTTACACGCTCAGTACAGGGAGTTAATTCGCGAGCAAGCGTTTCTCCAACTAGCGACCACAAAACTATACAGAGCACAAGCACACTGATACAACAATTTGCCAACAGGCCATGAGCCTCAACAGGCAGTACGCCCAAATTTGGGGCGGACATAAGGAACTCTGGGCTCACTAGGCCATTTTTTTTGAGTTCATGGCAGGGCCACCAGCCCAGCCGAGAGAGAGGAAATAAGCGTAGATACGCTAACTCGGCAATTTGCGAGGATGTCCCTCTCGCCATGTACTGCCACACATGGGAAGGAGGGCACCATGGCCACAGTCCAGGAGACGGCCAGGTTAGACTCCAATACACTGCGGGGACAAACTTACACCACTACACATCCCTTGTCGCCGGTTCGGAAGGCAACTTTGCCAAACCGGGCAGCAGACCCTAGGCCAACCCCCTCGCAACGGACGAACGAGAGGAAGTTGAAGCCAGGACCCTCAGACACATATGACATGACAGGGAGACAACGGGACGTAACCACGTCATGGGCTGAGGACGTAGAGCCCGCCCTACAGCACATTGAGCCTACAAACACCCATACAGATAGGCAAACACAATGGCAGGAGTCTGCCGTGGCCACAGGCCAGAAAGCGGTCAGGCTACACGCCACCACATTGCCAGGGCAAAGACAGGCAATTACGCGGCCTATACCGCCAGTTCAAAGGGCAAGTTTGCCAGAACGAAGGCGAACACCGGCATTAGTACCCCAGGTGCGAATGCATAAGAGGGTGTTGCATTCAGTCCCTCAGGATGCACGATACACGCACGCACATTTTGACCAGGCACTACCACACGGTACACGGGGTATAGGAAAGGTGTTAATACCTACCCCACAAAACCACTCAGTCAAAAATACACACACCCCCGTAAACTCTACTAGGGTAGCGCAGAGCGCAATTAAGCCCTCGAAAACAGGCACACTCAAAGCTACAGACACGCGCTACGGTGGAAGTAGGCCCAGGCTTACTTTGCTACAAACTCCCCCGAAAAATGGCAAAGAAGCGCCTCAGTGGATTTCAGGGGCCTATAATCTCATAACAGGGCAGAACCCTTCACCTTTCCGAGCAAGGACGCTCGGACCGGAGTAACGACTTCCACCAGGGACACAGAAATAAGCTAATATCACTTGAACCTATATTAGGGACACACATAAGTTCGTTTACACGGGAGAAATACGCCAATAAACACATAAACACTCACTAACGTAAACGGCACATTTTTTCTCCACGTATATGCAGTACAACACGGCTAAACCAAAAGTATATAATTCTAAATCCTTCTTGATTTTTATTTTGGGCACCTAGCATTTTTTTTCTCAGGCCATCAATGGTTACTGAACATAGGGTCCATATTATAACTCAGATAGCGTAAAGTTTTTAATATCCAAAGCCAAGTGGAAGCCCATCAGGTGAGCTACGCGGCTTAAGGCCGGAAAAAGCTATTTTGAACACAGCTTAAGCATCAAATCACAGCATAGAGCTTAAGCGGGTCTTTCTAGGTGGAAATGACTAAATGTTCTATGATCCGGTCCCACAGTTTGATAGATTCTCTTGCGGCGGGCAAAAGCCCTGATTGTAGCAAGAATTAAGAATCTCAAACTATTTTCCAAAAGTGGTAGATTTCCCTGAGACGTAACTAGATTACTATAGCACTAACGTCACCAACTAGGTGGATAGTACGCTCAGGACATACTTACCATTTTTAAGCATTTTTCATAGTGTTGACGACACAATTTTGACAGACTATCGCCATCTGCCAACCCGCTTTAATCAGCGTAAAGCAGGGAACAGGCGAGATACAATATATTTTTTATACCTTTTCAAAGTGCTCTCTTAATACGGAGCGGGGCATAGCTCATTTTTTTCTCTCTTCTCTGCCTCAGTCATTAGGCCCGATGAAGGAAAAATTGGCCAAGTTGAACTATATATATTGCATCCATAGGCATACGTGACACGTTACACTGCCTATAATATGACTTTTTTCTCACCTCCATAATAACACGCAGGCTAAACGCAAACACACCATAGGATGAAAATCCCTGACTTTGGGAAACCCTGCACATTTTTGGAAATCACACAATCAATTTACATTGCCACATGACAGTAAATCAAAGGGAAGTAATCCCACTGGCAGACGTGGAAAGAAGGCCAAGAAATAGCCTTCGAACCTCACTGACCGCACCGGGATACGATCCTAACACTCACCAGAACTGTCCCGGAGGCACAGCCTAGAATGGCGCCAGAAACAATTACTCTGGGTAAAAGACGGTCTCAAAACCCGCAACCTTCTGAATACCAGGCACATAAGGTCGGGTAGCTATCCAATTACAGGATAGAAAAATAGGAAGCTAACATAGAATGGGACAGTTCCACTAACAATGTCATAAATGAAAAACAACAAAATCACCTCCGGCACATAGTCACCAAACAGGCGACGAGCGGCCCGGAGACACTCGTGTATAACGACATTTTGTACAACGGATAGGGACATACTCGAACCACGTCACAGTAACACAAAATTTAGGGACACACATGTAGTTAATGAGAGGTTCTTTTACAGGGCGGCCAATGCATGTGAGACTTTCGAAGTGAAATGCCATGGCCTGTGGTTTGGATTCCACGTAAAACGGAAGTCCCTCGGCTCATGATCTACAGATTAACGGTCACGTTAAACTACAAGTTTCCTTCCTTTTTTACAGTGCGAAAAGCACTACTCACAGTCACAGAGAGCAAGCCGATTAGACACACATGTGCCGGACACACAGCATTATCAAAACAAGTAACAAGTGAGCGCACACGACATTGTAATCCAATACCGCCACACTCAGCGATAACGCAAGTCTCATGGATAACCTCCACGCTTACAGACAGCAATATACTAGCAGCTCTCAGAGCAGAACACACGACATCATTTAAGCCGAGTTCAGAACCCCATAAATCCGCAAATTACACTACGAGGAGAAATCAAAAACATACAAACTCTTCACAGGTATGCGTACTTTCATTTGCGCATTGCAAATACACGGGGAATGTGCCATAATATATACGGCACAAATACTGGCATACCAAGTCTTTACAGCACCCCGGGTCCGAACCCATGATCACACACCACACTCGTACCAAAAACTAACTAGCCAACGGTATTTTTAGTACGAGAAACACTAGCAAAAACCACACTGAGGACACCTCAAGCCCTGAAACACAACGCAGACATAGAACACAGAGAATGACATAAAATCACGGGTTCAAATCCCAGCGAAAATCAGACACCAGGAAAACAGCTATCCAGGCTTCCAATCACACCAAAATTGGCCCATACAACTACAGAACCAGATAATACCACATTTCCTTCGGCCAAAAGCCAGGCATAGAATTTCAGTGACACCTGACAGGGAAAATAGATTTCCCAGACACAAGTATAGAAATTTCGTAAGACAAAGGTCTTACGGAATAGTGGCCACACAACAGTACCAGCTAAATAGGACAAATTGACACATTGGACCGTCCGGAATCTAGAACGGTGACAACACTCACATACTGGCGAAAAATCACGTACATAAACAAATGTAAACACAACATGACGAAAATCCTGACTTGCAGATCTCGTCATACTGCAATATTGCTGGTGACAGACACTATTGTTGTATCGGCAGTGGCCGTGAAATTACAAACGCAAAACAATCATAATACCCTACATTTTTTAACACTGCAAAAGCATTTAGCAATGGACAAGACGTGACAGATCGGAACTTATCTTGGGCCCATAGGAGCACGTTCTCAAAGACGTTGACAGGCCACGGGCACCTCCTGCCCACACACGCGATACACATTACGACTTAGCCTGTAACAGACCAACCGTCCGCGTGGTGTAGCGGAACATAGGCACACACACACGCGCTCACTAATTAGAAGCGAACACAGACAGGGGCTCTGAGGAAACAAGACCTCCCCCCCCCAATAACTTCCTTTCTGGATGTCAGTTTTCAAAAATCATTACAGGCGATTAGGGCATGGCCAGTCGCACTACGACCACTGGCCACATTCACACTACAGATGGCAGACCAAATTACGTCGTGACGTCACAGCGTCACGACGCTTTACTATCCCAAGAAGCGGATAGCGAGCAGACATGGACAAAGGGAGGATAACAGGAGCACAGGCTACCATCGTACCACCTTACGCCCCTCCAATAACCTTCCCACATCCTACACGACCAACGCAGACACATGAACACGATCAAAACAGCTACACTACATTACAAAGCATACACAGGGGTTGATAGACTTCATGCGTCTAAAGAGAAGGCTTACTACGCCTTGGATCACGATGCTACCACCTGAGTATTAGGGGTGGGTCGGCAAACATCAATTAAGCATAATGCGCATCTCCAAATGAGAGATGAGGCCACAGTTATATATATCAACCATTTTTTGTTAATTAAATACTCCCGCATGACAGGAATATATTAGTATTATGCCTCACCCTACACCTATCCGTACATGAGTGCAGATGCCTCATATCCAGATACATGCATGAGTATCCCATCCATTTACCATGGATATTACTATCAAACCTGCATGGAATTTTCATATTTTTGCAATCCCGGGAATTACCTCCCCAGTCCACTCATTGTAAGAGCAATCCTAGTAGCATTACCGGCTCAAGGCCACCATTTATTGGAGCCCAATGATGCGCAATCTCTTCCTACCATGCTTTCAGCCCACTCTACGAATAACTACCCCCAGATCCTAATAACAGGGTACCTGACGCCACAGACCCTACTAACACCTCCATTAAGGTAAAGAGAGCATTATCGCTGGAAAGCTGACGTAGCAATAGCGGACCTAAAGTAGTCTATGCACTTAAAAGCTCTACAACCCCACAACACTGGAAATATTTTACATTTTACACAAAAATTAAATTATTTACACAGGTTACGCCCATATTTTTTTTCTTATTACATAAAAAGGAATCTGAAGCACTCTGATTGATGATAATGGCATAAGCCGAAGGCAAGAGGCACCACACTGGAGCAGAGCTGGGGAAGTTGATGATGACCTATACCCCAGTTGGCTCAACAAATCACTGACCCGACCGAACAGACGAACCACGTAAGGTTGAGGCACTCGCGGCCTGGCCGGGCAAGCTCTGGAATCCTAGGTGCGCCTCAACTGCCCCTAGGAAGAAGGGATGCTACACCCACTATGTGCCACGGTCGTCGAAGCCAAGACCTGCAGGGAAGTCTTTCTGAGGATGGTGGGAGAAATAGCTCACTCCGCGCTGGACTCAGGGGATGACCCTAGAGACGACCCCATTATGACTAGACTTCTAGCTGAAATTAAGTAAGTAAGGCTTCTACAGCGTTAAGCAAGACTCCCGTGCGCTGGAGTGAAATATTACTGCGAAAAGCATACTACTGCGACCGATAAAGGCGAAGAGAAATATTATTGCGAAAAGCATACTACTGCGGCCGATAAAGGCGAAGAGAAATATTATTGCGAAAAGCATACTACTGCGGCCGATAAAGGCGAAGAGAAATATTACTGCGAAAAGCAGACTACGATTGCCAATGAAGGCGAGGATAACATTATGCCATTGGACAATGTCCAATGCCCACATAAATGGCGACCCAAATTCGTTGCCAGGGTAAGCCCGATAATACAATAGATTAAGATAGAATATCTCGGCACCCGGTAACCACAATTCCGCTACCGGGGTAAGACCGACAACACATTAAGATAACACATTATAATACAATAGATTAAGATAGAATATCTCGGCACCCGGTAACTAACATTTCGCTACCGGGATAAGCCCGATAACATAGTACGATAAATGGTGTTAGGATAATACATTAGGTTAGACAACACTAGATTAAGGCGATATTTGGAGCCACTTTTCATATCTATAGTCTATAAGTAGACATAAGGTTAGTGGCAGACAGGAGTACACTAGCACGTTGGTAGACAGGAGTAAAACAATTTCATATGGACAGTGATACTAATCTTATATTTGTTTGATTTACAGCCATGAGCTCCAACGTGGGACGCTCGCTCCCAATATAGGGTGCTCCATCATTAGGGACATTATTTTTATCAGCGTAGAGAGTGGCGCCAATATGGGCACTCTCTAGATTTCTTATGGATATATCATTGCTACTGTTATGCTTATATATATATACCATGTTACATTCTCTTGCATCCCGCTAGGTATCGGTCCAGCGCCGACAACCGACCACTGGGTACCGGCAGCCGCTACCAGGTAGCAACCCTGGGTTGAGCACCAGGCTCATTGGACCATGTTTTACAGGCCGCATAACAAGGGTGAACACCCCATATATACACATACATGTCATTAATTTATTTTCTTTGCCAACAGGTGGCGACATTGTATATAGCCCCCTGTAAATATTTTGCCCACGCCCATACACGTCTTGACAACCCCCACTCACACACACAATTTCCTCCCCTCTACACACATCTTGCTTACAGGTGATAAATCCGCGCCACGGGGGAGATATGCCTGTGGGATATACTCTACCGCAGGTCGGATCAACATTTAGTAAACATCTCACCTAACATGAGAGGTGATATACGGCCACACAACGCGGACTCCTTATGTACAGGACGGGTTGTGTCGCCATGATAGCTGCGCCCACCCACAGGGGGCAAAGCTATTAACATAAATTGTAGTTAGAAAGGATAACAATGAGGTACCATATGAACTAGAATTATAAGAAATTTAGCGCGCTTAAATTAGTCCATAAGATAATTGTAATTGATAAATGTAAGATTATAACTTAATGCGCCCACGGGCAATTATTCTCCTACAAATGTACAAAGAATACTCCGCACCCCCACGTTGTCTGCGGAGGTGACAAATGATATTCATACACCTTAATATATGCACATCTGAAAATCACATTAAACAGTATACTATTTTTTAAGATTACATGTACACAATGTCTGTGATTTGTTTTCTTTCATTTTTCTTTCTTCTAACTTCCCCATTTGTCAGGGTGTTCCGTTTTATCCCAAACCAATAAATGCCTTTTGAATATTTCCCTTAAATTATACCCTGGAACACCCATTTTTTCTATTTTCTTCTACCTTTGCAGGGAGCACTTTTTCCCTAAGATAGGGCGGACGACGCAATCATCCGTTCGGCCCTGGGTTTTTTTCCTCCCTGCACAACAATGTACCATCAGCACCATGTATTTTTTTTTCTCCATCAAACTTCCAAAATGCCAATGTCGATTTCTGTTGCAATATTTTTATGCCAATGTCAATGTTATGTATATATGTATATCCCATAACCCTCCCCTCTGAACACGAGCTGATCTCACGCACACACATCAACATGACATCACCACACGACGACGACGACGACGACGAGGAAGACATCTACAGAAGATACGAGGGGACTTCAAGAACTAACTGCTACATCAACTATATCTAATACATCAACATCCCAATCCCAAGTTCCGTTCCCGTTCGCGGGGACGCGAACTAAATAGGGGAAGAGGCTTGTACAGTACCCCAGGGGTATGCACCCCTTGGAGACCATCCCCCCATCATCTATTTAAATCTCCTAACTGGCAATCCTTATAAGTCCAGACCAACATCTACTAACACCGCAAGGACAGCTAGCCATTCTGGAAAGCTGGCCCAATCCTTGCATCACTACTACAAACAGCGACACACTATTAACTAGGACATCTATTCAGCACAATGCTGACAGCACAGCGCCGAAGAATATAAAAGGGCGTCTTAAGGAGGTCAAGCTCTCAGCTCCATTATCAGTCTTACAGTGTGGCGGCCCGAGGCTATGCTGGTATCATCAGGTGAGTGAGTCAGCAGGTGTTCAGAATCCTATAACTTTGTAACCTTACCCCCAATTTGTATAGACAAGTTTGTACACATTGTATCATCACTACAACCCTTAAAAGGGACTCATAATTCCATTATTACTGACCAATAAACACTTGGTCAGTACATTACACCTGCATTACTGTTTACACGCTTCTTTACGCCCTAACTCCCTTCCTGAACTCTCCGTCACGGTTAGACGTGACTTACAGTAGCCAGATACTTGCTAGTGCAAGCATCATTGTATTCCCGTACCGGCCTGACTGCTAGGAGCGGCACGCGCCATATAGCTGACGCGTGCAAGTCGATTATCTAACCAGCCAGCTGGACGACCAGCGCGTTGGCCTGTACATTAAGTTCCATCCCCTAAAATACACCTACATCATTTATAGGAGCACCCTAACACTAAACAACACTCTACACTGGTCAGCTTGCCCGACTACGGGAAGCTACCCCCTTTTTGGCACTTCCTTCTAAATCAACACAATAACTCTTCCGTTTTAGATCCAACCACCCCCCAATAAGGGATCTAAAACACGGATACACTCCGTCTTGCTGCCTGAGTCTCTTCACGTGATTTCTGAACCCTAGGTGTTGAGCGCGGGGCACCATAACCGAGCGACTGTCAACAAATTACGCACCT
Source organism: Meconema thalassinum (assembly GCA_946902985.2). NCBI lineage: Eukaryota > Metazoa > Arthropoda > Insecta > Orthoptera > Tettigoniidae > Meconema > Meconema thalassinum. The sequence goes on along the minus strand of OX336393.1, from coordinate 393,679,537 downwards.
TCTTATTCCTGACGAGCACCTGTTTGAGTTCAATGTATTAGACTATACCTACTATGGCAGAGTGAGCTCTCTCAGTTCCGCTGGGATCGACCAGAGTACTACCAACCTACGTCTTTGTAAACACGTGCGTGAGACTAAATTTAGTTCAGAATGCGTCATGCGTAGCGTGATAATGGCGCCATCTAGCACGTAACGAGTTTCTTGCTCTACACAACGATAAAAGCGATGTGATTTTAGCAAGCTACCTCCTACTGAAGGAAATGAAAATATTTCATTTAAAGAATACAAAAGTTGCCGCACACGAACTAAATGGTATCCAGATTCATTAACCATAGGACATAAGTAGTCTGTTCGTGTCACAAGTACATAATAGTAGTGATGTGGGCGAGTGACGCTTCGACTCGCGAGACTCGAGTCTAGCGGTTCCGAGTCTGAACGAGTAACCCGTGCGAAGGACTCGAGTCCCCACGGTGACGTCACGATCCGTTACTGCGATATAGGACACGCCCTATAGTTTTACCCTTCAGGGTTGGCTTTTTCCCACGGACTAAGCGAGGGATCCCAACTCTACCGCCACTGAAGGCAGTGTCCTGGAGCTTGAGACTCTGAGCCAGGGATACAACTGGGGTTTGTGACCAGCACTAGGGATATAGGATACAATGCGGCAAAATTCCCAACACTCGCTAAATTTGCAAACGACTTTTCTACAGAGCTGACTCACTAGCGATTTACGAGTAAAATAGTTTGCAAAATGCACACTATGCTTCTATAATAACGACTATAAATGTAATAAAAAGTAAGTTTCAAAAATGTTCCCTGCCGGGAATCGCACCCCAGCCTGCCTGGTAGGAGTCAGCAACTTTAACCAGTCAACCAAAGATGAAGGCAGTTTAGCGAGTGTTATCAACACCCTTATGTACCACTGCTTAGCAAATTAGCACTTGAAAAGAAATCTCTCTTCAGTGTAATGCGTTCTTTTTTTTCTTTCTTTCAATAGTCCACTTCTTGCCGGTTTTCAAATTTGATTATTCTATTATAACACTGTGCATTGATGGGAAAAGAATACAATACTTGGCCTAGGCCAGGTGTACCGGCATTAGTATACATCGTGTTGTTTCCATACATGAATCACAGATACCGCTGACAGCGTCCTCGGCCTCGATTCCGGACTCAAGTACCTCGAGTTTTACGGTTCCAGACTCGATTCTTTCCGAGTCCACTCGTAGCCCATCACTACGATAATAGTCTAATGACAGACGTTAACAGACTACTGTGAACTACACGACTGGCGACTCTGGAGTGGAGACAGAGCAGACACGCCTGCTGGGTGGGCATTGTGTGTAACACGCCCGTTGGTAAGGCAATTTCGAAAACCTAATAGTATTGATCTCTTTTGTGCCCGGGAATTTCAAAGCAACGCGGAGTTATTTGTGCGGCTTGCATGTTCCAGGAAAATATAATATTTCAACTGAAGCAAAACTAGTAAACAGAACCTAACTATAGCTGAAGCGTTGGAGTAAAAGAAGTTCTAGTTAAATTCAAGAAAAAAAAACCTCTCGGCCCGCCGGAAGACGGAGGTAGATTTCACTGGGCAAATAAGGGGATAGGCTATAACAGGCAAAATATGCAGGTTTTCGTAGAAGGATCAGATCTCAATTATTGCGAAAAGGTATTTTATAAAAGGAGTTCAATTAACATTTTTAGCCTACTTTCGATTTTTGCAAAAAATGAAAGTAGACTTATGAGATCACTACAGGGCGAAAAAAAGTGTGTCTGTCTGTGTGTGTATGTGTGTGTGTGTGAGTCTGTGTGTGTGTGTGTGTGTGTACTCTGAATGTCTGTCCCCCTATCAATTCGAACACGGTGAGCGCAAATTGAACGAAATTTGGTACAAAGGTAGCACTAGCAAAGGACACCTCAGTGTCATGTTTTATATCGCCGCCATCTTGACGGAAACGTAATGGCGGCCACACAAATCTTCAAAGCTTAAATCAAATTACGACTAACCTAATCATCCGATCTTTACCAAATTTTGCAACAACATACCTTTATGGGGAAAGCATCCGTTTACCAAACTAATAGGTCATCAGCCTAATAGTTTACGGATGGCGGCCATCTTTGTGTGAAAATCGATTGCCCTTATTAATTCGAACACGGTGAAACCGAATGGAACGAAATTTGGCACACAGGTAGTACTAGCAAAGGGCACCCCAGTGTCATGTTTTATATCGCCGCCATCTTGACGGAAATGTAATGGTGGCCACACAAATGTTCAAAGCATAAATCAAATTACGACTAACCTAATCATCCGATCTCTACCAAATTTTGCAACAACATACCTTTATGAAGGGAGCATCCTTTGACAAATCTAATAGGTCATTAGCCTAATAGTTTGCGGATGGCGGCCATCTTTGTGTCAAAATCGATTACCCCTATTAATTCGAATACGGTGAAACCGAATGGAATGAAATTTGGTACAGAGGTAGTACTAGTAAAGGGCACCCCAGGGTCATGTTTTATATCGCCGCCATCTTGACGGAAACGTAATCGCGGCCACCCAAATGTTAAAGGCTAAAATGTAATTACGACCAACCTAATAATCTAGTCTCTACCAAATTTTGCAACAACAAATCTTTATGTGGGAAGCATATTCTGACCAAACTGCTAGATCATCAGCCCAATAGTTTGCAGATGGTGGCCAAGTATGTGTGCAAATCGATTCCCCCTATCAATTCAAACACGGTGAAACCGAATTAAACGAAATTTGGTACAGAGGTAGCACTAGCAAAAGGCACCACAGTGTCATGTTTTATATCGCCGCCATCTTGACGGAAACGGAATGACGGCCACCCAAATGTTAAAAGCTTAAATCAGATTTCGACCATCCTAATAATTTGATCTCTACCGGATTTTGCAACAACATGCCTTTTTGTGGAAAGCATCTTATGACTGACTACAAGGTCATCAGCCCAATAGTTTGCAAATAGCGGCCATGTATGTGTGCAAATCCATTCCCCGGATCAATTCAAACACGGTGAAACCGAATTGAATGATTTTTGTTTACAGAGGTAGCACTAGCAAAGGGCACCTCATATTCATGTTTAATATCGCTATAGCACGTTGTATTTCAACAAGCTACTACAACCAACATTCAATTATACTCCTTGAAAAGGACAAAGAGTTATAACAATACCCATGCATTTAGGAGAAAGTAGGCTATATGTTCTTTACTGAACATCTTTTTGATGTGTAACATCTTTCCGCTCGGTTGCTGGATAGTTTTGTGGGAGTGATTTTGAAAATTGGGGACGGAAGTGGATCGGAACGATCGAGCTGGCAATGGTGGATCAAACGGAAGTATGCACTGCCTGCTCGATCGATCAAACGGAAGTGTACTAGCTGGCAGTGGTGGTCAACGGAAGTATGCACTGCCCGCTCGATCGATCAAACGGAAGTGTACTAGCGGGCAGTGGTGGACAACGGAAGTATGCACTGCCCGCTCGATCGATCGAATGGATGTGTGGCCTTGCTGGCAGTGGTGGATCGAACGGAAGTATAAGACGCACTGCCAACTCGATCGATCGATCCAGCTGGCACTGGTAAGAGAAACAATCAGTGCAAGGTGTCGAAAATTGATACCATGACGCACTCTCTGCCATGTGGAATGTATATGACATACTGGACGGAAAACGCTCATGCGAACTCTGGTGTCAAATGATTTAAACAAATGACATGGCACATGTTCGAAGATTTCGTATCAGTATTTTAAATGGTAAAATGCCTTAATATCAAACATTGTAAGTAGTCGGCATTGCTATGGCATAAGGCATTTTAAACTCAATATCACTCAGGAACATTATCGAAACAAGCAAAATATAAGTGAAACTTCATTCCGTAATGCAGTATTATTGGAACGTGGAAATAAGCACCATCTTGTGCACAATATTTCCGTAGTCGAAATAGCCGTGTGGTTATTGCGTATGACTGTGAATCTAGAAATGTTGGGTTCGAATACTGGGTGGGGGTAGATATTCTTGCTACCAGATTATCATTTTAAACGATATTTATCATATCAATATGACTCATTATAACAGAATCCATATGAAATTATGTGTTGGTCTGTGAATCATGAGGACCTGTTTATAAGGAATTTAAGGTTATGAGCGGTGTCACGTCTATTAATCTAGTTGATCCATATCGTATTCTTTATTTAGGCTAGTGCTGGTGGAAGCTAAAAATCATCTAATAAAATGAGTTCCGTATTATAAACTACAATATCTGTTAAACACTCCATTTTACAATAGATTAATATTTGTGCCAATAATACTATAAAATACCGGTGTATCAACAATTTCACGTGAGGTTTCTTCTATGTCAGATGTTACACATCATATGCGACTACTGTACTGTAAGGCTCGTAATTTTTTTCGTCTCTCAATGCATATTTTTAACATTTTATTGTCTTATGGGGACGGTAACCTTCCTGTCATTTAGGGTAAATTTTTTGCCTAATCTCAATTTTGAAAAAAAAAATAGGCTTATGAGATCACCTTTTGTCCGTGTGTGTGCGTGTGTGTGTGTGACCCCCTAATAAATTCTAAACGGCTTGAGCGATTTCAATGAAACTCGGTAAGTTCATAGCACTATTCCGGGCGACCTCGACCGTGCGCTTCTAATTTTGTTACGTCTCACCAATTCAAAATGGCGGCTGTGCGAAATATTTTACCAGCATTCAGTATCTCCGAAACTATTACCGACATCACCCTGGAATTTATTAAGTTGATAAAGGGAACTACTAGAAGTTCACCTATGTGACTTTTGAAAACCTGGCAACTACAAAACTAACATGGCGGCCACGCTAATTTGTGACTTTTAAGTAGACGTTTCTCGCGATTTAACCAACCAAATGCAATAACACTTGGTACAGTATATGTTTATACACATTGTAATGCACCAACATCTAACTTGGTTCAATTGTTTACATAACCACAAGATGGCGGATGTGCGAAATATTTCACCGGCATTCTATATCTCTGAAACTATTCACTGTATCACCCTGAAATATTGTACGGAGATAAAGGGCACTACTGGAAGTACATCTATAAGACTTTCAAAAAGCGGTTAATTACAAAACGAACATGGCGGCCAAGCGAATTTGAAAATTTTAAATAGACCTTTCTCGCGATTTAATGTTCCAAACGCAATGAAATCAGGTACAGGAAATGGTTATATACATTGTAATGCACTGGTATCCAATTTAGTTCAATTGTTTACATAACCTCAAGATGGCGGCTGTGCGAATTTAAAAATTAAGTTTTTATTTCTTGTGTCGTAATCAAGCAATCGAAGTGAAAGTTTGAATAATGAACCTACGCAATAATTTTCCTTTAATGGTACATGACTCTATGGGCTATACATTTAACAATCCAACATGGCAACCATCCGAAATATTCAGACGACTCTGAATATCTACGAATGTATTATAGCAATCAAACTGAATTTTTTTATGTTCATAGGGGCTATGAACTTAAGTTCACCTATAGTACTTTAAATAACCTGGTGATCACAAATCCAACATGGCGGCGACGCGAATTATAAATATTCACATGGACGTTTCTCGCAATTTAACCATCCGAGTGCAGTGAAACTTGGTACAGTAAATCCTTTTACGAATGTTAATCCACTGGCATCTAATTTATATCAATTGTTTCCATAACCACAAGATGGCAGCTGTGCGAAATTTTGAAATCTCCTTGCTACTTCTCGTGTCCTAATCATGCGATTGAAGTTTGAATGCTACACGTACACAATAATCTTCATATAATATTACATAACTCTAGGACCTACATATTTATATAAAATCCAACATGGCGACCATCCGAAATATTTAGTCGGTACTCAATATCTACGAATCTATTACAACAATCAAACTGAAATTTTGTATGTTGATAGTGGCAGTTAATATAAGTAGGATATATGAAAATAGGCTGTATAGTTCTTCACGGAACTACTTGTTATACTTGTGATCACACTGTCCATATGCAAGGTTTTGACACTGATGTGTAACTATCTAACAGTCTGTTATTTCTTCACGCAAAATTTTATATCCCGCAGAGATGTTGGCAGGTTCCTCAGTTTAGAGGCTGGGACAACGCGGCCATATAACCCCGTGTACTTTGGTTGTGTGTAGAATCTGTCTGATAATCGGTGTTAATTGTGATGGCTGTATTAGTCTGTAATTCAGGTAAGGACTGCAGACAGTCAATTTCAAGTAGTAGATCCAAATTTTGGTAAAAAAATACCACCGTCGACAACACCTAGCTGTGAACTTGGCAACTAGATGCCACCGCAACCAGCAACGAACGTTGGAACTTCTCCTCCGAAGGAAAGCATACTGAGGGATCTTTAGCGCTCTTAGAAAATCCGACGACTTCGACTGGCTTTGAACATGCGACCTTGGGCATATGAGTTCATCATGCTACCAGTTACGTCACTGAAGCCGCTTCGCACAGAGTCAGATGGAAAACTGAATAAGATCTCGTGCAATGCCGTTGCCATGGCAACCTCTGAGAGCTCATCCCTCATCAATTTAGAAGCGTTGTCATGGTAGCCTCTAATACACACATCAAAAAAAGTTTTGCATCACCTCGGTTCCAAGAGTTCCGGAACCGTTAAATACAAAGGGAATAGAGATCAACACAAACAACATTTCAGCTCGTTTTATTGCTCATGAGACCCACACATTGCATGTTGTACCATTATACAGCTAGACTTTCAGCATTTGTGGTCCAGATTGCAGTACACACTACTACCTCTAATACCCAGTAGCACGTCCTCTTGCATTGATGCATGCCTGTATTCGCCGTGGCATACTATCCACAAGTTCATCAAGACACTGTTGGTCCAAATTGTCCCACTCCTCAACGACAATTCGGCGTAAATCTCTCAGAGTGTTTGGTGGGTCAAGACGTCCATAAACAGCCCTTTTCAACATATCCCAGGCATGTTCGATAGAGTTCATGTCTGGCGAACATGCTGGCCACTGTAGTCGAGCGATGTCGTTATCTTGAAGGAACGCATTCACAAGATGTGCACGATGAGGTCGAGAATTGTCGTCCATGAATACAAATGCCTCTCCAATATTCTGCCGATATGGTTGCACTATGGGTCGGAGGATGTCATTCAGGTATCGTAAAGCCGTTTCGGAGCCTTCCATGACCACCAGTGGCGTACGTCGGCCCCACATAATGCCACCCCAAAACATCAGGGAACCACCACCTTGCTGCACTCGCTGGACAGTGTGTCTAAGACGTTCAGCCTGACCAGGGTGCCTCCAAACACGTCTCCGACGATTGTCTGGTTGAAGGCATATGCGACACTCATCGGTGAAGAGAACGTGATGCCAATTCCGTGGGGTCCATTTAGCATGTTGTTGGGCCCATCTGTACCGCGCTGCATGGTGTCGGGGTTGCAAAGCTGGACCTCGCCATGGACGTCGGGAGTGAAGTTGCGCAACATGCAGCCTATTGCGCACAGTTTGAGTTGAAACACGACGTCCTGTGGCTGAACAAAACGCATTATTCAACATGGTGGCATTGCTGTCAGGGTTCCTCCGAGCGGCAATCCGTAAGTAGCGGTCATCCACTACAGTAGTAGCCCTTGGGCGGCCTGAGCGAGGCCTGTCATCGACAGTTCCTGTATCTCTGTACCTCCTCCATGTCCGAACAACATCGCTTTGGTTCACTCTGAGACGCCTGGAAACTTCCCTTGTTGAGAGCCCTTCTTGACACAAAGTAACAATGCGGACGCGATCGAACTGCGGTATTGACCTTCTAGGCATGGTAGAACTACAGACAACATGAGCAGCGTACCTTCGTCCTGGTGGAATGACTGGAACTGATCGGCTGTCGTACCCCCTCCGTCTAATAGGCCCTGCTCATGCATGGTTGTTTACATCTTTGAGCAGTTTTAGTGACATCTATGAACAGTCAAAGGGACTGTATCTTGGATACAATATACACAGTCAACGTCTATATGCCGGAGATCTGGGAACCGAGGTGATGCAAAACTTTTTTTGATGTGTGTAGATCTTGGCATTTTCTTATAATTCCGAAATCATTTTTCTCACCGAGACAAAAGTTTTAGATAATTATTAGGGGAATATTGTCCATTTTGTACTGTTTTGAAATTGTGCCGATTAAGAGAGATATGATTAATGTTTCCCGAAAACCCCACTTTTTTCCACCCCTTTGGTCAATGGTTGGTGCTATTAAAAACGTTTTAAACATAAATTGTTGGCACTTATCCGAAACATAGTATGAACTTCAAATGGATTCGCTATTTCACGTATTAAGAGAGATATAGCGATATTTAACTTTTTCGAAAAAAAACACCCCCTTCGACCGATTTTGCCCAGTAATGAACTTTACCGAGATTTTATAGGGGTACATATTATGTTAAAAATTCAAATTGATGAGTGCAAAATTATGGCAGTTATCGTGTCCACAAAATAACTGCTATGTACGTAAATTATATACAAACTTTTGAACTGACGGTGGTTTTGGGGTCTGGGGGATGTGAAACGCGAAGATATGTCGACATTTTGCGGAAGTCGAAATATGGTACCCATTGCAATAGTTAGCTTTCTAATGAAATCTACATAAAAACCTACGGAAGATACTATACGTAATCTCTACTTATTATAAAACAAAGTCCCCGATTCTTGGATGTTACGGGTAAACTCGAGAACCACTGGGTGGATTTTGATGCGATTTTCGCCATTCTATAAAGGATATCTCGAGAATGATTTCTGCAGAAAATAATTTATTTATGATCAAAGGAAGCCGAGCAGTAACGATTTCAGTGGAAAAGTCGAAAGAAAACCTGGCGTCCGAGCGCTTTGTATGCTTCCGCTGGGCAAACCGTTAAAAATATCTAAATACTATGAGCGTAAGAAATGTTCAGCATGAAAAGTTCTACAAAAAAGGTCCGCGCGAGCATATGTCTATCTTAATTACATCGCCCACTTAAAGTGTTTTTACGTTTTAATGTCCATTCAACTACTGAGGCGACAGTTTACGAGCTAGCTAAGGGCGAGTCTCTCATACCTGTTACAACCTAGCTAGCGGACGAACCTATTGCCTCAGATACAGCCAGCAGCAAACCGTTGAGTCGTGTTGAGTTAAGACTTCTGAGAAGGGAGTTTCCCTGGAAGTGGAACTCGGGTTTTCTTCATTTCGTCTGTGAAACACAGTCAAGTTAAAATTGGACGGAAGGGGGATTTGGGTTTCATTCACCTCGCCATTCCCTGGAAGGGCAACTCTCATTTCGCCTGTGAACTTTTCATTCCGCAAAATTCACAGTCAATTTAAGATTGGACGGAAGGGGGATTATATTATATTACATTATACCGATTGGCGTATAATCTCTACTTAGTATAAAACAAAGTCCCCGATGCTTGGATATCACGGGTAATTTCGAGAACCACTGAATGGATTTTGATGCGGTTTTCACCATTCAGTAAAGGAAGGTTTCTGTAGAAAACAATTTATTTATGACAAAAGAAAGTCAAGCACTTACGATTTCAGTAAAAAGGTCGGAAAAAAACTGGCGTCCATGCGCTTTTTAAGGATACGGTGGGAAAACCGTTAAAAATTTCTATATATTATGAGTGTAAGAATTGTTCAGCATGAAACGTTCTACAAAAAGCCCGGAGAGCATATTTCTATCTTCAATACACCGCCTACTATAAGTGTTTTTGCGATTTCATTTCTTCCAACAATCTCCATTCAGTTACTGAGGCGACAGTTTACGAGCTAGCTAGGGGTGAGTCTATCACCCCAGTTACAGCTTAGCTAGCGGACGAGTTTATTGTCCCAGATACAGCGAGCAGCAAACAATCGAGCCGTGTTGAGTTATAAACTTTAGAGAAGAGTGGTTGTGTTTGGAGTTTCCCTGGAAGTGCAACTCGGCTTTTATTCATTTCGCCTGTGAACTTTTCGTTCCGCTAAATTCACAGTCAAGTTAAAATTGGACGGAAGGGGGATTTGTGTTTCATGCACCTCGCCATTCTTAAATTACGTCTGACAAGAATTTGTTGCACATGCATCTCCATGATAACATCATTAATAGTCCAGTCAGTGATTTTAACCCGTCATGCCGAGACGTGAAATGGATATTGGTCGTTTATTGACATTGGAAAAGCGCTTATCTCATAATGCATTCATAACTGTTCCCGGGCGAAGCCGGGTCGGGTTGCTAGTGTAGAATAAATTTAACACCGTGCATGTCAACACAATTAATGATTCCCAAGTACCAATTCCCCCCGGGTTTTAAATATAAAATAATTACAATCGTGATAACACATATTGTTGTAACTTGCATCACTTTGTTTGAACTCTTCTGTTGATTCAAGGAAAATAACATTGAATGATGCAATGACACCTGATCTCATGACAACATCGAACATTGATTTGTGATACAAATGCGTGAATTACGTACAATTTAGTGGAATGAAAGTCAGTTGAGGATAATAAACAAATGAGAATACATATCGCTACAGAGCTGCTTCAATTAAACACTCTTTAATGTAGTCATCACCGTCGGCGATTTGTTGGCAATGTTGTGGGAAATGTTATAACCCTGACTTTATAATTACACGTTTGAAAGTTCATTAACGGACTTCATCTTGTGCATGAGACAATTAAAACCTCCAAGACAATAAATAGCCTATGTTTGCTGAAACCAGACAAATCGCTGATGTTTCCTTGTACTTTGAAGAAAGAACATTTCCTTCCCACTCATCACAGTAACCACTTTCCTATTTTGATATGTTCGTCACTTTTGTGAAGCACACCTTGCCAGGCTGCTCCAAAGCGACAAAATTGCCAGTTGAAAATGCCTCGATTAGTTAATAATAGAAATGAATATAAACCAAGGCAACAAATGACTCTGTACAAAAATTGATGTACGAGGGCTGTATTTTTTCAAGTTCCGATGGACTGTAAAAAAAACAGAATTACATACCTAACTGATATTACTACTAAATGTTTGCTTGTTTTATTCTAATGTCTCAACATAATTGCCTATACGATTGAAACATTTGTCGTATCCTTACACCAGCTTTCCAATGCCCTTGGCTAAAAATTCTTCCGCCACTGAGGTGGATACGTCTGGAGGGTATCCTGAAGTTTTTCCTTTTTGTCGAGGCGTTGCCGCCCAACCATACCTTCAATTCTCGAAAAAGGTGAAAATCATTCACGACCGCACTGTGCCACAGTTACGATATACTTTTTCAAGTGTGAAGTTTTGGACCATCTGCCGTTTAGTCCAAACCAGCACTGAATGATCTTCACCTCTTTGAGAATTGAAGGTATTGTTGGGCGGCAACGCCAATAAGGAAACACTTCAGGAGACTGTCCAGACGCACCCACCTCAGTGGCGGCGGATTTTTTTGCCGAGGGCATTGGGATGCTGAGGTAACGATACGATAATTGTTTCAATCGTTTTGGCGATTACGTTGAGACATAAGAATAAAACAAGCAAACATTTAGTAGTAAAATCAGTCTTGTATGTCAATCTGTTTTTTTATACAGTCCAACCGAACTTGAAAAGAATAACAGCCCTCGTATAAAAGGCAAAGTCCAATAATAATTAGTTGGTCTTTGTCTAGTATCGGCTGACGTCAACATCATTAGGGGAGGTTAGAATGAAATCTTCCATAGTGCTTCTTGATGGACACACAGTACACTGTATGCTGCTCTCCACAGTCAGGGATAAATCACTTGTAAAATGCGATTCAACTGCTAGTACAATGGCTTAGTAGACTGCAGTATCATTTGATTCAAATCAAGTCGACAGTGGTTTACGGATCAGTGTGTCTTCTTAAGGGGGCGTGGTGGCGCAGCGGTCAAGCTGTTGGCCTCTCACCAAGGCGGACCGGGTTCGATTCCCGGTCAATGCATGTGAGATTTTCGATGTGAAATGCCATGTCCTGTGGTTCGGATTCCACGTAAAAAGGAGGTCCCGTGGCTCATGATCGCGAGATTAACGGTCACGTTAAACTACAAGCTTCCTTCCTTCCTTCCTTCCTTGTCTTCGTAAGACTTCAGACTGGTTTGATGCAGTTTTACATGTCTCCTTGTCCATATCTACAAAGCTACCACACCTTACATCCAAGGCAATCTGTTTAACATATTCTAACCTTTGTCGACCCCTACATCTCTTGTCCTCACCCCTACCAACCTATCTCTTCTCAAGCAGTCGCGACAAACATCATCTCCTCACTCGTCTTAATACCACTTCATTTGTTACTCTATCAACCCATCTATTCTATATTACTCTCTTGTAATACCGCATTTCAAACGCTTCTATGGGTATTCTCCCCTTTTCTGCTGCGTCGACAGTCCAAGTTTCACTTCCACGCTCCAGACAAAGGCTTTCCAAAATGACTTAGAAACATTTATTTTCTTGGCTGAGTTAACTTACTCTTTATATCCCCTTTGCTTCGTTCATCACAAACGTCCTCTCCTGCAGGGACCAGAAATATGGATAATTCATAATTATTAAAATATGCAGAGCGAATGCCCCTGTGCTCCGACCCTCCCTGTGCTCTCCCGACGTGATGAGGTATTATGCTAGAGTTCAATACTCACAGACACGCAAGACATTGTTTATTGTCACCTTCCTGTGTTACGTGCTACATTATAGGCTGCAGTGTTGAGTTTCCATTGTACTCCGTGGCTACAAGCAGCAGTGGGAAGCTGTTCCTTATCATCCCCCGTTTAGCCACCTGTTCAGACTCGCTGTGTCGTACACCAAGCTGCTTTCGCAACAGGGGATTTGCATACGGGAGCTGTATCATATCCGAGCGGAGCTGACGTGAAGCAACATCAGGACAAACTCCTCGGCCTCGCCCTTCAATGTACTTTACCCGGCTGTCGTTAGGTTTAGGTCTAAATACAAAACGTAAAGCCTTGCTTGAAGTGTCATGTATGAATCGGTCGGAGATGAAAAGCATTAAGTAAGTTCACTACTTTTCAGGAGACAGATAAAACGTCATTGCTAGAACAGAACTTAACAAACACACTATATTAGTCATCTATGTTGTGAAGCAACTATTCAGGTTATATTTGTGTTAGCGGAATATCAATTTTAGTTTAATAAACATACATTTGGTGCTTTTCAGTCGGCTAACCAACTGCAAAGCACCAAACTTTTGTTCACTAAGGCAACACTGATAAATGGCATCAAACCCCATAATGTTTAATAAAAATATTTTTCTAATCAATTCTGCAAACGTGACTTAATGCCTCTCTACTCCGTGGTCAGTCAAGTGCGTCATCGAGCCATCCAGAATGAATATTTCACATGATATTTTATTTTAAATTGGATTGTAACATAAAACCCACCTGAACCCTGTACCAATGTAATTTACTATAGCACTGTAACACGCGGGAATCTTGCAGTGCGGCCAATATTAAGTATGGAATACTGCGCTTAAAGGCAGCAAGTCATTGCCTTAATGCTTTTCTCCTATGCTTTGTGCTTTGTGATGGATTTGTCTTGCCAGTGAGCTTCCGTGCTTTTCCTACTGAAGAAAATATTTTGTGTGTAACTTAAATAGAAGGCTGACTTAATTCTTTCCTAAGCCGTTCCAAGGCTGTTGGGTCGTACTTCTAAATACTAATTCTAAAAGAAATGACCTATTCAGCTATTCAGCTCCGACCGATTCGTTCTTTTAGCCTATTTTAAATTTTGAAAAAAAAATAGGCTCATGAGATCACCTTTTGTCCGTGTGTGTGTGCGTATGTGTGTGTGATTCGTGTGTGTGTGTGTGTGTCCCCCTCTAATAAAATCTAAACGGCTGGAGAGATTTCAATGAAACTCGGTAAGTTCATAGCGCTATTCCAGGTGACCCCGACCGTGCCTTTCAAATTTTTTTACGTCTCGCCAATCCAACATGGCGGCTGTGCGAAATATTTCACCAGCATTCAATATCTCCAAAACTATTACCGATATCACCCTGGAATTTTGTATGGTGATAAAGGAAACTACTAAAAATTCACTTATATGACCTTTGAAAACCTGGTAACTACAAAACCAACATGGCGACCAAGCGAATTTGCGACATTTGAATGGACGTTTCTCGCGATTTAACCAACCAAACGCAACTAAACTTAGCACAGTATATGTTTATATACATTGTAATGCACCGACATCTAACTTGTTTCAATTGTTTACATAACCTCAAAATGGCGGCTGTGCGAAATATTTCACAGGCATTCAATATCTCCGAAACTATTTATATCAACCTGAAATTTTGTACGGTGATAAAGAGCACTGCTACAGGTTTATCTATGTAACTTTCAAAATCCTGTAAACTACGAAACGAACATGGCGGCCAAGCGAAGTTGACACATTCTAATACATTTTCTCGTGATTTTGAGCGCATTGAAATGTGATACAGTAAATGATTATACATATTGTCATTCACTGGCGTCTAAATTAGTTCAATTGCTTACATAAACTGAAGATGGTGGCTGTGTGAAATTTTAAAATTAAATTTTTATTCTGGTGTCGTAACCGTGCGATCGAAGTGAAAGTTTGAATAATGAAGCTACGCAATAATTTTCCTTTAATGGTACATAAGTCTAAGGCCTATACATATAACAATCCAAAATGGCGAGCATCCGAAATATTTTGACGGTTCTCAATATCTATGAATCTTTTCGAGCAATCAAACTGATTTTTTAAATGTTCATAGAGGCGATGAACATAAGTTCACCTATATGACTTTCAGTAACCTGGTGAGCACAAATCCAATATGGCGGCGACGGGAAGTATAAATATTTAAATGGACGTTTCTCGCGATTTAACCATCTGAGTGCAGTGAAACTTTGCACGTTAATGCTTATACAAATGTCAATCCACTGGTATCTAATTTATTTCAATTGTCTTCATAACCATAAGATGGCAGCTGTACGAAATTTTAAAATCTCCTTTTTACTTCTTGTGTCCTAATCATGCGATTGAAGTCTGAAAACCACACGTACACAATAATCTTCATGTAATCTTATATATAAAAGTGAAAGTCTGTATGTATGTATGTGGGTGGGTCTGTTCCGTATAAAAATCTACACCGTTCCACCAATCTCAACCAAATTCTGCATACTCATAGTTTAGGACCCAGAAGGAACCGCTGGCTACATGAATTTTCGATAGTCTTTCTCATTCTTCTGAATTTGGCCCTTTTGCACTCAAGCACATGCTAATCAAATCATAAAATATACTCATGAAGGAATGGCAAGGCAGATAGTTTCCTTGGCAACATAGCTCAAGTCGAGACACGGCCGACTGGATGCCAGTTGCGCTCTGCACTACCGGTATTGAAAATGAGGATCTTTACTTGAAATCCCGTTAGTTACTCAACTGCTCTCACAGCACTGTCAACCGAGTTCAGCATAACAAAGACTTGACACTATCTACTATATATTTGTCAAATACCACTCACTCACACACTCACTCATTCATTCATCACGAAATCTCAGAAACCACCTGACGGATTAGAATGAAATTTGGTATGCTGCTTCCTCAAGGGCCGCAAATGCCCACTAAGAGAGGATTTTTGGATATTCAGGTTTTAAAGGGGTGTTAAAGGGGTAGACCTGCATTTCATTGAATAGCAATATCTCCCGATTGGTTTCATTGGGGGATGTGATACTCGGTATATAAACTCATCATTAAAAATAAGAAGACACGTGTCTGAGGGTTTTTCGATGTGGTATATATTATGAGGTGAAAGGGGTGAAAAGTGGGAATTGAAAGATTCCAAACGGAGCGTATATCTCTTAAACGACATAGGCGAGGAGTTTCAAACTCAGCGGAAAAAAATCAGCATAAAAATAAGTAAGTATGTGTTTGTCCGTTTCTTCATAAATCCAATTTAAGGGGCCCATGGGGAGGGGTGAAATTCTGGGGGGGGGGGGGGAGGGAAAGAAGTGTCCTAACTGATTGACTGACTGACTCACTCACCAAACTCAAGGGGAAAAACTGCTTTAAAATAAGTAAATAGCTTTTCGACAGTTTTTTTTGATCAATCAAATTGAAGGGGTTCATCGGGAGGGGTGAAATACTGAAGAAAAAAAATTGAAAGAAAATGTCCTGACTCATTCACTCACTCATCATCGCCCAGCCAAAAGTATTGAAGTTGGAAACATGGCATTTCGGGGATATGTTCGTTGTATGTCAAAACCGTACACTAAGGGGTCTTAAGGGGGTTAAACCTGCATTTCATTGAATAACAATATCTTACGAGTGGTTTCATTTGTGGATGTGATACTCGGCATATAAACTAATCATTAAAAATAAGCAGACATGTGTCTAAGGGTTTTTCGATGAGGTGTATTATTATTATGAGGTGAAAGGGGGTGAAAAGTGGGGGTTGAAGGATTCCTAACGGAGCGTGTAGGCCTATCTCTTAAACGACATAGGCCAGAAATTTGAAACTCAGCGGGAAAAATTCAGCTTAAAAAGTAAGTAAATCGGTGTTCGACCGTTTTTTCATAAATTAATTTAAGGGGCCAATGGGGTGGGGTGAAATTCAGGGGGGAAAAGGAGAGAAAGTGTCCTAACTGACTGACTAACTTCCTCACTCATCAAAGTAAGGGGAAAAATACTGATTAAAAATAAGTTAATTGGTGTTCAAGCTTTTTTTCATCAATCCAATTTAAGGGGCCCATGGGGAGGGGTGAATTTCTGGTAAAAATAATTGAAAGAAAATGTCCTGTCTGACTCACTCACTCATCACGCCCAGCAAAAATTATTAAAGTTGAAAATATGAAATCTTGGGAATATGTTCGCTGTATGTCGAAAACGTCAACTAAGGAATGATTTTTGTTTATTCGGGTTTTAAAGAGGTGTTAAGGGGGTAAACGTGCATTTCATTGAATAACGATATCTCATGAGTTGTTTCTTTGGGGATGTGATATTCGGTATATAAACTAATCATTAAAAATAATCAGACATATGTCTAAGGGTTTATCGATGTGGTGTATATTATGAGGTGAAAGGGGTGAACATTGGGGCTTAAGCGATTCTTAACGGAGCGTGTATCTCTGAAACGACATAGGCGAGAAGTTTGAAATTCGGCGAGAAAAAACAACTTAAAATACAAGTCAATAGGTGTTCAACCGTTTGATTCATACATCCAATTTAAGGGGTTCATGGGGATGGGTGAAATTATCAAAAATAAATGGAAGAAAATGTCCTGACTGACTCACTCACTCATCATCGCCCAGCCAAAATTATTGAATTTAGAAACATGAAATTTTGGGGATATGTTCGTTGTATGTCGAAAACGTCCACTACGGAAAGAGTTTTGGATATTCAGGTTCTAAAGAGGTGTTAAGGGGGTAAACGTGCATTTCATTGGATAACAATATCTCACGAGTTGTTTCATTTGGGGATGTGATACTTGGCGTATATACTAATCATTAAAAATAAGCTGACACATGTATAATGGTTTTTCGATGTAGTCTATATTATGAGGTGAAAGGGATGAAAAGTGGGGGTTGAAAGATTCCTAACGGAGCGAGTATCTCTTAAACGACATAGGCGAGGAGCTTGAAACTCGGAGGAAATCAATCAGCTTAAAAATAAATAAATAAATAAATAAATAAATAAAATAAATAGGTGTTCGACCGTTTTTTTTCATAAATGCAATTTAAGGGGCCTATGGGGAGGGGTGAAATTCTGGAAGAAAAACGTCCACAAAGGAAGGATTTTTGGATGTTCACTCTCATCGACCAACCAAAACTATTAAAGTTAGAAGAATGATATTTTGGGGATATGTTTGTTGTATGTCGAAATCGTCTACTTAGGAGGGGTTTTTGGATATTCAGGTTCTAAAGGGGTGTTAACGGGGTTAAACCTGCATTTCATTGAATAACAATATGACACGACTATGACGCGAGCGAAGCGAGGCTAAAAATGAGATGGTGTGTGTCTGTGTATTACTCAATCACGCAAGTACCACTGGTCCGATTTACCTGGTTAACATTTAGGTTACTTTTGATTTCAATACTTTGCACTATTTAAAGATGGCGACGATTTTAGTGACGTCACTACACCCTTTGGTTTCAAACTTTCATATTTCCATTTCAAATAAAAAGAGATTTTTGATGGCATATACGAGGTTTAAAATTACATTTTCTATCCAAAAGGTATCTCCAACGGTTAGCGAGTAAAGCCTAAATTTGTGCTATAAAACACGGTCAACGCCGAGCGGTGTAGTTGGACAAAATGTTCCATCCTTATTCTCCCTCTGCGCTGCACCTCGCCTATCCCCTGTTTTAACTGTCACCTTCACAATTTAATTTATTTATGACGGGTAGCGAAGCACGGGTACTTCAGCTAGTAGTACATAAATCAAAATCCAACCTGGCTACCATCTTCCATATTTAGTCGGTTCTCAGTATCTACGAATCTAACATAGCAATCAAACTGAAATTTTGTATGTTGATAGAGGCAATTAATATGAGTAGGATATATGAAAATAGGCTGTATAGTTCTTCACGGAACTACTTGTTTATATATAGGCTATAACGCTAAGTTGTATGTTTCACAAAACTCAAGCTCTTAAACCAAAGGGAGTAAGAAAGTTCGGTCGCAATAGTACAGGAAATATCTTGCATTTCTCGAAAAGTCTACGGAAATATATTTATGTTCGACAATAGTGAAATGTAAATATTATATGCCAGAAAACTGCATCATAACGAGGCTCATTATAATTCAAGTTTTCATTATGATACAGGTTCTCCACCAATCAGAGCTCCAGATTGTCATTACTATACAGCTGTTTGACCAATTTGGTAAGGATGGCTTTGCACCTGCACTCAATGCACTTGTTTTCAAAATCAAACATGTCGGACAAAAATGACATGAATTACATGATTTGGAAGTTGGCAATATAAAGGATATCGGATCAACCATTGTAGTTACAATCCTAAACACAAATACAAAATCAGCACGAACTTTTACGGTAACAAGAAAATACTATGAAATATGCAAAAGAATTACGAATGTACGCCCAGAAGTTTCCAACACTACATCATTCTTTACAAATTACTGACATGAGAAGTGCACCGTCCAAAATGTTGGCATAAATAAACTGGGGAATATGAGAAAAGAAACAGCACTGTACCTTAATATCCCTAACCCCAATTTGTACACAGGACATTGCTTTCGTAGGAGGTCGGCGACAATTTTAGTGAATGCTGGGGCTGATAATTATAACGACACTAGAACGTCATGGAGGCCGCAAACATATGGCATTGCCAAGCGAAGAATATGGTCTCTGATTGCCAACGACTTTGATCCACTAATGTGCTCTGTTTTGTAAATGCATCTCGCGGTATCTCGACATATATGTAAGAATATTTATGTTCGAACATATAATAAAGTTATAATTATCGTCGAACATAAACAGTCGTATGCAACTCACCTATAATTGTAATTAAGACACTCATATAGACTTAAAACGTTCAGCATGTGAGAGACAAATGTGGTTGCAGCGACAAGGCCTAGCCTTCGCTTCGCTCGTTTTATAAACACACTTGTGTCTTAATTATTGCCATTATAGGCTCGTTGCATAATGTACTATTATTTGTTTATGAAATGCGTTTAATCCTTTATAGAGGAAAAATATTGTTACTTTTATATGTTTCTACATTTTAAATTATTTTAATTATGAAAATTATAATTAATGTTATTTTTGATTTCTCAAATTTTAATTTTAAATAATTATTTTTAATTTTCAATTTATGTTCTTATAGATTTAATTTTGATATTTTTATAGAATTACTTAACTAATTTCGAATTAATTCATACAATATTATTTTAATTTTTATATTCCTTTTAATATTGTAATTTTATTTTGATGATTTTTATTTCTATATTTATATAGCCTATTATTTTTACACTTTAACTGTTAATGTCTTAAGTTCAAAAATTTTTAAAATTTTATCCTACACATTACATCAAGTAGATACGTATATAATATTTGATTTTCAGGTATACTACCACTTCGACATCAAAATTCTCCGAAATTTGGCTAAAGATTCAACTATCAGCATCTTTGAAAGCATACACTGTCCTTACGACAGGTGGTTAATATAGAGACCAGTATCCCAGCCCCTGCCAGAACTGTATTACGTCGAGCCCACATGAGGGTAAAGCCAGGCTCACATCTATACACATGGGGCGCTCACAAGCACTGTAACCGTTCGTAACAAATGACCATTGAAAGGAAAGAGAATTGCCCAAAGCAGTGATGAATTGCACTCGAATTTCAACAATGTGAACATACTTTTCGAACTTCTTTCCTGATCTCTGTTTCCTCCTGCTGTTTGCCACACTTTTCAATTGCTACTTCATGTTTATACAGGCTCCATATCAGCCTACGGTCTTCCGAAACATCTTGAAGTGTCAAATTTGTCAAACGCTTTTTCAAAAACCAATAGTTTCATTAAATGAATCCTTGTTTTTGCATATTCGGTTTTGAGTGACCAATGATCGCGTCCCCTCGTAAAGACACTTAAATGTATCCATTTTCTTGATTCTCCTATGTTTCAATCCCCAGTTCATCATCGCGTTCATTGCTCGAGTGTTGTATTGACAAAAGATGATTTGCGTAATGCCTGGAACATTTCGTCACGTCACGTTGGTTGCAGTGCACTAATGGATTGGACGTCTAATGGAGGTAAAGAAAGGGGAGAAACATTGTTGATCACCCAGTGACGTCATCCATCAGGCTCAACAAGTCCCTTGGGAGGCGACCTCTGCGGAGTCCAAGACATTAAGGCAATTTATCGTATCACATGCACTACGTAGTCTGGAGACCTTGTGACGCTTGGACCATGCCACAAGCCAACGAGGTGATTTGACAAATTCATCAGCCGTCAGATTACTGTGCGATTTTTTCCATTCAAAATGGAAGTAGTGTATAATATTCAACTGGATAGTCTAGTGAGTTGGGAAGGTATTACAGGTATCATGTAGGACTACCAAAGTTTGTGCTAAGAGGTAGACCTCATTTGCATGTCTTGTAGCTTAATTTTAGGGGCTGCGACATTGTGGTCATGCAGTTCCATGTGATACCTGCACTAATGAGTAGTATAGATCACTAAACATTTCACTATAAAATTCCCCTAGACTCAAAACTGCGTCATCTATGACGTCATGGAATACACTAATGATTTAAACGATGCATAGCCTACCTGTTAAATTGAGCCTCCGTGGCTTAGGCGGCAGCACGACGGTCTCTCACCGCTTGATCCGTTGTTCAAATCCCGGTCACTCCATGTGAGATTAGTGCTGGACAAAGCGGAGCCAGACAGGTTTTTCTACGGGTACTCCAGTTTTCCCTGTCACAAATTTCATTCCAGCAACACTCTCCACTGTCATTTCATTTCATCTGTCATTCATTTAATCATTGCCCCAGGTGAGTGCGACAGGCTTCAGCAGCCGGCACAGTTCATATCCTCGCCGCTAGACGGGGGCTTCATTCATTCCATTCCTGACCCGGTCGGAGACTGGAAGCAGGCTGTCGATTTTCAATTTTCACATATGAACACAAACCCAGACCCCCTTGCTTGTAGTCGTCTAACCAAGTAGCGACCAATGACTTTAGATGAGTACAGTAGAACTTTTCAATATTATATTGAACAACTAAAAGTAATGCATGAATATTCGTAGCTCACCAGCAAACCTTGCACTTGGACTCCTGTCAATACATTGGCATGTAACGAGTCACTGTTTGAAACCACACACATCTGACAAGATGGCGGCAATTCAAGCCAAATACATATATGTCGTATGGCATGAAGATGCAATATACAATTATTTACATACACAGTATTTACAAGTAAATGTATATAGATTGAGACCTTAATCTCTCTGGATTTGAAGTCGGACACTCGTTGCGCCAAGATTCATTCACTTGAAACTGCTCATGGACCAACTTCCTTCCTTGTGTCCAAGAAGGATTCCGGGATTTCAGCCTGAGATCTTTACCCCAAAGCATCAAACAAACGAACATCAACGTCCGCACGTCATCCGCGACTTCATCGACTACATTAAAACTTTCCCATGGACACGTACGTATCACAATATATACTTGAAACCCACTAGGGTGTGTATTGGGGGCAGGATTGAAAAGGAGGAAGCCGTGGCCTTATGTTAAGAACCATCCCATCATTTGCCCAGAGTAGAAGTGGGAAACTACCAACCAACCACTTCCAGGTGGGAATCAAATCCTCCTCTTCTCAGTTAAAGCAAACAGTATAGTACGCATGTGAGCCTACCCCCAGAGGATCACAACAGTAGTGCTAGGTTGTATATTCTGAGTCACAACCTACTTTCCTACGAACTTTGCCGATATCTCCCGAGCGCATGATCAGATTTTAACGAACGAGGTGTTGTTGGGATGACGTCCTCTTTGCTAAGCATGTGTCTTGGTATTTCAAAAATGTTTTTTTTTTAATTTTTGTTTTTGGATTGGCGCTATTTTCGGAACGGTGAATTTTGGGGAAAAGTTTGTTTGACGTTAATGAAAGGTGGGTATGCCCTCTACGTGGGTAGCAAGTTTCAAGGGTACAGGAGGAAAAAAGTGATAGCCTACTTTCTCGCGAACATTGGCGATAATTGGCGAATGGATGGTTGGATTTTAACAAATGAGGTATTGTTGGCGTTGGGATGACATGCTCTTGGCTAAGAATGTGTGTTGGTATTTAAAAAAAAAATCTTGGTTTTGGATTTTTGATTATTTTGGAAACGGTGAATTTTGGGGAAAAGATTGTTTGACGTTAATGAAAGGTGGGTATGCCCTCTAGGTGGGTAGCAAGTATCAAGGGAGTAGGTGAAGAGAAAATAAATTTAAAAAAAAATTGGTCACTATTTTGGAAACGGTCAAGTTGACAAAAAAAGTTTGTTTGACATGAATGGTTGGTTTTTACCTCGTCTACCCGCACTATAAATTTCAAGTCTCTAGGTGAAAACCCTATGCATGTTTTGGGGGAGGGAGGGCTTTAGTCTAATTAAATAAATAAATAGGACTTTATTACAAAAAATCATTTTATTGACCCATGAATTAAACGTGGAAGGAAACCCTAACCACTTAACAAAATATTTTGCACCTTTGACTTTAATTACTCGTTCAATGAGATAATCGTTGGGATATACTGTTTTTTGCACTTCTTCATAATAGAATCGTCCTTTGATGGGTTGAACGTCTTGATCTTCTAAACGATACGTCACTGGTTGACCTAGTTTGACTTGCCGAATTTAAAAAATTTCTGTCGACCATTGTGGAGTATACGATTTTGAAAACACGCTTCTATGTTTACTGATGCGAACAAAATCCCCAATTTTAAGGGCATGTTGCCTTGGGTCAACCATTTTTATAGGGTTAAACAGTCTATTGAGTCTAGGTAGGTTCTTGGTGACGAGACGAGGTTTCATGCCAATAGTGGAATGAATCGTGTTGTTGTATCGTGACAGAAGTTGAGGTAACCAGTTTATCCATCTATAGGAGCCATGTATTGTAAACTCTTTCCACATATAACTTTTAATGTTCCATTGAAGCGTTCAACTACGCTTGCTTTGAGATTGCTATAGGTGGTGTAATGGTGAATATCCTTAGATTTGAGAAAACTGGAGAAATCCTTGTTGAAAAATTCTTTCTCCTGGTCGGTTTGTAACAAGTGAGGTTGACGTTTTGATTGTTCAATAATATGTTGAAAGGCCTTTGTGCCTAAGACACTAGTTTTATTTTTTACTGGTTGAACAAAAGCCATTTTGGAATAGACATCAATGACGGTCAACATATAGCGCACCCCGTCGTTAACGTTAGAATAAGGTATCATTTCAACCAGGTCTGCCTGCCAAAGTTCATCGATTCCTTTGGAAATGACACGACGGCGTTCATAAATGCGTCGGGCTGGTATATGCAATTCATGTGCGATGCCCACTTTGATGGGGGATGGCTTATAAGATAATTTTAGCATCTCGGAGTTGTTGTTCAATGGGGGCGATTTCTGCCTCATGGCCAGTGTGACAAGCTTGTTTTGATGCATGAAGCAAGTATAAGCGCTCTACTAACTGATTGGAATTATTCCAAAAGGTTATATCTATGTATGGTTTTAATTTCTCAAACTTTACACCAGAGGCAGAGTGATGTTATTGCTTACCAAACATGTTTGCAATGATGGTTTTATATTTTTGGGAATATTGGCATTGAGCTGCTGAGAGGATTTATAGTTTCTTTTGTGAGCGTTGGTGTCTAATAAAATGGATTTATATTTAGCAAGGTCCACGGGCGTAAAATCTTGTAGAGAGGGGGTGCGAGAAAATAGCAGCTTTAACAGACCTGGTGTTAATTTATAGTTGATCTTATTAATGACAGCTTTCGTACGAGCAAATTTAATGGATGAATCCCCAATTTTAAAACTATCATTCTCATAGCGAACACCATACGTGGTATCTGTCTTTCCAATAAATAGAAGGGTCAGATACGGTTCCAGTGTTGCCCCATAATGTTTGATTAAAATGTTCTTGAGTTGAGCTTTATTTTTAGGGGTTGCCAAGACTTGTGAAAATGGAGACGTTGCGGCGTTGCCGCTATGATGGATGATTTTTGTTTTGTTTTTAGAAACTGTTGAAGGGGTGAGGATTTTTCTTTTCTTTCAGGACTAAATACGGTTTCGCTTTCACTTACACTTTGTTCATGTTCTTCTTCTTCTTCTTGTTCTTGTTCACTAACATTAGAGGAGGAGGAGGAGGAGGAAGATTTGACCTGTCGTGTGGAATCTGTTTGATTAAATTTTGAACTTGTTAAGGGTTTGGTTTGAGAGGTAGCGGCAGTAGCAGTGGAAGCATTTTGTTTGAACCTCATGGGATCAACTGATGATGGAGCATGTTTTATCATGGGTAAAGGATTGACGTTTATTAAACGTTGTAATTCACGAAATTTATGTCGAATCGTATTTCGTGCCTCAATAATACTCTGCATGATTTGAACATGTTTCTTGTACCCTATGCCGTTCGCCATGGTGAAGGTAAAGACACACTAACAGAAAATGTCGAACCCTAGGTCTTTTTAAACAGAAATAAAATGATCAAACCCAAGCGATAACGTCCCTCACATCGTTCACTCTGTATATTTATGACCAAACA
The DNA here is from genome assembly GCA_946902985.2 of Meconema thalassinum. Taxonomy (NCBI): domain Eukaryota; kingdom Metazoa; phylum Arthropoda; class Insecta; order Orthoptera; family Tettigoniidae; genus Meconema; species Meconema thalassinum. Next base: position 393,654,307 of record OX336393.1, on the reverse strand, counting down.
AGCATGGGGATGATGGTTCCAACACGAAGCACACAATTGTGTGAAAGCTGTAAAGGACATATCTGGATTGACATGGTCTTGAAAAATATGATAGAGATTTCTAGAGTCTTGGCGGAAGAGAACGATGAGATTGGCATTGTCACGAATCAACTGTTTGGGAGTTTAGAATAGGTCTGAGCCAGATAAAAACAATCCACTTGTTTATGGCGTCCCATACTAAAATACTCTTGAATAATGGCCTGTCGTTGAATTGCAATATCATCAAAAATTGTAATGGAATCTGGTTGAATGCGATCTGGTTGAATGACATCTTGAGGCGACGTGAATGTAAAATAGCCCATGGCTTCTTTATTTAACGATGACATAATTTGTTCCAGATACACGTACAGAGGTTGGTACAAGGATTTAGCAAAAATATAAATATTTTGAAATCGTAGGCCATGAGGCGCGGTAATAATGTTCAGCAAAACATTTGTCTTTCCACAACCCGAAGGTCCTACCGTAATACATCGAACGGTGGATGGGAATAGGGTGCCATGACGTTTAGGTTCGCATACGGACAATGATAGCTCTGAAACCAAATCAGAGACGGGCAAAGCATGAGGTTGTTTCATTAATTCCATAGTGTTGACGACTGAGTTTTTTTCATGTGTGTATAAGGTTTATATATATGGCAAGCGGTGAGTAGGATAGGTTAGTTAACGTCTATCACCATGGACGTATTCGGGAGAGCTCGTGTAACTAGGGCCACAGCCGCCTCCTTGTCAAAACAGTCTCGAGAGGTGGCTACAAAAAGCTATATCGATCGCAAAGTGCAAAGTGTCTATCACTTGGCCCCGAGACTAACCGCTCAGGGCTATTCAGCCAATCATCATCGTATTATTGATGTGCAAGAGCCTCGGGACGAAAATGATGTCTGCACGAAACGTTATGTGACCTATCAAATGAAAAGGCTTTATAAATTTGTCCCATCAGTATTTTTAGTGTATCTGTCAAATCAAAAACTGAACAATGACAGAAACCATTTCCCACCACCACTGGTGAATGATGGACTTACCTATATGCTAGCTTCTGGTTTAAGTCATTATCGATTGCATTATGATGGGGTGATTCATATTAAATATGCCATGCCTGACGAGAAACATTTAAAAATACAAATAAACCGTGGTAGACTGAAGGTCCACAACCATCAAAGAGTAAATGTTGGAGATGAATTATCCTTTCATCTTATGTTTACGTTTGAGGAAAAGGAAGCTGGAAAAACGGTGAATGATTTTCCTCTTTAAATAGAAATGGAATATACTGCTATGAAATAAGGTTCTCTACGTTAGTTGTTATCGAATGATTGCTGTGAAAGGTTCACCAAGTAGCACCATGGTAAAAAAAAGATATGCAATGAACATGAAAAAAAAAAAACTCAAAAATAGAAAAAAGCCAGGTCGGAAACCAAGTCGATCTGCCTCACACTCGGTGTTAAAACTTAAAAAAAAGAGTGGCTATCGAAAAAGCTTTACAAGCGGTGCGATTGTCTACAGCCCCGAGATCGCACCATAATGCATCGATAAAAAGAAAGGAAAGAAAGAAAGAAAGAAAGAAAGAAAGAAAGAAAGAAAAACGTGGGCGAGTCATTCCTGTTGCTGAGCGTGGGGTTTTTTTGCCGGCTTTATTTGCATGGTTGGCTGCTTTGGGATCCATTTTGGGTGGTGCCAGTGCTGTAGCGAAAACCATAAAAGCCGTAGAGCAAGGCAAGCAACAACTCAAAGAAAGCGAGCGACTTAATAAAACGTTAGAAGCTATTGCTATGGGAGCTAGAAATGGCAATCCTTTAAAGCCAGTCTTTTATCAACAAGACTATATTCTGTATACTATATACTATATACAAGACTATCGTCTAAGAAAAAAAATGTCCATCTTCGATAAGCGCTTAAGGCAACTGCCTCGTCATGTCATGACTCATGAACAAGTGGAAAACTATGTCAAACAACTAAAGATTTCTCATTTTCGAGGTGTATTTATGCGAAATGAATTACCCAAAGCACCGTGGAAAGAAGAACGAGCCATGATTAATTTAGATGATGATGTGGGTCCAGGAACCCATTTTGTAGCCTATGTGAAACAAGGTTCCACAGAATGGTACTTTGACAGTTATGGAAATTCAACACCCCCCATCGAATTGCTTCATTATTTGGGAAACCGAGTTAAGATAATCTATAATGTGAATCGTCAACAATCCTTTGACAGTCAAGATTGTGGACGTTTGTGTTTACATTTTTTATATAAGAGGTCACGTTGAGCCGGCAGTCTCATTATTATGAATGTCAACGCCTAGACCTTTACCGTGCACAGTCGCGGGCCTGAAGTGTCCCTGGATACCCCCCCATTGAATTGCACTCTGAAAAATCCTATGTGCTAGGATTAATTTCTTTGGAAATTACAATAGAATTTACAATATACAACTAGATATTAATGACAAATTTTATTATGATGATTATATGTTGAGACTACCCCTTGAAGTTTATACCATAGACGATGTGCACGAAGCCATTAGCGTGTCGATGATAAAACAATTGAGTGTCAAACCATTTGCGTATGGGACACACAAATATGAACTTACAGCCAATACGATTACTCATCGCTGTCGTATTTTCTCTACGTTTAACATTGACTTTGAAACACGACTTCATTCTATTGGTCCTTTGCTAGGATTTAAACAAAGAGTGTTGACAGCTCACCAACCCCATGATTCAGATTATCCAGTGAAATTCATCGAGGACCATCACATTTCTGTGAGTTGCAATATTATTAGAGACGTATTTACGAATCAAGAACAAAGCCATTCCCTGTATGATTTTATTGTCACCTCCCCAAATGGCTATATTATTCGTGAAAACCCTTCAGTGGTTCTATATCATCCTGTGTGTGTCAGTGATAATAGTAATATTACCTTACGCTTAGTGAATAGAAAGCAACAACTGATTGCTTTGGACGCCAACACCCCTGTGACCTACAAGTTGGTTTTAAAGACGCTATGAAATTTATCTATAAAGCAACAACATTGTCTACGAGGTCGGTTAGTTGCCCGCAGTGTATGAAACGGTTGACACGAGTAAACCGACAACGTTTACAACGCATTGGTTATACGTTACACTCCAATCATGAACAAAGAGCTGTTGCAAGTGTTAAATCCCATACAAGTGGAAGATGGCGTCATGCGTATTGTTATACATTCCTTTCAACCTCAAGCAACAGGACTGAATAACAATGACGAGATTCAATTCATCATTAACAATCAAGATATTTTTACTCTACCTCATGAAAGTGTCCTTCAAATTGCGGGTAAATTGATGAAAGCAGATGGCAGCACACCCACAACGTCTGCGTTGGCGAATCATGGTTTGGCTTTTTTGTTTTCTGAAATACGTTATGTGATAAATTATATCCTTCCTATAGCGAGGAGGAAAGTAAAGCGCTTTCTATGGCAGGATGGTGCCCCAACAGTAGCAATGACTGGCTTGTTCATAGCGATGGCACTTTTACAGGCTTCCTACCCTTAAAATTACTCCTTGGCTTTGCTGAAGATCACAAGCGTATAATTTTAAACGCAAGACAACGTTTGTATCTGGTGAGAGACCACAGTGATTATAATGCACTAAATGGAGCCTCCGAATAAGTGATAGACTCAAAAATTCAACTGCTTCGATTACAATGGAAAGAGCCCCATGTGACGCTATCGGATCGTAAAAAGCTAAGCAAGTTAAATTTGGTGCAAAAAGATAAAGCCTTGCCTATCGCCTTTCAAAGTTGGAAACTACAGGAGTACCCCTTGCTACCTACCACAGACTCTCATAATTGGAGTGTCAAATCGGCTCGCTCTACCGAGAGACCCCTCTATGTTATTATTGGTATTCAAACCAATAGAAAATACCAACAAAGCAAAGATGTCACCCTGTTTGATCACGTTCACTTGAGAAATATACATCTATTTTTAAATAATGTTTGCTTTCCTTATTGTACCCGTTCGTCCTGGGGATGCGATGATCCATCTGCTATAACATCGCATTCCTGGAGTTCCAGGACAGAGCGGAGTTAAATGAACCTCTAGTCAAATAAGGAATGTGTCGGAAATTCAGCTGAGTTATCGAAAAAGCAGTGGGTAACACGAGACAAAGTATCTCTAGGGTCGTTACGGGCTTAAGTTTAATAAAAATAATGCAAATATAAATGGGCGCCATCAACTGAATTCCTATCAAACCACTTCCTTTCCGGTTAAGCCTTACTCAAGACAAGGAAAGAAAAAGGTAAATCACACCATCATCAGATCACAACTAAGATAAAAACAAATTTATTTCACTTTGATAGTCAGACAGACATTTTAAATATACCTCCTACCTGAGAGTATGGTCGAATGCCAACGTTAAATTGTCATTGTCCAAAAAATCGAACAATCTCTTTTCTAATCAAAAATATTTTATCCACATAGAACAGAAAAATCTCTAAAATTCTCTTGGGTTCTCAGGATCACTGTAGCACTATGTCTTTCGTCACTGACATTTGTGAAACCTGAGACCTAATTTCTCTTTAATTTAACATCATAAATGTGGATTTGAAAAAGTTATTAATCTGTCTAAACATACACATATTATAATCACATATATTAAACATCACGTAATTTATGGCTTGCATGGCATAATTTAAATGTTGAACATGTTAGTCAAATGCTCCTAAACATCGAATAATTAATTTACACTATTTACATTGTCATTAATACTCTCTTGTTCGTGAATTACAGAAAATTCACGGCTCTTTGATCATCGTTATCATCATCATCATCAAAATTAAACATTTCTCACATTAATCCTCATCTCAAATTTCTACATATTCCTGTCAGAATCATTAATTCATCACCATTACATCATTTAAATCCTCAACTCAAGTTGCAATTCCTTCAAATTATATCTCAATTAAATTTATTTAATTCCATATAAATTCATTAATCATCAGCTTCTTTAGTTAATTATCACCTTCTAATTCAGTTATTCATCATCTATCCAATCATCTATTAATTTATTTAAATCAGTTTATTTATTCAATCTTTAATTCATCCACTTATTTAATTCGTTGATTTATTCCAAAATTTAATTTATCCATTTATTTAAATTTCATTCTTCTGGTTATTTAGATTTTCATTATTTCATCTAGTCATTCTGATTTTTATTTCATTAGGTCAGATCATTAATATGCTTAAATCTCAGATTATTATTTCATTAATTATTATTCTCAGAAAATCTTGTATTATCAACTTTATTTATTTGTTTAATTTCCTAACAAATTGTTTAATATGGTTTATAGAACGTTGTCTTACAGTTTTATCACTTTCAAGTTATATCTCGTATTTAATTTATCATGCCAAAAAATATTATTGCCTTCACGACATCACGTTGGATTTAACTATCCACAACGACATTATATTTCCTCAATTCTTCAAATATCACATTTGAATACAACAATTATTCCACAAAAACTCCATAAATATTCAGCACATACAGCATGAATCTCAACAATTACGCTAGACTGGGTACGACGACCTCATGTCTGCTTCAAAATATATTAGCAACGTTGCAACTATCACATGGCAACTTCCACAAAATGCCTATCACAAACTTCACTTAACCATCTTGCATGATCTACGAAAAATATATAACTGGCTTCAAATTATCAACGCACACAATCTCCAATAACTGTAATTATTCTGATCACATCTAGACCACTTCTTAAACAATTTGAAAAAAATTTACCTTAGTAATTCAAGATCTGCTTTCAAATAGCATAAATGCTCTTACAATTCTCATAATTCACATCACAGAAAAACACCAATGTGCTATAATCTCTCATATCAAAATCTGCAATACTGATCTGCCTTATAATAAATCTGACCATTAATGATTCATCTTACAAGATTCAATTACTTTAAATCCTTCTCAAAGGTATCAAACACAATTATAAAAATCATCAAAAACATCAGCTGTACCAGCTGTTAAACTGAAAATACTCTCAAAAGAGTATAGCAACAAAATATTGGATTGGCAAACAAGAATTACTAAACGCAATCCTGCTGACATTTATCGTTACTTTATTTAACAAAATTTCGACTGATATGTGACTAGTAGTTCCTTGTTTGATTCACTTACAATCTCATGTACACTCGGATGATAAAAATGAGTCCCTCTATGGCAAGTAAGATGCGTAACCACCGTAAGTCGTATAAATACGAAAGACCTCGCCCCGTCGACTAAGATGATAGTGCCCTAAACGATGGGTAAGATGAGTAGCCACCATACAATCGTATAAATACGAAAGACCCCATCTCGTAGACTATATGAGTGAATGTACCAGATAGGAATCAACAAGTTTCTAGTTGTCATATAAAAGCGATATTCATTCACTAAAGTGAATAACTTCTTAATATCTCCAAACAATCCAATGGAAAAAATCCCTACTGATGAATAATACACACTCGCTAGTATGCAATGAACTGACGAAGTAATTTTAGATAATCAATTGCAGATCACGAGTTCGAAATACTCGTCACACAAAAAAAAACTATTCATGAAAAATATCCTTGCTGGAAAAATGTCTAAAAGACCAAACATCTGCTTAATAAAGCCAACCAATGGTGAGAATTTCGTATAATGATGCCTGCCATATCATATGGTCACGCCATATTCTAGCAAATTCGAAGCATATAAAGTCAAACCATGTCTAAATAATCGTATCACTCCTATTAGAAAAATATACATGTGTGCCCAGTATTCATGAAAATAATCGTATCAGGTAGTTATAACTCTTACAGTACCTTTTCATAATCAGCTGTTATTAAATTTCCAAGATCGTCGATTTTCCCTATATAATGAATTTCTCGAAAGATCGGCGTGAATATCATTTCATCCATGAAATGACGATTGCCTTCGAAATCCCAAGTGAATCAGCTGGTGGACCTCCTCTCGTCAGGAATCGAATCCATCGCTCTGCGGTGCCATCGCGTCTCTATCTGCGTTTACTCTGACATGATGAACTTCTGATTATCCATAGCGGATATTGTCCAAATCCTCTCGAAAAAGTTCATGGAAACAGCGGACCCCCTATTCCTCTTCTACGTTACGCCACTGTTCCATTAAATGTTCAGTTTGAGTGTCGAAAGTTCAATCTCCAATAACTGATAAGTCTCACTTTCGTAAAATAAAATTTTATACGAGAGTGTCTAAGTTTATGAAACACCCTGTAGTTGTGTTCATACTTGGTAATTTATCGAACTGCATAAGAAATAAATGCATTAATGCACGAGCTAATGTTCATCAGTGCATATGCTTACAACATTCCGTTTGCTTGAAACTGTTAATATTACTTGGAATGCGTTAGAAATGCATTGTCGTAATGTTATTCAGAAAAACTATGTTCCTTCGAAGTTCAAAGTTGCAGTATTTCGTAACTATCTGCTTTTATAATTCAACTGCCGAATAAACTTTCTAACACAATGTAGCAATGAAGTTCAGCTTCTGTTATAATGCTTGCGTATATAATCATCTCCGCCTAAAGCTGACTTCGTCATGTCGCTCTACTGTTCTGTTCTGCGTTGAAATGTAGCTTGTAATCAATTCTCCAACTACTTGCAATGATGTCCTAACTTATCCCGGCCGTCTATGCTTGCTTGCTCGGCAAGTCCGCCTGGATCGATGACCTGCTTGTCGTTCGCTGCTCGGCGATGTTGAAACTGTCGCCTACACTTTGCCGTGACAGTTTCGGTTCGCTACGCGACCTTCACCATGCGTTTGGCTTGTGCTACTGAGCTCGACCCTGCTTGCTCGGCTGACAGAGCTCCACTTATGTGTCCGCACTGCCTTCACTCTTATCTGCCTGGCGCAGACACGTGGCGTTCACCCCACCACTATGCTCTCGCGTCACAATTATAGTCTCGACCCCTCATCATCTCGGCTATTAAATTATAAAATAACTTAAGGGTTATCTATCTTCCTTAAAATTATTACCACATATAATGCATGTTATATCTTCTCTTCTAAGATGTTTAAATACCATATTCCATATAAATCTTAATAAAGCTTCATAATTCTATCCATAATTCCATCTTCTTACAGATTTCAGTGCCTTCTTGATTCTAGACCTACTACGTCATCCTGACATTCCTCTTGACTCGATCTGGGCGCTATCTTTTCTTAACTCTTCCCAAAACCTCAACTACGGCTTAATGTCTGCTGGCGTAGCCGATAGCCTAAACTAGGTATCGGGTACATCTCTCCCGTACATCTCCTTTTTTATCAGGATTGAGAAAAAAAATACACTCTCAGGCATTCTATATATAATACATGTACACGATAGCTCTACAATTCCCTTACTCAGCATGATGGTACTTTCTGACTCTCAATAATGATGATTGACTTCCAATGATTAGCATCTTGATTCTGTATTACTTTGACGTTTGTTTCTTCCTTCAATACTCGTGCTTGCTCGATTGACATCTCTGTCTCTTCGAGTGGTGCACTAGGCTGTCTATCTTCTTGCCTCGACCTCTCATGTTCACGATTATCTCGTCTTTCGTTAGGATCGTTTCTTCGGCCATCCTGCCTGTCGTTCCCATTTTACCGCTGACCTTGGCTCCAGTTATTTCTGCCACGATATCTATTGTTGTATCGATTCCTGTCTTGATAACTGGAATTCTGGTTATAATTTCTATATCGGCTATCCCTTGCTTCCTGATCGTATGGCCTCTCATATGGTCCTCTATATCGATCATTTCCTCGCACGTTACGGATGTTTCCTCGATTCCCTTCGTTCCTTCTGTTTTCCCAGGAATCTCTTCTGTCCGTTTGAGCTGCGTTGTCAACGACTACCGCATTCACCTCTTGCGTGTTTCTATTGTCGTTTCTTGTATTTCTAGGCGTAACTTGTGCGCTTGTATAGTCCAATCGCCGTAAAATGTCGTCATATTGCTCAAGTGTGTTGGCTCCCGACGCTATGAGTGATCGCTGTACCTCAATCGGTAACTGTCTCGCTATAGCTTGCAAAAGCTCTTCTTCTGGCAATGGAGGAATCAGAAACTGTAATTTAGCCAGCTGTGACGTAAAATAATTGGCATAATGCGTCGGATGTGACGTAGAATAACGCTTCGAGTACATTTCTGCTCTTACTTTCAGTTGATCCTCGGCACTCCAAAATCTCCTCAAGAATGCGATTGCAAATTGCTCCATATTCGCAAAATTGCTTCTGAATGCTCTAAACCAAATTAGCGCAGACCCGTCTAAGGCGCGTTCGACTATCCTTAGCTCTCTTTCTTTGGCTACTCTATGTTCCGCCATGTAGTCTCGAATATCTCGCAGAAATTCGACTGGTGTGACTCCTGTATTTCCCGAAAACTTCCTCGGCTTGTCATCCAGATTTCTGATAATCGTAACTGGACCTGAGTATCGTTCGCTTGTACCCTACGTACTCCTATTCGAACTTGGATTATCCTGAGGGGTTGAACTTGCCCTTTCGAATGTCACATTCGGTTGCGTTTGACGGTCTTCTCCCATGCTAACTTCTTGATTACTCATACTGCGGTCTATCGCTGTCTGATTTACCAATGTTTCCCCTGATGTTATATTCTGACTGGTGAAACTGTTAATCATGGATTCTAGTTTAGTTATCCTATCTTCTGCTAATTTCTCCACGGTCTTGACCTGAGTCTTCAACTCATCTAGCGACGTAACATTCTGCGTTTTGTTACTCTCGTCTAAATCGTTTTTCAACTTGTCAATCTTGTCTTCGCACGTATTCTTTACTGACGCGACTTGTTCCTTTAACAGATCAACATCTGTTCTAAATAGAGTTGAATCTATCTTCATCGCTTCCTTGTTCTCCGTAAATCTCGCTTCTAAGTTTGCCATACCTGCGATTAATTTTTCATCTAATCCTTCACGTTTTTCTTTTGCTTCGGCATCGACCTCACTATACCGTTCTTCCACGATTGCACCGACTCTATTTTTGAATAAAGCTAAGTTTTCATTAACCTTTTGCTCTATATCATCGTCCATCTTCCTAATATCTTTCTGCAATTGATTCTCTAATGATTTTAAATTAGAATTAACCTCTCCTAAGACTTCCTCTTTAATGGTCCCAATTACTGACTTTAAATCCTTAATCTCATTACCTAGATTCATCTCTAGACCTTTGATTTTAGTCTCGAAAGATACTTCGGTAGACCACTCTTGAATTTTGCCTACATCTGCCACTAAACCATCGATGTCGAATCTCAACTTCGATACATCCGATTTAATGTCTTTCTGTATGGACATAACGTCTGTTCTTAAAGTAAAAATATTTTCTTCTCCTCTACTTTCTAATTCAATAATATTTTTTCTTAATATTTGAATATTTTCCTCTCCTTTCATATTTACTGCAATTATGTCTAATTGTAAAGTCTTAAGCATTTCATTATTCTTTAAAGTTAAACTATTCTCTAACCTAGTCAACTTGTTTTCTAACTCTGTGTTAGTTTCTTCACTACGAGCTTGTAATTTCTCTTCCAATGATTTAAAATTATCTTCACCAGTTGACTGTAACCTTTCTTCTAATGATTTAAAACTATCTTTCAAGTTAGCTTCACTAACTTTCAAATGGCTTTCAGTACTAGTCTGTATTCTAGTTTCTAATTACATCAACTCATCTTTACTATTTGACTGTAATCTTTCTTCTAATGACTTAAAATTGTCCTTCAAGTTAGCTTCACTATTTGACTGTAGCCTAGTCTCTAATGACTTTAAATTATCTTCACTATTTGACTGTAATAATTTTAAATTTTCTTCATTACTAGTCTGTAATGCTTGCACATTCTCTTTACATCTAGCTTCTAATCTAACTCTGAATTATTTATCTGTTCTTTAACTTCCGTTTCCATTTTAGAAATAGTTTCTGCAATACCAGACATACCAGTCTGTAACTCTCCTAACACCTTAGCTAAATCTTCCGGCAACATAATTATATTTTCAATATACGTTTTATTCAGAGACGTTAGACAACAACACATCACAATGTCTCAATTCCTGCATTCACTTGGGTATAGGAAAAAAATGTCTTATAACTAACATGATATAATACTAATACGTTTAACATGAACACTGGAATGGGCACACTAGTATATTGTCTGACTAAGTTTAATAAATTTTATAACACAATTAAATGAACTTGAGATCAATCTCTCAGTAATCTAAATCTGATGTGATTCCATAGAATAAACAAAATCGAAGCCCCACAAGTTGGATAAAGCCAATTCTCCCTCTCTCTCTGTACCCGTTCGTCCTGGGGATGCGATGACCCATCTGCTATAACATCGCATTCCTGGAGTTCCAGGACAGAGCGGAGTTAAATGAACCTCTAGTCAAATAAGGAATGTGTCGGAAATTCAGCTGAGTTATCGAAAAAGCAGTGGGTAACACGAGACAAAGTATCTCTAGGGTCGTTACGGGCTTAAGTTTAATAAAAATAATGCAAATATAAATGGGCGCCATCAACTGAATTCCTAGCAAACCACTTCCTTTCCGGTTAAGCCTTACTCAAGACAAGGAAAGAAAAAGGAAAATCACACCAAACAAATTTATTTCACTTTGATAGTCAGACAGACATTTTAAATATACCTCCTACCTGAGAGTATGGTCGAATGCCAACGTTAAATTGTCATTGTCCAAAAAATCGAACAATCTCTTTTCTAATCAAAAATATTTTATCCACATAGAACAGAAACATCTCTAAAATTCTCTTGGGTTCTCAGGATCACTGTAGCACTATGTCTTTCGTCACTGACATTTGTGAAACCTGAGACCTAATTTCTCTTTAATTTAACATCATAAATGTGGATTTGAAAAAGTTATTAATCTGTCTAAACATACACATATTATAATCACATATATTAAACATCACGTAATTTATGGCTTGCATGGCATAATTTAAATGTTGAACATGTTAGTCAAATGCTCCTAAACATCGAATAATTAATTTACACTATTTACATTGTCATTAATACTCTCTTGTTCTCGAATTACAGAAAATTCACGGCTCTTTGGTCATCGTTATCATCATCATCAAAATTAAACATTTCTCACATTAATCCTCATCTCAAATTTCTACATATTCCTGTCAGAATCATTAATTCATCACCATTACATCATTTAAATCCTCAACTCAAGTTGCAATTCCTTCAAATTATATCTCAATTAAATTTATTTAATTCCATATAAATTCATTAATCATCAGCTTCTTTAGTTAATTATCACCTTCTAATTCAGTTATTCATCATCTATCCAATCATCTATTAATTTATTTAAATCAGTTTATTTATTCAATCTTTAATTCATCCACTTATTTAATTCGTTGATTTATTCCAAAATTTAATTTATCCATTTATTTAAATTTCATTCTTCTGGTTATTTAGATTTTCATTATTTCATCTAGTCATTCTGATTTTTATTTCATTAGGTCAGATCATTAATATGCTTAAATCTCAGATTATTATTTCATTAATTATTATTCTCAGAAAATCTTGTATTATCAACTTTATTTATTTGTTTAATTTCCTAACAAATTGTTTAATATGGTTTATAGAACGTTGTCTTACAGTTTTATCACTTCCAAGTTATATCTCGTATTTAATTTATCATGCCAAAAAATATTATTGCCTTCACGACATCACGTTGGATCTAACTATCCACAACGACATTATATTTCCTCAATTCTTCAAATATCACATTTGAATACAACAATTATTCCACAAAAACTCCATAAATATTAAGCACATACAGCATGAATCTCAACAATTACGCTAGACTGGGTACGACGACCTCATGTCTGCTTCAAAATACATTAGCAACGTTGCAACTATCACATGGCAACTTCCACAAAATGCCTATCACAAACTTCACTTAACCATGTTGCATGATCTACAAAAAATATATAACTGGCTTCAAATTATCAACGCACACAATCTCCAATAACTGTAATTATTCTGATCACATCTAGACAACTTTTTAAACAATTTGAAAAAATTTTACCTTAGTAATTCAAGATCTGCTTTCAAATAGCATAAATTCTCTTACAATTCTCATAATTCACATCACAGAAAAACACCAATGTGCTATAATCTCTCATATCAAAATCTGCAATACTGATCTGCCTTATAATAAATCTGACCATTAATGATTCATCTTACAAGATTCAATTACTTTAAATCCTTCTCAAAGGTATCAAACACAATTATAAAAATCATCAAAAACATCAGCTGTACCAGCTGTTAAACTGAAAATACTCTCAAAAGAGTATAGCAACAAAATATTGGATTGGCAAACAAGAATTACTAAACGCAATCCTGCTGACATTTATCGTTACTTTATTTAACAAAATTTCGACTGATATGTGACTAGTAGTTCCTTGTTTGATTCACTTACAATCTCATGTACACTCGGATGATAAAAATGAGTCCCTCTATGGCAAGTAAGATGCGTAACCACCGTACAGTCGTATAAATACGAAAGACCTCGCCACGTCGACTAAGATGATAGTGCCCTAAATGATGGGTAAGATGAGTAGCCACCATACAATCGTATAAATACGAAAGACCCCATCTCGTAGACTATATGAGTGAATGTACCAGATAGGAATCAACAAGTTTCTAGTTGTCATATAAAAGCGATATTCATTCACTAAAGTGAATAACTTCTTAATATCTCCAAACAATCCAATGGAAAAAATCCCTACTGATGAATAATACACACTCGCTAGTATGCAATGAACTGACGAAGTAATTTTAGATAATCAATTGCAGATCACGAGTTCGAAATACTCGTCACACAAAAAAAACTATTCATGAAAAATATCCTTGCTGGAAAAATGTCTAAAAGACCAAACATCTGCTTAATGAAGCCAACCAATGGTGAGAATTTCGTATAATGATGCCTGCCATATCATATGGTCACGTCATATTCTAGCAAATTCCAAGCATATAAAGTCAAACCATGTCTAAATAATCGTATCACTCCTATTAGAAAAATATACATGTGTGCCCAGTATTCATGAAAATAATCGTATCAGGTAGTTATAACTCTTACAGTACCTTTTCATAATCAGCTGTTATTAAATTTCCAAGATCGTCGATTTTCCCTATATAATGAATTTCTCGAAAGATCGGCGTGAATATCATTTCATCCATGAAATGACGATTGCCTTCGAAATCCCAAGTGAATCAGCTGGTGGACCTCCTCTCGTCAGGAATCGAATCCATCGCTCTGCGGCGCCATCGCGTCTCTATCTGCGTTTACTCTGACATGATGAACTTCTGATTATCCATAGCGGATATTGTCCAAATCCTCTCGAAAAAGTTCATGGAAACAGCGGACCCCCTATTCCTCTTCTACGTTACGCCACTGTTCCATTAAATGTTCAGTTTGAGTGTCGAAAGCTCAATCTCCAATAACTGATAAGTCTCACTTTCGTAAAATAAAATTTTATACGAGAGTGTCTAAGTTTATGAAACACCCTGTAGTTGTGTTCATACTCGGTAATTTATCGAACTGCATAAGAAATAAATGCATTAATGCACGAGCTAATGCTCATCAGTGCATATGCTTACAACATTCCGTTTGCTTGAAATTGTTAATGTTACTTGGAATGCGTTATGAAATGCATTGTCGTAATGTTATTCAGAAAAACTATGTTCCTTCGAAGTTCAAAGTTGCAGTATTTCGTAACTATCTGCTTTTATAATTCAACTGCCGAATAAACTTTCTAACACAATGTAGCAATGAAGTTCAGCTTCTGTTATAATGCTTGCGTATATAATCATCTCCTCCTAAAGCTGACTTCGTCATGTCGCTCTACTGTTCTGTTCTGCGTTGAAATGTAGCTTGTAATCAAGTCTCCAACTACTTGCAATGCTGTCCTAACATATCCCGGCCGTCTATGCTTGCTTGCTCGGCAAGTCCGCCTGGATCAATGATCTGCTTGTCGTTTGCTGCTCGGCGATGTTGAAACTGTCGCCTACACTTTGCCGTGACAGTTTCGGTTCGCTACGCGACCTTCACCATGCGTTTGGCTTGTGCTACTGAGCTCGACCCTGCTTGCTCGGCTGACAGAGCTCCACTGAATTTGTCCGCACTGCCTTCACTCTTATCTGCCTGGCGCAGACACGTGGCGTTCACCCCACCACTATGCTCTCGCGTCACAATTATAGTCTCGAACCCTCATCATCTCGGCTATTAAATTATAAAATAACTTAAGGGTTATCTATCTTCCTTAAAATTATTACCACATATAATGCATGTTATATCTTCTCTTCTAAGATGTTTAAATACCATATTCCATATAAATCTTAATAAAGCTTCATAATTCTATCCATAATTCCATCTTCTTACAGATTTCAGTGCCTTCTTGATTCTAGACCTACTACGTCATCCTGACATTCCTCTTGACTCGATCTGGGCGCTATCTTTTCTTAACTCTTCCCAAAACCTCAACTACGGCTTAATGTCTGCTGGCGTAGCCGATAGCCTAAACTAGGTATCGGGTACATCTCTCCCGTACATCTCCTTTTTTATCAGGATTGAGAAAAAAAGTACACTCTCAGGCATTCTATATATAATACATGTACACGATAGCTCTACAATTCCCTTACTCAGCATGATGGTACTTTCTGACTCTCAATAATGATGATTGACTTCCAATGATTAGCATCTTGATTCTGTATTACTTTGACGTTTGTTTCTTCCTTCAATACTCGTGCTTGCTCGATTGACATCTCTGACTGTCTCTTCGAGTGGTTCACTAGGCTGTCTATCTTCTTGCCTCGACCTCTCATGTCCACGATTATCTCGTCTTTCGTTAGGATCGTTTCTTCGGCCATCCTGCCTGTCGTTCCCATTATACCGTTGACCTTGGCTCCAGTTATTTCTGCCACGATATCTATTGTTGTATCGATTCCTGTCTTGATAACTGGAATTCTGGTTATAATTTCTATATCGGCTATCCCTTGCTTCCTGATCGTATGGCCTCTCATATGGTCCTCTATATCGATCATTTCCTCGCACGTTACGGATGTTTCCTCGATTCCCTTCGTTCCTTCTGTTTTCCCAGGAATCTCTTCTGTCCGTTTGAGCTGCGTTGTCAACGACTACCGCATTCACCTCTTGCGTGTTTCTATTGTCGTTTCTTGTATTTCTAGGCGTAACTTGTGCGCTTGTATTGTCCAATCGCCGTAAAATGTCGTCATATTGCTCAAGTGTGTTGGCTCCCGACGCTATGAGTGATCGCTGTACCTCAATCGGTAACTGTCTCGCTATAGCTTGCAAAAGCTCTTCTTCTGGCAATGGAGGAATCAGAAACTGTAATTTAGCCAGCTGTGACGTAAAATAATTGGCATAATGCGTCGGATGTGACGTAGAATAACGCTTCGAGTACATTTCTGCTCTTACTTTCAGTTGATCCTCGGCACTCCAAAATCTCCTCAAGAATGCGATTGCAAATTGCTCCATATTCGCAAAATTGCTTCTGAATGCTCTAAACCAAATTAGCGCAGACCCGTCTAAGGCGCGTTCGACTATCCTTAGCTCTCTTTCTTTGGCTACTCTATGTTCCGCCATGTAGTCTCGAATATCTCGCAGAAATTCGACTGGTGTGACTCCTGTATTTCCCGAAAACTTCCTCGGCTTGTCATCCAGATTTCTGATAATCGTAACTGGACCTGAGTATCGTTCGCTTGTACCCTACGTACTCCTATTCGAACTTGGATTATCCTGAGGGGTTGAACTTGCCCTTTCGAATGTCACATTCGGTTGCGTTTGACGGTCTTCTCCCATGCTAACTTCTTGATTACTCATACTGCGTTCTATCGCTGTCTGATTTACCAATGTTTCCCCTGATGTTATATTCTGACTGGTGAAACTGTTAATCATGGATTCTAGTTTAGTTATCCTATCTTCTGCTAATTTCTCCACGGTCTTGACCTGAGTCTTCAACTCATCTAGCGACGTAACATTCTGCGTTTTGTTACTCTCGTCTAAATCGTTTTTCAACTTGTCAATCTTGTCTTCGCACGTATTCTTTACTGACGCGACTTGTTCCTTTAACAGATCAACATCTGTTCTAAATAGAGTTGAATCTATCTTCATCGCTTCCTTGTTCTCCGTAAATCTCGCTTCTAAGTTTGCCATACCTGCGATTAATTTTTCATCTAATCCTTCACGTTTTTCTTTTGCTTCGGCATCGACCTCACTATACCGTTCTTCCACGATTGCACCGACTCTATTTTTGAATAAAGCTAAGTTTTCATTAACCTTTTGCTCTATATCATCGTCCATCTTCCTAATATCTTTCTGCAATTGATTCTCTAATGATTTTAAATTAGAAACAACCTCTCCTAAGACTTCCTCTTTAATGGTCCCAATTACTGACTTTAAATCCTTAATCTCATTACCTAGATTCATCTCTAGACCTTTGATTTTAGTCTCGAAAGATACTTCGGTAGACCACTCTTGAATTTTGCCTACATCTGCCACTAAACCATCGATGTCGAATCTCAACTTCGATACATCCGATTTAATGTCTTTCTGTATGGACATAACGTCTGTTCTTAAAGTAAAAATATTTTCTTCTCCTCTACTTTCTAATTCAATAATATTTTTTCTTAATATTTGAATATTTTCCTCTCCTTTCATATTTACTGCAATTATGTCTAATTGTAAAGTCTTAAGCATTTCATTATTCTTTAAAGTTAAACTATTCTCTAACCTAGTCAACTTGTTTTCTAACTCTGTGTTAGTTTCTTCACTACGAGCTTGTAATTTCTCTTCCAATGATTTAAAATTATCTTCACCAGTTGACTGTAACCTTTCTTCTAATGATTTAAAACTATCTTTCAAGTTAGCTTCACTAGCTTTCAAATGGCTTTCAGTACTAGTCTGTAATCTAGTTTCTAATTACATCAACTCATCTTTACTATTTGACTGTAATCTTTCTTCTAATGACTTAAAATTGTCCTTCAAGTTAGCTTCACTATTTGACTGTAGCCTAGTCTCTAATGACTTTAAATTATCTTCACTATTTGACTGTAATAATTTTAAATTTTCTTCATTACTAGTCTGTAATGCTTGCACATTCTCTTTACATCTAGCTTCTAATCTAACTCTGAATTATTTATCTGTTCTTTAACTTCCGTTTCCATTTTAGAAATAGTTTCTGCAATACCAGACATACCAGTCTGTAACTCTCCTAACACCTTAGCTAAATCTTCCGGCAACATAATTATATTTTCAATATACGTTTTATTCAGAGACGTTAGACAACAACACATCACAATGTCTCAATTCCTGCATTCACTTGGGTATAGGAAAAAAATGTCTTATAACTAACATGATATAATACTAATACGATTAACATGAACACTGGAATGGGCACACTAGTATATTGTCTGACTAAGTTTAATAAATTTTATAACACAATTAAATGAACTTGAGATCAATCTCTCAGTAATCTAAATCTGATGTGATTCCATAGAATAAACAAAATCGAAGCCCCACAAGTTGGATAAAGCCAATTCTCCCTCTCTCTCTGTACCCGTTCGTCCTGGGGATGCGATGACCCATCTGCTATAACATCGCATTCCTGGAGTTCCAGGACAGAGCGGAGTTAAATGAACCTCTAGTCAAATAAGGAATGTGTCGGAAATTCAGCTGAGTTATCGAAAAAGCAGTGGGTAACACGAGACAAAGTATCTCTAGGGTCGTTACGGGCTTAAGTTTAATAAAAATAATGCAAATATAAATGGGCGCCATCAACTGAATTCCTAGCAAACCACTTCCTTTCCGGTTAAGCCTTACTCAAGACAAGGAAAGAAAAAGGAAAATCACACCAAACAAATTTATTTCACTTTGATAGTCAGACAGACATTTTAAATATACCTCCTACCTGAGAGTATGGTCGAATGCCAACGTTAAATTGTCATTGTCCAAAAAATCGAACAATCTCTTTTCTAATCAAAAATATTTTATCCACATAGAACAGAAAAATCTCTAAAATTCTCTTGGGTTCTCAGGATCACTGTAGCACTATGTCTTTCGTCACTGACATTTGTGAAACCTGAGACCTAATTTCTCTTTAATTTAACATCATAAATGTGGATTTGAAAAAGTTATTAATCTGTCTAAACATACACATATTATAATCACATATATTAAACATCACGTAATTTATGGCTTGCATGGCATAATTTAAATGTTGAACATGTTAGTCAAATGCTCCTAAACATCGAATAATTAATTTACACTATTTACATTGTCATTAATACTCTCTTGTTCGTGAATTACAGAAAATTCACGGCTCTTTGGTCATCGTTATCATCATCATCAAAATTAAACATTTCTCACATTAATCCTCATCTCAAATTTCTACATATTCCTGTCAGAATCATTAATTCATCACCATTACATCATTTAAATCCTCAACTCAAGTTGCAATTCCTTCAAATTATATCTCAATTAAATTTATTTAATTCCATATAAATTCATTAATCATCAGCTTCTTTAGTTAATTATCACCTTCTAATTCAGTTATTCATCATCTATCCAATCATCTATTAATTTATTTAAATCAGTTTATTTATTCAATCTTTAATTCATCCACTTATTTAATTCGTTGATTTATTCCAAAATTTAATTTATCCATTTATTTAAATTTCATTCTTCTGGTTATTTAGATTTTCATTATTTCATCTAGTCATTCTGATTTTTATTTCATTAGGTCAGATCATTAATATGCTTAAATCTCAGATTATTATTTCATTAATTATAATTCTCAGAAAATCTTGTATTATCAACTTTATTTATTTGTTTAATTTCCTAACAAATTGTTTAATATGGTTTATAGAACGTTGTCTTACAGTTTTATCACTTCCAAGTTATATCTCGTATTTAATTTATCATGCCAAAAAATATTATTGCCTTCACGACATCACGTTGGATCTAACTATCCACAACGACATTATATTTCCTCAATTCTTCAAATATCACATTTGAATACAACAATTATTCCACAAAAACTCCATAAATATTCAGCACATACAGCATGAATCTCAACAATTACGCTAGACTGGGTACGACGACCTCATGTCTGCTTCAAAATACATTAGCAACGTTGCAACTATCACATGGCAACTTCCACAAAATGCCTATCACAAACTTCACTTAACCATGTTGCATGATCTACAAAAAATATATAACTGGCTTCAAATTATCAACGCACACAATCTCCAATAACTGTAATTATTCTGATCACATCTAGACAACTTTTTAAACAATTTGAAAAAATTTTACCTTAGTAATTCAAGATCTGCTTTCAAATAGCATAAATTCTCTTACAATTCTCATAATTCACATCACAGAAAAACACCAATGTGCTATAATCTCTCATATCAAAATCTGCAATACTGATCTGCCTTATAATAAATCTGACCATTAATGATTCATCTTACAAGATTCAATTACTTTAAATCCTTCTCAAAGGTATCAAACACAATTATAAAAATCATCAAAAACATCAGCTGTACCAGCTGTTAAACTGAAAATACTCTCAAAAGAGTATAGCAACAAAATATTGGATTGGCAAACAAGAATTACTAAACGCAATCCTGCTGACATTTATCGTTACTTTATTTAACAAAATTTCGACTGATATGTGACAAGTAGTTCCTTGTTTGATTCACTTACAATCTCATGTACACTCGGATGATAAAAATGAGTCCCTCTATGGCAAGTAAGATGCGTAACCACCGTACAGTCGTATAAATACGAAAGACCTCGCCACGTCGACTAAGATGATAGTGCCCTAAATGATGGGTAAGATGAGTAGCCACCATACAATCGTATAAATACGAAAGACCCCATCTCGTAGACTATATGAGTGAATGTACCAGATAGGAATCAACAAGTTTCTAGTTGTCATATAAAAGCGATATTCATTCACTAAAGTGAATAACTTCTTAATATCTCCAAACAATCCAATGGAAAAAATCCCTACTGATGAATAATACACACTCGCTAGTATGCAATGAACTGACGAAGTAATTTTAGATAATCAATTGCAGATCACGAGTTCGAAATACTCGTCACACAAAAAAAACTATTCATGAAAAATATCCTTGCTGGAAAAATGTCTAAAAGACCAAACATCTGCTTAATGAAGCCAACCAATGGTGAGAATTTCGTATAATGATGCCTGCCATATCATATGGTCACGTCATATTCTAGCAAATTCGAAGCATATAAAGTCAAACCATGTCTAAATAATCGTATCACTCCTATTAGAAAAATATACATGTGTGCCCAGTATTCATGAAAATAATCGTATCAGGTAGTTATAACTCTTACAGTACCTTTTCATAATCAGCTGTTATTAAATTTCCAAGATCGTCGATTTTCCCTATATAATGAATTTCTCGAAAGATCGGCGTGAATATCATTTCATCCATGAAATGACGATTGCCTTCGAAATCCCAAGTGAATCAGCTGGTGGACCTCCTCTCGTCAGGAATCGAATCCATCGCTCTGCGGCGCCATCGCGTCTCTATCTGCGTTTACTCTGACATGATGAACTTCTGATTATCCATAGCGGATATTGTCCAAATCCTCTCGAAAAAGTTCATGGAAACAGCGGACCCCCTATTCCTCTTCTACGTTACGCCACTGTTCCATTAAATGTTCAGTTTGAGTGTCGAAAGCTCAATCTCCAATAACTGATAAGTCTCACTTTCGTAAAATAAAATTTTATACGAGAGTGTCTAAGTTTATGAAACACCCTGTAGTTGTGTTCATACTCGGTAATTTATCGAACTGCATAAGAAATAAATGCATTAATGCACGAGCTAATGCTCATCAGTGCATATGCTTACAACATTCCGTTTGCTTGAAATTGTTAATGTTACTTGGAATGCGTTATGAAATGCATTGTCGTAATGTTATTCAGAAAAACTATGTTCCTTCGAAGTTCAAAGTTGCAGTATTTCGTAACTATCTGCTTTTATAATTCAACTGCCGAATAAACTTTCTAACACAATGTAGCAATGAAGTTCAGCTTCTGTTATAAAGCTTGCGTATATAATCATCTCCTCCTAAAGCTGACTTCGTCATGTCGCTCTACTGTTCTGTTCTGCGTTGAAATGTAGCTTGTAATCAAGTCTCCAACTACTTGCAATGCTGTCCTAACATATCCCGGCCGTCTATGCTTGCTTGCTCGGCAAGTCCGCCTGGATCAATGACCTGCTTGTCGTTTGCTGCTCGGCGATGTTGAAACTGTCGCCTACACTTTGCCGTGACAGTTTCGGTTCGCTACGCGACCTTCACCATGCGTTTGGCTTGTGCTACTGAGCTCGACCCTGCTTGCTCGGCTGACAGAGCTCCACTGAATGTGTCCGCACTGCCTTCACTCTTATCTGCCTGGCGCAGACACGTGGCGTTCACCCCACCACTATGCTCTCGCGTCACAATTATAGTCTCGAACCCTCATCATCTCGGCTATTAAATTATAAAATAACTTAAGGGTTATCTATCTTCCTTAAAATTATTACCACATATAATGCATGTTATATCTTCTCTTCTAAGATGTTTAAATACCATATTCCATATAAATCTTAATAAAGCTTCATAATTCTATCCATAATTCCATCTTCTTACAGATTTCAGTGCCTTCTTGATTCTAGACCTACTACGTCATCCTGACATTCCTCTTGACTCGATCTGGGCGCTATCTTTTCTTAACTCTTCCCAAAACCTCAACTACGGCTTAATGTCTGCTGGCGTAGCCGATAGCCTAAACTAGGTATCGGGTACATCTCTCCCGTACATCTCCTTTTTTATCAGGATTGAGAAAAAAAATACACTCTCAGGCATTCTATATATAATACATGTACACGATAGCTCTACAATTCCCTTACTCAGCATGATGGTACTTTCTGACTCTCAATAATGATGATTGACTTCCAATGATTAGCATCTTGATTCTGTATTACTTTGACGTTTGTTTCTTCCTTCAATACTCGTGCTTGCTCGATTGACATCTCTGTCTCTTCGAGTGGTGCACTAGGCTGTCTATCTTCTTGCCTCGACCTCTCATGTCCACGATTATCTCGTCTTTCGTTAGGATCGTTTCTTCGGCCATCCTGCCTGTCGTTCCCATTATACCGCTGACCTTGGCTCCAGTTATTTCTGCCACGATATCTATTGTTGTATCGATTCCTGTCTTGATAACTGGAATTCTGGTTATAATTTCTATATCGGCTATCCCTTGCTTCCTGATCGTATGGCCTCTCATATGGTCCTCTATATCGATCATTTCCTCGCACGTTACGGATGTTTCCTCGATTCCCTTCGTTCCTTCTATTTTCCCAGGAATCTCTTCTGTCCGTTTGAGCTGCGTTGTCAACGACTACCGCATTCACCTCTTGCGTGTTTCTATTGTCGTTTCTTGTATTTCTAGGCGTAACTTGTGCGCTTGTATAGTCCAATCGCCGTAAAATGTCGTCATATTGCTCAAGTGTGTTGGCTCCCGACGCTATGAGTGATCGCTGTACCTCAATCGGTAACTGTCTCGCTATAGCTTGCAAAAGCTCTTCTTCTGGCAATGGAGGAATCAGAAACTGTAATTTAGCCAGCTGTGACGTAAAATAATTGGCATAATGCGTCGGATGTGACGTAGAATAACGCTTCGAGTACATTTCTGCTCTTACGTTCAGTTGATCCTCGGCACTCCAAAATCTCCTCAAGAATGCGATTGCAAATTGCTCCATATTCGCAAAATTGCTTCTGAATGCTCTAAACCAAATTAGCGCAGAC
The DNA here is from genome assembly GCA_946902985.2 of Meconema thalassinum. Classification (NCBI taxonomy): domain Eukaryota; kingdom Metazoa; phylum Arthropoda; class Insecta; order Orthoptera; family Tettigoniidae; genus Meconema; species Meconema thalassinum. The sequence goes on along the minus strand of OX336393.1, from coordinate 393,630,395 downwards.
CCGTCTAAGGCGCGTTCGACTATCCTTAGCTCTCTTTCTTTGGCTACTCTATGTTCCGCCATGTAGTCTCGAATATCTCGCAGAAATTCGACTGGTGTGACTCCCGTATTTCCCGAAAACTTCCTCGGCTTGTCATCCAGATTTCTGATAATCGTAACTGGACCTGAGTATCGTTCGCTTGTACCCAACGTACTCCTATTCGAACTTGGATTATCCTGAGGGGTTGAACTTGCCCTTTCGAATGTCACATTCGGTTGCGTTTGACGGTCTTCTCCCATGCTAACTTCTTGATTACTCATACTGCGGTCTATCGCTGTCTGATTTACCAATGTTTCCCCTGATGTTATATTCTGACTGGTGAAACTGTTAATCATGGATTCTAGTTTAGTTATCCTATCTTCTGCTAATTTCTCCACGGTCTTGACCTGAGTCTTCAACTCATCTAGCGACGTAACATTCTGCGTTTTGTTACTCTCGTCTAAATCGTTTTTCAACTTGTCAATCTTGTCTTCGCACGTATTCTTTACTGACGCGACTTGTTCCTTTAACAGATCAACATCTGTTCTAAATAGAGTTGAATCTATCTTCATCGCTTCCTTGTTCTCCGTAAATCTCGCTTCTAAGTTTGCCATACCTGCGATTAATTTTTCATCTAATCCTTCACGTTTTTCTTTTGCTTCGGCATCGACCTCACTATACCGTTCTTCCACGATTGCACCGACTCTATTTTTGAATAAAGCTAAGTTTTCATTAACCTTTTGCTCTATATCATCGTCCATCTTCCTAATATCTTTCTGCAATTGATTCTCTAATGATTTTAAATTAGAATTAACCTCTCCTAAGACTTCCTCTTTAATGGTCCCAATTACTGACTTTAAATCCTTAATCTCATTACCTAGATTCATCTCTAGACCTTTGATTTTAGTCTCGAAAGATACTTCGGTAGACCACTCTTGAATTTTGCCTACATCTGCCACTAAACCATCGATGTCGAATCTCAACTTCGATACATCCGATTTAATGTCTTTCTGTATGGACATAACGTCTGTTCTTAAAGTAAAAATATTTTCTTCTCCTCTACTTTCTAATTCAATAATATTTTTTCTTAATATTTGAATATTTTCCTCTCCTTTCATATTTACTGCAATTATGTCTAATTGTAAAGTCTTAAGCATTTCATTATTCTTTAAAGTTAAACTATTCTCTAACCTAGTCAACTTGTTTTCTAACTCTGTGTTAGTTTCTTCACTACGAGCTTGTAATTTCTCTTCCAATGATTTAAAATTTTCTTCACCAGTTGACTGTAACCTTTCTTCTAATGATTTAAAACTATCTTTCAAGTTAGCTTCACTAGCTTTCAAATGGCTTTCAGTACTAGTCTGTAATCTAGTTTCTAATGACATCAACTCATCTTTACTATTTGACTGTAATCTTTCTTCTAATGACTTAAAATTGTCCTTCAAGTTAGCTTCACTATTTGACTGTAGCCTAGTCTCTAATGACTTTAAATTATCTTCACTATTTGACTGTAATAATTTTAAATTTTCTTCATTACTAGTCTGTAATGCTTGCACATTCTCTTTACATCTAGCTTCTAATCTAACTCTGAATTATTTATCTGTTCTTTAACTTCCGTTTCCATTTTAGAAATAGTTTCTGCAATACCAGACATACCAGTCTGTAACTCTCCTAACACCTTAGCTAAATCTTCCGGCAACATAATTATATTTTCAATATACGTTTTATTCAGAGACGTTAGACAACAACACATCACAATGTCTCAATTCCTGCATTCACTTGGGTATAGGAAAAAAATGTCTTATAACTAACATGATATAATACTAATACGATTAACATGAACACTGGAATGGGCACACTAGTATATTGTCTGACTAAGTTTAATAAATTTTATAACACAATTAAATGAACTTGAGATCAATCTCTCAGTAATCTAAATCTGATGTGATTCCATAGAATAAACAAAATCGAAGCCCCACAAGTTGGATAAAGCCAATTCTCCCTCTCTCTCTGTACCCGTTCGTCCTGGGGATGCGATGACCCATCTGCTATAACATCGCATTCCTGGAGTTCCAGGACAGAGCGGAGTTAAATGAACCTCTAGTCAAATAAGGAATGTGTCGGAAATTCAGCTGAGTTATCGAAAAAGCAGTGGGTAACACGAGACAAAGTATCTCTAGGGTCGTTACGGGCTTAAGTTTAATAAAAATAATGCAAATATAAATGGGCGCCATCAACTGAATTCCTAGCAAACCACTTCCTTTCCGGTTAAGCCTTACTCAAGACAAGGAAAGAAAAAGGAAAATCACACCAAACAAATTTATTTCACTTTGATAGTCAGACAGACATTTTAAATATACCTCCTACCTGAGAGTATGGTCGAATGCCAACGTTAAATTGTCATTGTCCAAAAAATCGAACAATCTCTTTTCTAATCAAAAATATTTTATCCACATAGAACAGAAAAATCTCTAAAATTCTCTTGGGTTCTCAGGATCACTGTAGCACTATGTCTTTCGTCACTGACATTTGTGAAACCTGAGACCTAATTTCTCTTTAATTTAACATCATAAATGTGGATTTGAAAAAGTTATTAATCTGTCTAAACATACACATATTATAATCACATATATTAAACATCACGTAATTTATGGCTTGCATGGCATAATTTAAATGTTGAACATGTTAGTCAAATGCTCCTAAACATCGAATAATTAATTTACACTATTTACATTGTCATTAATACTCTCTTGTTCGTGAATTACAGAAAATTCACGGCTCTTTGGTCATCGTTATCATCATCATCAAAATTAAACATTTCTCACATTAATCCTCATCTCAAATTTCTACATATTCCTGTCAGAATCATTAATTCATCACCATTACATCATTTAAATCCTCAACTCAAGTTGCAATTCCTTCAAATTATATCTCAATTAAATTTATTTAATTCCATATAAATTCATTAATCATCAGCTTCTTTAGTTAATTATCACCTTCTAATTCAGTTATTCATCATCTATCCAATCATCTATTAATTTATTTAAATCGGTTTATTTATTCAATCTTTAATTCATCCACTTATTTAATTCGTTGATTTATTCCAAAATTTAATTTATCCATTTATTTAAATTTCATTCTTCTGGTTATTTAGATTTTCATTATTTCATCTAGTCATTCTGATTTTTATTTCATTAGGTCAGATCATTAATATGCTTAAATCTCAGATTATTATTTCATTAATTATTATTCTCAGAAAATCTTGTATTATCAACTTTATTTATTTGTTTAATTTCCTAACAAATTGTTTAATATGGTTTATAGAACGTTGTCTTACAGTTTTATCACTTCCAAGTTATATCTCGTATTTAATTTATCATGCCAAAAAATATTATTGCCTTCACGACATCACGTTGGATCTAACTATCCACAACGACATTATATTTCCTCAATTCTTCAAATATCACATTTGAATACAACAATTATTCCACAAAAACTCCATAAATATTCAGCACATACAGCATGAATCTCAACAATTACGCTAGACTGGGTACGACGACCTCATGTCTGCTTCAAAATACATTAGCAACGTTGCAACTATCACATGGCAACTTCCACAAAATGCCTATCACAAACTTCACTTAACCATGTTGCATGATCTACAAAAAATATATAACTGGCTTCAAATTATCAACGCACACAATCTCCAATAGGCTAACTGTAATTATTCTGATCACATCTAGACAACTTTTTAAACAATTCGAAAAAATTTTACCTTAGTAATTCAAGATCTGCTTTCAAATAGCATAAATTCTCTTACAATTCTCATAATTCACATCACAGAAAAACACCAATGTGCTATAATCTCTCATATCAAAATCTGCAATACTGATCTGCCTTATAATAAATCTGACCATTAAAGATTCATCTTACAAGATTCAATTACTTTAAATCCTTCTCAAAGTTATCAAACACAATTATAAAAATCATCAAAAACATCAGCTGTACCAGCTGTTAAATTGAAAATACTCTCAAAAGAGTATAGCAACAAAATATTGGATTGGCAAACAAGAATTACTAAACGCAATCCTGCTGACATTTATCGTTACTTTATTTAACAAAATTTCGACTGATATGTGACTAGTAGTTCCTTGTTTTATTCACTTACAATCTCATGTACACTCGGATGATAAAAATGAGTCCCTCTATGGCAAGTAAGATGCGTAACCACCGTACAGTCGTATAAATACGAAAGACCTCGCCCCGTCGACTAAGATGATAGTGTCCTAAACGATGGGTAAGATGAGTAGCCACCATACAATCGTATAAATACGAAAGACCCCATCTCGTAGACTATATGAGTGAATGTACCAGATAGGAATCAACAAGTTTCTAGTTGTCATATAAAAGCGATATTCATTCACTAAAGTGAATAACTTCTTAATATCTCCAAACAATCCAATGGAAAAAATCCCTACTGATGAATAATACACACTCGCTAGTATGCAATGAACTGACGAAGTAATTTTAGATAATCAATTGCAGATCACGAGTTCGAAATACTCGTCACACAAAAAAAAACTATTCATGAAAAATATCCTTGCTGGAAAAATGTCTAAAAGACCAAACATCTGCTTAATAAAGCCAACCAATGGTGAGAATTTCGTATAATGATGCCTGCCATATCATATGGTCACGCCATATTCTAGCAAATTCGAAGCATATAAAGTCAAACCATGTCTAAATAATCGTATCACTCCTATTAGAAAAATATACATGTGTGCCCAGTATTCATGAAAATAATCGTATCAGGTAGTTATAACTCTTACAGTACCTTTTCATAATCAGCTGTTATTAAATTTCCAAGATCGTCGATTTTCCCTATATAATGAATTTCTCGAAAGATCGGCGTGAATATCATTTCATCCATGAAATGACGATTGCCTTCGAAATCCCAAGTGAATCAGCTGGTGGACCTCCTCTCGTCAGGAATCGAATCCATCGCTCTGCGGTGCCATCGCGTCTCTATCTGCGTTTACTCTGACATGATGAACTTCTGATTATCCATAGCGGATATTGTCCAAATCCTCTCGAAAAAGTTCATGGAAATAGCGGACCCCCTATTCCTCTTCTACGTTACGCCACTGTTCCATTAAATGTTCAGTTTGAGTGTCGAAAGTTCAATCTCCAATAACTGATAAGTCTCACTTTCGTAAAATAAAATTTTATACGAGAGTGTCTAAGTTTATGAAACACCCTGTAGTTGTGTTCATACTCGGTAATTTATCGAACTGCATAAGAAATAAATGCATTAATGCACGAGCTAATGTTCATCAGTGCATATGCTTACAACATTCCGTTTGCTTGAAATTGTTAATGTTACTTGGAATGCGTTATGAAATGCATTGTCGTAATGTTATTCAGAAAAACTATGTTCCTTCGAAGTTCAAAGTTGCAGTATTTCGTAACTATCTGCTTTTATAATTCAACTGCCGAATAAACTTTCTAACACAATGTAGCAATGAAGTTCAGCTTCTGTTATAATGCTTGCGTATATAATCATCTCCGCCTAAAGCTGACTTCGTCATGTCGCTCTACTGTTCTGTTCTGCGTTGAAATGTAGCTTGTAATCAAGTCTCCAACTACTTGCAATGCTGTCCTAACATATCCCGGCCGTCTATGCTTGCTTGCTCGGCAAGTCCGCCTGGATCAATGACCTGCTTGTCGTTCGCTGCTCGGCGATGTTGAAACTGTCGCCTACACTTTGCCGTGACAGTTTCGGTTCGCTACGCGACCTTCACCATGCGTTTGGCTTGTGCTACTGAGCTCGACCCTGCTTGCTCGGCTGACAGAGCTCCACTGAATGTGTCCGCACTGCCTTCACTCTTATCTGCCTGGCGCAGACACGTGGCGTTCACCCCACCACTATGCTCTCGCGTCACAATTATAGTCTCGAACCCTCATCATCTCGGCTATTAAATTATAAAATAACTTAAGGGTTATCTATCTTCCTTAAAATTATTACCACATATAATGCATGTTATATCTTCTCTTCTAAGATGTTTAAATACCATATTCCATATAAATCTTAATAAAGCTTCATAATTCTATCCATAATTCCATCTTCTTACAGATTTCAGTGCCTTCTTGATTCTAGACCTACTACGTCATCCTGACATTCCTCTTGACTCGATCTGGGCGCTATCTTTTCTTAACTCTTCCCAAAACCTCAACTACGGCTTAATGTCTGCTGGCGTAGCCGATAGCCTAAACTAGGTATCGGGTACATCTCTCCCGTACATCTCCTTTTTTATCAGGATTGAGAAAAAAAATACACTCTCAGGCATTCTATATATAATACATGTACACGATAGCTCTACAATTCCCTTGCTCAGCATAATGGTACTTTCTGACTCTCAATAATGATGATTGACTTCCAATGATTAGCATCTTGATTCTGTATTACTTTGACGTTTGTTTCTTCCTTCAATACTCGTGCTTGCTCGATTGACATCTCTGACTGTCTCTTCGAGTGGTGCACTAGGCTGTCTATCTTCTTGCCTCGACCTCTCATGTTCTCGATTATCTCGTCTTTCGTTAGGATCGTTTCTTCGGCCATCCTGCCTGTCGTTCCCATTATACCGCTGACCTTGGCTCCAGTTATTTCTGCCACGATATCTATTGTTGTATCGATTCCTGTCTTGATAACTGGAATTCTGGTTATAATTTCTATATCGGCTATCCCTTGCTTCCTGATCGTATGGCCTCTCATATGGTCCTCTATATCGATCATTTCCTCGCACGTTACGGATGTTTCCTCGATTCCCTTCGTTCCTTCTGTTTTCCCAGGAATCTCTTCTGTCCGTTTGAGCTGCGTTGTCAACGACTACCGCATTCACCTCTTGCGTGTTTCTATTGTCGTTTCTTGTATTTCTAGGCGTAACTTGTGCGCTTGTATAGTCCAATCGCCGTAAAATGTCGTCATATTGCTCAAGTGTGTTGGCTCCCGACGCTATGAGTGATCGCTGTACCTCAATCGGTAACTGTCTCGCTATAGCTTGCAAAAGCTCTTCTTCTGGCATTGGAGGAATCAGAAACTGTAATTTAGCCAACTGTGACGTAAAATAATTGGCATAATGCGTCGGATGTGACGTAGAATAACGCTTCGAGTACATTTCTGCTCTTACGTTCAGTTGATCCTCGGCACTCCAAAATCTCCTCAAGAATGCGATTGCAAATTGCTCCATATTCGCAAAATTGCTTCTGAATGCTCTAAACCAAATTAGCGCAGACCCGTCTAAGGCGCGTTCGACTATCCTTAGCTCTCTTTCTTTGGCTACTCTATGTTCCGCCATGTAGTCTCGAATATCTCGCAGAAATTCGACTGGTGTGACTCCTGTATTTCCCGAAAACTTCCTCGGCTTGTCATCCAGATTTCTGATAATCGTAACTGGACCTGAGTATCGTTCGCTTGTACCCAACGTACTCCTATTCGAACTTGGATTATCCTGAGGGGTTGAACTTGCCCTTTCGAATGTCACATTCGGTTGCGTTTGACGGTCTTCTCCCATGCTAACTTCTTGATTACTCATACTGCGGTCTATCGCTGTCTGATTTACCAATGTTTCCCCTGATGTTATATTCTGACTGGTGAAACTGTTAATCATGGATTCTAGTTTAGTTATCCTATCTTCTGCTAATTTCTCTACGGTCTTGACCTGAGTCTTCAACTCATCTAGCGACGTAACATTCTGCGTTTTGTTACTCTCGTCTAAATCGTTTTTCAACTTGTCAATCTTGTCTTCGCACGTATTCTTTACTGACGCGACTTGTTCCTTTAACAGATCAACATCTGTTCTAAATAGAGTTGAATCTATCTTCATCGCTTCCTTGTTCTCCGTAAATCTCGCTTCTAAGTTTGCCATACCTGCGATTAATTTTTCATCTAATCCTTCACGTTTTTCTTTTGCTTCGGCATCGACCTCACTATACCGTTCTTCCACGATTGCACCGACTCTATTTTTGAATAAAGCTAAGTTTTCATTAACCTTTTGCTCTATATCATCGTCCATCTTCCTAATATCTTTCTGCAATTGATTCTCTAATGATTTTAAATTAGAATTAACCTCTCCTAAGACTTCCTCTTTAATGGTCCCAATTACTGACTTTAAATCCTTAATCTCATTACCTAGATTCATCTCTAGACCTTTGATTTTAGTCTCGAAAGATACTTCGGTAGACCACTCTTGAATTTTGCCTACATCTGCCACTAAACCATCGATGTCGAATCTCAACTTCGATACATCCGATTTAATGTCTTTCTGTATGGACATAACGTCTGTTCTTAAAGTAAAAATATTTTCTTCTCCTCTACTTTCTAATTCAATAATATTTTTTCTTAATATTTGAATATTTTCCTCTCCTTTCATATTTACTGCAATTATGTCTAATTGTAAAGTCTTAAGCATTTCATTATTCTTTAAAGTTAAACTATTCTCTAACCTAGTCAACTTGTTTTCTAACTCTGTGTTAGTTTCTTCACTACGAGCTTGTAATTTCTCTTCCAATGATTTAAAATTTTCTTCACCAGTTGACTGTAACCTTTCTTCTAATGATTTAAAACTATCTTTCAAGTTAGCTTCACTAGCTTTCAAATGGCTTTCAGTACTAGTCTGTAATCTAGTTTCTAATGACATCAACTCATCTTTACTATTTGACTGTAATCTTTCTTCTAATGACTTAAAATTGTCCTTCAAGTTAGCTTCACTATTTGACTGTAGCCTAGTCTCTAATGACTTTAAATTATCTTCACTATTTGACTGTAATAATTTTAAATTTTCTTCATTACTAGTCTGTAATGCTTGCACATTCTCTTTACATCTAGCTTCTAATCTAACTCTGAATTATTTATCTGTTCTTTAACTTCCGTTTCCATTTTAGAAATAGTTTCTGCAATACCAGACATACCAGTCTGTAACTCTCCTAACACCTTAGCTAAATCTTCCGGCAACATAATTATATTTTCAATATACGTTTTATTCAGAGACGTTAGACAACAACACATCACAATGTCTCAATTCCTGCATTCACTTGGGTATAGGAAAAAAATGTCTTATAACTAACATGATATAATACTAATACGATTAACATGAACACTGGAATGGGCACACTAGTATATTGTCTGACTAAGTTTAATAAATTTTATAACACAATTAAATGAACTTGGGATCAATCTCTCAGTAATCTAAATCTGATGTGATTCCATAGAATAAACAAAATCGAAGCCCCACAAGTTGGATAAAGCCAATTCTCCCTCTCTCTCTGTACCCGTTCGTCCTGGGGATGCGATGACCCATCTGCTATAACATCGCATTCCTGGAGTTCCAGGACAGAGCGGAGTTAAATGAACCTCTAGTCAAATAAGGAATGTGTCGGAAATTCAGCTGAGTTATCGAAAAAGCAGTGGGTAACACGAGACAAAGTATCTCTAGGGTCGTTACGGGCTTAAGTTTAATAAAAATAATGCAAATATAAATGGGCGCCATCAACTGAATTCCTAGCAAACCACTTCCTTTCCGGTTAAGCCTTACTCAAGACAAGGAAAGAAAAAGGAAAATCACACCAAACAAATTTATTTCACTTTGATAGTCAGACAGACATTTTAAATATACCTCCTACCTGAGAGTATGGTCGAATGCCAACGTTAAATTGTCATTGTCCAAAAAATCGAACAATCTCTTTTCTAATCAAAAATATTTTATCCACATAGAACAGAAAAATCTCTAAAATTCTCTTGGGTTCTCAGGATCACTGTAGCACTATGTCTTTCGTCACTGACATTTGTGAAACCTGAGACCTAATTTCTCTTTAATTTAACATCATAAATGTGGATTTGAAAAAGTTATTAATCTGTCTAAACATACACATATTATAATCACATATATTAAACATCACGTAATTTATGGCTTGCATGGCATAATTTAAATGTTGAACATGTTAGTCAAATGCTCCTAAACATCGAATAATTAATTTACACTATTTACATTGTCATTAATACTCTCTTGTTCGTGAATTACAGAAAATTCACGGCTCTTTGGTCATCGTTATCATCATCATCAAAATTAAACATTTCTCACATTAATCCTCATCTCAAATTTCTACATATTCCTGTCAGAATCATTAATTCATCACCATTACATCATTTAAATCCTCAACTCAAGTTGCAATTCCTTCAAATTATATCTCAATTAAATTTATTTAATTCCATATAAATTCATTAATCATCAGCTTCTTTAGTTAATTATCACCTTCTAATTCAGTTATTCATCATCTATCCAATCATCTATTAATTTATTTAAATCAGTTTATTTATTCAATCTTTAATTCATCCACTTATTTAATTCGTTGATTTATTCCAAAATTTAATTTATCCATTTATTTAAATTTCATTCTTCTGGTTATTTAGATTTTCATTATTTCATCTAGTCATTCTGATTTTTATTTCATTAGGTCAGATCATTAATATGCTTAAATCTCAGATTATTATTTCATTAATTATTATTCTCAGAAAATCTTGTATTATCAACTTTATTTATTTGTTTAATTTCCTAACAAATTGTTTAATATGGTTTATAGAACGTTGTCTTACAGTTTTATCACTTCCAAGTTATATCTCGTATTTAATTTATCATGCCAAAAAATATTATTGCCTTCACGACATCACGTTGGATCTAACTATCCACAACGACATTATATTTCCTCAATTCTTCAAATATCACATTTGAATACAACAATTATTCCACAAAAACTCCATAAATATTCAGCACATACAGCATGAATCTCAACAATTACGCTAGACTGGGTACGACGACCTCATGTCTGCTTCAAAATACATTAGCAACGTTGCAACTATCACATGGCAACTTCCACAAAATGCCTATCACAAACTTCACTTAACCATGTTGCATGATCTACAAAAAATATATAACTGGCTTCAAATTACCAACGCACACAATCTCCAATAGGCTAACTGTAATTATTCTGATCACATCTAGACAACTTTTTAAACAATTCGAAAAAATTTTACCTTAGTAATTCAAGATCTGCTTTCAAATAGCATAAATTCTCTTACAATTCTCATAATTCACATCACAGAAAAACACCAATGTGCTATAATCTCTCATATCAAAATCTGCAATACTGATCTGCCTTATAATAAATCTGACCATTAATGATTCATCTTACAAGATTCAATTACTTTAAATCCTTCTCAAAGGTATCAAACACAATTATAAAAATCATCAAAAACATCAGCTGTACCAGCTGTTAAATTGAAAATACTCTCAAAAGAGTATAGCAACAAAATATTGGATTGGCAAACAAGAATTACTAAACGCAATCCTGCTGACATTTATCGTTACTTTATTTAACAAAATTTCGACTGATATGTGACTAGTAGTTCCTTGTTTTATTCACTTACAATCTCATGTACACTCGGATGATAAAAATGAGTCCCTCTATGGCAAGTAAGATGCGTAACCACCGTACAGTCGTATAAATACGAAAGACCTCGCCCCGTCGACTAAGATGATAGTGTCCTAAACGATGGGTAAGATGAGTAGCCACCATACAATCGTATAAATACGAAAGACCCCATCTCGTAGACTATATGAGTGAATGTACCAGATAGGAATCAACAAGTTTCTAGTTGTCATATAAAAGCGATATTCATTCACTAAAGTGAATAACTTCTTAATATCTCCAAACAATCCAATGGAAAAAATCCCTACTGATGAATAATACACACTCGCTAGTATGCAATGAACTGACGAAGTAATTTTAGATAATCAATTGCAGATCACGAGTTCGAAATACTCGTCACACAAAAAAAAACTATTCATGAAAAATATCCTTGCTGGAAAAATGTCTAAAAGACCAAACATCTGCTTAATAAAGCCAACCAATGGTGAGAATTTCGTATAATGATGCCTGCCATATCATATGGTCACGCCATATTCTAGCAAATTCGAAGCATATAAAGTCAAACCATGTCTAAATAATCGTATCACTCCTATTAGAAAAATATACATGTGTGCCCAGTATTCATGAAAATAATCGTATCAGGTAGTTATAACTCTTACAGTACCTTTTCATAATCAGCTGTTATTAAATTTCCAAGATCGTCGATTTTCCCTATATAATGAATTTCTCGAAAGATCGGCGTGAATATCATTTCATCCATGAAATGACGATTGCCTTCGAAATCCCAAGTGAATCAGCTGGTGGACCTCCTCTCGTCAGGAATCGAATCCATCGCTCTGCGGTGCCATCGCGTCTCTATCTGCGTTTACTCTGACATGATGAACTTCTGATTATCCATAGCGGATATTGTCCAAATCCTCTCGAAAAAGTTCATGGAAACAGCGGACCCCCTATTCCTCTTCTACGTTACGCCACTGTTCCATTAAATGTTCAGTTTGAGTGTCGAAAGTTCAATCTCCAATAACTGATAAGTCTCACTTTCGTAAAATAAAATTTTATACGAGAGTGTCTAAGTTTATGAAACACCCTGTAGTTGTGTTCATACTCGGTAATTTATCGAACTGCATAAGAAATAAATGCATTAATGCACGAGCTAATGTTCATCAGTGCATATGCTTACAACATTCCGTTTGCTTGAAATTGTTAATGTTACTTGGAATGCGTTATGAAATGCATTGTCGTAATGTTATTCAGAAAAACTATGTTCCTTCGAAGTTCAAAGTTGCAGTATTTCGTAACTATCTGCTTTTATAATTCAACTGCCGAATAAACTTTCTAACACAATGTAGCAATGAAGTTCAGCTTCTGTTATAATGCTTGCGTATATAATCATCTCCGCCTAAAGCTGACTTCGTCATGTCGCTCTACTGTTCTGTTCTGCGTTGAAATGTAGCTTGTAATCAAGTCTCCAACTACTTGCAATGCTGTCCTAACATATCCCGGCCGTCTATGCTTGCTTGCTCGGCAAGTCCGCCTGGATCAATGACCTGCTTGTCGTTCGCTGCTCGGCAATGTTGAAACTGTCGCCTAAACTTTGCCGTGACAGTTTCGGTTCGCTACGCGACCTTCACCATGCGTTTGGCTTGCGCTACTGAGCTCGACCCTGCTTGCTCGGCTGACAGAGCTCCACTGAATGTGTCCGCACTGTCTTCACTCTTATCTGCCTGGCGCAGACACGTGGCGTTCACCCCACCACTATGCTCTCGCGTCACAATTATAGTCTCGAACCCTCATCATCTCGGCTATTAAATTATAAAATAACTTAAGGGTTATCTAACTTCCTTAAAATTATTACCACATATAATGCATGTTATATCTTCTCTTCTAAGATGTTTAAATACCATATTCCATATAAATCTTAATAAAGCTTCATAATTCTATCCATAATTCCATCTTCTTACAGATGTCAGTGCCTTCTTGATTCTAGACCTACTACGTCATCCTGTCATTCCTCTTGACTCGATCTGGGCGCTATCTTTTCTTAACTCTTCCCAAAACCTCAAATACGGCTTAATGTCTGCTGGCGTAGCCGATAGCCTAAACTAGGTATCGGGTACACTATGAGGGGTTGGAACTCAATTTTTCAAAAAATAACTTTGGCCCCTTTATGATATGTTTGCTAAATTTCAATCGTCATATTATGAAAAACAGAATTGCCCTATGTTGTCGCCACAAGGGTTTAAAGCAAAAGCACCACTGATTGTTTTCGACTGTTCATATCTAGAGGAATCTATGAAAATCACCACCATTGATTTAAGGGTAGATTTTGAAACACAAGAAAATGTACCAGACCATACCAGTGCCTACTGTTTGATTATTCATGCCAGACAAGTGATATATCATCCTTTGTCCAATTATGTGACCAGCATGTAAGCCATCTATAGTCAAGTGAAAACAATCATCAGTCATAGGATTGATGATAAACGTCTGCATTCATTGCACACTATCTGTTGCGCTCTGGCACTGTGCATGCATACTACAACAACAAACGACATGTGCCCTTCAATAAGCAACAACAACAACAAAAACAACAACAACAACAACAACAACAACAAAAACAATGTGATAGACAAACCATGGAATTTGAAATGTGAATTTAATCGTCTCAAAACTTTTGAAACATGGACAGTCCCCTTTATGGATTGTGGAGACTTGGCTGCGAGCGGATTTTATTACTTAAATCGTGGGGATGAGGTCAAGTGTATTTTTTGCAATGTTGAAATTGGAAAGTGAGAAATAGGGGATCAACCATTTAGTGATCATCATCGATGGAGTCCATCCTGTCCTTACTTGAATCGCTATGATGTTGGTAATATTCCATGGAGTTTGAATTACCCTGTTATTGTACCTGACCCTGCAAAGCTAGGAGATACCTGTGGACCGTATATGCAAACTATTCATTTGAATGCTGTTCCAAATTAAACAAACAAACTTTGTAATAAAATTGTAAGTGATTTTTATGTTATGAATTAAATTTGTAAAAAAAATTAACTCTTGTTCAATTAATTTATTCCCTTTTTTCCCCTGGAGTCCTTTGACTTTTGCAATGTTAAACCATGAAATGGGTTAGTTGTTGATTAGACGTCAGCGAGGTAACAAGTTAAAAAAATATATTAAAAAAAAACATCATGCGTACACTCTTCGTGGATTGTCAGGGGTTTAAAATTGCAGACAACAAATTTATATTTAAGGAAGTAGCGTTTATCGATTGTAGTACGATTTGGGTGTCTAACCCTATTCATTTGGTGTTTAAACCTCCCTATGCTTTCGAGTTGCTTAGTGAAAAAGATAAATAGCAGAGCCAATGGATTGAAAATCATTTGCAATTAGCATGGAAAAAGGGTGATATTTCTTACAAGTATCTTGACATCGTCATGAAAGCCCATTTGTCCGCGGCCAATGTCTTATTTGTTAAAGGGAGTGAAAAACGCCAGTCGCTTCAACCATTTTTACCCTCTCACTGTCAATGTATTGACCCTTTAGATCTGGGTTATCCATCCCTGCAAACGCTCATGGACACTTGTCCTTGCGACAATATTCAGAATAAAGCCTTAGCGCATGCATGGCAATTGTTTCATTGGCTCACCACTAGTGCATGTTGGGAGTTGTTCAATAAAATTAAAACTGAAAGGGTATTGTCCAATGATAGCAGTATAACGTGTACAAGTTAGGTGATAAAATCACCGTTATAGACATGGACGCCACTAAAATCGACAAGGCTATTGGAAAGTTCTTTGTGTGCAAGAAAAAACTGAATAGCTTTACACAACATGAATTAATAGCACTACCTAAATAATTTCTTTTTTATGTTGCTGCCAACGCTGTCAAAGAAATTTGGGAAAAGGCGCCTGCCAAGTGGACTAACGACCCTGTATTGAGTGAACTACAATCATGCAGTCATTTTCCCCATCACAAGCAATTAACCATGGCTAAAATACCTTCCATTCGACAGTGTGCCACATGCCAATTAATGAAATTATATCATGATCATAAAACTCAGTGTAAAGACGTTGTTTCATCATTCCATGGCTGTCATGCGGAAAACAACCACCACCTACCATGCTCGTCAGCAACCGCCGACAAACAACAACAACAACAGAAAGAACAAGAAAAAGAAGAACAAGAAGAACAACAAAAAGAGTGTTTTTCACCGATTGAAACCTCTATGTCCCAGGTGTACTGGCCGTGGAATTATTGATAACATCATTAAAAACTTACCATTCGAAGCTCACTTACCTGCTTACAGCTTCTGCGGCCCTGGTACTCGTCTTCAAGATCGTTTGAGGAGAGGGGAGATGGGAATTAATGCTTTGGATCATGCATGTCTTAATCATGATATAGCCTATGAAAACAGTGATCCCACACTAAGACGCATTGCCGACAAAGTCTTGTTAAGCATTGCCAAGCAACGATTAACAGCTTCAGATGCCAGTCTATCAGAACGAATGGCAGCTTTTATGGAAAAAAAGGAAGGAAGCTTGTAGTTTAACGTGACCGTTAATCTAGAGATCATGAGCCACGGGACCTCCTTTTTACGTAGCTTTTATGGTGATTGGTGCTATGAAGAGCAAATTACTTTTATCTAGATACGGACTTTAACATGATGAATTTATTTCAAAATAATGTATAGTATTACTATTATCATGACAAAAAAAAGTCAAGAGTCCATGTTGTGTTTTTTTTCATTATTATTCACTAATAGTTCCATCATTATAATTATAAATAAAATGTATAAAATGACATAATGCCAAACAATAAAAAAAAGTGGACAGCAGTGCATCATTATAAAAATTAAATAAAAATTACTAATTGTAGTAAATCTATTTTTCAATCACAAACAATATAAAAGGACAAAAGTCCATCATTTTAACTAATAGTTTCATTATTATTATAAAAAATTGAATAAAAAATTATATACATGTTAATTGTACTAAACCTATTTTAAATCACAATCAAAAAAGGACAAAAGTCCATCATTATTCATCAATAGTAACATCATTATAATAATAATAATAATAATAATTAAAAATTGTATAAAAATTGCTAAAAATGCTATTTAAAATCACTAACAATATAAAAAGGACAAGAGTCCATAATTATTATTATTATTCAAAAGTAAGTTGAAACGTCATGTGCTTAAGCCTCGCTTGTTGTTAATCTAACAAAATTATGTTTTAAAAATAGATCATACTGGTCTATGAAATCGTTATCGAGTCTAGGATCATGTTTTTGTAGTAAAGGCAACGTGACGTTAACTTTAAATTTATTTATTTATTTAGTAAATAGTGTTTAATAGTTTTCTTAAAAAATGCCTCTCTAACTTTTGTATTTCTTACTTGTGGCTGTGGTGCATGAGGGGGTGCTGAATGAACAAGTGAGCCTTAAGTGCGTAACGTTTCAACTTATTTAAAAAAACAATTCATGTACATGAAAAGTAAGAAAAGGTTAACTAATTATAAACATGCGTCATAAGCATGATTCTATTCACGTGGCGTAAGGCTAAAATCATAATAATAATAATAATAATAATAATAATACAAAATCTCCAATTAAGATAACTTACACAATTAGCATTCACCTATGCTCATCATAGACATCATTGTATTGACATGACTTAAGGTTCAAAAAAACAAACAAAAAATTCTACCATCAAGCATAAGTTTAGAAAATTTATTATTATTATTATTATTATTATTTACCATTATAAACGTTGATCAACAATTAATAAATGTCAAACTGTTGAGCACTAAAAATAATTTTATTTTATTATAGTTATTAAAGTGTAGAGCATGAATAATCAAAAAGTTACGGCTAGCGTACAATGATTATTCGTTTTCTATTTTTACAAAACGATCCATGCATCGATTATTTTTTTCACCCTCATAGATTAAATAGACAGGGTGAATACTCGAATTGACATCCTCCATGACATTATCAGGTAGGTTATTAAATCGTGTGGGAAGAAATGTCTCAGTCTTGACAAATGCAAAGAGCTCGTTCACCAAATTTGGTTTTTAATTTTTCAATTTTATGTATGCGAAAGGGTGTTTGCGTAGGCAATTCACTCATTTTCTTGCGTGCAAAGCCACAATCTTGATCAATGGCGTTCAAGGCGTCCATGGTTGTCTATAACCAAAGGAAAGAGTGTTACTTTCTAACACTCTCGTCCTTGTATTACAACAACAACAACAACAATAACATTGTATGTACATTAAAGTGTGTTTTTTAAGCCTGAGCGTTTATGGCCTAAAGTTGTAGATAGTATTGGATAAATTAACAAAAAATATAATAAAGTTTGTATCATTTTCAGTCAAAACATACATTTGGAAATTATTTAATAGGAAATGTTTTTTCGAAATTAAGTGTGAATCATTTTCAAGATATCTTGGAGGTAAATGTATGTCTCTGTTGTCAATGGGAATTAGCATATAATCCCATTGTTGAATGACTTGTATTCGTTTGCCCTGTAGTTGTGCAAATTAACACTGCATTCTGTTAAATAAATAGTATCAACGGATACTAGGAGCAAACATCTGAATGCTGTTAGTAGCCTATAAAAAGGTAAAGTTAACACGCTATGCATTTAATAACCATGTCTACATCCAACAAACCAAGAGAGAAAGAAAATAATGTATACAAATTTAAACCAGTGTGTATGTGTTTATCAACGTGAATACACGATAATCTAAAACAAACAAACAAACAAATAGCCAAATGTTTTCTAAACGTCGAGTATGCACCTGAAAGCCGAATGTAAACAAAATAAAAACATAATCATGACATAATGTTGTTAGTTTCTAACAAATCTCATTCTATGAGGTGAATATTGATTGATAGGTAAGCTAAGACAAAGTTGGCGAAATGCTTGTTGTCGATACGAAGTGATTCGTTCCTCAGCAGGAAATTTATAAAAATGAAAACAAAACATTTGAGAAGTAATGTTATTGGAAAATAAACATTAAACAGGGGCTTTGTACATAATGTACACCAAAAAATCTGCAAAATAATCCTCGTCAGCTAATTTAACAATCACTTGATTCATGGTTAAACCGTACCATGCTTTATGAATGACTTGCATGGATACATTATTTTCAAAACCAAAATGTAGCAAACAGGATTTACAATAATGATGGCCAGGATGATAAAATATGTCATCATCCATAACGTTGTCATAAAACGTGGTATCAATGCGTACCTTCGTGTTTCTATATTCTGAAGGATAGGCCACACGTTGAGGATTATGAGACACCATCGTGGCATATTCAATGAACGTGGTGTGTTTTGTGACGATAAAACAATCTCCATCGTGGCTCTTCATTAAATCTGAAAAGTAGTCGTTGACGTTTACTAAGTGAATAAATAAAAAGAAATACTGTGTACTATATACACTGTCTGTCCCATAAGTAAATGGCAAAAAGAAAATAAAAAAAATAAGCAAAACACAAAAAATAACCATCTGTCTGTTTACTTCTTTAGCTGTAGGCGTCAAACATAACATGCAACAGAATTTAAACTAAACAATTTTTGTTCAGATATTGGTTTGGTGTTGTTTTCAAATATATCATCACTCGTAACACTAGCCATAAAGTGAGAGATTGTGCACAGTAAAAGCAGCAGATATTTTTTTTGTTCTTGCATGAGACCTACTAAGCCACAACCTAGTGAAGCCTATTAAGCCACATGCCTAATGAGGGTGGGTGCTCACTTTGCTGAAACATGAGTCCTAATAAGCCACCACCACGTAGTGAGGCATATTAAGCCACAACCTAGTGAGGCCTATTAAGCCGCACCTAAAAATGTCAACATGTTTTTAATCTAGTCTGTGCACAATTAACCATGCAAAAGTTGAAGCATGGCTATCTTTATGCGTTGACAGGCAAATAGCACAAGACATACAGTTTATGTACAACAATTTACAGGCATTCACACATCCATGCATACATCCATTCACACAGGTTAAAAACAAAAATTATATGATACACTACAATGTTTTTATTTTTATTCCGAGGCTCAAGATGACATCGCGCATTTGATAGCAACCGAACCAAACACTTGCCGTGTTGTACGACAATAGCAACAACCATTACTGGTTTTAACCAAATGGGACGCTTGTCATCATATTCTGACACCACTGTCTCTTGTCGTCCAACAAAGCGAGTGTTTGTTTTCGCTGTTTCATTAAAAGTAAATCATGATTTTTCGAGAGAATCCTAAACTGACTATGTGACATTCCTGTGAGGGGCTGAAGAACATGTAAATAATCATCCACACAGAGGCGTTTAACCACATGCTGGCTAATCCCTTTGGCTCGCATAGATTCGCATCGATCCACCTGCTGAAAACTATACATTTTCGGAGCGAGACCTACAAACTCAGTCATCATGGTGTCTGAACACTCATCTTTCATTAAACCAATTTCTTTTTTGTTCAGACGGGGAATATCGAACACGTTCTTCTCACAAAACGAGGACGTGTCAAACCATTTTGGGTTTTGTTTGATAACGACATAAGGATTACAGTCACGGATATGGTAAATGAAACTATTCGTGTCTGTATATAACAAGGAAATGCTACCAAATCGCCGCATTGCAAAACCATAATGAAATTTAGACATGTGCAATATTGAAAAGTCTAAAATGACTTGGCCAAAATAGATAGGTTTATTCATGACCACTTTAGTTTAGGCAAGTTCAATAGTCAGTAGATCATGATCAATAATGTTCAAAGATTTGAAATTTGGTTTTGCAATTTATTTTTGAGCTCCCCATCCGCCATGCCATGTGTTCACCAATTTAATGTCCCTATACTGCCGTACATTTTCCAAACTCTTGCCATAGATACAATTATTCATCAGTTTAAAAAAGTGTATTTGAAATGGCTGAGTGGCACATTGTCTGTGACTGGTATTTAAATCCATGTACGGTTTCAACCACGGTTTCTGACTAAAATTAATACCTATATGGATTTTTTCAGGGTTAAGCCCTGGGCTAAACATTATACCAGCATGTCAATATGCAACACATAGTGATTTTTATCATACAAGGTGCCCATCAATTTCTTTTGATTGCCCTTACTCTCGGGCGGCACCATTTTCTCTATGCAAAAGGGGAAATCACCAAGTCGCTGTCTGAGATGGGGGGGGATAAGCTTAGTCAACGTCAAGAACATACCCTACGTCCTGTTGCTCGCTGGCGATATGCACATTAAAATCTTTAATTTCATTCTCAGACAGCCAGACAAATTTTCTCTACGGCAGTGGTCGGCTCATAGCGTGACCGTATAAATTGTTTACGTCGAAATACATTAGGTAGGATTCAGTTTCTTCGGCACAATAATCAGGCATGTAATGATTATTTGCCTTGGCATGTCGCTGATTGAGCGATACGAACCCCCCACGAATCCCTTTTTCCATCATCAGTTCCATATCGGGATCGGTCAGTAAATCAAGCTCAATTTGGGTAAATATATCGAGTGACATAGCTGACGAAACGTTTCAAACACGTCTGTCAACAACAACAGGTCTAATTTTAAGTAGTGCATAGCATACTGGCCCATGGTTTCTATGCCAAATACTCGCCAAACATGGTGTGCGTGGGCATATTCTTCTTCACTGATGGTGCTTTGAGTTAACTGAGAAAAGAATTTTTCTCTTGGCGGTAAAGACGTTCCTTCAAGCACCTCGTAACTTCCCACATAATCACAAGGAAAATGGCCTTTACGAACACACAATTTAAATTGATTTGTATCCGTAAAGTGGGAATGGGTATGTTTCAACTCATCTTCGCTTAAGCCTTTCACGAGACTATCCAGCGAACTAGACATAAACTTGAATGAGTCGAGAAAGCGAATGCTCATGCTTCCTTTTCTCCATGAAAGTGAGGTAAAGCTCTCGTGGTTTTTAGCCAAAATGCTGAATTTGCTCTTAGCTACATGAGCAAAATGTTTAACAATGAAGTGAAGGTCATACCGGGAGAAATTGTGTAAGAAGACAGGGAGGAAGCGAGGTGTAGAGTACTTCAAATTGCATTCGCTATGGGCAGCACCTCTAAAATGCCCTGTCCTGTGGCAGTGGTCTCTTACTTTTTTTCTCCGCCTAAAATAGGCTTTTCACATATGTGGCAGGTGGTGGCTTGATCATATTCTCTTTGCTGTACATCATTCATCTGAATTGGTAGAGGGTTGTCCAACATTTTTCTACTTTGCCCGCTAAAGCCGCCATTTGATCAACAAACCACCGCGCACAATCCAGACCTTCATGACTTTCATACTCACATTGTGATTTATCGTAGTGACATACAACATAATAACCTACAGCAAAAGGCTCAAGTTTCTGCACTGGATAGGTTGAGCTTGTATGGGGGCTTGGTTCACATCCCTGAAGGGGAACAGTAAGGGCCTCAAAATCGGCGTAAACAGTAAATGGTACCATGTCTTGTTTATTGGTGGCCTTAAATTTTAAGACTGCGTCATTCTCTTCGGGCAAAACTAGCTTTACTGCTGTCTGCCCTTCACAGTCTTCCGTATGTCGTTGTAAAAGTTCAGCAGTTCCAAAATATTGAAGACAGCGCTCACAAATATGCTTTACAGAACAGTGCTTAGACATTTGACTGCTTATCAACCTACTCAAATTCTTTACCCAGCAATAATGGCTTTTATCCCCATGAGACAAAAGTAACAAGTGAACGTGATATTGTTTTGTCTCTTTGGTGGCATAAAGGGGCCCACAATATTGGATTCATCGATGCCATACACCATGAAGGAGAAATTTGGATTATCTTTCTCAAATAAATGAATTTTATCTAAAGACATGGGAAATGAAACACGTTCCAAATTCAGAGATTGCTTTAAGTGGTTAAACATAGCTTTGTACTTCCCTGGTCTACCAGCTTTTTGATGATTTTCACAGGGTTGCAAACAACTAGAGACATAAAGCAGTAATCATCTGTGTTGCATATATTAATCACTGCCTTTCTCGAAGCGAAAAAGCTCGGTGTTGGAATATAGCAACTTCCTGCATTTAATGGATTGTATTTACAAATATTGATTTGCAAATATACAATGCTATTGAGGGCCAAGCCACTGGGACCCTGTTGCAACTTATCAAATTTTGTGATAAGCGCTTGAATAGCTTTCTCCTGATACCACGTTTCCAAATTATCGGCTATCAGCACTTTCTCCATTTTTGTACAAAGGTTGAAGGTGTGTTTCTCTTCAACATTATTTTTATCAACGTAAATTCACATAGTAGTTCAAAATTTATTTTTAAAGCCTGATGCAATCTCATGCCTTGTTCACATTCACTCAAAAAATGGGAAAACATAATTCCACAAAATCTTTAGGGGACAGACAGTGATTCACATTGTAAATTCTACCGGAGCATACTCGCGTTCTGAAACATTTGGCCAAAGGCTGCCACACTAACAATTCACACTCTGATACAGACATGATTATAAAATAGACTAATAAACGTTCAAACCTTACCTTAGAATAAGTTAATCTAAAACCAGCAATTCCACACGATCACACTTATCGGTTTCACTGACTGGCACAGAATCACGCACACAGACACACATTGGTCGTAGAAATTTGATGTTAATCCTACGCAATTGGCCCCAGCAGGAGATGATCACCAACAAGGTTTCTATTGATTTGTTTCCAACGATTTATATGAAAAACAAACCAACAAAATCCGTTATTAGTCATGGTTATATACATTAAACCTGTGCATTCATTAATTCGTTCATTCATTCATTCACTGATTCATTCATTCACTCGTCCATCCGAGTTGCTAAGAAACAAAAGGTCTCAAGTGCGCACACATAGATAAGACACTCACTCAAAAAATAACAAGATAATTTACAAAGAAAAGAAATAATCTATATATATTCATAGCTCACCATTTTTTTTTTATATCGCAAGCGTCACGGTAGTTAAAACCCGTTCACTCAATACACGTCTTAATTCTGAAACAATAATAAATAAACGCCATCTTTATATATATATTTTTTCGACAGTGTGTATGTGACTGAACTCCTCCTAAACGACTGAACCGATTTTGATGGAATTTGGTATGTATATTAGGGTGGGTCCATGTATGGTTTAGATTCACAATCTGAACCGGTAGGAGGAATGAACACAATTTTAGAAACAAAATGTACACACAATTTTAGAATCACAATATACAGTCAAAACAGTCGTCATGGAAACCACTAGCCTTGGCCTTCTTGAAAGTTGATGTCTTTGGACGGTTTGCCTCTGCACGTTAGAGCCACCTGGTCGCAACCTGTGCAACTGCCGCCATTACATACACTCCGCCCGTGGCGAAAAGTTGTGTTTTATACCAAAGGTGGCAGTGATGTCGAATTCTACTGTTTGTCTCTGCACGTTAGAGCGTTTCAAAGTCCCATATGCATTCATATACCGTTCATCCCATTGCCATGAACCTTGGGTGATATGTTGAGTTAGCTCCGGGGAAGGTGTTTGGCTTAGTAAATCCATTTTACAATAGATAGCGCACGAATAGATTCAACAAATGAGCGACGACGCGCGAAGCGTTTCAAAAAGGTCCCGTATGCGTTCAAATACTATTCGTCCGATAGCGATGAAACTTGGGTGAGATGTTGTGTACACTCCAGGGAAGGCTTCTGGCTTAGTAAATCAATTTCACATTAGGTAGCGCACGACTAGATTCAACAAATGAGTGACGACGCCCGAAGCGTTTCAACAAAATCCCGTATAAGTTTATATTCCATTCATAGATTGAGATGAAACTTTGATGAGTTGTTGTGTACACTTAAGTGAAGGCTTCTAACTTAGTAATCCATTTCACAGGAGGTTGCGCACGAGTAGATTCAACAAATGAACGGCGACGTGCGAAGCGTTTCAACAAAGTCCCGTATGCGTTCAAATACCATTCGTCCGATAGCGATGAAACTTGGGTGAGATGTGGTGTACACTTACGTGAGGGTTTCTAACATAGTGAATCCATTTCACAGGAGGTTTCGCACGAGTAGATTCAACAAATGAGCGACGACGCACGAAGCGTTTCAATAAGGTCCCGTATGCGTTCAAATACCATTCGTCCGATTACTATGAAACTTGGGTGAGATATTGTGTACACCCTACGGAAGGTTTCTGGCTTAATAAATCCATTTTACAATAGGTAGCGCACAAGTAGATTCAACAAATGTGTGATGGCACGCGAATCTTTTCAACAAAGTACCGTATGCGTCCATATACCATTTATCCGAATGCGATGAATCATTGGTGAATTGTTGTGTACACTCCAGGAAATATTTCTGTCTTAGTAAATCCAGTTTTTAATAAGTAGCGCACGAGTAGATTCAACAAATGATAGACGGCGCGCGAATCGTTTCCACAATGTCCCGTATGCAGTCATATATCATTCATCCGATTGCGATCAAACCTTGGTGAATCATTGAGTACACGCCAGAGAAGGTTTCAGGCTTAGTAAATCTATTTTACAATAGGTAGCGCATGAGTAGATTCAACAAATGAGTGACGGCGCGCGAATCGTTTAAAGAAAATCAATTATGCGTTCATATGTAATTCATCCGATTCCGATGAAACTTTGATGAGTTGTTGTGTACATGCCAGGGAAGGTGTTCAACTTGGTAAATCCATTTTACAATATTGGTAGCGCACGAGTAGATGTAACAAATGAGTGACGACGCGCGAAGCGTTCCAACAAAATCCTGTATGCGTTCATATACTATTCATCGATTGCGATGAAACTTTGATGAGGTGTTGTGTACACTTACGTGAAGCTTTCTAACTTAGTAAATCCATTTCACAGTTGGTAGAGCACGAGTAGATTCAACAAATGAGTGACAGCGCACGAATCATTTAAACCAAATCCCGTATGCGTTAAATGCCATTTATCCGTTTGCGATGAAACTTTGGAGAGTTGTTGTGCACGCTCCAACGAATGTTTCTAAATTAGTTAATTCAATTCACGATAGTTTAGAGGCAGTTAACAGAAAAAGAAAAAAATATTGTGTATCCAAAAGCACTTCAAGAAACAAAGTTACAACACTTTCTTTGATTGGCAGGACAACGTCTGCCGGGTCAGCTTGTAAGTTTATAAATTTCTATGAAATAAATGGCATACATTTTACAACAACAACTACAATAACAATAAATGTAATGGAACAACCAGTACTCACCGTGTAATAAATTATACTGTAATTATTTCAGCAAATGTGCTTCTTTGCCGACACTGTCACTGTTGCTGCGGCTTTTTTTTAATATAATTTTTCCCTCTCTCTCTCTCTGTCCGCTTTCCCAGGCTTAGAGTGGTTTTATTTAATTTTCTTGCTTTTTGAAAATCTACAAGGAACAAAATACAAAAAATACAAACAGTCACTAACTTAAAAGATGGTATATTGGCTTTCACGGCCGGTGAATTAAAACTCAGCAATTCTTCTAGGTTTGTGCCGTGTCTTGTGTGGGGTTTCGCCTAGGACACCAAACAGCCTCATCGGCGGGCTCTTGGTGTCCCCGCCCGGACCCCCACAGGAGTATCGAACTGCGCGATACCTCCCTTTATATAGAGTGCAACTGCACTCCTTGACTGCGAGAACCAAAAGCTCAAGCAGCCATAACCTCCCTATGAAGGCTTCCAAAAAGATGGTATATTGGCTTTCACGGCCGGTGAATTAAAACTCAGCAATTCTTCTAGGTTTGTGCCGTGTCTTGTGTGGGGTTTCGCCTAGGACACCAAGCAGGCTCATCGGCGGGCTCTTGGTGTCCCCGCCCGGACCCCCACAGGAGTATCGAACTGCGCGATACCTCCCTTTATATAGAGTGCAACTGCACTCCTTGACTGCGAGAACCAAAAGCTCAAGCAGCCATAGCCTCCCTATGAAGGCTTCCAAAAAGATGGTATATTGGCTTTCACGGCCGGTGAATTAAAACTCAGCAATTCTTCTAGGTTTGTGCCGTGTCTTGTGTGGGGTTTCGCCTAGGACACCAAGCAGGCTCATCGGCGGGCTCTTGGTGTCCCCGCCCGGACCCCCACAGGAGTATCGAACTGCGCGATACCTCCCTTTATATAGAGTGCAACTGCACTCCTTGACTGCGAGAACCAAAAGCTCAAGCAGCCATAACCTCCCTATGAAGGCTTCCAAAAAGATGGTATATTGGCTTTCACGGCCGGTGAATTAAAACTCAGCAATTCTTCTAGGTTTGTGCCGTGTCTTGTGTGGGGTTTCGCCTAGGACACCAAGCAGGCTCGTCGGCGGGCTCTTGGTGTCCCCGCCCGGACCCCCACAGGAGTATCGAACTGCGCGATACCTCCCTTTATATAGAGTGCAACTGCACTCCTTGACTGCGAGAACCAAAAGCTCAAGCAGCCATAACCTCCCTATGAAGGCTTCCAAAAAGATGGTATATTGGCTTTCACGGCCGGTGAATTAAAACTCAGCAATTCTTCTAGGTTTGTGCCGTGTCTTGTGTGGGGTTTCGCCTAGGACACCAAGCAGGCTCATCGGCGGGCTCTTGGTGTCCCCGCCCGGACCCCCACAGGAGTATCGAACTGCGCGATACCTCCCTTTATATAGAGTGCAACTGCACTCCTTGACTGCGAGAACCAAAAGCTCAAGCAGCCATAACCTCCCTATGAAGGCTTCCAAAAAGATGGTATATTGGCTTTCACGGCCGGTGAATTAAAACTCAGCAATTCTTCTAGGTTTGTGCCGTGTCTTGTGTGGGGTTTCGCCTAGGACACCAAGCAGGCTCATCGGCGGGCTCTTGGTGTCCCCGCCCGGACCCCCACAGGAGTATCGAACTGCGCGATACCTCCCTTTATATAGAGTGCAACTGCACTCCTTGACTGCGAGAACCAAAAGCTCAAGCAGCCATAACCTCCCTATGAAGGCTTCCAAAAAGATGGTATATTGGCTTTCACGGCCGGTGAATTAAAACTCAGCAATTCTTCTAGGTTTGTGCCGTGTCTTGTGTGGGGTTTCGCCTAGGACACCAAGCAGGCTCATCGGCGGGCTCTTGGTGTCCCCGCCCGGACCCCCACAGGAGTATCGAACTGCGCGATACCTCCCTTTATATAGAGTGCAACTGCACTCCTTGACTGCGAGAACCAAAAGCTCAAGCAGCCATAACCTCCCTATGAAGGCTTCCAAAAAGATGGTATATTGGCTTTCACGGCCGGTGAATTAAAACTCAGCAATTCTTCTAGGTTTGTGCCGTGTCTTGTGTGGGGTTTCGCCTAGGACACCAAGCAGGCTCATCGGCGGGCTCTTGGTGTCCCCGCCCGGACCCCCACAGGAGTATCGAACTGCGCGATACCTCCCTTTATATAGAGTGCAACTACACTCCTTGACTGCGAGAACCAAAAGCTCAAGCAGCCATAACCTCCCTATGAAGGCTTCCAAAAAGATGGTATATTGGCTTTCACGGCCGGTGAATTAAAACTCAGCAATTCTTCTAGGTTTGTGCCGTGTCTTGTGTGGGGTTTCGCCTAGGACACCAAGCAGGCTCATCGGCGGGCTCTTGGTGTCCCCGCCCGGACCCCCACAGGAGTATCGAACTGCGCGATACCTCCCTTTATATAGAGTGCAACTGCACTCCTTGACTGCGAGAACCAAAAGCTCAAGCAGCCATAACCTCCCTATGAAGGCTTCCAAAAAGATGGTATATTGGCTTTCACGGCCGGTGAATTAAAACTCAGCAATTCTTCTAGGTTTGTGCCGTGTCTTGTGTGGGGTTTCGCGGGGACACCAAGAGCCCGCCGATGAGCCTGCTTGGTGTCCTAGGCGAAACCCCACACAAGACACGGCACAAACCTAGAAGAATTGCTGAGTTTTAATTCACCGGCCGTGAAAGCCAATATACCATCTTTTTGGAAGCCTTCATAGGGAGGTTATGGCTGCTTGAGCTTTTGGTTCTCGCAGTCAAGGAGTGCAGTTGCACTCTATATAAAGGGAGGTATCGCGCAGTTCGATACTCCTGTGGGGGTCCGGGCGGGGACACCAAGAGCCCGCCGATGAGCCTGCTTGGTGTCCTAGGCGAAACCCCACACAAGACACGGCACAAACCTAGAAGAATTGCTGAGTTTTAATTCACCGGCCGTGAAAGCCAATATACCATCTTTTTGGAAGCCTTCATAGGGAGGTTATGGCTGCTTGAGCTTTTGGTTCTCGCAGTCAAGGAGTGCAGTTGCACTCTATATAAAGGGAGGTATCGCGCAGTTCGATACTCCTGTGGGGGTCCGGGCGGGGACACCAAGAGCCCGCCGATGAGCCTGCTTGGTGTCCTAGGCGAAACCCCACACAAGACACGGCACAAACCTAGAAGAATTGCTGAGTTTTAAGTCACTAACTTACTTTCCACTCATACACAAAATAACAATAAAACCAATCATGTCATAATTAACAATAATGAACCTACCGTATTACAACGTTCAACTACGGTTCACGTATTTTTTTATGAGAGCATAAGATACACACGTCCGACGACTTCAAAGGTAATCACAAGAATAATGACTAACTCTTACACTCAGAACATACATAACTCTTCAACAAAGATGCAATGTTAACACATTACTTTTTGGTTCCCACGTGTAGCATGTTGTGAAACGCACTAGTCAAATTATTCACACAACCATTGCAAACCCTGTGTGTGTGAGAAAGCGCAATGCTCGGTTTCTTGACAGTGCTGTTTGGCCTTGAACAAAATATTGAGTAGCTTGATCGTGTTAGATAACAGCAGCCGTGTCCGAGACACCTGCAGTCCACGCAAAGTGATAAGACCACAGATCTGCTAGCCTGCAGTGGACGGCTTCAACCATGCAATTCTATTTTTCAACAAACTATCTCTCTCTCTCTGTGTGAGAAAAAAGAAAAAGCCATGCCATGTCAAATAATATTAATAATAATAATAATAATAATAATAATAATAATAATAATAATAATAATAATAATAATAATCTGTGTCTACCCCTTATTATCCCCGTTTTCCAATGGGGTCGGGAATGAAAGTCGTTGTGGCAATGGTTTTTACGGCCGTATGCCCTTTCCAACGCCAACCTCACGAGAGGAGTTAATGGGAATGAAATGAATAACAGTGAATGAAACAAGGCAAGGATATGAAAGAAAGCGACCGTGGCCTGTCAATAGGTACCGTCCCACCAATTGCCTTGATTTGAAAATGGGAAACCACGGAAAACCATTTCAAGGACGGCCGACGGTGGGGGCTTGAACCCAAGCGTCTATCCAGTCAGCAGGGAACTTGGCTCCATGGCCTAATGCAGCGCCATAGCGAGCATAGCCACCACTGTCGCTAATAATAATAATAATGATAATAATAATAATAATAATAATGCATGTATGTCTACCCCTTATTATTCCCGTTTTCCAACGGGGGTTGGGGATGAAATGCAATGAAAGTCGTTGTGGCAATGGTTTTACGGCCGAATGCCCTTTCCGACGCCAACCTCACGAGAAGAGTTAATGAGAATGAAATGAATAATGGTAATTGAAAAACAGGGCAAGGATATGAAAGAAAGCGGCCGTGGCCTATCAATAGGTACCGTTCCCAGCAATTGCCTTGAGTTGAAAATGGGAAACCACGGAAAACCATTTCAAGGACGGTCGACGGTGGGGCTTGAACCACGCGTCTACCGAGTCAGCAGAGAGATTGGCCCCATGACCTAATGCAGCGCTCTAGCGAGCATAGCCACCGGTGTCGGTAATAATAAAAATAATAATAATAATAATAATAATAATAATAATAATAATAATAATAATAATAATAATAATAATAATAATAATAATGTGTGTATGTTTTACCATCACAGTGCCTGACACAACGTCACTTCAAATCTCGTTTCTTTAATTTTTTCCCTGTTTTCCACAACTATCTCGAAAAATAACGGAAACCATAGTTTCACCTTTTTTTAACACCTACATCTCGCCCCGTTTTTCAAATATCTGGAAAACCCCCAAAACCTGCATAGGTTTTTCACCTAGCGACTTCAAATCTATAGTGCCGGTAGAGAGAGTAAATAGCAACCATTCATCACAAACAAACTTTTTTCGTCAAGTTCACCGTTTCCAAAATAGTCAGCATTTTTCAAAATTCATTTTCATTTTG
This sequence comes from Meconema thalassinum, assembly GCA_946902985.2. Taxonomy (NCBI): domain Eukaryota; kingdom Metazoa; phylum Arthropoda; class Insecta; order Orthoptera; family Tettigoniidae; genus Meconema; species Meconema thalassinum. Next base: position 393,599,708 of record OX336393.1, on the reverse strand, counting down.
CATACACCTTTGAAACTTGCTGCCCACCTAGAGGACATACCCACCTTTCATTAACGTCAAACACACCTTTTCACAACATTCACCATTTCCAAAATAATCAAAAATTCCAAACCAAGAATTTTCAAAAAAATATTTAAAATACCAACACACATTCTTAGCCAAGAGCATGTCATCCCATCGCCAACAATACCTCATTCATTAAAATCCGACCATCCATTCGCCAATTATCGCCATGTTCGCGAGAAAGTAGGCTATCATTTTTTTCCCTCCTACACCCTTGAAACTTGCTACTAACCTAGAGGGCATACCCACCTTTCATTAACGTCAAACAAACTTTTTCCCAAAAGTCACCGTTTCGAAAATAGCGCCAATCCAAAGAACAATGATTTTCAAAAAACATTTTTAAAATACCAAGACACATGCATAGCAAAGAGGACGTCATCCCAGCGCCAACAACACCTCGTTCGTTAAAATCTGATCAATCGTTCGGGAGATATCGGCAAAGTTCGTAGGAAAGTAGGCTGTGACTCAGAACATACAACCTAGCACTACACACTACACTACTGGCGAACCGGAACCACAACTGAGTCCGGTATTGCTTTAACTTAGGCTACTTGTGGCAGGATCCTCTCTTTCCAATCGACCTTCTTTGGTCAACTATTGTTCTCTTCCGATCCCAACGGTATAATGATATCCGAGGCCTAGGGTGTCTATCATATTCCCCACCTTAATTGGCACTTACCAATTACTCTCATTTCTTGAGGGGTCAGAAGACCTCTTTCCTTCTTTTCCTAGAATCTCTATGGGCTCATGGTCGGTGAATTTGAGAGTTAAAGACCGCGAGGCACTCCAGAGCTGAGTCCGTTTTTAACCTCCTTCTCCAATGCCTTCGGGGTGGGCCTTTTCGAATTTCCCTTCTCCAATCTGCCCTGCACGGCTTTAGTTCTTCCCACCATCTTCTAGGGTAGAAGAAAACGTGTAGTTTTACGTGATCGTTAATTTGTCGACCATGCGCCACGGGAACTCCTCTTTACGTGGAATCCGAACTACAGGACTTGACATTTCACTTTTAAAGCAACAGATATATTACCCGGAAATCGAACCCAGTTCGTATTGGTGACAGAAAAGCAGCTTGGACACTCCGCCATATCTTGGAAGGTTGAAGGCATTCCGTTCAGTTTCTTTCCTTCTTTTAGTATGAAAGATGTATTTGTTATAGTTGTGGTATCATTAGGGGCAGATGACCGACATGTTTTGCCACTTAGGTACAGATTACCATGGTCAAATTTTAACAATTATATTTCGCTTCTTCCTTCAAAACCGCAACAGTTACAGCAATGAAATTTTGTGCACATGAAACACTGGCACTATTTTATATTAAAAACAGCATTACATTCATGTCAAAAAATAATTTGGGTATTTTTTGAAATTTCAAAATGGCGGTTGTTCATCATAAAGGCTGCAGTGTTTTAGTGATAAATCCTGAAATTTTCAACATTTTTAGGTTCTGTAAATTTTATTTTATTGCAAGGATATTTCTCCAGAAGTGCAAGTACTTTCAGCAACATAACTCAACAAAAAATATTTTTACTTTTGTATTGAAAAGAAAATGTCCAAATGTTACAATATTTTTGCTACTTTTTTTTAAAGAAACTATCTTAGAGAGAGACATGAAATTACATACTTTTGTAGATATAGTAAGCAGAAATACACACAAAAAGTTCATTAGTGTATGTCAATTAGTTTTTGAATTATCATTAAAACGGGTGTGAGAAACAGAACTCCGAGAAAATGAGCGTTAAGCATTTTTCTTAAATCTTACATACCATTAACCAGGATGAACATGGGGTGCAGGGCTTTGCCTTTTAAATCCCAACTCAAAAACTATGGCGCATAATGACTTATTTCCTGCATCAATATGTTCCTAACGGAGAGGTGGATAATATAAGAATTATTTTGAAAAAATGATTTTTTGAAGGTCATAAGCTATAGGCCCTACCTCACCCCTTAACGTCACTTAATCACCACGACGAAAGTGATGCACTTTTTCCTTTAAAAATCTGAGTTTAAGTAACCTCGTGCATAACAATTTCCAGTGTACGAATTCATTTGGTGTTTTCACAGACTTAGGCCTACAGGAAGTAATCTAAAATAAATATTACATTCTGCCATGTGCACATTTCACAGCTCAGTGAGCTACTTCAGTCTAAGCTCGCATACTAGTTACGTCAAAGTTGTATGAAGCGAGTTCCAACATGGCGGTTGACGACTGTTATCAAGCTATGTTGTCGCGACCTCCTCAACTCGCCCCGGGCTCAACAAACTCTGCGAGTCGACGCTCTGGGGAGGATAACATTTTGACAGCACACATTTAGTAAAATTGAATCTGCGTCTGGAAATGATATCGCTATCTCTGCCGATATATGCAAACCAATTCCGAATTGGAAAGAGATAGTTTACGAGTATGATTGGGTTATGGTTTAGTGCAATGGAAGAGACATACAAGAAGTGTTTTGAAGACTTGGGAGTGAGTCAACACACTTGAATGTATTCTACTGTAGACATCATTGTGATTCTGTTTCTCTTGCACAAATATCTATTGTGTATGGGGCACATATAATATTTGTTTACGAATATTTTTATGAATTAAGACATTACAATCCAATATGCTTATCATGTACATATGGCAACGTTGGAAAGCTAGGCGATGTAAACAGTGTGACAATTAGTTTGCCCTGATCTTATGTGTAACAACATAACTCTCCATTGCCTGTCTCGAGTCCCATCTCTGGGGAATTCGAACCCAGGACCCCATGTTTTATAATGCCAAGTGTATATTCAAACCACAGGGAATTTCAAGGGTAACAGTAATAACCCTGTTGATTATTATGAGTTAAGTGGTAATCTGAATATGTAGAGCAATGATATTCTGAATATTAAGATGTATGGATTGAAATGAGAAACGCTAGTATTAAGAAATATACTGGAGTCAGAAATATATGTTCAGGGCTAGGTCAGGATTTACTAAGGACATTGTTTATCAGTTTGCTTTGAAAACAAATGATTGGAGGCGGTCTAATGCCGGCCTGGGAACATAAGCTTCTTACTTTCCATGCAGAAGGAAGGCAGGCTGATCATGATTCATGACGGGAGTGGAATAAGCCACATAAGGTTCTTATTTGGACAGCAACGGCGACCAGCCACGGTTACAGTAGTAAATTATTGAGATCCAGCCATTTTTGTTGGAGAGAGGAAACTACTCCCAATCCAGTTTCACCAACTAGGGAGTTGGAACTGAAGGTACATACAGACAGCTCGAAGGACTAGAGAGAAGATCGCCTTAAACCATAGAGGTGACGCTACAAGCACGTACCTATAGAGGTATGAGAAAGAAGTTACGGACTTAATCAAAAGCCACAAGAAGTCCAATGCCTACGGACATAGCGGAGTTGAGAATAGCTTAGCAGACTAGATCAGAGAACATAGAAGACGTTTCAGTAACTGACCAGCCCTACGAATCATAACGATTGTAAATTAATATTGTATATATCTGTACATTGGTATAAGTTACCAATTAAGCTACAATGAACTATATGGGCAACAAAACTACGTTGGTACTTTAACGAAGAGAGTTCCCAGGATTACAACCCAAATTCCTCTACCGACAATCACCGCTCGGCCGATAAACGGCTGATCCTAGTGCAAGCGTTCTCTGGGTCACGACATGCCTTCCTTCCAAGAACAGCAACAAGTGCTTTTGAAGCGTGTGAGAGAAGTTTTTTTCCCTACGTGTAAGCCCGTATCAAACTTTTGCAATTTTGCCTGTCTCTGAAGCTACCGCAGAACGGAGTTAGAGTTTGAGTAGGTTGAAACCATACCTTACGAATTCAACTTCTCAAAAGTGATGATGATGATGATGATGATGACAATTGTTGTTTTAAGAGGCCTAACATCTAGGTTATCGGCCACTAAAGGTTTGGGTGATCGTGAAGATGATGATGAAATGTAAACTATAACTAAAACTAACTACTAACTTGTATACAAGAAGAAGAAATGGAAAACAAAAGGAGAATAAGGCAAATAAAGGAGAGGAGGAAACGAAATGCCCTCAACCCCCGAAGAATGCGGATTGAGGTGCTTGTAAGGAAGGAGAGCCATAAAAGGCAGAAAGGAAAGTGAAAGAGGAGAGGGTCCACCCCACAGGTAAGGAACAAAAGGGGGAAACCGGACATAGCTCAGGAATCCCTCGGGGTCGCCAACTCCCGAACTCACCAGCCGTGAGCCCCTGAGGGTGTAGCAATATCTAGGGTGCACCAGAAGTGGTGGGGCTACATACACCCTGCCTCCTTGAGGGCCTTGAGCAGAAGGCAGGAGATAACAGGAATAGAAAAGGAAGGCTGACCCCTCGCAGAAGGAGGGTATCAGAAAAGATGAGACAAGGGCCATTTAAGGCGCGAAAGGAAGAGATTCCCTAGGCCTCAGATACCCTAATACCGTCGGGGTCGGAAGAGAACAAGAGTTGACCAAGTGAGGACGACAGGAAAGAAGACGGAGAGGAGCCCGGCACAAGTAAGTGGAAGCAATGCCGGACTCAGCTGAGGCCCCGTGGTCGCCAACCCACGTCCCACTGGATGTGAGCCCCTGGGGGGTCTCAAAACTGACTCAACAGTCTAGCATTGCTATATTATAGTGTAAGTTGTAAATCAAAACAGTAGGCCCTAATGTTAATTCTTTCCATCTAATTACTATCAAGTGAACAAGATGATTGTATTAACAACAAGATGTTCAGGAAAGAACATATAGCCTACTTTCTCCTAAATGTATGGGTATAGTTATAACTCTTTGTCTTTATCATCTCCTAATTTCTTCCAATTCGAAGTGCAAATTGGCACACTGGATTTGAGGAGTGGCGTTCAAATAATTTACCCCAGCATTTTGCAATTTCATCAGTAAACACTCCAAACAACGTAGGTATTCAGTTTATTAACACCGACTACTTACAATAATTTAAACTTCGTTGCTCTAAACGTATCACTGGGAGAAACATATTTAATATAACTATTACACAGCTAATTTGTAATCGCGCACGGCTAACGAGAAAGACAGGCCATGGCGCGTAAACCAAACCCTTCTGTGACGTAGGCAATGTACCGGTACTGCTTGATGATGCTTATACGTTTAAGTCGAGAGCAATTCATAAGCAGCAGAAATGCAATATTTTATATCAATCTTCATAAAATGGACGCAGTTCAGATGTTCCGTGTGTTTTCAAACACGATAAATTATACTGTATAGGTTTGCAAAACTACGCCTATTGAAGTTACTCCTTACAAAAATCCACGCGAACTAGGATTCAAGGGTTCGTTGTGTCTTTAATAGCTGCAACGAACAGGCTACATTAAGTCGAGTTGTAGATTCTGTGACCTTCGTTGTGAGTTAAATTATGTGCACATTAGTATAATTAGATCAAAGAATCTTGCAGCACAGTATAGATATCATTAACTTATTGTTGTTTCAAGGGGCGGAACATAAATTAATTCGTTTATAGAAGAGATCTGCGGAATACACTACCCACCGACTAACGACTTGTATCAATACCTTCTATGAAGACAAGTGATAAATGAATACCAACGTTTATACAGGTTCAATGATGTAGACAAGATGACTAGGTACCACACCGGCAGTAAAACGAAGACCAGGCAGTGGTGCAACAGAACTACATTGCTGACGTCACGAAAACTCATCAGAGCCAGTCATTCTCGTTGGCCGTGATAATCGCGCCTTATCTTGGGGATGTGTACCCTCTATCGGCAAAAATAATAACCTTCGAAATTATACTGTAGACATGGGTTCACTAACTGGCCGGTAGAGAGCATAGCTCGCATCTAGAAGGCTGTGGTTACCAATAACATAGTTCAAGTAATTACTCTTAGATGTCACTCCGGTGGTGAATGTTGTTTTAATTAAATATATATTTTCCATTTCAAAATGCACCATATAATGCTTTATTTTATAACGTCTCAGTACTCAAGAAATAATAAATATAAAAAAAAATCAAGAAAAAAAGTCTAACTCTGATAGGATTTGAACCACGGCCAGCCTGATGAAAGACTAACGCGCTGACCACTCAGCCAATCGTGCACACTCTAATAGATCGTTAGGAACCAATACATATACCACGTTATCGCAAATCATGACTTGGACTAAACGTTTTCTTTACTGGAGTATATTTTAAACCGAGTTCATTTCATAGAAAGTTCATATATTTGTTACCACTAGCCTATATTGCATGCAACATACTGAAATTAATAAAATAAAGGTCAGAACGAGAGATCAGCTGCCATCTTGTCAAATAACCGAGACGACTCAGCTTTTTAAAATCACTTCTAGACTATAATATTAAAATATAAACTTTTAATTTCAAACGGGCCACGTCGTTTCAAACAGATTAAACGATTCTTGGTTCGATAGTCGGAACTGGTGGGTCCCAAGTTATGGATTATAAAGTTTGCATAATTCACACGGTCGCCATTATGAAATGGTACTGTTGATGACCTCGTAGTTTGGGCACAAGACGCGCCTCACATGAAGGAACGTTGTTACCAAATTTGGTAAAGATCCGATTATTAGTTTGGTTGTAATGCATTATTACGTTTTGACCATTTGAGTGGCCGCAATTAAGTTTTGGTAAAGATGGCGGCAATATAAAACATGACACTGAGGTGCCCTTTGCCAGTGCTACCGCTGTACCAAATTTCGTTCAATTCGGTTTCACCGTGTTTGAATTGATAGGGGGGGGGGGGGGCAGACATTCAGAGTACACACACTCACACACACACACACAGACTCACACACAGACAGACACACAATTTTTGGCCCTGTAGTGATCTCATAAGTCTACTTTCATTTTTTGCAAAAATCGAAAGTAGGCTAAAAACTAGCATAAAATGGTCTTAGTTGTGTTTGTGTTTGGCATTTATCAAACATAAAGCATCACAACAAATACTCATCATTTTGCACCAAATTATACAAAAGTTTCCTTGGGAGATACCCCGCACCCCTTTTCTTGTGGGCTATTCCATACCCCTAAACCTTAATAGAGCCCCCTCTCCCCCCCCCCCTTATCCTCCCAAAAAATTGAACTGTATATACGCCCCTTTGAGTAGTCAATATTTATGGGATTTAATCCACCCTAAACTGTGTAGTTTATTATTCTTTAAACGATTATTGGATTTCTCAATTCCCTATACATCAATTTTTGCAATTTCACCATAATTCATTGCAACTCCAGTTTAGAAAGGACATATTTTAATGTTTGAAAATGTAATTGCATTTGGAACTTTTATTTTCTTCAAATTATTGCAAGGATATCCATATTTAACTTGTTAATATTTGATCGCATTGAATATCGAAACATCTTCGTTTTGATGATAATAATAGAAATAATATCGTATGGCCTAGGGTGCCGGGTGAAATCTTTGTTAGTTGACACCCAGAGGGTAGCTTGCATGTCGAATTTCGTTGTTCCTTGAATCACTATGAAAGTCAAGGAGGTTAGATATCTAAGCTTCTTGAACACTGTAGCGCTTTCTAGTAGATAAATGAGGAACTTTGTGTTGGCGGAAACTCCCGAGATTAATTTTGCCATTAAGAACATGGGTTCTTTGACATGCCAACATCGTATGACATGCGTGTCGTATTTTTGTCGCCTTTCAAAAATCACTTACCACGGCCAGGAGTGAACCTGCAAGCTTGGGGTTAGTAGACCGACACGTTAACCACTCGGGGGCGTGGTGGTTCAGCGGTCTAGCTGTATGCCTCTCACCAAGGCGGTCCGGGTTCGATTCCCCGTCAATGCATGTGAGATTTTCGAAGTGAAATGCCACGTCCTTTGGTTTGGATTCCACGTAAAATGGAGGTCCCGTGGCTCATGATCTCAAGATTAACGGTCACGTTAAACTACAAGCTTCCTTCCTTTCCCTTTTGTTAACCACTCACCCACCGTGGCAAGCTGTTTTGGTGATGATAATAATACAGAGTCCGACAGAAAAATGTACACACTCTTTGTCACACGATATCGGGATATGGACATTGTGAACTGTTAGCATTGTTTTAAAATGTTGTAGTATGGTCTTTACCTCAACAGATGTCGGTACTTACATCAGGATAGTTGGGAAAACGAAATGGCTGGAGCACGCTTGACGTTCTAGCAGCGAAAGTATATTCTGAAGTGGTTTATCAGGTTTGGTAATGACGTTGAAGTGCAACGTCAGTGTAGTAGGGAGTATATAACAGAACCCCCAACACGCCTAACAATTAAACGCATTACTGGGAAGTTTGAGACGCATGGAACGATTTGTTATATATTCACAAAGGAAGATCGGGAAGAACGCGTACAGTTACTAGTCCTGCTTTGTCGGCTTACGTGTTGGAAAGGTTTGCTAATTCTCCACAGAAGTCTGCTACGCAATGTGCGCGGGAAGTGGGAATTAGCAGTACAAGTGTACGACGGATTTTGAAAACAGCTAAGTGGAAAGTTTACATCCCCCACGATTACTGCACGTGCGTAATTAGGATGATCCCGATCGTCGAAAGCAATTTTACGAATGGTATCAGCAAATGGTCACCCAAGATGAACAATTTCTGACGAAGTTAGTGTGGTCTGCCGAAGCCCAGTTTAAACTTATGGAAGAGTGAATCTACATAACTGTGTCTACTGGGCTCCGGAAAATCCACATGTTCATGTGGACAAGGCGGTCAATCTACCAGGGGTTAATGTCTGGTGTGGACTGTCGTCGAGGGGCTTACTAGGACCCTTTTTCTTTGATGGTACTGTCACTGGAGCAGTGCACCTGGGAATGTTACGCACATTAATTTTACCAGCTGCACGTACGCTTTATGGAGCCGATGATGAAGACTGCTACCAACAGGACGGGGCGCCACCACACTACCATGTAGCAGTAAGAGCATTCCTGGATGACAATCTGCCGGGACATTGGATTGGACGAAGAGGGCCCATTGAGTTCCCCCCACGGTCGCCAGATCTTACCCAATGGATTTTACTTGTGGGGAACTGTGAAAAATCAAGTCTATCGACGTAAGCCGCGCACGCTGGAGGCCCTTCGCCAGGAGATTACAGCGGCATGTGCAGCGGTCCCCATCCAAACATTGACGGACCTCGTTGCAGCGACCGCTTGTCGTTCTGCTGTGTGTCTCGCAGCCAACGGTGAACATTTTGAACATCTCATGTAACCATATGTTTAACTGAAGACAATACTACATGTGTAATCAAAATTTAAATGTAAAAGAAACACACAATAAATAGTTTTTGCTCCGTAAAGAGTGTATACATTTTTCTGGCGGACTCTGCAGATTATATAACGTAAATATTTACAAATATTCAATACGGATCAATATGTTAAACATACACGCATTGTATGATGTGTAGTGCAGCCTTAACTAATAATGTATCCGGATTAGGTCCTGATTATTAAATTCTTCCCGAATATTGATATGAGAAAAACTGAAACTTGTGCCTATCAAGCGAGGGTACGGTACTTGGTGAAGCCTTGTGTCTAAGGAACGAGGGCACTGAGTGACGCCACAGTATTCGGCTTCTAGTTTATTTGTTTATTATGTTCCCTCTATGCGCATACAGTAGTGATCTAGGGGGTGTGAATTCACTTTGTCGGGAGGGCAAATACTTGACATATGTGTACAGTGTTGTTAGATGCGACACATTGACGTCCGGGTATAGCGTTGACTACAGCTCAGTTCGTTAATACATGTCAATAACAAAATGTGTATTTTATTATTATTTAAAGGATTATTGAGATTTCTCAATTCCCTATATCAATGTTAACAATTTCACCACAATACATCTCAACTCCAGTTTAGAAACGACATCTCCCATGGACTTAAGGGACGTTCGGCATGCAATGAAATTGCACCAACAAATACCCATCATTTACTCTTAACCATATTATGCAAGTGTTTAGAGTTTCCATTTATGATGCTCTTCTTATAAGTTCTTAATTTAACATCTGAGCCAAACCGCTTGCTGTAGAAGAGCGATTAGTGGTGCAGGAAGAAGGGGTGACCACTTGGCTCTGTCGCAAGTACGGTTGCTATAATCTGTGTGTGTGTGCCTCTTTAATCGGAGATGAGTTATGTCGTCGCTCCGTTGACTGCTACTTGTATCGAGGACTCACCCATGTTTTAATTCCTGCGATGATGTGGTTCAAACGAATCTCACAGCACACACTGAAGAAGTGGCTATATTCGTGTTTGATTGTGCTCAGGCGTATTACAACGTATGTTCGAGATTTAGAAATACGTTATATACAAAATTCTTCGAGCGTACAATAAGTACAAATCGTCGTCCACTTCGCTGCATAGTGGCTGGCGGTCTCCGTGGAGGCTCGGCTTCGATTCCCACCTTAGCCATCCTGAAAGTGGTTTTCCGTGGTTTAAAACTTCTACTCCAGGTGAAAGCCGGGATAGTTCCTAAATTAAGGGCACGGCCGCCTCCTTCCCAGTCGTCATCTGAATTACAAACAAACACACTGTAACAATAACATTAGGTGTCAGACAAATTCCACAGACACCCAAGTGCACGGGGCTACGTGCCGCATATCCCCTCAATGAATCAACAACAACGGTAAGTACAAATCACACCGGCAACTTCCTTGAAATATTCTGTCGTAGTGTTCGATTTCAACCGCAAGCAACGGCTACGATGTAGCCTATCACCTGTGTTGGCTTTGAGAAGTCTCTCATAATACATCACTCAACAAGCACGACTGTGGAGAATAATGTGATTGCTTTTTAGATGTACTGTATCCTTCTCAAAGAGTCGTGAAAGAAATATAGTTGAGAACATTGTGAAATGTATTTCCATTCATGCTCCGCACGCATAGATCGCTTTATCCTGAAACACGCGCTACCATAAATCTTGTGCCGGCTAAATCAATACTGCGCTGCAAGCAATCTTCATCCTCTCAGACGTATTTACATCGAGCATCCGATATCCTCACAGCAGCGCTGAGATTCTCAGTATACCTTTAGTGCGAGTGTGTTCCTTTTGAAATTATCATGCCTATAAAAACTCTGCCTGTAGAATACAAACTTTCCACTGTTACTTTTTAGCCTATTTTCATTCACGAAAAAATAGGCTTATGAGATCACCTTTCGTTCGTGTGTGTATGTATGTGTTTGTGTGTGCATATGTGTGTAAAATCTAAACGCCTGGAGCGATGTCAATGAAACTCAGTAAGGTCGTAGTACTATTTTGTCCAACCCCGACCAAGCTCTTCAAATTTTAGTACATCTCACCAATCCAACATGGCGGCTGTGCGAAATATTTCACCGGCATTCTATATCTCCAAAACTATTACAGATATCATCCTGAAAATTTGTAAACTGATAAAGGCATTACTAGACATTCAGCTATGTGACTTATAGAAATCTATTAAGTACAGAACGAACATGGCAGCCAAGCAAAGTTGAAACATTAAAATAGACTTTTCCGCGATTTAACCATCCGAGCGCCGTGAAATGTGGCACAGCAAATGCCCATTTACATTGTAATGCACTGACATCTAGTTTAGCTCAATTGTTTACACAACCTCATAATGGCTGCAGAGCAAAATTTTAAAATTGAGTTTTTATTTCTTGTGTCCTAATCTTGTGATCGAAGTCAACGTTTGAATAATGAACCTACGCTCTAATCGTCATCAAATAGTACATAAATCTATGGCCTACCTATATAAAAATCCTACATGGCGACCATCCGAATTATTTAGACGGTTTTCATTATCTACTAATCAGCAATTTTGTGTGTTGATAAAGGCTATAAAGATACGCACACCAATGGGACTTTCAACAACCTGGTGAGCAAAAATCCAACATGGCGGTGACGTGAAATTCAAATACTTAAATAGACGTTTCTCGTGATTTAACCATCCGGGTGCAGTGAAACTTAGTACGGTAAATGCGTATACAAAACTTTAATCGACTGACATCTAATTTATTTAATTTATTTTTCATAACCACAAGATGGCTGCTGTGCGATATTTTATCATCTCTATTTTTTTCTTGTGTCCTATTCATGCGATTTAAGTTTAATAATACGCCTACCAATAATCTTCATGTAATAGTACGTAACTCTATGGCCTACATAGTGTAGTCTATATAAAAATCCAACATGGCGACCATCCGAAATATTTCGATGGTTCTCAATATCTACGACTCTATTAAAGCAATTATACTGTAGTTTTGTATGTTGATAGAGGAAATTAACATAAGTAGGATATATGAAAATAGGTTAGTAGTTCTTCACGGAACTACTTGTTTGATCCTGGATGAGTTATAAAATGACGAAATACACACTCGGTCTACTTGTCTGTTTGAGACCCGCTGCGTTGCTCAGTGTTAACGTCCTCACCTGATGTGTCCGAGGTTGCAGGATCGTATCCCGGCGCAGTCAGCTGGCATTTGAGGGTGCGCGAATGTGAGTGAGCCGTGTCAGTAGATTTACTGGCACGTTAAAGATTCCCATCAGGGCAAAATTCCGGCAAAAATGCGTCTCTAAAAGCAGTAGTAAAAGGGATGTAAAACCAATAACATTATAGTTATAGTGTGATTGGTGTTGGTTGGGTGAATCTTCAGTCACTCAACACGATTTTGCCCCATGACTGGGCTGGGTACGGTGTATTTAATAACTCTCATGGATATGCATTAGTTAAGATCACTGTTATAATGAGAGATGATGATGATAATTGTTGTTTTCAGGGGCCTAACATCTAGGTTATCGGCCCCTAATGGTTTGGGTGATAGTGAAAGATGAGATGAGAATGAAAACTATAACTAATATTAACTACATACTTACATATTCGAAGAATAAATGGTAAACAAATAAAGGATAAGGCAAATAAAGGACAGGAAGAAAATAAAAGCCCTCAACCCTCGAAGAATGAGGATTGAGGGACTTGGAAGGAAGGAGAGCCATGAAAGGCAGATATGAAAGGGAAAGAGGAAATCGCCCATCCCAAGGTAAGAATAAAAAGGGGACAAAATGGACCCAGCTCAGGAATCCCTCGGGGTCGCCAACTCCTTAACTCACCAGCCGTGAGCCCTTGAGTGTGTAGCACTATCCAGGGTGCACCAGAAGGGGTGGGGCTACATACACCCTGCCTCCGTGAGGGCCTTGTGCAGAAGGCAGTAGATAACATGAAAAGAAAAGAAAGGCTGACCCCTCTAAGAATGAGGGTTTCAGGAAAAATGAGACAAGGGCCAATTAAGGCGGGAAGGTGAAAAACTCCCTAGGCCACGGATACCCTTATACCGTCGGGGTAGGAAAAAAACAACAGTTGACCAAGAGAGGTCGATAGGAAAGAAGACGGAGATGATCCCGGTACAAGTAAGTGGAAGCAATGCCGGATTTAGCTGGAATCCCGCGGTCGCCAACCCACGTCCCACCAGATGTGAGCCCCTGGGGTGTGTAATGAGAGAGAAGATGGTATTTAGCAAGGTGTAAGGCAAGGCTGCACCTTATCACCCACACTTTATAATCTATACATTGAACAAGCAATGAAGGAAATTAGAGAAATATTTCAAGTAGGAGTAACGTTTCAAGGAGAAATAATTTCAACTCTGACATTTGCTGATGACATTGTTATCATAGTTGATTCATCAAAGTGTTTGAATGAGCATTTAAATGGTATGGATTCCGTCTTGAGGAAATTATTCATGATGAATATCAATTAATGCAAAAAGTAATGGAATGCAGCCGAAATAAATCAGAAACCCCTATGGAGCTGTAATTGGCAGGTGAAAAATAAAGGAAGGAGGAGACTTCTGTTACTTAGGAAGCAAAATAACCAGTGATGGACGAGGCAAAGACGATACAAAAAGTGGGTTGGCTCACGCAATAAAAGCATTTGTACAGAAAATAAATTTGTTGACATCGAATAGAGATATAGGTACTGTATTAGGAAGATAAGGAAAATAAAAATGAATTGGATTGGACACTGCATAAGGGGAGATGGTTAGGTGAAATGGGCATTAGAAGGGACAGTCCAAGGGATAATCCGAAGAGGAAGAAGTAGGTTTCAGATGTTGGATTCCATCAAGATTGATACACCTTATGAGCTGATGAAACGTGCTGCTGAAGACCGGATCAGGTGGAGAGACCGACCATGAGTAAACCTGCCATCAGGGAGATAAACTAATTATGATGATGATGATGATGATGATGATAAGGAAGTATATTTTGAAAACCTTTGTCTGGAGTGAGGTGCTCTATGGAAGTGAAATTTAGATTGTTGGCGCAGCAGAAAAGAGGAGAATAGAAGCATTTGAAATGTGGTGTTACAGGAGAATGAGGAAGATCAGATGGGTAGATAGGGTTACAAATGAAGAGGCTATACGACGAGTGGGAGAGAAGAGATGTTTCAGGCGACTGCTAATGATGAGAAGAGATTGGTTTGTAGGACAAATATTAAGTCACCCAGGAATAGCAAAGGTAGTTGTGGAAGAAAGGGTCGAGGACAAGAACTGTAGGGTAGACCGAGGTTAGAATGTGTTGAACAGATTGTGTGCTAGCTATGTAGAGACGAAACGATTAGCTCAAGACAGGGTGGCATGGAAAGCTGCATCAAAACAGTCAAAACACTGAAAACTCAAACACGCGCACAAAACTACTGGAGAGAATTCCATGAAGCTTCCTAAAATAAAACCAGGTTGAACTAAATTATAATGAATTTATTAGGGAGTCCTTAATCGTTTTGGCTCTATTCTTCGAAGCGTTCGGTTTCGTTTAGAAACTGGAGCGCACAAAAGACATTGGGAATTTAACTACTGTATGAATAATTCCAGCCAATAGCATTTATGATAGAATGAAAATCAGTCCAGGGAAGTTGGGCTATCAAAATCGTGAGTGCGTATTGCAATAAGCGAGCGTATGTGTCATCAGCACTTCCAGCATCAGTTATGAATGGCTGTGGTGAGTACAAAGTTTACTGTTTGTTTGTTTTAATACAAGCGACAGGCGTGCTGCCAACGTAACTGGTGATGATAGCTCTCGCAGACGCATGTAGGCACTGCGGAGAAATTTCCTGGCGCTCTGTATATTCTATGTTCACTTTCTTTTCTCACAGACGAACTGGCTCTAGACTGGCACCTCCATCCGCACAACATGACATAATTATGAAGGTTAAACTGCTTCGGTGGCGTAGTTGGTAGCATGCTGAACTGCTGTGCCTAAGATCGCGGGTTCAAACCCGGCCAAAGTCGTTGGATATTTTAAGAGCGTTAAAATCCTTCAGTATGCCTTCCATCGGAGGGGAAGTAAAGCCGGCGGTCCCATTTCATAGATTTATGGCTTGCAAAAGATCCTTCCACTTACTAAACTTGTGTGAAGTTAAATTTCTCGGTTAGATTTCATTGGAACGCTCTATCAAAGTTCCAACGTTCACCACTAGGTGTCAGTGACATCTGGTAGCGAAAGTTGGAACTACTTGAAATTAAACGGAACCTGTAGCTCACCCCATGGGTGTCCGCTTAAAGCAGCTACCGCCTCTGGTGAGCTGAACATGTCCTCGGACACCCCCCGGCAATAAAAGCCATACGCTAAATAAATAAGTATGAAGGTTAATCAAAAAATATGAAACATAATCTGAAAACTTTTCCAAGCTACTCACTTTCAAAGAACTCAGGTTGTTATTTATACATTTTACAAATTCCTATTCCAAAACTGGTCGTTTGTGCAGTCTGTAGACATCAGAGAAAATTTCAGGAATACGTGAATGAGCCATTTGTAAGATGGGCGTCGGAAGTGTGTCATATATATAGTTTGTAGAAAAAATTGTCTAAATATCGTAGAAATACGTGCTGTTTAAATTACTGAAGCAAACCCCAGATCTGGAATATTACACAAGGGAAATCAGGGGACACAAAAGGAAATTAAGGAATTCTTATACCAAACGACAGGATAGTTACGAGCATATATGAAAGTTTAAATTATTATCGAAAGAAGGCTGCTCACGATAATTACATGCAAAACTTAATTGGAGGAGGGGTGGAAGAAATGTTATAGTTACATTAGAAGGCGGAAAGGAAATACCAATGATTTATCTATGATAATGTACGAATATGCTGAATTAATTACTGAGAAACAGGCAATTGCTAATGAATCGGCCGTCTTCTTGGCTCAGTAAGAAGTAGAAACATGAGCATGACCAACGGCATTATGAAGTTTACTCGCACGCACCTTCGCATCTCCAACTTGGAATAACTGTGTAATGCAGAATCGTGTTTGCCTGCCTGAGGGAACCTAATTGCAGTAAACAAGGAAGGCTGTGAGCTCACTCCAATGGCCTGCTAAATCTACTAACTTTCCACACCGGACCTCCGACAATCTAATTGCCTGTTCGTGTCCTCCAGCAGCCGGGCCTTCTTTCTTGACGTGGTCAAAGGAGCCTAATACTATTTCCTGCCAATGAAACAGCCACTCAACGCTATTCGTCACTAACTCTCCGCTATATTTCTTTAAAATGTAATTTATTTCTAATTCTATTATCAACCTTGTAGACAAATCAGATTATACATTTAATTTCCAAGGGGAACGTCTTTTAAAAGAGTCGCGATGAAAAAGAACAAGCCAATCACTGTGCTCAGGTTAATTTTCTCCACTACAATCCTCCGTGGCTTAGGCGGCAGCACGTCGGCCTCTCACCGCAGGGCCCGTGGTTCAAATCCCGGTCACTCCATGTGAGAATGGTGCTGGACAAAGCGGAGTCCGACAAGTTTTTTTCCAGGTACTCCAGTTTTCGCTGTCACAATTTCATTCCAGCAACACTCTCCACTATCATTTCACTTCATCTGTCATTCATTATTTAATCATTGCCCCCAGGAAAGTGCGACAGGCTTCGGCAGCCGGCACAATTCATATCCTCGCCGCTAGATGGGGGCTTCATTCATTCCATTCCCTGACCTGGTCGGTCGACTGGAAGTTGGCTGAGGATGTTTTTTATTCACTACTGTGGTTCAATAGCACGTCGTTAGATGATTATAGTTAATGTTTGATTCGTGGTTTGATTCTCGTTATACTGTACGTTAGGTTTGTTTTGTGTTGCAAGATTTTTTGAATTACGTGAATAACGGTGTATACAATTTACAATAGTGAAAATTAACCTTAACAGAGTATTTGTTTATCGTATGGCTTTTAGTGCCGGGAGTGTCCGAGGACATGTTTGGCTCGTCTGAGTCTGTAGCTCCTTCCAGCGGACACCCTTATTAGGGTGAGCTACAAGCAGGGGGTGTCAACCAGATAGGGATCATTTGGCACCATCGGTGTAGTAGCACGGGCCAGTCGTATGGAGCGCTGTATATCGTGTATATCGTGTTGCCAACATATGCATGATACAACGTTGTAATTAAATTGCAAACATATCACTATATTTAGTCAATAAATATACACATAATTCCTAATTGACATTTCCTTGCAATTATCTTGCTCACAGACGATAATTACGGCACTTATCATTAAATAAACATTATTTTTGTCGGTTGGCGGCATTGCCTTTTCTCACACTACTTCTGTTCTGTTCAAACATGGTGGTGTATTTACATTTCCTGTACATTACAGCAATATTTCTTCCCCAGAGTTTTCGATTGATTTCGCCTTAAATAGGGGCCGATAACGTAGATGTTAGGCCCCTTACAGCAACAATTATCAATATCAATCACCTTAAATACATGTGTTTCTTGATGTTCTGTGAAAAAGAAGTGCCGTAATCTTGGCGTTTTCAATTGGATGTAACCTGTAAACCAGTACCGGTATTTCCATTTCTGTTGTAAGTACCGATAATGCATTATGTATTATTAAATTGATTTCTTAAGAGAGTGCTGATATTATCGATAGGATTCTTATGAGAGCCATGCATTATTATTTGTGGACTTCCGTAGTCGTAGAAAGCTAGATTTAATGACTTTAGCCTAATTTAATTATTTTTTTGTTAGATTTTGTATTTCATGTTTTCTGTACCTCATTCTGTATATTTTGTATGTAGGTTATGGGAAAACATCACTCAGAATCTTGTGTTCTTGGCTGCAAAAGTAGAGGTTGGAGATACGCTCCTTTCATCGCTTCTCAGTCGATGACTCAAGGTATGTATCAATAATTAGGCTATTCTGTAATTATTTAGTCAGATTCCTTTGATGGCACTTTTTAAATTAAATTTAAAGTGATGATCCTCACGTCCTACATGGAGTAATCGCCACTGGGAGGGAGTATGGAACAACAACGCTCAGGACAGCTTCTGTCAGTGCGGGGAATCAAATCTCCAACCTCCAGAGTTGCTGCAGCCCCCCATTGGGGGCGCTATGCTCCCAGTTTATATCTTGGTTTAGAGTTCCCACATTTCTATACTCACGGCAGTGTCCACATGAAAACTCCACAAACAATACGATCTTGAAAAGGAAGCGTGCTAAAGCTTGAAAATGTGACGCATCTTGTTCTGCCCCTCGCTCTGAGCACTATACCGCTGTTGTGTGTTCAGAAACAGTCAGCAATGCTGTGATCATCCTACAGTCAGCTCTCAGCTGTAACTGTTTAAAAAGAAAATTAATTGTTTTGTAAAATAGTCTTTGGGACTACCTTGCCCGCCCTCTCGATAACCTCTGTCTCGCTGTCACTGGCAGTACTTGTAACTACAGTAGTTCTACATCTCAGCCCTAGATGGGTGAAGTGTGACCTTCACCGCCCGGAGTAGAATGCACTGTTTTATTAATTCATTCATTAATTTTGTACACTTGAATTAATCGTACAGCATGTGGGCTGTAACATGTAGGCCTACAATGACTACGATGCGACTAACATAACCTAATCAATTTGTAAGCGACTTGAAGTGTTGAAACTTGTAATTACTGTCTAATTAGGTCTACTCACTCGGCCAATCTGAAAACTGCCATGTTTAAGTTTTTTTTTTTTAGTAAGGTCTCTTGATCCAAAACCTGACTTAATGAAGCTAGTTATTTTTATAATAATACATTTATTAAAGCACAAAATATGCAGTATGAAATTACAACTAGTTTGAACAGAACTGAGACAGAGATAACCTCCTCTGCCCACACCACATCACGTGGTATCGATCACATCTTCTACCACATAGGGCACATACACAATTTAAGTCTGGCTGATGAAATCTTCTGTTACGGTATTACACTCTTTGAAGTGGAAACCATGTACCGAGAATCTCGTTACCAGGTGCCTCAGCTCGTAGGAGCTCTCTGTCCAGTCCCGTGATGTCATCGCATCAGTCGCGTAAAATTCATGCCAGATGCTATCTTTCTTAGACTTCATTTCCTGAACTAGTGTCTCAAAACCATGTGTTGTTGGCAAAAGCATCTGCAGTCTCAGTTCTTCAACAAAGGGAAGCTCACTTGAGAGTTCATAAACCAAACGAGAAAGAGTAAATCGGAAGAGGCATAAGACATGTGGTTCAATTTTGTTTTTTGTGTGGGGTGAGGTATACCTCCCACCTACACCCACTCCCCAAATATCAAGCTGGAGGAATTTTGGGTATTAATGACCCATGTGGACTCACATGTGGATTAGTTACATTAATCATAGGCTTAAAATTTTAGTTATTTATTGAAAGGTGAGGGTGGCAGTCCTATGGGTTGGATCAATCATAGATGTCCATTACATTAATAAATAGCTTCTGTGTTTTACTAAAATAAAGGTAGCGCTAAATGAACATAGAACGAGCGATAACATTCTCTATAATAGATGAATTAGCCAAAATACCTTATGAAACGATGAGAAATAAATCAAGGAGCGATGTTTTAATAGATGTTTCCTCCTCTGCCGTCAGTGACCCACCCAGCCATCCCAAATAGGATCACAGCATATAGGCTATAGGCTAGCGAAAATTACAGCTGTGGGTGCCATTGTTCAAATCAATCATCTTCAAAACAGTACCATAACAGTACTGCCAAACAAAGAAGTGCCCAGTTTAGTCTCTAGTGCGCAGCACTCGGTTCACTGCTCTTAATTAGGCTAGTGTGTGCAATATTTTCACTTCTCAGTAATGATTTTTTCCCCCATGGCTGAAATGAGTTATTTTTGTTATATGCTCTGTAATTATTATGCAGTATATCGCTCCGCTGTAATAAATATGTATTAATTTTTTCGTACAACATTGGTTTTGATAATGGTTACAGCCTAACGTATCCCGATGAACTTCTTTTTTTGATCAACAGTGATTTTGTATCCCAGTTCTTTTTATCAACAGTGATTTGGTATCTCGCATGTTGGCAGGAATGTGTGCGCCTTGGTGCGTGCTGCTAGAGTGAGCGATGATGACAGTTGAACGAGATGCAAGCGCTGTCGAAACATGGCAGCCGTTTTTAAAATATCAATAAATAGAAAAACATATTTACGTACTTTAGCACATCATGAGGTTTGGTAGTGATCAGGGTTCCTAATTTTAATATGTAATATTGCCCAGAAGATGAAACAAGGACACAAGGTATGTAAAAGTTACATTCATGTCTGCTGCAAGTATAATCCGCATTCCACTTACATTCAGAATTAAGGTAGCACTGAATGAAAGTAGAACGAGCGATAACATTCTCTATAAGGGGCCGATTATATTCTTGGTAATTAGTGTCGATGATTTTCTGTAACAGCGAGATGGATACAAGACAAATATAATTGGTTTATTGTATGCCAAAGTAATGGTTGATATAGGCTAGCTAGTATATTTATTCCCACATGTTACTTTACCTAGGTATTAATTCTGAATGAAAGTAGAACGCAGCTTATACACTTGCATCAGACATGAATGTGACTTTTACATACCTTGTCTCCTTGTTTCATCTTCTGGGCGATATTACGTAGGCCTATTGAAATTAGGAACCCTGGTCACTACTGCACATCATATATGTGCTAAAGTACGGGGCGCCAGGAAATGTTCTCTGCAGATGCGAGAGGTTGCGTCATCAGTTTAGTTCGCAGCACGGTGTCCCTGATAGGGCGAAGGCCACGTGTGTGGGCTGTGAGCTGTCGAAATCGTCAGTGCGTATAGTTAGATTATTGGAAGAGTGCAACAGTATGTTATGAATGGCTGGGTGAGTATAAAGTTTACTGTTTGTTATGATACAAGCGACAGCCGTGCTACCAACGTAACTGGTGACTTAATCTCTCGCAGCAGCTTGTAGGCACTGCGGACAACATTCCCTGGCGCCCAGTATGTAAATATGTGTTTCTATATTTTGCTCTTTTAAAAACGGCTGCCATGTCCCGACAGCACTTGCATCTCATTCAACTGTCAACAAAGTCCACTCTAGCGGCACACACTGAGGCGCACAAATTGTTGCCAACATGTGGGATACAAAATCACTGTTGATAATAAAAAGTGGCATACAAAATCACTGTTGATAAAATAATCATTGATCTGGACGCGTTAGGCTGTAACCATTCTCAAAAACCATTGGAATGGACGAAACGATGGTTAGAATGGTCAGGTTTTGGCGAGGTTGGTAGTACTGTTTTGATGATAGTTGATGTGAACAATGGCAGCCACAGCTGTAATTTTGCCTATATAAGTCGTGATTCTTTTTGGGATGGTTGGGTGGGTCACAGAGAGCGGAGGAGGAAACATCTATTAAAACTTCATTCCCTGATTTATTTCTCGTCGTTTCATAAGGTATTTTGTCTAATGTATGTACTATAGAGAATGTTATAGGTGTATTATCCAGAGTTGGGATCTGACAGTTCGGCGGAGAACTGTTGAACTAAAGGCAGCGGTGCCACGAATGCTGCTGTCCACCACGCGCATACTTCCATCCTCCCGCTCTTTTCCTCATGCTCATAATATCATTAGCACCGTTATTACATTTATTACTTTTTTATTCAGATGGTTTTCAAAATCTTAAACAAACCAATGCTTAAATCTGTTCGGTGCAAACTGTAAAACAAAATATTAGCCCGTCAAATTCAGGAGAGACCTAAATTATTGTAATGAATAGCAATAACAATATTACGAATACTGTACTATCATAAAGCAAAAACAAGATGTTCAGTAAAGAACATATAGCCTACTTTCTCCTAAATGCATGGGTATTGTTATAACTCTTTGTCCTTTTCAAGGAGTATGATTGAATGTTGGTTGTAGTAGCTTGTTGAAATACAACGTGCTATAGGGATATTAAACATGAATATGAGGTGCCCTTTGCTAGTGCTACCGCTGTACCAAATTTCGTTCAATTCGGTTTCACCGTGTTTAAATTGATAGGGGGAATCGATTTGCACACATACTTGGCCACCATCTGCAAACTATTGGGCTGATGTTCTTGCAGTTTGGTCTGAATATGATTCCCACATAAAGATATGGTGTTGCAAAATTTGGTAGAGACTAGATTATTAGGTTGGTCGTAATTACATTTTAGCTTTTAACATTTGGGTGGCCGCGATTACGTTTCCGTCAAGATAGCGGTGATATAAAACATGACACTGTGGTGCCCTTTGCTAGTGCTACCTCTGTACCAAATTTCGTTCCATTCGGTTTCACCGTGTTCGAATTGATAAGGGGAATCGATTTTCACACAAAGATGGCCGCCATCCGCAAAATATTAGGCTGATGACCTATTAGTTTGGTCAAAGGATGCTCCCTCCATAAAGGTATGTTGTTGCTAAATTTTCTAGAGATCGGATGATTAGGCTAATCGTAATTTGATTTAAGCTTTGAACATTTGTGTGGCCGCCATTACGTTTCCGTCAAGATGGCGGCGATATAAGACATGACACTGAGGTGCCCTTTGCTAGTGCTACCTCTGTACCAAATTTCGTTCCATTCGGTTTCTCCGTGTTTGAATTAATAGGGGGAATTGATTTTCACACAAAGATGGCCGCCATCCGCAAACTATTAGGCTAATGACCTAGTCATTTTGTCAAAGGATGCTTCCTCTATAAAGGTATGTTGTTGCAAAATTTGGTAGAGATCGGATGATTAGGTTAATCGTAATTTGATTTAAGCTTTGAACATTTGTGTGGCCGCCATTACGTTTCCGTCAAGATGGCGGCGATATAAAGCATGACACTGAGGTGCCTTTTGTTAGTACTACCTCTGTACCAAATTTCGTACCGTTCGGTTGCACCGTGTTAGAATTAATAGGGGGAATCGATTGTCACACAAAGATGGCCGCCATCCGCAAACTGTTACGCTGATGACCTATTGGTTTGGTCAAAGGATGCTCCCCCCAGAAGGGTATGTTGTTGCAAAATTTGGTAGAGATCGGATGATTAGGTTAGTCGTAATTTGATTTAAGCTTTGTACATTTGTGTGGCCGCCATTACGTTTCCGTCAAGATGGCGGCGATATAAAACATGACACTGAGGTGCCTTTTGTTAGTACTACCTCTGTACCAAATTTCGTTCCATTCGGTTGCACCGTGTTCGAATAAATAGGGTGAATCGGTTTTCACACAAAGATGGCCGCCATCCGCAAACTATTAAGCTGATGGCCTATTGGTTTGGTCAAAGGATGCTCCCCCCATAAAGGTATGTTGTTGAAAAATTTGGTAGAGATCGGATGATTAGGTTAGTCGTAATTTGATTTAAGCTTTGAACATTTGTGTGGCCGCCATTACGTTTCCGTCAAGATGGCGGCGATATAAAACATGACACTGAGGTGTCCTTTGCTAGTGCTACCTTTGTACCAAATTTCGTTCAATTCGCATTCACCGTGTTCGAATTGATAGGGGGGGACAGACATTCAGAGTACACACACTCACACACACAGACACACACACACACACAGACTCACACACACACATACACACACACACACAGACTCACACACACACATACACACACACAGACAGACACACTTTTTTCGCCCTGTGTTGATCTCATAAGTCTACTTTCATTTTTTGCAAAAATCGAAAGTAGGCTAATGATCAAAGCGAAACGACAACACGTGATTGTTTCCGTGATATTTAGTTATTTATATTTCCTGTAGAATAAGTTTCAAGTCACAAGTAACACACAATTGTATTACAAAATATAGGCTCATTGTGTAGACTATTAAGTCACCCTTTAGAAGACAGAAGCTAATCACAGTAGTCTTACTAATTACAAGAGCAGAGGCGGTAGCCTACGTTCCTGCGCGCGACTGAATGGAATTAATGGTTCGCCTGATGCTCAGAACTGACACTAACACTGTTACATACATAAATAACGGTCTCTAATCTAATATATAAAAGTGAAAGTCTGTATGTATGTATGTATGTATATATGTTGGTTCCGTATACAAATCTACACCGTTCCACCAATCTCAACCATATTTTGCATACACATAGTTTAGGACCCAGAAGGAACCGCTGGCTAGTCGATAGTCTTTCTCATTCTTCTGATTTCGGCCCTTTTTCACTCAAAAACAGGCTAATCAAATCATAAAATATACTCATGAAGGAATGGCAAGGCGGATAGTTTCCATGGCAACATAGCTCAAGTCCAGACACGGCCGACTTGATGCCAATTGCGCTCAGCACTACTGGTATAGAAAATGAGCATCTTTACTTGAAATCCCGTTAGTTACTCAACTGCTCACACAGCACTGTCAACCGAGTTTAGCATAACAAAGACTTGACAATATCTTCTTTCTACTATATATTTTTCAAATACCACTCACTCACTCACTCACTCATTCATTTATTCATCACGAAATCTCAGAAAACACCGAACGGATTGGAATGAAATCTGGTATGCAGCTTCCTCAAGGGCCGCAAATGCCCACTAAGAGAGAAATTTTGGCTATTCAGGTTCTAAAGGGGTGTCAAGGGGGTAGACCTGCATTTAATTGAATAGCAATATCTCCCGATTGGTTTCATGGGGGGATGTGATACTCGGCATATAAACTCATCATTAAAAATAAGAAGACATGTGTCTGAGGGTTTTTCGATGTGGTGTATATTATGAGGTGAAAGGGGTGAAAAGTGGGGATTAAAAGATTCTTAACGGAGCGTGTGTCTGCTAAACGACATAGGCGAGGAGTTTGAAACACAGCGAAAAAAAAATCAACATAAAAAAGAAGTAAATATGTGTTTGACAGTTTTTTCATAAATCCAATTTAAGGGGCCCATGGGGAGAGATGAAATTCTGGGGGGGGGGGGGGCAGGAAAGAAAATGTCCTAACTGATTGACTGACTGGCTCACTCATCAAACTCAGGGGGGAAAACTGCTTTAAAGTAAGTAAATAGCTGTTCGACAGTTTATTTTTTCATAAATCAAATTTAAGGGGTTCATGGGGAGGGGTGAAATTCTGAAAAAAGAAAATGTCCAGACTCACTCACTTACTCACTCACTCATCATCGCCTAGCCAACATTATTGAAGTTAGAAACATGACAGTTTGGGGATATGTTCATTGTATGTCAAAACCGTCTACTAAGGGAGGATTTTCGGATATTCAGGTTCTAAAGGGGTCTTAAGGGGATTAAACCTGCATTTCATTGAATAACAATATCTCCCGATTGGTTTCATTGGTGGATGTGATACACGGATTATAAACTTATCATTAAAAAGTAACAAGACACGTGTCTGAGGGTTTTTCGATGTGTTTATGAGGTTAAAGGGGTGAAAAGTGGGGATTGAAAGATTCCTAACGGAGCGTGTATCTCTTAAACGACATAGGCGAGGAGTTTGAAACTCAGCGGGAAAAAAATCAGCATAAAAATAAGTAAATATGTGTTTGACCGCTTTTCCATAAATCCAATTTAAGGGGCCCATGGGGAGGGGTGAAATTCGGGGGGAGGGGGGACAGGAAATAAAGTGTCCTAACTGATTGACTGACTGACTCACTCATCAAACTCAGGGGGAAAAACTGCTTTAAAGTAAGTAAATAGCTTTTCGACAGTTTGTTTTTCAATCAAATTGAAGGGGTTCATCGGGAGGGGTGAAATTCTGAAGAAAAAAAATTGAAAGGAAATGTCCTGACTCATTCACTCACTCATCATCGCCCAGCCAAAAATATTGAAGTTGAAAACATGACATTTCGGGGATATGTTCGTTGTATGTCAAAACCGTACACTAAGGGAGGTTTTTTGGATATTCGGGTTCTAAAGGAGTCTTAAGGGGGTTAAACCTGCATTTCATTGAATATCAATATCTCACGAGTGGTTTCATTTGTGGATGTGATACTCGGCATATAAACTAATCATTAAAAAATACGCAGACATGTGTCTAAGCGTTTTTCGATGTGGTGTATTATTATGAGGTGAAAGGGCTGAAAAGTGGGGGTTGAAGGATTCCTAATGGAGCGTGTAGGCCGGCGAGAAATTTGAAACTCAGCGAAAAAAAAATCAGCTTAAAAAGTAACTAATCGGTTTTCGACTGTTTTTTCATAAATTAATTTAAGGGGCCAATGGGGTGGGGTGAAATTCTGGGGGGAAAAATGAGAGAAAGTGTCCTAACCGACTGACTCAGGGGAAAAAGACAGCTTAGGAAATAAGTTAATAGGTTTTCAAGCGTTTTTTAATCAATCCAATTTAAGGGGCCCATGGGGAGGGGTGAAATTCTGGTAAAATAAATGAAAGAAAATGACCTGTCTGACTCACTCACTCATCACGCCCAGCGAAAACTATTAAAGTTGGAAACATGAAATTTTGGGAATATGTTCGCTGTATGTCGAAAACGTTAACTAAGGAATGATTTTTGTTTATTCGGGTTTTAGAGACGTGTCAAGGGGGTAAACGTGCATTTCATTAAATAACGATATCTCATGAGTTGTTTGTTTGGGGATGTGATATTCGGTATATAAACTAATCATTAAAATAATCTGACATATGTCTAAGGGTTTATCGATGTGGTGTATATTATGAGGTGAAAGGGGTGAAAATTGGGGGTTGAGGGATTCTAGACGGAGCGTGTATCTCTGAAACGACATAGGCGTGAAGTTTGAAATTCGGTGGGAAAAAACAGCTTAAAATACAAGTAAATAGGTGTTCGAACGTTTTTTCATAAATCCAATTTAAGGGGCCCTTGGAGAGGGGTGAAATTATGGAAAAAAAAACAGGAAAGAAAGTGTCCTAACTGATTGACTCACTTACTCACTCATCAAACTCAGGGGGAAAACAGCTTTATATAAGTAAATAGGTGTTTGACCGTTTGTTTCATAAATCCAATTTAAGGGGTTCATGGGGACGGGTGAAATTATCAAAAATAAATGAAAGAAAATATCCTGACTGACTGACTCACTCATCATCGCCCAGCCAAAATTATTGAAGTTAGAAACATGAAATTTTGGGGATATGTTCGTTGTATGTCGAAAACGTCCACTAAGGAAAGCGTTTTGGATATTCAGGTTCTAAAGAGGTGTTAAGGGGGTAAACGTGCTTTCCATTGAATAACAATATCTCACGAGTGGTTTCATTTGGGAATGTGATACTTGGCACATATAATAATCATTAAAAATAAGCTGACACATGTCTAATGGTTTTTCGATGTAGTGTATATTATGAGGTGAAAGGGATGAAAAGTGGGGGTTGAAAGATTCCTAACTGAGCGTTTATCTCTTAAACGACATAGGGAGGAGTCTGAAACTCGGAGGAAATCTATCAGCTTAAAAATAAATAAATAAATGAATAAATAAATAAAATAAATAGGTGTTCGACCGTGTTTTCATAAATGCAATTTAAGGGGCATATGGGGAGGGGTGAACTTCTGGAATAAAAACGTCCACTAAGGAAGGATTTTTGTATGTTTGCTCTCATCGACCAACCAAAACTATTAAAGTTAGAAGAATGATATTTTGGGGATATGTTTGTTTGTTGTGTGTCGAAAACGTCTACAAGGAGGGATTTTTGGGTATTCAGGTTCTAAAGGGGTGTTAACGGGGTTAAACCTGCATTTCATTGAAAAACAATATGATACGACTATGAAGCGAGCGAAGCGAGGGTAAAATTGAGATGGTGTGTGTCTGTGTATTACTCAATCTCGCAAGTACCACTGGTCCGATTTACGTGAATTTTACATGGAAGTAGCTGATTTACCTGGTTAACATATAGGTTACTTTTGATTTCAATACTTTGCACTATTTAAAATGGCGACCATTTTAGTGACGTCACTACACCCTTTGGTTTCAAACTTTCATATTTCCATTTCAAATAAAAAGAGAACGCTAAGAAATAACAAACATTTGATGGCATATGCGAGGTTTAAAATTACATTTTCTATCCGAAAGGTATCTGCAACTGTTAGCGAGTAAAACCTAAATTTGTGCTATAAAACACGGTCAACGCCGAGCGGTGTAGTTGGACAAAATGTTCCATCCTTAATATCCCTCTGCGCAGCACCTCGCCTATCCCCTGTTTTAACTGTCACCTTCACATTTTAATTTATTTATGACGCGTAGCGAAGCACGGGTACTTCAGCTAGTGAATCATAAGTATAAATATAAGTATAAAGTATAAATAAGTATAACTCAAACAATTATAACTCATTAAAACAACAGATTATGAAACGCAGCAAGGTGAGTGTGCACTGGAGGCAACCAAACAAGCGACTGATCGGCGACAAGCAAGTGGTGAAATAGCATCATTCAAATTGGCAGCGCTGTATAGTTTCCATGGCAACAAGCCATGCGGGCGATCTAGTCGTCAGCTGTTTTTGCCCAGTGGTGCTGAATTGTCAGATTCCAACTCTGGAAAATACACCTATAGGTAGTGAGTTATTGTTCTTTCAAGGGGCGGAACTACGAGGTCATCTGACCCTTATGGAGAATGTTATCACTCGTGCTACTTTCATTCAGTGCTACCATAATACCACCTTGTGGTGTGGTAGCTGCCACTCCTAAGGTCCTGGGCTAGTTTCCAAGTAATTTAATTCTGGTCTGAGGGTTGGAACGACTCACAATCAGCTTCGTGAGCCAGAACTGAGAAGAGGTAGGTTCGATTCTCACCTCGGCCATCCAAGAAGTGGGTTTCCGTGGTTTCCCCACTTCCACTCCAGGCTAACGCTGGAATTGATCCTAACTTAAGGCAATGGCTGCCTCCTTTCCACTCGTCACCTGAATTACAAAAAGTAGGCTATACTGCTCGGGTTCATTTTCCATGTTCTGTGAACTTGCGGGGTGAGGAGAAAGAACAGGGGAGGGTCAGGCGAGAAGAGAAGGGCCTGTCAACTGCCCGCCGTGATATCTGGTATTCCTTTCTATTCCAATAATGCTAACTTAGGGCTGTTGCTCAAAACACTGTGGTGTTACGAATGAGTGAGTGAGCCACCGACCAATGTATTTGGTTCTGTACTATGCACGGACCAAGGAACCTCATCACTCGTCAACACCACTGCGATGCACATTTCTCTCAGGTTCACGCAGCTTAGACCCGAGCAGTACACACTACTACAGGTACTACAATAACACAGATTATCATACAAATCCTACATACTTCCAAATACATGGGGCTAAATGAATTAATATCAACAACACAATGATTCTACAATAAGTGATTCTTTTAAAATGTAGTTATAGTAGGTGCAACTATACACATATCAGCAAATTCAAGTTCTCCATTTGAAGCATTACATATTTTATTAAGTTTACTGCTTCAACATACAAACTTGCATGTGTTGTAGGAATTTGCTGTTCATCAGTGTTAGCCATGGCATAAAGGAGGGAAGAGGTTCATTATCCTGTGCTATAGCCTACTGTTATGCCTTGGCAAGAAAGAAGAAAGGAACATGCCTCAACACGTACTTTTAGGAGGACCAGATTTGATTTCTGTATTTTTGCTAAGTGTGATCTTGGCTCTCGCTGTTATTTTTCTTCGTTGACAACTTTTTAAATAAAATGATGATTTCTAGCAGTATTGAGGTTTTTCTTGTTTTTCATTGAAAGTCCTATTTCTCCTTTCCCCTTCACAGGATGTCATAGAATTTACTGTATTAGTGTGCGATGATTTTTTTTGATGTACTTACTGTATTTCACCCTGTAAAAATTGGTGAACTGGATATATTTTAAAAGGGAATATGAAATGAACTACTGTATAGACAATTTGTAATATCCAATTATTTTTCTGAAATTTCAGTCTCCCAATGAATTTGGCACTAAGTGCACTAACAATTTTAGTGTGATCTGGTTACACCACCTGTTTACTTGGCATTCTCTCTTAACATTTTACTGTTATTGTTAACAGCATCAAGCATTTTAAGATATGAATATTCTCCCTTCTCAGTACTTTTCCTTTGCAGTTTATTCTAATAACTGATTGGTTATAGGCCTAATTAGGCCTAATGTGGTTAATTGGAAGGGACCCTATTTTTAAGGTGAGTAGTAATATGCTGCAGGCCTTTTAGTAGCCTAATTCTTGTCACCAATGCAATATGCTCCAATTGCAACTGAAAGAAATGTAAACATGCAAAATTATTGATGAGGTCATGTCCTAAAATAGGGGCAGATGACGTCGTAGTTCCGCCCCTTAAACAACAATAACTAACTAACATGTCCTAAATGCTGTGATTGTTCATTTCAGAGTTCAGGAATTCACAATTTCCCACTTAGGTATTATTTTAAAAAAAATGTTATTGGTATTTTGATTGTGATTTATTTCTTGTTGATCATATGATTATCTCCTCACTTAAAAACGTGCTATAAGTATTGGGAAGATTGTGATTTTCGGAACATTGAAGTGGATAGAGAATTTAGGACGAGAATATTTAGTGGAACGAGGGGAAGGGGTGGGGTAGGCTACCCGCACGGCCGTGCTACACGTCAACTAGTACCACGGCCAAACACCAGACAGCGCTGAAGTCTTAGGTGCCAAGAATTAGCATGGCTGTCGGCTATCTGTAGTAGTAGGTAATCTGTGGCTACAAGTTCCGTTCAATTTCAAGTAGTTCCAACTTTCGCCACCAGATATCAATGATACCTAGTGGTGAACGTTGGAACTTTGATAGAGCGTTCCGACGAAATCTAACCTAACAATTTAGCTTTACAGAAGTTTAGTCTGTGAAAGGATCTTTTACATGCCATAAATCTATGACATTGGGACCACCAGCTTTACTTCCCCTCCGAAGAAAGCCATACTAAAGGATTTTTAACGCTCTTAAAAATCCTTAACACAGTGATCATGGTCTGATGATGGCCACTTGAGTTGTCGAATCGCGTAATCCTAAATTGCCCATTTAAGTGTAATTAATAATAACTATCTAATTCATATAATTTATCCAGGAGTGCGTTTATATCACAGTCACTTTGACTGACTGAAAAGTAGTAAAAGACAACAAAGGAATGAGTCATTGATGAAATGATGAAGGAAGAGCCAGATTGAGTGAATCAATCCTGAAATGAAATAAGTGTATGAGAATAATATTTAAATTTGTTAATAATGTAATACGGTATTTTCATTCAAAGTACTCGTATCAACCAATCTGTCACAGTGTTTAAATGCACAAAAATGTATTAGAATGTCTGCAATTTCTACAAATGAATCAGGAAGAATTTGAACTCAAACCACTTCAAGGAAAGACGAAAGCCCTGAATTGCAAGCCTTGAGTTTTGGATATTTTCAAGGGTAAAATCAACAAGTAGAACTATGATTCATTCTTGGCACATACAGTACGTAGTATTGTGTGTGTATATATTCTGAGTCATCGTGGGATGCAGGTCCTAATGCCCTTCTATCCTGAACTAATTGTTTCATCTCTACAAAGCTACTGCACTAAACATCCGAGGCAAAACGTTCAACATGTTTGTTCTCCTCCCAAGTATGTCTTAATACTTCATTATTTGTAAGTAGATCCATGCTCCTGTGACACCATATTTCAAATCCTCCTATCATCTTTGTTTCTTCTGCAGAGACGCTCTATATTTCGCTTTTGTACTGAGACAAAATTTAACTAAATTTGAATTTAAATGATAGATCGTGTATCTACTATTAGCAAATGTATTTTCTGCAGTAAAGCCATGCAACGTCCTAAGAATATCTTCATTATTTTGCTTCCCCTACTAACAATCAACAGGATTGACTTACTCCAACTAAATTCCAACAACTTTGCCTTGCTCTCGTTAATTTCAATCTTGAGTTATTATCTCAAGTCTGTAACGAAATTACTCGTCTGATTAGCCTTTGCCGTTTTGAAGTGAGTCCGCTGTCAATTGTTTAAATCTGCCTATCGGCACCTCAGGTCTGGTGTGGAGCAAGAGGGAAGTCATGTACACTCCGCATCAAGCGTTATTGCATGCTGTTCTGCTACTGGTGGTAATAAAACTATTAACATTAATTGAGTAGCCCGTTTGCAAAGGCCACTAAGTGCATTATAGACGAAACCGAGTAAATGAGGAAAAACTGCTTCGACCAAACTATTTAAGCTAATACCATATTTTCTACCTCTGAAAATCAACATAAAAACATTTATTATTCAGTTAAAATCTGTGAAATCTACGGTTGGATTTTCAGTCCCAAAACATAAATTAAAATATTGACTTAGCGGTTTTTGCACACGTTTTGTGCAGTTAGCGACATTTTCACCCGTCACGACGAGTCTTTAATGAAACTTCGGATGCAAAACCCGCTATTTTGTTGTTTTATGAATGCCATTTTGATGAGATTCTTAATAAAGAACTACTTTAGTACAAATGTGGTTTATTAGGAAAAATATATTTTGAAAAATAGAACACGTTGGGTGCGATAAAAGGAAAATTAAACATCTTAAACACCGTGCAACGTCTTTTAGACAAAATGAAAATTGTTCAAATAATAACTTGCACAAAACAAGGAAAAATGGCCCTTAAGTTAGGTAAGGTCATCCTCGACACCGTCCATCAGCTCAAAATCTGATGGATCTTCGCCTACTTCCGCTTGAGGTCGGACGATATTGTTGCGAATGGCTTCTTGCTCCTAGAAGACCTCATTGAAAACTTTTAGGTTGCCGTTCGTTGGCCAGTTTTCGCCGAAGTGCACTCTAAAGGCCGTCGATCGTATTCTAGTTTAGTTTCTTTGAGTGCAACACCCACATGAATTGGTGAGGGACCAGGATGTTTTTTAAAATTCGTTCCTCTTTTCTTGATGCTCTTCCCCTCACCAACCTCAACATTGTAGAACGGCTCCCCTTGGACCGGACATGTTTTATTTTTTCTTTGCCAATTATGAACACGATTTTCTGCGCTTTTTGGAATTGGAAATGCCTATTACCGGGATTGTTTTTACCATATCACCCGTATACTTTCCAATCTCTAACAGGACATTCATCTTGTCCCAGGCGAATTACAGTCGCAAATTTCTCAATATGCTTGATGTATCTGGAGGGATGTTAAAAGACACTCACTTTACGAAGTTGCCGTTCAATACTTCCAAAAACTCTTGTCAGGTGGGATAAATGAGTGGCCCAATATTGGAAACCATATCTGTATTTCCTCTACACATCCATCTAGCATTGACCAGTGAGATAACATGCTGATCACAGTCTCGTCTTTGTTCTGACCCTCACAACCTAAGTATTTTGCACCTAAAACATTTATGCTAGCCAGTTTGTGTTGAACTGCCGGTGCTATTTGGTTTGATCTTTTGGCATGTTAATGTTCTAACCAGACGTAAGAATGTGTTTTCAACTCCAATATCAACGGGTTCAACTACTTCAACTTGCACTATTTCTCCTACTACTTCTGCCATTTCTCTTCTTCCCTCCGTATTTAGAACATCCGCATTAGCATTACAGTCTACAAAATGCAATAAATGCTTCACTTAAATACACAAGATCACCCACTTCTCGGGCTTGAAATGCCCACAAGCAAGAAGCAACTTGTAGATCAACTGTGCGTTTAAACTGTGTATTTTTACAAGGCAGCATGCCTTTGTTGCGGGCGCTTCCTCTGTAGTGCAGCCAACCCAAATCCGAAACACAAAACTATCCTTCCAGATCGTAATAAAATTAATAATAATTATTTATCGTAAAAGAGTTTTGTGGGAGGATTATCGGCAGTTCATGTACCAGTTAGCGTATTTTGCAGCCGTATGAGGCAAGGCAGACGCCATACTTATGGAACATAGCGGTCTTTGGACACGTGGAACATTAAACTGGCTTTGCAACCGTAGCCAACATGCATTTAGCGGTTTATGCAAACGAATGCGATTTTTGTTGGCCATTTTCAACGGCTTTGACCGGGTGAGTTAGCCGTGGTCGTTACGGCATGACTGCTGGCAGTCGCTCACATCCGGGAGGCGAGGTGGTTCGAATCCCCCGCCGGCAACCTTGAAGATGGTCTTCTGTGGTTTCCCATCTTCCTTCCAGGCAAATGCCGGGGTTGATCCCTAACTATAGGCCACAGCCGCTACCTTCCAACTCCTCGTCCTTACATTCAAACTTTCCTCCCCAACGGTACTTGTAGCTCACCCATTGGGTGTCCGTCTGGAAGCAGCTACAAAACTGGCGAGCCGAACATGTCCTCGGACACTCCCGGCACTACAAGCCATACGCTAAAAAAACTGCTTTGAGCGGGTTATGCACCCTGAAATTTATTCCATCGTGTAGCCAGTTAAAAGACGAACGTGACGGTGTGCTCAATTCAAAATCGACAAAAGTGCACTTAGCGGCCTTTGCATCTGGGCTACTCAATTATATTATAACAGTACATTACTCTTCCATTAAGTGTATGAATATCATAAAACTACTCACATAGTACACATTTGAAATACCCAACTGACCAAACTCAAAGACATACAGAGCAGACTGCACCGACAGCTCATGGAAAAATGATTGCCTCTCACTGTTCACAACTCGTAGTTCATACTGTGCCCATGTGGATGGCACAGGTATCGAACCCATATTCTTTTATGTCAAGAAAAGAAGAAATGCTACAGAATTTTTGTACAGTTCTAAGGCTGGCAGAAGGGTTAAGTTTAGATCACCCCTGTGTGACGCATAAATGGTGAGATAATGTTGGAGCAATACACGCAGCTGCTTAGACGAAAGATGCTGGCGCATGAGTTTAAAATAGCCCAACGGATTCTTCCATCGAAAAGACAGAGACAGAAAATCTAACAGAAAGTCATTAGTCAGCTGGAAATTGGCAACACTGTGTGAGAGGTGTGACCAGGAAATTGGTAAAATAATGGATTTCGGCGAGAATACGCAAAATTATTGAGAAATCTCTCCGCCAATATTGATCATCTTAGATATTAGAATTTTGAGAGTGATAAAAGTTCTTAATACTTGCATTGTATAGAAAGGCAAAGTCAGCGATACGTAGTGTGGACTTCACCGAACCAGTGGCCAAGGGAGATGGAAAAAACAAAAGTACTCACCACGCAAGACAGGAGCTCATTTAAATTTTTATTAATATGTTCTCACGATCGGATTTTGGAAATTTTGGTATATTTGTAACATTTATATCGTGAGCTTCAAGAAGGTTATTATACTATTTTCAATTTTGGAAAAAATAGGCTTATGAGATCACCTTTTGTCCGTGTGTGTGTGCGTGTGTGTGTGTGTGAGGTGTGTGTGTGTGTCCCCCTAATAAAATCTAAACGGCCGGAGCGATTTCAATGAAACTCGGTAAGTTCATAGCGCTATTAAATCTATTAAAGATATCACCCTGCTATTTTGTACGGTGATAAAGGGTACTGATACAAGTTTACCTATGTATACTTCATAAACCTGTAAAGTAAAAAACGAACATGGCGACCAAGCGAATTTGAAATAATTTAATAGACTTTTCTCGTGATTTAACTCTCTGAGCGCAGTGAAATGTGGTACAGTAAATGATTTTGCAGATTGTAATGCACTGCCATCTAATTTAATTCAATTGTTTACATAACCTCAAGATGGCGGCTGTGCGAAATTTTAAAATTAAGTTTTTATTTCTTGTGTCGTAATCATGCGATCGAAGTGAAAGTTTGAATAATGAACCTAGGCAATAATTGTCCTTGAATGGTAAATAACTCTATGGCCTATACATACAACAATCCTAAATGGCGAGCTTCCGAAATATTTAGACGGTTCTCAATATCTATGAATCTTTTACAGCAACCAAACTGAAATTTTTTATGTTCATAGAGACTATGAACATATGTTCACCTATAGGAATTTCAGTAACCTGGTGAGCACAAATCCAACATGGCGGCGACGCGAAGTATAAATATTTAAATGGACGTTTCTCGCGAATTAACTATCCGAGTGCCGTGAAACGTTGCACGTTAAATGCTTATACAAATGTTGATCCACTGGCATCTAATTTATTTCAATTGTTCACATAATCAAAAGATGGCTGCTGTGCGTAATTTTAAAATCTCGTTTTTACTTCTTGTGTTCTAATCATGCGATTGAAGTTTGAATACCACACGTACACAATAATCTTAAAGTAATAGTACGAAAATAAAAATCCAACCTGGCGACCATCTGAAATATTTAGACGGTTCTCAATATCTACGAATCTGTTACAGCAATTAAACAGAAATTTTGTATGTTGATAGAGGCAATTAACATGAGCAGGATATATGAAAATAGGCTGTATAGTTCTTCACAGAACTACTTGTTTTTTCATAAAGATACTATGGTTAAAAAGATGGTATATTAGCTTTCACGGCCGGTGAATTAAAAACTCAGCAATTCTTCTAGGTTTGTGCCGTGTCTTGTGTGGGGTTAGAACACCAAGATGGCTCATCGGCGGGCTCTTGGTGTCCCCGCCCGGACCCCCACAGGAGTATCGAACTGCACGATACCTCCCTTTATATAGAGTGAAACTGCACTCCTTGACTGCGAGAACCAAAAGCTCAAGCAGCCTCAACCTCCCTATGAAGGCTTCCAAAAAGTTGGCGTATTGGCTGTTACGGCCGGTGAATTAAAGCTCAGCAATTCTTCTAGGTTTGTGCCGTGTCTTGTGTGGGGTTTCGCCTAGAACACCAAACTGGCTCATCGGCGGGCTCTTGGTGTCCCCGCCCGGATCCCCACAGGAGCATCGAACTGCGCGATACCTCCCTTTATATAGAGTGCAACTGCACTCCTAGACTGCGAGAACCAAAAGCTCAAGCAGCCTCAACCTCCCTATGATGGCTTCCAAAAAGATGATATATTGGCTTTCACGGCCGGTGAATTAAAACTCAGCAATTCTTCTAGGTTTGTGCCGTGTCTTGTGTGGGGTTTCGCCTAGGACACCAAGCTGGCTCATCGGCGGGCTCTTGATGTCCCCGTCCGGACCCCCACAGGAGTATCGAACTGCGCGATACCTCCCATTATATAGAGTGCAACTGCACTCCTTGACTGCGAGAACCAAAAGCTCAGGCAGCCCCAACCTCCCTATGAAGGCTTCCAAAGAGATGGTATATTGGCAATCACGGCCGGTGAATTAAAACTCAGCAATTCTTCTAGGTTTGTGCCGTGTCTTTTGTAGGGTTTCGCCTAGGACACCATGCTGGATCATCGGCAGGCTCTTGATGTCTCCGCCCGGACACCCACCCACAGAAGTATCGAACTGCGCCATACCTCCCTTTAAATAAAGTGCAACTGCACTCCTTGACTGCGAGAACCAAATGCTCAAGCAGTGTATCTTACCTGCCAATGCGAAAACTCCACAGTTATAATGTCACCTGAGCCAAGGAGCAGGTTAAAAGAACCCCATATTATTTGTTGAATGAATTTAACGCGTTGCCTTTCCAAGTTAAAGATGCATTGTGCTGGTAGCAAGCTCGTTGTAAAGATCCCGTCCGTGTGAGGAAGCATTGAGTTTCCCTCCACTGTCATAAATTTTGCCTGAAGTGCTGTGACTAGCGAGCGACCCCTGTGTTGGGATAGGTCTTTAATGAGCCATATGTTTCTGTGGTTAACACAAGTAAATAACGTTTTAAGATGATCCAGTAATTGCACTGAGATCCATTTATTTTAATTATTCTTGCTTGATGAAGTTCAGATCCGTATTTAATCTATTATATATAATCCAAAATTGACTCATCACCGCAGGGCTCAAACCACTAGACCTAGAAAGCTGAAATTTTGTATGTTGGTTGGTCTGAGTATGTAGAGGCTCACTAAGAAACGGTTTTTGAAAATTCAATATATAAGTGACTTTTCTCGGTCCTTTGGCATTGAGCATCCAAAATTGACTCATCGACGCAGGGCTCAAACCACTAGACCTAGAATGCTGAACTTTTGCATGGTGCTTGATCCGAGTATGTAGAGGCTCACTAAGAAACGGTTTTAGAAAATTCAATTTGTGCCGTGTCTTGTGTGGGGTTTCGCCTAGGACACCAAGCTGGCTCATCGGCGGGCTCTTGATGTCCCCGTCCGGACCCCCACAGGAGTATCGAACTGCGCGATACCTCCCATTATATAGAGTGCAACTGCACTCCTTGACTGCGAGAACCAAAAGCTCAGGCAGCTCAATTTGTTGACTTTTTTCGGCCCTTTGGCGTTGAGCAAGGACAGTCGGTACAAAGATGGGATTTAGCTCATTTTAAGCCGCCAGATATGAGAACCAATACTCGGAGGTCCTGTAGGGACCCAGAAACTCACTTTTTTAAGTTCCTAAAATGAACGGTTTCGGAGATATTCCCAAACAACTGTGTTCCCTCTAAGAAACAGATCAACGTTACTATGGCAACCGCTGAAATTTCGCAGACTGGGGATAGTTTTCTGGCAATATCTCGAAAACCGTTCGTTTTAGGGCCTTAAAACGCAGGAAACCACGAACATTGCTCCTCGCATTGATACGCGCAAAATGAGCTATATTCGATATTTGTACGAGCAAATCGACTTGGAAAGTCTCTTCTCTATATATATAAAAAAGGAAGTTTGTCTGTTTTTTCCGAATTTCCACGGAAGTTTGAGTTATTAACGTGTTTCAGACTGGTTTATGACGGTTGCGCGCAAAAACAAAATGTTTGTCTGTCTGTCTGTTTGTTTGTTTGTTTGTTTGTTTGTCTGTGTACAACTTTGCACGCGCATCAACGGCTGAGTGGATCAACGTAAAATTTGGTACAGAAGTCCATCAGAGGCACAAAATTAATCATTGATATAACTCTTCTCCATACCTCTCATAAAAGAGGGCCTACCCCCTTAAATGCTCGCTGAAATGGGCGTAGAAAAACGAGACAAAGCTCATTTTCAGCGTCTCAATGTGAGAAACTAAAATCGGGAGCCCTACGGGCCCCGTAAACCACATTTTAAGGTCCTAAAACCAACAGTTTTTGAGATATACCCAGAAAACTAATTTCTTTTATTAAGCTACTAGCAGAAGTACCCGTTCTTCGAACGGTGTTCGTTGTTAACACCAGACATTATCAATTGAGCTACTGTTGCAATGGTTAGCGGTTTGTCATTCCTTCAAGTTTATCAGAACGAAGTTAGTTTTCTGGGAATATCACACACACGGTTAATTTAAGGCCCTTAAAATGTAGTTTTCGGAGACCCTTTATAGATTCCCGAATTTTGTGTCTCACATTGAGAAGCGCAACATATGCTTCGGTCGTCCTTCTAGGATAATTTTTATATTTCGCCTAATTTAGCGTGTATTGAGAAATTTTTCTCTTGCACCCTTCAATAAAGCATGGTTTCCTCAAGATTCATCTTCGGGGTCGTGTTCAGTCCTGACTGCGTTACACAGCAAAGTTCGCTTAAAAACAGCATGCTCTAATGAATAGAAAGGTCCATGACAGAGGCTAAACTAGAAATAAAATGAATAACAAGTAGAATAAAAGAAATTTAATGTCTGAAAATTATGTGCAAAATAATAATAATGAATAAAGGAAATCCTCCCTGACTTTCACCCCCTTAAGAAATAAATATAACACTGAGCGGTAGGAACTCGCTCGTCACAACAAAACAATGTGAAAACAGCTTCACACAAAATTATAAATCAATAACATAAACTTTGAGCTTTAGGAACTTGCTCGTCACAACATATGGATGCAAGTCCATTTGTCCTGGTCAAGAAGTTATATAATGCGTGGTGTACTGCTCGTTAATAAGAAACTGAGTACTGATGCGAGTACGTTTACAACTGAAACAGTCATGTTGCTCACGGAGTTGCATCTTTTAAATCACACTAAGGCTATGGGACCCACCCTTAAATAACACAGCCTATTTTCATATATCCTACTTATGTTGATTGCCACTATCAACATACACAATTTCAGTTTGATTGCTGTAATAGATTCGTAGATATTGAGAACCGACTAAATAATTCGGATGGTCGCCATGTTGGATTTTATATATGTAGGTCCTAGAGTTATGTACTGTTACATGCAGATTATTGTGAACATGTAGTATTCAAACTTCAATCGCATAATTAGGACACAAGAAAAAAACAAGGAGATTTAAAAAACTTTCACAGCTGCCATCTTGAGGTTATGGAAACAATTGAAATAAATTAGATGCCAGTGGATTAACATTCGGATAAAGATTTACTGTACCAAGTTTCAATGCACGCGGATGGTTAAATTGCGAGAAACGTCCATGTGAATATTTATAATTCGCGTCACCGCCATGTTGGATTTGTGATCACCAGGTTATTTAAAGTCCTATAGGTGAACGTAAGTTCATAGCCCCTATGAACATTAAAAAATTTAGTTTGATTGCTAAAATAGATTCGTAGATATTCAGTATCGTCTAAATATATCGGATGGTCGCCATGTTGGATTGTTAAATGTATAGGCCATAGAGTCATGTACCATTAAACGAAAATTATTGCGTAGGTTAATTATTCAAACTTTCACTTCGATCGCATGACTACATCACAAGAAATAAAAACTTAATTTTAAAATTCGCACTGCCGCCATTTGAGGTTATGTAAACAATTGAACTAAATTAGATACCAGTGGATTACAATGTGTATAAATATTTCCTGTACCAGGTTTCAGTGCGCTTGGAACATTAAATCGCGAGAAAGGTCTATTTAAAATGTTCAAATTCGCTTGGCCGCCATGTTCGTTTTGTAGTTAACCGGTGTTTGAAAATCTTATAGATGGACTTCCAGTAGTGCCCTTTATCTCCGTACAAAATTTTAGGGAGATACCGCTAATAGTTTCAGAGATATAGAATGCCGGCGAAATATTTCGCAAATCCGCCATCTTGTGATTATGTAAACAATTGAACGATGTTAGATGTCGGTGCATTACAATGTATATGAACATATACTGTACCAAGTTTCATTGCGTTTGGTTGGTCAAATTGCGAGAAACGTCTATTTAAATGTCGCAAATTCGCTTGGCCGCCATGTTGACTTTGTAGTTACCAGGTTTTCAAAAGTCACATAAGTGAACTTATAGTAGTTCCCTCTATCGCCATAGAAAATGTCAGGGTAATATCGGTAATAGTTTCGGAGATATTGAATGCTGGTGAAATATTTCGCACAGCCGCCATGTTGGATTGGTGAGTCGTAACAAAATTTGAAGGGCACGGTCGAGGTCGCCGGGAATAGTGCTATGAACTTTCCGAGTTTCATTGAAATCGCTCCTGCCGTTTAGATTTTATTAGGGGGACACACACACACGAATCACACACACACACGCACACACACACGGACAAAAGGTGATCTCATAAGCCTATTTTTTTCAAAATTGAAAATAGGCTAAAAAATGAAGAATCTCCCTGAGATTCCAGCTGGTGCCAGAGCATATAAATGAACAAAAAGAGCATGCCAGAAATAGGCCATAACGCTCTTATCACAACTTGGGAACATTGCCTGGCGCACCCTAATGCCACACAGGTCATTGAACGCGTAAAATAAACACACAAGAATTAAAGCAAAAGCAACAAAATACAAGCCTAACGGCTGAAAATCTATGTTTACATTTATATAAAACGCCAGACAAACAGGAGTTTCGGAAGCTACCTTACAACTATGGACAGCACCCTTTTAATCAATCAAAACTCATATAACCGATCAGGTTTTGTGAATTTTAAGCAACGTCTTAAATTGAAGTACAGGATCCTGGCCTGTTACTAATGACAAGTCGTGTTATCTGATTTGAGCGCGCCCTTCTTGTATGAGTCATCGCTGCCTCAATTATCTCTCTCAGCCCATCAAGCTAGGTGCTTATTTCCATTTGAAACGCCAACATATCTCACTCATCCCCTGGATGGCAAGAAAACACCAATATATACCACAAGTCCAGCATCGCGAGGTCATGAACTGGGCTGACATGGAGCAAGGCAGAATAATCACAATGATATATTCTCGCTAGCATATCATAAAAATCACACAACGCACCAAAAGCTTGGACTGACTCTCATATAAACATACCACTGGTTCGGCTCAAAACAGATCATCAATATTGCGTCCATTGACACACCAAAAAAATACACAACAAAAACTCGGGTGCAAAGTGCCATCCCGTTCAGCTCTGCTGAAAAGCAACTATCAAAATAATCCTGATCTGTCATAAATTCTGCTCACAAATAATCGTTACCCTCCAAATTCTATTTTTAATCTCAAATTAAATTCAGTTCCATTTTTGTTATAAAGCATACCTTCGAATAATAATGCTTGACCGCGATTTACATAAGCGAATGCGAGCACGGGCTGCGCGTCGCCCCGTAAAGTTGAACCACACAAAAATCACAATATTTACAAATTACACAGCGCTCGGCTTGTCCCATATTTAATGTGTCAGTAAAACAAAAACTAAGAATCTACATTACCAAACAAGCAAACAAATATCTACAAAAATATGTCCCATAATACCATAGCTGATTTAATAAATAAATACATTCATTTGGTACTCAGTCCTTTAAAACAGCGTCAGGAAAACGTCTGCAGCCATCTCCTTTAAGATGTTTATCTCATCATCGACATCTTCTGGCAAATGTCCTGCTGGTTCCAGGATCCGGTCTCGTTCCTAGACGTCATCTCGTGCTGAATTAAATAAAGTTTTGTCAAATACACACACGATACATTTCCTATTAAATTCACCTATCAAGTACTAAATTCCTTGACAGTCTATTTGGTGAATTATTTCGATGAACTGGTCCTACTGGTAGTGCTGGGACTACAAATAAATCACTGAAGTTACACTTATAACTTGATGAAAATGTTTCATGTTCAAATACAAATCAACGTTACGTCCTCAGACGCAAAAATGAACATGTCGACGTTACGTCCTCATACGCACGAATAAAAGTGGTATCCTCTCGAAGCTTTCTGGATCCTTATAAATGAAACTGACTAGGGTAGGTGTGGAAGGGGATTTATAGAAAAATATTCCATAATAGTTATCAGACTAGCATGCGATCGGTATCATTAAGTTCATAGCGATGTGGAGGTTACGATTATGCTGTAGCTGGCTCGAATCGATCGTGGAATTAATCCGTAGATAACTCCCGCGTTAATTTACCAGGGTGCGTTACCAAGCCGAGTTGCCGCTAAAACAAGGCGTCTTGATATTATTGGCTCAGACACTTGTAGATCTTTGAGCGCTTTTACATGTATTTCTGCCATAGGGAGTGGTTAACATGAAGATTGACCAATTACCTCGTAGCATTCGATTTTCTTCTTGGCGCCAACACTCATAGCAAGAGGCCAAATTGTGCGTACCCACGCCGTCTCCACGCTAAAAGTTGCACCTGTCCTATGTGTCAAGAATATTTATGCTACCTTCTAAAATACCACAGGAGTTTAAACCACTGTCTCCTCTCGGCCACTGATTTCTCAATATTTCCCAACACCGTCTGGCTCTCATATCTGCTGTCTGTAGAAATGTATCAAAAGATGATGAATAATTTATTAGAATCCTTTATACAGCCTGTGGATAAAGGGTTCAATATCCACCCTTCTACTGTATGAAAAGTGCTGTGAAGAGTTTTATAAATGATTGGTGTATTGACTCTCATGGTTACCATACCTAATTTTGCGATGCTCCAAGCATCCGAACACGAATTCTAGGCGTAGGCTACATAAAGATACAAAGAAAGACAGACAGACAATTCTATTGTCTACAACATATTACCGAGATATCCAAATATGGGTATATCTACCACACAGTATCAAATAAAATCATACATACGATGAACCCGTTTGTCGACAACAAAAAAAAGTTAAAATGTGCTCTCAGACTAAATTCACCTAACGTGTACTTCCTGACGTGAAATAGAATTGAAAGCCTTGTAGACGAAACGCAATACCCGTCACATAAAATCTGACCCTCTACGTTGTGCTAGGTCCCCAAACACAGGACGACCCCTTTCATAAATTATAAAGGCTTGTGGTGCATGAAAATTCAGGTTCTTTAGCCTCAAATTGCCCAAATTCCTAAAATCCGCAAAAAAATGCTGGTTCAATTCAAGAATTATTGAAAATAATGTTGCTGTTTGGAGATATAATAGACCTTCTGTACTATATGTCGCACGTGAAAATTGCATGAAAAATTTCTAGGTTACCCCTTGACCCCCTTAATTGCATTGATGAATTGTACAGTCTATGTTAGTCCTGTGATAACCTTATAGCCATTTGCAAACTTTTACAGAAATGTAATAAATGGAGTGACATTGCTTCTTACAGAAATAGAAGGAAAGTTGTAAGCCACCCCTTGATATAATGTTCTCATGGTTATCGATTTGCATTCCTTCATTAGTTTGTTAAATTAAATTAAATTAGTTTTCTGGGAATATTTCAGAAACTGTTGGATTTAGAGCCTTAAAATGTAGTTTTAGGAGGACCCTTTAGGGCTCCCGAGTTTTGTTTCTGGCACCGAGGGGATTTGTCTCGTCGTTGTACGCCATAATATAATACTAATAATAATAT
The DNA here is from genome assembly GCA_946902985.2 of Meconema thalassinum. NCBI lineage: Eukaryota > Metazoa > Arthropoda > Insecta > Orthoptera > Tettigoniidae > Meconema > Meconema thalassinum. The sequence continues at coordinate 393,554,978 of OX336393.1, read as the reverse complement.
AATATAGGGAGAAATTAAATGCAGCCAATGGCCAGGTATTTTTCTTTTCAGGACGGGTCAGGGAAGGGATATTATCAGAGAAAGAAGCATTCAATCACGCATGAGAAAAATGGAAATGGCCTACCATTTAACTAAGGACGTCTATAAGAAAAGGTCAATATCCTTCAACGCAAAACTAAAACATTACTGCAGTGTCATCCGTCCGGAGGTCTTGCATGCTTCTGAATGCCTCACGATGAACAAAAAAGGCTTGGTCGAGAAACTGGAGGCCAAAGAAAGAAAAATGTTGAGAAAGATATTGGGTTCCATCAAAGACAATGGGGAATACAGAAGACGGCATAACCTTGAACTATATACTCATGTGGAGAAGATAAGTAACGTCATCCGGAAGAGAAGGATACCATATTTTGGGCATGTGAAACGTATGAGCCCAGCGAGACTGACCAACCGCAACATAACTTACTTCCAGGAGACGAAAACAAAATGGGCCTGGTTCATAGAACTGTATAAAGATCTGAAAGAAGTGGGGATTACACCAATAGACATTCAGGAGCGCGCCCCACTCAAAAGGAAACTTCAAGCTTGCAAAGGTTTCCAAGAAACACCGAAGCTGAAAACGGGAAAGATTTGGACCCAGGAATGGAAGGAAGTCCACCGAGAACGAATGCGGGCGTACTGGGTAAACATCAAAGCCAGTAGGAGACAGTGGGAATGACGCGGTCCATAGATGGCCTATACGAAATGAATGAATGAATAATATGTGGATAGGATTATAATAGACCTGCCGTACCACACCCGCAGGTGTAAATCGCGTGAAAAAATTCTAGAGTACCCCTTGATCCCCTTAAGCGCGTTAAACGTATTGATGAATTTCACGGCTTAATTTGGTTCCGTGATAACCTTCTAGCCGTTTGCAAACTTTCACACTAATGTAATTAATGGAATTGCATTGCGTCTTACAGCAATAGCTGGACCTCTGAGAATCTGTTGCCACGGTTACTGGCTTGCATTTGTTCATTAGTTTATTAAATGAAATTAGTTTTCTGGGAATATCTCAAAAACGGTTGGTCTTAGGGCCTTAAAATGTGGTTTACGGGTACCCGAGTTTTGTCTCTCACATTGAGGGGCTGAAAATGAGCTTTGTCTCGTCCTTCTACGCCTATTTCAGCATGTATTTTAAGGGGGGTAGGCCCTCTTTTATGAGGGGTACGGAGAAGAGTTATATCAATGAAAAGTGTCGTGCCTCTGATGGATATCTGTACCAAATTTTACTTTGATACACCAAGCCGTTCTCGAGTTATAAGGGAACAAATTTGTCCACAGACGAACAAACAAACAAAACGAAAAAAAAAAAAAAACGCCCACATCCATCAAAATCTGTCTGAAACGCGTAAAAAACTTAATTTTCCGTAGAAATTCAGAGAAAAACAGACAAACATTCATTTTTATATAGAGAGATATATACTGCACCGGTCGGTGTTGACCGTGTTTTATTGCACAAATTTAGGCTTCACTCGCTAACCGTTGGAGATATACGAAAAGTGATAAGGACCTTTCGGCTAGAAAATTAAATGTTAAAGCTCATGTATGCCATCAAAAGTTTGCTATTTCTTAGCGTTCTCTTTTTATTTGAAATGGAATTATGAAATTTGAAACCAAAGGGTGTAGTGACGTCACAAATGTCGGTTTTACTCGCTAACCGTTGGAGATACACGAAAAGGATACGGACCTTTTGGATAGGAAATTATATTTCAAAGCTCGTATGTGCCATCAAAAGTTTGCTATTTCCCAGCGTTCTCTTTTTATTTGACATGGAAATATGACATTTTGAAACCAAAGGGTGTAGTGACGTCACTAAAATGGTCGCCATTTTTAATAGTGCAAAATTTCGAAATCAAAAGTATCCTATATGTAAACCTGGTAACTCAGCTACATCCATGCCAAATTTAATTTAAATCGGACCAGTGGATCTTGCGTTATTAAGTAACACACAGACAGACACACACCATCTCATTAGCCTACTTTCGATTTTTGCAAAAAATGAAAGTAGACTTATGAGATCAACACAGGGCGAAAAAAGTGTGTCTGTCTGTGTGTGTGTATGTGTGTGTGTGAGTCTGTGTGTGTGTGTGTCTGTGTGTCTGTGTGTGTGTGAGTGTGTGTACTCTGAATGTCTGTCCCCCCCTATCAATTCGAACACGGTGAATGCAAATTGAACGAAATTTGGTACAAAGGTAGCACTAGCAAAGGACACCTCAGTGTCATGTTTTATATCGCCGCCATCTTGACGGAAACGTAATGGCGGCCACACAAATGTTCAAAGCTTAAATCAAATTACGACTAACCTAATCATCCGATCTCTACCAAATTTTGCAACGACATACCTTTATGAAGGGAGCATCCTTTGACCAAACCAATAGGTCATCAACGTAATAGTTTGCGGATGGCGGCCATCTTTGTGTGAAAATCGATTCCCCCTATTAATTCGAACACGGTGCAACCGAATGGAACGAAATTTGGTACAGAGGTAGTACTAACAAAAGGCACCTCAGTGTCATGTTTTATATCGCCGCCATCTTGACGGAAACGTAATGGCGGCCACACAAATGTTCAAAGCTTAAATCAAATTACGATTAACCTAATCATCCGATCTCTACCAAATTTTGCAACAACATTCCTTTATGGGGGGAGCATCCTTTGACCAAACCAATAGGTCATCAGCGTAATAGTTTGCGGATGGCGGCCATCTTTGTGTGAAAATCGATTCCCCCTAATAATTCGAACACGGTGCAACCGAATGGAACGAAATTTGGTACAGACGTAGTACTAACAAAAGGCACCTCAGTGTCATGTTTTATATCGCCGCCATCTTGACGGAAACGTAATGGCGGCCACACAAATGTTCAAAGCTTAAATCAAATTACGATTAACCTAATCATCCGATCTCTACCAAATTTTGCAACTACATACCTTTATGGATGGAGCATCCTTTGACCAATCTAATAGGTCATTCACCTGATAGTTTGCGGATGGCGGCCATCTTTATGTCAAAATTGATTCCCCCTATTAATTCGAACACGGTGGAACCGAATGGAACGAAATTTGGTACAGAGGTAGCACTAGCAAAGGGCACCTCAGTGTCATGTTTTATATCGCCGCCATCTTGACTGAAACGTAATGGCGGCCACACGAATGTTCAAAGCTTAAATCAAATTACGATTAACCTAATCATCCGATCTCTACCAAATTTTGCAACTACATACCTTTATGGAGGGAGCATCCTTTGACCAATCTAATAGGTCATTCACCTAATAGTTTGCGGATGGAGGCCATCTTTATGTCAAAATTGGTTCCCCCTATTAATTCGAACACGGTGGAACCGAATGGAACGAAATTTGGTACAGAGGTAGTACTAGCAAAGGGCACCTCAGTGTCATGTTTTATATCGCCGCCATCTTGACTGAAACGTAATGGCGGCCACACGAATGTTCAAAGCTTAAATCAAATTACGAATAACCTAATCATCCGATCTCTACCAAATTTTGCAACTACATACCCTTATGGAGGGAGCATCCTTTGACCAATCTAATAGGTCATTCGCCTTATAGTTTGCGGATGGAGGCCATCTTTATGTCAAAATTGATTCCCCCTATTAATTCGAACACGGTGGAACCGAATGGAACGAAATTTGGTACAGAGGTAGCACTAGCAAAGGGCACCTCAGTGTCATGTTTTATATCACCGCTATCTTGATGGAAACGTAATCGCGGCCACCCAAATGTTAAAAGCTAAAATGTAATTACGACCAACCTAATAATCTAGTCTCTACCTAATTTTGCAACACCATATCTTTATGTGGGAAACATATTCTGACCAAACTGCAAGAACATCAGCCCAATAGTTTGCAGATGGTGGCCAAGTATGTGTGCAAATCGATTCCCCCTATCAATTCAAACACGGTGAAACCGAATTGAACGAAATTTGGTACAGAGGTAGCACTAGCAAAGGGCACCTCATATTCATGTTTAATATCCCTATAGCACGTTGTATTTCAACAAGCTGCTACAACCAACATTCAATCATACTCCTTGAAAAGGACAAAGAGTTATAACAATACCCATGCATTTAGGAGAAAGTAGGCTATATGTTCTTTACTGAACATCTTGTTTTTAGCCTACTTTCGATTTTTGCAAAAAATGAAAGTAGACTTATGAGATCAACACAGGGCGAAAAAAGTGTGTCTGTCTGTGTGTGTGTGAGTCTGTGTGTGTGTGTGTGTGTGTGTGTGTGTGTGTAAGTGTGTGTGTGAGTCTGTGTGTGAGCGTGTGTGTGTGTCTGTGTGTGTGAGTGTGTGCACTCTGAATGTCTGTCCCCCCCTATCAATTCGAACACGGTGAATGCGAATTGAACGAAATTTGGTACAAAGGTAGCACTAGCAAAGGACACCTCAGTGTCATGTTTTATATCGCCGCCATCTTGACGAAAACGTAATGGCGGCCACACAAATGTTCAAAGCTTAAATCAAATTACGACTAACCTAATCATCCGATCTCTACCAAATTTTGCAACAACATACCTTTATGGGGGGAGCATCCTTTGACCGGATCAATAGGCCATCAGCGTAATAGTTTGCGGATGGCGGCCATCTTTGTGTGAAAATCGATTCCCCCTATTAATTCGAACACGGTGCAAACGAATGGAACGAAATTTGGTACAGAGGTAGTACTAACAAAAGGCACCTCTGTGTCATGTTTTATATCGCCGCCATCTTGACAGAAACGTAATGGCGGACACACAAATGTTCAAAGCTTAAATCAAATTACGACTAACCTAATCATCCGATCTCTACCAAATTTTGCAAAAACATACCTTTATGGCGGGGAGCATCCTTTGACCAAACTAATAGGTCATCAGCGTAACAGTTTGCGAATGGCGGCCATCTTTGTGTGAAAATCGATTCCCCCTATTAATTCGAACACGGTGCAACCGAATGGAACGAAATTTGGTACAGGGGTAGTACTAACAAAAGGTACCTCAGTGTCATGTTTTATATCGCCACCATCTTGACGGAAACGTATTGGCGGCCACACAAATGTTCAAAGTTTAAATCATATTACGATTAACCTAATCATCCGATCTCTATCAAATTTTGCAACAACATACCTTTATACAGGAAGCATCCTTTGTCCAAATGACTAGGTCATTAGCCTAATAGTTTGCGGATGGCGGCCATCTTTATGTCAAAATTGATTCCCCCTATTAATTCGAACACGGTGGAACCGAATGAACGAAATTTGGTACAGAGGTAGCACTAGCAAAGGGCACCTCAGTGTCATGTTTTATATCGCCTCCATCTTGATAGAAACGTAATGGCGGCCACACAAATGTTCAAAGCTTAAGTTAAATTACGACTAACATAACCATCCGATCTTTGCCAAACTTTGCAACAACATTCCTTTATGGAGGGAGCATCCTTTGACCAATCTAATAGGTTATTAGCCTAATAGTTTGCGGGTGGCGGCCATCTTTATGTCAAAATTGATTCCCCCTATTAATTCGAACACGGTGGAACCGAATGAACGAAATTTGGTACAGAGGTAGCACTAGCAAAGGGCACCTACAGTGTCATGTTTTATATCGCCTCCATCTTGACTAAAACGTAATGGCGGCCACACGAATGTTCAAAGCTTAAATCAGATTACGATTAACCTAATCATCCGATTTCTACCAAATTTTGCAACTACATACCTTTATGGAGGGAGCATCCTTTGACCAATCTAATTGGTCATTCGCCTAATATTTTGCAGATGGCGGCCATCTTTGTGTGAAAATCGATTCCCCTTATCAATTCGAACACGGTGAAACCGAATGGAACGAAATTTGGTACAGAGGTAACACTAGCAAAGGGCACCTCAGTGTCATGTTTTATATCACCGCTATCTTGACAGAAACGTAATCGCGGCCACCCAAATGTTAAAAGCTAAAATGTAATTACGACCAACCTAAAAATCTAGTCTCTACCAAATTTTGCAACACCATATCTTTATGTGGGAAACATATTCAGACCAAACTGCAAGAACATCAGCCCAATAGTTGCAGATGGTGGCCAAGTATGTGTGCAAATCGATTCCCCCTATCAATTCAAACACGGTGAAACCGAATTGAACGAAATTTGGTACTGAGGTAGCACTAGCAAAGGGCTCCTCATATTCATGTTTAATATCCCTATAGCACGTTGTATTTCAACAAGCTACTACAACCAACATTCAATCATACTCCTTGAAAAGGACAAAGAGTTATAACAATACCAATGCATTTAGGAGAAAGTAGGCTATATGTTCTTTACTGAACATCTTGTTATATATTAGTATGAAGTATGATGATTGAAAGAATGCAGGCCGGTAACCATGGCAACACGATCTCAGAAGTCCATCTATTTCTGTAAGACGCAATGCCATTCCATTTATTACATTTCTGTGAACGTTCGCAAACGGCTATAAAGTAATCACGGAACAAACTTAAGCTGTAAAATTCATCAATACGTATATAATGCGCTTAAGGGGGTCAAGGGTTTCTAATGGTCTATTATATCCCTATCACTATATTATTAAATTATTATTATGATTATTATTATATTATGGCGTACAAGGACCAGCAAAACTCATTTTCAGCCCCTCAGTAGCTCGGAGGTTACTACGTTTTAAGGCTCTAAAACTACGTTTCTAAGATATTCCCAGAAAACTAATTTCATTTAAGAAACTAATAAAGACCACCTCGTGGTGCAGTGGCTAGCTTTGTTGGCTGTCACCCCCGAGGTACCGGGTTCGATCTCCGGCTCTGCCACGAATTTAAAAGTCTGGGTATGGTCTGGTACAGGGTTTCCCAGCCTCGTGATGCAAAATGGGAACCTGCCGGATGCTATGGTAGGAGGAGGAGTGGAATGGAACTGGCCACCCTACCACACGCAAACTCCGGCTCGGGATGCCTGGTTAGTGATCCCTTGACTTAGTCAAGGGCTCTTATTGAGGTCGCCTACGTCCCTGGAGGGGATATGGCATTCTTTTATTTTATAAACTAATAAATAGATTACGAGTGCAGAAGAACACCAAATCATGAGCTATATATATACTGAGAAAATCACAGATGTGGCCAGGAAGAGACGTTGGCTTTCTATGAACATGTCTCATGGATGAACCCAACAAGACTAACAAACCGGCTTCTCAACTGCTGGGGGAAGAGAAAGAACGTGACACCGGCGCTAACAGTAGTTAACAAGGATATCCAAGAACTGAAGATGATGAAAAGTGATATTAGAAGCCGATCACATCTCAGAAAGATACTTAAACAGAAGAGTTTTCAGGGCAGACCACCCTGTAAGAAAACCGGCATCATCTGGACAAAGGAGAGGAAGGAGAAACATAGCCAGAGAATGCGCGAATATTGGGCAAACATCAAGTCCCTCGCCAAGCTGAAAAGTTGAAAGTCGTGGTCCTTAACTGGCCCATCCGAAAGAAGAAGAACAAGAAGAAAATAATGAAGTAATGCAAGCCGGTAACCATGACAACAGTAGGCCTATCACAAGAGGTGACCTCCAACTTTCCATCCTTTTCTGTTAGAAGCAATGCCACTCAATTTATTAAATTTCCGTGAAAGTTTGCAAATGGCTAAAAAGTTATCGTGGAATCAAACATAGACTGTAAAATTCAACAATGCGATTAAGGGGATCAAGGGGTACCCTTGAATATTTTTACACGTGACTTACACGTGCGATATGCGATATGTTGTACATAAGGTCTATTATATCTTTCAAAAATTCCTGAATTGGAATAGTGTTTTTTGCAGCTATTGGGAATTTGGACCTTTGGAGGCTAAATATCCCGAATTTTCATGCAACACCAGTCTTCATAATTTATTAAAGGGGTCTTCCTCGGGATGGGGACATTCCACAACGGTGAGGGTCAGTTTTAATTTTACATATATTGCGTTTCGTCTACGAGGTTTTCAATATTATTTTCACGTCAGGAAGTACACGTTAGGTGAATTTAGTTTGCGAGCTTATTTTAAGAAATCATATTTTTGTGGACAAACGGGTTCATCGTAAAGATGATTTTGTTTGATACTTTGTGGTTGATATATCTTTATGTTTATGTACGCCTATAATTCATGTTCGGGTGCTTGGAGCATCGTAAAATTAGGTATTGTAACCATGAGTCAATACACCAATCACTTACAAAACTCTTCAACGTACTTCACATAGAAGGGTGGGTATAAGGAACAACTTTTCAAAATACAAGCTAAAATAGACGAAAAATAAAAATTTTCCTAGAAGGACGACCAGAGCATATGTTGCGCTTCTCAATGTGTGACACAAAACTAGGGAGTCTATAAAGGGTCTCCGAAAACCACATTTTACGGCCCTTAAATTAACAGTGTCTGCGATATTCCCAGAAAACTAACTTCGTTCTGATAACTTATGAAGGAATGACCAGCCCCTAACCATTGAAACAGTATCTCAATTGATAACGTCCGGTTATTAATACTGACGACAGTTCGATGAGCGGGTACTTCTGCTATTCTATTATATATAATCCAAAATTGACTCATCACCGTAGGGCTCAAACCAATAGACCTAGAAAGCTGAAATTTTGCTAGTTGGTTGATCCGAATATGTAGAGGCTCGCTATGAAACGGTTTTTGAAAATTCAATATGTAAGTGACTTTTCTCGGCCCTTTGGCATTGAGCATCCAAAATTGACTCATCGAGGCAGGGCTCAAACCACTACACCTTGATAGCTGAAATTTCGCATGTTGAATAATCCGAGTATGTAGAGGCCCAGTAAGAAACAGTTTTTGAAAATTCAATTTGTAAGTGACTTTTTCGGCCATATCACACTGTGCAAGGACAGTCGGCACAAAGATGGGATTTAGCTCATTTTAAGCCGCCAGATACGAGAAATAATACTCGGAGGTCCTGTAGGGACCCATAAACTCACGTTTTAAGTTCCTAAAATAAACGGTTTTGGAGATATTCACAAATAACTGTGTTCCCTTTGAGAAACAGATCAACGTTACTATGGCAACCGCTGAAATTTCGCAGACTGGGGATAGTTTTCTGGCAATATCTCGAAAACCGTTTGTTTTAGGGCCTTAAAACGCGGGGTTCGGTGAAACGATTAGCTCAGGAGAGGGAGACTTAGAGGGCTGCATCAAACCAGTTAAAAAACTGAAGACTCAAACAACAACAACAACAACAACAATCAGGAATTTTAATTACTTAGAGAGGCATGTGAGGCAAAAGCGTTGTTTGAGAATTTCCATCCCTGGGATGTAACACTGGAAGAGACTGCATAATGAATATCAGCGGCCAAGGTGAGAGATATTTAACTATAGGTCTATTAATAGCGATATGTTGACGTTCAAATCATCAATAAGTATGGCCAAATTACATCCAGAATAGCTTAAGTAAGAATACTTTTAATTCCCCATATTCCGATAGATTTGCCATTCCAGTGCGCAAGAGTGCAGTTCCCTCTTCAAACAATAATCGCAATTTCTTTAACAAAGCGCAATGCCACACACTTAACAGTAGCACGTGTACATTTAGGCAAAACCATTTTTTCCCTTGGGCAACTGTGTGTGGCGTGCTCGCGAGCATCCGGACAACAAAAACGTTATGTCTCAGCAGAAGATGGCAAAACAAAAAGCGTAATTTTAAAATGTGTTAACATAATGTAACATCGAACCCTGCAGACCTTCACAACTCTATAAAATTCCCACTTTGCTGCTCATATCAATACACTGTATATATCAGAATATTCAGAATTAGAATGGACTCACCTGTAGCCAAGATTGCTCTAATAGAATAGACCAAGTATCAGCAATGATGCATCGTCCCCATTGTCTTGATCGCGGGCGAAGCCGCGGGTACCTGCTAGTAATGATATAATTGTCATGGAGACAATAATAGAAATCCCTTTGTTGTTGCATTACATTACTGTTGTTCCCGAGTATGGTGGAAACATTAAGATAACCTGGGGGTTTATCTTGACTTGATTTAATCAGTAGTTTCCAAAACTTGAGGGCACACGAGTTCTTCCCGGGCAAGTACAGTTTGGTAGTGTTGGATAAGAGAGATGATACTTTTGAATATCATGTGGACCCAATGAATGGTAATTGTTGTTACCTTTGTAAACATTAACTCAGTTTAAAATAATACTCCAATTGAGGGTAATTAATGTGTTTCAATCATGTAAATGCATGTAAAGATAAACACCGAGCCATTTTGGAGTTCGCTTGAACAATTTAAGAAAATTCTATATGGAAGTGAAATCTATTTGAAATTTTTGTCAGATTCAATGGAACCTTAAATTAGTGATTTTTAAGCTATGTTTTTCAGTTTTATGTTTTATTTTGTAGCGCCTAATTTTGAGTTTTATTAAATAATTTTTATAGTTGGATTTTGATGTTCATTTTAAAGTGGTATCCTATGCTTGGTCCGGAATGTGTGAATCATACTGTGGGAGAACATACTATGCCTTGAATGTCCTACTGAGCTAGCGAACTACGATTTGCATATTCTTTTTTCAAAAGGGCACAATACATCTACCAGTGTCAGCCGGTAATAAGGTTGCAGATTTGTTTAAGAAAATAACTTTATGAGCCTTACAGTAGTCGCAAATGATTTGTAACATCTGACACAGAAGAAACCCCACGTGGAATTGTTGATACACCGGTATTTTATAATGTTATTTGCACAAATATTAATCTATTGTAAAAGGGAGGGTTTACATATATTGTAGTTTATAATACGGAACTCATTTTATTAGATGATTTGTAGCTTCCACCAGCACTAGCCTAAATAAAGAATACGATATGGATCAACACTAGATTAATAGACGCGACACCGCTCATAACTTTAAATTCCTTATAAATAGGCCAACTTGTAAGTAAATGCAATGTGCACAGCAGTAGATGTTGAAAGGCTTGACCAGTTCCCGAACCTCTTGATTCACAGACCAACACGTAATTTCATATGTATTCTGTTAAAATGAGTCATATTGATATGATTAGCAGCAGAGTATCAAGAAGGCAGTGTGAGAGTAGAAATATCAAGTAGGCAGTGAAGAATTAGCAGCAAAGTATCAAGAAGGTAGCGCGAGAACAATCAAGAAGGCAGTGCGAGAGTAAATATATCAGATAGGGAGTGAATAAAAAAAGAACTTGGAATTGTTATGTATTATTAGTGAGTAAATAAAAGATACAGTCAGTCTGAGAGACTAGACTTTATATCATTTCAAATGACGCATGCTACAAATGCTACACATGTTAGAAGGGCTCAGGAGGGCTTCTGGCTTCGCTCGAGCCCCAGGACTCTTTGCACTCTGCTGCATGACGTCACGGACTCGCCGTCTCTGTATCGCATAACGCCAGACCCCAGCAGTAAACTCAGACTCAACAGACTCCATTACCCTTTAACATAGGCTTCCCGCGCGGGGGCTGCATGACGTCATGCACTCGCCGTCTCAGTTCGCATAACGCCAGACCCCAGGAGTAAACGCAGACTCAACAGACTCCATTACCCTTTAAATTAGGCTTCCCGTGCGGGGGCTGCATGACGTCACGCACTCGCCGTCTCCGTTCACATAACGCCAGACCCCAAGAGTAAACTCAGAATCGGTGCATATGCACCGAACAACAAGATGACGTCATACACGCCGTAACCGTGACGCATAACGGTAGACCTAAGCATAACGATGAAGTCGACAAGATCATTTGAAATGATAAAAGATTTTTGTGTGTTGATAAATGTCCAGGAGGGATACGATCCAGCTGGCAGTGCGTCTTACACACTTCCGCCCGATCCACATCCATCTCATTTTTCAAAATCATTCCCACAAAAATATCCAGCAACCGAGTGGAAAGATGTTATATATCAAAACAATTAATGTATATTGTATGTATGTCTACCCCTTATTATTCCAGTTTTCCAACGGGGTCGGGGATGAGATGCGATGGAAGTCTTTGTGGCGGATGATTTTTACGGCTGGATGCCCTTCCTGACACCAACCTCATGAGAGGAGTTAATGAGAGATGAAATGAATGATGGTGAATGAAACTGGGCAAGGATATGGAAGGAAGCGGCCGTGGCCTGTCAGAAGGTACCGTCCCAGCATTTGCCTGGAGTTGAAAATGGGGAAACCACGGAAAACCATTTCAAGGACAGCCTACGGAGGGGCTCGAACCCACGCGTCTACCGATTCAGCAGAGAGCTTGGCCCCATGGCCTATCGCATCGCTTTAGCGAGCGCAGCCACTACTGTCGGTTATATCAAAACAATTAAAACCGTAATAATACTTTTAGCCTACTTTTCACATTTCGCAAAAATGAGGAAAAAGTAGACTTATGAGATCGATCCGGGAAAATGTGTGTCTGTCTGTCTGTCTGTCTGTCTGGCTGGCTGTGTGTGTTTCCCCCCTATCAACTCCTAAACGGCTGCAGCAATCAAAACCAAATTTAGTAGTATGTGTAAAGATGTGCACCGGAATATCTGACGTCCATATTTGAAAATGATGTCAGTGCTACCAACTGCTGAAAAAACACACTAGAAATTTGAGCTCCATGTTGGATATCTTGCAAGGTATGCTTGAGAGCTATTCCAAAATTGGCACACATGTAGATAATACTATTTCAGTTTAATTTCCAGGAGGCCATACATGACAGTGTTGCCAAAATAATTGTAAGCCTTCTGATAAGTCCAATGTTTAAATGCATATAACTTCTACACTATCAATTGGATTTCAACCAAATTTTGTATGTAAAATGTGTACATAAACAGATATGACTGAGTGTATTCTTAAGAGCCACCAGGGCTGCCAACTGTTAATAATTGCTCTCTCTATTTTTTAAAATCCAAATACCAATATATCGGAAAGTATGCAAGCCGACAGATTTAAACTATGCACACGTATAATCTGACATTTTAGATTAATTTGGAGTAACTTATATACTTCAGTTCTACCAACATGATTATAAGCTTACTGATAGTACCAATTTTTAAATACATGTAAGTTCTATACTATCAGTTGGATTTCAATGAAATTTCGCATGTGCAATGTGTAACATAACATATATGACTATAAGTATTGTTAAGATCAATCAGGGCTACCAACTGTTAATAAATGCTGTCTATATTATTTTTACCTTAATATCAATATATCAGAAAGTATGCAAGCCAACAGCTCTATACCTTGCACACGTATAGCACCTGACATTCTAGATTAATTTGGAGTAATTAATATGTCAGTGCTGCCAACATGATTCTATGCCTGCTGATAAGACCAATTTTTAAATACATGTAACTTCTATACTAACAAATGGATTCATCCGAAATTGGCACAACAAGATATCATAATATTTCAGATTATTTCTGACAAGCACACACATGACATTGTTGGCAACATGCTTATACGCGTGCTGATAGATCCAGTGTCAAACTGCATGTAACGTCCAATGGAACTAAGAATATATTCAGTCACCAGGGCTGCCAACTGTAGTGCTCTATTAGGCTACATTATACCAGGTATATTTTGAACTAATTTGATATTTCTATATTACCAACTTAATTTCGTAATTATTCTAGATAGGTTCATATACTGTAGAATAATCATTGGCATGAAAAGTAGGCTGTATAGTTCTTCACGGAACTTCTTGTTAGTTATAAACTATTTATTTTTACCTAAAGTAAGTATTTAGTACACTGTAACCGTACACATTGTGACCTTCTTCAGGTGGCATACATTTTTCTCTGATATAAAGCAGTCTTTTTCCCTACCACACTCCCTTACCTCCCCCCTCCCCGCCTCTTAATGAAAACAAAACAATTATGAAAGCCTAAAAGCTGTACGTTTCCTTTTATATGTATAGGAATTCATAATTTTGTTCTTTAATGTTTCAGGAAATCTTATAGTGTAGTAAGTTACTGTGAACTGTCTAGGAGCGCTCGTCAGTTTGGCCGTTGCCAGGCCCAAGCACCGACCAGATCTCAATAGTGAAGGGTATGGCAGAGATGCTAGACCGAGTAAGTCATATCCTAACAGTTAACTCAGCTGGTCGTTGCCCGCTGATTGCAACAAGGGAGCCGAGGCGCGGACCGATACATCCGAGATGCTCAGTCAACTGCTGATACTATGCCTTGCAATGTAATTTGCACGTACTTGTGACGCTCCCGGTTCTTTCTCTCCATCAAATATAACTTAAGTTGTTTTGTTCTCGTGAAGTTCTTCATGTAGACTAATTTATCATCCATTTCATTCGGTGACAATGTGATGTTCTCTGAACTGCGGCATTAATGATGAATGGGGTACATCCCTTTTACCGCGCAATTCAATACAGTTTTATCTGATATCAAGCAGTCTTTACCCTACCCGACCCCCTACCCCCCCCCCCCCCCTCTTAATGAAAACATTGCAACACCCAGAACAATTATCCGCTGGCCGCCACTGACATCTACCACCGGCAAGGATTCGACAGACGGGTAGTCTAATACCATTGGAGGTCTCATTGGCATCCCTTGGTAAAACGGATAACTTCAACATGACATCAGAATTGTAATCAACTTGAAGTTCATCTCCTGCTTTAAAAGTCTTCCTAATGTCATTCTCTGTTGATTGTAAAGTGTGCTTGATAAATAATTGCTTCCTCCCTCGCATCCTTCTTGAGAGTCGATATCCAGGATTTTTCAAAGTGACTAGGCAGTTTTGTCCAAAGTTATCTCCACACCTTCACATGTTGTTTATGGGGTTGTGATAACCTGTTTTGTTGTGTCTGTATTAGTGACTTCTGACAGGGACTAAGATTAGGAAAGAGGCAACAGTGGCTTTACATTAACTACCATCCCGGCATCTGCCTCGAGTAGCACTTGGTACTATTCAATAGTTACAATGTATTATTAACAGATAGAATTGTAAGAGACAGCAGCCAGTATTGGCAAGGCGGATTTCTTAATTACGTATTTCTTGGAATAAACGCCAAAATGACAAAAGTCATGGCCATAAGTAAGGAACATATCACAGGAGTAAATTTAGTCATTAATCATGGAACTATACAGGGTAAGGCACTTAAAATATTTTTTCAGAATATTTGGAAAATACAAATCGGATTTAAAAACAAGTAGTTCCGTGAAGAACTATACAGCCTATTTTCATATATCCTGCTCATTTTAATTGCCTCTAACAACATACATAATTTCAGTTTAATTGCTGTAACAGATTCGTAGATATTGAGAACCGTCTAAATATTTCAGATGGTCGCCAGGTTGGATTTTTATTTTTGTACTATTACATTAAGATTATTGTGTACGTGTGGTATTCAAACTTCAATCGCATGATTAGAACACAAGAAGTAAAAACGAGATTTTAAAATTACGCACAGCAGCCATCTTGTGATTATGCAAACAATTGAAATAAATTAGATACCAGTGGATCAACATTTGTATAAGCATTTAACGTGCAACGTTTCACGGCACTCGGATAGTTAATTCGCGAGAAACGTCCATTTAAATATGTATACTTCGCGTCGCCGCCATGTTGGATTTGTGCTCACCAGGTTACTGAAAGTCCTATAGGTGAACATATGTCCATAGTCTCTATGAACATAAAAAAATCTGTTTGGTTGCTGTAAAAGATTCATAGATATTGAGAACCGTCTAAATATTTCGGAAGCTCGCCATTTAGGATTGTTATAGGTATAGGCCATAGAAATATGTACCATTCAAGGACAATTATTGCCTAGGTTCATTATTCAAACTTTCACGATCGCATGATTACGACACGAGAAATAAAAACATAATTTTAAAATTTCGCACAGCCGCCATCTTGAGGTAATGTAAACAATTGAATTAAATTAGATGGCAGTACATTATAATCTGCAAAATCATTTACTGTTCCACATTTCACTGCGCTCAGAGAGTTAAATCACGAGAAAAGTCTATTAAAATATTTTAAATTCGCTTGGTCGCCATGTTCATTTTGTACTTAACAGGTTTATGAAATATACATAGGTAAACTTGTATCACTACCCTTTATCACCGTACAAAATTGCAGGGTGATATCTGTAATAGTTTCGGAGATATAGAATGTCAGTGAAATATTTCGCACAGCCGCCATTTTGAGATTATGTAAACAATTGAACTAAATTAGACTCCAGTGCTTTACAATGTGTATAAACAATTACTGTACCCAGTTTCATTACGTTTGGGTAGTTAAATCGCGATAAAAGTCTATTTAAAGTCTCAACTTCGCTTGGCCGTCATGTTGGCTTTGTAGTCACCAGCTTTTTGAAGGTCTCATAGGTGAACTTCTAGTAGTGCCCTTTATCACCGTACACAATATCTGGGCGATATCGGTAATAGTTTCGGAGATATTGAATGCTAGTGAAATATTTCGCACAGCCGCCATGTTGGATTGGTGAGACGTAACAAAATTTGAAGGGCACGGTCGAGGTCGTCGGGAATAGCGCCATGAATTTACCGAGTTTCATTGAAATCGCTCCAGCCGTTTAGATTTTATTAGGGTCACACACACACACACCTCACACACACGCACACACACACGGACAAAAGGTGATCTCATAAGCCTATTTTTTCAAAATTGAAAATAGGCTAAAAATAGCAATAAAAGTTGTCCACCTCGAAGAGGAACATCCAATAACATAAAGCTCGACCCCCCTGCACCAATCCCAGGGACGGGAGGGGGTTGACTTTGAAATCTTAAATAGGAACCCCTAATTTTATTGCAGATTTGGATTCTCCGTAAAAAAAAGTAACTTTTGTATGAAACATTTTTTTTTTTCGTTTCATGTTAGATGGCGTTGTAATCGACAATCTCCTTGTAACCAAGCACATCGAGATAGTGAGAGGCAAGGGGACTCACAGCAATCAAGCACCCCATGATAGTGAGAGGCAAGGCGAATCACAGTAATCGAGCACCCCGAGATAGTGAGAGGCAAGTGGAATCACCAAAATCAATCACCCCGAAGGGAACAAATTACTATTACGTCCAAGTCGTTGTTCCTGAGTAACGCAAAATGTAGTCTAAGAAGGCACTGCGGGAGGGTTGACGGTCTCACATGATAGCATTGTCAAAAATATCAAAACATTTACTTTGATTTTCCTAATCTGATTTGCATTCTTTAGAGGATATTACCACTTTTCAACAATTTTCAACTCATTTTCATTTTTGCCGATTAGGCTACAGCGCCATCTATCATGAAACGAAAACAAAATTTCATACTTAAGTTACATAGTTGTTGTTTTTTTACAGAAAATCCAAATCTGCATTAAAATTGGGGTTCCTATTTAAGATTTCAAAGTCACCCCTCTTCCGCCCTTGGGGGTGGTGCAGGGGGGTCGAGCTTTATGTTAATGGATGTCCCTCTTGAGGTGAACAACTTTTATTGCAACTCATTTTTAATCCGATTTGTCTTTTTCCAAATATTTCAAAAAACAGTTTTAAGTACCTCACCCTGTAGAAAGAGTAAACAAATATGGATTCCTTACAACTACAGGGTGTATCTTAATTATACCGACAAAAGAAATCAGGGACGCTCTGCGTGTTATGTAAAAGACGATGCCGCAATCGGATTGGCGGAGAACATTTTTCCCTCCAAGAAAATTAGGTTACTTTGTTACTTCCGGGCGCGCGATTCAAATCTACGAACTCGCCGTATTTGCTGAGCCAGGCAGCAAGCCGCTGGCCACTGCTGTGCTTCAGGCAAGGGAAGGGAGTGTGATAGAAGGAGACAGAGATATGCTGGCGGGCATGCGGCAAGCCGAGGTGATCGAGGAAACTTGCGCATGCCCGCCAGCATATCTCTGTCACCTTCTATCACACTCCCTTCCCTTGCTTGAAGCACAGCGGTGGCCAGAGGCTTGCTCTCTAGCTCAGCAAATACGGCGAGTTCGTAGATTTGAATCGCGCGCCCGGAAGTAACAAAGTAACCTCTTTTTCTCGGAGGGAAAACTTTTCTCCCCCAATCCGATTGCGGCATCGTATTTTACTTAACACGCAGGGCGTCCCTGATTATTTTGTCGGTATAATTAAGATACACCCTGTATAATAAACGAAAATTGGGATATTTCACAAGAAATAGGGTTCCGAATTGGAAAAGCAAGAAGTGTGTTTTAGAAAATTAGTGCTGTCTTTAACAACCATAACTAAACTTTACGAACAAAAACAGACTTTTGCACTGTTATGTATATTCTGTTCTCTTATATAGTATAGATACATGGGCCTTAAATAGAAACACGGAGATGAGGCTGGTGGCCTTTGAATTGTGGATCTATAGACGGATCTTAAGAATACCTTGGGCACAAAGGGTGACAAATGTAGAAGTAATGAGAACCATGAATACAACACCAAAATTGATCAAGAAAGTGAAATGTCGGAAATTGCAATTTCTAGGTCATATCATGCGTAATACAAATGTATACTATCTGTAACAAAATATACTCTACGGGAAGATCAACAGCAAAATAGGTCCTGGACGAAGAAGAATATCTTGGTACGACAATTTTTGTACCTGGTTCAGTAATTATGTCTTAAACTGAATTATTCCGCGCTGCCATCAACATGACAAGAATGATCGCCAACATCTAAACCGGATAGGCACCGAAAGACGCAGAAGAAGAAGAAGAAGAAGAAGAAGAAGAAGAAGAGGAAGAAGAAGCAGTTGGTAAACCACTAAAACCCACTTCTAGGAATGGCTTTTTATCGATTGTGAACTTGGGACCCATTCCAGCCCTCAGACAAGAACTAAATTTCTTGGCAGAGTTGCCAATCAAACCCAGAACCTTTTCGAGGGGAGTCTGACCTCATAATTCCAGATCACATAAATCAGTATACATGTTTCCAGCATTGTATTCGTCTTTGAAATACGTGTTTAACAAGTTGTACACCTTTGTTTCATGTCGGCTGTCATCCCCGAGGCCCGGATAAAAAGTGAATTAGATTGTCTCTGGGGTGAACAGCCACGTCTTGCCAGTAAAAGCCTTGAAGGCACAGTGGACTAGTATACGAAGACAGAAAGAAGAACAACCGGCAGTGACAAGCTTGTCTTTGTAAACTGAACACAGTCAGAGACACATACTTTTTCAAATAGGCTACTGTAAGTCAGACATGGTTGTTGTAGTTCGAAACTGTTTTAACCCTTTGGAAGCCAGGTCGTTATATTAAGAGAATAATGTGCTTTCAAAAAAATTAATCTTGATATTATGAGGAAAGAGATTATATGAAATCACATATTTCCTTCATTCTTTATTAGGATTGCAAATAGATAATGAATTGCGAAAATGTATTTTAAGTCTAATAATTCTATTAAACAATAATAAACAAATTAAATTTGAAATAAATTAAAATACGAGTATCTTAGTAATTTTTCTCTCGGAACTCGAATGAAAAATTGTCAATAGAAAGTAGAACATTTAATTAAAGAAAGCGTAACAAATTACTTGGCCAACATACAAGAAGAAATCTCTTTCTATAAGTGCTATTTCAACATTACAGTAATGTTGCGTCGTTAAAACTGAAGTGACTTACGCTTGTGATACACTATTTAAATTAAACACCAAAATCAACGTAAGATCAACTGCAGAAGGTTGACAGAAGGATAATCAAAAGAATCCAAGAGTTTCTACGAGAACTACAAATGCCAAGTGATACACGAAGGAAAACTGACCGAACCCATTAAGGTCAACTCAGGGGTGAAACAAGGGTTCATTCTCTCTCCCACCATTTTCCTCATCACCATGCATCTAGTTATGAGGAAGGTGACGTTCAGAGCTAAAACCAGACTCCAATGGAAATTAATGTAACACCTGGAGGACCTAGACTTTGCGCTCGACGTATGTGACATCTTCCAAAGTTTCAACAACATGGAGGGAAAATTGAAACGTATACAAGATCATGGATCATGGAGCAAGAGCAGGAATGAAGATTAACTGCAAAAAGACAAAGGAAATGCGAATGAATATCGCATACGATCCAGAAAAGAGGTTCCAGATAAATGGAGAAGAGATTGAGACGGTGGCAGAGTTCCAATTCCTAGGTAGTACAATAACAGAACATGGTGGTGTCGGCGCCGACGTCAAAAGCCACATCCAGAAGCCAAACTCCGCATTTGTCCAACTAGGCTATATGCAATATGGAAAGCACGTGATATTTCAACTAAGACCAAACTACGAACTTTCCGCACAAATGTAAAAGCAGTCCTCCTGTAGGGATGCGAGACCTACAAAGCAACCACACAGATCAACAGCAGTTTGCAGGTTTTCATCAACCGTTGCCTTAAAAGAATCCTGCGGATACATTGGCCAGAGACCATTACAAACGAGGAACTCTTGAAGAGGACAGGAGAGACCCACATAAAACATCAGATTAAAAGGAGAAAAAGGGGATGGATAGGTCACTGTCAGAGAAAAGAGGATGCCATAGAGAAAGAAGCACTTGGATGGAACCCGCAAGGAACAAGATAAATGGGAATACCTGAGGTGACCTGGAAAAGAAGCGTGGAGGAAGAGATGAGGGAAGAAGGCAAATCCTGGGGAGATTTACAACAGATTGCCAGGATAAGAGACCAATGGAGGATCTTTGCTGCAGCCCCTTGCTCCGAAAGGGCACATAGGACATCAGTGAGGTAAGTCAATCAGAACAAAACAACGGGTCGATGGATAATGGAGATTGTTGCCTAATGCACTTGTCCTTCGGGAAAGTAATCAATAATAGACAGGGTGAGAAAAAAGGAGAATTACCATTTTCTGTCATTTATCGAGATTACATGACAATAGACTGTTAAAACAACTATTTAACTACTTTAGGAAAAATAAAAAGAACAAAAAAAATGTTCAAAGAAGTTCATTTTTTTTAGATGAGTTGAATATTACAATGAAACAAATTGAAATTAGAGAAGAAACAAGATGTTCAGTAAAGGACATACAGCCTACTTTCTCGTAAATGCATGGGTATTGTTATAACTCTTTGTCCTTTTCAAGGAGTATGATTGAATGTTGGTTGTAGTAGCTTGTTGAAATGCAACTTGCTATAGGGATATTAAACATGAATATGAGGTGCCCTTTGCAAGTGCTACCTCTGTACCAAATTTCGTTCAATTCGGTTTCACCGTGTTTGAATTGATAGGGGGAATCGATTTGCATACATACTTGGCCAACATCTGCAAACTATTGGGCTGATGTTCTTGCAGTTTGGTCAGAATATGATTCCCACATAAAGATATGGTGTTGCAAAATTTGGTAGCGACAAGATTATTAGGTTGGTCGTAATTACATTTTAGCTTTTAACATTTGGGTGCCCGCGATTACGTTTCCGTCAAGATAGCGGTGATATAAAACATGACACTGAGGTGCCCTTTGCTAGTGCTACCTCTGTACCAAATTTCGTTCATTCGGTTCCACCGTGTTCGAATTAATAGGGGGAATCAATTTTGACATAAAGATGGCCGCCATCCGCAAACTATTAGGCTAATGACCTATTAGATTGGTCAAAGGATGCTCCCTCCATAAAGGTATGTTGTTGCAAAGTTTGGTAGAGATCGGATGATTATGTTAGTCGTAATTTGATTTAAGCTTTAAACATTTGTGTGGCCGCCATTACGTTTCTGTCAATATGGCGGCGATATTAATTATGACACTGAGATGCCCTTTGCTAGTGCTATCTCTGTACCAAATTTCGTTCCATTCGGTTTCACCGTGTTTGAATTAATAGGGGGAATCGATTCTGACACAAAGATGGCCGCCATCCGCAAACTATTAGGCGAATGACCTATTAGATTGGTCAAAGGATGCTCCCTCCATAAAGGTATGTAGTTGCAAAATTTGGTAGAGATCGGATGATTAGGTTAATCGTAATTTGATTTAAGCTTTGAACATTTGGGTGGCCGCCATTACTTTTCAGTCAAGATGGGGGCGATATAAAACATGACACTGAGGGGCCCTTTGCTAGTGCTACCTCTGTACCAAATTTCGTTCCATTCGGTTCCACCGTGTTCGAATTAATAGGGGGAATCAATTTTGGCATAAAGATGGCCGCCATCCGCAAACTATTAGGCTAATAACCTATTAGATTGGTCAAAGGATGCTCCCTCCATAAAGGTATGTTGTTGCAAAGTTAGGTAGAGATCGGATGGTTATGTTAGTCGTAATTTAACTTAAGCTTTGAACATTTTTGTGGCCGCCATTACGTTTCTGTCAATACGGCGGCGATATAAAACATGACACTGAGATGGCCTTTGCTAGTGCTAACTCTGTACCAAATTTCGTTTCATTCGGTTTCACCGTGTTTGAATTAATAGGGGGAATTGATTTTCACACAAAGATGGCCGCCATCCGCAAACTATTAGGCTAATGGCCTATTCATCTGGTCAAAGGATGCTTCCTCTAAAAGGGCATGTTGTTGCAAAATTTGGTAGAGATCGGATGATTAGGTTAATCGTAATTTGATTTAAGATTTGAACATTTGTGTGGCCGCCATTACGTTTCCGTCAAGATGGCGGCGATATAAAACATGGCACTGAGGTGCTTTTTGTTAGTACTACCTCTGTACCAAATTTCGTTCCATTCGGTTGCACCGTGTTTGAATTAATAGGGGGAATCCATTTTCAAACAAAGATGGCCGCCATCCGCAATCTATTACGCTGATGACCTATTAGATTGGTCAAAGGATGCTCCCTCCATAAAGGTATGTAGTTGCAAAATTTGGTAGAGATCGGATGATTAGGTTAATCGTAATTTGATTTTCGCTTTGAACATTCGTGTGGCCGCCATTACGTTTCAGTCAAGATGGCGGCGATATAAAGCATGACACTGAGGTGCCCTTTGCTAGTGCTACCTCTGCACCAAATTTCGTTCCATTCGGTTCCACCGTGTTCGAATTAATAGGGGGAATCAATTTTGACATAAAGATAGCCGCCATCTGGAAACTATTAGGCTAATAACCTATTAGATTGGTCAAAGGATGCTCCCTCCATAAAGGTATGTAGTTGCAAAATTTGGTAGAGATCGGATGATTAGGTTAATCGTAATTTGATTTTCGCTTTGAACATTCGTGTGGCCGCCATTACGTTTCAGTCAAGATGGCGGCGATATAAAGCATGACACTGAGATGCCCTTTGCTAGTGCTACCTCTGTACCAAATTTCATTCCATTCGGTTTCACCGTGTTTGAATTAATAGGGGGAATTGATTTTCACACATAGATGGCCGCCATCCGCAAACTATTAGGCTAATAACCTATTAGATTGGTCAAAGGATGCTCCCTCTATAATGGTATGTTGTTGCAAAGTTTGGTAGTGATCGGATGGTTAGGTTAGTCGTAATTTAACTTAAGCTTTGAACATTTGTGAGGCCGCCATTACGATTCCTTCAAGATGGCGGCGATATAAAACATGACACTGAGGTGTCTTTTGTTAGTACTACCACGGTACCAAATTTCGTTCCATTCGGTTGCACCGTGTTCGAATTAATAGGGGGAATCGATTTTCACACAAAGATGGCCGCCATCCGCAAACTATTACGCTGATGACCTATTGGTTTGGTCAAAGGATGCTCCCCCCATAAAGGTATGTTGTTGCAATATTTGGTAGAGATCGGATGATTAGGTTAGTGGTAATTTGATTTAAGCTTTGAACATTTGTGTGGCCGCCATTACGTTTCCGTCAAGATGGCGGCGATAAAAAACATGACACTGAGGTGTCCTTTGCTTGTGCTACCTTTGTACCAAATTTCGTTCAATTCGCATTCACCGTGTTCGAATTGATAGGGGGGGACAGACATTCAGAGTACACACACTCACACACACACAGACTCACACACACACACATACACACACACACACACTCAGAGACACTCACACACACACACACAGACTCACACACACACACATACACACACACACATACACAGAGACTCACACACACACACATACACACACACAGACAGACACACTTTTTTCGCCCTGTGTTGATCTCATAAGTCTACTTTCATTTTTTGCAAAAATCGAAAGTAGGCTAAAAAGGATTCTAAAGAGCAAATATATAAGGCTTACACTAAACAATAATCAAAGAAGGAAGCTTTTAGTTTAATGTAACAGTTAATCGCGCAATCAGGAGCCACAGGACCTCATGTTAACGAGGAATCCGAACCAAACTTCGAAAATCTCGCATGCATTTACCGGGAATTGAACACGGCCCACCTTGGTGAGAGGCAGACACCTTTCCCGCTGAGCCACAAGGCCCCTCTGAACATTAATCAACGAAAACAATGTGTCATAACTGATGAGAAAAGGGCAGTCAGAATGAAGAGGTTTTGGGAGAGGGGGAAGATGATGACAGCTAAATTCCCTGTCAATTCTTAGAGGACTTAAATGCATTTGCTCCTATGTGGATGTAAACTATGTACATAAATAAATAAATTTAGCCACGTCTGTGGTGTGTGGCGGAGCTCTTTCTGGTCACGGAGAGAGTCCGTCATTTTGTGTAGGTTAAGGATAGGTCATACAAGATCCACCCACTCGTACCTAATGACAAAGGAAGACCCCCCACTTTGTACCTGTGGAGCCGTTTTCACCGTGGCTCACATTTTAACCGAGTGTGTGGATCTTGCTGACTTACGAAGAAACCTTGGTTTGCAGATGACACTCAAACTTATATTAGCCGATGACGCGGTGGCTGCTGATCGCGTTATCCGCTTTATAAGTGACAGTGGGTTAGGACCAGCAATCTAAATTTTCCAGTGAACATTGACTCAACGACTTGTTCGTTTTTGAATGATGTTGTTTTTGTTTTATTAATTTTTGTTCTTTTCAAATTTAGGTGTCCACCTCAAAATTTTAAATTCAATTCCAAATTTGTATTCTTTAATCTGTGTTACGAGGGGCAGATGACCTCGTGGTTCCGCCCCTTGAAACAACAATAATCAACTAACTAACTAACTAACTAACCCGTCTGTAGAGTGTGATTTCAACCACAAATTCGTTTGTTTTCAGACATTTAATTAAGATGATATGCTTTTTGCCATCGTCCGCATGCGTACTATTTACTTGAATCTGATGTATCTCCTTCACAATCATCTTCTCCTCGGGCTTGCGAGGTAATTCTGATGCATTGGGCATGATACAAGTTTCGCCTTGAAGCGACATCGGGACATAACGATAATCATAGCTGCTATAGAAAAGCCGAATTCTTTTAAATACTGTACAGTATATGGCAGGATTATACAGTAAAAAATATTATTATTATTATTATATTTATTATTATTATTATTATGATCATTATCATTAGTAGAAACTATTTGTATCGGAACACAATTTCATTGCTAGTAATTAATGGTGGTGTTGTTTTAAGGGGTGGAACAGCGAGGTTATCTGCCTTTAAAGATTCACGAACATTCAAAGTAGGTCAGCGTCTGCTCATTCCTATGGTTGATTGGTTCCTCAGTTTAGGGGCTGCGACAACGCGGTAATGTAGCCCCGTGTACTTTGGGTGTGTGTAGAATCTGTCAGATAACCGGTGTTAATTGTTATGGCTGTATTAGTGTGTGTATCTGCTTTTAGCCTACTTTCGATTTTAGCAAAAAATGAATGTAGACTTATGAGATCAACACAGGGCGAAAAAAAGTGTGTCTGTCTGTGTGTGTATGTGTGTGTGTGTGAGTCTGTGTGTGTGTGAGAGTATGTGTGTGTGTGAGTGTGTGTACTCTGATTGAACGAAATTTGGTACAAAGGTAGCACTAGCAAAGGACACCTCAGTGTCAAGTTTTATATCGCCGCCATCTTGACGGCAACGTAATGGCGGCCACACAATCTTGACGGCAACGTAATGGCGGCCACACAAATGTTCAAACCTTAAATCAAATTACGAATAACCTAATCATCCGATCTTTACCAAATTTTGCAACAACATACCTTTATGGAGGAAGCATCCTCTGACCAAATTAATAGGTCATTAGCCTAACAGTTTGCGGATGGCGGCCATCTTTGTGTCAAAATCGATTCCCCCTATTAATTCAAACACGGTGAAACCGAATGGAACGAAATTTGGTACAGAGGTAGCACTGGCAAAAGGCACCTCAGTGTCATATTTTATATCGCTGCCATCTTGACAGAAACGTAATGGCGTCCACACAAATGTTCAAAGCTTAAATCAAATTACGACTACCATCATCATCCGATCTCTACCAAATTTTGCAACAACATACGTTTATGGAGAGAGAATCCTTTGACCAATCTAATAGGTCATTAGCCTAATAGTTTGCGGATGGCGGCCATCTTTGTGTGAAAATGGATTCCCCCTATTAATTCGAACACGGTGTAACCGAATGGAACGAAATTTGGTACAGAGGTAGTACTAACAAAAGGCACCTCAGTGTCATGTTGTATATCGCCGCCATCTTGACGGAAACGTAATGGCGGCCACACAAATGTTCAAAGCTTATATCAAATTACGATTAACCTAATCATCCGATTTCTACCTAATTTTGCAACAACATACCTTTATCGAGGGAGCATCCTTTGACCAAACTAATAGGTCATTAGCCTAATATTTTGCGGATGGCGGCCATCTTTGTGTGAAAATCGATTCCCCCTATCAATTCGAAAACGGTGAAACCGAATGGAACGAAATTTGGTACAGAGGTAGCACTGGCAAAGGGCACCTCAGTGTCATGTTTTATATCACCGCCATCTTGACGGAAACTTAATCGCGGCCACCCAAATGTTAAAAGCTAAAATGTAATTACGACCAACCAAATAATCTAGTCTCTACCAAATTTTGCAACAACATATCTTTATGTGGGAAGCATATTCTGACCAAACTGCAAGATCGTCAGCCCAATAGTTTGCAGATGGAGGCCAAGTATGTGTGCAAATCGATTCCCGCTATCAATTCAAACACCGTGAAGCCGAATTGATCGAAATTTGGTACAGAGGTAGCACTAGCAAAGGGCACCTCAATGTCATATTTTATATCGCCGCCATCTTGACGGAAACGGAATGACGGCCATCCAAATGTTAAAAGCTTAAATCAAATTACGACCATCCCAATAATTTGTTCTCTACCAGATTTTGCAACAAGATGCCTTTTTGTGGAAAGCATCTTATGACTGACTAAAAGGTCATCAGCCCAATAGTTTGCAAATAGCGGCCATATATGTGTGCAAATCCATTCCCCATATCAATTAAAACACGGTGAAACCGAATTGAATGAAATTTTTTACAGAGGTAGCACTAGCAAAGGGCACCTCATATTCATTCTTAATATCCCTATAGCAGGTTGTATTTCAACAAGCTACTACAACCAACATTCAATTATACTCCTTGAAAAGGACAAAGAGTTATAACAATACCCACGCATTTAGGAGAAAGTAGGCTATATGTTCTTTACTGAACATCTTGTTTAATTCAAGTAAGGACTGCAACTTTGAATTTTTCAATTAGTTCCTACTTGTGCCGCCAAACGCGTCCGTCAAAGACTACTAGGCCTAGTTCAGAACTTAGCTACTAGACGCGACCGCAGTCGACTCTTGGCAACGAACGTAGAAACCTAAGAGCGTTGTTTAAATTCCTAACATAAAATTTAGCTCCACACAGGCGTAATTAGTGGAAGGTTTTTTAACATGTCAAAAATCTATGACATGGGACCGCCGGCTTTACTTCCCCTCCGAAGGAAGGCATAGTGATGGATTTTTAACGGTCTTAAAAAATCCGACGGCTTTGGCCGGTTTTGAACCCGCTATCTTGGGCATAGGCTCATTCCTATCGACTGGTATTCCTTCCTTCGGAGCGGAAGTAAAGCCGGCGGTCCCATGTCATAGATTTATGGCATGTAAAAGAACCTTTCACTAACTAGCTAAAATGTGTAGGCTAGTTTGATAACGCTATATCAGTTCCATCGTTCGCCCCCAGGTGCTGACTGCGATGGCATTTAGTAGCCACGTCCGCAGTTAGGTGTCGTGGTTGGTAGCATTTGGTAGCAAAAGTAGGAACTACTTTAAGAAATTAATCGTCTGCAGTCCTTCTACCTGAATTACAGATAACGTACACTAATACAGCCATCACAATTAACACCGGTTATCAGACAGATTCTACACACACCTAAAGTACACGGGGCTACATTACCGTATTGTCACAGGTCCTAAAGTAAGGAACCAACCAACACATGAGATAACAATGTTCAGTCTCTTTACCCTAGTTAATGTTGCAAAAAATGTTATCAAGTAAATAATCCTGGAATTAATTGTAGAACCTTCAATGATATTACCGGAGGGCAATATCTTTTACTTTAAAATTTGAGGGGCTTCCTGATGTCAGTGGGTGTAAACAGTAGCGCTCTCTTTGGTCATGCCCCATTAGCAAGGAAATCATTTGTGTTTGTACTTTTGGTCCATCCCTGGAGAAAACAGTATCCAGTCCGACCAATTGCTCTGCTACAACTACTTCCCCCAGGCTCCTCACAGAGCAGTCATTGGCAATATACGGCCCTTGAGCTAGTCTAACCCGGCCCGCGACATGGTTTCGAATTATACTTCCTACAATTACACTATTTCAATCTCATTGTGTTTATGTGTTTTGTGCAATATATTTTTGTGCGAAAAATCTCCACGACGAATTCAATGCAGATTTCAGAACTTCAATGTTACTGAACAGGACATGGACGTTTTCAGCATACAATTTAATATTGACAGTGAAACAGTAAAATCAGAATTGCAGCTAGAACTGATTGAGTTACAATGTAACAACTATTCCTCAACGTTTCGAAAATTGAGTTCCACAAGGGCCTACCTAAATCAAGATTCTGCCATGTTCGCATCTTACTCTATCTGTGAACAGTTATTTTCTTCAATGAAGCTTCGCACAAATCGCGTTGAAAATAGATTGATAGACCATCATTTAGCTGCGCTACTAAGAATCAGCTCATCCCAGTTTCAACCAGATTATGAGAAACGTTTAGAAGCACAGTCACAGTTTCACTTGGTCACTTACTCCTTCCTCTTCTAACAAGTAATAATGAAGGTGTGTTCTTTCTTCCTAAGTTTTCTACCAATTGTAGCGTATAAGGTTTGTTTGAGGCGGCTTCGGTGGCGTAGTCGGTAGCATGCTGAGCTTCTATGCTCAAGATCGCGGGTTCAAATCCGGCCGAAGTCGTCGGATTTCTTAAGAGCGTTAGAAATCCCTCAGTATGCCTTCCTTCGGAGGGGAAGTAAAGCCGGCGGTCGCATGTCATAGATGTATGGCATGTTAAAGAACCTTCCACTAATTACACCCGTGTGAAGCAAATTGTATAGGTTAAGAATGTAAACAACGCTCCTAGGTTCCTACGTTCGTTGCCAAGAGCCGACTGCGGTGGCGTCTGGTAGCTATGTTCTGAACTAGTAGTCGTCGACGGTGGCGTTTGGCGGCAAAAGCATGAACTATTAGAAAAATTCATAAGTCTGCAGTCTGTACTTGAATTAAAAACAGATAACACCCACTAATGCAGTCATCACAATTAACACCGGTTATCAGACAGATTCTACACACACCCAAAGTACACGGGGCTACATGAGAACCAACCAAGTTTTGTTTGATTTAAAATTCAGAAATAAAACGTGTATAATCTATAATTATGTGTCGTTCTTTTTTTTTCGGCCAGCATACAGTAGATTATTTTGTATTGCATCTGGCCCTCCCCCTTAAAGGTTTGCCCACGTCTGCCATAGTCGGGGAGGATATGAGAACTCAGCACATGAATTCATTTGGGCCATTGCAAGCCTCGCGTCCGTATTCAAACACGTACAATCTCAAGTGAATACGGACACAAAACACGGTCACGGATATTTTTGTTGTGATCTGAATAACATGTACACACAGTTTCAGAGAGATCGCGGCGATCACATCAGCCAATGATTTATACTATAGTGACCTCTCGTAATATTTTAAATCCTACTCGGAGTCACCTAGCTTTAAACCCTCGCCAGAATGAATGGCCATTATCGAAGCCTTTATGCCACCACGCTGCCTATCTCCACAATTACCTTTTGCGAAGTGAAATGAAGACAGTAGCTTTCCACTGATCCATAATGAGGTCCATTATCCCCTGACATAAACCGGGGTTAGTTCTTCTTGTGAAGGCTTGGTATAATAAATAATCTGCTGTTATGAAGCTCATTACGTCTGATGAACACGATATTATTTCCAGACAGAGCTTGCTGTTCATTATAAACAACGCAGGACGTCAATTCCTTTTGTTTGCGTTTCACAAACACGCTATAACCATCCCTTTGGTAGCGTCTAAAGGGCATTTATGTGGACCAACTGGCTTTTGTATGAATAGTAGGCTAATATCCCTTTCCTCCAAGTTATCCAGTTTGCTCTGGCAGAAGATGTATAAACTATAAATTTAATGTATTAAGGGTATTAGAAGCCGCTTATAGCCTCCATTCATCATGTGAAGTAATAGACTTATAAGATCACCTTTTATCCGTGTGTGTGTGTGTGTTTGTGTAGGTATGTGTGTAGGTGTGGGTGATGTGTGTATTGGACCTGGTCGGCAACAACCTCGCTTTATTGCTATAGAAAGCTGTGGGCTCAGGTCATAAAAGGTTAGACAGGCACTGCAGATGTGGTAGCCAGACTAGCACCCCCTGTGAGGGTCCGGGCGTGGACACCAAGAGCCCGCTGATGAGCCAGCTTGGTGTCTTAGGTGAAACCTTACACAAGACACGGCATAAACCTAGAAAAATTGCTGAGTTTTAACAGAGGTCAATTGACTGCCAATTTGAAGATCGGGCAAGTTGGGTCTTCGGACGTTATTTGACCAAGGGGCACGGAGCGGAGGGGTTACTTGGGGGCACCATTGTTAGCAAAGTTAAGGGGACAGGTAATAATAATAATACTTACTATAGGGGACAGTTGAGAACCAGTTTTTCGATTTTACTTCAAGATTGAGTTTTAATCCATTTAATCCTTGTATGCGCGGTGACAGGTCCTTCACTCACACACTGGAGAATAAACTGGGAGTTCAACTATCCAGCTCTTTCATTGGGGAGTATTCCCTGAATCCTGGGATCGAGTTTCACTCCCATTTTCTTGTATAGTAGGGACTTTACTATAATCCCTATCAGAAGCTATGGGTAATGAGACGATAACAACCCCTGAATCCCTGAATCCCTGATTGGCTCATGGCGTTAGTCATCAGGTGGGGATTTAACGTAAAATGTCTATAAAACTAGCTTGTTGTTGTATTTTCATTGAGGAGCCTGGTCATAATGAACATTTATTCCGTTCCACTTGGGTGTGCCTGATAATCTGTGTTATTGTGATGACTGTATTAGTGCGTGTATTCAGGTGATGATTGGGAAGGAGGTGGCCGTGACCTCAAATCAGGAAGCATCCCAGCATTTTCCTGGAGTAGAAGTGGGAAATCTCGGAAAACTACTTCCAGAATGACCGAGGGTTGGATCGAAACAACCTCACTTAGTTTTTACAGACGAGGTTGAGTGTACCCAGTTCCAGCCCTTAGAGTAGAATTACATACCTTGGAAGAGTCGGGAATCGAACCCAGACTATAGGGAGGAAAACAATAGAAAGCGGAACAAGAGCTTTAACCCCTTGTCTTGAATCAATACGCATTACAATACATAGGCTAGGCTCATGCTTCACACATGGCATATGATAATACTAATAATAATAGTAATAATAATAATAGTAATAATCCCAGCACATTTAGGAAAAGAAGATTGAAATTTTAAGGGCACATCCTCAGGATGGGCAAATCAGAGACTGACCAAAAGGATTCTTAACCTTGCCATGTCAATGAAAGATTCTTTTTTTAATGAAAGATAAAAACACATGGCAGCTTGAAGTTGGAAAAGATCTTCAGTAAATAGTCATCATAGATGAGACTGTACTAGACAGAGCTAAGTTCAGAGAATTAGCCGATAATCACCACTTTGCAGACCATCCAAGCACTATCACCAACAAAACCTGGTCAGAAGATCGCAATAGAAGCCACAGCGAGAAGATGAAGAGATTTTGGGAGAAGAGAAGGGCAATGCCATCAGCTAAATAAGTTAAATCGCGCTCCTTAGTCGGGCATGACGAAGAAAGAAAGAAAGAAAGAAAGAAAGAAAGAAAGAAAGAAAGAAAGAATGAATGAATGAATGAATGAATGAATGAAAGAAAGAAGAGAATAATGATAATAATAATGATAATATTGAGGACTTGAGAAGAGATTTTATTAAATTTTTGCCATGGTAATGTTTCGACCGTTATATAGCTTATAATTTGGTGATGTTTTGCCCCTAGAGTAGTGGGATGCTTCCTTTACCAATCATTTAGTGTTGAATTATGGAAAATGACATGTTATTCATTAGTGAATAGTGAGATGGATATTGAGTGTATCCAATGCAGCGCAGTGCTGTCTAACTGTCTGGCTACTGCACATTACATAAAATGGATGTTATTGTAAACAATTCAGATGGGAACAGGAAAGCCGGCGCCTATGAGCACAAACAAGGAAGAGAACGTAACATTGCACTGCAATACACTTTAATTATTTACAATAAACTATTATCGATTCACATTTCATTTTCTGAGTGTAATTTGCAATTATTAAATAATGCACTGAATGCACTGTCGTATAGGAGTCGTTGACACGCGTACCTGTAACAGGACAAAAAAGGACGACTATTGATTAGCATTCATTCGAGAAACTAATACATGTATCCGAGTTTGCTTCTATACAAAGAGCATGAATGTATGGAATTTTGCCTCCTGAGAGGCCGAGTTCAGGTCTTTCTAGTAGACGCCCATGGGCGACCTGCACATCCGGACGAGAGATGGAATGGATGAAGATGAATGAAACTGGGCAAGGATATGGAAGGAAGTGGCCGTGGCCTGTCAGAAGGTACCGTCCCAGCATTAGCCTGGTGTTGAAAATGGGGAAACCACGGAACACCATTTCAAGGAAGGCCTACCCGTACCCACGCTCCTAGCGAGTCGGCAGTGATCTTGGCCCCATGAGCTAACGCAGCCTTTAGCCAGCGTAGCCACTGCTGTCGGTGCTATGGAAATTACAGTTAATCGGCTCTCCGAAGTTTGAACTAGGGACGTCTCATTATAGCTCAAGCCTCCTCGCTTGGACTATGTAGGGCTGTTGGTCACCACAATGACATAGGTTGTCAAATAAATTCCATACACAAACCCAAGTATACGGAGTTATATCGCCACAATGTCGCAAAGACCATAAGAATGAATTAACAACAACGACATTGTCAGCGATGTCATTGAAGCACCTCAAACTAGTTTTTTTTTTGGCAGAGCCAAGAATCAAACCAAGTTGCAATATTATATTGGAATGGACGTTAGTATCTATGTATTCAAGACACTGCGGCTTTTCAAGACGCCGGGGTGACGGAATTTCGTCCCAAAGGGGAACTTCAAAAATCCCAGTAAATATTCGAACACAGCTTCCTCGCATTTGAGTACCCTCAAATGCCAACTGACTGCGGCAGGATTGGATCCTGCACGTTAAAGATCCCATTCGGGGAAACTTACGGTAGACTATCCAGGGCAGGGGTCTCAGTAGTTGAAAGGGACGTAAAACCAATGTATTTATATTATTCAACTAGCATTTATTAGCTTGCCACGGTGGGTGAGTGGATAGGGTGTCGGTCTACTAACCCCAAGATTTCAGGTTCGCCCCTGGCCGTGGTAAGTGATTTTTGAAAGGCGGCAAAAATACGATAAGCATGTCATACGATGTTGGCATGTCAAAGAACCAATTTGTATTCAGTAGGCCGAGTTCATAATGACAAAATTAATCTAGGGAGTTTCCGCCAACACAAAGTTCCTCATTTCTCTAGTAGAAAGCGCTACAATGTTCAAGGATCTTAGATATATATTATCTAACCTCCTTGACTTTCATAGTGATTCAAGGAACAACGAAATTCGACATGCAAACTATCCTCTGGGTGTCAAATTACAAAGCTTGCACCAGGCACCCGAGGCCATACGATATTATTATTATTATTATTATTATTACTAGTAAAACCCCCCATTTGTGTGAGAAACTTATTAATAATTGGTATTGTAGCTTTCAGGCGGTCAACACACAATAATTCCACTGATTGCAATATGTGAAAAAATAATCTGAAATAAGTTACATGTGATTAAGATGTAGGCAATATTGTTATGGGCTTGAGAAGAAGGAGAAAACTGAGGGATTACACACATCGCTTGTCAAGCAGGCATCATCAGATCAAACTTTACAAGACAAATGGCTCTACAAAACACTACCAAGCCTCAGTGACACCCATAGACAGTCTCTGCCCTTAATAATCTAAAAACAAAACATCAGATAACATAATAAGTGTAGTAATTATTACTGATAACTAGGGCCCGGATGTTGATGACATGTCATCTTTTTACTGAGCCGTCTAAAACAATGCTGAAGTACATAGAAACTCCGGACGGGCCATCCCGTCTTCAAATATGTCATTTTTATTTTGCATCATTTTGCATTATTTGCTATTTTTCCATTTTAAGAGCATTTTTTTAAGTTTGATAGATTTTTTGCGTCATATTTTATAGAAATCGGCATTTTAAGTTTTTTTTTTTTTTTTTTTTTTCAATTTAGTCATGTCACAGCTTTGTATGAGGAAGTTTCGTCACTCTGAGTTAAGAAGAAGCCAGTAGCTGAATTTAAAATGAAAATGAAAATCCACAGCCTGCTTCCAGTCACCGACCGGGTCAGGAATGGAATAAATGAAGCCCTTATCTAGCGGCGAGGATATGAACTGTGCCGGCTGCCGAGGCCTGACGCACTCCTCTGGGGCAATGAATAAATGAATGACAGATGAAATGAAATGATAGTGGAGAGTGTTGCTGGAATGAAATTTTGACAGGGAAAACCGGAGTACCCGGAGAAAAACCTGTCTGCCTCCGTTCTGTCCAGCACAGATCTCACATGAAGGGACCGGGATTTGAACCACGGACTCAGCGGTGAGAGGCTGGCGTGCTGCCGCCTAAGCCACGGAGGCTCTTGAATTTAAAATATTGAAATAAAATATATTTCTTTGATGCAGAAGAACGGTACCGTAGGTGTAAAGATGTTCTTGTATTCGTCGCAAAGCAGTTATTAGCGTAATAGAATGTTACCTGCTCTGTTGACCAAGGTCAGCTGTGGTGGGGTAGAGAGGAGAAGGGGTGTATTTTCTTGTCTCAGTTAATTTTCTCCAGTTTATAGTGCATCTTTCGAATTTTTGAAATATTGGTGAGTTAATTATATTACCATTTTCTCCATTTTATAGTACATTTTTCGAATTTTTAGGTAATTTATTACAGTCATTATTTGAAAATTTTAAGAGCATTTTTAAACTTTTTTTCGGCATTCACATCCGGGCCCTACTGATAAACATTAAGGCATTAAGCACGCGTAAACATAACTATTTATTTTCATGTTGCGAAACTTACAAATGGCAACCTCATCAACAAACAATCTCACTTCACGAAATTGTTGAGATAAGTTCAAAATAGATGGAGTACCTCAGGGTTCTATTCTCGGTCCCGTTATGTTCATTTTATATCTGAATGACATCTCATCGAAACTGGAATACTATACCATCTATATGCAGATGACCTTCAGATATATTGCCACACAAAAGTAAATGACATAGATGCGGCAATTGAAAATATGATGCTAAATTTAAAGCGGATCAGCCGCTATGCAGCTGAAAATTCTCTTGCTACCAACCCAATTAAAACACAAGCTGTCGTAATAGGATAGACTAAATTGCTTTTCCATTTACACAGTAGACCACTTTCCTTAATTGAACTTAATGGTGGTGCTACCCCTGTCTCTAGATCGGTAAAATTTCTTAGAGTCACACTAAATGAAACTTTGAATTGGGATGAGCACGTCTCTAATACATGCAAGAAAATTTACTCATCACTTCATCCCCTTAAAGATCAGTAGTCCGTTCTATCCCGTTACTTGAAAATAAGACTCGTCCAAAACCTTGATACTCCCTATATTTAACTACTGCGATGTTGTATTAGTAGATGCTACCGGAGAACAAAACAAGAAACTTCAGAGAGCTTAAAATTTCTGTATTAGGGTTAATTTCTCCTTAAAATTTTCCTCACGCGTGTCTCCTTTTTACGCTCTACTTCCCTGGTTAAAAGTAGAACTACAAGGAAACCTGCACATATGTACCCTCATCTATCGATTTCTCAATGAAAGTACACCTCACTATCTCTCTTGTAATTTTCGTTTTCTTTCTCCATTTCATGATCGCCACACGCGATCTGGATCTATAATTGAAATTCCTCTACATCATTCATCTGCCTTCAGTAACTCTTTCCTCGTGTCGGTAACTAGAATTTGGAATAATTATCCTCGTGACGTTAGAAATTGTACATCCCTAACAACTTCCAAACGTGCATGTAATGATGTGCTAGAACAATTTGTGTACGAATGTGTGAGTGAATGACCTTAGTAAAACTCCGTGTGTTGTTATTACTGTATGTAATTTGTATAGCTTAGTTCATATCACACAGTTGTCCGGCTCCGAGGCTAAATGGTTAGCGCGCTAGACTTTGGCCTGAGTGCCCCGGGTTCGATTCCCGGCCGAGCCATCAGGGATTTTAATCTCCTGGGGGTATTTCCGTGGCTCAGGGACTGGGTGTATGTGACGTCTTCATCATCACTTCATCCTCATTACGACGTGCAGGTCGCCCACGGACTTCAACTAGAAGGTCCTGCACTCGGCCTCTCCGGAAGCCACACGATCATTATCACACAGTTGCCAATTTAATTCTAGTATTTAAGGTTTCATAGTATGTAAGTACGGTAGGTTAAGAATAACATATGTGTATTCATGTAAGTTGCATTGTGTGTGGTTAAGTGTAAGAGAGGGCCTACAGCCCTAACTTCGCCACAATAAAGACACCAATAAATAAATAAATAAATAAATAAACTACTGAAGAATAATGTAAACTAATATGCGATATAACCTACAAGTAGGCTACTCTTTCTATAACAAGTTTCATATTTCGCCTTTGTTATCGTGTATTTTGGGGTGTCCTCCACCCCTTTTGTGTGTCTTTCAACACATTAACAGTGTGTTGGCGGGGGGAGGGTCGTCTCATAACCTGTGTTATTGTGATGGTGGTCGTGGCCTTCTTTTAAGTACCATCCCAGCATTTACCTGGAGTAGAACTGGGGGGAAAACCACGGAAAACTACTTCTAGGACGGCTGAGGTGGGAATCGAAGCCGACTCTTCTGAGTTTTACCTCACGAGGCGGAGTGTACCCCGTACCAACTCTCAGCCCAGAACTACCTTTCTCTGCTGAGACGTGTATCCAACCCATACCTCATGGGTGAGAGCCAGGAGCGCTAGCCACTGTGCTACAAGGTACAGTTGTTGTGTGTCCGTTACAAGTGGATTACATTTTGAGCTCAAATAATTTTCCTGCCTATTTCCTTTAACATTTATATGAAATTTCCATGAAGTCTTTTGAAACCGTTTGGTATAGGCCAGTGGTTTCCAAGGTGTACCTCTTGGTGGTCCGCAATAATCAGGTTAAGGGTACGTCAAAAATAAACAGTAATGGTAGACGCCAAGTTCCCATCGTACGTGTTACAGTCGTATTGTACCGGTGTGCAGTGCCGTCTTATACACGCATGGCAAGGTCAATGCTCCCACCCTACCGCAACCCCAGTCACTTTCACCACTGCACTGATATTGTGTATTTGTCTATTTTAGCCAAACTAATCGCTAGAATTCATTACATTTCTATAAAATCAAAATTAAAAAATCCTATAAAGGCCTACTGAAATTATTTATTTTCCTCATCTAAATGTTTATACATCTTCATTTGCACAACCCCCAGGGGCTCACATCTTGTGGGCGTGGGTTGGCGACCACGGGGCCCCAGCTGAGTCCGGCATTGCTTCCACTTACTTGTGCCGGGCTCCTCTCCATCTTCTTTCCTGTCGACCTCACTTGGTCAACTCTTGTTCTCTTCCGACCCCGACGGTATTAGGGTATCCGAGGCCTAGGGAGTCTCTTCCTTTCCCGCCTTAATTGGCCCTTGTCTCATCTTTTCTGATACCCTCCTTCTGCGAGGGGTCAGCCTTCTTTTTCTCTTCCTTTTACCTCCTGCCTTGTGCTCTAGGCCCTCAAGGAGGCCGGGTGTATGTAGCCCCACCACTTCTGGTGCACCCTAGATAATGCTACACCCTCAGGGGCTCACGGCTGGTGAGTTCGGGAGTTGGCGACCCCGAGGGATTCCTGAGCTGGGTCCGTTTTTCCCTTTTGTCCCTTACCTTTGGGGCGGACCCTCTCCTCTTTCACTTTCCTATCTGCCTTTCATGGCTCTCCTTCCTTCCAAGTCCCTCAATCCGCCTTCTCCGAGGGTTGAGGGCATTTATTTTCCTTCTGTCCTTTTATTTGCCTTATTCTCCTTTAGTTTTCCATTTCTTCTTCTAGTATGTAGGTTATTAGTTAGTTTTAGTTTTAAGTTCGCTTTTCATTTTCATCTTCACGATCACCCAAACCATCAGGGGCCGATAACCTAGATGTTAGGCCCCTTAAAACAACAATTATCATCATCATCATCATCATTTGCACAAATAAATAAAAGTAAAATTGAAAACTATATTTAGCATTTTATTGAAATGAAATGCGTACTAACAGCGAACAAATAATAAATTTAAAAATATATTAGTCATACTGTATTCAAAAAATAAGTTATAAATAGTTATTTTTATTCTTAATGTTCTTATTCTGCCTGTTTGCCATCTCTTGATGAATACAGTACATTTGCATTTGCCTGTTGGCACAGGCTAGAGTAAAATGTGGCTCTTCACCGATGTCTCAGTCTCACTCATGGCTGTGATTATATGGAAGCTACTGAGGTGCTTAGTAATGTACTCAGGGCACAGCTAGTGCCTGTGGGTGTTGTGAAAGGTTCTGCTCATAAGGTTAGTGCAGCTGTACTGACTCATTGAGGAAAGCAATGGCAAACTACATCACTCC
The DNA here is from genome assembly GCA_946902985.2 of Meconema thalassinum. NCBI lineage: Eukaryota > Metazoa > Arthropoda > Insecta > Orthoptera > Tettigoniidae > Meconema > Meconema thalassinum. Next base: position 393,515,896 of record OX336393.1, on the reverse strand, counting down.
TCACCTTGCCTAGTACGCCTCATTATAGTGCTGCCTCGGTTATGTGGGTTTCTTACCACATAACTTACGGAGGTGCTTTTTGAGGATCCAACCAGCCTCCAGACTGACTGCCTAACAGACAGACAATGTTTTTATTTAGTTATGTACATATTTCCCGTAAAATAATGTATTAATCGTTTTAAAAGTTTACCTTTTAGGGGGTAGTATTTTAGATTTTTTTTAAAGCGTATGGCTTGTAGTGCCGGGAGTGTCCGAGGACATGTTCGGCTCGCCATTTTTGTAGCTGCTTCGAGACGGACACCCAATGGGTGAGCTACAAGTACCGTTGGGGAGGAAAGTTGGAAGGGAGGGTCGAGGAGTTGGAAGGTAGCGGTTGTGGCCTATAGTTAAGGACCAACCCCGGCATTTGCCTGGAAGGAAGATGGGAAACCACAGAAGACCATCTTCAAGGTTGCCGGCTGGGGGATTCGAACCTCCTCGCCTCCTGGATGTGAGCGACTGCCAACAGTCATGCCGCAACGACCTCGGCTAACTCACCCGGTAGTATTTTAGATAAATATATATAAAGGGCTACGGGAGGAGAAAAAGAAAGGCTGGGTTCCTCTGGTGTAGACAAAGCCAGTAAATTGGGACACAATGTGGGCTGACAGCAGAACTCTCGCACAATGCGCTGCAGTCAATGGAGTGCTCTTGAAACCGGGCGGACGAAGCTAAAGCTAACGCAGTGACAGTGCGCTCTCTCTCGTACACTCTCTCTCTCACTCGCACATTCTCTCTGACCGTCATCACTGAAGAGGACAGCGACGTTCACTCGTTGCTGCTTCAAAATATAAACGCCGAGAGTAGAAACTCATGCATTTTACATTTCCCGATGTTGTCCCCTAGTCTATCCGGATGTGATTTGTGCCTCTTTTCCCACTCAGTTTCATTATATGAAAATGAAAATCCACATCCTGCTTCCAATCGACCGACCGGGTCAGGAAATGGAATGAATGAAGTCCCCAGCTAGCGGCGAGGATATGAACTGTGCCGGCTGTCGAAGTATGTCGCACTTCCCTGGACAATGACAGATGAAATGAAATTATGGTGGAGAGTGATCCTGGAATGAAATTTTTGACATGGAAAACTAAAGTACCTGGAGAAAAACCTGTCTGCCTCCGCTTTGACCAGCACAAATCTCACATGGAGTGACCGGGATTTGAACCACGGACCCAGCGGTGAGAGGCCAGCGTGTTGCCACCTAAGCCACGGAGGCTCAATTTCATAACATCTCGAAGCAAAATACATTAATAGTTGCCGGTCCATCGCCCCGGAGAACCAGGTTCGATTCCCGGCTCTGTCAAGTGTGAGGGGCTGGAACGGGGTACACTCAGCCTCGTGAGGCAAAATTGAGAAGAGCCATCCTGGAAGTGTTTTTCAGTGGTTTCTCACTTCTACTCTAGGCAAATTAATTAATTGATGGTTCTTAATTTAAGGTCAAGGCCGCCAACTTTCCAATCCTTTTCTGAAGTACAAATGCACACACAATTACAGCCATCACAATAACATAGGTTATTAGTCACGTTCCACACACACACACACCCAAGTACACGGAGATATATGACCACGATGTCACAAAGCCCCAACGACAACAAAGCAATAGAACTACTGTAAGATTAGCCTGCTAGACATGTTTCAATTTTAACTAAACCAAAACTCAGCAAATTTTCTAGGATTGTGCCGTGATGAGCCAGCTTGGTGTCCTAGGCAATACCCTACACAAGACACGTGACAAACCTAGACAAGAAGTTCCGTGAAGAACTATACAGCCTACTTTTCATGCCAATGATTATTCTACAGTATATGAACCTATCTAGAATAATGGCGAAATTAAGTTGGTAATATCGAAATATCTAATTAGTTCAAAATATACCAGGTATAATGTAGCCTAATAGAGCACTACAGTTGGCAGCCCTGGTGACTGAATATATTCTTAGTTACACCTCTTAAGGTACAGAATACAAAATTTGGTTGAAGTCCAATAGACGTTACATGCAGTTAGACACTGGATCTATCAGCACGCGTAAAAGCATGTTGCCAACAATACCATGCGTGTGCTGGGCAGAAATAATCTGAAATATTATGATATCTTGTTTTGCCAATTTTGGATGAAATCCATTTGTTAGTATAGAAGTTACATGTATTTTAAAATTGGACATATCAGCAGGCATAGAATCATGTTGGCAGCACTGCCTTGTATTAATTACTCCAAATTAATCTAGAATGTCAGGTGCTATACGTGTGCAAAGTATAGAGCTGTTGGCTTGCATATTTTCTGATATATTGATATTAGGGTAAAAATAATATAGACAGCATTTATTAACAGTTGGCAGCCCTGATTGCTCTTAACAATACTTAAAGTCATATCTGTTATGGTACACATAGCACATACGAAATTTGGTTGAAATCCAACTGATAGTATAGAAGTTACATGTATTTAAAAATTGGTACTATCAGCAGGCTTATAATCATGTTGGTAGAACTGTCGTATATAAGTTACTCCAAATTAATCTAAAATGTCAGAATATACGTGTGCATAGTTTAAAGCTGTTGGCTTGCATACTTTCTGATATATTAGTATTTGGATAAAAAATAGAGAGAGCAATTATTACCAGTTGGCAGCCCTGGTGGCTCTTAAGAATACGCTCAGTCATATCTGTTTATGTACAGATATTAAATACAAAATTTGGTTGAAATCCAATTGATAGTGTAGAAGTTATATGCATTTAAACATTGGACCTATCAGAAGGTTTAAAATTATTTTGGCAACACTGTCATGGTTGGGCTCCTGGAAATTAAACTGAAATAGTATTATCTACATGTGTGCCAATTTTGGTATAGCTCCCATGCATACCTTGCAAGATATCCAACATGGAGCTCAAATTTCTAGTGCGTTTTTTCATCAGTTGGTAGCACTGACATCAATTTCAAATATGGACGTGAGCTATTCCGGTGCACATCTTTACTCATACTAAATTTGGTTTTGATTGCTGCAGCCGTTTAGGAGTTGATAGGGGGGGACACACACACACAGCCAGACAGACAGACAGAAGGACAGACAGACAGACAGACAGACATTTTCCCGGATCGATCTCATAAGTCTACTTTTTCCTCATTTTTGCAAAATGTGAAAAGTAGGCTAAAAAATTGCTGAGTTTTAATTCACTGACCGTGAAAGCCAACATGCTGAGTTTTAACTAAACCAATTTATTTTTTCGCTAAACCGCCCACATTTTACTCTTTCTCGTCTTCGGCCCTTCCTGATCCCACACAACCTGTGTAGTTGTAATCGCTACCACAGTTCTCCTGTGAACCCGTCGTGGTCAAAACAGTTAGCGGTTAGTTGTTAATTCAGCACCATGTGTTGGAAGTGAATTTCTGCACTCTCTTGTCCAGAACATTGCATTGGTTTCAATTATTGACTGTTACAAGGAGAACAACCACTGCACTGAATCTCCTACATACTCCCTCGCACACGCTTGTTAGTTCACGTGTACCGCACTCGTGTCAGTAAAGTGCATTTAAATCTCGGACAATTGCTCCTCTACGGTAAATATAATCACTATTAACAGCTGTACCCGGCTTCACCCCGTCGATTGATCATGACGTTTTAAAGTCTCGTTAAGTTCCCAGGTCTGATATTTATTTGCTTATATATGTATTTACTTATTTATTATCAAACTCAGTGACAATATTCATACTAAAATGGTTTATAGCAAAGTGAAGGTGGCAATGAAACATTAACAATACACACAATCATTAAAGAAATTAAGTAATATAATTGCTACAATGTGATAAGAGATCACAGGGAAGTCTGTTCAAAGCAAAATGTCACACTAGCAGTAGTCTATGTGTCATGAAATAGCATTTTGTTCTCTCCAACAGCCCTTTCACTAACAAATAAGTCTCCAACAGCAAATTAATATGTCCTGCGCACTCTTCTCTTTTTACCAGAGTCAGATCTCACTTGCAATAAATGCACAGGGATTGTATCTGCGATATCCGAAGTTGTAGTATGACTGCATATGCAGCCAACTTGATGGAGGAGTAGCACTGAGTATAACTGTCACATTCCTCGATCCTCGCTACTGTTTCATGTGCACAATCCAAGGAAACGGGTGATGTATCCCAATAGCATGGAGTCACTTATGCCCGCAAGATACTGAATAATTACGCTTTAAAACTTCAGTAAAGATAAGTGGAATTGTTAACAAGTAGTTCCGTGAAGAACTATACAGCCTATTTTCATATATCGTCGTCGTTCCGTCAATAGCTCCTATGTGCAAAACAGTAAATATTTCAGGAGAAGCAAAAAACAAGATTGTTGGTAGAATACTGCACATTTATTGCAAGGAAAATTTGAATAACACATATTTGCACTAAGATGTCATAATAATTAACAACAATGCTCATCGAAACAATTGGATATTTACAATAATGGAAATATATTCATCGAATGCACATAGAAGGTTTTGCTTGTCCCATTTCACAACTTAGGAGAAACTGCACCCAAATAATGTACTTGCTGTTCATAGCTTCATCATTAATTTACGTTCTTGCACACGTAATGCTATTGCCATTTTTATAATATAAAATGTGTTTCTACTTCTACTAATACTGTCGCAAAACCAAATGTAATCAACTTATAGAAAATAAATTTGAGTAAAAAGTTAAATATTCGAGAAAAAAGGTAAAGATGAAAAAATTATCATTGCCTTTCTATGCTGGCGTCGCATCTTCACTTGTATTGCAGAGAGTCATAAAATGAGTGATGGTCCTTTTCTATTACTGACTTCAGTTCTTGAAGATGCTTGAATTTAGATTCCGTGATTGGAATTTTTGATGTGTACAATGGCTGAACCATAGTATGGCATTCTTTACATCGTTGAGGCAACACTTTCCACCCCTCAAAGTATGCTAATTTGTATGATATTTCACCACATGGACTGTATTTTAACATCCTCAGATCATGGACAGTTGGATCTCCAGCCGCCTTACCAGGTCTCAGGGAAGTCAGGTTGCAGTTCAAGCCTTCAAAATTTCTGAAAAATGAAAACTCGTTGACAATAATGTTATATGGCTTTTTTGGTCTGGCCATTCTCATTGATCTAATGTAGTCCATGGGCGAATATATTGGTGGTTTGAAGTACTGCTTTAGAGTAGAATTTACACTATCTGCTTCCATCATTGTACGGCCCTTTTCAAGGAAGACTTGCTCAATAATAATGGAGTTTATCTTGGAAACATCGCTCAGTGCACTGGCCAGGGTTTTGTTCTGGTTCTGGTAGGCGCATCGATCGGAAATTAGGACAATATGCCTGTACTGTTTCGGTATATGTTCCAAGTAATGGACTATGCAAGACACAAACTCATTTGATGAAACACCCCCGTTACCTTCATGCCATGTGTAACATCTTGTTTTTTAAGTTCATAAATAGTGAAGTTATGCAGCTGCAGTTTTTGTTTGTAATAGGCTTTGGAAGCAGCTAGTCTTGGACACAAGAGCACACTTTGGAGGTCCATTGTGATAACCAGTTTCTCTTCAGAGGCACTGTCTTTCATCTGATTATTCATTTCTCTGGCTTCATTCTTCCTCTTCAAATGAGTCTGATAAACTTCCTCACTGACCATTTTAGCTTTATAACCACAGCATATGTCGCATTTGTCTTTCCTTGGAGCATGTATGGGTATATTGTTCTTCTTCATAATTTCGGAAAAACACCTCCTTCCTACATGCTGTATACTACTATCCTTGCACCATGCCACATACACTTTATACATGTGAAGGATCGACCGGAATGACGACTCTACATACGTCTTCTTGGAACTGGCCCTACAGTAGAGACTGGGAACTTTCGGCAGATGATCTAGCCACTCTTTCACATTGTCACAAGCAGTAACAGGCTTTCTCTTTCCAACTGGTTCATTTGAGTCTACTGCATGCCTACTCGCATTGAATTGAAAACAGTCATCGTCGCTTGTCCTCCTTTTAAACATATCTTCGCCAATCGCTAGAGTATTTATATATAAAGTTCTGCATACTCTCACCTTCTCGCCTGATGGTTTTGTTAAAAATACATCATGGCCTGTGTTCTTCCTCGCTTGATTTCCTCCTCCTTAAAACATTTCTTGTTGTTACCCAACCACAAACGAATGTTTTCCTTTCACTTCAAGAATTTAGGTTCCAGAATGTGCTAAATATTTTATTTCTTTCTTCATCTGTTATTTCAGAGCAACGAAAAATGTGCTCAGATTTCTTAAGGCTAGGGGGTGTGATTTTAGCGGGTAAGGTAATGAGGAAATACTTATGGGAGATATTGATCAGTCAACGTAAAGTTAAACTCAGCAAACTCCGTAAACTATCGGCAACGAGGATTGATAAAAGAGTAATTTTATGGATTCAAGAGTTTTTGACTGGTCGCTCGCAAAAGGTTAAAATGGGTAATGTATTCTCGGAGGACATTATGACAACCTTAGGTGTCCCTCAGGGTAGTGTGATTGGGCCCCTGTTATTTCTGGCACTTATTAACGACCTACCGAATGGGATTCAAAGTGACTGCTCATTGTTAGCGGATGATTGTGTAATATACCGAAAAATTCAAACAACGCAAGACAACGCTCAGCTGCAAACTGACCTCAACCTGGTTCGTAAATGGGTGGTTGACAACAAAATGAAGATAAATACGGGTTAATGTAGTCTCATGAGAATAGGGAGAGGGCGAAAGCATGATTTTCAATATAATATCGGCTCGGAAATACTTGTAGAAGAAGACTCGTGCAAACACTTGGACATCCATGTAAGGAATGATACGAATTAGAGTACTCATGTGGGTTGTGTCGTCCCCTAAGCGTACAAATCACTTCATTTTGTAATGCGGGTATTAAAAGGCAGTAGCTCTACCGCAAAAGAATTAGGATATTTGATCCTGGTGTGGCCAATCTTGAAATACGGCTCAGCGATTTGGGACCCATATCAAAGAGCTGGAGATGGTACAAAGGAAGGCTGCTAGGTTTGTGCTCAACGATTTTAATCCTAGAAGTAGTGTAACTCGAATGATAGAAAAACTAGGGTGGGAATCTCTGGAAGATGGACGAAATCCTGACTATACGCTATGTTTAACACTTACACTAATCGGCCAGCATGGGGAGAACTATGCAAACGTCTGGGAAATCCCACCTATCAGAGCAGGGCAGATCCTCCACACAAAGTTAAGGTCCGACCAGAGCGTACAAATTATGGGAATTATTCTTTCATTAACCGTGGTATTGATAATTGCCTCAATCTAACTAGAGCCTTTCCCCAAACATATTGATGTGTTTAAGGGAGGATGTAATTACTATAGTTCCGAAATTGCGAAATGTGTAGCCAATATTGTGTTTGATGTTATTGTAGGTAATTTTCTGTATTTGTACAATTTGCCACCGGGGAATTACCCCATTTGCAAATATTATATATAATATTTATTTATTTATTTATTTATTTATTTGGCGTATGGTGTTACACAGCACAGGAAAAAAATACAAAATACAGAACCAACAACAACAATAGAGATAGTATGCTCACACTGAATGTTACACTTTACATCTAACCCGTTGAGCCAACACACCGCCTCTGGAGTTGCTGAGTGCAGGTCCTCCAAACTACCAGGGAAGGCACGGAGAGGACAATCCACCACTATGTGTTTCATTGATTGTGGGATGTCAGCACAATCACAGTGTGGAGAATCTATCCAACCCCATTTATAAAGAACCGAAGCGGTTCTTCCCAAGACACACCTGATGTGGTTAAGTCTACACCAAACATTCCTTGGCAAAGTGAAACCATTTAGTTCACAGTTGGATTTGCGATTTTTATAATGCCATGTGGTGGGGAAGAAGTCCACTCATTCCGCCAGGTGTCTTTAAGATTGAATTGCTTGGTTATCAGTTTCAAGGCAGTTTTACATGCAGGTTTGCGGGACTTCAGCTAGGATGATCCTAATGATAATAATATATAATTGGGGTGACATTTCCTTCGTGGAAAGAGGGGAAATAGAATGGAGCTGTTTGCCAGAGAACATTTCCAGCCTTATAACACTAAACGTTCACGTCCAGTATAACAACCTCCTCTGAAAGTGAGTATTGATCGTCGTTGAACGAGGAATATCGCTTATTTGACAATGCGTTTCTCAGCCGTGTGTGGATGTGCCGTCCAGAATATTGCACGCTAGGTTCATTTTCTATTTATAAGCCTAATGGAAAATGTACTGTAGAAAAGTACTGTAGAAAGGTATATTCCCGTGTTGTTATGCACTCATCCGCTTCGTCGCGTAGTGGCTAGTATTCCTGTCTGCCACTGCGGAGGCCCTGTTTCGAGTCCTGGCTCTGCCAAGAAATTTAATTCTGATCTAATGGCAGTGTCACAGTGTCAGAGATTTATCAAACAAATTCTACACACACACCCAAGTACAGGGTCATTATCTATGTGCGCCCCGAAAAACACGGCAAGCTAAGCCGGCTTTGACTGACGCAGATCGTGGGTGCGCGTACGTGGTTCCGCCGGTGGTGGCGCGCTCCGCTGACTCATATCGTTAGTTCACACGTGTTTTGTCATTCATATGGACGTGTATCTGCAGAGCTTGGACGTTAGTGTCACACGTTTAGTGATTGTGGTTACTGTGATTGTTGGTCATGCCTGGACACCAATTCGCATTGTGCGAACGTTTGTATATCCATAATTCATATATGAAAAGCAGAAAGTCTTGTTCTGAAACAAGACGAAAATTTCGAATCAAGTTTCCAGGAATACCTGTGCTTAATGCCAGTACAATTAGGAGGCTCACTAAACAATTCAAGAAAACAGGCTCCGTAAATAATAAGAAAGTTAACAGACAACGTTGTGTTCTTACCGAACAAAAATTAGATGAGACTGTTGTCCATTCTGTCGTCAAAAGATGTCAGGTGTGTGTTACAAGAGAGGGAGGACATCTCCAGCATCGGCTATGAGCAATGTAAGGACACATTTTTGAACATGTTTGGTAAAAGTGTAAAGGTGCGCTCCACCACTGGCTGAACCGTGACGCGCGCCCGCGATCTGCGCTTGTCAAAGCCGGCTTAGCGTGCCGTGTTTATCGGGGCGCACATAGATAATGACCGCGTTCATGGGGCTACATGACCACGACGTCACAAAGCCCCTAAAGAATCAATAACAACAACTGTTATGCACTCCTTATGGTTCGCTTTTCATTATGCTCCTTTACAGGAAAATGAACCTAACGTGAATTGTTCTGCTGGTCGACATATCCACATACGTCTGGGAAGCGTGGCCAATCATAAGGAGAGGATTGCGGTATTGCATGTTCAGTGAAGATATGTTCCTGTTCTCCTTGCATTTGTTGTCCAACGTTGGTGATTTGTGTAAGATCATCATCATCATCATCATGAACCGGCTCCAGTTTCCCGGGTGCGGTGAATGAGCGCTCTCCATTTAGTTCTCTCCAAGAACGTTTCCTCCTCCATGATCTGCTGCAAATCCAGACCTCTCCCTGCAAGATCATTTCCAACCTGTTCGATCCATCTCTTCCTCGGTCGACCTATTGGTCTCTTACCTTTCAGTTCTTTCTCAAACCACACTCTAGCTGTTCTCTGTTTGTCCATTCTTTTGAGATGACCGAACCATTTCAGCCCGGCTTCAACACAGATCTCATTAAAGATTGTTCTACTTGAACAAGATGGCGTTCCTATAATTTTTTATATTGTCCCTCCTTGTCTTCTGAATCATTGTTCTTAAAAACCTTCATCTCCACCGCCTGTAGTTTGCTGGCATCTCTCTTGGATTGGGTACAGGTTTCTAAGCTATATGTAGTAAAGGTATAAAGAAGCTCTTGTAGAGTATTAGTAAGATATGACACGAAAACAATTACAATCTTCCTTGAAATTGATACAAGTCTTTCGTATCAGTGCAGGTTAATGCCAGTTTATTTCATAGTACCTATGAAGTGCAAGAACATACTTGACCGAGAAATGAGTAGGCAGAATTCCTCAGCTGTAGTGAAAGGGGATAAAACCTTCAAATCAAACTCAGTGCACCAGCGTCCAACCCGCAGCGAGCTTATCCCAATGTTAGGGGCGATCGGCGTGACATCCTGTAGTAAGGATAAAAGACACACTATTACAATTATGAGAAGAAATAAGAATAGTGGAACTAAAAGACCGCTGCCCGAAGAGCGTAGGGGCCACGCTGGAGCCATCGTTGGGGTGATCAGAACTGAACTGGTGGGCTCTGATCGAACATGTTACAATCGATTACGACAGTAGGCGGTGTCAACAAAACAGACGATTAGTGAGCAGCATGTGTTGGAGGGAAGGTGTTAGATTAGAATTACATTTTATTATATTAAAATTATCGTTATTATAGCGGGTTCAAATCGGCCGAAGTCGTCGGATATTTTAAGAGCGTTAAAAATCCTTCAGTATGCCTTCCTTCGGAGGGGAAGTAAAGCTGGCGGTCCCATGTCACAGATTTATGGCATGTAAAAGATCCTTTCACAGACTAAACTTGTGTAAAGCTAAATGGTTAGGTTAGAATTCGTCAGAACGCTCTATCAAAGTTCCAACGTTCACCACTAGGTATCATTGATATCTGGTAGCGAAAGTTGGAACTACTTGAAATTGAACGGAACTTGTAGCTCACCCTAATAAGGGTGTCCGCTGGAAGCAGCTACAGACTCAGGTGAGCCGAACATGTCCTCGGACACTCCCGGCACTAAAAGCCATACGATAAATATAAATATTTAAAAAAATCGATATTATTCATGTTTAGCGAAACTTTAGCTGGTTTCCGTTGTCCCTGTACATATATTTTAAGTTGCTGTTTTATTGTAACTTGGTCACCAGGGACTAGAACTATGTAGCTCAGATACTCTACTCCTGTAGTTACAGTACTTACTGGGGGTATTGAGTGTGTATTTTAAATATTGATGGTCGTAATTTATTTATTTATTACTTATTTATATATTTATTAGCAACCCGCCTCGGCTTGGCCGGGAACAGTTATGAATACATTACGGGATAAGTGCTCTTTTTTTCGATGTCAATGAACTACGACCTATATCCGTTTTACGTCTCGTCATGATGGGTTAAAATCTCGACTGGACTATTATTTATATTATCATGGAGATGCATGTGCAACGAATTTTTGTCAGTCGTAATTTAAGAATGGCGAGGTGCATGAAACACAAATCCCCCTTCCGTCCAATCTAAACTTGACGGTGTATTCTGCCGAACGAAAAGTTCACAGGTGAAATTAAGACAAGCTGAGTTGCACTTCCAGGGAAACTCCAAACACAACCACCAGAACTCGTAACTCAACATGACAGTTCGCTGCTGGCTGTATCTGGGGGTAATAGGCTCGCCCACTAACTAGGCTGTAACTGGTGTGATACGCTCGCCCCTAGCTAGCTCGTAAACTGTCGCCTCAGTAATTGAATGGAGATTGTTGGTAGATATGAAAACGTAAAGACATAGTGGGCGATGTATTGAAGATATGTGCTCTCGCGGACATTTTTGTAGAACTTTTCATGTCGAACAATTCTTACACTCATAGTCTATATATATAAAAATGAATTGCTGTTCGTTAGTCTCGCTAAAACTTGAGAACGGCTGGACCGATTTGGCTAATTTTGGTCTTGAATTATTTGTGGACGTCCAGAGAAGGTTTAAAAGGTGAATAAATATGAAAGTTGTAGCGCATGAGTAGAATCAACAAATGAGTGACGGTACGCGAATCGCTTAAGAAAAGTCCCGTATGCGTTCATATACCATTCATCCGATTGCTATGAAACTTTGGTTGTATTGTTGTGCACACTCCAGGAAAGGTTTCTGACATAGTAAATCCTTTCAACAATAGGTAGCGCACGAGTAGATTCAACAAATGAGCGAAGACGGCCGAAGCGTTTCAACAAAGTCCTGTAAGCGTTCACATACCATTCGTCCGATAGCTATGAAACTTGGGTGAGAGGTTGTGTCTACTACAGGCAAGATTTCTGGCTTAGTAAATCCATGTTATAATAGGTAGCGCACGAGTAAATTCAACAAATGAGCGACGACGAGCGAAGCGTTTCAAATAAGACCCGTATGCGTTCATATACATGTACTATTCGTCTGATAGTGATGAAACTTGGGTGAGATGTTGTGTGCACTTCATGGAAGGTTTCTGGCTTAGTAAATCTACTTAACAATATGTAGCGCACGAGTAGATTCAACAAATGTGCGACGACTGGCGAAGCGTTTCAACAAAGTCCTGTATGCGTTCACATACCATTCGTCCGATAGCGATGAAACTTGGGTGAGAGGTTGTGTACACTACAGGCAAAGTGTCTGGCTTAGTAAATCAAAGTTATAATAGGTAGCGCCTGAGTAGATTCAACAAATGAGCGACGACGAGCGAAGCGTTTTAACAAAGTCCCGTATGCGTTCATATACTATTTGTCTGATAGTGATGAAACTTGGGTGAGATGTTGTGTACACTTCAGGGAAGGTGTCTGGCTTAGTAAATCCACTTAACAATAGGTAGCGCACGAGTAGATTCAACAAATGAGCGACGACGGGCGAAGCGTTTCAACAAAGTCCTGTATGCGTTCACATACCATTCGTCCGATAGCGATGAAACTTGGGTGAGAGGTTGTGTACACTACAGGCAAGGTTTCTGTCTTAGTAAATCCATTTCATGATAGGTATCGCACGAGTAGAATCAACAAATGAGCGACGATGTACGAAGCGTTTCAACAAAGTCCCGTTTGCGTTCATAAACTATTCGTCTGATAGCGATTAAACTTGGGTGAGATGTTGTGTACACTTCAGGGAAGGTTTCTGGGTTAGGAAATTCACTTTACAATAGGTATCGCACAAGTAGATTAAACAAACGAGCGACGACGCGTGAAGTGTTTCAACATAGTCCCGTATACGTTCATATACAATTCGTCTGATAGCGACTAAACTTGGGTGAGTTGTTGTGTACACTCCAGGGAAAGTTTCAGGCATAGTTAATCCATTTTACAATAGGTAGCGCTCAAGTAGATTCAACATATGAGCGAAGGCGCGCGAAGCGTTTCAAAAAAGTCCCGTATGCGTTCATATACCATTTGTCCGAAAGCGATGAAACCTGGGTGAGATGTTGTGTACACTTCAGGGAAGGTTTCTGACTTAGTACATCTACTTTACAATAGGTATCGCACAAGTAGACTCAACAAATGAGTAATTGCGTGCGTATCATTTAAAATAAATTCCGTATGCGTTCGTATTCCATTCATGCGATTGCAATGAAATTTGGAGAAATGTTGATTCCACTCTCGCAAAGATTTCTGATTTAGTAAATCCATTTTACAATTGGTAGCGCACGATTAGATTCAATTAATGGGCGACAGCGTGTGAATCGTTTCAACCAAGTCCCGTATGCGTTCATATAACATTCATCCGATTATCATAAAACTTTGGGGAGCTGAGCACAGTCCTGCGAAGGTGTATGAATCAGTAAATCCGTTTTTTAATGGGTGGCGCACAAGTAGATTCAACAAATGAGTGTCGTCGCGCGAATCGTTTAAGCAAAAACCCGTATGCTTTCATATGCCATTCATCCGATTGCGATGAAACTTTCATGAGTTGTCGTGTACACGCCAGGGAAGGTTTTCACTTAGTAAATCCATTTTACAATAGGTAGCCTACGAGTATATTCAACAAATGGATGACGGCGCTCGAATCGTTTCAACAAAGTCCCGTATGTGTTCATGTACCATTCATTTCATTGCGATGAAAATTTGGTGAGTTGTTGAGCACGCTCCCATGATTTTTTTGAGATAGTAAATCAATTTTACAATAGTTTAGAGGTGGTTAACGGAAAAAGAAAAACAATATTGGGAATCCAAAAGCATTTCAACATACAAAGTTACAATTCCAACACTTTCTTTGATTGGCATTGCAACGCATGCCGGGTACAACTAGTATATTGATATTTTTAACGGTTCCCCTAGTGTAAGCTTAAGAAGCCCACGGACGCCAGTTCTTTTTTTCGCCTCTTTCTCTGAAATCGTTACTGCTCGGCTTCCTTTGATCGTAAATAAATTATTTTCTACAGAAACCTTCTCGAGATATTCTTTAAAGAATGGTGAAAACCGTATCAAAATCCATCCACTGGTTCTCGAGATTACCCGTGACATCCAAGAATCGGTGACTTAGTTTTATACTAAGTAGAGATTTATTTATCTATTTATTTATTTATATGCCGGTATTTATTTATTTATTTCCAGTTGGGGACATAGTTTAGTGGTGATTGTGCAAGAACTGTACCGATATTTCAAGAATGATTACTTTTAAATGTTTTAAAAGTATGACGACCCACCACTCGAATGTGTCATTTCCTTCCGAGTCGAAACGTCCTCTACTCAGTTGTTGCCCGTTCCAATGCTCATACCAGAACGACTTCTTTGGAGAGCCTGGAGACAAACCCAAAACCTGTGGGTCTGATGACTCAATACATCCCCAATACGAGAAAAGGCGGAGACATTCCAATTTGTCTGGGGTGACCCCATGAAAGAAAACTCCTAAAGTGTCCTTTAGAGAAGCATAGCACTGTTTACTGTTCCCTTGTTCTTGGTAGCCCACGCGTGTTACCTGCGCATACTCTTTCATCGCCTTCTGCCATCTGTCTCCGCGCCACGGTCCATTTGCCTTGCAAATTACACCCCCACACGCATCCACCCACTCACAGCTGCCACGTGCCCGCCGTAAAGAGGACGGTAAACGGAATCGATGGAAGCGAAAATAATCTACACTTAGGGAGTTCCATATTTATACTGCGTTCAACAATATTTTGTCTTCACTTATCACGCGGTCATTGACCCCACTCGGAAGGTTAGTGAGGAGCTAACAGAAGAAATGGCCCAAGCCTAAATGAGGACCGTTTATGCAAAACTCGCTTTATGCAAAAAACGTTTTTTTCCAGAAATCACTTTTTTTTGTTTTACAGACAAATGACAACTTATTTTTCCTTTACAAGCAGCAATGTTTATGTAGGTTTAAACATGTTTAACACAATTACCTCCATATACATAAAATTTATTGTGGTTTACCGACAACAAGGTACAGAAATATGGCTTTCTTTTGCAAAACTCGCTTTATGTAAAAAATATAATAATCACAAAAATAGTATTATTGTTAGTTTACACAAATTGAAACACTTTTTACTTACAAACAACAATGTTTATGCATGTTTTAAGACTGCCCTTCCATATACATTCAATAGTGATGACAGTCTTCGACAACATGGAACAGAAATATATTTTTTTTTTTTTACAAAACTCAGTTTTTTCTTGCTACTTAAACTTTAACAGTATTTGAATTTACACATTAAATAGACACTTAAACAGTAATCTTATGTTGTTCTTTTACTCAAGTATTGGTGTCTCCTCCTCTTCATAAGTTCTTCGTGAGCTGTCATGGTCTTCATACCCTGCACCATGAACAGAAAATATGTCCTTGTAGAAGCTTGATCCTTCGAGAGGAATGGTGAAGAAACGCATTAGCTTTTTAACATCCTTCTTCTTTTCTTCACTTACATGGTTTGTCTTGGGAATAATGTTAGCCCGTTTCAATGCCCTGAATGAGGAAACTTTCTTCTTCAAAACATCAAAACATACTTCTGATCCAGTGAAGTACGTTGTTTTAACGGCGCATTGCACCTTACCGTTGCTTTGGCTGTATGAGATCACCCGACCGTCCATCATTTTGAAAGGCAAGGTAGCCTTGATGAGTTCCTTAGAAATACGTTTGAAGTCATAGGAAAACCAGTCTTTTTCCCACACTAATACCTTTCCAAACTTTTCTATAATACTCCTATATTCACAAGGCGATATGATGTTCTCTTTCTTCCGGTATTCTTTCTCAATCCTGCCAAAGACACGATCCGGTGGCATAAAACTATGTCCCCGAATAGGGAAATAGTGAGTAAGATATACAAATACTTTGGTATGCTCCATGAAATGTGCCAGCATGCATAGCATTATAGAATTTTTGTTCTGGCTGCTGCACGAGTCCGAATACAGCTCAAGTTTCAATCCCTTATCACTACGGTTTTGAGTGCTTTCTTCCAACTGTAGCAGAAAGTGTTGCAGTGCAGATGCAATTTCATTTGCACCTCTCCCAGCTTCGGTTTCGCACCATGTGTAGTGAAAGATTTTATCATTTGTTTGTTTTGCTTCATGTACCATCACCGTCAGGTTATAGAACCATACCTGCCGTGCGTAAAACACTTCGCCAACAGAGAGCTTCGGCAAAGGTTGATTTTGCTGCATGTCAAAAGCAACTTTTATGCAGTTTTCAGAGTAAGTGTTCATAATAGAGTGGAACTTCTTTGCCCGGGCTTTATGTACTCTCAGCTCTGTTCTACACACTTCTCGAAGTTCTTCAGATTCTGCAATCTTTATTCTTAGTTCGAGTTCCTTGCACTTTGAACAAGTGTCGCTATGCGGATTACCAAAACCGAGATTAAAATTCTTATAGAACACTGTTTTGAATTTTGACACAGAACAAATATTATTGCCTTCTTGCCTTTGTTCTTTACAAAAGTTCTCCCACATGATATTTACATTCAGTGTTGGTGGTAAATATGATCTAGTCAGTTTTCCTCTACTATAATGTCTCTCTCTACACTTATACTTCATGATGTGTTGTTTCACTTGCTGTGTAATGCCAATGTCCTCTTGCGTTGCTCTTGAACCACCTCTTCGTTCCTTCATTGTGTCCCCATGTTGTTGAAAATGTCTAGCAATCCTAGCTAACCGATCCCGTGACACACCTAGAATTGAATAAAATGCAGAGATAGGCCTAAGTAGTAATAACAATAAACACAAGAAAATTAAAAAGTATTAAGAGTTTGTTTTTCAAGAAGTTAATTGCAGAGTAGAAAAATACATACCTGTTATTTTCTGAAATGTAGCCGCACAAACTGGCACAATCGACCCATCTCTAATCTTTATCTTGTACTTCACGGACACTGATCTAGGGGCTTTAGCTTCAGTGGGATCTACAATATATCTGGCAGGTGCTGTGATATCCATGTACGTCAAAAGCATTTCATCTTGATTGCTCTTGCCTCCAGTAGAGTACAGTAGATTATTGAAGTATGAAAGATGATCAGCAGTGCACAGATGTTATCTACAATGTTTGTAGTCAGGGAATGCTTTAATAAAATGTGAAATTAACTCATAGCCATTTAAGCTATTGAAGTGCTATGACCTACGGAGGGACTGCCAGTATTTAGCGAGAAAGAGACGACTTTTGTAAAAGAGAATGTCATGGTTATCACAACAGTTCCCTCAACCTGTTATCCTAACGATAAAGATACATAAAGTTCTACTTATATGTGATGTCAGCAAAAGCCAGTTCACCTGCATGGCACTCTTTCCCACCACTCTTGCTTGCCTCATTCCGTTGGCCATGTGTGCAGTCAATATCAGGTTCGTCATTCTTTGAGTACCGTGACGACTTCGGTCTGGAGGTATTAGCTTCTTTCTCCTTTCTTCTTTTACGTCCACCATGTGTTTCACCCACAGGAATATTATACTCACTTTCACCTTCCATGCTTTACTTGCGTCGGTTAACTTCTACTATTTGGCGGACAATGACCATAACAGTTGCAGCGCCAAGGGACAGAATATAATACATGCCCTGCCATCTGTTGCCAAGCAGTGCAATTACTTAAGAACCACTAATATCTGTCGTCGAACAAGTGTTGGAAAAGTAATCCTCATCCTGCCATCTACTTTCAGCCAGTATAACTATAAGAGAACACTAGTAATATGGAATTTTTAAACAGAATAGCATTAAGCAAGTTTTGAAAAAACTGGTGTTAGTGCATAAGGCGAGTTTTGTAAAAACAGCCTCATTTCCCTATGCTATATCTTCGGCATAAAGCAAGTTTTGCTCAAGCCGGTTGTATAGGCTTGTAGACAGCAACAAAAAGTATGCATTAAAAGAAAAAAAAGATTTTCAGAAAATTTGCATAAAGCGAGTTTTGAAAAAACGGTCCTCAAATATAAAAGAAGATCGTTGCATTTGTGAGGGCTGTGTAGCTGTGCTCATAATTGGATGGGAGAGGGTTCGACTCCCAACCGATTAGTGGAATTTAGAAGCAGAATTACCACTTTGAAAATCAAAATTACCCTGGGCTTCACTTAACCTAAAACAGAAATGAGTTTACATTAGGGGCTCTTAACATCTTAATTCAACGACCGACCACCTAGTGGTATAGCGGCTAGCGTTCTTGGCTGTCATCCCGGAGGCCAAGGTGTTGAACTTTCAAATAGGCCCAGGGTTGTGCACGTTGATCGCCAAATTCATACTGGGTTGTTGGAATATTGTTACTAGAACGGGGTACACTCAGCCTTGTGAGGCAAAGCTGAGAAGAGCTGGGTTCGATTCCCACTTCAACAATCCTGGAAGTGGTTTTCCGTGAATTCCCCCACTTGCACTCCAGGTAAATTCTTGGATGGTCCCTAACTTAAGACCACAACCACCTTCCTCCCAAACTCTCCCCAAATTTACAAGTACACACACTCCAATACACCCTGATGTTGCAGCCCCTTCCTAAATCCTAGCATGAATAAGGCACAACACTGGAGTATGTCTTAAAGTTAAAAGTACTAACAAGTGTAGCAATGTATTATTATTGTTAATATTATTAATATTATTTTTATTATTATTAATATTATTACGAACATTGGAAAACAAAATCACCGAGAGGATCGTGGGAAATGAAGGAGAAGCCGGCAGCAGGCTACCATTTACAATACGGATCTTGGAAGACGCTAAACAGACTGGGAACTGGTGTGAGTTGGTGCAAAAGCCGTTTGAAGAAGTGGGGATACAGTACTGAGAACTTTGAAAATGTGGTGAAAAAAGAGACCCTGAGCACCTTCTGAATTGCAGCATGTTACCATGACCATATGGTATGCAGGACTTGATAGAAGCTAATGACTGTGCTATTCTAACAATTAAACATTGGAGAAATGAAATTTAGTGCAATTTATATGTATATTCGTATGTGTTTTGGACTCGGATAAATAAATAAATACATTATTATTACTAAATTTAAATATTTGGGTTCAATAATAGAAGCTGAGGGAACAAGTTTATCTGAAATTGAGAAAAGAGTAAGTGAGGCTAGGAGAACAATTGGAGCATTAAATTCCGTTTTATGGAGCAGAAATATTTTAAACAAAACTTATTTACAGTTCATTGGTACAAAGTATTTTGTTATATGGAGCAGAAACTTGGACGTTAAACAGACTGCAAGCAAACAAATTATTAGTGACTGAGATGGTTTATTGGAGGAGGGCGGCAAGAAAATCACGATTGGATAAAATTAGAAATACGAGAATCAGGGAAATTATTCAGGTAAAACAAATGTACCGTACTAGCAGTGGTTGAAGAGGGAAGATTACAGTGGTTTGGACATGTGAAAAGGATGCAGAATAGTAGAATTCCAAATTTAATGTTACATTGGCAAGCTGAAGGCAAACGGAAACGGGGTGAACCAAGAGAACAATGGTTGGTGTAAAGAGAAGCATGGCTACCAGAGGCTTAACCGAGGAAGATGCTGTACAATAATCCAAATAAGGAAGAAGATTATTGTTATATAAGGTGCGTTCAAAAAGTAACGAGCCGGAGGCTGGAATGAGCAAACCGGTGACTACATCGGCTAATAGTGGCGTGTGAAACGAGGTGTGGTTCCGACCAGAGCGTGGAGTGTTACAGCCCGTCGCTAGAGGGCACGCGTGCACGTCACGTGATGATACAAAGCGAGCAGCAGCATGCATCAATCGTCCAACGCTGCCAGTCGCATTGCAAACAGTGACATGGAGGCGTCAACCGATAAGCAAAGAGGTGTTGTTCGTTTTCTGACAGCGGAAGGAGTAGGGGGAACGGATATTCATCGCCGAATATCACAAGTGTACGGCAAACACTGCATGCCCCATGCATGGGTCAAGGTGTTGCACAAGCGCTTCAGGGAAGGACGGGTGTCGTTAGCCGATGATGCCCGGTCTGGGGCACCCCCCCCCCCCCTGCATTACCGATGCCAACGTCCAGCTGGTTGATGCACTCATTACCCAAGACCGCCGAGTGACATTGAACGCCATAGCCGCCGTGGTCGCTCCACGACAATGCACGATCTCATACGGCCAACACAATCGCGGCATTCCTGCAGAAATTCAAATGGGAGGTTCTCAGCCTCCCTCCATACAGTCCAGAACTCTCTCACTGTGATTACGCCATGTTTGGTCCCCTGAAAAGGGCTCTGCGGGATCGACGATTCACCTCAGACGCCGACGTCCAGCTGTACCTGCGGAACTGGTTCACATCGCAGCCCAGGGAATTTTATGAGACAGCAATTCACCGCCTCGTGTCACAGTGGGACTAGTGCCTCAACAGTCAGGGCCAATACTTCTAACATACAGGTACTGGTTTCTGTAATTATGCCTCCGGCTCGTTATTTTTGAATGCACCTAATACATGAAATGTACATGAAATACAAAAATATCACCGTCGGACTCATTGCGAGCCTAAGACAGACACTCATGACAGCGCAGGACCACAAGATGTTCAGAGTCACTGAAGATATAAAATCTTTCGCACTATTCATGCAGTACCAAGGAGGGCAGTGTTTAGCATTAACTGCATATGGTTCCTCTTCAAGCCAAGGCTCTCCTTTGGATTATCCCAGTCCTTTGTGACTAAACCATTCAGAGATTACGAAAACTTCCTTTTAAACCGACTATGTGACTGAGCTCAGCGGCAAGTGGCTTGTATTTGTGCCATTTCTCAGCCACCTCTTCTGTAGGTATTCATCGAGTGGAACAGCAACACCAAGCCTTGTGTGCTTCCTTATCGAACATCACAAGGTCTGCCCTGTTGGCTTCTGCAGAACAATCAGTTATTATAGTGGAATCCCGCAAGATCTTGGCTTTGTCATTGTTTAGGTCTGCATTTATAATATGGGACTTCCTTCCCAACAAAACCGTATCGCCCCATACAAGCTTCATGTAGGCTACTACTTTCGCTACGTTGTTATTATTATTATTATTATTATTATATACCTATAATATCTAAATAATCACTCATGAAATGTGTATATATCTAAAAACAATACCACATTTCATTTCGATCCTTGCTCTACCTAGCTAGTATGTTTGAAGGGAGCAATAGAAGGCACGCGCAAGTTGCAAAACGTTTCTAATCTTTCTCATTATGGAAAGTGTAGGAAAACCAGCTTCGCCCAGGTATGTAGTTGAAAATAGAACTAATATTTTCATAGCGTTTTAGCCGAAAAACATTTTAGCCTACTTTCGATTTTAGCAAAAAATGAAAGTATACTTATGAGATCACTACAGGGCCAAAAATTGTGTGTATGTCTGTGTGTGTGTGTGTATGTATGTGTGTGTGTGAGTCTGTGTGTGTGTGTGTACTCTGAATGTCTGTCCCCCCCTATCAATTCGAACACGGTGAAACCGAATTGAACGGAATTTGGTACAGAGGTAGCACTGGCAAAGGGCACCTCAGTGTCATGTTTTATATTGCCGCCATCTTTACCAAAACTTAATGGCGGCCACTCAAATGGTCAAAACGTAATAATGCATTACGACCAAACTAATAATCGGATCTTTACCAAATTTGGTAACATCGTTCCTTCATATGAGACGCGTCTTGTGCCCAAACTACGAGATCATCAACCGTACCATTTCAGGATGGCGGCCGTGTGAATTATGCAAACTTTATAATCCATAACATGGGACCCACCAGTTCCGACTAACGAACCAAGAATCGTTTAATCTGTTCGAAACGACGTGGCCCGTTTGAAATTAAAAGTTTAAATTTTAATATTATAGTCTAGACGTGATTTTAAAATGCTGAGTCGTCTCGGTTATGTGACAAAATGGCAGCTGATCTCTCGTTCTGACCTATATTTTATTAATTTCAGTATGTTGCATGCAATATAGCCTAGTGGTAACAAATATATGAACTTTCTATGAAATGAACTCGGTTTAAAATATACTCCAGTGAAGAAAACATTTAGTCCAAGTCATGATTTGCTATAACGTTGTATATATATATTGGTTCCTAACGATCAATTAGAGTGTGCACGATTGGCTGAGTTGGTGGTCACTAGTCGTGGCCGAGTGAGGTGCGCTTGTGAGAGTTGTGTGATCGCATTGGAAGAGTGTACGTTTCTTAATAGCGGTGCTTCCGATAGTTCCACGGGTGTACTGACCTTCCCTGTGTCATTCGGACAATACTTTTCAAGTAGAGTTCCAGATAGGACAACAAATCAAGAAACCCAGAAAACCCCGCTGAACATCATGTCCGGATACGACAGGAAAAACACTGTACGCTCTCAATGGGACAGGCCGAGTTCTCGCCCCACACCAGGAGAAATTCACCGCTGGATTAGCGATACCCTCCTGTTGACTGTCGACCAAGTAGAAGCCATCCAGTTAAATGCGCAAGAATGAACCATGTACATCAAGGTAATCAGCATATCTACTTATCAAAAATTGCTTAATACTTTTGAAGCTCCTATTAAATTTCAGTATGACTCAGGCGAGGTGACTAATGTTAAACTCTCCACAGTGGATTCCAATTTTACCACAGTGCGTATATTTAATGTCCCACTCGAAGTTCCCCCTGAAAGTTTCAAATCTGTCCTGTCGAAATATGGCACTGTGAGTGACGTCAGGAAAGAACAATGGTCTTCTGCTTATCAGTTCCCCGTGTATAATGGAATACGTGCAGTCACTATGGAAATCAAACAAGATATCCCCTCCACTGAGACTTTTGGTGGCCATTCTGGCTATATATCTTTTAATGGACAGAAACAGACCTGTTTAATTTGCAATGCTAACACTCATCTCCGTATCAATTGCCCAAAGTAAATGATTCCCCTCGGTATTACTCCCATCCAAAAAAGACGT
Organism: Meconema thalassinum; assembly: GCA_946902985.2. Taxonomy (NCBI): domain Eukaryota; kingdom Metazoa; phylum Arthropoda; class Insecta; order Orthoptera; family Tettigoniidae; genus Meconema; species Meconema thalassinum. The sequence continues at coordinate 393,492,857 of OX336393.1, read as the reverse complement.
GTCCAATACTCCGATGTTGTGACACATCAAACGTCACACGAAAACATGCTTATTGATCAGTCAGCTGGGACACCGGCAGAAGTGGCCTCATCCACACATGACGCAGACCGCGTACCTTGCACTGAACAGATCAGCGAGCTACATAGTGCCCCTGCGGCATCGGCCACCTGTCTTGCAGCCATAGAGCCAACTCCTCCGTCACTACAGGCTGCACCAGAAATTTTGTCTTCACTGCCCCCACCTAATCTGATACCTACCGACTCACTGAAGCAGGTTGATCGGGGATCTGAGAACGTAACTAAGAAGATTAAAAAAAATGCCTCGATTGCTGTACCAGCCCCGAAGAATCAAACTGGTTCTACACATGCTCCCGCAGCTGTGAAAAAGAAACAAAATATTCCTTCCCCGTCATCTAGGGACCCACGAACGCTCTCAAACGCTGACAGCCGGCCCATGAATGGCACTCGTAAGGAACTCTCTCACCCTAATTTGACATAGTGCACCAGTATATTTCTCACCCGGGTCTTTCTTCTTTTTATTCTTTATCCTTTTTCTCGAGTCCACCTTCCAGGATGTCTAGCACAGCTTTTATACTCCTCTTAATGGCGCAATTACTCACTGTGTCCACTGTGAATATGAATGTAATAGAATGTCCCCTTAAATATCAACTGTTGGAGAGATTCCTTCGAGATGCAGACATTGACATTGCTTTCATTCAAGAAGTTGCTATACCCTGTCTTCCCATATCTGCCTTCTACAAACAATACATCAATACCGGTACTAATAATAGAGGGACCGGCTTCCTCATAAGACATGACATCCCACTCGAAGGTGTGCTATGTCATCCATCAGGACGCATAATATCTGGACACATAAACAATACCACCCTGATAAATGTATATGCCCCGTCCGGGTCCAGCAAACGTGTGGAACGGAAAATGTTCTTTCAACAGAGTATACTGCCTCATCTGCACGACGTTAAGGAAAAACTTATTCTTGCAGGGGATTTCAATTGTATTCAACGCCTAGAGGATTCCACTAGTCCATACTAAGGTGTCAACCCGGCTCTCAGGACCCTCCTTACTTCCTTACACCTCATTGATGTTGTGGATAGTTTAAGGGTGCCCCTGCCCCATTACACCTGTATAAGTCACAACTCCTCATCACGAATTTACCGCATCTACTTTTCCCATGAACTTATCCAGCCCAGACGATATGAAGTGATACCTGCCAGTTTCACTAACCATCATGCAGTCGTATGTACAATCTCTTACCCCCATCCTGTTTTTCCTATAGGAAGAAGTTATTGGAAATTGAATTGCTCGCTGTTACTGGAGGAGGAATGCCAAGATACTTTCAGACAACACTGGAATCGATGGGTCCAACAAAAATGCAACTTTCGCGACTGTGCAGACTGGTGGGATATTTTAGTTAAACAAGGAATCCACCGCGTCTTTAAGAACATATCCTACCAAAGAGGTAGGGAAAGACGGGATACAGTTGAATTTTACTATCGAGTTCTTCGCCAGCTCCAGCAAAGACCTGTTGCTGGGGAGAGTATCTAAGACCAGATTCGGGAAGTTAAAGCCAAGCTCCTGTCTCTACAGCAACGAACGCTCGCTCATATAAACGTGGCTTTTAAAGATCGTACAGTGCTCCCGGACGAAAGTGCAAGTGTATACCATATCGCCAAAGGACAACGAGAGCGGCAACGTAAATATATCCACCACCTCCGCACCAGTACTGGAAGTGGCATTACCTCCCCTGACGCTATACGTAGTGAAATATCATTATTTTATCAGCGGTTCTACGCTAAGGCTCCAATTGATCCACAGCAGGTGACCCTATTGCTTTCATCTTGCAGTACCCAACTATCTCTGGACAACAAATCTCTGCTCAGCGCAGACATTACGGATGACGAGATTCACTCTGTGGTTAAGCACCTCCCAAATAACCGTTCACCTGGCATTGATGGACTGCCATATGAACTGTATAAACACTTCTGGCCTCTCATTGGCAATGAATTTTGTCACGTCTTGCGTACCATTCTCCAACGTCGTGCTCTTTGTCAATCACATCACGAGGGTACCATAGTCCTCATATCAAAAACATCCTCTCCCATGGCAGTTGGTGACTTCCGACCAGTTACTCTGCTCTGCAGTGATTATAATGTCCTTACCAAAGTACTTGCATGCCGATTGAAGACTGTTCTACACGATATCATTGGTGATGAACAATGTTGCAGTATTCCCGGAAGAACTCTGTTAACGAAATTAGCGATACTACGGGACCTACACCTAAAAGCCGAAGTGCTCCCCACTGAGCCCATGAGTTTTCTCACCTTAGATCTTTATAAAGCTTTCGACCGCATCAGTCATGAATACTTGTACATGGTTTTGCAGCACTTTGAATTTCCTGCAATCTTTATTGACTACATTTGTATGATAAATTGTAATGCTACGTCACGAGTGCTCGTCAACGGTTTTCTTTCCCCTCTGATTCCAATACAACGATCAGTTAGTCAAGGATGTCCCCTTTCCATGCTAATTTTTGTCATTGGCCTTGAACCGTTCATTCGGACTACCCAGGTGAAGCTACAGGGTTACAAACTGTCCACACATGTTTTCGGCATGTGCGCCTATGCTGATGACGTATCAATATTGATCCTTAATAATGAAGACATCTCTCACATCGATAGCGTCCTTCAACTCTACCTAATCGCCTCTGGAGCACAATCGAACCCCCAGAAAACTGCTTTGCTTCCGCTCAATACTAACTCAGTGATTACCCAGCAGCCCTGGTTCCGGATATTAAATGAGGTGAAAATTTTTGGCATTACCTGGAAGCAATCGCTTCTGGACACAGTGCAAGCAAACAGGAATAAGGTCATTGCCAAAGTTAGGGGAGTGCTGATCCAATTTGGTCAAAGAAACCTCAATATAGTGCAACGGGTCATGGTCCTCAACGTGTTTGCGCTCTCTAAAGTATGGTATGTCGCAAAACTTTTCACACTTCCCAAAATGTTTGAGAGCCAATTGTCAAAATATACAGGTTGGTTTATAGGGCAAGGATTTTTGTTTCGAGTACAATGGGAACAGTTGTATCTCCCATCCCGGCAAGGCGGGCTAGGGCTAACAGTTCATGGCATGAAATCTCATGCACTCCTCTGCAAGAACAATATCACCATCCTTTCCCAACATGACACTTTTACGAAAGCGCTATACAAAGATCTTCGAAACACAGCCCGTGGTTGTGATAGAGCTTTGCCGAAGATATTTAGGGACCATCAAAAACACCTTCTGGAAACTGTTCGCCAAATGCCTTCAGGGACTGTTCCAACGACGAAAAGTATTTATACCAAGTTGCGGCAAGTGGTACACTCCAAACCGCGAATCGATGCCACCACCCTCTACGTCCATTGGCCCCCTGTTTGGAAAAATTTTGGGGCTATGACCATTTCTTCTGCTGTACACTCCCAGGTTTTTATCTTCCTCAACGATCTCATCCCAACGGCTCTACGACGATATAACATCCGTTTTGAATCTCACCCGTGGTGTACTATATGTGGTCAAACTGATACGGCGATACATAGCTTCACAACATGCACGCTAGTTGCCTCTACGTGGCTGTGGTGTAAGGGACAAGTATGTCAACTATTAAATGTGCCCACGGGTGACCTTGATGACAGGAAGTTGATTCGTTTGTCGGTGACCGCCTTCCCTCAAATTAAACAGACTGCCATTGTGTGGATAATGGGCCAATATGTACACTTCGTGATGGGCAATGATCAACATTTCTCGCTCCTGGATCTCATGTATCACCTGCAGAAAGAGCGCTGGAAGATTAGTGAAAGTGGACAATTGTATGATAAATATGGACACTATTTGGATTTTCATGTGATGTAATAGTATGGTATTTATACTATCTGAAAATTCTACTATTCTCAGGCAGTGACATGCATGTCGCCTTATGAAAGGTGAATGCAGGAAGAGGTAGAGTCTGGTGCTCGTAAACCGGGCTCCTTTTACTCTAGTTTGAGGGGGAGAATTTTGAAGGGTGATTAAAAGAAAATACTAGTGGATTAAGAAAATTTACTCTGGCTATGGTTTAATGAGTAACCGATAGCCAGAGTTTTTGCAGTGAAAATGGATTTTAGTTGTGCAAGGATTGAAGTTATAAATTTGATTAACTGATTGCGAGTGCAACCAGTTAATTATTTGGGGGCAGTGCAAATTTAACCTTCAATTAGTCGCGCCACGGGATTTTCTCCCGGGTCCTATTTGTTTTGCGTTGACTGTACTTGTTTGAGGTGGTGACGGGTTGGCTGACCCAACAGCTCTCCCCCCTTCCCTTCCGCACATTTCACTTTTATTGTTGTCAGTGTTCGGCACGAGGCGTGCTTGTCAACAACGATTTGCTAAATAACCTGGTCGGATCTTCCGTGCGTGACTATTTGTGATGCCAAAGTGAACGGTAGAAAGTCCCGTGTGCGACTAAGGGCGTGTGTACTTTTTTAGATAATATCGTTTAGTTATGTGTAATTTTGGGTGTGTTTTACTTCATAACGGATCCTAGAGAAGAAAGGAGAATTAATGCTCTGTTATTGGAGCCAATGTCAGACGAAGATGACATCTTTTCTGACGGTAGTGAGGTTGAAGACAATTTAGAAGTTCCTGACCACAATTCGCGCACGGAACAATCTGAAGATGAAGAACAGCCAGTTCCAGGGCCAGATGTACATCCTGTTCAACAGCCAATCCCTATTATTGATGTGAATAGAAACACAAACTTAGAAAAACTGTTGTGACATGCTCAAGATACATTTGTAAGCGGCATACAACTTCCCTCTGTACCAACTGTGCAGAAAATGGCAACCAAGGCAGCAGTGATGAGGAAGTGTAGAGACTGATTTCAGGTGTTTTGTTCTGTTCTTTTTACTTCATGGTTTATTTTTTGTAAATATTAGCACCAGTACATGTAGGTTTATAATTAATTGTAGAATTACACTTTATTTTTCATGTTTAAAGTTTTGTAGTTAAAAACTTTTTATAGTTTGTTTTTGACTTAGTTACTAAAACAATTACTTAACCAAAACAAATAACACATTTTTATTTCCAAATAATAATTAAAGAATTTTAACATGTTTAAAATAGTCAGTTGTACAAATGAACATTGTTTTAAACAAAATTTCTACCCTTTTCTCAAACCTGGGAGTTTCTTCCGTGCGCGACTAATTACGTAATATTTTTCACGCGACTAATTGAAGGTTAAAAAGAGAATAGAAGTTCGTTTCAGCTTTAGTTCGGGTCAGGATGTGCCTGATGGCCATTGTTGGCCAGTGCACACTCCTGCCGATGCTGTAGATGTTAATTGACAGTTCGCTCGCCATGGTTTAAATGTGTTTAATTTGTAGTGTGTATATTGTTTGATTTGAGCAGCAGCTTCGTAGATTTATTGGAAATGTAGCAGACCTATAGTAGGTAGAAGTTATGTAGTGCTTTAGGAGAAGTGAAAAATAAAGACCTGTAGTAGGTTTTGCATTGTTGTATAACAATGCATTGCATTGTAAAAGCCTCAGCTACCACCTCATAGTGTTAAAAAATGTGTGTAGAATATGTAACTAGTGTTATTGTAGTGTAAAGACTGACACTGGAGCGGGGAATTTGATTTTTGAGCAGCTGCTTGCTGATTGGCTGGAGGTGTGATCTGATTGGCTGATGGCTGTATGAAGTTTAAATGGATTTGTATGTAATAATTATGCAATATTGCAATTAATTATTGTTAAATTAGTCTGTTGTTGGTATGATTTGATGTTTTAAAAGTATAGAAGCCAGTACAGCGTAGGCCAATCGGAGGGATCGGCCCCGCTAGACTGGGCCTCCTAGTAGGTACTTGGTTCGAATCTTGTAATACGCTCCAGTGCAGTTTGGTGTGTTTGTTGCTCCGAGGGCCGTGGTTCGTCACCCCAGGCGGGCTGGCAGGGCCTTACCCCCCAGGCAGACTTCGCCACGGCTCCCGGAATGGTGTATTATGGAGGGATGTGAAGTTTAAAATGTTGTGGAAGCTAATTGCGTGAGAATTTGTAGAATGTTAGTGAGGGCTGAATTCTGTGTTAGAGCTGGCGGCGGTGGGATTGTGAGAGACATGAGGGAGGGAAGGTTGGAAGTAGCGCGTTGTCTGAGTTCCAACTGCCTGTGTCTTATGGCTTTTTTGATGTAGCTGCAACCACCGTATGACGCTGCATGATTGCCCTTGCAATTGCAGCACTTAGGACTCTCAATTGGAGTCGCACAGGTCTTATGGTGATGTGGATCACCACACCTGTTGCAGCGAGCCTCGTGAGGGCAATCTGAAGCGTTGTGGCCCAGTCTTTGGCAGTTGAAACACTGGTAGATGAGTGTGGAATGTTGTTTGAGTAGTGGACGACGTTTCGCCCGTGTTCGTGTTTTTGGGGAAGAATTTACTGTGTTAGGGGGAGGTGAGGAAGGGGATTCAGTGGCGTGAGTGCTGAAGGCAGGCTGGGGAGAGTCTGTTTGAGTGATTGTTTCAACGGGGCTTGGTGGATCTGTTTTAGTGTCTTTTGTTTTGTTTTTCTTGTTTCTTTTGCCCGTTTGGGTCCAGACTTGTGTCCATCTTTCTCCTGTCTCCGTGTGTGTTTGAGTTTGTTCGTGAAAGTGTTCGATTGTGTCTGTTTGAGCGTGTTTCTTGCTGGTGTAAATGGGCATGGGAGGAGGAGTAGGAATGGTTTGAGTGGATTTAGGGCGTGTTTCTGGTGCGCAGTCGGTTGGCTGATCTGTTTGCGTTTGGGCTGAGTAGGTTTCGGTATGAATGTACGGAATGAAGGTGTATTGGGGAATGTAGGGATGGCTCCGGAGAGCCCTGGTAATAGCGTGGATGCTGTAGTCCCTGGTAGGTGTAATTATGACTTGATGATTTACCAGTTCCTCGATGTTAGTAATGTAGTGTGCAATAGGTGTAAGCACGCTGCTTATTGCGTCGCGAGTAGCGGGCAATTGTTTGTAGCCCGGCGGGCGGACTACAATCAGCGAGCTTTTGGGAGAACGGCGTGTAGGGGATTCGTACCATAGCCTCTCTCCGTAGTCAAAATACGGGAAGGTGCCATGGCGCGGTGTAGGTGCAGGCTCGGAGCCAGAGTGTTGTGTAGAGGCCCATGACTGGTTGCTTTCCTCCGACAATGATTGTGCGAATTCGGCAAACGCAGTCACGTGATCAACTTGATCCATTGGGTCCATGAGTGTAGTTGTGGGTAAACGTAGATGCAGATGTAAGTGAGTTGTTTGGTTAAAAGGGGTCAAATACCGTAGTAGACCCTTGTGTTGAAGTTGGCTTGCCCAAGAAGTTAATGCCTGTCGCACAAGGTTAACAGTTGTTCGGTTGTAGCCGTGACAATGTGCGCGCAGGCGGAAAAAATTTAAATAATTAATTAATGTAATTAATTATTTGGCTGCTGCAGGGTTGGAGGGAAGAGTTTAGCTTGGCTGTAACTCGAGGGTGATAGGATTTTCTTGACGTGGAATGGGGCGGTAGGTGGGAAGGCGACAATGGCTTGGGTGTAACAATGGGTAACGGTTGGAAGGGAAGGAGATTGTTGACTTGAAATTGGGAATGGGTATCGGTTAAAGGCTATGGCAGGTTTGAGTCTCGATGGCTGTGGCGAAGTAGCGGCGTGGATGATGGACCATCAATTTGGCATTACTTGGATCGGAGCTCGTGGCAACGACGTCTGACCTGTACCGTGGCTAGGCTCCGACTCTCTTATCTGAAAATTCTGTAATTCTGTAGAGAGCTAATAAAAAATAAAAAAAGTGGTCAGGGCATTGGTCTTGCATCAGGCTGGCCGTGGTTCAAATCCTATCAGAGTTGGACTTTTTTGCTTGAATTTTTTTATATTTATTATTTCTTGAGAACTGAGACGTTATAAAATAAAGCATTATATGGTGCATTTTGAAATGGAAAATATATATTTAACTAAAACAACATTCACCACCGGAGTGACATCTAAGAGTAATAACTTGAACTATGTTATAGCTAACCACAGCCTTCTAGATGCGAGCTGTGCTCTCTACCGGCCAGTTAGTGAACCCATGTCTACAGTATAATTGAAAAGGTTATTATTTTTGCCGATAGAGGGTACACATCCCCACGATAAGGCGCGATTATCACGGCCAACGAGAATGACTGGCTCTGGTGAGTTTTCGTGACGTCAGCAATGTAGTTCTGTTGCACCACTGCCTGGTCTTCGTTTTACTGCCGGTGTGGTACCTAGTCATCTTGTCTACATCATTGAACCTGTATACACGTTGGTATTCATTTATCACTTGTCTTCATAGAAGGTATTGATACAAGTCGTTAGTCGGTGGGTAGTGTATTCCGCAGATCTCTTCTATAAACGAATTCATTTATGTTCCGCCCCTTGAAACAACAATAAGTTAATGATATCTATACTGTGCTGCAAGATTCTTTGATCTAATTATAACCTACTCATGTGCACATAATTTAACTCACAACGAAGGTCACAGACTCTACAACTCATCTTACTGTAGCCTGCTCGTTGAATCCTAGTTCGCGTGGATTTTTGTAAGGAGTAACTTCAATAGGCGTAGTTTTGCAAACCTATACAGTATAATTTATCGTGTTTGAAAACACACGGAACATCTAAACTGCGTCCATTTTATGAAGATTGATATAAAATATTGCATTTCTGCTGCTTATGAATTGCTCTCGACTTAAACGTACAAGCACCATCGATCAGTACCGGTACATTGCTTACGTCACAGAAGGGTTTGGTTTACGCGCCATGGCCTGTCTTTCTCGTTAGCCGTGCGCGATTACAAATTATCTGTCTAATAGGTATATTAAATATGTTTCTCCCTGTGATACGTTTAGAGCAACGAAGTTTAAATTATTGTAAGTAGTCGGTGTTAATATACTGAATACCTACGTTGTTTGGAGTGTTTGCTGATGAAATTTCAAAATTCTGGGCTAAATTATTTGAACGCCACTCCTCAAATCCAGTGTGCCAATTTGCACTTCGAATTGGAAGAAATTAGGAGGTGTTAAAGACAATGAGTTATAACTATACCCATACATTTAGGAGAAAGTAGGCTATATGTTCTTTCCTGAACATCTTGTTTTTTTTCTTTAACTAGCTTATCTCAGCACATCAAATTTCAAAGAAGTCGAAATACTTCGAAAAAATGATTCGGCTAATTGAAACTGGTCTGCCAGTACTTGGCCCCAGTTGCTATGCCACTGGCTATGATCCACGAGCCACTATGAGAGCTGTGCTTCAAACATAGCCCGTCTAGGCCTTTTATATTGAAATTGAACTGTTTGCCGTAGAATGCAGGATGCTTGTAGTCTGGGGTGAAACACAGGTTATCACACAAGTTGAACATTCACGCAAGCACACGTGGATGATGACCAAGACGACTCAAGTCCTTTAAATGAATAAACAACAACAACAAGGTATCAGTGTTGTGGTTCCAATTATTGCTGAATTGTTTCAGCGTATCGCTCATTAATAAGAAGGTATGTTGGCAGTACTGTGGTCAACAACAAGAACTCCTCTGGCGAAACAACAAACTGTCGTGACGTCATTGCGCTCGCGGACATCAATAACAATCTCCCCCCTGGCCAGAGGAATGCTATTTTTACCCCAACGTGTTTCCACAGTGGGTTGAAATGTCAAGATAAATACCTTCCTTACATTTGACTTCCGTGTGTCTCGAAGTTAATCATAATAATGTTCAACATGACTGACGACCACACGCGGCCAATGGGATTTGACACACAAGGAAGTTATAACAATAAACATTGAAAATGATTTATCGTGGAAACATTGTTGCTCTAGAAACAATGCTAAGGTTTTGCTGATAGGCGATCACCAAATACAGTACACACAGGTGTACAGATTACTGTCTGTCTGTTAGGTAGCCAGCCCGAAGGCAGGTTGGATCCTCAAAAAGCACCGCCGTTAGCTTATGTGGGTAGATACCCACAAAAACCCAAGGCAGCGCTATATATAGGCGCACTAGGCAAGAAGAGGAGTGGGGTAGTTTGCCAATGCTTTCCTCAGTCAGTATAGCAGTAGTAACGCTATGAGTAGAACATTTCACAGCATCCACAGGCACTGACTGTGCCCTGAATGTCATTACTACGCACCACCCATACCTCAGTAGCTTCCATATAATCACAGACATGAGTGAGACTGAGACATCGGTGCAAAGCCACATTTTACTCTAGCCTGTGCCAAGAGACAAATGCAAATGTACTGCATTCATCAAGAGATGGCAAACAGGCCAATACACGGGAAGCATTAAAGTCAGGCTTCCAGACAAAGCACATGAAATATTTCCTCCAAAAAATAAGGAATCCAAACTATAAGTGGAAAATGGGACAATCCCGCTGGTGTCCTTTAAATAGCTTGGAGAAATTATACTAGCCAACATTGAAATAGCAACCAAATTACAGACGGCAAACCGACTACGTCATATCACGTATTGCTATTTTCAGTCGGTCGACACAATATAATTCTAACTACTGGAGCATGTGAAAACCAACCAGAACAAAGTTACATGTGATTAAAACATAGCTATATATTACTGTATTTATAATGGATTAATGAATAGCTAATAAGGATGACATGTTTCGCTCGTCAAGCGAACATCTTCAGACCCAAATATACAAGACAAAATAGCCATGGAGAACACTATCAAAGCCACAAACAGCAATTACTTCGAATATGTGACAAATATCTTACTGATAAATCTATATATTTAAAACACTAAGGTGATTTTTGTTACCGCGAGATTGAGATAACAACTTAACCGATTGACTTCGTAATGCATTCTAACGAGAGCTCTAGGAATGTACATTTTCAGAGTGTCATTAAAAGGAATATATGTTAGGGTATATTTTTAAATTATTAAAGAAAATGTAATATTTGTCGCTCCAGCGCTTGGGCACAATGGCTCTATCCCAGCAGAGAAATGGTGTATCCCGCCGCGTCTTACTGAGATCTTTGATTATGAGAATTAAAAAGTGGGGAAATATTGTTGTAGCTCTATCTGGAGGCAAATCACTTTTTGGGCAGAGTTATAATCTTTCGACTTGAATCAACATCTTCCGATAAAACACTTCAATTTTCCAATTTCCAATTCGCTTGACGTACTTCAAGGGGAAACTGTGGAACGTGTAGATCTCTATTTGCCTCATCAAGGTTTCAGTCATGGCCAGTTGTATGTGGCGGAGTCGATCTTTCGACGCCCTTAAAGTTGCAACTGGGTCAAAAAGTAATCGTTCAAAAAATGCATACTGTATAAGACAGTAAATACTTTCCCAATGACCGTCACGTTTTGACGGGTATCGACTAGTAGGCTGCTAAAACAAAGAAATATTTATTTCAATGTCTACAAGGTTGCAAAGCTGAGAAATGACGATCGAACAGTCTCCTGCCAAGGTGTAGCCCAAACTAGAGTTATTAATTACAGAAATGACCGACGAGTACTCGGCTGATATGATAGTAAGAAGATAGAGCGGCAATCAGTGGCGATTCCTCCATGTAGGACGTGAGGATCATCCTACAGTCACTCAGTCAGCTCTCAGCAGTAACTATTTAAAGATAATAATTACGAGCCTTACAGCAGTCGCATATGATGTGTAACATCTGACATAGAAGAAACCTCACGTGAAATTGTTGATACACCGGTATTTTATACTATTATTGGCACAAATATTAATCTATTGTAAAAGGGAGTGTTTAACAGATATTGTAGTTTATATCACGGAACTCATTTTATTAGATGATTTGTAGCTTCCACCAGCCTAAATAAAGAATACGATATGGATCAACTAGATTAATAGAAGAGACATCGCTCATAACCTTAAATTCCATATAAACAGGTCCTCTTGATTCACAGACCAACACGTAATTTCAAATGGATTCTGTTAAAATGAGTCATATTGATGTGATAAATATCGTTTAAAGTGATAATCTGGTAGCAAAAATATCTACCCCGTCCGGGATTCGAACCCGAGATCTTTAGATACACAGTCATAGGCCCTAACCCCACGGCTATTTCAACGACGGAAATATTGTGCACAAGTTGGTGATTTATTTCCACGTTCCAATAATACTGCATTACTGAATTAAGTTTCATTTATATTTTGCTTGTTTCGATAAGTTTCCTGCGTGAAATTGAGTTTAAAATGCCTTATGAATAGGCCCTCTTGCGAGCAAAGAGAATGTATTCAGCAATAGTTCTTGAAGGCTTGCTCAATTCGCGTATAACCACAACGATTATATTATATTGATGACTGCATTGCCGTTATGTGGGTTAATATTTGAATAGTCATTGTGCAGAAACATAATACCGGCAATGCCAACTATTTACAATGTTTGATATTAAGGCATTTTAACATTTAAATACTGATACGAAGACTTCGATCATGTACCATGTGCTTTGTTTCGATCACTTGACACCAGAGTTCGAATGAGCGTTTACCGTTCAGTATGTCATTTACATTCCACATGGCTGAGAGTAGGCTACGTGTTGGTATCAATTTCCGACACCGCGCGCTCATTGTTTCTCTTACCACTGCCAGCTGGGTCGATCGATCGAGTTGGCAGAGCGTCTTACACTTCCTTCGATCCACCACTGCCAGCTAGCACACTTCCGTTCGAGTACACTTCCGTTCGATCAAACGGAAATGTGCCAACTGGTGCCACCTCGATCGTTCCGATCCACTTGTGTCCCATTTTTCAAAATCACTCCCACAAAAATATCCAGCATCCGAGTGGAAAAATGTTACACATCAAAATTGATTGTTTTGTAAAATAGTATTTTGGGCTACATTGCACGCCCTCTTGACAAGCTCTGTCTCACTGTCACTGTCAGTACTTGTAACTAGTTCTACATTTCACCCCTAGACGGGTGACGTGTGACCTTCACCGCCCGGAGTAGAAAGCTGAGGAAGGAAGACTTGCATCCTCAAAGCACGTGTTTATAGCCTTAGAAAAGTATAGGAGCCCTTGAGCGGGTATGGGTTGGTTTGGTCTGTTTAATGGCGCTCTGAGGACATCGACTGAGATCCTCAAGTCTCGCTATTGGTTGAATTTTAAACCAACACTACGGACTTATTGGTTACGATTTCGAGCAATCAGAATGGATAGTCTGTTTTCAGCGTGTGCACACTTTTGGAGTGGTATTCGATTGTATTGTATTGTGTAATTTTCTCGTAATAGTGCGTTGGGACTGAAAAATTAATATTAGACTAAGTTTAGTATCGCAATTTAGCCCAGCTATAATAATTATTTTAAGTGAAGCCTGTCATATTACGTCCTACACATTATACAAATCAGCAGTCGCCACTGGCTGCAAGATACAAAAAACTTTACGAGCCTTACAGTAGTCGCATACGATGTGTAACATCTGACATAGAAGAAACCTCACGTGAAATTCTTGATACACCGGTATTTTATAATATTATTGGCACAAATATTAATCTATTGTATAAGGGAGTGGTTTACAGATATTGTAGTTTATAACACGGAACTCATTTTATTAGATGATTTGTAGCTTCCACCAGCACTAGCCTAAACAAAGAATATGATAATATGGATCAACTAGATTAATAGACGCCACACCGCTCATAACCTTAAATTCCTTATAAATAGGCCAACTTGCGAGTAAATGCAATGTGCACAGCAGTAGATCATGAAAGACTTGCCCAGTTCCCGGACCTCTTGATTCACAGACCAACACGTAATTTCGTATGGATTCTGTTAAAATGAGTCATATTGACATGATAAATATCGTTTAAAACGACAATCTGGTAGCAAAAATACCTATCCCGTCCGGGATTCGAATCCAAGATCTCTAGATTCACAGTCAAAGACGCCAATACCACGGCTATTTCGACCACGCAAATATTAAGCACAATATGGTGACTTATTTTCACGTACCAATAATACTACGTTACGGAATTAAGTTTCATTTATATTTTGCTTGTTTCGATAATGTTCCTGCGTGAAATTGAGTTTAAAATGCCTTATGAATAGGCCCTCTTGTCAGTAAAGAGAATGTGTTCAGCAATAGTTCATGAAGGCTTGCCTAGTTCCCGTATAAACACAACGATATATATATATTATATTGATGACTGCATTACCGTTATGTGGGTTAATATTTGAACAGCCGTTGTGCAAAAACATAATACCGGCATTGCGACTACTTACAATGTTTCATATTAAAACTTATCATCATTTAAATACTGATACAAAGACTTCGACCATGTATCATGTGCTTTGTGTTTCAATCAGTTGACACCAGAGTTCGTTTGAGTGTTTACCGCCAGAAAGACAGTGTTGAACAAAGTTACTCGGGGAGTGGATGCCGATCACCTTTATCCAGAGATTGAAAAACAGACTCTTAATAAATCATAATTATTGTTTTCAGCAAATATGATATAATGAATATTTTACACCAAAGGACGACAACTTGAAGATGATTAAATGTAGGAATATTTGTAATGGCGCCTCCAAACCTTGAAGTAATCCGGATGAGATTATTCATCCCACAGCAGCCAGGACGGATAAAGTTCCAGCTGGCAGTGCGTCTTGAACACTTCCGTCCGATCCACTTCCGTCCCATTTTTCTAAATCACTCCCACAAAAATATCCGTCAACCGAGTGGAAAGATGTTACACATCAAAAACAGTCAAGAATGCCGGTCACTTCATGACGAGGTGTAAAATAGGAGTGTTCTCTCTGTGTAGTTTGACAATGGATGATAAAGTGACGTCTGAAACTAGTTCGCAACTTGAGACTTGAGACATAGCAGAGAGAGAGCTGAGTAATGGGCGACATGTTGGAGGCACAACAGCTTTCAGCGTGGTCCCACAGTACGATCCATTTCCGAGTGACGCCAACTGCACGCCATGCGGCCATGTCGCTCGTAAACAAGGGCGACGACTCGTTTTGACCGGCAGCCACTCGGGGTGAAACAATTTATCTCTGAAGAAGAATCAATCTCGTCAATTTGGAAGCGGTCCACCGCCAGGGAGAGGTCCGTGTTTTTAGCCTACTTTCGATTTTTGCAAAAAATTAAAATAGACTTATGAGATCACTACAGGGCCAAAAATTGTGTGTCTGTCTGTGTGTGTGTATGTGTGTGTGTGTGAATCTGTGTGTGTGTGAGTGTGTGTACTCTGAATGTCTGCCCCCCCCCCTATCAATTCGAACACGGTGAAACCGAATTGAACGAAATTTCGTACAGAGGTAGAACAAGCAAAGGGCACCTCAGTATCATGTTTTATATCGCCGCCATCTTTACCAAAACTGAATGGCGGCCACTCAAACGTTCAAAACGTAAAATCAAATAGCGACTAACCAAATTATCCGATCTCTACCAAATTTGGTAATAACATACCTTCATATAGGACGCGTCTTGTGACCAAACTACAAGGTCATCCGCCGTACCATTTCAGGATGGCGGCCGTGCGAATTATGCAAACTTTATAATCCATATCATGGGTCCCACCAGTTCCGATTATCGAGCCGAGAATCGATTTAACTGTTCTAAACGAAGAGGCACGTTCGAAATTAAAAGTTTATTTTGTAATACTATAGTGCAGAAGTGATTTGAAAAAAGCTGATCCGTCTCGGTAAGAAGACAAGATGGCAGCGGATATCTTGTGCCTGACTTATATTTCACTAAGTTAATTTGAGTATTGCATGCAATATAGCGTACTGATACAAAATAAATAAACTTTGTATGAAATGCTTTATAAATAAATAATATACTCCACTGATGAAATCGTTTAGTCTAAATCATTATTTGCTAACAAGTTATATGTAAGTCATTTTATATAGAGTGATGTTCGTTGGCACAAATGGCTCCGTGGTAAAGCGTTGGCCTATCACTCGTATGCCTATGGTTCAAATCCCATCAGAGTAATTTTTTTGCTTGAAATTTTATATATTTATTGTTTTGTAATGATTCAGACGTTTTAAAATTAAGCGTTATATTGTGCATATTACGGTTGAAAATATATATTAAATTAAAACATAATTCACCAGCAGATTTGCTCGAGACATCTAGCAGCCAAAAAGGTAACTGCACGCCGGCCTACGTATTAAGTTCAAGATTTTATTGAAAAGTTTCTTCTTATGGCCACTAGAATGCACTCGCCCTGTTAGGGTTATATTGTTCGATACTTCTCCACTAGATATCACGACTGGTCTACGTGGGACTCCATTGTTTAGTACCGTATACCATTGGCATTCTATGCGCATCGAACTTGAAGAATGGCAAGATGATACTACGATAAATTTTTACTTTTTATTTTAAAAGGTTTGTAACAGCCTATTGTGCGTTATTTGAAGATGTTATTTGAAGTAAAGAACAAAAGGATTTCACATAGTAACTGAATTCTAGCCGTTGGTGCTAGTTCAGGTTATTAATTAATACTTTTATTTCAGGCAAATAGCAATCGAAAATATCCACATAGTTTTCATACACACGTCTCTGTAGGATCATGGAAAGATTTGTTAATTCAATTAGGGTTGTGAAAGCCATGCACAACCAGACGTATAAAGACATGCCTCAACTCAAAGTTGGATGTTGCCCACGGCAGGTTGATTATGTAATAATAACAATAATAATGTTATATTTTTTACCTCCCTTTTAACTACTGCTGTTTTTAGATACGCCGGAGTGCCGGAATTTTGGCCCGAAGGGGATCTTTAACGTGCCAGTAAATCTACTGACATTTGTGCACCCTCAAATGCCAGCTGACTGCGCCAGGATACGAACCTGCAACCTAGGGCCCAGCAAGCCAGAACGTTACCGCTGAGCCACGCAGCCAGTCCGGTCGATTATGTCTCCAGATCCATAACATTCTTGAGATATTTCTTATCTATCTTTCTTCAATGATGGTAGTTGTTTTTTTTTCTAGGTTGTGGCGTTTGGTAGAGGTAAATAGTTTCTAAGGTCTTCAACCACGAAATGATTCTATTATACTCTTCGATAATAACAACGAGTTATAACTATACTCATACATTTAGGAGAAAGTAGGCTATATGTTCTTTACTGAACATCTTGTTTAACTAGGGACCGGAAATGCATAATGCTTAATTTGAGGGTTTATTGGATTTTTTGCATATTCGGAACATAACAGCATATTTTAGCATATACAGTTGAAATTAAGTATAATTTAAAACATCTTTAACAATATAAATAGGTATCGCCATCCCTTGTAAGCAACTTTCTGAGCAACAGAGTAATAACTAATATTTTACGCAAGCATGCTGCCTGGTTATATGAAGAAGGGAATGGGATGGGACATTCCTTTCACCATCTCGACAGCCAGTAGCCCGGGGTTGGTTTTGTGAGAAGTTTCTTTTGTTGTCTGCATATCCTTAACTCAAAATTCCTAAAGTGAAGAGCAGCAGAAAGTATTTATTAAAACAGAGGATGTCACGTAATAGTGATTATTCAACTGATGGCTTGGGACCGGACATTTATACACTGAAAACGATTAAAATGGACGTAATTTGTCACCTGAAAACATTGAAAAACTTGCAATTATCTATTGTGATGCTTCATTCTGCAGTAAATGATACATGTATAAAGTGAGTGAATAATATTGGCTTATTGCTAAGTACATGTTTTCAATTTTTGATGTGTAACATCCTTCCACTCGGTATCTGTATAATTTTTGTGGGGGTGATTTTGAAAAATTAAACGGAAATGGATGGGACGGAAACAATGAGCGCGCACGGTGGCGAAGATTGATACCACGACGTACTATCGGCCATGTGACTATGTGGAATGTATATCGCATACAGTTTACTTCAAGGTTTGGAGGTCCCATTAAAGATATTCCTACAATAAATCATCTTCAAGTTGTCGTTCTTTGGTGTGAAAATATTCATTATATCATATTTGCTGAAAACAATTATGATTTATTAAATTTTCATACTTTTCCTGTATTCTTATTTAATGTAAGCACTCGAGGTACTGTCGGCCATGTGGCTATGTGGAATCTATATCGCTTAGAAAATTACTTCAAGGTTTGGAAGCCCCATTAAAGATATTCTTGATACCATACATTATCTTCAAGTTGTCGTTGTTTGGTGTGAAAATATTCATTATATCATATTTGCTGAAAACCGGTCAAGATTTGGCACTGCAGTTTTACAAGTAGTTATTTCAATGACCAACAAAGTTCACTGTTAACAAGGGATAACATGTCACATGTTACACATCATAAGCGACTACTGTAAGGCTCGTAGTTTTTATGCATATTTTCTACAATTTTAGTGCATAATTGCAGGCATATTTTAATATTTTTCAGTGCATAATTGTCCGGTCCCTATTTATAACTTAATTACCCTAATGGTACGTACACGGCTCAACTTCTTTCCTTACTGCAGATTTGAGCTTTCCCCCACCACATGACCATCAATCCCTACTTACTCATGTCTTATGCAATCAGGGTTCGCGGCTTGAAAATCATACAGGTTGTAAATTAAAACATTAGTTCTCAGGAGCTTGGGTTGGCATAAAACGATTTGTAAGTAGATCGTAACCAACTAGATTATCTCAACATATTTTCTGAGGAGAGGATCTCGAAATTGTTGACACGAAATGTGATCAGAATTTTGGCCAATATTTTAGCCCACTAACAAAATGCAGACATACATTTTCCTCAAATGTATCTCAGAAATTAACATTCGGCCGTGACAAGACTAGAACAAGTCGCTTTGCTTCAAAGTGCTAATCTTGCCATTCATCAGAGTGACAACAAAATATCAATATCTTCAGCGTTTAAGAATATAGTTTTGGACGGCCACGTCATGCGCTAGTTGCTAGACAGCTGCTGCATTGTGAGCAAACCATACTCTTCTGTCCTCGTTAGAATGGTGTATAGGCTATTCCAGGTGAGAGCCAGGCTTACCAATCCTGCGATGATGTGAGTGGGTGTGTTGATATTGCCTGTAATCCCCTAGCACAAGCCATTGTCCTAGAGAATGTCCCATTCAACGTGCTATCAGCCGAGACGAGTTCTCACCCAAGCAAGCCACAGCCGTCCTTACGAACCTGGAAATGAGAAATGGTCGCGAGAGGACTCGACTCTACTGGTTAGTCGACAATAGACTGAACCCTAGAAATCCTGAGAAAAATCTGAGTGACTCATTTGAATTGTATCTTGTGAATTACAGCAAATAAGAACATCTATTTATTTGAGTGTAAGTATTGTTCAACAATATTGGAACATGTTGTCAATAACATTAATTAAAAGCGCCTGAAGGATACTAAGCGCTCCAAAGTCAGTCAGTTTTGTTTTGTTTTGTTCCTAGTGTAGCAGTTTGTTTGTAGCCAGAATTAGAAGTTACCGGAACTTTTCAAGTGTACACAAGTTGCTTTAAGATGTTTTTATATTTTACAACCCAGGGGCAGTACCCCTAGGACCCACCCCTTCATCTTTCACCGAAACCACCCTCATAGGCATGTCATAAGCCTCACATACTTCTTTGACACGAGCAGGCCCAGAAGTATTGCTGACAGCCACGCTTACACAACACATACACAAACACGCTATCTGGAGCAGCAAAAATGAGGAAACGCCGACTAAGCAGTGGGGGAAAGCCTTAAAAGAGAGACCCAGAAGAGCCCCATTATCTATTCGTGGCCAGCGGCTCTGCTCCTCGAGGTCCGTTCCAGCTCTTCACCAGGTGAGAGCTAGCCGTGTGGTAAGATTCCTAATTATTGTAACACCTAACCCAGAACACTTTTGTATTTCACACACTTTGTACTTTGTCTTTTACTCGTCCACCACCTCAAGGGACAGTACACCACCACCACTGACCAATAAATATTTGGTCAGTAAACACACACATCTACTACTCATTTCACCCAGTTTTACATCCCTACACCCAACCTGACCTTAGTCCTAATTGCCCCTTACCGTGAAGGCCAGGAACTGCATCGTCAGGAATCTCATTGTATTCGAGTAAGCAGCCAGACTGCAGCGTGCCGAGTTGTCGACTCTGCACGTGAGCTCGCTAAACGCTCGCTCATACTTAATTGGCAGGCTAAGTTAATAGCTCACTCTTAGACATTCATCCCCTAACAGGTAGACGCACCCTGTAGGAACGCACCCCAACCGATCACATCCTCACACCAACACATTACACTAGTAGTCTCTCCCAATTACGGGAAACTACCCCTTTCTGGAAACGTCCCCTAAATTAATACATCTACACTACCCTGTTTATCTCACCCCCAACAGAGGGATAAAACAATATGTAATCTAGTGACTAACAAGTACTGTAATGCCATGATGAACTAGAGAGCAAACTTTTCTTATGATTGAATCCCTGTTCCTCTAACAACTGTACACCGATTCGGAGTTATAACGCTACGGAATTGCGCTGGTAGATTTACTCAATATATAATTGAAACATTGCAGTCTAATAGAACCAATTAAACATCCCTCAGTATGCCTTCCTTCGGAGGGGAAGTAAAGCCGGAGGGCCCATATCATAGATTTATGGCATGTAAAAGAACCTTCCTCTAATTAAACGTGCGTGAAGTAAAATGTGTAGGTTAGTTTTGATTAATGTTCTTAAGTTCCAACGTTCATCACCAGGCGCTGGCTGCGATGGCATCTAGTAGAAGCCAAGTTCACATCTAGGTGTCGTTGACGGTACCATTTGGTAGCAAAAGTACGAACTTCTTGAAATTATCATCTGCAGTCCTTACTTGATTTAGAAACAGATAACACACACTAATACAGCCATCACAATTAACACAGGTTACCAGACAGATTCTACACACACCCAAATTACACGGGGCGACATGACCACGTTGTCGCAGCCCCTAAACTAAGGAAGCAGCCAACTAATAGAACCGACAGAGGTAGCTTCGCTCGCTAACGCACAGCGCTTGGTCATGGGGCCAAGCTATCTGCGGACTCGGTAGACGTAGGTTCCAGCCTCATCGTCGGCCGTCCTTGAAGTGGTTTTCCGTGGTTTCCCATTTTCAACGCCATTTTCTAATAGGCTACGGCGGCTTCCTTCCACCTCCCTGTCCAGCTTCATTCATTTTCATTCATTTCCATCTTCCATTAAATCCGCTCATGAGGTAGGCGTCAGGAAGGTCATCTGGCCGTAAAAACACATGCCATATAGACTTTTATCACATCTCATCCCCGACCCTATTGAAAATGGGAATAATAAGGGGTAGACATAAATTGCAGTCTAATTGAGCATAGGGCACTAATTACCCAGGGAGAGCTATTACGTAGCAGATAGAAGTGATAATGTACGAAGAGCGTACTACATTGTATTACACTTTATTTTCTTCTACCCTAATGTAGTACATTACACATCAGTTGTAAAATCCACCTTCTCAACATAATCTCCTTGTAACTTTATGCACTTTTGCCATTGATGTGTTAGTCTCTCCAGACCTTCCTGAGACCATTCTTTCGGAGTGCTGCTTACTCATACCTTGGCAGCTGTGTCCCGAGGTTTCTTCATGTTCCTAAACAGGTGATAATCATTTGGTGCCAAGTCGGGAGAGTATGGTAGATCTGGCAGCACCGTGAAACCCCTTTTGATTAATGGCAGCGGTGGTCTCTCGGCTAGTGTGGGGGCGGGCATTGTCATGTTGCACAAGCACACCTTTAGCCCATTTTCCTGGCCGCTTAGTTTGAATGGCACGACGTAAGCGCTTAAGAGTTTCCACGTATGCTGCTCTGTTAATCGTGGCCCCCTATTCCAGTCAGTGAATGAGGATGATGACCATTGTGTCCCAGAACACTGTCGCCATTCGCTTGCCAGCTGATGGCACTCTTTGACATTTCTTTGACGGTGGACTGATCCTATGCTTCCATTGCATGGGCGCCGTTTTGCGGATTTTGCAGAACTGGACACAACTGTCAAGGCACGGGTACTCAGCACTCCGAAAGAATGGTTTCAGGAAGGTCTGGAGAGACCGACACATCGATGGTAAAAGTGCATAATACTACAAAGTGATTGTGTTGAGAAGGTGGTCGTAACAACTGATGTGTAATGTACTTCATTTGGGTAGAAAGAATAAAGTGTAAAACAATATACAGTAGTACGCCCTTCGTATATTCCTTCTAGCAGCTTCGCCCGGTTGATTTATCGTGAGGCCTCAAGGGCTCCTTAAGTTTCCGGGGCTGACAACACTTAACGTGATGAATGATACTCAGTGACAATGTTCACACTAAATTAACTCATACCAAAATGAAGGTGACACTAAGAAATTAGCGATGGAGTGAATCATAAAGGAAACGATCGAACACAATTCCTACAATGAGATAGGTAAGTGTCGTGAAGAAGCATTTTGTTCTCTCCAATGGCTCATTCACCACCAAATAAGTTTACAACAGGCTATTAATATGCCCCTAGCAGACTTTCCACTTATATCAGAGTCATATCTCACATGCAATAAGTGCATAGCTGCGATGTCCGAAGTTGTAGCTTGACTGCATGTCTAGCAGATGTACAGACAACTTGTTGAAAGGGCTGTCAGATACCGCACTCACTTCTCCCTGATACTGGGTGTAACTGTCACATCCCTCAAGCCTCGCTACTGTCCTATATGTGGAATCCAAGGAAACGTAAAATTTGATTTAATTCGGAGAAACGGTATAATTTGTATAAAATAACAAATACAAGGTGTCCGGGTTAAAGGTATAATAATATAAAATTTAATAACTTGAGAAGTAGTGGAGATATTTATTGGCGGTTTGTTTCTACGAATAAGGAAACTGGAAGTGTTTCTTTACATACTTAGGCTGTGTCCCAATACTCAAGTTGACTGCTTTTGACTAGCTGCTAGCTACTATGTGCTATGCACTACGGAGATTTGGGACATGTCTGCTTGATCACAGCCTCCTTCATAGACTTGTGTTCTGAAACGCACTGGACTTACATGCTGGTGCCAAACCAACACTCAAGATGGCGGTGATTGGCTACTCCTTGTAAGCTCATTGCGCTTTCATCAGCTGTTTTAAATAAACAATACATGAACGATACGATCATGATGCGCCAAGATGATCATTTTTTAGCCGAGCCCTAATTATGGTTTGTGTTTGGCTTAAGTCAAAGACAACCTAAAATTTACATAACCTACACTACCGATAAGCTACAATTTCTATAACTTCCTTGATGTAGTCTGCCAATCTAGCAAGCACTTTCGTTCACTAGCTACTATAGACTTGATTGCTGTGTGCTACGCAGTATTGGATCACGACTTCTGACGTCACATCCGGTAAAGTAGTCGACTATCTAGTTCACTACGGCTGAAATTGTACTATTGGGACACAGCCTTAATACATCTCGATATGCGCAACGTTAATGGCGCTAAAGACATCTAATCTTTATTCCACTTCTCTCCAAGTGTTCTGCAGCATTGTAGGCGTAACATTTGAAATAGCTGCACGAATGCGATGACGCAGATCTGGTAGATCACGAACTGGTGTCTGGTACACTTGATTCTTGACAAACACCCACAGGAAAATATCAAGTGGCGTAATGTTGGGGCTTCTAGGGGACCAAGCAATTGATGGGCTACCTCTCCTAATCCAGCGATCTGGGAACTCACGATTCAAGAAATCCCATTTCTTGATTGTTACGTAAGTGGGATCATCATCAGTTGGTAACAGTCCATACTCACGCCGAAATCTACGTTGTACTAGTGTAACGGAATTTAGCTCCGCGAGCGAAACAACACAGAACACTTTCTGCTGTGGAGTCCACATGGCTACTGGCGCGCTTCTCGTGAACAATGCAGTTACGCGCATGCACATGTGGTACCACCGCAGGCAAACACAGAAAACATTTTGAGTTACCCTAGTTGTAGAAACAAACCACCAATAAATATATCCATTATTTCTCAAGTTATTACATTTTATATTATTATACCTTTAACCAGGACAACTTGTATTTGTTTGCTCGCCAACGAACAACTTGTAAACCAAAAACATTCAGCTTTCTATATATTATGTCACAACTGACAACTGATTCCCTCCTCTTCAATCCTAGAAGTGTTCTCTTGGTTGTTTTCAATTTCTAATCCAACAAGTGCCTTATAACCACGATGTTCATTCCCCTAACAGAAATAACAACAACTCCGTGCCTCGGTATGTGTACTGCTCGGTGTTATTGTTAAGGAACCATCTGTGTAGTCAAACCACAACTTGATCTCTATTCTGTGTCTTACGATGTTCAAGCCTGGTATTTACATATTTACTTAATACTATTTATTATAACAATGGATTGTTGTTTCAAATTTCAATAATAATAATCCAAACTTAGACACTACAAAACAGTCGTACTACTAGAAGCATTATACGCGTCAGAAACTAAAACAATTGGAGCATCAGGCATTATAGAAACTGAAAAAAATGAAACACGAAATTCTCAGAAAAATATTTGGAGCAATACCTAGAGATGGCATATGGATGAAAAGACACACCAAAGAGCTATACGAGTACACAGACAGACTCACCGATATGATCAGGAAACGGAGACCAACTTTTTACGGGCACATACAGAGAATGAACAACAACAGACTTACAAAGAATATATTTGATGCAGAAAACAGCTCAAGCAGGAAAACTACTCGTATTTTGGGATCATGAAATAGAGGAAGACTTAAGGCAGGTGGGGATCGACAGGCAACTGATTGGGGATAGAGGAGAATTCAGAAACAAAATTAAGAGTACAAAATCGAAAGCAAATGAAAAGATGAAGAAAAGAACATTGTGGACAGAACAACGGAAACAGGAGCACAGTTAAAGGATGCAGAGATTTTGGGAAGAGAAGAGGAATAAGGGAGAGAAGTGGAAATTGTGTCATCATGAGATACTTAGGTTCAAACACTGTCCATAACAGTGGCGGCTGGCGGATAATTGTTCTGGGTGTTACACTATTTCCATAAAGGGTGGTGGGGTAATAATAATAATAATACATTATTATTAAATCACGAATGCCGCAGTTCAGAGAGTATCACATTGTCATCGGATTAAATGGATTTGTCTGTAAGTTAGTCTACATGAAAACCTTCTCGAGAACAAAACAACTTAAACTGTACAAGTTTTATACGCGGGGGTGAGAAAGAGCCACGAGTGTCAAAAGTGCGCGCAAGGCTATTGATGGAGCATCTCGGATGTCTCCGTCCGCGCCTCGGCTCCCTGTTGCAATCAGCGGGAAACGAGTTAACTGTTGGTATAGGACTTACCCGGTCTAGCATCTCCGCCATACCCTTCACTACTGAGATCTGGTCGGTGCTCGGGCCTGGCAACGACCAAACGGACGATCGCTCCAGATGGTGCGCTTCGCTTTCTCAGACAGTTCACAGTAACTTACTATAAGATTTCCTGAATTATTAAAGAACAAAATTATGAATTACGGTACTATATACATTGTGCCCGTTAGAGGAGGTTATCTGGTCACTACCAACCGTGTGTAGCCTCCCAGATAACCCCATCCTTCAAACACATTGCCGAAGAGGATCGGAATGCATTTCCTGTGGGACTAGCCGGAACAAGACTCGAAATCTCTGGGGATCAGGTCCACATCATTAGCAATGTCAAAGACACCCAAAGAAATGCACCCCCAAAACACAAACTAAGAACTGATAACAGGCTTAAGTAAAATTCCTGCAATTATTCATTAAAGAGTTCAAACCCCTATCCTACCATCGGAGGGTTTGAAAACGGCTAATCCGTTATCTAAATAAAAACAACAACAACAACAACAACATCCCCTAACTAAATGTAATGAACCCTCTCGACGAGTCCTAAATACATCAGAAGAAGCAAAGCTTGGGACGTGGTATGAAAAACATCCCTGATTGAAGATACAAGAAAAGAATGATGTTTCAGAATGAAAGCATCATCTGAAAGAATATCACATCATGACAAAAGATCTAAATATACTGGTACCACCCCCGTATTTACAATTAACGTTACCTAGTCTTAATCTAACCTACGGCAATAAGCGTCCGTATAAACAAAAGCTAAACAAATCTATGATAACAGTCATCTATTTACAATTAATCAATTAACCATAAGAGTATAATAATACAATCACAAATTACAGTAAGGTACAAAGGGATAATACAATTGTAATAAAGAATATAACACACAACCATAATTATTATTATCCTGCCTACTACAGAATGTTAACTGTTTGTTCACATTCATCATCCAATATAACAAAATGATAGCTAAAGCACTGTTAGAAAAGTGTTTCACCATGAGGTTCACTGCGGCCCCCGAATTACAAACTTCTGGTTAGCCGGTGATCCCAGTCAGTCGAAAGTAACTGACTTCCTAACTATTCCTTCAGGAATTTCCTAACAAGTGCTATGCGTCGATCAGCTGTGATTCAGAAAATAAAGATTTAACAACGATTAACATTTAACATGTATTTTACCATCATAGATGTAAAGTAACTGAATTTAATGATTTAGAGTGTGATTATTAAGAATTGTAGGATTAAAAATTCATTCATTATGACGAATGACCATATGACACAAGGCTTATAACTAACAAATGAGTAACCTCACCGGTACTCAACAAAGTAAACAGGTGACGAGCAATGTCACTAACATCGTAAAGCAATCGTTGTGGTTTATGAAACAAACAAGCGAAAGACCTCGGTCAGAATAGCTCGAAACTATAATCTGCCGGCAAGCACAATAACACGGGCTAATTAAAGACTCTGGTCATCCTTGGTCAGTCAGTATAGTCTAGTCTAAAACTTAGATCTGCCGGCAATCTCAAATTCAATAATATTTCACGTGTCAACTCACGGACAAAAACATTCACATAATGTGAGAAAAACTGCCCATTTAAAATGTCCGGTTCATCAAATGAAAACTCATCTTATCATATCAAAGAAATAATCAACTATCATTCGCTTACAACATGTGCGAAAAATGTAGTCTGGATTCATGTCTTGGGAATCACCCTGCATCAAAACAATTTATAGCGTTGGTTACTTGACCTTCATAATATCTAGCATACAAAAGCTAGTCTTGGTTGGAAAATACCTTACAAAATACTTATCAGCAGTGTCTGTCATTTAGTCGTAGTCTCATTGGAAATCACCGTTGGCTTTCTGGGTATTATTTGCAACGGGTTTCACGACCTTCAGAACACCTGCCATCTGTTCTGGGACAGTACCTGCCTCACTACATGTGATTCCGTTGCCTGATAGCAAAGTCTTTAAATGTTACAAAATACCTATACTTGTAGGGTTCACTTCCTAAATGTGCACTGATAATCCTGGTACACGTCTGAGTATAGTTACTCGATAAAACACATAATATGAAGTCGTAGACCTTCAAAAATTATTAACACTGGTATAAATGCTTAGTAAAAGCAAGGAGAATAAAACGGAAGATATTCCTCTCCTAAGTAAGTAGCAAAAGATATTTCTACGCCACTGGGGTTTCAAAAATTGTACAATATCGTGCCTACAAGCATAGTAAATAATTATAAATGGTTTAAATACCGTAAACTTCAGCCGTTAAATATAAATGATACGATTATCATGTAATCGGATTAAAGTGTGCAAATACTGGCTACACTTTTAACAATGATGTGATTCAACTTGAATCTTGTGGTTCACAATACCACTTCCAAAATGTATTTACAATAATCATAATTGAGATGAGTTATCTTCCTCATCGAAACGATACGCCCGAAAATAACAGTGGCGTACTAAAATAGTACAAAAAGGGAGCTTAAAAATGTTACTAAAAATTCACTATCAGCTGTTATGAAAAAAATTACTGCTCCTCGTTTAAGTCATTTCCTGGGTTTCCACCAATTGGAAATTCAAATTTTACAATAATGCACCAGTGCCGAACACACTAAAATGGTGTCTAACTCTGAGCTTTTGAAAACAACGGCGTGGAAGCTCAAGAAAACTGAAAATCACCAAAAATGGCGTCTACGAGAAAAGAAACCTACCTACATGACTGTTATCAAGTACGGCTGCCAGAAACTACTCCACCATGGCCTATGGCCTGGACATGGGAATTAGAAGCATGACTCACGGCGTTGGTTGATCACCTAGTCCATAAGGAAATAATGAGGGATATTTCCTTTCCTTTGGAACTTGGAAAAGGTTCTCCATTCTCCACGTGTGTCCATGAGTAACATCCTTCTCTCTCGTTCTTCCATTTTGTAGTGTCGTCAGGTAGTCGATGTCCCCTCCATCGAGTGGTTTAGGCCATGTTAAACATGTTCCAAATGGTGAAGATTCCTAACACGTGGTGTGTTAACAGCATCTTGTATTTGGCGATAAATTGAAGTTTCACAGAATTTAGCGTAATGGTTTTATATCAAAACTGAATCTACACTTATGCAGACTATTGCAAAAATGACCATGTGTCTGCTCACTGATTTTACTGATACATGGAATATCGTCCAACATAGATTCTAATATCTGGTAAATTTTCTAGGGCATGCTTCCTGAGCGCGTTCTATGTTACTCAGGTATCGCAATACACCGCTCTCATAAAAATCATCACCAGCAAGAGTGAATACGGGCTCAATACGGTAATCTTGGCGCTAAAAATCACGGCCTGAGCGTGGCTCGTATGTGCGTTGTAGTATTTCAATTTCACTGGTATGATTAACAGTATCACTGGGATTATTTCCAAACCTAGGAACATTTCTTATAACTGCACTGATGCCATGTGGCATGAAAAATTTGACCATGTTCTTGGTCTGAAAATTCGGCGTTTTACAACTCTCACAGTTTGAGTGGAACATATTACACTGGTGGTTGCCACTCACAACTTACGATGATCACTAGCACACTTCGTGGTTAAATAGTACTGGATGAACTCCGATTTATAAAAATGGACTCACAGTCCTATTCTAATCCCTGGTCTTGCAGACCAATTGACGAATACGTCTGAGCGAGTCAAACGCACTAAAGGGAGTGCCTCTGTATGAAATCTGCAGTTCCGGTGTCGATGCTTCGTAAGTCGCATTTCTGCGTTGTTATACCTTCACCAAAAGGCAATTAAATAAATATTAGGCCATCATCTCAAGGCAAATTATTCTGAATTACTGTAGATGATACTTCCAAACTTGCACATTAAAGATGAAATGTTTAATATTGTAGAAAAATTATACGGAGCGTCTGAGTGAAGTCAAAATTGCGTCTGAATCTAGGGCATGCTTCCTGAGCGCGTTTTAGGATACTCAGATATCGCAATACACCACTCTCGTAAAAATCATCACCAGCATGAGCGAATACGGGCTCAATATAAAAGGAAACGTACAGCTTTTATTACTAAAAACATTATTACGGTATTCGTGTTTTTTCTTGAATTAATCTGGACGTTGTGCAACACTGCTCCCTTATTACCGGCCGCCACTGGTCCATACGGGCAAAAATGATATAATAATAATAATAATACAGTGAGTCCGGGAATGTTCTCCGCAGCGCCTACATGCGTCTGCGAGAGCTAGCTACAGAAGTTACGTTGGCAGCACGGCTGCCACTTGCATCATATTAGCCTTTCACGAAATGATTGCCGGCGGTCGAGATGGGAACTATTCTTTGTTTACTTGTGTCACACGTCAGCCTGCTTCGTTGACAGGTACAGTTTCGCGAGTAGGATATGACTCAGTTCAAGTAGCCTCTGTCATCGTTTAACTGTCCGTGGTGACATGAGCTCCTATGACGCGCATTGCTGCTTGACTTATATGTAGAATTCATTCTGTCTACGCTGTGTTCCCTAATAACAAGCAAACAGTATACTTTGTACTCACCACAGCCATTCATAACAGATGCTGGAAGTGCTGATGACACATACACTCACTAATTGCAATACACACTGACGATTTCGACAGGCTACAGCCCACACGTGTGGGATTCACACCGTCAAAGACACCGTGCTACCAACTAAACCGATGAGGCAACCACTCAAAGCTGCACGTAACCACTGCGGAGAACATTCTCGGGCGCCCTGTATTAATAATACTAATAAATTATCTAATAATTTTAATAACAATGTTATAGGTTTCACGCTCCACGTAAATACTGTGGCTTTACAGACGCCGAGGAGCTGGATTTTTTCCTTAAAGGGGATCCAGTAAATCAACTAACACGGCTCTCTCTCATTTAAGCGCCTTCAAATACCAACTGACTGCGTCGAGATTCGATGCCGCTACCTTAGGTACAGCAGGCGAGATGCACCACGCGGCCAACCCACTGAGATAGATAGCTAAGTAGACAGAGAATAGAAAGAGGTGAGTTTGGATTGAGAAATAGTAAAACTGTTAAGTTATCTTTTCATCTCGTAATTAATGACATACTGTACCCGATACCTAGTTGAGGCTATAGGCTACGCCAGTTGACATGAGCCGTAGTTGAGATTTATGGGAAAAGAAGAAAAGATAGCGCTCAGATCGAGTCGAGAAGAATGGTAGGAAATGACGTAGGAGGCCAAGGATGAAGGTGGCACTACCAGTCAAGCAGATGGAATTATGGGAGGAATATTGAAGTATTATCAAGATCTATATGGAATATAATATTATATCATCTCAGAAGAGAAGAAATATCAAGAAATCTTTATGGTGATAACTTGAAGAAAGGCAGATAACTCCTTAAGTTATGGTATAACTTAATTGCCGATATGATTGTGGTCGAGATTATACTTGTGACGTATGACCGCAGAAGGTAGGGGAACGTCACGGGACAGCGCCGAGCGGAGCACATCACACAGTCTGAGGACAGCAGTATTAGTCCAGCCAGTCGAGCTGAGTACAGCACATGGTGCGCGAGGAAAACGACAGTAGTATTCCAGCAAGCAGAGCTGATAGCAGCATATGCTAGGAGAACGAAAGTAGGTCAGTCAGTCAAGACGAGGGAAGCACGGTGTGCAGTGCGAGAAGCGGTTAGCAAGGCAAGCTATACAAGCCGTGAAAGTGAAAGGAGAGCCGGTGTTCGGGCAGATGTATTTTCAACATCGTGGTTACAGTTATGTGAACAGCAATGCTTTTCCAATGTTACAGTTCGTTAAAGTACTACGCAGCATTGTGATAGAATTGGGAACATTATTTCGAGCCACATTCTTAATACAGGACAGCACAGCGAAGCGATATAATGAGGCCAGTTTTCAGCGTCGCATTATTCGAGAACAGTGAGGCGGAACAGGACGTGCTGGATCCAACATTTTACAAGCGGGCGACATGCAAGCAGCTGAACATTATTTCGACATTTTGTTAAAACTTTATAAGTTTGGACTTGTGTTCGACAGTCTAATTGTGCAGGCAGATAGCAATTATACACTGCTATTGTGAACATTCAAATGGACTTAGATATATTCCAATGGTATTACGGCTTATTAAATAATGCATTTCAGACCGGAATATTTAAGGTGACCATGGGGTCAGGCCAACATTAATGCTTTTTGGCAAATGAACAGTTACGAGAATATGCACTTTATGAACAGTGGCACGTGCAGCATTATAGTTGTTTTTCATGAACAATTATGAAATATCAGTTACGAACACAGATACAGGGTGTTTCAGAAATATATACACTTTTCTAAATAATTTATTTTCTACTAGTGAAATTCAGCCGCTGTGGAGATTAACTTTTGTCATATGCAAACCGAACATTGTATGGGACAGTGGCGTGACATAGTCGAAGAGTATGGGGTACTCTACATTTATGAACTTTTACGGAAGAGTTTGGACAATATCCGTGATGGATAATATGCAGTTCATCATGTCGGGCTAGGCGAATACGGAGACGTGATGGCACCACAGAGCGATGGATTTGGTTCCTGAAGAAGAGGATATCCAGCATCAGATTCACATGGAATATGAAGTCAATCGTTAGTTCAGTGGGTGATACGATGTTTTCGTCGATCTTTCGAGAAATTTGTAACACACACGAGGATAATCGGCGATCTTTGAATTATATTAACAGCTGATATAAGAAGGTATTGTAAGAGTTATGACTTTCCTGATATGATTTTTCATGAACACTGGGCATACTTGTATATATTTCTAGTAGGAGTTCTACGATTGTTTTGACATGGCTTAGATATTTTTTGCTCCATTTTGCTAGAATATGGCGTTACCATATGCTATGGCAAGCACCATTATACGACGTTCTCACCATTGGTTGGCTTTATTAAGCAGATGTTTGGTCTTTTTGACATTTTTCAGTAAGGATAGTTTTCTTGGATAGTCATTTTTTTGTGGCGAGTATTTCGAACTCGTGATCTGCAATTGGATTATTTAAATTACTTCGTCAGTTCTTTGCATACTAGCGAGTATGTATTATTCATCAGTAGGGATTTTTTCTATTGGATTGATTGGAGATATTAAGATTTTATTCACTCAAGTGAATGAATATCGCTTTTATGTGACAACTAGAGACTTGTTGATTCCAATCTGGTACATTCACTCATCAGTCTACGAGATGGGGCCTTTCGTTTCATACGATTGCGTGGTGGTACACACCTGACCCATCGTCTAGGGCAGGGGTCTCCAAACTACGGCCCGAGGGCCACATCCGGCCCGCGGACAGATTTTGTCCGGCCCGCGGAGAGCTAACATACTTGAAAAATCCTTTTAGAGAACATATTTTTTTATAGCAAATTAAATTTAGTTTACTGAAGTATTCTAATTTTATATTTAATAATTATTAATATGACATCTACATTGATATGGCCATGGGCTAACTACTCATAACATTGTTGTAGGCTTATTGTTAATGTTTTATGATAAGTTGGATAAAGAAACACAGAATTGTAATGAGTAAAGACATGTATAACATGCAGCCATATGAAATACTAATGAGATTTATGTAATTGAGATTTTCCACTGACAATAGTTTGTAGTTGTGGACTAATTTTACTTGTACCAATTACTAAAAGAGATTTAAGATGCTCATCAGTTAATTTAGATCTGTAAACATTTTTTGTGTACTTCATTTTGGAGAAGGTCTTCTCACACAAATAAGTAGTACCAAAAATAGAAAACAGCCCACGAGCAAATTTATGCAAATTATCAAATTGTGTCAGTGGAAGACTCTTATAAAATTCCAACAAAGATGAGTTTTGATATTTGTTCTTAATTATATCACTGCACTGTAGTTCAATCATTTCCATTTGAAGTTCCGGGGCTAGGGTTTCAATGTCAGTATCAAAAGGATCCTGAAAAATCTTAATTTGATTCGCAAAGACATCGAAGTCCGAGAAACGAGTATCAAAATTTATTTTCAAAGCACTCAAAGTTTCGATTGCAAAATCGATAGGAAACTCAGTCTCAGTGGTGTGGCTGAATATTTCACATGTTTTAAAATGTGAGAAACATTTACTTCGTACTTGTGATTGAAACAGTATCAATTTCTTCCGGAATGATTTGATATTAGTGTATAAATCAGGAAGATGCTGGTTTTCTCCTTGCAATCTCAAATTCAGTTCGTTCACATGTTTTGTCAAATCAACATAGAATGCTAACTTCCACAGCCATGCGTTGTTTTGTAATTCAGTAAGAGGGCGATGATTTTCATTCAAAAAAATTCGATCACTGCTCGAAGTTCAAAAAAGCGCTGAAAGACTTTCCCACAACTAAGCCAACGTACGGCAGTATGATAAGGTAAGTCATTTCCTCCAATCCCTTCAATAAATTGTCGGAATTGTCGGTGATTCAGCCCAAAAGATCTCATAAAATTAACAGTTGATATGACTGGTTTCAGAACTTCAGACATATCCAAACATTTTCCGCACAAAGACTGTTGATGAATGATACAATGTAAGACTAATGGTTTTGAACCACCGTCATTTTCTACAGCCTTTGACACAAGAGCGACCACTCCTTTATCTTTCCCACTCATGTTTTTGCCTCCATCAGTTGTAATACATTTCAAGTTTTTCCATCGAAGGTTCTTTTGATTAATGGCCACTTCAACTCCTTTAAAAATATCTGTACCAGTAGTTGTGCCATGAATACTATACATATCAAGAAGTTCTTCATGCACTTCATAGCTTTTATCTACTCCTCGAATATAAATCAACACCTTAACAGTATCTGACACATCCGTTGACTCATCCAAGGCCAAAGAAAACCACTCAACATCTCCATTTTTGTCGAACAGTTGAGATGATATATTTTCAGCGATGTTTTCTACCCTTCGAGCCACAGTGTTTGCTGACATACTGAGTTTTTAATAAATTTACCTTTTCAGGGCACATTTCTTCGGCTGCAGCAAATAATGCATTCTTTGATCATTTCTCCATCGGTGAATGGTTTTCCACGTTTTGCAATTTCAAGAGCCACACGAAAGCTGGCACGAGTTGCAGCCTCTTGTTCGGTTTTGAGTTTTGTAAATGAAGATTGCTGCGATTTCAATCCGCGCTTCATAGCTTCCGCAAACATCCTGTATATTTTGAGTAATTTTGAAAATGTTTTGTTTCATAATGACGTTTAATGTTATATTCCTTGAGAACGGCTATGCTTTCATTGCAAATCAAACATAGCGCCTTGTTACTGGACTCAATTACGAAATACTAAATGTTCCACTCATCTTTGAATTTTCTGCATTCACTATCAATTTTCGCTTCTTTTCTTTTCCATCACACACAAAAGCAACAATTCAAATCAAAATACTGTTACAAATATGTCTTAAACTTAAACACGCACTAACACGTTTTATGGAGGTACGCACTATTTTATTTCACAACAGTGTCATAGGAACTGACTTGTGGTTGCGCAACTAGCCTTCTTATATATTCCAATTACTGCCATCTAGAAGTGAGTGGAAGACACCAGAACTCTCTCGAACTAACGAGATTACTCTGTACGTGCTATTAGCGCCATCTGTTAGCGATAGAAAGTACTACCTATTTCCGCTTGTGTCCACCAGATGTCGTGTCACGTTACTCCTCATGGCTCGTACTCTACGACTAATCTAGAAATTACAGATAATGACAGGAAAATTAATAATATGCAGTGTTGCCGTTTTGCGGACTTAAGTCCGATTTGCAGCCTGTTTTCAACGTTGCGTACTTTTTCGGACTTTTTTTTTCATCAGTGGACTATTTCACTTTTTACCACCGGCAACAATGATAATATGGTTTTGGCCCTCTGAACTTACTGGAGTAATCAGTATGGCCCTAAGGCTGGAAAGTTTGGAGACCCCTGGTCTAGGGCATTATCATGATAGTCTACGGGGCAGGGCCTTTCGCTTTAGGCGATTGCGTGGTGCTACTCACCTAACCTGCCAGTCGAGGGCCTCATTTTTATCATCCGAGTGTACTTGAGATCGTGAGAGGATTAAACAAGAAACTACTAGTCACACATCAGTCGAATTTTGTTAAATAAATTAAAATTAAATGTCAGCAGGGTTACATTTTGTAATTCTTGTTTGCCAATCCAATAATTTGTTGCTATACTCTTTTGAGAGTACATTCATTTAACAGCTGATACTTTTGATACTTTTTTGTGAGTGAGTTTGATACCTTTGAGAAGGATTTCAAGTAATTGAATCTTGTAAGATGAATCATTAATGGTCAGATTTATTTTGAGGCAGATCAGTATTACATATTTTTGATGTGAGAGATTATAACACATTGTTGTTTTTCTGTGAAGTGAATTTTGAGAATTTTAAGAGAATTTATGCTCTATTTGAAAGCAGATCTTGAATTGGATTTCGATTACTAAGGTAATTTTTCCTTATTGTTTAAGAAGTTGTCTAGATGTGATCAGATTAATTACAGTTCTAGGAGATTGTGTGCGTTAATAATTTGAAGCCAGTTATATATTTTTGTAGATCATGCAACGTGATTAAGTGAAGTTTGTGATAGGCATTTTCTGGAAGTTGCCAAGTGGAAGTTGTAATATTGCTAATGTATTTTGAGGCAGACATGAGGTTGTCGAACCCAGTCTAGCATAATTTTTGAGATTCATGCTGTGCGCTGAATAGTTATGGTGTTATGTGGAATAGTTATGGTGTTACGTGGAATAATTATGGTATTCAAATATGGTATTTGATAAAGTGAGAGTATATGATGAAGTTTTGGATAGTGAGATCCAACGTGATTTTGTGAAGGCAATAATATTCTTTGGCATGATAATTAAATACGAGATATAACTAGGAAGTGATAAAACTGTAAGACAACGTTCTATAACCCATATTAAACAATTTGTTAGGAAATTAAACAAATGAGTAATGTTGATAATACAAGATTTTCTGATAATAATAATTAATAAAATAATAATCTGAAGTTTAAGCATATTAATGATCTAACCCAATGAAATAAAAATCTAAATGACTAAATGAAATAAAAATCTAAATGACTCGATGAAATAAAAATCTAAATAACCAGATGAATAAAATTTAAATATATTGATAAATTAAAATTTGAAATAAATCAATGAATTAAATAAATGGATGAATTAAAGATTAAATAAATAATCTGATCTAAATAAATTAATAGATGATTAAATAGCTGATGAATAACTGAATTAGAAGGTAATAATTAATTAAAGAAGCTGATGATTAATAAATTTAAATGGATTTAAATAAATTTAAATGAGAGATATGATTTAAATAATTTGAAGAATTGCAACTTGAATTAATGAATTAAACAATTTAGATGGAAGATTTGAGATGATTTAATCTGAATGAGATGATGAAATGAGAGTGTGTGAATAATTAGAGAGTATAATGAATTGATGATTATAATATTCATTTAAATGATTTGATGGTAATGAATTAATTATTCTGACTTGAATATAATGAATTTTGAGATGAGAACTAATGTGAGAGATATTTAATTTTGATATGATGATGATGATAACCTATGAGTAGTGGAGTTTCTGTGATTCACAAACAAGCAATCATTAATGACAGTGTAAATACAGTGTAAATTAATTATTCGATTTCTAGGAGCATTTACTAAGATTTTCAGCATTTGAATAATGCCATTCAAGCCATAAAATTAGTTGATATTTAAATATGTGATTAGAATATGTGTTTAGACAGATTCATTATTTTTGACATCCACATTCATGATGTTAACTTAAAGAGAAGTTAGGTCTCAGGTATCACAAATATCAGTGACGCATAGACATAGTGCTACGGTGAACCTGAGAACCCAAGCGAACTTTAGAAAATTTTCATATTTTATGTGGATGAAGTATACTTTGAATAGCATAGAGATGGTTCGATTTTCAGGACAATGACAATTTAACGTTGGCATTCGACCATACTCTTAGGTAGGATGTGTGTTTAATATTTCTGTCTGACTATCAAAGTTAGAATAAATTTGTTTTTATCTTAGTTGTGATCTGATGATGATGTGATTTTCCTAATTTCTTTCCTTGTCTTAATTAAGGCTTAACCAGGAAGGATGTGGTTTGCTAGGGATTCAGTTGGTGGCGCCCATTTCTATTTGTATTTTTTATTAAAAAAATTGTGATATTTCAACTGAATTTCCGACACATTCCTTATTTGACTTCATGTTCATTTAACTCCACTCTGTCCTGGAAATCCAGGAATGCGATGTAATAGCAGATGGGTCATCGCATCCCTCGGACGAACGGGTACAATACATACTTTTTCTGGAGTGAGCAGTTTATTGTTATTCACCGAGATCAGCAATAGTGGGCTCGTTCTGCTCGGCTAGACGCTTGTTTATAGTCTTTGAACAGATTAAACCCCCCGGCAGCCAGACTGCAATTCTGCGCGCTGTATCAATGTCAGGCAATGGAGCGGCGCTTTCATTGGATTGGTTTCACGGGCCATTTGTTTCCAACAGAATATGTTAGTAATTGTCACTTTCATTTATTTCAAACCAATAACGGGCAGCTTCTAACAGAACGATTTGTACATACCCTGCTCTCATTCACATATCCAGTGGTGGCGCCAGGGGTGGGCAAAGTGTGTGACGGCACAGGGCCCCGCAGGGAGACACGGTAAGATGAAGGCCAGGGAGCCCAGAGGCGGTACCTAGTCTGTAATGTTCTTGGAGTTGCTCTTTCCGTAGGAGACCAACATAACATAGAAGGAATGGATCGTTTTGAAGAATTAACAAGAAGTTCCGTGACGAACTAAAGAGCCTACTTTTCTTAAAATTTAAGATTCATGCCAATGATTAATCGATATGGATCTATCTAGAATAATGACGAAATTAATTTGGTAATATCGAAATTTCTAATTAGTTCGAAATACTGTATACCTGGCATAATGTAGCCTAATAGAGCACTACAGTTGGCAGCCCTGGTGACTGAATATATTCTTAGTTCCATCTCTTAAGGTACAGAATACAAAATTTGGTTGGAGTCCAATGAATAGCATGGAAGTTACATGCAGTTAAACATTGGATTTAACAGCGCGCGTAAAATCATGCTGGCAACAGTGTCGTGCATGTATTGGTCAGAAATAATCTGAAATAATATGATCTATTGATGTGCCAATTTTGAATGAAATCCATTAGTTAGTATAGAAGTTACATGCATTTTAAAATTGGACCTATCAGCCGGCTTAAAATCATGTTGGCAGCACTGACGTATATTAGTTACTCCAAAGTAATCTAGAATGCCAGGTGCTATACGTGTGCAAAGTTTAGAGCTATTGGCTTGCATTCTTTCTGATATATTGATATTAGGGTAACAAAAATAGAGACAGCATTTATTAACAGTTGGCAGCCCTGGTTGCTCTTAAGAATACGTATAGTCATAGCTGTTATGGTACACATAGTACATACGAAATTTGGTTGAAATCCAAATGATACTATGGAAGTTACATGTATTTAAAGTTGGACCTCTCAGCAGGCTTAGAATCATGTTGGTAGCACTGACGTATATATGTTACTCCAAATTAATGTAGAATGTCATGAACTAGACGTGTGCATAGTTT
Organism: Meconema thalassinum; assembly: GCA_946902985.2. Lineage (NCBI taxonomy): Eukaryota > Metazoa > Arthropoda > Insecta > Orthoptera > Tettigoniidae > Meconema > Meconema thalassinum. Next base: position 393,453,886 of record OX336393.1, on the reverse strand, counting down.
AAAGCAGCCGGCTTGTATACTTTCTCATATATATTGGTATTTGGATAAAAGACATTAAGAGCATTTTTTAACAGTTGGCAGCACTGGTGGTTCATAAGAATACCTTCAGTCATATCTGGTTATGTACACATACAACATACGAAGTTTGGTTGAATTCCAATTGATAGTGTAGAAGTTATATGCATTTAAATATTGGACTTATCAGTAGGCTTATAATCATTTTGGCAACACTGCCATGTATGGCCTTCTGGAAATTAACCTGCAATATTAGTATCTATATGTGTGCCGATTTTGAAATAGCTCCCATTCATACCTTCCAAGATATCCAACATGGAGCTCAAATTTCAATTGCGATTTTTCAGCAGTCGGTAGCACTGACATCATTTTCAAATATGGCCGTGAGATATTCAGATACAGATCTTTACTCCTCCAAATTTTATTTCGATTGCTCCAGCCGTTTAGGAGTTGATAGGGGGGGGGGGACACACACACAGCCAGACAGACAGACAGAAGGACAGACAGACAGACAGACACACATTTTCCCGGATCGATCTCATAAGACTACTTTTTCCTCATTTTTGCAAAATGTGAAAAGTAGGCTAAAAATATTCTCACATGTAATGATCGAAGTATAAGAACAACAATGTAAAACGTGGAATTTTTATTAAAAGAAAAACGCACAATGTGCAAAGACATATTTGTACAAATGATCAATTTTGCTAATGCCAGTCTTATTATTGAGGACAGGTCACATAAACAGTCTACATTCGGTTTGTGGAAATTCTTGGTTTTGCAGAATCTGTATTGAAATCCAAGGGTGGCGTGACGTGTGATTACGTGACGAAGCTCGTAATTAGCTTGTTTCCACTCTTCCGTCATTATGGCATCTGTGGAGTAAAAGTCGGACCAAATTGCATTTCGTTTCTCGTTTAAGGTTCGGCGTGCATTCTCATAGGCTTTGGTGTTTGGTAGGTAAAGCAGTATTTTGATGTCGTCGATGAAGTAGTCGTCTTTGTTTAATACATAACTCAACCTAGAAGGGACATACTTTCCTATGCCTAAAATTCTCATAAGATATCGGGCCTTGACTTTTTCTACTATCATCAGGTCGCTGAGTGTGAGTTTTTCCCAGGTAATGCTATTCCTATAGGGTGCTATTGGTGATATGGCTGTCCTGAACAGTAGCATTGCTGTACCCAATGATATTTGTTGAGGTTGTTCGATGTGGTAGATGGCTTTTATTGTGGCGGCCACTCTTTCTTTGACGTGGATATTGTAAGATGTTAGAGTAGCCTACCGGCTTTGAAGTAGCCTACATCGACGAGAACAATCCGAGTGAAATTCATCCAAATACAAGTTGATCCGTGCTATCCCTAGTAGCAAGTTCGTTAATTGCATAAAAGTAGGTAAAGCACAACACAAATGGGTCTTTAAAGAAATATTAGCGTTATTGCAGGTCAGAAATATTCACCACACAATAGGCACCTATAAACCATTAGCTGTCCCACTCAAGTTTGCTCCCTTATGGTGAACACTCTACCTTTCACTTGCTCAAGTAGTTAATCCCTCACTAATGAGACCGGTGTCCTCACCAGAAATAACAACAACTCTTCCTCAAGTTAACAAGCCACAGTCTGACACTCACTGTTCTTGATTACTATACACTGTTTCGCTATTCACACGTCACCACATTACCTCTTTCGCACAGGTATAAACACACTCACTGACACCGGCCAGGGTCGCTTTATATATATCGGGGCTGACGACTCACAGTTGTTTCTAGAGTAGACCAGGGTTCACACCTTCTCGAGATTTCCAATACTAGGCGGGCCACGAACCTTCTGGACCATGTCCTTGTTCTTGCAGCCCCGTTGCGTAAGGCGCTGGTAACACACAGTCAGGGATAGCCTGGGACGGCCTGAGTCACGCGCGAGGCAACGAAGCTGTCTAGCACTCATAAAAAGTATTGTACCTAGCATAGTTGCTATTATTCCCGTCACAGTTGCGACTGCCGAGAGAAGTTTCTCAAAATTAAAATTAGTTAAAACCTATATTTTAAACACTTTGACTGAAGACAGTCTCTCATCACTAGCAATCCTGGCATAGAAAATGAATTAGCATCTAGTTTGGATTATAAAGATTTAATAAAAGACTTCAGCCTGAAAAAGAGCAGAAGAGTTCTTTGTTACTGTAAGTTTTTGAAATAGTAATAATGTACTGTGTTTTAAAATTACAATATTACAATTCACTTTTATTCCCCCGCCCCCCGGAAGTAAGGGCCTCGCAAATTTCGTACTTCACAAGGCCCCACAATGCCTCGCGCCGCCACTGCACATACCTTAGTGCGCTATGGAAACAGTCATTACGAAATTCGCAAAGGTGCTTCATATTGAATGTACCAGTCTAGTCTGCAAGTGTTTGTTTGCGAACAAGTTACTCTACGATTAGCAGCTAGCAATGTGGCCTCCTCTACTACACCTTTCACTTTGAAATGGTTAAACACTGAACCAAGCAATCCCCTCCCAGGTCTATCTCTGCCTTTCTTACCCTCTATAGCAGAGTTCATTACCTTCCTTCCCCATTATCACCACATGACCCCCACCGTCCGAGTTGGCTCATACGAACAGCTTCACCTAACGTGAAAATTAGCCTTTATCTGTCCTACCATTGATCCCATATATTTGTTCCAACAAACATTCATGCTATCCTTATATCAGCTTAGCTATGAGATATCCTGGATCCATACAGCAAAGTCGGTCTGAATACGGGGTTGCTGCAACTTAACTGTATAATCTGTATACATCTCTAAGTGTGTTACTGTCAACTTGGGGGATCAGCACTTATTGCTCATTTATCACCCTTTGTACCTTAAATCACAAGAGTTAAAAAGAAGTTCCGTGACGAACTAAAGAGCCTACTTTTCTTAAAATTTAAGATTCATGCCAATGATTAATCTATATGGATCTGTCTAGAATAATGACGAAATTAAGTTGGTAATATCGAAATTTCTAATTAGTTCGAAATACTGCATACCTGGCACAATGAAGCCTAATAGGAAACTACAGTTGGCAGCCCTGGTGACTGAATATATTCTTAGTTCCACCTCTTAAGGTACAGAATACAAAATTTGGGTGAAGTCCAATGGATAGCATGGGCATTACATGCAGTTAAACATTGGATCTAACAGCGCGAGTAAAATCATGTTGGCAACAATGACATACATGTATTGGTCAGAAATAATCTGAAATAATATGAGCTATTGTTGTGTCAATTTTGAATGAAATCCATTAATTAGTATAGAAGTTACATGCATTTTAAAATTGGACCTATCAGCAGGCTTAGAATCATGTCGGCAGCTCTGGCGTAGGCCTATATTAGTTATTCCAAACTAATCTAGAATGCCAGGTATTATACTTGTGCAATGTTTAGAGCTATTGGCTTGCATACTTTCTGATATATTGATATTAGGGCAACAAAAATAGAGACAGTATTTATTAACAGTTGGCAGCCCTGGTTACTCTTAAGAATCGGCATAGTCATATCTGTTATGGTACACATAGCACACACGAAATTTGGTTGAAATCCAAATGATAGTATAGAAGTTACATGTATTTAAAGTTGAACCTCTCAGCAGGCTTAGAATCATGTTGGTAGCACTGATGTATATAAGTTACTCCAAATTAATATAGAATGTCAGGTACTATATGTGTGCATAGTTTAAGGCTGTCGGCTTGCATACTTTCTGATATATGGGTATTTGGATAAAAAAAATGGAGAGCATATATTAACAGTTGGCAGCCCTGGTGGTTCTTAAGAATACGCTCAGTCATATCTGTTTATGTACACATTGCACATACGAAATTTGGTTGAATTCCAATTGATAGTGTAGAAATTATATGCATTTAAAATTTGGACCTATCAGCAGGCTTATAATAATTTTGGCAACACTGCCATGTATGGCCTCCTGGAAATTAAACTGCAATATTATTATCTATACGTGTGCCAATTTTGAAATAGCTCCCATTCATACCTTCCAGGATATCCAACATGGAGCTCAAATTACAATTGCGATTTTTCAGCAGTTGGTAGCACTGACATTATTTTCAAATATGGCCGTGAGATATTGAGGCATAGATCTTTTCTCCTACCAAATTTTGTTTCGATTGCTGTAGCCGTTTAGGATTTGATAGGGGGGGACACACACACAGCTAGACAGACAGACAGACAGACAGACAGACACACATTTGCCCGATCTCATAAGTCTACTTTTTCCTTATTTTTGCAAAATGTGAAAAGTAGGCTAAAAATAAATATTAAACAATATAGAGAGTGTTTCGTCGCTATATTAACTTCTTTCTTGCATAATACAGCACCACAACGCCCTGACTTTTCTGCATCTCTACTTTTCACTGTCATTCTAGCTTGCCACGGTGGTGAGTGGATATCGTGTCGGTCTACTAACCCCAAGATTGCAGGTTATCTCCTGGCCGTGGTAAGTGTTTTTTGAAAGGCGACAAAAATACGATATGCATGTCAAACGATGTTAGCATGTCAAAGAACCCATTTGAATTCAGTTGGCCGAGTTCATAATGGCAAAATTAATCTCGGGAGTTTCCGCCAACACAAAGTTCCTCATTTCTCTACTAGAAAGCGCTATAGTGTTCAAGGAGCTTAGATATCTAACATTTTCCCTCTTTTATTTCCAAAATATCTTCATCCTCTCGGAATGGTCCTTCTTCGGCTCAGGTGTCCATTTTTTCCAGGTTGCAAATTGCACATACAGGAAAGAGCGGCAGCAGCTACCATTGCGTCAAATAGTATACAAAATATTCATAAGCTATCCATAGATACAGCAATGAAATTATTCTAACTAAAGATAATGCCAATCGTGACGTACGGACTAGACGTAATAAGGTGACAGCTGACAAAAAGTAACATAGAAGATATAGAAAGAATAAAAGCAAATTTCCTGAAGCGAGCACTATGCCTCTCAAAAACTTCAAAATCGAGACTTGTGTATGTACTGACAAGACATACGTTTTTCATTGAAGATCTGCGTCATCAACTGGCACTAGCATCTACGTCAGCATATATACAACTATTAAGTAAACGACAAGCGAAAATGGAAGAAATCTGGATGGACTTTTATACTACAGACGTAATGACATATAGAGACTGGATGCGAGCCAACTACGAGCTCAGACATATGATGACGCGACTCGCCGTGCACGGCTTTCACCACCTTATCTGCCAGAACAAGAGCTACCACCAACCAGAAGACCAGGGTATTTGTAATCTGTGTTACAAGCTTTGTGATAGATACCACGTCCTTTACTGTGACAAAATAAAAACCTCCCTAACTTACTTCTGTCGAGGTTAATGTATGAAATCTGCACATTGTGGGTTATCTGTATTATTATATTAATATTATTATTAATTTATTATTCATTATGTCCACCATGCCAATGGGCCAATGATCTCTATACATGGATAGCTGGTAGCTAAGGCAGCAGTAAGCCGAATAGACGATGACAGGTATAGCAAGATGGCAGCGAGCACATGGTGCAATATTGCGAATCCGATTCTGTGATTGGTTACTGGTAGTTTGATGTTATACATGTATTTATACTCGCAGTAAATATTTTGTGTTTCTTGTAGTTGTAAAATGGGCTGAATTTGGTTATTTAAAGCGTAAAATCTTAGTTTTAAGTACCGGTTTGGTGACCCTTCATCCCAGGCAAGCCGGTAATACCTTTACTTCTCAGGCAGATAGGTCACTTAGCCGTAATTTTGAAGTTATTGTGAAGTTAAGTATACATATGCGGTGGTGCTGAAGCAGACGTGATCGGGCTAGGCTATTGCGTGTTTATATTTGATCTCATTTCAGGGGTTTTCGGTTCTGAGTGCGAATAGTTCGCTTAATAGTTGTAAAACGGCGGGGAGAGTATATGTAGTTGTGATTTAGTTGTGTTAAGTTTTATGTAGAGCTGAGGAGTGAAATTGATTTGGCTTAAAGTGCATTTTTGTCTTTGATCTACTTCCCGTTATTATTAAGTCTATTGTGCTGCTAGCGTGATTAAAATCTGTAGTATTTGATGTAGAGTGCTGGAATTACTTGGGGGAAGTGTTGGTTATTTCATGGAAACAGGAATTCAATACCAAGCACCGATTACGGTATGTCGAATCTAGGCCTGTATAGTGAGCTACGTTTATAGGTACATCATTTGAAGAATGCATAATTTCGAGGCATATATACATGTATACCGTATATAAAATTTACAAGAATGTTTCCAGAAATTGTTCTTCATTCGTTACTCTGTTACTGATCGCTAATTGCGTGTACTCAGCACCTAAGTTGATATTTGTCAGCCGTTATTATACATTCATTTTTATTGATATTCCGGAGATTTACTGACCTTGGAATGCCGTGTCAGTGATCCCAATGCCCTTATGCTATGAGTGAACATATCTCTATATTTTTATTTACTCCAAAGCACCATTAATTACGATTTAAATTTGACTAGATTATCGTTGCTTCCCCATAAGGAGAGCTCGATAATGGGTACGCCAACATGGCGGACCGCGCGCTCAACCTGGCGTACTTTCTCGTGCAGCGGAGAGCTGCCATCAGCGATCCATGTATAGAGATCAGTGCATTGGGCACAATAACCATTTCATCTATTTCATCGGCATTTGTTGCAAAATGGAGTAGATTTCTGTATATTGGTAGGTATGCACATTATGGGGGCGACTCAGATAATCCAGGTTGCCCTTCACGGATTTCGGTGAATACAGTAACAAATTCCTGTCACCACATCTATCGAATATTTTCAGCCAGAGGCATGCGTTTCGTCACATAAATGTGTTGGATATTATGCGAGTTTGGGACTGCAATGTCTATTAGAAGACTTCTTTTCTGCACTTTATAAATACGAATAATATCTGGCCTGTTTGATGATATACTGTATATAGGTGATCACTGATAATAATATTAATAGTTATTATTATAGCCTACAATAAACTGCAGCCCTTTTCGTATAAAATAAACATGGCACGCAATCAACACGAACTCGCTGTAATTGCGTTATAATTGGTCAGTACAGTAATTATATCACGAAGCATTGCTGCCAATTGTCCAAGCTCCACTGCTACTTTTGTTACATTGGGGCTGTTGTTTTACTGCTGCTTGTCTTGGTGAAGAGTTTTCATCAAATTCTGATTAAAAATTTGGCCTTTGTGTAGAGATTTGAACGGAACTAATTATTCACGTGGGCTAAGTAAGTAGAGTCGTTTATACTGCTCCGCAGGAGTTCACTGGCTCGCTCGCCTGACAAAGTTTTCAAGTGGCAGGCTGGAGGTTTCGAAAATAAAATACTGCAGAAGTCGGATCAAAGAGGGACTCAAAGACGATGAGGATACACCGTCCTTGAGGGCTCGACTGTCAAGAGTCTCTTCACTCACGAAATTGGATTTAACGTTCCTTGTGGTTTGGCCAACATGATTCTATATAGTCTAATATTACATCACGGTTGAGGAGTTTGCGTAAAAGAGAATGTAGCCTGTCTTGTCACGTAAGTGACCAATAATCCTTTTCAGTCACAAGAACTATGCTGAGCTTGAGTTTACCTTGTTACATCACATCCAACTAATTCCTAAGGTTATACTCTAGGTAGAGCTCTGCGCGGATAAACAAAACGTTATCCGTATTCGCCCCACATCCACACAGCTGTTATCCTCAGTCGCCCCACATCCACACAGCTGCTATCCTCATTCGCCCCACATCCACACAGCTGCTATCCTCATTCGCCCCACATCCACACAGCTGTTATCCTCATTCGCCCCGCATCCACACAGCTGTTATCCTCATTCGCCCCACATCCACACAGCTGTTATCCTCATTCGCCCCACATCCACACAGCTGTTATACTCATTCGCCTCACATCCACACAGCTGTTATCCTCATTCTCCCCACATCCACACAGCTGTTATCCTCATTCGCCCCACATCCATACAGCTGTTATCCTCATTCGCCCCACATCCACACAGTTGTTATCCTCATTCGCCCCACATCCACACAGCTGTTATCCTCATTTGCCCCACATCCACACAGCTGTTATCCTCATTCGCCCCACATCCACACAGCTGTTACCCTCATTCGCCCCACATCCACACAGCTGTTATCGTCATTCTCCCCACATCCACACAGCTGTTATCCTCATTCGCCCCACATCCATACAGCTGTTACCCTCATTCGCCCCACATCCACACAGTTGTTATCCTCATTCGCCCCACATCCACACAGCAGTTATCCTCATTCGCCCCACATCCACACAGCTGATATCCTCATTTGCCCCACATCCACACAGCTGTTATCCTCATTCACCCCACATCCATACAACTGTTATCCTCATTCGCCCCACATCCACACAGCTGTTATCCTCATTCGCCCCACATCCACACTGCTGTTATCCTCATTCGCCCCACATCCACACAGCTGTGATCCTCGTCCGCCCCACATCCACATAGCTGTGATCCTCATCCGCCCCGCATCCGCACGGCTGTGATCCTCATCCGTCCCACATCCACACTGCTGTTATCCTCATTCGCCCCACATCCACACAACTGTTACACTCATTCGCCCACATCCATACAGCTGTTATCCTCATTCACCCCACATCCACACAGCTGTTATCCTCATTCACCCCACATCCACACAGCTGTTATCGTCATTCGCCCCACATCCACACAGCTGTTATCCTCATTCGCCCCACATCCATACAGCTGTTATCCTCATTCGCCTCACATCCACACAGCTGTTATCCGTATCCGCCTCACATCCACACAGCAGTTATCCTCATTCGCCCCACATCCAAAGAGCTGTTATCCGTATCCGCCCCACATCCACACAGCTGTTATCCGTATTCACCCCACATCCACACAGCTGTTATCCTCATTCGCCCCACATCCACACAGCTGTTATCCTCATTCGCCCCACATCCGCACGGCTGTGATCCTCATCGGGCCCGCATCCGCACGGCTGTGATCCTCATCCGCCCCACATCCACACAGCTGTTATCCTCATTCGCCCCACATCCACACAGCTGTTATCCTCATTCGCCCCGCATCCGCACGTCTGTGATCCTCATCCGTCCCACATCCACACAGCTGTTATCCGTATCCGCCCCACATTCACACAGCTGGTATCCTCATTCGCCCCACATCCACACAGCTGTTATCCTCATTCGCCCCACATCCACACAGCTGTTATCCGTATCCGCCCCACATCCACACTGCTGTTATCCTCATTCGCCCCACATCCACACAGCTGTTATCCTCATTCGCCCCACATCCGCACGGCTGTGATCCTCATCCGACCCGCATCCGCACGGCTGTGATCCTCATCCGCCCCACATCCACACAGCTGTTATCCTCATTCGCCCCGCATCCACACAGCTGTTATCCTCATTCGCCCCACATCGACACAGCTGTTATCCTCATTCGTCCCACATCCACACAGCTGTTATCCTCATTCGCCCCACATCCGCATGGCTGTGATCCTCATCCGCCCCGCATCCGCACGACTTGTATCCTCATCCGCCCTGTATCCGCACGACTTTTATGCGAATCTACTAGCATTACAATAATACTTTCAATTAGATAAAATATTAAAGCGACACATTTAGGCATTTTAGGAAGAAGTCGCTCCCATAGGCTTTGTATGTAATGTGCTATGTTTAAAATGAATGTTATACAGACAGAATTGCAACTGTTTCCAGTTCGGAGGGTTAATTGTGCTTAATGATTTAATTTGAATCAGATTAGCGTAAATCATCAACTTATATTTGTCATGAAAACAAAAAAAAACATACTGGTAACGGTAAAATGATATGTTATAAACATCGGGGTCCTAGTAATGATATCCAACAAGTTCGTATTGTATTCTAAAAACTATCCGCAAGTTTATTCCAAACATTCTCCGCAGCTTATCCACTATCCGCACTGCCATGCAAACTATATCCGCCCACCCAACTCTCCCCGACCCCAGGGGCTCATATCTAGTGGGACGTGGGTTTGGACCACGGGGCCCCATCTGAGTCCGGCATTGCTTCCACTTACTTGTGCCGGGCTCCTCTCCGTCTTCTTTCCTGTCGATCTCACTTGGTCAACTCTTGTTATCTTCCGACCCCGAAGGTATTAGGATATCCGAGGCCTAGGGAGTCTCTTCCTTTCCTGCCTTAATTGGCCCATGACTCATCTTTTCTGATACCCTCCTTCTGCGTGGGGTCAGCCTTCTTTTTTCTTTTCCTGTTATCTCCTGCCTCCTGATCAAGGCCCTCAAGGAGGCAGGGTGTATGTAGCCCCACCACTTCTGGTGCACCCTAGATATTGCTACACCCTCGGGGGCTCACGGCTGGTGAGTTCGGTAGTTGGCGACGCCGAGGGATTCCTGAGCTGGGTCCGGGTTTCCCCTTTCATCCATTACCTGTGGGGCGGACCTCTCCTCTTTCACATTCCTATCTGCCTTTTATAGCTCTCCTTCCTTCCAAGTCCCTCAATCCACATTCTTCGAGGGTTGAGGGCGTTTCTTTTCCAAATGTCCTTTATTTGCCTTATTTTCCTTTTGTTTTCCATTTCTTCTTCTCGTATTTAAGTTAGTAGTTAATTTTAGTTATAGGTTTTCATTTCATAATCATCTTCACGATCAACCAATCCAATTATCATCATCATCAAACTATATCCGCATGGCGAAAAATGTTGCAGATATCCGCGGGTTTATCCGTGGATATCCGCATCCATGCAGGGCTTTAGTTATAGGCTCTGTACAGCATCCCATGTACCGTACCTGGATAACTGAATCCACTGTCTCATAAGTTCACTGCCGTTAACGCCCGTTTTGAGGGTGCTGTCACCTGGAGGCATGGACTGAAGACGATTATACATAATCAAAAGATTAATATTCATAACATGGCTTTCAAATGACTTGAGTGAATGCCATTATTACAAATTGTGAAAAACAAGAGAATAATTAAATACAATAGCACATTTCTCATCACATCTGTCAATTTAGATTCCATGGTACATTTGATTTGAAGCAGAATTCCAGTAAACGTCATAATGGAAACCTACCAGGCGACTGATGAAGACCTGTTATTTGAGGAGGAAAAGGAGAAGAAGAGAAGACCTATTGAATTGCCCATTATAATCATTCAGGTAGAGGAGGAGACCTGTAAAACGCTGATTGGCACTGGTTCAATGATTTCAATCTTGTCTGAGGATTTCGATAATAGATTGTTGAAGGGTAAAAGTATAACGAATATGCCAGCGTCTACTGTTAGGATTGATATTAGAAAGCGTCACTCCACATGATATAACAGCTTAGGCTCTCACGGCCGGCGTTCATAATTAAGTACACGTTATTCGGGCTTGTAGGCCGTGGTCCGGACAGGATATTCCGTGACGTTTCACCGGAAACTGTGTCCGGCATTTTCAAGGGTTCCGCTCCTTTCCACTGCTGACCAAGGAAAGGAGCGGAACCCTTGAAATTGCCGGACGCAGTTTCCGGTGAAACGTCGGGAAATATCCTGTCTGGACGACGGCCTACAAGCCCGAAAAACGTAATTACGTCACTCCACATATCTTGGAATTATTAAAATTATACTTTAGACGGGTTAAGTCTCCTCCATTCCCAGTGGTAGTATTGTTAACCTCCAGCAGTTCCAGACGATGCCAAACATTCTTTTTGCATTAGTCTTAAAGCAGTCAGCGTCTCTTCATTCATGCATTCGTTTATGTTGGGATCTGTCAAATTGCAGCGAATCCAGCCATCAAGATAATCAAGGGCAATTCCTCAGATGGGCAACACCAATCTTCATGAAACTTTATTTTTAGCCAACTCCGTACTGGCCATAGAGGCCCTGGGAGTAGTGGAAGGTAGAGGCTTCCACTCTTTGGCACTAGATAGGATGGATTTGTCAGCTCCACGCCCGGCCGTCTTTGCTCCCTGGAATTACCCCGGTACTCATTTCTGGTGTAAGCTGAGTGAACCCCAGGGATATTTACGTTTACGAAAGAGGTAGTTTTGTTTCTAAAATCCACTACCTGGGTGAGAATCGAACCCACTCCCTTTCAGTTAGAAGCTCAGCGCCTCTACAGACTACGACACGCAGCCTCCACATGAATCTTTTAGGATTTTATTATAATTCCGTTCACACTGACTACTCTAAATACGTATTTACCGCAAGATATTGAAAAGCTGGGAGCATTGATTTACCCCAACTTATGATTTGCATTTCGGTTTCCTATCATACGATCTAAGCAAGGTCTAAGTATAATAATAATAATAATAATAATAATAATAATAATAATAATAATAATAATAATTACTGTATGCCGCAGAAACAACACAAATTCATGGTCACTCAAACATTAAAGAAATTGGAAAACAAGAACGTAAAATCGTCCGAAATATTTTTGGAATAGTGAATAAAGAGGGAGTATGGATTAAGAGAACATCATCAGAAATTTATAAAACCATAGAAACTATCACCGACACTTTCAGAAAGAGACGAGCTAAATGTATTGGTCATATATACAGAAACGGCCAGAACAGAATTTCAAAACAAATTTTCAACATCACCCTCAACAGTAAAAACGAGTTCAACTGGGTAAAAGAAACTGGAGAAGACCTCAAGCAGCTAAACATCACGATGCACGATATGAATGATCGGGTTAAATTTAGAAAAAACATAATGATACATTCATTTGATAAAGAAATGCTACCAAAGATGCCAGGAAGAAAACTGGACGGACGAACGGAAGAAAGAACATAGTGTGCGAATGAAGAGTATTTGAGAAGAATGTCGCCGCGAGACTGGGTTGTCATGAGAATTGTTCAAGTTCACACGCTCTCTTAAAAGGGAAATAGACATATCAAGGGATATGATACTTTAGTCTTTGGGCTGTAGGTGCTGCTCTCTCTGACAACACTTCCCACTTGTATACTTTGTGTCGAAAGACGCTTTTGTCTATGACGTCTTCTGGATGGACCTGTTCTTTTACCAGATCAATTTTGACTTGCATCATCCAGGGTTTAGTAATCTTGAGCCGCTGTGTGTATCTAAGAATTTTGTTGGCGAGTCTGGTTTGAGGGAGTCTGCTGATTATTATTATTAATATTATTATGATAATTATAATTATTATTATTGTTATTTTTATTATAGTATGTCCTCAGCTGCCTGTGCGTAGATCTTTTGAGTTGGAGCCATTTAGGTAATCTACTGCCTAATATCAACGTTCCTTTATGCACCGCCATGTGGCTCGGCTCTGGGGTACATTCAGCCTCATGAGGCAGAACTGAGAGAGGTGGGTTCGATTTCCACCTTAGCATTCTATACGTGGTTTCTCACATTTACTGCAGGCAAACCGAGGGATGCTCTCTAAATTAAGGTGAAGGTCAGGTTCAAATACACACCCTGCTATTGCTATTGTTTTAAGTGGGCGGAACAGCGAGGTGATCTGCCCCTAATTACACACCCTAGAACAGGCAACACAATACCACAGGTCATAAGGCATGTTCCACACACATCCAAGTGCACGGGGCGAAATGACCACATGACCACGATGCATGTGCACTCAAAATAATACTCTCGAAGGAATTTGAATTCGCAAACATTTAGGGATTTTGTTGACACTTAAATGTTATGTTGGAAGCATGATTTTTAAAAATTAAATTTAAAATGTGAGTAGAAGACGCTAAAAGACAAAAATAATAGACATTTTGGACGACTTTTAGTAACTTTAGGGACTTTGACTACGAGTTGGTATCTTGTCGCGACAGAACTTTCAATGATAGTAAGTAGGATAGCAACATGTAAAGTATATGGCTTATTTTATGGGCTGGGACATCGTGGTTATATAGCCCCGCGTATTTCTTGTGTGGAATTCATGAGATAACCTGTGTTATTGTGATAGTTGTACTAGTGTGTTTATTTATAAATTGGGGATGGGATTGGGTAGGAGGCGGCCGTAGCCTTAAGTTAGGAACCATCACAACATTTGCCTGGAATAGAAGTGAGAAAATTTCTTCCAAGATAGCTAAGGTGGGAATCGAACCCACCTCTTCTCAGTTTTACCTCACGGGTCTGAGTGTAGGCCTACCGCGTTCCAGCTCTCAGACCAGAATTAAATTTCTTGGCAGAACCGGGAATCCAACGCTAGCCACTTCACCTCGAGGTAGCCTAGATGTCTCTACTCAACTAGAATGCAAGACGAACTCTTGTTGCCATAGTAACCACTGTGCCCACACCTTGAAACATATCCAAGGCGGCTTCGGTGGTGTAGTGGGTAGCATGCTGAACTTCTATGCCCAAGATAGCGGGTTCAAACACGGCCGAAGCCGTCGGATTTTTTAAGAGCGTTAAAACTCCCTCAGTATGCCTTCCTTCGGAGGGGAAGTAAAGCCGGCGGTCCCATGTCATAGATTTATGGCATGTTAAAGAACCATCCACTAATTGCACCTGTGTGAAGCTAAATTGGATGGGTTAAGAGTGTAAACAACGCTCTTAGATTTCTACGTTCGTTACCAAGAGCCGACTGCGGTGGCGTCTAGTAGCTAAGTTCTGAACTAGGCCCAGTAGTCGTGTACGGAGGTGCTTGGCGGCAAAAGTAGGAACTATTTGAAAAATTCTAAGTTGCAGTACTTAAATTAAAAAACAGATAACACACACTAATACAGTCATCACAATTAACACCGGTTATCAGACAGATTCTACACACACCCAAAGTACACGGGGCTACATGACCGCGTTGTCGCAGCCCCTAAACTTAAGAACCAACCTACCAAAACATATCCAAGTTAGCAACTAGACATGACAATTAGTTATTGTTGTTTGAGGGGCGGAACAGAGATGTAATTTCCCCCTAAAGTCTATTCGCCGAGTCGAGACAGTACCCCTGGCTACCCGGACAGGGAAACACGCCCAGTTCACGTCATCGGCTCTGCCGGACAGGGGTAGCCAAGAAGCTCCGAGATCATTAGTCATGCCGTAGCCCTAGAATAGACAAGACTTGCTGCACTTAGTGCTGTGCTGCACTGTATAATGTTGCCTGTCATAAGCAATTAAGAAGTTATTAATTAATTAATTAAATAAATACATAAACGAACAATAAATAAACCGCACTGTAGCATGTAACCGATAAGTCAGCTCGCTTCACTTGTAGGCTATACACAGCCCTGAAGTTGGCGTACGTTCAACAGGCACAGCTCTATGCACCCCTTGCGGGCAGCCCTGCAATCACGTGTACAACTGTGTTTACTTCTACTATCTCGACTCGGCGAACAGACTTTAGACATGACTGATATGACTGGGTGAAACGATAGTGTATTTTATGTTCGACCCACACTATTATGTGTCAGAAAACTGTATCATAATGATGGTCATTATAACACTGTTTTTCATTACGATACAGTTTCTCCAGCCAATCAGAGCTCGTTCATTGACCAATTAGGTAACGATAGCTTCGCGCATGCGCTCAAAATCCAACATGTCGGACGTAAACACAACATCGAACTATAATAAATTACCGACATGGAATACGCACCGTCCATATGTTCGCGTAAATAAACTGGCGAATATGAGACATGAAATAGCACTGTACCTTAATATCACCAACGCTAATTTCTACACAGCGCATTGCCTTCAAACGACTGCGGTGACAATATTACTGAGGGACGGCAGATGTAAACATATGGCCTGCATAATATGGCATTGCAAGCACACAGAGCGCATGCGTCGGTCGTTCAGAGATCTTGAAAAACAGAGATATCACACCCAGCGCTCGCTCTCCGATCACAAAATTCAAGTGGCTGACTCTCAAGAGATATTTATGAATATTTATGTTAAAACATATAATAAAGTTATAATTATCGTCGAACATAAACAGTCGTACTAATACAATAACTTCGACGGTAACTAATGTTTCTTAAAGCTGATGTGCTTCTGCTCGTTCTTGGCCCACGACGAGATGAGCTGTGACAGCTGGGGCAGTCAGGGAGACGAGCCAGAAGGGAAAATGTTTCTGAGTCGGCTGAGTGACTGCGATCCGACGATCCATTAGAAAGATCCCAAGCGAAACAAGTGCCTGAATGTCTCATTTCCTTTCCATCCATGACGTAAAACGTATGCCTTCAATGCATGAACGTACTATTCAAATGACTTTTCTGGTGTGCTCGTCCCTCGGAATTATGGGTGTGGGTAATTTTATGAATTCAAGAGTTCTTGACTGGTCGCTCACAAAAGGTTAAAATAAGTTATCTGCCTACATAGGACGTCAAATATTCCTGAGAGTAGTGTGATTGGGCCCCTGTTATTTCTGGCACTTATTAACTACTTACCGAATGGGATTCGAAGTGACTACCGATTATTTGCGGATGATCGTGTAATATACCGAAAAAGTCATAGTTCACAAAATAACGATGAGTTACAATCTGACCTCTACCTGGTTCATAAATGGGCGTTTGACAACAACATGAAGCTCAACACGGAAATAAGGGAGGACGAAGGCATGATTTTCAATATTATATCTGCTCGGAAGTACTGTACCTGTAGAAGAAGACTCGTACAAATACTCGAGCATCCATGTAAAACATTATATGAAATAGAGTACTCGTGTACTAATCACCTCATTTTGTAAGGAGTGAATTAGAAATCAGCAATAGAATTAGGATATTTGGTTAGGCCAACTTTGGAATACGTCTCAGTGGTTTGGAACTCATATCAAGTAGCGCTCATCAATGATCTGGAGATGGTACAAAGGTAGGCTGCTAGGTTTGTGCTCAAAGATTTTAATCCTAGAAGTCGTGTAACTCAAATGATAGAAAAACTAGAGTGTGAATCTCTGCAAGATAGAAGGATGAAATCCAGAATACAGTATACGCTATGTTGAACAGTGACATTAATCGGCCAGTATTTGGAGAACTAAGCAAACGTATGGGAAATCTCACCTACCTGAGCAGGGCAGATCATCCACACAACGTTGAGGGTCGACCGCAGTGGACAAATTATGGGAAATATTCTTTCGAACTGAATACGCAACGGCACCTCTTCAATAAAGAGGCTAGAGTGGACTAGAGTGCAGAAGCCACCGGCGGCCACAGCTCCGTCCACCCGGTCTTTAGAGAAGAGTTTGAAGTGACGCATTGTTGTCTATCGGCATTCGCCACAATAAATATTTTATTTATTGATAATTGTAACTCATTACCTGCCACAATCTTAGAGCCTTTCCCCAAATTGATGTGTGAGAAGGCTGAAATTGTGTGTAAATACTCCAATGTAATTACTATAGTGACCGGCTCCGTGGATAAATGGTTAGCGCGCTAGGCTTTGGTCCAAAGTGCCCCGGGTTCGATTCCCGGCCGTGCCACCAGGGATTTTAATCTCCTGGAGTTAATTCCCGCGGCTCAGGGACTGGGTGAATGTGTCGTCTTTATCATCACTTCATCCTCATTACGACGCGCAGGTCGCCCGCGGGCGTCAACTAGAAGGACCTGCACTCGACCTCTCCGGAGGTTACACGATCATTAACATTTTATTACTATAGTTTCTATATCACAACTTGTGTAAGTTAAGTTTCTTTGATATTATTGTGTTTCTGTAATTGTACAATTTGCCTCCCCCCATTTGCAAATAAAGTAAATGAATGAATGAATGATTAAGTCACTGCATCCCTTAATATTAGCGTTGGTATAACGAATAATTAAGTACGGCACGTAGGCCTACCTAGTGACCTGATCACGGTCTCTCCAGAGATGGATACGTCACCAGGTACTGTGTACCACGTTACGCAACATCCCTCGTGCTATGGTTGCGAAGGAGACTTGTCACAGCATTCGAGCTCATTTTAACCTTAAAGGCGATGAACTCTTATAAGTAGTTGTCGAAACATTTCTTTTTTAGTGTTGCCTGTACAAACTAATAATTTGTAGACTACTATTCTACCGGTCAACACACTATTGTCCAATTATATTAGGTGGTTACAAGCGTATATGGACTTTTGTTTACGCTGTGGCAAGTGACTTCAATGGCCTACAACAGTAATAAGAAACATACATCACTTTGCAAAGACATTTCAGCCTAACATTTTCATCTAAGTTAGAAGTAGTAACAAATTTCGTCAACTGAGACCGGATATCGCGTGCAGGTCTGGACAGGATGACGTGCTCATTAGTTAGGTGCAAGCTAGTCTAGTGTGACCCTGTGCGACGATTGTGACTCTAACGGTTAAGCACTCATATTCTTGAATAGAAATCAGTGTGCATGCTCCAAATGTATGTATTATATGTAGTTTAACTATTTACACGTACAAAATATTCCTACGTATATCGCAAACAAGACCATAGAATAGACTAACTTGTTCGAATAACGAGATCCACTACGAATCTTGAATACTAACATTAACGGGACAAGCTAGACAAAGTAGAACAAAAACTTATTTCCAAATATTTGTATATTTTATAATTTGAACCCTACTGATCAATATCAGATGATGACTGTGTGACGGCCGAAACGCGTAATCCTAAATTTCTCCTTTGATACAGGTGTTTTTTCAGTAAATTGTGTTGTACAATATATAATCTAATTGGGCTAAAGCGTGTTGGCCGACTGAAAAGTATAAATTAATAGAGCGTTTAAATAGTGTTTCAATTTCAAGTATCGCAATTGAGAAGGTAAATGACAAATCCCTATAATATTTTGCGAACTATGACAATGAAAGTGATCAGAAAAAAGAAAATCACACATTGTTATTGTTGGTATTGGTTGGTCTTTAAGTTTTGACTGGTGCTGTGCTTTATTTAGAACCACGGGACATTTACCGCAATTCTAAACGCATATGAGCACAATCTCGTGTTCAATTGTTTTCAAAAATTCAAGATAGCATTAGTTCGAAATTTTAAAACCTTATTTTAAGCCTATTTTCATTTATGAAAAAAAAAGGCTTATGAGATCACCTTTTGTCCGTGTGTCTGTCTGTGTGTGCGTATGTGTGTGTGTGTGTGTGAGAGAGAGGATGTTTGTGTGCACCCCTAATAACTTCTAAACGGCTGGAGCGATTTCAATGAAACTCGGTAAGTTCATAGCACTATTTCGGGCGACCCCAACCTTGCCCTTCAAATTTTGTTACGTCTCACCAATCCAACATGGCGGCTGTGCGAAATATTTCACCAGCATTCAATATCACGAAACTATTACCAATATCACCCTGGAATTTTGTACGGTGATAAAAAGAACTACTAGAAGTTCACCTACTCTATGTGACTTCTGAAAATCTGGTAGCTATAAAACCAACATGGCAGCCAAGCGAATTTGCGACTTTTAAATAGACGTTTCTCGCGATTTAACCAACCAAACACAATGAAACTTGGTACCGTATATGGTTATAAACATTGTAATGCAACGACATCTGACTTCGTTCAATTGTTTACATAACCTCAAGATAGCGGCTGTGCGAAATATTTCACCGGCATTCTATATCTCTGAAACTATTACCGGTATCACCTTGACATTTTGTACGGAGATAAAGGGCACTACTGGAAGTTTATCTATGAGACTTTCGAAAACCGGTTAACTATAAAACGGACATGGCGGCAAAGCGAAGTCGTAAGTTTTAAATAGACTTTTCTCGTGATTTATTGATCCTAACGCAATTGTACTTCGTACAGCAAATGTTTATACACATTGTAATGCACGGACATCTAATTTACTTCAATTGTTTACGTAACTTCAAGATGGTGGCTGTGCGATTTTCGAAAATAAAGTTTTTATTTCTTGTGTTCTAATCATGTGATCGAAATCAACATTTGCTTAATGAACGTACAGAATTATCATCATCTAATAGTACATAATTATATGGCCTACATATATTAAAATCCAACATGGTGACTATCAGAAATATTTAGACGATTCTCAATATCTATTAATCTACGGCAGTAATCAAATTGAAATTTTGTAAGTGTATAGAGGCTATAAGCATAAGTTCACCTATGGGACGTTCAATGACCGGGCGAGCACATATCCAACGTGGCGGCGACGCAAAATTTAAATATTTAAATTGACGTTTCTTGCGTTTTAACCATCCGAGTGCAGTGAAACTTGATACGGTATATGCTTATACAAATTTTAATCGACTGGCATCTAATTCATTTAAATTATATTCATAACCACAAGATGGCGGCTGAGCGAAATTTTAAATTTCCGCTTTTATTTCTTGTGTCCTAATTTTGCGATTGAAGTTTGAACAAAACACCTAAACAATAATCTTCATGTAATCATACTAATATATAACAAGATGTTCAGTAAAGAACATATAGCCTACTTTCTCCTAAATGCATTGGTATAGTTATAACTCTTTATCCTTTTCAATGAGTATGATTGAATGTTGGTTGTAGTAGCTTGTTGAAATACAACGTGCTATAGGGATATAAAACATGAATATGAGGTGCCCTTTGCTAGTGCTATCTCTGTACCAAATTTCGTTCAATTCGGTTTCACCGTGTTTGAATTGATAGGGGGAATCGATTTGCACACATACTTGGCCACCATCTGCAAACTATTGGGCTGATGTTCTTGCAGTTTGGTCTGAATATGTTTCCCACATAAAGATATGGTGTTGCAAAATTTGGTAGAGACTAGATTATAAGGTTGGTCGTAATTACATTTTAGCTTTTAACATTTGGGTGGCCGCGATTACGTTTCCGTCAAGATAGCGGTGATATAAAACATGGCACTGAGGTGCCCTTTGCTAGTGCTTCCTCTGTACCAAATTTTGGTCCATTCGGTTTCACCTTGTTCGAATTGATAAGGGGAATCGATTTTCACACAAAGATGGCCGCCATCCGCAAAATATTAGGCTGATGACCTATTAGTTTTAGTCAAAGGATGCTCCCTCCATAAAGGTATGTTGTTGCTAAATTTGCTAGAGATCGGATGATTAGGCTAATCGTAATTTGATTTAAGCTTTGAACATTTGTGTGGCCGCCATTACGTTTCCGTCAAGATGGCGGCGATATAAAACATGACACTGAGGTGCCCTTTGCTAGTGCTACCTCTGTACCAAATTTCGTTCATTCGGTTCCACCGTGTTCGAATTAATAGGGGGAATCAATTTTGACATAAAGATGGCCGGCATCCGTAAACTATTAGGATAATGGCCTATTAGATTGGTCAAAGGATGCTCCCTCCATAAAGGTATGTTGTTGCAAAATTTGGTAGAGATCGGATGATTAGGTTAATCGTAATTTGATTTAAGCTTTGAACATTCGTGTGGCCGCCATTACGTTTCAGTCAAGATGGCGGCGATATAAAACATGACACTGAGGTGCCCTTTGCTAGTGCTACCTCTGTACCAAATTTCGTTCCATTCGGTTCCACCGTGTTCGAATTAATAGGGGGAATCAAAATTGACATAAAGATGGCAGCCACCCGTAAATTATTAGGCTAATAACCTATTAGATTGGTCAAAGGATGCTCCCTCCATAAAGGAATGTTGTTGCAAAGTTTGGTAGAGATCGGATGGTTATGTTGGTCGTAATTTAACTTAAGCTTTGAACATTTGTGTGGCCGCCATTACGTTTCTGTCAATATGGCGGCGATGTAAAACATGACACTGAGATGCCCTTTGCGAGTGCTACCTCTGTACTATATTTCGTTCCATTCAGTTTCACCGTGTTCGAATTGATAAGGGGAATCGATTTTCACACAAAGATGGCCGCCATCCGCAAAATATTAGGCTGATGACCTATTAGTTTGGTCGAAGGATGCTCCCTCCATAAAGGTATCTTGTTGCTAAATTTGCTAGAGATCGGATGATTAGGCTAATCGTAATTTGATTTAAGCTTTGAACATTTGTGTGGCCGCCATTACGTTTCCGTCAAGATGGCGGCGACATAAAACATGACACTGAGGTGTCCTTTGCTAGTGCTACCTTAGTACCAAATTTCGTTCAATTCGCATTCACCGTGTTCGAATTGATAGGGGGGGGGGGAGACATTCAGAGTACACACTCTCACACACACACAGACACACACACACACACACACACACAGACTCACACACACACATACACACACACAGACTCACACACACACATACACACACACAGACAGACACACTTTTTTCGCCCTGTGTTGATCTCATAAGTCTACTTTCATTTTTTGCAAAAATCGAAATTAGGCTAAAAATGAGATGGTGTATGTCTGTCTTTCTATCTGTCTGTCAGTCTGTGTGTTACTCAATAACACAAGAACCACTGGTCCGATTTAAATGAACATTTGCATGGATGTAGCTGATTTACCATGCTTACATATAGGATACTTTTAATTTCGATATTTTTCACTATTAAACAAGAAGTTCCGTGACGAACTAAAGAGCCTACTTTTCTTAAAACTTAAGATTCATGCCAATGATTAATCTATATGGATCTATCTAAAATAATGACGAAATTAAGTTGGTAATATCGAAATTTCTAATTAGTTAGAAATACTGTATATCTGGCATAATAGAGCCTAATAGAGAACTACAGTTGGCAGCCCTGGTGACTGAATATATTCTTAGTTCCATCCCTTAAGGTACAGAATACAAAATTTGGTTGAAGTCCAATGGATAGCATGGACGTTACATGCAGTTAAACATTGCATCTAACAGCGCGCGTAAAATCATGTTGGCAACAATGACATACATGTATTGGTCAGAAATAATCTGAAATAATATGATCTATTGTTGTGTCAATTTTGAATGAAATCCATTAGTTAGTATAGAAGTTACATGCATTTTAAAATTGGACCTATCAGCAGGCTTAGTATCATGTTGGCAGCACTGACGTATATTAGTTACTCCAAATTAATCTAGAATGCCAGGTACTATACGTGTGCAAAGTTTAGAGCTATTGGCATGCATATTTTATGATATATTGATATTAGGGTAACAAAAATAGAGACAGTATGTATTAACAGTTGGCAGCCCTGGTTATTCTTAAGAATCGTCATATACATATCTGTCATGGTTCACATAGCACACACGAAATTTGGTTGAAATCCATATGATAGTATAGAAGTTACATGTATTTAAAGTTGGACCTCTCAGCAGGCTTAGAATCATGTTGGTAGCACTGACATATATAAGTTACTCCAAATAATATAGAATGTCAGATACTATACGTGTGCATAGTTTAAAACTGTCGACTTGCATACTTTCTGATATATTGGTATTTGGATAAAATAAATTGAGAGCATTTATTAACAGTTGGCAGCCCTGGTGGATCTTAAGAATACGTTCAGTCATATCTGTTTATGTACACATAGCACATACGAAATTTGGTTGAAATCCAATTGATAGTGTAGGAGTTATATGCATTTAAAATTTGGACCTATCAGCAGGCTTTTATTCATTTTGGCAACACTGCGATGTATGGCTTCCTGGAAATTAAACTGCAATATTATTATCTATACGTGTGCCAATTTTGAAATAGCTCCTATTCATACCTTCCAAGATATCCAACATGGAGCTCAAATTTCAATTGCGATTTTTCAGCAGTTGGTAGCACTGACATCATTTTCAAATATGGCAGTGAGATATCCAGGTATAGATCTTTACTCCTACCAAATTTTGTTTTGATTGCTTCAGCCGTTTAGGAGTTGATAGGGGGGGGGGACACACACACAGCTAGACAGACAGACAGACAGAAGGACAGACAGACATACAGACAGACAGACAGACAGACATTTGGCCGATCTCATAAGTCTACTTTTTCCTCATTTTTGCAAAATGTGAAAAGTAGGCTAAAAAATGGCGGCCATTTTAGTGACGTCACTACACCCTTTGGTTTCAAAATTTCATATTCCATATCAAATAAAAAGAGAACGCTAAGAAATAGCACACTTTTGATGCATACACAAGATTTAACATTTAATTTGCTATCCAAAAGATCCTTATCGCTTTTCGTATATCTCCAACGGTTAGCGAGTAAAACCTAAATTTGTGCAATAAAACACGGTCAACACCGAGCGGTGCAGTATATCTCTACATACATAAACAAGAAGTTCCGTGAAGAACTATACAGCCTACTTTTCATGCCAATGATTATTCTACAGAATATGAACCTATCTAGAATAATGACGAAATTAAGTTGCTAATATCGAAATTTCTACTTAGTTCGAAATACTGTGTACCTGGCATAATGTATCCTAATAGAGCACTACAGTTGGCAGCCCTGATGACTGAATATATTCTTAGTTCCGTCTCTTAAGGTACAAAATACAAAATTTGGTTGAAGTCCAATGAATAGCATGGACGTTACATGCAGTTAAACATTGGATCTAACAGCGCGCGTAAAATCATGTTGGCAACAATGTCATGCATGTATTGGTCAGAAATAATCTGAAATAATATGATCTATTGTTGTGCCAATTTTGAATGAAATCCATTAGTTAGTATAGAAGTTACATGCATTTTAAAATTTGACCTATCAGCAGGCTTAGAATCATGTTGGCAGTACTGACGTATATTAGTTACTCCAAATTCGTCTAGAATGCCAGGTACTATACGTGTGCAAAGTTTAGAGCTATTGGCTTGCATACTTTCTGATATATTGATATTAGGGTGACAAAAATAGGGACAGCACATATTAACAGTTGGCAGCACTGGTTGCTCCTTAGAATACGCATAGTCATATCTGTTATGGTACACATAGCACATACGAAATTTGGTTGAAATCCAAATGAAAGTATGGAAGTTACATGTATTTAAAGTTGGACCTGTCAGCAGGCTTAGAATCATGTTGGTAGCACTGACGTATATAAGTTACTCCAAATTAATATAGAATGTCAGGGACTATACTTGTGCATAGTTTAAAGCTGTCGGCTTGCATACTTTCTGATATATTGGTATTTGGATAAAATAAATTAGGAGCATTTATTAACAGTTGGCAGCCCTGGTAGGTCTGAAGAATACGCTCAGTCATATCTGGTTATGTACACATACAACATACGAAATTTGGTTGAATTCCAATTGATAGTATAGAAGTTATATGCATTTAAAAATTGGACCTATCAGGAGGCTTATAATCATTTTGGCAACACTGCCATGTTTAGCCTCCTGGAAATTAAACTGAAATATTATGGTCTGTACGTGTGCCAATTTTGAAATAGCTCTCATTCATACTTTCCAAGATATCCAACATGGAGCTGGAATTTCAATTGCGATTTTTTAGCAGTTGGTAGCACTGACATCATTTTCAAATATGGCCGTGAGATATTCAGGTATAGATCTTTACTCCTACCAAATTTTGTTTCGATTGCTGCAGCCGTTTAGGAGTTGATAGGGGGGGGACACACACACAAGCAGACAGACAGACAGAAGGACAGACAGACAGACAGACAGACACACATTTGCCCGATCTCATAAGTCTACTTTTTCCTCATTTTTGCAAAATGTGAAAAGTAGGCTAAAAATAAAGTTTGTATGTTTTTTTCGCAATTTCTACGGAAATTTGAGTTATTTACGCGTTTCAGGCTGTTTTATTATGGATGCGCGCGAAAATGATTTTTTGGTCTGTCTGTCTGTTTTTTTTTTTTTTTGTCTGTGGCCAGGCCTGGCCTGACCCATGCAATCGAGGCCGGCGGAGTCGGTGGACAACTTTGTTTCCTTATAACTCGAGAACGGCTGGGTGTATCAACGTAAAATTTGGTACTGATATCCATCAGAGGCACGACACTAATCATTGATGTAACCCTTCTCCGTACCTCTCATAAAAGAGGGCCTACCCCCTTAAAATACATGCTGAAATAGGAGTAGAAGAACGAGACAAAGATCATTTTCAGCCCCTCAATGTGAGAGACAAAACTCGGGGGCCCGAAAGGGTCCCCGAAATCCACATTTTAAGGCCCTAAAACCAACCGTTTTTGAGATATTCCCAGAAAACTAAATTCATTTAATAAACTAATGAACGAATTCAAGCCGGTAACCATGGCAACAGATTCTCAGAGGTCCATCTATTGCTGTAAGACGCAATGCAATTCCATTAATTACATTGGTGTGAAAGTTTGCAAACGGCTAGAAGGTTATCACTAGAGACGGGAATTTGCCTATTTGCCTATTTTATTCCTGTGTTTAGGAACGTAGGCTTTCGAGATATAAATCCGTTTTAGGTTCTTTTAGGCTAGATTTCGTTGGTTTTATTGTGCCTATAAATGCCTATTTCAAGGGTTTGTGCCTATTTGGAGTATAATTGCCTATTTGATGCCTTTTGACTGTATTTTAAAGTGCATTATATTGCAGCTGGTGTGCTCGACAGAATTATATTCTCATTTCTCAATATGTTTTTACCCCACGAACTTAACAACCCTTCGTTTTGTATTTCGCTTTTCTTTATATTGAAAATTTACCCGTTAGTATGTGTGTGAATTAATATCATAAACTTTATGCTGATTGAATAACAAAAGAACTAACCTAGTGCCATGTTTTCGCGTTTTTTCAATCTCGATATTAAGCCTCCGAAGTTAAAAACCCTTCGTTTCAGGTATCGTCCCCTTCAAAAGCGGCGTTAGGTTGGCGCTGCAACCTAACTGTGAATTAATATACAGTATATCCTGTACGCGTTTGAGTGTTGAATGGGCAGGCAGTTAAAAGCTGCCAGGAGGGATGCGATCCAGCTGGCAGTTAAAATGCCGCGGCGATCACAGTGGGTTGGTGCTGTAACCTATCTTGTGTTGAATGGACAGGCAGGTTAAAGCATCTTGGATGGATGCGATCTAACTGGCAGTGGGTGTAGCATGGCCTCTTACCGAGATAGATGGAAACTTGGTGGTCCCGTCTTGAACTACTGTTGCCATGCAGTCAGGAGGGATGCGATCCAGCTGGCAGTGAAAATGCCGCGGCGATCACAGTGCGTTGGTGCTGTAACCTATCTTGTGTTGAATGGACAGGCAGTTTAAAGCAGGCAGGAGGGATGCGGTCCAGCTGGGAGTGGAAATGCTGCGGCGATCAGTGAGTTGGTGCTGTAACCTATCTTGTGTTGAATGGACAGGCAGTTTAAAGCAGCTTGGAGGGATGCGATCAAGCTGGCAGTGGGTGTAGCATGGCCTCTTACCAAGATAGATGGAAACTTGGTGGTCCCGTCTCGAGCTACTGTTGCTATGGAGATGACCGTCCTTGCTATTACTTCATCGGTTTATTTTCTGCTTTTATTAGCCTTTGCTTGAGTGCAAAAAGGCCGAAATCAGAAGAATGAGAAAGACTATCGAAAATTCATGTAGCCAGACGTTCCTTCTGGGTCCTAAACTATGTGTATGCAAAATTTGGTTGAGATTGGTGGAACGGTGTAGATTTGTATACGGAACAAATCCACCCACCCACATACATACATACATACATACATACTGACTTTCACTTTTACATATAAGATAAGTATGTTATTAAATTACAAGTTGCTTATTGTTAGTTCTTCTTATAGTAATTAAATATTTTATTAAATTACAAGGAATATTTTCATACCTATTTTGTTGCCTATTTTACACGTTAGTGCCTATTTACATGCCTATTTTGGCTATTTTAAGAGCCTATATGCCTGCCTATTTTAACTGTTTTTAGTGCCTATAATTCTCGTCTCTAGTTATCACGGAAAGAAATTAAGCTGCAAAATTCATCAATACGTATAATGCGCTTAAGGGGGTCAAGGGGTACACTAGAATTTTTTCACGCGATCTACACCTGCGGGTGTGGTACGGCAGGTCTATTATATTCCTATCCCTATATTGCATTACTATTATTAGTATTATATTATGGCGTGCAACGAGGAGACAAAGCCCCCCGGTGCCAGAAACAAAACTTGGGGGCCTCGAAAACTACATTATAAGGCACTAAAACCAACAGTATCTGAAATATTCCCAGAAAACTAATTTAATTTAACAAACTAATGAAGGAATGGAAATCCGTAACCATGATAACATTATCTCAAGGGGTGGCATCCAACTTTCCACCTATTTCTGTAAGAAGCAATGTCACTCCATTTATACCTTGCCACGGTGGGTGAGTGGATAGCGTGTCGGTCTACTAACCCCAAGATTGCAGGTTCACTCCTGGCCGTGGTAAGTGATTTTTGAAAGGCGGCAAAAATATGACTCGCATGTCATACGATGTTGGCATGTCAAAGAACCCATTTGAATTCAGTAGGCCGTGTTCATAATGGCAAAATCAATCTCAGCAGTTTCCGCCAACAAAAAGTTCCTCATTTCTCTACTAGAAAGTGCTATAGTGTTCAAGGTGCTTAGATATCTACCCTCCTTGACTCTCATAGTGATTCAAGGAACAACGAAATTTCGACATGCAAGCTACCCTCTGGGTGTCAAACTACGAAGCTTTCACCCGGCACCCGAGGCCATACGATATTATGATTTGGCTACTCCTTTTATTACATTTCTGTGAAAGTTTGCAAATGGCTATAAGGTTATCACGGAACCAACGTAGACTGTATAATTCGTCAATGCAATTAAGGGGGTCAAGGGGTAACCTAGAATTTTTTCGTGCAATTTCACGTGCGACATATAGTACAGAAAGTCTATTATATCTCCAAATAGCAACATTATTTTCAAAAATTCCTGAATTGAATCAGCATTTTTTGCGGCTTTTAGGACTTTGGGCCATTTGAGTCTAAATAACCTGAATTTTCATGCACCACAAGCCTTTATAATTTATGAAATAGGTCTTCCTGTGTATGGGGACCTAACACAACGTAGAGGGTCATTTTTTATGTGAGGTGTATTGCGTTTCGTCTACAATGCTTTCAAATCTATTTCCCCCCAGGGGCTCACTTCTAGTGGGCGTGGGTTGGCGACCACGGGGCCCCAGCTGAGTCCGGCATTGCTTCCACTTACTTGTGCCGTGCTCCTCTCTGTCTGCTTTCCTGTCGACCTCACTTGGTCAACTCTTGTTCTCTTCTGACCCCGACGGTATTAGGGTATCCGAGGCCTAGGGAGTCTCTTCCTTTCCCGCCTTAATTGGCCCTTGTCTCATCTTTTCTGATACCCTCCTTCTGCGAGGGTTCAGCCTTCTTTTTCTCTTCTTTTTACCTCCTGCCTTGTGCTCTAGGCCCTTAAGGAGGCAGGGTGTATGTTGCCCCACCACTTTTGGTGCACCCTAGATAATGCTACACCCTCAGGGGCTCACGGCTGGTGAGTTCGGGAGTTGGCGACCCCGAGGGATTCCTGAGCTGGGTCCGTTTTTCCCCTTTTGTCCCTTACCTTTGGGGCGGACCCTCTCCTCTTTCACTTTCCTATCTGCCTTTCGTGGCTCTCCTTCTTTCCAAGTCCCTCAATCCGCCTTCTTCGAGGATTGAGGGCGTTTCTTTTCCTCCTGTCCTTTATTTGCCTTATTCTCCTTTAGTTTTCCATTTCTTCTTCTAGTATGTAGGTTAGTAGTTAGTTTTAGTTTTAAGTTCGCTTTTCATTTTCATCTTCACGATCACCCAAACCATCAGGGGCCGATAACCTAGATGTTAGGCCCCTTTAAACAACAATTATCATCATCATCATCATCAAATCTATTTCACGTCAGGAAGTACACGTTAGGAGAATTTAGTTTGAGAGCACATATTACCTTATCTTTTTTTTTTTTTGTCGACATACGGGTTCATCGTAAGGATGCTTTTGTTTGATACTGTGTGGTAGATATACCCATATTTGGATATCTGGGTGACATGTTGTAGACAATAGAATTGTCTGTCTGTCTTTCTGTGTATCTTTATGTACGCCTATAAATCGTGTTCGGATGCTTGGTGCATCCTAAAATTAGGTATGGTAAACATGAGTCAGTACACCAATCATTTATAAAACTCCTCACCGTACTTTTGATACAGTAGAAGGGTGGATATAGGGAAAAACTTCTCAAAATACATGCTAAAATAGGCGAAATATAAAAATTATCCTAGAAGGACGATCAAAGCATATGTTGCGCTTCTCATTGTGAGACACAAAATTCGCGAGTCTATAAAGGGTCTCCAAATATCACATTTTAAGGCCCTTAAATTAACAGTGCGTGTGATATTCCCAGAAAACTAACTTCGTTCTGATAAACTTATGAAGGAATGACAAACCGCTAACCATTGCAACAGTAGATCAATTGATAATGTCTGGTGTTAATATATAATACCGTTCGAAGAACGGGTACTTTTGCTACTAGTACATAAATCTATGGCCTATAATATAAAAGTCCAACATGGTGACCATCCAAAACATTTGGACGGTTCTCAATATCTACGAATCTATTGCAGCGATCAAACTGACAATTGGTATATTGATAGAGGCAATTGATATTAGTAGGTTATATGAAAATAGGCTATTTAGTTCTTTACAGAACACTTGTTATTTATTTCTCGTATCCTATTCAAGTGATTCAAGAGAAGATTCGTATCATAGGCTATTTTAATAATCATAATCGAATGACAGTAAATTCTGTAGTTTACTTTTCGTAAACCACAAAATCCGTGCATTTGACTTGTCTTATCTTAAATGATAAAGTATTTGCTATCGCGCTTAATAACATGGCCTCTGGTACAATG
The DNA here is from genome assembly GCA_946902985.2 of Meconema thalassinum. Lineage (NCBI taxonomy): Eukaryota > Metazoa > Arthropoda > Insecta > Orthoptera > Tettigoniidae > Meconema > Meconema thalassinum. The sequence goes on along the minus strand of OX336393.1, from coordinate 393,423,283 downwards.
AATAACGTTGATTTCGAGATTATTAAGAAAAGCCTGGTTAAATGTGACGATGTTATACCAAGAGACGCAATTCGTCTTTTTGCTTCCAATGCTGAGGTGGAAGAATATGACAACAAGATTTTAATCTCTCTCCCAGGCGAAATGTATACTTGCAACGCCGTTGATGCCTGCAGTGGGGATGTGTCCGAAGATGTTAAGAAAGAAGTTCTACAAAAAATGAAGACACGAATTATCAACGATACATATGGATTATCTCATTCCTTGTTGTTGGAAACAGGAGTTTTATCTATGGTCAGAGTAAATATCGATACATCTGATGGTCTCGTAAATGGCGCTATCGGACGTCTGTGAAGAGTAGATATCGATCAACACCAAAGCTTACCATCACTTCCGGTGAGATTATGGCTAGCCTACGAAGATGCTCATATTGGTGCAAACATGAGAACTTCCTATATCAATTTAAAGAGAGCAAAACACATTCCTAAAAACTGGTCTCCCATTGAGCCGGTTTGTCGTCAAATCAGTATCGGGGGCCAGAGAAATATTCTTGTCTTCGCAAGCAATTTCCACTGGTACCTGCAGAAGCTATAACGATCCATAAATCACATGGTTCAACCTACCAACAGGTTTCTGACAAGTTGAGAAAGAATATTGATCGAAGTAGCATGTACGTTGCATGTAACAGAGCAACTTCGGCTAGTGCGCTGTACATAATGGGAGAATTCCAACCTCCAAACCACCCCCAGGTACGCATCCGGTGATTGCGGAAATGACTCGCTTACGACTTAACTCACAAGTTAATCTATGCTTTTGAGAATTATTTCAGTGCACAAATGAGAAATTGTTTTTTCATAACATTCAGTCCCTTCATCACCAATACGAGGATCTAGTTTGGGATGACGATACAGTACAGTATTGCTTGTGGAAACATGGGGTCTATCAACCGATACATTCGATTTACCCGGTTTTAGCTATCTTTATCGAAGAGAGTGTGAAGAACGTCGAACGCCAAATGGAAGTGCAGGTTACGTAAAACATGATTTTGAAGCAAAAGTGGTGACACATTATTTTAACAAGTACCCATGTGGTTTTGTTGATACCTGTGGCATATCTCACAATGGTGTGGCTACTATATTTTTATACAAATCACCGCAAGTATCTGAACTAAACCTCATAGCAGACATCCAAGACAATTTTAGAAACTCGAACACGACAAGAATAATATTAGTCGGCGATTTTAATGTTCAGTGTGAGGCAAATAGGTTGTTGAGCAAATTCCTGATGTCTTATGATCTGCAGACGATTTTACCTCCTACTAGTTCAAAAAACGCTGGCACGCAAATCGATCTGTGTTTTACCAATATATCACATGTTCAAGCACAGTATTAGTTACACGCTATCATAAACCTATATAGATTTCTTTGTAAATGTGCTTGTGAAATTAATTTGACGTCTGGCAACAAATTCACGAAACATATATAAAGTCGAACAATGGCTGCATTAATAGCGATGAATGAGGTAAAACTGCTCAGAAGAATGCCCTTACATACTGCAATGGAAATATTCTCCAGTAAGACAATTCCTATTGTGTCTTATGGAAAAAACAAAAACAACCTCAAGAAAATTGAGCAAGTTAAGTCGGTTTTCCTCCAGAAAAAACTCTGCGTATCTAAATGCACCCCTTAATTATGAGCTTACTGGTGAACCCTTCTTCTTACAACAGCTACGAATGATGATGCTATTGCCAGCTACGACGAGCCACAAGCTAAGCGTGAGGCTATTTGGGCGGAATTTATGCTATGGCAAACTCTGAGTGGAAGGGCCGCACCACACCTGGACACGCTTTGCACTTGAGGGCGTGTGAGACACAAGCTTACCATGTTCCAGGCTAGGAGTGCACTTGTAGGTTTTGTGGGGGGTTGTCGCTGAAGGACTTTTGTGGCGTTCAGAATTTATAATCTCGAGTGGATTGATTCCATTGTATATGATATTACAATGGCCAATGGATGCATTAAATGTTTCTTAAATTAATTTGACGTTATTAGGTAGCTTATTAAGATCTTTTGTAATCGTTATCCTTCCATGATGGAAATATTAAATCATCATATTTTCGTATATTTATAGGAACACCATATTTCTTTATTTAAGCACTAGGCTAGAGCTTGGTGCTTTACTCTATTTCAAATTTCACTTCGTATGACTCCATTTTTTTCTATCTTGAGATCATTCTTCGATGTCTGGTTATTATTTGCGTTTTTCTAGTCTTAATAAGAGTATAGACAACTGTGCCTTGATTCAGTCTAACGCAGGCAACACGATAGGACATCCACCTACAGAAGTGGAACCGTGAGTTTTCGATACTTTTTACCCGATATCTCTTAGTAACACAGTTTTTCCTCTCACTTTGATTCTATTTGGGCATCCTCAATCTTCGAGCATTAGGTTGATTTTTCCTCACAATGTATTGGTCTATGACTCATTCTCTACCGGTAATCTATTTCATTGTGCTTTCTCTTAATGTTCTTATATTAGATTGTTTCATTGACTTCGTGTTTTACTATCCGTTCTTCCTATCCCAATATTTCCACTCTTCGTTTGTTTTCATACTCATCATCATCATCATCATCATGAACCGGCTCCAGTTTCCCGGGTGCGGTGAATGATTGCTCTCCATTTTGTTCTCTCCAAGAATGTCTCCCCTTCCACGACCTGCTGCAAATCCAGACCTCTCCCTGCAAGATAATTTCTAACCTGTTCGATGTATCTCTTCCTAGGTCGACCTCTTGGTCTCTTGCCTTTCAATTCTTTCTCAAACCACATTCTAGCTGTTCTCTGTGTGTCCATTCTTTTGAGATGACCGAACCATTTCAGCCCGGCTTCAGCACAGATCTCATTAAGAGATTGTTCTACATGAACAAGATGGCGTATCTCATCATTTTTATTTTGTCCCTCCTAGTCTTCTGAATCATAGTTCTTAAAATCTTTATCTCCACCGCCGGTAGTTTACTGGTATTTCTCTTGGATTGGGTACAGGTTTCTAAGCTATATGTAGTAACAGGTACAAAGAAGCTATTGTAGAGTATTAGTTTCGATCTTAAAGGAACTTGCTTAGCCCAAAGAAGCCCTCTCACGAGATGATAACATTGTGCTCCATGTTGAACTCTACTGGTGATTTCTGCAGATGGTTGGTTATCTGTGGACACTACACTGCCAAGGTAACAGAACTGATGTACTTGTTCTAACTTTGTACCATTCAGAGTGATGTTAGTACAGATGTTTTGTCGACTAACGGGCATCACTACCGATTTGGACTTGCTTATATTCAGACCAAATTGCTTGAATATAGCATTCCAATCATTCAACTACTGTTGTATTTCAGCCTCATTTTCTCCCCATATTACATCATCTGCACATGCTAAAGCTTTAAACTCAGATGTCATATTGAGTTAGTTAACTCTCTTCATTATTTCATCCATTACACTAATGAATAAAAGTTGCTGTACACCTTGCTTAGTGTCGAAACCTAGCCTACCTCAAGATGCTTTCTTCATTTGCTATTGTGTAATGTACCCTTACGTACATTGTACCAGGTTTTGAAGGGCTCAGTAGAGTTGCATGGTATAGTCTAGAAAATATATTAAGAGAAAACAGTGATCTTACGGGCTAGGTAATAAATGCCTAATCGCTAAAAGGCGTAACCCGTGCTACATTAGCCTGATCGCCTGTGTTTCTTTTGTATACGAAGTACGTCCAGAAAGTAAGTTCCGTTTGGTAATAACATTAAATTGTGTACAGATACAGACAAATTATTTATTGCACAAAATTCTACAACCCTTAAACTACTCTTCCACATAACTGCCGAAATGTTGCAGGCATTTGTCGTAGCGTGGCACGAGTTTTGTATACCTTCTTCATAGACGTGTGCCGCCTGTGTCTTCAAGTAGTTGTACGTTCCGCTGCAGCGCAGTTCCGCATATGCGCGGTAGACGCTCTGTATCAAGGAGAAGAAACGTGCGCCATTTGGAGAGCGCTGTCAGCCACGTACGCGTTGTTGTGCATGTTTACTCGTACAATGTCGGTGTTGATTGAAAATCCCGCCGCTTGTGAAATCAGATCTGTGATTCGTTTTCTGAATGCTAGGAAACTGAAACCAATTGAAATTTATCGGCAAATTTGTGTATGGACAAAATGCGATGAGTGATTCAATGGTGAGAAGATGGGTCCGACAGTTCAATGAAGGACGTAGTGAAGTGCACGATGAAGAACGAAGTGGGCGTCCATCTTTGGTTACAGAAGAACTGGTTCACGCGATTGATGACAAGATCCGGGAAAACCGCAGGTTTACAATTACTGCTCTCGCTATGGAATTTCCCCAAATCTCACGATCACTAATTCATGAAATTGTTACCGAAAAACTGAACTTTCGTAAACTTTGCCGACGTTGGGTACCAAACATTCTTACGGAGTAACACAAAACAAAACGTATGGGTAGTGCACTTCAGTTTTTGACCCGTTACATTGAAGGTGGCGAAGAATTTCTGACACAGATAGTCACTGGAGATGAAACTTGGGTTTCTCACGACACCCCTGAAAGTAAGCGGCAATCAATGGAATGAAGGCACACTTCATCCCCAGCAAAGGTTAAGCCGAAACAAATCTTGACACCTCGGAAAATGATGTGCACAGTGTTCTGGGACTGGAAAGGCATCTTACTCATTGATTTCTTACCGCGTGTCAAACAATCAACGCAGATGCTTACTGCGAGACACTTAGGAAATTGCGCCGCGCAATACAGAATAAGCGCCGAAGGTTGCTGTCAAAAGGTGTTGTTTTTCTTCACGACAACGCACGACCACACACTGCAAATGTGACGAGAAACCTCCTACAGGGATTTGGCTGGGATGTGTTTGACCACCCTCCGTACAGCCCTGACCTCGCTCCTAGCGACTTTCATCTGTTCACACATCTCAAGTCTTTCCTTGGCGGTCAACACTTCAACAATGACGACGAGCTGAAAGAAGATGTTACCAACTGGTTGAAGACACAGGCGGCAAACTTCTATGGAGAAGGTATCCAAAAACCTGTGCCACGCTATGACAAATGCATGCAAAAGTTCGGCAGTTATGTGGAAAAGTAGTTTAAGAGGTGTAGAATGTTGTGCAATAAATAATTTTTCTGTAATTGTACACAATTTAATTTTATTACCAAACGAAACTTACTTTCTGAACGTGCCTCGTATAATTGAATTGTGAACTACCCAGTGACATAATTAGGGAGGGAGTGTTTTAAATGATATGTGTTGTGTACGTTAATAATGTACCATGCCTTTGTGTTGTGCAGAGCAAGGCCATACTCGGTGGTGAGATGAGCTTTATACTAGTGCATTGGAAATGGATACAATGATGACTGGCTAGAGCCCAGGATTTGTGGACCGGAGTCCGCCAAGGCAAAATACTCAGCCCCATACTGAGTGGGTGAGCGTCATGGGTTTGACACGTACAGTAGGTAACTGTCATTTAAAAATCAGGAAATTACTTAACCAACTTTTTTCTCTTTTTTTTTCTTTTTTTCTCTGTGGGTGACCATTGGTCAAGTCATTGTGTGCCGTGGCTCGCGTGTTTTACATTGTCGGTGTCTGTGGCATGTTGAAATGAAGCAGTTTCTAATCTGTGTCATGTGCCTGTCAGTATCTTTGGATTGGGGAGTCGCCATACACATTAGAATGTATGTTTTGTGTTTTTGGTGAGTGGCGACCACGTGACCCCAGCTGAGTTCGGCATTACCTCCTCTTACTTGTGCCAGGCTCCTCCCTGTCCTATCACCCAAGGTAAGATGTGATGTTGTGGACATGACGAGATATCATGATTGCCACCTATCGCCCAAGGTAAGATGTGATGTTGTGGACATTACGAGATGTCATGATTGCCACCCATCTATTTTCAAAATTTTCCGGCGATGAAGTATTATAAGTTCGAGTCCCGGCCGATGTTGAGCCGTCATTGTTATTTTTCAGCGGTATTGATTTCGAGCGTACACACAGATGCAGGCATTTGAACAAGAAGGAGACAGAGACCCCACTTTCCTCGGTGATCGCTGACCTTTTTCATAGATGAAGTTAATTCTTCCTTGTATGGGGAACTTGTCAGAATAGCTGTCTTTCCTCTTCGTCTATTGGCTATTCCTTCCTTTTTCAGCTCTCGGCACTGCCTTTATATCTTTCGGAGACACTTGGAAAGCTGAAGTCCAAGGCTTAGGCCTAACTGACTGAGAAGAACCTGATGTGGATGGAACAGGTCTATCTGACTGGTAAGACCGTGATGTGGTTAAACCAGATGATTTTCCGTTTGATGTCTCAGATAGACATCCCGAAGACAAGATATCACCTTTCTCCAATGTTAGGCCCCTTAAAACAACAATAACAACAACAACATTGATAAAACGGAGTACTACCCTGTTCTATCCAACTTAGTGGTACCCTGTTTTATCCAACAACACCATGTCCTTTCTCCCTTTTTATTGGCTCCTCGTGTATCTAAATTCCCTTTAGCATTTTTTTGCATCTACACTCCATTTTGTAGGTATTTTCACTCTACGTTGCATTTTGTAAGTTTTTTCGATCTAAGTTGCATTTTGCGAGTGTTTTCAACCTCAATTGCATTTTGTAAGGATTGCCAATCTAAATTGTTTTTAGTACGGTAGTCTAAGTCCTTCAATAATGTCGGGAGTCCGGGGATTTGTGTAACGATAATCGGGAAATGGTCATTCTTTAGAATTTCAATGGCAATTTGTAAGTATTTTCAACCTAAACCGCTTTTTGCAAGTATTTCCAATCTAAATTGCATTTTGTAGAGTGAGCATTTTGCAAGTATTTTGATTCTCAATTGCATTTTGTGGGTATCTTGAATCTAAATTACATTTTGTGAGTATTTTCAATCTAAATTGCATTTTGTATAGTGGGCATTTTGCAAGTATTTTGATTCTCAATTGGATTTTGTGGGTATCTTGAATCAAAATTACATTTTGTAAGTATTTTCAATCTAAATTGCATTTTGTAATTATAGTCCATCCAAATGAGTAGTTTGAATCAACCGTACATTTTGTAAGCATTTTCAATCTCAATTGCATTTTGTAAGCAATTTGAATTTCAATTGCACTTTGTGAGTAAGCCTAATTTGGATCTGAAAAGTGAGTTTTTTTCAATCTGAATTGCATTGTGTATTTTCAATTTCAATTGCATTTTGTGAGTATTTTGAACCTCAATTGCATTGTGTGGGCTACGTATTTCCAATCTGCTTTGCAATTTGTAAGTATTTTGAATATCAGTTGCATTTTGTAAGTATTTCGACTCCACATTGCATTTTGTACGTCTTTTGAACCTAACCTACTTTTTGTGCCTATTTTTCAATCTATTCCTTATGTGAGTATTTTCGTTCTAAATTTTGTAAGTATTACCACTCTCCATTTTGTATTGTTTAATGCGTGTTAAGAGGCACAGATGACCTCGTAGTTCCGCCCCCTTTAAACAACAGTAACTAACTAACTTCTAAATTCCACGAGGTTTTCCGTGCCAAACCCAATATATTGCGCTAACTTAACCGGGCATACCCAGCTGAAAAATGTATGGTATGTCCATCTGGGGGAGTATTCGGCTAAGTAACCAGATAACAACCAGATATTAAGAAGTGATGTCACTATGTCACTAAATTTTTATGCTATATATTTTTCTTTTCCCTCTTGTAAAGGTTTGTTTGAATATGTTTTTATCTGGTTGTCTTTATCATATTAGTATGATTTTTTTGAGAGGTATCAGTTATCCAAGGTCTATGTTCAAGGTTATCTTGTTGAACTCAAATCAGTTAAGTGGGGAATTATTGATTATTATTATTATTATCAATCATTTATTAATCAATTAATATACCCGAGATTACTTGAGGTGGAAGATGGTTTATGGTTATTTCCTATGAGAAATAGATTTTTTTAAATAATGTTTTCTTTAAGCAACTTGGAGATGTTAGTTGTTGTTGGCTTCTTTGTGAGATCTATGGATTTGGGCACAGCTGATGTAACTTACAAACTTTTCTTACGAACTTTTTTACTTTTAGAACAGCTGCTTCTCAGTTTAAGTTGTGTTTCTTTTATCTCCTGGAAGGTTTATCTAGGCTTCATTTATTTGTTATTAACGTATTATTATTATTAATATTAATAATTTCAAGATGAATAATTTCATTATTATGAAGTACAAAGACATTGACTGCGACCTCTGTTCGTAACAGTGGCTCCACCCTGAGGTAAGGCTGAACAGGCAGTTCCGGGGTGGTCTTACGCCAACTATTGGTGTGTGGGGTTTTAGTAGGTAATAATCCTGCACAGTTGTAAGTCCGGAAGCTTGCAATCTGTCTTTTGAAGATTTCCCCTCGGTTTCCCTCGAAAAACAAAACCAAAAATAAATAAATAATATTGTTGTGGCCACCGGGGATCGCGAGATCTCAACCGTATTTCTTCTTGTTAGCCCATCACACCTTCATCCTTTCGGGACGGGATTTCCTCCATTCATCCGAGTGAACAAATCTCTTGATGGGTTTTACTTCCCCTTGACGAACCTGACGGAGATTTTGTCTCAATGGGGTTCTCAGCACAATATTTGATTCAGAAATTTCAAACTTTAACAAGGCCTTATACACTTCCACTACCCAAGGTGACATCACCTTTAAACTCCTTTATTATTATTATTATTTTCTATTAGTATTATCGCTATTATTACCGTTGTTGGGATATATTTTCCTTTTCTTTATATTAGCTATGTCCGTAATTAGGATGTTTTTATTTGAGTAAATTGGTATTTTCAGTAGAAGGATGTACAGTACAGTACAGTACCGTACATGACCCTGACAACAGACTCTCGGAATTAGGTGTGTCTTCATGTTTTAAGTTATAAGAATTCCTATCCTTATTGTATTACGATTTCTCTCGATGAACTTAATAAACCGTACATTCCTTGTTCCATTTTTTTTTGAGTTACAAGTCGTAGTGTTTTGTCCTTTGAATTGTAAAGTTTTATTGGCTGTCTCTTTTCTATTCAACAGTTTTAAACTGCTAAAAGAGCAAGAAAATTACTACATTTCATAATTCCATTTCTTTCATTTAGGTCAATTTATGTTTTACTTTGTCCATTGTAAGTTCTGATTTGATATACGGCATTAGCATAGATGCAAGTGATCTATGTTGCTATCGCTCTACCACTCTATGTTTGGTTGTTTGGTTCCTCAGTTTAGGGGCTGTGACAACGCGATCATGTAGCCCCGTGTACTTTGGGTGTGTGTAGAATCTGTCTGATAACCGGTGTTAATTGTGATGACTGTATTACTATTATTATTATTATTATTATTATTATTATTATTATTATTATTAATGTTATTAATCTAGATTGGTCACATTGGACCACTTGATTCGTTCCACAATCACTTCTTCTTAGAAGGTAGTACTGCTTGGTTCTTGCGCTCTTTCCAGTACTTTTTCATTCTTTCAGATCGGGATTTTCTCAACTCATCTGAAATCTCCATAGGCTTTCTATGTGTCATTTCTGCAGAAAATTTGTGAGTTTTAAGATGACTGTATTAGTGTGTGTTATCTGTTTTTTTTTAATTCAAGTAAGGACTGCAGACTTTGAATTTTTCAAATAGTTCCTACTTTTGCCGCCAAACGCCACCGTCAATGACTACTAGATCAGAACGTAACTACTAGACGCCACCGCAGTCGGCTCTTGGCAGCGAACGTAGGAGCCTAAGAGCGTTGTTTACATTCTTAACATATACAATTTAGCTTCACACAGGTGTAATTAGTGGAAAGGTTCTTTAACATGCCATAAATATTTGACATGGGACCGCCGGCTTTACTTCCCCTCCGAAGGAAGGCATTCTGAGGTATTTTTAAGGCTCTTAAAAATCCGATGACTTCAGCCGGGTTTGAACCTGCGATCTTGGGCATAGAAACTCAACATGCTACCAACTACGCCACCGAAGCCGCTCACTCTAAGTTTGTTTCCCCATTGTATAATGATTATTAAGACCAGAAGAAGCACTTACAACTACTCTGTCCAACCTTTCAAATTGCCATAAGTTTCACCAATGGCGACCATCCGATATATATATATATATATATATATATATATATATACGATATATGAACATAGTTTATTTATTTCTTCACAGATCTACTTGTTATACTGATGGGCCCCTCTCTTGAACTAATCAAATATTCGTGGACCATGGATTGAGAATCCGAAAGTAATGGAGCCAGTTTAGGAGTCCCATGGAATACCCAATTTCGAAGATTTACAGACCCAATTCCTTATGGGAAAAGTTGTAAGTCCAGCAAGAGAAAATACAGTGCGTCAGGGAATGTTCTCCGCAGTGCCTAGGCACTGCTACGTTAGGTGAGAGCCGGAGTTAAGTTGGCAGACCTTTCGCTCACTCGCCAACAGCCAGGTACTAGCTTGTCTTCTCCAAGGTCGACAGGATATCAGAACACACGTGTGAGCTGAGCTGTGCTGTGTTGTGATGTGGAAAGCGTCAGTGTGAATGCAATAAGGGAGCGTTTAGATTATTGGAATAGTGCAACAGGATACAGGCGGTAATGTTTACCACTGAAGAGAGAGCGTTTTAGGTGGAAGACGTTTTTCGTGAAGGCGATCGGTTTACAGAAAATGTAAAACTAAATTTTCAGGTGCGGTTTCCTAATTCAAACCGGGATACCGTTCGGGATTTGATAAGTAAATTTCGCGTGACCGGCTCAGTTCACGATGTACCAGGAACGGGCAGGCCTACGCTGTTTACAGACGAAAAACTTGATGAAATTTCCGATATGATGCTGCGAATTCCAAGTAAATCAATAAGCAAAGTAGCTCAAGAAACAGGAATCTCTAAGTGGACTGTTTGTTGTTTGTTTAGTTTTGACACCAGCGGCGGCAGCCGCGCTGTCAGCAGCAACCGTGCTGCCAACTTAACTCCGGCTGTCCCCTAACTTAGCAGTGCCTAGGCACTGCGGAGAACATTCCCTGACACCCTATAGTACTAACTTGGCCAGTAATATGATTTTGAATAAAACTTTTTCCTTTTTTAAATTCTTTGTTTGAGTCTAATATAGTAATTTACACACCCCTTTTGGCGGCTTCGGTGGCGTAGTCGGTAGCATGCTGAGCTTCTATGCCCAAGATCGTGGGTTCAAATCCGGCCGAAGTCGTCGGATTTTTAAGAGCATTAAAAATCCCCCAGTATTCCTTCCTTCGGATGGGAAGTAAAGCCGGCGGTCCCATGTCATAGATTTATGGCATGTTAAAGAACCTTCCACTAATTACACCTGTGTGAAATAATTGTATAGGTTAAGAATGTAAACAACGCTCTTAGATCCCTACGTTCGTTGCCAAGAGCTGACTGCGGTGACGTCTGGTAAATAAGTTCTGAACTAGTAGTCGTTGACGGTAGCGTTTGGCGGCAAAAGTAGGAACTACTTGAAAATTGATCGTCTGCAGTCCTTACTTGAATTAAAACAGATACACACACTAATACAGTCATCAAAATTAACACCGGTTATCAGACAGATTCTACACACACCCAAAGTACACGGGGCTACATGACTGCGTTATCGCTGCCCCTAAACTTAAGAACCAACCAACCAACCAACACATCCCTTTAGTTACAATGGACGTTACACCAATACAATTATTATTTATATTTTCTTCTTGTTGAGTCGAATTTGGCAGGCTGTGGACCGCGGTGATCAATCGGCTAACTTGCTAATCTCTTGATGCGTTCGCCGAGTCTCCTCCTTCTTTCTTCAGATTACATAACCCTTGGTTTTTGAGCCAGTTTTTTTCTGAAACCTTTTAAATTTATCAACCTTCTTTGGAAATATTTTGTGAATATCTTCTTGAGTGATGCCAACTTCTTTGAGATCTGTTCGTGTTTCCGCAACCCATTTTGTGGTAGACTTTAGTTAGTTATTGATGTTTTAAAGGGTGGAACTAATGTAGACTTTATATTGATAATGTAGGTGAATATAATTTTGGTTAACCCATTGTTGCTCATTCGTGTGAGGTGGCCATAAAATTTAATCATTATTTTAATGTAATTTTAATAATAATTAATACTTTTATTATACTACCAACAACGATAGCTACGCTCGCTAATGCCCAGCGTTAGACCAGGATGCCACACTATCTGCAGACTCGGTAGACGTGGGCTTGAGCCTCGCAGTCAGCCTTTCATGGAATTGTTTTTCCGTGGTTTCCATATTTTCAACTCCAGACAAATGCTGGGACGGTACCTTCCATCTCCTCGTCCAGTCGCATTCCTCTTCATTAATTTTATCTCTCATTAAATCATCTCATGAGGTTGGCGTCAGAAAGGGCATCTGGCAGTAAAATCCACCCGCAACATATAATTTCATCGCATCTCATCCCCGACCTCGTTGAAAACGGGAATAATAAGGGGTACACATACATTATCTAAGCAACCAATTATTCACTATGCATATTACCAACCATCCAACTAATCAATCAATAAACCTTCCAAGAACACAAATAAACAAAACGTCACTAGAATAACCCATTATTTTCGAGAGTTATTTTGCCCTTGTCTCCGGGGATAACGCAGTTCTTCAAGAGCCTGAATATGATGTATGCAAGTCTAGTGGGAACAAAATACGAGCAGAGTGCTATCAGACGCACCATTAGTCAGACAGCTTACCGTCGTCACCATTACTTTCAGAGCATCGAGGCACTCAGCTTCCATCTCCCACACGAGGTCTTAGAAACACGAGCCTCCAGCACACCAACGCGCCCTTAAGGGATCCTCATACTACAAGCCGTGTCTACAGAATAGGTGGGCTTCATTCCTTTACACGAGATCTTATAACTAAAATCTTCAATGCATAAATACACCTTCAAGGAAATCTCACTCTGGAAACCGCGTACACAGAATAGGTGAGTATCCCTCCCCTACATTTGGTCTTAGAAACTAATATCTTCAACATATAAATACATCTTTGAATACTTGAATTCCTGTTTGCATTTAGTTTCCTGGCAATTTTTTATGTGTCTGGTAAAATAATATTCCAGTGCACCCTCACAGAGATATGTATACTACACAACCTTTAGATGTTGATTCAGTAAGAAGCAGCAGTGGACAACGCATATTACACGATACTCTCTTAGGATTACTTGGCTCGTTGCCATCTATGAAGCTCTGCAGTTTGCACTACAGGATGCAGGATTCTCGTGTGTACCGATTCTTTGAGTTCGTTGCAGTCAATTGCTACATGTTTCCCGCAACACCCCCTAGTGCAGCGAATCCACGACCTACTAGCCGGGCTGTACCACGCAGACACTCGAATCAACTTTCTGTGGCTTCCAAGCCACATGGGAATTTCGGGAAATGAGTTAGCTGATCAAGCTGCAAAAGAGGCGGTATCACTACCACCTCGACCAATGGTGGTACCTGCTAGAGATATTCGCTCTCAGTTATGCCTACAAGTTCTGGCTTTTTGGGAGAGTCAGTGGCTAGCTGACCCACTGCCCAGTAAACTGAGAGCGATCAAGGGAACTACTCGCGTGTGGCGGAGCTCTTTCCGGTCACGGAGCGAGTCCGTCATTTTGTGTAGGCTAAGGATAGGTCATACAAGATCCACCCACTCGTACCTAATGAGAAGGGAAGACCCCCCACTTTGTACCTGTGGAGCCGTATTCACCATGGCTCACATTTTCACCGAGTGTGTGTATCTTGCTGACTTACGAAGAAACCTTGGTTTGCAGATGACACTCAAACTTATATTAGCCGATGACGCGGTGGCTGCTGATCGCGTTATCCGCTTTATAAGTGAGAGTGGGTTAGGGGTAGCAATCTAAATATTCCAGTGAACATTGACTCAACGGCTTGTTCGTTTTTGAATGATGATGTTTTTGTTTTTCCGTAATTTTTGTTTATTTTTATAATTTTTATTTTTATTTAATTTTTTGTTTTTGTTTTTTAATTTAGGTCTCTTTAAATTTAGGTGTCCACCTCAAAATTTTAATTTCAATTCCAACTTTGTATTCTTTAATCTGTGTTAAGAGAGGCAGATGACCTCGTAGTTCCGCCCCTTAAACTGCAATAACTAACTAACTAAATTAGGAAACCTTGGAAAAGCATTTCAAGTACGCTGACAGTGGGATTCGATGTCACTGCTGCTAATCTGTTTTGAAGTCGCTGGCTGCGAGCGAAGCGAGCAGACCAGCGGCACTAGGGGACCAGGTACCGTTGCGTCTATGCGCTACTCTGCCTGGTGTATGTTATTTTAAGGGCGTGAAATTTTTGAGATTTAATTTGAATTTGATGGGTTCTTTAGTATTAAAAATATAGTTTTACCGCCGCAAGCGATGTGTCGGCCGCTCGCTTCGGCGGCAGCGTGTATAAATTGACAATGGTTTAAATTGTTGTTTAAAAAGATAAGGTGGAATATAGTATAAGATTTATTAATTTTTAGTTTTCGGGGAATAAACAGTTGTTATAGCAGTCGAGCTCTGTTTAGCTACTAGCCTGGTGTTCTGGCTCTATATGTAACGTGTGCCATGGCCGGCGTTGCAACAGATTCAGCTTAGTAATAATAATAATAATCGAATGTTGGAAAAGTTACGTTTTAATCTTAAGGAAGGAAGACAGACCTCTAGTGGGTTGGCGTTTGATAGTATGAAATGTTGAAAAGACCTGTAGTAGGTTAATTTGTTTAAAAATAAAATAATAATATAATAAGCCTCGCTATTGGAAATAATGATGAATTAATGATTTGTATGGGATGTGAGTTAGCTGGGCTGTGATTGGTTTCGATCTCACTCGTCTACCGAATCCCGATATAGCCTTGCGCTGTAGCTACTCCGACTGGTCTGGTAAGCTATTGGGTGCCGGACGAGTTGGAGGGAACACATCATGGCTTTACTCGTCTCAGGAGGAATGGTATGATATCTCGCAAACCGGTATTGATATGCAGGAGCTTGACAACAGATGGTACTGTTTACATGAGACAAGAGTCTGTTATCTAGAGGTCATCAACCAATCAACTGCTGAACATCGTTACGTAGCAGTCGAAGGCCACTAGATTGCTACTTGTGGAGCTTGATTCCAAAATGTACCAGATCCATTTTACAATTTTTATTTAAACAGAGAAAATGAGCCGTAATATAGGTACCCTTCGCTTTGATTACCCTCTTCTATTTATAATAAGTTAATATTGAGCCCGTATTCGCTCATGCTGGTGATATTCTTTCTGGGAGTATGATATTCTACAGTGCATCTTTGCTGAACGTACTCCGGAAGCATGGCCAAATCTTAAGATATTCTTTTGACTCTGCAGAGAACTTCGAAATTATTATTGACAAGTTTGACTTTGTTGTATTATGATGTTTCTTTCTCGTTTTTCTGTATTTTCAATCAGGGTTTCTTTACGTACTACGTCCCAAGCTTTGCTGTTGTTTTCAAATTAAAAAGGAGGTCCCGTGGCTCATGATCTCAAGATTAACGGTCACGTTAAACTACAAGCTTCCTTTTTCAAATTATAAGCAGGACTTTTCGAGAGGGTTTTACTGTAACTTAGATTTAAGTTAGGGATTGCTCTTTTTTATTATTATAGCCTTGCGGATTAACCAATTGAACCCTCCGAAGTAGGATAGGTGTTTGATTTTTTAATAAATTATCCCTTTCGGATTTTACTTAAGCCTGGATGTTTTTATTTATAGCCTTGTGTTTTGCTGGGTATATTTCTTTGGTTGTCTCTGATAATTTTACCGTGTAGGACTTGATACCTTGGGAATGGGGTTGTCGGGAAGGCCATGCCTGGTTGGTGGTATCCTGACAATCTCTGATGGCACAATATACTATCTTGAATTCAATGCCATCAAATAACATAACTTTAGTGTTCTTCAAAATACTCGCCACTTGTTTTGAATACGATCGATGCAGAAAAAAATATATACATTCAATTATAGATGCAATTATATACATTCATATAACAACATTTATCAATTAAAACTTCAATCCTCGTAAATGAGGGACGAAAGGAGGTCCAGGTACCCGTACTACAAGACATATGTCTTCCTGCCACTACAGAGATTCACAATTGGCTATCCCTGCGCGGATAAGCAAACGTAATCCGCGTCCGCCCCGCATCCGCACGACTATTATCCGCAACAGCACGTTTCATATCTGAATCTACTGGTATTACAATAATATGTTTATATAGATAAAGCATAATGAAATGAAGCAGAAGCCTCCGTGGCTTAGGGGGCAGCACGCCGGCCTCTCACCGCTGGGTCCGTGGTTCAAATCCCGGTCACTCCATTTGAAATTTGTGCTGGACAAAGCGGAGGCAGACAGGTTTTTCTCCGGGTACGCCGGTTTTTCCTGTCACAATTTCATTCCAGCAACACTCTCCACTTTCATTTCATTTCATCTGTCATTAATTTAATCATTGGCCCAGGGAAGTACGACAGGCTTCGGCAGCCGGTACAGTTCATATCCTCGCCGCTAGATGGGGGCTTCACATATTCCATTCCCTGACCCGGTCGGTCGACTGGAAGCAGGCTGTGGATTCTATTTTCATAAAGTATTAAAGCAACATATTTAACCGACAGTAGTGGCTACGCTGGCTAAAGCGCAGCATTAGGTCATGGGGACAAGCTCTCTGCTGACTCGGTAGACGCGTGTGCTCGAGCCCCACCGTCGTCCGTCCTTGAAATGGTTTTCTGTGGTTTCCCATTTTCAACACCAGGCAAATGCTGGGACGGTACCTTCTGACAGGCCACGGCCGCTACCTTCCACAACCTTGCCCAGTTTCATTCACCATCATTCATTTCACCTCTCATTAACTCCTCTCATGAGGTTGGCGTCAGGAAGGGCATCCGGCCTTAAAAACCATCGCCACAAAGACTTCCACCGCATCTCATCCCCGACCCCGTTGGAAAACGGGAATAATAAGGGGTAGACATACAATTAAAGCAACACATTTAGACATTTGAGGAGAAAGTCGTTCCCCTAGGCTTTGTATGTCATGTGCTATGTTCAAAATGAATGTTATATGTACAGTCAGAATTGCAATCCTTTTCAGTTCGGAGTGTTAATTATGCTTAATGGCATAATTTGAATGAGATTAGCTAAATTCATCTAACATTTTTCATGAAAAAGACATAACGAAAAAAATATGACACGTCATAAACATCCGGGATCTAGTAATGATGATAAACAAATTCGGATTGTTATTTTAAAAACTATCTGCAAATTTACTCCAAACATTATCCACAGATTATCCGCTATCCGCACAGCCAAGCATACTATATCCGCATGGCGAAATATTTTGCGGATATCCGCGGGTTTATCCGCGAATATCTGCATCCGCGCAAGGCTCTAGTTATAGGCACAACCTGTTTCGATGGTTCTTTTCCCTATCGTGGCATTATTGTCCTCGTCCAGTTCAATGATCCGGCTTACAATAGGTACTTCTCGCCCATGTCCCTTGTTGTGATAATATGCTTAGTTGTTAATTCATTTGAGGAACTCCGTGTACTTGGGTGTGTGTTGAACTATGTTCCTGTGATGACTGTAGGCTAGTAGTGTGTGTAGGAAAAGGAATGGGGTAGGTGCCTCGGGCCTTGAAGTAAGGTAACATCCGGAATTTGCCTGGAGAGAGTGTGGAAAGAAACCGATTAAAGCCATACTCAGGATAGCCACTGTCTGCACCGAGGTTCGAACCCCCAGATCTACGAACATGCTGCAGCTCGTAATGCGTGATGTAATGGGGAGTTTGAGGTGTAAAACTTTGTCATTCGATGGTTTCCTGGAGAGTTTCACTGAACTTTTATTTACAACTAGCTGTAGTGGCCGGCTTCGCCCGGTGGATTTATTTGTTTTATGGATGATAATGAATACTACTACAGAACTGGAGCGCTCAAAGATAAGGATCGGAATAAATGAAAGTAAATTTGAAAGCACCATCGCTAGGTTTGCTTTCTGGTACCCTTATTCTTATCCTTATCGTTTGCATTACTTTCAATGTGATTTGTATCTCTGTATTTGAATGGTGAAGCGTTTCGCATTACTTTTTAAGGGCAGTGGACTATTAGCCTACTTTCGATTTTGGCAAAAAATGAAAGTAGACTTATGAGATCAACACAGGGCGAAAAAAGTGTGTCTGTCTGGGTGTGTGTATGTGTGTGTGTTAGTCTGTGTGTGTGTATGTGTGTGTGTGAGTCTGTGTGTGTGTGTGTGTGTGTGTGAGTGTGTGTACTCTGAATGTCTGTCCCCCCCCCCTATCAATTCGAACACGGTGAATGCGAATTGAACGAAATTTGGTACAAAGGTAGCACTAGCAAAGGACACCTCAGTGTCATGTCTTATATCGCCGCCATCTTTACTAAAACTGAATGGCGGCCACTCAAACTTTCAAAACGTAAAATCAAATAACGACTAACCAAATCATCCGATCTCTACCAAATTTGGTAACAACATACCTTCGTATAGGATGCGTCTTGTGACCAAACTACAAGGTCGTCCGCCATACCATTTCAGGATGGCGGCCGTGCGAATTATGCAAACTTTATAATCCATATCATGGGACCCACCAGTTCCGATTATCGAGCCGAGAATCGTTTTAACTGTTCTAAAGGAAGAGGCACGTTCGAAATTAAAAGTTTATTTTGTAATACTATAGTGCAGACGTGATTTTAAAAAGCTGAGCCGATTCAGTAATAAGACAAGATGGCAGCGGATATCTTGTGCCTGACTTATATTTCACTAATTTGAGTATTGCATGCAATATAGCGTACTGATACAAAATAAATAAACTTTGTATGAAATGCTTTATATATAAATAATATACTCCAGTGATGAAATCGTTTAGTATAAATCATTATTTGCTAACAAGTTCTATGTAAGTCATTTTATATAGAACGATATTCGTTGACACAATTAGCTCAGTGGTAGAGCGTTAGCCTATCGCTCAAATGCCTATGGTTCAAACCCGATCAGAGCTATTTTTTTTTGCTTGAAATGTTATATGTTTATTGTTTAGTAATGTCTCAGATGTTTTAAAATTAAGCGTTATATTGTGCATATTATGGTGTAAAATATATATTTAATTAAAACATAATTCGCCAGCAGATTTACTCGAGACATCTAGCTGCCAAAGAGGTAACTGCACGCCGCTACTTATTAACTTCCAGATTTTATTGAAAAGTTTCTTCTTCTGGCCGCTAGAATGCACTCGCTCTGTTAGGATTATATTGTTCGATATTTCACCACTAGATGTCACGACTAGTCTACGTGGGGCTCCATTGATTACTATACCATTGGCATTCTATGCGCATCGAATTTGAAGAATGACAAGATGATACTACGATACATTTTTACTTTTTATTTTAAGGGGTTTGTAACAGCCTATTGTGCGTTATTTGAAAATGTTAATTGAAGTAAAGAACAAAACGATTTCACATAGTATCTGGATTCTACCGTTGGTGCTAGTTCAGGATATTAATTAATACTTTTATTTCAGCCAAATAGCAATCGAAAATATCCACATAGTTGGTATACACACGTCTCTGTAGGGTCATGGAAAGATTTGTTAATTCAATTAGGGTTGTGAAAGTCATACGCGGCCAGACGTGTAAAGACATGCCTCAACTCAAAGTTGGATGTTGCCCGCGTCAGGCCGATTATGTAATAATAATAATAATAATAATAATAATAATAATAATAATAATAATAACAATAATGTTATTGGTTTTACGTCCCTTTTAACTACTGTTGCTTTTAGAGACGCCGGGGTGCCAGAATTTTGTCCCGAAGGGGATCTTTAACGTGCCAGTAAATCTACTAACACGGCTCCCTCGCATTTGTGCACCCTCAAATGCCAGCTGACTGCGCCAGGATACGAACCTGAAACATAAGGTCCAGCAAGCGAGAACGTTACCGCTGAGCCACGCCGCCAGTCCGGTCGATTATGTCTGCAGATCCATTACATTCTTTAGATACTTCTTATCTTTCTTTCTTTCTTTCTTTCTTTCTTTCTTTCTTTCTTTCTTTCTTCAATGATGGTAGCAGTTTTTATCTAGGTTGTGGCGTTTGGTAGAGGTAAATCGTTTCTAAGGTCTTCAACAAAGAATAGTTCTATTATACTCTTTGATAATAACAACGAGTTATAACTATACTCATACGTTTAGGAGAAAGTAGGCTATATGTTCTTTACTGTACATCTTGTTTTTTGAGTGATATTGAGTTGGGTGCTAAGTGGTCTTTATGAGAAAGACGTAGTAAAAAGCAAGTTTTATTCCAGTGAACTATAGTAAATGTGGCATGCATATGGGGTATATATCTTAGTTTAAATTCACGGAATATTTTTTGTAGTTAGTTATTGAGGCTTTAAGGGGCGAAACTATGAGGTGATCAGCCGCTGATATTTTTTGTAGAGTAACTTACGAGCAAATTGTAGTGTTATGATTGTGTTTATCAAAAATGTGCATTGTAGCAAGCCGTGTTGTATATCTCGTGAAGTGAAGTTAAAGGCAATGAATGGGTTATTCTCATTAAACGATGCCATACGAAGACAATTTGTTCTGTTTCACGTCAGGGGGGAAATCCAGGATCCTCATGGACACCAAAATAATCTCCTACAATTTGTGGCAAGCAAATCAAGGATTCTAATTATACCTAGGTAGTATAAGTAGACTACTACAAAGAGAATGCTCTTACTGAACGCATTTCCGATGGATTTTGAGGACTACCCCGAACATAAATAAGTACAAATAAATAGATATACACGCGGATGAGCATGTTTTGATAAAGACAACCACATAAACAATAAAAGAAAATCTTCAGGTGACTTAAATAATACGGAAGACTGTTATGATGAACGAAATGAGGAAAACTATGATCAAACACTCGACGTCTCCAACTAAGAACATCGTATATGCATAAAGTAAAATGTTGA
Organism: Meconema thalassinum; assembly: GCA_946902985.2. Lineage (NCBI taxonomy): Eukaryota > Metazoa > Arthropoda > Insecta > Orthoptera > Tettigoniidae > Meconema > Meconema thalassinum. The sequence continues at coordinate 393,402,280 of OX336393.1, read as the reverse complement.
GGAGAGCAGTTTAATGTTTAGAAAAATTCCTACAAATCGGCGAGTTACTCAAGATTTACGATTATGGGCTCAATGGAAAGCATTTATTGCCTAATTTATTTTACCCGAAGAAGGGTGTTTGAAATTATTAAATAACCCATTTACACGTAGTTACGATATTACTGAATTGGAATTATCCACTGAAGAACATCGTATGTGAAGTTAAGATGTTCTTCATTGGAGATGCGTGGAACAACTGACTGCAAAAGTCAAGTTACGATGTCATTGTTTGGACAATTTATTCTAATAATAACCATCAACTTTATGTTATAGTGTATTTTATTAATATAAATTCGATTATTACTGCGTACAATGAGCTAAAAGAAAGAATTGACTGAACTTACTATTCTTAAGATTGTTATCTGTGAACAATACAATCGTTGAAGGCTATGAAAACATTTCAGAAGAACAGACGTTTACTGGTTAAATTAAAAAATGTTTGTTAATATTTTAAACTTTCCAAAAATGTTCATTGTTTTGAAAATACAATATACAAACTAAAACAATTCAACTTCGAGACAAGTTACTTTCATTTTTATTAGTCACTAGTTGTGTCTGATTCAGTTGGTTCGGCTACGGTAGCTTTCAGATTTTTGTAGAAATTTTCATACATGTCTGGAATGAGATTGTGTGCACATAAAGACAGCAGGTCCTTCTTCTTTTGTGGAGTTACTGGCAACAGTCCCTTATAAGCATTACTAAGCTCCAAAGTCCGAATAGATTGCCGTCTTCCTCGTCGATTCTGGTACAGAACAATAAACACTTCTTCACCTTCGTGGTCGTACTCGATAAGCAGCTTGGTTGGATCGTCTCTCCCGATAAGAACCTGCCTCACTTTGTTCCAGTGTATTTTCTCTCCTCTTGCTACCCAGTTTCGCTTGTCAAAATCCAAAAGTTACTTGCAATTCTTTAAGTCCTTCTGGGAAACTTCTTTCACCACGTATGGTTTACCCTTTGCTTTCGCCATGCGAATAAGCATAACCCATTGGTCTGGAACATAAATGGTTTGCCCTTTCCTTCTTCTTTCAATGAGAGCATGCATTGAGTCCCCTTCATTTTGCGTGTATCCTTTTTCCAAAAATCTGTGGGTGATGGAAACATGCAGGGTCTCAGACATAAAGGAGTAAACTGCATACAAAATCCTATTCCGATTTTGTCCTGCACAGCTATCTGAATAAAATATAAAGTCTGTGATTCCTTCTTGAACTTTAAATTTTATATAGCTCATAACAAAGCTCACAATTTCATTTGAACCTCAGTTTTCAATCTTTTTCTTTGAATTTGCCTCTTCTTCATACACTGATTTGTCACTATCTTCCTCAGACTCAGGTTCCCAGTCTGTTTCAATCAAAAACTCTTGTTCATAATCTTCATTCTGGCAGACGTTTTCAGTAGAACTATCAGGTTTTGTGGTGTTGGGGGATAGGTTTTCTCGTTCAACGGGTACTAATGTTTTACCAGTCTTCATCGTAGAAAAATCCGACTTGTTGTGCATTGGGCCATTATTATGATGTCAACTAAAGCCTGTTTCTTTCTTTTTCTTGTTTCTTGCTTATTCTGTGATTTTTCATTCTCTTCTTCATGCTGTAATTTGTCACCATTATCTTCACTATCTTCTCTACAATCTTTTGCTTCACTGGCGACTCCTTCAAGATTTTCTGATAAACCCAAGATATCCCTAGTAATTTCACTCATAATATGTTGCTCTGAAGTTAGGGGGGATGAGCAGTTACTCTGGTGCTTGAATTACGTTCGTCCGTACTTTCATCTGAAATGTATAACATGAACAATAAAAATAATGTCTCTCATATTATTATTATAATAGAATTTGATAGTATTCTCCTCATCAAAAGTAATTTGATCTGCATAGTTGTTTTTTTTTAACCCGGACACATAACGTCTTATTTTATGTTATTGAAATGTAAGCAGCACCGTGTAATAAGCCTAACTTCCATAATATTTCTCCTCTAATAGCTGTTGCTGGTAAAAGCTACTCTTCTGACATAAAGACAATAATAATGACTGGCCTTGCTGAACAATAATAATGAATGTGCACTTACCTTGTAACTGAGTTGAATAAGCAGCCATGCTCCTCACTAAATCAACCATCAATTTGCCTCTTGATAACATTTTGAAAAGGCTAAAAGACTATACACAACAATCACCTTAACATTATGGTCAGCGTTACATTGCACTGCCAACATTCCCGCCTAAACTGTGTCTCGACTTCAGTAACTGGAAATGTGCGCTCTCCAGCTGCTAAAATGAGAACTATAATCAAATGACGGAGGCTCCGTGGCTAAGGCGGCTGCACGCCGGCCTCTCACAGCTGGGTCAGTGGTTCAAATCCCGGTCACTCCATGTGAGATTTGTGCTGGACAAAGTTGAGGCAGACAGATTTTTTTCCGGGTACTCCGGTTTTCCCTGCCACAAATTTCATTCCAGCAACACTCTCCATTATCATTTCTTTTCATCTGTCATTCATTTAATCATTGCCCCAGGGGAGTGCGACAGGCTTCGGCAGCTGGCACAGTTCATGTCCTCGCCGCTAGATGGGGGCTTCATTCATTCCATTCCCTGACCCCGTCGGTCGACTGCAAGCAGGCTGTGGATTTTCAATCAAATGAAGATCGCGCAGTTCACAAAGCAGCGAGAATGTAAGCTTCGAGCACCTTGGCATGTCATTGTCATTAGTCATTGTGGACGGATGCGGAAAACTAACATGCAGTTTTGAATGAATGAGCTGAATGCTTCCTGTAATATGATCGTAACTACACTTGTACTGAACACTTCATAGACAACACTCCGTTTAAGAACATCGTATCTCAAGTTACGATGTTCTTAAATGGAACAAATTAAATAACAGCAGTTACGATCTTCTTAAATACTGAGTTAACAAAAAATATAATGGGAATCAGAGAGTAATAATCTTCCAGTTGATAGAGCTCATCTTTTAGGATATGATACGCGAATAATCTCAAAATCTCAAAAATGTCAGTTACGATGATCTTAGTTGGAGGCGTCGACTTGTTTCTAGGAACGCAATGTTCTACAATAAAGCCAACTCATGTGGAGTCATCAAAATTAAATTTTAAGATAATATGCAGTGTATAGAACTACAATTGAATCATTGAATCGGAGGTTGATTTTATTAAAACAAAACTTACATTCACTGCAACGTCAGGACAAACTCGATGTTCAAATATCGAAGCTCACGAGTGAAGCGGTTCGTGGGGGACTTGAAAGCTAATTTCTTCCTTGATCTAATTCGAACTTTCACGAAACGAAAGTGTATCCTAAATACAATGAAACAATCAAAATGTTTAACAAATCACAGTCCATTTACCGCGTACTGAGAGATATAAACATTTTATAACTACAGCCACGAACACTGAAACTTGTAAATGGCAGATAACTTCACTGTTCCCCCCATTAAAACACTAAATAACTACATTGGGTACACGAACGGCGAAGCGGGAGTCACGTCACTTGATAAAGCTAGGTTGACAGCTGAAGATAAGTCTCTGACTCACGATAATGAGAATGTTGGAGCATCTTTGCATACCTGAGATTAGGTAGGATGATTTTAACATTCCGGTGGGTGCAACTGATCTGACAGGCACACGAGTCAATTCTTATCTCATATTTGTCATTTGTGGGGGCAAAGGTACTTCCACCTTTCAGCAGTTACCTGTTTCCACGTGACATTCAAGTCCATATCGGCCAGATGGGCAATGATCCTCCTACACATTTGCTGTTGTTGCAAAAGTTATCTGCCTGGCAGATTGCGCCTGATCGAGCAACATTACGTAATGTATAGAGAATAAATGAGCGTAGTCACTTAATTGTAGCAAAACTGTTCTTCAGGACATATTGTATTCTTTTGAAATTCAAATTTCTGAGGTGTGCCAGACAGGCTTACTATAATGCGCCCACAGTCGCTATATTTAATGTTACACCCGATGGAAGGTTAAATATCTTAAGTATTTATATTTAGCACGAAATTAATTAGAATAATGTAAGCACTTTTGCAAAAAAAAAAAAAACACGTTTGTTCTCTGTCGGATTTTCATATCGTTTAACTTTTAAGATTCCAGGGGGGGGGGGGGGGGAGGGGAGGGCATTCCCCCCTCCCTCCGGGCGTCCATGCCAGAATTTATGTACAGTTTATACAGTAGAATTTTTGTCGTATTTTTTCCTTTGTTTCTCAATCTACTGAAGAGCCCCTCCAAGGAAAGTCAGTAGAAGACACTGACCTAGAACCAATGTTTGATTTATTTGAAGTGGGTGCGCGACAGTCCAGTCCAGGCGCGGGCAGGTTAATCTAGGGAATGGACCACACAGTAACTCGATCCTGCCCCTTAAGTTAATGCTCGCCATAAATCCATTAGAGGACGGGAAACATGACCGCGCATATGTCGTGTTGTATTTTAATTCCTCACCGAGCACAACTCGGATGCAGTTCATTGTTTTGCCCAGGCATATTGTAGCACACCGCACAATATAGTTGCACCGTGCTCGAGGGGTGGGTATTGTAGGACCAGGCAGCCAGACACATAAGATTCCCAAAGTCAGGAAGTACGGAAGAAATCAAAAATAATTGCCATTCTGGGATGGTTGCAAGATAACACTGTGGACCTATGTTAAAAGACCTTGCAGTGTTTTACAGTTCCTTCTTTGTACAATATTCTTCTTTCAGTGTATCTGTCCACTGACAAGTTTCAATTATACGTCCTCCATTTCTCTCTGTCCTGGACATCTTCTTCCATTTGCTTGTAACTCCTTCCCCTCCTCACATCTGTTAACATTCCAAACCTTCTTCTTCTTCTTTTTATTTCTTTTTCCTTCCATGATTCCCCCGTGTGGGTTGCGGGTTAGAATACACCCACGGTATGCTCTGCCTGTCGTAGGAGGCGACTAATAGAGCCGACAAGACCGACTGACATGACTGACTTTGATTTGGAAGACCCCCTGTGGATGGGGAGTGCAGAATTCATCCACGGTATCCCCTGCGTGTCGTAAAAGACGACTAATAGGGGGGCCTTATTAAGGTCTTTTTCCGACTTCCAGTCCTAATTTTTGTTTGACCCTTAGAAATAAACGTGCATGCTGTTAGGGGAAGGGCCACCAGGTGGGTGTGCCATGTACGATTGCAGTAGTACCCGCCACACAACGGAGGTCCCTGCGCGGCCAAAACTTGTGCCGAACATATCACTGTGTATGCCGAGGGGAAGTGCCTATTCAAGGCACTGGGACCCCGGGCAATACCAGCTATGCCAGGTAGGTATTGCCTTGGCTGGGTGGCGCCCCCAGTGATGACCCTCGTTCAAAATAGGTAGTATTCGAGGAGGATGTTTTCGGGATGATGCTAAAGGGCCCCAATAACGATTCCCAGGATGGCTCCCTTAAAAAGCCGTCTCTAGAGTGTCGTCCGATTACACCTTGGGATGAGGCTTTTAATCACAAATTTCCGGTTGATAGGTCTCCTCGCTACCTGGTAGCTACCAGGACAGACGGGGAAGATTTTAGACTTGTAAAATCGATTTTTTTTTTTCGAAGAAATCGAGGGGAAATTTAGAGACCTTAACGGGAATTCCAAGCTCCGGAATGGGCAACACTTGCTGCACAGCGTAGACCGGAGGCAAACCGAAGCGTTGCTGGAATGCACGCAATTCGATGAAATCCCAGTTAAGGTTACGAGGCACGGAACGCTTAATGAGGTCAGTGGAGTTATCTTCCACAGCGACCTCATTCTTAATAGCGATGCGGGATTGTTGCGGGATCTGGGGAAGAGAGGCGTCACCAAGTTTAGGCGCATCACCCGAATGATTGGAGAGAAGAGCGTCGATACCGGCGCTTTTATTCCCCATTTTGAGAGTGATGTTTTACCTAAGGAGGTGAAGGTCACATCGTACCACTGCGATGTTCGACCGTATATCCCTCCACCTATGCGCGGCTATCAATGCCAGAAATACGGGAATGTAGGGTCGACAGGTGGGCTCACGACCGGGGTTTTCGTTTTTCAGCAGCGAAAATCTCCGTCGTCCATTTTTGTCGGCTTCGGAGGCTACATTTACACCCTGTCCTACATCTCAGGGATGCTGCGTTGCCGTTAGTTGACACTTATCGCTTCCTGGGGCTCCATTTTGACAGCAAATTAACGTGGCAGCACCATATACGGCAATTAAAAACGGTGTCTCTCAGGAAACTGAACATGCTCAAGTTTCTTAGTGGCACTATTTGGGGGGCAGACCGTGCGGTGCTGCTACGGTTCTACCAAGCCCTCGACCTGTCACGGCTAGACTATGGTTCTGCGGCATACGGTTCAGCAAGGCCAGCAACTTTGAAAATGCTGGACAGTTTTGCACTACAGGATGCACGAATCTACTTTCTCGTGTGAATCGACTCTTTGAGTTCGTTGCAGTCAATTGCTACATGTTTCCCGCAACACCCCCTAGTGCAGCGAATCCACGACCTACTAGCCGGGCTGTACCACGCAGACACTCGAATCAACTTTATGTGGCTTCCAAGCCACATGGGAATTGCGGGAAATGAGTTAGCGGATCAAGCTGCAAAAGAGGCGGTATCACTACCACCTCGACCAATGGAGGTACCCGCTAGAGATATTCGCTCTCAGTTACGCCTACATGTTTTGGCTTTTTGGGAGAGTCAGTGGCTAGCTGACCCACTTCCCAGTAAACTGAGAGCGATCAAGGGAGCTACTCGCGTGTGGCGGAGCTCTTTCCGGTCACGGGGAGTGTCCGTTATTTTGTATAGGCTAAGGATAGATCATACAAGATCCACCCACTCGTACCTAATGAGAAGGGAAGACCCCCCACTTTTTACCTGTGGAGCCGTTTTCACCGTGCCCCACTTTTTAACCGAGTGTGTGGATCTTGCTGGCTTACGAAGAAACCTTTGTTTGCAGACGACACTCAAACTTATATTATCCGATGACGCGGTGGCTGCTGATCGCGTTATCCGCTTCATAAGTGAGAGTGGGTTAGGACCAGCAAACTAAATTCTCCAGTGTACACTCAATGACTTGCTCGTCTATGAATGCTAATGTTTTGTTTTTCCGTAATTTTTGTTTATTTTTATAATTTTTATTTTTATTTACTTTTTAGTTTTTGTTTTATTAATTTTTGATCTTTTTAAATTTAGGTATCCACCTGAAAATTTTTAACTCAGTTCCAAATTTGTATTCTTTAATCTGTGTTAAGAGGGGCAGATGACCTCGTAGTTCCGCCCCTGAAAACAACAATACCTAACTAACTGAACACTGCAAAAGACCACCGCACTCGTACACAATTATACAGTAACTCAATATCGTAGGCGCCAACACTTTCGAAGCCAAGTATTGAGGCAGTGCTGTCGTCACGCAGTTGTGTATTTCCACAGGTAATGAAAATTCTCAGACTTGAGGTATAACATACCGTAATACAAATTGTTACATTTCTGTCTCAATGCTTATTATACATGTTGATTTTTCTCCGTACATAGTAACAAAGGGCGCAATGTTCAGAAGGATGTACTGTACCCATGTGAGCCCCGTTGGGTTCAGTACCGTATATTATTATGGTGGAAAATTGCTGAGGGTTGGTCTGCCTGCTAACGGTTCACTTTAACACCCCTCCCCACCCCTACCCTCCCTCGCTACTTTCACGGCCGTATCGCCGGATCGTCACAGTGGCCCAAGTCTAGGAAACACCCATAGCCCCTCTGTCACTTCGTTCCGCTGTAAAAGCAAGGGATGAGTTTAAGGAGCCAGGAAGAGGAAACATGTGGCTACACTGTGCTACATGTTTCCCGCAACACCCCCTAGTGCAGCGAATCCACGACCTACTAGCCGGGTTGTGCCGCGCTGACACTCGAATCACCATTCTGTGGCTTCCAAGACAAATGGGAATTGCGGGAAATGAGTTAGCGGATCAAGCTGCAAAAGAGGCGGTATCACAACCACCTCGACCAATGGAGGTACCCGCTAGAGATATTCGCTCTCAGTTACGCCTACAAGTTCTGGCTTTTTGGGAGAGTCAGTGGCTAGCTGACCCACTACCCAGTAAACTGAGAGCGATCAAGGGAACTACTCGCGTGTGGCGGAGCTCTTTCCGGTCACGGAGAGTCCGTCATTTTGTGTAGGCTAAGGATAGGTCATACAAGATCCACCCACTCGTACCTAATGAGAAGGGAAGACCCCCCACTTTTTACCAGTGGAGCCGTTTTCACAGTGGCCCACATTTTAACCGAGTGTGTGGATCTTGCTGACACGAAGAAACCTTGGTTTGCAGATGACACTCAAACTTATATTAGCCGATGACGCGGTGGCTGCTGATCGCGTTGACCGCTTTATAAGTGAGAGTGGGTTAGGGCCAGCAATCTAAATTTTCAAGTGAACATTGACTCAACGACTTGTTCGCTTTTGAAAGATAACTTCTTGTTTTTCCGTAATATTTGTTTATTTTTATATATTTTTTTTAAATTTAGGTGTCTTTAGATTTAGGTGTCCCCCTCAAAATTTTAATTTCAATTCCAAATTTGTATTCTTTAATCTGTGTTAAGAGGGGCAGATGACCTCGTAGTTCCGCCCCTTAAAACAACAATAACTAACTAACTAACACGCGCATTCGCTACTCCAGTGGGGTCCGGGCGGGGACACCAAGAGCCCGCCGATGAGCCAGCTTGGTGTCCTAGGCGAAACCCCACACAAGACACAGCACAAACCTAGAAGAATTGCTGAGTTTTAATTCACTGGCCTGAAAGCCAATATACCATCTTTTAACACTGTGTTGGTCACATCAGACATGTGCCCAGCACCTCGTGACAAGCTCCTACTTTTGGGGAAAGTGAACAGCGAATTGATTGAACTGCTTGTTCGCGATTTAAGCGCCATTACCACGGAAGGACTATCAAGACGACTACGACCCAAGGAGAATGATTATTAATGGTGGGGCACGTGACCGTGTTCCCCTGTTCTAAAACCACCACTGGGCACTGTACTGATTAATGTTTCATGTGACCTCTCTCCATACTGTTTGTGTGAAATGAATATACTGTTGAAACATGTTATATTATTTAACCAACAGTACAATGTTCAAACTGTTGTGGCCGATTAATTTTTGCTAAGCCCAGCATACAAGTCTTTTAGTTAAGCGCAAGGCTTCATAACGTAACAGTATTGTCAGAAATAACGAATTAATTTTTGTTACGTTACTGCTTCCGTACCCAAAACAAATGGTATATGAATAACGTTTTTAGTGCGGCAACGAAATAAGGGGTTCTAATTTTCCCTGGTTTGTGCTATTAACGTTATAACCAGCAGAGGAAAAGATTCCGTTATTTTAAAATGCGCTCCCGTTATTAACGTTATAAGTCTAGTAACGGTATGACAGCGATTTTGACCCGCTGCGCGCCATCAATAACGTTATTCAGGCAGAGTGATCGATTCGGTTATTTCAAAATGCAAACCTACTAATAACGTTATAAGCCCAGTAACGGTATACGAGAGATTTTTACCAGTTATACGCTATCAATAACGTTATTCAGGGCAGAAAAATCAATTCCGTTATTTAGAAATGTGAACTCACCAATAACGTTATAAGCTTTGTAACGGTATACGAGAGATTTTAACCTGTTATACGCTATCAATAACGTTATTCAGGGCAGAAAAATTAATTCCGTTATTTAGAAATGTGAACTCACCAATAACGTTATAAGCTTTGTAACGGTATACGAGCGATATTTACGAGCTTTGCGCTGTCAATAACGTTATTCATGGCAGAAAAATAATTCCGTTATTTAGAAATGCGAACCCACCAATAACGTTATATGTCTAGTAACGGTATACGAGCGAATTTTACCAGCCATACGCTACCAATAACGTTATTCAGGGCAGAAAAATTAATTCAGTTATTTTTAAATGCGAACCCACCAACAACGTTATAAGTCTAATAACGGTATACATGCGATTTTTACCAGCTATGCGCTATCAGTAACATTATTCTAAGCGGAGAAATTGATTCCGTTATTTCAGAAAATAATCTCGTCAATAACGTTATGGAAGTGTCTATTTGCCCGCTTCCCGGACAAGCATGGAAGGTGACCGTGAACTAACGATGCTGGGCCATATGTAATTCCAGGCCAATTATTTATTCAAACATAGGATAATTACTTCTTGAAATATCAATAATAATCAACATAATGATTTCAATCTGAGCGCGTGCCCCATCAGACAGGGCAAGGCACCTTGCTCGTTTCGATCGCGGTCATATTGTAGCCGACGTTAGAAACATGTTTCCTAAAATCAATACGATGGATCCCATTGATTCGAAATATTTCATGTTGCTTCATATAGGGGTTTGGAACATAGCCTATTGTTCATCAGTCCCATGTAGTTGAAGTCTGATAAATTTTGTTATTAGCCTACTTTTCACATTTTGCAAAAATGAGGAAAAAGTAGACTTATGAGATCGATCCGGGAAAATGTGTGTCTGTCTGTCTGTCTGTCTGTCTGTCTGTCCTTCTGTCTGTCTGTCTGTCTGGCTGTGTGTGTGTCCCCCCCTATCAACTCCTAAACGGCTGCAGCAATCAAAACCAAATTTAGTATGAGTAAAGATGTGCACCGGAATAGCTCACGTCCATATTTGAAAATGATGTCAGTGCTACCAACTGCTGAAAAAACGCACTAGAAATTTGAGCTCCATGTTGGATATCTTGCAAGGTATGCATGGGAGCTATTCTAAAATTGGCACACATGTAGATAATACTATTTCAGTTTAATTTCCAGGAGGCCAACCATGACAGTGTTGCCAAAATAATTTTAAGCTTTCTGATAAGTCCAATGTTTAAATGTATATAACTTCTACACTATCAATTGGATTTCAACCAAATTTTGTATGTAATATCTGTACACAAACAGATATGACTGAGCGTATTCTTAAGAGCCACCAGGGCTGCCAACTGTTAATAATTGCTCACTCTATTTTTAGCCTACTTTTCACATTTTGCAAAAATGAGGAAAAAGTAGTCTTATGAGTTCGGGCAAATGTGTGTCTGTCTGTCTGTCTGTCTGTCTGTCTGTTTTGTCTGTCTGCCTGTCTGTCTGTCTGTCTGTCTGTCTGTCTGTCTGTCTGTCTGTCTGTCTGCCTGTCCTTCTGTCTGTCTGTCTGGCTGTGTGTGTGTCCCCCCCTATCAACTCCTAAACGGCTGCAGCAATCAAAACCAAATTTAGTATGAGTAAAGATGTGCACCGGAATATCTCACGTCCATATTTGAAAATGATGTCAGTGCTACCAACTGCTGAAAAAACGCACTAGAAATTTGAGCTCCATGTTGGATATCTTGCAAGGTATACATGGGAGCTATTCCAAAACTGGCACACATGTAGATAATACTATTTCAGTTTAATTTCCAGGCGGCCAACCATGACAGTGTTACCAAAATAATTTTAAGCCTCCTGATAGGTCCAATGTTTAAATGCATATAACTTTTACACTATCAATTCGATTTCAGCCAAATTTTGTATGTAATATCTGTACATAAACGGATATGATTAGGCGAATTCTTATGAGCCACCAGGGCTGCCAACTGTTAATAATTGCTCTCTCTATATTTTTTTTATCCAAATACCAATATATCAGAAAGTATGCAAGCCAACAGCTTTAAACTATGCACACGTATATTCTGACATTTTAGATTAATTTGGAGTAACTTATATACGTCAGTCCTACCAACATGATTATAAGCCTGCTGATAGTACCAATTTTTAAATACATGTAACTTCTATACTATCAGTTGGATTTCAACCAAATTTCGTATGTGCTATGTGTACCATAACAGATATGACTATAAGTATTGTTAACAGCAATCAGGGCTGCCAACTGCTAATAAATGCTGTCTATATTTTTTTAACCCTAATATAAATATATCAGAAAGTATGCAAGCCAACAGCTCTATACTTTGCACACGTATAGTACCTGACATTCTAGAATAATTTGGAGTAATTAATACAAGGCAGTGCTGCCAACATGATTCTATGCCTGCTGATATATCCAATTTTAAAATACATGTAACTTCTATACTAACAAATGGATTTCATCCAAAATTGGCACAACAAGATAACATAATATTTCAGATTATTTCTGACCAGCACACGTATGGTATTGTTGGCAACATGCTTTTACGCGTGCTGATAGATCCAGTGTCTAACTGCATGTAATGTCCATTGGACTTCAACCAAATTTTGTATTCTGTACCTAAAGAGATGGAACAAAGAATATATTCAGTCACCAGGGCTGCCAACTGTAGTGCTCTATTAGGCTACATCATACCAGGTATATTTTGAACTAATTAGATATGTCGATTACCAACTTAATTTCGTCATTATTCTAGATAGGTTCATATACTGTAGAATAATCATTGGCATGAAAAGTAGGCTGTATAGTTCATCACGGAACTTCTTGTTTTTATCCAAATACCAGTATATCAGAAAGTATGCAAGCCAACAGCTTTAAACTATGCACACGAATATTCTGACATTTTAGATTAATTTGGAGTAACTTATATACGTCAGTTCTACCAACATGATTATAAGCCTGCTGATAGTACCAATTTTTAAATACATGTAACTTCTATACTATCAGTTGGATTTCAACCAAATTTCGTATGTGATATGTGTACCATAACAGATATGACTATAAGTATTGTTAAGAGCAATCAGGGCTGCCAACTGTTAATAAATGCTGTCTATATATTTTTACCCTAATATCAATATATTAGAAAGTATGCAAGCCAACAGCTCTATACTTTGCACACGTATAGCACCTGACATTGTAGATTAATTTGGAGTAATTAATACAAGGCAGTGCTGCCAACATGATTCTATGCCTGCTGATATGTCCAATTTTAAAATACATGTAACTTCTATTCTAAGAAATGGATTTCGTCCAAAATTGGCACAACAAGATATCATAATAATTCAGATTATTTCTGACCAGCACTCGCATGGTATTGTTGGCAACATGCTTTTACGCGTGCTGATAGACCCAGTGTCTAACTGCATGTAACGTCCATTGGACTTCAACCAAATTTTGTATTCTGTACCTTAAGAGGAGGAACTAAGAATATATTCAGTCACCAGGGCTGCCAACTGTAGTGCTCTATTAGGCTACATTATACCAGGTATATTTTGAACTAATTATATATTTCGATATTACCAACTTAATTTCGTCATAATTCTAGATAGGTTCTTATACTGTATAATAATCATTGGCATGAAAAGTAGGCTGTATAGTTCTTCACGGAACTTCTTTGTTTTTGGAGTTGGCAATGGCCTTGACATAGGAACTATCCACGCATTTTTCTGAAGTGGAAGTGGGAAAGCCCAGAAAAACACTCTAAGATAGCTAAGATGGGAATCGAACTCAACTTCTCGCAGTGTTGCCATATAAGGCAGAGTGTATCCTACACACCAAACTTTCACTCCTTTGTGACCAATAAGAGTATTTCTTTCCCAAATGAAACCTCCCGTTCTTGCTTTTCGTTTACTTGGTATCCTATTTTCATTTAGTAGTGATAGAAGCCATTTTTCAGTGATGGTTATTTCTAATGAAGAAAGCTATTCAGTCGGTCAACACGAAATTCGCGTAGACCGAATGAAAGCTTTCTATATTATTTTCATTTATGAAACAAGATGTTCAGTAAAGAACATATAGCCTACTTTCTCCTAAATGCATGGGTATTGTTATAACTCTTTGTCCTTTTCAAGGAGTATGATTGAATATTGGTTGTAGTAGCTTGTTGAAATACAACGTGCTATAGGGATATTAAACATGAATATGAGGTGCCCTTTGCTAGTGCTACCTCTGTAGCAAATTTCGTTCAATTCAGTTTCACCGTGTTTGAATTGATAAGGGGAATCGATTTGCACACATACTTGGCCACCATCTGCAAATTATTGGGCTGATGTTCTTGCAGTTTGGTCACAATATGTTTCCCACATAAAGATATAGTGTTGCAAAATTTGGTAGAGACTAGATTATTAGGTTGGTCGTAATTACATTTTAGCTTTTAACATTTGGGTGGCCGCGATTACGTTTCCGTCAAGATAGCGGTGATATAAAACATGACACTGAGGTGCCCTTTGCTAGTGCTACCTCTGTACCAAATTTCGTTCATTCGGTTCCACCGTGTTCGAATTAAAAGGGGGAATCCATTTCGACATAAAGATGGCCGCCATCCGCAAACTATTAGGCTAATGACCTATTAGATTGGTCAAAGGATGCTCCCTCCATAAAGGTATGTAGTTGCAAAATTTGGTAGAGGTCGGATGATTAGGTCAATCGTAATTTGATTTAAGCTTTGAACATTCGTGTGGCCGCCATCACGTTTCTGTCAATATGGTGGCGATATTAATCATGACACTGAGATGCCCTTTGCTAGTGCTATCTCTGTACCAAATTTCGTTCCATTCGGTTTCACCGTGTTTGAATTAATAGGGGGAATCGATTCTGACACAAATACGGCCGCCATCCGCAAACTATTAGGCGAATGACCTATTAGATTGGTCAAAGGATGCTCTCTCAATAAAGGTATGCAGTTGCAAAATTTGGTAGAGATAGGATGATTAGGTTAGTCGTAATTTGATTTAAGCTTTGAACATTCGTGTGGCCGCCATTACGTTTCCGTCAAGATGGCGGCGATATAAAACATGACACTGAGGTGCCCTTTGCTAGTGCTACCTCTGTACAAAATTTCGTTCCATTCGGTTCCACCGTGTTTGAATTAATAGGGGGAATCAATTTTGACATAAAGATGGCCGCCATCCGCAAACTATTAGGCTAATAACCTATTAGATTGGTCGAAGGATGCTCCCTCCATAAAGGTATGTTGTTGCAAAGTTTGGTAGAGATCGGATGGTTATGTTAGTCGTAATTTAACTTAAGCTTTGAACATTTGTGTGGCCGCCATTACGTTTCTATCAATATGGCGGCGATATAAAACATGACACTGAGATGCCCTTTGCTGGTGCTACCTCTGTACCAAATTTCGTTCCATTCGGTTTCACCGTGTTTGAATTAATAGGGGGAATTGATTTTCACACAAAGATAGCCGCCATCCGCAAACTATTAGGCTAATGACCTATTCATTTGGCCAAAGGATGCTTCCTCTATAAGGGTATGTTGTTGCAAAATTTGGTAGAGATCGGATGATTAGGTTAATCGTAATTTGATTTAAGCTTTGAACATTTGTGTGGCCGCCATAACGTTTCCGTCAAGATGACAGCGATATGAAACATGACGCTGAGGTGCCTTTTGTTAGTACTACCTCTGTACCAAATTTCGTTCCATCCGGTTGCACCGTGTTCGAATTAATAGGGGGAATCGATTTTCACATAAAGATGGCCGCCATCCGCAAACTATTACGCTGATGACCTATTAGTTTGGTCAAAGGATGCTCCCCCTATAAAGGTATGTTGTTGCAAAATGTGGTAGAGATCGGATGATTAGGTTAGTCGTAATTTGATTTAAGCTTTGAACATTTGTGTGGCCGCCATTACGTTTCAGTCAAGATGGCGGCGATATAAAACATGACCCTGAGATGCCCTTTGCTAGTGCTACCTCTGTACCAAATTACGTTCCATTCGGTTTCACCGTGTTTGAATTAATAGGGGGAATTGATTTTCACACAAAGATGGCCGCCTTCCGCAAACTATTACGCTAATGACCTATTAGTTTGGTTAAAGGATGCTCCCCTCATAAAGGTATGTTGTTGCAAAATTTGGTAGAGATCGGATGATTAGGTTAGTCGTAATTTGATTTAAGCTTTGAACATTTGTGTGGCCGCCATTACGTTTCCGTCAAGATGTAGGCGATATTAAACATGACACTGAGGTGCCTTTTGTTAGTACTACCTCTGTACCAAATTTCGTTCCATTCGGTTGCACCGTGTTCGAATTAATAGGGGGAATCGATTTTCACACAAAGATGGCTGCCATCCGCAAACTATTACGCTGATGACCTATTGGTTTGGTCAAAGGATGCTCCCCCCATAAAGGTATGTTGTTGCAAAATTTGGTAGAGATCGGATGATTAGGTTAGTCGTAATTTGATTTAAGCTTTGAACATTTGTGTGGCCGCCATTACGGTTCCGTCAAGATGGTGGCGATATAAAACATGACACTGAGGTGTCCTTTGCTAGTGCTACCTTTGTACCAAATTTCGTTCAATTCGCATTCACCGTGTTCGAATTGATAGGGGGGACAGACATTCAGAGTACACACACTCACACACACACAGACACACACACACACACAGACTCACACACACACATAAACACACACAAGCAGACACACTTTTTTCGCCCTGTGTTGATCTCATAAGTCTACTTTCATTTTTTGCAAAAATCGAAAGTAGGCTAAAATTAGGCTTATGACATCACATTTAGTCCGTGTGTGTGCGTATGTGTGTGTGTCCCCTAATAAAATATAAACGGCTGGAGCGATTTCAATGAAACTCGGTAAAGTCATAGTACTATTTTGTCCGACACCGACCGTGATCTTTAAATTTTATTAAAGTTCACCAATCCAACATGGCGACTGTGCGAAATATTTCACTGGCATTCCATATCTCCGAAACTATTACAGATATCACCCTGACATTTTGTACGGTGATAAAATGAGCTAATAGATGGGGCTCTCAAACTTCCTGTTAAGTAAAAAACGAACAGTGGGGCCAAGCGAATTTGATACATTAAAATAGATCTTTTTTTTCGCGATTAAACCATTCGAGCGCCGTCAAATGGTATAGCAAATGTTATACACCTTGTAATGCACTGATATCTTATTCAGCTCAATTGTTTACATAACCGGAAGATGGTGCCTGTGTGAAATTTAAAAATTAAGTTTTAATTTCTTGTGTCCTATTCATGCGATCGTAGCCAACGTTTGAACAATGAACCTACCGTACGCAATAATCGTCTTCTAATAGTACATAGCTCAATGGTCTACACATATTTAGAAATATTTAGACGATTCTCAGTGTCTACTAATCAATGACAGCAATCAAACTGATTTGTTTTCATAACCACAAGATGGCGCCTGTGCGAAATTTTTAAATCTCGTATTTAGCCTATTTCCAATTATGAAAAAATAGGCTTATGCGATCAACTTTTGTCCGTGTGTGTGCACCAGGGCCGTCCAATGGGCAAGGTGAAGCAGTGCTAGCAGGTGAAGCGCAGCCCTATTCTGCCTATTTCTGAGCAGTGCAGCACGACATCACACTAGCACTGCAGCGCTTAGTCGCACAAGCACTGTCCATTTGACGGGGTGCTGCAGTACGTTTAGTACTGAGCGTAGAGCCTGGACACTAGGCGCACTGGTGCCAACATTTTGTCATATGCTTGTGGTCTGCCGTGCTCATAACGTATTTTGTGCCTGGGGAGCACAAACATACCATAGTGGGAAAGTCACACCTTAAAGAAACACACCGAAGACGTATAAAACATGATATTTGGACGTACATGAACCAGATCTGCAACAAGGATACAAGAAGTTGCATAATTTTTAGCCTATTTTCATTTATGAAAAAATAAGCTTATGAGATCACCTTTTGTCAGTGTGTCTGTCTCTGTGTGCGCATGTGTGTGTGATATGGTGTGTGCCCCCCCCCCCCCCCCTAATAACTTATAAACCGCTGGAGCGATTGCAATGAAGCTCGGTAAGTTCATAGCACTATTCCACACCACCCCGACCGTGCCCTTCAAATGTTGTTACATCATACCAATCCAAGATGGCGGCTGTGCGAAATATTTCACCAGCATTCGATATCTACGAAACTATTACCGATAGCACCCTGGAATATTTCACGGTGATAAAGGGAACTACTAGAAGTTCACCAATGCGATTTTTGAAAACCTGATAACTACAGAACCAACATGGCGGCCAAGCAAAGTTGCGACTTTTAAATAGACGTTTCTCACGATTTAACCAACCAAACGCAATGCAACTTGGTACAGTATATGTTTATACACATTGTAATGTACCGACATCTAACTTCATTCAATTGTTTACATAACCTCAAGAAGGCGGCTGTGCGAAATATTTCACCGGCATTCTATATCTCTGAAACTATTAGCGATATCACCTTGAAATTTTGTACGGAGATAAAGAGCACTACTGGAATTTCATCTATAAGACTTTCAAAAACCGGTTAACTAAAAAACAAATATGGTAGCCAAGCGAATTTGAAAATTTTAAATAGACCTTTCTCGCGATTTAATGATCCAAACGCAATGAAACTTGGTAAAGGAAATGTTTATACACATTGAAATGCACTGGTATCTATATTAGTTCAATTGTTTACATAACCTCAAGATGGCGAGTGTGCGAATTTTAAAATTAAGTTTTTATTTCTTGTGTCGTAATCATGCGATCGAAGTGAGAGTTTGTGTAATGAACCCTTGCAATAATTTTCCTTTAATGGTACGTGACTCTATGGCCTGTACATATAACAATCCAACATGGCGAACATCCGAAATATTTAGATGGATCTCAATATCTACGAATCTATTACAGCAATCAAACTAAATTTTTTAATCTTCATTGGGGCTATGAACATAAGTTCACCTATAGGACTTTCAATAACCTGGTGATCACAAATCCAACATGGCGGGGCGCGAAGTATAAATATTCACATGGTCGTTTCTCGCAATTTAACCATCCGAGTGCAGTGACACTTGGTACAGTAAATCCTTCTACAAATGTTAATCCACTGGCATATATTTTTTCATTTCTTTCCATAACCACAAGATGGCAGCTCTGCGAAATTTTAAAATCTCGTTTTTACTTCTTGTGTCCTAATCATGCGATTGAAGTTTGAATACCACATGTACACAATACACTTCACGTAACAGTACATAACTCTATGACCTACAGATATAAAATCCAACATGGCGACCATGCGCAATATTTAGCCGGTTCTCAATATCTGCGAATCTATTACAGCAATCAAACTGAACTTTTGTATGTTGATAGAGGCAATTAACATAAGTAGGATATATGAAAATAGGCTTTATAATTCTTCACGGAACTACTTGTTGGGTTAGTTATTGTTGTTTTAAGGGGCGGAACTACGAGGTCATCTGCCCCTACTTTTTGGGTGATGTAGCAGGTGCAGCGAGATATAATAATCCTAAAAATGGAATCAAGCATATTGGTAATCATGCATGTGACAGTAACAGGGCCGGTATGGAATCAGGAGTGTTAAAATATATTTTTAAATTTGTTGACATAATGTCACAAACCAGCCGACGTAGCTACACACGCTAACGTGCATGGTCAGACTACACCGAACTCGAAATACCACACACAACCATTTCATACCTTGCCTCATTAATTTCATTTGTCATTAAATCCTCTCATTAGATTGACGTCATGAAGGGCATCTATCCGAAATATCATTCCCACAAGGAAACTGTCTCACCATATCCCCTTCCTCATAGCCACCTAAATAACTACGGGTAGAACAAAAAAAACTACATTAGGACTATAAAGCTATAGTCTACAGTATTTCAATAACATGATTCTGAATTCACCACCTGATTAGATTGGTGCTGTTCAGGGATATGTGAATTCGAGAAACGTGCGTTAGTAAATTTATCAGGTTTTTAAACTGAACAATATTCCGTCGCAATCTGAGGTAATTTATGTCTTTTATTCGTATTTTCATCATCGCCTGAAACAATAACTCATGGAATTTACCTACACATAAGATATACGGCAACATAAGCAAGTTGACATGAAATCCTTCTAACTTTTGAAGTTTTAGGACAATTTTCATTATTTCAACAGTATGGAGACCAAGAGTGCTCTTCATTGTAAAACAATTTTGCTCTGAAAATTACAAAATCTGTTGTCTGTCTTTCTACCAGCTTGTTGGTATTTCTTTCGGTTGTTTGTTGGTTTTTGGAACTATTCGGCTCTTTGGTTATGGTATGCGAACCATCTCTCTAACTTACCAGGGGCAATGTAATGCCAAAAATACGAAGAAAGGTGTACTATTATAGTTCGTGCTGAAATTACATGGCATCGTGCAATAGATTGCGCTGACGATGAAAGAGATCACCTTGTGGTGTAGCGGCTAACATTCTTGGCTTTCGCCCCGGTGGTCCGGGTTTGATTCCCTGGCCTGCCAAGAAATTTAATTTCGGTTTGAGGTACTGAAATGGTATCGATGATACCTAAGTCATCAAAGGGGTGTTCATTTTGAGGACTTGCTCCAGGTCAGTGAGCACAAGTTTTCCTTTTTTTTTTCTACATTCTTATTCTGCAATTCGAACATTCATATGGGAACTCGGAGAGAAACTCACCTCGTAGAGTTGTTAGAATAGCTTTCGTAAAATATTCTCAAAGGCCAATGCTACAAGTAGCCGTCGTGAGTTAATCCAATTGCATATTTATATGTAATCCACACATCGTATTTAAGAACATTTGATTTTCATAGCATTCTATGTTCTGGGCATAGGAAAACCTCGAAGCTAATTTCGCAATTTTCAGTGAATGAACATCCAAAGTATAGTAATCATCATGTAGGGACACCGTGCCACATGTATACAGAGAGTGCAAGAATTGCTTGAAGGCAAGATGACATGGTGCGTAATTTGTGTTTGTACAACGAATGAGGTTTTCATTACGGTGATGATGATGAAGATTGTGGTAACGATGTAGACGGTGATATACTAGTTAGGAACCAAAGGAATACTTGAGAATTAAGCCTGAAGCGGATGTATGGAAAAAAACAAAATGAACTTGCTGGTTGATTGCGAAAGTGTCTAATCACCATATTTTATGGAGAACAACTTATCCAGAAGTACACATGAAAGGGAGTAGTCAAGCACAAATAGGTGGAGGCAAAGGTTGCTCTTGTGTGAGACTGTATGCTGCAACCACTGTGGAGTGTCTGATAACCAAGCTCCGTTCAAACACAAAAATTAAGAAGGGAATCACCGACATAGATCTAAGATGCATCTGTAACATTTCAGAAATGTCACGCGATCCATGTTTTCGTGTCTTCCTCGTGTTAGAAGCAAAAGTACAATAGAATAATAATTGTTATTGGCCGTAAGAAGGATACAAGATGTATGCTGGACCCCACCATCAGATGTGAAGTAACCATCGGCATAACAAGACAGGTCGTTTAGAGCTAACGATAGGCTTCAAAGAGAATTGATAGCTTGTGGTACGTTTCGAATAAGGGAAAGAAACAACATCAACATTTTTAGCCTACTTTTCACATTTTGAAAAAATTAGGAAAAAGTAGACTTATGAGATCGATCCGGGAAAATGTGTTACTGTCTGTCTGTCTGTGTGTGTGTCCCCCACTATCACCTCCTAAACGGCTGCAGCAATCAAAACAAAATTTTGTATGAGTAAAGATGTGCACCGGAATATCTCATGTCCATATTTGAAAATGATGTCAGTGCTACCAACTGCTGAAAAAACGCACTAGAAATTTGAGCTCCATGTTGGATATCTTGCAAGGTATGCATGGGAGCTATTCCAAAATTGGCACACATGTAGATAAGACTATTTCAGTTTAATTTCCAGGAGTCCAACCATGACAGTGTTGCCAAAATAATTTTAAGCCTTCTGATAGGTCCAATGTTTAAATGCATATAACTTCTACACTGTCAATTGGATTTCAACCAAATTTTGTATGTAATATCTGTACATAAACAGATATGACTGCGCGTATTCTTAAGAGCCACCTGGGCTGCCAACTGTTAATAATTGCTCTCTCTATTTATTTTATCCAAATACCAATATATCAGAAAGTATGCAGGCCAACAGCTTTAAACTATGCACACGTATATTCTGACATTTTAGATTAATTTGGAGTAACTTATATACGTCAGTTCTACTAATAATTATAAACCTGCAGATAGTACCAATTTTTAAATACATGTAACTTCTATACTATCAGTTGGATTTCAACCAAGTTTCGTATGTGCTATGTGTACCATAACATATATGACTATAAGTATTGTTAAGAGCAATCAGGGCTGCCAACTGTTAATAAATGCTGTCTATATCTTTTTACCCTAATATCAATATATCAGAAAGTATGCAAGCCAACAGCTCTATACTTTGTACACGTATAGCACCTGACATTCTAGATTAATTTGGAGGAATTAATACAAGGCAGTGCTGCCAACATGATTCTATGCCTGATGATATGTCCAATTTTAAAATACATGTAAATTCTATACTAACAAATGGATTTCATCCAAAATTGGCACAACAAGATATCATAATATTTCAGATTATTTCTGACCAGCACACGCATGACATTGTTGGCAACATGCTTTTTTTTTAGCGTATGGCTTTTTTTTAGTGCCGGGAGTGTCCGAGGACATGTTTGGCTCGCCAGTTTTGTAGCTGCTTCGAGACGGACACCCAATGGGTGAGCTACAAGTACCGTTGGGGAGGAAAGTGGGAATGAAAGGTCGAGGAGTTGGAAGGTAGCGGCTGTGGCCTATAGTTAGGGACCAACCCCGGCATTTGCCTGGAAGGAAGATGGGAAACCACAGAAGACCATCTTCAAGGTTGCCGGCGGGGGGATTCGAACCTCCTCGCCTCCCGGATGTGAGCGACTGCCAGCAGTCATGCCGTAACGACCTCGGCTAACTCACCCGGTGGCAACATTCTTTTACGCGTGCTGATAGATCCAGTGTCTAACTGCATGTAACGTCCATTGGACTTCAACCAAATTTTGTATTCTGTACCTTAAGAAATGGAACTAAGAATATATTCAGTCACCAGAGCTGCCAACTGTAGTGCTCTATTAGGCTACATTATACCATGTATATTTTGAACTAATTAGATATTTCGGTATTACCAACTTAATTTCGTCATTATTCTATACAGGTTCATATTCTGTAGAATAATCATTGGCATGAAAATTAGGCTGTATAGTTCTTCACGGAGCTTCTTGTTCAATAACTTATCGTGTTTGGGTATGCCTAACTTAAGTGTAAATGGCATAATTTTGCTATTAAATGAATCCATTCAATAATAGAGAATTGATCTACAATGTACTCGGGAACAGTATGAGACGTAGTCTATTGGTATCCAATAACATTTTATTGCCAATAATAATAGTCTAATAATCATAATAATAATAATAATAATATGAAGAGAAGAGAAGAACGACTTCGAGAAATCCAGCCGCGACAGGCTGGCCACGCGCCCCTGAACTGAGAGTTCCAGCGTAGACAGTGTGCGCCTGGGTCATATGGCCCTAAAAGCACTTGCCTGGCTTGCAGGGTACCACGACATACTATACACAGCTCACTCGCACACGTAGCTAGCGGCAGGCGGGGAGAGTCAAGGACACAGATTACCTACTGACATGACATGACGTCACGCACCTACGCCGGGCCTTGGTGTGCATCCCCACCCCTCCCTCCTCTTCCCACACACCCCACCTAATAAAATCTAAGCGGCTTGAGCGATTTCAATGAAATTCGGTAAGGTCATAGTAGGCCTACTATTTTGGCCGACCCCGATCGTGCCCTTCAAAGCTTATTATGTTTCACCAATTCAACATGGTGGTTGTGCGAAATATCTCACTGGCATTCTATATCTCCGAAACTGTCACCGATATCACCCTGAAATTGTGTACGGTGATAAAAGTCACTTAAGTGACTTTCATAAACCTGTTAACTACAAAACGAACATGGCGGCCAAGTGAATTTGAACATTTAAATAGACTTTTCTGGCGATTTAACCATCCGAACGCAGTGAAATTTGGTACAGCAATTGTTTATATAGACTACATTGTAATGAACTGATATCTAATTTTGTTAAATTGTTTACATACACTCAAGATGGCAGATGTGCAAAATTTTAAAATTATTTTTTTATTTCTTGTGTCCCAATCATGCGATAGAAGTCAACGTTTGAATAATGAACCTACGCAATAATAGTCATCTAATAGTACATAACTCTATGGTCTACATATAGGGTCTTTCATATTAAGTAAGAACGACGAGTGGCGGTTTTGTTATTCGCTACTGCAGCGGGCTTGGCCGAGTTTCTGGCGCCCCACGGCCCCCTGCTGTAGTATTGAAAGCGCGCGCATAGTAAAAACTTGACCTTGCAATAAGCGTGCAGGTGTTGTCAGTCGCCAGCCTGGACCTCAGATGGAAAACATGTTCAGACAGTTATCATTGCAACATCGTATTTTTGTATGTAAAACTTATTTTAAGTACGAGTCGTCCCGGTGGGTAAGTTCAGCAATTTCCTGATGAAGTGTCACCTTCACTAGCACAGATCCACGTAATTGTTAATAAGTTTGCCACTAGGCCTACTGACTCAGTGCTCAATAAAGAACATAAAATACAAAATCAGAAACATTACAGTGGCAGAACTCACTCGCGTGAGCCAAAATGTGGTTACCGGATACAATGCCTGTATAACCCAGGAAGGACGACACTTCCAGCATCTTTTATAAGGTAATATTTCATACAGGATTGTACACACGCTTAAAGCAGGCGGCCACGGCGCGCCACAAGCTCGACCAAGGCCACTGCAGCAGCAGGAAAGGGGAGCGAAAGTCAAGTGAGAGAGTGATGACCTTACCCCTTACCTGACGGTATGGGATTCCTGAGCATCTAGTCCGATGTTGCGATTGACTGTGACTGTGATGGCTAGTTCTGAATTATTGTTCAGTTCTGGATATTTCTGAGTGATCCTTTGAAATTTTACCGGTTTGTACTTATGACTTCTAATTTTCCATGTTTTTCCTGTTTTTAGTTCATCGATCCCTTTAATTACTTTTTACTTAGTTTATTTTACCTGCAACACCATTATTTTTAGTGTTCGTTAGGTGTTCTATTTTCGGCAATTTATTTTTGGACAGTATCTCTGGTAGATCATATACATGTACGATGTACATATAGGTACGACTGATGGAGAGCATTAAGGTCATCAAGTGCAGTTAGTTTTACATTTTAGGTGAAAAATGGAGCCACCACCAAAACCGATTCAAGGCAGGACTGACATGCAAAACGAAATGTATCATCAATTTAAATTAGCGTCGCGAAATTAAATTGTTCGAAGGAATAACATTTCACTCCTGGCGCAAAATAAAATTAGTAACAGAATTTTAATTTCGCTGCAGACGCGAAATAAATTCATTAGTCTTTTAATTTCGCTTCCGGCGCGAAATAAAATGCATTACTGACTTTTAATTTCGCTCCCGGTGCGAAATAAAATTCGTACCAGACTTTAAATTTCGCTCCCAGCGTGAAATAAAATCCGTTACAGACTTTTAATTTCGCTCCCGGCTACAAACAGAATTCTTAACAGACTTTTAACTTTGCTCATGGCGTGAAATAAAATTCATTAAAGACTTTTCATTTCGCTCTTGGCGTAAAATAAAAACCGTTAGTCTTTTAAATTCGCTTCCGGCGCGAAATAAAAAAATAATACAGACTTTCAATTTCACTCCGGGCACGAAATAAAATTCGTTACAGACTTTCAATTTCGCTCCCGGCTCGAAATAAAATTCATTACAGACTTTTAATTTTGCTCCTGGCCTGAAATAAAATTCGATACAAGACTTTTCATTTCGTTCCTGGCACGAAATGAAAACCGCTACAGTCTCTTAATTTTGCTCCCGGCGCGAAATAAAATTTTTAATGACTGTTAATTTTGCTCCTGGTATGACAAAAATTGCTGGCCCCATGGTGTTGGGGATAGCGTGCCTGCTTCTCGCCTGGAGGCCCCGGGTTCGATTCCCGGCTCCGTTAGTGATTTTAGAAACGGACGTGTGGGTTGGAACGGGCTGCACTCAGCCTCGAGAGTATCTGTCTGAAAGTCACGAAAACCAAGATTAACGGCCGAGGGAACCCGATGCGCTGACCAATATCTGCAGATGCCTGGGCAGCGGTCGCTTGGTAGGCCTAGGCCTTTCATGGGATGTAGTGCCACGGTTTATTTTAATGACACAAAATTCCCAAACAGCATTTAGTTTCGCCCCCGGCGTGAATTTAAAATGCATGGAACATATAATTTCATGTCTGAAATTAAATCTGGTCTGGCATGCGAAACAAAATGGTTGTGGACGCGTTAACATTTTAATTTCGCCATGAGCGTGATATTCGGGTGCGAAATGATATTGATTGTAAGCGCGAAAATTAAAATGGAAGCAAAATGTAATTCTAAGCACAATAACATAGTGAAAGGCGACGCAAAACTAATTGCATTGCGAATCGAAATACTGTACGTGGCACAGGGGTTTGCTTTCGTGCCATGGTCAGTATAAATGCGCTGAGGGTAAGAAGGAAGTAGTAAGGAATGCCAAGCCCCCCCCCCCCCCCCCGAAATTTCCGGAAGTGTAAGAATAAAAAATGTAGAAATTAGAGGAATGACCCCTCAACCCTGTTGTTCGAGTAACCCGCCTCCGAAACAGAACTCCATATACGCCGCGGTACTACCACAGACGATTTTCTGTTATTTGTAACTCTTCAGTCAGTCAACATTAATTTACCCGATTACTGGGTGGGGTACAATGTATATAAGATGTAAGTAACACTCCTGAAAAAAATACATGTATTAGATTTAAGATCACTAAAATTGCTGCATTATAATCGTGACCATAAACTAATACATATAATGTTATTTACATATTACTGTATATACATTGTACCCCTCCCAGTTATTGGGCAAATTAGTGTTGACGGACTGAAGAGTTACAACTGACAATTTGTATTGTAATTGGAGTTCGTCACTTATCTTGAATGTCTGTCCACACAGCACATTCGTCTTCTTGTTCGCTATAGAACAAGTAAAGGTACTTGTTGCCCCATTGCGTTATGAACGTCAGGGAGGGCCAGCCACGAGTCCGAGGTGCAGTCAACGACGATGGTGATGTTGATGCCATAGCACTGACTTTCTCCTCTACTGGAGTGATGACCATTGAATGACTCACGTTGCTGTTGCAGCCCAGCAGTTTGTGCAGGCGGTGTACGGTAAGACTGCTACTGCTGCCAACGTCAGGACTTTGAACATCGCTCCGAACATAATTTCACTCTCGAAACGAATACATTTTAATTTCAACAATGAAATGAAATGTTCCATTCATTTTAATTTCACATCGGAGGGCGAAACTAAATACCGTTTGGGAATTTTATTTCACGCCGGGTGCGAAATTAAAAGTCTGTAACGAATTTTATTTCGCGCAGGGACGAAATTAAAAGTCTGTAACCGAGTTTTATTTCGCACCGGGAGCGAAATTAAAAGTCTGTAACGAATTTTATTTCGCACCGGAAGCGAAATTATAAGTCTGTATTGAATTATATTTTGCGCCGCGAGTAAAATTAAAAGTCTGTAATTAATTGTATTTCGTGCCGGTAGTGAAATTAAAAGACTGCAACGAATTTTATTTCGCACCGGAAGCGAAATTAAAAGTCTGTATCGAATTTTATTTTGCGCCGCGAGTGAAATTAAAAGTCTGTAATGAATTGTATTTCGCGCCCGGAGCGAAATTGAAAGATTGTAACGATTTTTTTTCGCGCCGTGAGTGAAATTTTATTCAATTGTACAATGTAATTTCGCGTTGCTATTAAGTTTCGCGTTGATTTCGCTATGTCATTTCGCTTCGAATTAAGTTTCGCTTCGATTTAATTTCCCGCCGACAATCATTGTCATTTCGCTTCCGAGTATCGCGCTCACGGCGAAATTCAAATATATTCGCCCCCACAGCCATACATTTCGTTTCGCATGCCAGCCCTGATTCAAGGGCATACCACTAAATCCCAGGGGGAATTGCGACTACCATTGACCAAAATATTATGTGTACTCGAGTTTGAAGGTTGTTTGTGAAGTAACCAATAGACCTACATAAAATCCAATAACATCATCATTTTCGTCGTTCTGTTTTACGTTAGTTCATGTTGGTTTGGATTTGTTTAAATATATTTTAATATTTCTTATCGCAGTTGGAACACAAAAAGTGCCCGTTTTTAAGCGTGTTTCAACCATGCGTCACATTTAAGAATTATTATCTCACAAACCCGTCAACAAAGATCGAATCCAAATTTTAACACAATATACATTGGAATGTTGTATAACTGGTTCATTAATTTTAAAATTTTGTATGGCCAAGAAACAAAGTTGTTGTCATTTTGGTAAGGTAACTTTTTCTCGGCTCGGGTTGGTTTGAAAATGTAGTTCTTGGTCGCGTTGTATTCCTTATACATCCAAAAGGTATGCTGTATGATTGTGAAATACGTAAATTAATTCACTTATTTTATATCGGTTTGTATTTGTATGGGGAATTAAGACATGGTTCACCGTTGGCCGCTCCTGTAAAAGCTGTACAGCGTTGCCAAGATGGGCTCCATCACGCGTCAAGGCGCGCCTCGCTCGGAAGTAATGGGCTCCATATCAGCAACGCTGTACAGAATATCCCGGAGCGTCTAGCTGGTGAACAATGTCTTAATTCCCCATATAAATACAAACCGATATAAAATAAGTGAATTAATTTACGTATTTCACAGTCATACAACATAACTTTTTGATGTATAAGGATTACAACGCAACCGAGAACTACATTTTACAACGACCCCGAGCCTAGAAATAGTTACCTTACAAATATTGTAACAAAATTCGTTCTTGAACACACAAAATGTTGAAATTAATAAACCTCTTATACAACATTCCAATGTATATTGTGCTAAAATTTGGATTCGATCTGATGACGGGTTTGTGAGATAATAATTATTAAATGTGACGCATGGTTGAAACACGCTTAAAAACGGTCACCTTTCGTGTTTCAACTGCGATAAAAAAAAATATAAATAAAAAATTCCAAACCTGCATGAAGTAACGTAAATTAGAACGGCGAAAATGATTATGTTAGTGGATTTTATATAGGTCTATTGGTTATTTCACAAACAAAATTCAAACTCGAGTGCACATAATATTTTGGTCGACAGTAAGTACTGTACCAAGAAAAGGAAGCCAGGCCCTAAGAAAAACCTCTACACATAGGCCGGCATAAGATTTTTTCCCTAGTTAGGTAGATTTCATTAGAAAGCTAACTATTGCAATGGGTCCCATGTTTCGACTTCCGGAAAATTTCGACATATCTTCGCGTTTCACATCCCCCAGACCCCAAAACCACCGTCAGTTCAAAAGTTTATATATAATTTATGTATATATATATGTATATATATATGTATATCAGTTTCTTGTGGACACGATAACTGCCGTAATTTTGCACCAATTACTTCGAATTTTTTACCGAAGATGTATACCTATAAAATCTCGGTCGAGTTCGTTACTGGGCTAAATCGGTCGAAGGGGGTGAAAATGGGGGGCTTTTTTCGAAAAAGTGAAATTTCGCTATAACTCTCTTAATACGTGCAATATCGAATCCATTCAAAGTTCATAATATGTGTCGGATAAGTGCCAAAAATTTATGTCAAATAAGATTTTTGATAGCACCAACCATTGACCAAAGGGGTGGAAAAAAGTGGGTTTTTCGGGAAACATTAATCATATCTCTCTTAATAGGCACAATATCAAAACCGTACAAAATGGACAATATTCCCCTAATAATTACCTAAAACTTTTGTCTGAAAGAATTTTTGATATGACCCACCATTACGCCAAGGGACGAGAAAAATGATTTCGGAATTATAAGAAAATGCCAAGAGCTATCAGTGGTTGCCATGGCAACACTACTAAATTGATGAGGCATGGACCATCAGACGTTGCCATGACAACGCACTTGCACGAGATCAGATTCAGTATTTCCATCTGATTAAGTGGTTGGTTGGTTGGTTCTTAAGTTTAGGGGCTGCGACAATGCGGTCATGTAGCCCCGTGTACTTTGGGTGTGTGTAGAATATCTGATAACCGGTGTTAATTGTGATGACTGTATTAGTGTGTGTTATCTGTTTGTTAATTTAAGTACTGCAACTAACAATTTTTCAGATAGTTCCTACTTTTGCCGCCAAGCGCCACTGTCAACGACTACGAGGCCAAGTTCAGAACTGAGCTACTAGACGCCGCCGCAGTCGGCTCTTGGCAACGAACATAGAAACCTAAGAGCGTTGTATACATTCTTAACCTATCCAATTTAGCTTCACACAGGTGCAATTAGTGGAAGGATCTTTAACATGCCATAAATCTATGACATGGGACCGCCGGCTTTACTTCCCCTCCGAAGGAAGGCATACTGAGGGATATTTAACGCTCTTAAAAAATCCGACGGCTTCGGCCGGGTTTGAACCCGGTATCTTGGGCATAGAAGCTCAGCATGTTACCGACTACGCCACCAAAGCCGCCTGATAAAGTGGGAAGCGGCTTCGGTGACGTAACTGGTAGCATGCTGAATGTCTATGCCCAATGTCGCGGTTTCAAAGCCGGCCGAAGTCGTCGGATTTTCTAAGAGCACTAGAATCCCTCAGTATGCTTTCCTTTGGAGGGGAAGTTCCAACGTTCGTTGCGAGTTGATGGTTGGGGTGGCATCTAGTAGCCAAGTTCACAGCTAGGTGTCGTTGACGGTTGTACCTGGTAGCAACATTAGGAACTACTGCTTGAAATTGACCGTCTGCAGTACTTACATGAATTAAGACTAATACAGCCATTACAATTCACACCGTGTATCAGACAGATTCTACACTCACCCAAAGTACACGGGGTTAGATGACCGCGTTGTCGCAGCCCCTAAACTGAGGAACCAACCAGAGGTAGATTTCGTTAGAAAGCTAACTATTGCAATGGGTACCATGTTTCGACTTCCGGAAAATTTCGACATATCTTCGCGTTTCACATCCCCAGGCCCCAAAACCACCGTCAGTTCAAAAGTTATATATAATTTATGTATGTATATGTATATCAGTTTATTGTGGACACGATAACTGCCGTAATTTTGTACCAATCACTTTGAATTTTTTACCGAATACGTATACCTATAAAATCTCGGTCGAGTTCGTTACTGGGCTAAATCGGTCGTTGGGGGGTGAAAATGGGGGGCTTTTTTTTTCGAAAAAGTGAAATATTGCTATAACTCTCTTAATATGTGAAATATCGAATCCGTTCAACATTCATACTATGTGTCGGATAAAGCCCAAAAATGTATGTTTGAAGAGTTTTTTTTATAGCACCAACCATTGACCAAAGGGGTGGGAATAAGTGGGTTTTTCGGGAAACATTAATCATATCTCTCTTAATAGGCACAATATCAAAACCGTACAAAATGGACAATATTCCCATAATAATTACCTAAAACTTTTGTCTGAAAGAATTTTTGATATAACCCACCATTATGCCAAGGGATGAGAAAAATAATTTCGGAATTATAAGAAAATGCCAAGACCTATCAGTGGTTGCCATGGCAACACTACTAAATTGATGAGGGATGAGCCATCAGACGTTGCCAAGATAACGCACTTGCACGAGATCAGATTCAGATTTCCATCTAAGTGTGAAGCGGCTTCGGTGACGTAACTGGTAGCATGCTGAATGTTTATGCCCAAGGTCGCGAGTTCAAAGCCGGCCGAAGTCGTCGGATTTTCTAAGAGCGCCAAAAATCCCTCAGTATGCTTTCCTTTGGAGGGGAAGTTCCAACGTTCGTTGCGAGTTGCTGGTTGCGGTGGCATCTAGTAGCCAAGTTCACAGCTAGGTGTCGTTGACGGTAGTACCTGGTAGCAACATTAGTAACTACTGCTTGAAATTGACCGTCTGCAGTCCTTACCTGAATTACAGACTAATACAGCCATCCCAAAGTACACGGGGTTACATGACCGCGTTGTCGCAGCCCCTAAACTGAGGAACCAACCAAAATCTCTGCGGTAGATATAATTTTGCGTGAAGAAGTAACAGACCGTTACATAGTTGCACATCAGTGTCGAAACCTAGCATAAGGACAGTGTGACCACAAGTATAAAAATGGACCCCAAATGACAAGAAGGTTACCGTTCCCATAAGACAATAAAATGTTTAAAATAAGCATAAAATGACGAAAAACAAAGTTAATTAAGCTCCAATTATAAAATACCTTCTCGCATTAAATGAGGTCTGATCCTTCTACGAAAATCTGCATATTCTGCCTATTTTCGCCTATCCCCAAGTTTGTCCGGTGAAATCTACCTCCGCCTTCCGGCGTGCCGAGAGGACTTTTTTATATTTGAAATTACGCTTGCATTAGAGAATGTGTAAAGTACTGAGCAGTTTTGATTTCACTTTAAATTTATTTGTACAAGTTGGACGACTAAACGTCACCCCACAATCTGCAAGCTACATGGCTGAGCAGCGGTTGCTTGGTAGAACTAGGCCCTTCAACGGCTGTCGCGCCACGGGTTTAGTCTTTTTTTGAACATCTAATATATAAGTGTAAGAGTACAAGACCACGAACTATTCAGTGACAACTTTTTTCAGAGAAGAGAGTTCGAATTCAAACGGAAACAATGCGTTGTGTGGAAAAGTAAGACGTAGCCATTGTGAAAATGGAAAATTGGTCTCCATAGATACTGACGACAGTCAAGCGCATGTTCTCTAGGTGCAAGCGTCCTGCATAAATATTCACTTCCTTTGTACGCTCACAGAAAATGAAGAAACGTCCCAGCAGAGCTTGTGTATTGGCGTATTGAACGAAATAAAAGGTAAGGAACTGAAACAATGTTTCTTACAGCAGATGTTTATTGCCATTCAGAAATTCCTTCTTATTTTATGATTTTTTTCCTAGGAAACTGTCATCAGTCCAACATCTCTCATTGACTAGTTCACCTGTCAATCAACCTACCATTGTGGTTGCACCTGAAGTTCAGTTGTGTCTTGTGTTTCGCAGGGTTTTCCACACTCCCTCCAGGTAAATGCCGAGATAGTACCTTACTTGAAGACTCAGGGCACCTGCCCCATCCCTGGCTCTAATACAGTAA
This sequence comes from Meconema thalassinum, assembly GCA_946902985.2. Taxonomy (NCBI): domain Eukaryota; kingdom Metazoa; phylum Arthropoda; class Insecta; order Orthoptera; family Tettigoniidae; genus Meconema; species Meconema thalassinum. The sequence goes on along the minus strand of OX336393.1, from coordinate 393,369,292 downwards.
CACACATAGTCAACTACAAGGGACTGATGACCAAGATGTCCCAAGCCCCTACAATGTATTATTATCAACAAGAACAAGAATGTTTGAGGAAGTAAAAAGTATCTGTGTAAACACATTGTGTCAACGTTACATAAGCGTGACATTACTATAATTTTATCACTCAGATATTATTCCACGCCTAGGCACTTGTACATGTAACTCGCCGAACTACAATATGCGTCAACTCGGCGTGTTCATCATTCTCCTTGCGCTAGAGATCTTGTATAGCTGCGCCGCTACTCCTACCACCCTTTTCAAAACAATTCCCATACTAATGTCGACGATTCCATTCACCCGATTTTATTTATGAACAAGAAGTTCCGTGAAGAACTATACAGCCTACATTTCATGCCAATAATTATTCTACAGTATATGAGCCTATCTAGAATAATGACGAAATTAAGTTGGTAATATCGAAATATCTAATTAGTTCAAAATATACCTGGAATAATGTAGCCTAATAGAGCACTACAGTTGGCAGCCCTGGTGACTGAATATATTCTTAGTTCCACCTCTTAAGGTACAGAATACAAAATTTGGTTGAAGTCCAATGGACGTTACATGCAGTTGGACACTGGATCTATCAGCACGCGTAAAAGCATGTTGCCAACAATACCATGCGTGTGCTGGTCAGAAATAATCTGAATTATTATGATATCTTGTTGTGCCAATTTTGGATGAAATCCATTTGTTAGTATAGAAGTTACATGTATTTTAAAATTTTACATATCAGCAGGCATAGAATCATGTTGGCAGCACTGCCTTGTATTAATTACTCCAAATTAATCTAGAATGTCAGGGGCTATACGTGTGCAAAGTATAGAGCTGTTGGCTTGCATACTTTCTGATATATTGATATTAGGGTAAAAGAATATAGACAGCATTTATTAACAGTTGGCAGCCCTGATTGCTCTTAACAATACTTATAGTCATATCTGTTACGGTACACATAGCACATACGAAATTTGGTTGAAATCCAACTGATAGTATAGAAGTTACATGTATTTAAAAATTGGTACTATCAGCAGGCTTATAATCATGTTGGTAGACCTGACGTATATAAGTTACTCCAAATTAATCTAAAATGCCAGAATATACGTGTGCATAGTTTAAAGCTGTTGGCTTGCATACTTTCTGATATATTGGTATTTGGATAAAAAATAGAGAGAGCAATTATTAACAGTTGGCAGCCCTGGTGGCTCTTAAGAATACGCTCAGTCATATCTGTTTATGTACAGATATTGCATACAAAATTTGGTTGAAATCCGATTGATAGTGTAGAAGTTATATGCATTTAAACATTGGACCTATGAGAAGGCTTAAAATTATTTTGGCAACACTGTCATGGTTGGCCTCCTGGAAATTAAACTGAAATAGTCTTATCTACATGTGTGCCAATTTTGGAATAGCTCCCATGCATACCTTGCAAGATATCCAACATGGAGCTCAAATTTCTAGTGCGTTTTTTCAGCAGTTAGTAACACTGACATCATTTTCAAATATGGACGTGAGCTATTCCGGTGCACATCTTTACTCATACTAAATTTGGTTTTGATTGCTGCAGCCGTTTAGGAGTTGATAGGGGGACACACACAAAGGCAGACAGACAGACAGACAGAAGGACAGACAGACAGACAGACAGACAGACAGACAGACACACATTTTCCCGGATCGATCTCATAAGTCTACTTTTTCCTCATTTTTGCAAAATGTGAAAAGTAGGCTAAAAATGCGTTGGAATCAGGAAATAAATCTCCGTTTTCGTATTACCAGTTTTTTTTCATTTTTTAAGCAGAAATTAAAATACTGCTAGTAACGTCTTTGTTTTTCACATTTTGGAAAATGCATTGAATTGATATCAATTCTATTGCACTCTAGTATACATAGTGGTTTTGACATTGCAAATACAAGCTTCCATTCAAGAGAAATTGCCTCACTTTGGTGCTGCTACGTGGTGTCAGAATTACAAACTAACAAGAAGTTCCGTGACGAACTAAAGAGCCTACTTTTCTTAAAATTTAAGATTCATGCCAATGATTAATCGATATGGATTTATCTAGAATAATGACGAAATTAAGTTGGTAATATCGAAATTTCTAATTAGTTCGAAATACTGTATACCTGGCATAATGTAGCCTAATAGAGCACTACAGTTGGCAGCCCTGGTGACTGAATACATTCTTAGTTCCATCTCTTAAGGTACAGAATACAAAATTTGGTTGGAGTCCAATGAATAGCATGGACGTTACATGCAGTTAAACATTGGATCTAACAGCGCGCGTAAAATCATGTTGGCAACAGTGTCATGCATGTATTGGTCAGAAATAATCTGAAATAATATGATCTATTGTTGTGCCAATTTTGAATGAAATCCATTAGTTAGTATAGAAGTTACATGCATTTTAAAATTGGACCTATCAGCAGGCTTAGAATCATGTTGGCAGCACTGACGTATATTAGTTACTCCAAAGTAATCTAGAATGCCAGGTACTATACGTGTGCAAAGTTTAGAGCTATTGGCTTGCATTCTTTCTGATATATTGATATTAGGGTAACAAAAATAGAGACAGCATTTATTAACAGTTGGCAGCCCTGGTTGCTCTTAAGAATACGCATAGTCATAGCTGTTATGGTACACATAGCACATACGAAATTTGGTTGAAATCCAAATGATAGTATGGAAGTTACATGTATTTAAAATTGGACCTCTCAGCAGGCTTAGAATCATGTTGGTAGCACTGACGTATATAAGTTACTCCAAAGTAATATAGAATGTCAAGTACTATACGTGTGCATAGTTTAAAGCTGTCGGCTTGCATACTTTCTCATATATATTGGTATTTGGATAAAAGAAATTAAGAGAATTTTTACCGTTGGCAGCACTGGTGGTTCATAAGAATTCGTTCAGTCATATCTGGTTATGTACACATACAACATACGAAATTTGGTTGAATTCCAATTGATAGTGTAGAAGTTATATACATTTAAATATTGGACCTATCACTAGGCTTATAATCATTTTGGCAAAACTGCCATGTATGGCCTTCTGGAAATTAAACTGCAATATTATTATCTATATGTGTGCCGATTTTGAAATAGCTCCCATTCATACCTTCCAAGATATCCAACATGGAGCTCAAATTTCAATTGCAATTTTTCAGTAGTTGGTAGCACTGACATCATTTTCAAATATGGCCGTGAGATATTCAGGTATAGATCTTTACTCCTACCAAATTTTATTTCGATTGCTCCAGCCGTTTAGGAGTTGATAGGGGAGGACACACACACAGCCAGACAGACAGAAGGACAGACAGACAGACAGACACACGTTTTCCCGGATCGATCTCATAAGACTACTTTTTCCTCATTTTTGCAAAATGTGAAAAGTAGGCTAAAAATCGGGACATTTAGTCTTAATAGTATCTGGCTGCTGCACAGACTGCTGTGTTGCCTGCTGGTGTGTCCCTTCCCCGTGCTGTCCGATCGTGACGTCACAGTTCCCTCTTTATTGCAATGTAAAGCAGTCAGGGATGTTTCAGCTACGTTATCTGATGGATGAGTTACTTCCGCAATGCTATATGTGCTTGTAGAATGGGGCCTGTTATGAAAGGCCTCTGATATGGCTGGATATTCAGGGGAAGGTACTGCAGTTTCCATGTCGGTAGTGTCGCTTAGCTTACTACTCTCATCTGACTCGCCCAGCACCGTGCTGTAGGTTTGTTGTGTGACGTGAAGTACCGGGCGATTCCTTCTGTTCGGACAGTCTATTTGTAAGTGGGAGGTTTCTTTACAATAAAAGCAATACTTAGCTTGTCCTTCATATGTTAACAGAATTTTACTATCATTGACCGTCAAAAATAATGGAATGGGGTATTTAAGTTCAATTGTTACAATACGTATGCCATTACTTACAGCAGAAAATTCGTATACTTCATTCCAGCACTCGTTCCGTATGTCCTTGAGAACTCCATGCGCAGGAAGCACGCGGGAGAGCCTTTCATTGTTGACTTCGGGAGGAGATTAATCAGACACGCACACGTTTTGTTAAAGAGTCTGAAGCAGTGATAGTTATCTTTGTGGTGTTACCGCTAGCTAGCCGGAAGGATTTCACACCTTCATGTCGAGATAATATGTTTTCATAAAGTAAGGTGTACACTAATTTAATGTACACTGAATTTTCCCCGTTGTCTAGTTGATTCGCTAGTACTTGATCTCCATTAAGCTTCAGGTCGTTTGCTATCCACCTAGGCCTATGTATTTCAAGTGGTATCGGTCTGTTGTTCCTTTCTTCAAAAGCGCATTTAAGAGTGTTTCTCCAGACATTCGCCAGTTTCGCAAGTTCAACAAGCAGTTCCGTGACAAACTAAGGAGCCTATTTTTCTTAAACTTAAAGATTCATGCCAATGTTTAATCTATATGGAACTATCTAAGTTAATGACGAAATTAAGTTGGTAATATCAAAATTTCTAATTAATTCGAAATATACCTGCACAACAGTTGGAAGCCCTGGTGACTTAATATATTCTTAGTTCCATCTCTTAAGGTACAGAATACAAAATTTGATTGAAGTTCAATGGATAACGTGGACGTTACATGCAGTTAGATATTGGATCTATCAGTGCGCGTAAAATCATGTTGGCAGCAATGTCATGCATGTCTTGGTCAGAAATAATCTGACATATTATGATCTATTGTTGTGCCAATTTTGGACGAAATCCATTTGTATGTATAGAAGTTACATGCATTTTAGAATTGAACCTATCATCAGGCTTAGAATCATGTTAGCGGCATTGGCATAATATTAGTTACTCCAATTTAATCTAGAATGTCAGGTACTATACGTGTGCAAAGCTTAGAGTTGTTGGCTTGCATGCATTCTGATATATTAATATAAGGGTAACAAGAAGTTCCCTGAAGAACTATACAGCCTACTTTTCATGCCAATGATTATTCTACAGAATATGAACCTATCTAGAATAATGACAAAATTAAGTTGGTAATATCGAAATATCTAATTAGTTCAAAATATACCTGGTATAATGTAGCCTAATAGAGCACTACAGTTGGCAGCCCTGGTGACTGAATATATTCTTAGTTCCATATTCATTTTCTTAGTCTTAAGGTACAGAATACAAAATTTGGTTGAAGTCCAATGGACGTTACATGCAGTTAGACATTGGATCTATCAGCACGCGTAAAAGCATGCTGCCAACAATGTCATGCGTGTGCTGGTCAAAAATAATCTGAATTATTATGATATCTTGTTGTGCCAAATTTGGATGAAATACATTTGTTAGTATAGAAGTTACATGTATTTTAAACTTGGACATATCAGCAGGCATAGAATCATGTTGGCAGCACTGCCTTGTATTAATTACTCCAAATTAATCTAGAATGTCAGGTGCTATACGTGTGCAAAGTATAGAGCTGTTGGCTTGCATACTTTCTGATATATTGATATTAGGGTAAAAAAATATAGACAGCATTTATTAACAGTTGGCAGCCCTGATTGCTCTTAACAATACTAATAGTAATATCTGTTATGGTGCACATAGCACATACGAAATTTGGTTGAAATCCAACTGATAGTATAGAAGTTGTGTGTATTTAAAAATTGGTACTATCAGCAGGTTTATAATCATGTTGGTAGAACTGACGTATATAAGTTACTCCAAATTAATCTAAAATGTCAGAATATACGTGTGCGTAGTTTAAAGCTGTTGGCTTGCATACTTTCTGATATATAGGTATTTGGATGAAAAAAATAGAGAGAGCAATTATTAACAGTTGGCAGCCCTGGTGGCCTTAAGAATATGCTCAGTCATATCTGTTTATGTACAGATATTACATACAAAATTTGGTTGAAATCCAATTGATAGTGTAGAAGTTATATGCATTTAGACATTGGACCTATCAGAAGGCTTAAAATTAGTTTGGCAACACTGTCATGGTTGGCCTCCTGGAAATTAAACTGAAATAGTCTTATCTACATGCGTGCCAATTTTGGAATAGCTCCCATGCATACCTCGCAAGATATTCAACATGGAGCTCAAATTTCTAGTGCGTTTTTTCAGCAGTTGGTAGCACTGACATCATTTTCAAATATGGACGTGAGATATACCGGTGCACATCTTTACTCATACTAAATTTGGTTTTGATTGCTGCAGCCGTTTAGGAGTTGATAGGGGGGACACACACACAGCCAGACAGACAGAAGGACAGACAGACAGACACACATTTTCCCGGATCGATCTCATAAGTCTACTTTTTCCTCATTTTTGCAAAATGTGAAAAGTAGGCTAAAAAAGTAGAGACAGCAATTATCAACAGTTGTCAGCAGCTGGTTGCTCTTAAGAATACGCATAGTGATATCTGGTTATGCACACATAGTAGACTACATACGAAATTTGGTTGAAATCCAATTGATAGTGTAGATGCTCTATTAATTTAAAAATTTTGACCTATCAGCATGCTTAGAATCATTTTGCCAACACTGTCATGCATGGCCTCCTGGAAATTGAACTGAAATATTATTTACTATATAATTATGTGCCAATTTTGGAATAGCTCCCAGGCATACCTTCCAAGATATCCAACATGGAGCTCAAATTTCAATTGCGGTTTTTCAGCAGTTGGTAGCACTGACTTCATTTTCATGGCCTTGAGATATTCAGATATAGATCTTTACTCATACCAAATTTGGTTTTGATTGCTTCAGCCGTTTAGGAGTTGATAAGGGGGGGGGGGAGGGGGACATGCACAGACAGACATTTGCCCAGATCGATCTCATAAGTCTACTTTTTCCTCATTTTTGCAAAATGTGAAAAGTAAGCTGAAAATACAATACCCTATCACGGTAAGCACTTCCGAGTATTTATTAAACTCGCGGCTAAACTCAGAACCTAACACGACGTAGGTCGCAAAGTGACACTTCCACTCTTTCTACTCTATGGAGTTCTCCAACGCAAAATGTATCAAAATGGTGCCATTCTCAATCAAAGATGCCGTTTGTAATATATAAACGATATGCGAATAACGTTATTAGTCCGAATAACGGCATTGAGGGAATATTTTTCGATAGATATATTCAAATAACGTTATTTCTAGTGAGAACTACCATTTCGTTCCTGCGATAACCCATATCCGAATAACGTTAATAGTCCGAATAACGGTATTGGGGGAATAATGTTCGAGAGATGTATTCAAATAACATTATTTCTAGTGAGCACTACCATTTCGTTCCTGCGATAACTGATATCCGAATAACGTTATTAGTCCAAATAACGATATTGGGGGATATCTTTGGAGAGATCTATTCAAATAACGTTATTTCTAGTGAGCACTACCATTTCGATCCTGAGATAACCAATATCCGAATAACGTTATTAATCCTAATAACGGTATTGGGTGAATATTTTTCGAGATATGTATTCCGATAACATTATTTCTGGCGGGCACGACCATTTCGTTCCTTGTTTAACTGATATTCGAATAACGTTATCAGTCCAAATAACGATATTAGGAGATTTTTTTCGAGATATGTATTCCGATAACGTTATTTCAGGTGGGCACTAGTATTTCGTTTCTACGATAACCGATATCCGAAGAACGTTATTAGTACGAATAATGGTATTAAGGGATATTTTTCGAGAGACTTATTCAAATAACGTTATTTCTGTCGGACAATACTATTTCGTTTCTACGATAACCAATATCAGAATAACGTTATATGGCCCAATAACGTTACCATGCGATACAAATGACTTCCGGATATGAAACGTAACGACCACAATGTGACTAAGACCCATTTTGTTACATAATCTACCCAAACAACCATTTTCGTTATGTTAAGTTATGAAGCCTTGGTTAAGCGTATATGATCCAAGTGATATTATTGCCATACCACGACATAATGCTATAATATTTTAGGATATAACACCATCGTACATAATTACTCAATCAGTTTCAACCAAGCAAGCAAGGTGAATAGACGTGCAGTGAAGTGTAAGGAAGAATGGGAATCGCTATTCAGCAGTACCGGGCGGTCATCGGCCGCTGGCAGGCTAGAGTGAAGTGCGATTTCGGTGTCGGGAAGGTGATAGCGGGCAACGTTACTGAACAGATGGGGGTTTTGGCGATGGGGATGGTAGCGCTGGTTGTGGCGACGCTACTATTAATTGGAGGAGTGGAGTCAAACCCAGGGCCTGGTCAGCTTGGATGGCAAGAAATGGAAAAAATAAGGGAAATTGTAAAGGAAGTGTCACAAAATGACCAGATCCGGGACATTCTTCGTGAGCAATGTAAGGAATTTAAGGAGATGAAGACTTGTATAAGAGAAGAGATGGGAATAGTGACAGAAAGGCTGACCGAGAATAGTAGAGAGATAAAAGACCTAAGAGAAAAGGTGAAGATATTAGAGGTGGAGGTAAATGAATTAAGGAAGGCCAAGCTGGATGAGAGAAAGAAAAACGTCTTCATTTACGGAATAAAGGAAGATGCCAAGGAAAGCACCGAGGATCTAACGTCCAAGGTGCTCCGAGTGATTAGTGAAGGCATGCGGATAAACATTGGGGTCTCAGAGATTGACAATGTGACCAGGATAGGCCGGGGAAGGGGCACGAGGCCCGTGAAAGTGTCATTAGTTTCTTCGCTGATGGCTCACAGAATTCTGGCGAACACAAAGAACCTGAAAGGGGAGAGGATATGGGTAAGGAGAGAAATGAGTAAAGAAGAGGCAAGCGAGCAACGGACCTTGCAGTTTCATTTAAGGAAGGCAAGGAGCTCTGGTCTCAAGGCTTATGTAAAAGGCAATAGACTGGCGGTTAGCAGCAACAACTGGGATCGGATTTGGACAGTGGCACAACTCCAGGATATGGAGAAGCAACAACAACAGGAGACAGTTAGACCTAGCAACCAGGTGGAAGCAGCTGTCGGTTCAGAGGGACGTGCGGTGATGATTCAACAGAGAGCATCGACCTCCAAGTCCAACACGGAAGTGGCGCGAGCAGGAACGACTAACGTCAGCGCCAGGAACACCGGACAAGTGCGTGGTTTGCAGAAAGGTGAGACTGTCAAACAACGAGTTACTAGTCTAAAAGAACTATGGGGCAAGAAAACCTTGACAGAGCAGTTCAATGTGGAGAAGGAGGTCATTTCTTCTCCAGGTGGCAGTATTCTAGAGCTAGAGAAAGCTAGAGTTACTAGAAGTAAAGCTACCGCCAGCGAAGAGGGTAGGGGTAAAACATAACTAAACTGGAATATTGCTAGCGTAAATATAGAGGGTTTTTTAAATAAGAGAGGGAACGATGTAGTTTTGACCCTAATAGAAGATATGCAGATTGTAGGATTTGTTGAGAGTTGGCTCCCTGTAGGTTGCGAGGTTAAAATAGATGGCTTCAATATATATACAAAACCTAAGATTAGGAAAGCTCGTACAGGTAGGTTTCCGGGGGGAATTGTTGTTTTAATTAAAGAAGAGGTGAGGGAATTATCAGAATTTATTAGTTCAGAACTGGAAGAAGTAGTATGGGTAAAAGCAGATATTAGGGGGAGGGCGAAAGGAACGGTATGTTTCGGCTTTGTCTACAACCCTCCGGAGAATTCCCCGTATGCAAGAGAAAGCTTTTTCGATGAGTTAGCTATTGAAATAAACAGAATTCAAAATATATATGAAGAGGCAGAGATTGTGCTTTTAGGGGACTTCAATGCGAGGGTTGCAGACAGAAAGCCCCTTTACAGCAAGGGGGTTGCCGAGGCCGTATGTGGGGATAGGCACAGCAAAGACAAGGAATGTAATAAGAACGGAGAAAAGATTTTGGAACTATGTGGTGCAGAAGAGCTATATATATTAAATGGTGTCTGTGTGGGGGATGAAGAAGGTAACCTGACGTATATAACTGAGATTGGAGGAAGTGTAATAGATTTAGCAATATGTTCCAGAGGAGCACTAGCCCTAATTAAGAGGTTCACTGTTGAAGAAGGGGGGGATCACACCACCTACCAATTGTCGTCAATATGCAGGGAGCGGTGACAAAATCAAAATCAAAAGGGAACCCACAAGTTAAAGCTATAGAGAGAAAAGTAAATAGATTCAGATGGAGGGAGGAAAGCTGCAGAGAGTTCCAGAACTACTTCCAGGGAGAAAATTTTGAGCTGATAAAGGTAGGGTTAAGTTTAATGATCAGTAATGATGAAATTGAAGAGGTAATACGTATGATTGAGAATGCAATTATGATGGCCGGGCGGAAAATGCGCGTGAAGGCTAGAGGAAAATTAGGGAGAATTAAAGGATGGTACGATGAATCTTGTAGAAGGAAGAAAACCGAAGTTATTAGGGCACTGAAGTTATACAAGAGAGGAGGGGATGATACGATGAGAGTGGAATTTTGTCGTCTAAGGAAAGAATATAGGGAACTGCTCAGCAAAATGAAAGATGAATGGCAGGGTAAGGAAGCTACAGCACTAAATAAGGATTCTAAAGCTAACGACTTAGCAAAGTGTGGAGCAGGATAAATTCTTACTGTAGGGGGAGCAGAAGTGGTGGGGGGAGCTCTATTAGTGATGAAGTATGGATTGCATATTATGAGAATCTGTTAAATGCTGAAGATAATTGGAGGAAGAGGGATGAGTTTGGCGTCCCGAGGGGGCTAGAGGCCGCTCTGCCTATGCTGGACCAAGTCATATCGATAGAGGAAATTAAGAAAGTTATAGCAAAAAGTAAGGGAGGGAAGTCAGGTGTTATTTCGGGGATAACAAATGAATTTTGGCAAGAATTGAGTAACAATAGGTTCATGATGGACAGCTTGGTAAAAATCTTTAACAAAATCTTTGAAGGAGGTAGATTTCCGCGGGCGTGGCAGGAGGGGATAATTTGTCCAATATATAAGAAGCGTGGGGACAAACTAGACCCAGGCAACTATAGAGGCATAACTTTGCTTGATAATTTGAGCAAAATGTACACCGGGGTCTTATCCAAGCGTTTAATAGCATGGGCAGAGGGCTGTTCGGTGTTCTCGAGACTCCAGACAGGGTTCAGAAAAGGGATGAGAACCAGTGACAATGTAATGGTGGTTAAAACGGTGATGGACAAGTACATACGAAGGAAAGGAGGTAAGCTGTATATCACAGCTATTGATTTGGAGAAGGCGTTTGATTCAGTGAGCAGGGGAGCTGTCATGGCTAAGCTGGGAAAAATCGGGGTGTCACATAAAATGATACGAGCAATTGAGAATGTGTATTCCGAAGTGAAATGTGCAATTAAAACTGAAGATGATGTAATTGTAGGAGAGATAACGTCTAATATAGGATTAAAACAGGGATGCAAATTATCCCCGGTGGTTTTTTTTTTTTTGCTATTTATCAACGATATTTTCGATTCAAAGGGCTTTGAGCAACGGTCCAACCCTTGCTTGGACAATTATGATATCCCGGGCCTAGCTTTTGTTGATGACATCCTTCTGCTTGCTCTAACACCCTATTATATGCAATATAGTATTGACGATATTGTGAGATATTGTTAGGACTGGAACTTAAAAATTAACCCGAGTAAGACCAAAGTTATGGTCTGCAAAAAGGGAGTTAAACTGGCTAAGAACGAAAATTGGGTCATGTATGGGTCGCAGTTAGAGACGGTGAAAAACTTGAGTATCTAGGGACGATATTGGCGAGCAATGGTAAATGGACCGAACAAATTAAAAGGGCAAAATCGAAAGGGCTAGCGGCATTGGCGAATGTTAAAGTGTTAGAGCGTAGGTTACCGAATCTTGACTACAAAGTGTATAAGAATGTGTTCAACGCACTCATCGTTTCAAGAGCACTCTATGGAGTGGAAGTATGGGGTTTAGAGGAAGGAACGAAAACCCTGGACAGTATTGTAAGTAGGTTTGCCAAGATAATTTTGGGGCTACCTAGTTGCACGGCGAATTGTGGAGCGAGAATGTTGTGTGAGGATGTAGGCATTAGACAACATATCATAAAAAAGGTCATAAAGTCTTGGATTCGTTTAAAAGCAGGTGGAGGGGGGGAAATGCTTAAGGTAGCCTACCTGCACCAAATGAAGCATCAGCAAGAGGGTTACTGGGTGGACGGGGTAAGAAGTGTACTGGAAAGATTAGGAATGGGTTATCTATGGGATAGGGACTTACAAAGAGAGGAAGGTAGGGTGTGCAAAAACGTGTGTAGAAGGGTTAATGACGTAGAGTTGCAGGTGCTAAGAGAAGAGTGCACCAGTAGGAGAACCTTAACGGAGTTCTGCGAAATAAGGAACTTTATGAGCATAAAGCCTCAATGCCTAATGAAAAGAGAAATGAGAGGGATAATTTGGTGGTTAATGGGGGTGTATAAGAACAAAGCGTTGAGAGAAGTAGGAAAAGAGGACATTTGCCTGTTTTGTGGGAAGGTTATGGGTGCAGCGCACCTGATCAGGGAATGCAAGGAAATTAAAATGATAAGAGAAAAGTTTGTAGACAAAGCAGATCTAAACAGAAGAGAAAATGAAAATGAGTATCACACTTTAATTAAATTACTAAAAAGGGAATGGGGGAAAGCAGGTCAATTAGCAAAATATTTTAATACCATCAGGGCAATGTGGAATAAGAAAGCGTCGGATGAGATTCAGAACAAAGATGCATGTAAATTAAGCATTCAAGTACAGGAGACGGCTTCCTAAGCTATAAATCTTGTTAAAGCCTAGGAGAGCCTATCTGTATTAACTACGATTACTACATTACAGCCACATATTGCTGTCTGTAGATTTTTCCTGTGAGTTTGATGGTTTTTTTTCCTTACTACGAAACGTATCAGACTCTTACAGTCAGTAAGGGCTCGATAGGGAAATAAAAGTAATTCTTTCTGTGAAGTGTCTCCCATGGAGAACTGTCTAAAAATGAAGAACACTGTGTCCACATTTATGATTAAGAAAGAACTTTGTGCAGTCTCCATCAGAAAAGTTGCCCAGTGATATTGTGAATGAAGATAACTACTGCAAAGCATTATTAAGTTTTGAAATAACGTGGAAGCTATCAAATGCCGAATGAACATTTGGTTTAATTATTTAACGCCATAATGTACATTTATGTTATATATGTGTTTATTGTCTGTATGTCACGATATGACTCTCTGAGTTAAAGTGACAATTAACAAGTAGATTTGGTTTAAATAAATAAATAAATAAATTCCCTGTTCCCAATTTAGGACAGGAAAAAAAATTACTCAATGTTCCCTCAGTTTTGGCGACGATACCTGTTAAACAGATTTTATAATAAGATGGTTTACAAATTGATCAATATCTCTGTTTGGTATTATGGTGCTTGGATCACTATTGCCTATTAACCACCTACTATAAAAAGAGTTTGTAGGTTATTTTATTATCAACTTTCAGCCAATATACGACAAAGTTTCTTGTAGATGTAATATTTCTGAAAGGCAAATATTATATCTGTCTCCTTGAACTATGGTGCTGGATAAAATTTCATCTAGTAAATATAATCAAAAATATTAAAATTAAACAATAATATAAAACAAGCATGGAAATTAAAATAAAACATAGTCGCCTCCGTTGCTTAGTGGTCAGCGTGATTCGCTGCCGCCCCGGAGGTCCTGGGTTCGATTACCGGCTCTGCCACGAAATATGAAAAGTGGTATGAGGACTGGAACGGGGTCTACTCAGCCTCTACTGGTCCAAATGAGTAGAGGGGATTCTATTCCCACCTCAGCCATCCTTGAAGTGGTTTTCCGTGGGTTTTCCACTCCGTCTTCGGGCAAATGCCGGGATGTAAAGCCACGGCTGCCTCCTTCTCTGTTCCTTGCTTATCCCTCCCAATCCTCCCCTCCCTTCCCATCCCTCATGAGACCCCTGTTCGCTTTGCAGGTGACGCCGCCTGGGCGCGGTGCTGATCTCACCTCCCCGGTTGTATCACCCAGACCAGGACACTGCCCGTAGAGGCAATAGTGGTGGTTTCCATCGATGAGTCCGAGGGAAACACCAACCTTGAGGATAAAATCGACTAAAAAAACAAAACATAAATATAGAAATTAAAATGAAACATAAATGTACAAATTAAAATTGAATTAAGATTATAAACAAGTAGTTCCCTCCCCCGTGTGGGTGCGGGATAGAATACACCCACGGTAAGCCCTGCCTGTCGTAGGAGGCGACTAATGGGGCTGACATGGCCGAATAACTTGCCAGTTTTTGATTTGTTCAGACCCCCTGTGGATGGAGAGGGCAGAATTCATCCACGGTATCCCCTGCCTGTCGTAAAAGGCGACTTAGAGGGGGCCTTATAAAGGTCGATTTCGGATTTCTGGTCCCAGTTCTGGTTTGACCTATAGAAATAAACATGCATGCTGTTAGGGGAAGGGCCACCAGCTTGGCCATCTGGCTAGAAAGCCTAGTCGGTATGCCCCACCCCGTCAGGTGGGTGCGCCATGTACCTTACAGTAGTATCCGCCTTACAGCGAAGGTCCCTGCATGGCCGAATACTGGATCTGCATAAATTACTGTGCATGCCGAGGGTGAAGTGCCTATTCGAGGCACTGGGACCCCGGGCAATACTTGCTATGCCAGGTAGATATTGCCTTGGCTGGGTGGCGCCCGCAGTGATGGCCTCCGTTCGGAGTGGGCAGTATTCGGGGAGGATTTCGTCCGGGATGCCATCAAAGCGATCACGGACACCTGTACAGGGTGACACCCTTAAAAAGCCGTCTCTGAAGTGTCGAGCTAATCCCAAGGCGTATACACCTTAGGATGAAGCCTTTAATAAGAGATTTGCGACATATAGTTCACCTCGCTACCTGGTAGCTACCTGGACAGACGGGGATGATGTCAAGCTCGTAAAATCGATCATTTTCGCTGAGGAAATCGAGGGGAAATTTGGTGATCTTAATGGGATTTCCAAGCTCCGGAACGGGCAGCTCTTGTTGCATACCGTTAGCCGGCAGCTAACCGAAGCGTTGCTGGAATGCACGCAATTCGGCGAAATCCCCGTTATGATCACAAAGCACGCAACGCTGAATGAGGTCCGAGGAGTTATTTTCCATCGTGACCTCATTTTCAATAGCGATGCTGAACTGTTGCGGGATCTGGGGAAGAGAGGCGTCACAAAGATTAGGCGCATCACCCGAAAGATTGGAGAGAAGAGCGTCGACACCGGCGCTTTTATTCTTCATTTTGAGGGTGATGTTGTACCTAAGCAGGTGAAGGTCACATCGTACAACTGCGATGTGCGACCGTACATTCCTCCACCTATGCTCTGCTACCAGAGCCAGAGATTCGGGCATGTTTCCGCCAGGTGTACTGCGAAGGCCGTATGTAGAGAGTGTGGCAAGGGGACACATGAGGGTGATGAGAGGTGTACGCCTCCCCCGATATGTCCCAACTGCCAAGGAAGTCACTCTCCATGGTCAAAACAGTGCCCTCAATTCATTATGGAAGCCAAGATCCAGGAAATCAGGACTCTTGACAGGCTTTCATATCACGACGCTCGCAAGAGATACCGTGATATGAATGCCCCCAAATTTCGGGTATCGTTTGCAGCTGCAGCGACGCCCTCAATCACCCCTGCCGTCAAAGTTACCAGTGCAGTACCCTCGATGTCCTCTTTAAGTACGATTCTGAAATCTCCCCTCGCTGTACAAGCGAGCAGTCAGCCCGAAGGAGGTCCCAAAACCTTCCTCGGCCACGGTTAAGAAGGCGCAGGTTTTAACATCTAAACCGGAGAATTCGGAGAAGAAGTCCTCTTCTTCTCCGAAACGGTCGGCGAACAAGTCTTCCCCAGCTAAAGGGGGAAATAAGACTTTGCCGATCAGGGCTGGCCCTTCTTCCAGCCCACCTAATACGAAAAATATAGGGGAGAAGAGGGAGACGGTTCGTCGCCGTCTCTCTCGCCCTCCTGCTGACGGAGTGCCTACTGTCTCTGCTGGCCTTTCCGCTCCCACGACCACCAAGCGAGCGAAGCCTGTTGAAGCCAAGCTCGTCCGTATGGAGGAACTCCCCTATAGAAAAGAAAATAGATCGGCGGAGAAGAGAGGAACGGTTCAGCGCCGTTTCTCTTCCTCTCCTAAAGACAGGGCTGCTCACGAATCTGCTGGCCATCCCGCTCCCACCACTACCAGTGGAGCGGTGCTAGCAGGAGCGACCTTGTTTTATAAGGACCCGGCGTCTGTGGGGAAGGGACCATCTATTTACCCAAACACACGTCAACGCCGATCCAGAAAGAAATCTCTTTCGGTGCGTGTCGGGGACAGACACCCAGTCTTCGGACCGGGAGAAAGTCCCTCGACACCGCTCTCGCTCTTCCCCAAGAGCGATACTCGTGAGGTCCGACGACGACCGCGCGCAACCCAAGAGAGCGCCCGCTCCATTTTCTTAGTCTTCGGACGGAGATGTGGAGACTGAGATTCGCTCTCCTGCCCCCATCATCTCCAACTAGAGATGCGAAAGGGTGGCAAGCGGTCAAGCATAAGTAGAAGACCCACTTCTACTTAAGTCCACACCACGGCACTATTACAATGGAACTGTAATAGCTATTCTGTTCATCTCGCTGAGTTACGACAATTAATATCTTCGTTTTCGGCAAACATTGTCTGTCTTTCAGGAATCCAGGTTTCGTCCATGACATGAGACAACAATGCACCACTTCAAACTCTTCTCTAAAGACCGGGTGGATGGAGCTGCGGCCGCCGGTGGCGTCTGCACTCTCGTCCACTCTAGCCTCTTTAGAGAAGAGGTGCCGTTGCGTACTCAGCTAGAAGCAGTTACAGTTCGTACTTCGTTGCCAGTAATGGTAACAGTATGTAACGTGTACATCCCGCCTGATTCTCAACCAGATTACAACCAGCTGGTGGATCTAGTCTCTAAGCTCCCCCCTCCTTTTCTCCTTCTGGGAGATGTTAATGCCCACAACACCATCTGGGGCTCCGCTACCACTAGCGGTAAATGGAGAGATTTTGAGAGGCTGATCAGGCGGCGGGACCTGTGTTTGTTGAACACAGGGGAACCTATGCACTTCTCCATTGCACACGGTACTTATTCAAGTATCGATATTACCTTGTGCAGTCGTGCGCTGGTTCCCCTGCAACAGTGGGGTGTACACGATGACCTTTGTAATAGTGACCATTTTCCAATTATCGTTACTCTTACGAACCAGAGAGCCATCGAGTTACCAAGTCGATGGCTTCTCCGTCGGGCTGATTGGCCAACTTTCACGGCACGTGCGGTGTTTGCCGAAGATACCTTTGACAGTGTCGACGATCATACCATTCACATAACGAATGGTATTTTGGCTGCTGCTGAGGAAACAATACCTTCCTCATCCGGCAACTCACACCAGAAGCTTGTCCCTTGGTGGACAGCTGAGATTGCAGCAGCCATTAAATATCGTCGACGTGCTTTCATATGTTATCGGAGGCAAAACACTATGGCCAACCTTATCATCTTCAGAAGTATGCGATCTAGAGCCCGATATCTGATTCGGGAGAGTAAGAAAACGACGTGGGAAAAGAATGTGTCGTCTATGACGGCGCATACTCCTTCATCTGAAGTGTGGACTAAGCTTCGTCGGATCTCAGGACTCCCGACATCACTGTAGGTACCCAGAGTATCCATCAATGGAGATATCATCACGGACCATCTCGCCATTGCCAACAGTATTGGCTCGCACTTCTCCAATGTATCCTGCTCTGGGAGTTACGATCCTACATTTCTGACTCTGAAGCGGGAGGCAGAGACTCGCCCCTTGTCCTTTGCCACTGCTGCTTCGGAGTCCTCTAATGTACCATTCTCTGAATGGGAACTGCGCAGTGCGCTTGCACTGTGCAGGGATACGGTTCCTGGTCCGGATAACATACATAATCAAATGTTAAAACATCTGTGCGAAGCCAGTATAAAAAAAACTGCTGATCCTCTTCAATCGTATATGGAGAGAGGGGATCGTGTTACCGATTCCCAAGGCTGGAAAGGATCCCAAGTTTGTAATCAGCTATAGGCCCATTTGTCTGAAAAATGGCCTATGTAAGCAGCTCGAAAAGATGGAGAACCGTCTACTGGTGGGGTTCTTGGAGAAGAGAGGTCTCCTGTCTGAGTACCCGTGTGGATTTCGCCCCTATAGGTCCACCACTGATCATCTGTTAAGACTTGAGAGTGCCATACAGGGGGCATTTCTCCGAAAGCAGCACCAAGTCACCGTTTTCATTGACCTCGAGAAAGACTACGACACCACATGGCGCTACGGGATCCTTTCCACCCTTCACAAGTGGGGACTCCGTGGTAATCTACCGAATTAAATTGCGAATTTCATATCCGTCTGACTCTTCCGTGTAAGGGTTGGTAGGACATTATCGCAATACTATACTCAGGAAAATGGAGTTCCTCAGGGTTCTGTGCTGAGTGTCACCTTCTTCGCGATTGCCATAAATGGCATTGTTGCCGCCGCCGGGTCCGCGGTAAATCCATCGCTGTATGTAGACGATTTAGCTCTGCATTACAGCTCTGGAAGTATGGCAGTCGTGGAACGGCAATTGCAGCTAGCTATCAACCGGGTCGACAGGTGGGCTCACGACCGGGGTTTTCGTTTTTCAGCAGTGAAAACCTCCATCGTCCACTTTTGTCGGCTCCGGAGGCTACATTTACACCCTGAACTACATCTCAGGGATGTTGCGTTGCGGTTGGTTTACACTTATCGCTTCCTGGGGCTCCATTTTGACAGCAAATTAACGTGGCAGCCCCATATACGGCAATTGAAAATGACGTGTCTCAGGAAACTGAACATGCTCAAGTTTCTTATTGGCACTACGAGGGGGCCTGACCGCGCGGTGCTGCTACGGTTCTACCAAGCCCTCGTCCTGTCCCGGCTAGACTATGGTTCTGCGGCATACGGCTCAGCGAGGCAGGCAACCTTGAAAATGCTGGACAGTATCCACCATAGTGGCGTTAGGCTGGCTACTGGTGCCTTCCGGACCAGCCCGATACCCAGCGTACTCGCCGAATCGGGTGTTCCACCTTTAAAGACTCCAACATATGCTTTTAGCATATGCTGCCAAAGTGCGTCAAATGCCGCAACAACCGAACTATCAAGCTCTCTTCGGTACCCAAAACCACCAGGGGTACGCCAACCGACCTCGTACTACTCGGCCAGTTGGTATCAGACTTGATAGCTCGTGTACTGAAATAGGAGTGGCTGTAGGTCCCTGTATGATCCGGACATATAGCGGGGTGCCTCCGTGGCAAGTCCCGCGTCCGGAAATTCGGTTAGATCTGCACCGAGGTCCTAAGGTGAACACGGATGCTTCCGTTTACCGGAGGCAGTTCCACAGCATAGTTCACCAATTTCCGGGCGCTGGCATTGTCTACACGGATGGTTCGAGGTTGGACGAGAAAGTGGGTTGTGTTTACGTTATTGACGGTGCAAATATCAAAATCTCTTTGCCTGAGGCCTGTAGTGTGTTTACTGTGGAGCTCGTTGCCATCTATGAAGCTCTGCAGTTTGCACTACAGGATGCACGAATCCGCTTTCTCGTGTGTGCCGACACTTTGAGTTCGTTGCAGTCAATTGCTACATGTTTCCCGCAACACCCCCTAGTGCAGAGAATACACGCTGTGCCACGCTGACACTCGAATCACCTTTCTGTGGCTACCAAGCCACATGGGAATTGCGGGAAATGAGTTAGCGGATCAAGCTGCAAAAGAGGCGCTATCACAACCACCTCGACACATGGAGGTATCCGCTAGAGATATTCGCTCTCAGTTACGCCGACAATTTCTCGCATTTTGGGAGAGTAGTGGCTAGCTGAACAACTTCCCAGTAAACTGAGAGCGATCAAGGGAACTACTCGCGTGTGGCGGAGCTCTTTCCGGTCACGGAGGGAGTCCGTCATTTTGTGTAGGCTAAGGATAGGTCATACAAGATCCACCCACTCGTATCTGATGAGAAAGGAAGACCCCGCACTTTGTACATGTGGAGCCGTTTTCACCGTGGCAAACATTTTCATCGAGTGTGTGGACCTTGCTGACTTACGAAGAAACCTTGGTTTGCAGATGACACTCAAACTTATATTAGCCGATGACGCGGTGGCTGTTGATCGCGTTATCCGCTTTATATGTGAGCGTGAGTTAGGCCCAGCAATCTAAATTTTCCAGTATAATTTGACTCAACGACTTGTTCGTTTGTGAAAGGTATAGTTTTGTTTTTCCGTATTTTTTGTTTATTTTTATAATTTTAGACTTTTTATTTAATGTTATTGTTTAAAAAATTTTTTGGTCTTTTTAAATTTAGGCGTCCACCTCAAAATTTTAAATTTAATTCCAAATCTGTATTCTTTAATCTGTGTTAAGAAGGGCAGATGACCTCGTAGTTCTGGCCCTTAAAAGAACAATAACTAACTAAGTAGTTCCGTGAAGAACTAAAGCCTATTTTCATATATCCTACCTATGTTAACTGCCACTATCAACATACAAAATTTCAGTTTGATTGCTGTAATAGATACGTAGATATTGAGAACCGACTAAATATTTCGGATGGTCGCCATATTGGATTTTATATATTGAACCCTTTCAAAGAAGCATATGAGACTCAATTTCGGGGGGTGATACCGTCCATTTCGTAAAGTTGTTGTTAAGCGCTTCTTATAACATGCAGGGTAACATAGAACAAAATAACATGCAGGAAAAAGTGAATACCAGGATTAAAACATATGAATTTAATAAACAGATCGACAAATTTACATGATTTACAACAAAAACAAAACAAGGTCTCCCAAATGACATCCACTTGAATTAATAAAAATGCCAAACTAGGCCTGATCTCAGGAGAGATCGTAAACATCTGGACCAAATGTCCCAAATTACTGCAATGACATGTGCGTGTGCGGCTTTTCTGCATGCGGTACGATGTGTACAAATTAATGCGAGATCCGTTACCATCCAGTAAACCTTCAGGGGACGAATCTGCATTGTCTTAGAGCTAGACAGGCACGAGGAACCAACTAAACGCTAATTAAACTAATCCGACACTTCCTACACTAAATAAGACAACAATAATTTCCGCAAGAAATTGGAATCAAAAAACTACCGTAGCAAACAACATTAACGCCTAAAACTAGGACTTTTCAAATCAACACAAGTAAATTAACACGTGATCAATCAAGAAAAATACACATATGGCCGCTTGCCAATTTTACAAGAAAATACAAACTACACCCAACGGTGTCACAACAGACAACAATCTAACAATATAAACAAATGAAATGAGTCACAGAAATCACTAGGCTCAAAGCCAACATTTACATCATAAAACAAATATTTCATTTCATACGATATGCGGTAATTCGTAACGGACATGGCGAACTCCCAATTAACATTATGATCCAATGACCATTAAAAGAACAGGTTTGCTACAGATAGCTTACAGGGTTCAGTCGGTCAGCTGGACAGCCTACACGATGAATCACTAGACATAGACGGGCGCAAGGTGGTATCTGCACATCTCTCAACCCACGTGTCAATTACCTCGACATGCCGTAGCAATGGCTCTAGTCTCGAAGAGGCGTGCTCCCAATAGCACATAATATACGTGTGTGTGTCAAAATGAAATATCTTAGCATTTCCCAAGGAAACCCAAGAATCAGCACAGGACAAGGTACAGTAGCCTCGAAGAGCGCTCTGCTTTTCCATAAAAATACAACCACAAATTATTTGAGGGCGGTAGACACATTCTACCCCTCATCACGAAGAATCAATACACACAACTTGACACAATACACACACCAGAATCACACGTATGGGTTTGACAGAAACCTGAAATAAAGGACATAAATATTTCCACCGACTTGCGCTCCCAATCTAGTCCGTGACTAAAGAACCTGAAAAGGGATCTCAAAAAAAATTCTAAAATAAATAGAACTAAGGTGTTCTACAGTGATATCTTAACTTGTTGCGCTCGGCAACCCTAGTATGAATAAAAACCTGTTCGTAAAACATCTAACAACTTTTACCCCCTTCTCCTACTTACTACTAATAATGACTCATAAGAAAAATATATACAATCAAACAAAACATTTTTGGCCACGTGCCAACGTACATTTAAATATAACAGTGTCGGCGCACAGAAATCTAAATACACAAGAAAAACAATAAATAAAATTATTTACACGTTCCCGCGTCTAATCTAGCTACATATTGAATAAATCAATGGTTTGTACATCACCGTGCAGCTTGCAGAAAATCAACCTCCATCCCAATACATTCCCCCACGGGAAATCTACTCCTTCATCGTCGACATTCTGGTAGAGGCGTAGCACATCATTCCACCAATCGACCTTCCTGTAGACATCTTGGCGTGGCTTCTTGAAAAGAAATGTTCTAAATTAATATTCTACCTAGCTAAAATCGCTATGAGCTACTGACTTTCACTCAAAAGGTCCTGGGTGATTACTCAACGATGAACTGGCCCTATCTAAGCATTTGCTTACTTCACACGCACATATACATCACACAAAAAGATATAACACAAAATTTACAGAAAATATTACAATCTTCGTCCGCCACGCAACTGGCATTTAACGAGTCTCACAAATTACGTATGCAGAGTAGCGCTTATCTCAACTAGAGATCTCCCCTCCGCTAGCCATGAACTCTGCTCCCAAGAGCACAATAAGATGTTCGTTCAGACTGACGTGAAGTATGCTCACCAGAGCCTGATAAAATCGTGTCTCAAACTGGCGTGAACGATGCTCCTCGGAGCTCGATAAAGTTGTGTGTCAAACTACTCATCACCGATCAATTTATTAGAAACTGACAGAAAGGAGTGGAGTGGGGGCAATTTGTGAAAATAATCAGTAATTTTCAACTCACAGACTTGGGACTGGTATCAAACTTCTTCTTTTTATTTAAACGTCTCAATGCACTAATGCGGAATCCTATCGCATCGGCGGTTCTTCATACACGTGTGGTGTATTCTTGGAATACACGGTTCGAGAGAATATAAAGTTTAATGCTCTTTGCTTGTTCATTCCTTCCTCTTCATCAAACACCAACAGTGATTTTCTATTTTCTCTTTGGTGATCATGTCGCTTATATCTTTTGTGAGTCTGTTCTAGATATATATCTTCCATGACCCACCTAGTGTCATCTAGCAGGGAATCTCTGAAGCTCCTCAATTCTTCCTGGTGCAAGAGGATTTACTTATCCATCTGGCCACCAGATTTTGCTACTATCGCCAGCTATCTTCTCCGTGAGCAAGAGAACTTCATCTACTTTTTCACTCACCATGCTGCTCTAGTATCGCCTGTTATCAACTCTTTGAAGACCATCTCCTCAAGAGAATTTAATTTCTTATGTTGGTTATGCTGATATGTATACCTTTTGTTTCCTACCCCCACTCTTTTCCCTTCCTTGGACCCTCCGCGCTTCGCTGAGCAGGTCTCACTTGTAAGTTGGCAGTTGACTCGATCAGTCAGGGCTCAACTAGAGTCAGTCTCCTCAAACCAAGAGGCACTCTCTACGTTATACGCCATGTTGGCACATTAAGTATCTGTGAAAGGGAACTTCACCTTCGCCATGCAACAAAGATAAGTACCTACTTCAAGTTTTAACTTCATCTTCATCGGTTTTAACTCCTACATGCTTTTAACGATATTTTATAGACAGCGTGAGATTACTTATTTGGGGCGGTAATCATTCTTCGCGGGATTTGCCATGTTGAGCTTTTGTCTGTCTAAGCCAACCTTAATAGAAAGTAGCTTTTCTTAAGCTAATTAATGAGAAATCTTCTCACCACGTGGGATATTATCTAATACCCGCTGTCCATAAATTTCCAAGCTAGTTCCTCCGCGGGATTAACTTTGGCCCCATTCTTCTATTAGGACTGTTCTGGAACCTTCCAGATTCTGCACTCTATTTACAAGTCTTGCCGTCATGTATTTTTCACTCACTTGTGGGAATACTATTTAAAATGAGGAATCTTCCTTATAATTTACTGCAATAGCGAATTTTCTTCCACCGTTGGAATGTTCTATGGCTCATTTAATTGTAATTCACTACCTTCTCAAGAAATAGACTCTCGCCTACCTAGTGCAACCAGTTATTTTCATCATTGCAATAACTTTCTTTTCCATAAACTTTCGTGTTTCTACAGTGAACTTTTCATCTATTTTACAGACTATAGTGAAAACTAGTGCTTGTCCAACTTTTCTACCGCGTCGCGATCGTCCGTTTACATTAAATAAGGCAATGAACATTTATCCTCAATCCCAATTGATATTTCCTAAACCTTCTACTAACAAACCATATTAATAAAATTGTAACTCTGGATCATTTCCAATAAGGTGTCACTCTAACGAAGAGCCCTTCCATCTTGCTTGTTTATCATTAATTAATTTCTGTATAACTACGTGTTTTATACATGGTTCAAGCTTACATTGTTTCTACCATATAATCAAGGAAAGCAATTCATTCAACTCTTGAGTGAGTTATTTCTAAGTCTCACGAAATGGAAACTGCCCCATTTGGCTTGTGATTCCTACTTAAACATAGGAGGTCGAGAATCTTCCTTTTGATTCTCTCTTCAGGTTTCACAGTAAGTGGCCTGCCCTTATTTGTATAATAACCAAAGGTAATTCAGCTTAAATATAAGAAGTTGTAGGAACTTCTATCTTATTCTTCATGTTTTTCTTATTGTTATTTTCGAAGTTGTCACTCTTTCTAGAATATTCTCTCAGGAGTTTCTTAAAGTACACACCTTGTACTCTATTTATTGTTAAATTTTAATTACTTCATTTGGTTTTTTTTCTTACAAAGATTTTAGAAAATATATAAGGTTCGAAACCTCATAAATTGTTAATTGCCTGGCGCAAACGTTTAATGCTTTCTGAGGTCTGTGACCCCAAAATTGTTAACCAAATTGAAAATATATTTGTTAAAGTTATCAACTTCTTTTGTCTTGTTAAATAAATTAAATATTTGTTTTTGGATTTATCATTTCGCAAATACAACGGTTAGGCAAGATCCTGGCTTTCCTGACTCTTCCTCAGTTCATGCCATCGTTAATACAGAATAAATCTGTTACTATTTGTCTTGCCAGACTATCACCCTTCCCCATAGTAGTCTTATGCATGCTTGAGAGGGAATACACCAAAGCCTTTCTCTGGCAAACCGCCCAAGTCTTAGCTGCGGTTCCCGTCAGCTTCGACCAGGTCCCTATTCACTTTAGGTATCGGAGAGCTGATTTGCAGTGGCAACCGCCTTTAAGTGTATTTAAAGTTAAATTTATAACTTTTGTGGGACTCTCATCCTATTTTTCTATCCTTTTTCTCCAGTCCGAAACCCACCTCCTTTTCTTAATCATCTTCCCTTGGTGGTTAGGTTATTCCTCAGCCAATAATCTACCCAACGTGTTTTCAGCCCCTTATTTTGGTACGCAAATCTCCGCGTGGTTTAGGCGTCCTCTCTCCTGATTCGCTGATTCAATCGTGTATCGGTTGGAAATTCACCTCTGGCACGCCCATAATGACGCCAACTTGGATGCGCGTTCACTCTGAATTTGTCATTGAACTCGGCTTAACTGGTCATCGTCAGGAATAACTACCACGCTACCTCTGTTGTAATCGTTGCGACACACTACCTGTCTCCCCTTTGTCAATCTCAACATGTACTGGCTGGGCATCAGTAATAATAATAATAACAATCATGAAGACTTATTGATCGGCAAATCAATAAGGGTTCATTTATCCTCAGCAAGGTTTTGAAATTCGAAGCAAGTGATTGATTTGGATTTTAAAAACAATAACCACAGTAGTATAGATAACATCACTTAAGTACCTCACTCGTTCCTGAGTGTGCATTCCACAGTCCCAATTAGTGTGCGCGCTTTTCGCTGCAATGTGCCCCTCTGAGATGTGATTCACCCGTCTCACTAGACCTCCCCTCTCTTACACAATTACAACTTCGGCCAGACCTGCCGTCTTGTTTATAAACAAAGTTCGCTCTCCCAGGTATCACGTAGCCACGTGCATTTGAGTGTAGTTTCTCAAATTAATTTTTGCAATATGATTCTGCATTCCTTGTCCTTATTACTCATCAAATGGTTCCCTTCTTCTTCTTCTCCCATCTTCTTCTTCCGCTACCATCTTGTTCTTCTGCTACCGTCTTCTTTACCATATTTCCAGACCCTTGCCTGAAACTTCGTCCCGCGAATTTCTTCTGCTATTTTTCCGCGTCTCCTCCTGTCTTGTCACCTTTCCTGCATCCTCGTTACTGTGATTATTTGGACTTTTCTGTTTTTCATGGCTCGTCCCCACTTCTCTTTCTCTGTTTCCTCTTCTGAAATTCGTCCAGATATCAGCGTAACGCTTGTTCCATTCACCACGGAAATCTCCCTGGTTTTCTTGCCGATAATTCCTCTGATTATTCCATCTACCGTCCTCGTTCCTCTGATATGGTCTATCCTGCCTTTGGTTTCCTCTCCAGTTAGTGTTTTCTCGCTGGTACGTCCTCTGATTATGATTGTTGTTCTGATTGTTGTGATTATCACGGCGATTTTGGAAGTTCCTATTATTATTATTGTATTGGTTTCGACCTTCGAAATCCTGCCGTCTGGGCGTAAATTGTGTGCTAGTGGACTGTGTCTTCATCTGATTGTTCTGACTTTGACCGTTTTGATGCTCCTGAACTATTTCTGCAGTGTTCAGGCATTTCAGATTCCGTCTCCCGGTCTGCGGACTGATCATACTCGTTTCGTCCAAGTGGCGGAGTATCTCCTCGGACTGAACTGCGGATTTGATATTTCCTGCCACTAAAAATTGCTGTATATTCATCGGAAGCTGCTTGCCGATAGTTAATACCATGTTTTCCTCTGAAGGGGGCTCGTCAAAATCCCGTAATTTTACTAGCTGCTGACTAAAAAAAACTCAGAAAACCTTGTAGGGTATGTACTATGGTATTTTCTGGTATATAAGTCCATCCTCAACCCCTGCTGCAGCGAAGGACTCCAGAACTTCGTCAAAAATGCTTCTTCAAACTGGGCCATGTCATTAAACGTATACTTGAAGCTTTGAAACCAGATTAAACTTGAGCACTCTAAAAATTTCTCCACTAAACGAAGCTGTTTTGCAGGACTGACGTGTTGGTCATTAAAATAATAATCCAGCTGGCGCAAGAATGCTTTTGGAGTAGATCTTGAATTTTCCCAGAATTTTTCTGGTTTAAAATCATTTCCCCTAATGACTTGTATGACTTGAGCAGGTGTCACACCAGGTTGTGGAGTTGACGTCTCCCCTCTGTAATTGTGGAATGTGTCGCAAGTTATCTTTGGACTCTGACCTCGGTTCGTATCCTCAGCTAGCTTCGACCCCTCCGGACTTCCAATATTTCCGTGTTTCCCTACTGAATTTTCTGTAGAGAATAAAGTGGCATTCTCTAAAGATCTTATCTCATTTTTAACGATGAGGTCTGCGTGTTCTTGGGGCTTGGATTTGATACTTTCCTCCAGGGCCTGTATTCTAGATTTATTCTCGCCTAGCCTCTTTAATATAGTCAGCCTATCCCCTTTTGTCTCATTCACCCGCTGTTCCCAATCTTTCCGGATTCGTCTCTTCAAATTGTTAATTTTTTCTTCGTTGTTTTCCTGATTCTTCTCAAGCTGTTCCCTTAGTTCTTGTATCTGCTTCTGAGTTTTAATTGATTGTTCTCCTATCTCTTCTCGTATTTTCTCTTGAGTTTTACTTAACTGGTCTTCCAAGTTTTCGCGCAAGTGCATCCGTTCTTTCTCCGTTTTTATCTCCAGTTTGTCAACACATTGTTGTCGACTGAATTAATCTGCTCTTGTATGTTAATATTCTTCGCCTCTATTCTGTTGAATTGCCCTTGTAATTCGTCCTGAATGCTTTTAATCCCTGCCGTATTGTTCATACATGCTGTCCCGATTTGTTTCAGTTTGGCGGCTACCATTCCATCTAACTGTACTAGTTTGTCGTCAAATTTGGATTCTAGTTTCTTGATTTCTCCTAATTGTCTTGAATTATTCTCTTCCACCTCCCCCGCCAGTTTCTCTAGTTCTACTTTAGTACTCTGATTTATTTCAAGGGTTATCTTCTCTAACTGAACTGTTTGTAAAGTTGCCTGCTCTGATAACTTGTGGTTTAGTTCAACTATCTGTTTGTCATTCTGTTCACGTAATTGAGTAGTTATGTTATTTAATTGTTTATCATTCTGTTCACGCAACTCGTGAAATTGTTTGTCGCTATCCAATTTCTGGATTTGCAATTGGACCGTAATGTTACTGTTCACGTCTGTAATTGTTTATCGCTATCTAATTTCTGGATTTGCAATTGCGCCGTAATGTTACTGTTCATGTCCTGTAATTGTTTATCACTCTGATCACTCATGTTCTTTAACTGTTCCTCCGTCTTTGCAGACAATTGCACAGTCAACTGCGTGGACATCTGCTCCATCAACACTTTAATCTCCTCGATGCTAGCCATCGCAAAACACACAACTATATTCTGAGAAAAGTAGGGTCATGCAATGGGATTTCAGTCGTACACACACACATGTCTTGATATTTAAATATTACATTGATTCTAATTTAAATAAAGTTTCAGTAATCAAAATCTTACTGAATAATGACTCTTATTTCCAAACAACAAAATAACTCCCGTGTGATCTGCCTTTAAATTCCTAACTAACAGAATTTACTAAAAACACTTTAATTAACCGAAGTTAATTAAATGTTATGTAAGGCAACACCTTCCTGCTTTGACTGAGTTCACTAAATATGCAACTTTTTTAATTTTAAGCCGGGCGCCAGAACAAGTTATCAACAAACACAATATCAATTTCTAACCTTGTTCAACATTTCTAACTTGAAGAACTCAGTGATTTTACTGATACACATGGCGGTACAAATTCGCCTCAATTTACTGAATTTACTTTTGTCCTGCTAACCTGGCATCATTTCTCAGCGAAATAAGTATGAGGTCAACAAAACAACAACAACAACAAACCCCACTTGGGCAGCCATTTTTTATATATGAACCCTTGCAAAGAAGCATATGAGACTCAATTTCGGGGGTGATACAGTCCATTTCGTAAAGTTGTTGTTAAGCGCTTCTTATAACATGCAGGGTAACATATAACAAAATAACATGCAGGAAAAAGTGAATACCAGGATTAAAATATATGAATTTAATAAACAGATCGACAAATTTACATGATTTACAACAAAAACAAAACAAGGTCTCCCAAATGACACCCACTTGAATTAATAAAAATTCCAAACTACGCCTGATCTCAGGAGAGATCGTAAACATCTGGACCAAATGTCCCAAATTACTGCAATGACATGTGCGTGAGCGGCTTTTCTGCATGCGTTACGATGTGTACAAATTAATGCGAGATCCGTTACCGTCCAGTAAACCTTCAGGGGACGAATCTGCATTGTCTTAGAGCTAGACAGACACGAGGAACCAACTAATCACTAATTAAACTAATCCGACACTTCCTACACTAAATAAGACAAAAATAATTTCCGCAAGAAATTGGAATCAAAGAACTGCTGTAGCAAACAACATTAACGCCTAAAATTAAGACTTTTCAAATCAACACAATAAATTAACACGTGACCAATCAAGAAAAATACACATATGGCCGCTTGCCATTTTTACAAGAAAATACAAACTACACCCAACGGTGTCACAACATACAAAATCTAGCAATATAAACAAATGAAATGAGTCACAGAAATCACTAGGCTCAAAGCCAACATTTACATCATAAAACAAATATTTCATTTCATACGATATGCGGTAATTCGTAACGGACATGGCGAACTCCCAATTAACATTATGATCCAATGACCATTAAAAGAACAGGTTTGCTACAGATAGCTTACAGGGGTCAGTCGGTCAGCTGGACTGCCTACACGATGAATCATCAGACATAGACGGGCGCAAGGTGGAATCTGCACATCTGTCAACCCATGTGTCAATTACCTCAACCTGCCGTAGCAATGGCTCGAGTCTCGAAGAAGCGTGCTCCCAATAGCACATAATATACGTGTGTGTGTCAAAATAAAATATCTTAGCATTTCCCAAGGAAATCCAAGAATCAGGACAGGACAAGGTACAGTAGCCTCGAAGAGCGCTCTGCCTTTCCATAAAAATACGACCACAAATTATTTGAGGGCGGTAGACACATTCTACCCCTCATCACGAAAAATCAATACACACAACGTGACACAATACACACACCAGAATCACACGTATGGGTTTGACAGAGACCTGAAATAAAGGACAAAAATATTTCCACCGACTTGCGCTCCCAATCTAGTCCGTGACTAAAGAACCTGAAAAGGGATAACAAAAAACTCAGAAATAAATAGAACTAAGGTGTTCTACAGTGACATCTTAACTTGTTGCGCTCGGCAACCCTAGTATGAATAAAAATCTGTTAGTAAAACATCTAACAACTTTTACCCCCTTCTCCTACTTAAAATGAATTTGAATAAAAGCACTATTTATCGACCATGACGAGTTTCGCATTCGCATGAATAAAATAAAAATGCACGCGCCGTGCATACTAATAATGACTCATAAGAAAAATATATAAAATCAAACGAAACATTTTTGGCCACGTGCCAACGTACATTTAAATATAACAGTGTCGGCGCACAGAAATCTAAATACACTAGAAAAACAATGAATAAAAATTATTTACACGTTCCCGCGTCTAATCTAGCTACATATTGAATAAATCAATGGTTTGTACATCACCGTGCAGCTTGCAGAAAATCAACTTCAACCCAATGCATTCCCCCACGGGAAATCTACTCCTTCATCGTCGACATTCTGGTAGAGGCGTAGCACATCATTCCAACAATCGACTTTCCTGTAGACATCTTGGCGTGGCTTCTTGAAAAGAAATGTTCAAAATTAATATTCTACCTAGCTAGAATCGCTATGAGCTACTGACTTTCACTCAACAGGTCCTGGGCGATTACTCAACGATGAACTGGCCCTATCTAAGCATTTGCTTACTTCATACGCACATATACATCACACAAAAAGATATAACACAAAATTTACAGAAAATATTACAATCTTCGTCCGCCACGCAACTGGCATTTAACGAGTCTCACAAATTACGTATGCCGAGTAGCGCTTATCTCAACTAGAGATCTCCCCTCCTCTAGGCATGAACTCTGCTCCCAAGAGCACAATAAAATGTTCTTTCAGACTGACGTGAAGTATGCTCACCAGAGCCTGATAAAATCGTGTCTCAAACTGGCGTGAACGATGCTCCTCGGAGCTCGATAAAGTTGTGTGTCAAACTACTCATCACCGATCAATTTATTAGAAACTGACAGAAAGGAGTGGAGTGGGGGCAATTTGTGCAAATAATCTGTAATTTTCAACTCACAGACTTGGGACTGGTATCAAACTTCTTCTATTTATTTAAACGTCTCAATGCACTCATGCAGAATCCTATCGCATCGGCGGTTCTTCATACACGTGTTTTCAGCCCCTTTTTTTTGGTACGCAAATCTCCGCGTGGTTTAGGCGTCCTCTCTCCTGATTCGCTGATTCAATCGTGTATCGGTTGGAAATTCACCTCTGGCACCCCCATAATGACGCCAAATTGGATGTGCGTTCACTCTGAATTTGTCCTTGAACTCGGCTTACCTGTTCATCCCCAAGAATAACTACCACGCTACCTCTGTTGCAAGCGTTGCGACACACTACCTGTCTTCCGTTGTCAATCTCCAACATGCTCTGCCTGGATATCAGTAATAATAATAATAAAAATCATGAAGACTTATTGATCGGCTAATCAATAAGGGTTCATTAAGTAGGTCCTAGTGTTATGTACTGTTACATGAAGATTATTGTGTGCGTGTAGCATTCAGACTTCAATCGCATGATTAGGACACAAGAATTAACAAGGAGATTTTAAAATTTCGCACAACTGCCATCTTGTGGTTATGGAAACAATTGAAATAAATTTGAAGCCACTGGATTAACATTCGTATGAGGATTTACTGTACCAAGTTTCACTGCACTCGGATGGTTAAATTGCGAGAAACGTCTATGTGAATACTTATACTTCGCGTCGCCGCCATGTTGGATTTGTGATCTCCAGGTTATTTAACGTCCTATAGGTGAACTTATGTTCATAGCCCCTATTAACATAAAGAAATTCAGTTTGATTGCTATAATTGATTCGTAGATATTCATAGCCGTCTAAATATTTCGGATGGTCGCCATGTAGGATTGTTAAATGTATAGGCCATAGAGTCATGTACTATTAAAGGAAAATTATTGCAAAGGTTCATTATTCAAACTTTCACTTCGATCGCATGGTTACGACACAAGAAATAAAAACTTATTTTTAAAATTCGCACAGCCGCCATGTTGAGGTTTTGTAAACAATTGAACTAAATTGGATACCAGTGCATTACAATGTGTATAAACATTTCCTGTACCAGATTTCATTGCGTTTGAAACATTAAATCGCTTGAAAGGTCTATTTAAAATTTTTAAATTCCTTTGGCCGCCATGTTCGATTTGTAGTTAACCGGTTTTTGAAAGATGAACTTCCAGCAGTGCCCTTTATCTCCGTACAAAATTTCAGGATAATACCGCTAATAGTTTCAGAGATATAGAATGCCGGTGAAATATTTCGCACATCCGCCATCTTGTGGTTATGTAAACAATTGAACCAAGTTGGATGTCGGTGCATTACAATGTGCATTAACATATACTGTACCAGGTTTTATTGCGTTTGATTGGTTAAATCACGAGAATCGTCTATTTAAAAGTCGCAATTTCGCGTGGCCGCCAAGTTGGTTTTGTAGTTACCGATTTCTCAAAAGTCACATAAGTGAACTTCTAGTAGTTCCCTATATCACCGAAATAAATCCCAGGGTGATATCCGGAATATTGAATGCTGCTGAAATATTTCGCACAGCCGCCATGTTGGATTGGTGAGACGTAACAAAATTTGATGGGCACTGTAGGGGTCGCCCGGAATAGTGCTATTAACGTACCGAGTTTCATTGAAATTGCTCTAGCCGTTTAGAAGTTATTATGGGACACACATACACACCTCACACACACACGCGCACACACACACGGTCATAAGGTGATCTCATAAGCCTATTTTTTCAAAATTGAATATAGGCTAAAAATATAAAGACACAATTATAAGATTAAACATAATAAATAAAGACAATTTTAAAATTTATTTATATAAAATTAATAATATTGAATGATAATTAAAATCAAAATTGAATTTAAAATAAATAAAATAATGACAATTAGAGCTGAAATGAAAATTTAAATAAAAACAATTGAAATGAAAATTAGAAAACATTAGTCTGTCCTATAAAGGGTTAAATCGTGGTACAAATACCCTGGGCCTTGGATCAAATAAATATAACATTAGCCTACCCGCATTACCGAAATGTTCCAAGTGCCGGTACCTAAATGATACAAAAACAATAGAATAATATTTTTGATCCCCCAGTCCCCGAACGTTTTGAGCCCAGACGAGCCGCTGACATTAATTAAGTGAAGAGGAATAGCAGAGACTTCGTATAAATACTGCGTACGGCTTCTATCAACCTTTATATAATTAATTGGTTTTGGGGTCACATTTCCTCCCGCGCACTGTTTACTTTTAACTCCAGTCTCTCTGACAGCCATGCGGCTCATGTAGTCCCTCTTTAATTAGCCCACTTTTCATTCCAATCAATCGTGTCTGGCAGTAAATTGCATCAGCACGAGATGAAAGTTCATTCATCCAAATCGAATCTACATTTACCTTCGACGTCAATATTCAGTTAAAGAAAAGAGAGAATACTATTCCTGGCAATTTCTGGGCCATTATGAAATCAATAGCATTTAAGATATGGGCGGGAGGTTTCGGCCTATCACTAGATCCCTGCGCGGATAAAAAAAACGTTATCCGCATCCGCCCCGCATCCGCACAACTGTTATCAGCATCCGCATTTTTGTTATCCGAATCCGCAAAACCATGTTATGTTGACAGAGCTTTGTCCCTCTGAGTTACGGCAAGTTCAACAGAGAGTGGCTAATTACGTATAGCTCTTACTTAGTCGTCGGATATACTCACGCAGGCAAGCGCAAGTATAAAGGATTTTTTCGGGGGATAAGTCAACACTAATTGAGGGTATTGGATTATCTCATTACTCTATTATTCTCATAATATCTAAGCAAAAGCAAACAGAGAAATAACAAGAAACGTAAAAGACGCAGATCTTTGCAAAAAAAAAAAAAAAAAAAACATTTTATTCTAAAAAATTTCCGCAAAATTTTTTCTGAACATTATCCGCAGCATATCCGCTATCCTCACAGCCATGTAAACTACTGGGACGCTGGCATTCTCTACACGGATGGTTCGAAGGTAGACGAGAAGGTGGGCTGTGCTTACGTTATTGATGGTGCAAATACCAAGATCTCTTTGCCTGAGGCCTGTAGTGTGTTTACTGCGGAGCTCGTTGCCATCTATGAAGCTTTGTAGTTTGCACTAGAGGATGCACGAATCCACTTTCTCGTGTGTACCGACTCTTTGAGTTCGTTGCAGTCAATTGCCACATGTTTCCCGCAACACCCCCTAGTGCAGCGAATCCATGACCTACTAGCCGGGCTGTGCCACGCTGACACTCGAATCAGCTTTCTGTGGCTTCC
The DNA here is from genome assembly GCA_946902985.2 of Meconema thalassinum. Taxonomy (NCBI): domain Eukaryota; kingdom Metazoa; phylum Arthropoda; class Insecta; order Orthoptera; family Tettigoniidae; genus Meconema; species Meconema thalassinum. The sequence continues at coordinate 393,334,558 of OX336393.1, read as the reverse complement.
AAGCCACATGGGAATTGCGGGAAATGATCAAGCTGCAAAAGAGGCGGTATCACTACCACCTCGACCAATGGAGGTACCCGCTAGAGATATTCGCTCTCAGTTACGCCTACAAGTTCTGGCTTTTTGGGAGAGTCAGTGGCTAGCTGACCCACTGCCCAGTAAACTGAGAGCTATTAAGGGAACTGCTCGCGTGAGGCGGAGTTCTTTCCGGTCACGGAGGGAGTTCATCATTTTGTGTAGGCTAAGGATAGAGCATACAAGATCCACCCACTCGTATCTGATGAGAAGGGAAGACCCCCCACTTTGTACCTGTGGAGCCGTTTTCACCGTGGCCCACATTTTCACCGAGTGTGTGGATCTTGCTAATTTACGAAGAGACCTTGGTTTGCAGATGATACTCAAACTTATATTAGCCGATGACGCGTTGGCTGCTGATCGCGTTATCCGCTTTATAAGTGAGAGTGGGTTAGGGCCAGCAATCTAAATTTTCCAGTATAAATTGACTCAACGACTTGTTCGTTTTTGAATGATAATGTTTTGTTTTTCGGTAATTTTTGTTTATTTTTATAATTTTTATTTAATTTTGTTTTTGTTTTATTAATTTTTTTCTTTTTAAATTTAGGTGTCCACCTCCACATTAGCACTCAACATGTCCACCATCGCGCATGCGGCACAAATGATACCTCGAATCCATGTTGCGCCACGTGGCACGCAGCATTTCTGGAGTGATTTGCTGAAAGGCCGCTGTAATCTCCCTCCGTAGGTCAGCCTGATATTGTGGTCTTTGTGCGTACACTTTCGACTTGACGTAGCCCCATACAAAGAAATCTGGAGGGGTTAGGTCAGGGCTATTAGGAGGCCATGGGATAGGTCCATCACGGCTGCACCAGTGATCGTTGAATATGAGGATAATTGTTCCCTCACCATTGATAGTCCAATGTGGTGGAGCACCATCCTGTTGATTGATAATTATGACCAGTATCCCATCTTGCTGTAATTGAGGGACCACATTCTGCTCGATCATGTCAAGGTAATTGACGGCACGAACAGTCTCCTCCGCAGAAAAGAAAGGAAAAAAAAAAGGTCTGTAGACTTTCTCAGAGGTTACTCCGAACCACACATTCCCTTTAGGGCTGTCTCTTTCTAGTTCGAATGAGACATGTGGAATTTCTGTTTCCCAAATGATGCAGTTATGCGTGTTGACTCGGCCAATCAGGGCTTTACCTATTACCCATGGCTGGACCGCTCGCTTATCAGTTAATGAAGGAAAAGTGAGCTGGCAAGAGCCACAGGGTATCTGTGTCTAGTGAGATGCACATTGAGTCCGAATGTCTGTTTAGTCCCTGATTTAAAAGACACAACTTTCCGATGCATTGATCGCTGCTTGATCGCAGAGCTCTAACTTGTCCCACGTAGAGCCCTCCGCGGATAAAAAAAACTTGATCCGCATCCACCCCACATCCGCACAACAATTATCCGCATCCGTACGTTTCTTATCCGAATCTAGTGGCATTAAATTAAAAAATTAATCAGATAAAGTATTATTATTTATCGTATGGCTTTTAGTGCTAGGAGTGTCCTAGGACATGTTCGGCTCGCTTCAATGCGGCCACCCATGGGGAGAGCTACAAGTTCCATTAAATTTCAAGTAGTTCCATCCTTCGCTACTAGATGTCACTAACACCTAATTGTGGACGTTGGAACTTTGATAGAGCGTTTCAACGAAATCTAATCTGCAAATTTAGCTTCACTCAAGCTATGTTAGTGGAAGGTTCTTTTACATGCCATACATCTATGACATGGGACCGCCGGCTTTACTTCCACTCCGAAGGAAGGCATACTGAAGGATTTTGACGCTCTTAAAAAATCCGACGACTTCGGCAGGGTTTGAACCCGCAATCTTGGGCATAGAAGCTCAGTATGCTACCAACTGGTACTGAAGCCGCAGATAAAGTATTAAAGCAACACATTCAGATATTTGAGGAGATAGCTGCCAAGTTGGATTGGTGAGACGTTTTTGAAATCGCTCGAGCCGTTTGGATTTTACTATGGGGGGGGGGGGGACACACACGGACACACACGTACACGCACATGCATACGCACACCCACACACGGTGATGTCACAAGCCAATTTTTTTTTGTTAAGTGAAAATAGGCTAAAGCCGAGATTTTAAAATTTCGCACAGTGCCATTTTGTTGTTATGAAAGCAATAATTGAAATGAATTAGATATCATTGAATTGAAACGTGTATAAGCTCTTACCGCACCAAGTTTCACTGCGCTCAGTTGGTTAAATCGCGAGAAACGTCTAAATTTCACGTCACAGCCATGTTGGATTTGTGATCACCGGGTTATTGAAAGTCCTATAGGTGAACTTATGTTCATAGCCCCTATGAACATTTAAAAAATAATCAGATTCATTGCTGTAATACACACATCAAAAAAAGTTTTGCATCACCTCGGTTCCAAGAGTTCCGGAACCTTTAAATACAAAGGGAATAGAGATCAACACAAACAACATTTCAGCTCGTTTTATTGCTCATGAGACCCACACATTGCATGTTGTACCATCATACAGCTAGACTTTCAGCATTTGTGGTCCAGATTGCAGTACACACCACTACCTCTAATACCCAGTAGCACGTCCTCTTGCATTGATGCATGCCTGTATTCGTCGTGGCATACTATCCACAAGTTCATCAAGACACTGTTGGTCCAAATTGTCCCACTCCTCAACGACAATTCGGCGTAAATCTCTCAGAGTGGTTGGTGGGTCAAGACGTCCATACACAGCCCTTTTCAACATATCCCAGGCATTTTCGATAGGTTTCATGTCTGGCGAACATGCTGGCCACTGTAGTCGAGCGATGTCGTTATCTTGAAGGAACGCATTCACAAGATGTGCACGATGAGGTCGAGAATTGTCGTCCATGATGACAAATGCCTCTCCAATATTCTGCCGATATGGGTGCACTATGGGTCGGAGGATGTCATTCAGGTATCGTAAAGCCGTTTCGAAGCCTTCCATGACCACCAGTGGCGTACGTCGGCCCCACATAATGCCACCCCAAAACATCAGGGAACCACCACCTTGCTGCACTCGCTGGACAGTGTGTCTAAGACGTTCAGCCTGACCAGGGTGCCTCCAAACACGTCTCCGACGATTGTCTGGTTGAAGGCATATGCGACACTCATCGGTGAAGAGAACGTGATGCCAATTCTGTGGGGTCCATTCAGCATGTTGTTAGGCCCATCTGTACCGCGCTGCATGGTGTCGGGGTTGCAAAGCTGGACCTCGCCATGGACGTCGGGAGTGAAGTTGCGCATCATGCAGCCTATTGCGCACAGTTTGAGTTGAAACACGACGTCCTGTGGCTGAACGAAACGCATTATTCAACATGGTGGCATTGCTGTCAGGGTTCCTCCGAGCGGCAATCCGTAAGTAGCGGTCATCCACTACAGTAGTAGCCCTTGGGCGGCCTGAGCGAGGCCTGTCATCGACAGTTCCTGTATCTCTGTACCTCCTCCATGTCCGAACAACATCGCTTTGGTTCACTCTGAGACGCCTGGAAACTTCCCTTGTCGAGAGCCCTTCTTGACACAAAGTAACAATGCGGACGCGATCGAACTGCGGTATTGACCTTCTAGGCATGGTAGAACTACAGACAACATGAGCAGCGTACCTTCGTCCTGGTGGAATGACTGGAACTGATCGGCTGTCGTACCCCCTCCGTCTAATAGGCCCTGCTCATGCATGGTTGTTTACATCTTTGAGCAGTTTTAGTGACATCTATGAACAGTCAAAGGGACTGTATCTTTGATACAATATACACAGTCAACGTCTATATGCCGGAGATCTGGGAACCGAGGTGATGCAAAACTTTTTTTGATGTGTGTATATTCGAAGATATTGAGAACCGTCTAAGATTTCGGATGGACGCCATGTTGGATTTTTATATACTATGTGGGCCGTAGAGTTATGTACTATTAGATGATGATTATTGCGTAGTTCATTATTCACACGTTGACTTCGATCACATGATTAGGACACAAAACATAAGAACTTAAATTTAAAATTTCGCACATCCTCAATCTTGAAGTCAAGTAAACAATTGAACTAAATTAATAATCAGAGCATTACAATGTGTATGAACATTGGCTGTGCCTGTTTCACGGCGCTCGGATGGATAAATCGCGAGAAAAGCCTATTTAAATGTTTCAAATTCGCTTGGCCACCATGTTCGTTTGCACTTAAGAGGTTTTTGAAAGTCAAATAGTTAAATTATTGTTGTTGTTGTTTGAGTCTTCAGTCTTTTGACTGGTTTGATGAAGTCCTCCATGCCTCCCTGTCCTGAGCTAATCGTTTCATCTCTACATAGCTACCACACCATACATCCGAGGCAATCTGTTTAACATATTCTAACCTTGGTCTACCCCTACAGTTCTTGTCCTCGACCCTTCCTTCCATAACTAAGCTTGCTATTCCTGGATGTCTTAGTATGTGTCCTACCAACCTATTTCTTCTCTTCATTAGCAGTCGCCAGAAACATCTCTCCTCTACCACTAGTCTTCATACCTCTTCGATTGTAACCCTATCTACCCATCTGATATTCATCATTCTCCTGTAACACCACATTTCAAACGCTTCAATTCTCCTTTTTCCTGCTGCACCAATATTCCAAGTTTCACTTCCATATAGTGCCACGCTCCAGACAAAGGCCTTCAAAAATGACTTCCTAATACCTAAATCTATATTCGATGTCAACAGATTCCTTTTCTGTAGAAATGCTTTCCTTGCCTTTGCTAACTTACTTTTAATATCCTCTTTTCTTCGTCCATCACTGGTTATTTTGCTTCCTAAGTAACACAAGTCTCCTACTTCCGTTAGTTTCTCACTTTGCAATTTGATGTCCATAGAGGTTTCTGATTAATTGCGGCCGCATTCCAATATTTTGGATTTACATGTATTAATTTTCATCATGAATTATTTCCTCAAGACGGAGTCCATACCATTCAAAAACTCATTCAAATCCTCCGGCGTGTCAGCCAAGATGACTATGTCATCGGCAAATCTCATAGTTGAAATTATTTCTCCTTAATCTTCACTCCCACTTTAAATTTTTCTCCAATTTCATTTCTTGTTCAATTTCTGATTGAAAAGTATGGGTGATAAGTTGCAGCCATGCCTTACACCTTTCTGAATACCAGCTTCTCTCTCATATCCTTCAGCTCGAATGACTGCTGTCTTGTTTCTGTATGGATTGTATATCACCCTCCTATCCCTGTACTTTATTCCACTCGTTTTCAAAACGTCAAATTATTTAGTCCAATCAACGTTATCAAAAGCCTTTTCTAAGTCTATAAATGCCATGAACGTTCTCTTATTTTTCCTTATTCTAGCTTCCAAAATCAGCCTAAGACTTAGTACAGCTTCCCTTGTTCCTACATTTCTCCTGAAACCAAACTGGTCTTCAACCAACTCCGTTTCTACCTGGCTTTCCATCCCCTTGTAAATTATTCTAGACAGGATCTTTGAAGCATGAGTAATCAAGCTGATTGTACGGTAAACTTCACATCTGTCAGCTCCCACTTTGTAGTGACTTTTATTACCGTACAAAATTTCAGGATGATGTCAGTAATAATTAGGAGATACGGAATGAAGGTGAATTATTTCACACAGCTCCCATGTTGGATGGGTGAGACCTAATAAATTATGAAGGGCACAGGCCATAATAGTACTATGACCTTACTGAGTTTCATTGAAAACGCTACAGCCGTTTAGATTTTATTAACGCGAGACACACACACAAACACACAGACATGGACATTTTATGAAAAAAATAGGCTTATGAGATCTCCTTTTGGTCTTGTGTGTGTGTGTGTCCCTCCTAATGACTTCTAAACGGCTGGAGCGATTACAATGAAACTCGGTATGATCATAGCACTATTCTCGCCTACCCGACCGTGCCCTTCAAATTTTATTGTGTCTCACCATTCCAACATGGCGGCTGTGCGAAATATTTCACCAGCATTCAGTATCTCCGAAACTATTACCGATATCGTCCTGAAATTGTGTACGGTGATAAAAGGTACTCAGTTTCAACCAAGCAAGTAAGGTGAACAGACGTGCAGTGAAGTGTAAGGAAGAATGGGAATCGCTATTCAGCAGTACCGGGCGGTCATCGGCCGCTGGCAGGCTAGAGTGAAGTGCGATTTCGGTGTCGGGAATGTGATAGTGGGCAACGTCACTGAACAGATGGGGGTTTTGGCGATGGGGATGGTAACGCTGGTTGTGGCGACGCTACTATTAATTGGAGGAGTGGAGTCAAACCCAGGGCCTGGTCAGCTGGGATGGCAAGAAATGGAAAAAACAAGATGTTCAGTAAAGAACATATAGCATACTTTCTCCTAAATGCATGGGTATTGTTATAACTCTTTGTCCTTTTCAAGGAGTATGATTGAATGTTGGTTGTAGGAGCTTGTTGAAATACAACGTGCTATAGGGATATTAAACATGAATATGAGGTGCCCTTTGCTAGTGCTACCTCTGTACCAAATTTCGTTCAATTCGGTTTCACCGTGTTTGAATTGATAGGGGGAATTGATTTGCACACATACATGGCCACCATCTGCAAACTATTGGGCTGATGTTCTTGCAGTTTGGTCAGAATATGTTTCCCACATAAAGATATGGTGTTGCAAAATTAGGTAGAGACTAGATTATTAGGTTGGTCGTAATTACATTTTAGCTTTTTACATTTGGGTGGCCGCGATTACGTCTCCATCAAGATAGCGGTGATATAATAAAACATGACACTGAGGTGCCCTTTGCTAGTGCTACCTCTATACCAAATTTCGTTCCATTTGGTTTCAGCGTGTTTGAATTAATAGGGGGAATCGATTCTGACACAACGATGGCCGCCATCCGCAAACTATTAGGCGAATGACCTATTAGATTGGTCAAAGGATGCTCCCTCCATAAAGGTATGTAGTTGCAAAATTTGGTAGAGATCGGATGATTAGGTTAATCGTAATTTTGATTTAAGCTTTGAACATTCGTGTGGCCGCCATTACGTTTCAGTCAAGATGGCGGCGATATAAAACATGACACTGAGGTGCCCTTTGCTAGTACTACCTCTGTACCAAATTTCGTTCCATTCGGTTCCACCGTGTTCGAATTAATAGGGGGAATCAATTTTAACATAAAGATGGCCTACATCCGCAAATTATTAGGTGAATGACCTATTAGATTGGTCAAACGATGCTCCCTCCATAAAGGTAAGTAGTTGCAAAATTTGGTAGAGATCGGATGATTAGGTTAATCGTAATTTGATTTAAGCTTTGAACATTTGTGTGGCCGCCATTACGTTTCCTTCAAGATGGCGGCGATATAAAACATGACACTGAGGTGCCTATTGTTAGTACTACCCCTGTACCAAATTTCGTTCAATTCGGTTGCACCGTGTTCGAATTAATAGGGGGAATCGATTTTCACACAAAGATGGCCGCCATCCGCAAACTATTACGCTGATGACCTATTGGTTTGGTCAAAGGATGCTCCCCCCATAACGGTATGTTTTTGCAAAATTTGGTAGCGATCGGATGATTAGGTTAATCGTAATTTGATTTAAGCTTTGAACATTTGTGTGGCCGCCATTACGTTTCCGTCAAGATGGCGGCGATATAAATCATGACACTGAGGTGCCTTTTGTTAGTACTACCTCTGTACCAAATTTCGTTCCATTCGGTTGCACCGTGTTCGAATTAATAGGGGGAATCGATTTTCACACAAAGATGGCCGCCATCCGCAAACTATTACGCTGATGACCTATTGGATTGGTCAAAGGATGCTCCCCCCATAAAGGTATGTCGTTGCAAAATTTGGTAGAGATCGGATGATTAGGTTAGTCGTAATTTGATTTAAGATTTGAACATTTGTGTGGCCGCCATTACGTTTCTGTCAAGATGGCGGCGATATAAAACATGACACTGAGGTGTCCTTTGCTAGTGCTACCTGTGTACCAAATTTCGTTCAATTCGCATTCACCGTGTTCGAATTGATAGGGGGGGACAGACATTCAGAGTACACACACTCACACACACACACAGACACACAGACACACACACAGACAGACTCACACACACACATACACACACACAGACAGACACACTTTTTTCGCCCTGTGTTGATCTCATAAGTCTACTTTCATTTTTTGCAAAAATCGAAAGTAGGCTAATAAGGGAAATTGTAAAGGAAGTGTCACAAAATGACCAGATCCGGGACATTCTTAGTGAGCAATGTAAGGAATTCAAGGAGATGAAGACATGTAGAAGAGAAGAGATGGGAATAGTGACAGAAAGGCTGGCCGAGAATAGTAGAGAGATAAAAGACCTAAGAGAAAAGGTGAAGATATTAGAGGTGGAGGTAAATGAATTAAGGAAGACCAAGCTGGATGAGAGAAAGAAAAACGTCATCATTTACGGAATAAAGGAAGATGTCAAGGAAAGCACCGAGGATCTGACATCCAAGGTGTTCCGAGTGATTAGTGAAGGCATGCGGATAAACATTGGAGTTTCAGAGATTGACAATGTGACCAGGATAGGGCGAGGAAGGGGCACGAGGCCCGTGAAAGTGTCATTAGTTTCTTCGCTGATGGCTCACAGAATTCTGGCGAACACAAAGAACCTGAAAGGGGAGAGGATATGGGTAAGGAGAGAAATGAGTAAAGAAGAGGCAAGCGAGCAACGGACCTTGCAGTTTCATTTAAGGAAGGCAAGGAGCTCTGGTCTCAAGGCTTATGTAAAAGGTAATAGACTGGCGGTTAGCGGCAACAACTGGGATCGGATTTGGACAGTGGCACAACTCCAGGATATGGAGAAGCAACAACAACAGGAGACAGTTAGACCTAGCAACCAGGTGGAAGCAGTTGTCGGTTCAGAGGAAAGTGCGGTGATGATTCAACAGAGAGCATCGACCTCCAAGTCCAACACGGAAGTGGCGCGAGCAGGAACGACTAACGTCAGCGCCAGGAACACCGGACAAGTGCGTGGTTTGCAGAAAGGTGAGACTGGCAAACAACGAGTTACTAGTCTAAAAGAACTTTGGGGCAAGAAAACCTTGACAGAGCAGTTTAATGTGGAGAAGGAGGTCATTTCTTCTCCAGGTGGTAGTATACTAGAGTTAGAGAAAGCTAGAGTTACTAGAAAAAAAGCTACCGCCAGCGAGGAGGGTAGGGGTAAAAAATAACTAAACTGGAATATTGCTAGCGTAAATATAGAGGGTTTTTTAAATAAGAGAGGGAACGATGTAGTTTTGACCCTAATAGAAGATATGCAGATTGTAGGATTTGTTGAGAGTTGGCTCCCTGTAGGTTGCGAGGTTAAAATAGATGGCTTCAATATATATACAAAACCTAAGATTAGGAAACCTCGCACCGGTAGGTTCCCAGGGGGAATTGTTGTTTTAATTAAAGAAGAGGTGAGGGAATTATCAGAATTTATTAGTTCAGAACTGGAAGAAGTAGTGTGGGTAAAAGCAGATATTAGGGGGAGGGGGAAAGGAACGGTATGTTTCGGCTTTGTCTACAACCCTCCGGAGAATTCCCCGTATGCAAGAGAAAGCTTTTTCGATGAGTTAGCTATTGAAATAAACAGAATTCAAAATATATATGAAGAGGCAGAGATTGTGCTTTTAGGGGACTTCAATGCGAGGGTTGCAGACAGAAAGCCCCTTTACAGCAAGGGGGTTGCCGAGGCCGTATGTGGGGATAGGCACAGCAAAGACAAGGAATGTAACAAGAACGGAGAAAAGATTTTGGAACTATGTGGTGCAGAAGAGCTATATATATTAAATGGTGTCTGTGTGGGGGATGAAGAAGGTAACCTGACGTATATAACAGAGATTGGGGGAAGTGTAATAGATTTAGCAATATGTTCCAGAGGAGCACTAGCCCTAATTAAGAGGTTCACTGTTGAAGAATGGGGGGAATCACACCACCTACCAATTGTCGTCAACATGCAGGGAACGGTGACAAAATCAAAAGGGAACCCACAAGTTAAAGCTATAGAGAGAAAAGTGAATAGATTCAGATGGAGGGAGGAAAACTGCAGAGAGTTCCAGAACTACTTCCAGGGAGAAAATTTTGAGCTGATAAAGGTAGGAATAAGTTTAATGATCAGTAATGATGAAATTGAAGGGGTAATACGTATGATTGAGAATGCAATTATGATGGCCGGGCGGAAAATGCGCGTGAAGGCTAGGGGAAAATTAGGGAGAATTAAAGGATGGTACGATGAATCTTGTAGAAGGAAGAAAACCGAAGTTATTAGGGCACTGAAGTTATACAAGAGAGGAGGGGATGATACGATGAGAGTAGAATTTTGTCGTCTAAGGAAAGAATATAGGGAACTGCTCAGTAAAATGAAAGATGAATGGCAGGGTAAGGAAGCAACAGCACTGAATAAGGATTCTAAAGCTAACGACTGTAGCAAAGTGTGGAGCAGGATAAATTCTTACTGTAGGGGGAGCAGAAGTGGTGGGGGGAGCTCTATTAGTGATGAAATATGGATTGCATATTATGAGAATCTGTTAAATGCTGAAGATAATTGGAGGAAGAGGGATGAGTTTGGCGTCCCGAGGGGGCTGGAGGCCACTCTGCCTATGCTGGACCAAGTCATATCGATAGAGGAAATTAAGGAAATAATGACAAAAAGGAAAGGAGGGAAGTCAGGTGCTATTTCGGGGGTAACAAATGAATTTTGGCAAGAGTTGAGTAGCAATAGGTTCATGATGGACAGCTTGGTAAAAATCTTTAACAAAATCTTTGAAGGAGGTAGATTTCCAAGGGCGTGGCAGGAGGGGATAATTTGTCCAATATATAAGAAGCGTGGGGACAAACTAGACCCAGGCAACTATAGAGGCATAACTTTGCTTGATAATTTGAGCAAAATGTACACCGGGGTCTTATCCAAGCGTTTAATAGCATGGGCAGAGGGCTGTTCGGTGTTCTCGAGACTCCAGACAGGGTTCAGAAAAGGAATGAAGACCAGTGACAATATAATGGTGGTTAAAACGGTGATGGACAAGTACATAAGAAGGAAAAGAGGTAAGCTGTATATCACAGCTATTGATTTGGAGAAGGCGTTTGATTCAGTGAGCAGGGGAGCTGTCATGGCTAAACTGGGGAAAATCGGGGTGTCACACAAAATGATACGAGCAATTGAGAATGTGTATTCCGAAGTGAAATGTGCAATTAAAACTAAAGATGATGTAATTGTAGGAGAGATAACGTCTAATATAGGACTAAAACAGGGATGCAAATTATCCCCGGTGCTTTTTTTGCTATTTATCAACGATATTTTCGAGTCAAAGGGCTTTGAGCAACGGTCCAACCCTTGCTTGGACAATTATGATATCCCGGGCCTAGCTTTCGCTGATGACATCCTTCTGCTTGCTCTAACACACTATAATATGCAATATAGTATTGACGAGATTGTGAGATACTGTGAGGACTGGAACTTAAAAATTAACCCGAGTAAGACCAAAGTTATGGTCTGCAAAAAGGGAGTTGAACTGGCTAAGAATCAAAAGTGGGTCATGTATGGATCTCAGTTAGAGACGGTGAAAAAACTTGAGTATCTAGGGACGATAATGGCGAGTAATGGTAAATGGACCGAACAAATTAAAAGGGAAAAATCGAAAGGGCTAGCGGCATTGGCGAATGTTAAAGTGTTAGAGCGTTGGTTACCGAATCTTGACTACAAAGTGTATAAGAATGTGTTCAACGCACTCATCGTTTCAAGAGCACTCTATGGAGTGGAAGTATGGGGTTTAGAGGAAGGAACGAAAACCCTGGACAGTATTGTAAGTAGGTTCGCCAAGATAATTTTGGGGCTACCTAGTTGCACGGCGAATTGTGGAGCGAGAATGTTGTGTGAGGATGTAAGCATTAGACAACATATCATAAAAAGGGTCATAAAGTCTTGGATTCGTTTAAAAGCAGGTGGAGGGGGGGGGGGGGGAAATGCTTAAGTTAGCCTACCTGCACCAAATGAAGCATCAGCAAGAGGGCTACTGGGTGGACGGGGTAAGAAGTGTACTGGAAAGATTAGGAATGGGTTATCTATGGGATAGGGACTTACAAAGAGAGGAAGGTAGGGTGTGTAAAAAAGTGTGCAGAAGGGTTAATGACGTAGAGTTGCAGGTGCTAAGGGAAGAGTGCACCAGTAGGAGAACCTTAACGGAGTTCTGCGAAATAAGGAACTTTATGAGCATAAAGCCTCAATGCCTAATGAAAAGAGAAATGAGAGGGATAATTTGGTGGTTAATGGGGGTGTATAAGAACAAAGCGTTGAGAGAAGTAGGAAAAGAGGACATTTGCCTGTTTTGTGGAAGGTTATGGGTGCGGCGCACCTGATCAGGGAATGCAAGGAAATTAAAATGATAAGAGCAAAGTTTGTAGACAAAGCAGATCTAAACAGAATAGAAAATGAAAATGAGTATCACACTTTAATTAAATTACTAAAAAGGGAATGGGGGAAAGCAGGTCAATTAGCAAAATATTTTAATACCATCAGGGCAATGTGGAATAAGAAAGCGTCGGATGAGATTCAGAACAAAGATGCATGTAAATTAAGCAGTCAAGTACAGGAGATGGCTTCCTAAGCTATAAATCTTGTTAAAGCCTAGGAGAGCCTATCTGTATTAACTAGGTAGCCTATACGATTACTACCGTACAGCCACATATTGCTGTCTGTAGATTTTTCCTGTGAGTTTGATGTTTTTTTTTTCCTTACCACAAAACTTATCAGACTCTTACAGTCAGTAAGGGCTCGATAGGGAAATAAAAGTAATTCTTTCTGTGAGGTGTCTCCCATGGAGAACTTTCAAAAAATGAAGAACACTGTGTCCACATTTATGATTAAGAAAGATCTTTGTGCAGTTTCCATCAGAAAAGTTGCCCAGTGATATTGTGAATGAAGATAACTACTGCAAAACATTATTAAGTTTTGAAATAACAAGGAAGCTATGAAATGCCGAATGGACATTTGGTTTAATTATCTAACGCCACACTGTACATTTATGTTATCTATGTGTTTATTGTCTGTATGTCTCGATATGACTCTCTGAGTTAAAGTGACAATTAACAAGTAGACTAGGTTTAAATAATTAAATAAATAAATAAAAATAAATAAAAGGTACTACTAGAAGTTCACCTATGAGACTTTCAAAAACCTGGTGACCACAAAACCAACATGGCGGCCAAGCAAATTTGAGACTTTTAAATAGACTTTTCTCACGATTTAACCATCCAAACGTAATGAAACTTGGTACAACAAATGTTTATACACATTGTAATGCACTGGAGTCTAATTCAGTTCAATTGTTTACATAACCTCAAAATGGCGGCTGTGCGAAATATTTCCCTGACATTCTATATCTCCGAAACTATTACAGATCTCACCCTGAAATTTCGTACGGTGATAAAGGGTACTGATACCAGTTTATCTATGTAACTTTCATAAACCTGTAAAGTACAAAACGAACATGGCGGGCAAGTGAATTTGAAACATTTTAATAGACTTTTCTCGTGATTTAACTCTCTGAGCGCAGTGAAATGTGGTACAGTAAATGATTTTACATATTGTAATGCACTGGCATCTAATTTAGTTCAATAGTTTACATAACCTCAAGATGGCGGCTGTGCGAATTTTTAATTAAGTTTTTATTTCCTGTGTCGTATTCATGCGATCGAAGTGAAAGTTTGAAGAATTAACCTAGGCAATAATTTTCCTTGAATGGTACATAAGTCTATGGACTATACATATAACAATCAAAAATGGCGAGCTTACGAAATATTTAGACGGTTCTCAATATCTATGAATCATTTACAGCAATCAAACTGATATTTTTTTATGTTCATAGAGGCTATGAACATATGCTCACCTATAGGACATTCAGTAATGTGGTGAGCACAAATCCAACATGGTGGCGACGCGAAGTATAAATATTTAAATAGACGTTTCACGCGAATTAACTATCCGAGTGCAGTGAAACGTTGCACGTTTACTGCTTAAACAAATGTTAATCCTCTTACATCTAATTTATTTAAATTTTTTGCATAATCACAAGATGGTAGCTGTGCGAAATTTTAAAATCTCTTTTTTTACTTTTTGTGTTCTAATCATGCGATTTAAGTTTGAATACCACACGTACACAATAATCTTAATGTAATAGTACAAAAATAAAAATCCAACCTGGCGACCATCTGAAATATTTAGACGGTTCTCAATATCAACGAATCTATCACAACCTTCAAACTGAAATTTTGTATGTTGATGGAGGCAATTAACATGAGTAGGTTATATGAAAATAGGCTTAAAACTAGACACACGATAGAAGCCGGGTACACTCAGATTTGGGATGCAAGTTTCATGTTATACTCTTACGTGTGGATTTTGGCCAAAATAACGCAGAAGCCGTTGTTCACATACATTCATCCTATTTATTTGTAGACCACCTCGCAGTGTAATTCAGGGGGTCTGGTTTTGAATCCTGGCTTTGCCAAGAGATTTAATTCTCATGTGGCAGCAGGAACTTGGTAATTCTGCCTCTTGAGACAAAACTGAGAGGAGGTGGGTTCGATTCCTACCTCAGCCATCCTGGAAGTGATTTTCCGTGGTTTCCCACTTTTACTCCAGGCAAATGACGGATTGGTTTCTAACGTAAGGTCACAATCGCCTCCTTCCTAATGAAAATGAAAATCCACAGCCTGCTTCCAGTCGACCGACCGGGTCAGGAATGGAATGAACGAAGCCCCCATTTAGCGGCAAGGATATGAACTGTGCCGGCTGCAGAAGCCTGTCGCACTCCCCTAGGGCAATGATTAAATGAATGACAGATGCACTGAACTGATAGTAGAGAGTGTTGCTGCAACGAAATTGTGACAGGGAAAACCGAAGTACCCGGGGAAATATCTGTCTGCCTCCACTTTGTCGAGCACAAATCTCACATGGAGTGACCGGGATTTGAACCATGGACCCAGTGGTGAGAGGCCGGTGTGCTGTCGCCTAAACCACGGAGGCTCTAATCCTGAACTAAATTTCAAATACACACACTACTACAAATACCTCAGTAACGCAGGTTATCAAACAAATTCTACACACTGCATAGTACACAGAGCTAAATGAGGATAGGGTTCTGGCCTGTCAAAGGAGACAACTACAACGAAACGAGTATTCACTTGGACACTCATGTTGTTGTACGTTAACGTGGCATATCGCAGCAAACATGTGACGTACACTGAACTTAAGGGTGCTTCACCACAGCTGTGTAATTTGGTTTCTCACGAGGAATGCCCTCGAGACCATTGCAGTCGATACCAGACACTCGACAAACAGGAGGTGTAACTAGCCCCTTCCTCTCGCAGCGCTTCCAGGTCAACGCACATAAATAAATGACCGTCCGAGTACTTTTAGCCTATTTTCATTAATGAACAAATCCAACATGGTGGCTGTGCGAAATATTTCAACAGCATTCTATATCTCCGAAACTGTTACTCATATCATCCTGAAATGTTGTATGGTGATAAATGGCACTACTAGAAGTTCATCTATGCAACTTTCAAAAACCTGTTAACTACAAAACGAACATTGCGGCCAAGCGAATTTGAAACATTTAAATAGACTTTTATCGCGATTTAACCATCCGAACACAGTGAAACTTGGTACAGCAAATAACTATATAAATTGCAATGTACTGATATCTAATTTAGTTCTACGTTTACATAACCTCAAGATGGCGCCTGTGCGAAATTTTAAAATTAAGTTTTTATTTCTTGTGTCCTAATCATACGATCGAAGTCAACGCTTGAATAATGAACCTACACAACAATCCTCATTTAATAGTACATAACTCTATGGCCTAAATATATTAAAATCCAACATGGCGACAATCCGAAATATTTAGACGGTTCTCTATATCCATTAAACTCTGACTGCAATCAAACTGAAATGTTGTATGTTGATAGAGGCTATAAGCTTAAGTTCACCTATGGGACATTCAATAACCTGGTGAGCACAAATCCAACATGGCGGCGACGTGAAATTTAAATATTTAAATGGACGTTCTCGCCATTTAACCATCCGAGCGCAGTCAATCTTGGTACGGTATATTCGTATATAAATTTTAATCCACTGGCTTCTAATTAATTTCAATTATTTTAAAATCTCGTTATTATTTCCTTTGTCCTAATCATGCGATTGAAGTTTGAATAATACACCTTCAGAATAATCTTCATGTGATAGTAGGCTACATAACTCTAAGGCCTATATATAAAAATCCTAAATGGTGACCATCCGAAATATTTAGACGATTCTCAATATCTAGGAATCTATTACAGCAATCAAACTAAACATTTGTATATTGATAAAGGCTATAAACATAAGTAGGTTATATGAAAATAGGCTATATAATTCTTCACGAAACTACTTGTTATTCCATAGAATTTCTCACCGGGAGATCCCAAATCTGTGACCGCACTTGTTGCAATCACAATATGGCATTGAAACATTAGAAGCCTTTTTTCAGTGTTGACTAAGCATTTAAAGCTTTTCAGTCGCTCAATACGTGTGTACATTGGGCGGAGAATATTGCATTTAGTTCCCCAGTGCCTGAAATAAATAGCAAAACATGAATTATTTAAACACTTTAATAAAACACTTCTCACACGAATTCGGGGCTTCATTTCAGGTGCGATACCCTTCTATCCGAATGAATAAGTGTGGAGCATTTGGCGAGAACGATAAAAAATGGCCGCCGCGAGCTCCTATTGGCTGGAGATTGACAGCTAGCACAACAAGTTGCCAGCGCTTGTTTACCGTCTGCGTCATTGTATCGTTTACTTTTAGCATTGACTTTTAATATTTTTGTATCCATTTTTATTTCCTCTTTTCAATTATTATTTTTTGTTGTTTCTAATGTTTCTACGCCATATTACCTCCTGTCCTCCAATAGCCCACAACACAGCAAGAATATTGCCACAGAGCGGCTTGATTCAGTGCTAAATATTTCTTTACCTGAACATTAATTTGTATTACCATAAAGGCTATTATAAAGAGTGAAGAGTCGCGATACAGTGAACGACCTCCACTCAGACTCTTTTTTCTTTTCATTTACAGTAGAAGGATAAGCATTACATAGTGAGTGTTTCTATATTCATCAGATTACTTTGTATTAGCTGTAGAGCAGGGGCTGATGACCTCGCTGTTCCGCCCCTTAAAACCCCAATAACTAACTGTTGACTGTTTGTCCTCTTTGTGGTATTCATGGAATTGAATACAGGTGATAAATGTAGCATAGCTTTGGTGTGTAATTAATTACTATAACTTATTTATTACGCGCCGTATTTCCCTATTCGAATGTAACCCTACTGTGCATTATTCGAATAACAACTTGGTAACGCAGCAACCACCATTTCTTTCGAAAAATTAGGATATAGCAGAGTAATTCCCCACCCAATCTAATTAGGCACACTAAGGTTGAGAGATGGAAAGCTTACATAGAGAGTTTGTATAAGGGAAAGGAGATTGAGAATCATGTAATGGAAAGGGAGGAGGAAATTGATGAGGATGCGAAAGGAGATTTAATATTGAGATCAGAATTTGATAGAGCTTTGGAAGACTTAAGCAGGAACAAAGCACCAGGCATAGATGATATACCGATTGAGTTGCTACGCTGCATAGGAGATGAAGGTCTGATCAGGTTATTTCACTTGGTGTGTAGGATTTATGAGACAGGTGAGGTACCCCCTGATTTCAAGAAGAATGTAATCATCCCTATACCAAAGAAAGTGGGAGCTGACAGATGTGAAGATTACCGTACAATCAGCTTGATTACTCATGCTTCAAAGATCCTGTCTAGAATAATTTACAAGAGGATTGAAAGCCAGATAGAAACGGAGTTGGGTGAAGACCAGTTTGGTTTCAGGAGAAATGTAGGAACAAGGGAAGCTGTACTAAGTCTTAGGCTGATTTTGGAAGGTAGAATAAGGAAAGATAAGAGAACGTTCATGGCTTTTGTAGTCATAGAAAAGGCTTTTGATAACGTTGATTGGACTAAATTGTTTGACATTTTGCAATCGATTGGAATAAAGTACAGGGATAGGAGGGTGATATACAATCTATACAGAAACCATACAGCAGTCATTCGAGTTGAAGGACATGAGAGAGAAGCTGGTATTCAGAAAGGTGTAAGGCAAGGCTGCAACTTATCACCCATACTTTTCAATCTTTACATTGAACAAGCAATGAAGGAAATTAGAGAAAAATGTAAAGTGGGAGTGAAGATTCAAGGAGAAATAATTTCAACTCTGAGATTTGCTGATGACATCGTCATCTTGGCCGACAAGCCTGAGGATTTGAATGAGTTTTTGAATGGTATGGACTCCGTCTTACGGAAAGAATTCATGATGAAAATTAATAAATGTAAAACAAAAATACTGGAATGCAGCCGAAATAAATCAGAAACCCCTGTGGAGATCAAATTGGCAGGTGAAAAGCTGAAGGAAGCAGGAGACTTCTGTTACTTAGGAAGCAGAATAACCAGTGATGGACGAAGCAAAGAGGATATAAAAAGTAGGTTGGGTCAGGCAAAGAAAGCATTTCTACAAAAAAGGAATCTGCTGACATCGAATATAGATTTAGGTATTAGGAAGTCATTTTTGAAAGCCTTTGTCTGGAGCGTGGCGCTCTATGGAAGTGAAACTTGGACTATTGGTGTAGCAGAAAAGAGGAGAATTGAAGCATTTGAAATGTGGTGTTACAGGAGAATGATGAAGATCAGATGGGTAGATAGGGTTACAAACAAAGAGGTATTAAGCCGAGTGGGAGAGGAGAGATGTTTCTGGTGACTGCTAATGAAGAGAAGAGATAGGTTGGTAGGACACATACTATGACACCCAGGAATAGCAAGCTTAGTTATGGAAGGAAGAGTCGAGTACAAGAACTGTAGGGGTAGACCAAGGTTAGAATATGTTAAACAGATTGCCTCGGATGTGGGGAGTGGTAGTTATGTAGAGATGAAACGATTAGCTCAGGACAGGGAGGCATGGAGAGCTGCATCAAACCAGTCAAAAGACTGAAGACTCAAACACATGTTGACCGATTGGAAAGCTTCTAACAATAGAACAATAAAGGAATATACAATCCTAAGTATGATAAGGCCGCCCTGTCGTTAACCTGATGAGAAAAACTTGGAAATGGGTGCATAGTTGAAGTTAAGACCCCAATATCTTGCAGGCTTAGCCACTCACACCACGTCCCGGATGCCGCCCCTCAGCGCATTCCTAATACTGTGGAACTTGGATAATTCCAACCTCAAGGGAGCAGTAAAAAAAAAGAATTATCCAAATATTCGAATTAAGCAAGTTCATTGAAAAGGGTAGATAAAATATATTGTATTGCGGTTACATAATGATTTACGTTCAACAAATCAGATTAAAAGAAAACGGAGAGTCGAGAAGGCTGTGACGAGGCAATGTTCACGAGGTTCGTGCTGCCGTAGTTACATCTCATTTGGAGAGGTTTTTGGATATCACATTGGAGTGCGAATCGTATATCAAAGTATTCTAGATACCTACAACACTTTTGTAAGTATTATTCCTAATATTTGTGAACCTTACCGTAAGTTACGTGAAGTGGAAAATACACAACCTAAAACTCTGATCAACCCAACATGGCCGCCGCCTCTGTTGATAGAGGTCGGCGTCTCTTAACGAACACAACGAATGATAAAACTTCTGACGTATCAACCCACCAAGTACCAAACCAACCAATGAATTATTATAATACTGTAAATAACCCTGATTTTAACAACAGTACATCTGGCACCCAAATGACAACTACAATAACTACCGGTACCAAAGAAACAAATCCAAGGTCAAGCTGTTCTGCTATAGCTCAATCTCTCCCCTCCAAAGAACAAGCTATCGTAATTGAATCCCAAGATGGAATCAGTATCAAAGATTATGTGCTAGCTGTAGGAAAACTCACTAGCCCTAGCAACATTCGTTTTGTTTCACGAATATCGAATGGACGAATATGCATTTTTCTTTCTAGCAAGAAAGTTGTTGAAGAGTTAATATTAGCAAACCCCAAGATCTTAATAAACAATGTATCTTTGGAAATACGACCACTCTTAACAAAAAAACAAGCGTATTATATTATCAAACGTTTGTCCTGTAATACCCAACTATGTAATTGAAGAGGAATTGTTAAACATTGGTGTGAAAATCATGTCTAAAATTACCCCTATCAGAGCAGGCTTATCCATCCCAGGTTTTTCTCATATTTTGAGCTTTCGAAGACAAATGTACATCCAAAATGAAGACTTCGATAAACTCCCTGCGTCTCTCCAAATTGAATACGATGGCACTAACTACTGGATTTACCTATCATCTGACTCACCCACTTGCTTTATTTGCAAAACTGAGGGACATTTGGCCAAAGACTGTCCTACTAACAACTCAGTTCCAAATGATCAACCAACCTCTCAGCACGACATTCTAGAAATTGACAAACCTAACCTCTCCAAATTTCCTAAACTACAAGGGAAACCAGAAACAACAGATATAAACCCCAAAAATGCAACCAGTACTTCCGACCTTCCTCCAACAAATTCACATGATGAAACTTCAACAGCTATCCTAAACTTAACTCAAAACCAAGATTGTAATGGTATTTCTCTCTCCGAAATTCCAATAGGAATAGTGAAACATGTCCTGCCTCAACAACTGGACATTTCCCTGGATTTAAAAGACCAATGTCACACGCCAGCAGTGAAAGAACTGACCAAAATATTTCTATTAGCAACAGACCCAAAATCGACTCTTCTGAACAAATTGAGGTAAATCACACTTCTAAGAAACCCAAGAAAGAACCACAAAAAAAACAACAATCAGCGATATGCTCCTTCCTGTGAAACAGGTTTTGGAAGCTGATCCATCACTAGCTCCTCTCAGTTACACACAACTCCAATCTTTTCTCGCAAATTCCCAAGGTGTCAAGGACGTGGTGGCAATTGCTTTCCATTACACCCAAGACATAGAAGGACTCGCTAAAGCCCTATAGAAACTATACCCATACTACACCGCTCAAGCATTAAAAACAGAAGCTCTCGGATAGTGAAGAAATTACTGAAGTTCGTCAACCTAAGCGAAGACCAAATGGATAGCAATGTTTCTCTAGACTATTCTAGCGATGACTAATCTCTCCCTCTATAATAATGGAAATGGATCTTTTTCTACTCCTTATCATACTTATGGCAACAACACTACTCCAATGGAATATCAACAGCTATCGACCCCAGTTAGAATTCCTACAACTCCTAATAAATAAACACTAACCACCCATTATCTGTCTCCAAGAGACCAACTTTCGGAACGATTTTGCTGCTAATCTAAGACTTTACAATGTGTATCATAAAAACAGAACTATTGCAAGTCATGCAAGTGGAGGAGTAGCTAGCTACCTATGTCAAAAACAATATATACCTTAAAGAAACTTCTTTAAACTCCAATTTGGAAGCTGTAGCCGTCTCATTGCATCTACCTCCCTCTCTGTGTATCTGCAATATTTATTTACCAAACAGTTATCTATTTCACGGAGATGATCTACGAAATCTTGTCCGTCAGCTACCTAAACCATTCATTCTAGTAGGCGACTTCAACAGCCATAACACGTTATGGGGCTGTCATCACTCCGATGCAAGGGGGAAAGAGATAGAAAAGATACTAGATGAATTTGACCTAATTCTAATGAATTCAACTGCTCCAACTCGTTTCGATATTGCTCATGGAACCTATAGTAGCATAGACCTAACTATCTGCACTCCGGAAATAGCAACTGGTTTTGACTGGTCTGTCTATTCGACGCTCCAAAGAAATAGTGACCACTTCCCCATACTGATCAATAACGGCAACGCTTCAATCAAACCCTTAAATGGAACTTAAATAAAGCAAATTGGACGCAGTTCAATCATATAGTCAACAACCATTTAATTGGCCTAACCCATCCACATGACTTCCCTTCCAAACACATCAATGATATTGTTCAAGATTTTACAGAAGCAATAGTTAAATCTGCAAACCTTAGTGTTCCGAAAATTAATATAAACCCATGTAAGAAGACAGTACCTTGGTGGAATGACGCATGCAAGGAAGCTCTAAAGAATAAAAACCATGCTTTCTATGTCTTTAAGAGAAAACCAACTCCTGAAAATAAAGCCCAATTTCAGAAATGTAGAGCAATCGCCCGAAAAGAAATTAAAGATAGCAAAAAGAACTCGTGGCTGACATTTGTTTCCTCACTAAATTCTCAAACTCCACAAAAAGAAGTATGGAATAAACTCAAACGTGTAAATGGTAAATATAACCAGTTCCACATTACTTCTCTCAGAAACCCGAATGATGGATCCTTCATAACCAACCCTCAAAACATTGCTGATAAATTAGCTGACACATTCTCCGAGATTTCTAGTGACCACAATTATGACCAACATTTTATCCGTATAAAAAAAACCAGCGAACCTCTTGATCTAAAAAGAACCTCCTCCGACTCCAATTCTAATTTAAATGAACCTTTTCAATTACAGGACATGATTATTGAACTTGACAAATGTGGCAAATCCAGCCCTGGCCCAGATACGGTCCCTTATGAGTTCCTAAGACAGCTCCCACTAAACGCATTAAATTATCTTCTGGCTATTTTCTACATATGGACCTCTCAGACGTTCCCTGATCAATGGCGCAGAGCCATTGTTGTTCCAATACTCAAGCCAGGGAAGGATAACTCAATTGCAGAAAATTACCGTCCAATCGCTTTAACAAATGCAATGTGCAAATTAATGGAGAAAATTGTTAACAGGAGATTACGATGGTATCTTGAACATATAAACTTTTTTAGTGATGTACAAAGTGGATTTCGTAAAGGACGTTCAACTGTCGATACTCTCATAAGTTTGGAATCTGAAATTAGGGAAGCTTTCCTAAACAACCATCACCTCATAGCAGTTAGTCTAGATATTGAAAAGGCATATGGCATGGTGTTCAAAGACCATGTACTTAAATCATTGATGGATTATTACATTTCAGGATATATGCTCTATTTCATCTACAACTTCCTCAAAGATCGTAGAATTCAAGTTAAGACAAATGGCATTTTGTCACAGGAAGTTACAATCGACAATGGAGTCCCTCAAGGATCAGTTATCAGTGTTACTTTATTCCTGGTCCCAATAAACGGAATTGTGTCCAACATCCACTTGCCAGTATAGGCTTGTCTTTTTGCCGACGATTTGACCATATTCTGTGTTGGAAGAAATAATTCAACTACTCAACAACTACTTCAAGAATCACTTGAAAATATTCAACAATCGGCCAAGATTACTGGATTCAAGTTCTCCAAAACAAAGTCCAAATGCATAGTATTCTCTAAAAACAAACACTCTGTACCAGATCCCGAGCTCAACATAAACAATCATAAAATTGAGACAGTATCTACTCTTAAAATCCTGGGAATTCTGTTTGATAGTAAATTAAGTTGGATTCCATACCTGAAAATCTCAAGGATGAGTGTCTACGACGGATTAATTTAATGAAGATTCTCGCAGCAAAAAACTGGGGAGCAGACTATCAAGTGCTCATGAATACTTATAGATCAATTATTAGGGCCAAATTAGATTATGGCAGTATAGTATACAACTCTGAAACAGTGTCTTCCCTCAAGATCCTTGATTCTATCCAGTCAGCTGCTCTTCGAATTGCTCTGGGAACTCTCCGCACCAGTCCAGTAACCAGTATGCAAATAGAAGCCAATGAACCACCTCTTGCAATTAGACGTCAACAACTAAGTTTATCATATGCACTCAAAGTATCAACTATGACTAAATCACGCATTAAGTCGTATGTTTTCCCTACTAACAGCCACACAAGAACAAACACTGAATCAAGACGACAACCTTCGCCCTTCAATGTCAGAATATCCAAGTTCCTTGAAGAATTAAACCTAAATATTCCTCCCATACTACTCTCAGACCAATCTCTTGATATCCCACCATGGACAATTACCTTACCAACAGTCAACTTCGAACTGAACAACTTGGTTAAAAACCAAACTGACAGATCACAGAACCATCGATTATTTCTTGAAATCTCCAATAGATACCCAATGCACAGTGCTAATTATACTGATGGTTCGAAATATGACGAAAGAAACGGTTGTGGGATAATTTATCCTGGCCATACCATGCTTTTTCGACTTCCTGAATCTTTCACTGTCTATTCTAATGAACTCTTTGCTCTTAAACAGGCCATGAAATACATTTTGAATACAGCCAGCTGCAACAACTCATTTATTAATTACTCCGATTCACGAAGTGCATTAAACGCAATAGAGAATCTATCTTCGACAAACGTCCTTGTACAAGAAATTCAACTGATATTCCATAAAGTGGTGAAGCAAGGTAAACAAGTCATATTTGTGTGGGTACCCTCTCACAGAGGTATTCATGGCAATGAATCTGCCGATCAAGCAGCTAAAGAAGCCACACTTGTACCTTTATGTAATCCTACAATAGCTACACCTCATACTGACATCATTTCCTACGTCAAAAGAAAAGTATCCCAACAGTGGAAGAATCATTGGCTTAAAACTTCTACCAGTAAACTCCATGAAATAACATCAGGAACCACAGAACAATATCTCCATTATAAACTTTCCAGGCAAGATCAAGTTCTAATATCACGAATAAGAATAGGTCATACCAACATCACCCACAGCTATCTCCTCGAGAAGAAACAACCCCCTATCTGCTCAACATGTAACAGCGTACTGACTGTGCAGCACATAATCTCAGACTGTGCTCTCTACAACCACTGGCGCCAGCACAACAGCATTCCCAAGAAGATATGTGAGGCCTTCTCATCTCTTTCACAGCTCAAAAAACTCATCAAGTTCTTCAAAGACTCGGAACTTTATTTCAAAATCTGATTGATCAACTCATAGTAGTGGGACTTTTCTTTATTTCTAGTGTTCATTTCATGATTTTATAGTGTATTCAACTTAATGTATTGTATGTATTGTATTGTATAATGTAAATCTACAGTGAAAGTCGCGATAAGACTTTCCAAGTTAAAGCGACTATAAATTAATCTAATAAAAAAAAGGTACAGAATAATGACTGTATCGTGAATAACCTCAAAAGTTTCAAATGATAAAATAAAACCAAAATGTATTATTCACCTATTTAACGACAGTAGTAATCCACCAATCTAGTTAAGTCTTAGAGAAATCTACATTTTTTTCAAAAACGTTTGAGATTTTTACCTTTTTCCTACAATTAAGTCTCTCGGCCATTACAAAAGAATCTAACAAATTTAAGGAGCAGAAAACAGAATCACTTACGTCATTTATACTTTCAAAAAGGTAACGCCTAAATTCTGTGATGTGGTTTGTTGCTTGGGCTGTAATTGGAAGAGTTTTTTCGGGAACTTCCTCCACGAGTTCATCGCCAGATGTGTCGTCACCATCTTGTTTTTCGGAGTTCAGTACATCGGCGATGATTTGTGCGTCGGTCAGCTTACCACAAACTGCGACATTTTCGACGGATTGGCTTTTTACACGTAAAAACTTCGAATTATCCAAAATATAATTCGAATTAACCTCGATTATTTTTAGCATTGATTGTATATAAAATGCTAGGGACCAAGAGAAAAATTCGAATTAAAGAAGATTTCGAATTATAGAAGTTCGAATTAGCCACGTTCCACTGTATAGGACCACGATATCCAAACCACTCATATGAACCAACAACAATAAGAGATGATTACCCGGTAATGGTGGCACAGTACAGGGACGATAGCTTTGAATCTATCTTCCAGTGTTGCTTTATTAACAACTAGCTGTACCCGGCATGCGTTGCAATGCCAATCAAAGAAAGTGTTGGCGTTGTAACTTTGTATGTTGAAGTGCTTTTGGATTCCCAAATTTTTTTTTCTTTTACCGTTAGCCACCACTAAACTATTGTAAACTTGATTTACTATCTCTACACATCAGCTGAATTTCATGGGAAAGATGTTCACGAACTTGTTAGTTTTATGCATGAAAATAACCTCGCTTCTGGATTTGGTGGAGTTTATAAACTTGCTAAATTAATACTGACAATTCCTTGTACTACAAGCTCTGTGGAACGTTCGTTTTCTGCATTAAGAAGAATCAAGACTTACCTACGAAGTACTCGAACACAAGAAAGACTGAGTAACTTAAGTTTGTTGCAAATCATCAAATTCCATGCATGATTTGCTTCTCCAATTTTGTATTGAAATTTTGTAGATGATAATAATAATGGATTAAAGAGGCTTGGCCACTCTGGAGCTGTACGAGACCATTGCTCTTTCCATTCCTCTTTTAAATTGAAACCAGCATCCATTAGATTCTTAGCTGTTTTCATTGGTGGCTTACGGTATTTCAGCCTTTGTCTCCAGAGATCTGCAACATATAATATGTAAACACACTCCAGGGAAACATTAAATGTATTAATTAGATTATCACAAATAATGGGGCAATTCGACCCTCGTGATCATCTTCATATAACAAAAAAATTCAAAGTTTCCGCCTAAACAACATAATTTGATGCTGTGTTATCGTCTCCTGGGTACATGTTTCGGAATATCCTTCTTCAGCACTTTACATTTATGTTAAGAAACACCATTCCACAGACAAATTGGACCTCGTCAATGTCAAAACACAGCTATACATTGATATTAAAACACTTAAAAACTCTTAAAATTACAACATGATAAACTTAAGAACAATTCAAACATTCCCATTGTTTACAGCAACATTGATACAGTATGTAATTGCTGTTACGACACATTCTTGCCAAGTGCGTGATGGTTGAAATACACAGTCATAAGTAGACTGTGATGTGTGAGGATGCATGTGAGTGTGCCTGGTGACAGACTGTTTTAGTGGTAGTATTTGTTGTTGGTGGAACTTAAGTATTTTTTTTTTGTTAGTAGAATTTTGGTATTTAATTGTTAGTACGGTAGAAGGTTAGTATTTTTGTTAGTAGAATTGTTCCTTACTTATTCTGAAAGGGAGTAGCAGTCTTTCAGAATAAATCAAATCTTTACTAGTCTTATAGACGGTTAAGATATTGATAATATAAGACAAATAATGGCTACACTGCGTCCTGCTGCACGGCTGAAAGCAACGGGAAACTACAGCCGTATGCTATTCCCGAGGATATGCACCTCTCTATGCATAATTACATGTGATGATGGCCTCCTCCCTTGCAAAATTTCAATCCGGAGATAAACTAGTCCCCCGTTCGGATCTCCGGGTGGGGACTACTCGAGAGGGGGTTAACATCACAGAAGTGACAAAGAGGAAATCTGACATTCCACGGATCAGAGCGTGGAATGTTAGAAGTCTGCTAGGAAATGGAAGGTTAGAAAACTTAGAAAGGGAAATGGATAGGTTGAGGTTGGATTTGGTTGGGATTAGTGAAATGCGCTGGCAGGAAGAACAGGACTTTTGGTCAGGAGACTATAGGGTCATTAGCACTAAATCAAACAATGGCCAAGCAGGGGTTGGCCTCATATTGAGTAGGAAACTTGGACAGCGGGTGGAATATTATGAGCAATATAGTGAACGGATTATTGTAGCAAAAATCAATAATAAACCTACCTGCACCACAGTGGTGCAAGTCTATATGCCTACCAGTCAAGCTGATAATGAGGATGTTGAAAAGGTCTACGAAGAAATAGACGAAATTCTGAGGTATATCAAGGGTGATGAGAATGTTATAGTAATGGGAGATTGGAATGCTGTGGTAGGAAAAGGGAGAGAAGGGAAGATAGTAGGAGGTTTCGGATTAGGTGAAAGGAATGATCGAGTAAGCAGGCTGGTAGAATTCTGCTCCGAGCATGAGTTGGTCATAGCTAACACCTTATTCAATAACCACAATAGAAGAATATACACATGGATGAGACCAGGAGATACAGGGCGTTACCAAATCGACTTCAATATGGTCAAGCAGAGGTTTCGAAACCAGATTTTGGATTGTAAAACATATTCTGGTGCTGACATAAACTCTGATCACAATCTGGTTGTATTGAAATGCAGATTAAAGTTGAAGAAACTGAAGAAAAGTCAAAAGCCAAAAAGGTGGGCAATAGACAGACTGAAAGAGAAGGATGTAAACGAAAGATTCAAGAAGAGTATAAAGGAAGGACTAATGAAAAACCCTAAACAAACTTCAATTGCAGACGAATGGGCACTTTTGAAGATTGAAATAACAAAACCCGCAGAAGAAAACATTGGTAGGAAAGAAAGAATAGGTAGAAAACCGTGGATCACTCAGGATATACTAGAATTGATGGATGAAAGGCGGAAACACAAGAATCTAAGAGATGAAAAGGGGAAAGCAGAATACAGACGTCTGAGAAATGAGGTTAACAAGAAGTGCCAGGAAGCAAAAGAAGAATGGTTGAAAGAGAAATGTGCAGGTATAGAAAATTGTCTGAAATTAGGAAAAGTAGACACAGCTTATCGAAGGATTAAGAATAATTTTGGGGAAAAGAAGACTAAGTGCTGTAATATTAAGGACAAAAATGGAAAGCCTCTAACACATAGGGAAGAAAAGGTTGAGAGATGGAAAGCTTACCAAGAGAGTTTGTATAAGGGAAAGGAGATTGAGAATCATGTAATGGAAAGGGAGGAGGAAATTGATGAGGATGCGAAAGGAGATTTAATATTGAGATCAGAATTTGATAGAGCTTTGGAAGACTTAATCAGGAACAAAGCACCAGGCATAGATGATATACCGATTGAGTTGCTACGCTGCATAGGAGATGAAGGTCTGATCAGGTTATTTCATTTGGTGTGTAGGATTTATGAGACAGGTGAGGTACCCCCTGATTTCAAGAAGAATGTAATCATCCCTATACCAAAGAAAGTGGGAGATGACAGATGTAAAGATGACCGTACAATCAGCTTGATTACTCATGCTTCAAAGATCCTGTCTAGAATAATTTACAAGAGGATTGAAAGCCAGATAGAAACGGAGTTGGGCGAAGACCAATTTGGTTTCAGGAGAAATGTAGGAACAAGGGAAGCTGTACTAAGTCTTAGGCTGATTTTGGAAGGCAGGATAAGGAATGATAAGAGAACGTTCATGGCTTTTGTAGACTTAGAAAAGGCTTTTGATAACGTTGATTGGACTAAATTGTTGACATTTTGAAATCGATTGGAATAAAGTACAGGGATAGGAGGGTGATATACAATCTATACAGAAACCAGACAGCAGTCATTCGAGTTGAAGGACATGAGAGAGAAGCTGGTATTCAGAAAGGTGTAAGGCAAGGCTGCAACTTATCACCCATACTTTTCAATCTTTACATTGAACAAGCAATGAAGGAAATTAGAGAAAAATGTAAAGTGGGAGTGAAGATTCAAGGAGAAATAATTTCAACTCTGAGTTTTGCTGATGACATCGTCATCTTGGCCGACAAGCCTGAGGATTTGAATGAGTTTTTGAATGGTATGGACTCCGTCTTAGAGAAAGAATTCATGATGAAAATTAATAAATGTAAAACAAAAATACTGGAATGCAGCCGAAATAAATCAGAAACCTCTATGGAGATCAAATTGGCAGGTGAAAAGCTGAAGGAAGTAGGAGACTTCTGTTACTTAGGAAGCAGAATAACCAGTGATGGACGAAGCAAAGAGGATATAAAAAGTAGGTTGGCTCAGGCAAAGAAAGAATTTCTACAAAAAAGGAATCTGCTGACATCGAATATAGATTTAGGTATTAGGAAGTCATTTATGAAAGCCTTTGCCTGGAGTGTGGCGCTCTATGGAAGTGAAACTTGGACTATTGGTGCAGCAGAAAAGAGGAGAATTGAAGCATTTGAAATGTGGTGTTACAGGAGAATGATGAAGATCAGATGGGTAGATAGGGTTACAAACGAAGAGGTATTAAGACGAGTGGGAGAGGAGAGATGTTTCTGGCGACTGTTAATGAAGAGAAGAGATAGGTTGGTAGGACACTTACTAAGACACCGAGGAATAGCAAGCTTAGTTATGGAAGGAAGGGTCGAGGGCAAGAACTGTAGGGGTAGACCAAGGTTAGAATATGTTAAACAGATTGCCTCGGATGTAGGGTGTGATAGCTATGTAGAGATGAAACGTTTAGCTCAGGACAGGGAGGAATGGAGTGCTGCATCAAACCAGTCAAAAGACTGAAGTCTCAAACAACTCAAACAACACATCTCAAAAAAATCATGGGAGCGTGCTCAACAACTCACCAAAGTTTCATCGCAATGAAATGAATGGCATATGAACGCATACGGGATTTTGTTTAAACGATTCGCGTGCCGTCACTCATTTGTTGAATCTACTTGTGCGCCACCCATTGAAAAACGGATTTACTAATTCATACACCCTCGCAGGACTGTAGTCAACTCCCCAATGTTGTTTGAGTCTTCAGTCTTTTGACTGGTTTGATGCAGCCCTCCATGCCTCCCTGTCCTGAGCTAATCGTTTCATCTCTTCATAGCTACCACACCCTACATCCGAGGCAATCTGTTTAGCATATTCTAACCTTGGTCTACCCCTACAGTTCTTGTCCTCGACCCTTCCTTCCATAACTAAGCTTGCTATTCCTGGGTGTCTTAGTATGTGTCCTACCAACCTATCTCTTCTCTTCATTAGCAGTCGCCAGAAACATCTCTCCTATCCCACTCGTTTTAATACCTCTTCGTTTGTAACCCTATCTACCCATCTGATCTTCATCATTCTCCTGTAACACCACATTTCAAATGCTTCAATTCTCCTCTTTTCTGCTGCACCAATAGTCCAAGTTTCACTTCCATACAGCGCCACGCTCCAGACAAAGGCTTTCAAAAATGACTTCCTAATACCTAAATCTATATTCGATGTCAGCAGATTCCTTTTTTGTAGAAATTCTTTCTTTGCCTGACCCAACCTACTTTTTATATCCTCTTTGCTTCGTCCATCACTGGTTATTCTGCTTCCTAAGTAACAGAAGTCTCCTACTTCCTTCAGATTTTCTCCTGCCAATTTGAATCTCCATAGAGGTTTCTGATTTATTTCGGTGGCATTCCAGTATTTTTGTTTTACATTTATTAATTTTCATCATGAATTCTTTCTCTAAGACGGAGTCCATACCATTCAAAAACTCATTTAAATCCTCGGGCTTGTCGGCCAAGATGACGATGTCATCAGCAAATCTCAGAGTTGAAATTATTTCTCCTTGAATCTTCACTCCCACTTTACATTTTTCTCTAATCTCCTTCATTGCTTGTTCAATGTAAAGATTGAAAAGTATGGGTGATAAGTTGCAGCCTTGCCTTACACCTTCTGTTTACCAGCTTCTCTCTCATGTCTTTCAACTCGAATGACTGCTGTCTGGTTTCTGTATAGATTGTATATCACCCTCCTATCCCTGTACTTTATTCCAATCGATTTCAAAATGTCAAACAATTTAGTCCAATCAACGTTATCAAAATCCTTTTCTAAGTCTACAAAAGCCATGAACGTTCTCTTATCTTTCCTTATTCTACCTTCCAAAATCAGCCTAAGACTTAGTACAGCTTCCCTTGTTCCTACATTTCTCCTGAAACCAAACTGGTCTTCACCCAACTCCGTTTCTATCTGGCTTTCAATCCTCTTGTAAATTATTCTAGACAGGATCTTTGAAGCATGAGTAATCAAGCTGATTGTACGGTAATCTTCACATCTGTAAGCTCCCACTTTCTTTGGCATAGGGATGATTACATTCTTCTTGAAATCAGGGGGTACCTCACCTGTCTCATAAATCCTACACACCAAGTGAAATAACCTGATCAGACCTTCATCTCCTATGCAGCGTAGCAACTCAATCGGTATATCATCTATGCCTGGTGCTTTGTTCCTGCTTAAGTCTTCCAAAGCTCTATCAAATTCTGATCTCAATATTAAATCTCCTTTCGCATCCTCATCAATTTCCTCCTCCCTTTCCATTACATGATTCTCAATCTCCTTTCCCTTATACAAACTCTCTATGTAAGCTTTCCATCTCGCAACCTTTTCTTCCCTGTCTGTTAGAGGCTTTCCATTTGTGTCCTTAATATTACAGCATTTAGTCTTCTTTTCCCCAAAAGTATCCTTAATCCTTCGATAAGCTGTGTCTACTTTTCCTAATTTCAGACAATTTTCTATACCTGCACATTTCTCATTCAACCATTCTTCTTTCGCTTCCTTGCATTTCTTGTTAACCTCATTTCTCAGACGTCTGTATTCTGCTTTCCCCTTTTCATCTCTTACATTCTTGTGTTTCCGCCTTTCATCCATCAATTCTAGTATATCCTGAGTGATCCACGGTTTTTTCCCTGGCCGATAACCTAGATGTTAGGCCCCTTAAAACAACAACAACAACGGTTTTCTCCCTATTCTTTCTTTCCTACTAATGTTTTCTTCTGCGGATTTTGTTATTTCATTCTTCAAAAGTGCCCATTCGTCTGCAATTGAAGTTTGTTTAAGGTTGTTCATTAGTCCTTCCTTTATACTCTTCTTGAATCTTTCGTTTACATCCTTCTCTTTCAGTCTGTCTATTGCCCACCTTTTTTGGCTTTTGACTTTTCTTCAGTTTCTTCAACTTTAATCTGCATTTCAATACAACCAGGTTGTGGTCAGAGTTCATGTCAGCACCAGGATATGTTTTACAATCCAAAATCTGGTTTCAAAACCTCTGCTTGACCATAATGAAGTCGATTTGGTAACGCCCTGTATCTCCTGGTCTCATCCATGTGTATATTCTTCTATTGTGGTTATTGAATAAGGTGTTAGCTATGACCAACTCATGCTCGGTGCAGAATTCTACCAGCCTCCTTTCTCGATCATTCCTTTCACCTAATCCGAAATCTCCTACTATCTTCCCTTCCCTCCCTTTTCCTACCACAGCATTCCAATCTCCCATTACTATAACATTTTCATCACCCTTGATATACCTCAGAATTTCGTCTATTTCTTAGTAGACCTTTTCAACATCCTCATCATCAGCTTGACTGGTAGGCATATAGACTTGTACCACTGTGGTGCAGGTAGGTTTAGTATTGATTTTTGCTACAATAATCCGTTCACTATATTGCTCATAATATTCCACCCGCTGTCCAAGTTTCCTACTCAATAGGAGGCCAACCCCTGCTTGGCCATTGTTTGATTTAGTGCTAATGACCCTATAGTCTCCTGACCAAAAGTCCTGTTCTTCCTGCCAGCGCAATTCACTAATCCCAACCAAATCCAACCTCAACATATCCATTTCCCTTTCTAAGTTTTCTAACCTTCCACTTCCCAGCAGACTTCTAACATTCCACGCTCCGATCCGTAGAATGTCAGATTTCCTCTTTGTCACTTCTGTGATGTTAACCCCCTCTCGAGTAGTCCCCACCCGGAGATCCGAACGGGGGACTAGTTTACCTCCGGATTGAAATTTTACAAGGGAGGAGGCCATCATCACATGTAATTATGCATAGAGTGGTGCATATCCTCGGGAATAGCATACGGTTGTAGTTTCCCGTTGCTTTCAGCCCGTTGCTTTCCCCAAAGTTTTATCATAATCGGACGAATGTTATATGAACGCCTACGGGAATTGGTTGAAACGATTCACGCGCTGTCGCTCATTAATTGAATCTACTCGTGCGCTACCAATTGTAAAATGGGTTTACTAAATCAGAAATTTTTGAGGGAGTGGAAACAACATTTCTCCAAATTTCATTGCAATCGCATGAATGGTATATGAACGCATGCGGAATTTTTATTAAACGATACGCGTGCCGTTACTCATTTGTTGAATCTACACGTGTGCTACCTATTGTAAAGTGGATGTACCAAGCCAGAAACCTTACCTGAAGTGTACAGAACATCTCACCCAAGTTTCAACGCTATCGGACGAATGGTATGTGAACGCATACGGGACTTTGTTGAATCGCTTCGCGCGTCTTCGCTCATTTGTTAAATCTACTTGTGCGCTATCTATTGTAAAATGGATTTACTAAGCTTGAAACTTTCCCTGGAGTATACACAACAACTCGCCCAAGTTTAGTCGCTATCAGACAAATGGTATATGAACGCATACGGGACTACGTTGAAACACTTCGCGCGTCGTCGCTCATTTGTTTAATCTACTTGTGCGATACCTATTGTAAAGTGGGTTTACTAAGACACAAACCTTGTCTGTAGTGTACACAACCTCCCACCTAAGGTTCATCGCTATCGGACGAATGATATGCGAACGCATACAGGACTTTGTTGAAATGCTTCGCCCGTCGTCGCTCATTTGTTGAATCTACTCATGCGTTACCTATAGCTAAGTGGATTTACTCAGCCAGAAACCTTCCCTGAAGTGTACACAACATGTCACCCAAGTTTCATCGCTGTCAGACGAATAGTATATGAATGCTTACTGTCTTTGCTGAAACGCTTCACGCGTCGTCGCTCATTTGTTGAATCTACTCGTGCGCTACCTATTATAACATAGATTTACTAAGCCAGAAACCTTGCCTGTAGTGTACACAACCTCTCACCCAAGTTTCATCGCTATCGGACGAATGGTATGTGAACGCATACAGGACTTTGTTGAAACGCTTCGCCTGTCGTCGCTCATTCGTTGAATCTACTCGTGCGCTACCTATTGTTAAGTGGATTTACTAAGCCATAAACCTTCCCTGAAGAGTACACAACAACTCACCCAAGTTTCATCGCTATCAGACGAATGGTGTATGAACGCATACGGGACTTTTTTGAAACTCTACGTGCGTCGTCGCTCATTTGTTGAATCTACTCGTGCGCTACCTATTATGACATAGCTTTACTAAGCCAGAATCCTTGCATGTAGTGTACACAACCTCTCACCCAAGTTTGATCGCTATCGGACGAATGATATGTGAACGCATACAGGACTTTGTTGAATCGCTTCGCCCGTCGTCGCTCATTTGTTGAATCTACTCGTGTGTTACCTCTTGTTAAGTGGATTTACTAAAGCAGAAACCTTACCTGATGTGTACAGAACATCTCACCCAAGTTTCATTGCAATGGGATGAATGGTATCTGAACGCATGTGGGACTTTTGAAACAAACCAACACCATTTTGTTGAAGCTACTCACGCGCCATCTATTGTAAATTGTATTTACTACGCCTATAACTTTTCCGGGACTGTGCACAACAACTCACCAAAATTTGATCGCAATCGGATGAATTGTATATGAACGCATCGCCATTACGCATTTGTTTCAACTACTCGCGCACTATCTATTGTGAAATGGACTAACTATACCTATGAACACCCCGGAAGTGTTTACAACAACTCACCAAAATTTGATCGTAATCGGATGAATGGTTTAAGAACGAATAAAAGACGAACAGACAGACATTCCTTTATATATATATATATCTAATATATAAAAGTGAAAGTCTGTATGTAAGTATGTATGTATGTATGTATGTGGGTTGGTTCCGTATACAAATCTACACCGTTCCACCAATCTCAACCATATTTTGCATACACATAGTTTAGGACCCAGAAGGAATCGCTGGCTACATGAATTTTCGACAGTCTTTCTCATTCTTCTGATTTCGGCCCTTTTGCAATCAAGCACAGGCTAATGAAATCATAAAATACTAGGGCTCCCGTACTGCTCCGCAGCATGATTTTTCAGTATTGGAATTAAAAAATTACGACATTAAGTAATAGTTTATAACCATTATTTTACAATACTTCCTTCGAGACAATGTTCGCTGTGCGTCGACTCTTAGTTTTGAATTATTTTTCTCGGGATATGGCAACATAGAACATTCCATGGCCTAAAACAGGATCAGGCAAGTAGATTCCAATTCGATGAAGCGTTTGACCCTGCACTTTGTTGATTGTAATACAAAACGCTAGTGTAATACGAAATTTCCGTCATTAGAACCAAAGAGATGATTGCTACAATGAGAAAAAATTTGAAAAAATGAGATATAATATCGAATGTTCACTCATAACATTCCGAATAATCAGCCGATTTTAATAGTTAACAGCTCAAATGAAAGGGCTTCAGTCACTGAGTGTTCTTAGAATAAAACGATTTGAGTACCTCAAACAGAACCAAAGATATGATTGCTTCAAAGTTGGAAAAAGATGGAAAACGTTGAAAATACCAAATAATTTGAGGAAGGCGGAAGTGAAGTGATTTGTAATACTTGATAACAAATCTTTGCATGAATACCTTTCAATTAATAGTGGTATGAAGGAAATCGACCGGATAATGGCCGGACGGACTCGGTTAAGTTTTCATAATTATTTCTAATATTCGCTTCGGCACTCATAACATTCCTCAGATTCAACCAATGTAAATATTTAATACCTCAAAAGATAGATCTTGATCCAATGAGTGCTCTTAGACCCAAACGAACAGTGTAACTCAATTATAACCAAAGATATGATTGCTAAAATGAGAAAAACTTTTGAAAAAATGAGATGTAATATCGTATGTCCAAGCATAACTTTCCTCAGAATCAGCCGATTTGAATGGTTAAGAGTTCAAATGATAGCGCTTGATTCGCTGAGTGTTCTTAGACTAAAACAACCTTCGTAACTCAATTAGAACCGAAGATATGCTTACTTCAAAGTTGGAAAAAGTTGGAAAAAGTTGGAAAAATCAAATAATTTGAGAAAGGCGTATTTTAAGTGATTTGTAATACTTGATGACAAATCTGTGCATGAATACCTTTCATTTAAAAAAAGGATGAAGAAAATCGGCCGGATAGTATGGCCGGACGGACTCGGATAAGTTTTCATCAATATTTTTTATAATATAGATAGCTTCAATGTGAAAAAAAGTAAAAAAGGTGCAAGAAATCAAATAATTTGAGGAAGGCAGAAGTTAAGTGATTTGTAATACTTGATATTAAATCCGTACATGAATAACTTTCATTTAATAGTTGTATGAAGGAAATCGACCGGATAGAATGGCCGGACGGACTCGGTTAAGTTTTCATAATTATTTCTAATATTCGCTTCGGCACTCATAACATTACTCAGAATCAACCAATGTAAATATTTAATACCTCAAAAGATAGAGCTTGATCCACTGAGTGCTCTTAGACCCAAACGAACAGTGTAACTCAATTATAACCAAAGATATGAGTGCTACAATGAGAAAAACTTAAAAAAAAATGAGATGTAATATCGTATGTCCAAGCATAACTTTCCTCAGAATCAGCCGATTTGAATGGTTAAGAGTGCAAATGATAGCGTTTGATTCGCTGAGTGTTCTTAGACTAAAACAACCTTCGTAACTCAATTAGAACCGAAGATATGCTTACTTCAAAGTTGGAAAAAGTTGGAAAAAGTTGGAAAAATCAAATAATTTGAGAAAGGCGTATTTTAAGTGATTTGCAATACTTGATGACAGATCTGTGCATGAATACCTTTCATTTAAAAAAAGGATGAAGAAAATCGGCCGGATAGTATGGCCGGACGGACTCGGATAAGTTTTCATCAATATTTTTAGCCTATTTTCAATTTTGAAAAAATAGGCTTATGAGATCACCTTTTGTCCGTGTGTGTGTGCGTGTGTGTGTGTGTGTGTGTGTGTGTGTGTGTGTGATTCGTGTGTGTGTCCCCCCCTAATAAAATCTAAATTGCTGGAGCGATTTCAATGAAACTCGGTATGTTCATAGCACTATTCCCGGCGACCCCGACCGTGCCCTTCAAATTTTGTTACGTCTCACCAATGCAAAATGGCGGCTGTGCGAAATATTTCACTAGCATTCAATATCTCCGAAACTGTTACCGATATCGCCCTGAAATTGTGTACGGTGATAAAGGGTACTACTAGAAGTTCACCTATGAGACTTTCAAAAACCTGGTGACTACAAAACCAACATGGCGGTCAAGCGAAGTTGAGACTTTTAAATAGACTTTTCTCGCGATTTAACTATCCACACGTAATGAAACTTGGTACAGCAAATGTTTATACACATTGTAATGCACTGGAGTCTAATTTAGTTCAATTGTTTACATAACCTCAAAATGGCGGCTGTGCGAAATATTTCACTGACATTCTATATCTCCGAAACTATTACAGATATCACACTGCAATTTAGTACGGTGATAAAGGGTACTGATACAAGTTTACCTATGTATATTTCATAAACTTGTAAAGTAGAGAACGAACATGGCGACCAAGCGAAGTTGAGACATTTAAATAGACTTTTCTCACGATTTAACCATCCAAACGTAATGAAACTAGGTACAGCAAGTGTTTATACACATAGTAATGCACTGGAGTCTAATTTAGTTCAATTGTTTACATAACCTCAAAATGGCGGCTGTGCGAAATATTTCACTGACATTCTATATCTCCGAAACTATTACAGATATCACCCTGCAATTTTGTACGGTGATAAAGGGTACTGATACAAGTTTATCTATGTATATTTCATAAACTTGTAAAGTAGAGAACGAACATGGCGACCAAGCGAATGTGAAATATTTTAATAGACTTTTCTCGTGATTTAACTCTCTGAGCGCAGTGAAATGTGGTACAGTAAATGATTTTGCAGATTGTAATGCACTGCCATCTAATTTAAATCAATTGTTTACATAACCTCAATATGGCGGCTGTGCGAAATTTTAAAATTTAGTTTTTATTTCTTGTGTCGTAATCATGCGATCGAAGTGAAAGTTTGAATAATGAACCTAGGCAATAATTGTCCTTGAATGGTACATAATTCTATGGCCTATACATATAACAATCCTAAATGGCGAGCTTCCGAAATATTTAGACGGTTCTCAATATCTATGAATCTTTTACAGCAACCAAACTGATTTTTTTATGTTCATAGAGACTATGAACATATGTTCACCTATAGGACTTTCATTAACCTGGTGAGCACAAATCCAACATGGAGGCGACGCGAAGTATAAATATTTAAATGGACGATTCTCGCGAATTAACTATCCGAGTGCTGTGAAACGTTGCATGTTAAATGCTTATACAAATGTTGATCCACTGGCATCTAATTTATTTCAATTGTTTGCATAATCACAAGATGGCTGCTGTGCGTAATTTTAAAATCTCGTTTTTACTTCTTGTGTTCTAATCATGCGATTGAAGTTTGAATACCACACGTACACAATAATCTTAATGTAATAGTACAAAAATAAAAATCCAACCTGGCGACCATCTGAAATATTTAGACGGTTCTCAATATCTACGAATCTGTTACAGCAATTATACTGAAATTTTGTATGTTGTTAGAAGAAATTAACATGAGCAGGATATATGAAAATAGGCTGTATAGTTCTTCACGGAACTACTTGTTTATAATATAGATAGCTTCAATGTGAAAAAAAAGTAAAAAAGGTGCAAGAAATCAAATAATTTGAGGAAGGCAGAAGTTAAGTGATTTGTAATACTTGATATTAAATCCGTACATGAATAACTTTCATTTAATAGTGGTATGAAGGAAATCGACCGGATAGAATGGCCGGACGGACTCGGTAAATTTTCATAATTATTTCTAATATTCGCTTCGTCACTCATAACATTCCTCAGAATCAACCAATGTAAATATTTAATACCTCAAAAGATAGAGCTTGATCCATTGAGTGCTCTTAGACCAAAACGAACAGTGTAAATCAATTAGAATCAAAGATATGATTGCTACAATGAGAAAAACTGTTGAAAAAATGAGCTGTAATATCGTATGTCCACGCATAACATTCCTCAGAATCAGCCGATTTGAATGGTTAAGAGCTCAAATGATAGCGCTTGATTTACTGAGTGTTCTTAGACTAAAACGACCTTCGTTACTCAATTAGAACCGAAGATATGATTACTTCAAAGTTGGAAAAAGTTGAAAAAAGTTGAAAAAATCAAATACCTTGAGAAAGGCGTGATTTAAGTGATTTGTAATACTTGATGACAAATCTGTACATGAAGACCTTTCATTTAAAAAAAGGATGAAGAAAATCGGCCGGATAGTATGGCCGGACGGACTCGGATAAGTTTTCATCAATATTAGCCTACTTTCGATTTTTGCAAAAAATGAAAGTAGACTTATGAGATCAACACAGGGCGAAAAAAGTGTGTCTGTCTGTGTGTGTGTATGTGTGTGTGTGAGTCTGTGTGTGTGTGTGTATGTGTGTGTGTGAGTCTGTGTGTGTGTGTGTGTGTCTGTGTGTGTGTGAGTGTGTGTACTCTGAATGTCTGTCCCCCCCTATCAATTCGAACACGGTGAATGCAAATTGAACGAAATTTGGTACAAAGGTAGCACTAGCAAAGGACACCTCAGTGTCATGTTTTATATCGCCGCCATCTTTACTAAAACTGAATGGCGGCCACTCAAACGTTCAAAACGTAAAATCAAATAACGACTAACCAAATCATCCGATCTCTACCAAATTTGGTAACAACATACCTTCGTATAGGATGCGTCTTGTGACCAAATTACAAGGTCGTCCGCCATACCATTTCAGGATGGCGGCCGTGCGAATTATGCAAACTTTATAATCCATATCATGGGACCCACCAGTTCCGATTATCGAGCCGAGAATCGTTTTAACTGTTCTAAAGGAAGAGGCACGTTCGAAATTAAAAGTTTATTTTGTAATACTATAGTGCAGACGTGATTTTAAAAAGCTGAACTGATTCAGTAATAAGACAAGATGGCAGCGGATATCTTGTGCCGGACTTATATTTCACTAATTTGAGTATTGCATGCAATATAGCGTACTGATAAAAAATAAATAAACTTTGTATGAAATGCTTTATATATAAATAATATACTCCAGTGATGAAATCGTTTAGTATAAATCATTATTTGCTAACAAGTTCTATGTAAGTCATTTTAAATAGAACGATGTTCGTTGACACAATTAGCTCAGTGGTAGAGCGTTAGCCTATCGCTCAAATTCCTATGGTTCAAACCCGATCAGAGCTAGGTTTTTTGCTTGAAATGTTATATGTTTATTGTTTTGTAATGACTCAGATGTTTTAAAATTAAGCGTTATATTGTGCACATTATGGTGTAAAATATATATTTAATTAAAACATAATTCGCCAGCAGATTTACTCGGGACATCTAGCTGCCAAAAAGGTAACTTCCAGATTTTA
Organism: Meconema thalassinum; assembly: GCA_946902985.2. Classification (NCBI taxonomy): domain Eukaryota; kingdom Metazoa; phylum Arthropoda; class Insecta; order Orthoptera; family Tettigoniidae; genus Meconema; species Meconema thalassinum. The sequence continues at coordinate 393,293,338 of OX336393.1, read as the reverse complement.
TTGAAAAGTTTCTTCTTCTGGCCGCTAGAATGCACTCGCTCTGTTAGGATTATATTGTTCGATATTTCACCAATAGATGTCACGACTAGCCTACGTGGGGATCCATTGATTACTATACCATTATCATTCTATGCGCATCGAATTTGAAGAATGACAAGATGATACTACGATACATTTTAACTTTTTATTTTAAAGGGTTTGTAACAGCCTATTTTGCGTTACTTGAAAATGTTATTAAGCGTTATATTGTGCACATTATGGTGTAAAATATATATTTAATTAAAACATAATTCGCCAGCAGATTTACTCGAGACATCTAGCTGCCAAAAAGGTAACTTCCAGATTTTATTGAAAAGTTTCTTCTTCTGGCCGCTAGAATGCACTCGCTCTGTTAGGATTATATTATCGAAAATATCCACATAGTTTGTATACACACGTCTCTGTAGGGTCATGGAAAGATGTGTTAATTCAATTAGGGTTGTGAAAGCCATGCACAACCAGACGTGTAAAGACATGCCTCAACTCAAAGTTGGATGTTGCCCACGGCAGGTCGTAATAATAATAATAATAATAATGTTATTGGTTTTACATCCCTTTTAACTACTGCTGATTTTAGAGACACCGGGGTGCCGGAATTTTGGCCCGAAGGGGATCTTTAACGTGCCAGTAAATGTACTGACACGGCTCCCTCGCATTTGTGCACCCTCAAATGCCAGCTGACTGCGCCAGGATACGAACATGCAACCTAGGGCCCAGCAAGCGAGAACGTTACCGCTGAGCCACGCCGCCAGTCCGGTCGATTATGTCTCCAGATCCATAACATTCTTGATATACTTCTTATCTTTCTTTCTTCAATGATGGTAGCAGTTTTTATCTAGGTTGTGGCGTTTGGTAGAGGTAAATCGTTTCTAAGGTCTTCAACAAAGAATAGTTCTATTATACTCTTTGATAATAACAACGAGTTATAACTATACTCATACATTTAGGAGAAAGTAGGCTATATGTTCTTTACTGAACATCTTGTTTTTAATAATATAGATACTCATGAAGGAATGGCAGGGCAGATAGTTTCCATGGCAACATAGCTCAAGTCGAGACACGGCCGACAAGATGCCAATTGCGCTCTGCAATACCGGTATAGAAAATGAGGATCTTTACTTGAAATCCCGTTAGTTACTCAACTGCTCACACAGCACTGTCAACCGAGTTTAGCATAACAAAGACTTGACACTATCTTATTTCTACTATATATTTGTCAAAAACCACTCACTCACTCACTCACTCATTCATTTATTCATCACGAAATCTCAGAAACCACCGAACGGATTGGAATGAAATCTGGTATGCAGCTTCCTCAAGGGCCGCAAATGCCCACAAAGAGAGGATTTTTCGATATTCAGGTTCTAAAGGGGTGTTAAGGGGGTAGACCTGCATTTCATTGAATAGCAATATCTCCCGATTGGTTTCATTGGGGGATGTGATACTCGGCATATAAACTCATCATTAAAATAAGAAGACACGTGTCTGAGGTTTTTTTGATGTGGTGTATATTATGAGGTGAAAGGGGTGAAAAGTGGGGATTGAAAGATTCCTAACGGAGCGTGTATCTCTTAAACGACATAGGCGAGGAGTTTGAAACTCAGCGAAAAAAAATCAACATAAAAAAGAAGTAAATATGTGTTGACCGTTTTTTCATAAATCCAATTTAAGGGGCCCATGGGGAGAGATGAAATTCTGGGTGGGAGGGAACAGGAAAGAAAGTGTCCTAACTGATTGACTGACTGACTCACTCATCAAACTCAGGGGGAAAAACTGGTTTAAAGTAAGTTAATAGCTGTTCGACATTTTTTTTTTTCATAAATCAATTTTATGGGGTTTATGGGGAGGGGTGAAATTCTGAAAAAAGAAAATTGAAAGAAAATGTCCTGACTCACTCACTCACTCACTCACTCATCATCGCCCAGCCAAAATTATTGAAGTTAGAAACATGACAGTTTGGGGATATGTTCATTGTATGTCAAAACCGTCTACTAAGGGAGGTTTTTTGGATATTCAGGTTCTAAAGGGGTCTTAAGGGGGTTAAACCTGCATTTCATTGAATAACAATATCTCACAAGTGGTTTCATTTGTGGATGTGATACTCGGCATATAAACTAATCATTAAAAATGAGCAGACATGTGGCTAAGGGTTTTTCGATGTGGTGTATTATTATGAGGTGAAAGGGATGAAAAGTGGGGGTTGAAGGATTCGTAACGGAGCGTGTAGGCCTATCTCTTAAACGACATAGGCGAGAAATTTGAAACACAGCGAAAAAAATCAGCCTAAAGGTAAGTAAATCGGTGTTCGACTGTTTTTTCGCAAATTAATTTAAGGGGCCAATGGGGTGGGTGAAATTCTGGGAGAAAAGAGGAGAGAAAGTCTCCTAACTGACTGACTAACTCACTAACTCATCAAACTCAGAGGAAAAAGACAACTTAAAATATAATTTAATAGGTGTTCAAGCGTTTTTTCATCAATCCAATTTAAGGGGCCCATGGGGAGGGGTGAAATTCTGGTAAAAATATTTGAAAGAAAATGTCCTGTCTGACTCACTCACTCATCACGCCCAGCGAAAACTATTAAAGTTGGAAACATGAAATTTTGGGAATATGTTCGCTGTATGCCGAAAACGTCAACTAATGAATGATTTTTGTTTATTCGGGTTTTAAAGAGGAGTTAAGGGGGTAAACGTGCATTTCATTGAATAACGATATCTAATGAGTGGTTTCTTTGGGGATGTGATATTCGGTATATAAACTAATCATTAAAAATGATCAGACATATGTCTAAGGGTTTATCGATGTGGTGTATATTATGAGGTAAAGGGGTGAAAATTGGGGGTTGAGGGATTCTTACCGGAGCGTGAATCTCTGAAACGACATAGGCGAGAAGTTTGAAATTCGGCGGGAAAAGCAGCTTAAAATTCAAGTAAATAGGTGTTCAACCGTTTTTTCATAAATCCAATTTAAGGGACCCTTGGAGAGGGGTGAAATTCTGGGGGAAAAAAAACAGGAAAGAATGTGTCCTAACTGATTGACTCCCTTTCTCACTGATCAAACTCAGGGGGAAAACAGCTTTAAATAAGTAAATACGTGTTCGACCGTTTGTTTCATAAATCCAATTTAAGGGGTTCATGGGGAGGGGTGAAATTATCAAAAATAAATGAAAGAAAATGTCCAGACTGACTCACACACTCATCATCGACCAACCAAAATTATTGAAGTTAGAAACATGAAATTTTGGGGATATGTTCGTCGTATGTCGAAAACGTCCATTAAGGAAAGAGTTTTGGATATTCAGGTTCTAAAGAGGTGTTAAGGGGGTAAACGTGCATTTCATTGAATAACAATATCTCACGAGTGGTTTCATTTGGGGATGTGATACTTGGCACATATACTAATCATTAAAAATAAGCTGACACATGTCTAATGGTTTTTCGATGTAGTGTATATTATGAGGTGAAAGGGATGAAAAGTGGGGGTTGAAATATTCCTAACGGAGCGTGTATCTCTTAAACGACATAGGCGAGGAGTTTGAAACTCGGAGGAAATCAATCAGCTTAAAAATAAATAAATAAAATAAATAGGTGTTCGACCGTTTTTTCTTAATTGCAATTTAAGGAGCCTATGAGGAGGGGTGAAATTCTGGAAGAAAAACGTCCACTAAGGAAGGATTTTTGGATGTTCACTCTCATCGACCAACCAAAGCTATTAAAGTTAGATAATGATATTTAGGGGATATATTTGTTGTGTATCGAAAACGTCTACCAAGGAGGGATTTGTTAGGGATTCGGGTTTAAAGGGGTGTTAACGGGGTTAAATCTGCATTTCATTGAATAAAAAAAGACACGACTATGACGCGAGCGAAGCGAGGCTAAAATGAGATGGTGTGTGTCTGTGTATTACTCAATCACGCAAGTACCACTGGTCCCATTTACATGAATTTTACATGGAAGTAGCTGATTTACCTGGTTAACATATAGGTTACTTTTGATTTCAATACTTTGCACTATTTAAAGATGGCGACCATTTTAGTGACGTCTCTACACCCTTTGGTTTCAAACTTTCATATTTCCATTTCAAATAAAAAGAGAACGCTAAGAAATAGCAAACTTTTGATGGCATATACGGGGTTTAAAATTACATTTTCTATCCGAAAGGTATCTCCAACGGTTAGCGAGTAAAACCTAAATTTGTGCTATAAAACACGGTCAACGTCGAGCGGTGTAGTTGGACAAAATATTCCATCCTTAATCTCCCTCTGCGCAGTACCTCGCCTATCCCCTGTTTTAACTGTCACCTTCACATTTTAATTTATTTATGACGCGTAGCGAAGCACGGGTACTTCAGCTAGTATGTATATATATAAGATTAATACTATAGCAATACAAAGACCATTACAATTACTGGAAAAAGTAATCTAAGATCTAACCGCCTTGACTTTCATAGTCAAGGAACAACGAAATTCGTCATGCAAGCTACCCTCTGGGTGACGAATAACAAAGCTTGCACCCGGCACCCGAGGCCATACGATATTATTATTATTATTATTAATATTATTATTACTATTATAATTATTACCTCAAATTAATTACATTAATTTTGATTTACATTTTTATATACTTATTGTTACGGACTATTGAAGAAGAAAACAATTTGATGACATAATGTAATTTATTTCAGGTCATCATCTTATATATTATTTCAGTAGTATTGATCTCTCCTGCGGCGCTCACAAGCGACCGATCGTGACAAATGAGCATTCAAATGAAAGAGAATAGACTTTAGCAATGGCGAATTACACTCTATTTCATAAATATCTATAATTTCTTTAAAAATGATTTTTTAAAAATATACGGAGCGTGCGATTTGCAGATACCGTTTCTGTAGGTAACTACGCTCCCTAATTGCTGTCCACTTCACATTTTGACCGCTGAGACATGTCATTTTAACATTCTGAGGTAATTCCTTTATCATTTTGCATGGATTTCAGAAACAGTAAATCAAAGGGATGAGTACTCAAATCGAATAATTTCATAAATATCGAATAACCGGTGAGTGTTATGATGATCCAATTTTCAGCAATTGCCTTCTTAAGTTAGGGAACGTAGAACTTGGAATTCTAACTGAAAAGTAAATAGTATTCTATAATCATTTGATTATAATAATAACATAACAACCTTTCTCTTTAAGTCTCTCATTATAAATGATGATGATGATAATTGTTGTTTTAAGGGGCCTAACATTCATTATAAACCTATTGGGGAAAGTGCGGTTTATGAACATGCGGGATTTCTCGCACGGGTCTGCTAGTGTAATTTATTTCAGGTCATCATCATCATATAGTTATTTCAGTAGTATAGATCCCTCCTGAGGCGCTCACAAGCGACTGGTCGTGACAAATGAGCATTCAAATGACAGAAAATAGACATTAGCAGTGACGAATTTCACTCTAATTTCATAAATATCTATAATTTCTTTAAAAATTACTTTTAAAATAATGTACGAAGTGTGCGATTTGCAGACACTGTTGCTGTAGTAAGATACGCTCCATAATTGGTGTCCACTTCACATTTTGGCCGCTGTGACGCCCGTTTCATGTCATTTTAACATTCTGTGGTCTTTCCTTTATCATATTGCATAGATTTCAGAAATCAATAAGTCATAGGAATGAGTAGACCTACTGAAATCGTATGGTTTTATAAATATCAAATAACCGGTGAGTGTTATGATGATCCAAATTTCAGTGATTGCCTTCTTAAGTTAGGGAACGTAGAACTTGGAATTCTAACTGAAACGTAAATAGTGTTCTATAATCATTTGGTTGAAATAAAAATATAACAACCCTTCTCATTAAGTCTCTCAATATAAACCTATTTGGGAAAGTGTGGTTTACGAACATGCGAGATTTCTCGCACGGGTCCGCTAGTCTGTTACATATTCCAGTAATTGTAATTTATTTTGTAGACCGACTGAAAGCTATAATGTTAACAGTACAGGGACAAAACTCTTCAACCAAAAGTGGAATAATATCGTCAGCTTTTGGGTGAGGACTTCATCTTAATGGACGATATGCTGCAGCATACTGGTATCACCCTACTGAAGAAGCTTTCATGTTCCTCTGTCATTACCTCCATTGGACATGAGTAGCTGCAATTAGGTGGATCTGTAACCGGCACACCAGCAAGTAAGGAACAACAACAATCTTGAATCTTGATTGCTGGAACCAACACCAACAACAATCTTGGAATGGGGATGATGACCTCGCCCTTTTAAGCAACAATATCTAATAAACTATGTAACTTGGATATAAGTACTAACAACAGCAATCTTGTAACCAACAGCATATTTTTGTAACCAAAATCTTGGAATCAACAACAATTTTGGAATCAATATGGCTCCCTCGCATTTGCGCATCTTTAAATGCCAACTTGTCGAAACCTGGCGCAGTCAGTTGGCAAATGAGGTAGCGCAAATGCGAGGGAGCCACGTCAGTAGATCTACTGGCACGTTAAAGATCCTCATCGGGGTAAATTCTGGTAACTCGGCTTCTCTAAAAGCACAAGCAGTTAAAGGAGATGTAAAACGAATGTTGAATAATGAAAATTTAAAAAGAAATGTAATTTTGATCCTTGGAATCACCAGCAATTTTAAACCTTAAATCTTGCGACCAACTACAATCTTGGGACCAAAAATTAAAATTTTCTCGAACAAACAATAGTCTTGAATTTTTAATCTTGGAACCAACAAAAATAATGAATCTTGAAACTCTTAACTGAGAACAATCTTGCTACTACGAAAACACTTAAATCTCCATCCTTGAAATTAATAATAATCTTGATTCTTGAATCTTGCAACTGAAAACTACAATATTGGTGGAAAGCACACGTTTGGACTGTTTGCAAACAACGAAACGCATCGCTGAAAACCTATCCACTATAAAATCGATTTTAAGTCGCAACCGGATTCGACAAGTTCCCGTTCTCGGCACGGGAACTTGAACCCAAACTGTCCAACCGACGATATTGCTGGAAGATCAGCACGTATCCATAAACTGTAATATTATAAATGACGTGTATCACAATCAGCAATCTTTACACTCTCTCCACAATTGTATTATTACTTCGCTCAGCGGAATTAGTGTGCGCCATTTAAATCTAACATGTCGGAGATTGAATGAAACGAGCTATTTATGTACGTGACCATGGCCCCAATATTCCATCATTAGATTTCTCTGTATAATGTAATATTGAGTTTGAGGGGGTGGTCTTAGTTGTCCCAACAAAGATATGTAGCGGAAGGTTTATTATTGTACCTAACCTGGTACACTTTGCGCTACATGCCAATAACCAAAGAGATGTGATTGCTTTGCCGTGAAAGTCAATATATCACCAAGAAGACGACTCATTCCTTTGACGGTTAACTTCATCAGACAACCCATTACCATTATACTTGAATATATTATCCGGAAACCCAAACTTGTGGTGGGAAAATAACTGAAATAGCTTCCTTCGATTTTGTCCTCAATGTACGCTAGAACAATGTACCAAGCCGCGACCCAGTTGTTGGAGAGCTCTGCTTTACACTCGATTTCTCTGGCAAGGAAACTTTAAATTAATAGAACATTAATTTAATTTCCGCTTTCTTGATTCATCTTTACTTAGATACTCATTAAGGCCATCGCTCAGAGAAGTTCTTTAAAAGTTCGTCTTCATTTAGAAATAAAACGAAGGCTTTTAGTCCGCGTACAGCCCTCTTCAATTCTATAAATTATTCTCTTTGTTTGCCTGAGGTTCAACACACAGCATCTTCTTTCCCACAGAGACGACCAATATCATTCACCCACGGTTGTTATTACTTTGTAATCTACAACACCAATAGAGTGGACCAACATCATTCACTCCAAGTTGGTGATCCACACCAGATTGAAAATGGACACGATCTTCTTTTCGATAGATTTAAAAATGTGAACACAGTCGGGATCCAAACCCAAGTCCAGGTGAATGTGCTTAGCCACTTACACCAATAGATGCATATTGCAATTAAAATTAATCTGTGACGGCAAAAGAAAATCTAGGATTGTGATTTGTGCATCTCGAAAAATAAATAAAATATTCATAGTCTTTTCTTTATAAGAGTCCATTTGATTATGCCTATTGTCGAAGAACACAATTAAATAATTTAACGCTATTCATAGGAGAATTCACACTCATCTATAGAGATAAAAATTCAAAATTAAAAGAATTGAAGTCTGCCGCAATTCGCTGCCCTGTTCTCTACTATTTACTTTAAATGGTCTTCGGAATTGTTTCATACACTGCCGTCAATCAGATGACGTTATTTACACATCATATTCATTTCAAAATTAGATCAACAATACTTGGATGATTCTGGCAACATCCTCTGTCAAAGCAAAGCTTTCTCAAAAGTTAAAGTTCTTAGTCATGGATTATTCTGACACTTGACAATTATTTATTTACTTAGCGTATGGCAACTGAAGAGCAACTTATGATTTACTGTAAGAGTTTTTGAAAAAGAATTTTTATAAACAATTTAATTGTTGACACTTGAATATATTCCCTACACTGCATTTTCCATCTGCTCAACACACTGAGTTTAAATTAGTTATTTGAACACTGATTTCGAACAAGTCACTATATGAATTTGCTACCTTATTATTTGACGTGACGTCATTCCACTCTTCCCAAGATATTCAACTAGTATCATAAAATTTACTTGATATGGAAGTCTTACTTATTATATTATATCAACCTCATAATCATCTGAAGCTTTTTATACACACTGTTGGACAGGATTGCCACTATCACAATATGTCCCATATACAAGTGGATCTACCACTAAACCATCTGAGCTGATACTCAGAAAAAGCATTTATCAACCTGGGATTAACATGAATCCCTATACTCATATCGCAATCGCAGTTAGAATAATGAGCTTAAATTTCCACGTGTCCTATACATGTACTAGCTTAAGAATACTCAGATCCCTCACTCTCAAGTATACATTTATAACAATATCATTAACCTTTTGACAGTACAAGATCAAAATCGTCATTATTCATGAGAAATTCAGTGTTTCAAAATGCAAGAGTTATTATTATTATTATTATTATTTATCAAAATTGAAAAACAAATCATAGTTCTGATAGTGTCACTAGAGCTCCAATTGATTATCATTACACGCGAAACGGCAGCATGGAAGATTTCTATAGACGTACGTCCATACCACGGCCCAAAGTCTTTCATCCAGGAATTTCTTCGACTTCCCACAGATCTTGTCCCATCAATCTACCCTTGAATGATCAGCCGTAGAAGCTCATATCGTTCACTTCTCATGATGTGCCCGAGGTAGCTGAGCTTACGCTCCTTGATGGTTGTGAAAAGCTCTTTCTTCTTGTTCAAGATGTTGAGGACTTCTTCATTTGTTGGCTGGCTGCATGGCTCAGGGGTAACGTTCTCGCTTGCTGGGCCCGAGGTTGCAGGTTCGTATCCTGGCGCAGTCAGCTGGCATTTGAGGGTGCGCAAATGCGAGGGAGCCGTGTCCGTAGATTTACTGGCACGTTAAAGATCCCCTTCGGGGCAAAATTCCGGCACCCCGGCGTCTCTAAAAGCCGCAGTTGTTAAAAGGGACGTAAAACCAATAACATTATTATTATCTTCATTTGTTTTCCTTTCTGCTCAAGATATTCGGAGTATTCTGTATAAATACATCTCAAAAGATTCAATCCAATCTAAAGGTGTCAATAATCCTGCTGCCTCTGAAAATATAGGGTAATACTTCTCATATTATCTCTTTAATGTATTTCTTCTTCTTCTTCTTAGTAGTTTACCCTCCAGTCTGGTGGAACCCACGGACTCAGCGAGGGAACTCACCACTACCGCCTCTACGGGCAGTGCCCTAGAGCTGGGAACATCTAATCGCAAGGGATACAACTGTTGAAGTGTGATTGGCACCTCGCCGAGGCGGCCTCACCTGCAAAGCGAACAGGGGCCTCATGAGGGAAGGTAATGGAAGGTCAGGATGGATAGGCAAGGAACAGGGAAGGAGGCGGCCGTAGCCTTGAAGAAGGTACTGTACCGTATATTTTCATAAGGTTATGCCCAGATACTGTAATGGAGACGACGAGAGACGCGATGCTGTCGAGCTCGTGAGTCAAGTCATGAAATATCACGCTGCTAATATGAGAAGTGTCATTCGGTTTGAGATCGGAAAGTAACGAGCATTCCCGAGTGGGTGGATTCTCAGATAGACCGATCAATAAACGTATATGTGACGCAATGTCATATATCGATCCACACTACAGGATTATCTTTATTGTTTTGAAGCGAATTAGAGTATTAGAAGACGTTTCAAAGGACATAGAACGCAGATTACCATAGCAGAATGCTATTTCATATGAGGAATATAATATAACAAGCGACGTGCAAGAATAGCATCTATAATGATCAAGCCATAAGCGAGTTATTGACACATTGAGATATCGATGAAGGAAGGCAGTAGTGGGAGTTGCTTGCTGTGGCGTTTGGCTGCAAGCAAGGTGATTTCACTTGGACGTGTACTGTTGTATTCGGAGTGTCATATGTGGTTACACAACTCGGCTAGCAAGCGAGATCGCAGGTGAAAGGCAGGCTGTGATAACTTCGCGTGGAGACGGCCCGCGTTTATACTCAGCGAAGCCGAACAGTTCTTTTTCAGAGTGCGTCAGAAACGTGCAGAGTATTTCGCGTCTCGACAAGCGGACATGTACCGTGCTCAAGTATTTATTAAGGCTACAAGTTGATAATGGTTCCGAAATATTATCAGAACAGTTGTAAATGTATACTGCCATCTTGGTCAAGAAGAATTGTGTCGAAGTGGAACGAGGACTGACTGTATGTCTCTGTCCAGCGGTGTCCATTAGCAAGGCAGCCATTTCGAAACCTTGTGAGGTTTTCATCACGAGTAACAGTAACGTGTATATTGTGCTGATACATGCTTAATTCAGGACTTGTTAAGCTGTACATTATGCAGACACTAGAACGCTTATTATCGTCTGAGATGTCAGTGGGGAAGGTCAATGTTATAGTTATGACTTCCAGAATGGCAGGCTAATTTAAATGGGGTAGCTTCATGAGAAATGCATAAGCGAAATGACGGCCAGCCACAACTGCATTCTCCTTGTTGGAGAGGAGTATATTTTCACCGCACTCCAGTGGTTGTTCGCGAGTGCTTTCATGAGCTGCGACATGAAGGACAGTGCTTTTTTCTCAGGCGGATGATAGTATTTCCGGCATGAAGGGAGTAGGCTCGTATGGTCGCCTGACCAGTATGCGTGTGCGCTGCAGACCCGGGTTCGATTCCTAGATCCAGAAAAGAAGAAGAGTATATTAACTGGTGATACCCTGGATATTCATCAGATATTTACATATCCCGCTTAAGACGCTTCAAGATGCAACAAAAGGTACTGGACCAGCAGACTCTATTAACGTAGCTTAGTGGAGGCACTTGTTAACAATTGCAATTGTCATTTCTTTTTTTGTAGATTAAATGGGTATTCACAAGTTTAGGTTCGATGTTTCTGTCGAATCTGACTTGCTGTGTTCCCGGGATTTTGTATTCGCTTAACGAATTCATCCCTTGTGTATTATTAGTTTGGATCATTTAATCGGTAGAATCAGTAATTTCTTAGTAGTGCGTATTTTTATTTGCCGAGAAGAGAATTTAGAGGAAGATCTCCAATATTTTGTCCAAGCATAGTTTTAATCGCGTTTCTTTATCAGTGTTTGGAACACTGATTTATTTGAGGCCAGTACATGTTTTCATGTACTACTGTTCTGTTAGGAACTTCGTTTTCTCGCAGCGATTTGAATCTTGGAAAGTTTATCTTGGTGTTCATTGCATTTATAGTTTTAATCTCTCTGTTGGATTATTTTTATGGAAAGCAATTCGCTTTTGTGAGTGCAGATTTATTAGTGGATTTACTTAATGATTGTCATTGGATTAACCTGATTAGTTAACTTGCTTTCATGGTGGAAGTTTTATCCACTGATACTTTGAAGCCCGCCCAAGTTGGAGGCTATCCTGATTCAGGGAAAGATCAGTTTTACCTTCTATTAGGTATTGATTTGAGATTAAATTAATTTAGGATGTCATTTTGAGACATGTATTTTCTACAGTATTAACGTAAATAATTGCATTTAATGCAATTGTGTCAGTGAGATATAGTATAGCAGTTTTGATCACCATTTACAAAGTTGATTAAATTATTCCAGGAAAGCTTGACTTGGAGTCAAGAAAAATGAACAAGTATTATTAATATATATTATCGGGAGGCAAGATAGTTGAATTTGCTATTGGAATATTTCAGTATCTCGACTTTGAACAACGTGCTTAAGGTTAGTGTGTGAGTTAAGCATGTTTGTAGCTCTCGTGTGAATATTGAGATTAAAAATAATAGTAGTGTTGTGAAGGTTCGTATAACCTTGTTGTGTTTTGGATGCACATCTGGGATGATGCATATGTGTGAGATTTCATGCTTGTTGAAGCATTAGGCTTATTTTAGATTGAGCCGGTAAGTGCTCTTTCAGCCGGTAAGTGCCAATCTGTTTGTGACTTCGAGTAGTCAACACCCGTGTTTGGTGTCACGTTAATATAGATGAGTTTTTCTGGTAATTTAATGTCTGTTGGAGACATTGGCGTCGTCATTCTTATGGAGCGATCCTACATGCTTTTTCTTCACCTAATCAAAAGGCAACGCTTGGATAATCTGTTCGAGCTACTTAAGACATTTCCACAGCATATAATCGTTAAAACCTCTACAATTTTGTACAAGTTTACTTGAAATTTGAATCATGAACATAATCGATAGATACACTATTTAGATTAATAGCTTGATGAAAATTGGTAACCAGATATTAGGTAGATTTCATTAGAAAGCTAACTATTGCAATGGGTACCATGTTTCGACTTCCGGAAAATTTCGACATATCTTCGCGTTTCACATCCCCTAGACCCTAAAACCACCGTCAGTTCAAAAGTTTATATATAATTTATGTATATATGTATCTATCTATCTATCTATCTATATATATATATATATATATATATATATATATATATATATATATATATATATATATCAGTTTCTTGTGGACACGATAACTGCCGTAATTTTGCACCAATCACTTTAAATTTTTAACATAATATGTATCCCTACAAAATCTCGGTCGAGTTCGTTAATGGGCAAAATCGGTTGAAGGGGGTGAAAATGGGGGGCTTTTTTCGAAAAAGTGAAATTTCGGTATAACTCTCTTAATACGTGAAATATCGAATCCATACAAAGTTCATAATATGTGTCGGATACGTGCCAAAAATTTATGTCAAATAAGTTTTTTGATAGCACCAACCATTGACCAAAGGGGTGGAAAAAAGTGGGTTTTTCGGGAAACATTAATCATATCTCTCTTAATAGGCACAATATCAAAACCGTACAAAATGGAAAATATTCCCCTAATAATTACCTAAAACTTTTGTCTGAAAGAATTTTTGATATGACCCACCATTACGCCAAGGGATGAGAAAAATAATTTCGGAATTCAAAAAAATGCAAAGTGCCATCAGAGGTTACCATAACAACGCTTTTAAATTGATAAGGGATGATCTATCAGAGGTTGCCAAGACAACGCCATTGACGAGATCACATTCATTTTTAGCCTACTTTTCACACTTTTCAACAAGTAGTTCCGTGAAGAACTATACAGCCTATTTTCATATATCCTACTTATGTTAATTGCCACTATCAACATACACAATTTCAGTTTGAATGCTGTAATAGATTCGTAGATATTGAGAACCGACTAAATATTTCGGATGGTCGCCATGTTGGATTTTATATATGTAGGTCCTAGAGTTATGTACTGTTACATGCAGATTATTGTGAACGTGTAGTATTCAAACTTCAATCGCATAATTAGGACACAAGAAAAAACAAGGAGATTTTAAAATTTTTCACAGCTGCCTTCTTGAGGTTATGGAAACAATTGAAATAAATTAGATGCCAGTGGATTAACATTCGTATAAGGATTTACTGTACCAAGTTTCACTGCACGCGGATGGTTAAATTGCGAGAAACGTCCATGTGAATATTTATAATTGGCGTCACCGCCATGTTGGATTTGTGATTACCAGGTTATTTAAAGTCCTATAGGTGAACTTAAGTTCATAGCCCCTATGAACATTAAAAATTCAGTTTGATTGCTAAAATAGATTCGTAGATATTCAGTATCTTCTAAATATTTCGGATGGTCGCCATGTTGGATTGTTAAATGTATAGGCCATAGAGTCATGTACCATTAAAGGAAAATTATTGCGTAGGTTCATTATTCAAACTTTCACTTCGATCGCATGACTACATCAAAATAAAAAAAATCATAATTTTAAAATTCGCACTGCCACCATCTTGAGGTTATGTAAACAATTGAACTAAATTAGATACCAGTGGATTACAATGTGTATAAATATTTCCTGTGCCAGGTTTCAGTGCGCTTGGAACATTAAATCGCGAGAAAGGTCTATTTAAAATTTTCAAATTCGCTTGGCCGCCATGTTCGTTTTGTAGTTAACCGGTTTTTGAAAGTCTTATAGATCGACTTCCAGTAGTGCCCTTTATCTCCGTACAAAATTTCAGGGTTTTACCGCTAATAGTTTCAGAGATATAGAATGCCGGTGAAATATTTCGCACATCCGCCATCTTGTGATTATGTAAACAATTGAACGAAGTTAGATGTTGGTGAATTACAATGTATATAAACATAAACTGTACAAAGTTTCATTGCGTTTGGTTGGTCAAGTCGTGAGAAACGTCTATTTAAAAGTCGCAAATTCGCTTGGCCGCCATATTGGTTTTGTAGTTACCAGGTTTTCAAAAGTCACATAAGTGAACTTATAGTAGTTCCCTCTATCACCATAGAAAATGTCAGGGTAATATTGGTAATAGTTTCGGAGATATTGAATGCTGGTGAAATATTTCGCACAGCCGCCATGTTGGATTGGTGAGTCGTAACAAAATTTGAAGGGCACGGTCGAGGTCGCCGGGAATAGTGCTATGAACTTTCCGAGTTTCATTGAAATCGCTCCAGCCGTTCAGATTTTATTAGGGGGGGACACACACACGAATCACACACACACGCACACACACACACACACACACACACACACACACACACACACACGGACAAAAGGTGATCTCATAAGCCTACTTTTTCAAAATTGAAAATAGGCTAAAAATTAGGAAAAAGTAGACTTATACTGTAAGATATATCCGGGAAAATGTGTCTGTCCTTCTGTCTGTCTGTCTGTCAGTCCTTCTGTCCGTCTGGCTGTGTCCCCCCCCCCCTATCAACTCCTAAACGGCTGAAGCAATCGAAAACAAATTTAGTATGAGTAAAGATATATACCGGAATATCTCAGGCCCATATTTGAAAAAGATGCCAGTGCTACCAACTGCTAAAAAAAACCACAAGAAATTTGAGCTCCATGTTGGATATCTTGGAAGGTATACATGGGAGCTATTCTAAAATTGGCACACATGTAGATAATACTATTTCAGTTTAATTTCCAGGTGGCCATACATGACAGCGTTGCCAAAATAATTGTAAGCCTTCTGATAAGTTCAATTTTTAAATGCATATAACTTCTACATTATCAATTGGATTTCAACCAAATTTTGTATGTAATATGTGTACATAAACATATATGACTGAGTGTATTTTTAAGAGCCACCAGGGCTGCCAACTGTTAATAATTGCTCTCTATTTTGAATCCAAATATATCAGAAAGTATGCAAGCCAACAGCTTTAAACTATGCACAAGTAAATTACCCGACATTTTTCATTAATTTGGAGTAACTTATATACGTCAGTTCTACCAACATGATTCTAAGCCTGCTGATAGGACCAATTTTTAAATACATGTAACTTCTATACCAACAAATGGATTTCATCCAAAATTGGCACAAAAATATATAATATTTCAGATTATTTCTGACCAGCACTCGCATGACATTGTTGTCAACATGCTTTTACGTGTACTAATAGATCCAATGTCTAAATCCATGTAACGTCCTTTGGACTTCAACCACATTTTGTATTCTGTACCTTAGGAGATGGAAGTAAGAATATATTCAGTCACCAGAGCTGCCAACTGTATTGCTCTATTAGGCTACATTATGCCTAGTATACCTTATTTCGAACTAATTAAGACATTTCGATATTACCCACTTAATTTCGTCATTATTCTAGATAGGTTCATATACTGTAGATTAATCTATGGCATGTATCTTAATTTTAAGAAAAGTAGGCTCTTTAGTTCGTCACGGAACTTTTTGTTCCATCTGACTATGTGGGAAGCGGCTAACTGGTAGCATGCTGAACTTCTATGCCCAAGGTGCTGGTTCAAAGCCGGACAAAGTCGCCGGATTTTCTAAGAGCGCTAAAAATCCGTCAGCATGCTTTCCTTCGGAGGGGATGTTACAACGTTCTTTGCAAGTAGCTGGTTGCGGTGGCATCTAGCAGCCAAGTACACAGCTAGGTGTCGTTGACGTTAGTATTTGGTACAAAATTAGATACTACTACTTAAAATTGACCGTCTGCAGACCTTTCCTGAATTACAGACTAATATAGTCATCACAAATAACACCGTTTATCAGACAGATTCTACACACACCCAATGTACACGGGGTTACATGACCACGTTGTCGCAGCCCCTAAACTGAGGAACCAACCAACATCTCTGCGGGAGATACAATTTTGCGTGAAGAAGTAACAGACTGTTAGATAGTTACACATTAGTTCCAAACCATGCATAAGGACAGTGTGATTACCATCCCCATAAGACAGTAAAATGTTAAAAGTATGCATAGAAAGACGAAAAAATGTTAACTAACCTCCAATTGTAAAATACTTTCTCGCAATAAATGAGGTCTGATCCTTCTACGAAAACCTGCATATTTTGCCTATTATAGCCTATCCCCTAGTTTGCCCGGGGAAATCTACCTCCGCCTTCCGGCGTGCCGAGAGGAATTTTATTTAATGTTAATTGCATATCTCGATGCGAATGTTATGGCCAAGATCACCTGTTTAGGCTGAATCATGTAAATGTCTGAGGACATTTCTGTATATATTCTTATAAATACTTGTATATAATCTTGATATTGCTACATTTTTGGAATATCGTTTAAGACGATACACGTGTATATATTTTGATAATTCTTCTTTATTCATCGTCTAATATTTCGTCCAGTCCTCCTAATATCATTGGGAGATTGATGCCTAATTTCCTTATTACATAGTGTGAGATTTTTTTTTTTAATCACCCAGCGGGTAGGTGATGATCGTAATCCATTTCTGGAATCATGTAGGATTTTCTTACTACAGTTGTGTTGAGCTGTGATTTTGTTTTCTTGACGACAGGGTATTAATATTTTCCAATTTTCTTGTCTGTTACCTTGTTCTCTTGGAATAAATTGTTTTCCCAATTTTAAATCATGGTGTGATATTTTAACGAAGAGATTGGAGGTCGTTTTAAGATGGCCATCGCTTGGATTTTCTTTTTCCAGGGTTTTCCACCCTTGAGATAGTTCTTTTTAGAGTCGTTTTTCGTGTTCTTGAGCTAGTTTCTTGTTTGTTCGTTCGTTGTAGCCATGGTCATTCTTAAAACAGCCTGATAGGATGACTAGTACCCCATTCATTCCTCTACTTGGTGGTAGGACCTGGTAGGGTTTTTCGCCGGACATTTTTCAGGTTCTACGATCCAGTGACCATCGAGGGATTTCACCAGGTATTGGTAAGTGTTTCGGGTACATAGTTATGTGGCGCCGAACGTTTGGGCCCGAATAAACTTGGATTACCAGGTTTATAGCCATAGTGTTATGGAGGCCAACGTTGTGGGTTCGAATAGACCTGGTTTACCAGATTTATAGCCACAGTTATAGGCCTAAAATAAAATTGGAACACCAGTGAATGGAGACCAATCTTATTATCATGCTATACCGAGCGCGAATTGGGACATCGTGTTTCGTTGTGGTAGTGATGAAGGCACATGGATAATGGTGAATCAATATTTTGGCACAAATTATTGAAATTCCTGTGGAATAAAAGCAATTACGATGTTACTCGAACTACTTGATTTTGGTAGTATTGCAACCGTTATCAGATTCTTGGTTTAAATATATTGGAGTGGTGCCACACTTTTTATTTGGTTATAAACGACTAGAACTTGTTCAATAAGAGTTATTCACAGTAATCTCCTTTGACGTGTTCAGTCGAGTGAGACACTTATTGTAACACACGTGTGAGTTGCACATAGGTGATTTGTCCTATTTAACTCCGGCTGATGATTTTTGCTGACATCATCTTTAAGTTAGGATGCTTCGTGTAAGTTTAATTTTGTTTTATGGTAGAATCTAGGACCCTCTCTGATTTAAAATATCACACATATTGAGATTTTAGGCAATCTCAGAATGATACTGTATGACATGAATTTAATTTAAGTTTAAATATAAGTCAATGCAAGGCAATAAAAATACGCACTCTTATGGCAATTTGTGGTTGTGTGCAAATGTTATCGCTATGCTTTCTCGTGAAGTGTTCCCATGTTTTCTAGTGACAAGTGTATTTGTGTTGAATTATGGCTGATAACCAGGCAGTCACTGTTGCAGACTTTAAAAAAAACTTTGAGCTGATAGAAGGCAAGCTACATCTCAATAATGACATTGAGAACATCAAATCTCAAACCAAGACTACGTTTGAAAATACAGTATATATGAAAATGCAACACATAATAATGGAATTCTCAAGGATGCAGTAACTGAAGGCATCCGGTGTGAATTAGATAACTTAAGGTCATCCATGAAAGAAATTAAAGACAGTTCAAAAAAAATTCAAGCTAATGTTTGTCATGTTTGGTCGAATCAACAAGCCATGGAAACAAGTATTAGCAATGTCCAAACCAATGTTACAACTAGTCTTCAAACTGAAATTAGCAATGTTAAAACTAAAATTTGCAATGCTACAACTAGTCTTCAAACTGAAATTAGCAATGTTAAAACTGAAATTAGCAAAGTTACGACTGGTCTTCAAACAGATATTGGCAATGTTAAAGTAGAAGTTTGGAATGCCCGGGCTAATCTTAATAAAGAAATCACTAATTTCAAAACTAATCTCGATCAAGTACAGGAAAGCCTAAAAGAGGTTGAAAATACTGTTAAAGATGTTAGCACTAATGTTAGAATGATGCAAGCACAGGTTAACGATCTGAAAACAGATTTGGGTTTAGTAGAAACCACACAGAAAGAAATACAATCTCAGGTTAAGAACATTCAAAATGACGTCAATCAGATTGAGTCGAAACAAACCAAGATCCAATCCCAAATAAATAAGATCGAGTCAAGTCAAGCCTATACTGAAATAAAACTTAATGAAATGGAACAGTCAAATATAAATTTCCGTAGCGAAATCAAATGGGATTTCGAAAGGGGTAAAAAGGAAAGCAAGGACCTTATTGATGCACTACAGGCGCAATTTACTCACGACACCAGTCAAACGCAAAATAGTTTGGAGCAATTGAAAGGTGAAATGAGCACGTTGCAGACTCAAGTGACTGATCATACTAAATTAATTAAGGCAGACTTTTACATCGACCTCAAAACAATTATTAAAGAGAATCTTGCTCTTTCAAAACAAGAACTGAATAAGATCAATGAGGATAGTTTTCAAAATGCTAAATCTAGTATAGAAAAGATTCTTGCCACTAAATACTCCAATGCCACTAGGGAAATCATTGATGTAAGGACTGATTTAAACAAAAGAGTGGATGCTGTTCAAGAAAAACAGATAGACAATTTTACAGGGTTAGAAACTCGAATTAAAGCCGTAGAACTTAAGATTGATCAGGGACAGATTGATTTAAACGAGATAAGGGAAAAGAAAACTTCCTAGATCAATTAGCTAAGGAAAGGCCTCGAAAGCATTAATTTGGGAGGTAGTATCAACTTGGATACTCTTAAAGAACAATCGCGATTGCTAATAAATAGTGATTTTAGAGTCGTTGTAGATGAGCCAGTTAACCCAGTACAGGAACAAAAGGGAATCGACATTCAGGAATCTTTTAAGGCTCCAACGTCTGTTCAGTTTAGTCCGATGGAACAGTCGAATATGGCTATACCTCGCACATCAGAACTCCAAACCCAAGCGGAAGAATTTACTTCGTCAACTCCCAATGTAGGTGCACATAGTAATGTCACAAGAACGTCAGATAGGGCATCTAATATAACCATCATTAGGAACTTTGAAGATAAACCAAGAAAATTTAACAATCTAGATGGAACCACTCCTTTAGAATTTAATAGAGGCATTCAAGATTAATTTGTGGAATCTCATGTACCACATGAAAGGAAATTGCGGGTAGTAGAGAGGTTTTTATCGGACGCTCCTCGTCAGTGGTTCAGAGCGTTCAGGTACACCTTTGAGGATTTTGACCAGTTCACACAAGCGTTTGTTCAGCGTTTTTGGTCAATTGAGGTCCAACAGAACATAAGATCCGAGATTTATTCAAGGAAATATGCTACTACAGGACCGACTAATTATGCAGAATATTTCGCTTGTCAGTTGGCTAAACTGAGATTTCTTGATCCACCCTTGTCGCAGGTTGAATTAGTAGAAGCCACATCGCGACAGCTTCCAGCTGAAGTTAGGAAGTCACTCATAACCTCTGGTATCTCGACCTTAGCATCGATGGATGATCTACTGCGTCGCCTCGATCATATTAGTTTAATGACGCAACCGACAGTCACCAAGAGTTCTCGACATTAACCTAAGACTGTAAACGCAGTCATGATGAATAGGACTCAACAAACTGAGTGTTTCCAACCTCGAAATGAAAATAGAACAGGTCCAATCAGGAATAGCTATCAGAATGGTAGGAGATGGAACGACCAACAGAGAGATGAAAATAGTAGACCTTGGCAACGTCGATATGATGACCGAAACTATTATAACAGTCGATATAGTCAGAATGACAGGGATCGGAGATAAGCTCCATACGACAGAAACCGGAGAGAAGCTCCATATGACAGGGATCGGAGAGAAGCTCCATACGACAGAAATAGGAGAGAAGCTCAGTACAACCGGAATCAAGGCGATAACCGACAGAATGAAGGTTACTCCAGATATAAAAATTACAGAACAGAGGAATATGAAAGAAAGAGACAGCAGGATTGGTTCAAGAGAGGGTGAGATAGGTCCCCAGAAGAAGGACGAAGAAGGTCAAAAGAGAGAAAGGAGGGAGTGAGAGATCAGGCTCAAGCCAGCACCAGCAGAAAGGACGGAAGTCAGGAGAGAACCCCTGACAGAGAACAGGAAAAGGTAATACGAAGGAATTTAAGATTGACGCTGGCATAACATTCGCATCAAAAGTCCAATAGAAGGCCAGAGAGAGCTTGGCCAGAAGTTATATGATAGCAAGAGCATTTAGAAATAACTGCTACGAGATTGTAAGCACAAATGGTAGAGAAGTTATAGGACGTTTAAATGCTAAAAAACTCAAGATATTTGTGGAGAAGATTGTTTAAGATCTGTATGAAAATAACGATACATATATCGAAATTACCTAGATTGGTGCAAATAAAAGCAGAATGACTTTTATTTGAGATATCAGTGGGGAAATTTACCGTATATTTTCATAAGGTTATGCCCAGATACTCTAATGGAGACAACGAGAGACGCGATGCTGTCGAGCTCGTGAGTCAAGTCATGAAATATCACGCTGCTAATATGAGAAGTGTCATTCGGTTTGAGATCGGAAAGTAACGAGCATTCCCGAGTGGGTAGATTCTCAGATAGACCGATCAATAAACGTATATGTGACGTCATGTCATATATCGATCCCCGCTACAGGATTATCTTTATTGTTTTGAAGCGAATTAGAGTATTAGAAGACGTTTCAAAGGACATAGAACGCAGATTACCATAGCAGAAAGCTATTTCATATGAGGAATATAATATAACAAGCGACGTGCAAGAATAGCATCTATAATGATCAAGCCATAAGCGAGTTATTGACACATTGAGATATCGATGAAGGAAGGCAGTAGTGGGAGTTGCTTGCTGTGGCGTTTGGCTGCAAGCAAGGTGATTTCACTTGGACGTGTACTGTTGTATTCGGAGTGTCATATGTGGTTACGCAACTCGGCTAGCAAGCGAGATCGCAGGTGCAAGGCAGGCTGTGATAACTTCGCGTGGAGACGGCCCGCGTTTATACTCGGCGAAGCCTAACAGTTCTTTTTCAGAGTGCGTCAGAAACGTGCAGAGTATTTCGTGTCTCGACAAGCAGACATGTACCGTGCTCAGGTATTTATTAAAGCTTCAAGTAGATAATGGATCTGAGATATTATCAGAACAGTTGTAAATGTATACTGCCATCTTGGTCAAGAAGAATTGTGTCGAG
The DNA here is from genome assembly GCA_946902985.2 of Meconema thalassinum. NCBI lineage: Eukaryota > Metazoa > Arthropoda > Insecta > Orthoptera > Tettigoniidae > Meconema > Meconema thalassinum. The sequence continues at coordinate 393,270,799 of OX336393.1, read as the reverse complement.
GCGGAACGTGGAATGACTGTATGTCTCTGTCCAGCGGTGTCCATTACCAAGGCAGCCATTTCGAAACCTTGTGAGGTTTTCATCACGAGTAACAGTAACGTGTATAATTGTGCTGATACATGATTACTTCAGGACTTGTTAAGCTGTACATTATGCAGACACTAGAACGCTAATTATCGTCTGAGATGTCAGTGGGGAAGGTCAATGTTATAGTTATGACTTCCAGAATGGCAGGCTAATTTAAATGGGGTAGCTTCATGAGAAATGCATAAGCGAAATGACGGCCAGCCACAACTGCATTCTCCTTGTTGGAGAGGAGTATATTTTCACCGCACTCCAGTGGTTGTTCGCGAGTGCTTTCATAAGCTGCGACATGAAGGACAGTGCTTTTTTCTCAGGCGGATGATAGTATTTCCGTCATGAAGGGAGTAGGCTCGTATGGTCGCCTGACCAGTATGCGTGTGCGCTGCAGACCCGGGTTCGATTCCTAGATCCAGAGATGAAGAAGAGTATATTATCTGGTGATACCCTGGATATTCATCAGATATTTATATATCCCGCTTAAGACGCTTCAAGATGCAACGAAAGGTACTGGACCAGCAGACTCTATTAACGTAGCTTAGTGGAGGCACTTGTTAACAATTGCAATTGTCATTTCTTTTTTTGTAGATTAAATGGGTATTCACAAGTTTAGGTTCGATGTTTCTGTCGAATCTGACTTGCTGTGTTCCCGGGATTTTGTATTCGCTTAACGAATTCATCCCTTGTGTATTATTAGTTTGGATCAATTAATCAGTAAAATCAGTAATTTCTTAGTAGTGCGTATTTTTATTTGCCGAGAAGAGAATTTAGGGGAAGATCTCCAATATTTTGTCCAAGCATAGTTTTAATCGCGTTTCTTTATCAGTGTTTGGAACACTGATTTATTTGAGGCCAGTACATGTTTTCATGTCTAGCCTCCGTGGCTCAGGCGGCAGCACGTCGGCCTCTCACCGCTGAGTCCGTGGTTCAAATCCCGGTCACTCCATGTGAGATCTGTGCTGGACAGAACGGAGGCAGACAGGTTTTTCTCCGGGTACTCCGGTTTTCCCTGTCAACATTTCATTCCAGCAACACTCTCCACTATCATTTCATTTCATCCGTCATTCATTTACTCATTGCCCCAGAGGAGTGCGTCAGGCCTCGGCAGCCGGCACAGTTCATATCCTCGCCGCTAGATAGGGGCTTCATTCATTCCATTCCTGACCCGGTCGGAGACTGGAAGCAGGCTGTGGATTTTCATTTTCATGTTTTCATGTACTACTGTTCTGTTAGGAACTTCGTTTTCTCGCAGCGATTTGAATCTTGGAAAGTTTATCTTGGTGTTCGTTGCATTTATAGTTTTAATCCCCCTGTTGGATTATTTTTATGGAAAGCAATTCGCTTTTGTGAGTGCAGATTTATTAGTGGGTTTACTTATTGATTGTCATTGGATTAACCTGATTAGTTAACTTGCTTTCATGGTGTAAGTTTTATCCACTGATACTTCGAAGCCCGCCCAAGTTGGAGGCTATCCTGATTCAGGGAAAGATCAGTTTTACCTTCTATTAGGTATTGATTTGAGATTAAATTAATTTAGGATGTCATTTTGAGACATGTATTTTCTACAGTATTAACGTAAATAATTGCATTTAATGCAATTGTGTCAGTGAGATATAGTATAGCAGTTTTGATCACCATTTACAAAGTTGATTAAATTATTCCAGGAAAGCTTGACTTGGAGTCAAGAAAAATGAACAAGTATTATTAATATACATTATCGGGAGGCGAGATAGGTGAATTTGCTAGTGGAATGTTTCAGTATCTCGACTTTGAATAACGTGCTTAAGGTTAGTGTGTGAGTTAAGCATGTTTGTAGCTCTTGTGTGAATATTGAGATTAAAAATAATAGTAGTGTTGTGAAGGTTCGTATAACCTTGTTGTGTTTTAGTTGCACATCTGGGATGATGCATATTTGTGAGATTGCATGCTTGTTGAAGCATTAGGCCTATTTTAGATTGAGCCGGTAAGTGCTTTTTCAGCCGGTAAGTGCCAATCTGTTTGTGACTTCGAGTAGTCAACACCCGTGTTTGGTGTCACGTTAATATAGATGAGTTTTTCTGGTAATTTAATGTCTGTTGGAGACATTGGCGTCGTCATTCTTATGGAGCGATCCTACATGCTTTTTCTTCACCTAATCAAAAGGCAACGCTTGGATAATCAGTTCGAGCTACTTAAGACATTTCCACATTATATACTCGTTAAAACCTCTACAATTTTGTATAAGTTTACTTGAAATTTGAATCACGAGCATAGTCGATAGATACATTATTTAGCTTAATTGCTTGATGAAAATTGGTAACCAGATATATTTAATGCTAATTGCATATCTCGATGCGAATGTTATGGCCAAGATCAGTTGTTTAGGCTGAATCATGTAAATGTCTGAGGACATTTCTGTATATATTCTTATAAATACTTGTATATAATCTTGATATTGCTACATTTTTGGAATATCGTTTAAGACGATACACGTGTATAAATTTTGATAATTCTACTTTATTCATTGTCTAATATTTCATCCAGTCCTCCTAACATTATTGGGGGGGGGGCGTGGTGGCTCAGCGGTCTAGCTGAATGCCTCTCACCAAGGCGGTCCGGGTTCGATTCCCGGTCAATGCATGTGAGATTTTCGATGTGAAATGCCATGTCCTGTGGTTCGGATTCCACGTAAAAAGGAGGTCCCGTGGCTCATGATCTCGAGATTAACGGTCACGTTAAACTACAAGCTTCCTTCCTTCCTAACATTATTGGGAGATTGATGCCTAATTTCCTTATTACATAGTGTGAGATTTTTTTTGAATCACCCAGCGTGTAGGTGATGATCGTAATCCATTTCTGGAATCAAGTAGGATTTTCTTACTACAGTTGTGTTGAGCTGTGATTTTGTTTTCTTGACGACAGGGTATTAATATTTTCTTATTTTCTTGTCTGTTACCTTGTTCTCTTGGAATACATTGTTTTCCCAATTTTAAATCATGGTGTGTTATTTTAACGAAGGGATTGGAGGTCGTTTTAAGGTGGCCATCGCTTGGATTCTCTTTTTCCAGGGTTTTCTACCCTTGAGATAGTTCTTTTTAGAGTCGTTTATCGTGATCTTGAGCTAGTTTCTTGTTTGTTCGTTCGTTGTAGCCATGGTCATTCTTAAAACAGCCTGATAGGATGACTAGTACCCCCATTCATTCCTGTACTTGGTGGTAGGACCTGGGAGGGTTTTCCGCCGGGCATTTTTCAGGTTCTACGATCCAGTGACCATCGAGGGATTTCACCAGGTATTGGTAAGTGTTTCGGGTACAGTACCATCCCGGCATTTGCCCGAAGACGAAGTGGGAAATCACGGAAAACCACTTCGAGGATGGATGAGATGGGATTCAAACCCCCTCTACTCATTTGGAACACCCGAGGCTGAGTAGACCCCGTTCCAGTCCACATACCACTTTTTCAAATTTCGTGGCAGAGCCGGGAATCGATCCCCGGACCTCTGGGGCGGCAGCTAACCATGCTGTCCGCTACGCTACGGAGGCGACTTTAATTTACTTACGAGAAAAATATATCGAAAATTGAGAATCCACCTCATCTTCAAACATAAGCATAAACTTCAGGCAACGATGATAATAAAATGACAGTACTTTCGCAGTGCATTATGAAGACGCAAAATTACGGAGTTTTGGAAATCATGGCAAAAATAAGATTCACATGGCAAATTAGAATGCTTCTACCTTAGCGATGACCGATGTACTGGAAGCCTCTCGGTGCGGTATGAAACCGGGCACAACGATTCCGTACGGTCTCCGTCCTCGGGAAAGGTCATGTCCCATCATTCACCTTTTGCTGGCTCCAGGGTCGTAGCAGTGCGCCTGGGATGGCATCGCTTCCAATTTCCATTCTGATGATCGGCCTCGTCCGCCAGCACCATAGGCCACTAGCCTGACATGGTCTTCCTACAGCTGGTCGGTGACGTCATGTTCCCATTCTCTGGCCCCATAATAGTTTATGTACTGTCATATGCGCTCGGCATTTAAAAGTGTTCTAAGTTGAATAAGTGACTTTATCGATGGGTCTACTAGGATAATCAGCAGAATGTCTCAATTATAGTTGTCACGTTCTCTCATATTTGTGCAATTGTAAATATTGCATTCAGATATGTTGGAAATATGCCTGATGTATTGCAAGCCCCATAATAAAAAATCGTAAGACGTGAATTTTTCTTTCGAAGTCCACAATATTGTAGTCTGTTTTAGCGTACTTCTAGTGAGTTTCAGTGACCACAATATTTTGAGCGAGGCTCACAACTTTCATACTAAGTCAGCTAGTTTAAGAAGTCTACCTTCACTAGCATGGTCGATTTCCACATACTTTTGACATTCAGAATACTTAGTTTTAACAACAAATTGTATATCCGCCTTAGTCAATACATAAATGAAAATAAATTATAATTACACTTGCTCCTGGTACATGTTTCGGGGATTAATTGCTTTTATCCCCTTCATCAGCCAAGACAAATATCCGAAGAAAGATATAATATAGCGTAGCAATCAAAAATAAATAGCTATTTAACTTAATATGGTGCACCATATAAGTATGTCACAGGAAATTGTTGAGCAATACTAAAAACATATATGTAACAGCGATGATATTCAGCCATCAAAACACAGAGAATCAGTGGACAGTTAACTCGTAAATCCGCTCCAAAACTGGTCGAAGCTTGAATTGGCAAAAATCACAATCCTTCACCATATGGACACAACCAATGAAGATGCCTTATGCTCAACAGGTCCAAAATCAAATGCCTGCATACGAATTAGACGAGCGTGGAAGGAACAACTTCAAATAGCAATGAGGTTAGCTCAATGCATAACCTGAAAGAAGCTATATTATATCTTTCTTCGGATATTTGTCTTGGCTGATGAAGGGGATAAAAGCAATTAATCCCCGAAACATGTACCAGGAGCAAGTGTAATTATAATTTATTTTCATTTATGTATTGACTAAGGCGGATATACAATTTGTTGTTAAAACTATTTAGTACGTCAATACGGAACCATCATGGAAACTAGTTTAAATAATAGAATTCAGAATACTTGATATCCACGGAACTTTTTTGAAAGAGGTTGATATCGCGCAGTCACTCAGCGGCAATTTTAACGACACGGCAACACTGTCGGATAAAATAACGTCAACACTAGACCACAGGACACTGTAGCAGGACAAGTAACTTGCCTCTTGTGTCCACACCTCAGTTTATATAGGCTTCCAAGGTCATGAATCAACTATCGTGCCAACATTACGTAATGCGATACACTGCATTCCAGTGGCATTCTTACCAGTTATTGCAGAGTACAGTGCCCACGGTATAACTGTGCCGGTGATCTACTTCATTACTTCCAGGAATGGTAGATCGACTCTACTTGCCTCACCAAAGATATTTCTCAAATTATCACACCATCCATAGTGTGGCAAGCTCGAATGAGTGTGCCGAGTGAATTATGCTAAGTCGGCCGGCAGAACTCCCGAGCCCCACACTCTGGGGTAATGTCTTATGAATAGAAGTAGAGGAGTTGACGGCACCAATTCTCACTGGCAGAGAGATAATGCGAATACTGTGCAATGAATGTTCTCTAAATACTCACGGTATGAACTTAAATCAGCATTCTAGCTCATTTATGCCGTAAACATGCTTACATAAGTGAAGCAAGTGTATTATTCACGCGCACTATTAGCGTGCATTATTTGAGTATTACACAACCAAACAAAGTTCTCATCATTGCGGACGTGAGAAATCAGTTCTTGGAATTATTTTATTATACTCAATAATGCATTTTGCAGAATTAATATTTCAAACACTTGACAGGTTTTAAAATTTCTAATGCCTGGTGCAATCATGAATCTCTGTTCCGATGAGGTTATCTCTTCTGTGGTTGAATAATATGGCATAATATACCGTATATATACCGTATACCGTAATATACCGTATTACCGTATTCACCGATGAGCAAAAGCCTTCAGAGTTGTGAAACAGTTCAGTGACTCCGTAGATGAAGATCGCTCCTTCATCCACCAATGCCAAGCGATTCATTAGCCTATTCCATTAATCCAGAGCGATGTAATCAAAGTCTGCTTCACACTGGCAACAAATGTTATAGCAATGTAATATCTTTAAGGAAACGATGGAGAAGCAGAAGATAATTGAATTGACGTCGCCTTTTGTATGAACACAACTTGATTCAACGAGCGATAATTACAAAGGAGATAGCATTAAATTACGCCTCTGCTTGAATTATACAAACATAAACGCGTCAGGTAGCGCACCCCTGCTCATGGTCTTTCTCAGAGTCATGTCTTTGCTTCTTAGGTTTACAGAACAGCATAAAACTTCCTGTTATGACACGCACGTAATTTTAAAAGAGAGCATGTGAAAACTTGGCTTGCCTCCTCACTGATTAAGAGGTAAATGCTTGGGATTTTTAGCGACGCATTTTAACCCTTTAGACGTTAGTGGCCAGTATATTAACCACCTAGCAATAGGACAATTTATATTGTCAAAGATGCAGATGGTAGAATCCTTCACTCATATTTCAACTAATTATGGTGGAAGTGTTAATGTTCCTGTAAACCAACTATTATTAGTTTATCTCCTTGACCTAGGAAGATAGATAAACATTTTAATAAAATCAATAAAAATAATAATAAAATATTAAAAAATGGTAATAAAAATGCATTTTTTTAATTTATTTTTTTATTATTCTAGTGTTCTTTACTTTTTAATGTTAATTGTTCACTATTTTTAGCCTACTTTTCACATTTTGCAAAAATGATGAAAAAGTAGTCTTATGAGATCGATCCGGGACAATGTGTGTCTGCCTGTCTGTCTGTCTGTCCTTCTGTCTGTCTGTCTGTCTGGCTGTGTGTGTCCCCTCCCCCCCTATCAACTCCTAAACGGCTGGAGCAATCGAAATAAAATTTGGTAGGAGTAAAGATCTATACCTGAATATATCACGGCCATATTTGAAAATTATGTCAGTGCTACCAACTGCTGAAAAATCACAATTGAAATTTGAGCTCCATGTTGGATATCTTGGATGGTATGAATGGGAGCTATTTTAAAATCAGCACACATATAGATAATAATATTGCAGTTTAATTTCCAGAAGACCATACATGGCAGTGTTGCCAAAATGATTATAAGCCTACTGATAGGCCCAATATTTAAATGCATATAACTTCTACACTATCAATTGGAATTCAACCAAATTTCGTATGTTGTATGTGAATGTAACCAGATATGACTGAACGTATTCTTATGAACCACCAGTGCTGCCAACTGTTAAAAAATGCTCTTAATTTCTTTTATCCAAATACCAATATATATGAGAAAGTATGCAAGCCGACAGCTATAAACTATGCACACGTATAGTACATGACATTCTATATTAATTTGGAGTAACTTCTATACGTCAGTGCTACCAACATGATTCTATGCCTGCTGAGAGGTCCAAATCTAAATACATGTAACTTCCATACTATCATTTGGATTTCAACCAAATTTCGTATGTGCTATGTGTACCATAACAGCTATGATTATGCGTATTCTTAAGAGCAACCAGGGCTGCCAAATGTCAATAAATGCTTCTCTATTTTGTTACCCTAATATCAATATATCAGAAAGAATGCAAGCCAATAGCTCTAAACATTGCACACGTATAGTACCTGGCATTCTAGATTACTTTGGAGTAACTAATATACGTCAGTGCTGCCAACATAATTCTAAGCCAGCTGATAGGTCCAATTTTAAAATGCGTGTAACTTCTATACTAACTAATGGATTTCATTCAAAATTGGCACAACAATAGATCATATTATTTCAGATTATTTCTGACCAATACATGCATGACACTGTTGCCAACATGATTTTACGCGCGCTGTTAGATCCAATGTTTAACTGCATGTAACGTCCATGCTATTCATTGGACTCCAACCAAATTTTGTATTCTGTAGGCCTACCTTAAGAGATGGAACTAAGAATATATTCAGTCACCAGGGCTGCCAACTGTAGTGTTCTATTTGGCTACATTATGCCAGGTATACAGTATTTCGAACTAATTAGCCTACTTTTCATATTTTGCAAAAATGAGGAAAAAGTAGTCTTATGAGATCGATTCGGGAAAATGTGTGTCTGTCCTTCAGTCTGTCCTTCTGTCTGTCTGTCTGTCTGTCTGTCTGTCTGTCTGGCTGTGTGTGTGCCCCCCCCCCTATCAACTCCTAAACGGCTGGAGCAATCGAAATAAAATTTGGCAGGAATAAAGATCTATACCTGAATATCTCACGGCCATATTTGAAAATGATGTCAGTGCTACTAACTGCTGAAAAAACACAATTGAAATTTGAGCTCCATGTTGGATATCTTGGAAGTTATGAATGGGAGCTATTTCAAAATCGGCACACATATAGATAATAATATTGCAGTTTAATTTCCAGAAGGCCATACATAGCAGTGTTGCCAAAATGATTATAAGCCTACTGATAGGTCCAATTTTTAATTGCATATAACTTCTACACTATCAATTGGAATTCAACCAAATTTCGTATGTTGTATGTGTACATAACCAGATACGATTGAGAGTGTTCTTAGGAGCCACCAGGGCTGCTAACTGTTAATAAATGCTCTTAATTTATTTTATCCAAATACCAATATATCAGCAAGTGTGCAAGCCGACAGCTTTAAACTATGCACACGTATAATACCTGACATTCTATATTGATTTGTAGTAACGTATATACGTCAGTGCTACCAACATGATTCTAAGCCTACTTAGAGGTCCAACTTTAAAATGCATGTAACTTCTATACTAACTAATGGATTACATTTAAAATTGGCTCAACAATAGATCATATTATTTCAGATTATTTCTGACCAATACATGCATGACACTGTTGCCAACATGATTTTACGCGCGCTGTTAGATCCAATGTTTAACTGCATGTAACGTCCATGCTATTCATTGGACTCCAACCAAATTTTGTATTCTGTACCTTAAGAGATGGAACTAAGAATATATTCAGTCACCAGGGCTGCCAACTGTAGTGCTCTATTAGGCTACATTATGCCAGGTATACAGTATTTCGAACTAATTAGAAATTTTGATATTTTCAACTTAATTTCGTCATTATTCTAGATAGATCCATATCGATTAATCACTGGCATGAATCTTAAATTTTAAGAAAAGTAGGCTCTTTAGTTCGTCACGGAACTTCTTGCTAATTGTTTAGCAATGCTTAATATGCCTCTAAATTTTGCAAATAAATATCCTTATAAAAATGAAATTTCTAATAATTTTACTATCTTTCTTTAATTGTAAAATTATAAAAGTAGTTATGAGTAGAGCACTGCGCGGATAGATGAAACGTTATCCGCATCCACCCCGCATTCGCACGGCTCTTATCCGCATCCGCCCGGCTCTTATCCGCATCCGCCCCGCATCCGCCCCGCATCCGCACGGCTCTTATCCGCATCTTCCCCGCATCCACGCGACTTTTACACAGACGTTTGTCATCCGAATCTACTGGCATTACAATAATATTTTCACTGTGTTGCTTTATATTTTATCTTTTAGACATTTGAGCTGAAAATCTAACCCTTAGGCTATGTAGCCTACGGTGAGTCATGTGCTATGTTTTAAATGAATGTTACACAGCCAGAATTGCAACCTTTTCAGCTCGGAGTGTTAATTGTGCTTAATGACATCATTTGAATGGGATTAGCGTAAATCATCATCTTACATTTGTCATGAAAAACATAGCGGGAAAATATGATATTATGTCATAAACATCCGGGCCCTAGTAAGGGAGAGTGGGGGAATTTTGCGCACCATTACCCTACTCTGCTTTTAAAACGTAACTCACGGAATACCGGTAAACTAATCTATTATATTGAAAAACAAATACATGAAAAACCACTGTAAACACTGACATTTAAAACTACATTTAATTTTAATAATTGAATCACAACTGTAGGCTTACCTACTCATTTGCTGGCTACAGAAAATAACATGCAACGTGTTAAGTTTCTTCATCCAAGCCTCACGGTTATCACATAGCAACTGGCAACATGCTGACTGTCCCTATCTGATAGGTACGATGACAGCTTAAGGGTAGCAGGGAACTGAGTTGCTAGATGTACTACCAACTCGAAAAACATACGTGCGCACGATTACCCGCTGCGCACAATTACCAAACTTTCCCCATGATATTCAACATGTTCGGATTTTATACTAAAATCTATCCGCAAATTTACTCCAAACATTATCCGCAGCTCATCCGCTATCCGCAAAGTTATGTAAAGTATATCCGCTTGGCGAAAAATTTTGCGGATATCCGCGCGTTTATCCGCGGATATCCGCATCCGCGCAGGGCTTTAGTTATGAGCACTAAAATGTTAAATAAAACAAAAATTAAAATGAATAATAACTATAGTTAGTCTAACATAATTAAATGTAAATAATTACAAATAAAGTATATTTACTACTGTACTCTTTTGCCCTATAAATGGTTAATTGGCACTAAGAGCACTCAGACCTTAGGGGTCCAGATTAGAAAAAACGTAAAGTTAAGCTATTTTGACTATTACGCTAAAAGTTGTAAAGCTAGAAGATCCGGAAATGTGTCAAAATGCGTGTGTTGAAAAGCTCTATCATATTCCAAAATAATATTTTGTAACTTACTAATGGCTTAAATTATATTTTGATAAAGAAAACATGCTTAGAACGCTTGTTTTTGAAATGGACCTTGTTCTACAGATCTAAATGAAATTAAACTTTGATTGTTTTAATCTAATCTTTGATTTTTTATCTACAATTTGAGGGAAGCACATTTTTGAATTTCTCAAATCGAAAGTAGATATTTCGAATTTGATTTGACAATGTTTGGGTCAACAATAGTGCCCGTAGTGATAGGTTTAGTGAACTACATGCGGCAAAGTATGTGGTCTAACGCTTGTTGTCTGTTGAGGGATATTTAGTTACTTTTTGGTCATCTAGGTTGGCACTGCCTTGTACCATGCCAGTGATCGTCATCAAGTATGGAGTTGTGTTGTGTGCTGACTTGTTAATTGGTATAAGTTGTTCTAATTAAAGTTTTACAATGTCATATTATGTTCCGCTGGTTGTTTTCTTTCATCATAAGGCAAGTGAGTTCACCAAAAAATATACAGTCCACTAGTTCAAACTCAACATTGTTCATGACTTACCAGTCCAATGTGTGTCACTATGCCATCAACACGCAAGAGGCGTTTGGTTAATACACAAAATATACAAAAAAGGAATCATAAAATTTTAAAAGCTGAAAGTAGTAAGATTCAGCGATGAACGAGTCGGCAGCAAGATGGAGACATTGTAATCATTGAACGATCAATAACTACAAATAGCGGTTTCGGTGGCGTGTTGGTAGCATGCTGAACTGCTGAGCCAAAGATCGCGGGTTCAAACCCGGCCGAAGTCATCGGAATTTTTAAGAGCGTTAAACATCCTTCAGTATGCCTTCCTTCGGAGGGGAAGTAAAGACGGCGATCCCATGTCATAGATTTATAGCATGTGAAAATCCTTCCACAGACTAAACTTGTGTTAAGCTAAATTGTTAGGTTAGATTTCGTCGGAACGCTCTATCAAAGTTCCAACTTTCACCGCTAGGTATCATTGATATCTGGTGGCGAAAGTTGGAACTACTTGAAATTGAACGGTACTTGTAGCTCACCCTAAAGGTGTCCGCTGGAAGCAGCTACAGACTCAGGCGAGCCGAACATGTCCTCGGACACTCCCGGCACTAAAAGCCATACGATAAATAAATAAAATAACAACTACAAATGAAATTACTCCAAAGAAACGCAATTCTCACCAATAGAAGACGAAGACAGGCGACACTCGTATGTTTTCGTTCAAACAATACATGGACACCAAGTGTTAGACCACATCCTTTGTCTATGTACACACATCAAAAAAAGTTTTGCATCACCTCTGTTCCAAGAGTTCCGGAACCTTTAAATACAAAGGGAATAGAGATCAACACAAACAACATTTCAGCTCGTTTTATTGCTCATGAGACCCACACATTGCATGTTGTACCAGCATACAGCTAGACTTGCAGCATTTGTGGTCCAGATTGCAGTACACACCACTACCTCTAATACCCAGTAGCACGTCCTCTTGCATTGATGCATGCCTGTATTCGTCGTGGCATACTATCCACAAGTTCATCAAGACACTGTTGGTCCAAATTGTCCCACTCCTCAACGACAATTCGGCGTAAATCTCTCAGAGTGGTTGGTGGGTCAAGACGTCCATAAACAGCCCTTTTCAACATATCCCAGGCATGTTCGATAGGGTTCATGTCTGGCGAACATGCTGGCCACTGTAGTCGAGCGATGTCGTTATCTTGAAGGAACGCATTCACAAGATGTGCACGATGAGGTCGAGAATTGTCGTCCATGAAGACAAATGCCTCTCCAATATTCTGCCGATATGGTTGCACTATGGGTCGGAGGATGTCATTCAGGTATCGTAAAGCCGTTTCGGAGCCTTCCATAACCACCAGTGGCGTACGTCGGCCCCACATAATGCCACCCCAAAACATCAGGGAACCACCACCTTGCTGCACTCGCTGGACAGTGTGTCTAAGACGTTCAGCCTGACCAGGGTGCCTCCAAACACGTCTCCGACGATTGTCTGGTTGGAGGCATATGCGACACTCATCGGTGAAGAGAACGTGATGCCAATTCTGTGGGGTCCATTCAGCATGTTGTTGGGCCCATCTGTACCGCGCTGCATGGTGTCGGGGTTGCAAAGCTGGACCTCGCCATGGACGTCGGGAGTGAAATTGCGCATCATGCAGCCTATTGCGCACAGTTTGAGTTGAAACACGACGTCCTGTGGCTGAACGAAACGCATTATTCAACATGGTGGCATTGCTGTCAGGGTTCCTCCGAGCGGCAATCCGTAAGTAGCAGTCATCCACTACAGTAGTAGCCCTTGGGCGGCCTGAGCGAGGCCTGTCATCGACAGTTCCTGTATCTCTGTACCTCCTCCATGTCCGAACAACATCGCTTTGGTTCACTCTGAGACGCCTGGAAACTTCCCTTGTTGAGAGCCCTTCTTGACACAAAGTAACAATGCGGACGCGATCGAACTGCGGTATTGACCTTCTAGGCATGGTAGAACTACAGACAACATGAGCAGCGTACCTTCGTCCTGGTGGAATGACTGGAACTGATCGGCTGTCGTACCCCCTCCGTCTAATAGGCCCTGCTCATGCATGGTTGTTTACATCTTTGAGCAGTTTTAGTGACATCTATGAACAGTCAAAGGGACTGTATCTTTGATACAATATACACAGTCAACGTCTATATGCCGGAGATCTGGGAACCGAGGTGATGCAAAACTTTTTTTGATGTGTGTAGTTCACTAAATTGAAGTAAAACGTATTGCGACTTTTTTTTTGTTATACTAAAATCTTAATTCCCACGTTACGTTTACAACGTTAAGTCCCCAGACGGAACTGTGATATTTTAATACAGGTGTACGCACAAAAGAATCGCAGCGATCCAAGAATTGAATCGTCCAGTTGCAAAACTCGTTTAATCCACTTGTGAATAAGAATCATTTTCATGAGAAACGTTTCTCTGGACTTAGACTCACGTATATTTTGTGTTTGTTGTTTTCTACTTTTTGCTTTGTGTTTTTGGTTTTTGGTCTTGTGTTTGCTTTGTGCTTTTGCTTTTGAATTTTACTTTTTGCTTTTCTTTCTTGGTTTTGTGTTTGTTTTCTGCTTTTGATTTTTTTGAATTTTGCTTCTTGTTTTGTGTTTCTTGTTATTGGTTTTCTGTTTTTGCCTTTGTTTTGGAATTTTGATTTTTGCTTCGTGTTTTATGTTTTTTGTTTTGTGTTTTTTTTTTCTGGAAAATCAAAATAAAAAAAATTAAAAACAAAAAACAAAACAAAATTAAAATAAAACAAAACAAAATAAAATTTTAAAAACAAAAAATAAAAATATAAAATAAAGCAAAGCAAAAAACAAAACAAAAGATTAAACAAAACATTTCAAAATAAAACAAAACAAAATAATTAAAACAAAATCAAAAAATAAAATAAATAATTTTACGACATGGTCCTTATTCACAAGTGGATTAAACGAGTTTTGCAACTGAACGACTCAATTGTAGCCGGTCTAATTCTTGGTCCGATGTGAATATCGCTCTGCCCCAATGCGCTACACAGGCAAGGAAATGCTCCCACAGGCGATAGAAAAGTAGCAGTTCTGATTGAGCCGCGTTCTGGTGCCAGAAAATACGTGCTGTCAAAACATCTGGTAACAAATCTACTGAAGGTGATGGACTACTTATTAAAGACATCAGCTCCTCATATAGTCCATTCAATTTAGATTTTTATGCTGCATTAAATCATGTAGTTCCAAATATTTCAGGAATGTGTAGGGGGAGGTCTCCTGAACAACGCTTGCCTCGGTGGGTGAGTGGTTATCTTGTCGGTCTACCAACCCCAAGCTTGCAGGTTCGCTCCTGGCCGTAGTAAGTGATTTTTGAAAGGCGCCAAAATCACGATACGCAAGGCATACGATGTTGGCATGTTAAAGAACCCATTTGAATTCAGTAGGCCGTGTTCATAATGGCAAAATTAATCACGGAATTTTCCGCCAACACAAAGTTCATCATTTCTCTACTAGAAAGCGCTATAGTGTCAAGGAGTTTAGATATCTAACCTCCTAGACTTTCATAGTGCTTCAAGGAACAACAACAAAAATCGACATGCAAGCTGCCCTCTGGGTGTTAAATAACAAAAATAACCCGTAAAACTCCTTTGTTGAATTTTGCGGTAAGATTTAAAACTTTGATCCATTAAGTAAACAAAACGAGTGTCAGTTGGTCGTTGGTATATTCCTGTGTAAATAAACGCTCAAACGTTTTAAAGTAATTTGCACCCACATTTTTAGCCTATTTTCAGTTTTGAAAAATCGGCTTATGAGATCACCTTTTGTCCGTGTGGGTGTGCGTATATGTGTGTGTGATTCGTGTGTGTGTCCCCCCCCCCCCCCCCTAATAAAATCTAAACGGCTGGAGAGATTTCAATGAAACTCGGTAAGTTCATAGCTCTATTCCGGGCGACCCAGACTGTGCCCTTTAAATTTTGTTATGTCTCACCAATCCAACATGGCGGCTGTGCGAAATATTTCACCAGCATTCAATATCTCTGAAACTATCACCGATATCACCCTGGAATTTTGTATGGTGATAAAGGAAACTACTAGAAATTCACTTCCGTGAACTTTGAAAACCTGGTAACTACAAAACCAACATGGCGGCCAAGCGAAGTTGCGACTTTAAATGGACGTTTCTCGCGATTTAACCAACCAAACGGAATGAAACTTGGCACAGTATATGTTTATATACATTGTAATGCACCGACATCTAACTTCGTTCAATTGTTCACATAACCTCAAAATGGCGGCTGTGCGAAATATTTCACAGGCATTCAATATCTCCGAAACTATTTATGATATCAACCTGAACTTTTGTACGGTTATAAAGAGCACTGCTACAAGTTTATCTATGTAATTTTCAAAAACCTATAAACTACGAAACGAACATGGCGGCCAAGCGATTTTGACACATTCTAATACATTTTTCTCTTGAGTTAATCACATGAGCACATTGAAATGTGGTACAGTAAATGGTTATACATATTGTCATCCACTGGCATCTAATTTAGTTCAATTGTTTACATTAACTGAAGATGGGGGCTGTGCGAAATTTTAAAATTAAGTTTTTATTCTTGTGACGTAATCATGCGATCGAAGTAAGAGTTTGAATAATGAAGCTACGCAATAATTTTCCTTTAATGGTACATAACTCTATGGCCTATACATAAAACAATCCAAAATGGCGAGCATCCGAAATATTTTGACGGTTCTCAATATCTAAGAATCTTTTCCAGCAATCAAACTGATTTTTTTAAATGTTCATAGAGGCTATGGACATAAGTTCACCTATATGACTTTCAGTAACCTGGTGAGCACAAATCCAACATGGCGGCGACGCGAAGTATAAATATTTATATGGATGTTTCTCGCGATTTAACCATCTGAGTGCAGTGAAACTTTGCACGTTAATGCTTATACAAATGTTAATCCACTGGTATTTAATTTATTTCAATTGTTTTCATAACCACAAAATGGCAGCTGTGCGAAATTTTAAAATTTCGTTTTTACTTCTTGTGACCTTATCATGCGATTGAAGTCTGAAAACCACACGTACACAATAATCTTCATGTAATAGTACATAAATAAAAATCCAACCTGGCTACCATCTGCAATATTTAGTCGGTTCTCAGTATCTACGAATCTAACATAGCAATCAAACTGAAATTTTGTATGTTGATAGAGGCAATTAATATGAGTAGGATATATGAAAATAGGCTGTTTAGTTCTTCACGGAACTACTTGTTTTTAATATATATTTATTTTTCATTTTTACTTTCCATTATTTTTTTCTTCCGTGCTAACCACCAACAGATATTTGTGTTTAGCTCTCTTGTTGTGCGTTTTCTCATGTTCTTTGAAGGTGTGTACTAGCGTTCGAGATATATTCCCCCCTTGCTCAGCTGCAGCTACAGGCTTCTCCCTGCAGCGCATCATACGACAAATTGCTGAATTCAATGGTTCCCAGCGGCCACTGAAGAATGCGTATTACCTCAGTTTGCCTGCAACAGATGGCAATCTACACGATCTTTTCACATTTTGGACTCCGCCTCAAGACAAGAAATTTGTGCATGCAAGAGCTTTTTCGTTTCATATGTTTGTATCTGATACGTCACACTTCTTCCCCTCCCTTTCTCCTGCTCGCATAGTTGATGCTCGATGCTTGCTCACTTCTCTTGTGAACTTGTCATGACTGGTTGGTTCCTTAGTTTAGGGGCTGCGACAACGCCGTCATGTAGCCCGGTGTACTTTGGGTGTGTGTAGAATCTATCTGATAACCGGTGTTAATTTTGATGACTGTATTAGTGTGTGTTATCTGTTTTCAATTCAAGTGAGGACTGCTGACATAATTTCAAGTAGTTCCTACTTTTGCCGCCAAATGCCACCGTCAACGACTATAGCTCAGAACTTAGCTGCCAGACGTCACCGCAGTCGGCTCTTGGCAACGAACGTAGGAACCTAAGAGCGTTGTTAACATTCTTAGCCTATACAATTTAGCTTCACACAAGTGTAATTAGTGGAAGGTTCTTTAACAAGCCATAAATCTATGACATGGGACCGCCAACTTTACTTCCCCTCACTTGGTCTCTGTGCTGAAGGCAACCAACACGCCCTACATCTTGTGAAAGTCATGCGCTGACAAGCACCTTTCTACATCTCCGGATCATCATGGAAAAACAAGTCTCTAATAATATTTTAATCTAGCTATGAAGCTATTTTAAGGCTTGCCATTACTCAGTCTTTAAATTTTAACTAGCCGGATAGTCTGCAATTTTTGATGACAAAGTATCGTTGCCATTTTACTCACACATTTCCTCCGAGGGAGCCTATTGTATCACTTGTATTATGCATCTATTTCGATGTCCTGGTACCATCGCCTTTTAAAGTGCCCGCAAAGATGCCTTGGTTTGGCTAATGAACTCGAGATGGCAGCGCCTGTCGGCACTACAAGCTGAGGGTTGTGTCTTCTACCGCTAGAGCGAGACATTGATGTCTTCCGGCCCCGTCTCATCGAGACATATTTAAAAAAGTATGTTATTCTACGTCATTAAACAAAAGACTATATATATGCATCATGCCGCCAAAATATTTTAATGGTGTCGTGTTAATATTATTTTGTTAAGCACATTGTCGTGGTATGTGGCTAATTAGGATTGGTCTAATTTAAACAAACCTGGTGCATTATGGGAGATCTTCTTCGCTTTTGTCCTCCATCTTGTGAATTATGACTTGTTACTGATTGCTGCTTGAAGAAGTACGCAAATTGTGGATCTCATCAGGGGCGAGGACTTAGACCCTCGTCTCCGCTAACTTGGGGATATATCCCATTATTTTGATGATACATGAAGAATTATGTGTGCAACTATCATCTGCGATATTCGTGAACGTGTTTTCTTGGGCGTTAATATGGAAATGTGATGTTTTGTGTGCATCGCTTCGACGTCGGCTGGCAGCCATCTCCTCTTTATTTTATTTTTTGGTGATATAAATCCTTTAAGGATTTCTAAGTAGTGTTGTAAATATTAGTGTCTCCCCAAAAGGCTTTATTAAGGTATGTTTTGACGTTTTATTTATTTTAAATTTTTGGAGCTCCATATTTTTCATTGTGTACTTAGTGTTTTAGTTTGTTGTTCTGAAGGTTGACTTGGCCTTGATATGTCACCTCTGAATATGTAAAATTTTGTGAAACAATATTAGTCCGGGGGAACACTTCTGTTTTTCTTCTAATTTTTTATTATTTGGCGTCTTGCTACGGCGTTTTCTTTTTGTTATATTCTAGTACTGACCAGACTAATCAATTGAACACTAGGCCTAATTTTGATCATTAGTCGACTGGTTTTTATTTTGATCCGTTGCCTTTTAAAAACTATTTGATCTCGTAATATCTAGAGTTTGTTTATATCTTCCTGTTTTCTCACTGCAGAAGTTTTTTAATGTAAAATTAGGCGTTTGACATAAATACGTGCTGATATGCCTTCAACTGTTCTGGTCGCCATGGTAACTTGTTGACAGTAGTGCATTGTGGGTTTTTGTTTCTGGCGTGTGTTTGAAGTGCACGTTCATGGGTTTTATGTTGTTGTTTAACTTGTTTTGATTTTAAATTATCCTTTGGTTTTCCTTATTTGGAGTTTTCTATTTTTGTACTCCTGCGTTTCGGTACCTTGTTTTTGGTAAAGTTTGCACTAATTATTTTTTTTATTCTCCAAGGACCTCATGGTTCAGTTGAAGGTGTGTCAGGTGCATATTAAGTGTTTAATTTTTTGTGTGGCTTTTCATTCTCTGACCTCAGGTAATTGTTAATTGGTATCGACCTTTAGCCTTGTTTTTTATCTACAGTGAGATTTCTAGGTGAGGTTTTTAAGTTTCTGTAATTTTATGCTGGCTGATGCTTTTTCTGTTCTCTGGTTGAGCTGTTCTTTTAACATTAAATTTTCTTTTAAGGCAAGCTACTGTTGTTGCATCATTTCGTCGGTAGCAGTTCTGTTGGTTATCGGGGGTTTTTTCTGCAGACGAACCTGTGGGCTTTCTCCTTCTTCCACCTTTAGGTGTTCTTCTGTTGGGGCATGTCAACTGGCGGTGAGTTGCAGGAGTGAGCGGACCTCCGAGAAAAGGTAAGTAGGCCCAGCCAACCACCCTATCAGTAATAAAAAACTATGAATATTTGTCGGGCGCACCGTGGGAATTCTTACAAACTCTCTTAAATTGAGCCTCCGTGGGATTTACGCCGAATTATAAAAAAACAAGAAACTGTTTAGAAAATACTAGAAGCCTTCTCTTGAAATTTAATGTCTGTGACGTCACTGTGAAATACACCTGTTTTAGCTTCTAACGGTTCAATGGATTAACTCCGCTAATGACACAAGACTTTCTAGAAACTGTATAAATGCTTCGGACAGAAATAATTCGCAATAGTAAACAGTGACTTCGCTCGACTTTGAAATTGTGCTTCAATTCTAAAAACTTTCAGTGCATTGAGCCATAAATAATCTAGTTTTAGTGTCGCGTGCCAACACTTATGAACTATCAGTGAAATAAACCAGATTTCCTTCCCTCCCACATTCAACCCTTTACTAACAAACTTAGCTTAAGTAATTCATGTTTTTTTTGTTAATGTAATTTTTGAGGTTAAATCTGTTATGTCCCGCCCAATTTTGAGCTTGTAATTGGTCGTTATTCTGCTTGAATAATCCAAGTGTTATATAAGCCATTTCTTTAATCTCATCTAAATTGTTGGATTTTTCCTGGTACTGTCTAAGGACAGTTTCTTCATTCTCCTGTCGTCAAGGCCCTTGTGTACAAAAATCTTAATTTTCTCAGCAGCATCTGCTGTGTCTAATAAGTGGATTAATTCGAGTCAATAGGCTCAATTTAGAGTCCCATTTGACTGCCTTCACCTGAAAGTTTTTTATTGTACTTATCGCTGGTATAGTTCGCTCAGCTAACCTCCTGCCTTGATTCGTATCCAGTTTTTGCATCTTGATTACTGCGGTTTTTTTTTCATAATCAAGACTGTGTCTACCTTAACTAAATCTCTAATTAGTACTCTTCTTATGGGGGGTTTAGTTTTCCTTTTTGAGCACAACAATCCTATTGGATCACTATCATTAAGTTTAACCATATTTATTGATAATTTCAATCATCGTAAATGGGCCACGGGCCACCCTTTCCCTAGCACTTCTCTGCTTGAGTCGCTCAGAGGTTTCACATTAATATCAATTTTAGATTTTCAGTTCTTTATATGCTTGTTATTTTTTTACTCCTTCGGTTAATTAAGGGTATTTTTTGGGCCCGTCCCCTGTACCTCTTCTTGTCATTACACTCCCAACCTTTTTCCTCAATCTACTACATCTTCCCTCTGGTGTTGATTGGAATCTCCTTCCAATTGTTCCAGTTGTGACGTAACACTATGTGAATCAATCCTGAAATCTACCGAAATTGTTTTCAATATTCCTTAAGATTTGAGTTTTGGCCACAGAATAAACAAAATGGGTTATCATCGAGACTCAGTGGTTGAGTTACTGAACAATGAGTCATGAAATGTAGCTATAATTTTTCAAAATTTCCTAAGATTTGACTTTTAGTGCTAGAGTAAACAATATGGTTTGGCATAATGACTTAGTGGTTGTAGGGCACCTAGCTGTAAATTATGAAATTTACCAAGTTGTCGTGAAAAGGATGAACTCGAATGTTGATTTAAAACGAGGAAGTCAATTCTTTATTTAACACACCAAACTTGATTCTTGATTTAAAGCGAAGAAGTGAATTCTTGATTTTTAAAACTGGTGGTATTGGCCCACCCACATTATAAAGACAGAGCATAGCACTTCTGGATTTCAAGAGCATCAATCGATAGCTTTCATATACAAACTATGGAGCAAACATAAGCATATGAAAATGAACAGTACGAGCTAGAAATTCTTTTCAAATAAACATCTGGGTGTGACGGATAACTTTAAACAGAATTTCAAATACAGAAATGTACTCAATCATTCAAACAAAAAGCCACTTTTGAAGGGTTGGAGAATTATTGATGAATGGTCTCTTTGTAAAATAACGCTTTTGGTTCCGGCTAAGCCTCTGATGGAAATTACGCCCAATAAAAAACCTTGACGGGTGAATGTCCTCATGCAGACTTTGTTCAGGGAACGGTAAAGCGATCCAGTTCTGTCTGTATAGTCCAAGTAATCATTGCATAAGCCGCGTGTGTAGCGGTAATCGGGTCTCACAAGAGTTGTCTGATCGCACATGAGTAGTGGCTCTCATTAATGTACAGCCACTTTAGTCTTGTACAGTCCAGCTCCGTGGCTAAATGGTTAGCGCGCTAGGCTTTGGCCTAAAGTGTCCAGGGTTCCATTCCCGGCTGAGCCACCAGGGATTTCAATCTCCTGGAGTTAATTCCCGTGGCTTGGGGACAGGGTGTATGTGACGACTCCATCACCATTTCATCCTCATCACGACGCACAGGTCGCCCACGGGCGACAACTAAAAAGACCTGCACTCGGCCTCTCCGGAGGCCACACGATCCTCATTAGCCTCGTACATAGTGTAATATTAACTTGTAGCTGATTTTGTTTTTTTGTATAAGTGTTCAGTCTTTTGACTGGATTGATGCAGCACTCAATGCCTCCGTGTCCTAATTTAATCGTCTCATCTTTATATAGATACCACACCTTGCATCTGAGGCAATCTGTTCAACATAATCTAACCTTCGTCTACCTCTACAGTTTTTATCCTCTTGTTCTTCCATAACTAAGTTTGGTATTCCTGGGTGTCTAAGAACGTGTCCTACCAACTATATGTTCTCTTCATTAACAGTCACCAGAAACATCTCTCCTCTACCACTGGTATTAATACCTCTTTATCTGTTACTCTATCTACCCAACTGATCTTCACAACACCACATTTCAAACGTTTCTATTTTCCACTTTTCTGATGCTCCAACAGTCCAAGTTTCACTTCCATAGAGCACCACGTTCCAGACAAATGCTTTAAAAATGACTTCTTAATAGTCAACAAGTCAATCCCTGGCACTATACAGTCCATGAAGGGCCTAGGCCGATCAAGCGATCGCTGGCCAGCCATTTGGCCTGCAGATATTGGGGTGACGCGTGATCAGCGCATCGGGCCCCTCGGCCGTTAATATTGGTTTTCGTGATCGGGGCGCTGCCGCACTGTTAGACAGCTACTCAATTGTCCTCACGAGGCTGAGTGCACCCCGTTCCAACCCTCACGTCACTTATTAGGTAGATTTCATTAGAAAGCTAACTATTGCAATGGGTACCATATTTCGACTTCTGGAAAATTTCGACATATCTTCGCGTTTCGCATCCCCCAGACCCCAAAACCAACGTCAGTTCAAAAGTTTATATATAATTTATGTATATATATATATATATATATATATATATACTAGCTGAAGTACCCGTGCTTCGCTACGCGTCATAATTAAATTAAAATGTGAAGGTGACAGTGTTAAAACAGGGTATAGGCGAGGTGCTTCGCAGAGGGAGATTAATGATGGAACATTTTGTCCAACTACACCGCTCGTCGTTGACCGTGTTTTATAGCACAAATTTAGGTTTTACTCGCTAACCGTTGGAGATACCTTTCGGATAGAAAATGTAATTTTAAACCTCGTATATTCCATCAAAGGTTTGCTATTTCTTAACGTTCTCTTTTTATTTGAAATGGAAATATGAAAGTTTTAAATCAAAGGGTGTAGAGACGACACTAAAATGGTCACCATCTTTAAATAGGGCAAAGTATTGAAATCAAAAGAAACCTATATGTTAACCAGCTAAATCAGCTACTTCCATGTAAAAATTCATGTAAATCGGACCAGTGGTACTTGCGTGATTTAGTAATACACAGACACACACCATCTCATTTCTTGCCTCGCTTCGCTCGCGTCATAGTCGTGTCATATTGTTATTCAATGAAATGCAGGTTTAACCCCGTTACCACCACTTTAGAACCTGAATATCCAAAATTCCCTCCTTAGTAGACTTTTTCGACACAAAAAAAAACATATCCCCAAAATATCATTCTTCTAACTTTAATAGTTTGGGTTAGTCGATGTGAGTGAACATCCACAAATCCTTCCTCAGTGGACGTTTTTCTTCCAGAATTTCACCCCTCCCCATAGGCCCCTTAAATTGGATTTATGAAAAATCGGTCGAACACATATTTTTTTATTTATTTATTTATTTATTTATTTATTTTTAAGCTGATTGGTTTCCTTCGAGTTTCAAACTCCTCGCCTATGTCGTTTATGAGATACACGGTCCGTTAGGAATCTTTCAACCCCCACTTTTCATCCCTTTCACCTCATAATATACACTACAAAGAAAAACCATTAGACATGTGTCAGCTTATTTTTAATGATTAGTATATATGCCAAGTATCACATCCCCAAATGAAACCACTCGTGAGATATTGTTATTCAATGAAATGCACGTTTACCCCCCTTAACATCTATTTAGAACCTGAATATTCAAAACTCTTTCCTTAGTGGACGTTTTCGAAATACAACGAACATATCCCCAAAATTTCATGTTTCTAACTTTAATAATTTTGGCTGGGCTATGATGAGTGAGTGAGTGAGTCAGTACATTTTCTTTCATTTATTTTTGATAATTTCACCCCTCCCCATGAACCCCTTAAATTGGATTTATGAAACATACGGTCGAACACCTATTTACTTATTTAAAGCTGTTTTCCCCCTGAGTTTGATGAGTGATAAGTGAGTCAATCAGTTAGGACACTTTATTTCCTGTTTATTTTTTCCCAGAATTTCACCTCTCCCCAAGGGCCCCATAAATTGGATTTATGAAAAAAACAGTCGAACACCTATTTACTTGTATTTTAAGCTGTTCTTTTTCCGACGAATTTCAAACTTCTCGCCGATGTCCTTTAAGAGACACACGCTCCGTTAAGAATCCCTCAACCCCCAATTTTCACCCCTATCACCTCATAATATACACCACATCGATAAACCCTTAGACATATGTCTGATTATTTTTAATGATTAGTATATATACCGAATATCACATCCCCTAAGAAACAACTCATGACATATCGTTATTCAATGAAATGCACGTTTACCCCCTTAACATCTCTTTAAAACCCGAATAAACAAAAATCATTCCTTAGTTGACGTTTTCGACATACAGCGAACATATTCCCAAAATTTCATTTTTCCAACTTAAATAGTTTTTGTTGGGCGTTATGAGTGAGTGAGTCAGACAGGGCATTTTCTTTCAATTATTTTTACCAGAATTTCACCCCTCCCCATGGGCCCCTTAAATTGGATTGATGAAAATACGCTTGAACACCTATAAACTTATTTTTAAAGTTGTCTTTTTCCCCTGAGTTTGGTGAGTGAGTGAGTTAGTCAGTTAGGACACTTTCTCTCCTTTTTTCCCCCAGAATTTCACCCCACTCCATTGGCCCCTTAAATTAATTTATGAAAAACGTTCGAACACCGATTTACTTATCTTTTTAGCTGATGTTTTTTCGCTGCGTTTCAAATGTCTCGCCTATGTCGTTTAAGAGATAGGCCTACACGCTCCGTTAGGAATCCTTCAACCCCCACTTTTCACCCCTTTCACCTCATAATAATACACCACATCGAAAAACCCTTAGACACATGTCTGCTTATTTTTAATGATGAGTTTATGTGCCGAGTATCACATCCCCCAATGAAACCAATCGGGAGATATTGCTGTTCAATGAAATGCAGGTCTACCCCCTTAACACCCCTTTAGAACCAGAATATCCAAAAATCCTCTCTTAGTGGGCATTTGCGGCCCTTGGGGAAGCTTCATTCCAATCCGTTTGATGGTTTCTGAGATTTCGTGATGAATGAATGAGTGAGGGAGTGAGTGGTATTTGACAAATATATAATAGAAGATAGTGTCAAGTCTTTGTTATGCTAAACTCGGTTGACAGTGCTGTGTGAGAAGTTGAGTAACTAACGTGATTTCAAGTAAAGATCCTCATTTCCTATACCGGTAGTGCAGAGCGCAAATGGCATCCAGTCGGCCGTGTCTCGACTTGAGCTATGTTGCCATGGAAACTATCCGCCTTGCCATTCCTTCATGAGTATATTTTATGATTTGATTAGCATGTGCTGGAGTGCAAAAGGGTCGAAATCAGAAGAATGAGAAAGACTATCGTAAATTCATGTAGCCAGCGGTTCCTTCTGGGTCCTAAACTATGTGTATGCAAAATTTGGTTGAGATTGGTGGAACGGTGTAGATTTGTATACGGAACAGATCCACATACATACCCACATACAGACTTTCACTTTTATATATTAGATATATGTATATATGTATATCAGTTTCTTGTGGACACGATAACTACCGTAATTTTGCACCAATCACTTTGAATTTTTTCCCGAATATGTATACCTATAAAATCTCGGTCGAGTTCGGTACTGGGCTAAATCGGTCGAAGGGGGTGAAAATGGGGGGCTTTTTTCGAAAAGGTGAAATATTGCTATAACTCTCTTAATATTTGAAATATCGAATCCGTTCAAAGTTCATACTATGTGTCGGATAAAGCCCAAAAGTGTATGTTTGAAGAGGTGTTTTATAGCATCAACCATTGACTAAAGGGGTGGGAAAAAGTGGGTTTTTCGGGAAACATTAATCATATCTCTCTTAACAGGCACAATATCAAAACCGCACAAAATGGACAATATTCTCCTAATAATTACCTAAAACTTTTGTCTGAAAGAATTTTTGATAAGGCCCAACATTACGACAAGGGATGAGAAAAATTAATTCGGAATTATAAGAAAATGCCAAGAGCTATCAGAGGTTGCCATGGCAACACTACTAAATTGATGAAGGATGAGCCATCAGACGTTGCCATGACAACGCACTTGCACGAGATCAGATTCAGATTTCCATCTGACTAAGTGTGAAGCGGCTCCGGTGACGTAACTGGGAGCATGCTGAACTTCTATGCCCAAGGTCGCGGGTTCAAAGCCGGCCAAAGTCGTCGGATTTTCAAAGAGCGCTAAAAATCCCTCAGTATGCTTTCCTTTGGAGGGGAAGTTCCAACGTTCGTTGCGAGTTGCTAGTTGTGATGGCATCTAGTAGCCAAGTTCACAGCTAGGTATCGTTGACGGTAGTATCTGGTAGCAACATTAGGAACTTCTGCCTGAAATTGACCGTCTGCAGTCCCTACCTGAATTACAGACTAATACAGCCATCACAATTAACACCGTTTGTCAGACAAATTCTACACTCACCCAAAGTACACGGGGTTACTTGACCGCGTTGTCGCAGCCCCTAAACTGAGGAACCAACCAAAATCTCTGCGGGAGATATCTTTTGCGTGAAGAAGTAACAGACCGTTACATAGTTACATATCAGTGTCGAAACCTTGCATAAAGACAGTGTGACCACAAGTATAGAAATGGACCCTTAAATGCCAAGAAGGTTACCGTCCCCATAAGACAATAAAATGTTAAAAATATGCATAAAATGACGAAAAACGAAGTTAATTAAGCTCGAATTATAAAATACTTTCTCGCAATAAATGTGGTCTGATCCTTCTACGAAAACCTGCATATTCAGCCTATTTTCGCCTATCCCCAAGTTTGTCCGGTGAAATCTACCTCCGCCTTCTGGCGTGCCGAGAGGACTTTTTTTAAATCCCTGACGGAGCCGGGAATCGATCCCGGGGCCTCCGGGTAAGAGGCAGGTGCGCTACCCCAACACCACGGGGCCGGCGACTTCTTAATAACTAAATCTATATGCAATGTCAACTGATTCCTTCTCTGTAGAAATGCTCCATTGTCTGAGCCAATCTACTTTTTATATTCCCTTTGCTTCCTCCATCACTGCTTTTTTTTCTTCCTAAGTAGCAGAAGTCTCCTACTGTACTTGCGTTAGTTTTTCACCTGACAATTTGACGTCCATAGTGTGACCGATCCAGTCAGGGTCAATTACTGGCCCCGGATGACAGAAAATCGAGAGTAGACCGCAGGGTCAGTATGACGTCATGGCATAACGCGGCGAGGCAACCGCGAGAGTAGGGGAATGCTCCAGAAGGTTCCAACACCTTCCATTTTTTTTCTCGAAGGAGGACGCAGTTCCGGAATGTTCAGTGAGTCTATAGTGCGTGGACGAGTATGTTATCCAGCGGAGCACGGACGAGTAGCCCATGTCACGTAGACAGTAATTTGCATCGGGAATTTGAATGGTTTTCGTGAGTGATCAGCAGGCCATGAAGCATGAAGCTAGCGTGCATGTAGTGCCAGTGAGTTGTTTACAGTGAAGTATGTCAGTTTGTTTGTCGAACAGTGTGAATTTCAAGACGATATCGGACTCGCTAGTATGTGAGAAATAGTCAGAAATGATAAAGGAAGGTCCGTTCATGCCGACAATTTATGTTTATTAAAGATGAATACCAGGAGGTGTTTAACATTACGAGTATCAGGGAAAGAACAATAATAACGATAGTCGAGGCGAAGCATTATCGTGAGGCCCTATATTGTAACAGACATCCATTCGAAAATAGCATAGCAGTGCGGCATTTTAAGAGACGCAGTGAGAATGCAACAGGGAAGGCTACATCTACTTTAAGCTTGTGTTGGAAGACTGCAGGCCGCAGGCAACTTGATATGTCGGTCAAGGCCAGGTCGAAATAGCTCCTCGTGGAAGGAAGTGTGTCACTGGTTGAGGAAAGTGAATACATATAATTCAAGTGAACCAGGAACTAGACGCTATAGTGCGTGGGTGTGAAAGTGCTCTGATAGAGTGAAATGTAATATTGCCACACGGCGGCATGAACGTAATAACCATGGACTCAAATATTCTGGGAATCAACATGCATATTAATACGCAAATTATGCTGCACTGATCCACTAAAGGGGCCATAATGGGGTGAACGGTCGCAACGAGATGGACGAGTGGACCATGGTTGGGACGTCAGGAGATGCCGCTGCTGAAGGTGACCGGGAGCAACCAGTGGGCGGACATGGGCGTCGCCAGGAGATCGAGAGGTGCCGGGGGCGTATACCTCTACCAGTACGCTGGGAGACCACATCGCAGAGACGCTGGAGGAACAACTCGCCCTAATGCCGCAGACGACGCCGACGCCGGGGGTTTCCGAGGACACCGGATCTAAAGTAAGACGTTTCATTTCCATCCTTGTTCATCAGGAAGAAGAGAACTTCTACCTCGGATAGCCGTGCCATGAGATAACCTGAGATCGTGTAACTTAACGCCATTTATAATCATTTATTCCAGATTGAAAAAGAGCATCACTTTCTCATAGGGTTGTACAGATTTTTTTTTGTCCTTTTTCTTTTCGGGTCGTTTGACTTACATAAATTAACAGCATCAATGGTAGGAGTAAGACATACATTTATTCTCTGAGACATAATAATGATAATAATAAGTTGAAATTGGGTAACGATAATATGAGATGCCCATTTTGTTGGGAGATTCTAGCATCTCGATTTCCGAGGTCATTATACGAATTTTATTCTGAAAGGTTTGTCACGGATTGCATAGATTTTAATAGCAAAATGAATATGGTTGGAGATTGTTGAATAAGGTTCCTTGGATAGGATGCCATATTATCATACGACCTCGTGGTCCCGATAAAGTTGATACGCTCTGTTAGTGTGGGTTCTTGAGACATGCCAGTAGTGCATGATTTTTTGTAATGATGTTGTGTAAAGTTAATGTGATGATTAAATATGGTATTATTCGGTCATATATGACGAGGTTATTCACGGGGCGACGTATGACCGTTGAATTGAATTTGTGAGGACAGGGTCCTCTTGACGAACGTGCTACGTTTATCGATGAGTTGTATATTGAATAGCGCAGGGGTGTAATTGATAGTGCGCTCGATAGTCAGATTGTTCGGATCCTCACACAGAGTGTTCGACGGAAGGGTTGCGATTAAATGTTCGTTGTGAGAATGAAATACACTAGGGTGCCTTATTTACGAGGTTCTTAACCTTTCATAAACATTAGACAATGCTATAATTTAATTACAATAACAAATATGACAGTGTGGATCAAGGTTGTTGGAAAGGCGAATATAAATCAGTAATAATAATAAGAATAAGTAGTGTAAATATGTAAGCACAATCTGGGTGTGTTAATAATTTTTGATAGGTTATAATTAATTGTTGAAATGCCATATTATGTGAAGCTGAGTAATGTTTGAGTGCTATTTGATGTAGTATGATGCTCTTTAGTTATGAATTTGCAGTTCGATAGAGGAGATCCGTCCATTGCTGTATAAGGGTAGACAGTTGTAATATACATAGATATTCGATATTTTCTTAGAGTTTTTGCCGCAGGTGAACTTTGTGATAAGTGGCTAGTGATGTTTACATGCGTGTGCACCTATAAATTAAGGTTAATTTAGCTTTTTGAAAGGCGATCTCCTTGTCGGAACTTTAAGAGAGGACACCCACGAGTTTGAATAAGTATAATTTTTTTTGATGGTTTAGGGACTATGAACTTGATTTTTTTTCGGACTTTGTCCCACCCTAATTCTATACTCGTGCGTGGTAGGCAGGTTGCATATTTATTTTTCCTTTGGCCAATAAAGGAGCAGATGTGATTTTACGAGGGCTTTTCCTTTCTTCTTGTTTGTTAATTCAAGTTAGGGAGTTTGCTTTTGAATCCTGGTTCAGTCAATTTGCCATCCCAACCCGTAAACGACCCGAGACCCTTTGTCTCTGGCTCGCTGGAGCATTTCTTTTATTCTTGTCTGTATGACCAAGATTCACGCTCTAATTTTTTTTTTACCCACTCCCTTGGCTGTTTCTTCTGATGGGGCCGGGATGTTGGCCGGGTGATTGCCTGTCCCATTGGAGAAACAGGCACAGCGAGGGGGAAGTGGCGCCGCTAACGTGTTGGCTCGACGACGATGGTGCGTTTCGTCTTCGTCATGGGCATGCTTTTTACTCAATCATTTGTTATGGTGATGGGAGTATACTGAGTGGTCAGATTCGTGCCTTTGATGAGGGCGCGATGCTTGCCATGTGTAATTCTTGTGTAAAATTAACCTCGTATCACACTGAGCTCTTAGTGAACCATTTGACAGGGTTGGTACACGGTCTCAGGTCATGGCTATACTCGACGACCTACATTCCCCTGTAGGCCCCTATATTTAAGTTGTATTGTAAGATGTCACGAGTAGTAACCGCAGAAAATATAGCTGATATATTAAAACAAATCCAAGATGGATTAAATGGTCTAACCACTGAAATGAATAATGTTAAGGATAGTATTGGGTCAATTAAGACAAACATGAAGAGCGATATGGATCGCTTACAGACGACACAAGAGGGTGCCGGTACTCAAATAGCAGAGGTACAGAGGGCACAAGAGGGTGTCGGTACTCAAATAGCAGAGGTACAGAGGACACAAGAGGGGTCGGTACTCAAGTAGCAGAGGTACAGAGGGCACAAGAGGGTGTCGGCACTCAAATAGCAGGAATAAAAAAAGATGTTAGTGATAAAGTTGATGATCTCAGAACTGACTTATTAGAAGTCATGGGATCTAATCTTAAGAGTTTAGAATCGCATTTGCAGAAAAACATTGATGCTGTAGAACGTAATCTTAAGCTATCAGGAAAGGCTATAGATAATAAGATTAATCTACTCGATACAAATGTAGAAACTACATTCCAAGTGCTCACCGCGGAGCTCAAAGATTCTATGGCACGGCAAATCAGGGATACTCAGAGTTCGCTTCGGGGGAATATTGAAGGACTTGAGGAGAAGTTGAACAGTAATATTAATGGCATGGGACAAAATTTGACGGCAAAAATTGAGCAAATTGGTCAGTCTAACGAGGAAAACCTGGATAAGTTGAAACAGGACGTGTCAGGTTGGAAAGAAGAGGTTGCGAAGGACGTGAAAAACATGCAGATACAGGTTGAATCATTCCAGGACACATATGACAGGAAAATCACTCATTCACAAACGACATTATTCGAACATGTGAGAGAATCTATCCACACTTCCATTGTTGAGTTGGAGGAGAAGATCATTATTCAACTGGGAAGGCAACTCACTCGATTAGGCAACTTAGAAGCGGAAATGACGCAGATTAAAGAAAAATCGGTGTCAGAAAGGGTTAGATGGTCCGAAATTGAAAACACGCCACCTCTTAACGGGACGGAAAGTGAAAACGCCCCATCTTCTAGAAAGGCGGGAGAGGTAGTTGCAACGCCGAGAATACAGAGTACAAACCCCGCGGGACACCTGACAATCATTAGAAGTATAGACCACCAGCAGAGGAAATTCTCGGGGAACAATGGGACTAATAACGTCACACCCATCGAATTTATGAGGGAGGTCCGTGAATACATGGCAGAAAATAAGATACCACGTGAGAGGGAACTAAGAGTTATTTAGAGGTCCCTGGAATCGACAGCATTAACTTGGTTTCGCGCATTTCGATACACGTTCACGAGCACGGACGAGTTCGAACGATTATTAATCAAACGCTTTTGGAGCCCGGAAGAACAATTGAACATACGGGCGGAACTATACGCTAAACGGTATGCGACGTCCAATCCGACTAGGTATGCGGGGTACTTCGCATCGCAACTCGCCAGGCTGCAGTATTTGACTCCACCAGTGCCGGAGGACGAATTGGTCCAAGCCATTATACGACAGTTACCTGTGGAGGTCCAGAAGAGTGTAATTGCGTCAGGAGCCGAGACTTTAGAGGGATGTGAAGAGATTCTTCGAAAACTTGACCACACTAGCGCACAGTTACAGGCGAGGTCCGGACGACAGGAAAATAGAGATGTAAACACGGTCGTGATTGACAAAATTGCGCAGACGGAAGAGCGAACGCCGCGGGAGACGGACAGGCCAAGAGACACAGGGTACTATCGGAGCCGAGATAGGAGCTACGGTGGAACAGACGAGTGACCCAGATGGAGGAATAAACCGTACCAAGAGCGTAGGAGATCCCGATTCAACAATACGAAGGGACGATATGGTGAATATCAGCGAAGGTAGTCAAATCAATATTATCAGAGACAGAATGCCTATAGGGATTCTCGTTAGCAGGGATCGCGGCCGAGCTATACGGAAAGACATCGAGAGAGTCAGGAATATTTACAACAATTACGGAGTAATCAATCCGCACCACCGGGGGAAGCTGACCGACCACCTGACACAAGTCGGTCAGATCAACAAAAAAAAACTTCAACTTAAGAAATTCCTCAAACCTTGGTCCTCCCGAACTGATTGAAATTCAAGAGATATTTCAGGTTACCGACGAAGACTTGATTGATGAGGAAGACGTTATCCGCCGCGGGAAAGTGTATCCTTTGCCAATCATAACAGTAGAGGTGCTCGGTAAACAAATAAAAACCCTGATTGACACCGGAGCGATGATTAGTGTGGTGTCTCAGTCATGTTTGGACGAGATAATGGAGGCAGGACCCGTATATACTCTACCAGTAGCGAATGTAAAGGTTAGAGGTGTAATTCCCGATCGCTCAGTGAGATGCAAGCTGCAGGCCCTGTTGATGATCAAGGTTGCGGGGAGGTTTTATGAACACGTGTTCGTGGCCATCTCCAACATCAATTTTCAAATAATTCTGGGTGTTGACTTCATTTCGGAGTACGGCTGTATTATAAATATGCAAGAGGGTGTTATGTATGTCGGAAACGAATCGCCGAGCAGAGGATCGAAAGATGATATCAATGCCAACTCGAGCACGCTCTTCTTGGAGAACACACTTGAGAATATCGTGGAACGTGAAGAAGAGACGATCACCCACATGCCCGTTGGTGTAAAAGAAATTTTGGATCCAACTGTCCAGAAACAGCTTGATGACCTAATACAGGAGTTTCGGGAGGTATTTAGCGACAAACCTGGAGTTATCAAGAACTTTCAGTACGATATCAACTTGAGTGATGACTCACCATACAGGAAACACATATATCCAGTCCCAGAGAAATGGAAGGAGGAGGTAAAGGCCATGATAAACGCCATGGAGAAGGATGGCATAATAAAGAAGGCTCCGACTTCTTTCCTAAACCCTTTAGCGGTTGTAAGGAAGCCAAATGGTCGCCTAAGGATTTGTCTGGATGCACGTGGAATAAATGCACGCATTTTGCCAGAGTACGACCGCCCACCACAAATTAGAGAGCTGCTGAGGCGCTTCAAAGGAAAAAAATATTTCTCAACCGTAGATCTCACAAATTCCTATTATCATGTCGAGTTAACCGAGAACAGCAAGCAATACACTGGCTTCCTGCATGAGCAGAAGACCCACGTCTTTAACCGCCTTCCATTCGGTTTGAAAAACAGTGGCCCTGTGCTGATTCGAGCGCTGGACAGCAACTTGAGTGAAGAGGTCAAGAAACACGTACTATGTTATGTGGACGATTTGATCTTGGCATCCACGTCAGTAGAGGAGCACCTGAAACACTTGAGATTGTTGTTTGAGAACTTGCTTACGGCCGGATTTAAGGCAAACCTGGAGAAATGCAATTTCTTTCACCGAGAAATTCGGTTTTTGGGACATCTCATTGACGAACATGGATATCGGCCGAACCCGGAGAAAATTGAGGCGATAGCTGAGTTTCCCAGACCAGAAAGGGTGAAACAAGTGAGGCAGTTCCTGGGAATGACTTTATTCTTTTCTAGTCATTGCCCCCGTTACACGGATGTAGTTGCCCCTCTGCAGAGCATGCTCAGGAAAAACAATCGGTGGAAGTGGGATCAGGCGTGTGAGGAGGCCTTCACGCAAGCTAAACACATGCTCCTTAACAACGTTAAACTGGAGTACCCAGACTTCTCCAAAACATTTTATATTGACACCGATGCTTCAATGGTAGGAGTGAGCGCTGTGTTGTACCAGTTGGATGACGAGAAGAAACAACATTATCTGGCATTTACCAGTAGGAAATTGCGACAGCCTGAGCTTAATTACTTTGCCACGGAATTGGAGGCGCTGGCTATAATTTATGCTCTAAAGATGTGGAAGAAGATTCTTTTAGGGCATAAGGTCGTGATTGTGACGGACCATCGCGCGTTACAGTTTATGTTAAAGTCTGACATTTCAAGCGAAAGATTCACGCGCTGGACCCTTCTCCTGCAGCAATTCGATGCAGAAGTTATTCATAGGCTCGGAAAGCAAAACTTTCTAGCGGATGTTTTGAGCAGAAACCCACGTGAGGAGGCTGTTTTGCACCAGGTACAGCTAATACCGGATGATCAGGAAACGGTGGAGCGTTTGAAACGCCTGAGCCAGGCGCAACGGCGATATACTCCGTTAAGACGGATATACCGGTATTTGAAGAATCGCATGGGTGCAGATGACCCCGATTATGCTGGAACGGCGAAGATTCCTCACTTTTATCACATTGTTGGTGACATGATTCACAAGTTTGTCGATAAAGACCACACAAGGCTACGTATTGTAATACCGCCGAAGTTGATTTCAGCAGTGGTTTGGTTGGCTCAACGATCTATTGGGCATGGAGGATGTGATAAAACCTTACATGCCATAAGAGAAACATTTACCTGGGAGTATATGGGAAAAACCATACGAGCGGTAATCAGGACGTGCGACATCTGTCAGAGGTGCAAGTTCCCATCGGACGTATCTAAGGAGAAGCCGAGGGCTATTATACCGACCCGTCCGAATGAATTAATGGCTACGGACCTGTATGGCCCCCTTCCGAGGTCCACCAGGGGTAACCAATACATCTTGGTGACGATGGCTGTGTTTACCAAATTAGTCATGTTGCATCCTATACAGAAGGCAACATCCCGGTACGTAATTCGCAGGATTGAAACCGGCGTGATTCCAAATGCAGGGAAGCCAGAGTTCCTTCTGAGCGATCACGGAACGCAGTTCACGAGCGCTGAATTTCAAGAAGCTATGGCACGACTCGGCATAAGGCATATCTTGAGCTCCATAAGATACCCAGAAGGAAATCCAGTTGAAAGGGTAAATGCAGAGATTGGAAAATACTGCCGGATTTACTGTCATGAACAGCATCATAGATGGATGGAAGTGGTACCCATAATTGAACGTTGCTTGAACTCTACAACACATGAGAGTACCAGACAAATTCCTTGTCTTCTGCACCATGGACGAAAACCAAGTAGACCTTGGCATGCTGTTATACAGGCACCCCCAGAGATTGAGCCGTCGATGCAAAGGAGAAACGAACTGGCTCGGGAAAGGATGCAGCTACAGGCGCAGAAACGGGAGAGAAGGAAGGCTGGCCACCGTTTTTGCGAACCACTTCGAGTCAATGACCTGCTGCTGATTCGGAAACCTACGTCATCAAACTTACCACTCAGAGTGTATGGGAAGTTTGCGCGCCCATTTTCGGGACCCCATAGGATCGCCAGAGTGATGGACAACAATTGCTATAGGGTGGTTGACAACGTCACGAATGCACTTGTTGGGAATTTCAATGCCGCGAATCTGCGGAAGTATCACAGGCAAGCCCGTTAGTCAGCATTGAGGAGATGACTGAAAGGATCGTTCACATGCATCATTTGAGGAAAAATATAAGCTATGTTCCCACCGCTTATATTTTGAAGGCCGCGGGAAGGATGTGACCGATCCAGTCAGGGTCAATTACCGGCCCCAGATGACAGAAGATCGAGAGGAGACCGGAGGGTCAGTATGACGTCATGGCATGACGCGGCGAGGCAACCGCGAGAGTAGGGGAATGCTCCAGAAGGTTCCAACCCCTTCCATTTTTTTCTCGAAGGAGGACGCAGTTCCGGAATGTTCAGTGAGTCTATAGTGCGTGGACGAGTATGTTATCCAGCGGAGCACGGACGAGTAGCCCATGTCACGTAGACAGTAATTTGCATCGGGAATTTGAATGGTTTTCGTGAGTGATCAGCAGGCCATGAAGCATGAAGCTAGCGTGCATGTAGTGCCAGTGAGTTGTTTACAGTGAAGTATGTCAGTTTGTTTGTCGAACAGTGTGAATTTCAAGACGATATCGGACTCGCTAGTATGTGACTAATAGTCAGAACTGATAAAGGAAGGTCCGTTCATGCCGACAATTTATGTTTATTAAAGATGAATACCAGGAGGTGTTTAACATTACGAGTATCAGGGAAAGAACAATAATAACGATAGTCGAGGCGAAGCATTATCGCGAGGCCCTATATTGTAACAGACATCCATTCGAAAATAGCATAGCAGTGCGGCATTTTAAGAGACGCAGTGAGAATGCAACAGGGAAGGCTACATCTACTTTAAGCTTGTGTTGGAAGACTGCAGGCCGCAGGCAACTTGATATGTCAGTCAAGGCCAGGTCGAAATAGCTCCTCGTGGAAGGAAGTGTGTCACTGGTTGAGGAAAGTGAATACATATAATTCAAGTGAACCAGGAACTAGACGCTATAGTGCGTGGGTGTGAAAGTGCTCTGATAGAGTGAAATGTAATATTGCCACACGGCGGCATGAACTTAATAACCATGGACTCAAATATTCTGGGAATCAACATGCATATTAATACGCAAATTATGCTGCACTGATCCACTAAAGGGGCCATAATGGGGTGAACGGTCGCAACGAGATGGACGAGTGGACAATGATTGGGACGTCAGGAGACGCCGCTGCTGAAGGTGACCGGGGGCAACCAGTGGGCGGACATGGGCGTCGCCAGGAGATCGAGAGGTGCCGGGGGCGTATACCTCTACCAGTACGCTGGGAGACCACATCGCAGAGACGCTGGAGGAACAACGCCACCCTAATGCCGCAGACGACGCCGACGCCGGGGGTTTCCGAAGACACCGGATCTAAAGTAAGACGTTTCATTTCCATCCTTGTTCATCAGGAAGAAGAGAACTTCTACCTCGGATAGCCGTGCCATGAGATAACCTGAGATCGTGTAACTTAACGCCATTTATAATCATTTATTCCAGATTGAAAAAGAGCATCATTTTCTCATAGGGTTGTACAGATTTTTTTTGTCCATTTTCTTTTCGGGTCGTTTGACTTACATAAATTAACAGCATCAATGGTAGGAGTAACACATACATTTATTCGCTGAGACATAATAATGATAATAATAAGTTGAAATTGGGTAATGATAATATTAGATGCCCATTTTGTTGGGAGATTCTAGCAACTCGATTTCCGAGGTCATTATAAGAATTTTATTCGGAAAGGTTTGTCACGGATTGCATAGATTTTAATAGCAAAATGAATATGGTTGGAGATTGTCGAATAAGGTTCCTTGGATAGGATGCCATATTATCATACGACCTCGTGGTCCCGATAAAGTTGATACGCTCTGTTAGTGTGGGTTCTTGGGACATGCCAGTAGTGCATGATTTTTTGTAATGATGTTGTGTAAAGTTAATGTGATGATTAAATATGGTATTATTCGGTCATATATGACGAGGTTATTCACGGGGCGACGTATGACCGTTGAATTGAATTTGTGAGGACAGGGTCCTCTTGACGAACGTGCTACGTTTATCGATGAGTTGTATATTGAATAGCGCAGGGGTGTAATTGATAGTGCGCTCGACAGTCAGATTGTTCGGATCCTCACACAGAGTGTTCGACGGAAGGGTTGCGATTAAATGTTCGTTGTGAGAATGAAATACACTAGGGTGCCTTATTTACGAGGTTCTTAACCTTTCATAAACATTAGACAATGCTATAATTTAATTACAATAACAAATATGACAGTGTGGATCAAGGTTGTTGGAAAGGCGAATATAAATCAGTAATAATAATAAGAATTAGTAGTGTAAATATGTAAGCAAAATCTGGGTGTGTTAATAATTTATGATAGGTCATAATTAATTGTTGAAATGCCATATTATGTGAAGCTGAGTTGATGTTTGAGTGCTATTTGATGTAGTATGATGCTCTTTACTTATGAATTTGCAGTTCGATAGAGGAGATCCGTCCATTGCTGTATAAGGGTAGACAGTTGTAATATACATAGATATTCGATATTTTCTTAGAGTTTTTGCCGCAGGTGAACTTTGTGATAAGTGGCTAGTGATGTTTACATGCGTGTGCACCGATAAATTAAGGTTAATTTAGCTTTTTGAAAGGCGATCTCCTTGTTGGAACTTTAAGAGAGGACACCCACGAGTTTGAATAAGTATAATTTTTTTTTGATGGTTTAGGGACTATGAACTTGATTTTTTTTCGGACTTTGTCCCATCCTAACTCTATACTCGTGCGTGGTAGGCAGGTTGCATATTTATTTATCCTTTGGCCAATAAAGGAGCAGATGTGATTTTACGAGGGCTTTTCCTTTCTTCTTGTTTGTTAATTCAAGTTAGGGAGTTTGCTTTTGAATCCTGGTTCAGTCAATTTGCCATCCCAACCCGTAAACGACCCGAGACCCTTTGTCTCTGGCTCGCTGGAGCATTTCTTTTATTCTTGTCTGTATTAACCAAGATTCACGCCCTAATTTTTTTTACCCACTCCCTTGGCTGTTTCTTCTGATGGGGCCGGGATGTTGGCCGGGTGATCGCCTGTCCCATTGGAGAAACGGGCACAATAGGGGTTTTTGATTTCTTTCGGCTGCTTTCCATTCTTAGCCTATATTCTTTTATGAAAAAGTAGGCTTATGAGATCACTTGTCAGCGTGTGTGTTTGTGTATGAGTGTGCGTATGTGTGTATGTCCTGCTAATTAAACCTAAACAGCTGAAGCGATTTCCATGAAACTCGGTAAGTAAATACTACTACCTCGTCCTACCTTTCCTGTAGATATTTAATACGTTTCACCAATCCAACATGGTGGCCGTGCGAATTATTTCACCGGCATTCTAACATATACCTTCGCAACTTTTTACCGATATCACTTTCAAAATTTTTAGTTTCCCGTATGCAACTTACAAAGACCTGTTAAGTCTAAAACGAACATGGCGGACAAGCGAAGTTGGAACATTTAAATAGACTTTTCTCGCGATTTAGCCATCCAAGCGCAGTAAGACTTGGTACGAAAAATGTTTATACAATCTAATCCACTCGCATCTGATTTAGTTTATTATATAATAACGTGAAGATGGCGGCTGTGTGAAATTTTAAATAAAGTTTGTATTTCTGGTTTCCTAATGCGATCGAAGTGAACGTTTGAATAATAAGCCTACTCAATAATCTTCATTTAATGTTACATAACTCCATAGCGTAACATAACAATTCAACACGGTGGCTGCGCCAAATATTTCTCCGGCATTTTATATCTCCAAAGCTATTACCGATATCACCCTGAAATTTCGTAAGGTGATATATTACTCTAAATTTACCTATGTGGCATTGAAAAGCCAGTTATCCGCAAATCCAGCATGGTGGGCAAGCGAAGTTAATATATTGAAATGGCATTTTCTCGCTATTTAATCATCCGAACACAGTGAAATTTGGTACGGCACATAATTAGGCTATACATGGTTTAAGTTACTGCCATCTAATTTTATTCAATTGCTTTAATTACCTCAAGATGGCAGCTGTGCAAAATGTGTTTCTTTTTTGTGTCCTAATCAAGTAATTCGTTGGTTGGTTCCTTAATTTAGGGGCTGCGACAACGCGGTCATGTAGCTCCGTGTACTTTGGGTGTGTGTAGAATCTGTCTGATGATCGGTGTTAATTGTGATGAACGTATTAGTGTGTGTTATCTTTTTTTAATTCAAGTTAGGACTGTAGACGATAATTTCAAGTAGTTCCTACTTTCGCTACCAAATGCTACCATCCACGACACCTAGCTGTGAACTTCGCTACTACTAGATGCCATCATAACCAGCGCCCGGTGACGAACGTTGGAACTTAGGAGCATAAAGCAAACCTAACCTACAAATGTTTGCTTCTACAAGAGTGTAGTTAGTGGAAGGTTCTTTTTCATGCCATAAATCTATTTTTTAGCGTATGGCTTTTAGTGCCGGGAGTGTCCGAGGACATGTTCGGCTCACCAGTTTTGTAGCTGCTTCGAGACGGACACCCAATGGGTGAGCTACAAGTACCGTTGGGGAGGAAAGTTGGAATGTAAGGACAAGGAGTTGGAAGGTATTGGCTGTGGCCTATAGGTAGGGACCAACCCTGGCATTTGCCTGGAAGGAAGATGGGAAACCACAGAAGACCATCTTCAAGGTTGCCGGCGGGGGGATTCGAACCTCCTCGCCTCCCGGTTGTGAGCGACTGCCAGCAGTCATGCCGTAACGACCACGGCTAACTCACCCGGTGCCATAAATCTATGACATGGGACCGCCGGCCGGCTCTACTTCCCCTACAAGGGAAGGCATGCTGAGGGATTTTTAACGCTCTTAAAAATCCCACGACTTCGGCCGGGTTTGAACCCGTGACCTTGGGCACATAAGCTCAGCATGCTACCAACTACGCCACTGAAGCCGACTAATCAAGTGATTGCAGTGAACGTTTGAATAATGAACTTAAGCAATAATCTTCATCTAATGAACTCTATAGCCCACATATACATCCACCATGGCAACCATTCGTAATATTTACACGTGTCACAATATCTGCAAATCTATACTAGCAAACAAGCTGAAACTGTGTTTGTTGATAGAGGTTCATAAGTTCACCTATGGGCGTTTCAATAAGCTGAAGAACACAAAACCAGCATGGCGGTGACGCGAAATTTAAATACCTAGGTAGTTATATGGATTCTTCTCGCGTCTTAATTATCCGAGCGCAATGAAACTTAGCACTGAAAATTTCCATACTGGGCTCAATTCAGAGGCGTCTAATTTAGTAGACCAAAATTTCTATAAGAACTTCAAAAT
Organism: Meconema thalassinum; assembly: GCA_946902985.2. Classification (NCBI taxonomy): domain Eukaryota; kingdom Metazoa; phylum Arthropoda; class Insecta; order Orthoptera; family Tettigoniidae; genus Meconema; species Meconema thalassinum. Next base: position 393,229,703 of record OX336393.1, on the reverse strand, counting down.
GGCGGTTGTGCTAAATTTTAAAAATCATATTTGTATTTCTGGTTTCCTAGACAAGCGACAGAAATTCAGGTTGGCATAATGAGTCATGATTATAATATTTATTTGCTGGCGTATAATTATATAGCATATATATATAAAACAATCCAACATGGTGTCCATACGATACATTTCACCGGTCTTCAATATCACCGAAAATAGTTAAGCAATCAAACTTACATTTTATATAGTGTTAGAGGACTGTTAATTAAGGACAAATATGTGACTTTCCAAATCTTGAGAACACAAAAACATCATGGAGGCCAAGTGATTTTCAAATATTCAAAATATCATTTCTAGCGATCTAATCCCCTGAGTGCAGTGAATCTCGGCACAGCGAATCTTTACTCAGAGCTTAGTGTAGAGTCATCTAATGATGTTTAATTGCTTTCAAATATTCAAGACGGCGTCTGTTCGAAATTTTAAAACCATTTTTTTAATTTTTCGTATCTTATTCAGGCAATTGAAAATATGATTCGTATTATGATCTTACATTTCGGTACTCATAGAAGCCATGCATTTTTTTTCAAAAATTAATACCGTAGGTTCGTCAAAGAAAGGTGCTACGTCGCGGGAGGAGACTTAATCACCGATATTGAAACTATTTATTCTACCACATAACTTCTCATTGTTTTGGTGTTGGTGAAGACGGAGGATGTGAACCAAAAGCTATCTAGTATAATTCTATCAGATGGAAAATCGTTATAATGGGCAGGAGAGTTTTAATGGCAATGACCCTCAAAGGCGAACTAGGTTCGATTCCTGGTCACTGCATGTGAGATTTTCAAAGAGAAATGCCATGTCGTGTGGTTCGGAATCCACGTAAAAAGGAGGCCCCGTGGCTCATGATCGCGAGATTAATGGTCACGTTAAACTACCCAGGTACAATCATCTTTTTTTAATGGTTTTATAATAATACTAGCAGTAGTACCCGGCTTCGCCCGGTGGAATGTTGATAATGTTTTAAGGTCTCCTTATAGCCCAGTCAAATGGTAGTTTTGACAGAAAAAAATTAGGGTAGAAGGTTTCTCTACGGATTCTTATGTTTTTCGGTGTGCTGAATCCGAATCTGAAGTTTGCCAACAAAAAAAATAACGGCTTCACAGTGAAAATCGCAAAAAAATATAAAAATTTCGGATTTTTTTCACAAAATCGCTTATAAGTTGAAAAATATGCAACCTAGTGAATTTCTCATTATTTACAAAATTAAAGTAGACAAAATTTCTTTCAAAATGCACTGGGCACTTTAAGTTTTTGAGTGCAGGGTATCGCCGCTAGAGCGCGCTGAAAAAGAGCGACGTTTTGGCACTTAGGCAAAAACGAGAGAAACTCAGCCCTAACTAGCCCCAGACACTTTCTAATCGTGTTTCCTCCATTAATACGTGTTTTATTCGTGTTCTATGGTGGTATCATGATTGAAAGTTCGTTGGAAAAAAATGATAAATTAATATATTCAAGTTACAGTAAGTCATCTGTACTTATCCACCTAATGGTAAAGTGTGAAAGTGATGAGGTGAGTAATGTAAAACAGTTTTTGTGATTTTCACTCAACATCTCACCATGTCACACATATCTCACACATTCCTAAAGAGATATATTTAATATATTGATAGTGTGAAACCGGAGTCGTTTCCCCTTTGTGTGAAATGTTCACCCTCAAGCCCTCAATAGGAAGGATCCCTTTTTTTTGCCAACACATCTGTCCTTGGCAGGTCCCACTACATGCCTCCGGCCAACTCCTCTGCCATTCGGGTTTAGTTTAGTTTGCTCTCTCCTCCTCGTGGGACTGCTAAGCGTTCTTCTTCGGATTTCTGCCATTCGTTCAGTGTTTTCAAGTGAAGTAATGTTAATATTAGTGAATATGTGAGGGACGAAAATGTTGCGTCGTGAATGTGCAATTTGTGAGGAGCCTCTGGATGATCAAACTCGAACTTTCTTTCAAACGACAAGAACAAGAGTAGATTCACAGAGCTCCTCTGAGTGAGGCAGGGATTGAATCACGACAAGCCATTGAGGATGCTGATGCCCTGATCATAAGAACGGCTCAATCCATAGCTTACACGCATGGCACAGTTGCAGTGGTGGGAGAAGATGTTGACCTTCTCGTCATCATGATAGGCATCCGCACTTCTCCTAAAGTGTTCTTCCTGAAACCAGGAAAAGGAAAAGTACCACTGACGCTATATAGCCCTGGCAGTTCGCTAGAGGAGCCCCTGAGCCATCATATTTTATTCCTCCACGCTGTCAGTGGTTGTGACTCCACATCCGCCATGATCAAACCAGAGTAAGACGAAATTCTTGAAGACCCTCAAGAAGAACCCAGATCTTGTAAACTACCATGAGCATTACATGGACCCACAGCACAAGTCGAGGAGCTAGTGAATGCTGGCGAAAAATTTCTAGTGGCCTTATATGGTGGTGACCACCATACCACTCGTCTAAACGAACTGAGGTACAAGCTGTACCTCAGTACAGCATATAAAGTCACCGGAAACATGGCCTCGATTCCTCCCACTGAAGCTGCAGCCCGTGAGCACTTTCTGCGAGTTTACCACCAGATCCAGCAGTGGCTGACAATCAGCTCAACCCAGAACAGTGGGGGTGGAAGTCATCGAGGAACGGCCTCACCCCCACGAGAACAGCTAAGGCCCCAGCTCCTGACAAGCTTCTCTGCAAGGTTTCTTGCAAATGCAAAGGCGACTCTCGTGGAACCTGCGGTTGTCGACGTGTGGGTCTATATTGCTCTAGGCTTTGTACCATCTGCGAGGGAAACTGTCTGAACCTTGACAACTCATGCGACATTGACAATGAAGGTGACCCTGATGACCCTTCTCCGGTTGAGTCACCACCTACAATCCTGGATACATCAGCACAAGGTAAATAGCATGTTTGTACACCACCTTATTCCAATGCGGTCTGCTTACTTCACCCTCTAATGTATTCGTAAGATTTCTTTTTTAGAGTTGTCCGAGGATCCTGACGATTCCATCTCGGTCGAATCACCAACGACGATAGCGGAGACTTCAGCAGAAGGTAAACTGCCTGTTTGTAATACACCCTATTTCACTGGGTTTCGAACAGGTTTCCAACTAGACACCTGAAAGTATTGTGGACAATAATTTGTACAATTCCTTTTCCAGTGGAATTACCGACCGGTAGCGATCAACCGGAACCTTCTGATCGGTAACCGGAGGCTGCTCCTTCAAGGCCAAAAAGGAGGAAGCTCAATTAAAGAATTGAAATCAATTTAATTGTAGTAATAGTTAATTGCTAGTACATTCCTTTTATTATATTCATTTAATTTAATTTTTAAATAAATAATAAAACGGCTTGATCGGTCCTTTATGAATTCCTACTACTCCGTTGGCAATGTTTTTCAAGGGCTTCGTAATCTTGTAACCACCATAGAGCATGAATAAAACACGTATTCATGGAGGAAACATGATAAGAAAGCGTCTGGGGCTAGTAGGGCTGAGTTTCTCTCGTTTTTGCCTAAGTGCCAAAAAGTTGCTCTTTTTCAACGCGCTCTAGCGGCAGTGCCCTGCACTCAAAAATTAAAAGTGACCAGTGAATTTTGAAGGAAATGTTGGCTACTTTAATTTTATAACTAATGAGAAATTCACTAGGAAGCATACTTTTCACCTTATAAGCGATTTTGTGAAAATAGTCCGAAATGTTTAGTTTTTTCTGCTATTTTCACTTGAAGCCGTCATTTTTGTTGTTGGCAAACTTCAGATTCAGATTCAGCTCACCGATAAACATAAGAATCCGCCGAGAAACCTTCTACCCTAATTTGTTTTGGTCAAGACTAGCATTTGACTGGGCTATTAGGAATGTGTGAGATATGTGTGACATGGTGAGATGTTGAGTGAAAAATCACAAAAACTGTTTTACATTACTCACCTCATCACTTTCACACTTTACCATTAGGTGGATAAGTTCAGATGACTTACTGTAACTTGAATATATTAATTTATCAAAAATTTTTCCAACGAACTTTCAATCATGATACCACCATAGATCATGAATAAAAAACGTATTAATGGAGGAAACACGATTAGTAAGTGTCTGGGGCTAGTTTCTCTCGTTTTTGCCTAAGTGCCAAAACGTCGCTCTTTTTCAGCGCGCTCTAGCGGCGATACCCTGCACTCAAAAACTTAAAGTGCCCAGTGCATTTTGAAAGAAATTTTGTCTACTTTAATTTTGTAAATAATGAGAAATTCACTAGGTTGCATATTTTTTAACTTATAAGCGATTTTGTGAAAAAAGTCCGAAATTTTTAGGATTTTTTGCGATTTTCACTGTGAAGCCGTCATTTTTTTTGTTGGCAAACTTCAGATTCGCATTCAGCACACCGAAAAACATAGGAATACGTCGAGAAACCTTCTACCCTAATTTTTTTTTGAAACAGGCACTTCTGAGCACCAAATGACTGGGCTATTAGAAATATAATGGACTTAAAATCTAAGTCATTTGTCCCCAAAGACAATGAGGGAGTAATATCTAGGTCATTTGCCCTTTTGATAAGGATGATAATAAAAACTACTGTTGAATTGACACGTCAAACTTACAAACTACCGTAATAGAAATACATATTTCAAAATTCACAGGCGAGGAAGACTTATTGTGTGTGGTGATTAATGGTGTAATGGGCGTAACATCTACTGTAGGTCATTTGCTCATATGATGAGGATGATAAGGGAAACTACTACCGGTATTGAATTGACACTTCAACGTATAATGTACACAATGTACTGTAATAAAAATAACTATATGGCGGCTTCGGTGGCGTATTTGGTAGCATGCTGAGCTTCTATGCCCAAGATAGCGGGTTCAAAGCCGGCCGAAGCCGTCGGATATTTTAAGAGCGTTAAAAATCCGTCAGTATGCCTTTCTTCGGAGGGGAAGTAAAGCCGGCGGTCCCATGTCAGATTTATGGCATGTTATTGAACCTTCCACTAATTACACCTGTGTGAAGCTAAATTGGATAGGTAAACAACGCTCATAGTTGTCTACGTCCGTTGCCAAGAGCCGACTGCAGTGGCGTCTAGTAGGTAAGTTCCGAACTTGGCCTAGTAGTCGTTGACGGTGGCGCTTGGCGGCAAAAGTACGAACTATTTGAAGAATTCTAAGTTGCAGTTTGTACTTAAATTAAAAAACAGATAACACACACTAATACAGTCATCACAATTAACACCGGTTATCAGACAGATTCTACACACACCCAAAGTACACGGGGCTACATGACCGCGTTGTCGCAGCCCCTAAACTTAAGAACCAACCAACCAAAAATAAATATTTTAAAAATCACAGTCGAGAAAGACTTTATGCTGCGGTGATTATTGGTATGATGCGCGTAACATCTAGGTCATTTGCACTTACGATGATAATAATAAGGTAATGAAAAAATGACTACTAAACGAACATGGTGTTATTTTAAAACTGATATAGGTAATTCAGGTGTCTAGCTTCGATGTCTTCCAAAGTCTCAACCTTATTTTCTGGCTTAGGCCTGTACTGGATGCGTCTAGTGAAAGAGAGTACTGCTCGGCAAAGACAAAGAATATAGGTCCAAGCTGCACGAACCTGAGATGATCGCAGATGATGACGAAATATGATGACACACGTTCGGGGTTCCCCGTCCTATACAGATTGACCGGGAATCACTCACTGTTTCGCAACGGCCCTGTGCTGGCATCAGCATAGACAGCAGGAGATAACACGGCGGGCTCTGGAAAGTACTCTCAAGTCACCTCACGATGAATCAGCAAGCTATTCTCACAACTGACCCCCCCCCAGGGCCTCACAACTTGTGGGACGTGGGTTGGCGACCACGGAACCCCAGCTGAGTCTGGCAACGCTTCTACTTCCTGGTGCCGGGCTCATTTCAGTTCTCTTTCCTGTCGGCCTCCCTTGGTCAACTCATGTTCTCTTCCGACCCAGACTGTATTAGGGTATCCGAGGGCTAGGGAGTCTTTCAATTTCCCGCCTTAATTGGCTTTGTCTCATCTTTCCTGATACCCTCATTCTTCGAGGGGTCTGCCTTCTTTTCCTTTTCATAATATCTCCTGTCTTCTGCTCAAGGCCCTCAAAGAGGCAGGGTGTGTGTAGACCCACCACTTATGGTACACCCTCAAGGGCTCATGACTGGTGAGTTAGGAAGCTGGCAACCCCGAGGAATTCCTGAGCTACATGCAGGGAATGGAGTGGTATGTCAGAAATTTCAAGTGGGCAGTGTTACGCATCGGGTTCCAAAGTATACACACTTTGTTTTCGATCGGTGAACGATGTAGATTTGTACCAAAGGGCCGTAATGCGGGAAATGGAGTGGTCTGTCCGAAATTTCGAGTGGACAGTGTTACTCGTCGAGTTCCAAACGGTAATTATGTAAAATCTGGTTGAGTTCGGTGAAACGGTGTAGTTTTGTGCCAAGGGCCAAAATGCAGGGAATGGAGTGGCCTGTCAAAATTTTAAAGTGGACAGTGTTACTCATCTGGTTCCAAAGGGTAAGTATACACATTTTGTTTTCGATCGGTGAACGATGTAGAATTGTGCCAAAGGGCCTAAATGCGTGGAATGGAGTGGTCTGTCCGAAATTTCGAGTGGACAGTGTTACACGTCGAGTTCCAAAGGGTAATTATGTAAAATCTGGTTGAGATCGGTGAAACGGTGTAGTTTTCTGCCAAAGGGCCAAAAAGCAGGGAATAGTGTGGTCTGTCCGAAATTTAAAGTGAACAGTGTTACTTGTCGGGTTCTACGGGTAAGTATATAAAATTGGGGCCAGATCGGTGAAACGGTGTAGATTTGTGCCAAACAGCCTAAATGCAAGGGGTGGAGTGGCCTCGCCGCAATTTCAAGCAGACAGTGTTAGTCGCAGTGTTCCAAAGGGTAAATATACAAATTTTGGTTGAGATCGGTGAAACGGTGTAGATTTGGGACAAAGGGCCTAAATGCAGGGAATGGAGTGGTCTGTCCGCAATTTCAAGCAGACAGTGTTACTCGCTGGGTACCAAAGGGTAAGTTTACGAATATTGGTTCCGATCGGTGAAACGGTGTAGATTTGTGCCAAAGTGCCTAAATGCAGGGAATGGGGTGGTCTGTCCGAAATTTTAAGTGGACAGTGTTACTCGCAGGGTTCCAAAGGGTAAGTATACAAAGTTTGGTTCAGATCGGTGAAACGGTGTAGATTTTTGCCAAAGGGCCTAAATGCATGGGATGGAGTAGCCTCTCCGCAATTTCAAGCAGACAGTGTTAGTCGCAGTGTTCCAAAGGGTAAATATACAAATTTTGGTTGAGATCGGTGGAACGGTGTGGATTTGGGCCAAAGGGCCTAAATGCAGGGAATGGAGTGGTCTGTCCGCAATTTCAAGCAGACAGTGTTACTCGCAGGGTTCCAAAGGGTAAGTATACACATTTTGGTTCAGATCGGTGAAACGGTGTAGATTTGTGCAAAAAGGACCTAAATGCAGGGAATGGCGTGGTCTGTCCGAAATTTCAAGCAGACAGTGTTAGTCGCAGTGTTCCATAGGGTAAATATACAAATTTTGGTTGAGATCGGTGAAACGGTATAGATTTGGGCCAAAGGGCCTAAATGCAGGGAATGGAGTGGTCTGTCCGCAATTTCAAGCAGACAGTGTTACTCGCAGGGCACCAAAGGGTAAGAATACGAATTTTGGTTCTGATCGGTGAAACGGTGTAGATTTGGACCAAAGGGCCTAAATGCAGGGAATGGGGTGGTCTGTCCGAAATGTTAAGTGGTCAGTGGAACTCGCAGGGTTCCAAAGGGTAAATATACAAATTTTGGTTGAGATCGGTGAAACGGTGTGGATTTGGATCAAAAGGGCCTAAATGCAGGGATTGGGGTGGTCTGTCCGAAATTTCAAGTGGACAGTGTTACTCGCAGGGTTCCAAAGGTTCAATATATAACTTTTGGTTCAGATCGGTGAAACGGTGTAGATTTGTGCAAAAGGGCCTAAATGCAGGACATGGGGTGGTCTGTCCGAAATTTAATGTTGACGGGGTTACCCGCAGGGTTCCAAAGGGTAAGTATACAAATTTTGGTTCAGATCGGTGAAACGGTGTAGATTTGTATACATAACAGACAGACAGACAGACAAACTTTGTGCTTTATATATATAGATAGATGACCAATTCAAACAGCAAAGGAAAGACACTGCCAGAATAATAAGGGGAGTTAAAAGATCATTCAAAAAATCACAACTTACTGACCTGCAAGACAGCTTTGTTAAAAATAACTCTCGAAACTTCTATCTTCCTAGCATTTGCAGACGATTTTGCTATATTGTCAGAAAACCTAACAAGTGCAACAACACAAATCAATCTCTTGGAAGAAATAGCCAACAAAACAGGGTTGAGAATATCCGTAGAAAAAACTAAATTTATTACAAACATCAAGAACGCTTCAAAATATTTGGCAACAGATATTGGCCCAGTGGAAAAAGTAAAGAAATTCAAATATCTGGGAGAAATAATTCAAGAAAATGGTTTAGAAAAATCTTCGGTAGAAGAAAGGGTACACAAGATGGAAAGAGCATATGGTATCACTAAGAATTTTTATAACAAAAAGTGCTTATCTAAAAATCTTAAAATAAGGCACTACACTACAGTGGTGAAACCGGAATGCCTATACGCAAGTGAATGTCTGGTACTAAACTATAGATTAGATAAACTTGAAGTACTAGAAAGGAGAATCATGAGGAAAATTTTAGGCCCAGTGTAAACAGCAGAAGTATGGAAATTAAGATCTAATGATGAAATATACAGGAACATAGAAAATATAACAGAAACGATAAGAAAAAGGAGATTGCAATGTTTTGGACATATTTACAGAATGGATGATTCCAGATTAACAAAAAGGATATTCAAGTACCTTTGGGAGAAAAGGGCAACAACTAGCTGGATTCAAGAAGTAAAGAAAGAGTTAGAAAGAAATAATATAAGTGAAGAAGAAACGGTGAACAGAGAGATCTTTAGAAAAAGGGTATTAAGTATGAAAGGATTCCAAGGAAGATTGCCAAAGAAACCTGGTGCGAAGTGGTCCGAGGACAGAAAGAAGCAGCATATTGAACGGATTTATTTATTCGTATCAGAAGCAATACATCATGTAAAATGAGCATAGATAACTTTTTTTTTAATAAAAACACACTAAAGGTACTTTCAAAATAACAATTAAATTACATCGCACCAAAATTTGGCAAGATCTCGTCCATTTGGTGTGGCCTGAACTACATCCTGCATAGTGCAAATGAGAGGGCAGGAGGTGCAATGGAGAAGGTGCGCCATGGTTTGTTCTTCTCCGCAGGCGCAAAAGGTTGACTCATCGGAAAGGCCCCACTTCTTCATATTGGTCTTAGATCGACCGACCCCAGACCGCAGCCTGTTCAGACTCTTCCATGTAGGCCACGACTCTTCATAACCGGCAGGAAGAGTTTCAGATGGAACCATCCATCCGTTGAGATTATTGTTTCTGGATCTCCAGGAAGTTAGCCTTGATGATTGAGGTGAATCCGACAGGCACTCAGTAGAGTGTAGGAAACTTCGCCTAGATTTCAATCATTGTTGAGCAGGTTGATAATTATGTAGTGGATGTGTCTGGGAAACTTCTACTTTAGATTTTTCATGTTTGGCAGCTACTTCACGTCTAATATCTGGGGGAGCAATGCCAGCCAAGCAATATAACTTGTCACAAGGTGTAGATCTTAGGCAACCAGTTATAAGCCGACAAGTTTCATTTAAAGCAATATCTACCTGTTTGGCATGACATGATCTATACCAAACAGGGCATGCATATTCTGCTGCAGAGTAGCTCAGTGCTAAAGCAGTAGTTCTCATTGTTTGAGCTTGCATTCCCCAGTTGGTACCACATAACTTGAGAAGAATGGAATTTCGCGTAGATACTTTGTGCTTCGTGTTACCACAATGTTGTTCATACGTGAGTGCACGATCCAGAGTTACCCCTAGATATTTAGGTGTAGAGCAATGATCCAAAAGAGCACCCTCCCAGAAAATCTTCAGTTTTCTTCTTGCCTGCATATTCTTTAAGTGAAAAGCGCAAACTTGCGTCTTTGAGGTGTTAGGCTTTAGATGGTTTTCTCTGTAGTATGGACTCAGTTCATCTAAGGCTGCCATTAATCTCCGTTCAACACTCTCAAACTGATCACCCTGGGTGAGAATATCTCGATCATCTGCATAGATGAAGCTTTTAGTTCCTTCTGGCAAGGGTTGATCATTCGTGTAAATATTAAATAATATTGGAGACAAAACACTACCTTGAGGTAGGCCATTCCGGAGATTCTTCCAACGACTATGTCGCCCTTGGAAATCTACAAAGAATCTTCGATTTTCAAGAAGACATCGAAGAAATTCAGTCAGCTTGTTGTCCTTGGTCATCTTATGAAGTTTACTCAACAGAATTTGGTGGTTAACTGTGTCATAGGCCGCAGTTAGGTCGATGAAGACTGCCCCAGTTATTTTTCGATTTTCAAAACCATCTTCAATATATTGGGTCAAATGGAGTATTTGTGATGTACAATTCTTCCCTCTTCTAAAACCAGCTTGCTCGGGGATCAAAAGTGGTTCAACTATTTTTGCAAGCCTTACCAGAACCATTCGTTCTAAGATCTTGAATAAATGACAGAGCAAGGATATTTGTCTGTAATTTTTAGGATCATGGGGATCTTTTCCTGGTTTGAGGAATGCTATAACTCTAGATTTCCTCCAGATTTTGGGTATTCTGCAGGTTCGAATGCAATTGTTAAATAGATTGAGTACCCATTCTCTAGTAACAGGTCCAAAGTTCTTGATTTGTTGAATACAGATTTCATCTACACCAGGAGCCTTTCCATTTTTGCTGATATTTATAGCGTCATTTAGTTCTGCCAAGGTAAAGGGATTAGAAAGTATACTGGTCTCTGGTCTGAATTTTGGCCTAGTATCCACTTTTGTTCTAGAACTGGAGTTAATAGACTAGCCATTTTGGACGAGTTGGTGAGCAATTTGGTTTGCAGATACGTTATAAAGAGAAGATGATTTATTAGGATCATTACTGAGACGCCTGAGTAGCCTCCAGGCCTTATGGCTACTCCTATCCATGTTAACTTCTTCCATCAATTTTAACCACTGTTCTCGTTTAGACTCTGAAATAGCAGAGATAAGTTGTTGTCCGCTTGCAATAGTTTCAGCACTAAAAGGATCCCTTTCATACAAATTGAAGTAGTTTGTCAGTAAGGCAGATGTTTCCTGGGAAAGACCTTGTATGTAATTAATTCTGCATCCTCTTGGAATGGCTTCTTTAGAACACGATCTAATGGCATCAATAAATTGATCATATGCCTGTGGTATGGGACTGATTGTACTCATCTTTGTATCTAAAGAGGAAGTAAAACAATCCCAGTTTGCCTTTTTGAAATTGTATCTTCTCTTAAAATAAACACTCTGTGGCCTGACGGCTGCTACTATCTGGCACATTATTGGACGATGTTGTGAGTTAGGAATAGGAAGGCAAACAGATTTAATACACTGATGGGCAATTTGATCACTCACAAAAATAAGGTCTGGATTATATCCACGTTTCCACCTTCTACTGTTGAAGGATGAAGGAAGTTTGTTATCATGAATGAGGGACAGTTGGTGTGATTCCGCCCAATGCATAACAGCTTCTCCATTCTCATCATCATGTGGATAACCCCATATAATGCTGTGGCTGTTGAAATCACCCACGAAGATGGACACTTTCTCCAAATTCAGATTATCAGGTTGTCTGAATGAAAAGCTTACCTTTGGGGGTTTATAAATGGAAAAAATGATTGAGTTACTCAATTCTATCGCAATAATTTCTATGTCATTGTCAGCTGTGATGGAGGTTGCAAGAATCCTGATATCTGGTTTAGTGAAGATGGCACTTCCATATTGGCCATGAGGACGTTCGACTGCCAATCTCATTCCAGGGATTTTAGGACGTCGTTGATTAACATCCCTATGAGTTTCTTGTATACATAAAACATCACAATTATGTTTTAGGCATAATTCACGTAAAAGATCTTCTTTACAAGAAGACAGTCCTTCAATGTTAAAAGAAATAATTGTTAAATTGGGCTCTGATAAGAGCCTTTCCCTACTAGAATGAATCATTTCAGATAGAACTACAATGATGCTTCTGGAATGCTGACGTTCAGTTCAGTAACGGAAATTCAGTTCCGACTACCTATGCAGGGGCACCACGGGCAGGAATCAGTACTAGAGGGAACGGAAGAGAAAACAACAAAGTGTGAAGAATTGAAATTGGCACGTGGTCCCTAGCAGGCCTCATCGGAAAGAAGAAGAATAATAATATCATATGGCCCCGGGAGCCGAGTGTAAGCTTTGTTATTTTACACCCAGAGGGTAGCTTGTATGTCGAATTTCGTTGTTCCTTGAAGCACTAAGAAAGTCAAGGAGGTTAGATATCTAAGCTCCTTGAACACTATAGCGCTTTCTTGTAGAAAAATGAGGAACTTCGTGTTGGCGGTATCTCCCGAGATTAATTTTGCCATTATGTACACGGCCTACTGAATTCAAATGGATTCTTTGACTTGCCAACATCGTATGACAGGGGTATCGTGATTTTTGCCGCCTTTCAAAAATCGCTTACTACGGCCAGGAGCGAACCTGCAAGCTTGGGGGTTAGTAGACCGACACGTTGTCTACTCACCCACTCTGGCAAGCTTTCTTAATGGTAAAGACCAGTGAGATATACTGTATGAAAAAGGCTATTTTGTTCTTGACGGAACTACTTGTTCTTGTTTTACATTCATTGATTTTCATCAGAAATTACCTTAATGACTACCAATGTCTACTACTTTGCACAGTATTGTACTTACATAAAGTGTCAGCCAAGTCTTGCATCTGCTTGTCGCTCAGCAGTTCTTTCCTCTTTTAATGCATTCGATGCGGATCGATTTTAGAACAGTACAGTAAATCTATACAGAAACCAGACAGCAGTAATTCGAGCTGAATAACATGAGAGAGAAGCTGGTGTGTAAGGCAAGGCTGCTACTTATCATCCATACTTTTCAATCTTTACATTGAACAAGCAATGACGGAAATTGGAGAAACATTTAAAGTGGGAGTGAAGATTCAAGGAGAAATAATTTCAACTCTGACATTTGCTGATGACATCGTCTTCTTGGCCGACACGCCAGAGGATTTGAATGATTTTTTGAATGGTATGGACTCCGTCTTGTGGAAAGAATTCATGATGAAAATTAATAAATGTTAAACAAAAATATTGGAATGCAGCCGAAATATATCAGAAACCTCTATGGACATCAAATTGGCAGGTGAAAAGCTAAATGAAGTAGGAGACTTCTGTTACTTAGGAAGCAAAGTAACTAGTGATGGACGAAGCAAAGAGGATATAAAAAGTAGGTTGGCTCAGGCAAGGAAAGCATTTCTACTGGAAAGGAATCTGTTGACATCGAATATAGATTTAGGTGCTCACGATAAAACGGTCCATATTCATTGTCAAGTGTTATGTGCAACACAATTCGTGTAAAACGTGTGCTTAGGTATAAGGAAGTCATTTTTGAAAGCTTTGAATGGTGCGTGGCACACTATGGAAGTGAAACTTGGACTATCGGTGCAGCAAAAAGGAGGAGAATTGAAGCGTTTGAAATGTGTTGTTACAGGAAAATGATGATCAGATGGGCAGATGGGGTTACAAACGAAGATGTATTAAGACGAGTGGGAGAGGAGATATATTTCTGGCAACTGCAGGTTGGCAGGACACGTACTAAGACACCCAGGAATAGCAAGCATAGTTATGGAAGGAAGGGTCAAGGACAAGAACTGTAGGGGTAGACCAAGGTTAGAATATGGTAAACAGATTGACTCGGATGTAGGGTGTGGTAGCTATGTAGAAATGAAATGATTAGCTCAGGACAGGTAGGCATGCAAAGCTGCATCAAACCAGTCAAAAGACTGAAGACTCAAACAAAAACAGTACTTGACAACTACAATTTTTGGGAAAATCCTACTCGTTGCTTTAATAAACTAATTTTAGTCATATATTTTTTCCCTCAAAGCAATCCGGATAACGGGAGGTCTACTCTCTCTTTCAGTAGATCTATCCGCAGACAGGTTTAATCTCGACGTCCTGCATTTCTCTCTGTCCTAATCATCTTCTTACATTTGCTTTTAACTTCTTCCCCTCTATACTATATGTTGCAAGGTTGTCTACACTTGTTCCTGATGTGACCCCTACTGTCCCACTATATGCTAACATTCCTGAACACTGTATTACAAGAATGTCTAAAGCAATATCACATGAAAACTAGAATTATCATCATCATCATCATCTTCATTTCCCCTCTTCCGGCTGATACTGGGTGGGGGTAAATATGGTTCCTCTCCACTTTGTTCTGTCGTTCCACCATTCCTCTTCCGACATGGTGTTCCAATCCAGGTTCCGTTTACTAATGCTATTCTTCACCGAGTCCAGCTAACGCATTCTTGGTCTTCCTCTTACTCTCTTCCCTGTCATCCGTCATACCAGTGCTCGTCTTGGTAGCCTTACTTCATTCATCCATTTGACATGTCCAAACCATCTCAATCGGTTTTGCTCCAGTTTGTCATTTAGTTTCTGTACTCCCAGTTCTTTCCGTATACCTTCATTTCTCACTCTATCTTTCCTCGTTTTCTGGACCATACTTCTCAGGAATCTCATCTCAGCTGCCTGTACTCTGCTCTCTTCTCTCTTAATCATTGTCCAAGTTTCTGCTGCATATGCCATGATAGGAACATAATACGCTTTGTACATAACTTCTTTAGCCTTAATTGGTATATCCTTGTTCCATACTAGTCCCCGTACCTGTTGGTAGAAAGCACTCCCGAGTTGTGTTCTTCTGCTAATTTCCAAATCTAGTCTTCCATCTTCAGTCAGTTCACTTCCCAAGTATTTGAAGTGTTTCACCATTCCCAATTACTTATCTCCTACTTTGATTACTCCTTTTCCTTTTTTCTTATCCCTACTCATCACCACTGTTTTACTCTTCTCCACATTTATCTTCAATCCCCAATGATAGTAAATATGGTTCAACCATAAAACTATTAATTTATCATTCTCTGCCAAGTTGGGCCATTAATAAATAATTCCTCAATATGATGAAACTTTAGCAAAATAAACGGTGAAGCAGAATGAGTGGAATCGGAGAGAAGTTTCATTTTGATTGTAACTAATTGAGAACAGTATGTTTAATTAGAACATGGTATAGCGCTAATAATTTATCCACCTCTGTAACCTTTCATGCGCGGAGATGTTATTAAAACAACAAGTCTGATTCTCCCTAATTGCAAACAAACAGGAGAGTTGTGTAATTGGACGCGATAATAAGTAATTAGCTGCTTAAGCTACCTTCTCATTGCATTAATTACGTTCAAAATGTGCGGCCTGTGTGGTTTAAAAGACGATTACTTGTAAACAGTGAATAATAATTATTATAATAATATATGCCCCTAAAATCATTGATCATTTGGGCCAGAACACCAATAATAAAGATATAAAAAAAAGTAGAGGGAAATGATTGGCTCAATTTGTACACTATTGAGGAAATTTGGATGAAAAGGAAATAACAGGAGAAAATCACGGACACTTTCATCATCACAATTTATTGATTTTGGTCAACTAAGGACCACGTAAATAACTCTTCATGATTTCACTTTTCTTTGGTGCCAGTATTCTTTCATTCTATCTTTTCACCTGTCCAATGTTGTTGAAGTTTAACATCTTTCCACTCGGTATCTGGATATTTTTGTGGCACTCGGTAGCTGGACATTGTTGTGGGAGTGAGTTTGGAAAAGGCACGGAAGTGGATGAGACGGAAGTGGATGGGACGGAAGTGCATGGGACGGAAACAATGAGCACGCATGGTGGAGGAGATCGGTACAACGACGTACTGTAGGCCATGTGGTTATGGGGAATATATATCGCATACAGTTTAGTTCAAGGTTCGGAGACCCCATTTAAGGTATTCCTACAATAAATAATCTCAAGTTGTCGTTCTTTGGTGTGAAAATATCCATTATATCATATTTGCTGAAAACAATTACGATTTATTAAATCTTCATACTTTTGCTGTATTCTTATTTAATGTAAGCACTCGATGTACTGTCGGCCATGTGGCTAGGTGGAATCTATATCGCATCAACAAACACTTAAAACAACGTAGGAATTCAGTATATTAACACCGACTACTAACAATAATTGAAACTTCGTTGGTCGAAACGTATCACCGGGAGAAACACATTTAATATACCTTCTGCACACCTAATTTTTAATCGCACCTATACTTGTCAGTGTGCTCTATCGGCAAAGGAGGGCATTTTCAATAACATTTCTGGCATGGGTTCACTAACTGCCCGGTATAGAGCGCAGCTCGCATCCAGTCGGCCGTACTCCCGCATACCGTAGTTCAACTAGTTGAAGGTAGATGTCACTACAGCAGATCCATTGGAGAACTTTGTTTTAAATATATGTATATTTACCATTGCAAAATGCTCAATATAACGCTCAATTGTATAACGCCTCAGTACTCAACAAACAATAAATATAAAAAATCAAGCAAAAAAAAATACAACTCTGTTAAGATTAGAACCCCAGCCGGCTGGTTGAGAGACAAACGCTGTAACCACAGACCTAATTATGTCCTCCCAAAATTTATGTTACCAATCGATTAAGATACAACGTCATAGCCAATAATGACTTTGACTAAACAATTTCTTCACTGCAGTATATTTCAAACTAAGTTCATTTCATACAAAGTTCCTATTATTTTTATATCTGTAGGCTATATTGCATCCAACATACTCAAATTAATGAAATATAGGTCGGAACGAGAGATCAGCTGCCATCTTGTCTGCAACCAAGACGGCTTAGCTTTTTAAAGCCACTTCTGCACTATATTATTACAATATACACTTTTAATTTTCCATTGCAAAATGCACAATATATATGTTATCACTAGATTATGATACAACGTCTTAGCAAATAAAAATTATGATTTATTGTGCCCTTTCAGCAAGAAATATGCAAATCACAGTATGCCAGCATTGCTCAATTCGGGATTTTTCGGGGCTGCGGTAAGTTCTCCCACTCTGTGACTTACATAATTTGGATTAAATAGAGGATACACTTGCAAAAAATAACAACAAAATCAACTCCTATCTTAACACATTTAATTAATCAAAATTATGGCGCTACAAACAATATAACAAATAAACTACTGACCAATATCTTTCTACTTGTTCAAAGTGAACAAGGAATAGCATAAGAATAAAACAAATATTCTCTTTAAACACATGGTTTTCTTAAAAACCAAAAATTCATGATTATTTTCACTTCCATAAAGTACCTATCCTTAAGTTCCATATAACTACGAGCTTCTTTGGCTCGATACATTCCCATAATAAAGGTGTCATACTTTTGTACACCTCAAGAATTATTTTTATCTTTTCTTATCACCAAAACAATATATAATTACATTTAAAATTACATGTTAATTATTCACTTCAATATTTGGGCATTTCACATATTCTCAGTATTTACCACCTCTCTCAAGTTTGCAAATTCACTACGGTGATCGGGAAACTACTTGTGTACTCCAGAGTCATAAAGATTACTTGACAAAGTCAAAAACTATGATTACTCCCGAAATCTAGTTATCTTCACAAAACTCGTGGATTCCTATTTCCATACAACATTACAATAGGGATTTTTATTTAATTCATTTGTCTTATAAGACCATTATCACATAAGAAAACTACGATCTGAACTGGCAAGCGATAATATCAATCTACAAGGACCTCGGTTCAACGCCCGGGTCATTAACAACTTGAAACACTCACGGTGTTTTTAGCACTTTCTTACAAGACGGTCTTTACCCACCCTCGTACTATGAGAGTCAGGCCATTATACTCGAGCGTGATTTATGACAGGGAGAGCGGCTCCCTGCCTAACCTACGGTTGGAGCTCTCTTCTATGCTTTTAAAACAAACCTTCATTTTCATTTTCAGTTCTTTGGGGAGACATGGCATTTTACTCAATCGTTTTACTTTCAACAATATTATTGGCTCATAAACCACTCTCGTAATCTTGGCATTTATTAATTATGAAGGGTCCTCGTTGATTGGGAAGAGTAATACACATTCGACGACGAATAATAAGGGGCTTTAACAACAAGAGGATTCTAGGTTCGAATCTCTTAACATGCCTCGGGAACCATTTCCACATTGGAGGACTTATACAAGACGCGATTTAGGGTCTAGCCGTAGCTTACAGGACCTACGCTCAATAATACCATACATTTGCTCCCTTTTATATAATAACACACACATGGCCTCGTGATTTACGTCACAATTAGAGGACTTACAACATATCTCAATTCAATACAACCAACTACCCCTCAAAAGTAATTTACCAAGTACATTTAAATTCTACGCATTCCTAGCGTGACTTTTTATTTAATTGCGCTCCATTGCGCTACACATTACTTTACGGCCGAATGTCTTCCAAAGAACTGATTAATTTCATAGAAACAATCGATACATATCTCAATTCCTATATTAATCTTTTCCGTTGACAATAAATCGCTCCATTTTAAGAACATGCATTCACATCATGTCTTATACATTTGTTAAGGCTCCAACGCTCTATATTATTATATCATTCAATTTAATCTTTATTTAGATTTCTTTACCTTGTTATTCACATCATGTCTTCATTCCTTTCAAAAGCTCAAAAGCTATTTCTTTCATATAATTCAAATTTACCTTTATGTAAATATCTTTGTTATAATTATTATTATTACGCTTGCTTTTATAACATTCGTCAAATACACTGACATTTTATTCCAGGCATTTCCTCTACAGGATTTATTCTTTCACATAATTATTTCTTATTTCTCAAAACTTTATTTTTGTTCAGATCGCGTTCTTATTTAGTTATTATTTATTTAAAAACATCCCTTTTATTCAAAACTCCGATGGAATTGTACACAAATTTTTTCCCCGACACTCAAAACATAATGAAAATCTTTACTCACATGTCTAAGGTCGTTTTCTGACCTTTATTCTCGTTTGATGTGACATTTTGGCCCACCTTCTAGACTTACTCCATATTGTACAAACTCATCTCATGTACAGACATTTCTTGACACATATTCAATACATTTAACACTGACAACATGTTTAATACACTGGTGTATCCGTTTTGAACACACAATAAAACACTAAAAAATATATTACTTTTAACACACACTCTTGATATATTTACACTTCACAACTTTTGATCACTAGGCCGTCTTTTTAGCCTATCACACGTGACCTCTTAATCTCCCATCTCCAAGGGTGAAATTTATTCAATGTCGGCTTCCTATCCTGCAGAATACGAAAGTCTCGAATCATCTACTTATTCCCTGGAATAACAATTCTTCGAATCCTGTTCCTGATGATCGGCTATTTCTCTAGCTTGAACGGCTCCCCTTTTAGATCTGGTTTATCGATCCTAGCGAAAGTCTGTTCTGACCGAGGACCCCTCGATAACCTATCGGTGACCTATGGATTTTTTAGCCACTAATACTTCTCGAGTCTTAGTGCTTTAGAATAGTTCGTCTGCTTTCTTGAGACAATGTCAATAGTTTCCGTTCTTCTTTGTTTATTTGGTTCTCGCACTTCTAATTTTCTGAAATACGTTGCGAACCTTACTCTGTTTTTCCCTGTTCGGGTTCTTTAAAATTGATAAACTGTTTATCTCGCTGTTCCGGTACTTCCGTACGTTATGATACTTTTGGTCGTTTACTGAAAGACCTATCGCCTGAATCCTAAGTTCGCAGCCTGCTTTGACTGTATTTTATGAACTTTTACGGTAAACTTTGTACTGTCGGACCTAAATCCTGTAACTAGGATTTTCCTAATTTTTCAACACGGCGATACTTTAATATTTCTTCTTTGCAACTCCTTCCGGAGGCACGCAAGTTACTGATACTTCGACGCCCGTGGCTGCCGGATATTAATTCTGCGGTGTAATACAGCGTTTCTCCCCTCAAGGAGTACTCGTTAACTGCCTTCGATGAACTGATACAGCGTAACGCCTCCCTGGGCTATCGTAGACTGCATTTACGATGTGGTGCAGCACCTCCGCTCACGGAATGCTCGTAGACTGCATGTATGATGTGTGATGTAGCACAGTGACGTGCCTTCCGGCCGTTTGAAACTGCATGATTGGCTTGGTGAGGCCAGGAGTTTTATACCTTTTAGTCAAAAAAAGATAAAATCCTAGTCCTTTTCGTGACCAACTTTTGAACTAATTGTCGCACAATTATAAAAATTATATCTCCAGGAAGCTCGTCTTCCAAACGTAAATTTATCTTCCTGTGCATGGAAATCGATCGTGCATTTCCGAGATATTAATTAATTCTTCGTCCTCAACTGTGTGGGTGGTGCTGTTCATTTTTAATTCTCCCACTCCTTGGGTCCCGGTGAATTCCCAATGACGTATGCTGCATTTGCACTTTTCTCCTGGACTATTATTAAAAGGTTTTTCTTTACACAAAAATCTTTAATCTGAAATGATTCACCGTACTGTGATTATTTACTTATTATTATACTCGTAAACGGGTTAAATTTAATTATTCTTGTTCTGACTCAGCAGCAAGGTTGCCGTTTTCCTGCAACGTAAGAGCAATTTCCGAGTCAAGCTTCTTCGTCTTACAGTCCAAACTTTCCACTCGTTCTAATAATATCCATGACTGGCTCCTTAAAAATGTCAAGAGGCATGAGCTCATCTTAGGAACACCTGGTCCCAGCGCTTGCACAATGTTAGGCTAGAATCCTGGCTTGAAATCTCTCTCCGTTCCCTTAGAGACTGTATGTTTCTTTCATTCCTTTCTCAAAATACATGGATTCGACCCCCTTTGAGGCCATGGTACATGGGTTCATCACACCCCTCCTTAGGTTAATAAATTTTCGAAAAATTTTGAGGAAATTTATTTCAATTATTTATAAAAATCTTATTTTTCCTTTAATAGTCGAAGCCATCATGACGTTCTCCGTACTTTTTGTTTCTTTATTCCTTTAAAGTTCCCTTCCTCTCTGGTTTGTATTTGTATTGGGTCTTTCTAAAGGTCCCATTCATTCATTCATTCATTCCCCTAGTGGACGTCTACACTTCAGGGTCATAAATTTCTTGTCACGTTCGGGTGTTTTGTTAGTCTTCCTCTAGTCTGGTGTGCACCCTCCAGGCTTGAGTCAAACAGTTTGTTTCTTTTCTTCTTTTATTAGACGGACTTCCTGCCGGTCTATGTCTCTTTCCATTACATATTGTCAACTTAATGACCTTCTTTTAATGCATTACGGGTGCAACTGGCTTTACCCGTACCTTCATCATTATTATTGTCAGACTCCTCAAGTCTGTAAAATTTCATTTAATTCTTAAGAGCTCGGTCTAACCTCACCTGACTCTTCTCGGTTTTCTTCCACCTTCCTCATCTCTTTTCGAGATGGTATTTCATACAAAATTATTTTTTTCCTCTTATTCTTCAACGGTTGCATAGGGCTTTACCCGTTGGTTCCAATAGAATAATTCTTTTCTTATCCTTTGTGCCTCCACCTTACGTCTCCAACTGTTATTACTCCTCCTTGTTCTTCTTCCTCATTCTCTTCTTCTTCTTCAGAGTCTTCCTCATTGTCTTCCTCGAGCATATCTCCCATTTCCATAACTTCTTCTCCTCCTGCTCTTAAATCTTCTATCATTTAATTTTCCCATTTTATAAGCAACTCTTGAGCTCGTATATTCACATCCCCTCCTTGTTCGTGAATACTTTCAACTGTCTCTACAACATTTGTTTCTATTAACTGTTGAACAGTTATGGGTAAATGTTTTAACATGCTTATGCAATATAACAAAACATTTTCATTCCCCATACACCTTTCAATGGCTTTCTGATAATAAATGATGGTATTTGTCAATTCCATACTTTCATATCCTACCATCTCTTGTTCTTCGTCTTCTTCATCTTCTTCTTCATTCTCATTTTCTTCTGTTTCCATCTCATCAATTTCTTTCTCTTCACCTTCGAATTCTTCTTCCTCACTTTCATTATCTTCTATTTCCATAGTATCTCTTTCTGATTCTTCACTTTCGCACTCTTCTTCATCACTTTGGTTTTCCATTACCATTTCCTTCCAAAGTTTTATCAAGGCTCGGGATACATCTCCTACCAAACCGTTTCTTTTTCTCAGGCCATTTACAACCTTGCCAATTCCTGTTTTCTCCAGATGCTGAACATTTATCGGTAAGTTATATAACTGTTTTAGACAATGCATCGTTCTTTCTTCATTTCCTTCACATCTTTCTATGGCTCTGATATAATGCTCTACTTTCTTTATGATCTCAGCATCTTCCTTAGTCTCTTCATCCCTTACTCTTTCTCCCTCTTCTCTCATTTCCTAGCATTCCCTATTCTCTCGTTTCCTTATTTCTATATAAGTTTTATTCCTTCTTTTCCACACTCTGTATCTCTTTTGCTTTATAAACCATCTCCGTCTTCCTTTCATCCTTGTCCATAAACGTGCTCTTCTTCTGTCTTCCTTCTTCCATTTTTCCTTTCTTTCATTCCTTTTCTTTTTACGGAGCTTCCAGCTGAAATATGCCTGGGCATCCTCTTTCTCTAAGTCGTCGTACCTTGTATCTCCTCCTTTCTTACATTCCATGGGGTATCTATTTCCTGGTAAACCGACTACCAATGGCGATTTTCCTCTTTCCTGATTTTCTTCAGAGGCATCTCCTTCCTTCTTTTCATTATCTCCAACAATCTCATCTTTTCCTTTGAGGTTTTCTTGGCTCTTGTTGGCACCTTTCTCCATTTCTCTCGTGTTCCTTTGGCAATCCTGGTATTTTATCATTAACTCGAGGATCTGTGCCTTCAATTTTTCTTCTTCTTCTTTTAATGCCCTTTTATCTTCCTGATCTTCCTGAATCTCTTCGGGGTTTTCCTTTTCAATTTCCATGAACTCTTGAACCTCTGTTTCTATCGGTATTTTGACGATAGTTTCTATTATCATTTCTTGCTCTTCCAGCTCAATCTTTTCATCAAAACGATTTTCTTCACTACGCAGCTCGTTTTCATTTTGGCTGTCCTACCGGTCTGGAATTATTATTTCCTCTTGAGTCTCCATATCTTCTTCAGGAAGGATCTCAAGGTTGTTCTCAGTTTCCACTGGAGTTATTACGATTTCTTCTTCTTGTTTTTCTTCTCTAATATCAATTTTGGGCTCCTCTGGCACCGTGACTTCTTTTTCTTCTTCAATTTCGGCTTGTTGTTCATCTCGGGCAGTGGCTTCATCTGTTTGACGGTTCTGCGCCAACATGTATTCCTCATATACTTTCTGGGCGGCCTCTAGTATTTCTTGATATTCCGGAATCTTGACATTTCTTACTTCAGCTAACTCCTGAACAGTTATTATATCTTTGTCATCCAATGTTTCTCGTAGGTGATCCATTTTTACCCTGTACTTATTTCTCACTTGATCCATTTGTTCTTGGACGCCCTTCCTTCTATCTACTTCTTCGTATTTAAACAATGACTGAATATTCTTCCATTTCTGCCATATTTCCTCCAGTTTTCCATCTATTTCCTGCATTTCCTTTACAACTTTGTTCTGCTCTGTCCAGGAACTTAATTCAATCAATCCCTCCTGCTCCAATCTTCCTACGACTTTCCGTCTTATTGTTTTCATATCTACTGCAACGTGAATATATAATTCCTTTACTTCTTGTTTAGATACCTTGCCCAATTTTCCCCTTAACTCACTAAGATTTTAACTACACTATCCCTTTTTCGTAGAATATTCCGTAATTGCTCATCAATTTCTTCAAATTCTTTGGGCCCTAGTCCTAAATGCATCTTCCCAAATTTCTCTATCGATTCATCATATTTCTGACGTACTTTTTCAATCATTTCTGCGTGTAGCTCTATATGCCTTAACGAAGCCAATTCTATATTCTCCTGATCCTGAATGTCAGTACTACCGTTCTTTTCGCTTCCGCTTTCCGAGCCTACTTGAACCTGCATTTCTACGTGAGACTTTGAGTTACCTTTACTATTATTATCCTCGGTACTACTTACATTCTCCCTTGGAATCGGTTTACAATTTTCTTTTTCCTTTTGGAGCTCTAAAGGCTCACTTATTAGCCTGTTGTCTGCAGACATGTTACCTTCTCTTTGTGTAACTATGTCTCCAGGTGCACGCATGCTTTCTACAGAAACCTTTACAATTTCCTTACTTGGGTACTCTTTATCTTGTGTAGATCCTAAATCCCTTTTATTTTCATTCTGTTGGCTGCTCAACTTATTTAAACTCTCATTTATGGATTCAAGCTCTTTTTCATTTTCATCCTTTGGGAGGCCCAATGTATTACCTATCGTTCCCAATTTATTGTTTATGGCCTCCAAGAGCCGTTGCATCTCTTCACTCAATGCCATATTATTAGAATATAGTGGGCTACTCACGCCACATCGCTAGAACAGGTTTGAGAGATGGTAATCTGAACTTTGTGTCCCAATTTCTTTAAAAATTTACTTTGGTACGGGTTTTTACTACACCGTACACTTTTGATACTCTTCTTCAAACTCAAAGACCTTTATGGAAGTATTTAAAATTCAAAATTTCGAAAAAACATTTTTTTCAAAAAAACATGAAAATTTTGATTTTCGAGAAAACTCGGGTTTTCCCTAGGAAAACTCATCCCTGCGTACTGGGCGCCAAAATCGAAGATTTGCTGGGGGTTCGTTTAATCCAGGGCTGCTCGGTGTGAGTTTCCAGGGACCCATGCGGTCAGTTAACATTATACGTTGTAGCTACTCCTATCATTACTTTACTTTTAAATGAATTGACCGTCTTTAGTGTTCCTCTAATCATTAATCCAAGCACAGTACTTCTATTCACCCCCCTGAGCCCTTTCAGCAAGAAATATGAAAATCACAGTATGCCAGAATTGCTCAATTCGGGATTTTTCGGGGCTGCGGTAAGTTCTCCCACTCTGTGACTTACATATTTTGGATTAAATAGAGGATACACTTGCAAAAAATAACAACAAAATCAACTCCTATCTTAACACATTTAATTAATCAAAATTATGGCGCTACAAACAATAAAACAAATAAACTACTGACCAATATCTTTCTACTTGTTCAAAGTGAACAAGGAATAGCATAAGAATAAAAGAAATATTCTCTTTAAACACATGGTTTTCTTAAAAACCAACAATTCATGATTATTTTCACTTCCATAAAGTACCTATCTAAAAGTTCCATATAACTACGAGCTTCTTTGGCTCGATACATTCCCATAATAATGGTGTCATACTTTTGTACACCTCAAGAATTATTTTTATCTTTTCTTATCACCAAAACAATATATAATTACATTTAAATTACATGTTAATTATTCACTTCAATATTTGGGCATTTCACATATTCTCAGTATTTACCACCTCTCTCAAGTTTGCAAATTCACTACGGTGATCGGGAAACTACTTGTGTACTCCAGAGTCATAAAGATTACTTGACAAAGTCAAAAACTATGATTACTCCCGAAATCTAGTTATCTTCACAAAACTCGTGGATTCCTATTTCCATACAACATTACAATAGGGATTTTTATTTAATTCATTTGTCTTATAAGACCATTATCACATAAGAAAACTACGATCTGAACTGGCAAGCGATAATATCAATCTACAAGGACCTCGGTTCAACGCCCGGGTCATTAACAACTTGAAACACTCACGGTGTTTTTAGCACTTCTTACAAGACGGTCTTTACCCACCCTCGTACTATGAGAGTCAGGCCATTATACTCGAGCGTGATTTATGACAGGGAGAGCGGCTCCCTGCCTAACCTACGGTTGGAGCTCTCTTCAATGCTTTTAAAACAAACCTTCATTTTCATTTTCAGTTCTTTGGGGAGACATGGCATTTTACTCAATCGTTTTACTTTCAACAATATTATTGGCTCATAAACCACTCTCGTAATCTTGGCATTTATTAATTATGAAGGGTCCTCGTTGATTGGGAAGAGTAATACACATTCGACGACGAATAATAAGGGGCTTTAACAACAAGAGGATTCTAGGTTCGAATCTCTTAACATGCCTCGGGAACCATTTCCACATTGGAGGACTTATACAAGACGCGATTTAGGGTCTAGCCGTAGCTTACAGGACCTACGCTCAATAATACCATACATTTGCTCCCTTTTATATAATAACACACACATGGCCTCGTGATTTACGTCACAATTAGAGGACTTACAACATATCTCAATTCAATACAACCAACTACCCCTCAAAAGTAATTTACCAAGTACATTTAAATTCTACGCATTCCTAGCGTGACTTTTTATTTAATTGCGCTCCATTGCGCTACACATTACTTTACGGCCGAATGTCTTCCAAAGAACTGATTAATTTCATAGAAACAATCGATACATATCTCAATTCCTATATTAATCTTTTCCGTTGACAATAAATCGCTCCATTTTAAGAACATGCATTCACATCATGTCTTATACATTTGTTAAGGCTCCAACGCTCTATATTATTATATCATTCAATTTAATCTTTATTTAGATTTCTTTACCTTGTTATTCACATCATGTCTTCATTCCTTTCAAAAGCTCAAAAGCTATTTCTTTCATATAATTCAAATTTACCTTTATGTAAATATCTTTGTTATAATTATTATTATTACGCTTGCTTTTATAACATTCGTCAAATACACTGACATTTTATTCCAGGCATTTCCTCTACAGGATTTATTCTTTCACATAATTATTTCTTATTTCTCAAAACTTTATTTTTGTTCAGATCGCGTTCTTATTTAGTTATTATTTATTTAAAAACATCCCTTTTATTCAAAACTCCGGTGGAATTGTACACAAATTTTTTCCCCGACACTCAAAACATAATGAAAATCTTTACTCACATGTCTAAGGTCGTTTTCTGACCTTTATTCTCGTTTGATGTGACGTTTTGGCCCACCTTCTAGACTTACTCCATATTGTACAAACTCATCTCATGTACAGACATTTCTTGACACATATTCAATACATTTAACACTGACAACATTTTTAATACACTGGTGTATCCGTTTTGAACACACAATAAAACACTAAAAAATATATTACTTTTAACACACACTCTTGATATATTTACACTTCACAACTTTTGATCACTAGGCCGTCTTTTTAGCCTATCACACGTGACCTCTTAATCTCCCGTCTCCAAGGGTGAAATTTATTCAATGTCGGCTTCCTATCCTGCAGAATACGAAAGTCTCGAATCATCTACTTATTCCCTGGAATAACAATTCTTCGAATCCTGTTCCTGATGATCGGCTATTTCTCTAGCTTGAACGGCTCCCCTTTTAGATCTGGTTTATCGATCCTAGCGAAAGTCTGTTCTGACCGAGGACCCCTCGATAACCTATCGGTGACCTATGGATTTTTTAGCCACTAATACTTCTCGAGTCTTAGTGCTTTAGAATAGTTCGTCTGCTTTCTTGAGACAATGTCAATAGTTTCCGTTCTTCTTTGTTTATTTGGTTCTCGCACTTCTAATTTTCTGAAATACGTTGCGAACCTTACTCTGTTTTTCCCTGTTCGGGTTCTTTAAAATTGATAAACTGTTTATCTCGCTGTTCCGGTACTTCCGTACGTTATGATACTTTTGGTCGTTTACTGAAAGACCTATCGCCTGAATCCTAAGTTCGCAGCCTGCTTTGACTGTATTTTATGAACTTTTACGGTACACTTTGTACTGTCGGACCTAAATCCTGTAACTAGGATTTTCCTAATTTTTCAACACGGCGATACTTTAATATTTCTTCTTTGCAACTCCTTCCGGAGGCACGCAAGTTACTGATACTTCGACGCCCGTGGCTGTCGGATATTAATTCTGCGGTGTAATACAGCGTTTCTCCCCTCAAGGAGTACTCGTTAACTGCCTTCGATGAACTGATACAGCATAACGCCTCCCTGGGCTATCGTAGACTGCATTTACGATGTGGTGCAGCACCTCCGCTCACGGAATGCTCGTAGACTGCATGTATGATGTGTGATGTAGCACAGTGACGTGCCTTCCGGCCGTTTGAAACTGCATGATTGGCTTGGTGAGGCCAGGAGTTTTATATCTTTTAGTCAAAAAAAGATAAAATCCTAGTCCTTTTCGTGACCAACTTTTGAACTAATTGTCGCACAATTATAAAAATTATATCTCCAGGAAGCTCGTCTTCCAAACGTAAATTTATCTTCCTGTGCATGGAAATCGATCGTGCATTTCCGAGATATTAATTAATTCTTCGTCCTCAACTGTGTGGGTGGTGCTGTTCATTTTTAATTCTCCCACTCCTTGGGTCCCGGTAAATTCCCAATGACGTATGCTGCATTTGCACTTTTCTCCTGGACTATTATTAAAAGGTTTTTCTTTACACAAAAATCTTTAATCCGAAATGATTCACCGTACTGTGATTATTTACTTATTATTATACTCGTAAACGGGTTAAATTTAATTATTCTTGTTCTGACTCAGCAGCAAGGTTGCCGTTTTCCTGCAACGTAAGAGCAATTTCCGAGTCAAGCTTCTTCGTCTTACAGTCCAAACTTTCCACTCGTTCTAATAATATCCATGACTGGCTCCTTATAAAAGTCAAGAGGCATGAGCTCATCTTAGGTACACCTGGTCCCAGCGCTTGCACAATGTTAGGCTAGAATCCTGGCTTGAAATCTCTCTCCGTTCCCTTAGAGACTGTATGTTTCTTTCATTCCTTTCTCAAAATACATGGATTCGACCCCCTTTGAGGCCATGGTACATGGATTCATTATTACGGTCAGGATTGGCACTGGATTTTTACAAGAAGTTATTTCAATGACCAACTGAGTTCACTGTTAACAAGGGATTTGCGCTCCCGGAACACACATAGTAGGATAACATGTCACATGTTACACATCATTTGCGACTGCTGTAAGGCTCGTATAATTTTTTAGTATTGTACCATTGGTGAATAGAGCGCTTTTATGTTGAATATCAACAACAATAATTATTCTCTAACACCCAAAACGATAGAACTTCAAGGTGTTTGTAACTTTACCGGGCTCAATATTTCAGATTTTTCTTTTTGGTCGCTGTCTCTGGCTCTAGGAGCCTTTCAAATACATGTGTAGTTTATTTCTCAAGTAGTTATGTTGCGGATGTCTTGATCAGGGATATTCATTTCTTGTAGATCTTTCTTGGTGTTGGCAAACCATTTTTCAAAAGAGTTGTCTTTTCTATTGGGCTTGTTGAAGTGTTTAAACATTTTCTTAGTGAGTCTGTCGTCATGCATTCTTGAAACATGTCCAAAGAATTTAACGCTTCGTTTTCGAACGTTATCTGAGATTCTGCTGCATGTTTTATATACAGCGCGCCCGAGAATGTTCTCCGCAGGGGGTACGTACAGCTGTGAGTGGTTGAGTCATGAGTTTAGTTGGCTGCACTGCACTGTGTCCTTCAATGCGGGACTTCCCCGTGTGAGCTGTCAGTGCATATCGCGATGAGCGCGCGAGCCTGCACGTCTTCAGCGAGCGTTCAGATAGATTATTATTGGAAGAGTGCAACAGTATACAGGCGGTAATGTTTACTACTGAAGAGAGAGTGTTTTGGAGGAATACGTTATTCGCGAAGGCGATCGGTTTACAGAAAATGTAAAATTAAAATTTCAAGCGCGGTTTTCTAATTCTAAGTGTCCAAAACGTGATACCGTTCGGGATTTGGTAAGTAAATTTCGTGTGACTGGCTCAGTTCACGATGTACCGGGAACAGGCAGGCCTACGCTTTTAACAGACGAAAAACTTGATGAAATCTCCGATATAATGCTGCCTAGTCCAAGTAAATCAACACGAATATTAGCTCAACAAACAGGAATCTCTAAGTCGACAGCACATTAAGCTGTAAGAGACCAGCTTCAGTTGTTCCCTTATAGTGGGCGATGTATGGAAGATAGACGTATGCTCTCGCGGACTGTTTTGTAGAACTTTTCATGCTGAACAATTCTTACACTCATAGTAATTAGATATTTTTAACGGTTTGCCCAGCGTAAGCTTACAAAGAACCCGGACACCAGGTATTTTATCGACTTTTGCACTAAAATCGTTACTGCTCGGCTTCCTTTGATCATAAATAAATAATTTTCTACAGAAATCATGCTCGATATATCCTTTACACAATGGTGAAAACCGCATCAAAATCCATGCTGTGGTTCTAGAGTTTACCTGTAACATCCAAGAATCGAGGACTTAGTTTTATACTAAGTAGAGATGATGCAAGCGGCAGCCGTGCTACCAACGTAACTTCTGTAGCTAGCTCTCGCAGACGCATGTGGGCGCTGCGGAGAACATTCCCGGACTCACTGTACTTCTTTGTTATATTCGTAAAAAGACGTTTGGAATGTTATGGGCATATTGTCAGAATGAGTGATTACAAGCTGACTATAAGAATTCTAAATTTTACTCTCTCAAGGAAAGCTAAGAACAATTGGCTGCTTGAAGTTGAAAAATATATTCAGTAAATAAACAGAGTGGGAAAAATAAAACCGGCCCGTTATAAATTTATTTATTTCTTATTTATTTATTTATCTACGTACAGTAATGTATTTCTTTCTTTCTTTCTTTCTTTATTTATTTATTTATTTATTTATTTTTCTGCAACAAGCAGTTGCTGTCTCATGCCTGCGCTTGGGCATCCCGCGCTTTCTCTGTCCCTTGTACTGTACTTCACTGTGTCATTACTTTGAAGGAGTGCGTGCGAGGAGCAGACGTGTTTAGTGACCAGTTGAATGCAACTATGGTGCTCACGATAAAACAGTTCATACTCATTGTCAAGTGTTATGTGCAACACAATTCGTGGAAAACCTGTGCGGAACTGTTTTCGCAAGAGTTTAAGACATGGCCGTGCAAAGAGTTCAATGCAGGACTCTGTGGCGAAATGGCGTGCAACGGGCAATGTAGCGATTAAACACCATAACTATCCGAAAAGAGTTCGAAACCTGAAAATATTGCACGAGTGAAGGAAAGCCTGGAACCAAGTCCGACGACCTCTCAACGCCGTATATCTGTCCATGTGGGAATTAAGAGATCGTGGTGTCGAACCATTATAAGAAAGGACTTGCATCTGTATCCTTAGAAATTTACTGTTATGCATGCGCTAAAGCGTCCAGACAAACCTTCGCGTGTTGATTTCTGCCGGTGGTTCCTGAGTGAAGTGGAAGCAGGTCTTTTGGATCCTCAGTTTTCCATTTCGTCAGACTAGGCCTGGTTCAGCCTGTCAGGGTATGTGAACTCGCAAAACATGCGCCATTATGCATCCGAAAATCCCGATCAGCCTTGAAGCGCTGTTGCATAATAGCAAGGTTGGTGTTTGGTGTGCAATTTCTGGTGTCCGCATCGTAACACGGTTCTTTCACCAAACTGTTAATGCGCTCCGGTAAGATGATGATGCTGATACATGTTGTTTTAAGGGGCCTAACATCTAGGTTATCGGCCCCTAATGGTTTGCGTGATCGTGCAGATGAAAATGAAATGTAAACTATAACTAAAACTAACTACTAACTTACATACTAGTAGAAGAAATGGAAAACAAAAGGAAAATAAGGCAAATAAAGGACAGGAGGAAAGAAATGCCCTCAACCCTCGAAGAATGCGGATTGAGGGACTTGGAAGGAAGGAGAGCCCTGAAAAGCAGATAGGAAAGGGAAAGAGGAGAGGGTCCGCCGCAGAGGTAATGGATAAAAGGGGGAAAACCGGACCCAGCTCAGGAATCCCTCGGAGTTGACAACTCCCGAACTCACCAGCCGTGAGCTCCTGAGGGTGTAGCACTATCAAGGGTGCACTAGAAGTGGTGGGGCTACCTACACCCTGCCTCCTCGAGGGCCTTGAGCAGAAGGCAGGAGATAACATGAAAATAAAAAAGAAGGCTGACCCCTCGCAGAAGGAGGGTATCAGAAAAGATGAGACAAGGCCAAATAAGGCGGGAAAGGAAGAGACTCTCTAGGCCTCGGATACCCTAATACCGTCAGGGTCGGAAGAGTTGACCAAGTGAGGTCGACAGGAAAGAAGACGGAGAGGAGCCTGGCACAAGTAAGTGGAAGCAATGCCGAACTCAGTTGGGGCCCCGTGGTCGCCAACCAATGGCCCACTAGATGTGAGCCTCTGGGGGAAGTCCGGTAAGTCCAGAATCAGTTTAATCCATATGTGGATCAACTCACAGAAGATGAACGACTGTATGCATATTTTCAGCAAGATGGAGCAACAGCACACACCGTCTTCACAACCTTGGCACGGGTATATACAGGGTCTTTCATATAAAGTAAGAACGCCAAGCGGTGGGTTTGTTATCAGCTACTGTGGTGGCCTTGGCTGAGCTTGTGGCGCGCCACGACCCCCTGCTTTAAGCGTGTGTACAATCCTATATGAAATATTACCTTATAAGAGATGCTGGAAGTGTCGTCCTTCTTGGGTAATGCAGGCATTGTATCTGGTAACCACATTCCGGCTGACGTGAGTGAGTTCTGCCACTGTAATGTTTCTGATTTTTTATTTTATGTATTTTATAGAGCACCGAGCCAGTAGTGTCAAACTTATTTTCAATTACGTAAATCTGTGCTAGTGAAGGTGGAACTTCATCGGGAAATTGCTGAACAAATGCATCACGTACCCTCCGAGCCGACTTGTACTTAAAATGAGGTTTACTTACAAAAATACGATGTTGTAATGATAACTGTCTCACCATGTTAGCATCTGAGGTTCAGATTGGTGACTGAACAACTGCACGCTTATTGCAAGGTCAAATATGTACTATGAGCGCGCTTTCAATACTACAGCAGGGGGCCATGGCACGCCATAAGCTCAGCCAAGGCCACTGCAGCAACGGATAACAAATCCGCCGCTCGTCGTTCTTACTTTATATGAAAGAACCTGTAGGTAATTGGTGAGGAGAGGACAATCAACAGAGGCAGTGCAAACTCCTGGCCAGGTGGCCGCCCGATCTCTCTCCCTGTGATCTTTACCTGTGGGGAAAATTGAAGGGCCAGGTGTATGCAAATAATCCTCAAACACTGGAAGAGCAACAGCAGAACATTGAAAAGGCTATTGCTGCTATCGTGCAGGCAGAGCTGCTACGTGTGTCTCTCAGTTTGATAAATCGAGCACAGCACTCCATAGACGTCAACGGTGACCATTTCCAAGATTTACTGTGATGATCAGTAACAACTGGCAATTGTAAATACGGCATGAATAAATAATCATAAAAGACATTCCGGGCCGGTTTTATTTCGCCCACCCTGTACATCTCAAGTGATACGATAGTCGACAGGACTAAATTCAGTGAACTAGTTTACAAGCATCAATTTTCGGACCACCCAAACATTGCAGCCAACAGAACCTGGACGGAGGAGCACAGAAAGAGCCATAGCGAGAAGATGAAGAGATTTTGGGAGGACAAGAAAGTGATGCGCCCCTTAGACGGGCATAACTATGGTAAATAATAATAATAAATAAAATGATTCACGTATATACTAAACACGATCAACATTGTGCATACGTTTATAAATAATACCTTAGTAAGTGGATCCAACCAAATGAACTGGATACAGTAGCTTCAGCGACCAGAGGAAAAGTAATAGGAGACACTTTCCAATCCAACAATCTCTTTATATATAAAAATGAAAGTTAGTCTGATTTTTCTGAATTTCCACGGAAGTTCGAGTTATTAACAAGTTTCAGACTGGTTTATGATGGTTGCGCGCAAAAACAAATTTTTAGCCTATTTTCAATTTTGAAAAAAATAGGCTTATGAGATCACCTTTTGTCCGTGTGTGTGTGCGTGTGTGTGTGTGTGTGTGTGTGTGTGATTCGTGTGTGTGTCCCCCCCTAATAAAATCTAAATGGCTGGAGCGATTTCAATGAAACTCGGTATGTTCATAGCACTATTCCCGGCGACCTCGACCGTGCCCTTCAAATTTTGTTACGTCTCACCAATCCAACATGGCGGCTGTGCGAAATATTTCACTAGCATTCAATATCTCCGAAACTATTACCGATATCGCCCTGAAATTGTGTACGGTGATAAAGGGTACTACTAGAAGTTCACCTATGAGACTTTCAAAAACCTGGTGACTACAAAACCAACATGGCGGTCAAGCGAAGTTGAGACTTTTAAATAGACTTTTCTCGCGATTTAACTATCCACACGTAATGAAACTTGGTACAGCAAATGTTTATACACATAGTAATGCACTGGAGTCTAATTTAGTTCAATTGTTTACATAACTTCAAAATGGCGGCTGTGCAAAATATTTCACTGACATTCTATATCTCCGAAACTATTACAGATATCACCCTGCAATTTAGTACGGTGATAAAGGGTACTGATACAAGTTTACCTATGTATATTTCATAAACTTGTAAAGTAGAAAACGAACATGGGGACCAAGCGAAGTTGAGACATTTAAATAGACTTTTCTCACGATTTAACCATCCAAACGTAATGAAACTAGGTACAGCAAGTGTTTATACACATAGTAATGCACTGGAGTCTAATTTAGTTCAATTGTTTACATAACCTCAAAATGGCGGCTGTGCGAAATATTTCACTGACATTCTATATCTCCGAAACTATTACAGATATTACCCTGCATTTTGTACGGTGATAAAGGGTACTGGTACAAGTTTATCTATGTATATTTCATAAACTTGTAAAGTAAAAAACGAACATGGCGACCAAGCGAATTTGAAATATTTTAATAGACTTTTCTCGTGATTTAACTCTCTGAGCGCAGTGAAATGTGGAACAGTAAATGATTTTGCAGATTGTAATGCACTGCCATCTAATTTAAATCAATTGTTTACATAACCTCAATATGGCGGCTGTGCGAAATTTTAAAATTAAGTTTTTATTTCTTGTGTCGTAATCATGCGATCGAAGTGAAAGTTTGAATAATGAACCTAGGCAATAATTGTCCTTGAATGGTACATAATTCTATGGCCTACACTTATAACAATCCTAAATGGCGAGCTTGCGAAATATTTAGACGGTTCTCAATATCTATGAATCTTTTACAGCAACCAAACTGATTTTTTTAAATGTTCATAGAGACTATGAACATATGTTCACCTATAGGACTTTCATTAACCTGGTGAGCACTAATCCAACATGGCGGCGACGCGAAGTATAAATATTTTTAAATGGACGATTCTCGCGAATTAACTATCCGAGTGCTGTGAAACGTTGCACGTTAAATGCTTATACAAATGTTGATCCACTGGCATCTAATTTATTTCAATTGTTTGCATAATCACAAGATGGCTGCTGTGCGTAATTTTAAAATCTCGTTTTTACTTCTTGTGTTCTAATCATGCGATTGAAGTTTGAATACCACACGTACACAATAATCTTAATGTAATAGTACAAAAATAAAAATCCAACCTGGCGACAATCTGAAATATTTAGACGGTCCTCAATATCTACGAATCTGTTACAGCAATTAAACTGAAATTTTGTATGTTGTTAGAAGAAATTAACATGAGCAGGATATATGAAAATAGGCTGTATAGTTCTTTACGGAACTACTTGTTTGTATGTCTGTTTGTCTGTCTGTTTGTCTGTCCGTGTACAACTTTGCACGCGTATCACTCGAGAACGGCTGAGTGGATCAACGTAAAATTTGGTACAGATGTCCACCAGAGGCACAAAAGTAATCATTGATCTAACTCTTCTCCTTACCTCTCATAAAAGAGGGCCTACCACCTTAAAATGCATGCTGAAATGGGCGTAGAAAGACGAGACAAAGCTCATTTTCAGCTTCTCAATGTGAGAAACAAAACTCGGGAGTCCTACGGGCCCCGAAAACCACATTATAAGGTCCTAAAACCAACAGTTTTTGAGATATACCCAGAAAACTAATTTCATTTATTAAGCTATTGAAAGAATGCAAGCCGGTAACCATGGCAACACAATTTTTGAAGTCCATCTATTGCTGTAAGACGCAATGCCATTCCATTTATTACATTACTTTGAACGTTCACAAACGGCTATAAGGTTATAAAGGAACCAACTTAAGCTGTAAAAGTCATCAATACGTATATAATGTGCTTAAGGGGGTCAAGGGGTACCCTTGCATTTTTTCACGTGATTTACACGGGCGGGTGTGGTACTAAAGGTATAATTTATCGCTATCCCTATATTCATAAATTATTATTATGATTATTATTATATTATGACGTACAAGGACAAGACAAAACTAACTTTCAGCCCCTCTGTGGCTCGGAGGCTACTACGTTTTAAGGCTCTGTAACTACGTTTCTGAGATATTCCCAGAAAACTAATTTCATTTAATAAACTAATAAATAGATGACGAGTACAGAAGAACACCAAATCAGGGGCTATATAAATATACTGAGAAAATCACAGATGCGGCCAGGAAGAGACGTCTGGCTTTCTACGGACATGTCTCATGGATGAACCCAACAAGACTAACCAACCGGCTTCTCAACTACTGGGGGGAATAGAAAGAGCTTGACACCGTCGCTAACAGTAGTTAACAAGGATATCCAAGAACTGAAGATAATGAAAAGCGATATTCGAAGCCGATCACATCTCAGAAAGATACTTAAACAAAAGAGTTTTCAGGACAGACCACTCTGTAAGGAAACCGGCATCATCTGGACAAAAGGGAGGAGAATGCACGAACATTGGGCAAACATCAAGCTGAAAAGTTGAACGTCGTGGTCCTTAGCTGGCCCATCCGAAAGAAGAAGATCAAGAAGAAACTAATGAAGTAATGCAAGCCGGTAAACATGACAACAGTATCACAAGAGGTGACATCCAACTTTCCATTTATTTCTGTAAGAAGCAATGCCACTCAATTTATTACATTTCTGTGAAAGTTTGCAAATGGCTATAAGGTTATCGTGGAATCAAACATAGACTGTAAAATTCAACAATGCGATGAAGGGGGTCAAGGGGTACCCTAGAATTTTTACACGTGACTTACACGTGCGGTATGTTGTACAGAAGGTCTATTAAATCTCCAAACAGAAACATTACTTTTAAAAAATCCTGGATTGGAATATTGTTTTTGCAGATTTTGGCAATTTGGGCCATTGGAGGCTGAAAATAAGCCTTTATAATTTATTAATGGGGTCTTCCTGGGGATGGGGACTTTCCATAACGGTAAGGGTCAGTTTTAATTTGACATATATTGCGTTTCGTCTACGAGGTTTTCAATATTATTGTCACGTCAGGAAGTACACGTTAGGTGAATTTAGTTTGAGAGCACATTTTAAGTAATCATATTTTTGTCGACAAACGGGTTCATTGTAAATATGATTTTGTTTGATACTGTGTGGTTGATATATATTTTTGTTTATGTATGCCTATAATTCATGTTCCGGTGCTTGGAGCATCGTAAAATTAGGTATTGTAACCATGAGTCAATACACCAATCATTTAGAATACTCTTCAACGTACTTCCCATAGAAGGGTGGGTATAAGGAACAACTTTTCAAAATTCATGCCAAAATAGGCGAAAAAAAAATTAGCCTAGAAGGACGACCAAAGCATATGTTGCGCTTCTCAATGTGTGACACAAAACTAGGGAGTCTTTAAAGGGTCTCCGAAAACCACATTTTATGGCCCTTAAATAAACAGTGTCTGAGATATACCCAGAAAACTAACTTCGTTCTGATAAACTTATGACGGAATGACACACCCCTAACCATTTCAACCGTAGCTCAAATGATAACGTCTGGTTATTAATACCGAAGACCGTTCGAAGAGCGGGTACTTCTGCTAGTTTTCTATAAAAACCTAAATCTTCACTGCAACACGGTATCTCTCTAAGCTCTCCCAGAAATGGTATATTGGCTTTCACGTCCAGTGCATTAAAACTCAGCAATCTTTCTAGGTTTGTGCCGTGTCTTGTGTGGGGTTTCACCTAGGACACCAAGCTGGTTCATCAGCGGGCTCTAGGTGTCCGAGCCCGGACCCCCACAGGAGTGCCGAACTGTGAACCCCACACATGATACGGCATACATTTAGAAATATTGCTGAGTTTTAATTCACTGGCCGTGAAAGCCAATATACCATCATTTTCAAAGCCTTCATAGCGAGGTGAGGACTGCTTGAGCTTCTAGCTCTCGCAGTGAAGAAGTGCAGGTGCGCTTCATAAAAAGGGAGGTAGTGCCCAGTTCACTACTATTGTGGGGGTCCGGACGCGGACACCAAGAGCCTGCTGATGAGCCAGCTTGGTGTCCTAGGCGAAACCCCACACAAGACACGGGACAAACATAGAAAGATTGCTGAGTTTCTCTCAGAAATGTTCCCTCGCTGAGTTAGAGTTGAAAGACAGAAGGATTCTTCACAACGTCTTTGACTCAGAGGACAACAACAGGGTCAGGTAAGTAATATACTCCAAGATAGAAAAGATGACGGACACAATGCGCAAACGCAAAGCTCGCGTCTACCATGATCTACGACGAACTGACGATACTTTAACAATTTTGACTCAAGCCCAAGAACAACAATTTCCCTGGTTCGTTAATATTAGGAAATATCTCAAAGAATTGGGCCTACGAATGGAAGACGTACAATACGACTTTTGCGACAAATGGTGCAACATGGTGGGATCCGGCAGAGGAGTGAATAAATGCCAGAGTGTAGCTTATTAACTTACTCGTATTTTCTCGGACACTGGACGAACAGCTAGCCTCTTGTCGTACATCACGCCCTCATAGATGTACCAGGAATAGAGCCTCAGACCAGAGCCGGGAATTGGGAACTTGAGTTCCAACCTCAGTAAATCTAATGACACGGGTCCCTCACATTTCACCCTGGCGTGAAATGATATAACCCGAGGACTGGCGCCGGGTCATTTTGACCCGTAGTACAGTGAGTCTCTCTCACGACTCGGCCGGCCAGCGCACCAAGCTTATCTGCCTCCCGTTGACTGATCACTTCCTGTTACACAGCGCGCACTTCACAGTTCTGGTCCATGCTTATAACGTGTATTTAGTGTTCATCTGTCGCTCCAACTATTCTCGAGTTATGAAGTGTTACTTTTGGGTATAATTCTCATAATGCCTGCACGTGTGTACACGGTAGAGGAAAGGGTATTTATGTACCATAATTATCTGAAAACTGAGTCTTGCTGGGAAGTCGTTAAACGTTTCTTAATACATTTTATGTTCGACCCTCACTATTATGTGTCAGATAACTGTATCATAATGATGGTCATTATAACACTGTTTTCCATTATGATACAGTTTCTCCAGCCAATCCGAGCTCGTTCATTGACCAATTAGGTAACGATAACTTCGCGCATGCGCTCAAAATCCAACATGTCGGACATAAACACAACATCGAACTATAATAAATTACCGACATGGAATACCCACCGTCCATATGTTCGCGTAAATAAACAGGCGAATATGAGACAAGAAATAGCACTGTACCTTAAAATCACCAGCCCTTATTTCTACACAGCGCATTGTCTTCAAATGACTGCGGTGACAATATTACTGAGGGACGGCTGATGTAAACATATGGCTGCATATGGCATTGCGAGCCCACAGAGCGCATGCGTCGGTCGTTCAAAGCTCTTGAAAGACAAAGATATAACACCCAACGCTCGCTCTGCTATCACAAAATTCCAGTAGCTGACTCTCAACAGATATTTATGAATATTTATGTTAAAACATATAATAAAGTTATAATTCTCGTCGAACATAAACAGTCGTATGCAACTCGCCTATAATGGTAATTAAGACACTCGTATGGAAATTATAAAACTCGCATACGCTCGTTTTATAAAAAATACTCGTGTCTTAATTATAGTCATTATAGGCTCGTTGCATAATGTACTATTCCAGGTGTGCGCCCTTCACATAGAGAGACCGCGCGGAAGCTCGTGAACAAATTGAGGGGAACTGGTTCTCTACTCGATAAGAAGCGAAGTGTTATAAAACGTGTACTTAACGAGGAAAAATAAATGATATGGCAGAACATATCCGAAGAGAAATAGCCTCAATTACGGAAGACGAACTTATGCGTGTGAATCGGAGTTTCCTAAGACGATACCAGAAATGTGTGGATATAGGAGGAGAATATTTCCAACATCTCCTGTCATGCACGGATAAAGTGAGCCAAGTGCTGTTCTGTTCTTATTGCTATGCTATGCCGAGCGGGGAGTGATGAGCCAACGGGAGACAGATAAGCTGGGTGGCCGGCCGAGTCGCGAGAGAGACTCACTGTATGTCTCTCTCTCTTTGTCGCACGGTAGGCGTACGGATTTCAATTAAGTAATTTTACAAATGGTGTCTTCCTATGAACTATTCCCAATATAAAATGAAGTTTATTTATATTCTTCAAATTTAACATTCAGGAAAAAGACCGTAATTTTCGTAACAGTATAATTGGCAATGATAGTGGCGGCAAAGCAGTCATCTTAATATTTTTTGAATAAAGGAGCTGATGACTAAGGTGTCCCTAGACCGTAAACATGGATCAACAAGAACCTGAGCTATGGGATTGTGCTGCACCAAAATAGTTGGAATTTCCCCCCAATTTTTTTACAGATTGTCCCGACTGACGTAGGACGAAAATTGTTACGTGAGGACTGGCGCCATGGGTAAATCTGACCCAACTTTAAATAATATAGAAATAACTTGTGTGTTCCAGAAACTATGGACATGTTTCTTTCACAGGGTGAAGTTCAAGGCTAGGAAGGAAAGTACAGAAAGCGACAGGAAATAAGGGCTGACCAAAACAAAAATGTAGATCATTATTTAAGTATCGGATCAATGCGCCAGACCTCGCGGGTTAAGTAGCTGAGTTGCCTGACGTACACTCCGCGACTTGAATGAGCCGCTGGGACAGAGCATCTCTCCTATCAACTTGGATTTCTTTAGACCATCCCTTGGTGTAGTGGCTAGCATTCTTGGCTGTCGCCCCTGAGGTCCAGGTTTGATTTCCACCTCAGCCGCCTTAGAAGTGGTTCTCCGTGGTATCACACTTCTACTCCAGGCAAATTCAGGCCGTCTCCTCCCAAAATCTTTATCCGTTGGCATCGGTGGCATAGTTGGTAGCATGGTGAGCTTCTATGCCCAAGGTCGCGGATTCAAATCCGGCCGAAGTCGTCGGATGTTTTACGTGCGTTAATATCCCCCAGTATGCATTCCTTCGGAGGGAAAGTACAGACGGTGGGCCTATGTCATAGATTTATGGCATATAAAAGAACCTCCCTCTAATTAAACTTATGTCAAGCTAAATTTGTAGGTTTGGTTTGATTAATCCTAGGAGGAGATGGCTGGACCAAGTGAAGGAAGATATCACATCCAAGGGAATCAACTGGGATGAAGTCTTGAAGAAGCAGTGGTATATGAATCGACCAAAATGGAGAGCGCTCGTAAACCACACCCGGGAAACTGGAGTGGAAACTTGATGATCATGATGATGATGGTATAATAATTGCTCTGAAGTTCTAACGTTGATCACGAGGTGCTGGCTGCCATGGCATCTAGTAGTAGCCAAGTTTGAAGCTAGGTGTCGTGGACGGTAGCATTTTGTAGAGAAAGTAGGAACTACTTGAACTTACCGTCTGCAGTCCTTACTTAAATTAAAGACAGATAACACACACTAATACAGTCATTCCACTCAACAGCGTTTATCAGCCAGATTTTACACACACCCAAAATACACGGCGCTACATAACCACGTTGTCCCAGCCCCTAAACTAAGGAACCTACCAATCTTTATCCCTATAACAAACGTACACACTAACACAGCAATCAAAATAACACAGGTTATCAGACAAATTCCGCACACCCAAGTACATGTACTGTGCCCGATAATCTGGCCTTGGTTTGGGTGGCCCGACAGCCACGTCAATCCTCACTCAAAATTCGGTACAACTCGAAAAGAAAAAAGAAAATCTTGAATTTCCGAATCAATTCTGGCCTTAAAAAACTATTTCGGGAACAAGATTCAAGCAATCCTGCGGTATTTATGATGATGGGTACAACTGGACTCATGATTGATCCAGTGGACACACAAGTATGACAACGAACAAGAATGACAAAAAACTCTGCTGTTAAAATAAAACTCATCCACCATTTATTACAGAACCACACCACTAAATACATAAAATCAAACACAGAAGCCTACCTTCGCTCGGAGACTTCTCAAAATTACTCTTGATGTGCAAATAAACTAATGACGCAGAAGCAAAATTCAAATTAATGAGGGCAAAAATCTCCGGGCGTCCTAATCTTTGGATACAAAATAACTTACGGAGATCAGAGCTATATCACCCTAGTATTACAACCATTACTTCAAAATGCTATGTCACCTCTCCGTTGAATAGTCCATAAATGAGCAGGTGCATAACTATGAGAAAATATTCAAAGGAAAAATTTGTTGCCTCATTCGATCTCCTTCTAACTAAATGTAATCACCAAAAGAAAAATATATATTTATATATGGATGTCACTGGCGTTAAATAATTCATTTTCAGACCTTTTATTCATGGATCAAATACTTTCATTATTATTTTCACTGGTTTTCGTTCAGCTGTGCCTCACTCAGAAAAATGACTGGTTGTTGGCTTTTACATTTATTACTTAA
Organism: Meconema thalassinum; assembly: GCA_946902985.2. Lineage (NCBI taxonomy): Eukaryota > Metazoa > Arthropoda > Insecta > Orthoptera > Tettigoniidae > Meconema > Meconema thalassinum. Next base: position 393,186,908 of record OX336393.1, on the reverse strand, counting down.
CATTGTAACATCTTTATGATTCCAGATATTTATTTATTTTTTGTTAACCACTGCATGCTTTTCACACATTTATAAATACACCATAAACATTTAAGTAGACGGCCTCTGCCTATCTGTATTACTTTTCAACTGACCATTGCCTCAAAATTTCATATACTTGAACCTATCACGTAACATTAATTATAATCATTTATTTTATTCTCCTCGCTATAGCGAGAACCTTTAGTTTCATCATAACTTCGTATTAGGCAACCCTACTATTTTAACAATGCAGTTTCATTATTTACACAACCTTGTATCAGTTACCTACCAAACGCATCTCCTCATGTTAGCATGTAAAGGGAAACCTCAGTGACGTGTGAGTGTTTAGTATAAATATCATGATGTGCGCAAAAATGTGGCCCTTTAAGTGCAAATGTTCCCCCTGTAATTTAAGCCTGTTCAAACCATAAATTGTCATCCAGGTTGCACCAATTCAAAGAACACAGCGACGTAACACGCTGAAAGATCCCTGTACTCAGATTATATTTTAAAGCATCCATATATATTTTAAACCCTAAATACGAATGCATTAATCTTTCAAAAGAAAACTTAAAATTTACTATCCTAATAATCTTGTCATTTTATCGCATTTTATCCTTTTGAGTATATTCTATTTCGATTTAAGCCCATCTGTCCAAATCTTAGTAACCACTACCCATTAACCACTGCTTAAGAATTAACATGGTTTTCAGTACCTTTTGACCACCTCAGTCTTGGTTCCGCTGACACGTTTCCTGGGGGTTAGGGTCCACGCTCTTCTCATTGAACATCCTCCCCTCTCGTCCTGGATCCAGCTCGCGACCCTCGGGGTGTCCATGGTCCTGGCTCGCCTTCGTTTCCACCTCATCATAACAGCTTCCACATTTCTAGATTTAGCTGGTCATCTCTTCGTTCGCAAAGTTCTTGTCACAAAACTCGCACTGGCCTGTACTGATAGCCTTTATGTCCGTCCAATACATCGCTGCAATCTTCATGTCGAATATGCCAAGTAATATCAACTTATGGTCGTGATAATAACTCTATAACGGCACAGGTTATATCGTACGCATATACACCAGCCTGCATTCATAAGAGATTACGTCCGTCCTTGGCCTTGAATGACGCTCTATATTTGGACTACACTCAGTTTATCTCTCATAGTTCACTGACCCTGGATACTCATTTGTCTGCTCGTCAAACAAAATCACATTGCTTCGTTCATATGTTCTGGGCGTCAATTATATCGCGCACGGCCCATGCAGTCCCGTACCTAGTAAAAGCTTGAGACACCACGTGTGTCTGCTCGCACTTCGTCGTACTAATAACTAGTGTCCCACAACATAATGCATTATGATCTGCGTTATAATATCACCTCGCCACATTCGGCTTTAGTATTCGTTAATACAGAGCTGTCCACGCAAGAAATAATACTGAGTCTTTCAGCTATGTTCCAAAAACTGTCGGAATACCGCACTGGTTCCATGTTGCCTCGGTACGACTGCTACTACACACTTGTTTGTAACTTCAGCGTGCGGCGACACAAAAATAAAGTGAACTTCGGTGTATGCAAAAGAAAGTGAACTTCGTTGTACGGTGATAGAAAAGAAAAGTGACCCGTTTCTCCGGCGTGACCTTCCCACCTTGACTTTTCCTGGAGCTCATCAGCGCCCTCTACGTTTCTGGAACCTTCGCCTAGTCATGCTGTCGACTATGTCCATGACGTAAAAACATCAACCTCAGGTTACTTCCGCTTGCTTTCTTCCTCCTGCTATGCGACGTTGCCAGAGCTCTCAAAACCATGCGATATCGGTTACAAATCCCCCTCAACCAGGAATAATAATAAGCGTGAACCATCTCGATTATTATTATTCTATTGGGTTAACAATCTACTTCTTTAATAAGTTCTCCATATCATATGCTTACTGTCTCTTGTGGTACCTTTTAAGGCTAGCTGCATTGAATCTGCCTATAACTCTCTCAGTTTTATCTTCGCCTGTGGCATCTTCCTCCTGAAATGGTAGCTCCATCAATTCTTCACTCATTCTACTTTCTTCTTCGTCATGGTCTTCATATCTCCTATCATCAGTAATGCTGTGAATGGCTTGAATTTGGACTGTCATGACATCTGGGCGAAAGTCATTATTAATGGGGAAAAATCATTATTACTGCCTGTGAGTCCCTGTCCAAACTCGGCATTTCCTTCCTGTCAGCTTCTCTTTCCTGATTTGACACCACTGGTGCTTGGTTTCGATTCTTCATGCTGTTTTGCCTGAGATTCTTCTTCCTATTCCTTTTCCCTCAATTGTTCAATGTATCTCTGGCTTTCTTGGTGACGTTCTTCTAATGATGGCCTATAATTTTGCCCCTCTTGATTCCCATATCTTGGGTAGTTATTGTATGGTCTCCGATCACGTGACCACGAATCTCTCCCTCTATATCCTGACCTTCCGTAGTCCCTCTGATTAAATCGTCCACTTCTATCCTGATAATATGGCCTCCGGTCATATGGCTTTCCTTGATTCCTGTATCTGTTTAAGCCATTTCCTTCATCCCTTCCATCTCTATCGTTCCTTCCATAACTTCGCTGAGGTTCCGTCTGTGCCATACGATCCATTACGACCATATTTGCCTCTCTCTGTTCTGTCCTTGGACTACGAGGTTCTGTCATCTTGCTCGTGTGGTCTAGTTTCCTCAAAATCTCGTCACACACCTCGAGTCTATTTGCACCCGATGTAATTAATACACGCTGGACTTCTACCGGATATTGCTGTATTTTGGCATGCACCAAATCCTGCTCCTCCAACGGTGGATCCAAAAATTGTAGCTTGGCTATCTGATTCGTGAAATACCCAGCGTATTGTGTTGGCCTGGTAGTCGCGTATTTCTTTGAGTATAATTCAGCCCTTATACTTTGTTGATCTTCTGAGGACCAAAATCTCTTCAGTAAAGCGCTCGCAAAGTCATCGTACCCTCTAAACTGATTCCTAAAAGCTCGCATCCAGTTTAGCGGTTGACTTTCAAGAGCTCTTTCTATTACCCTCATTTCTCTCTCTTTAGGAACCCTATGTTCATCCATGTATTCCTTCAGGTCCCGCAGGAATTCTATGGGTGTAATGCCAGTCAAATTTGAAATTTTTTGGGGCGGTCCTCCTGATTCCTAATGATGGTAATCGGTTGAGTTGAGCTGTAACTGAATGGTGTGAATGTTGTTCCTGTCGGACTTGGTTCCTTGTTTTCATCTATCGATTTTGCTTCTAACGTCTTTCCTTCTAATTCAACAATTCTCTTGAACTGTTCTCCGTGAGTAATACTCATTTTATCTTGTACTGTTGAAACCGCTGTAGCAATCTGTGTTTTAATTTCGTCGTTTAACTCTAATATTATTTCCCCCATCTGACTCCTAAGACTTTCCATCTTGCATTCCTGCTCTATGGTGAATTCAGACATTTCATCGGTCATGCTCCTGGTATCTTTCGCTAATCTCTGCTGTACTGCTTTCGCCTCTTCCTTTAACACTAAGACTTCTGCGTTAATTGCTTTATCCCTTTCTTCCATCTTGGCGGTCAATGCCTCCACGCTTCGATCCATTTTCTTTTGAACGGTTTTCTCCAATGATTTCAATTGTGTCCCCATATTCCTTTCAATTTCGATCGTATCCCTCTTAATTTGTTCTTTTAAATCCGTCATTTCGGCTTGAGCCTTCTCCATGTACTGTTTCATATCGAATTGGTGCTCCATAAATAATTCCAATCCTCCTTGCAAATCCCCTGACTGAATTCCAAGATTTTTTTCAATACCTTCGAATTTAGTGTCTAAGTCTTTGAATTTGGTGTCGAAACCTTTAAATTGAGTGTCTAAACCTTCAAATTTAGTGTCTAAATCTTTGAATTTTGTGTTGAAACCTTTAAATTGAGTGTCTATTCCTTCCTGCATCTTAATCAACTGTCTATCCAACCCATCTAGATTAGTATTCATACCACCTTCATAGTCTTTCCATTGAGTCTTCAAACCTTCCTCCATATTCTTTTGACTTTTAGCTAACTCCTTTAGCTTCTCTCCTAGCTGTCCCATCAATCCCTTAATTTCATCAAATTCTCCCATATTTCACAACAAATAAACATGGAAGCTGTTACAACTAGTGACTAACTTAGACTAAGGACTAGCGGTTGCTTCAATTTGGCAGTGGAATCGAAATCTAATATCATGTGGAAATAATAAATGTGGATGGTATCGCTTAAACACAGCGATCTAACGTTACTGAATCGCTTCATTCTATGTCATTCAAACACACAAAAAAAATCCTACAAAGTGAACTTTATCAAACTGACAGACATATCGCACAATAAAATGGGGTACCAGCACTCAATTGGTTTTCTCTCCATTCCATTTGTGCCACATGGCCGTCCGCCATCTTGTCACTCTCCTCTGGTGTTCCAATTTTTTCGAGTTCAAAATGTCGGCTATACCACTGCGTGGTACGATATTCCCAGTTCGAGGCCATTACACGGTGGGCGCCATCTTGTTGTGCCCGATAATCTGGCTTTGGATTGGGTGGCCCAACACCCACGTCAATCCTCACCCAAAATTCGGTACAACTCGAAAAGAAAAAAGAAAATCTTGAATGTCCGAGTCAATTTTGGCCTTAAAAAACTATGTCGGGAACGAGATTCAAGCAATCCCGGGGTCTTTATAATGATGGATACAACTGGGGTAAGATCTCAAAATGTATCCAGTGGACACACAAGTATGACAACGAACAAGAATGACAAAAAACTCCGCTGTTAAATTAAACTCATCCACCATTTATTACAGAACCACACCACTAAATACATAAAATCAAACACAGAAGCCTACCTTCGCTCGGAGACTTCTCAAAATTACTCTTGATGTGCAAATAAACTAATGACGCAGAAGCAAAATTCAAATTAATGAGGACTAAAATCTCCGGGCGTCCTAATCTTTGGATACAAAATAACTTACGGAGATCAGAGCTATATCACCCTAGTATTACAACCATTAATTCAAAATGCTGTCACCTCTCCGTTGAATAGTCCATAAATGAGCAGGTGCATAACTATGAGAAAATATTCAAAGGAAAAATTTGTTGCCTTATTCGATCTCCTTCTAACTAAATGTAATCACCAAAAGAAAAATGTATATTTATATATGGATGTTACTGGTGATAAATAATTCATTTTCAGACCTTTTATTCATGGATCAAATACTTTCATTATAATTTTCATTGGTTTTCGTTCAGCTGTGCCTCACTCAGAAAAATGACTGGTTGTTGGCTTTTACATTTATTACTTTACATTGTAACATCTTTATGATTCCAGATATTTATTTATTTTTTGTTAACCACTGCATGCTCTTCACACATTTATAAATACACCATAAACATTTAAGTAGACGGCCTCTGCCTATCTGTATTAATTTTCAACTGACCATTGCCTCAAAATTTCATATACTTGAACCTATCACGTAACATTAATTATAATCATTTATTTTATTCACCTCGCTATAGCGAGAACCTTTAGTTTCATCATAACTTCGTATTAGGCAACCCTACTATTTTATCAATGCAGTTTCATTATTTACACAACCTTGTATCAGTTACCTACCAAACGCATCTCCTCATGTTAGCATGTAAAGGGAAACCTCAGTGACGTGTGAGTGTTTAGTATAAATATCATGATGTGCGCACAAAAGGTGGCCCATTAAGTGTAAATGTTCCCCCTGTAATTTAAGCCTGTTCATACCATAAATTGTCATCCAGGTTGCTCCAATTCAAAGAACACAGCGACACAACACACTGAAAGATCCCTGTACTCAGATTATATTTTAAAGCATCCATATATATATATTTTAAACCCTAAATATGACTGGATTAATCTCACAAAAGAAAACTTAAAATTTACTATCCTAATAATCTTGTCATTTTATCGCATTTTATCCTTTTGAGTAAATTCTATTTCGATTTAAGCCCATCTGTCCAAATCTTAGTAACGACTACCCATTAACCACTGCTTAAGAATTAACATGGTTTTCAGTACCTTTCGACCACCTCAGTCTTGGTTCCGCTGACACGTTTCCTGGGGGTTTGGGTCCACGCTCTTCTCATTGAACATCCTCCCCTCTCGTCCTGGATCCAGATCGCGACCCTCGGGGTGTCCATGGTCCTGGCTCACCTTCTTTTCCACGTCATCATAACAGCTTCCACATTTCTAGATTTAGCTGGTCATCTCTTCGCTCGTAAAGTTCTTGTCACAAAACTCGCACTGGCCTGTACTGATAGCCTTTATGTCCGTCCAATACATCGCTGCAATCTTCATGTCGAATATGCCAAGTAATATCAACTTATGGTCGTGATAATAACTCTATAATGACACAGGGTATATCGTACGCATATACACCAGCCTGCATTCATAAGAGATTACGTCCGTCCTTGGCCTTGAATGACGCTCTATATTTGGACTACACTCAGTTTATCTCTCATAGTTCACTGACCCTGGATACTCATTTGTCTGCTCGTCAAACAAAAGCACATCGCTTCGTTCATATGTTCTGGGCGTCAATTATATCGCGCACGGCCCATGCAGTCCCGTACCTAGTAAAAGCTTGAGACACCACGTGTGTCTGCTCGCACTTCGTCGTACTAATAACTAGTATCCCACAACATAATGCATTATGATCTGCGTTATAATATCACCTCGCCACATTCGGCTTTAGTATTCGTTAATACAGAGCTGTCCACGCAAGAAATAATACTGAGTCTTTCAGCTATGTTCCAAAAACTGTCGGAATACCGCACTGGTTCCACGTTGCCTCGGTACGACTGCTACTACACACTTGTTTGTAACTTCAGCGTGCGGCGACACAAAAATAAAGTGAACTTCTGTGTATGCAAAAGAAAGTGAACTTCGTTGTACGGTGATAGAAAAGAAAAGTGACCCGCTTCTCCGGCGTGACCTTCCCACCTTGACTTTTCCTGGAGCTCATCAGCGCCCTCTACACTTCTGGAACCTTCGCCTAGTCATGCTGTCGACTATGTCCATGACTTAAAAACATCAACCTCAGGTTACTTCCGCTTGCTTTCTTCCTCCTGCTATGCGACGTTGCCAGAGCTCTCAAATCCATGCGATATCGGTTACAGTGCATGGGGATACATTAGATAACCACGATGCCACAAAGCGCCTATATGAATCAACATACGCAATTTCGTCACGATTCGTTTTGATGACACATGTTCATGACTCTAGCCGACCGCTAGCACATCGCGAAGTCATGTGAAGTTGACATAAATGTGCTGTGATCCAATTATATAAAATATCATTTGTTTAGGACCTGCGCGCTTGCTCTTAAAACATTCTAATGTGTAGCCTATTGTTATGACCCTTGATCTTGTTCTAAATCAGTGTCCGGTGTGGCTCAGTGGTAACATTCTCGTCTGCTGTTCCCAAGGTTGCAGGAACAAATCCTGGCGCAGGGAGCTGGGACTTGAGGGTGCAGAAATATTATTATTATTGTAGAAAAATTTAAGGTGGGAGTGAAGATTCAAGGAGAAAAAATTTCACCACTGAGATTTGCCGATGACATAGTCATCTTGGCCGACACGCCTGAGTGAGGATTTGAATGAGATTTTGAATGGTATGGAGGAAAGAATTCATGATGAAAATTAATAAATGTAAAACAAAAATATTGGAATGCAGCCGAAATAAATCTGAATCCTATATGGACACCAAATTGGCAGGAGAAAAACTAACGGAAGTAGGAGACTTCTGTTACTTAGGAAGGAAAATAACTAGTGATGGACGAAGCAAAGAGGATATAAAAAGTAGGTTATCTCAGGCAAGGAAAGCATTTCTACAGAAAAGGAATCTGTTGACATCGAATATATATAGATTTAGGTGTTAGGAAGTCATTTTTGAAGGCCCTTGTCTGGAGCGTGGCACCCTATGGAAGTGAAACGTTGACTATTAATGCAGCAGAAAAGAGGAGAATTGAAGCGTTTGAAATGTGGTGTTACAGGAGAATGATGAAGATCAGATGGGTAGATAGGGTTACAAACGAAGAGATATTAAGACTAGTGGGAGAGGAGAGATGATTCTGGCGACTGCTAATGAAGAGAAGAGATAGGTTGTTAGGACACATACAAAGACACCCAGGAATAGCAAGCTTAGTTATGGAAGGAAGGGCCGAGGACAAGAACTGTAGGGGTAGGCCAAGGTTAGAATATGTTAAACAGATTGCCTCGGACGTAGGGTGTGGTAGCTATGTAGAGATGAAACGATTAGCTCAGTACAGGGGCATGGAGAGATGCATCAAACCACTCAAAATACTGAAGCCTCAAAAAAGAACACAACACAGACTAATACAGCCATCGCAATTAACACCGGTTATCAGAGAGATTCTACACACACCCAAAGTACACGGGGCTACACGACCGCGTTGTCACAGCCCCTCAACTAAGGAACCAACCAAGAAATTATAAGCAGGACAATGTATAATATACGAATCACATGGTCGCTGGCCAAATAACATCCACTAAGTCTCCAGCCTCACGAGTGCCGACATCAACCAGTGAACTATATTTTGCTACCCTTCCAGCATATTTTCCATCATCGACGCTTGTAATAAATGGAAATGGAAGACCGAAGTGGATCAATATGTCAAGTGAGGGTCAACAAACAGCTCTGATTGCGAAGCACTGCTATCTTCCTGCACTTAGGGCAATGATCTTGAAATGTGTCTGATCCTGCGCTGGCTCTTGAAGAGTCTAAATGGACCCTGTATTAAAAGCTATTTGTCTGTTTGCGCTCCACAGCAATCTATCAGCCAGACTGTCTTTGCACTCGGCAGTAAGTGACAAATGGTGCTAGAGGCCAAATGTTCTCAATCTAATGGCGTCTTTTTATTTAGCGCTGATGAAACTGTGAAGGCAGAGGATGCTACTGAACAAACATCAATATTGTTCCATAGTGTATCAGAGTTGGCAGACATTCTCAACCTTATTGAGACTGTGAGCCACACCCGGCACCCGAGCAGTAATAAATCCAATATAACAAGTAGTTCCGTGAAGAACTATACAGCCTATTTTCATATATCCTATTTATGTTAATTGCCACTATCAACATACATAATTTCAGTTTGATTGCTGTAATAGATTCGTAGATATTGAGAACCGACTAAATATTTCGGATGGTCGCCATGTTGGACTTTATTTATATAGGTCCTAGATTTATGTACTGTTACATGAAGATTATTGTGTACGTGTAGCATTCGAACTTCAATCGCATGATTAGGACACAAGAAGTAAAAACTAAATTTTAAAATTTCGCACCTCTGCCATCTTGTGGTTATGGAAACAATTGAATAAATTAGATGCCAGTGGATTAACATTCATACAAGGATTTACTGTACCAAGTTTCACTGCACTCGGATGGTTAAATTGCGAGAAACGTCCATGTGAATATTCATAATTCACGTCGCCGCCATGTTGGATTTGTGATCGCCAGGTTATTGAAAGTCCTACAGGTAAACTTATGTTCATAGCCCCTATGAACATAAAAATATTCAGTTTGATTGCTCAAAATTTCAGGGTGATACCGCTAATAGTATCAGAGATATAGAATGCCGGTGAAATATTTCGCACAGCCGCCATCTTGTGGTTATGTAAACAATTGAACGAAGTTAGATGTCAGTGCATTACAAAGTGTATAAACATATACTGTAACAATTTTATTGCGTTTGGTTGGTTAAATCGCGAGACACGTCTATTTAAAAGTCGCAACTTCGCATGGCCGCCATGTTGGTTTTGTAGTTACCAGTTTTTCAAGAGTCACATAGGTGAACTTCCAGTAGTTCCGTTTATCACCGTAAACAATTCCAGGGTGATATCTGTAATAGTTTCGGAGATATTGAATGCTGGTGAAATATTTCGCACAGCAGCCATGTTGGATTAGTGAGACGTAACAAAATTTGAAGGGCACGGTCGGGGTCGCCCGCAATAGTGCTATGAACTTACAGAGTTTCATTGAAATGTCTCCAGCCGTTTAGAATTTATTAGGGGGGGGGGGGGAAACACACACACCTCACACACACACACACACGCACACACACACACGGACAAAAGGTGATCTCATAAGCCTATTTTTTCAAAATTGAAAACAGGCTAATAAAAATAATTATTATAATAATAATTAATATTATTATTTATTATTTATCGTAAGGCTTTTTTTTTGCCGGGAGTGTCCGAGGACATGTTCGGTTCACCTGAGTCTGTAGCTGCTTCCAGCGGACACCCTTATTAGGGTGAGCTACAAGTTCCGTTCAATTTCAAGTAGTTCCAACTTTCGCTACCAGATATCAATGATACCTAGTGATGAACGTTGGAACTTTGATAAAGCGTTCTGACGAAATCTAAACTAACAATATAGCTTTACAAAAGGATCTTTTACATGCCATAAATCTATGACATGGGACTGCTTTACTTCCCCTCCGAAGGAGGGCATACTGAAGGATTTTTAATGCTCTTAAAAATCCAACGACTTCGATCAGGTTTGAAAAAAAGAAAGGAAGATTGTAGTTTAACGTGACCGATAATCGTGAGAGCATAAGCCACGAGAGGCCGGGATTGCACCCGCTATCTTGGGCACAGCAGTTCAGCAGGCTACCAACTACGCCACCGAAGATTATTATTATTATTATTATTGTTTTTAGTCCTTTACCTTCCAGGTTGGTGGAACCCACGGACTCAGCGAGGGAACTCACCACTACCGCCTCTACGGGGCAGTGTCCTACAGCTGGGAACATCGAATCGGAAGGGATACAACTGGTGAGGTGGGATTGGCACCTCGCCCAGGCGAACAGGGGCCTCATGAGGGAAGGTAATGGATGGTGAGGATGGATATGCAAGGCAGAGGGAAGGAGGCTGTCGTGGTCTTGAAGAAGGTACCATCCCGGCATTTGCCCGAAGACGAAGTGGGAAACCACGGAAAACCACTTCGAGGATGGCTGAGGGGGAATCGAACCCCCTCTACTCATTTGGGCCACCCCAGGCTGAGTAGACCCCGTTCCAGTCCTCGTACCACTTTTCAAATTTCGTGGCAGAGCCGGGAATCGAACCCAGGACCTCTGGCGCGGCAGCTAACCATGCTGACCGCTACGCTACGGAGGCGACTATTATTATTATTATTATGAAGACAGAATCACTAAGCTCCAGACGGTCTACAGGCCAACGCGGGCCCATTTGCACCGCCCTATTAAAATAAACATATTCTTGGCGTGCCTCCTAGCTGCATCACTGGAACCAACTAGAAAAGAAAGGAGTACGCAGTGGAAATGGATGTTAATTTCTGACCTGTGCTGGGCCCGTACTTGCAGGCCAGATGTGCCGAGCGACTCCAGACTCCGTGAAGGTGGTCCCACGACGAGTGGTAGGAATACCCTCCTGGTGCTAGACAGCTAGAATAAGTTAGGCCTAGGTTTGAAGAGAGAGAGAGAGAGAGAGAGAGAGAGAGAGAGAGCAGCCCGATCGCCAAACACTACTAAATAAGACACATGGGTAAAGAAATGGAAATTTAATGAATTGAAACCGAACACACAAAGAAACCCGGCCAGAATAACACACACAAAAAAAAGTACCCTAGGGGTCAAATACAGTCACTTTCAAACGGGAAGGATGATTATAAACAATAAATTACTTACGATAATAAATAACGTTAACAAATTAACTTCATACCTGTGCTCACTTCCGTGAAAACGATGTAAAAAGGGAGGAAGTAAATGATCAAGAGGCAATGGAGCCGGTCGCTGGTCAACAACAATCACTTCTCAGCCTAGAGATGGATGGTTGTCATGACGACCACAAATAACAAGCATAGCAAAGATAAAGCAAGAGGCTGTGTGCGCGTCGCAGAGGCTGTGGCGAGCAATGGGGATGCGATCGAGCTGGCAGTCCCAAGAGAATGCAAAAACCAAAGATACTACAAGGAGAAACAAATGACGTCAACTGTCCGTGAAATATATCATGATACATACACGCAATCAAACACACAAAATGCCAGCCGTCGATGCAGTAATAAAACACAAAGCAACTCGTGCTTGTAGGTAGTCTAGCAAAACATGCTAAACCTATATGGTCCCCAACTTACGTTCCGAGCTCGAGCTGAATACGGTAAGGCCTACTTAAAGTTACCGCCGTGATTCAGTTGCACGAAGCATGGAATGAAGGGAAAACATAAGGGCTAAAATATATGGTGTCATGCCTCGTGTTGGGAGAATGGTCGAAACGCCAACGTCCACAAACCACGGGAGACCCATTCGAAGATATGCCCAAATCAAAACAACTTCAATGCACCTGGCAGCAAGAAAAACATACACTCACAAAATCACTCGCAGATATATTTCACGGCACAAATAAAAGGTTAAACGAAGATTCAAACAAAATAAAACAGGAGACCGCCATTTCTATTGGTTCCACAGCAGATCCAAGCACACGACGAAGATCAGAAAGAAAGGTTAAATTTAGGAAATGAGCATAGTGGACACAAGGTTAGATGTATTACTTACATGAGTAAATGGAAGGCTTAGGCATAATAACAATGTTAAATAAAAAGGAAAACATTACATTTTAAATAATAAGGCGGAGAGCCTCAAGGCACGTCCGGACAGAAAGTATCTCACATGGCGTCTGAGTCTACCTGGACGGCCGCCAAAGAAAATAAAGAAATGAGAGATGTTAAACATGGCTCAGGATCCACACCACCCCCCAAAAGAAAAATTATTTATAATAATAAAAGATTTTTCTTTTTACATCACTAAGCACCACCGCTTTGAAATCAATCATGTCCCAAGTGTTCCAAAATACACAACATCCTTATCACTCAGGTGGTTTGTCAACAACTATAACAGTACACAAAATATGAGGGGGGAGGGTGATCGATATAACAGTCACTTAAGCAATTGATCCATATCAGAAAGAATACAGTTATAAAATGAAGTAATATATAAAAATAATCAGATCGCTTCGGCGATCGCAATATCAGGACAGAACTCCTTCGGGGTCCCCAAAGGCGCGCGTTCCTTTGACGATCCCTGGGCTCGTCATAATGGTATTACGGTTCGCCTGCGCGTTACAAAGACAAGAAAAGTAGATAGAGACACGGACGAAAATCATAAACAAAAGACTTTCGCCCTTTGACGCCAAAGTCTGCCATTCTCCTTATACCCATCATGAAAGTGACGTATTAAAATAACAAAGAAGCGATATAATGTGTCCATTATTTATAGAATATAAATTCTCTACTGGCCGAATTCGCAAAAATACATATTTTTACAATAAATATTAAGTTACACAGAGTATGTAGGCCTATTTCTTCTTGTATTATTTTCTTTCTTGAGCTCGTAAATTTGTACTTGACTCTGCCTCGGTCAAAATTGGTTCAATAATAGGCAGGTCAAGGAGACGCCATATGAATACTAGCTTCCTTGGATAACATAAGCAAATTATGATTGGCTAACCTACGCAGAAAAAGGACAACATTAATCACAGCAAATAAGAAGGTTACACAATAAATGGTTTCAATTGAGATATGTGAGCTCTGGATACGTCGGTGGGATTCTCCTTGGAGATCAATTCAACAGTGACAGGTGTTAAAAATCTAGTGATAGTTTTGGGCGGGCTCCAGCGAAGCATTAGCTTAGCTGACTCCTTATTCTTGGCCGAACTCTGTGGGTGCAGGCGCACTAGCACGTCGTCATTCACCTGAAAACAAACAGGTTGCCTACCCTTGTTATAGCGAGACGCCACGCGATCTCGTGCCCTTTTCAGATGCCGTACAGCAACTTCCCATTTTTCTTTGACTGAGGTACGGCGGGATGGCGCAGCCAGATAATCTATTTTCCACTGAAGCTGAAGTGGATCAACAATACGCCTTCCTAAAAACAATTCCGAAGGGGTAGAATTCGTCGATTCATGAAGAGCAGTGTTAAATCCTAAGGAGAAAAACTGAAGATTTGCGTCCCAACGTGACTGATCTGCGTTGTGGAACGCACTCAAGCAAGCCTTCAAGTTACGATGAAACCTTTCAACGTGATTTGGCTGAGGGTGGTAGGGTGCCAAAAAGACATGATCAATTCCCCAAGAAAAACACATTGATCTAAAAGACTTGGACCGGAAAACGCTCGCGTTATCGGACACTAAAAACTTTGGAGGACCAAAAACACCAAAAATATGATTGGTCAAAAGCCTAACAGTGGTACGTGTCGTGATTTCCCTGACAGGAAATAACCATACAAATTTTGAAAATCCATCAACGACAGTAAGTATAGCTTTATGACCAGAAGATGACCTAACTAGGGGACCAAAATAATCTATAAAGAGGCGCTCATTAGGATATGACATCGTGTCAGCGTGGTGAAGTCCAATGCGGGAATTCTTTGCAGGCTTAGAACGTTGACACGTAACGCATTTTCGGACGAAAGCAAAAGCATCCGCTTTCAAATGAGGCCAGAAGAATTCCTGAGAGATTTTATGGAAAGTCTTCGTCATACCTAAATGTAATCCAAAACAGGATTCATGGAAATACGCCAAGAGCATACTTCGTATATTCTCTGGCACGAAAATCCTACATTTCGAAGATCGAGGAGCGGTATGCACTATAACATCATTGCGCAATGAAAACTCAGATACACCAGGATCTTTCCCGAGAATTTTTTCACGCAATGTGACACAAAATGGGTCATCTGCTTGGTACGTACGGATGTCAGTAAATGACCATGGAATGTGTTGGAGAAGATTCACTGGCTCGGGGATCTCAACAATGGGAGGAGGTTCCTCAAACATGCGTGACAAACAATCCGCTACAACATTTTCACTGCCTCTGACGTGAATGATGTCAAAGCTGAAAGAGGATAGACGAAGAATCCAACGATTTATACGTCCCAATTTTTTGACATGCGAGCGCATCCAGGACAGAGCTTCATTGTCGGTATACACTATGAAATGCCGATGTTCTAGAAAAGATCTGAAACTTTCACAGCCGAATACGACAGCCAGACTTTCTTTCTCGAAAGTGGAATACCGGCGTTCGCAATCATTAAGCATCCGACTGGCAAAAGCGATGGGTGCCAAATTACCATTCACCTGCTGACTAAGCACACAAGAAACTGCGACATCACTCGCATCACAATGTAACATAAAATCTTTCCCAAAATCCGGAGTTCGAAGGACGGGAGCAGAAGAAAGACATTCTTTCAATTTCTCAAAGGCGAGACACTGGTCGGGGCCCCACACGAATCGTACATTCTTCTTCTTCAAATAATTCAGGGGCGCTGAAATGTCCGAAAAGCCCTTAATGAACCTACTGTAAAAGCCCGCCATTCCCAAAAAACGTCGGACTGCTTTCACATTCGTGGGAGTAGGGAACTCTTGGATACATTGGACACGCTCAGGGTTCACTTCTATGCCCACATCCGAAAGAATGTGACCTAAAAATTTGATTTGCTTCGAAGCCAAAGAGATTTTGTCCGGGTTAACAGTGAGTCCGGCTCTGCGAAGACGACATAGGACTTCACGTAAATGGATCAGGTGATCCTCAAAAGACTGACTGTAAATCACGAGGTCATCAAGATAGTTAAACACAGATGAATACTTTAAATCTCCAAATAACTCATCCAAAACCCTACTCAATACTTCTCCGCCGATAGAAATGCCCATGGGTAACTTATTGAACTCAAAAAGGCCGAACGGAGTGGAGAACGCAGTTACCTTACGGCTCTCGGGATCGAGAGGAATTTGATAATATGCACAGTTCAAATCTAGGACGGAATAGTACTTCGCCCCGTGAAAATGCTGAAAAGCGCTCTCCAGAGTTGGAAGGGGAAAGTTGTCGAACACCACCTTAGAATTGAGTCGACGATAATCAACTACTAAACGAAAAGTACCCTCTTTCTTAGGCACCAGGAATGCTGGACTACCATAAGAAGACTTAGAAGGGCTCACAACACCGCGTGCCTTAAGATCATGAATATATTCTCTCATGGCAATGAGTTTGGGTGGAGAGCAAGAAAATGGCGCCGACCTAACTGGAACCTCATCAGTCAAATCAATATGACACTCGTAGCCGATAGCGGAACCCAGTTCCTACGTGAGAACATCTGGAAATTCATTCACCAAATCAGATAAAGCGTCACGTTGACTCGTGAATAAAGTAGGAGGGATTAGAACAGCAGAGATACCAGAAAAATTACAAGGAACACTCGCTTCATAAGTATTAAAATGAAACCGCTCCTTGGATTTAAACAAAAAACTGAAGGAATGATCCGAAAAATCAAGCCTCAACCCTGCTTTGTGCATAAAATCAGAACCTAAGATCATAGGCGTAGATAAGTCATCCACCACATGGAAGTTCCAATCCCAAGAATAACCACATATCTTAATATGACATGTTACAACGCTAGAAACAGAAATAGATGACCACCGCAGAATAAAATTTCAAACCCCCATCTTGTGGACAAATCTGAGTAACAGGAAGCTGTTCCGCGATGGAGCGCTGAATAAATGAACGTGAAGCACCAGAATCCAGTAAAGCGGGTATCGACAATTTCTTAACACTTACAGGGACCCAAGGACAGAAGTTTCCAGTCGTGGAAATGTTCATTTCCCGGCGAACTTCATTGCATGGCCACTCCGGCGGGTCTAAACCGGGGACCCATGCTCGTTTCCCTGACGCGAAGCACATCTAGGACAGGCTATGTGCGTCACGTCACGAAGACCGCATGTGTGACAAAACACACGAGAGGGCGCACGGCAGGAATTAAAATTATGCCCCAAACGATCACAATTCCAACATTTTATACGGTTATACATGTTCGGGTTTCGAGGTAACTGTTGATCCTGAGGAGCGGGATTCGCAGAAGAAGTAGCATTGGGAATACTCCCGACAATATGCGAGTGGGGACGGTTAACTGCCCGGTCCTCCTGACGAGATATTGAAGATGGGTGCGCAGTCCTCTGAATCTGGGATTGCACGCATGCAGTCTCTGGAAACAAACTGTCAGAGGGGAGGGGTGGGGGTACATATGACTTGCGCAGGCGCCGATTGAACTCGCATTCACGTCCTTGATCAACAATGTCAGCCACACTATACACACTGGACCGGCGTATGAAAGACTTGTACTCAGGTGCTAGATTTCTATACACAATATCAACAGTTTCAATAAGGGGAAGGGGCTGCGACAACCTACTTATTAAAGTCATTAGCCCAGTAACAAAATCGTCTACAGGCTCTTCCAAACCCTGGGTACGGCGATGAATTTCAGCCTTCAAGTCATGTTCAAAATCATAAGTCGTAAACCGCTCCTTTATTGACTTACAGAAATCAACCCACGAGATGAAAGATCTGTTGGTAAGTCGATACCATTTTAAAGCTAAGCCACTCAACAATAACGGTAGGCAGACAACAATGTCGTCTGGTTCGAGGTCATAACAATGGCAGAGTTCACTGACCCTGTCTAAGAACTCAAATACAGACGAAACTCCCAGTTCACCAGAAAATGAAATTCCCCACTTGGACACTATATTGGCTACGCCTCCCTTGCGATGGCCTTTCACCTCAGTCAATGGATTAGTGTCTTTCCCACAGACACTTTCAAACGATAGCAGATCATCGTCAGACTGGATGAGCTCCTTCTTCACGTTACAACCTGGGAGAGAATACATGGCTAAACTACAGAAGTACTGCTAGCTACAATTCAAAACAATAACTACAAATGTCTTGCCTCCGTCCTGCGCCTGAAATGAGTACGAAACAAGAAGTAGGGATGTTTAGTACATTACCAATGCTGGGGTTCGTTGATAGGGTCCAACTCATTGCACTCTCCTTACAGTTTGTTATTTTTATGGTCCATACTCCTTGGAAGTTCACATTGACTCTTAATATTTGTTTGCATAGTATGCAATAAGGAACATGAAACAGAATAAAAACAACATTGAAAAATATGCAGCGAAATATTAAAATCCAATGGATATGGCTAAGCGACCAGGAGACTTAACCTCGCAACTGATACCATCTGCACCGCCCTATTAAAATAAACATATTCTTGGCGTGCCTCCTAGCTGCATCACTGGAACCAACTAGAAAAGAAAGGAGTACGCAGTGGAAATGGATGTTAATTTCTGACCTGTGCTGGGCCCGTACTTGCAGGCCAGATGTGCCGAGCGACTCCAGACTCCGTGAAGGTGGTCCCACGACGAGTGGTAGGAATACCCTCCTGGTGCTAGACAGCTAGAATAAGTTAGGCCTAGGTTTGAAGAGAGAGAGAGAGAGAGAGAGAGAGAGAGCAGCCCGATCGCCAAACACTACTAAATAAGACACATGGGTAAAGAAATGGAAATTTAATGAATTGAAACCGAACACACAAAGAAACCCGGCCAGAATAACACACACAAAAAAAAGTACCCTAGGGGTCAAATACAGTCACTTTCAAACGGGAAGGATGATTATAAACAATAAATTACTTACGATAATAAATAACGTTAACAAATTAACTTCATACCTGTGCTCACTTCCGTGAAAACGATGTAAAAAGGGAGGAAGTAAATGATCAAGAGGCAATGGAGCCGGTCGCTGGTCAACAACAATCACTTCTCAGCCTAGAGATGGATGGTTGTCATGACGACCACAAATAACAAGCATAGCAAAGATAAAGCAAGAGGCTGTGTGCGCGTCGCAGAGGCTGTGGCGAGCAATGGGGATGCGATCGAGCTGGCAGTCCCCAGAGAATGCAAAAACCAAAGATACTACAAGGAGAAACAAATGACGTCAACTGTCCGTGAAATATATCATGATACATACACGCAATCAAACACACAAAATGCCAGCCGTCGATGCAGTAATAAAACACAAAGCAACTCGTGCTTGTAGGTAGTCTAGCAAAACATGCTAAACCTATATGGTCCCCAACTTACGTTCCGAGCTCGAGCTGAATACGGTAAGGCCTACTTAAAGTTACCGCCGTGATTCAGTTGCACGAAGCATGGAATGAAGGGAAAACATAAGGGCTAAAATATATGGTGTCATGCCTCGTGTTGGGAGAATGGTCGAAACGCCAACGTCCACAAACCACGGGAGACCCATTCGAAGATATGCCCAAATCAAAACAACTTCAATGCACCTGGCAGCAAGAAAAACATACACTCACAAAATCACTCGCAGATATATTTCACGGCACAAATAAAAGGTTAAACGAAGATTCAAACAAAATAAAACAGGAGACCGCCATTTCTATTGGTTCCACAGCAGATCCAAGCACACGACGAAGATCAGAAAGAAAGGTTAAATTTAGGAAATGAGCATAGTGGACACAAGGTTAGATGTATTACTTACATGAGTAAATGGAAGGCTTAGGCATAATAACAATGTTAAATAAAAAGGAAAACATTACATTTTAAATAATAAGGCGGAGAGCCTCAAGGCACGTCCGGACAGAAAGTATCTCACATGGCGTCTGAGTCTACCTGGACGGCCGCCAAAGAAAATAAAGAAATGAGAGATGTTAAACATGGCTCACATTACAAGAAGAAATGCATTTCGACGAACGCCAAATTACGACATTATAGAACAGTTATTCTGCCAGAAGCAACACATGCCGCTGAAACAACAGTAATCGATGGTCATTCCATTATTAGGGAACTGGAAAAACAGGAGTGAAAAATTCTCCGGAATATCTACCGAGCAATCATCAGAAACGGCATTTGGATGAAGAGACGTAGTACAGAACTCTATCAAAAGACCAATACGATAACAGACCAAATTAGAAAACGCAGAGCCAAATGTTACAGTCACATCCACAGGATGGCCATTTCCAGATTGCCAAAGAAACTACTTGTTATCATAACACTGAGTAAATGCGGCGCAGAATGGCTTAAAGAGATACAGATCGATTTAAAGTAATCAGCATAGAAAATTTCGAAGACCGAACTGAATGCCAGACGAAAATCGTCAATGTTAAGTTTGAACCAAGATCATTACGACAACCTTGGAAAAATTGGACAGATGAAAGGAAGAGTATCAAGATATTTTGGGAGGAGCCGAGGAAACACACCTCCAAATGGCATCATATTATCTAGTTTAATCGCTCTCTTGTAGGGGAATTTTCGCTTAAGTAAATAATGATTATTATTAAAATTATTCATGCTTTTGGGATATTATATAAATAACCTCTGGCACTAAAGCCCGTGAAGGCCTAGGCCTACCAAGTGACCGCTGCCCAGCCATTAGGCCTGCGTGATCAGCGCATCGGGTCCCCTCGGCCGTTAATCTTGGTGTTCGTGATCGGGGTGCTGCCTCACTGTCAGACAGCTACCCAATTGTCCTCACGAGGCTGAGTACACCCCGTTCCAGGCCTTACGTCAGTTTCTAAAATCCCTGTCGGAGACGGGAATCGAACCCGGGGCCTCCAGGTGAGAGGCAGGTGCGCTACTCCAACACCACGGGGATATTGCCGTGTGAAAATAAGGTGCTCCGGGGTTTCTGGGCGCATGGGGTAACTGGGCCATGCGTTATTCATATCCATATTTGTGGGAATTATAATATTATTTGGTTGGCACACCTTCATCTTCCTTTTTTCTCTCTAGAACAACAGGCATTACTTCATTTGGAGCCATTTTGTAGTTGTGAGAGGGTCAATAATTTTGTAAGAAGAAATATTTTCAAACAACGTCCTGTTTTCACATGTTTAACGGCCGTGAAAGCCTTCATCTACATGAATAATAATAACAATATAACGCAGAATTGAGGCACTACACCACAGTAGACGAATCACGCTTGAAGCACTAGATGCCTCTGAAACCTTAACCATTGGAGGCAGATTAAAACGTCGAGTATCAGGAAAGAAAAATATTGAGGAAAGGAAGTTTACGGACAAGACAGTGCACTAGGCATATTAACAAAGTAAACCACTGTGCTATCTAAAACATGATAACCAGATTCAGTCCTGTGGCCCTGAGATTTGTCTAGTCCTCGTAAGACAACTTCCTTAGTTTGATCACGACCGAATGGCAAAGGGGAACAAAATCAGAAGAATGGAAAAGGTTATCCAAAATTCAAGTAGACAGTGATTTATTCTGGGTCCTGTAATAAATGTATGGAATATTAGGCAGTTTTCTAAAGCGGGGAGTCTTTTGGGAATATCTTGGAAACGGTTGATTCTAGGTCCTTAAAATGCCCCGTTGGGTCTTGCCGAGTTTTGCTTCTAGCAATGAGGGACGTTCAAGTAGATGCGTTATGCCATCCTACGACAACTTTACTTGCCACGGTGGGCGAGTGGTTATCATGTCGGACTACAAACCCCAAGCTTGCAAGTTCGCTCCTGGCCGTGGTATGTGATTTATGAAAGGTGACAAAAATCACGACACGCATGTCATACGTTATTGGAATTTTAAAGAACCCATTTGAATTCAGTAGGCCATGTTCATAATGACAAAATTAATCTCAGAATTTTCCGCCAAACTGAAAGTACCTCCATTCTCCACTAGAAATCACTGTGTTAATGAACTTTCATATCCAACCTCCTTGACTTTCATAGCGTTCCAAGGAACGACAAAATTGACATGCAAGCTGTGCTCTGGGCGTTAAATAATCCGGCCATACGATATTATTATTACTACGATAACTTTGA
Source organism: Meconema thalassinum (assembly GCA_946902985.2). NCBI lineage: Eukaryota > Metazoa > Arthropoda > Insecta > Orthoptera > Tettigoniidae > Meconema > Meconema thalassinum. The sequence goes on along the minus strand of OX336393.1, from coordinate 393,165,206 downwards.
AATTTTATTGTTATGTATCCCATTACAACAAGTTCAAATTTGAATTTGACAATGTAACTACTGTACTTCGACAACCCTTTTGAGTGCCTCGTCCTCTTTGGTGTAAATTTTGGTGTCTATCAGTGGAGATGTGTATCAAACAAACAAACACACTCAGGTTTAGATCTGATATATTTATTTTGAATCATTACTGTTAAATATATGGCACAATATGCACTAATCCTGGTTATAACAATAAATATATTGAATCGGTCGGAGCTCAAAAGCACTAAGTCAACAAGAAGTTCCATGACGAACTAAAGAGCCTACTTTTCTTAAAATTTAAGATTCATGACAATGATTAATCGATATGGATCTATCTAGAATAATGACGAAATTAAGTTAGTAATATCGAAATTTCTAATTAGTTCGAAATACTGTATACCTGGCATAATGTAGCCTAATAGAGCACTAGAGTTGGCAGCACTGGTGACTGAATATATTCTTAGTTCCATCTCTTAAGGTACAGAATACAAAATTTGGTTGGAGTCCAATGAATAGCATGGACGTTACATGCAGTTAAACATTGGATCTAACAGCGCGCGTAAAATCATGTTGGCAACAGTGTCATGCATGTATTGGTCAGAAATAATCTGAAATAATATGATCTATTGTTGCGCCAATTTTGAATGAAATCCATTAGTTAGTATAGAAGTTACATGCATTTTAAAATTGGACCTATCAGCAGGCTTAGAATCATGTAGGCAGCACTGACGTATATTAGTTACTCCAAAGTAATCTAGAATGCCAGGTACTATATGTGTGCAAAGTTTAGAGCTATTGGCTTGCATTCTTTCTGATATATCGATATTAGGGTAACAAAAATAGAGACAGCATTTATTAACAGTTGGCAGCCCTGGTTGCTCTTAAGAATACGCATAGTCATAGCTGTTGTGGTACACATATCACATACGAAATTTGGTTGAAATCCAAATGATAGTATGGAAGTTACATGTATTTAAAGTTGGACCTCTCAGCAGGCTTAGAATCATGTTGGTAGCACTGACGTATATTAGTTACTCCAAAGTAATCTAGAATGCCAGGTACTATATGTGTGCAAAGTTTAGAGCTATTGGCTTGCATTCTTTCTGATATATCGATATTAGGGTAACAAAAATAGAGACAGCATTTATTAACAGTTGGCAGCCCTGGTTGCTCTTAAGAATACGCATAGTCATAGCTGTTGTGGTACACATATCACATACGAAATTTGGTTGAAATCCAAATGATAGTATGGAAGTTACATGTATTTAAAGTTGGACCTCTCAGCAGGCTTAGAATCATGTTGGTAGCACTGACGTATATAAGTTACTCCAAATTAATATAGAATGTCATGTACTATACGTGTACATAGTTTAAAGCTGTCGGCTTGCATACTTTCTCATATATATTGGTATTTTGATAAAAGAAATTGAGAGCATTCGTTAACAGTTGGCAGCCCTGTTGGCTCTTAAGAATACGTTCAGTCATATCTGGTTATGTACACATACATTATACGAAATTTGGTTGAATTCCAATTGATAGTGTAGAAATTATATGCATTTAAATATTGGACCTATCAGTAGGCTTATTATCATTTTGGCAACACTGCCATGTATGGCCTTCTGGAAATTAAACTGCAATATTATTATCTATATGTGTGCCGATTTTAAAATAGCTCCCATTCATACCTTCCAAGATATCCAACATTGAGCTCAAATTTCAATTGCGATTTTTCAGCAGTTGGTAGCACTGACATCATTTTCAAATATGGCCGTGAGATATTCAGGTACAGATCTTTCCTCCTACCAAATTTTATTTCGATTGCTCCAGCCGTTTAGGAGTTGATAGGAGGGGGGAGGAGCACACACACAGCCAGACAGACAGACAGAAGGACAGACAGACAGACACACATTTTCCCGGATCGATCTCATAAGACTACTTTTTCCTCATTTTTGCAAAATGTTAAAAGTAGGCTAAAAATGGCATTTTTTTAAGAATTAGTATTTTGAAGTATTGACCCAAGGGCCTTGGAACGGCATAGGAAAGAATTAAGTCAGCCTTCTGTTTAAGCTACACACAAAACATTTTCATCTTACCAGCAGGAGAAGAAGCACGGAAGCTCATTGGCAAGGCAAAATCCATCACAAAGCAATTTTTTTGTGTGTGTATTTAAGCCAGAAACCACTGCTACATGTAGTGCGATCATTAAATCAATGACTTGCTGCCTTTCAGCGCCGTATTCAGTACTTATTGTTGGCCACACTGCAAGATTCCCGCGTGTTACAGTGCTATTGTAAAGAACATTTGTACAGGGTTTGGGTGGTTTTTATGTTACAAATCCATTTTAAAATAAAATATCATGTGAAATGTTAATACTGGATGGCTTCATGCCTCACTAAACTGACCACTGAACTGAAAGGCATTAAGTCACGTTTGCAAATTTGATTAGGAAAATATGTTTATTAAATTAAGATTAATAATCAGCTAACAAATATATAACCTGAATATTTGCTTCACAACATAGTTGTGTGTTTGTTAAGTTCTGTTCTGTCAATGACGTTTTATCTAACTTATCTCATGAAAAGTACTGAAACCTGACTTAATGCTTTTCAGGTCCGGCCGATTCAATCAGGATATTTTGACCTGGCACGTTGGGTCTCTTCACTGAATTAAGGAGCAACACAGCAATGACATACCTGCAACGAAAAGAAAAGATATCAGTGACAGCTGAATGTATGAATTACATGTTTGTGGTAGTTGGCCGTGTCACTGAGCATTTGAAATACTCGTATATGGGTAGTATTTTAGTAACAATCTGAAATGTTTGTAGTACTAATGGTTCATTGCTCGAACATCTTGAGGGTCAACCAGTAACTACATGGCTATAGTATCGTGGATTTGGTACCACTGAGGTGATCTACCGTCCAGTTTCGAGTTCTGTTTGACAGTGCTATCTGGTGGTGAAAACCAGAACTCTCCTTGGCGTCCTGTGGATCAGGTTAATTGGTTTTGTCTTGTAGCCGTCATGTGTGCTACGAGAGATCTTCTGATATCACACGACTAGGTGTGGTGCGGATTCTTTTACCGACCTTCAAGCTTCCGCTTTCTTTGCAAAGAATCGAACCCGTTATCCAGGGATCCTGCGCCACCTAGTAGGCTGGTGTGATAATGGCATCTCATTTTATCGCTGCAACCCTTCGCGTTAATCTATTTTTAATTAAATTGGAATTCTGTCATATTGAGTGACTGCCAAGAACCCCGGGGTTCTTTGAAGCTGTCGACACCTGCTAATCTGCTGACGTCAATGGAATCAAGGTAGCTTGATTGGCAAAAGCTAATACCATCTTCTGTCACTTCATATGCAGATCAAGATAATATTTCATTTAATTTGTCATGACAATGGAAATCAAGAACATTCAATTTATGGGTTTGGGACATGCTGGATATCAGCCCGTTATACTAGGCTATGTGTTCAATTTGTCTGATAACCTGTGATTCTGTTGTGTGCGTAAGAGTAATTAATTGATTAATTGATTAATTAATTGAATCGGTCGTAACTAAAAAGCATTAAGGAATTATTTTTATGTGTAACATCTTTCCGCTCGGTTACTGGATAGTTTTGTGGGAGTGATTTTGAAAATTGCGGACGGAAGTGGATCGGAACGATCGAGCTGGCAGTGGTGGATCCAACGGAAGTATGCACTGCCCGCTCGATCGATCAAACGGAAGTGTACTAGCTGGCAGTGGTCGACAACGGAAGTATGCACTGCTCGCTCGATCAATCGGACGGAAGTGTACTAGCTGGCAGTGATGGAAAACGGAAGTATGCACTGCCCGCTCGATCGATCGATCCAGCTACCAGATTATCATTTTAAACGATATTTATCATATCAATATGACTCATTTTAACAGAATCCATATGAAATTACGTGTTTGTCTGTGAATGAAGAGGACCTGTTTATAAGGAATTTAAGGTTATGAGCGGTGTCGCGTCTATTAATCTAGTTGATCCATATCGTATTCTTTATTTAGGCTAGTGCTGGTGGAAGCTACAAATCATCTAATAAAATGAGTTCCGTATTATAAACTACAATATTTGTAAAACACTCCCTTTTACAATAACAATTGAAAATGTGTGTATTGGAATCATGGCAGTGTGTGCTCTGTAGCGCGAGAATATTATGGTAATACAGTAGGCAGTGCATTTAGCAGGCACTGGTTTGACGAGCACAGTAGCAAATGTTTCACCTACTTTCATTTGTCATTGAGCAGTTTATGAAGCTTCACGTTCAAGGTTGAACATCACATGGGGTAGGACAAAGACGACAAATGACATTTAAGTTAGCGGCATTATTGTCATGCTGTGGTTGAGTAGGCTAGTCAAATATTAAATGCATAACAGAATGTTGTTATATGAGTGGAATAAAAGCTGAGACTAGGTCATTTCATGATTGTAGGAAGGCATGTTTTGATTGTTTACGACGAATTGTATGAGAGTCTTGAGAATAATGAATGATATATTTACTGAGGAGTGTGCTCACAGTATTTGAGAGTACAGCCGACGTTGTGTGTCACTTTGTTATTATGAATTATTAATGTACTGTAAAAGGAAGGACGGAAGCTTGTAGTTTTGCGTGACCTTTAATCTCACAATCATGATCCACGGTACCTCCCTTTTACGTTGAATGCGAACCACAGGACATGGCATTTCAATTCGAAAATCTCACATGTGTTGACCGGGATCAAACCCGGTCTACCTAGGTGAGAGACTAACAGCTTGACCGCTGCACCACAAGTGTGACAGTAGCATATCTCCAATTCAATCGATACATTCATCATTGTACCAGTCTGAAAATGGAGAGTAAATTGACATTTTAAGAATGTCCAAGCTGTGCAGTATACCAGTAGGATAACATGTCAGATGTTACACATCATATGCGACTACTGTAAGGTTCGTATCTTTTTTTTTAATATTTTTTTTACAGTTATTGTTCAGAAGTATTGACCCGAGGGCCATGGAACGGCATAGGAAAGAATAAAGTCAGCCTTCTCTTTAAGCCAGAAACCACAGCTACATGTAGTGCGTTCAGAGGAGAAAAGCATTAAGTCAATAACTTACTGCCTTCAGCACATTATTCCGTACTTAATGTTGGCCGCACTGCAAGATTCTCGCATGTTACAGTGCTATTGAACAGGGTTTAGGTGGTTTTTTGTTATGAATCCATTTTAAAATTAAATGTCATGTGACATAGCCTATTTATTCTGGTTGGCTCTATGCCGCACAAACTGACAACGGAGCTGAAAGGCATTAAGTTACGTTTCCAAAATTGATTTTAAAAATATGTTTATTTTAGTAGTGAAAACTGACTTAATACTTTTCAGCTCCGGCCGATTCAATTCATTAATCTTAATTGAGGATGGGGTAAAGTTTACGCCAATTTTTGGCCGGTCAGCCTGGTTGCGCAGTCATGTGCAATTGATGAGCGAGTTGCTTTCTGCGCAACTCGCGTGTCAGTTTCACATGCCTCAGTCTCGCCGACTGTCCTCTGTATAACTGCGCAACCAGGCTGACCGGCCAAAACCTGGCGTAAACTGTAGGTGCCCAGGAACTTCAAATAAGGCACTTTCCTGGCATTTGCTTGGAGGAAGTGAAGCAAATTTAGGGCGGTAATTACAGCCGATGTTAATGCTGGGATTCAACCTCCATTCTGCGGAGTTGCAGTCTTGGTGTGCTATTTAACACGCACGGCTACGCTGCGTGGTGAAAGCCAAGAAGATTCATTAAACGTACAATAAATCTTCGGGGAAAATGTTCATTGACAAACGTTTGCCCCCCAACGCGTCCAAGTGCATGGGGGAAATGACGCCGTTTCTGTTAAACAGGGACTAACCCTCCCAGTGTCACTGAAATATGCCGAACTATTGTCTGAGTGATGTTTTCTTTCTTTCTTTCTTTCTTTCTTTCTTGCTTTCTTATTTTTAAGAAAATGTTTAAGATTTGCTTAAGTTTATACCTTTATTCCTGGTGTGTGTAAAACCATTTAAATAGTGGAAAACAGATCAAAATATGAATCAGTTCAGGGTAAATATAAAATTTTAACGCGGAAAACAGGAATATATGTGAGTGCTACACTTGCATCTGCATCACTACTTCTTTCATTTCCAACAGTCTCATCGTCACTGAACTTAATCCAGTATATTGAGGATGGATATGAAAGGAAACAGATTACTGGAGTTGCTTTTGTAGACCTAACTGCTGCTTATGATACTGTAAACCACAAGCGATTGACAAAGGATCTGTACTCAACAACTTGAGACTTTCGACTAACACAGTTTATTCAGTGTTTGTTGCTGAATCGACGATTTTTTGTCACCCTCAATGATAAGAAAAGCCGATGGAGGAACCAAAAGAATGCCTCCCACAGGCAAGCGTGCTAGCTCCGTTATTATATAATATCTACACTAACAACCAGCCACTTAACACTAGTTCCAGAGCATTCATCTACGCAGATGACACTGCTGTTACTGCTCAAGGATCAACGTTTGAAGAAGTAGAGTTAAAGCTGACATCTGCTCTTGAAGACTTAGCCATCTACTACAATGATAACTACTTGAAACCCAACCCAGAGAAAACCCAAATATGCGCGTTTCACCTGCGCAATAGGGAGGCGAGAAGGCAGCTAAACGTCACCTGGGAAGGTCACAATCTGAAGCACTGTGTTCATCCTAAATACTTAGGAGTAAAGATCGATCACGCGCTAACCTATAAACAGCATTGCATGGACACCAAACGGAAGGTATGCACCAGGAACAACATCGTTCGGAAGCTCACAAACACCAGATGGGGAGCGCAGCCTAGTGTCCTGCGTACAACTGCTCTTGCTCTGAGTTTCTCTGCTGCAGAATATGCTGCCCCAGTCTGGAGGAACTCTGCTCATGCCAACCAAGTTGATGTTGCCCTCCATGAGACAGGCCGCATTGTGACAGGCTGTCTACGTCCAACTTCTGTCGATAAGATCTTTCCGCTTATGGGAGTAGCCCCTCCAGAAGTTAGAAGACAAGTAGCGGCAGAAGTAGAGAAGAAAAAGCAAGAAGCAGATCCAAGACATCCAATGTATGGACTTGATGTCCTTCCACCTAGGCTAAAATCAAGAAAGAGCTCCCTCCAAACAACAATATCAATATATTCCTCAGCTGAAGCTCGCCGAATTGAACTTTGGAAAGCAAAATCACCAGGAGGATCGTGGGAAATGAAGGAGAAGCCGGCAGCTGGCTACCACCTACAATACGAATCCTGGAAGACGCTAAACCGAATGAGAACTGGTATGAGTCGGTGCAAAAGCAATTTAATTAAGTGGGGATACAGTGCTGAAGAACTTTGTAGATGTGGTGAAAGACAAGACCCTGAGCACCTTCTGAATTGCAGCATGTTACCAAGACCATGTGCTATGCAGGACTTGATAGAAGCCAATGACTGTGCCATTCTAACAGTTGAACACTGGAGTAATGAAATTTAGTGTAATTTACATGTATTGAACCCTTATTAATCTGCGATATTTAAGTATTCATGATTTATTATTATTATTACTGCGGCCCAGGCAGTACTTGTGGAAGTTGACAAAGAGGAAGGCAAGTTAGTGTGTTGCAATGATTGCCACAGAAGCAGGGCTTGGCAGCTATTCTTCAAGACGGCCGGGTAAGCTGAGTTCAAGGCCAAATTGTGTAACAACTTGCACCAAAATTGGAGTCATGAGGGGATGGTCACGAGTTAGTTGCAACCGACCTACGATTGAATCACCCAATCAGGAGAGACCAAGCCAAAACCACGCGATGGGTGGCGTCACTGGTAAAAAGCGCGCGGAATTGATTATCTAAAGAACCGCCGATCCGAAATATCTCCGCATGAGTGCGCTGAGACGTTTGAATTAAATGATGAAGATTGACACTAGTCCCATGTGTGTGAGATGAAAACTCTAGAATTTTTTTCTTAATTCACCCCACTCCTCCTCACTCTGTCAGTTTCCAATAAATTGATCGACGAGACGCTGTTTCGAAGACTAACGTTTTGAGTTCCGGTGAGCTAACTTCACGCCAGTTTGCGTAGTGATTTTAAAGCTCTAATATTATTTGAAGTCATTAGTTTTGTGCTCCGGTGAGCTAACTTCACGCCAGTTTGCGTAGTGATTTTAAAGCTCTAATATTATTTGAAGTCATTCGATTTGAGCTCCGGTGAGCTAACTTCACGCCAGTTTGCGTAGCGATTTTTAAGCTCTAATATTATTTGAAGTCAATCGTTTGAGCTCTGGTGAGCTAACTTCACGCCAGTTTGTGTAGTGATCTTAAGTACTTAATATTATCTTGAAGACAACCATTTTCAGCTCTTAGGGGCAAGACTTGAGTAACATTCCAATTAGCGCTCAACGCGAGCGAGGGTTCACAAGTGCAGTAGAGATTACCGAGCGAGATAACGACTGCAAGACAGTCAGATTTAAAACTTGTATCGTCAAGCCAGTGACGATGGGTTTGAAATGTATATTTCATGTACATTTTATTGTATTTTTCAAGTGTTGTATTGTGCGTGTGTACGCGAGAGCTAGGGAAAGTCATCGTTGATTAATCGCATAGGACAATCGTGGGCGAAATTAGTAACTCACAAGCGATTATAGCCAGGCAATTTATAATAACATTGAACTTTTCTGTCGAAGAGACTACACCAAGATGTCCGACGTGTGGTCAGGAGCCGGAGTGATGTCCAACGCTTCTACGAAGACAATAATGGAGGGCTAATTTCCCGTAGGGAAATGGGCCGAGATGGAAGTTATATGTTCTACAAGCTGATACGGTGATGTACAAAAATTGATTATTCAATATGTAGTTAGATATGGCGGGGGAACTTTGTAAATAGTTCATTTTCTTCTTCTTCTTGTTTTAGATTGTTTTTCTTGCACCGACACTAAATGTTTTAAATGTACGTTGGCGCGTGGCCAAAGTTGTTTGTTGTGTATTATTTTTCTTTGGAGTCATATTTAGTGTACACGGCGCGTGTACGTGATTTTTATCCATGCGAATGCGAAACCCGTTACATTCGATAAGTGGTGCTTTATTTAAGTTCATATTTTTGATAGGAAAGGGAGGTAATTACTGTAAGATGTTTGCTGAACAGGTTATTATTCATATTAGGGTTGCCGAGCGCAACAAATTAAGATGTAATTGTAGAACACCTTAGTTCTAATTTTTTTTTAGATTTTTTTGAGTCCTTTTCAGGTTCGATAGTCACAGGCATAGAACGGAGGCGTCAGCAGGTGGAAAATATTTATGTCATTTTATTTCAGGGTCTGTCAAACCCATACGTGTGATTCTGTGTGCGTTATGGTGTCAGGTGTGTGTTTTGATTCTACGTGAAGAGGGGTAGAGGTCCTACCGCCCTCATATTTGTTGTTGTTGTATTTTTTTGATGGAAAGGCAGGGTGCTCCGAGGAGACCACTGTACCTTGTCCATATGCTGATTCTTGGGTTTCCTAGGGGAAATACTGAGATATATTTTGTTCTGACACACACACGCGTATTATTGTGCTTTGGGGCATGCTTCTTCGAGACTCGATCCCGTGCCTTGGGAGGTCAAGGTTATTGTGACACGTGGGTTGACAGATATGCAGATTTCCACGTATCGCCCGTCTTGCCTTGGTGACTTATTTTTGTTAGGCTGTCCTGTTGTCCGACTGGCCCCTTTAAGCTTTCATTTAGCAAGCCTGTTCTTTTGTGATGGTTATTTTGAACCATAATTAATTGGGGAGTTCGCCATGTTTGTGACGGATTATTGCATGTCTTATGGATGGAATATTGTGTTAATAGTGTAAATGTTGGCTTTGAGCCTAGTGATTCGTCTACGACTCAGTTCATGTAAGTTAGTCTGTGACGCCCGTGTGGTGTAGTGGTATTTTACTTGTAAAAATGACGGCGGTCATATGTGTATTTGTTTTGTTGGTCACGTGTTAACTTACTTGTGTTGATTTGTGAGAAGTCCTAATTTTTAGGCAGTATTGTTTTGCTACGGCAGTTTTGATTCCAATTTCATGCGGAAATTATCTGTTGTTTATTTTAAGTATAGGAAGTGTCGGTTTAGTTTTTAAGTGTTGTATATTTGTTTCCCGCGTCTGTCTAGCTCTAAGTAATGCGGATTCGTCTTCTGAAAGTTGATTCCGGTTGATGCATAATCATGCATTCAATTGTACTCATCGTGAAGCATGTAGAACAACACGCGCGCATACATTGTCATTATTGTTGATTTATTTTTGGGACACTTGGTCCGACTAATAATCTCTCCTGAGATTTGGCCTAGTTTTGGCAAATTTAATTTATTCAGTGGGAGTCATTATGGGAGTTTTGTTTGTTAATTCATTTTTGTAAATAGCTGATCTGTCATTAAATTCATTTGTTTTAACCCTGGCTTCACTTTTTCCTGCATGTTATTTTGTTATATGTTACCCTGCATGTTAATGAAGCGCTTTAACAACAACTTACGATATGGACTGTTACACCCCCCGAAACTGAGTCTCATAAGCTTCTTTGCAAGGGTTCAGTATATATATATGTATGTGTTTTGCACTCGGATAAATAAATAAATAAATAAATAAATAAATAAATCGTCACTTTGATCATAAACTCAATCTCTTCAACACTGTCGTCATTACCAGTGTCCGACTTGTCCTAATATCTTGCAATTGTAACCCCATTATTTTTTTATATTACGAGACCAATATTTCACTGTTCACACTGTACATCAGATGATACTGTCAAAGTCAAATATGGATCTTACTAATCCTGAAAAATGTAAATGAAATAATTCACGTTTTCATTTCCGGTACCAGTTGCTTGATAAATATTGTATCATACCTTCCTGCCACCTACCGTAATTATTTGTAAACTTGTGACAGCCTACGGAATATTCCTTGCGTTACCCGAGGAATTACGTTGCGGAATATGTCGTAAACGACACGCAAGGCGCTGAATATTCCGGAAAAGACACGGCAAAGGATATGCATACAGTATGTATGCATAGTGTCACATTGTCTGCGGTGATTGTTTATTTAATGGACAAAATATCTAGTTCATCTGTCCCTTATGAATGAAGGCGCTACTCCCCGGCCCGAGCTCCTCCAATTAAGGGGATCAACAGGTGGAACATTGGTTCTCACAACTAAGCCATATATTCAAGTTGTGGCAGTTATTTTGATACTATCAGATGAGAGAGAGCTCTTGTCCCCCAACAAAGTAGTATTAAGATGTGCTTCATTTATGGGCCGTTGCGCATTGATCCCTGCCCCAGCGGGATCCAGACGGGGTGCGCCAAGTCCCTGCTGATGAGCCCAACTTGGTATTTCATATTCTTCCGATGCCGTCTCCGTTCAGCTACGTTTGGCGATCTTCCTGGCAACGAGAGACTTATCGTTTGCCGCACGAATCAGTTGGTACCAACCACGCATGCTACGCAACCAACACACGCTACTTCGGCCACGTCAACGTGTGCACCACTTTTCCCTTGCAAAACTTTCTTGCCACGCGTGATGTATCAAAAGTTCTCCAATTTCCGTTTCTGAATCGTCTTATAAACTTCTAACTGAATATCCCTCCGATTAGTTCATGCAGACGAAATACTCCAATAAACCTATGAGATTGATTGCATGCCCGAGATAAATAGCATTTATCAAATGGGGTAACGTCCTGTTGTGTGATGTTAACCAGGGAATTATACAATCTTCTGAACTTTTGCCAACTTTCAATCAAGTACGGCACATTAACTTATCACTTTGGCGAAAATCTATGAGTCCAATGAGCTCATTGATTAACAAGTAATCTCAGTTTTCAGTTCATTTGAACTTTAACCTTCCGTCGGGTGCACTAAAATATAATTTACATTATTTGCTGCAGAAAACTTGTATATTATTCTTATAATTACACTTTAGGGGCAGATGACCTCGTAGTTTAGCCCCTTAAAACAACAATGACTATGATGACTATTTACACTTTAAACTACACAACATTTATGTTTGAATTAAGATTATCATAAGAAGGGCATTTTTTTGTGTGTGATGATATTACCCCAGAATATAGTTTTTCCACAATTTTTCTCATTTTCAGGAGTAAAAACATCAACATAGTTTTTACATACTGTATAGCCCATAGTGAAGAACCTTATGATTATGATGGTCGTCACAATAATCAGTTTTGGTACTCATTCATTCTCTGCATTTTATGACGTGGTGCAATGTGCCTAGCAGATGTGGGCTAGTTTTTTTTATTTTTTTTATTTTTTTAGCGTATGGCTTTTTTAAGTGCCGGGAGTGTCCGAGGACATGTTCGGCTCGCCAGTTTTGTAGCTGCCTCGAGGCCGACACCCAATGGGTGAGCTACACGTACCGTTGCGTGTGGAGTGTTGTCTGGGGAGGAAAGTTTGAATGTAAAGACAGGGAGTTGGAAGGTAGCGGCTGTGGCCTATAGGTAGGGATCAACCCCAGCATTTGCCTGGAAGGAAGATGGGAAACCACAGAAGACCACCTTCAAAGTTGCCGGCGGGGAGATTCGAACCTCCTCGCCTCCCGGATGTGAGTGACTACCAGCATTCATGCCGTAACGACCACGGCTAACTCACCCGGTTGTGGGCTTGATGGTCAAGCAGAATGGAAGTAGCTCCGCCCCAGCGAATGACAAATACGTTATAAGAATTAACACGTGTGCCTGTCAGATTAGTTGCGAACGATGATAGGTGTGACTAGCTGCATATTTTAACACGTAGTCTACTTTTATCTCATCCCTTTGTGTGTGGTTAGGACACAAACCTGGGACCTCAACTAAGCTACCATTCTTCCGTAGCAAGGCCGCTCACTTAACCCATTACAAGTACAAAGTGAAGGGGAGAGCGAGCTCTGATAAAGAAGGAATTCAGAGCGGGTATAAACCAGACCTATAAAGCAGAGTTCCAAACCAGCTATAAACTGGAGAGCTAATAAAATTGGAGAAATGAACGTAAAGTTCCACACTGAAAAAAATACGAGTTATCTTGTATGTGTGTACAAGGATTATATCACCATTCGTTTTCCATCAGCAGAATAGGACCATAGATCCTGTTTGCATCAGCAGAATAGGACCATAGAGCCTGTTTCCATCTGTTCAAAAATACAGTGTTTCTTACATTCGTCACTTGGCACGGTCAATACTAGTAAAGTGTGATGTCTCACGATACAAAGTCGACATGGAATTATGAAAAAAATTAATAAAAAGCAGTCGTGTTAAAATATGTGTACGATATAACAGTTTTGGGTCGGGGATGTCTATTAGGGGCCTGCTACGCAGTCAATTTAAGTGCGTTTTAGGGCCAGCGAATAGAAGTCAGACTGGTGGCCAGTGACTGTGCTTTCTTGCATTCCCTTACCCTGGCTACAACATTACAAGGGACATGTATATTTTGGGGCAGATAACATTGCTGTTCTACCTCTTAAAGCAACAATAATTAATAATATAACGTGCGTATTGCAACGTACGTAAACATGACCATCACATCCACAGACAGTGGATGGCGCTTAACATAACCAAATAGTTCGGCAGACGCGACTCGAGTGTGTAGAGATCAGTAAACACAACATTTTTAATTTGGTAAATAGAAGGAATTGAACAGAATAACTTTGAGGCAAGATGGATGACATCTTTGGTTGGTTGGTTCTTAAGTTTAGGGGCTGCGACAACGTGGTCATGTAGCCCCGTGTACTTTGGGTGTGTGTAGAATATGTCTGATAACCGGTGTTAATTGTGTTGACTGTATTGGTGTGTGTTATCTGTTTTTTAATTTAACTACTGCAACTTAGAATTTTTCAAATAGTTCCTACTTTTGCCGCCAAGCACCACCGTCAATGACTACTAGGCCAAGTTCAGAACTTAGCTACTAGACGCCACCGCAGTCGGCTCTTGGCAACGAACCTAGAAACCTAAGAGCGTTGTTTACATTCTTAACCTATCCAATTTAGCTTCACACAGGTGCAATTAGTGGAAGGTTCTTTAACATGCCATAAATCTATGACATGGGACCGCCGGCTTTACTTCCGCTCCGAAGGAAGGCATACTGAGGGATTTTTAACACTCTTAAAAAATCCGACGGCTTCGGCCGGGTTTGAACCGCTATCGTGGGCAGAGAAGCTCAGCATGCCTCCGACTACGCCACCGAAGCCGCCGATGACATCTTTAATTTAAGTGGAAGAAAGGGAGAGGCAGCTAATCGGGTAAAATAAAAACTTTTTAAATTATATCCTATTTTGTCAAGCGAACGGTAAGGTTAAAATTAAAGAAACAATTATTATAGTTCAGGAATTTAAGGCTCTGAAGTGGGAATAATTAATGTAAAGCTATTTTTTCGCACACTGGTCCTGTGATTAACAATGTATTAAAAGTCACCAACTTTTCTATGAATTCCAGGCCCAGAAATTCCTGGAGTCCTGGAAAATTACATGTTCTTACTGGAATTGGCATTTAATGCGAAAGGCTGCACCAAAATTGACTGGAGATAATCCAAAAGAAAACTGATAGAATTACATTTTGAAGTAGTTGAGGTGTATATCCTGGAACATCCAATGACATCGGAAGCGCCAAATAGCTGTAAATTCATGAGAAATTTGCAATTCCGTCTCTGTGTTTGTGTTTTAGCCTATTTTCGATATAAAAAATAGGCTTAATGAGATCACATTTTGTCCGTGTGTCTCTGTGTGTGTGTGTGTGTGTGTGTGTGTGTATGTGTCTGATTCGTGTGTAATGCACCGACATCTAACTTCGTTCAATTGTTTACATAACCTCAAGATGGCGGCTGCGCGAAATATTTAACTGGCATTCTATATATCTGAAATTATTACCGGTATCACCCTGACATTTTGTACGGAGATAAAGGGCACTACTAGAAGTTCATCTATTAGACTTTCAAAAACAGGTTAACTTCAAAACTAACATGGCGGTCAAGCGAATTTTGAAAGTTTTAAGTTTAAAATAGGCGCAATGAAACTTGGTACAGCAAATGGTAATACACATTGTAATGCACTGGTATCTAATTTAGTTCAATTGTTTACATAACCTCAAGATGGCGGCTGTGGGAATTTTAAAATTAAGTTTTTATTTCTTGTGTTGTAATTATGCGATCGAAGTGAAAGTTTGAATAATGAACCTACGCAATAATTTTCCTTTAATGGTACAAGACTCTATGGCCTATATGTATATATAACAATCCAACATGGCGACCATCCGAAATATTTAGATGGTTCTCAATATCTACGAATCTATTACATCAATCAAACTGAAATTTTGTATGTTGATAGAGGCAATTACTATACGTAGGATATATGATAATAGGCTTTATTTCTTCACGTACTACTTGTTCTTATCGTGTTTCCGACCTTCAGTGATCAGGGGCTCTCAACGGCATCCAACGGTTTCCACATTACTGGGAACGTGTGCTATACAAAGATGGTGATTTCATCGAAGGCCTGTAGAACGTAGAACGTTGTAAGTAAGCTATGCATCTGAATAAAAACATATAGTTGCCACTATTAAAAACAGCCCGGTTGAGGAATCAAGGTTTGTTGCATATCGTGAATCATTGGTCACTATGAAGCACATATGGAAAATTGCTGAGAATCCTTTCTGCAACTGTGCAGATGTGCCTCAGACAATGTCACATCGCTATGGATTGCCCACGCCGAAGGATCAATGGTACATGACGGAGATTCATCAAGCTAGTGATGAAGCTGTAAAATGGTCAGAGAAATTAGACATCCAGCTCTAGCAAAACTGAAGCTACTTGCAGATCAAGGTCTCAATCTGTATACATTTACTTGTAAATACTGTATATGTAAATAATTGTACAGGGTATATTGCATCTTCATGCCATACGAAATACAGTATATATATAAATCTTAAGTTGGCAGCACAATTGGTCACAAGGACCATTTCCAAATTTTGGAGCTAAATTGTATGGTGTTTATCAGTAAAATCGAGCGGTATATTAATGGGGAGAGGGGGAGAGAAGTGTGGTTCGAGCCATCCCTGAGTGCGACCATATTCTCCCTGCTCGGTACGCTCCAGGGTACATTATTACACTGTCAGAAGAAGGTACCCTATTAGAGATGCCCTAGAGCCCAATGGTCTTTTATGGGATTTGTCATTATCATTTCATCCCCATTTCAAATTCTTCTGTGTGCTTGCCATTATGACCCCATTTATAGTTCCCTCTAGCGATAATAGCGTCAACTAGAGTTGAGTGCGCTAGATAGGAAGAGGGAAGCGTTTAGCGACTATAAACATGACGGCCGTGCGGTTATGTTGCGTTATCTTCATTTAACACTTCATTGCTTCAATGGTCATCGGCTAATGTGGTACATTAAGCGACTAAGCTTACTGCTCAAGTCCATTTCTCCATCACAAATGCTGTGTTACGATTCATTTCAAGAGATTACCGGTAAAAGTAATCACTTATTTGTTACTCTTAAAACTTGAATCTTTGAGATACTGAATTATCTGTCAGTTTTTTTAGCGTATGGCTTTCAGTGCCGGGAGTGTCCGAGGACATGTTCGGCTCGCCAGTTTTGTAGCTGCTTCGAGGCGGATACCCAATGGGTTAGCTACACGTACCGTCGGGTGTGGAGTGTTGTCTGGGGAGGAAAGTTTGAATGTAAGGGCAAGGAGTTGGAAGGTAGTGGCTGTGGCCTATAGTTAGGGACCAACCCTGGCATTTAACTGGAAGGAAGATGAGGAACCACAGAACACCATCTTGAAGGTTGCCGGCGGGGGGATTCGAACCTCCTCGCCTCCCGGATGTGAGCGACTGCCAGCAGTCATGCCGTAACGACCACGGCTAACTCACCCGGTTATCTGTCAGTTAGTCTGGACGATAAGTCAACAACGTAAAGATAAGTAAATCATTTTTTTCTATTGCATGAAAAAATGTGTTAATTTAATTACTATTATTACCGTGTGTTGTTCTGAATTGTACACACGCGCATATACATATTTACTCACGTCATTCAGAAAATCTTGAACACAAAACAAACCTAACGTACAGTATAACGAGAATCTAATTGCGAATCGTGTTATAATCACCGAACACTTACTATGGTACTACAATACCGGTAGTGCATTTAAGTTAGGGAAATTCAAACTAATGGGGGACGTAAGCAAAAATGCACTGCAGTATTGTAATTCCCAGAGTTTTATAGATAATGCTATATAATTTTAATCACATGATTAGCTGTATGCTAGGCATGTATGTGTTGACTTTGGTGGTGATAATTCAAATGGTTCTTCAGCTAGGAATATTTGAAATTTCTGAAACATGTACCCTTAATATGTACCTTTTCTACGAAACCATATCTTATTTACTTTAACTTTTAAAACTCTTCGAAATCTGATGGACTTAATTTAAAAAAAAATGATGACATTTTACCCCTTATAATCCAAAATATGTTCTTAAAAATGTTCCAGGAAGTTATATAGAAAAACGGTTTACAGCAGCATACTGAGCCAGCTGAGCTCATTCTCTGTGATATTTTTCTTTGCAACACATTTGCTAATATAATGTAATGAACGCACCCGAAGACCAGCGCATAGCTGGAGATGATTATGGATGTTCTTGTGACTTTGAAGAAATCCACGATTTTTCTTATCTGAGTCCTTATTAACATGTCTCCATTTTTCAAAAGGCTCAGATCATCTCATTTTGTAATTCAGCATATTCTGAACATTCTGGTGAATGTGATTTTATAATATGGTAAGGTATTTTACATCGCAGATACGCGAAACGGAAGGAGTCAGTCGCTAAACGACTCATGTATTCACTAGATCCAGCAGGCAGGAGCGCCGCACTACGCACTCGAGTTTGGTTATCGTCCACACAGGACGTGTGAAATTGTCCGTCTTGGTAGACGAGGAAATAGTCCGCCTGGAAGGCGAGGAAATTATCAACGTTCATCGTTGGGTTTTTATGCACCAAGTAGTGTGCCATCGAGTGATATTTAACGCCTGTGTGAAAATTACGACGCCGTGGAGCACCACATGTCATCCACGAGGCCGTCAGAATTCTATGTCCACGAGGGACACAAAATATTCTAAAGTCAGTGAACAAATAACAGTTCCTGTGGTTAACTTGAACGCCACAAACAGTGAAAACATTGCAGCCGCTATTGCGAGCATTTTTAACCGTGGATAGCTAGGATTCCACGTGATTCAGTGTAACAGTAAAATCTGTGAGAACACGCCAAGTAGGCGAGATAATAGAAGCTGTGAAAGCAGACAGTGCATGGGAAATTTGATAAAGTCTGCATTGTGTAATCTCACTGAGTTTGTTACTGTTAATCATTTTAGATTCAGTGAAACCTGTGTTATAATTGTGATCTCTACGAGTGAAAATAACCACCAATCATGCATTATTCAACTGACCACGTGTATGAAGAGATTATTCATCTATCTACGATGGGGATGATGAAGTGAGAATCCCATAATGTGAAGGAGCCAGTCTAAGAAAACTACAACATGATGGAAGACCCAGAGGTACCGCATGTGAAGGAGATGGACATGTTGGAATATGAAGAATGACCTCTACCACCATGGGAGAGAAGCAGATGACATCATTACGTCGACCACGAGGACGCATCAAGACCCTGGTCATGGATAAGGCCTGGAATGGAGGCCTAGTTTGGACAACCCTTGTCCGAAAACCAGAGGATGAATTTTACCCCTCAGTTCTTTGGAAAGAACGAGGTGACGATGCCTTAAGTCAGTGAGTCCGTTCCTTCTCCCTTTGTACGATTCTTTTTGCGGTGGAGTAGTTTAGTTAAACCAACCGAACTCATCCTGACAACCAATAGGTAGGATTTTGTATTTAGCACTCATTTATTTGTCATTCACTTACAGTGATAGTTAGCCACCCTTTTGATTGAACATGGTTCAATCGGTGCATTCTGTTGGACGTCGAGAGATGTAAAGTCTATTTGCTAGCTAAACGTGACTGTAGTTTTCGAGCTACTTTGTTTAACCCTGGTATGAGGGATTTTTGTTTGTTTTCTTCGATACGACGATTAGCCATCATTTTAGTGGTATTTTTTGTGACACCCATTCTTGGTAATTTCATGTCACGCCACTGATCTGTTTAGATTAGGCCGTATCAGTTGATAGTCAACTGAAACCATCAGTTTTGTAACTATGCTATAAATGTTTCATTAAGATGAGCTTTGATGCCATCCAGTTCTTGGTGAAGAACATATTCAGAGAATTAACATGTATGCAACTAGAGCATCGAACCCTGGACTAACATCGTATCATTAGCAAACTCAGCAGATGTGAGAATTTGCGTATTTTTCTGTATTATTTGTGTCTAGTTATTTGACACAGGATTTTTGCTGGTTATGATAATGTTAACAGTACTTGAAGTGACATCTCTGTCATGTCAAAGACACTCCGATTGAGTGACATTACTACCTTTTACTACTATTTGTTCTGAAAGACATTTTACGTCTTATTTCTTACTGCGTGTTTCTACGTAGTACAATTGTGTTATTAGATGTTATATTGGGATAAGCCACACGCCAGTTCATATAGGACTTTCTTTGGAGAGAACTGAGGCCTACATATGAATCTAGTGTTTTGTTAAAGTTGCCTGACCCAACGTAGGTTACGAGCACAAGTTCATTGATATGAACAGGTGGAGATATTACCCAGCGACCACCGAGCGCACAGAAGTGAGACATACTTATTTGAGACCCTAGATGAATGCTTATAGCATCGCTTTCTCTTAGTTTTGTATTTTCATTATTTGGGCCAAGTTCTCAGCAGTCATTTTGTATAAATCAGATGTTTTGATCTTATGATGGGTGACCGGCAGAAGTCACATACTTGATCGCTTTGCGTAGCGACTACGTTTAACATTATATGAGAGTGTACTTTTAATATTCAGATAAGGTTTATTCTTTGTTATTTGACTAGTGTAAGACACCCTTGTTGGAGGCTATTCATGATATTTCAGTGCTTGTAATGCACGCATGTCCAGACTCAGTTCTGTGGACTTGTTATTAACGGGAGGTAACTGAAGTGTTTCCCAGGCCTGCTCGAGGTTAATCAGATGTGCCGAGCGCAACTGATAACTTGTGTTATTGTATTGTCCGAGCGATGGGAGCTCGTTGAAGGTATTCCGACTTTTATGTCGGTGTTACAGCAGTTGAATGATCCCGCAGAGATACTACTGCTCAGCCCAGGTGTCTAGGATCGTCAGCACTATCGTCATAAACCGTCAATGAATTTAAACCTACGATATAATAATCAAGCGCATAATTACTCTAAACAAGCTGATGATTAATTAATTGTTTCTGAGAATCTTGAAATGCACATTTCGAGCTTGCTGACCGACACCTCGTGATGTTATACATTTCCTGGCGGAAATGACTTAGGACAGATGACACTATTTTGAGACGACGGAGTGTTGCTTAACCTTTAGTTCGTAGCTGGTGGAGCACGACACTCAAATGATGTGAGTCGTAGTTATAACTACGCCATTACCAACCTAATTAACACGCACTTAGATGACTTTGGATGCAAAGAATATTTCCAAAACGTGGAGGCAGCTAATAATATGCATTTTGGTCTTGTGTTTTATTTATTTTACAATGCGTGTAATCCCATGTTTACCTTTCTCTGTGTTGATGAACACGTAGCTTATAAGAGTGTTATCGCCGTAAATTTTTGTATTCAATGTTAGAACTTAGCTAAATTAATTAACGTTAAATGTAAAAAAGAAAATGGTATCATCGTAACTTAGATTTGTTTTTGCTGCCCTGTTAAATGTAAATTCTGTTAGTAACATGAATTTGCATTAGGGATTCTTTGCGTACCATTTTCCTAGCGTTGTTGTTGTTGATTATCCTTGTAATTAGATCTTTCGTGAGGGTTTACCTTAGTTTACAGGTAAGGCTTGAATCTTTTTTCCTCCTTTTTTATTAGTTTGCGGATTAGAAACCCTCCAAACTAGGAAAGGTGCTTGCTGATTTTAAAATAAGAGTGTTCACGAGTTTTACTTAAGTCTGGATGATTTTAATTTCTCAGCCCAGTTGTTTAGGGTGTATTTTCTTGGGCCGTCTATGACCTTAGCGACCATGTTACCCCAGATTAAACGGATCATAGTTTCTCGTGCCGCTATGGCCTATAAGAAATGCATCCAATCCTGTCTGCACATGGGTCCGGCAGGTGAGGTGTCTGGGAAGTCACTTCGGTTGTTGGCAACCGTGACAACACCTCTCACGGGCACAATACAAAGTTTCAGCACTGTATCATTAATGATGTAGAAGAAAAGGTACAATAAACTTACAAAAATATAAGTTATGGAAAACTTGAATCAAAGATTGAGTTTGTTTATATTGTATTGCCGCTCATCTAATGAATTAGTGCAGACCATATCCATTTTACTCTGATTCCTCTTATTCCTCCAGCTGTTTCCTCATTGAATGTCTCCTTTGATGAGCATTTTTTTCTAATTTCATCATCTGATGATATCAGATTATCCTCACATTCTTCCTAGAGAAGTGGGTGTGGCAGTATACAAGCAGTTACATATACTATCTTTTCTGACACTTACAAATGGTATTGAACAGTAATATTTTGGAATTAAATCTTGATTCCGTAAGGTAAATTATGGGCGTTTTAATAAGAATACTACGTTTACTCATTTTTCATACGTCCTAAATTGCCCCATTTAATAGTGATAATTAGGGCCTGGATGTTGATAGCGTAAAAAAGTTTAAAAAATGCACTTAAAATTTTCAAAAATGACTGTAATAAATCACCTAAATATTCAAAAAATTCACTATAAAATGGATAAAATGATCTTATAATAATAAACTTACCAATGTTTCAAAAATTCTAAAGAATGCACAATAAAATGGAGAAATTTATCTTATAAATGCTTTTAACTCACCAATAATTCAAAAATGACATCTTTAAGCTCAAACTGCAAAGTCAATCAAAATAGATTTCTAGCACTTTACAAAAGGTTTATGTTCACTTTAGTCTGAGTTGCACTGCACTACGAATGTCATTCTGATGTTGTCAAATGAAAATGATCTGCAGTTTTAGCCAACATGTTTTTATATCTCGAAAAGCAGCGTTCAACATCAATTGATGTGATCGGAGCGTACTTGAAGTGAGGAACGTCGTTTGCTGCTAACTCTGAGAGACGTAACTCCCTCATATAAAGCTGCGACATGACTAAATTGAAGAAAAAGCAAAATGACTTTAAAAGACCGATTTCTCTAAAATATGACACAACAAATCTACCAAACTTAAAAATATGCTCTTAAAATAGAAAAAAATAGCAAGAAATGCAAAAAGATGCAAAATAAAAATGACATATTTGAAGACGGGGTGGCCCGTCCGGAGTTTCTATGTACTTCAGCATTGTTTTAGACAGCTCAGTAAAATGATGACATGTCATCAACATCCGGGCCCAAGTAATAATTAACTAATATATGTAATTTTTCCAGGAAAGTATTTGCATATTTATAACTTGTAACACGCCAATTCATTGGCCACAATCGTGTTGACATACTGAATGGCTACAAATTACAATACGCTAGAGCTACATAGCAATCAGAAGTGAAACCACTGTAACCAACCAATCACAGGTAGCCTTTCCTATCGATATATCATGACCAATCGAGTTTCGTGCGCGATGTTACTATATCGATATGAATGACATCCTGTGATTGGCTGGTTAGAGCGATTTCACTTCTGACCGCTAGGTAGCTCTACCGTAACGCTTAAACATTAAGCCCAAAGTAATGATGCATCAAGTATAGGCAGGCTCGGCCCTAAAAGTGTATGAGAACTCTACGAATATTGCCATTGGCTTGGATTCGAAACAACAGGGCATATTGACGTGACAACGTTAAATAAATTGTTGGAATACAGTGACGTTAGTGAAAAAGTGTTACGGAGAAAGGTGATGATATAGTTTTATCTCTCTTCCGCTGCAACGCTCTCTCTCTTCTGTTGCTGCGCTCGAGTGTCGCTTCCGTCGTATTTGGATGTCACGGGTGGATTTTGTTACGGTTATCATCATTCTGTAAAGGATATTTCTTGGAAGATTTTTGTAATAACTTATTTATGATCAAAGGTAGCCGGGCAGTAACGATTGCAGTGACAAAGTCGAAAAAAAAGTCCTCTCGGCACGCCGGAAGGCGGAGGTAGATTTCACCGGACAAACTTGGGGATAGGCGAAAATAGGCAGAATATGACGGTTTTCGTAGAAGGATCAGACCTCATTTATTGCGAGAAAGTATTTTATAATTGGAGATTAATTAACTTTGTTTTTCGTCATTTTATGCATATTTTAACCATTTTATTGTCTTATGATGACGGTAACCTTCTTGTCATTTGGAGTCCATTTTTAGCCTACTTTCGATTTTTGCAAAAAATGAAAGTAGACTTATGAGATCAACACAGGGCGAAAAAAGTGTGTCTGTCTGTGTGTGTGTATGTGTGTGTGTGAGTCTGTGTGTGTGTGTGTGTGTGTGTGAGTCTGTGTGTGTGTGTGTGTGTGTGTGTCTGTGTGTGTGTGAGTGTGTGTACTCTGAATGTCTGTCCCCCCCTATCAATTCGAACACGGTGAATGCGAATTGAACGAAATTTGGTACAAACGTAGCACTAGCAAAGGACACCTCAGTGTCATGTTTTATATCGCCGCCATCTTTACTAAAACTGAATGGCGGCCACTCAAACGTCCAAAACGTAAAATCAAATAACGACTAACCAAATCATCCGATCTCTACCAAATTTGGTAACAACATACCTTCGTATAGGATGCGTCTTGTGACCAAACTACAAGGTCGTCCGCCATACCATTTCAGGATGGCGGCCGTGCAAATAATGCAAACTTTATAATCCATATCATGGGACCCACCAGTTCCGATTATCGAGCCGAGAATCGTTTTAACTGTTCTAAAGGAAGAGGCACGTTCGAAATTAAAAGTTTATTTTGTAATACTATAGTGCAGACGTGATTTTAAAAAGCTGAACTGATTCAGTAATAAGACAAGATGGCAGCGGATATCTTGTGCCTGACTTATATTTCACTAATTTGAGTATTGCATGCAATATAGCGTACTGATAAAAAATAAATAAACTTTGTATGAAATGCTTTATATATAAATAATATACTCCAGTGATGAAATCGTTTAGTATAAATCATTATTTGCTAACAAGTTCTATGTAAGTCATTTTAAATAGAACGATATTCGTTGACACAATTAGCTCAGTGGTAGAGCATTAGCCTATCGCTCAAATGCCTATGGTTCAAACCCGATCAGAGCTAGGTTTTTTGCTTGAAATGTTATATGTTTATTGTTTTGTAATGACTCAGATGTTTTAAAATTAAGCGTTATATTGTGCACATTATGGTGTAAAATATATATTTAATTAAAACATAATTCGCCAGCAGATTTACTCGAGACATCTAGCTGCCAAAAAGGTAACTTCCAGATTTTATTGAAAAGTTTCTTATTCTGGCCGCTAGAATGCACTCGCTCTGTTAGGATTATATTGTTCGATATTTCACCACTAGATGTCCCGACTAGTCTACGTGGGGCTCCATTGATTACTATACCATTATCATTCTATGCGCATCGAATTTGAAGAATGACAAGATGATACTACGATACATTTTAACTTTTTATTTTAAAGGGTTTGTAACAGCCTATTTTGCGTTACTTGAAAATGTTATTAAGCGTTATATTGTGCACATTATGGTGTAAAAGATATATTTAATTAAAACATAATTCGCCAGCAGATTTACTCGAGACATCTAGCTGCCAAAAAGGGAACTTCCAGATTTTATTGAAAAGTTTCTTCTCCTGGCCGCTAGAATGCACTCGCTCTGTTAGGATTATATTATCGAAAATATCCACATAGTTTGTATGCACACGTCTCTGTAGGGTCATGGAAAGATTTGTTAATTCAATTAGGGTTGTGAAAGCCATGCACAACCAGACGTGTAAAGACATGCCTCAACTCAAAGTTGGATGTTGCCCACGGCAGGTCGTAATAATAATAATAATAATAATAATGTTATTGGTTTTACATCCCTTTTAACTACTGCTGCTTTTAGAGACACCGGGGTGCCGGAATTTTGGCCCGAAGGGGATCTTTAACGTGCCAGTAAATGTACTGACACGGCTCCCTCGCATTTGTGCACCCTCAAATGCCAGCTGACTGCGCCAGGATACGAACCTGCAACCTAGGGCCCAGCAAGCGAGAACGTTACCGCTGAGCCACGCAGCCAGTCCGGTCGATTATGTCTCCAGATCCATAACATTCTTGATATACTTCTTATCTTTCTTTCTTCAATGATGGTAGCAGTTTTTATCTAGGTTGTGGCGTTTGGTAGAGGTAAATCGTTTCTAAGGTCTTCAACAAAGAATAGTTCTATTATACTCTTTGATAATAACAACGAGTTATAACTATACTCATACATTTAGGAGAAAGTAG
This sequence comes from Meconema thalassinum, assembly GCA_946902985.2. Taxonomy (NCBI): domain Eukaryota; kingdom Metazoa; phylum Arthropoda; class Insecta; order Orthoptera; family Tettigoniidae; genus Meconema; species Meconema thalassinum. The sequence goes on along the minus strand of OX336393.1, from coordinate 393,139,631 downwards.
GCTATATGTTCTTTACTGAACATCTTGTTATACTTGTGGTCACACTGCCCTTACGCAAGGTTTCGACACTGATGTGTAACTATGTGAACGGTCTGTTACTTCTTCACGCAAAATTATATCTCCCGCAGAGATTTTGGTTGGTTCCTCAGTTTAGGGGCCGCGACAACGCGGTCATGTAACCCCGTGTACTTTGGGTGAGTGTAGAATCTGTCTGATAAACGGTGTGAATTGTGATGGCTGTATTAGTCTGTAATTCAGGTAAGGACTGCAGACGTCAATTTCAAGCAGTAGTTCCTAATGTTGCTACTAGATACTACCGTCAACGACACCTAGCTGTGAACTTGGCTACTAGATGCCACCGCAACCAGCAACTCGCAACGAACGTTGAAACTTCCCCTTCAAAAGGAAAGCATACTGAGGGATTTTTAGCGCTCTTAGAAAATCCGACGACTTTGGCCGGCTTTGAACCCGCGACCTTGGGCATAGAAGTTCAGCATGCTACCAGTTACGTCACCGAAGCCGCTTCACACTTAGTCAGATGGAAATCTGAATCTGATCTCGTGCAAGTGCGTTGTCATGGCAACGTCTGATGGCTCATCCCTCATCAATTTAGTAGTGTTGCCATGGTAACCACTGATAGCTCTTGGCATTTTCTTATAATTCCGAAATCATTTTTCTCATCCCTTGGCGTAATGGTGGGTCATATCAAAAATTATTTCAGACAAAAGTTTTAGGTAATTATTAGGGGAATATTGTCCATTTTGTACGGTTTTGATATTGTGCCTATTAACAGAGATATGATTAATGTTTCCCGTAAAACCCACTTTTTCCCACCCCTTTGGTCAATGGTTGGTGCTATAAAAAACTTTTCATACATAAATTTTAGGGCCTTATCCGACACATATTGTGAACTTAAAATGGATTCAATATTTCAGATATTAAGAGAGTTATAGCGATATTTCACTTTTTACGAAAAAAAGCCTCCCTTATTCAACCCCTTTGACCGATTTAGCCCATTAACGAACTCGACCGAGATTTTAAGGGGATACACATTATGTAAAAAATTCAAAGTGATTGGTGCAAAATTACGGCAGTTATCGTGTCCACAAGAAACTGATATACATATATACATATATACATCTTTATATATATAATTCTTCGACACGTGTGTATGTGACTGAACTCCTAAACGACTGAACCGATTTTGATGGAATTTGGTATGTATATTAGGATGGTTCCATGTATGGTTTAGATTCACAATCCGACCCGGTAGGTGGAATGAACACAATTTTAGAACCACAATTTACACACAATTTTGGAACCACAATATACAGACCAAAACAGTCGTCATGGAAACCACTAGCCTTGGCCTTCGTGAAAGCTGATGTCTTTGGACGGTTTGCCTTTGCACGTTAGAGCCACCTGGTCGCAACCTGTGCAACTACCGCCCGTGGCGAAAAGTTGTGTTTTATTCCAAAGATGGCAGTGATGTCGAATTCTACTGTTTGTCTCTGCACGTTAGAGCGTTTCAAAGTCCCGTATGCGTTCATATACCATTCTTCCGATTGCCATGAAACTTGGGTGATATGTTGAGTGAGCTCCAGGGAAGGTGTTTGGCTTAGTAAATCCATTTTACAATAGATAGCGCACGAATAGATTCAACAAATGAGCGACGACGCGCGAAGCGTTTCAAAAAGGTCCCACATGCGTTCAAATACCATTCGTCCGATAGCGATGAAACTTGGGTGAGATGTTGTGTACACTCCAGGAAAGGCTTCTGGCTTAGTAAATCAATTTCATATTAGGTAGCGCACGACTAGATTCAACAAATGAGTGACGATGCGCGAAGCGTTTCAACAAAATCCCGTACAAGTTTATATTCCATTCATAGATTGAGATGAAACTTTGATGAGATGTTGTGTACACTTAAGTGAAGGCTTCTAACTTAGTAATCCATTTCACAGGAGGTTGCGCACGAGTAGATTCAACAAATGAGCGGCGACGTGCGAAGCTTTTCAACAAAGTCCCGTATGCGCTCAAATACCATTCGTCCGATAGCGATGAAACTTGGGTGAGATGTTGTGTACACTTACGTGAGGGTTTCTAACTTAGTAAATCCATTTTACAATAGGTAGCTCACGAGTAGATTCAACAAATGAGCAACGACGCGCAAACTTTTAATCAAAGTCCCGTATGCGTTCATATACCATTCATCCGATTGCAATGAAACTTGGGTGAGATGTTGTGTACACTTACGTGAGGGTTTCTAACTTAGTAAATCCATTTCGCAGGAGGTTTCGCACGAGTAGATTCAACAAATGAGCGACGACACGCGATGCGTTTCAATAAGGTCCCGTATGCGTTCAAATACCATTCGTCCGATTACGATGAAACTTGAGTGAGATGTTGTGTACACCCTACGGAAGGTTTCTGGCTTAATAAATCCAGTTTACAATAGGTAGCGCACGAGTAGATTCAACAAATGTGTGACGGGACGCGAATCATTTCAACAAAGTACCGTATGCGTCCATATACCATTTATCCGATTGCGATGAAGCTTTGGTGAATTGTTGTGTACACTCCAGGAAATGTTTCTGGCTTAGTAAATCCAGTTTTTATTAAGTAGCGCACGAGTAGATTCAACAAATGAGCGACGGCGCTCGAATCATTTCCACAATGTCCCGCATGCGGTCATATATCATTCATCCGATTGCGATCAAACCTTGGTGAATCATTGAGTACATGCCAGAGAATGTTTCAGGCTTAGTAAATCTATTTTACAATAGGTAGCGCATAAGTAGATTCAACAAATGAGTGACGGCACGCGAATCGTTTAAAGAAAATCACTTATGCATTCATATGTCATTCATCCGATTCCGATGAGACTTTGATGAGTTGTTGTGTACACGCCAGGGAAGGTGTTCAACTTGGTAAATCCATTTTACAATATTGGTAGCGCACGAGTAGATGTAACAAATGAGTGACGACGCGCGAAGCGTTCCAACAAAATCCTGTATGCGTTCATATAATTTTCATCGATTGCGAGGAAACTTTGAAGAGTTGTTGTGTACACTTACGTGAAGCTTTCTAACTTAGTAAATCCATTTCACAGTTGGTAGAGCACGAGTAGATTCAAAAATGAGTGACAGCGCACGAATCATTTAAACCAAATCCCGTATGCGTTAAATGCCATTTATCCGTTTACGATGAAACTTTGGAGAGTTGTTGTGCACGCTCCATCGAATGTTTCCAAATTAGTTAATTCAATTCACGATAGTTCAGAGGCAGTTAACAGAAATTGAAAATAATATTGTGTATCCAAAAGTACTTCAAAAACAAAGTTACAACACTTTCTTTGATTGGCAGGACAACGTCTGCCGGGTCAGCTTGTATATATATATATATACATACATAAATTATATATAAACTTTTGAACTGACGGTGGTTTTGGGGTCTGGGGGATGTGAAACGCGAAGATATGTCGAAATTTTCCGGAAGTCGAAACATGGGACCCATTGCAATAGTTAGCTTTCTAATGAAATCTACCTAACACTTGGTGTCCGTGCGCTTTTTAAGCTTACGCTGGACAAACCGTTAAAGATATCTATATACTATGAGTGTAAGAATTGTTCAGCATGAAAAGTTCTACAAAACAGTTCCCGAGAGCTTATCTCTCTCTTTAAAACATCGCTTCCTATATGTGTTTTAACGTTTTCTTTTCTTCCAACAATCTCCATTCAAATACTGAGGCGACAATTTACGAGCTGGCTAGGAGCGAGTCTATTACCCCAGTTACAGCCTAGCTAGCGGGCGAACATATTACCCCAGATACAGCCAGCAGCAAACTGTCGAGTCCTGTTGAGTTAAAACTTCATAGAAGAGTGGTTGTGTTTGGAGTATCCCTGGAAGTGCAACTGGACTTTTCTCATTTCGCATGTGAACATTCCGTTCCGCAAAATACATAATTAATCATATAGGCCCCTACGAAGCTGAAACTTCGCAAGAGCGACAGTTTAAACAAATCAGTCCGAAAATACGTTGTCACGCATCGTAGTTGCACACAAACAATATTTTTTTAAACAGATCAGCTAACCTCGGAGGGTGAATAACAATGTGTTTCTCTCACAGTATAGAGGTTGAGCGAGCCACATTTCGCTTGATACGCGCAGCAGAGAGCGAGAAATGCCATAAATCTATTATCTGCTATAATTTCATTACTACAACCTAATAAAGCGATATGATCGATCGCATTTGCAATGAGAATTAATAGCATTTCCAACCCCCAATTAGAGTAAATATTACCACCATGGTCTCCCCACAACCCTGATTGTGTTGATATTTCTAGTGAAATAGTGCTTTAATTGCAATTAACGTTAATCCACGGACAACAGATTATGGTCGTTCCTTCCCATTGAAAGTTTTAATTCTAAGTTGTTTTATAACTGGCTGAATGTGCCAGCTGTTGATAATCACACTAATGAATAGGGCTCGGATTTTTAGGTGCTAAACATCGGGAAAATATTTATTTTTTTGTATTAAAAATACCTAAAATATGTGACAAAAAAGTAAAAATATTTGATTATAATTTAGTTTATTAATGTGAATATAAACAATTTGGAGTACTCACGAATATAATTTAGGCCTATGTTATGTCTCACTGACTGCTGACGCATTACAATACACAACGAGATACATCTTCAGGAGGTTGTGTATCACAAATTTCCGACGATTATCGCGAAACACTTCTTCTGAAGGCGCGAAACTGTGACAATATGTTTCTTGCCCTTGAGGTGTTGTGTAAATTGACATCGCTGTTCAGCCTTGATTGCTTTTCCACATGCTTGGCAGAACAGAACGCCCCCATCACAAGTAAAATTATCTTTAAATTCTGCAACAGACGATAAGTTGTAGTTGTTTTTACTTTAGTCATCGTAGAACTGCCTTACACTTCACAGTGCGAGAAATGAACTGCATGTGAGTGACACTGGTTCCAGGTAGCTCTAGCACTTGGTGCAATATGGCTATGGACAAGGAAATCCCCGGTTACCACAGTGAGTGGCACGGGGCGACAAGTTAAGAATAACACAGTTGCAAGACTGACAAACGCTCTGCATGAAGATTAGATGGCTCTCAGGTTCCTCCGCGTTGAAGTAACACAGAACAAAAATGCAATATACTGATTTTAAAAAATAATGTGAATATTATCTCTTTTTATGTGCTAATAAGTGAAACGCAGGAATTTATGTATTTATAGAAAAATGCTCAAAATATGTATTTACATAAAAATATGTATTTACCTAAATATCCGAGCCCTACTAATGAATATGTATTTTATGTTCAACCATGGCCAAATTTAAATATTATACGCCTAAAAACTGCATCTTAATGAGGCTCAATATAGATCAAGTTTCATTATGTTACAGGTTCTCCACCAATCAGAGCTCAAGATTTTCATTGCGATACAGCTGTTTGACCAATTAGGTAAGGATAGCTTCGCACATACACTCATCGCACTTGCTTCCAAAATCAAACATGGCGGACACAAGTGACATGAATTACATGATTTGAAAGTTGACATTGTAAAGGATATCGGCTGAACCATTGTGGTTACAATACCAAACACAAAGACAACTTTTACGGTAACAGGAAAATACAATGATATATGCAAGGAATTTACGAATCTACGTCCAGAAGTTTCCAACACTCCATCCTCATTTATAAATTACTGACATGGGAAGTGCAACGTCCAAAATGTTGGCATAAATAAAATGCGGAATATGGGAAAGGAAACAGCACTGTACCTTAATCTCCCCAACTCCAATTTGTACACAGGGCATGGCTTTCGTAGGAATTCGGCGACAATTTTAGTGATTCCTGGTGGTGATATAACGACACTAGAACTTCTCGGAAGCTGGAAACATATGGCATTGCCAAGGTCATGCGCTGTGTTCAGTAAACAATAAACCCAGCGCATTCGCTCTGTTCTCTAAATGCACCAGCTGGCGTTGCCTCGACAGATATTTATGAATATTTATGTTCGAACATAAAATAAAGTTATAATTATCGTCCAATATAAACAGTCGTATGCAACTCGCCTATAATGGTAATTAAAACACTCGTATGGAAATTACAAAACCCGCTTAGCTCTTGTCTTAATTATTGCCATTATAGGCTTGTTGTATAATGCACATGAAGATGTAATTACGCTCGTGGAAATTCAATCATCATCGCAGTAGATGTCGTAAATGATCTCCATTTACCCGTAGCCACAGTCCGTTTGCTGTTACTCGTGAACAGTAGTCATCTTGTACGGCTGCAGTTTCTGTACCTTGGCCACTCTTTTGGCGTATGAAATACGAATACCCCCATCTCTAGAGCCAAACGATGTAACGTCGTATTAGGAGACTGAAGCAACCGAGCCTGAACATCTGCCATGTGAGCCAAACCAGAAGTGCGATGCTTGCCAGACTCGATAAGTATCGAATCTCTCATTCTATTCTCTCTCCTGAAAGAGTGGAAACGATCACCTCGAAATCCTATAATTTTTAAGAAAGATGCGTTGAAGCATATTTAACTAATCTACGGTTCTACAGTCAACAACAATAAAGCAACAAGCAAAATTAAGTAATAATAATAATGTTATTGGTGTAACGTCCCTTTTAACTACTGTAGTTTTTAGAGACGCCGGGTTGTCAGAATTTTGCCCGGAGGGGGATCTTTATCGTGCAAGTAAATCTACTGACACGGCTCCCTCGCATTTGCGCACCTTCAAATGCCAGCTGACTGCGCTAGGATTCGATACTGCAACCTTGGGCACAGCTAGCGAGAACGTTACCACTGAGCCACGCAGCCAGCCGCAATATTAAAGATAGATTTACTCTTGCATTGTTGACACGTCATGTTAGGTGAAATTCCTTGTTTACAACATAGCTGGGTAGAGCGTACAGGGGTTGAAGATAATGACGAGGCTTTACAGGTAGCTAAGGTCCGAAAATCATGAGGTACAACACTTCACATGCTAGGAATACAAGGACCAAGGAAGGATTATTCCCGAATGTATTGAGATGACTTTCCATTGTATGATAGTTTTACTGCCAGATGCTCCTCCTGACACCACGAGATCGGCTATAAGATTTGAATTTCCCGCAGCCAGTAACAATTTGGACAAGGCGAAGCTTTCGCCTTACTTTTGACACTAAATTCGGTGATAAATATCATGGAAAATATATTTCACTAGTAGTGTGCCCTAGATCTTGTTTCACTGGTGAGCGTTATGTGTTTGACTTGTAAAAAAAGGAGGAAACTTATCGTATGAGTGTGAGATGTGATGGTGTAGCTTGGCCACGTCTGGCTAGTGATGCTTCAATAATAATCCAAGGAGAAAACGTTGTCAAATTCTAACTTCTTTTATAACTTCTGACGGAGTACAAAAGACGTAGGTTTATTTATACCTCAGCCATCGTGAAAAAGTATTTTCGTGGTTTCTGATCTACTACCCCGTGCAAATGCCACGATAAATTCATCCCCATCTTGCATTCTCCGTTTGATACGCTGTTGGATGATTACTACGAGTCTCTGTAGACTTAAGACGTCTCTCATGTTATTCTTTATATAGTGCTGTTCGGTGAAAACCACAAAGCGCTCGGTCTGAGTTATGATGGCTGCCAGTGAGAATAATTGTCCTCACATTTATGAAGCTTTATACAGCTTTGGTATAAAATACAGAGCTCATATCTCACGGACAGCACGGTATATAACTATACATTATGAGATTCATAATATCAGCAGGTAGAATTATTACAACCAGAAGTCTCGTCGTAAAAGTCTATCAATTTATCTTGCTTTGAGGCACTTACGTAATCATAGCAGTCTAGTATCTAGTCTCGTACCGACACAACTCGGCAGGGGTGGGGAACACTCTCTGATAAAACATTGCCCCTCATCTTCAAACGACGAGGTAACATTTTGTGTTCATGGCAGTAACGAAGCCAAGATTGACCAATGGGAGGAGTTATAGCAATCTGTGGATATCCGTAATACGAGGAATTAGAGTATGTGAAGCAACTCGACTACCACACACAGCGATCTCCAAATTATTGCTATTCTACTGTAGGTCCTTGTTAACACATTTTATTATTATTATCTTCGTTTCGGTCTCTAGGGACCCCGAGCCAATTTCAATGCTTTGTCCTTTGCTGTTCCTTCTTCTTCCTCCAATATCTCTTCATCATCTCACTATGTTTCCTCTTCCTTTCCTAGGACTATTTTGAGCCGGGTTTCTTTCCCTTCCTCCCTTGGAATCCTTCCATTTTTAGCACTTTTTGTTGTTGTTTGAGTCTTCAGTATTTTGACTGGTTTGATGCAGTTCTCCATGGCTACCTGTCCTGAGCTAATCGTTTCATACCTACATTGCTACCACACCCTACATCCGAGGCAATCTGTTTAACATATTCTAACCTTGGTCTTCCCCTACAGTTCTTGTCCTCGATTCTTCCTTCCATAACTAAGCTTGATATTCCTGGGTGTCTTAAGTATGTGTCCTACCAACCTATCTCTTCTCTTCATTAGCAGTCGCCAGAAACATCTCTCCTCTCCCACTAGTCTTAATACCTCTTCGTTTGTAACCCTATCTACCCATCTAATCTTCATCATTCTCCTGTAACACCACATTTCAAACGCTTCAATTCTCCTCTTTTCTGCTGCACCAATAGTCCAAGTTTCACTTGCATAGAACGCCACGCTTCATACAAAGGCCTTCAAGAATGACTACCTAATACCTAAATCAATATTCGATGTCAACAGATTCCTTTTCTGTACAAATACTTTCCTTGCCTGAGCTAATCTGCTTTTTATATCCTCTTTGCTTCGTCCATCACTGGTTAGTTTGCTTCCTAAGTAACACAAGTCTCCTACTTCCTTTAGATTTCACCTGCCAATTTGATGTCCATAGAGATGTCTGATTTATTTCGTCTGCATTCCAATATTTTTGTCTTACATTTATTAATATTTTCATCATGAATTCTTTCCTCAAGACGGAGTCCATACCATTCAAAAACTCATTCAAATCCTCAGGCATGACGGCCTAGATGACTAAAATGTGACAGTCAGTCTGAAAGACTAGCCTTTGTATCATTACAAATGCTGAAAATGCTAGAATGTCTGGAGGCTTCTCCCTTCGCTCGAAGCCAGAGACTCTTGACATGTTAGAAAATTATCTGCATGATACTTATCTTGCTTATCTTGTTTCAAATTACTCGCGAACGGCAAGTGCAAACCAAGGGCAAAGCAAGGTCAAGTGCGCGACACACCGTCACGCTCTCCAGAGCGCGCGGGGACGTGCCCCTTTCATTCCATCCAGTCTAAAAACACTTATAGTGGGCGATGTATTAAAGATAGAGATATGCTCTCGCGGACTTCTTTGTAGAACTTTTCATGCTGACCAATTCTTACCCTCATAGTATATTGATATTTTTAACGGTTTGCCCAGCGTAAGCTTAAGAAGCGCACGGATGCCAAGTTTGTTTTCGTCTTTTTCACTGAAATCGATACTGCTTGGCTTCCTTTGATCATACAGAAATTATTTTCTACAGAATCTTTCCTCGAGATATCCTTTACAGAATGGTGAAAACCGCATCAAAATCCCTCCATTGGTTCTCGAGATTACCCGTGACATCCAAGAATCGGGGATATTTGTCTTATACTAACGAAGTAGAGATTGTCGGGGAACACATGCACCAAGCGATACTATGACGTCACACACCTCAGTGCATCTGGGTACATTTCGTCACGTCACCGTAACGTAACGCCAGACCCCAGCGTAACGACGAAGTCGACAAGATCATTTAAAATGATTTATCTTCTTCTCTGATATTGTCTCTTTCCAAATCCTTTTCGATTTCTTGTACCCAGGTTGTTGTCGACTTCTTGTTCCACAGGAATGTGAAGATCTGCTTGATTAACTTACTGACATCCACATTTTATTCTTAATTACTACTACAGAGTGGGCGGGAAGTAACTAGGTATTGAAATTGACGTATAACATTTATGTTTGCAGATTTATTTATTTGAAAGTAATACAGTGTGTACGCTGTTATATGGGAATATGATTGCATACCTTACATTACATTTCCATGTAGACACCTGTGGCGTCGACCAATTTCCTCAAACGACCTGGAATGGAATCACTGCTTTCTGGAGGAAGTTGTGTGGGATGTTGGTAAGAACTTCCCGAATCCGTGCTTCCAATTCGTCCAATGTGCAAGGATTCGTCTCTTACACCTCCTCTTTTGCGAGCCCCATAAAAGGAAGTCCCAGGGTGTGAGGTCTGGACTTCTTGCAGGCCATTCATGAAGTCCACGTGTCCCCAGCTATCGTCCTAGAAACGTCTCATCCAACCAGTTCCGCAGGACATTTGCAAAGTGAGGCAGTGCGCTGACTTACATATGTTGCCGGTATTTTCCCATCCAGATACCGTGGGCCAAACGTAATCCTGGAGCTTTTAAAGGTTGCGTTCCCCATTCATTGTGTTACGCAGGAGATATGGGCCGATGACATTTGTAGCCATTATTCCACACCACACGGTCACTTTTGGACGAGACTGCATCTTCTCCACCGTAACTCCAGGATCATGTGCCACCCAGTAATGGCAATTGTGCCGATTAACGAAGAATGATCGAATTCCACACCTCATAGCGCGAAGGAATCAGTGCTCGTTCTCTTACTGTCAGGTGATCGGCCATCTTTGCTATTGTTGAGTGTACCGCCTCTCGCGGCCACCGTTGGTACTATGTGACAGGAAAAATCACTATCCTATTTAATGTTCTGCATGTTTGCGCTATTTCCAATATTATTCAATCAATATTCCATTTAATAATAGCTAGTAACTTCCCGCCCACCCTGTACATTAATTTATAAGGTGCGTTCAAAACGTAATGAGCCGGAGGCAGGAATGCACAAACAAGTGACCACATCGGCTAATCGTGGCGTGTGTAACGAGGTGTGGTTCCGACCAGATCGTTGAAGGTCACAGCCCGTCGCTAGAGGGCACGCATGCACGTCACGTGACGATTCAAAGCAAGCAGCAGCATGCATCAATCGTCCAACGCTGCCAGTCGCAATGCAAACAGTGACATGGAGGTGTCAACCGAAGAGCAAAGAGGTGTTGTTCGCTTTCTGATAGCGGAAGGAGTAGGGGAAACGGACATTCATCGCAAAATGTCACAAGTGTACGGCGAACACTGCATGTCCCTTGCAAGGGTCAAGGCGTGGCACAAGCGCTTCAGAGAAAGACGGGTGGCGTTAGCCGATGATGCCCGGTCTGGGGCACCCACCTGCATTACCGATGACAACGTCCAGCTGGATGATGCACTCATTATTCAGGACCGCCGAGTGACAGTGAACGCCATAGCAGCCGTGGTCGCTCCAAGACAATGCACGACCTCATACGGCCAACACAGTCGTGGCACTCGTGCAGAAATACAAATGGGAGGTTCTCGGCCAGAAAGTCCAGACCTCTCTCCCTGTGATTACGCCATGTTTGGTTCCCTGAAAAGGGCTCTGCGGGGCCTACGGTTCACCTCGGACGCCGACGTCCAGCTGTACGTGCAGAACTGGTTCGCATCGCAGCCCAGGGAATTTTATGAGACAGCCATTCACCGCCTAGTGTCACAGTGGGACAAGTGCCTCAACAGCCAGGGCCAATTCTTCTAACATACAGGTACTGGTTTCTGTAATTATGCCTCCAGCTCGTTACTTTTTGAACGCACCTTATATATACGAGGGCTGTTAATTTTTCAACCTGCAATCAATCATCTAAGTACACAAGAGAGAGGTGGGAGCTAGGTGTGTGTCCCCTCCATATTGTGGGCTCCAATGCATCAGTCATGGCCGCTACCATCGATTCTACCGCCAAGTGTGACTTGTGGAGTGTGATACATTTTCTTCAAGCAGAGCAATTGAGTCGTCCAGTTTGCAAAACTCGTTTAATCCACTTGTGAATAAGGATCATGTCGTAAAATTATTTATGTTCGACCCTGACTATTATGAATCTGAAAACTGTATCATAATGAGACTCATTATAACACTATTTTTCATTATGATACAGTTTTTCCCACCAATCAGAGCTCAAGAAACAGTTGTTTGACCAATTAGATAATTAGATGCGCTGAGTACCACGGCCTTCTAATATAAATCACACTGCCTGGCCTAGTGTCATAGTAGAGTAATCGAGGTGGCCATGGTCAAATACAAGGCATTCCCTGAGTCTCATGCGCTCTGTTCAGTACATAAAACTGGCGAAATCTCGACAGATATTTATGAATATTTATCTTCGAACATAAAATAGTTATAATAATTATAGTCGAACATAAACAGTCGTATGCAACTCGCCTATAATGGTAATTAAGACACTCGTATGGAAATTATAAAACTCGCATACGCTCGTTTTATAAAAAATACTCGTGTCTTAATTATAGCCATTATAGGCTCGTTGCATAATGTACTATTATTTAATTATTTTATTTTATTTTACATTATTTTATTTTGTTTTATTATGTTTTGTTTATTTTTTTACTTTTGGCCTACTTCGTTTCATTTTTTTATTGTTTTTATTTTGTTTATTTTGTTTTGTTTTGATTTTGTTTTTGGTATTGTTTTATTTTGTTTTGTTTTATTTTGATTTTCCAGAAAACAAACACAAAACCAAAATTAAAAATTACGAAACAAAAAGCAAAATTCAAACACAAAAGCAAAAGCAGAAACAAAAAAAGAAACACAAAGCAAAAAGCAAATTTCAAAAAACAGCAAAAGCAGAAAACAAACACAAAACCAAAACAAAAAAGACGAAGCAAAAAGCATAATTCAAACACAAAAGCAAAAGCAGAAAAAAAAACAAAAAAGAAACACAAAGTGAAAAGCAAAATTCAAATACAGCAAAGCAGTAAACAACCACAAAACAAAAACAAAAAAGACGAAGGAAAAAGCAAAATTCAAAAACAAAAGCAAAAGCAGAAATCAAAAAACAAGAAACATAAATCAAAATTCAAAAATGCAAAACAGAAAACACCAAACCAAGAAAGAAAAGCAAAAAGTAAAATTCAAAAGCACAAAGCAAACACAAAACCAAAAAACAAAAACACAAAGCAAAATGTAGAAACAGTCCAGAGAATCGTTTCTCATGAAAATGATTCTTATTCACAAGTGGATTCAACGAGTTTTGTAACTTGACGACTCAATTTAAAGCAAACTAAGAAGCATGCTCTCCTGCGGTGTTGTTTTGATCCATGACAATCCACGACCGCACTGTGCCAACGTGGCAAAATACCTTCTTAAAGAATTCAAGTGAGAAGTTTTCGACCATCCACAATTTAGTCCAAACCTACCCCCGACTGATTTTCACCTCTTTCGAGAATTGAAGGTATTGCCTCGCCTCCAACGAAGTGCTTCAGCAGACTGTCCACATCTCACTGGGGGTAGAGGGCACTGCAGTGGTGTCATGATGCGACAAATGTTACAATCGTTTTGGCAATTATGTTGAAAAATAAGTACAAAACAACAAAATGTTGTCAATCTGGTTGCGCATCGGAGGTTGAAAACCAAACTGCCCTCGTACATTTTCGCTCCCTCTAAGAAAAGAAAGGAAGTTAATTGCCCCATTGGGCGGGATTTAATTTTATCTGGACCTACTTTTAGTTTTAAAAGAAGGTACATTTAGCGGGGAAAAAGCTAGATAGGCAGCTCTGGGAGGACAGAATAACACCTTGTTTTAGCATGGGTTATAGACTCATCAGCAAGTGTCATTATTTAATGTAAGAAATGTTTATTTGGCTTATTAATAATCAGTTCCGGTTTTCATATTGAAAAAGCTCGAGAAGGGGAGGAATATAACCCCCAGTAATCTCACCCGCCTAGGGAGGGTTATAACCCCAAATATCCACCCACTCCACTAGTTCATGGTGATACATTTTCTACTCACACACTGATATACTTATACATGATGTCCAAGCCTCAACAACAAAATCCAACCCTAATTTCAAACTACTCACACTTCTACAGATACCCAAATGCAGAGAGCGGCTGACCTCGATGTCCAACAACTCGGTCTAAATGGAGAAGCTTCACGTGTCGATGAGGCTGGCGAGTATTTCTTGGCACATGTTATGTCATACAGGAAGGAGCTCATCCGTTCAGTCTAATGATAGACGTTATCTTCTGGTTTAAAGGAGACATGTCACCAATAATACTTTTAGCTTCGGTTTCAGCACTGTAAAGGTGAGCTCTTACTGATTTTGATGGAATTGGAAACTGTTGGTCACCATCCACGTGTACTTGGATGCGTGCTGATAATCAGTGTTGCTGCGGTGCCTGTAGTAACGATGATGATAGTATATGTGGCGTTCCCCTCTTTCCCTACACTTGTCACGTTCTCCCCCTTCATTACCTTCCCCGCTGTTTTAACACTACCAAATTATGTGTGTTACGGTCTACTGCGCACTTTTCCCCTACTTTCGGCCAAAGTATTATGTGCACTCGAGTTTGAAGGTTGTTTATGAAGTAACCAATAGACCTACATAAAATCCAATAACATCATCATTTTCGTCGTTCTATCTTACGTTAGGTCATGTAGGTTTGGAATTTTTAATATATATATTAATATTTTTTATCGCAGTTGGAACACAAAAAGTGCACGTTTTTAAGAGTGTTTCAACCATGCGTCACATTTAAGAATTATAATCTCAAAAACCCGTCTTCAGATCGAATCCAAATTTTAACACAATATACATTGGAATATTGTATAACTAGTTTATTAATTTCAAAATTGTGTGTGTCCAAGAAAAAAAGTTGTTATCTTTTTTGTAAGGTAACCTTTTCTAGGCTCGGGGTGGTTGGAAAATGTAGTTTTTGGTTGCATTGTAATCCTTATACATCGAAAAGTTATGCCGTATGACTGTGAAATACGTAAATTAATTCACTTTTTTATATGGGTTTGTATTTCAACGGGGAAATAACACATGTTTCACCAGCTAGCCGCTCCGGGAAAAGCTGTACAGCGTTGCCGAAATGGTGCCCACATTCATCATGACGCGTCTCACTCGGAAGTGATGGGCTCCATCTCAGCAACGCTGTACAGCTATTCCCGGAGCGGCTAGCTGGAGAACCATGTGTTATTTCCTCGTACAAATACAAACCGATATAAAATAAGTGAATTAATTTACGTATTTCACAGTCATACAGCATACATTTTTGATGTATAACGATTACAACGCAACCAAGAACTACATTTTCCAACCACCCCGAGCCGAGAAAATATTCCAATGAATATTGTGCTAAAATTTGGATTTGATCTGATGACGGGCTTTTGAGATAATAATTCTTAAATGTGATGCATGTTTGAAATATGCTTAAAAACGTGCACTTTTTGTGTTCCAACTGCGATAAAAATATTAAAATATAAATAAAAAATCCAAACCTACATGCGCTAACGTACAATAGAACGACGAAAATTTGAAGGTATTGGATTTTATGTAGGTCTATTGGTTACTTAACAAACAACCTTCAAACTCGAGTGCACATAATACTTTGGTCGACAGTAAGTGGGCGCGCACACATACTACCCACATTGAAAGTGTGATGGTCTACCACGCACCTTGCCCCTAAGCGGGCGCGCGCAGATACTACCCGCATCACATTGAAGGTGTGACGGTCTACCACGCACCTTGCCCCTAAGCGGACGCGCGCAGATAATACCCGCATCACATTGAAAGTGTGATGGTCTACCACGCATTGCCCCTAAGCGGACGCGCGCAGATAATACCCGCATCACATTGAAAGTGTGACGGTCCACCACGCATTGCCCCTAAGCGGGCACGCGCATATACTACCCACATCACATTGAAAGTGTGACGGTCTACCACGCACCTTGCCCCTAAGCGGACGCGCGCAGATAATACCCGCATCACATTGAAAGTGTGATGGTCTACCACGCATTTCCCCTAAGCGGGCGCGCGCATATACTACCCACATCACATTGAAAGTGTGACGGTCTACCACGCACCTTGTCCCTAAGCGGACGCGCGCAGATAATACCCGCATCACATTGAAAGTGTAACGGTCTACCACGCACCTTGCCCCTAAGCGGACGCGCGCAGATAATACCCACATCACATTGAAAGTGTGACGGTCCACCACGCACTTTGCCCCTACGTGGGCGCACGCGGATACTACACATATCACATTGAAAGTGAGACGGTCAACCACGCACCTTGTCCGTAAGTGGGCACATGCAGATACTACGCACATCACATTGAAACTGTGACGGTCTACCACGCACCTTGCCCATAATTGGGCGCGCGCTGAAACTACGCACATCACATTGAAAGTGAGACGGTCTACCACGCATTGCCCCTAAGCGGGCGCGCGCATATACTACCCACATCACATTGAAAGTGTGACGGTCTACCACGCACCTTGTCCCTAAGCGGACGCGCGCAGATAATACCCGCATCACATTGAAAGTGTGACGGTCTACCACGCACCTTGCCCCTACGTGGGCGCACGCGGATACTACACATATCACATTGAAAGTGAGACGGTCAACCACGCACCTTGTCCGTAAGTGGGCACATGCAGATACTACGCACATCACATTGAAAGTGTGACGGTCTACCACGCACCTTGCCCATAATTGGGCGCGCGCAGAAACTACGCACATCACATTGAAAGTGAGACGGTCTACCACGCACCTTGTCCCTAAGCGGGCGCACGCAGATACTACCCACAACACATTGAATGTGTGATGGTCT
This sequence comes from Meconema thalassinum, assembly GCA_946902985.2. Lineage (NCBI taxonomy): Eukaryota > Metazoa > Arthropoda > Insecta > Orthoptera > Tettigoniidae > Meconema > Meconema thalassinum. Next base: position 393,122,832 of record OX336393.1, on the reverse strand, counting down.
ACCATGCACCTTGCGCGCAGATACTACCCACATCATAATGAAAGTGTAACGGTCTACAACGCACCTTGCCCCTAAGTGGGCGTGCGCAGATACTACCAGCATCTCTCTCAGGCAAGAACCAGGAGCGTATAACACTTATTGCGCAGTTGTAGAGTAACTTGCTCAGTGTGAACTATGATACGTTTCTTGTTGTGGATTTGTAGCCTACTCGTCCACGCAACCTCAATGCCGACTTTGTGTTTGGTTGGTTCCTCAGTTTAGGGCCTGCGACAACGCGGTCATGTAGCCCCGTGTATTTTGAGTGTGTGTCCAATCTGTCTGATAACCGGTGTTTATTGTGATGGCTGTATTAGTGTGTGTTATTTGTTTTTGGTGTGTAACATCTTTCCGCTCGGTTGCTGGATAGCTTTGAGGGAGTGATTTTGAAAATTGGGGACGGAAGTGGATCGGAACGATCGAGCTGGCAGTGGTGGATCGAACGGAAGTATGCACTGCCCGCTCGATCGATCGAACGGAAGTGTACTAGCTGGCAGTGGTGGAAAACGGAAGTATGCACTGCCCGCTCGATCGATCGAACGGAAGTGTACTAGCTGGCAGTGGTGGAAAACGGAAGTATGCACTGCCCGCTCGATCGATCGATCCAGCGAGCAGTGGTAAGACCCAGCTGGCAATGGTACGAGAAACAATGTGGAATGTATATGACATACTGAACGGAAAACGCTCATGCGAACTCTGGTGTCAAGTGATTGAAACAAATGACATGGTACATGTTCGAAGTCTTCGTATCAGTATTTAAATGGTAAAATGCCTTAATATCAAACATTGTAAGTAGTCGGCATTGCCGGTATTATGTTTCTGCACAATGGCTATTCAAATATTAACCCACATAACGGTAATGCAGTCATCAATATAATATAATCGTTGAGGTTATACGAGAATTGAGCAAGCCTTCCTGAACTATTACTTAATACATTCTCTTTACTCACAAGAGGGCCTATACATAAGGCATTTTAAACTCAATTTCCAGTATGCCTTCCTTCGGAGGGGAAGTAAAGCCGGCGGTCCCATGTCATAGATTTATGGCATGTGAAAGAACCTTCCACTAATTACACCTGTGTGAAGCTAAATTGGGTAGGTTAAGAATGTAAACAACTCTCTTAGGTTTCTACGTTCGTTGCCAAGAGCCGACTGCGGTGGCGTCTAGTAGCTAAGTTCTGAACTTGGCCTAGTAGTTGTTGACGGTGGCGCTTGGCGGCAAAAGTAGGAACTATTTGAAAAATTCTAAGTTGCCGTTTGTCCTAAAAATTTTAAAAAAACAGATAACACACACTAATACAGTCATCAAAATTAACACCGGTTATCGGACAGATTCTACACACACACAAAGTACACGGGGCTACATGACCGCGTTGTCGCAGCCCCTAAACTTAAGAACCAACCAACCAAACTCAATTTCACGCAGGAATATTATCGAAACAAGCAAAATATAAATGCAACTTAATTCCGTAATGAAGCATAATTGGAACGTGGAAATAAGTCACCACCTTGTGCACAAAATGTACGTAGTCGAAATAGCTGTGGGAGTAGGGGGGTTGTGATGGTTCCAAATAGTGTCATGGCCGCCGCGTGAGTCCAAGCCAATATCTCGCGAACCCATGGTCGGATGTTGACAAATGAGGTGTCATTGGACTCGAGCTGACGTCCTCTTTCCTATGGATCACTCGTTAATCACTCGTTATATTTTTTGTTTTTTTTTTTTTTGAAAATTTTTGTTTTTGAAAGTTGGTGATAGTTTGAAAACCAAACATGATAGAACGTTGTGCCATGGCTCAAACGAATGGTCTTTATGACCTTTATTTTCTATAATGAAACTTTTTTACTTTTTATGTTTTTTTGAAAACACTCGAATTTTGAAAATCCTATATTTTGTAAACTAGGAAGTTTACAAAAACGTTTATTTGCCATAAATGAAAGGTCCCTATGCCCCCTACCCCCAAAATAAATTTCAAGTCTCTAGAGCAAAACGTTGCGTTTTGTAAGTAGTGGGATGAGGGGAAAGCTGCGCCACTTCTTTTTGAACCCTCCTCGTATTTTCCCCGAACCTGATATCTCGCTAACCAATGGTCGGATTTGAACATACAGGGTGTCCTAGCACTCGTAGTGATGTCCCCTACTTTCCTGTAGGCTCTTTATTTAAATAAAAGACCAAACCTAATAGGTCATCCGCTTTTAATATTTCCTAAACCCATGGTTGGATTTGAGCATATGGGGTGTCCTAGGAATCGTGGTGAACCCCCCTTTCGTATGGATGTTTTATTTCCACTCTAAAATAGTGCTAGGTTGTAGGTTCTGCTCCACTTAGCAAGTTGTGAGCCACTGCGACCTTGGAATGGAAGGAGTCATGCTAGGTGGGCGTGCTTGGATTCGTTATTTTCGTCTCGTTGCGCTCTTTACGGGAATGTCGGTGTCGAAAAGGTAAAATCTGGAAACATGTTTTTTGGGGTAAAACCATGATTTTAGACTTTTTGTTATATCTCGCAAACCAATCACGCTAGAGGCGTGTACGACAGGTCCAAGGACTCGGGGTGACGTCCTCTTTGCTATGGACCATTCGTTATAATTTAAAAAATGGAAACTCGATTTTGGCATAAACACGTGTTTTTTGTGATTTTTGCTGATTTCTCACGAACCAATAACGCTAGAGAAGTGTACGAGGTGTCCTAGGACTCGGGCTAACGCCCCCTTTCAAATGTGGTAGATATTTTTTCCAAAAAATAATTCACAAAGGGCCATACATGTTGATTTTTTTTCTTTACCTGTTTATAATGTTCATGAAGCGTGGTGGTTGTGAGAGACGATACTCTTGGTTGGGTGTTTCAACGAACCTGTTGCTAACCACGGTGGCTGTGCTTAATAGAACAATTGCTATTTCGGTAGGTCGGTTTATGACAGAGCGAGGGTGTGTTTTTTTCACACATTTTACCTTTGACGTGTAAACGGTGATGAGAACTTGATTCTATGTTGGTCGAAGCGAGTAGAGAAAACAAACTTGCAGACGAGCAGGAGGTGAATGTCATTTGAGCTTATTGGAAGGCACTGATCTGACTTGACAACAGGTGCAATGGAAAATGACAAAGACGCTTGAAGGTGAAATAATCTGACCATTGTGGTTGCAGGGAAGTGCGAAATGCATGTGAACATGTGTGAAACCACATGCACGCTAAACCAGTTACATCCCGTCTTGCTTCGTACGTGACAAAATGCAAGTTCATGTGAAATATGATTCAACACAGGTGTTCGCCTGGGACGTTAGCTGTCCACGTGCGCGATAACTGTTAACAAGTCACATCCTGTCTTGCTTCGTACGTGACAAAATGCAAGTTCAGGTGAAATATGATACAACACAGGTGTTCACTTTGGACGTTAGCTGTCCACGTGAACGATAACAGAATGTTCAAAGCGTGGGAATCGCTGAATCAGTAAAAAGTATGATGCAACTTGTGGGAATGATGTCACAACCAATAGATAGGCAAGAGCTGCGAACAGCAGTGGTGGGCGGTGAAGGGAGGGAGAGGGGGAGGGGTAATGTATGAGAGAACACAGGTGGAAAGAGAAAGAAATATGTGGAGCTGAGGACTGTACACTTAGAGCTATAGGTGGTGTACAACATGTGTGAATAAATAAATTAAAAATTGCACAGGTTCACACAACATGTAATTTATTTATCCAAGAATTAAACGTAGAGTTAAACCCTAACCATTTGACATAGAGTTTATTTCCTTTTTGTTTCAACACTTTTTCCACAAGATAATGCTTAGGAAATGCTGTTTTCTGAAGTTCATGGAGATAAAATCTACCTTTTATGGGTTGACGGTTGAGGTCCTCGAGTAAATAGGTGAATGGAGTGTCCAAGTTGACTCGACGAATTCGAAATAGTTCAGTCCCCCACTGTGGCGTGTAGCCCTTATTGAAGGCAGACTTAAATTTGCTCACACGAACAAAATCCCCAATTTTCAGTCACTGACGTTTAGGAACGGCTGTTTTTATGGGGTTAAACAGTTTATCCAATCGCTGAATATGTTTAGTCACGAGGCGTGGCTTGGTCCCAATCGTTCTATGTTTGGTGTCATTATAACGTGACACTAGCTCTGGCAACATGTCCAACCAGCGATACGTGCCCTGAGCGGTAAACGCTTTCCACATATGGGTTTTCAATGTTCGGTTGAACCGCTCGACCACACTGGCTTTGAGATTGCTGTACGTGGTGTAATGGTGAATATACTTAGATTTGAGAAAACTAGAGAAATCCTTGTTGAAAAATTCTTTCCCCTGGTCGGTTTATAGCAGCTGAGGTTGACGTTTGGAGTGTTGAATAATATGTTGAAAGGCCTTGGTAACTAGTGGACCAGACTTGCGACGCACAGGTTCAACAAAGGCCATTTTGGAATAGACATCAATGACGGTCAACATATAGCGTACACCGTCGTTAACGTCAGCATAGGGTCTCATTTCAACCAAGTCAGCCTGCCAAAGTTCATCCACACCTCGTGAAATCACCTTGAGTCGTGGATAGTGACGCCTAGCTGGGCGATGCAACTCGTGAGCAATACCCATTTTAATGGGTGAGGGCTTAAACAATAATTTTGGCATTTCGAAGTTCTTGTTCAATTTCTTGAATTTCCCAATCGTGACCGGTATGACCAGCTTGACGTGAAGCACGCAACAACTGTAGCCGCTGGACGAGCTTATTGGGATTGTGCCAGTAGGTAACATTCACAAGGGGTTTTAATGGTTTAAATGTAACTCCCGAAGCGGACGCTTTACGACGAGTACTTTGACTGGTGGGAATAATTTTTGCAATGATGGTTTTATATTTTTGAGATATATTGGCATTCAATTGTTGAGCGGGATCATACTGTCTTTTGTGGGCATGGTTATCCAATAAAATGGATTTATATTTGTCAAGATCCTCTGACGTATAATCATGGGGAGAGGGGGTCCGAGAAAAGAGCAGCTTTAACAGTCCTGGGGTTAATTTATAGTTGATGTTCTTAATGACAGCATTAGTACGAGCAAATTTAATGGATGAATCGCCAATTTTAAAACTATCATCCTCATAGCGAACACCATACGTGGGATCAGTGTTTCCAATAAATAGATCGGTGAAATAGGATTCCAATGTTGAACCATAATATTTTATTAAAATGGTTTTCAGTTGAGCTTTATGTTGAGGGGTGGCCAAGAGTTGTGAAAACGGAGACGGCCCTGGAAGGGCAAGGGGTTTCGACCCTGGCCAAGGATTTCTTTTTTCTCAAAAACTCTACAAGGGGTGCGGCCTTTCTTGGAGGCGTAAACACTTGTTCCTCCTCATCCTCAACCTCGCTACACTAGTCAAATCTTCCTGTTCCTCTTCCTCTTCCTCAGGGTCCTCGTGCAGCGTCTGCGTGGCTTGTGAAACGGTGGGTAGTGTTTCAGATGGCTTGAAAGAGGGTTTCAACATGGCTTTTAGTGGAGGTGCTAAATTTGTTGAATAAACAAAGCATGATTTGCACGTGATTGATTCAATTGACGAAACTTTTGTCGAATAGTATTTTTTGCTCTAATAATATGCTTTTTCAATTGACTCTCTGCTAACGCCATGGTGTCTTGACAAATGACTTGACGGGGAATGAGACAGGGCCTTAAATAGCAATAAAATGATCAAACCCTAAGCGATACCGTCCTTGGTTGAGTTCACTTTGTTTGTCAATCACCAAACAGGCATGACGTTGAGTGTTCCAGCACTTGGCACACAATTCTTCAAACATTTGAAAGGTCATATCCGGATTCACATGTTCTTTATATATTAGACGACTGTTTCTCTCGTCCTGACGAAATAAAACAATGACATTGGCATTGTCACGAATCAACTGTTTGGACATTTTAGAATACGTTTGTCCAAGATAGAAGCAATCGATATGTTTGTATCGACCCATGCTGAAATAGCTTTGAATGATAGCTTGATGTTCAGTGGATACATCATCGAAAATCATGAGTGAATCAGGCTTTACCTCATCCGGTGAAATCACATTTTCTTGCATGGAAAATGTAAAATAACCCATATTCTCTTTTTGTAATCCAGACATGACTTGATCCAGAAACACGTAGAGGGGTTGGTAGAGAGATTTTAAAAATATAAATATTTTGAAAACGCAGACCATTGGGCTCTGTGATGATCGTTAGCAAAAGATCAGTCTTTCCACAGCCAGAAGGCCCCACAATGATGCAGCGAATGGAAGTTGGAAACAGTGAACCATGGCGTTGTTCACGTGATGTGGGACAGAGATGGGAAACCAAGTCCCCCACGGGGAATGACTCTTGCTGCTTAATAATCTTCATTTCAACTAAGGCTTAGACAGGCTAGCAGGCTGTCTATATACAGGACACTGATCCTTGTCATAGAAACAGTAGACAGGTACTACAGGTTGACGATTGATGTCTTCGGACGTGCCATGATGGCCAAAGCTAGGTCTGTCCCCATACATGATCCTAAACAAGAAACAGATCCTGCTAATAAACACTATGTGGATAGGTCAGTAGTGCCACGCACAAAACAGGGAGATTATGACTTTAAGGGAATGCGGTTAACCCATGTAAAACATCCTCAAGTGTCTACAGACGTTACTACGAAAAAGTATGTGGATAACAAAGAGTATGAGTTTTATGACAAAGTGCCCCAGCTTACAGTGAATGGCTATAGCGCTAATCACCATCGGATTATTCACGTGGAAGACCCGCAAGACGAAGACGATGTCTGTACCAAGCGTTACGTGACCTATGAAATGAAAAGGCTTTATAAATTTATCCCATCTGTATTTTTAGTGTATCTGACAAATGAAAAACCATTGAATGACAGAAACCATTTACCGCTAGTCCATGATCAGCACTTGACCTATGTGCGTGCTTCGGGTTTGAGCCACTATCGATTACACTATGATGGAACCATTAACATCAAATATGGCATACCTGATGAGAACCATTTACAAATAAAGATAAATGGTCATAGGATGTTGGTCCATAACCATGAAATGGTCAATGCAGGTGACGAATTATCCTTTCATCTCATGTTGACATGGGATGAAAAGCAAGTGGGAAAAACCATAAACGATTTCCCACTTTATGTGGAATTGGAATATACAGCCATGAAATAACCATCTGACGTTAGTTGTGATTTAAACTTTCTTGTGAAAGGTTGTGGGTCATTATCATCATGGTGAAGCAAAGGTATGCGGTGAGGAAGACTAATAATAGGACTTTGTCCTTGGCAAAGCCTGGGCTTACGACATTCGTGGACAAGCCCTTGCGAAAGAAAAAAAGAAAAAATAATGTATAGACCATAAGGAAAGCCTTTCGAGCAGCACAGAGACATGTTATTCCAAAACGTCGGCGACAGGTTTCAAAGCAAGGGCGAGTGATTCCCGTCCCCAAACGAGCGGGATTTTTACCTGCATTATTTGCCGGTTTGGCTGCTCTGGGTTCACTTTTGGGCGGTGCCAATGCAGTGGCGAAAACCATTAAAGCCGCGCAGCAGGGCAAGCAACAACTCAAAGAAAGTCAGCGACACAATGAAACGATGGAAGCGATTGCCATGGGGGCTAGAAATGCCAATTTAAAGCCAGCCTTTTATCAACAAGGATTTGGGATTTCACCATTTCGAAGTATTAAAATTTTTTTTTTTTACCTCAGCCTTAGCAAGACATGCCCTGACGCATCAATAAGTGGAAAGCTATGCTAAAACAACTAAAGCTTTCTCATTTTCGAGGTGTGTTTATGCGAAACCAATTACCCCCACGACCCTGGAAACAGGAATGTGCTGTTGTCAATTTGGTTGATCACCGAGGACCAGGAACGCATTATGTAGCCTATGTCATAGAGGGATCCATCGTATGGTACTTTGACAGTTTTGGGAATTTGCCTCCGCCCATGGAACTAGTGACCTATTTTGAAAACAGGATCAAGATACATTATAATGTGAAACGAGAGCAAACGTTTAACAGCCAACAGTGTGGACGTTTGTGTTTAATTTTTTTATATAAGACGCAGCATAACCAAAAACGCCACCAGTAGGTCGGCAGAAAGTAAAACGTTTACACTGCATGGACGTGGACCTGAAGTCAGCCTAGACTTTTACCCGCCTATCGAATTGAGTGAAAAACCCTATGGTTTAGGACTTGTTTCTCTTGAAACGTACAATCGAATATACAACATACGTGAAAATGTGAACAACAAGTTTTACTATGATGATTCTGTGCTCACCCTGAACTCTGGTGGATACACGATCGATGATATTTATGAACACATTTATGTGGTGTTGTTCAATCAATATGGTTTAAAGTCATTTCTCGATGGAACGCGCAAGTTTGAACTTTAAGGCAATACCAACACTCATCGCTGCAGTATTTTCTCTACCTTCAACATTGACTTTAAAACACACCCCGATTCCATTGGTCCATTACTAGGATTTAAACCACGTGTGTTGGAGCCCAACAAAAAACATGATTCGGACCATGAAGTGAAATTCATTGAGGACCATCATGTGTCGGTGACGTGTAATATTATTAGCCAAGTGTACACCAATCAAGAACCATCGCATTCGCTTTATGACTTTATTGTGACATCGCCCAATGGGTATATTATTCGTGAAAACCCTCCAGTGGTGCTTTTTCATTCTGTGGCTGTCGATAGTATTAGTAATATAACATTAAGGCTGATCAATAGAGATCAACAACTCATTGATCTAGATTCTACCACACCAGTGACTTACAAGTTGGTGCTAAAGCCACAATGAAGTTTGTGTATAAAGCAACAACACCGTCTAGGAATGGTGTTAGTTGTTTGCCACGTGAATACACGTTAACATCTCAAGACAAGCAGATTTTACAGCATTTGGGTTACCACGTCAACCCTCATAATGAATTATATCCTAGAGATAGCGAACCGCATCGAGGAGCAACAAGGAGTGGTAAGAATTGATCTCCATTCCTATCAAGCTCAAATACCTGGTCTCAATAACAATGATTAAATTCAATTTGTTATCAACAACCAAGATATTTACACCCTACCACATGAAAGTGTCATTCAGATTGAAGGTCGGCTCACCAAAGCCGATGGCTCTACACCCACCACATCCAAGTTGGCCAACCATGGTTTGGCCTTCCTGTTTTCTGAAGTACGTTATGTCATTAACGATATCGTGGTGGATAGCACTCGAAATGTGGGTATTTCCAGTGTCATGAAACTATATCCCTCTTATAGTGAGGAAGAAGCTAAAAAACTTTGCATGGCGGGTTGGTGCCCTGACTCGACCATTGACTGGATAGTACACACCGATGGCACCTTTACTGGATATTTACCTCTTAAACTGATTTTAGGCTTTGCTGAAGATCACCAGCGCATTGTGGTCAACGCAAGGCAAGTGATTTATCTGGTGAGAGACAGGAGTGATAATAATGCACTCAAAGGAGCCGACAATGCCCCCATTGATTCAAAAATTCAACTACAACGCTTGCTATGGAAAGTGCCTCATGTGACCCTTAACGATAGCAAAAAACTGGACATACTCAAAATGGTAAAGAGAGATATACCTCTACCCATGGAATTTAGAAGCTTGGCACTCCATGAGTACCCGTTATTGCCCACCACCAACACACACAGTTGGTCTATAAAAACAGCCCGCTATACAGAGAGACCTCTCTACATGATTGTGGGTTTTCAAACGAATCGCAAGTATCAACAAACCAAAGATGTCACGCAATTTGATCACCTGCAATTGAGAAATGCACGTCTTTTCCTCAACGGAGCCGTGTTTCCCTATGAAGGACTGGATTTAGATTTTTCAAAAAATAAGTTTGGCCCCCTGTACGACTTGTTTTCTAAATTTAGATGGTCGTATTATCAAAAAGAGAACAGCCCCATGCTACTACCCCAAGCGTTTAAGGCAAGAGCACCACTGATTGTCTTTGACTGTTCATACCTGGAAGAGTCTGTCAAGCCATCCAATAACGACATTCGACTAGATTTTGAAACGCATGACAATGTACCAGCCAATACCACGGCCTACTGTTTGATTATTCATCACAAACAAGTCAACTATTATCCAGTATCCAACCAAGTGACGAGTGTATAAATAACAGGTCAACCCACGTCAAGCGCTCAGTCATGTCTTGCTTTAAAGCCTCAAGAGACGTTACATCCATGAATTTAAACTCTGAGGAACAACGTTTCAAGACTTTTGCTACATGGCCAGTGCCCTTCATAAACCCTCAAGCCTTGGCGGCCGCTGGATTCTACTATTTAAAAACAAGAGATGAAGTGAAATGTGCCTTTTGTCCCATCTTCATAGACCAATGGCAGGAGGGCGATGAACCCATGCAGGAACATCAGCGCTGGTCACCCACCTGCCCCTACCTGTGTAGAATGGAAGTGGGAAATATATCCTGCCATTCAAGCTATCCCTCACTTGTGTCTCTGGGTGATGAAAATGAAAAGCAAGTTACGATACGGGTGGGCCGTATGGTATCCATGGTGCTTCGGTGAGCAGCTCACCATCAAAAACGTCTAGTTTAGAGACATTGGAATATCATCGGTATTATGGACGTTACAAACACAAGAGACTATATTGTTGTATCAGTTGGTATCGTCCTTATCCCAAAATGACAAAAGCCTGTAAGACGTGTTATGATAATAAAATGATGTAATTCTTAAATTCTTATTTTTGCATGTCCCCCTGTCCTACCCTAACCTCAATATGAAACTAGCACGGCAGGTAAGTCCATGACATGATTACATTTTAGTGGTCAATCGTCAGTTAAACTTGGTCCAGGCAAGCGTCAACATGTTGCGCACACTCATTGTGGATTGTCAAGGGTTAAAAATTGGTGACAACAAATTTATATTTAAACAAGTGGCCATTATCGATTGTACCACGTTTTGGATATCGCAAGCTACGCATTTGCTATTTAAACCACACCATGCTTTTGATTTGTTGTGTGAAAAAGACCGTAAACAAATCCAGTGGATTGAAAATCATAGGCAACTAGATTGGAATCAGGGAACCATTTCCTATAAATATTTGGACGTGGTCATGAAAGCACACTTGTCCTCGGCCAATGTGGTATTTGTGAAAGGTAATGAAAAGCGTCAATGGTTGCAACCATTTTTGGCGTCTTACTGCCAATGTATCGACCTCATGGAGTTGGGCTGTCCCTCCCTGCAAACGCTCGTGGATACTTGTTCCTGTGGAAACATTACCCATACAGCCCTATCACATGCGTGGCATCTCTTTCATTGGTTAACCACCCATGCCTGCTGGGAGTTGTTGAACAAAATTATAACTCAAGATTTACCTGTGAATGCCGCCAGGGAGATTTCTACAAGCTACGTGTAAACATCTACAGCACGTGATACCATGGAGAAAGGCAATGCTACGGACAAAGCCATCGGCAAGTTCTTTGTGTGCAAAAAGAAACTAGACAGTTTTACCAAAGAGGAACTCTTGGCGCTGCCCAAGTCGTTCATTTATTATGTGGCAGCCTGCGGTCAAAGAAATCTGGCAACATGTACCAAAATCATGGACTCAAGACCCTGTGTTGAGTGAATTGCAACCCTGTACGGATTACGATCACCATAAGCAAGTGGCCATTGCAAAAATACCGTCTATGCGTCAGTGTGCGACTTGCCAGCTAGTGAAACTGTATCACGGTCATAAAAGCCCATGTAAAGACTTTGTTGAATCATTCCATGGGTGTCATGGCGAGAAAAAGCAACAACAACAACAAACACAAACATCGTCCACAGAGGAGGAGGAAGACCAAACCTTTTTACCATCAATGGAAAATGATATGCCAGACCTGTACTGGCAATGGCGTCATTGACAAAGTGATTCAATACCTACCTTTCGAAATCCATCTTCCAGGTTATCGTTTTTGCGGCCCTGGAACTCGTCTCGAAAAACGTTTACAACGTGGTGATGTACCCATTAATCATTTGGATCAAGCATGCAAGGAACATGACCTTTCTTTTCGTCATAGTCATCCTGGCTTAAGACATGTGGCAGATAAATTGTTATTGAAGAAAGCTAAACAACGTTTCACATCCAGTGATGCCTCAGTGGGTGAAAGGATGGCAGCCCTGATTGTCATGTGTGCTATGAAAGGAAAGTTGATGATGCATGGACATAAACATTGAGGAATTGAGGAATTGGGATTTGTTTGTATTCTATATTTCTTTTATCAATTCACTATGACTATGAAATAAAAACAAAGGTTTACCAGAGCACAATGTTGTGTTATTTTTAATTTTAAGAAATCGTGATGTTGATGGCTGATTTTTCATTTTACACATTTCACACATGATGAATTCACACACTGTCATTTGCCAATTTGCAATTTACAGTTTTTGAAAACGTTTGTTTCAAGTTTAACGTTTTTGATGATATGGATTTTTCCATTTTGCTGATGACACTTTTTAAACAATGTCCGTTTGAAGTTTTTGAATTGTCATATTTCACACATGGCCATTTCCAGTTTTTAAAAAAGTCCGTTTTAAGTTTTGCGTTTTTAGTGATATGGAAACATGGATTTTCCATTTTGTTGTTTTCACATTTTTCCATTTGGTGTATGTCGAAAGTTGAGATTTGACAATGATGTTGATGCAAGTGCTTGACCATGGCGATGCTGCAATGTGTTTATGGGTGTTTGGAGAAACGTCGAGGTCTACGACTACTGCAGGTAAGACTGTTTTTACAAAAATAATGTTTTTTGACTGCCACATTTCAATGAAAAAATAAACTATTGAAAACAAAATGAGTATATAAGTGACCATTTACCCCCTCCCCACCCACCCTACCTCACCGTGTTTGCTCTGGTCAACCATACACATCAGCTTTCTCTCTCTACTCATACATTCACACCTGTCTTTGGGAACAAACACAACCACTTTATTTATTCCCAAAAGAACATTCTCGACATGCACACTCATCCCCAAAGAACTTTTTTAGTTTATCATTTACATTACGAAAAAAATAATATAAAGTTACTAAAAATCTTACTTATTTCATATTTACAAAAAAACACAACTTTGTACAGCGTTAAAAGAATCACACTATTTACCAATCAAATTTTTTTAAAAAAATAAGGTTGCATATAACTTTTTAAAGAGCAAAAGGTCCAAGTGGGTTGCCACTATTTACAATGACAGAAACCAATATTTACAAAATACTAAATCTACAAGTTACATAAAGCTATGTCCCATAAACGATTAAGCAGTGAAATCACACCTCCTCCTCCTTGCGATCATAATCCCAGGGCAGGCTGGTGAGCAGGTCATCAGCCCACACACGCTTGTTATCCATGGAGGCGAGGGTGCGTTTTCTCTTTTCCACAATATACAAATAATGGTTGCTGGATTGTATCCTGCACTGTGTATGAGACATAGCTTTGCCAGTGTGTAAAACCGCTAGATAGTCATCAACACGTAGCGATTTTACCACTGCCCTACCTACACCTTATGCTCTTTTGGCTTCCTTAGAGTCGAGTGTGCGGTAAGCATACATTTTCGAAGCCAAACCTACGAATTCCGTCATAATGGAATCACCGCATTCATCTTTTAAAACGCCCATTTCCTTCTTGTTTTTTATGGGCAGATGAAACACGTTGTCAGCGCTATAGCTAGAAGTGTCGAACCAGTCACTATGCTTCCTCATGACGTCATAGGGGTTGCAGTGGCGAATGTGGTAAATGAATGAGTCCGTATCCATATACAAAAGAGAGACGTTCTCAAAATGGCGTTTGGCAAACTCATTGTGAAATCGATACATGACCGATTTAGAAAAGTCTAAAATGACTTGACCAAGTAAATGGGCTTATCCATGGTCACGCTGGTCTTACTCATTTCAATAGTAGCCAAATCCTCATCGATAATTTTGATTGATTTGAAATTTGGCTTGGCAATGTACCGCCGGGCACCCCACCGCCCCTCCTAGACATTCACCAATTTAATGTCACGGTATTTGCGAACATTCTCCATAGACTTGCCATAGATGCAGTTGTTCATTATTTAAAAAAAATCAAACTGCTGTGTTGCCATTTGTCGGTGCTCTGTGTTGAGTCGCATGTATGGCTCAAGCCATGCTTTTTGAGCAAAAGAAATACCCCTGTGGATTTTCTTCAACACCAAGCCTTGGGCGAGGTATTGCACCAACATTTGGATATGTAGCACATACCGATTTTTGTTGTAAAGTGTGCCCATAAGTTTTTCAATTTTCACTTTACTGTCAGGGGGAACCATTTGCTCAAGGCAGAATGGGAAATCGGCATGTTCATCATAAAAGGATGAGGGATATTCAATATCCATTTCTAGCACATATCCACGGCCTGTTTCTTGGCTAGCCATGTTCACATCAAATTCTGACACTTGTTTGTCTGTCAGCCAAGCAAACTTCCCATAGGGCAAAGGCTGACTCATGGCGTAACCGTACAAATTATTCACTTCATAGTACATTAAGTACGATTCTGGTTTGTCTGGTGAATAATCAGGCATGTAGACATTGTTCGCTTCGGCATGGCGTTGGTTAAGCGACACAAAGCCGCCACGAATGCCATTTTCAAAAAATAGGACCATGTCTACATCAGTGAGTAAATCCAATTTCACTTGAGTGTATTTCAAAGCGGCATCGAACAAGAGCCCAGGACTCGTATAATAGTGAGCCGGGTCAAGACCGTAAATGTGTTGACACAAGTTACGGAATTTTTCAAACACATCAGTGAGCAGCAATACATCCAGTTTTAGGTAATGCAAAGCATATTCACTTAGCGTCTTCATGCTAAACACTCGCCAAACTTGACATGCATGTGCATAGTCTTCATCGGAGACGGTACTGCGTGTTAGATTCGAGTAAAATTTCTCTTGTGGTGGGAGTTTTCTTTGCTTTAACACGTCCCAGCTATTGAAGAAATCATACGGGAATATACCTTTCCAAATGCACAATTGAAATTGCTCAGGATGATTAAAATGCATTCTAGTATTTTTTAATTCCTCCTCATTCAAGCCATTCACAAGGCTGTCTAGCGAGGATGCCATAAACTTAAAGGAATCCAAAAATCGAATGCTTAAGTTGCCCAACCTCCATGTCAGGGCTGTAAAACGCTCATGGTTTTGGGGAATAATGGTAAACGAGCCCTTGTTGACATGGCCCAATTCACGAATCAAAAACTGAATGTCATAATTCGCCAGATTGTGGAAAAAGACACTGATGAAACGAGGAGCTGGAAAGTTCAAGTTGCGTTTGCTGTGCGCAGCTTCACGAAACTCCCCTGTAAAATGCGAGTGGTCTCTGACTTTTTCCTCTCCACTTAAAATAGGCTTTTCGCAAATATGGCATGTCGTGGCATGCTCATACCGTTGCTGCTGTTCTGGAGATAGGCTCATGGGTACTGGGTGGTCCAGTAATTCCTGTACATCATGAGCCAACTTGATAAGTTCATCCAAGAACCATTTGGCACAATCTGGCCCCTCACGGTATTTATAAACGGATTGCGAGGGGTCATAGGCACACACCACATTAAATCCTATGGCGAAGGGTTCATGTTTTTGAATGGGTGTGGTTGAGCTCATGGTGGGATCTGGTTCACATCCCGCCATGGGTGTAGTGAGAGCTTCGAAATCTGCATACACCACATAGGGGACAGTGTCACGCTTGTGAATGTCCTTAAACTTTAACACAGTCTTGTCCCCTTGTGGCAATATCAGTCTCACCGCTTCCTGAGATACGCAATCCACCCTATGACGTTCCAAAAGCGTAGGGGTTTTAAAATATTGCAAGCATCGATCACAAATATGTTTTACACCAGTGTGCTTAGACACTTGTCTGCTTAGCAATCTACTCTGGCTTTTAATGAGGCAATAGTGATTCACTTCTCCGTAAGACAGATATAAAAGATGAATGTGGTGTCGTTTCGGTTCCTTGGTGGCATAAAGAGGACCCACAATCTCATCACAATCAAGGCCATACACCATGAACGAAAAGTCCTGGTTGTCTTGTTCAAACCTATGGAACTCGGTTAAGTCCATAGGGAACGATACTCGAGTTAAATTTAAAGTTTGTTTTAATTCTTCAAACTTGGCTTTGTACTTTCCTGGTCGACAACTGTCACGTTGTGCTGGTTGCAAAAACGCAGCCACAGACCACAGAAAGCAATCATCATCATTTTCAATATTCACCAGAGCCTTTTTCGAAGCTATTGCTGGTGGTGTTTCAATAAAGCTAGAGCCAGCATTCAACGGGTTGAATTGACAAATGTTGATTTGCAAATGATGAATTTTGTCTAACGCTAAACCACTGGGTCCTTGTTGCAGTTTATCAAATTTTGATAGCAAGGCATTCACCACATGGCTTTGATACCACTCGTTCAGATTATCGGCTATCAAAAGCTCTTGCATTTTACTGCAAATATAGAATGTCTCTTTATGCTCTACGTCGTTTTTTTATATATTAAATCGCACACGAGTTCTGTATTCACCTTTAAAGCCGTATGCAACCTTTGCGCTGTGCAAATTTCAATTTTGAAAATTTCAAAACAAGATTGTAAAAATTCTTTGGGAATCAAACTTTTTCTAACATTGACCACGTGGCCAGAGCACACACGCGATTTGAAACAAGACTCAAGGGGCTCCCAAGTTAACGTATCCGCAGCCGTAAAAGACATTATTTTGAAAGAACACTCTTACCTGAGTTTTCAGCTGTAGACTACTGGACAATGGTCCCAAACACACACGTTCCTGGATATCAACAGAGGTCAAGCGTTTTCCAATACTCTAAAAAGAAATAAAATAAACCACCATAAGTATATCCATTCCATATAGTTTATGCATTTCATAAACAAAACAAAATCAAACAGGTTATATATTAAAAAAAAACAAATCTCACCATGACGTGTAATGCTTTGCTATATTCCCGTCTCGTGGGCTGGTGTGGAAATGGTTTCCTTTTCTATCTCTCTGTCTTTCTCTTTCTTTAATATATTTCCCACAGACACACGACAGGTAGGCTATACACGTTATCTGCAAACAAATAAATAAATAAAACCATTAATTACCTAATCAATAAATAATTGCAAGTATTTATATAAATATCAATAAATATATAAATGAATAAATATACACCTACCCCACAACAAGGTTAAGTATTTTCCACCAACACCAAAACTGTTAAAAAAGACCAGGGGTTTCATGCAACGCAGTGTGTTCAAAGGTAGTCACCTAAGTGAGAGTGGAAATGATAACGACATGGCTTTATATATGTTACGATGCATGTATAATCTTTTTTCCCACGCTTTGAACATTCTGTTATCAGGCACGTGGACAGCTAACGTCCAAGGTGAACACCTGTGGCAGATCAAATTTCACGTCAACTTGCATTTTGTCACGTACGAAGCAAAACAGGAAGTAAATTGTTAACAGTTATCGCGCACGTGGACAGCTAACGTCCCAAGCGAACACCTGTGGCAGATCAAATTTCACATGGACTTGCATTTTGTCACGTACGAAGCAAGACAGGATGTAACTTGTTTAGCGTGCATGTGGTTTCACACATGTTCACATGCATTTCGCACTTCCCTGCCACCACGATGGTCAGATTATTTCACTTTCAAGTGTCTTTGTCATTTTTCCATTGCACCTGTTGTCAAGTCAGATCGGCGCCTTCCAATAAGCTCAAATGACATTCACCTCTTGCTCCTCGGCAAGTTTGTTTTCTGTACTCGCTTCGACCAACATAGAACCAAGTTCTCATCACCGTTTACACGTTAAAGGTAAAATGTGTGAAAAAACGCACGCTCGCTCTGTCATACACCGACCCGCCGAAATAGCGATTGTTCTATTAAGCATGGTCCTTGTGCTAAGCGACAGGTTCGTTGACACACACACACACACACACCCAGCCGTATCGTCTCTCTCAACCACCACGCTTCATAAACATTATAAACAGGTAAAGAAAAAGAAATAGTTTTTTCAACATGTATGGCGTTAGGCCCTTTGTGAATTATTTTTTGGAAGACATATCTGCCACATTTGAAAGGGGACGTTAGCCCGAGTCCTAGGACACATCGTACACGTCTCTAGCGTTATTGGTTCGTGAGATATCACTAAAAATCACAAAAAACACGTGTTTACCCCAAAATCGAGTTTTCAATTTTTTTAAAAATATACCGAGTGGCCCATAGCAAAGAGGACGTCAGCCCAAGTCCTTGGACCCCTCGTACACGCCTCTAGCATGATTGGTTCGCGAGATATAACAAAAAGTCTAAAATCACGGTTTTGCCCCCAAAAAACATGTTCTCAACATTTCACCCTTTCGGCACCCACATTCCCGTAAATAGCACAACGAGACGAAAAAACGAATCCAAGCACGCCCTCCTAGCATGACTCCTACCATTCCAAGGTCGCAGGGGCTCACAACTTGCTTTATTAAGCAGAACCCGTGTTACCACACTACTACAGGTTTTCATCCTAGAGACTTGAAATTTATTTTGGGGGTAGAGGGGTAGGGATCATTGATTTACATCAAACAAACTTATTTGTAAACTTCCTAGTTTCCAAAATATAGGATTTTCAAAATTCGAGTGTTTTAAAAAAACATAAAAAATAAAAAAGGTTTATTATAGAAAATATAGGTCATAAAGACCATTCGTTTGAGCCATGGCACAACGTTCTACCATGTTTGGTTTTCAAACTATCACCAACTTTCAAAATCAAAAATTTTCAAAAAAAATCAAATAATATAACGAGTGGTCCATAGGAAAGAGGACGTCAGCTCGAGTCCAATGACACCTCATTTGTCAACATCCGACCATGGGTTCGTGAGATATTGGCTTGGACTCACGCGGCGGCCAAGACACTATTTGGAACCATCACTACCCCCCTACTCGTGGGGTTAGTGCTTATGACTGTGAATCTAGAGATCTTGGTTTCGAATCCCGGACGGAGTAGATATTTTTGCTGCCAGATTACCATTTTAAACGATATTTATCATATCAATATGACTCATTTTAACAGAATCCATATGAAATTACGTGTTGGTCTGTGAATCAAGAGGACCTGTTAAAAGGACTTTAAGGTTATGAGCGGTGTCGCGTCTATTAATCTAGTTGATCCATATCGTAGTCTTTATTTAGGCTAGTGCTGGTGGAAGCTACAAATCTTCTCTTCTTTTTCTTAGTCGTTTACCCTCCAGGTTGGTGGAACCCACGGACTCAGCGAGAGAACTCACCACTACCGCCTCTACGGGCAGTGTCCTAGAGCTGGGAACATCTAATCGGAGTGGATACAACTGGTGAGGTGCGATTGGCACCTCGCCCAGGCGGCCTCACCTGCAAAGCGAACAGGGGCCTCATGAGGGAAGGTAATGGACGATCAGGATGAATAGGCAAGGAAGAGGGAAGGAGGCGGCCGTGGCCTTGAAGAAGGTACTGAGACAGTATTTTGCTATTTACTTGAACCCTGATACGACAGCGAGACGTATTTTGAAATTATTGCTTGGCATTAGTTTGACTACAGGCTTGAGAAGCAGTACGCTTGTTATTCACTAAGGAGATGGATAGACAATCCCGCCACGCTCTTGATCACGTGCACAGGTCATGCTCACTGACTTGGTCCTGCAACTATTTGATACATCTATTATATGATAATCGACTGGGTTCGATTGTCCACCTCGATACAGGAGTGATGCATCTTGGGTAGACTGCCAGCTGGGACGTGGATGAGCAGTTTTGAAACGACACACACTTGAGTTCAGTGACATATGCAGTGAACATGCTATCGCTTTAGTAAGAAAGTTCCGTTTATCACGCAGTAATACGAGTGTTCTCTACTCGCGGCGCGGATCGAACGGGTGAATTGCCAATAGCAATATGCGGTTGTCCGTACTTCTGGTGTGTTTGATATAACCCAGAGATTAAATATACCCGAGTGAGCTTAGCTATTGCATAGACTTGTTAATACAGACTCCTCGATGAGGAAATCTACTACAGATATGACTGAAATGCAGGAAAGCATTAATATTATCAAGAACAATACGACTGGATTTTATTGTGAGAACCTAGTTGTTGTAGCAATGATGGGCTAAACATATCGTGCAGGAATGTAATGCAGATGCAGAGTTGATCATTTGGAGTGACATCCTTATTAACACTACAATGAAGAGAAAGAAACGTTGGGGAACGTTAGTTCTGATCCAGAGGTTTTAAAGTAGCCAAGAATGAAGAAACAACTCCAAATGAACGAAACTACTTTACTGATAACGTCGAGGGAGCCTTGTACAAGCAATATGCAGGAACTCCGTTTCGTAGACAGTAGTTTTCGAGTTAGGAGGAAGTAGGTTCGGCGACTTGCAGCTCCAGCCATCGACTACTCAGGGATGATGTTTCAGTTCCTGAAAAGAATGTATATTCCTATACTTTCTTCAATCTAAACCAGAACTTCGCCCAAGGTAGCTGGAAAACTTTTCTTCTCTTGTAGACAGTAGACCTTGTCACTTTTAGTTCGATACTTTTCACCAATATTTTATTAATTAGTATGAAATTCATTCGAAGACTAGATCTGGTTCTTTTTTATCATTTCTGTCGGAGAGTGCAATCTATTGTGTAGTTAACAGTAAACGTGATGCTATTTAGAGCATTACTTTGTTGCTTTCGTTTTGAAAATTTTGGAGATAAAACCAAGCATTCAATTTTGTTGAGAAGATATCTGCAGCATAATTAGGACCAAGACGACGATATCTTTGTATAAGAATAGCAATTAGGAAGAAGATGGCCACACACTCGTGCACTTGAACTATTCCAAAAATATTTCAGTGATACTATTCGTATGGACTTATGACATTCTAGTAGAAATTCTTTCTTTTAGAAATGATAGTGCATTTTCATCGTTATTTTCCATGGTTATGGAATTATGGAAATCGTCCAGCGAAAACAATTGTGAATTGATTGCCAAGGCATTTGTAGCCTACTTTCATATTTCTTTTTGATTAAAGATTTTTCTTTAAATGAAATAATTTTTGTTCGTTCAGTTTTTAGCTTGTGTTATTTCAATTCGTTTTTGGGAAGACTCTTGGATAGATCATCGTTTGATTTAATGGTTTGCGTGTATCTATTGATATGATAATAGACTCCTTTCCTTGGTGTAAGTCTCACGTGTTTTCTTCTGAGTAGTTGAGCCATTTTTCGAGTTTGGATAGGCGAAACTGAAACGACTATTTTTACTAGTGTCTATTTACAATTCTTTCTCTCATATATAAGTCTTTATGGAAATAAATATATATAAATATATTGGAATTGTGAACTAAATTTAACAGTTCAAACTAGTATAACAGAACTTGTCGTAGACTTAAATGACGATAATTTATGGAAATAGATAATACAATTTATCCAATAAATTGTTGCTTCTTGTTTAGTGAAGTTAGAAAAGAAGTAATCTGTGGCACTTCTATATTTGTCTATGATAGGGCATGATATTTTCAGAGCAATTTTTGAAAGGTTTTAAGTCTAATAACATTTGGGATTAATTCTTGACAGCTTTGGAAAGCTGAATTAAGGTATTGCAATTTTGTGCACACGATTTATTGTGTTAGTGAAGCGAATATTTGACATCATTGGATGGTCAATATTAATGTTGTATATTGTACTCGTAGTCTTTTGAAAATACATTAACGTTAACATTGCGTTTTAGTAAGAGTGAAATTAGCTTTTCAGCTATCACGAATTTGGATATGAAGTTGTAGTAATCGTGAATTGGAATCACGAATGTTTCTCTTATATGCTTGTTTTATTCAAGTAGCCCTACGTTTTATTCTTGCCTAGTAGGATTTGCCGGAGATGAATTGCTTATATCATGACACACATATTTAAGTGACACAGCCACTTTTCGAATAACTTTAATTAATTCATGCAATATAATTCATGTAATATTTCAGTAATTTTAGCAAAAATATACTGCATTCATTGAAGCACCTAAATAGTTAATAAACTATTTTCATAACTTGTAACACTATTCGATTATCTTAATTGATTGTTGAATGCAACAAATTAAGAGAATGATAACCTTGAAACATACTTGTAAAATTAAATGGAGATGGGCAGCGTTTATAACAAAATCCTAATTAAGGATATAACTTGTATATAAAATGTAAAATATGTATAAATCTTTAATAAGGGTATAACATCAGTGCATAATTTAATATTGTATTTTTCTTGTAATTTGTTCAGCGGATGATATATTTAAACAGTGCGTTTTAGAGCAGTAAGATGGGGCCTTATTATAGGCGTTTATTTAAAACTATTTTTTTTTTATCATTTGATCTAAAGAAGCTTTTCTTTAATTTTGTGTCTGGTTGACGGACATTCATCATTTGCCAGTCAATAAACGGAATTTAATTTTAAAAGAATCTTAGAACGACTGGTGTTTTCTATTAGAAAAGGGGAGTGCGTTAGGAGGACCAGTGGGTGGTATTTCCTTGAGTTTGCTTAAACTTAACGCCCGAGATATTTTTACTTTATTTTAGAGTCTCTTGTTCGAGTTCTTTTTGAGCTTCGTTTCATCGTAATTTTATACACCACTGGCATCTTCGTATCGCATTCTTTAATATCGACGTATCCTGATCCCTGGTTGATCCTAGTTGGTAGGTTTTTCAGAGGTCATTTCAGCCGGGAACTTCTAGAATCTACGATCCAGCTTTTCCATCGGGTTGCAACAGGTAAGATCACGTGGATTACGGGTACAGTACCATCCCGGTATTTGCCCGAAGACGAAGTGGGAAACCACGGAAAACCACTTCGAGGATGGCTGAGGTGGGAATCGAACCCCCTCTACTCATTTGGACCACCCGAGGCCGAGTAGACCCCGTTCCAGTCCTCATACCACTTTTCAAATTTCGTGGCAGAGCCGGGAATCGAACCCAGGACCTCCGGGGCGGCAGCTGAACATGCTGACCGCTACGCTACGGAGGCGACAACCAATCATCTAATAAAATGAGTTCCGTATTATAAACTACAATATCTGTAAAACACTCCCTTTTACAATAGATTAATATTTGTGCCAATAATACTATAAAATACCGGTGTATCAACAATTTCACGTGAGATTTCTTCTATGTCAGATGCTACACATCATATGCGACTACTGTAAGGCTCGTATTTTTTTTAAATTCAAGTAAGGACTGCAGACATTCAATTTTCAAGTTGTTCCTACTTTTGATACAAAACGCCACGTCAATGACAATTAGTTCTGAACCTGGTTACTTGCTGCAACCGCAGTCTGCTCCTGGCGACGAACGTTGGAACCTAAGAGCGTTGGTCAAATCTGACCTATAATTTAGCTTCACACAAGTGTAATTAGTGGAAGGTTCTTTTGCATGCGATAAATCTATGACATGGGACCTCCTGCTTTACTTCCCCTCCGAAGGAAGGCATACGTAGGGATTTTTAACGCTCTCAAAAATCCAATGACTTTGGCCGGGTTTGAACCCGCTATGTTGGGCATAGAAGCTCAGCATGCTACCAACTACGCTACCGAAGCCGCCAGCAACTTTGTGTTTCAACAACGTTATAATAATAATAATAATAATAATAATTATACCGTATGGCTTCGGATGCCGGGTGTAAGCTTCGTTATTGCCACCCAGAGGGCAGCTTGAATGTCGAATTTCGTCGTTCCATCAAACGCTATGAAAGTCAAGGAGGTTACATATCTAAGCTCCTTGAACACTATAGCGCTTTCTAGTAGAGAATGAAGGAACTTTGTGTTGGCAGAAAATTCCGAGATTAATTTTGCCATTATGAACACGGCCTACTGAATTCAAATAGGTTCTTTAACATGCCAACAACGTATGTCATACATGTCGAGATTTTTGCGCCTTTCAAAAATCACTTGTCGCCTCCGTAGCGTAGCGGTCAGCATGGTTAGCTGCCACCCCGGAGGTCCTGGGTTCGATTCCCGGCTCTGCTACGAAATTTGAAAAGTGGTATGAGGACTGGAACGGGGTCTACTCAGCCTCGGGTGGTCCAAATGAGTAGAGGGGGTTCGATTCCCACCTCAGCCATCCTCGAAGTGGTTTTCCGTGGTTTTCCACTTCGTCTTTGGGCAAATGCCGGGATGGTACCTACTGTAAGGCCACGGCCGCCTCCTTCCCTCTTCCTAGCCTATCCATCCCAATCTTCCATCCCTTCCCATCCCTCATGGGGCCCCTGTTCGCTTTGCAGGTGAAGCCGCCTGGGCGAAGTGCTGATCACACCTCCCCAGTTGTATCCCTCACGACCAGATGTTCCAAGCTCCAGGACACTGCCCATAGAGGCGGTAGTGGTGAGTTCCCTCGGTGAGTCCGTGGGAACCACCAACCTAGAGGGTAGGAAAAAAAACCACTTACCACGGCCAGGAGCGAACCTGCAAGCTTGGGGGGGTTGGTAGTCCGACACGATAACCACTCACCCACTGTGGCAAGCTAACAACGATATAAAGAAGGCTGTTTATAGCTCGCCTGTAATATAACTTAACTTGTTCCTCAGTTTAGTGGACGGACATTACCTATTATATAGCATTACCATTTATTTTGCAGTAATTGTGTATTCAGCGAATTGGTTACAGCGTCACGAGATATCGCTTATTCCGTGGAAATTGAATCATGAAACCCGATCGGCTTGCATTGAACATTACAGGGTGAATCTGGTTGCCATTGACTGTTTCTCTTTGACTATTATGTGGAGTAACTAACACGGTTATCTGATCTGCTTCTATCGGAGTGACTGCAGGTGTGCCCTAGAGCTCTTCCCATGGTGAGGCGGAAATATGGCATTCTATTAGAATAACTCACCGTTGAATAGTAATTATTTGCACACATTACACAGATCGCAAGCCTTGTTCTCTAAGCGGCATAATTTGATCCGGATAAATCGAATCAATCATATTTACAAGACAAACACTACTTAATTCCATAATGCTAATCACAAATATTCGCTGTTCTTCAACACTAACCACTAAAGCGCGGCTAGTTGTTATTGTTGGGACATAGTCTACTTTACCGATTGCCACCCACACTATTACTATTTGTTTTAATATTGGTCTATACACAGACGATTTCAATGAGCTTTTAAACGGTATGGACTGAATATCAATAAATGTAAAACAAAAATAATGGAGTGCAGTCGAAAAGCTAAAAGATAATCAGTGATGGACGAAGCAAAGAGGATAAGAAAATGTAGATTGGCTCAGGCAAGGAAAGCATATTTACAGGAAAGAAATCTGTTGACATGAAATATAGATTTAGATACTAGGAAGTCATTTTTAAAGCCTTTGTCTGGAGCGTGGCGCTCTGGGGAAGTGAAACTTGGACTGTTGGAGCATCAGAAAAGATGACAATAGAAGCGTTTGAAATGTGGTGTTACAGGAGAATGATGAAGATCAGGTGGGTAGATACAGTAACAAATGTAGAGGTATTAAGACGAGTGGGAGAGAAGAGATGTTTCTGGCGATGCTAATGAAGAGATGAGATACATTGGTAGGACGCATACTACTGTAGGACACCGAGGAATAGCAAGCTTAGTTATGGAAGGAAGTTTTGAGGACAAGTACTGTGGGGGCAGACAAAGGTTAGAATATGTTAAACAGATCGCCTCAGATGTAGGGTGTGGTAGCTATTTAGAGATGCAATGACTAGCTCAGGACAGGGAGGCATGGAGCACTGCATTAAACCAGTTAGATGACTGAAGACTCAAACAACAACAGTCCTATACAAGATAACTTAACAAACAATGCCTCGAAAAAATACAGTAGTGTAATTTACCAGTATTTGAGTCTGTTCGTTTTGAATTGAGGGATGAACTACTGAACATAAATTAATGGTGTTTAATTGGAGGGTATCCCCAGAAGGAATCTACAGGGTGGTAGGGGCACGATTCAGGAAGCGTCAAGGTTCATGGTTTAGGAGGAACCACCAGCACACTACATACTACTGTGTGTAGGACCCGGAACCAGTCAGCAACTACTTCATATTGAGGCCTGACAAACTGGTTTAAGAACAACCACCAGCACACTACTTGCTACTGTGTGTAGGACAGGGAACCAGTCAGCAACTACTTAACATTGAGACCTGACAAACTGGTTTAGGAGCAACCACCAGCACACTACTTGCAACTGTGTGTAGGACTGGGATCCAGTCAGCAACTACTTAACAATGAGACCTGGCAAACTGGTTTAGGAGGAACCACCAGCACACTACTTGCTACTGTGTGTAGGACTGGGAACCAGTCAGCAACTACTTCACATTGAGAGCTGACAAACTGGTTTAGGAGCAACCACCAGCACACTACTTGCTACTGTGTGTAGGACTGGAAGCCAGTCTGCAACTACTTCACAATGAGACCTGACAAACTGGTTTAGGAGGAGCCACCAGCACACTACTTGCTACTGTGTGTAGGACCGGGAACCAGTCAGCAACTGCTTTACAACGAGACCTGACAAACCGGTTTAAGAGGAACCACCAGCACACTACTTGCTACTGTGTGCAGGACTGGGAACCAGTCAGCAACTACTTCACAATCAGACCTGACAAACTGGTTTAGGAGGAACCACCAGCACACTACTTGCTACTGTGTGTAAGACCCGGAACCAGTCAGCAACTACTTCACAATGAGACCTGACAAACTGATTTAGGAGGAACCACCAGCATACTACTTGCTACTGTGTGTAAGACTGGGAACCAGTCAGCAACTACTTCACAACGAGACCTGACAAACCAGTTTAGGAGGAACCACCAGCAGACTACTTGCTACTGTGTGCAGGACTGGGAACCAGTCAGCAACTACTTCGCAATGAGTCCTGACAAACTGGATTAGGAGGAACCACCAGAACACCACTTGCTTCTGTGTGTAGGACTGGGAACCAGTCAGCAATTACTTCACAATGAGACCTGATACACTGGTTTAGGAGGAACCACCAGAACACCACTTGCTACTGTGTGTAACACCCGGAACCAGTCAGCAACTACTTCACAATGAGACCTGACAAACTGATTTAGGAGGAACCGCCAGCACACTACTTGCTACTGTGTGTAAGACTGGGAACCAGTCAACAACTACTTCACATCGAGACCTGACAAACTGGTTTCGGAGAAACCACCAGAACACTACTTGCTACTGAGTGTAGACTGGGAACCAGTCAGCAACTACTTCATAATCAGACCTGACAAACTGGTATAGGAGGAACCAGCAGAACACCACTTGCTATTGTGTGTAGACTGGGAACCAGTCAGCAACTACTTCACAATCAGACCTGACAAACTGGTTTAGGAGGAACCACCAGCACACTACTTGCTACTCTGTGTAAGACCTGGAACCAGTCAGCAACTACTTCACAATGAGACCTGACAAACTGATTTAGGAGAAACCACCAGCATACTACTTGCTACTGTGTGTAAGACTGGGAACCAGTCAGCAACTACTTCACAATGAGACCTGACAAACTGGTTTAGGAAGAACTACCAGAACACCACTTGCTACTGTGTGTAGACTGGGAACCAGTCAGCAACTACTTCACAATGAGACCTGACAAACTGGTTTAGGAGGAACCACCAGAACACCATTTGCTACTGTGTGTAGGACTGGGAACCAGTCAGCAACTATTTCACAATGAGACCTGACAAACTGGTTTAGGAGGAACCACTAGCACACTACTTGCTTCTGTGTGTATGACCCGGAACCAATCATCAACTACTTCACAATGATACCTGACAAACTGGTTTAGGAGGAACCACAAGCACACTAATTGTCACTGTGTGTAAGACCCGGTACCAGTCAGGAACTACTTCACAATGAGACCTGACAAACTGATTTAGGAGGAACCACAAGCACACCACTTGCTACTGTGTGTAGGACTGGGAACCAGTCAGCAACTATATCCCAATGAGACCTGACAAACTGGTTTAGGAGGAACCACCAGAACACCACTTGCTACTGTATGAAGGACTGGGAATCAGTCAGCAACTACTTCACAATGAGGCCTGACAAACTGGTTTCATGGGTAGTCTAAATCAAATCTGTGAAACAATTAATATTGTTACTTTTAGTCGGTCAGCAAAAATTAATTCCATTACTGGAATATGTGATAAATAACCCGAAACTAATTACATGTGATTACGATATAATTATATTGTAACGGACTATTTTTCAATAAACTATCCGCGGGTTTTCCCAATTAATTGGGGTCGCCGGGCCAACCAGTCTCATTTTGATTTTGGCCGGGGATTTGAGGCCGGATGCCCTTCCGGACGCTACGTGATTCTTCTGGTGAATTTTCACCGCGCTGTCACCGGGCTTCGAACGCCGGCCGTCTGGGCGAAAGACTAGCAGCTATTCCACTGCGGCATCAAGCTCCCCAACCGACTATATTTCACTGACCTGAATTATTTTGGGTTGGCCGACTGAAAGTCAATAAGGCTTCATAGCTCTCTTTACTTTAAATCTGGGAAACGTAAAGAAGGATGTGGGATGTGCTGTCCGCCGTAATCCAGGTGGAAGTGATGCAGACAAGCAGAGAGGAAGAACGCGTCAAACCTCCACCCGATGCAGGCGACACTCGTAGCATTGTTGTCAGGGGGCGACAGGCCCTGGCTTTGCGTTCACATTGACAGTCTCATATTAAAGATTTAAACATCAATTTGCTGTACAACGAATCTACGATGGCGTTCTTCATTGAAAACTGCACGCTTATATGCATACGTTTTATTTCCTCAGTGATAGAATGTTCATTTCTAATTCCCAAGTTCACGGGTCCAAATCCTGGCCAAAGAAGTCGAATTCATGATAAGTTGATTGGTTGCTTAGTTTAGGGGTTGTGACAACGTGGTCATGTATCCCCGTGTATTATGGGTGTGTCTAGAATTTGTCTGATAACCGGTGTTAATTGTGATGACTGTATTAGTGTGTGTGTTATCTGTTTTTAAATCAAGTAAGGACTGCAGACGATAATTTCAAGTAGTTCCTACTTTCGCCACCAAATGCTACCATCCACAACACCTAGCTGTAAACTTGGCTACTACTAGATGCCATCGCAACCATCGCCCGGTGACGAACGTTGGAACTTCAGAGCATTAATCAAACCCAACCTACAAATTTTGCTTCACCCAAGTTTAGTCAGTGGAAGGTTCTTTTACATGCCATAAATCTATGATATAGACCCGCTGGCTTTACTTCCCCTCCGAAGGAAGGCATACTGAGGAATTTTTAACGCTCTTGGAAAATCCGACGACTTCGGCAGGGTTGAAACCCACGACCTTGGGCATAGAAGCTCAGCATGCAAGAATTCATGAGGGGCGGCAAACATTCACGGTACTAGAAGTCATACGATCACGGCACGCAAAATATTTCTCAAAATATATCTCGTTTCCCTCTTGGTGACTACAAGACACAGCCAAAGATCGTCCAGCAATTTCTGGTTACACTGCCACATGGTAATGTTAAATGGATCGCCTCAATGACTCCAACGGGAGATCCATGCCACGGTAGATCAGGCCATATTATTATGTTGGTAAATGGTCGAAGAAGTGGCAGAGTGCAGAACGTGGCTTGTCGAATGACGTGTGTCTATTAGATCGCGTTGTGTACGTGAAGTACGAGACACCAAGAGAGTTAAAACTCGACCAGGTATAATATTGAACCCGTGACCTTTGGATTAGCGGCCCAATGCGCTATTCAACTGAGCTACCACCTCCCAAATTTCCGAAAATAAATTCATGGTTATTTGTAACTCCTCCATATGTATCCTACCTAAACATGGCTGTAGTCCTTGAAGGCTCTCACTACTGAGCTTCAGATTCGATTCCAGGCTCGGCCGAGAATTTTTATTCTGGTTTGAGGGATGGACCAGAGTACACTCAGCTATCCTGGAAGCGCCTTCCTATGGTTTCCTACTCCAGGTAAATACCAGGACGGTTCCTATCCTAAGTCCACGGCCGCCTCTTTCCCAATCATCCCATGAACTACTAATACTCACACTCTCTCTTCACAACAGACACCACAATAACACATGTTAAATGGAACATTATATATTTATTTAGGATCGTTTCAAGCTCCTATGGGTTACGATCACACAACTTTCTTGACTGTTGATGTTCTTCCCTGTTACGCCAATACTCTTTCATTCGTTGGCTCACTCTTGCTCGTTCCTAGTCCGAGAACACCCTTCGAGTTCTCTTGGATTTCTCTACGGACAGATCTGCCACCTCCGCAATTTTCCTTCAGAACATTTTCCTGTTTGCAATATCTGCCTGCCTCATATTTAAAGATCCTGATTAACTTCTTTCAACCTTGGTACATGAGACTTTCTCCTTTCCTGAAAGATGAGGATTATATTTGCTAGGCGTTCCGGTCCCATTCTTCTCAAGTGTCCTTAGAAAGTCAGTCGTCTTTTCCTCATAGATGTTGAAATGTTCTCGCATTTTTATATAGCTCTTGATTTGATCTCAAACGGAAGGTAAACTCATTTGTTGTTGCTTTCTTAGGTCCCAGAATTTTCCTCGGAAATTTTCATTCTTTCTTTTCTATTTCTGTGATTCCCTTTCTGGCAATTGTCGCGCTGCATAAAGGCATTCAGGTTTTACCACGGTATTATAGTGTCTGAGTTTGGCTTCATAGGCGTGGGATTTGGACTTATGCGTTTTCTGGCATAATCTGAATGCAATCTCCATCTTCTGCGCTCTCTCTTCAATAGCTGACTTCTCATCGTTGTTAGGATTCAGAATCCCCCCTAGATACTTGAATTTTTGGATTCATTTTATGTCACCGTGCATGTTTTTCATTGTCCATGTTGGTTCTTTGGGACCTATGTTCATAATAAGCAAAAATATTTGCCATAATAGCAAATTGCTTGGATCCGTATTGATAGAATAACTAAGAAACACTTAAATTAATTATACGCCAAATCAATACTAAAAAAACACACTTAAATGTCTACAATTTATAGACTATTTGAAGTGTACATGTTTCGAAAAAACAATGGGTTCTTATTCAGCACA
Source organism: Meconema thalassinum (assembly GCA_946902985.2). Classification (NCBI taxonomy): domain Eukaryota; kingdom Metazoa; phylum Arthropoda; class Insecta; order Orthoptera; family Tettigoniidae; genus Meconema; species Meconema thalassinum. The sequence goes on along the minus strand of OX336393.1, from coordinate 393,091,742 downwards.
ATTAAGAGAGAAATACTTATTCTAAAGAAAAAACTTAAATTAAAAATGGATATCCTTACAATACGTTTTAAAAGGATAATTTGAAGAAAAAAAACATGTATAAATCCGTAACATTATCTATGAAAATTTAGGCAATTATATGGTTAATCTTCTGAAAAATATATCTATGATAAAATAATGTAACTATTCCTCTTCTGAACAAATTATTAGTTATTATAGGTAGCTGAACATAAACAGTATCTTAAAAATAAACTAGTAAAGCTTTAAAGTACAGTACCACGGAGTTGAAATGACACATGTAGTGATATATCTGGAACTGATACAATTTTAGACCCTACTGAGAGCATCAAGTCTATATTTCGATGTTCATTCAGTTGTTATATGCCTTCTGTTCCGCATGCCAACTATTTCAATACTTGGTGGCATCTCAATCTCTAAATCTTAGGGCCGATAGCCTAGATGTTAGGCCCCTTAAAACAACAATTATCATCATCATCTAAAATCTTAAATCAGAGTATCAGATTGTCATCTACGTCGCTACGCCTTCAGTTCCGCATGCCAACTATTAAGTCCTATATTAAGGACTTATGATCACATGTTTAACATTGAAAGACCTATAAATATTTTAGAGTTTAATATTTAATATTAATACATTAAATTTCCCAAAATAGTTGGCATGCGGAACAGAAGGCATATAAGAACTGAATGAACATCGAAATATAGACTTGATGCTCTTAGTAGGATCTAAGATTGTATCAGTTCCAGAGATATCTCTACATGTGTTATTTCAACTTCGTAGTACAGTACTTAAAAGCTTTGCTAGTTTATTAGCCTATTTTCAATTTTGAAAAAAAAGGCTTATGAGATCACCTTTTGTCCGTGCATGTGTGTGAGGAGTGTGTGTGTGTGTGTTCCCCCCTAATAACTTCTAAACGGCTGGAGCGATTTCAATGAAACTCGGTAAGTTCATAGCACTATTCCGGACGACCCCGACCGTGCCCTTCAAAGTATTTAACCAGCATTCAATATCTCCGAAACTATTCCCGATATCACCCTGGATTTTTGTACGATGATAAACGAAACTACTAGAAGTTCACCTATGTGACTGTTATAAATCTGGTAACTACAAAACCAGCATGGCGGCCACGCAAATTTGCGAAATTTAAATAGACGTTTCTCGCGATTTAACCAACCAAACGCAATAAAACGTTGTACAGTATACGTTTATACACATTGTAATGCACCGACATCGAACTTCGTTCAATTGTTTACATAACCACAAGATGGCGGATGTGCGAAATATTTCACCGGCATTCTATATCTCTGAAACTATTAGCGGCATCACCCTGAAATTTTGTACGGAGATAAAGGGCACTACTGGAAGTTTATCTGTAAGACTTTCAAAGACCGGTTAACTACAAAACGAACATGGCGGCTAAGCGAATTTGAAAACTTTAAATAGAACTTTAATGTTCCAAACGCAATAAAATATGGTACAGAAAATGTTTATACACATTGTAATGCACTGGTATCTAATTTAGTTCAATTGTTTACATAACGTCAAGATGGTGGCCGTGCGAATTTTAAAATTAAGTTTTTATTTCTTGTGTCGTAATCATGTGATTGAGGTGAAAGTTTGAATAACGAACCTACGCAATAATTTTCCTCTAATGGTACATGACTCTATGGACTGTACATTTAACAATCCAACATGGCGACCATCTGAAATATTTAGACGGCTCTGAATATCTACGAATCTATTGTAGCAATCAAACTGATTTTTTTTATGTTCATAGGGGCTATGAACTTAAGTTCACCTATAGGACTTTAAATAACCTGGTGATCACAAATCCAACATGGCGGCGACACGAAATATAAATATTCATATGCACGTTTCTCGCAATTCAACCATCCGAGTGTAGTGAAACTTGGTACAGTAAATCCTTATACGAATGTTAATCCACTGGCATCTAATTTATTTCAATTGTTGCCATAACCACAAGATGGCAGCTGTGCGAAATTTCAAAATCTCCTTGTTACTTCCTGTGTCCTAATCATGCGATTGAAGTTTGAATGCTACACGTACACAATAATCTTCATGTAACAGTACATAACTGTAGGACCTACATATATAAAATCCAACATGGCAACCAACCGAAATATTTAGTCGGTTCTCAATATCTACGAATCTATTACAGCAATCAAAGTGAAATTTTGTATGTTGATAGAGGCAATTAACATAAGTAGGATATATGAAAATAGGCTGTATAGTTCTTCACGGAACTACTTGTTTTTAAGATACTGTTTATGTTCAGCGAACCATAATAACTAATAATTTGTTCAGAAGAGGAATATTTAAATTAAATTTTCATAGATATATTTTTCAGAAGATTAACCATATACTGTAATTGCCTAAATTTTCAGGGGGCGTGGCGGCTCAGCGGTCTAGCTGTATGCCTCTCACCAAGGCGGTCCGGGTTCGATTCCCGGTCAATGCATGTGAGATTTTCGAAGTGAAATGCCATGTCCTGTGGTTCGGATTCCACGTAAAAAGGAGGTCCCGTGGCTCATAATCACAAGATTCACGGTCACGTAAAACTACAATCTTCCTTCCTTCCTTTCCTAAATTTTTATAGATAATTTTAAGGATTTATAAATGTTTTTTCCTAATTATTCTTTTAAAACGTATTGGAAGGATATCCATATTCAATTTAATTTTTTCCTTAGAATAAGTATTTTTCTCTTAATTGTGCTGAAGAAGAAACCATTGTTGTTTCGAAACATGTACACTTCAAATAATCTATAAATTGTAGATATTGAAGTGTGTTTTTGTTAGTATTGATTTGGCGTATAATTAACTTAAGTATTTCTTAGTTATCTATGTTCATGTATCAGTTTTCTCAAATGATATTAGCAGTCCTGCCTTTTCTGCTGTTTCTTGTAAAAACTCTATCTGTTTAGCGGCAGTCTCGAGATTCTCAGCGAAAAACACTATGTCGTCTGCAAATGAAAGACATTCAAGTTAAAATCCAGCCTTTTTGCGTCCTATCTTGATTCCATTAGGAATATTTTGCCGACTCGTTTATTTTCCCCATTCTCTTATTACCTCCTCCAAGACGCAATTGAAAATTACTGGGGATAAACCCTCTCCTTGCCTCACACCCGTCTTGATTTCAAAGGGTTCTGATAAGGAACGTTATTATTATTATTATTATTATTATTATTATTATTATTATTATTATTATTATTATTATTATTATTATTATTATTCTCTCTTTGTTCCGCTCTCCTGTGGACCACGTTACTTTGCACCCTAGAGCTTTAACTCTCCCCCAATATTCTCACATTCGCGTTCTGTGAGCCTCCTTTCTTTCATCAGTCCACTTCTTGTCGGTTTTCAATTTTGGCTCTTCTTGGAAGCTCTTGTGTGCTTGATGTCTTCTCTAGAGAGGTGCACGTTCCTGGATGTCTTCAAGTGTGATTCCTACTTCTCGCAGATCTTCCTCAAATTCGATGAACCAGGGTCCCTTGGTTTTCTTGTTAACAAGGTAGGAAAGGATCTTGTTGGTCTGTCTCTGCGAGCCCATTCGCATTATGTGGCCATAAAATTGAATCATTATTATTATTATTATTATAGTTTATTGTTTGACAACATTATCACGGCAAATACCGGCTACATTTTCTGTTACAGCCTGGTTCGGCCTTAGCAAGGAACCATCTGTACTGCGATAATTACGATTACACTGTTCAGAGACTTCACATCCATGTCGTGCCCGCAGTGTTCACGAGTCTCCTTCATTTGTAGGATGAGCTAAATTCCCATCCGGATCATCGAGCTTTGCTGAGTATTCGGGCAGGGCATTGTCACCAAGGAACTTCCTAACAATATGGCATGTGTTTAACAGAACTGCCTTCTGAAGTTCAATATATATCTGTGGGTGCAGATTCAATATTGATAGGCTACTGTGGAGTGTTTTCGGTATAACACCAGTACACGATACAATTATTCGGATGGTAGTCACCGATTCAAGTTTCCACATCTGCTTTATCTCAATTGCCAGCTCTGTGTACTTAGATATTTTAGTAGCAGCTGTTGTTTGGATGTTTTGAATGTTGGGACATGCGATATCTATCAGCAATTCCTCTTTGTGTACCTTATTGATGACAATGATATCTGGCCGGTTGTTACTGACTGCGACATCTGTCACAACTCCTCTGTCCCAATAGAGCTTGTGTGTGGCATTTTCGAGTACTGCAGATGGTGTGTATTTCCAATAGGGGACGTAGCTTTGAAGAAGTTTGTACTTCAAGGCCAGTTTCTGGTGGATAATGTTGGCAACTTGATCGTGTCGATGTTTGTAGTCAGTGTTGGCAAGGTGGGAACAACCTGATATAACGTGTTGAATGGTCTCACTACATTTGCCACAGCGGCAACACTTCTCACTCTCTATTGTTGGATCTTTTATGATAAATTTCCGATAGCTTCGAGTAGCAACAACTTGGTCTTGGATAGCTACAACAAATCCCTCTGTTTCCGGAAAGAGGACTGAGTGGGTCAGCCATGCGTGCGACGCTAACTTGTCGATGTGAGGCTGGTCCAACTCATGTGGAAACTTCCCATGAAGCGCCTTCTGTTTCCAATTCCCGATCTTGTATTTAGTAGTTTTCATTTCTTTTACTGGTGGATCTAAAGATGACAGACGGAGCAGTGTGTAATTATCATCAGCTGAAGATACAGTGTGATGGAGAGGGGATGTTTCTCCTTTGTTGTGGAAAAATGCAAGCAGAGTTGTCACTTGTTTTTTATGAAGGTTGATGATGTTTATCAGTCCTCTACCACCTTCAGACCGAGGTAGAGTCAGGCGCTCTGTTGCTGATTTCGGATGGTGCATACGATGGCGTGATAAAAGCACCGATGTTTTTCGTTGCAGATCGTGCAGTTCAGTTTGAGTCCACCTGATTATACCAAAGGAGTATGTAACTACGGGCATTGCAAATGTGTTAACTCCCTTAATGATATGTTTAGCGCTAAGTTTTGAAGAGAGAACACTGCGAAGTCGTGAAGTATACTGCTCCGTTATGTTCTTCTTGAAATCACCATGTCTGAGACGGGCACTCTGGGCGAACCCAAGATATTTGTACAATGCGCCTTCCTCCAACGGCTGAATACTTCTATGTCCCTCTCCAACAGGTATTCCTCGTGCAGAGTGCGAGCCTCTAATAACAGTCTGTGTTCTGCACTTATCAAAACCAAACTGCATATGGATATCTGAAGGAAAGCTCTGAATGATAGAGATGAGATATTGTAGGTGCACTTTAGTTGATGCATACAGTTTAATGTCATCAATGTAAAGAAGATGGTTCATCTTGTACGCTTCACCATGATTACCCTTAATACTAAATCCGTAGTTGCTACTGTTCAGGATTTGCGAGAGAGGTTTCAATTATTATTATTATTATTATTATAATTATTATTATTATAATTATTATTATTATTATTATTATTATATGTAGACATGGTGGCCCACGTAAGTTGAGACTATACAATATATCAAAAACTAAGCGTTGTATAAAGAACTGTCCGGATTAAAAGTCGCGTGATATTAAAGGGGAAAGAACATGCTCTATGTCGTGGTATATTTGGAGAACGTTCGGATGGTAATTTGATGGTCAAGTGACGTGTTTTAAAAGGGAACCAACAATTTTTAATGTGTTTCCATATTCTAGGTACAAAACTAAACAGAATTTCGTACACCAATTTTATAAGAACATGATTCTGTCCCTGGTGTAGGCAATGCAACGTTGATGACAGGATGGCACACAGCGTAATACCAGTTATTACATACGCATCGGACCCTAGTGTAATAAATGTTCAAAATGATGGCCTTCCACCTCAATGCATTTTGCTACTCTGTGAATTAACGATTGATGTGTCCGTAAAAGCATGTCTCTGCCAATACTGGCACAAGCATTTCGTGATTTCCGGAGTTGTTGGTTTTTCACAATACACTCGATCTTTCGCGTAACTGCAGAAGAAAAGGTTCGGGAAAGTAAGGTCAATTAACGGGATCTATCCAACGATCATGGTATTTGTTATTTAAAAGATCCCGAGCAGGGCATTCATATATTTCGTTCATACTTGACGTTATTATGTCCGTTGGTGTATGAGCAAATGCACAGTGCTTTATAAAGAAAAGTTCTTAAGGTTTGTTTGGGGAATAGGGAAACAAAATAAAAATTACTGGTTCCATTCAACTAAATTTTTCTAATTTATGATTCAATTGTTTTTATTTACATTTTCATTTCAGCTGTAATTTTTATTTTATTTATTATTATTTTAATTTTGATTTTAGTTATTATTCAAAATTATTAATTTTATTAAAATAAATTTTAAAAATGTTCTTTGTTTATTATATTTATTTTTTTAAATTTTTTGATCCTAATTAAATTTTAATATTTAATATGTTTTATTTTAATATGTATATTTATGTTTTATTATATTCTTTAATTTTAATGTATTTGGTTATATTTATTAGTTTTTTTATCCAGCACCATAGTTCAAGAAGACAGATATAATATTTGCCATTCAGAGATATTACATGTACAGTACAAGAAATGTTGTTGTAATTAAGCTGAAAGTTTAAACTATTAGCAGCTTTGATAATAGTCTGCAAAGTTTTTCGTAGTTGGTGGTTAATATATAGACCACTATCCTTAAAGGGTTAAGAAACGTCACGTGGCCATCAAATTACCATCCAAACGTTGTCCAAATGAACCACGATATATAGCATGTTCTTTTACCCTTAATATCACGCAACCCTTATTCCAGACAGTTCTTTACACAACGCTTCGTTTTTGAGATATAGTATAGTCTCAACTTACGTGGTCCATTCTGTATGTTTATAATTCGCTAAAGCCATCTCAGACCACGTCTAAGTCTAAGTTTGATTGCATTTGGCTTCCTTTTGCGCCCAGAATTCTCTCATTCTTTGGTAAAGAGCCTGCTCTGTCCATGGGACACCATGTCCTCTTTTTGGAGGCAAGACTCGGTTAAGCCCGTGCGTCACTATCTCTTTGCGGAACACATCTCTGACGAATGCGTCATCGGGTTTGATTCGGAGCATTTGGAGGTCTCATAATTGTTTATTGTTGATGTGTAACATCTTTCCACTCGGTTGCTGGATATTTTTGTGGGTGTGATTTTGAAAAATGGGACGGAAGTGAATCGGAACCATCGAGGTGGCACCAGCTGGCACACTTCCGTTCGATCGAATGGAAATGTGCTCGAACGGAATTGTGCTAGCTGGCAGTGGCGGATCGAACGGAAGTGTAAGACGCACTGCCAACTCGATCGATCGATCCAGCTGGCAGTGGTAAGATCCATCTGACAGTGGTAAGAGAAACAATGAGCGCGCGATGTCGGAAATTGATACCATGACGTACTCTCGGCCATGTGGAATGTATATGACATACTGAACGGTAAACGCACATGCGCACTCTGGTGTCAAGTGATTAAAACAAAGCACATGGTACATGTTCGAAGTCTTCGCATCAGTATTTAAATGGTAAAATGCCTTAATATCAAACATTGTAAGTAGTCGTCATTGCTGGTATTATGTTTCTGCACAATGGCTATTCAAATATTAACCCACATAACGGTAATGCAGACATCAATATAATATAATCGTTGTGGTTATACGAGAATTGAGCAAGCCTGCTGAATACATTCTCTTTACTCACAAGAGGGCCTATTCATAAGGCATTTTAATCTCAATTTCACGAGGAACATTATCGAAACAAGCAAAATATAAATGAAACTTAATTCCGTAATGCAGTATTATTGGAACGTGGAAATAAGTTACCATCTTGTGCACAATATTTGCGTAGTCGAAATAGCCGTGGGGTTACCGCCTATTACTGTGAATCTAGATATCTCGGGTTCGAATTTCGGACGGGGTAGATATTTCTGCTGCCAGATTATCATTTTAAACGATATTTATCATATCAATATGACTCATTTTACAGAATCCATATGAAATTACGTGTTGGTTTGTGAATCAAGAGGTCCTGTTTATAAGGAATTTAAAGTTATGAGCGTTGTCGCGTCTATTAATCTAGTTGATCCATATCGTATTCTTTATTTAGGCTAGTGCTGGTGGAAGCTACAAATCATCTAATAAAATGAGATCCGTATTATAAACTACAATATCTGTAAAACACTCCCTTTTACAATAGATTACTATTTGTGCCAATAATAGTATAAAATACCGGTGTATCAACAATTTCACGTGAGGTTTCATCTATGTCAGATGTTGCACATCTTATGCGACTACTGTAAGGCTCGTAATTTTTATATTTATTTATGTCATGAGAAGGGACGACATTTGTGTTGGCAAGAGAATGACAGTAATGGTAGTGGAAGGTGACAGAGGAAGGAGAAGACCAAGAAGAAGGTGGAGAGACTTGAGGGAGAAATATCTAAGGGAAGAGGACGTATGAGACCGAGGGAAATGGAGAACACTCGCCAGGAATGCGACCCCACTTGAGTGGGAAAAGACGAAGGAAAAGTAGAAGAAGAAGATTTATTTATTACTAGAAGACCCGTGCTGCTCCGCAGCATTCACTTCAACAATCCTACAGCACTTCTGTCCATATGACATTTGCATGTCTTCATGCTAGTGACCTGAACAGACATTTACGGTACCGTCACTTTTGGGTAAATGATGAAGTAGACTTATGAGATCAAATGTGTGGGTGTCTGCCTGTCCTCTGTGTGTGTGCCCCACTATTTACCCTGCGTAATCTTAAAAGGCGCACGGACGTCAGGCCGAGGTGAACAGCTAACTCCAAACACATAAGATATACTCTTCTCTGAAGAATTAACTCGACACGACTCGGCAGATTGATGCTGCCTGAAGTTAGGGTGATAGGTCGCTCGCTAGCTCGTAAACTCACCCTGAAGCTAGTAATTTAAATTTCCTCTGAATGGAGATTGCTGGAAGAAATGAAAACGTAAAAACACTTACAGTGGTCGATATGGGAGCTGTCGTGGACTTTCTTGCAGAACTTTTCATGATGAACAATTCTAAGAGAATATCGATTATTTTTTAAGACACATGGACGTTAGATTTTCTTCAACTCAAATCACTGAAATCGTAAATGCTCGGCTTCTTTTGGTCATAAATAAATGTTTTTCTACCTAATCCTTCATCGAGAAATTCTTTACAGAATGGTGAAAACTGCATCAAAATCCATCAAGTTGCTCTCGAGATTACCCGTTACATCCAAGAATTGGAAACTTTGTTTTATACTAAGTAGATAGAGATATCCACACAATTTAAGGCTACAGCGGTACAATTTGGTGTTTTGTCTACTTATGAACAATGGTATAGTTTTAAAATAAAAGATCTGTCTCCTACATTTGAATTTAGAGAAGTAACTCTTGGTTAACACATAGAGGTGTGCAAATTAATAGAATTAAATAAATAATTTTAATTACTCGTAATTACTTTTATTCAAAATCATTTTATTGACCAACTTCTTTTTTGTCCTACTTAATAGTGTTTCCTTTCCCGTGGAATTACACCTTTTCCCATAAGGAATTGCGTCTGGAACCTTTAAGATTATTGGATTCCGAGGGATATCTGTGCTGGGTCCATTTTCAATTTTTCATTGACTTTAGAATTCAAGTCAGGTGATTTCAATGCTTAATTCATGAATCTTTGAATAGTTCAATAGCGTTCATCAGTTAAAAGACCCCAAATCCCTCCGCTCTAAATTCACACGTCAAGTAGAGTGAAGTGCCGTAATAAAAACGAAACGTGTGGCATTTTGCATTTGCAAGGCTCCTCTGTTAGTGGAAATTCTAAAAAATCATTTTAATTTGAGTTTCTTAAATGAAAATATAATTAGGGGTCTTGGTTAAACCTTTGAAGTAATTTCATCGCCATGTAAACATACTTAGTGCATTAAACCGTGAAAAGTAAAAATGCAATTTTGGAAAACTGACATCGAATCTAATAATTTGCACATCTCTGTGAAGACAGCTATCGCCTCCACCCCTACAGATAGAATAGTAAGTAAAGGCGATTGATGAGAAATGAAAAGATAACTCACACAGAAGGAATTAATATTTATTAAGCTGTAAATTTTATTGATTATATCTTTGTTATAGAACTGAGGGAATGAAATAACAGGATGTAGGGTAGTAATCACCGATGTAGGACAATAGTATTTTTTTTTACCATTACCACAGGACAGTTATCGTATTAGGGATGCGGATGTCCTTGTATAATTGTTATTTAATCTGTGCCCCGTTTGCTGAGGTCTGTGCTCCTCCGCAACATTCGTTTCAAAATTCTAATAGTACTTCCTTCCATTCGACATTTGCTGTTCGCTTGCCTTTTGGTTCTATTTGAACTTTGACGTCATGAAAGGCTTTCGCTCGTGATAGTGCGGCATAAAGTAAAGTTGTCCGTGGCTAAACACCGGTTGAGGTAAATAAATGCCTACTTGATCTAGTATTTGACCTTGAGCTTTATTGATAGTTATACAAAAAGGTAACATTACCAACATTTACGCCAGTAATAATTTCCAGGTGTAAGCAATTGTCATGCATCTTCCATACCAACAGTCTAGAACCGTTCAACAGACCTTGGGTAACATTTATATTTCTCAACAAAATCACAATTGAGCCTTCTTTTAGTCGAAGGATATGAGGTGGCAATCCACTTATGCCTATGCTGTCTAAAAATTCTATTGGGAATTATAGAAGTTCACTCTCATCTTCAGTAATCGAATTATTCACACTTACGTAAGTTCTAGATGATCCTGGGATTAGGTCTAAAACTTTGTCATTGATTTCTTTACAACGTTCATTTTTAGGTGCTAAAATCACTATTTTTGAAAAGCGTGAAATATTTTTCAGCGTGGGACTAATTCTGAATTTTCTCCATCGACGTGAGGGTATTCACCGTTACCAATTTGTATCAAGAAATTTGCAAAGTCACGTTGATCTATATCCGCTCGAATATTTTTGTTGAGTTTAAAAATTTTGAATAATGTCCACAAAGGAGAGAACCTTACTGACGTTTGGACTGATGCTGCTTTAGATGCGTGAGGCACAACAGGCAATACCTGCCTAAAATCTCCACCTAATATGATAATTTTTCCTCCGAAAGGCACGTCGTTATTCATGATGTCCTTGAGCAACCGATTTACACACATCAACGCGTGCTTATTAGCCTTAGAGGCTTCATTCCAGATGATACGATTTGCTGAACGAATATAAAAAGCTTCCTTGCTGTTAACTTTTATTCCTGATACAGAACTTTCATGTAAATCTAGAGGTAACTTGAACTGTCTGTGTACAGTGCGCCCCTGAGGTAGTAACATTGCTGCAATACCAGTCCATGCAAGAGAAACTACATTTAACCCCAAATTTGTGCAACTGTGAATCAAGCATTGGTAAAGAAATGTTTTCCCGGTGCCCCCTGGACCGTCAATGAAATATGCATTACCGGTACTCATCCTTTCATTGCCGTTTTGTACTAACCCCAAAATTTCTGTAATTATAGCCCTTAGGTTTTCATTTGCTTGGTTTATCATCCGACTTAATTGATCCTCATTAAGTTTTGGATAATTCATTGGTAAATTTGTCTGAAGGAAATTATCAATAATAGCTGGCAATTCGAGAGAAGTAGTGGGAAGACCATGGAACTTTAATGTATTAGAAATATATATACGAGTGAACTGATATGCAATGTTAGGTTCATGAAACTGCAGATAATCTTCTGATAATGAATTCTTGAAAATGTCCCATAACTATCTTACATTTGAAGGGGTCTGAAAGATACATATGTAAGAAAACAGTTGTCGTAACTGAGAAGGCATCTGAAATTGTGACGCTTCTGCCAAACAACGCTGCCTTTCAGAATCGTCAATCAGCAAACCTCGCTCCTTAGCTGTTTCTTTAAAAGTAGAATAGACAACTGCTTTGTATGTTCGTAGATCCTGGAAGCTGGTAGCACCTATGACGTGAAGCAATAACAGGCGTAAATAATACCTTTCTGTTTCTGTAGGCGAAACATTATACATTCTGCCTATAGTTTTTGAAACATTTTTTCTTTTTTGCCACTGGTAGTTGCTGGTAGTTGCTCTTATTCCAGACGTAATGTACTGGTGTTTCAGGATATATATACGGACTTCTGTAATTTCATCGTAATTCACCGTTTCGCCTTCAGGACATATTTAACAATGCAGCAGTCATGACCTTTATACACATACTTGTGGATTTTAATATATAAGATATTTGTGGATGTATTTAACACTCCGAACACTTGAGCATATTTCAACATTAATATGAGCTTGCACGTAAAGTAAAAGAAATGGATTGTAGGGAACAATGAATCGACTATCGACTTCAATGTCAATGCCTCGAATTGTTTTTATAATAATCCGTCCATTATTTCTTCTCCTATACGAAGGATAACCATTGGCATTATCTTTGGTCTCTTCCTGAAACTGTTTAGGGAAATCTTTCTTACATACGCCATCTTTCATACAGACTGAAGCAGGATTCAAAGATCCGCGAGGACCATGTACCATATGACGCCTTACCAACTCGTACAGCGCTTCATCCTCGAGATCTGGTATTTCGGCTGACACCACACTGTCAATGTCAGAAATTTCTCAAAACTTACAATCTTCCGTTAATGTTAAGAGTAAATGGATGTGCGGGAGACCTCGTTTTGAAATTCCACTGTATATTGATATGTTTTTACCGAAAATTTCCTTAACATTAATCAATCGTAGCAATTCCTTTACTTTGCAATGGAAAACACTCACTTCAATATCAGGCCTATTATTAGCCGTTTCCCAGAGATGAATGCTGTTAAGTATTTCTGGCCAGCCCGCATTATAGGTGAACGTAATGAATAAATCTGGCTTTCCAAACTTCGTCACTATCGCCATCGTATCCTGATAATTTTGCAATATTTTCCTTAGGGCTACCTGTAAAAGAAAATGGCAAAACTACAATACGACCGACTCTGAGATTTTCATTTTCTGCTCGTACATGCAAGGCGTCTGCTAAACAGGCATATGTATTAACTCTTAACTTCGTTTGTTGATGACGTATATATTTTAACCGTTCACCTTCCATACGACAGTAGTAATCCACAAATAAATATCCATTTTGCAAACTTGAGCAGCGACAACTAACTCAACATGACCTCCATGAACACCATTCATAGACATATACATTTTGTAATCATCGCTCGTATTGATAGCAGTTTCGTACATATCGCTGTTGCCAACAATAAAGGAAGAATAATTATTCCCCTTGTCTGTAACATGTTTTACAATTCGCTTTCTAACTTGTGTAAATAAACTCTGATTGTTGTACTCACAATATGACAATGGACCTGAACAGACAATTATCGTCACCTTTAATCTTTATAAAATTTGTAATTGAGTGTCGCCTCTCATTCATCATAATATGATTCACTTTTTGATTGAGCACACAACCTATAAGGACGAATGATGAAACGAAAAGAAGACAGTTTGTAGCTGGTGAGACCAAAGACTATATAACAGAAATATCGGATACACAATACAAAATGGTGGTTCCAACATTCGACTGTAGCGGCATCTTCGTGAAATTAGTTGTCTTTCGTATACCAAGGTACAGTATTTGTTGTCATTCAAAGAGATGTTGACATGACAGTGTCATTAGCAAAATGACTGCTGATTGTGCATGAGCATTTCAGTCTCAAAGTAATCCATTTTTTGAGAAGTTTTAATAAAATTATGTGCACAGAATCCCCTTCTACTTATTGTATGGCTACATGCGACATTAGCGCCCGAGTGGAACAGTAGAAGTTAACGATATGTATGGATACATGCGACATTAGCGCCCGAGTGGAGCAGGTAGAAGTTAACGATATCATGACGTAATTAGGGAACTCTCTGTTAATATCAAGTTAGATTTATTATTGGGGTGGCGTTGAATATCATGATACGGTGTTAGTCGTTGTCGCCTAGCGACAATATGTCCGTCAAATCATTCGATATTCTATTTTCGTGAGGCCTTGAAGGAAGTAATATTCGCAATTATTTTAATACTCGAATTATATAGTCAAGTATGGTGGGTATCAATCGACGGTGCGTGACGGGCATTACCTTTGTAAGGCAACAAACGTCGTCGTAGCGCAAATACTTCCCGAGATATTTCCGTTTTAGTAAAGGGTGAAAGTTTTTGAAAACTATTTTAATATATAAGATTATTATTATTCCATTCGGACAACTATGCACCACGTTACTTCAACCGCTTCTGTCCCTGAGCTATAGTTCTATCCCAGTATTCCCGCACGAATTATCTGTGAGCCTCCTTTCATTCATTAGCCCACTTTTTTCCTGTTTTCAGCGTTGGCTTTTCCAAGAATCGCTGGTGTGCTCCAAGTTTCCTCTGAAGAGGAGGACGTTTCTGGATGCCTTCCCTACTTCTAGAAGATCTCTTTCAATCTCTGTTAGCCAAGGTCCCTTCGTTTTCTTGTTTACGAAGTAGAAAAGGATGCGGTTGGCCAGTCTCTGACAGTTCATGTGTGTTATGTGCATTTATTTATTTATTTATTTACTTATTTACACACAGGTGTACACCAAAAACACAAGGCTAAATGACCATGATGTCCAAGGTAAGTTGGTTGGCTCCTCAGTTTAGGGTCTGCGACATCGCGGTCATGTAGCCCCGTGTACTTTGGGTATGAGTAGTATCTGTCTGATTACCGGTGTTAATTGTGATGACTGTATTAGTGTGTTATCTGTTTTTAATTCAAGTAAGGACTGCAGACGATAATTTCAAGTAGTTCCTATTTTCGTCACCAATTGCTACCGTCCACGACGACCTAGCTGTGAACTTGAACTTCGCTACTACTAGCTGCCATCGCAACCAGCGCCCTATGACAAACGTTGGAACCTAAGAGCATAAATCAAACCTAACCTACAAATGTTGGCTTCACACAAGTGCAGTTAGTGGAAGGATCTTTTTCATGTCATAAATCAATGACATGGGACGGGTGGCCTTACTTCCCTCCGAAGGTAGGCATACTGAGGGATTTTTAACGCTCTTAAAAAATCTGGTCGCCTCCGTAGCGTAGCGATCAGCATGGTTAGCTGCCGTCCTGGAGGTCCTGGTTTCGATTCCCGGCTCTGCCACGAAATTTGAAAAGTGGTATGAGGACTGGAACGGGGTCTACTCTGCCTC
This sequence comes from Meconema thalassinum, assembly GCA_946902985.2. Taxonomy (NCBI): domain Eukaryota; kingdom Metazoa; phylum Arthropoda; class Insecta; order Orthoptera; family Tettigoniidae; genus Meconema; species Meconema thalassinum. Next base: position 393,076,480 of record OX336393.1, on the reverse strand, counting down.
GGGTGGTCCAAATGAGTAGAGGGGGTTCGATTCCCACCTCAGCCTATCCATCCCAATCTTCCATCCCTTCCCATCCTTCACGAGGCCCCTGTTCGCTTTGCAGGTGAGGCCGCCTGGGCGAAGTGCTGATCACACCTCCCCAGTTGTATCCATCCCGACCAGATGTTCCAAGCTCCAGGACACTGCCCATAGAGGTGGTAGTGGTGAGTTCCCTCGCTGAGTCCGTGGGAACCACCAACCTAGAGGGTAAATTGATTTTAAAAAAAACGACGACTTTGGCCGGGTTTGAACCCGTGACCTTGGACATAGAAGCACAGCATGTTACCAACAACGCCAACGAAGCCGCCTGATGTCCATACACATGACTAATGGTAATAGTGTCTCCTTGAGCCGTCTCCACAGCACTTATCTGGGAAAGATTTCGTTGAGGTATATCCATAGCCAAGTTGGACAGAGCTTCGGGTCAAAATTCCGAAGGACCTAGGTTCGATTCCTGGTCATACTAGGTACCTTCACTCTCTGGTTAACATCTCAACAAGAGTTGATAGCTGATAAACCTAATTTTACACTCAAACGGCCATGAAACACACAATACGATTAATACATGGACTCCAACATGAATAGCAAATGTGACATCAAAAAGCGAGAAGCTTTGATGTGTTTCAACATGTTCATACAACATTCTATTACGCAGTGGAATATTATTTCACAAAACCTGCTTGTTGTGATGCAAAATTCAAATGTATTTCGCTTTTAATGTCGCGTAGAAAAAAAGAACAATCTATATTTCGTACATAAAGTTGTTCAATGAAAACCGTTCTGGATTTTAAACTTGATAATGCTCTCGACAGCGGATTAATACGAGATTGTTTAACATGAATATTCCATAAAATGGCAGGCAAAACATATTTCCAGCTTCAAGCCATTCAACAAAGTGAAACTGACTTATTTTCTGTATGTTGATCCATAGAGCGAGGAAACCGCTTTCACTTGTCTGCTTAGCTGATGCATTACTCAGTAGGATTGACGAACTGCTGTTTTGGTATATTTATTAAGTGTATAGCTACACAAAGAGCAAAAACATTGACCATTTTAGCGGCTTCGGTGGCGTAGTTGGTAGCATGCTGAACTGCTGTGCCCAAATTAGCGGGTTCAAACCCGGCCGAAGTCGTCGGATTTTTTAAGAGCGTTAAAATCCTTCAGTATGCCTTCCTTCGGAGAGGAAGTAAAGCTGGCGGTCCCATGTCATAGATTTATGGCATGTAAAAAATCCTTCCACAGACCAAACTTGTGTGAAGCTAAATTCTTAGGTTAGATTTCGTCGGAACGCTCTATCAAAGTTCCGACGTTCACCACTAGGTATCATTGATATCTGGTAGCGAAATTTGGAACTACTTGAAATTGAACGGAACTTGTAGCTCACCCTAATAAGGGTGTCCGCTGGAAGCAGCTACAGACTCAGGCGAGCCGAACATGTTTTCGGACACTCCCGGCACTAAAAACCATACGATAAATAGATAAATAAATTGACCATTTTAAGAAAATGGCGTATTGTTTAATTGTAGTTTGATGATTTTCAGTCGGTCAACACGATTGTACCAAATTGTGGGTTGTTCCCTAATCCTGAAAAAAAAATTACATGAGATAAATTATTTTCAGGATTTGGGAATGACCAACAATATTGGGTACAATACTGTTGACCGACTGAAAAACATCAAACTACGCTTACTAAGGCAACACTGAAAATGGCTTCAAACACCATAAACATAGATAGTTAAAATGCTCCGCCAATCAATACCAATGTTAGTACATGTCTCGATCCAACAATGGGACCTTCTTCAGCAACATTAGAATCAAACCTTCAGAAACTAATCTAATAAAACTAATCTGTGTTGAGAAACTAAAATATATGCAGTAAAGGATGATATGAAGAAACAAAGAATAAGGACGATGAAAATATAAACTAAAAGGTTTACAACAATAAATATGTAAAATCTAATGGATAAGTATTCGTGTGAAATGTAAAATAATAGAATCAATTTGGAATAAAATAAAATGGATATCCGTACAAATAATTTGATTAAATAAAGGTTCTAAATATTTAAATATAATCTTCAAAAGCACTGCAGTTTCCAAACTGGTGGATGGAGCCGTGTTGGATGTTTGTGAAGTTGAAACTGACAGATGGAATTGAGATTTCCACTCTCCACTTCTACCAAATTTAAAGCCACAATTGTTGGTTTATTCTCGTTAGACGTTCATAAAATGCTTATATACCTCAAACGGGTCGAATCATTCTGTGCTGTTAGGTTTTCAAGTAGAGCCTATAGTATAGAGAATCATCTTGGTTAGAATACAACTATAAACATTCTCCTCCTCCTATATTTTGTTGCGAACTCATCGCCTCGTGCACGATATAAATGATATTATACCACTGGCAAAAATCGAACTGTTTAACTAAAATCGAATGGTGGGTTCAGGCTTACATTATTGGTAATATTATACCCATACATTTCTTTCAGGCACTCTGTGTAACTTCAAACAGCTTTACTGACCAATGCTTGTAACCAATGTCGTATAAAAAGTTAAGACTTCATCCAGTGAAACTTCCTCTTGCTTGTGTTTTATGACACCGTATAGATTCAAGTTGAAAACAAAAACTCCTTACACGCCATTTCCTCCTCCAAGGATAACAAGAACATAACTTGAAGAAATGATCAAATAAGTGATATTTGTTTGAACCAAAATTCCGGAGTCGACATCGTAGAGTGCCATAAAATGTTTCTTTATCACTGAAGGAACGCGCAATCCCCTCCTTAAAGAATCAAATAAAAATTTTGAAATCTTGCATTAGTTGAGCTCTCATTCCTTAAATCCTTCGTTCTGAAGCACACATCTGTATTCAACAAGTTGTTGTTATTTTTTGTGACTGTCATAAAATGTTTCACTGAATTCAAGTTTCATTGTGAGTTGGTTGGAGACAGTTTCTCTTCGCAGATTACATAAATCAAACCAATATTCTTCTCCAACACTTAATGTTCAAACAATAATTAGGTGTTGTGTCGGTGTCTTGTAGTACCAATGCTTAATAGGGTGACCAGACGTCCTCTTTTTCGCGAACATGTCTTCCAATTTACGTCTCTGACCTCTGTCCGCGAACAATTTTTAAAATTGTCTAAATGTCCTCCTTTTTATTAATTTACTATCTTATCGTATGCATGTATGTATAAGGTGCGTTCAAAAAGTAACTAGCCGGAGGAATAATTACAGAAACCAATACCTAGAAGTATTGGCCCTGGCTGTTGAGGCACTTGTCCCACTGTGACACGAGGCGGTGATTTGCAGGCTCGTGAAATTTCCTGGGCTGCGATGTGAACCAGTTCCGCACGTACAGCTGGACGTCGGCGTCCGAGGTGAATCGTTGGCCCCGCAGAGCCCTTTTCAGGGGACCAAACATGGCGTAATCACAGGGAGAGAGGTCTGGACTGTATGCAGGGTGGCCGAGAACCTCCCATTTGAATTTCTGCAGGAGCGCCGCGACTGCGTTGGCCGTATGCGGTCGTGCATTGTTGTGGAGCGACCACGGCGGCTATGGCGTACACTATCACTCGGCGGTCCTGGGTAATGAGTGCATCAACCAGCTGGACGTTGTCATCGGTAATGCAGGGGGGTGCTCCAGACCGGGCATCATCGGCTAACGACACCCGTCCTTCCCTGAAGCGCTTGTGCCACGCCTTGACACTTGCAAGGGACATGCAGTGTTCGCCGTGCACTTGTGACATTTGGCGATGAATGTCCGTTCCCCCTACTCCTTCCGCTGTCAGAAACCTAACAACACCTCGTTTCTCTTCGGTTGACGCCTCTATGTCACTGTTTGCAATGCGACTGACAGCGTTGGACGATTGATGCATGCCGCTGCTCGCTTTGTATCATCACGTGACCTGCACGCGTGCCCTCTAGCGACGGGCTGTGACCTTCCACGCTCTGGTCGGAACCAAACTCGTTACACACGCCACGATTAGCCGATGTAGTCACCGCTTTGCGCATTCCAGCGCATTGCTCGTTACTTTTTGAACGCACCTTATATATATGTTTTAGTTTTTCGCAATTTATATTGGTGCCATGGCAATAGATTAAATTTTACCGATGTGCAGCGCTACTATTTTTGTTTCCGGTCTACGCTGGGTTTGGGAATGAGTTTCTTGGTTTGTGCTCCGTTGAATGGCAGTCTTGTGGCGTGGTTGTGTGTTTGCCAGCTTAAAATTTGCTAGCATTCTAGATGCCTAAAAGAAAGTGCAAATTTACAGATACTTTGAAAACCAAATATCCTGCTTTCAAGCTTGGACGAAATGATTTTGAGGCAGAATGTAAAATTTGTTCAACTGCAACTTTCGTCTCGGTAGCAAATCATGGTAAGTTCTATAATTTATTGTTTTAGTTAATAAATTACAAATATTAAAACAGCGTTATTTATAGAAAATGTTCATTTAATTTTGTAGGTTCTCAAGATTTGTATAGCCACATTTCTTCAAATAAACACAATAAAAGTGTACAGGGCTGTGGCAGTTCGCAAACTATAGACAAACTTTTTTTCCACATCAACTACAGCATTAACGAATCGCGTTTTAGCTGCGGAAGGAGCATTAGCATTCCATACTGTTCGTCACGCGAGAGATAAAGACAAGAAGGACTACACCCAAATAAAGCAGATCAAAGATGAAAATGGTCTAGTATTAACGGACCATTCCGACATCAAGTGCAGATGGAGAAACTACTATGGAAAACTTCTCAATGAAGAGAACCCAAGGATATATTTAGGAGAAGGAGAAAATCACCAGGGTCTGATAATGGATATTAGAAAAGAAGAAGTAACATTAGCACTTAGGAAAATGAAAAACGGAAAGGCAACAGGACCCGATGAAATACCAGTTGAAGTGTGGAAGTATCTAGAGAAAGATGGAATCGACATGTTGCTGGATTTAATGCAAAAAATGTACTCTCAGGAAACAATGCCTGATGAATGGAGAGAAAGTATTTTAGTGCCTATATATAAAGAGAAGGGGGATATTCAGGACTATGCTAACTACAGGGGCATTAAGTTAATGTCCCATTCCATGAAAATCTGGGAAAGAGTGATAGACAAGAGGATCCGGGAGGAGACTAGCATTGGCGAGCAACAATTCTGCTTCATGCCAGGAAAAGGGACCACAGACGCAGTGTTTGCCCTGAGACAAGTAATGGAAAAGTATCGTGAAAGACAGAAGGGATTACACTTCGCATTCATGGACCTAGAGAAAGCATATGACCGGGTGCCCCGAGGAGAAGTCTGGAGATGTTTACGAGCAAAGGGAGTCCACGTGCAGTTGGTTCATGAAATGTAAAAAGACGCAAGAACACAGGTTAGAAGCAGCGTTGGACTTACAGATTGGATTCCGGTTCGAGTAGGTTTACACCAAGGTTCGGCTTTAAGTCCATATCTGTTTGACCTAATTCTGGACGAAATGTCTTGTGGATTACGAGACCAAGCCCCCTGGTGCATGATGTTTGCGGACGATATTGTGTTGTGTAGTGCCACCAAGGATGTCATAGAACAAAAACTGGAACAGTGAAGGGCAGCCTTGGAAGACAGAGGACTCAGGATTAGCAGGAAGAAGACAGAGTATATGAGGTTCAATACAGACCAAGACTGTGAGATCAGAATGCAAGGGGAAAAGTTAAATAGAGTGGATGAGTTCAAATACCTGGGTTCGGTGGTGACTGCAGATGGAAATCTGGATCTGGAAGTGTCACACAGGATTCAGGTAGGATGGATGAACTGGAGGAAAATGTCAGGAGTGCTCTGTGACCGCAGGATCAAGCCTAAGGTTAAGGGGAAAATATATAAAACTGTCGTAAGACCTGCATTGCTGTATTGCTCTGAAACATGGCCTGCACGCAAAACGCACACACACAGGCTTGACGTCACGGAAATGAAAATGCTCAGGTGGATGAGTGGAGTGACTAAGCGTGATAGAGTGGAAAATGTCAAAATAAGAGGAACATTGAAGGTTGGAGAGATATCTAAGAAGATACAAGAAAAGCGACGTCAATGGTACGGGCATGTGAGAAGAAGGGAGGAATCCTACGTGGGGAGGAAGATGCTAGACATGCAAATACAGGGAGCGAGAATGCGAGGCAGACCTAAACGAAGATGGATGGATTGTGTACAGGAGGACCTCAGAGAAAAACAGTTGTCAGAAGAGGATGTGCATGACCGGGTTAAATGGAGGAGAGCTGTCAGAAACATCGACCCCACATAGGAGTGGGAATGATGTAAAGAGAAAGAAGACTGTTCGTCATCATTCCTCCTACAGATCAATGGACTGCTCACCCAAATTGAATCAGACAATTTATTATGATTCGGAAGTGGCCAAAATAATTTATTCAGCTATAATCAAAACTGAAAGTATAATAAACAGAGTATTAGGCTCACATGCTGTTGATGTTACAGTAGAATGTATGAAAGGTATATCTTGTTATGGAGTGTGTACGGATGGAAGTAATCATGGAAGTCTGAAAATGTTTCCTATTCTCATTCAATATTTCGATTATGAACTAGGTGGTATTAAAACTAAGGTTGTAGAACTAAAGACAGCTCCTAATGAGAAGGCTGAATGTATTGCAAGGTATATTAAGGATACCTTGTCTAGTTTAGGTATTGTAGAGAAATGTGTGGCCTTTGCTGGAACTTAAAGGATGTTGTCAAGAGGAATATGGCAGGTAAAGGTTGCCCAGCTCATATAATGAATAATACAATATACAACATTGAACTGATGTTTTATCTGTGGATATAGATTGTCTTATTGTTAAGTTGTATAATTATTTTTCAATTTACACTGTAAGAACTGAACAGTTGAAGTCATATTGTGTATTTGTTGATTCCAATTACAAACAATTACTCTCCCTTCTGTTGAGAGATTATTGGAAATGTTTCTTCCCTTGAAGTCTTACTTCTTGTCAGTGCCAAATCCTCCAAAACTTCTCATTATTTTTTTTGGAAATAACTTGAGTGAAGCTTATTTGTGGCACCCGCATTCTCTAATGTCAATATTTCACTCAAAGACTTTGATAATAGAGAACAAAGAGAGTTCTGTGTTAGAAATCATGAATGGGTTGGAAACTGTCAAGGTTATGCTTCAAAATAATAATAATGCATTTTATTAATATGAAGGTTCTTTCATTTCATTGAAGGTGAAAGATGTAGTAGAAAATGTTCGAAAAGAGGGGCATGATAAGGAAGCAGATTTATTTATGAATGAAGCATTGATGTTATAAATAGTATATTTGAAATATTTGACAAAATGGGTAACATATTTTGATGATTTCAGTTGCTTCATGTGGATGAGTTTAATTTTAAGGGAGACGGAATACACTGATGTGGAAAAGAGTTTTATGTATTTACAAGGGAAAGGTATTCACATCGATGATGCATAATGTTTTTATCAGTTCTGTAATCTGAGCAAATTTCCAGAGAAGTTTACAAATAAAAAACAGTGAATATCTTAAATTAACTTGTAGTCAGAAATGGGCAAAATATTTCAATGGTAGTGAAAATATTGAATGCTACTCGGTGCTTCTGAAAATTGCAGAATATTTATTTTGTATCCCAGGTCACAATGCTAATGTGAGAGGTTTCCTCATTGATTTCATCTCAATGGACAGATAAAAGAAATAGATTGCAAATAGAATCTGTGAAAGGTCTATTAATGGTGCAATACAATTTTAAGGAATACTCTTTTCAGGACTTCTATAAATATCTGTTGGACAGACCTAAACTCTTGGCTGGAATATCATTCTCAGATAAATAGCCTACAAAAACAAATAAAGTGTAATTTCATGTTTTTAATTCCAGAATAATATAAATTTTCAGTGGCAATGTTCTAAATTTATTAATGTAATTAATACATTTTGAAGTTCATAACAATTTTTATCGTATCTTATATGGTTTTATAACTTTTAGATTTGTCCTCTTTCTTCCCTTAATGTCCTCAATTTTTTCCTTTGCTCTCCTCTATTTCACAGTACTGGATCTGGTCACCCTATGCTTACAACGCTTTGCATTTTATTAGGAATCAGAAATGTCGTAACCAAAATGAAGTATCTCAAAGCAATACCGAACGCTCCCAATAAAATAGGCGACAGCCATGGAGAATTCTTACAGATATCACTTGGTGAAAATACGAGATTATATCACCTAGTAACATAATACTCAAGGAATAATTTATCTTATTGCGCTTTATTCTCACTTTCTCTGACAAGTATTCGCACACATCACAATTTATTCTACTTTGTTGCACTGATTTGTTATTGGTATTATGTCCCTTTTAACTACTGTGACTTTTAGAGACACCGGTGAACCAGAATTTTGCCCTACAGGGGATCGTTATCGTGCCATTAAATCTACTGACACGGATCCCTCGTATTTGCGCACCCTCAAATGCCAACCGGTACTCATTTTTCTTGAATCTTTATTGAAGGGCCTCACTGGCAAGGGTCTTCACTGGCGTCGTTTCCATGAAAGGCTTTTAGGTTCTAGACCTCTACTGGTGCATATTATTAGTATTATTATTATTATTATTATTATTATTATTATTATTAACTTACTATTATTATTATTATTATTAATAATAATAATAATTTTAATTAGAAGCCTCCGTGGCTTAGGCGGCAGCATACCGGCCTCTCACCGCTGGCCCCGTGGTTCAAATCCCGGTCACTCCATGTGAGATCTGTGCTGGACAAAACGGAGGCAGACAGGTTTTTCTCCGGTTTTCCCTGTCAACATTTCATTCCAGCAACACTCTCCACTATCATTTCATTTCATCTCTCATTCATTTAATCATTGCCCCAGAGGAGTGCGTCAGGCCTCGCCGGCACAGTCCATATCCTCGCCACTAGATGGGGGCTTCATTCATTCCATTCCTGACCCGGTCGGGGACTGGAAGCAGACTGTGGATTTTCATTTTCATTCATTTTAATTGAGCCTGAATGGACTGCATATTAACAACCAACTCCTTTTCTGTCTAGATCTTGTTCGTCTACCAACTTTGACATGCTCCTAGTATTTTTATGTCCATTGATCAGTGCCTTCGTTGTACTGTACTTCTGTCAAAGGCGCTCTCCGTATCCTGGGCTCAGATTCCATTTTGAACCTCAAAAGGCTTCTAAACATTTCTCTAAGTTGACATCTGTGGGGGACTTTCTTTCTGAAATTCCAATCTTCAGTCGGTCATCAGCCATGCGGAAAATGTGCTCGTATAAAAACAATCACTTCTTTTGATGGATAATACAATTGGTTCTATCTTGGTGTATAGTTCTTCATTGGATCTCAATCGTACCTGGCCACCAACCCATCTGTTTCCTAAAATCTTCCATAATATCGTTCTCGTTTTAATAAATTATCGACTTGTCCTTGTATACACAAAATCAAAGTTCCCGAAGCATACAGCCCTTCTGGTTTAATATTAGTGCTATATTATTATTATTATTATCTCCGGGAAACAGAGCTTCAAATTATATCTCTGCAATAAATTGCTTAGAAAATAAGTCGTAGAATTTCTTTTGAATGAAACATGAAATCATGTTAACTGATCGACCACTCGAACATATAATTAGTCTACTATTGATGAACAGGATATAAAAATTGTGGATGAATTTAGATATTTAAGTGAAATTATCACTTATAATCTAATAGAAAGGCCAACCTTGCAGAATAGAATAAATAAATTGAACTAAATTGAAATTACAAAATTGCAGGCAGCAAAGGAACACGTATCCATTGCAGGATAATTAAGACATTATAGAATAGTTACACATCCAGTGGTGACTTCTGCTAGTGAAACAATTTTCAAAACTACTCATGCAGCTGAAATATATGAAATACTTAAAACAGAAAGAAGAAGAATTATAACATCCCTAAATAAACAATATCAAATTAAAGGCCATTGGAGAATAGCTTCACAGTCTACAAGGAAATTGAACCAGTATTGAGCACAATTAGAGAGAAACGCATCTCGTTTTGGACATCTTCTTTGAACACCGAAAACAAGACTTAGTAGGAGAATATAAGAAACAAATATGTAATGCCAATGCCAGGATTAAATGGATTACAGAAATTATGGATGATATTAAAGAAATTCAAATAACAATAGACGATCTCAGGAATAGAACAACATTCTACACGGCTCACTGTGAGACTCCAAACCAAAATAAATAAATAAATTAATAAAAGGGCAAAAGGAAGGATGTTCTCCACTGAAGACAGGACATTGACATCTCACAGGATGAAGAAATGTTGGAATTATAGAAAAGCACAATTTGTATTTGTATAATTGATTTTAGTGGGCCTATGTTGGTAATAAAATATGAAATAAAATGATAATTATTAATTTGATGCATATTTTTAGGATTATGCCGTATGAAATAATAAATGAAATGTGTGGGAAGTTGCCTCCTTTTTCAATAGATGGAAACAAAGATTGCAATGCCAATGAGCTTACAAAAAAACTAGAGAAATTCCTCTGTTCGTCACCAGATAGTGGCCAGAAGCTACTGTATGGACCTTGGCAGAAACAACGCGCCATATTAAGTAGAAGGGCATAAAGAGTAGTAAGGAAGTGGAAGGAATAGGGGCGGGGCAAAAAATTGAGGCTCCTCGAAGAATGAAGATGTTCAAATAAGGGCAAGGGAAGGATGGGTATAAGGAATCAAAACAAAAGGGGAAGTGTATATGTACGGTACTCAACATCATACAGGCCTCAGCGAAGAAACAGATGGAAACTCCTCCAGTGATGAACAAAGGAGATCAAGTCATGACCCAGGAGCCATAGAGCTACAAGGAACAATTTGAAACAGGTGAAGAAATTGATAAACTGAGAGGGAACTATCTTTCCAGATCTATAATAACTGGCAGCCAAGTGTCACATAGCTGATAGCCAGTGTCCCTGTTAATGTTATTGGGGTTTCTACGAATTTCAACTCCCCCGCTTATAATTCTAGACCAGTTGTGCTTAACAAGGACAAGCGCATGAGCATCCATGAAACATTCATCGTGCCCTAAAGACGGTGCATTTTCAGCTATAGCTGATTTGTAAGGTTGGTTTAGACCGATTTTCCTTTGATGCTCCTTGATACGAGTCGCAACGTCCCGTTTTGTTTGCCCAATGTAGACTTTACCGCAAGTACAAGGGACTTCATGCACCCCAGGCTGTGGTATGGGGGACAATTTATCTTTGCTTAGTTCTAAACGTTGACCAATTTTAGTCACAGTGCCAAAAACTGTTTTTAGCCTACTTTTCACATTTTTCAAAAATGAGGAAAAAGTAGACTTATGAGATCGATCCGGAAAAATGTGTGTCTGTCTGTCTGTCCTTCTATCTGTCTGTCTGTCCTTCTGTCTGTCTGGCTGTGTGTGTGTGTGTCCCCTTATCAACTCCTAAACGGCTGCAACAATCGAAACCAAATTTAGTATGAGTAAAGATGTATTCCGGAATATCTCAAGCCCATATTTGGAAATGATGTCAGTGCTACCAACTGCTGAAAAAACGCACTAGAAATTTGAGCTCCATGTTGGATATCATGGAAGGTATGCATGGGAGTTATTCTAAAATTGAAACACATGTAAACAATACTATTTCAGTTTAATCTCCAGGAGGCCATATATGACAGTGTTGCCAAAATAATTGTAAGCCTTTGGATAGGTCCAATTTTTAAATGCATACAACTTCTACACTATTAATTGGATTTCAACCAAATTTTTATGTAATATATGTACATAAAGGGATATGACTGGGTGTATTCGTAAGAGCCGCCAGGGCTGCCAACTGTTAATAATTGCTCTCTCTATTATCTGCATCCAAATACCAATATATCTGAAACTATGCAAGCCGACAGCTTTAAATTATGCACACGTATAGTAGCTAACATTTTAGATTAATTTGGAGTAACTTATATACTTCAGTTCTACCAATATGATTCTAAGCCTGCTGATAGGACCAATTTTTAAATACATGCAACTTCTATTCATATCAGTTGGATTTCAACCAAATTTCGTATGTGCTATGTGTAACATAACAGATATGACTATAAGTATTCTTAAGAGCAATCAGGGATGCCAACTGTTATAATAAATGCTGTCTATATTTTTTTTTACCCTAATATTAATATATCAGAAAGTATGCAAGCCAACAGCTCTATACTTTACACTTTGACACTCTAGATTAATTTGGAGTAATTAATATAAGTCAGTGCTGCCAACATGATTCTATGCTTGCTGATAGGTCCAATTTTAAAATACATGTAACTTCTATACTAACAAATGGATTTCATCCAAAATTGGCACAACAAGATATCATAATATTTCCGATTATTTCTAACCAGCACACGCATGACATTGTTGCCAACATGCTTTTACGCGTGCTGATTGATCCAATGTCTAACTGCATGTAACGTCCATTGGACTTCAACCAAATTTTATATTCTCTTTCTTAAGAGATGGAACTAAGAATATATTCAGTCACCAGGGCTGCCAACTGTAGTGCTCTATTAGGCTACTTTATACCAGGAATATTTCGAACTAATTAGACATTTCAAGATTGCCAACTTAATTTCGTCATTATTCTAGATAGTGTACAGTACCCCAGGGGTACGCACCCCTTGGAGACCATCCCCCCAGCATCTATCTAAATATCCTAACGGGCAACCCTCGTAAAGCCAGGCCAACATCCATTAACACCGCAAGGACAGCTTGCCATTCTAGAAAGCGGCTCAATCCTTGCACAATTATTACACACAGCAACATATTATTAACTGGGGCAGCTATGCCATCACAATGCTGACAGCATAGCGCCCAAGAATATAAAAGGAGGCCTAAGGAGGTCAGGGGGATCTCTCCATTATCAGTCTTTCAGTGGTGCAGCCGAAGGCTACGCTGGTGTCATCAGAGGTGAGTCAGTCGTGTTCAGATCTCCTACTTTTGTAACCTTTACCCACAGCTTGTACTTTCACATTGTGAACATTGTTACATTCCCTACAAGGGACTCATACTTTAACATCACAGACCAATAAACACTTGGTCAACACTCTACACTCGCCTTACTGTTTATACGCCTCTTTACATCCCAACGCCCTTCCTTATTCCCGTCACGGTTAGACGTGACATACGGTAGTCTGACAGTGCTAGTTCAGATATCATTGTATTTCTCGCGGCGGCCCGGCTGCTAGGGAGCAGCGCGTGCCACTTAGCTGATACAAGCACGTTCAGTTATATAATAAGCCAGTCAGCTGAGCGACCAGCACAGTGACCCTTGCATTGAGTCCCACCCCCTAAAACACTACTACATTATTTATAGGAGCGCCCCCTAGTTCCTAACACACAACAACACTCTACTCTGGTCAGCTTACCCTGCCAAGGGAAGCTACCCCTTTTTAGGCACAGCTTTATAAATTAACACAATAACTCTTTCCTTTTAGATCCAACCACCCCCAAATAAGGGATCTAAAACACTGGTGGAGGCGGGGTACTACGCAAAGTAGATCAGGACTCAACCAACGAGCCCTCGTAGTTAAAACGACCCCTTCCGTACCGCAAAAAGCCAAGCAAATAGTGAATTTTTTTTTAACCTTATATTACGTCACACATTTTTTATATACATATAGAAGTTTGTATTATCACGCCAACCCCCATTCGCCCCATAGTACAAAGTCAGGGGAAATTAGATGTCCACATTTAGAACCACACTAAGAGACTTTGCGCACCATTTGTCGGCTAGTACGACTCCACTCCTGCCGAAGCTAAAAATTAGGAACGGTGACTTAATAACTGACCAGACTGCAGTACAACTTCTCAGGGACCTTGAATTCAAAACAGCACAGATCCGTGCTCAACACCCTGCCGCCGCAGCACAGGTTATACATTTTACACGGTCCCAGGCCAGTGAACACACACAAGAGTCACCAGTATCCAGCGCTAGTGAAGTAGATTGCCTGCCAACACTCCATCCCCTACTGTTGCAGCAACTGCAGATCACAGAGCAGAAAGCCAGTAACCTGCTCGAGCGCATTACAGAGCTACTAGAGACAGACACTATCAAAGCCAATAATCACACGACAGAAGCGGTTCTTGACATCCACACTATCTTGGAAACAGTAAAACAGGATTTAGACAGAACCGTACACATAGTCAAATCCACACAGTACGACAACACACCATCCATCAGCACAGACATATCAGGTGACGAGCCACCTGGTAACGTAACACAGGTGTCGTACACGGGGAGCGAGGCTAATTCCCCTCTAAACAGCCCAAACACCTCGGCACACGATAGTGGTGCGAACAGAATAGACAGACCAGAATCACAACACAGCCAACAAGAGACAGCTGAAAACGAGATGAATAGACACACTGAGTACCCCATGATCCACCCCACAAAGTTCACGGGGGAAGGCCAGGATCCCGAGGAATACCTCAAGGCCTTCAATAGAACGGCCCGGATCAATGGTTGGAGCGAGGAAGTTAGGAGACGGCTCCTTCCTGCCTATCTCACAAAGGCGGCGATGACATGGTATGAGCTCCATGAGGACACGCTAGAAGCTGCCACATGGGAGGAAACCGCTTTACTCTTGAAAAATGAGTTCCAGCTTATACCAGACGATGACGATCTCTATGACCAGATTAGACAGAGGTCACAGGGACCCAAAGAGAGTGCCCAGGCATACATCAATGTTAAATTGATAATGTGCGAAAAGTACAATGCAGCCATGACAAATAAACAGAAAGTCAAGCTGTTAATGCAGGGCCTCAGACCAGCCATAGTGGAAAAGCTATGCATCATGAACAACCCCACGGTCCAACATATGTTAAATAACATAAAGACCATAGAGGAGGGGAGAAAGATCACGGAAAAGGCTACGGAAAAAGCCGTGGATCTGCACTTCAAAACTCAGAAAGACGACACTAACGACAAAATGGACGAATTAGTGGACAGGATGGAGAAACTGACCATAGCTACCATCCAAGCGGGCGGGAGACCGCTAAGGGATGAGCACGCAGACAAACGAGAACACTATCATACTGAGAGGGACAGGGGGTACACAGAGAGGAGACGCTACGGGAGGGAGGAAAATTACTACCCTCCACAGCGGCCAACAACACCTCCCCCACAGGATAGGCCACACTACCCTCCTCGGTACTCACCGATATCATACACGGACACAGAGCCGACATACCCCTCAAGGCGTTCACCATCCCCGTACACACGGGGGTACTACCCTGAGGAGTACGACCACGACATCCCCCGACGAAACAGCCCGACACCAAATAGACAGTCCTACGCTGCCCCACAATACAGGGCAGACAGGGAGTACCGGGAAAACTCGCCCCCACGCAGGCAGGGCTATGCCGCCCCGCATTACAGGGGAAATGGGGAATATCGGGAGAACCCGCCCCCACGCAGGCAAAGCTATACACCCCCACAATACAGGGGAAATAGGGACAGGCGAGGAAACCCACCCCCAACCAGACAGGAGTATGCAGCTACCCAATATAGGGAAAAGGGGAACCGACGGGAAAACCCGCTCCCCCAGCATCAGACATACACCCCACCCTGGAGGAAACAGGAAAACAGACCCCCGGGCAATAATAGACAGGGAAGAAAACACACGAAGGGCCCGGAACACTACCCCCTCCCCGACGAATACCCGAGGGAGTTCAGGGATGAGACACCCCACAGGACAGACAGGGGGGCAATACTCCCTACGCCTAGACACACACCGCAGGCGGGGAGCTGGCGCAGCCACCCCGAGGGGGGGCGCACATACATTACAGGCAGGCGTACATCCACATTTCCAAAAAACGCCTAGACGGGGAGGTTCGGCCAGCTAATGAAGCGGCTGAGGTTCCTCCCCCAACACAACACAAGAAAGGCCCTTCCCCCAAGCAAACTCGCAAGAGTAAGGGGAAGAAGCAGCCAGCTAAAGCTAAGGCTGACGATCCGCCTCCGGACCGTTTCCAAACACACCCCGTGCAAGGTGACGGCAACTGTCTGTTTAGGGCCATGAGCTTCCTAATCCGGAATACCGAGGACTATCATGGGGACTACAGACAGAAAATGGTCAAACATATCCTGGCCAACTGGAAAGAGTACCGGGACTTTGTGTCGGACGAGCGGGAAAACCCATTCCAAACCGGGGCGGATTACCGAAAATACATGGGTAAGGACGGCACCTATGGCAGTGCCGTAGAGGTGACCGCTCTCGGCAAGGTGCTGAAAGCCAACATCCATGTATACACTGATGTGCACTCGCCTCCGCTATTCTCAACTGCGGGATTCGATAGAGACCTACATGTACTTTTTACAGGAAACCCTAAGGCGGGACATTACACACCCCTCACAATCATAAGCAAACAGCCTGAGAACACGCCCACACCCTCCAAACAGAAAACCCTACCCCCTTCACCACAACACAGGGGGGGAATTGACCACACACAGGCGCATGACGCGAGCTTGCTCGGCATGGGGAAGCCAGCAAAAGGAGTCGAACTCGCGACCGCCTGGAACAAAAGACGGGGTAACAAGGGCAAGCTCAGGGTCACGTTCGCAGACACACCTTCCCGAGAGGAAGAAACCAACAACAACACAACTACACAAAGGCTGGGAACGATTAATACATTAAACGCTCGCCAGCAGACTCCTAGTATAACAGCAAGACCGGTTAAAAGAGCTGGCAATGTACTTGGCAAACGCACTTTGCTGACCGGGGCAAAGTATTCAGGACAGGAAGTCAGCCAGGTACGATAAGCGGACAGCTCCGTGCCTTCCCAGCACAACTGTCACTCCGGCAACAACAACAACAACAACAACATACATCTTACACAACACATCGGTGCAGGGCAGTGGATTTCAGGTATCGGCCCTCACGATACACGCCACCATAAATGGCCACAAAGTGCAGGCCCTAATTGACACCGGGGCAGCAGTAAGTTGTGTTAATAGGAGACACGTTACCGAAGCCCAAATACACGGTGTCACGAGGGACATCCGGCTGGTAACGGCCAATGCTCAGACGTTAGAAAACGCGGGGGTGGCAGACATACATCTTAGGATAGACCATTTTGCCACAACGCACCCCATGTTCGTTATCGAACACCTTTCTGCGTCAGCCATAATTGGCATGGATTTTCTCGCTAAATATGAGGCTAGCATAAATTTCGGTAGTGGTCAGATGCTTTTAAAGCACGACCAGAGGCTCACCACACATCCCATGATATACACCACGAACAAAGATGGGATTCGAGCGGAGCGAGAAAATCACGAGCAACAGGCCTCTGCACTACATACTATCAGCCAACACACACACACACACACAGATAAGGCGGCCAGCCAGAACCACAGGCAGGACCTGACTCCGGAGCAAAATAAAAGGCTCACGGAGCTCTTGGAGACCAACAGAGATATTTTTGCCCACTCAATGAAGGATCTCGCTGTGACAGACCTCATTGAACACCATGTCACACTCACTAGTGACCGACCAGTACACCAGCCTCCCTTCAGAGTGAGCCAGAAGGAGAGACATGCCATCGATGCCCAGATCTCAGAGATGCTCGAGGCAGGGGTCATTGTTCCAGTTATTTCTAACTACAGCTCACCAGTTCTGCTGACCAAAAAAAAGGACGGATCGCACAGGTTTTGTACTGACTACAGGAGGCTCAAAAAGTTAGTCGAAAATGATAGTTATCCACTACCAAGGGCAGACACCTATTTGGACGCCCTTGGCGGAGCTAGCTGGTTCAGTTCGATGGATTGCTATAGTGGATTCTATTCAATCCCCGTCTATGAACCAGATAGGCACAAGCTGGCGTTCGTTACAGAGAACGGGCTATACACCTACACAAGGTTACCCATGGGCCTCCGTAACGCCAGCCAAACCTTCCAAAAGCTGGTGGATAAGACATTTTCAGGGCTCAAGTGGCGTTCCGTATTAGTATACGTGGACGATATAACAGTTTTCTCCAACACCTTTGACGAGCATATCGTACATTTGGAGGAGGCTTTCGCAAGGATCAGAGAAGCTAAATTAAGGCTTAAACCTGCGAAATGTCAATTTGCCAGACAGCAAATTAACATATTGGGCCATATTGTCAACAGTGAGGGCATTATTCCCGACCCAGCTAAGACTGACGCAATAACGGGCATCCCAATGCCCACAAATTTGAAACAATTGCGCAGTTTTATGGGTTTGGCATCGTATTACCGGAAGTACATCTACAGGTTTGCGCACATCGCCCACCCCTTAACTGAACTCACACGGGAAAAGACGCCCTTCAGCATCAAGCAGGAGCACATAGATGCCTTCAACACATTGAAGCAACTATTGACCTCACCACCATTACTGCAACACTTCCACAGTGATAGGCCCACATTTTTACACGTGGATGCCAGCCTGTACGGGCTGGGTGCGGCCCTATTGCAGGAAGACGCAGAAGGGCGCATACGGCCCGTCGCTTTCGCTAGCAGGAAGCTAACGGCCGTTGAGACTAGATACTCTGCCACAGAGCGGGAAATGCTGGCATTTTCGTGGGGAGTGAACTATTACAGGGTATACCTCTATGGTATCAAGTTCACGGTAGTGACTGACCACGCGAGCTTGCTTTTTTGGGACAAATTTAAAAACCCAAATTCGCGGCTCAACAGGTTCATATTCCGCCTGTATGAATATGACTTCGTGGTCAAACACAAGAAAGGCGCTACACACCTAGACGCAGATGGGTTGTCTAGGTTGCCAGTAGCCGAGCCCCCGGATGACAGTAAGGACCACGACTGGGACGATATGCCCACCTTTGCCCTGACGGTGGTTAACATCAAACAGGAGCAAGAAAGTGATCCGTACTTGAAACAGATTATATTGGCACTAGAAGACTTGGATAAAGTGGACTCCAAGACAGCACGGCTGTCTAGGCGATTTTTCCTAGACAAAGACGGGGTACTGAAACTTAAGCCCACGGCCATGCACGATAGCGCACCTATAGCGGTTCCGGAATCATTGAGAGAAAATATCATGATCGGACACCACAGTAGCCCACTGGCAGGGGCATACTTAGGTACGCATAAAACATACCTTAGAATCCGCGACAAGTACTATTGGGTAAACATGAAGGCCGACATAGATACCTTTGTAAAGACATGTCACACTTGCCAACGATTCAAAACAAGACCTGGCAAGCCTCATGGCCTACTCAACCCAATTCCCGTGGGAGAGTTATTTCACAGAGTCGGGATAGATGTGAAAGGCCCCATTACGACAAGTCAGAAAGGCAATAAATATATCCTGGTGGCCACCGAATATCTCACACGATATATGATTACAAAGGCCGTTCCCAAAGCAGACACGAACAGCATAGCCGAATTTCTATTTGATATAATTACACGATATGGCCTATTCCAAACCTTATTATCCGACAGAGGTACTATTTTCACCTCGAGAGTGCTCCAACAGTTTCTGGAGATACTCAGGATTAAGGCATACACTACCACGAGTTTTTCCCCGCAAACCAATGGACTCACGGAGTGTATGAACAAAATACTTGGAATAGCGCTGGCCAAATTTACAGAGGACGCAGGAACAGACTGGGATGAATACCTGCAAGCCATTACTTTTAGTTATAATACCTCTGTATCCACGGCTAAGAAACACTCTCCACACTTCCTACTGCACGGATACACACCCAGAAGTCCCATAGACAATATATGTATCCCACAGGACGCCCACACAGACAATGCGGCCCGGCTAGAGCATTTGCAAATAGCCCGCATGGACGCTAGAAAAAACATAGCCGAGGCCCAGAAAAAGCAAAAAGAGCGGTACGATCGGAATAGGAAGACCGTGGAATACACACCCGGGCAATTGGTCATGGTCTCCAATTCTGCCCGTAAGAAAAACGTGTCCGAGTTTCTCCTGCCACGCTGGTCAGGTCCCTTCAAAGTCTGCAGGAAGGTATCTGACCTAAATTATATAGTGAGCGTGCGCCATGGGAGAAAACTCATAAAGGACACTATTCACGCCCGCCGGATGAAGGCATATCATACACGTAAAGCTCACACACCTACACGTACAGGCGGGCACACTACTAAAAGAAAAGGAAACGATCCCGCTGGCAGACGTGGAAAAAAAGGCCAAGAAATAGCCTTCAAACACCACTGACCGAACCGGGATATGATCCTAACACTCACCAGAACTATCCCGGAGACACAGCCTAGAATGGCGCCGGAAACAATTACTCTGAGAAAAGACGGTCTCAAAACCTGCAACCTTCTGAATACCAGGAATACAAGGTCGGGTAGCTATCCAGTTCTAGAATAGAAAAATGAGAAAGCTAAGACAGATTGGGACAGTTCCACTAACAGCGGGTCATAAATGAAAAACAACAAAATCGCCTCCGGCACATAGTCACCAAACACGCGACTAGCGCCCCGGAGACACTCGTGTACAACGACATTTTGTACCATGGATAAGGAACATACTCGAACCACGTTACAGTAACACACAATTGGGGACACAAAGGCAGTTAGTAAGAGGTTCTTTTACAGTACGGCCAATGCATGTGAGACTTTCGAAGTGAAATGCCATGGCCTGTGGTTTGGATTCCACGTAAAACGGAAGTCCCGTGGCGCATGATCTACAGATTAACGGTCATGTTAAACTACAAGTCTTTTTTTTTACAATGCGAGAAGCACTGCTCGCAATTACTACAGACAACAATCAAGTTCACACACACACACGTGCAGAAAACAAGGACGTGGGCAGAACATAAAACAAATGAAAGCCCACAACATCGTAATTCAACACCATCGCGTCAGCAGTAACACACTCCTCAATGGCCAAGACTGCTCGACACAGACGAACCGAGCCAACTCCTACTAGACAGGAACAAACGCATCATTCACGTCCGATCTAAAGACCCTATAACTTCCAAAATTACACTACGAGGAGAGTTCAAAAATACGCAAACTCCTCACAGTAATGAGTACTTTCGTTTGCGCATAGCAAATACACAGTACATGTGCCATAATATATGCGGCACAGAGAGGGTCACACCAAGTCTTTACAGGCAGCCGGGTCCGAACCCATGACCACACACCACACTCGTACCAAAAACTAACTATCCAACGGTATTTTTGGTACGCGAAACACAAGCAAAAACCACACTGGGGACGCCTCAAACCCTGAAACACAACGCAAACATAGAACACAGGAAATGACACGAGGTCACGGGTTCCAATCCCAGTAAAAATTAGACACAAGGGAAAGCAATTATCCAGGCTTCCAACCACACCGAAATTGACCCATACAAATACATGAACAGGGAATACTACATTTCCTCCCGCCAAAAACCAAGCATAAAATTTCAAATTACACCAAAAATACAAAATACATTTCCCAAACACAGGTAGGAAAATTTTGCAAGACACAAGTCTTATGAAACAATGGCCACACAACATCATTAGCTAATTAGGATGAATTGCTACATTAGTCCGCTAGGAATCTAGGACAATGACAACACTTGCATACGTGCAGGAAAGCACTTACCAGCGGATGACATACATAACACCCCAAACTGCCATTACACATACAAACTGCTGATGGGCACATTTCATCACATCGCAATACCGCGGGTGACAGGACACTATTGTTTACCGGCATTGACAATGAAATTAAAAACGCAAAACAATCATAACATCATACATTTTTTATTACACTGCAAAAGCACTTGGCAATGGACAAGACGTTGACAGGCCACGGGCGCCTCCCGCCCATACACGCGATACATATTACGACTTAGCCTGCAACAGACCACCCGTCCGCGTGGTGTAGCGGAACATAGTCACACACACACGCACACGCGCTCACTAATTAGAAGCGAACACAGACAGGGGCTCTGAGAAAACAAGACCTCCCCTCTAATAACTTCTTTTATCGATTGTAAGGCATAGGAGTCATTACAGATGACTAGGACATGGCCAGTCGCACTACGACCACTGGCCACATTTACACTACAAATGGCAGACCAGATTAGGTCGTGAAGCTTTATTTTGCCAAGGCGCGGATAGAAAGCCAACATGGACCAAGGGAGGATGACAGGACCACAGGCTACCAGAGTTCCACCTTACTCCCTTCCAATAACCCCCTCACGTCCAACATAAACCAACGCAGACACATGAACACAACCAAAACAGCTACACTACATTACAGAGTACACACAAGGGGTTGATGGACTTCATGCGTCTAAAGAGAAGGCATGCTACGCCTTGGATCACGATGCTACCACCTGAGTATTAGGGGTGGGTCGGCAAAAATTAAATAAGCATAATGCGCATCTCCAAATGAGAGATGAGGCCATAGTTATATATATATTAACCATTCTTTGTTAATTAAACACTCCCGCATGACAGGAATATATTGGTATTATGCCCCACCCTACACCTATCCGTACATGAAGGCAGACGCCTCATATCCATACATGCATGACTATCCCATCCATTCACCAGGGATATTAATATCAAACCTGCATGGAATCTTCGTATCTTTGCAATCCCGGGTATTACCTGCCCCAGTCCACTCACTATAGGAGCATCCCAGCGCCATCACCAGTTCCAGGCCACCACTAACGTGGAACCCAAAGGTGCGCAACTCCTTCCTACCATACTTTAAGCCCACTCTACAAATAACTACCCCCAGATCATAATAACAGGGTACCTGACCCCACAGACCCTACTAACACCTCCATTAAGGTAAAGAGAGCATTATTGCTGGAAAGCTGACGTAGCAATGGTAGACCAGAAGTAGCCTATGTACTTAGAAGATCTACAACCCCACAACACTGGAAATATTTTACATTTTACACAGAGATTAAACTATTTACACAGGTTACGCCCACATTTTTTTTACAAAGGAATCTGATACGCTCTGATTGATGACAACGGCGTAAGCCGAAGGTCGGAGGGACCACACTTTGAGAGCTGGGGAAGGCGATGTGGACCCTTACCCCAGTTGGCTCAACAAATCACTGACCCGACCAAACAGACGAACCACGTAAGGTCAAAGCATTCGCGGCCTGGCCGGGCAAGCTCTGGAATCCTAGGTGCGCATAAACCGCCCCTGGGAGGAAGGGATGCTACACCCACTTTGTGCCACGGTCGTCGAAGCCAAGACCTGCAGGGAGACTTTCTGAGAATGGCGGGAGAAATAGCTCACTCAGCGCCGGACTCGGGAGCTATCCCTAGAGACGACCCCATTATGACTAGACTTCTAGTTAAGTTTACATTTAAGTAGGCACGGCTTCCATAGTGGGAAGCAAAACTCCTGTGCGTGGGAGGGAAATGTTACTGCGAGATACATAATACTGCGGCCGATACAGGCGAATATTAATGCGAAAAGCATACTACTACGGCCGATACAGGCGAATATTAATGCGACAAGCATACTACTGCGGCCGATACAGGCGAAGATTACTGCGAAAAGCAGACCACGATTGCCGACGAAGGCGAAGAGAATATTATGCCATTGGACGACAATGTCCAATGCCCACATAAATGGCGATGCATCGGGCAGCCAATGGGCATTAAGAGAGGGGCATTGCGAGCGCCTCATAAGGGTTACGTGGGCGGCCCAACTACGACTACATACGCAATGGCAACGGTCAAGGACTGATAAGTACAGCGGGCGAAACGGTTTGCTTAGTGGCACCGTAAGCCGCCTGCGACTAGATTAGTACTAGTAATAGACATCGACACCTAGAATTAAGGGAACGGAATCCAGCGACCCTAGAGACAACCGGTGTTTCTAGGACTCGTGCGGGTGGTGTCCTGAGGAAGTAAATTGCCTCAGGCGATCGTTCCAGGCCAAATTTAGCCAATAAGACACATGCGACTAGGTTAATACTAGTTGATAAGCGTCGATACCTAGAATTAAGGGGGCGGAATCCAGCGATTCTAGAGACAACCGGTGTTTCTGGAATCGTGCGGGTGGTGTCCTGAGGAAGTAAATTGCCTCAGGCGATCGCCCTGGTCGAAATTTAGCTGTAAGACGGTTGCATTTGACACGCAACCTAGAATTAAGCAAATTTATTAACCGCTGTCGCCAGATAATGGCACAGCACATTTCGGCAGTAGATTAAGGCAACCCTCTCGGCTTAGAAATAGCATTTTTTTATTAGACCATAATTAAGATAGATAGCGTTAAGTAACGCCGTTCAACGCCTGATGACCCACAAACCCGGCATCAGGGTAAGTCCGACAACTCATGGCAAACTCATGACAACGCATGGCAAACTCATGGCAAACTCATGGCAAACTCATGGCAAACTCATGGCAAACTCATGACAACTCATGGCAAACTCATGGCAACTCATGACAAACTCATGACAACTCATGACAACTCATGACAACTCATGACACCTCATGGCAACTCATGAAAACCATTGATAAGTCATTATAATACAGCATAAGTCTACATTTAAGGCAATTTTTTTATATATATATATATATTAAGGTAAAATTTCGGCACTTGGTGACTAAAAATCCGTTACCAAGGTAAGCCCGACAATACTTAGGCTAAACTAGACTATCATAGGCTAACCTAGATTAAGTTAGACTTAAGTGGCACCATAATTGATTTTGTATACTATGCGCAGCGATGGAACTGCTATATGTATTAATACACTCTATTTGCAGGAAAACAAGGAA
The DNA here is from genome assembly GCA_946902985.2 of Meconema thalassinum. Taxonomy (NCBI): domain Eukaryota; kingdom Metazoa; phylum Arthropoda; class Insecta; order Orthoptera; family Tettigoniidae; genus Meconema; species Meconema thalassinum. The sequence goes on along the minus strand of OX336393.1, from coordinate 393,051,704 downwards.
GCGACGGAATGTACATGTTTCCAGATATATGGCCATTAACACATTTTGTTTTGCAGATGACGAGGATTGTACACAAACCTGTTGTATATATATATCCCAACACAGAAATACCACACTCTCTCCCTCTTGTACAGACACATACACTCTTTGTCAATTTCAGTTGCACCTCCTAAAGGTGACAGCGTAGCGACCACCGAAGCACAGTATCCGTGGGATACTGGGCATCGATGAACGCCAAACAACAAGATGACACGCAAATAAGGCGTGACTTCGGCATCTAAGGGCGGCACAAGTATTGTAAGGGCCGAACCTTCGACGCCAGGGTGGAATTTCCCAACCCACGGCGGGAAAACCACTAGTACATAAGCTCAATGGAAAAAGAATTAGCGGCCTAGCCACTAAACTACGGTAAAACGGCCGAGTGGAAAATGGCCAGGAAAGGATCAGCGAATGGTATACAAAGGCCAGGTAAAGAGTTCTACGATATGAAAGGTACCAGGCTCATGAGCAAACCGGTTTAATAATAAGATTCTTATTTTTTTGTATGTATATATATTATATCATGCTTGTAAATTAAATGTAAACAATATGTCACGCCATTCAACACTGCCATAAATGGCAACACTGTATACACGGTTTTGTTTTTTCCTTTCTACTCTACTAACGCCCAAATTTGTCAGGGTGTTCCGTTTTAGCCCAAACCAATAAATACTTTGAATATTTCCCTTAAATTATACCCTGGAACACCCATTTTTTCTATTCTCTTCTATCTTTCTCTTAGCAGGGAGCACTTTTTCCCCAAAATAAAGCCAGACGGCACAATTCCTCGTCTAGCTGGGTTTTTCCTCCCTGCACAACTATGTAACGGATCACTATCGAAACCATGTTTTTTTTTTCTTTTTTGAAACTCGCAATATGCCAACAATGGCAATGTCAATTTTTTTTTCAATGTCAATTTTTTCTCGATGTCAAATTTTTCTCAATGTCAATTTTTTTTCAATGTCAATTTCCATTTTCACAATGCCAATGTCAGTGTTATACATATATCTGTACATCCCATAACCCTCCCCTCTGAACACGGGCTGATCTCACACCTACACTTCACGACATCACCCATCCTATACGACGACGCCGACGACAACGAGGAAGACACCGCCAGAAGATACGAGGGGGCTTCAAGAACAACTACATCAACATCCCAACCTCAAGTTCCGTTCCCGTTCGCGGGGACGCGAACTAAATAGGGAAGGAGGCTTGTACAGTACCCCAGGGGTACGCACCCCTTGGAGACCATCCCCCCAGCATCTATCTAAATATCCTAACGGGCAACCCTCGTAAAGCCAGGCCAACATCCATTAACACCGCAAGGACAGCTTGCCATTCTAGAAAGCGGCTCAATCCTTGCACAATTATTACACACAGCAACATATTATTAACTGGGGCAGCTATGCCATCACAATGCTGACAGCATAGCGCCCAAGAATATAAAAGGAGGCCTAAGGAGGTCAGGGGATCTCTCCATTATCAGTCTTTCAGTGGTGCAGCCGAAGGCTACGCTGGTGTCATCAGAGGTGAGTCAGTCGTGTTCAGATTTCCTACTTTTGTAACCTTTACCCACAGCTTGTACTATCACATTGTGAACATTGTTACATTCCCTACAAGGGACTCATACTTTAACATCACAGACCAATAAACACTTGGTCAACACTCAACACTCGCCTTACTGTTTATACGCCTCTTTACATCCCAACGCCCTTCCTTATTCCCGTCACGGTTAGACGTGACATACGGTAGTCTGACAGTGCTAGTTCAGATATCATTGTATTTCTCGCGGCGGCCCGGCTGCTAGGGAGCAGCGCGTGCCACTTAGCTGATACAAGCACGTTTAGTTATATAATAAGCCAGTCAGCTGAGCGACCAGCACAGTGACCCTTGCATTGAGTCCCATCCCCTAAAACACTACTACATTATTTATAGGAGCGCCCCCTAGTTCCTAACACACAACAACACTCTACACTGGTCAGCTTACCCTGCCAAGGGAAGCTACCCCTTTTTAGGCACAGCTTTATAAATTAACACAATAACTCTTTCCTTTTAGATCCAACCACCCCCAAATAAGGGATCTAAAACAATAGGTTCATATACTGTAGAATAATCACTGGCATGAAAAATAGACTCATTAGTTCGTCACGGAACTTCTTGTCCTGTGCTTGCGGAGAATCTTAGCAACGCAGTAAATACTGTATAAGGGATAATAATAATTATTATTATATTGCTACTATTATTATTGTCGTCACGGATAATATAAGACTAGAAAAAAATAACCACTAAGGTAAACGATGATTAGGACCGAATAAGACGAGGAAAGATGGGACATCCTTGGCCTCTGGTCCTTTATAATCCTTGTGAACGAGAAAGAACAAGAGTTGGCTGGCCTTGCGAGATTGAGATGAGCTAGGCAGAAACAGGTAATTCTGGCGTTGGTGACTCTGTTGCTTAAAAGACGAAACATGTAGGTCATCTGCCAAGTGCTTCGAGTGATAATCAAAATCACTATGAAATGATAGCTTGCCATGGTGGGTGAGTGGTTAACATGTCGGACTACCAACTCCAAGCTTGCAGGTTCGCCCCAGGCCGTGGTAAGTGATTTTTGAAACGCGACAAAAATCACCACATGGATGTCATACGTTGTTGACATGTTAAAGAACCTATTTGAATTCAGTAGGCCATGTTCAATGGCAAAATTAATCTCGGGATTTTCTGCCAACACAAAGTTCCTCCATTCTCTACTAGAAAGCGCTGTAGTGTCAAGGACTTAGATATCTAACCTCCTTGACTTTCATAGCGTTCAAAGGAATCTCGAAATTCGAAATGCAAGCTGCCCTCTGGGTGTCAATTAACAAAGCTTGCACCCGGCACATGAGGTGATACGATATTGTTATATACTATGAAATGATAACTCTAACTAAATACTGACTGACAACTAGAAGAAGTAAATAAGACACATACTTCCTTTTAGGAACTTAGGACATCTTGGTCATCTGTCCCATGTACATGGGTGTGTGTTCAATTTGTCTGATAACCTATGTTTCTGTGGTGACTGTAGTGGTATGTTTAACTCAGCTGTAATAATTAGAGCCGGGAATGTGATAGGTGGCCTGGGACTTGAAATAAGTTGCTAACCGTGCATTTGCTTGGAATTACTGCAGCAGTCTATCGCGATCGTGATAAGCGATATAACGCGCATGGCTACGTCACAGGGTGGACTTGGAAAGAAGTAGAGCCATGAAAGACAGATGGGAAACTCACTCAGCGTGTTGGGGCTACTGAGTAGAGACAATACATGAGGTCTCAAGTCTCGAACATAAGAGAATAGACAAGAGCTAATTAAATAGGGAAAATGAAAGACTCCCTAGACCGTCCAGGTCGGAAGAGAACAAGTGTTGAACAAGGGAGGTTGACAATGGCGACGAAGCAGAGGAGCCCGGTACAAGTAAGTGGAAGCAACGGCAAACTCAGCTAGGGTCCCATGGTCGCCAAACCACGTCCCAATTGTCGTGAGCCAATGAAAGGAGAAGTAGTTGACGGTAATGAAGCGATTGATGGGCCCCAGGATTGTCAACTTAGTCTAATTAATTGTAAGTCCCTGGGGGCATGGGGAAGATAAAGAAAGGGGTTCGATGGGCCCCGTGGTCGCCAACCTAGTCTCATTAGTTGTTAATCCCTGTGGTATGTGGAACGCAAGGCAAATAACGGGGCAAATAATGGGGCAGATATTACCGATATGAAAACATCCTTTGCGGATTTCTACTGAACTTTTCAATATCCGGCCAATAGATATTTGATCAGAGAACAATGTGTTTATTGGATTTATCAAACTACCCATTCTGCTTGTCGTGTCCCAGCTGGAATTGAATCAGCGTGAGGTTTTCAATAGGACATTCATTCCCATTCTGTTATTTTGTGATTCTCCTCTGAACATAGAGCTCTTTCAGTTTTAACTGGTCTGCCTGTGAAATGTTAACCTCCATGCAATCGATAGCCTCTTCAATTAAGTGTGTTGTTTGGCAACGTTGTAAAGACGGTATTGTATTTCATCGATTCACTTCACCTTGTTCCGAAGTGTTTTCATAACCAGTAATTATAACTTGTTTACACTACGTAAGTAAACTGAACTGAAAACAAAAGTAGTCTCCGGAACCATGTATAAAACTGAAAGTCCGAAATACATGGACTATACAAGAAACGCTAGGAACTTGAAAAGCTGAAAACCATGTTTATTTTCATTAAACGGGCTGTTTTCTGGGGGTTGATATTTAGAAAAAAATGTTCCTACAATCACAAACACCACATGCGGCAACTCGTCAGAACACCCGAAGCTATTATCACAAACTTTATCACAAACTATATGAAGATCAAGAAAGAGGGGCAATTCAAATGTTTTTATCATGAGATTGTGGAGATCTCAAATCTCAATAGCTGTGTTAATATTGGTCTTCTTGTGATCTGGACTGGCTGCGTGGCTCGGCTGTAACGTTCTCGCTTGCTGGGCCCAAGGTTGCAGGTTCGTATCCTGGCGCAGTCAGCTGGCATTTGAGGGTGCGCTAATGCGAGGGAGCCGTGTCAGTAGATTTACTGGCACGTTAAAAATCCCCTTCGGGAAAATATTCAGGCACCCCAGCGTCTCTAAAAGCCAGAGTAGTTAAATGGGACATAATACCAATAATATTAGGCTATTATTATATCTTATTGGAGACCAGATAGTATAGTTTGTAGACACCAACATGTTGGTTCTTTGGTAACTCTTGCTATCTTATCATAGCCTACGACAATAATAAAGAAATTTATGATTTTGAATGTTGTTGTTTTTTTAGTCCATCTTACAATTCTTCATATGACGTGAGGTCATTTGTTTTAAAAGTTTTTTTTTTCAAATTTTCTGTAAAGTTTTTTGGAGTCGTAAACCGGAACGTCATTTTGAAATATATTAGATTTCAGACGATAGCACTTTTCAAGTGCCTTCTTTGTTCATACAGAGTTTCACTAAAAGTAGCCCAGTCTCGGAGAAGCTATAGAAAGCTTATCATCTATTCATGGTCAAACTCACATTTCGCAATTTCTTTTCATGGAAACAACAACGCAGACAGTTCAGGTTGAAATATGACAGCAATTTAACTCTTTATGGGATTGTGGTCTCTATATTAAGCACCTGTCATAAGGACAGTCAGTTCATGCTACCAAAGATGATGATAGTTGAATTTTAAGTCAAATTTTGGAGAATTTTCATGCCGAAGTGCTAGTATTTCAAAAAATCAAATATTATATACGTATCTACTTGACGTAATGTCTTAGATCACTTAATTTTTCAAAATGAAACTAAAAACATTAACAATTAAAGTGTAAAAATAAAATACAAATATAGAAATAAAAGTCATAAAAAATAAATGTACAATTATAAAAGAAATATAAAAAAATAGTAAAATATAACTATAAAAGAATTATGATAATAATAATAATTGTAAACACGAATTCGAAATTAGTTAATTAATTAACTCAATAAGAATATCAAAACTAAATCTATAATAACTTAAATTGGAAATTAGAAACATGTAGGCTAGTTCCGTGAATAACTAAATAGCCTATTTTCATATATCCTACTAATATTAATTGCCTGTATCAACATACAAATGGTCAGTATGATTGCTGTAATAGATTCGTAGATATTGAGAACCGTCTAAATATTTTGGATGGTCACGATGTTGGATTGTTATATTATAGGCCATAGATTTATATACTATTAGATGAAGATTGTTGTGTAGGTGTTTTATTCAAACTTCATTCGGATGATTAGGACACAAGAATTAAAAGTGGGTTTTTAATATTTCACACAGCCGCCATCTTGAGGTTATGTAAACAATTGAACGAAGTTATATATCGGTGCATTACAATGTGTATAAACATATACTGTACCAAATGTCATTGCGTTTGTTTGGTTATATCGCGAGAAACATATATTTAAAAGTCGCAACTTTGCTTGGCCGCCATGTTGGTTTTGTAGCTACCAGGTTTTCAAAAGTCACATAGGCGAACTTCTAGTAGTTCCCTTTATCACCGTACAAAATTTCAGGGTAATATCGGTAATAAATTCGGAGATATTGAATGCTGGTGAAATATTTCGCACAGCCGCTACGTTGGATTGGTGAGACGTAAAAAAGTTGAAGGCCACGGTCGGCCAAAATGGTGAGTAGTGTGTTTTGGCCGGTTCAGATACCTCCTCCTCCTCACCCTCCTCACAAGATGGCGGCAGCTCGATATCTCTCGAACGCATGGTCGGATTTTGACAAATGAGGTGTCATTGAACTCGGGCTAACACCCCCTTTCCCATGGACAACATATTTCCACCCCAAAAGTAAAACCTACCCCTACTAGGGGGTGAAATTGTAATTTTTTTAGAAAATCTCTCTTTCCAATTGCAACATGTGAGAGTTTGAATGCCGATATGGATTTAAACGTTGTTCCACATAAAGTGCATGTGTACGGTGAACAGCCACTATGAATTAACATGCTTGTTTTTGTTTTTTACGCATGCCCACTCATGGCTTTTGAAGAGGGTGGGGGAGCGGTTCTCTGTGGACGGGTCCTTGTTGACAGGTCCCTGTGGACGGGTCTTTGTTGCCGGGACATTGTGGACGAGTCCTTGTGGACAAGTCCTTGTGGACAGGTCCTTGTGGACAAGTCCTTGTGGACAAGTCCTTGTGGACAGGTCCTTGTGGACGAGTCCTTGTGGATGAGTCCTTGTTGATGAGTCCCTTTGGACTGATCCCTTTTGGACCGGTTCCTACGGACTGGCTCATTAATTTATTTAAATTATGTCAAAGGGCCTAACTACATTTGCGTGTGTTGAACTGACGTTGTTCACCAACCCCCACTACTATAATGTGATAACGATATGAAAGGAAAGTGACGAAATACATGTGAACACGTGTGAGATGACCTTATTACCGTCCTCCTTGTGAAACAAGTCACATCCTGTTTTGGTTCATACGTGAGAAAATGCAAGTTCATGTGTAATATGACCTAACACACAAGTGTACACATGTGCACGTGCACGATAAGAGCTAACCAGTCACAACCTGTTTTGACAGTGGTGGGAATAAGGCTAGAGACATGTAGAAGTAGTCAAATTACTCCGGCAGACAACCCCTTTCCTAAGGATAACTTATTTCCACTCAAAAATAAAATCTACCCTACTAGGGGTTGAAATAATAATTTTTTGGTAAAAGTCGCTTTCCATGTGCAATATGTGGGAGTTTGTATGCCAATATGAAATTAAACTCGTTCCACATAAAGTGCATGCATACAACTGAATGCCGCTATGATTTATCATTTTTGTTTTTTGTTTTACGAATGCGCAATTGGTTTTTTATTTGTAAGAGGGCGGGCTTTTCGAATAATGATTTATAGATACGTTTTTTTCACGAATTAACCAAAGATCCAAAAACTAATAGGTCATCGGCTTTTTAATATCTTATGAACTAAAGCTAGGGACTTGTATGATGGGTCGTTGGACTTGGGGTGACGCCCTGTTTTTGAATTTATTATTCATTTTTTGTCAAAAGGGCCTAACTGCACTTTCGTTAATATCTCGCTAACCAATAATCACAGAGGGTCAAGTGAGGTGTCATAGGACTTAAAATGGCCAACCCCTCCCCATGACCAATGCATTTACCCCCAAAAAAACAGCAAGGTCATTAACCTAAGATTTTATCAACTAATAATCAGAGAGGGACAAGTGAGGTGTCACAAGACTCAGGATGGCGAACCCTTTTCCATGACCAACGAATTTACCCCAAATACCCAAAACAGCAAGGTCATTGACCTACGATTTTATAAACTTATCAGTAGAGAGGGTCAAGTGAGGTGTCATAGGACTACGAATGGTTAACCCTTTCCCATGACCAATGAATTTACCTCAAAAATTCAAAACAGCAAGGTCATTGACCTGAGATTTTATAAACTAATAATCGGATATCAACATGTGAGGTGTCATAGGACTTAGAATGGTCAACCCTTTCCCATGGCTAATGAATTTACCCAAAAATACCCAATACATCAAGGTCATCGACCTGAGATTTTATAAACTTATAATCGGATATGGACATGTGAAATGTTTACAGTGAGTGATGAAACATAGCTAGGTAGTGAAAGAATTATTGTAGGCTACATGTATGGTGACTGACAAATCTTTCACCATTGGAACTTGTATTCAGATCAAACTGTAGTACAGAGAGAGTATAGGTTGTAGGTATGGGATAATAAATGGCAAATGGTGTATACAAAATCTGATTTATCGATTCAAAAAATAAGAGTAGACAATCTTTAATTGATTGGTTAAAGAGGATAGCTAAAATCCAAAATGGTGACTACATTGAACTAAACTGAACCAAGCTGAATCAAACCCAACCAAACCGAACCAAACTTAATCAAAAACAAGCCAATGGTTTAAGTGTAAAACTTGTGGGTGAATGTGGTCATTGGTAATGTCAGAAAGGAAAGGGATAACGCTCTACCTATAGAGGGTAAGGTAAAGCTAGTGCATGATGCTAATGCACACACACAAGTACATGAACCACACACAACTATCCTATGCAGTTATCATGGGTTGACTGTTAAAACTTGCTCAGTGGTTACTGGGACAAGATGGTCGCTACACACAACAAGCTCTAAATACCTGAGGCTAATAATCTATACACACACTCACACACACTTGTTCTAAACTAAACTGTCTTGCTGGCAGAGCTCACACAGTAGGTAAATTACAGAAATGCTTGGCTAACAGAAATACAATCATTTTCGGTTGTCTAATGTTACCAGCTAAACATTACGTGCTATAGTGGTGAGCACATGTGCCTCTTTCACTGGAGATCTTAACTCGATTTCTAGCTCTAAGGCCTAGAACGAATCAAACTAAGAAAAAAGGGTATGGTGACGCAGTGGTTAAACTGTAGCCTTTCACTAAGGTAGACTAGGGTTTGATGTTATGTTAATATGCATGTCATAAACAAACAAATAAAAGCAGAGATAATGTTTAAAACTGATTACACTTGTCTCTTTTCAAATTATTACTTAGATTACAAATACAAACGTGGACTGGGTTTGACATACAGTTAATGCCTCCTATCACATACTAGACTGTAAGAAAGCCAAACAAGCAAAAGGTGTAGGTAGAGCAGTGGTAAAATCGCTATGTGTAGAGAAATACCTAACGTTTTTATGAACTGGAAAAGGTATGTCGCATAAACAGTGCAGGATACAATCCAGCAACCATAATTTTTATCTCGTGGACAAGAGAAAACATATATATACAGAGAGATATATAGAAAGCTTGTGTGTGTGTGGGTAGCATTGGTTGTTTGACCAGAGAAAATACGGTGAGGTAGGGTGGGGAGAGGGAGAATTAGCACTTATATATGAATAGAAAATAGATTTTTTTCAATCGTTTTGTTTTTCAAATGCAGTGGTAGATAGTCGTTTTTTGTAAAACATTCTTACTTGCAGTAGTAATAAGCCTCTATGGTTCCGCTAACCCATAGATAGACTGTATTATTTCCATGGTCAAGCGCTCACATTAAGATCATTTACAAAATCATAAAATGAAAAATAAAAAAATCTTGTTTTGGAAATATCGTTTTTCAACGTACACACAAAATAAATATATAAAAATTTGTAAACAGCAAAATGGAAAATCCATGTTTCCATATAGACAAAATTTAAAAACCTTAAACGGACATTTAAGAAAATATATGCAAATGGGAATTGACAAATGTGTAAATATGAAAATGGAAAAATCCATGTTTCCATATCATGAAATTGAAAAACATCAAACTGTCATTTTAAAAAATGCAAATGGAAAATTGACAAATTGCAATGTGTGAAATGTGAAATTGAACAAATGGCTATCATTATTTAAAAAAAAAAAGAACATGATGCTCTATGGTTGAGGTGTGAATCAAACCCTCTCTACTTATTTGGACCACTCGAGACTGAGTAGACTAGTTTTAGTTGTCATACCACTTTTAAAAGTTTGTGTTAAATCTAGGAATTGAACCCAAGAGCTTGTAGGGGGGATCCAAGGTTATAATATGTTAAACAGATAGCCTTGAATGTAGGGTGTGGTAGTTATATAGAGATGAGACGTTTCGCTCAGGGCAGGGAGGCATGGAGATCTGCATCAAACCAGTCAAAAGACTGACGACTCAAACAACAACATGTAGAGCTCACCAAAATAATGTTGTGTAACGGTAAATGTTAGTCAACGAACAGTAATGCATTACTAAAACCCATGACATGATACCTAAGAGCTTTTCTAAAATTATTTTAAAATGCCTTTAACCCTATATTAAACACCCAGTTCACAAGACTCATAACTGCAATGTTATGGTCAAACAAAACAAAATCTATATTTCAAAACAAACAAGTGGTTTAGTCAATGTATACTGGAAAAAGTTTTATAAACACTCAAGTCCACAAAAATAATTAAATTAGTAACTGTCAGGTTGACCGAGTGGTTATGGTGTTTGACTTAAGTTCAAATTTTCTGTACAAGAAAGCAAGGATTCGAATCCCTTACCTGATATAACTATTACCTCAACATGGCTTGACCACACTGTATTATTGTGTACTCGGTACACAAACCATAGATAGAGTGTATTGTTTAAGGTCACTCTCTTTGCGAACATAGTCAGAGACTGTTGATGGTTAACAATTGCATTAATAGTGGGACATAGGGATAGCAATTAAGAAAAACAGACAATACCCATACACTATTTTTATTTATTTAATGTAAGTACTTGTACAATAGTTATATACAAACTACAACTCTCTTTTGCCTATTACTATCTAGTCCTTTTCGATCCACTTGCATAACAAGGCAGATGACTTTGTAGATCAGCCCCTTAAAACAACAACAACACTACCTCTTGCATAGTCTGTGATGTTGATGACTCTTGAGGCGTGGAAGATGGATACAACATAACTTTTAAAACAGGGGTTAAACGTTGCTCAACAAACAATGCACTATTTTTAGTAGCAACATCTTTCTCTTGTACTAACTTATTAGCATTCTGATGATTTCTTGCCAACACCATCAGTGTTTTGTCTGGTGCACTACATTGATGATCACTCACACTTAAAACCACACTATTTCTACTTTTCATATTGCCTCGATATCTTGTTGACCTCTGTTTTGAGCATCGCCAGAATATTATTCCTTTTACATTTTGTCGTCTATAGAAGAGTAGCCTTTATATAGTACACGTTGTTTACCTCGGTTAGTTGTAGTAAGTTCCATAGTAGTAACTAACCTGTTAGTATGATTTGCACACTACAAAGGTTATCTCTGTTCTGGTAATAGAATTATTTATCGTTGGCTTTTATATTTAATATGTACAGTTAAAAGTGATAGAAAAGTGGTAGAAACGTGGTAGCAAAGAGGTAGACAAGTGGTAGACAATTGGTAACATAGTGGTAGAAAAGTGGTAGCAAAGTGGTAGAAAAGTGGTAGAAAAGTGGCAGAAAAGTAGTAGAAAATTGGTAGCAAAGTGGTAGAAAAGTGGTAGCAAACTAGAAAAGTGGTAGAAAAGTAGTAGAAAAGTGGTAGCAAAGTGGTAGAAAAGTGGTAGCAAACTAGAAAAGTGGTAGCAAAGTGGCAGAAAAGTAGTAGAAAAGTGGTAGCAAAGTGGTAGAAAAGTGGTAGTAAACTAGAAAAGTGGTAGCAAAGTGGTAGAAAATATTACATGTATTGTTAAGAAATAGTTTAAGCGGTTACATGGATTCATTACACTATAATTTTAGCATCACGAAGCTCATTTTCTATATCCAAAAGTTCTTCCTCATATTTAGTATGACCAGCCTGTTTACAGGTATGCAAGTACTGAAGCCGCTGGATTAGCTTATTGTGATTGTTCCAGTAAACAAATTTAACAAATGATTTTTTTGGGTGTAAACCATTATCATCATCATCATCATCATCATCATCATCATCATCATCATCATCATCATCATCATCATTATCATCATCATCATAATCATAATCATCATCATGGTTATCATCATCAATATAATCATCATCAATATAATCATCATCACTATTACTATCTAATCCTTTTTGTTCATCTTGCAATGCAACAACCTTTGGCATAGTTTGTGTTGTCTTTGATAGTGTTAGAGGTTTCTTAGACGTTAACGACTGTCCTAACATGTCTTTTTCAGGAGATAATAAATGCTCTTTAACAAACAAAGCACTATCTTGAACCACACTATTTGTTTCTTGGTCTTGCTTTTTTACCTTGGTTCGAGTATTTTGTCCATTTAAATGAGTATTATTTTGAGATTTACAATGATGATCGATTGAAATAAGTATGTTGGAGCCTTTTGTTTTAATCATTCCTCGACACTTTTTAGATCGTTGTTTCGAACAGCACCAAATAACAGTTCCATTTGTATTAGTTCTTTTTACAATATATGCATATCCTTTATAGTAAGCACATGGCTTACCATAGCTAGTCGTTGATACTTCCATGTCAACTGTTAAGCATAAACTAATCTCTAGTAAAGTTAACTCGATAATAAAAATGATAGTTTGTAGTATGTGCAGTTTAAAGTAAGAGCAAAAGTGAGAGTCAAATGGTAGAAAAGTGTTAGCAAAGTGGTGGAAGAGTGGTAGCAGTTTATAGTAGTCATGATCTTTTTTACCAGAATGTGATTTGAGTAAATGTAATTTCTAAACCTTAGCAGTGAGTAGTCAGTTAGTCTTGGTTCAGACAAGCGTAAACAGTTCTCCAATGAATCAGAGATCGAGGTTTTCATTATGAAACAGTTGTGTAACCAATTAGGTATCGGTACTTGATAGCTTCACACATGAACAAAAATTCCAACATATCTGACATAAATTACATGATTTGAAAGTTGACAAAGAATATCCAATCAACCATTGTAGTTGCAATGTCAAACACAAAGACAAAATCTGCATGAACTTTTAAGTTACAGGAAAATTCTATGAAATAGACTATACAGGAAATTTGGAAATACACATCAGAAGTTTGCAACACCATCCCTTTGACATAATTTGGATAATTGCATGGGCCATTCCATAGGTACCAGTCCAAATGGACCGGTCCAAAGGGATCAGCCAAAAGGACCTGTCCACAGGGACCCGTCAAAAATGACTCCATTCAAAAAGGGCTCTTCCAAAGGGGCTAGTCAACAGGGACCAGTCCAAAGGGGCAAATCAACAGGGATCAATGAAAAGGGGGAAGCGCGCCATGTAAGTCGTTGCGCGCCGCCGCCATGGGAACATAGGTGTTTATCAGCAGTCTCCGGCAATGTTCGGGAGAGTAACCTTGAAAAGTAGCTGAAACTCGGTAGTCGAAAGCATAGCTTGACCCGTTTCTTACCTATATGACAAGGTTAGGTTAGGCAAATTTAGGTTATGTTAGGTGAGCTGAGGTTAAGTCTTAAAATATTCCCTCTCTTATGTGTTCAAAGCCGATTCACCCTGAACAGTCAGCCAAAACTTTAAATATGTATTTATCATTACATAAAGAAATAAAGCAAACTTAATTAATTATGAATGGCGTTTTTTTGTTACTGTTCAATGTAGACAGAATATTTGCATTAAATGATAGACTCAACACAAAATGTTTTGATTGTTGACTTACGTTATTGATAAATTGGTTTAATGTTAGGGGCAGTGCACACTTTCCATGTCGATAATTTATATAGGCTAGAAGGATGGTGTTGCAAACTTCTGATGTGTATTTCCAAATTTCCTGTATAGTCTATTTCATAGAATTTTCCTGTAACTTAAAAGTTCATGCAGATTTTGTCTTTGTGTTTGACATTGCAACTACAATGGTTGATTGGATATTCTTTGTCAACTTTCAAATCATGTAATTTATGTCAGATATGTTGGAATTTTTGTTCATGTGTGAAGCTATCAAGTACCGATACCTAATTGGTTACACAACTGTTTCATAATGAAAACCTCGATCTCTGATTCATTGGAGAACTGTTTACGCTTGTCTGAACCAAGACTAACTGACTACTCACTGCTAAGGTTTAGAAATTACATTTACTCAAATCACATTTTGGTAAAAAAGATCATGACTACTATAAACTGCTACCACTCTTCCACCACTTTGCTAACGCTTTTCTACCATTTGACTCTCACTTTTGCTCTTACTTTAAACTGCACATACTACAAACTATCATTTTTATTATCGAGTTAACTTTACTAGAGATTAGTTTATGCTTAACAGTTGACATGGAAGTATCAACGACTAGCTATGGTAAGCCATGTGCTTACTATAAAGGATATGCATATATTGTAAAAAGAACTAATAAAAATGGAACTGTTATTTGGTGCTGTTCGAAACAACGATCTAAAAAGTGTCGAGGAATGATTAAAACAAAAGGCTCCAACATACTTATTTCAATCGATCATCATTGTAAATCTCAAAATAATACTCATTTAAATGGACAAAATACTCGAACCAAGGTAAAAAAGCAAGACCAAGAAACAAATAGTGTGGTTCAAGATAGTGCTTTGTTTGTTAAAGAGCATTTATTATCTCCTGAAAAAAACATGTTAGGACAGTCGTTAACGTCTATGAAACCTCTAACACTATCAAAGACAACACAAACTATGCCAAAGGTTGTTGCATTGCAAGATGAACAAAAAGGATTAGATAGTAATAGTGATGATGATTATATTGATGATGATTATATTGATGATGATAACCATGATGATGATTATGATTATGATGATGATGATGATGATAATGATGATGATGATGATGATGATGATGATGATGATGATGATGATAATGGTTTACACCCAAAAAAATCATTTGTTAAATTTGTTTACTGGAACAATCCCAATAAGCTAATCCAGCGGCTTCAATACTTGCATACCTGTAAACAGGCTGGTCATACTAAATATGAGGAAGAACTTTTGGATATAGAAAATGAGCTTCGTGATGCTAAAATTATAGTGTAATGAATCCATGTAACCGCTTAAACTATTTCTTAACAATACATGTAATATTTTCTACCACTTTGCTACCACTTTTCTAGTTTGCTACCACTTTTCTACCACTTTGCTACCACTTTTATACTTCTTTTCTGCCACTTTGCTACCACTTTTCTAGTTTGCTACCACTTTTCTACCACTTTGCTACCACTTTTCTACTACTTTTCTACCACTTTTCTACCACTTTTATAGTTTGCTACCACTTTTCTACCACTTTGCTACCACTTTTCTACTACTTTTCTGCCACTTTTCTACCACTTTTCTACCACTTTGCTACCACTTTTCTACCACTATGTTACCAATTGTCTACCACTTGTCTACCACTTTGCTACCACGTTTCTACCACTTTTCTATCACTTTTAACTGTACATATTAAATATAAAAGCCAACGATAAATAATTCTATTACCAGAACAGAGATAACCTTTGTAGTGTGCAAATCATACTAACAGGTTAGTTACTACTATGGAACTTACTACAACTAACCGAGGTAAACAACGTGTACTATATAAAGGCTACTCTTCTATAGACGACAAAATGTAAAAGGAATAATATTCTGGCGATGCTCAAAACAGAGGTCAACAAGATATCGAGGCAATATGAAAAGTAGAAATAGTGTGGTTTTAAGTGTGAGTGATCATCAATGTAGTGCACCAGACAAAACACTGATGGTGTTGGCAAAAAATCATCAGAATGCTAATAAGTTAGTACAAGAGAAAGATGTTGCTACTAAAAATAGTGCATTGTTTGTTGAGCAACGTTTAACCCCTGTTTTAAAAGTTATGTTGTATCCATCTTCCACGCCTCAAGAGTCATCAACATCACAGACTATGCAAGAGGTAGTGTTGTTGTTGTTTTAAGGGGCTGATCTACAAAGTCATCTGCCTTGTTATGCAAGTGGATCGAAAAGGACTAGATAGTAATAGGCAAAAGAGAGTTGTAGTTTGTATATAACTATTGTACAAGTACTTACATTAAATAAATGAAAATAGTGTATGGGTATTGTCTGTTTTTCTTAATTGCTATCCCTATGTCCCACTATTAATGCAATTGTTAACCATCAACAGTCTCTGACTATGTTCGCAAAGAGAGTGACCTTAAACAATACACTCTATCTATGGTTTGTGTACCGAGTACACAATAATACAGTGTGGTCAAGCCATGTTGAGGTAATAGTTATATCAGGTAAGGGATTCGAATCCTTGCTTTCTTGTACAGAAAATTTGAACTTAAGTCAAACACCATAACGACACAGTCAACCTGACAGTTACTAATTTAATTATTTTTGTGGACTTGAGTGTTTATAAAACTTTTCCAGTATACATTGACTAAACCACTTGTTTGTTTTGAAATATAGATTTTGTTTTGTTTGACCATAACATTGCAGTTATGAGTCTTGTGAACTGGGTGTTTAATATAGGGTTAAAGGCATTTTAAAATAATTTTAGAAAAGCTCTTAGGTATCATGTCATGGGTTTTAGTAATGCATTACTGTTCGTTGACTAACATTTACCGTTACACAACATTATTTTGGTGAGCTCTACATGTTGTTGTTTGAGTCGTCAGTCTTTTGACTGGTTTGATGCAGATCTCCATGCCTCCCTGCCCTGAGCGAAACGTCTCATCTCTATATAACTACCACACCCTACATTCAAGGCTATCTGTTTAACATATTATAACCTTGGATCCCCCCTACAAGCTCTTGGGTTCAATTCCTAGATTTAACACAAACTTTTAAAAGTGGTATGACAACTAAAACTAGTCTACTCAGTCTCGAGTGGTCCAAATAAGTAGAGAGGGTTTGATTCACACCTCAACCATAGAGCATCATGTTCTTTTTTTTTTAAATAATGATAGCCATTTGTTCAATTTCACATTTCACACATTGCAATTTGTCAATTTTCCATTTGCATTTTTTAAAATGACAGTTTGATGTTTTTCAATTTCATGATATGGAAACATGGATTTTTCCATTTTCATATTTACACATTTGTCAATTCCCATTTGCATATATTTTCTTAAATGTCCGTTTAAGGTTTTTAAATTTTGTCTATATGGAAACATGGATTTTCCATTTTGCTGTTTACAAATTTTTTATATATTTATTTTGTGTGTACGTTGAAAAACGATATTTCCAAAACAAGATTTTTTTATTTTTCATTTTATGATTTTGTAAATGATCTTAATGTGAGCGCTTGACCATGGAAATAATACAGTCTATCTATGGGTTAGCGGAACCATAGAGGCTTATTACTACTGCAAGTAAGAATGTTTTACAAAAAACGACTATCTACCACTGCATTTGAAAAACAAAACGATTGAAAAAAATCTATTTTCCATTCATATATAAGTGCTAATTCTCCCTCTCCCCACCCTACCTCACCGTATTTTCTCTGGTCAAACAACCAATGCTACCCACACACACACAAGCTTTCTATATATCTCTCGGTATATATATGTTTTCTCTTGTCCACGAGATAAAAATTATGGTTGCTGGATTGTATCCTGCACTGTTTATGCGACATACCTTTTCCAGTTCATAAAAACGTTAGGTATTTCTCTACACATAGCGATTTTACCACTGCTCTACCTACACCTTTTGCTTGTTTGGCTTTCTTACAGTCTAGTATGTGATAGGAGGCATTAACTGTATGTCAAACCCAGTCCACGTTTGTATTTGTAATCTAAGTAATAATTTGAAAAGAGACAAGTGTAATCAGTTTTAAACATTATCTCTGCTTTTATTTGTTTGTTTATGACATGCATATTAACATAACATCAAACCCTAGTCTACCTTAGTGAAAGGCTACAGTTTAACCACTGCGTCACCATACCCTTTTTTCTTAGTTTGATTCGTTCTAGGCCTTAGAGCTAGAAATCGAGTTAAGATCTCCAGTGAAAGAGGCACATGTGCTCACCACTATAGCACGTAATGTTTAGCTGGTAACATTAGACAACCGAAAATGATTGTATTTCTGTTAGCCAAGCATTTCTGTCATTTACCTACTGTGTGAGCTCTGCCAGCAAGACAGTTTAGTTTAGAACAAGTGTGTGTGAGTGTGTGTATAGATTATTAGCCTCAGGTATTTAAGGCTTGTTGTGTGTAGCGACCATCTTGTCCCAGTAACCACTGAGCAAGTTTTAACAGTCAACCCATAATAACTGCATAGGATAGTTGTGTGTGGTTCATGTACTTGTGTGTGTGCATTAGCATCATGCACTAGCTTTACCTTACCCTCTATAGGTAGAGCGTTATCCCTTTCCTTTCTGACATTACCAATGACCACATTCACCCACAAGTTTTACACTTAAACCATTGGCTTGTTTTTGATTAAGTTTGGTTCGGTTTGGTTGGGTTTGATTCAGCTTGGTTCAGTTTAGTTCAATGTAGTCACCATTTTGGATTTTAGCTATCCTCTTTAACCAATCAATTAAAGATTGTCTACTCTTATTTTTTGAATCGATAAATCAGATTTTGTATACACCATTTGCCATTTATTATCCCATACCTACAACCTATACTCTCTCTGTACTACAGTTTGATCTGAATACAAGTTCCAATGGTGAAAGATTTGTCAGTCACCATACATGTAGCCTACAATAATTCTTTCACTACCTAGCTATGTTTCATCACTCACTGTAAACATTTCACATGTCCATATCCGATTATAAGTTTATAAAATCTCAGGTCGATGACCTTGATGTATTGGGTATTTTTGGGTAAATTCATTAGCCATGGGAAAGGGTTGACCATTCTAAGTCCTATGACACCTCACATGTTGATATCCGATTATTAGTTTATAAAATCTCAGGTCAATGACCTTGCTGTTTTGAATTTTTGAGGTAAATTCATTGGTCATGGGAAAGGGTTAACCATTCGTAGTCCTATGACACCTCACTTGACCCTCTCTACTGATAAGTTTATAAAATCGTAGGTCAATGACCTTGCTGTTTTGGGTATTTTGGGTAAATTCGTTGGTCATGGAAAAGGGTTCGCCATCCTGAGTCTTGTGACACCTCACTTGTCCCTCTCTGATTATTAGTTGATAAAATCTTAGGTTAATGACCTTGCTGTTTTTTTGGGGGGTAAATGCATTGGTCATGGGGAGGGGTTGGCCATTTTAAGTCCTATGACACCTCACTTGACCCTCTGTGATATTGGTTAGCGAGATATTAACGAAAGTGCAGTTAGGCCCTTTTGACAAAAAATGAATAATAAATTCAAAAACAGGGCGTCACCCCAAGTCCAACGACCCCTCATACAAGTCCCTAGCTTTAGTTCATAAGATATTAAAAAGCCGATGACCTATTAGTTTTTGGATCTTTGGTTAATTCGTGAAAAAAACGTATCTATAAATCATTATTCGGAAAGCCCGCCCTCTTACAAAAAAAACCAATTGCGCATTCGTAAAACAAAAAACAAAAATGATAAATCATAGCGGCACTCAGTTGTATGCATGCACTTTATGTGGAACGAGTTTAATTTCATATTGGCATACAAACTCCCACATATTGCACATGGAAAGCGACTTTTACCAAAAAATTATTATTTCACCCCCTAGTAGGGGTAGATTTTATTTTTGAGTGGAAATAAGTTATCCTTAGGAAAGGGGTTGTCTGCCGGAGTAATTTGACTACTTCTACATGTCTCTAGCCTTATTCCCACCACTGTCAAAACAGGTTGTGACTGGTTAGCTCTTATCGTGCACGTGCACATGTGTACACTTGTGTGTTAGGTCATATTACACATGAACTTGCATTTTCTCACGTATGAACCAAAACAGGATGTGACTTGTTTCACAAGGAGGACGGTAATAAGGTCATCTCACACGTGTTCACATGTATTTCGTCACTTTCCCTTCATATCGTTATCACATTATAGTAGTGGGGGTTGGTGAACAACGTCAGTTCAACACACGCAAATGTAGTTAGGCCCTTTGACATAATTTAAATAAATTCATGAGCCAGTCCATAGGAACCGGTCCAAAAGGGATCAGTCCAAAGGAACTCATCAACAAGGACTCATCCACAAGGACTCGTCCACAAGGACGTGTCCACAAGGACTTGTCCACAAGGACTTGTCCACAAGGACTTGTCCACAAGGACTCGTCCACAATGACCCGGCAACAAAGACCCGTCCACAGGGACCTGTCAACAAGGACCCGTCCACAGAGAACCGCTCCCCCACCCTCTTCAAAAGCCATGAGTGGGCATGCGTAAAAAACAAAAACAAGCATGTTAATTCATAGTGGCTGTTCACCGTATACATGCACTTTATGTGGAACAACGTTTAAATCCATATCGGCATTCAAACTTTCACATGTTGCAATTGGAAAGAGAGATTTTCTAAAAAAATTACAAATTCACCCCCTAGTAGGGGTAGGTTTTACTTTTGGAGTGGAAATATGTTGTCCATGGGAAAGGGGGTGTTAGCCCGAGTTCAATGACACCTCATTTGTCAAAATCCGACCATGCGTTCGAGAGATATCGAGCTGCCGCCATCTTGTGAGGAGGGTGAGGAGGAGGAGGAGGTATCTGAACCGGCCAAAACACACTACTATGGTGCTCTGAACT
Organism: Meconema thalassinum; assembly: GCA_946902985.2. NCBI lineage: Eukaryota > Metazoa > Arthropoda > Insecta > Orthoptera > Tettigoniidae > Meconema > Meconema thalassinum. The sequence goes on along the minus strand of OX336393.1, from coordinate 393,031,040 downwards.
TACCAAGTTTCATTGAAATCGATCCAGCCGTTTAGAAGTTATTAGGGGGAACACACAAAAAAATCCTCCCACACACACGCACACACAGACACACGGAGAAAAGTTGATCTCATAATCCTATTTTTTCATAGATGAAAACAGGCTAATAAATATAGAAAAAAATAACATTATTAATAATATTATAATGATTAAAATAAATTAAAATGTAAAAACACACAGAAATAAAAAATAGGGTTAAAACATTGCTGCAGATAAATACTACTCATTTGTGTCTATTGTATTCAAGAACGGTTTGTGGGTGGCTTCGTGGGTTTTTATAATGTCTAGTTGTGCAAGTCGGTACACTGCCGGCCAAAAATAGCGTAACATTCGGTTAATTTCTAGGAATAAACACAACATTATTTTGAAACTTAAATGCAAGATGATAAACAGCAACTTCATTTTAAGGGCAGATCATTTTTCATGAACCGTCATTGCTATTTTATTTCCAATAGTTTGTGCTCAAACCAAAATCATAGCCACTAAAACGTCACAACACATCCTTGCACATCTTCACTGTATCCAAACTCTAGAAAGTACCGAATAACAAGTCATTAGATGAGAGCCCAACAAAGCCACAACAAACCGCCATTCTCACATCCTACATCACCAACTGTGAGTTGATAAAATACACAATAATAATAATAATAATAATAATAATAATAATAATAATAATAATAATAATAATAATAATAATGACTTCAAATATTTAGGAGTAATCATGCAGAAATCTGGCCTGAACACAAAGGCTAACGAAGAAAGAGTCTCAAAATTACAGAAAGCTTACAAACCTAGCTGGTCACACTGCAATAAAAAAAATGCATCTTCACTGCCACGAAATTACGATATTATAAAACGGTAGAAACCACAAACACCAAGGGAATGGCCAAAATTAAAGACATCGAAAAACAAGAAAGGAAATTTCTGAGAAAAATTTACGGCGCCGTTTTCAGAGATAATTTCTGGCAAAAAAGCCCCACGGAAGAATTATACAGAAATACTGAATCTATCACGACACTCATCAGAAAACGCAGAGTGAAGTTCTTTACACATATCGCCTGAATGTACGACACCAGACTGACTAAAAGAATATTCAACATAATTTCTACGTCGAAATTGGGTACCTCTTGGTACAAAGGAACTATGGAAGACTTATAATTATATATAATCATAGGAGACATTCACGACCGCAGGAATTGTAGAGAAACAAGTAGTTCCGTGAAGAACTAAATAGCCTATTTCCATATGTCTTACGCGTGTTTATTGCCTATATCAAGGTTGTGATAGATTCGTAGATATTGAGAACCGTCTAAATATTTCAGATGGTTCGCAGGTTTGATTTTTATTTATGTGCTATTGCATGAAGATTATTGTGTACGTGTGGTATTCAAACTTCAATTGCATGTTAGAACACAAGAAATAAACACGAGATTTTAAAATTTCACACAGCTGCCATCTTGTGGTTATGAAAACAATTGAGATAGATTAGATAAATTAGATGCTAGTGGATTAACATTTGTATTTAACGTGCAATGTTTTACTTCATTCGGATGGTTAAATTGCGAGAATCGTTCATTTAAATATGTATACTTCGCGTTGCTGCCATGTTGGATTTCTGCTCACCAGATTACTGAAAGTCCTATAGGTGAACTTATGTTCATAGCCTCTATGATCATAAAAAAATCAGATTGATTGCTGTAAAAGATTCGTAGATATTAAGAACCGTCTAAATATTTCGGATGCTCGCCATTTTAGATTGTTATATGTATAGGCCATAGAGTTATGTACCATTAAAGGAAAATTATTGCGTAGGTTCATTATTCAAACTTTCACTTCGATCGCATGATTACGACACAAGAAATAAAAACTTAATTTTAAAATTTCGCACAGCCGCCATCTTGAGGTTATGTAAACAATTGAACTGAATTAGATGCCAGTGCATTACAATATGTATAATCATTTACTGTACCACATTTCACTGCGCTCAGAGAGTTAAATCACGAGAAAAGTCGATTAAAATATTTCAACTTCGCTTGGCCGCCATGTTCGGTTTGTACTTTACAGGTTTATGAAAGTTACATTGATAAAATTGTAGCAGTGCCCTTTATCACCGTACAAAGTTTCAGGGTGATATATGTAATAGTTTAGGAGATATAGAATTCCAATGAAATATTTCCCACAGCCGCCATTTTGAGGTTATGTAAACAATTGAACTAAATTAGATGCCAGTGCATTACAATGTGTATAAACAATTGCTGTACCAAGTTTCATTAAGTTTGGATTGTGAAATCGCGAGAAAAGTCTATTTAAAAGTCTTAAATTCTCTTGGCCGCCATGTTGGTTTTTTAGTTACCAGATTTTTTAAAGTCTCATAGGTGAACTTTTAGTAGTCTCCTTTATCACCGTACACAATTTCAGGGTGATATCGGTAACAGTTTCGGAGATACTGAATGCTGGTGAAATATTTCTCACAGCCGCCATGTTGGATTGTTGAGACACATTAAAATTTGAAGGGCACGGTCGGAGTCGGCCAGAATGTGCTATGATATTACCGAGTTTCATTGAAATCGTTCCAGCCGTTTAGAAGTTATTAGGGGGACACACGCACACCTCTCTCTCTCTCACACACACACGCACACACACACGGACAAAAGGTGATATCATAAGCCTATTTTTTTTTTCATAAAATGTAAATTGGCTAAAAATCTGAAACCGGAAATTTGAATTTAGATCACAACTCAAAAGGAAAAGGCGTAAAATAACAGATGAATAGAAGGCACACAGTGAACGGATGAAAGGTTTTTGAGAATATAGGTAGGCCTATAATAGCAGAAGCGCAACCATCCCTAGACGACAGAATCCCTCTATAAACCGTACATTCTCACATTCTTGTACTCAAATCTACAAAACAAGATTGTTTGCCCGAGACTTAAACCATTATATGGAACGTAATTATGAAACACTTACATTTTCTTAAGTGTTACGATTTATATCTTGGCCGGCAGAGTAGCCTACTATTGACTTAATTAAACTAGATCCGATGATGTTCGCTTGACGAACGAAATATATCATCCTCTGCCCACTCCCAGTAATAATAATTAATCACGTGTGTCTTATATTTACTGAATAATATAATTGGGCATATATTCTTGTCGTTTAAGGCAACAGTGCAATCGATTAATTCCCTACACCTAACTATTAGCTACTCAATACATCGTAAAAATTGTGTGAGTTCCTTGCCTTGCAAATTTTAATTCGAATTACGTGTATTCTTTATTAGAAATGGTTAAGTTGGTACCTCCTATAACTAACAGTAAGAAGCTCTGCAACAGTATGCATGTTCGCACAAAGTCCGGTCCTAATTGAGCCAGATTTTTACGAGTTATTTGAAAGCGCCCACATTCGGTTATGGCAACTAGGAGTCGTCTTCTTTGGATCATGGCCTTCTTAAACGATATCCAGGAAGTTTGATTTGCTACCAATGCCCCCTCCATCTAAGACTGGTCGAGTGTAAGCGATTACAAAAGGTTGCCCAGAATGAAGGAGATTATGACTCAAACCCCGACTGGAGTCTTACGTTGCTCAACTGATATGACTAGTGTTCCCTAAACCAATGCCGAATCAATAAACCACAAAATCCCACGTGGCTTATATCAAATATAGGCTTAAGGGATAACCGTATATCCATGTGTGTGCCCCCCAGTAAAATCTAAATGGACTGAGCGAATTCACTGATACCTGGTTAGGAATTAATGCTACCTTCACAGGTACAAAGTGGGAGGTCTCCCCTTCTCTTTAGGAACATGTAGGTGGATTTTCCATAACCTATCTTTGATCTGCTTAATACGACAGACTCCCTCCGTGACCAGAAAGAGCTCCGCCACACGTAAGTAGTTACCGTGATCGCCCTCAGTTTACTGGGCATTGGGTCAGCTAGCCTCTGACTCTCTAAGAATGCCAGTACTTGTCGTTGTAACTGAGAGCGAATATCTCTAGCGAGTATCTCCATCAGCCGAGGTGGTAGTGATACCGCCTCTTTTACAGATTGATCAGTGAACTCATTTCCCGCAATTCCCATGTGGCTCGGTAGCCACAGAAAGGTGATTCGAGTGTTACAGCTGAACAACACGGCTAGAGGCTCATGTAATAGCTGCAATAAGGGGTGTTGAGGATAACACGTAGTAATTTATTGCAATTTATTAAGCAGAAAGATAAACAGTTATTTTTGTTTACAAATTGATAATTTATTTCTCAAAAGTACTGTACTGTGGAATTCTCAGTTTTGCCTCACAAGGGTGAGTGAACCCCGATCCAACATTAGGACCAGAATCAAAATTTCTTGGCATAGCCAGGAATCGAATTGGGACCACCAGGGTGGCGGCCAAGAATGCTATCCGTTACACCACGAGGTAGTCTAATTTCAAGCTTAATATTGTTTATAACTTAGCGAATAAGTTAAGATTAGGGTACAACCAAATTTTCAATTATTTTATGCTTTTACCAAATAAAACATTATTAATTTTTATTGGCTTTTTTCGGGGGGGTAAGGGGGCCCCCACATCTCTCCCTTATATACGCCCCTGCTTGTAATGAAAACACTATTAGTCCAGTTCGTGCAACAAAATTTGAATTGAAGATTGGATCTCAGGCTCAGGGGAGCTTTTGCGCACGAACGCCTGCAGTACATCAATATTTTCCACGTTTGTTTAAACTTTCCTCCCCCACCAATCAAGCAGCTAATACTCCAATGCGGATGAGCGATCATAATTAAGGATGAGTAAGTTGGAGCCGTTCGTGACTACATCTAGTCCATCTGGTGAAGCCGAGGTGATTAGTGACGTCAGAAGTGACAGAGTAGAGCGGTTCTTGTGAGCTTGAGTGAGGTGATTAGTGACGTCAGAAGTGACAGAGTAGAGCGGTTCTTGTGAGCTTGAGTGAGGTGATTAGTGACGTCAGAAGTGACAGAGTAGAGCGGTTCTTATGAGCTTGAGTGAGGTGATTAGTGACGTCAGAAGTGACAGAGTAGAGCGGTTCTTATGAGCTTGAGTGAGGTGATTAGTGACGTCAGAAGTGACAGAGTAGAGCGGTTCTTGTGAGCTTGAGTGAGGTGATTAGTGACGTCAGAAGTGACAGAGTAGAGCGGTTCTTGTGAGCTTGAGTGAGGTGATTAGTGACGTCAGAAGTGACAGAGTAGAGCGGTTCTTGTGAGCTTGAGTGAGGCGATTAGTGACGTCAGAAGTGACAGAGTAGAGCGGTTCTTGTGAGCTTGAGTGAGGTGATTAGTGACGTCAGAAGTGACAGAGTAGAGCGGTTCTTGTGAGCTTGAGTGAGGTGATTAGTGACGTCAGAAGTGACAGAGTAGAGCGGTTCTTATGAGCTTGAGTGAGGTGATTAGTGACGTCAGAAGTGACAGAGTAGAGCGGTTCTTGTGAGCTTGAGTGAGGTGATTAGTGACGTCAGAAGTGACAGAGTAGAGCGGTTCTTGTGAGCTTGAGTGAGGTGATTAGTGACATCAGAAGTGACAGAGTAGAGCGGTTCTTATGAGCTTGAGTGAGGTGATTAGTGACGTCAGAAGTGACAGAGTAGAGCGGTTCTTGTGAGCTTGAGTGAGGTGATTAGTGACGTCAGAAGTGACAGAGTAGAGCGGTTCTTATGAGCTTGAGTGAGGTGATTTATTGTCTGCGCTGTCAGCAGTTCAAATTATAATCCTTCACAAAGTTCCGTTCTAACATGAAAGGTGCTGGCGTTTTAAATGCTACAATTTGCTGCCTAACACGGACGCATTCAGCTGTAATGTCGAGGGTAAACATTAATCTACTCTTGCAGGCAGGCTAAGACATATTTACGTCGAGACGGATGAGAGAATCCGAACAAAAGGGTGAATACATGAAGAGCCCAAGAAGAAACACGTCCACTTTTCAAAATTACAAAGAGCGATCCAGCAAAATTCCACGTCTTCCTCGTACTTATGCTCGCCCAGGGGTGAACAATGTCAAGGAAGAAGCAGCTGCGGTGTGTTTTCAGCGGTGTGTCATCTGGAAGGCAATCAATAGACTGAGAACCGGAGTACAGTGAAACCTCTCTAAAGACCACCCCTTTTAAAGACCGATTTTTCTTGGAACTGATTTAAAACCTCATAAGGTCAATGTATTTGTTACCTCTATTTAAGGACCACCCCTCTCCCCGACCAATGACCAGGCATTTTCTCAGTCTGACCTCTTTCAAAAGACCACTTCTCGTCTGCCTTCCCATTGGAGATGGTGATGGGGGTGATGGTGTAAACAATGGTTATGTTGGTACAGAACTGCATAGAATGCCATTAGAAAAAGTGTTATTTAACGTATAAAAATACAAAAAACGTCTCTCCTAGAAGATTGTTCGAACCCAGAACAAATTAATGGAATTTCGAATTCACTCAGAGATATTCTAGAAAGTGAAATTGTTTTAAAAAAAGATGTACTAATCTGAAACAGAGATATATTCGTGACTTTTTTAAATGACAGATTTCAGAAAATAACTAAAGTAATTAATTTGTACTAAATGTGAACCAATGCAGATAAATTGTAATCAAGTATGTGTTCCAACTGTACTTTATTAATATGCAGTATTAAATTATTTTAATACCTACCCCTATTAAGAGACCACCCCTCTAAGAGGCCGGTTTTCCATGGAACCGTCACTGGTCTCTTAATAGAGGTTTCACTGTATCTCGATGCAGAGCTAGTGTCAAGGCATGGGGCTACACTGAAGACGGACTATGTGAATGTGGGAACTGCAGGACTCACAACATCTACTGGTATGCACAAATCTACCCGAGACTTGCGCCGCCAACGATCTTTGGAGAGCAAATGACAGGGCCATCAATACTGCCAAATTCTGGTCTTTGCATTCCATTTGATTTCATTTCATTTGTTATTATAGTCTGTAAGTTTGCTTGTATTGTTCCCTTTATTTTGTATATTTTCCTGGACAAGTAGTTAGTTAGTTAGTTACTGTTGTTTTAAAGGGCGGAACTACGAGGGCCCTGGACACGTAAAATAAAATAAATACCCAGGGGTGAAAACCAGATATCTTAAACTAACAGAGCTCCCATACAGAAGTTTAAATATCTAGGTGAATGGATAGAACCCAATGGGCTGGATAAAGAAGCAAATAGGGCAAGAGCTAGAAAATTGGATTTGGCTTAGGCCTATAGGTTAACCTAGAACAGAAACAACAAACGAGCAATATCCTACAAGGCAAAACTCAGACACTATAGCACAGTAGTCTGTACGCCTCAGACTCTGAATAAAAAAGGGGATCTTCAGGAACTGGAAAAAAAGGAGAGGAAAATTTTGCGGAAAATTTTAGGACCACAGAAGACTGCTGAGGGACATGGAAGAACAGAAAGAATGATGACCTCTATAAACACACTGAAAAAATTACTGTCACAATGCGGGAGCGAATGTTGAAATTCTACAGACATTTGGTGAGAATGGACGAGAACCGTCTGTCTAGGAGGATATTCAAGTATATTACAGAGCTGAAGGCTACAACTAATTGGGTAGAAGAGGTTAAAAGAGACGCCAAGGAAAGTGGACTCACAGTGGATGTGATCCACAACAGAAAAGAGTTTAGAAACCGAATTAACAACATCAAGATGTTCGAAGAGAAACCTAAAATTAGAGCCAAACTGGTAATATTCGAAGAGGAGCGAAAGATCAGAAGTGAACGAATGAAGAGGTTTTGGGAAGAGAAGAGGGGATTAACCAGAAAGGCTTAGGTTCCATGCGGTCCACAGGTGGCCATATTCGGAAGAAAGAAGAAGAAGAGCTCCCATACCCGCCGTTGACAGTTCGCCGGCGAACAGAAAATACATTCAAAATTTAATGTTTTCAGTCGGTCAATACGATTGTACCCAATTGTGATGGGTGTTTCCCTAATCCTGAAAAAAATTACATGAGATTAATTAATACACTTGGATGACCAGTTTTGATCGTCAAGCGATCATCATTAGATCCTTCACACTTAGGATATTAAGCGGACAGTGGTGAAAGGAGCTGCATCGTACCGGACCACACCTCGCTCAATAAGCTAAGTTCACAATCCCCTCCAACCTGAGCATTTAATAACAATCATAAATATAACATTAATCCGGGAGTCTTTTGTGACCTAGCACAAATTTATTTAGTTGGAGTGAGCTTGTTTCTAAACTTAGAGACCTTGGCTACCACATACCTCTCCTCACATTCCTTGTCGTTAGTCTAAGGTAGTGAAAGGTGTTCATTCAGAGGGATTATTGCCAAGCGGTGCGTGTGAGGGAACCCCATAGTTGATTTATTGAAGGCCAGATTTTTCGAAAGTTTTGTAAATATTGTTTGGATGGTTCCTTGGTGTTTCATTTAGTTACTGGGCACATCGTAATAATTAGCTCCGTGTACTCGTTGGGTGTATAAAATTTATTTCATAACCTGTGCTAATGTGGTATATATGGATTCTTGTAGCCTATATTGTTTGGTAACCTATGCTGTGAAGCTAATATGCATTTATATTCAATAAAATAACATGCAGTTGAGTTAATAAACCCAATATATCAATTTATGATGCATAAAACTTAGTAATTTTGTTATCAGAACAAGTTCCGTCCTAAGGGTCAGAAAGTCCCCCACGCCAGCTATCACGTTGCATCAACCTTTCCAGGGCTAAGCAAGCAAACTTGAAGGCCAATCACCACTATCAATGTCACATACTAGCTGCGCTAGATTAATACCTGTTGCAACTAAATAAGTGTACTGTATATATCGTAAATACCATCCACCCATACTTGTAGACGTAGATTCAATAGCCTAAGTGTAAAGGATCTGATAATGATCACTTGACGATCGAAACTGGTGATCCTAGTGTATTTATTAATTTCATGTACTGTACATTCTTTTCAGGATTAGCGAAACACCAAATTACAATTGAGTAAAATCGTGTTGACCGATTGAAAAGCATTACACTTCGATTACTAAGGCAAGCCCCCTGTGAAGACAGCTACGAGACATCAATGAGAACTTCGACATAGTCCAGCAGTGGTCTCATGATTGGAAGATTTTTGCTCCACAGGAGTGCCAAGACACGCCATCTGTCACTTCTAAAGTACCTGGCTTTGATCTTCCTCGTCGGATATGTTCGAAATTAAACCGGATCAGGACCAATTCTGGTATTTGTGCGGACTCTTTGTTCAAGTGGAACAGGTTACCCTCTCCAAAGTGTGACTGTGGAGCCGATAGACAAACGGTGAAGCACATCATTCACGACTGTCCTCTAAGAGCCTATGGTGGAAAGATATGGGATTTTCTCTCAGCGACACCTGTAACAGTGGACTACATTTTGAATTTTGATATAAAATTATGAGACTATCTGTTCTCTTTTTTTTCATTTCATCAATATTTCATTAAGATGTATTATGATGTACTGTAAGTGGGTACCATACCATACGATAAATAAAATACTAAGGCAACACTGAGGAATGGTTCCAACACGATAAGGAAAGGGGACAGCCTTTCCCGCTGTTCCTTGAGTCCTTGCTAACACCCAGCAAGAGCACATCTTTTAGGGAAATACTGTAAGAAGTTCAGTAAAGAACATGCAGTCAATTTTTTCTGAAATGTGAAGCTATAGTTAAAACTCCTTAAAAAGATGTTTATTGCATGTTCTTGTAATGAACGTTAGAGATTGTATCCTAGTATATAACACTGATCGTTTGCTAACTTTTGTTGCAATTCGCTTTTGCATCCAGAGGATTTGTTCCTATGATTATCATTCTAAAAACCTTGCTGACTTTAACTATAATATGCAGAGCCAAAGGAGTTTGAATCCCACCTTGGATATTTTTTTTCAAATTTCTGTATTATTCTCTCATACAATTGGTATTCCGTCGTCATAAAGCATTTCACTTTATTTTTCCCGTAAAATAACGAATTCTCCGCAATTTACTTCCAGACATGTTTTACCTTAGGGGGCGTTAACCACCGCACCGCTTGTTTGATCAAATATGAATATCTCTAGAACCATACACTTAATGTGCATGAACCTTTATCTGCTTATAGCATATGTGTGTTGTAATAGGTGAATGAATTCACAGAGTCCTGGGTTCATACATTCTTATCTGAATAACTATTATCGTTGCGAGTGTAAAAAAATGATGTATCGATGCATTATTTCTAAATCCATTCATGTTATTAAGCCAAAATTCAGTTTCCAACTTTCACAGTGTCTGTATTGTAATCCTAATATACAAAATGATAACATTTTAGGCATATGCAATTTTAGGAAAGGAATCAATCTACAAAATAATAATGAGCCCTTCATTTAAATGAATATATTTTTCCCAATGTTTAGACCTTATTCTATATTTTTAAGGTTTAAATCATTGTAAATACATAGTAGTACTCAAGTTGAAAATGTCATGTCTATGGTGCTGTTACTTCCAGAGATAATGAACCTTTTGAACAGAAAAAAACATTATTAGTGGGAAATGAAATCAAAGTGAAGTGTGTGCCTGCACGACTTGCTTTCCTCTAAAACATCCCGCCTTGTAGTCTCCTGCCCTGACTCTTTCTCATTATCTTGGTATGCCTTCTTCCTTCTTCTTTTCTTTATACCTAGTCCATTTTAATGATTGTCTGCCCATATTCTCAATTACTACACTTCCACTAGCAATATCAATAAGACTATACTGCAAAAGCGATCACATTAAAGGCACATGTTACATGAGCACTCATAAACAAATATTCAGTGGCAAAGAGCATTAAAGCCTCTTCTTCAAGAGTATACTGATTCTATCTACTGGCCAAAATACCAACTACTGTCAAAGCATAGAGAAGTGGTCAATTTGAATCCAGATAATTACTACAAAGTCCCGCGAAAACTGAGAGAGAACTGGGACTACGCCACGCCTACCTTATGGCATGAACTAAGAGCCATAGCATTTAAACTAATTGAGATATCATCATGAAATAAGTTGATTTTGATGAAGGAATACATAGGCCTAAAAATGAGCCAATAAAAAAAATTGGATATTCTTTTGGTTAACGCCTCCTTAAGTTGTTAACGCGAAATATTGATCGTCTTCACAAATATATATTCTGGGTGAAGATAATCTCTTTTGGGAAGAAAATTATTGTTCATGGAGGAGACTTCACGCAAGGTCTTGCCTGTTGTGCCACACGCTTCGCGGCAAACAATTATTCACAATTGTATTACACACTCTTCTCTCTGACCCTTTTTCAAAAAGAAGCGGATGGATTCCCTGTTCTTCCCCTTAAAACAACAATACTAACAACCTTTTTCAAAATACGCTGCTTACATAAAAGCATGCAGTCAAATCCAAAAGTAATGGAATTTTCTGAAATATTGCGACAAATTGGTAACGGCAACTACCCCTCTGTGGATGACAAGAAATCAAAATGTTATTGAATTACCAGTCAGACTTTTAGACCATGATGACATTATGACTGAGCTTCAAGACGAAACATTGACTTCTGTGGAAGATATTATAAATTTCTTGAAGGTTTGCATTCTTCCATTAATAAATTAACACTAAAATGAAATTAATTTGAAACTCATTGAACTTATATCCAGTAGTTCAAAATATATCTAGCGTTAACAGATTAAATAACGACGATGGCTGCCAGCTACTTGAATTTCCATGAGAATTCCTGAATTCCTTGGAATAAAGTGGTTTGCGTCCACATATTCTTACTCTTAATGATTGAGCCATAGTTATGCTCCTTAGAAATATAAACGTTTCCCAAGGACTCATAATCGGAACCAGATTAATTTCAAGATATATTAATTGCTTGGATTTGGAAATAATAAGTGGAGATAAGATTGGGCAGAAAACTCTAATCTCTCAAGTTGATTTGACAAAATCCGATAAACCACTCTAATTGGCTTAGCAATTTGTATCACAATCAATAAAGCTCAAGGGGAACATGCAGGTCTCTTTTCATCTTAGCAAGTTCTGAGGCATGGCCAGTGTACAGTATATTGCAATGTCAAGAGTTCGATCTTCCGACGCCCTTAAAGTTGCAATCGTGCCAAAAAGTAATCGTATATAAAGAAATCCTAGACTAAATAGTTTTCCATTTACCGTCATGTTTTCAAATTTTCCATGTTCAGGATAGAATTGGGTAAGCACAAAGTTCTGAAATCGATGCTGAATCTCAGGAAATCCTTTCTCGTAATTGATCCGTTCGATGTTGCGATCATATGTCATTCCACTAGTGAGTTATGTAGCCCTTGATGTTTTTAAATGTGACATAATGCAGTTCTGTCATATGAAACTTCTATTATTGATTTTGCAGCCTCTTTAGCTACATAATCTCCTCTGTCATTCCCAATTGTTCCTGTTTGTCTATGAACCCAGGCGAGGCATGCGTGGTAACCATGCTAAGTTATGTCAGCAACTATTGGGTTCAAGTTGTATTTGTCGTTTATTGAGTTGAGTGCTGCCTGCATTCTTGTTGTCTCTACACCACAGTAGTGCTGTCTTTAAGGTCTCAAATTCTACACACACACACACTCACACACACCGAAGTAAACGGGACTACATGGCCACCATGTCCAAGTCCCTAAAATGAAACAACAACAACAACGACAACTCGTTAAGACCCAGAGTTCTGTTTGTACTGATTAAACACTCCTGTTCCACAGTTTGTATTCGAACGATCGCTGAATGTTTGTTTTGCATTCTTCATGCATGTGATTTGTATGCAAATTATGTGTGCCCATGCTCTTTTTGCTAACAATGTACATCGAAAATCACAACTGATCTGGCACTGAAAGTGGCTTTCCTCTCTCCAGGTTTTCTACACTCTCTCCAGGCAAATGCAGGGATAATACCTTATAAGAATTCCAGGGAGCTTAGCTCATTCCCGACCCTAATAATTAGTTACACACGCTACTACTACAGTCAGCACAATAACACAAGTTATCAGACTCATTGAACACTCACACCCAAGTACACGTGCCTGATGAGATGGCTATACTGCACAAACGCCGAAATCGAATTCACAACAACAACTACATTCGTCAAATGGAAACAAAGCAGATTTCTTTTTAGAGCTAGAACATGTGAAATACCTAAGGGATTTGGACATGGTGGTCATTCAGCCCCGTGAACTTGGGTGTGTTTGTGTTATTTTGTCTGATAACCTGAGTTATTGTGAGGGCTGTGTTAGTGTGCGTACTTGTAATTCAGGTGAGGATTGGGAAGTAGGCGGCCGTGGCCTTAAGGTAGGAACCTTTCCGGCAATTGTGTAGAGTAGAAGTCTGAAACCCAGGAAAACCACTTGATTTGCATCATCACTCCGTCGTCCATACCATTAAAAAAAGCGGCTTCGGTGGCGTGGTTGGTAGCATGCTGAGCTTCCATGCCCAAGATCGCGGGTTCAAACCCGGCCAAAGTCGATGGATTATTAGAGAGCGTTAAAAATCCCTCAGATTGCCTTCCTTCGGAGAGGAAGTAAAGCTGGCCGGCGGTCCCATGTCATAGATTTATGGCATGATAAAGAACTTTCCACTAATTACACTGGTGTGAAGCTAAATTATAGGTTAGATTTGACTAACGCTGTTAGGTTCTGACTACGGTGGCATCTAGTAACCAAGTTCAGGACTAATTGTCGTTGACGGTGGCGTTTGGTAGCAACATCAGAAACTACTTGGAAATTGAATGTCTGCCACCCTTCCTTGAATAGAAACAGATAACACACTCAAATGCAGCCATCACAATTAACACCGGTTATCAGACAGATTCTACACACACACACAAAATACACGGGGATACATGACCGCGTTGTCGCAGCCCCTAAACTGAGGAGCCAACCATCAACAAACGCATTCGAATCCTCTGGTGAATCGCTTAAGATGACGATGTCATCAACAAATCTCAAGGTTGAAATTATTTCTCCTTGAATTTGTACTCCTACTTTAAATTATTCTCCAATTTAATTATTTGATGAACAGATGAAAACATTTATTTTGTGATGTATTACTTTGAAAGATGCCATTGTACAAGGAAGCACATGAAAGCATATTTTCTGTTTGTCACAAGAGACGGCGCTCAATGGAGCAAACTTGACATGGACGGTATCGCTGTGACAGTCCTTCCTCCAGCCCGCAGTCCCGGGAGATGCACAAAACGTGCGATATCCTCCATTTGTTCCAGAGCACTACAGTATATTCAATTCTAGGTGAAGATCGGCTGGTATCGAGACCTACCATACATAACACTTACCCGATATAGAGCCTCGAGACAGAGCCATGCGGGTGTTCCTCCCTTCAATGTCTTTTTATTTAGTTTTGCATTGTCATCTGGCTTTAAGCTATATTCATTCCATACTAGTTATACTGGGTGAATAGGGTATGATAAGCAGCCAGAATACCCCCAGCTAAGCAAGGGCAGGAAGACGTAACAAGTAATTCCGTAAAGAACTATACAGCCTATTTTCATATATCCTACTCATGTTAATTGCCTCTATCTACATACAAAATTTCAGTTTGAAGGTTGTGATAGATTCGTAGATATTGAGAACCGTCTAAATATTTCAGATGGTCGCCAGGTTGGATTTTTATTTATGTACTATTACATGAAGAATATTGTGTACGTGTGGTATTCAGATTTCAATCGCATGATTAGAACACAAGAAGTAAAAACGAGATTTTAAAATTTCGCACAGGTGCCATCTTGTGGTTATGAAAACAATTGAAATAAATTAGATGCCAGTGGATTATCATTTGTATAAGCATTTAACGTGCAAAGTTTCACTGCACTCAGATGGTTAAATCGCGAGAAACGTCCATTTAAATATTTATATTTCGCGTCGCCACATTTTGGATTTGTGCTCACCAGGTTACTGAATGCCTTATAGGAAAACATATGTTCATAGCCTCTATGAACAAAACAAATTCAATTTGATTGCTGTAAAAGATTCATAGATATTGAGAACCGTCTAAATATTTCGGATGCTCGCCATTTTGGATTGTTATATGTATAAGCCATAGAGTTATGTACCATTCAAGGACAATTATTGCCGAGGTTCATTATTCAAACTTTCACTTCGATCGCAGGTTTACGACTCATGAAATAAAAACTTAATTTTAAAATTTCGCACAGCCGCCAACTTGAGGTTATGTAAACAATTGAACTGAATTAGATGCCAGTGCATTAAAATATGTACAATCATTTACCGTACCACATTTCACTGCGCTCAGCGAGTTAAATCACGAGAAAAGTCTATTAAAATGTTTCAACATCGCTTGGCCGCCATGTCCGTTTTGTAATTTACATGTTTATGAAAGTTACATAGATCAACTTATATCAGTACCCTTTATCACTGTACAAAACTTCAGGGTGATATCAGTAATAGTTTCGGAGATATAGAATGTCAGTGAAATATTTCGCACAGCCGCCATTTTGAAGTTATGTAAACAATTGAACTAAATTAGACTCCAGTGCAATACCGTGTGAATAAACATTGGCTGTACCAAGTTTTATTACGTTTGGTTGGTTAAATCGCGAGAAAAGTATATTTAAAATTCGCAAAATCGCGTGGCCGCCATGTTGGTATTGTAGTTAACAGTTTTTCAAATGTTACATAGGTGAACTACTAGTAGTTCCCTTTATCACCGTAAAAAATTCCAGGGTGATATCGGGAATAGTTTCGGAGATACTGAATGCTAGTGAAATATTTCGCACAGCCGCCATGTTGGATTGCTGAGACACAATAAAATTTGAAGGGCACGGTCGCGGTCGGCCAGAATAGTGCTATGATATTACCGAGGTTCATTGTAATCGCTCCAGCCGTTTAGAAGTTATTAGGAGGGGACACACACACCATCACACACACACGCACACACACACGGACAAAGGGTGATCTCATAATCCTTTTTTTAGCCCACTTTCGATTTTTGCAAAAAATGAAAGTAGACTTATGAGATCAACACAGGGCGAAAAAAGTGTGTCTGGCTGTGTGTGTGTATGTGTGTGTGTGAGTCTGTGTGTGTGTGTGTGTGTGTGTGTGTGAGAGTGTGTGTACTCTGAATGTGTGTCCCCCCCTATCAATTCGAACACGGTGAGCGCAAATTGAACGAAATTTGGTACAAAGGTAGCACTAGAGAAGGACACCTCAGTGTCATGTTTTATATCACCGCCATCTTGACGGAAACGTAATGGCGGCCACACAAATGTTCAAAGCTTAAATCAAATTACGACTAACCTAATCATCCCATCTCTACCAAATTTTGCAACAATATACCTTTATGGAGGGAGCATCCTTTGACCAAACTAATAGGTCATCAGCGTAATAGTTTGCGGATGGCGGCCATCTTTGTGTGAAAATCGATTCCCCCTATTAATTCGAACACGGTGCACCCGAATGGAACGAAATTTGGTACAGAGGTAGTACTAAAAAAGGCACCTCAGTGTCATGTTTTATATCGCCGCCATCTTGACGGAAACGTAATGGCGGCCACTCAAATGTTCAAAGCTTAAATCAAATTACGACTAACATAACCATCCGATCTCTACCAAACTTTGCAACAACATACCTTTATGGAGGAAGCATCCTTTGACCAATCTCATAGGTTATTAGCCTAATAGTTTGCGGATGGCGGCCATCTTTATGTCAAAATTGATTCCCCCTATTAATTCGAACACGGTGAAACCGAATGGAACGAAATTAGGTACAGAGGTAGCACTAGCAAAGGGCACCTCAGTGTCATATTTTATATCGCCGCCATCTTGACTGAAATGTAATGGCGGCCACACGAATGTTCAAAGCTTAAATCAAATTACGATTAGCCTAATCATCCGATTTCTAGCAAATTTAGCAACAACATACCTTTATGGAGGGAGCATCCTTTGACCAAACTAATAGGTCATTAGCCTACTAGTTTGCGGATGGCGGCCATCTTTATGTCAAAATTGATTCCCCCTATTAATTCGAACACGGTGGAACCGAATGAACGAAATTTGGTACAGAGGTAACACTAGCAAAGGGCACCTCAGTGTCAAGTTTTATATCGCCGCCATCTTGACGGAAACGTAATGGCGGCCACACAAATGTTCAAAGCTTAAGTCAAATTACGATTAGCCTAATCATCCGATCTCTAGCAAATTTAGCAACAACATACCTTTATGGAGGGAGCATCCTTTGACCAAACTAATAGGTCATTAGCCTAATATTTTGCGGACGGCGGCCATCTTTGCGTAAAAATCGATTCCCCTTATCAATTCGAACACGGTGAAACCGAATGGTACGAAATTTGGTACAGAGGTAGCACTAGCAAAGGGCACCTCAGTGTCATGTTTTATATCACCGCTATCTTGACGGAAACGTAATCGCGGCCACCCAAATGTTAAAAGCTAAAATGTAATTACGACCAACCTAATTCTGACCAAACTGCAAGAACATCAGCCCAATAGTTTGCAGATGGTGGCCAAGTATGTGTGCAAATCGATTCCCCATATCAATTGAAACACGGTGAAACCGATTTGAACGAAATTTGGTACAGAGGTAGCACTAGCGAAGGGCACCTCATATTCATGTTTAATATCCCTATAGCAACCGACAGTAGTGGCTACGCGCGCTAAAGCGCAGTGTTAGGTCATGGGGCAAGCTCTCTGCTGACTCGGTAGACGCGTGGGTTCGAGCCCAACCGTCGGCCGTCCTTGAAATGGTTTTCCGTGGTTTCCCATTCTCAACACCAGGCAAATGCTGGGATGGTACCTACTGACAGGCCACGGCTGATTCCTTCCACATCCTTGCTCAGCTTCATTCGCCTTCATCAATTCCATCTCTCATCTCGACGCGCAGGTCGCCCACGGGCGTCACCTAGAAAGACCTGCACTCGGCCACTCAGGAGGCCACACGGAAAAAAATCCCTATAGCACGTTGTATTTCAACAAGCTACTACAACCAACATTCAATCATACTCCTTGAAAAGGACAAAGAGTTATAACAATACCCATGCATTTAGGAGAAAGTAGGCTATATGTTCTTTCCTGAACAGCTTGTTTTTTCATAAAATGAAAATGGGCTAAAATTGTTACGTGGATTAACGGGAAAAATTGTTTAGGCTACTTGTATTACTTAAACATATCTTTGTGCCACGGTGGGTGAGTTGATATCGTGTCGGGCTTCCAACCCCCATGCTAGCAGGTTCGCTCCTGGTCGTGGTAAGGGATTTTTGAAAGGCGACAAAAATCACCGCATGCATGTCATACGTTGTTGGCATGTTAATGAACCCATTTGAATTCAGTAGGGCGTGTTCATAATGGCTAAATCAATATCGGGATTTTCCGCCAACACAAAAATTCCTCCTTTTTCTACAAGAATGAACTATAGTGTCAAGGACCTTAAATATCTAACCTCCTTGACTTTCATAGCGTTCCAAGGAACAAATAATTCGACATGCAAGCTGCCCTCTGTGTGTCAAATAAGAAAGCTTGCACCTGGCACCCGAGGCCATACGATATTATTATTGATGTGTAACATCTTTCCGCTCGGTTGCTGGATAGTTTTGTGGGAGTGATTTTGAAAATTGGGGACGGAAGTGGATCGGAACGATCGAGCTGGCAGGGTGGATCAAACGGAAGTATGCACTGCCCGCTCGATCGATCAAACGGAAGTGTACTAGCTGGCAGTGGTGGACAACGGAAGTATGCACTGCCCGCTCGATCGATCAAACGGAAGTGTACTAGCTGGCAGTGGTACCATGCAAGGCAGCGTGATTTTTGTACAATTGAAAATGTTTGTATTGGAAACAAGGCAGTGTGTGCTCTGTAGCGCGGGAATGTTATGATAATACAGTAGGCAGTGCATTTAGCAGGCAATGGTTTGACGAGCACAGTGGCAAATGTTTCACCGACTTTCATTTGTCATTGAGCTGTTTATGAAGCTTCACGTTCAAGGTTGAATATCACATGGGGTAGGAAGTGAAAACTTGAGACTAATGTTGTTGAGTGTATGATAAAATAAAGGCGACAAATTACATTTAAGTAAGCGGCATTATTGTCAAACTGTGGGAGAGTGATCAAATATTAAATGCATAACAGAATGTTGTTATATGAGTGGAATAAAAGCTGTATTTTCATTATTTGTGAGACTAGGTCATTTCATGATTGTAGGAAGCCATGTTTTGATTGTGTACGATGAATTGTATGAGAGCCTTGAGAATAATGAATGTTATGGTTACTGAGGAGTGTGCACACAGTATTTCAGAGTACTGTCGACGTTGTATGTCACTTTGTTATTATGAATTATTCATGTAAAAGGAAGGAAGAAAGCTTGTGTTTTTTTGTGACCGTTAATCTCACGATCATGATCCACGGTACCTCCCTTTTACGAGGAATGCGAACCACAGGACATGGCATTTCAATTCGAAAATCTCACATGTATTGACCGGGAATCGAACGCGGTCTACCTTGGTGAGAGACTAACAGCTTGACCGCTGCGCCACAAGTGTGACAGTAGCATATCTCCTATTCAATCTATACATTCATCATAGTACCAGTATGAAAACGGAGCGTAAATTAACATCTTAAGAATGTCCAAGCTGTGTAGTATACGTGTAGGATAACATAACTGATGTTACACATCATATGTGACTACTGTAAGGCTCGTATCTTTATTATTATTATTATTATTATTATTATTATTATTATTACGTTGAGCAGCGTAACGAAATAGGGAAATGCATCGGCGTGCAACGAGTGGTTATCCTCCAAACTTCGATCACTTTGTGAGTTGTTGTTTTTAGTTCAATTCAGGGGCTTGGTACATATTAATCATCAGACCCGCGCACTTGGGTGTGTTTTAAATAAGACAGATAACCTGTATTCACGCGATGAGTGTAGTAGTGTTTGCAACTGTATTACAGACAGGGATGGGGCAGTCACCCCGGGACTTGAAATCAGATAATATCCCGGCATTTGCCAGGAGGGAGTGTGGAAATACCCGGGAAAAGTCACACTGAGGATAGCCGCTGTTAGCTGTAGCTCACTGAAGCTGCCCGCGCAATCGTGGTGCGCCGTTTAACGAGCACAGCTGCTACTCCGCTGGACACTTTGTGAGTGAGCCCAGCAATAGTGTCACAAGTGTCGCATCTATAAGGTGCGTTCAAAAATTAACGAGCCGGAGGCTGTAATGTCCAAACCGGTGAAGACATCGGCTAATCGTTGCGTGTGTAACGAGGTGTGGTTCCGACCAGAGCGTGGAAGGTCACAGCCCACCGTTAGAGGGCACGCGTGCACGTCACGTGACGATACAAAGCGAGCAGCAGCATGCATCAAACGTCCAAACAAGACCAAGACAGTAGGCCATTCGACATGCTTCCTGGTGTGGTTGAAGACTGTGGGGCGCCCGTTGGGCACACACTTTCCGCATGTGCAGTCGTTCCTTCATGATGGTGTGCACACTTCCGACACTCAATCCGACCACGGCTGCTATGGCGTTCACTGTTACTCGGCGGTCCTGGGTAATGAGTGCATCAACCAGCTGGACGTTGTCATCGGTAATGCAGGGGGGTGCCTAAGACCGGGCATCGCCGGCTAACGACACCCGTCAGTAGGTAATATAAGCCGAAGCTGGTGCAGGGGCTAATGCGCAAGATGGCCGCCGCGCGCAATTAGTCCTATGTTATTCTTATGGAGAGGTCAGTCAGAGCTGACGCAAGGGCTAATGCGCCAGATGGCTGCCAAGCCCTGAGACCGTGAAAGACGTCACAGGGGGAGTTCGACCGTGTAGTCGCTAAATAGAATATTTATTATTATTATTATTATTATTATTATTATTATTATTATTATTAATTTTTATTAGGTAATTATTGATTGATAGCTTGCCACGGTGGGTGAATGGTTATTGTGTCGAACTACTAACCCCAAGCTTGTAGATTCGCTCTTGGTCGTGGTAAGTGATTTTTGAAAGTTGGCAAAAATTAAGACACGCATGTCATACGATGTAGGCATGTAAAAGAACCCAGGGAGAGGTCGGCTATGTAGTTGCTAAGTGGAATATTTATTATTATTATTATTATTAGGTAATTATTGATTGATTATGTACAATCAAGACCAGCCTTATATTCCCCCACTTTATGGTGTAGTGGCTAGCATTTTTTGGCTGTTACTGTGGAGGCTCGGGTTCGAGTCCTGGCTCTGCCAAGACATTTAATTCTAGTCTGAGGGTTGGAATGGGGTACACTCAACCTTGTGGGGCAAAACTGACTGAAGCTGGCTTTTGATTCATACCGCTGGCATTCTGCCTAACCCAACTTCACCTAACCTAACCTAACCTAACCTTACCTAACCTAACCAGATCCCACCTTACCTAACCTAACCTAACCTAACCTAACTTCAAAGTCAGAATGTACAATACATTTATTGTTTTTTTATACCCTCATAAATTAGATATAGAGAATGTCCACCACGATTTAGATCCTCGAGCACACTTTTCTGACATATATCAATAAAACGTGTAGAAAGGAATGTCTGAAAACTTTCACTAACACATAATACACGTTCACCATACATTGTGTCCACTTTTTGAATGTTAATGATAAGGAAAAGAGTATGCATTGGTAATTCAGTGAGCTTTATTTTCTCTCTAATCAACAGTTCTGCCCCCATAGCATTGAGAATATTTGTTGTAGTAGCCTATAAAGAAACAAAAAAAATCATATCTATTACAGTTTAGCTATAAGTGACCAGAACCACTATAACATTTTATTCTAATAAGGAGATTTCCATAATGATAAGAAAAAAAGCTTACCATCATGATGGATTGTGTGTAAGTAAACGTCTTTCGCTGCATGATGCCACTACTAAACTGATAGTCATACAACAGACAAGTGAGTTCATGTTTCGCTGACGTAATCGTATGTTCCCACGCACTTCCTGTGTGTTGCACGCGCCGTAGTGGCTAAATTTGAAACTAGATGAGATGATTTGCTGATGTAATCGTATGTTCCCCCGCACGCACACGCAAGCCCCTGTGGACGGGTCCTTGTGGACGAGTCCCTGTGGACGGGTCATTGTTGACGGGTCATTGTTGACGGGTCCTTGTTGACGGGTCCTTGTGGACGAGCCCCTGTGGACGGGTCCTTGTTGACGGGTCCTTTTTGACTAATCCCTTTTGACCAGTTCCTTTTGACTGGCTCATGACCCCTAATGCTATAATGAAATTAAACGTTGTTCCACATGATACGCAAGCAAAGAGCCGATCGCTACTATGAATTAACATTTATGTTTTTGTTTTGTTTTTACGCATGTGCACTTGGGGTTTTTGTAAGAGGGCGGGCTTTTTGAATACAGATTTATAAATGAGTTATTTATTTTTAAATGACCAAAAGATCCAAAACTAATAGGTAATTAGCTTTTTAACATTTCATGAACCAATAAGGCTATGGGACTTGTATTAGAGGTCGTTGGACTTGAGGTGACATTTTGTTTTTGAATTTATTATTATTTTTGTTAAAAGGGTCTAACTACACTTTTGTTAATATCTCGCTAACTAATGATCAGAGAGGGTCAAGTGAGGTGTCATGGGACTCAGGATGGTCAACCCTTTTCCATGACCAACGAATTTACCCAAAAAATTCAAAACAGCAAGGTCATTGACCTAAGATTTTATAAACTAATAATTGACTATTAACATGTGAGGTGTCATAGGACTTAGAATGGTCAACCCTTTCCCATGGCCAATGCATTTACCAAAAGTACCCAATACATCAAGGTCATTGACCTGAGATTTTATAAACTAATAATCGGGTACGAACATGTGAGATGTTTACCAAGTGTGATGAAACATAGCTAGGTAGAGAAAGAATTAGTGTAGGCTACATGTATTGTGACAGACAAGTCTTTTACCATTGAAACTTGTTTTCAGATCAAACTGCAGTATAGAGAGAGTATAGGTTGCAAGTATGGGTTAATAAATGAGAAACGGTGTACGCAAACTCTGATTTATCAAGAATTAAGAGTAGACTATCTTTATTTGATTGGTTAAAGAGGATAACTAAAACACAAAAATGCTCAGTGGTTACCGAGACAAAATGATCGCTACACACAACAAGCTTTAAATACTTGAGGCTAATAATCAATACACACACACACTCGCTTGTTCTAAACTAAACTGTGTTGCTGTCAGTGCTCAGACAGTAGGCTGATGACGAAATGCATTGCTAACAGAAATATAATCATTTCCGGTTGTCTAATGTTACCAGTTATCCATTTATTTATTTTTTGTGTTGCAGTGGTAAGCACTTTTAGCTCTTGTATTGGTAGTCTTAACTCGATTTCCAGGTCTGAGGCCTAGAACGAGTTGAACTAAGAAACAAGGGCATGGTGGTGCAGTGGTTAAGCTGTTAGCCTTTTCACTAGAGGATTCGATTTCAGGTTAATATGCATGTCATAAACATATTAAACAAAACAGAGATAAGGTTTAAAACTGATTACATTTGTGACTTTTCAAATTATTACTTGGATTACAAATACAAATGTGAACTGGGTTTGATATACAGTTAATGCTGTCTATCACACACTCGACTGTAAGAAAGCCAAAAGAGCAAAAGGCTTAGGTAGAGCAGTGGTAAAATTGCTATATGTAGAGAACTACCTGGCAAAGCTATATCGCATAAACAGTGCAGGATACAATCCAGCAATCAAATATGTATCTTGTGGAACAGAGAAATGCACTTACGTGAGAAAATGTAAGTTCATGTGTAATATGACCAAACACAAAAGTGTTCACCTGTGCACGTGCACAATAAGAGCTAACAAGTCACATTCTGTTTAGTTCGTACGTAACGTTAGGTTAGGGCTAATGCACACACCCTAGTACACGCGGCACATGCCATTTGAGAGCAGGTCAAGGGATCTAACTTGGTGGATGAATGTGTTCTAACGAGTCATTTGTAGTTGAAAGAGAATAATACTTGTTCTTAAGATGTTAAAACTGAGGAGATGGTATGTACAGTAAGACGTCTTGTTATTTCCTGTGTAATATTACAGACATGGCAGAGAGCACACAGTTCTGTTGCTATGACTACGCTGCAGTAATTTGAAACCCTACGTGTTCATTAAGACAATGGGTGATGATTATACAAAGTTAGCAGTCATTGGATATTACACAGGTGTTCCTTCCGGTGTCATGTTGCTGACATGTGAGAGCAGGTCAAGGGATCTAACTTGGTGGATGGATGTGTTCTAACGAGTCATTTGTAGTTGAAAGAGAATAATACTTGTTCTTAAGATGTTAAAACTGAGGAGATGGTATGTACAGTAAGACGTCTTGTTATTTCCTGTGTAATATTACAGACATGGCAGAGAGCACACAGTTCTATTGCTATGACTACGCTGCAGTAATTTGAAACCCTACGTGTTCATTAAGACAATGAGTGATGATTATACAAAGTTAGCAGTCATTGGATATTACACAGGTGTTCCTTCCGGTGTCATGTTGCTGACATGGCAGAGAGTGCACAGTTCTATTGCTACGACGAACGCTGCAGTAATTTGAAACCCAAGGTGTTGATCAAGACAATGGGTGATGATCATGCAAAGTCAGCAGTAATTGGATACCACACATCAACATTGACTAAATCATAAACGTGTTGTCATAACCAGCAGAAACCTCATTTAAAGATTTTAGATTTTACATTTTAAATTTAAGATTTTTTGTTTTTTAGATTTTACTTTTTACATTTTCCTAAAAGAGTAAACAACAAGGTCACATACCTAATCTCAGTTTTTAATGTCAGTTTTTAGTTTTTTTCAATTTGATAATATGGAAAACATGGATTTTTGCATTTTGTTGTTTACACATTTATTAATTACACAATTTCCCATTTTCAGTTCTTAAAATGTTAGTTTCAAGTTTTTCAATTTCATGATATTGAAACATGGATTTTCCAATTTGTTGTTTTCACATTTGTCAATTTACCAAATTCACATTTACAGTTTTTTTTAAATTTCAGTTTAATGTTTTTTGTTCTATTTGTTAATATGGAAACATGGATTTTTTTACAATTTGTGTTTTTTACATGTCATGCAATTTTTCTTATGCTAGTCTTATAGGTTACTGTACAACATGATCACTACCCCACTGGATTTTTTTTTTCATTTTGTTGTTTACACATATGCCAATTTTCCAATTCCCCATTTTCAGTTTTTTTTTATATCAGTTTTAAGTTTTTCAATTTCATAACATGGAAACATGGATTTTGCATTTTGTTGTTTACACATTTATTAATTTCACAATTTCCCATTTACAGTTTTAAAAATGTCAGTTTAAAGTTTTTCAATTTCATGATATAGAAACATGGATTTTCCAATTTGTTGTTTTCACATTTATTAATTTACCAAATTCCCATTTACAGTTTTTAAAATTTCAGTTTAATGTTGTTTTTTTTTCTATTTGTTAATATGGAAACATGGATTTTTCCAATTTGTGTTTTACATGTTCATTTTGCATTAGGAGTGGAGAGAGGTGGGTAGTAATTAAAAATGTGCAAGCAGTGTCCATTGTTGACAGGTCATTGTTGACGAGTCCTTTTCATGCAACAGAAAAGTGAGTTCATGTTTCGCATGCATTACCTAAAATGTAATACCATGCAAGTGTTTAACATTTTACAACTAACCTGTTAGTATGATTTGCACACTACAAAGGTTATATCTGTTCTGGTAATAGAATTATTTAGCGTTGGCTTTTATATTTAATATGTACAGTTTAAAGTGATAGAAAAGTGGTAGAAATGTGGTAGCAAAGTGGTAGACAAGTGGTAGACAATTGGTAACAAAGTGGTAGAAAAGTGGTAGCAAAGTGGTAGCAAAGTGGTAGCAAAGTGGTAGAAAAGTGGTAGAAAAGTGGCAGCAAAGTGGTAGAAAAGTGGTAGCAAACTAGAAAAGTGGTAACAAAGTGGTAGAAAAGTGGTAGCAAAGTGGTAGAAAAGTGGTAGAAAAGTGGTAGCAAACTAGAAAAGTGGTAGAAAAGTGGTAGCAAAGTGGTAGAAAATATTACATGTATTGTTAAGAAATAGTTTAAGCGGTTACATGGATTCAATACACAATAATTTTAGCATGACAAAGCTCATTTTCTATATCCAATAGTTCTTCCTCATATTTAGTATGACCAGTTTACACATTTATCAATTTCACAATTTCCCATTTACAGTTCTTAAAATGTCAGTTTTATGGTTTTCAATTTCATGATATAGAAACATGGATTTTCCAATTTTTTTTTTTCATTTATTAATTTACCAAATTCCCATTAACAGTTTTTTAAATTTCAGTTTAATGTTTTTTTTCTATTTGTCAATATGGCAACATGGATTTTTCCAATTTGTGTTTTACATGTTCATTTTGCATTAGGAGTGGAGAGAGGTGGGTAGTAATTAAAAATGTGCAAGCAGTGTCCATTGTTGACGAGCCCTTTTCATACAACAGACAAGTGAGTTCATGTTTAACATGCATTACCTAAAATGTAATACCATGCAAGTGTTTAACATTTTACAAATTAGCTTATGTGTTAGTTTATGTGTGGGGTCTTATGTTGGGCATTTTGTGTTGGCTTATTTGACAAGTTTTTTTGTCAATGCATTTAGTGGATTTTTCTCTTGGTCTTGGAAAGTAAATCAGTCCATTTTATCACAACATAATGCTTACTGCCATGTTTGTAAGCAACAACAACTCACTAAACTTTCAAAAAAATCTAAAGTACTCTAAGGTACTCCCAACTCGTACTCTTGCCTCTATCCCATGCCAAGTCAAGAACATTATTTTTTTTTCCAAAAAAAATAAAAAAGGTGATTGGGGGAAAGTAGACTATATGTTTAAACTAATAAAAATCATATAAAATCATATGTTAACTCTAACACTTACGTTTATCCCATTCTTAGTCGAAAAATATTATATTTTTTTAAAATTTTCTAAAAAATATTTGGAAAGTAGGATATATTTTTGAAAACTAATCATTCTATAAAGTCATATATAGACTCAACCAATGGCTTTTATATCCTTAATCGTTAGAATAAAATATGGAATTTTTGACATTTTTTCCAAAAATCTTCATTTTTTTAAAATGGACTATATTTTGGAAACTAGGAATTTTACAAAAAAGGGTGTTTGACATAAATGACAGGTATTTACCCCCTCTACCCACAAACCAAGTCCCAGATATCTTGGACAAAATCCAAAATTGTTTAATTGTGAAAGTAGGCGATATTTTGAAAACGTATCATTCTAAAAAGTCATATATAGACTCAAACAAATGTTCATTAAGTTATTTAACGTTAAAATAAAACTTAACATTTTTTTTCATTTTTCCGAAAAAAGTCCAATTTTCAAAATTGTCTATATTTTGGAAACTAAGAATTTTACAAAAATGTTTGTTTAACGTAAATGAAAGGTCTTTACCCCCTATACCCCAAAAATAAATTTCAGGACCCTAGGACAAAAACTGAGCAGTAGTGTGTTTTGAGGGGTTCAAGGCCCGCCTCTACCTCTCCACCTCACAAGATGACGGCCGTAGCTTAACTTAACCTAGCCTAACCTAACAAGATGGCGGCCGTAGCTTAACTTAACCTAGCCTAACCTAACAAGATGGCGGCCGTAGCCTAATCTAACCTAACCTAACCTGACCTATGAGGTGTGATCAAAAAGTTCCAAAAATGTGGCTGCGACTTAACCTAACCTAGCCTAACCTAACCTAACCTACAAGGTGTGATCAAAAAGTTTCAAAATGGTGGCCGTAGCTTTACTTAATCTAACCTAAACTAACTTAACCTTAACCTACGAGGTGCGATCAAAAAATTTTCGAAATAGTGGTCATAGCTTCACTTAACCTTTGAGTCATTTTTTTAACGGGTCCCGGAGGACGGGTCCTTGTTGATGGGTCCCTGTGGCGGGTCCCCTTTGACATAATTAGGATAAAATGCAAGGGCCAGTCCATAGGGATCAGTCCAAAGGACCCGCCCACAGGGACCCGTCAACAAGGACCCGTCCTCAGGGACCCGTTAAAAAAAATGACTCAAAGGTTAAGTTAAGCTATGACCACTATTTCGAAAATTTTTTGATCGCACCTCGTAGGTTTAGGTTAAGTTAGGTTAGGTTAGATTAAGTAAAGCTACGGCCACCATTTTGAAACTTTTTGATCACACCTTGTAGGTTAGGTTAGGTTAGGCTAGGTTAGGTTACGTCGCAGCCACATTTTTGGAACTTTTTGATCACACCTCGTAGCTCAGGTTAGGTTAGGTTAGGCTACGGCCGCCATCTTGTTAGGTTAGGCTAGGTTAAGTTAAGCTACGGCCGCCATCTTGTTAGGTTAGGCTAGGTTAAGTTAAGCTACGGCCGTCATCTTGTGAGGTGGGGAGGTGGCGGGCCTTGAACCCCTCAAAACACACTACTGCACAGTTTTTGTCCTAGGGTCCTGAAATTTATTTTTGGGATATAGGGGGCAAAGACCTTTCATTTACGTTAAACAAACATTTTTGTAAAATTCTTAGTTTCCAAAATATAGACAATTTTGAAAATTGGACTTTTTTCGGAAAAATGAAAAAAATGTTAAGTTTTGTTTTAACGTTAAATAACGTAATGAACATTTGTTTGAGTCTATATATGACTTTTTAGAATGATACGTTTTCAAAATATCGCCTACTTTCACAATTAAGCAATTTTGGAATTTGTCCCAGAGATCTGGGACTTGGTTTGTAGGTAGAGGGGGTAAATACCTGTCATTTATGTCAAACACCCTTTTTTGTAAAATTCCTAGTTTCCAAAATATAGTCCATTTTAAAAAAATGAAGATTTTTGGAAAAAATGTCAAAAATTCCATATTTTATTCTAACGATTAAGGATATAAAAGCCATTGGTTGAGTCTATATATGACTTTATAGAATGATTAGTTTTCAAAAATATATCCTACTTTCCAAATATTTTTTAGAAAATTTTAAAAAAATATAATATTTTTCGACTAAGAATGGGATAAACGTAAGTGTTAGAGTTAACATATGATTTTATATGATTTTTATTAGTTTAAACATATAGTCTACTTTCCCCCAATCACCTTTTTTATTTTTTTTGGAAAAAAAAATAATGTTCTTGACTTGGCATGGGATAGAGGCAAGAGTACGAGTTGGGAGTACCTTAGAGTACTTTAGATTTTTTTGAAAGTTTAGTGAGTTGTTGTTGCTTACAAACATGGCAGTAAGCATTATGTTGTGATAAAATGGACTGATTTACTTTCCAAGACCAAGAGAAAAATCCACTAAATGCATTGACAAAAAAACTTGTCAAATAAGCCAACACAAAATGCCCAACATAAGACCCCACACATAAACTAACACATAAGCTAATTTGTAAAATGTTAAACACTTGCATGGTATTACATTTTAGGTAATGCATGTTAAACATGAACTCACTTGTCTGTTGTATGAAAAGGGCTCGTCAACAATGGACACTGCTTGCACATTTTTAATTACTACCCACCTCTCTCCACTCCTAATGCAAAATGAACATGTAAAACACAAATTGGAAAAATCCATGTTGCCATATTGACAAATAGAAAAAAAACATTAAACTGAAATTTAAAAAACTGTTAATGGGAATTTGGTAAATTAATAAATGAAAAAAAAAAATTGGAAAATCCATGTTTCTATATCATGAAATTGAAAACCATAAAACTGACATTTTAAGAACTGTAAATGGGAAATTGTGAAATTGATAAATGTGTAAACTGGTCATACTAAATATGAGGAAGAACTATTGGATATAGAAAATGAGCTTTGTCATGCTAAAATTATTGTGTATTGAATCCATGTAACCGCTTAAACTATTTCTTAACAATACATGTAATATTTTCTACCACTTTGCTACCACTTTTCTACCACTTTTCTAGTTTGCTACCACTTTTCTACCACTTTTCTACCACTTTGCTACCACTTTTCTACCACTTTGTTACCACTTTTCTAGTTTGCTACCACTTTTCTACCACTTTGCTGCCACTTTTCTACCACTTTTCTACCACTTTGCTACCACTTTGCTACCACTTTGCTACCACTTTTCTACCACTTTGTTACCAATTGTCTACCACTTGTCTACCACTTTGCTACCACATTTCTACCACTTTTCTATCACTTTAAACTGTACATATTAAATATAAAAGCCAACGCTAAATAATTCTATTACCAGAACAGATATAACCTTTGTAGTGTGCAAATCATACTAACAGGTTAGTTGTAAAATGTTAAACACTTGCATGGTTTTACATTTTAGGTAATGCATGCGAAACATGAACTCACTTTTCTGTTGCATGAAAAGGACTCGTCAACAATGACCTGTCAACAATGGACACTGCTTGCACATTTTTAATTACTACCCACCTCTCTCCACTCCTAATGCAAAATGAACATGTAAAACACAAATTGGAAAAATCCATGTTTCCATATTAACAAATAGAAAAAAAAACAACATTAAACTGAAATTTTAAAAACTGTAAATGGGAATTTGGTAAATTAATAAATGTGAAAACAACAAATTGGAAAATCCATGTTTCTATATCATGAAATTGAAAAACTTTAAACTGACATTTTTAAAACTGTAAATGGGAAATTGTGAAATTAATAAATGTGTAAACAACAAAATGTAAAATCCATGTTTCCATGTTATGAAATTGAAAAACTTAAAACTGATATAAAAAAAACTGAAAATGGGGAATTGGAAAATTGGCATATGTGTAAACAACAAAATGAAAAAAAAATCCAGTGGGGAAGTGATCATGTTGTACAGTAACCTATAAGACTAGCATAAGAAAAATTGCATGACATGTAAAAAACACAAATTGTAAAAAAATCCATGTTTCCATATAAACAAATAGAACAAAAAACATTAAACTGAAATTTAAAAAAAACTGTAAATGTGAATTTGGTAAATTGACAAATGTGAAAACAACAAATTGGAAAATCCATGTTTCAATATCATGAAATTGAAAAACTTGAAACTAACATTTTAAGAACTGAAAATGGGAAATTGTGAAATTAATAAATGTGTAAACAACAAAATGCAAAAATCCATGTTTTCCATATTATCAAATTGAAAAAAACTAAAAACTGACATTAAAAACTGAGATTAGGTATGTGACCTTGTTGTTTACTCTTTTAGGAAAATGTAAAAAGTAAAATCTAAAAAACAAAAAATCTTAAATTTAAAATGTAAAATCTAAAATCTTTAAATGAGGTTTCTGCTGGTTATGACAACACGTTTATGATTTAGTCAATGTTGATGTGTGGTATCCAATTACTGCTGACTTTGCATGATCATCACCCATTGTCTTGATCAACACCTTGGGTTTCAAATTACTGCAGCGTTCGTCGTAGCAATAGAACTGTGCACTCTCTGCCATGTCAGCAACATGACACCGGAAGGAACACCTGTGTAATATCCAATGACTGCTAACTTTGTATAATCATCACCCATTGTCTTAATGAACACGTAGGGTTTCAAATTACTGCAGCGTAGTCATAGCAACAGAACTGTGTGCTCTCTGCCATGTCTGTAATATTACACAGGAAATAACAAGACGTCTTACTGTACATACCATCTCCTCAGTTTTAACATCTTAAGAACAAGTATTATTCTCTTTCAACTACAAATGACTCGTTAGAACACATCCATCCACCAAGTTAGATCCCTTGACCTGCTCTCACATGTCAGCAACATGACACCGGAAGGAACACCTGTGTAATATCCAATGACTGCTAACTTTGTATAATCATCACCCATTTTCTTAATGAACACGTAGGGTTTCAAATTACTGCAGCGTAGTCATAGCAACAGAACTGTGTGCTCTCTGCCATGTCTGTAATATTACACAGGAAATAACAAGACGTCTTACTGTACATACCATCTCCTCAGTTTTAACATCTTAAGAACAAGTATTATTCTCTTTCAACTACAAATGACTCGTTAGAACACATTCATCCACCAAGTTAGATCCCTTGACCTGCTCTCAAATGGCATGTGCCGCGTGTACTAGGGTGTGTGCACTAGCCCTAACCTAACGTTACGTACGAACTAAACAGAATGTGACTTGTTAGCTCTTATTGTGCACGTGCACAGGTGAACACTTTTGTGTTTGGTCATATTACACATGAACTTGCATTTTCTCACGTAAGTGCATTTCTCTGTTCCACAAGATACAAATTTGATTGCTGGATTGTATCCTGCACTGTTTATGCGATATAGCTTTGCCAGGTAGTTCTCTACATATAGCAATTTACCACTGCTCTACCTAAGCCTTTTGCTCTTTTGGCTTTCTTACAGTCGAGTGTGTGATAGACAGCATTAACTGTATATCAAACCCAGTTCACATTTGTATTTGTAATCCAAGTAATAATTTGAAAAGTCACAAATGTAATCAGTTTTAAACCTTATCTCTGTTTTGTTTAATATGTTTATGACATGCATATTAACCTGAAATCGAACCCTCTAGTGAAAAGGCTAACAGCTTAACCACTGCACCACCATGCCCTTGTTTCTTAGTTCAACTCGTTCTAGGCCTCAGACCTGGAAATCGAGTTAAGACTACCAATACAAGAGCTAAAAGTGCTTACCACTGCAACACAAAAAATAAATAAATGGATAACTGGTAACATTAGACAACCGGAAATGATTATATTTCTGTTAGCAATGCATTTCGTCATCAGCCTACTGTCTGAGCACTGACAGCAACACAGTTTAGTTTAGAACAAGCGAGTGTGTGTGTGTATTGATTATTAGCCTCAAGTATTTAAAGCTTGTTGTGTGTAGCGATCATTTTGTCTCGGTAACCACTGAGCATTTTTGTGTTTTAGCTATCCTCTTTAACCAATCAAATAAAGATAGTCTACTCTTAATTCTTGATAAATCAGAGTTTGCGTACACCGTTTCTCATTTATTAACTCATACCTGCAACCTATACACTCTCTATACTGCAGTTTGATCTGAAAACAAGTTTCAATGGTAAAAGACTTGTCAGTCACAATACATGTAGCCTACACTAATTCTTTCTCTACCTAGCTATGTTTCATCACACATGGTAAACATCTCACATGTTCGTACCCGATTATTAGTTTATAAAATCTCAGGTCAATGACCTTGATGTATTGGGTACTTTTGGTAAATGCATTGGCCATGGGAAAGGGTTGACCATTCTAAGTCTTATGACACCTCACATGTTAATATTCAATTATTAGTTTATAAAATCTTAGGTCAATGACCTTGCTGTTTTGAATCTTTTGGGTAAATTCGTTGGTCATGGAAAAGGGTTGACCATCCTGAGTCCCATGACCCCTCACTTGACCCTCTCTGATTATTAGTTAGCGAGATATTAACAAAAGTGTAGTTAGACCCTTTTAACAAAAATAATAATAAATTCAAAAACAAAATGTCACCTCAAGTCCAACGACCTCTAATACAAGTCCCATAGCCTTATTGGTTCATGAAATGTTAAAAAGCTAATTACCTATTAGTTTTGGATCTTTTGGTAATTTAAAAATAAATAACTCATTTATAAATCTGTATTCAAAAAGCCCGCCCTCTTACAAAAACCCCAAGTGCACATGCGTAAAAACAAAACAAAAACATAAATGTTAATTCATAGTAGCGATCGGCTCTTTGCTTGCGTATCATGTGGAACAACGTTTAATTTCATTATAGCATTAGGGGTCATGAGCCAGTCAAAAGGAACCGGTCTAAAGGGATTAGTCAAAAAGGTCCCGTCAACAAGGACCCGTCCACAGGGGCTCGTCCACAAGGACCCGTCAACAAGGACCCGTCAACAATGACCCGTCCACAGGGACTCGTCCACAAGGACCCGTCCACAGGGGCTTGCGTGTGCGTGCGGGGGAACATACGATTACATCAGCAAATCATCTCATCTAGTTTCAAATTTAGCCACTACGGCGCGTGCAACACACAGGAAGTGCGTGGGAACATACGATTACGTCAGCGAAACATGAACTCACTTGTCTGTTGTATGACTATCAGTTTAGTAGTGGCATCATGCAGCGAAAGACGTTTACTTACACACAATCCATCATGATGGTAAGCTTTTTTTCTTATCATTATGGAAATCTCCTTATTAGAATAAAATTTTATAGTGGTTCTGGTCACTTATAGCTAAACTGTAATAGATATGATTTTTTTTTGTTTCTTTATAGGCTACTACAACAAATATTCTCAATGCTATGGGGGCAGAACTGTTGATTAGAGAGAAAATAAAGCTCACTGAATTACCAATGCATACTCTTTTCCGTATCATTAACATTCAAAAAGTGGACACAATGTATGGTGAACGTGTATTATGTGTTAGTGAAAATTTTCAGACATTCCTTTCTACACGTTTTATTGATATATGTCAGAAAAGTGTGCTCGAGGATCTAAATCGTGGTGGACATTCTCTATATATAATTTATGAGGGTATAAAAAAACAATAAATGTATTGTACATTTTGACTTTGAAGTTAGGTTAGGTTAGGTTAGGTTAGGTAAGGTGGGATCTGGTTAGGTTAGGTAAGGTTAGGTTAGGTTAGGTTAGGTGAAGTTGGGTTAGGCAGAATGCCAGCGGTATGAATCAAAAGCCAGCTTCAGTCAGTTTTGCCTCACAAGGTTGAGTGTACCCCATTCCAACCCTCAGACTAGAATTAAATGTCTTGACAGAGCCAGGACTCGAACCCGAGCCTCCACAGTAACAGCCAAAAAATGCTAGCCACTACACCATAAAGTGGGGGAATATAAGGCTGGTCTTGATTGTACATAATCAATCAATAATTACCTAATAATAATAATAATAATAAATATTCCATTTAGCAACTACATAGCCGACCTCTCCCTGGGTTCTTTTACATGCCTACATCGTATGACATACGTGTCTTAATTTTTGCCAACTTTCAAAAATCACTTACCACGACCAAGAGCGAATCTACAAGCTTGGGGTTAGTAGTTCGACACAATAACCATTCACCCACCGTGGCAAGCTATCAATCAATAATTACCTAATAAAAATTAATAATAATAATAATAATAAATATTCTATTTAGCGACTACACGGTCGAACTCCCCCTGTGACGTCATTCACGGTCTCAGGGCTTGGCAGCCATCTGGCGCATTAGCCCTTGCGTCAGCTCTGACTGACCTCTCCATAAGAATAACATAGGACTAATTGCGCGCGGCGGCCATCTTGCGCATTAGCCCCTGCACCAGCTTCGGCTTATATTACCTACTGACGGGTGTCGTTAGCCGGCGATGCCCGGTCTTAGGCACCCCCCTGCATTACCGATGACAACGTCCAGCTGGTTGATGCACTCATTACCCAGGACCGCCGAGTAACAGTGAACGCCATAGCAGCCGTGGTCGGATTGAGTGTCGGAAGTGTGCACACCATCATGAAGGAACGACTGCACATGCGGAAAGTGTGTGCCCAACGGGCGCCCCACAGTCTTCAACCACACCAGGAAGCATGTCGAATGGCCTACTGTCTTGGTCTTGTTTGGACGTTTGATGCATGCTGCTGCTCGCTTTGTATCGTCACGTGACGTGCACGCGTGCCCTCTAACGGTGGGCTGTGACCTTCCACGCTCTGGTCGGAACCACACCTCGTTACACACGCAACGATTAGCCGATGTCTTCACCGGTTTGCGCATTACAGCCTCCGGCTCGTTACTTTTTGAACGCACCTTATACATCAGAGGCAGGGACTGTTGGGCGGGTTCCCTCCCACTCTACGATACAGATTTATTTATAACGATATTCACCGGAATATCAGATGATGATGATGTTGATAATTTTTGTTTTAAGGGGCCTAACATCGTGGTTATCAACCCCTAATGTTTTGAATTATAGTGAAATATGAGATGAAAATGAAAACTATAACTAATACTAACTTACATACTCGAAGAAGAAATGGTAAACAAATAAAGGATAAGGCAAATAAAGGACAGGAAGAAAAGAAATGCCCTCTGCCCTCGAAGAATGACGATTGAGGGACTTCGAAGGAAGAAGAGCCATTTAGGCAGATAGGAAAGGGAAAGAGGAGAGTGTCTGCCCAAAGGTCAGAGGAAAATGGGAGCAAAACGGACCCAGCTCAGGAATCCCTCGGGGTCACAAACTCCCAAACTCACCAGCCGTGAGCCGTTGATGGTGTAGCACTATCCAGGATGCACCAGAAGTGGTGGGGCGACATACACCCTGCCTCCTTGAGGGCCTTGAGCAGAAGGCAGGAGATAACATGAAAAGGAAAAGAAGGCTGACCCCTCGCAGAAGGAGGGTATCAGGAAAGATGACACAAGGGCCAATTGAGGCGGGAAAGGAAGATACTCCCTAGGCCTCGGATACCCTAATAGCATCAGGGTCGGAAGAGAACAAGAGTTGACCTAGAGAGGTCGACAGGAAAGAAGACAGAGAGGAGCCCAGCACAAGTAAGTGGAAGCAATGCCAGACTCAGCTGTGGTCCCGTGGTCGCCAAACCACGTCCCACTAGATGTGAACCTCTGTGGGGATCTGAATATCAGCTGGCATTGCCTGCTGTGCAGTAGTTCTTGGAAGCGGTGTTGCTAAATGCGATGTCTTCTCTCCCAAAACTCGCTATTCCTGACATCCTGTACAGCAATAACTCGCAGTAAAAGATGTGTGAGCGAGCTCCAGGACCTTTCCAAGGGCCGAAGAGGATGCGCACCCCTCAAATATTTTCGATAATACGACAGATGCTTCCCCTCACCCCAAGTTTCAATACGGAGAATTTGTTATTCTGATAAGGTTGTTGTCAGGAAGGACATTCGTCCATAAAACCATCATAAAAGAAAATGCATTATTCATCTCATCCCTAACCGCGTCTACCACTCATACACGGTGTTGGGTATGAGATGCGATGGCGATGTCTTCCTATCTCAAGATGTTGATAAAAATGTTATGGTCTCAAGGCTCACAACCTTGGCAGTACACTGACCGGTGTACAGTAAAATATCACCGACCCCAAAGTACGGTTTTTCAAACGTCTGAACAAAGCATGGATTAAATTCAGCTAAAGCTATTACCCCAGGTGGTAACCAATCCACCATCGCCTTGAGCGATGCATGCGGGTCTTCGGATTCTGGGGAGCCTGCACCAAAATGTTTGGAGCTAACGGAGACTCCAGGAAATCTAAAACACAACCGTCTAAATTTCTCTGCAACTAAAGGGAACCGGGTAGTACAGATTAGCCAACAATGCAACTGTTTAATTAAAGCTTTGTTATTAGATAACCATGTCAACTAGAAACTTAAGATTTTTAAAGTTATCAACAACGTCCATGGCAGTGTTTGATTGTGAAGTATAGAAATAGAAAATATATTTGAAAAATAATGAATATTTGAAAATTCTGAACATTTTAGAAGAGTTGGTACATTGGCTTTCACGGCCGGTGATTTAAATCTCAGCAATTCTTCTAGGTTTGTGCCGTGACTTGTGTGGGGTTTCGCCTAGAACACCAAGCTGGCTCATCGGCGGGCTCTTGGTGTCCCCGCCCAGACCCCCACAGGAGTGACGAACTGCGCACCACCTCCCTTTATATTAGGGGCCACTGCACCACTTGACGGCCGTGAAAGCCAATATACCATCTTTTAGGAAGCCTTCATGGGGAGGTAAAGGTTGCTTGAGCTTTTACTTCTCGCAGTCAAGTGGTGCAGTGGCACCTAATATAAAGGGAGGTGGCGAGCAGTTCGTCACTCCTAGGGGGTCCGGGCGGGGACACCAAGAGCACGCCGATGAGCCAGATTGGTGTCCTAGGCGAAACCCCACACAAGACACGGCACAAACCTCGAAGAATTGCTGAGTTTTAATGTTAGAAGAGTACTTGTATTTTGGTACCTTTTTCTCTGGTGATAAAATAGAGAATTGGGTGAAATCTATAATTCTGAATCTAATGTTATTGATACAGCTTGTAAAGCAAAGTTATTTCTAGGTAGCGTAGTCGGTAGCATGCTGAGATTCTATGCCCAAGATAGCGTGTTCAAACCCGGCCGAAGCCGTCGGATTTTTAAGAGCGTTAAAAATCCCTCAGTATGCCTTCCTTCGGAGGGGAAGTAAATCCGGCGGTCCCATGTCATAGATTTACGGCATGTTAAAGACCCTTCCACTAATTACACCTGTGTGAAGCTAAATTGTATAGGTTAGGAATGTAAACAACGCTCTTAGGTTTCTACGTTTGTTGCCAAGAGCCGACTTCGGTGGCGTCTAGTAGCTAAGTTCTCAACTAGGCCTAGTAGTCGTTGACGGTGGCGTTGGCGGCAAAAGTAGGAACTATTTGAAAAATTCAAAGTTGCAGTAAGAAAACAGATACACACGCTAATAAAGCCATCACAATTAACACCGGTTATCAGAGAGATTCTACCCCCAAAGTACACGGGGCTACATGACCGCGTTGTCGCAGCCCCTAAACTGAGGAACCAACCAACCAAGTTATCAACAACATCCATGGCATTGTTTTGAATTGTGAATATAGAAATTGAAAATATATTTGAAAATTAATGAAAGCCTCCGTGGCTTAGGCGGCAGCACGCCGGCCTCTCACCGCTGGGTCCGTGGTTCAAATCACGGTCACTCCATGTGAGATCTGTGCTGGACAAAACGCAGACAGACGGGTTTTTCTCCGGGTACTCCGGTTTTCCCTGTCAAACTTTCACTCCAGCAACACTCTCCACTTTCATTTTATTTCATCTGTCATTCATTTAATCATTGCCCCAGAGGAGTGCGTCAGGCCTCGGCAGCCGGCACAGTTCATATCCTCGCCGCTAGATGGGGGCTTCATTCATTCCATTCCTGACCCGGTCGGAGACTGGAAGCATGCTGTGGATTTCTTCATTTGAAAAACAAGTAGTTCCATGAAGAACTATACAGCCTATTTTCATATATCCTACTTATGTTAACTGCCACTATGAACATACAAAATGTCAGTTTGATTGCTGTAATAGATTCGTAGATATTGAGAACCGACTACATATTTCGGGTGGTCGCCATGTTGCATTTTTATATCTGTAGGTCCTAGAGTTATGTACTATTACATGTGGATAATTGTGTACGTGTAGCATTCAAATTTCAATCGCATGATTTATAATTTCAAACAGCTGCCATCTTGTGGTTATGGAAACAATTGAAATAAATTAGATGCCAGTGGATTAACATTCGTATAAGTAGTTACTGTACCAAGTTTCTCTACACTAGGATGGTTAAATTGCGAGAAACGTCCATGTGAATATTTATAATTCGCGTCGCCGCCTTATTGGATTTTGATCACCACGTTATTTAAAATCCTATAGGTGAACTTATGTTCATAGCCCCTATGAACATAAAGAAATTCAGTTTGATTGCTATAATAGATTCGTAGATATTCCGAGCCGTCCAAATATTTCGGATGGTCGCCATGTAGGATTGTTAAATGTATAGGCCAGAGAGTCATGCACCATTAAAGGAAAAATATTGCGTAGGTTCATTATTCAAACTTTCACTTCGATCGCATGATTACGACACAAGAAATAAAAACTTAATTTTGAAATTCGCACAGCCGCCATTTTGAGGTTATGTAAACAATTGAAGTAAATTGGGTACCAGTGCATTACAATGTGTATAAACATTTCCTGTACCAGATTTCATTGCGTTTGGAACATTAAATCGCGAGAATGGTCTATTAAGATTTTTAATTCGCTTGGCCGCCATGTTCGTTTTGTAGTTAACCGGTTTTTGGAAGTCTTATAGATGAATTTCCAGTAGTGCCCTTTATCTCCGTACAAAAGTCCAGGGTGATATCGGGAATAGTTTAGGAGATATTGAATGCTGGTGAAATATTTCGCACAGCCGCCATGTTGGATTGGTGAGACGTAACAAAATTTGAGGGGCACTGTCGGGATCGCCCAGGGTATTGCTATGAACTTACCGAGTTTCATTGAAATCAGTCTTGCCGTATAGACGTTATTAGGGACACACACACACACACACACACACACCTCACATACGCACACACAGACACACGGACAAAAGGTGATCTCATAAGCCTATTTTTTCAAAATTGAAATTAGGCTAATAATGAACATTTGAAAATTCTGTACATTTTAGAAGCGTACTTGTATTTTGGTACCCTTTTCTTTGGTGATAAAATAGAGAATTGGGTGAAATATATAATTCTGAACCTAATGTTATTGATACAGCTTGTGAAGCATAGTTATTGCTGTCAGATATTTGGTTTCGATTTTATAAATTTTTGATTTCGTCAGCATCTTTTAGACTTTATTTGAGTTATTTCTTAATTTTTAATTTTTTAAATATTTTTTCGTTTACTTCCATTTTACTTCGCAGCATTTGGTTTGTAAGCATCTATAACTTCAGAATATTTCAACTTGATCAGGCATGTGGTTCCTTAGAAAAAGGTCCAAACTATGGAACATTTTAAATGTTGAGAAAATTAAGGTTAAAGATTCAGTAGTTTCATGTAATTGACGTATGCATGGTTACATTAAAATATCAATAATGACCTCAAACATGGTTTATCAACCTATGTGTTTTATTATTGGTGTAATCGGGAATGGAGAATGTTTTGGACCTAAAAAAAGAAATGCTATTTTCGGTCTTTCCACACTACCTGGTTCCCTTAATGTGAATTCCCTTTTAAAGACAGGTAAATTGAAACAACTCCTTGACACTCTTTCCCTGCATCAGATCTTTATCACCACGGCAATTCAAGAAACAGGGTTTACAGATGAACATCCTTTCGAGTCCCAGGTTACCGAAACTTTAAAGGTTACGGGGATAGTCTGGCAATAACATATTGAATTTTTTGTGTTTTTTTTTTTGCCTAAATATGTTCATTCATATAAGTGTCTTCATAGTACAAAAGGATTTTGTGAATTTCCAAAGATAAATGTACAAAAAATATAATTAAATACTAGCCAACAGCTGAGGAATTGGCATGATATCATACGAAAGCTGCCATAATGTTATTTGTTTGCTCTGAAAAAATGAATCTAAGGAGTGAATCTGGACTTTGGTGCCATCACTTGAGCATTCCAGGTATTCCAGTGTTCTTTGAGATGCAGGTATTTATTTATGCTCTGTGATCATAAGGTCTTTGAAGTCGTTTGTTAACAAATGAGTGTCTACATAGTATAATCTGGTCAATGTGCCCAATGGATGTATTTGTATCCAAGAACAAGATGTTCAGTAAAGAACATATAGCCTATTTTCTCCTAAATGTATGAGTATAGTTATAACTCGTTGTTTTTATCAAAGAGTATAATAGAATCATTTCTTGGTTGAAGACCTTAAAAATTATATACCTCTACCAAACACCACAACCTCGAAAACAACTGCTACCATCATTGAAGAAAGAAAGATAAAAAGTATCTAAAGAATGTTATGGATCTGGAGACATAATCGACCGGACTGGCTGCGTGGCTCAGCGGTAACGTTCTCGCTTGCTGGGCCCTATGTTGCAGGTTCGTATCCTGGCGCAGTCAGCTGGCATTTGAGTGTGCACAAATGCGATGGAGCCGTGTTAGTAGATTTACTGGCACATTAAAGATCCCCTTCGGGGCAAAATTCCGGCACACTGGCGTCTCCAAATGCAACGGTAGTTAAAAGGGACATAAAACCAATAACATTATTATTATTATTATTATTATTATTACTATTATTATTATTATTATTATTATTACACAATAGGCCTGACGCGGGCAACATCCAACTTTGAGTTGAGGCATGTCTTTACACGTCTGGCTGTGCATGGCTTTCACAACCCTAATTGAATTAACAAATCTTTCCATGATCCTACAGAGACGTGTGTATACCAACTATGTGGATATTTTTGATTGCTATTTGGCTGCAATAAAAGTATTAATTAATATCCTGAACTAGCACCAACGGCTAGAGTTCAGATACTATGTGAAATCGTTTTGTTCTTTACTTCAATTAACATTTTCAAATAACGCACAATAGGCTGTTACAAACCCTTTAAAATAAAAAGTAAAAATGTATCGTAGTATCATCTTGTCATTCTTCAAATTCGATGCGCATAGAATGCC
The DNA here is from genome assembly GCA_946902985.2 of Meconema thalassinum. NCBI lineage: Eukaryota > Metazoa > Arthropoda > Insecta > Orthoptera > Tettigoniidae > Meconema > Meconema thalassinum. Next base: position 392,988,903 of record OX336393.1, on the reverse strand, counting down.
GATGGTATACTAATAAATGGAGACCCATGTAGACCAGTCGTGACAACTAAAGGAGAAGTATCGAACAAAATAATCCTAACAGGGGGAGTGAATTCTAGCGGCCATAAACATAAACTTTTCAATAAAATCTGTAAGTTAATCTGTTGGCCAACGTGCAGTTCGCCATGATAATTCACTTTTTTGTTCCTAGATGTCTCGTGCAAATCTGCTGGCGAATTTTGTTTTAATTATACATTTTCCATCATACTATGCACAATATAACAATTAATTTTAAAACGTCTGAGTCATTACAAAACAATAAATAGAAAGAAATTCAAGCAAAAAACGTAACTCTGATAGGGTTAGAACCATAGCCATAAGATTGATAGGCTAACGCTTTACCACGGAGCCAAACGTGCGAACGGACATTAACCGATATCAAATGAGTTTCATAGAAAGTGTTAGCAATTAATGATTTACACTAAACGATCTCATCAGTGGAGTATATTATTTATATATGAAGCATTTCATACAAAGTTTATTTATTTTGTATCAGTACGCTATATTGCATGCAATACTCAAATTAGTGAAATATAAGCCAGGCACAAGATATCCTCTGCCATCTTGCCTTGAACTGAGACGGCTCAGTTTTTTAAAATCACTTCTGCACTATAGAGAATTACAAAATAAACTTTTAATTTCGAACGTACCTCTTCCTTTAGAACAGCTAAAACGATTCTCGGCTCGATAATCGGAACTGGTGGGTCCCATGATATGGATTATAATGTTTGCATAATTCGCACGACCGCCATACTGAAATGGTACGGCGGATGACCTTGTAGTTTAGTCACAAGACGAGTCGTATATGAAGGTATGTTGTTCCCAAAGTTGGTAGAGATCGGATGATTTGGTTAGTCGTTATTTGATTTTTTGTTTTGAACGTTTGACTGGCCGCCATTCTGTTTTGGTAAAGATGGCAGCGATATAAAACATGACACTGAGGTGCTCTTTGCTAGTTCTACCTATGTACCAAATTTCGTTCAATTCGGTTTCACCGTGTTTGAATTGATAGGGGGTGGGGGGGACAGACATTCAGAGTACACACACTCACACACACACAGACTCACACACACACACACACACACATACATACACACACACAGACAGACACACACATTTTCGCCCTGTGTAGATCTCATAAGTCTACTATCATTTTTTGCAAAAATCGAAAGTAGGCTTAAAATATAGAACTAGCTATGACAGAAGCTGTTTCATAGTTCAATCAAGGGTGCTATCGGACAGAAGCAACAAGACCAACAGAGACCACTCCACTGTCAGCAATATGGAAGCGACTGAGCAAAGTTAGAGACGAACGACGACGGAAACAAAAGGCAAAACGGTGCTTAGAATTCGAAAATCGAGGACGACATGCATCAAGATTGACGACCATACACACTGAGGAGGCTCGAAAGAGATACGAAGGAATAACATACAGCCCAGTTGGATTTTAGAGCAAGGATCGGCGGACGATTGTGTTGTGTAACTTTGATTGCATTTATCCTTAATTTTTGAAATTGAACATTTAAATATAACTTTTTCCTAGTAAATATTTTCTGAATTTGATGAAATTTTTGGAAATTACCCCTACTAACAGTGCTAATAGTCTTGAGTATAATTTTTTTTCAAGTATTTTGAAACGAAAATATTGATAAATATATGTTTTAATTATTTCGATAAGAAGATCCAAAATTTTGAAAATTAATTTAAAGGTCACCACACAAGATACCCAAAAAACATACACGAAACTGTTTGGCTATATTTTGAGATGAAGTCTTCAATTTCCAAGCACATTAAAGTAAATTTACTATAAAAAAGATCATTTTCGAAAAACCCTTAAAAATAAAATAAGAAATATTTTTCTCAAAAAACGGTTCGATCAATTGAGTTGTAAGTTTGTAATTGTATTTAATACTACTCACAAATTATATGTTTAAAATTTGAGACCAATTGATAAATTAGGGAAAAAGTTTCATTTTTTTACCAGACAATCCCCTTAAGTTGGTAAACGTGTTATAAGAAGTATTCCTCACCTTGGCACAGGATTTATTGTTAGCAGAAATATTCTGGATTCAGTTATAGTTTCACCTCCTCTTATAGCCGAGTCTCAACCCTCTCTTTCCGAAGTGCGAACAAGGTCTATGCTATGGCTAACGTACATGGCCCTATTAATCAGGAAAGCAAGAAGCACCCAGAAGGAACGGGTAAATTTTGGGAGCAGGTAGAGGAGATACTCTCTAAGATACCCGACAAGCACCCAATTATTTTGCTTGGCGACTTCAATGCCCAACTCACTAATGAAAGAAAATTACAAAACGTAGTCGGAAGGTACCCAGCTCATCGCAGATCCAACCGCAATGGAGAGAGACTAGAGGAGTTCTGTAAGGCACTCAACCTTGTTGTGAAATCAACTGCTTTCAAACATCTACCAAGAAAGCAGAAAACATGGCCTTCCCCAAATGTTAACTTTGGGGAGTTCCAGATCGATCATGTTACTATTTCACGTAAAAGTCACTGAGAGATCCAGAATGTGAGGGTTCTTAAAAGTGCCAATCTCGATTCCGATCATTACCCCTCTAAAATCAAAGTTAAGCTAATTCCAATAAATACTAAAAAGGTCCAGCGAAGAAACATGAATAGGTTTGACACGGAGAAGCTACAATACAATCACGAGTTCGCTGAGAAGCTTGAAACATTGGATGCACAGAACTGTGATAGCAACAACAGCTTAGAAGGAGACAGTCATATTTACGACACCCAGGAAACATGCCTGGTGGACCAGGGAATATGATGCGGCAATATGGCTAAGACTACTTGCATGGCAGTATTTTTTTTTTTTTGTCGTGTGGCCTCGTCAGAGACCGAGTGCAGGTCTTTCTAGTATTTCTAGTAATGAAACTGGCAGAAGAATGAAGATAATTGGGAGAGTTTCTTATGTACGAGAAAACAGGCTGCAAAAACTATTCGAAGGGTAAAATGGGCTTTTGACAAATACCAACTGGCACAAATTGAACTAGACTCCAAAAAGAATAACATCCGAGAGTTCTATAGAACCTTTAAATTGAGTATCAGTAAATACGCCCCACCTAGCCTACACTTCAGGGATCCCAATGGAAAAGCTGCCTATAATGACAAGGAATACTGCCAAATACTAGCAAATTACATTGAGTGTCTCCTTAACTGCGAGCCTTCAGACTCAACATTTCAGCTCGAAGACAATTCGAATATACACCCGCGTTCCACCCCACCCACAAAAGGAAAACATTCCTCTCGGCACGCCGGAAGGCGGAGGTAGATTTCAGTGGGCAAACTAGGGGATAGGCTATAATAGGCAAAATATGCAAGGTTTCGTAGGAGGATCAGACCGTATTTATTGCGAGAAAGTATTTTACAATTGGAGGTTAATTAACTTTTTTTCCTTTTTGTATGCATATTTTTATCATTTTATTGTATTATGGGGTTGGCAACCTTCTTGTCATTTGGGGTTCATTTATAGCCTATTTTAAATTTTCAAAAAATAGGCTTATGAGATCACCTTTTGTCCGTGTGTGTGTGCGTGTGTGTGTGTGTGTGTGTGTGTGTGTGTGTGAGGAGTGTGTATGTGGGTGTCCCCCTAATAACTTCTAAACGACTGGAGCGATTTCAATGAAACACGGTAAGTTCATAGCACTATCCCGGACGACCCCGACCATGCTCTTCAAATTTTGTTACGTCTCATCAATCCAACATGGCAGCTGTGCAAACTATTTTACCAGCATTCAATATCTCCGAAACTATTCCCGATATGACCCTGGATTTTTTTACGGTGATAAAGAGAACTACTAGAAGTTCACCTATGTAACTTTTAAAAACTGGTAACTACAAAACCAACATGGCGGCCACGCGAATTTTCGACTTTTAAATAGAAGTTTCTCGCGATTTAACCAACTAAACACAATAAAACTTGGTACAGTATATGTTTATACGCATTGTAATGCACCGACATCTAACTTGGTTCAATTGTTTGCATAACCACAAGATGGCGGATGTGCGAAATATTTCACCGTCATTCCATATCTCTGAAACTATTGGCGGTATCACCCTGAAATTTTGTACGGAGATAAAGCCCTTTACAGGAAGTTCATCTATAAGACTTTCAAAAACCGGTTAACTAAAAAGCGAACATGGGGGCCAAGAAAAATTTGAAAATTTTAAAAGACCTTTCTCGCGATTTAATGTTCCAAACGCAATGACATCTGGTAGAGGAAATGTTTATACACATTGTAATACACTGGCATCTAATTTAGTTCAATTGTTTCCATAACCTCAAGATGGCGGCTTTGGGAATTTTAAAATTAAGTATTTATTTCTTGTGTCGTAATCATGCGATCGACGTGAAAGTTTGAATAATGAACCTAAGCAATAATTTTCCTTTAATGGTACATTACTTTATGGCCTATACATTTAACAATCCAACATGGCGACCATCCGAAATATTTAGATGGCTCTTAATATTGTTTTAGATCCCTTATTTGGGGGTGGTTGGATCTAAAAGACAGAGTTATTGTATTAATTTATAGAGCTGTGCCTAAACGTGGGTAGCTTCCCTTGGCAGGGTAAGCTGACCAGTGTAGAGTGTTGTTGTTGCTAGGAGCTAGGGGGCGCTCCTATAAATAATGTAGTAGTGTTTTAGGGGATGGGACCCAATACAAGGGTCACTGTGCTGGTCGCTCAGCTGACTGGCTTATTATATAACTGAACGCGCTTGTATCAGCTAGGTGGCACGCGCTGCTCTCTAGCAGCCGGGCCGCCGCGAGGAACACAATTATATCTGAGCTAGCACTATCAGACTACCGTATGTCACGTCTAACCGTGACGGGAATAAGGAAGGGCGTTGGGATGTAAAGAGGCGTATAAACAGTAAGGCGGGTGTAGAGTGTTGACCAAGTGTTTATTGGTCTGTGATGTTATAGTATGAGTCCCTTGTAGGGAATGTAACAATGTAACAATGTTCAAGTACAAGCTGTGGATTAAGGTTACAAAAGTAGGAAATCTGAACACGACTGACTCACCTCTGATGACACCAACGTAGCCTCCGGCGTACCACTGAGAGACTGATAATGGAGAGATCCCTTGACCTGATTACGACGCCTTCTTATACCCTTCGGCGCTATGCTGTCAGCAATGTGTTGGCATAGCTGCCCCAGTTTATAATATGTCACTGTGTGTAACAATTGTGCAAGGACTGAGCTGTTTTCTAGAGTGGCAAGCTGTCCTTGTGGTATTAATGGATGTTGGTCTGGCTTTCCAAGGGTTGCCAGTTAGGAGATTTAGCCAGATGATGGGGGGATGGTCTCCAAGGGGTGCATGCCCCTGGGAGGCTGTACAAGCGTCTTCCTTCATTTGTTCGCGTCCTCGCGAACGGGAACGGAACTGGAGGTTGGGATGCTGATGAAGTCGTTCGTGAGGCCCCCTCGTATCGTCTGGCGGTGTCTTCCTCGTTGTCGTCGGCGTTGTCGTGTAGAATGGGTGATGTCGTGAAGTGTAGGTGTGAGATCAGCCCGTGTTCAGAGGGGAGGGTTATGGGATGTACAGATATATGTATAACACTGATATTGGCATTGTGAAAATGGAAATTGACAAAACAAAAAAATTGACATTGCGAAAAATTTGACATCGAGAAAAAAATTGACATTGAAAGGAAAAAAAAAATTGCCATTGCCATTGCTAGTTTCAAGAAAAAAAAACATGGTTTTGATAGTGCTTCGTTACATAGTTGTGCAGGGAGGAAAAACCCAGCTAGACGAGGAATTGTGCCGTCTGGCTTTATTTTGGGGAAAAAGTGCTCCCTGCGAAGAGAAAGATAGAAGAGAATAGAAAAAATGGGTGTTCCAGGGTATAATTTAAGGGAAATATTCAAAGTATTTATTTGTTTGGGAAAAAACGGAACACCCTGACAAATTTGGGCGTTAGTAGAGTAGAAAGGAAAAAACAAAACCGTATATTCAGTGTTGCCATTATGGCAGTGTTGAGTGGCGTGACATATTGTTACATTTAATTTACAAGCATGATATTATATATATATAAACCTTTAATTTACAAGCATGATATAATGTATATATAAAAATAAGAATCTTATTATTAAACCGGTTTGCTCATGAGCCTGGTACCTTTCATTTCGTAGAGCTCTTTACCTGACCTTTGTATACCATTCGCTGATTCTTTCCTGGCCCTGTTCCACTCAGCCATTTTATCGTAGTTTAGTGGCTAGGCCGCTAATTCCTTCTCCATTGAGCTTATGTCCTAGTGGTTTTCCCGCCGTGGGTTGGGAAATTCCACCTTGGCGTCGAAGGTTCGGCCATTACAATATTTGTGCCGCCCTTCGATGCCGAAGTCACGCCTTATTTGCGTGCATCTGGTTTTTTGGCGTTCATCGACGCCCAGTATCCCACGGATACTGTGCTTCGGTGGTCGCTACGATGTCACCTTGAGGAGGTGCAACGGAAATTGAAAAAGAGTGTATTTGTCTGTACAAGAGGGAGAGAGTGTGGTATTTTTTTGTGTTGGGATATATATATACAACAGGTTAGTGTACCATCCTCGTCATCTGCAAAACAAAATGTGTTAATGGCCATATATCTGGAAACATGTACATTCAATCGCTTCCTTGCTTTCCTGCAAATAGAGTGTATTAATACATATAGCAGTTCCATCGCTGCGCATATTATATAAGATCAATTATGTTGCCACTTAAGTCTAACTTAATCTAGGTTAGCCTATGTTATTCTAGTTTATCCTAAGTATGGTCGGGCTTACCTCGGTAACGGATTTTTAGTCACCGAGTGCCGAGATATTCTACTGTAATCTATATATATATAATAAAAAAAAAAATTGCCTTGAATGTAGGCTTATGCTATCTTACGACGAATTATCATGACTTATCATGAGTTGTCGGACTTACCCTGATGCCGGGTTTCTGGGTCATCAGGCGCCGAACGGCGTTACTTAGTGCTATCTATCTTAATTATGGTCTAATAAAAAAAATGCTATTTCTAAGCCGAAAGGGTTGCCTTAATCTACTGCCGAAATGTGCTGTGCCATACCTGGCAACAGCGGTGAATAAATTTGCTTAATCCTAGGTTGCGTGTCAAATGCAACCGTCTTACAGCTAAATTTGGCCTAGAACGATCGCCTGGGGCAATTTACTTCCCCAGGACACCACCCGCACGAGTCCTAGAAACACCAGTTGTCTCTAGGATCGCTGGATTCCGTTCCCTTAATTCTAGGTGTCGACGTCTATTACTAGTACTAATCTAGTCACAGGCGGCTTACGGTGCCACTAAGCAAACCGTTTCGCCTGCTGTACCTATCATTTCTTTGCTGTTGCCATTGCGTGTGTAGTCGTATCTGGGCCGCCCACGTAACCCTTATGAGGCGCTCGCAATGCCCCTCTCTTAATGCCCATTGGCTGCCCGATGCATCGCCATTTATGTGGGCATTGGACATTGTCGTCCGATGGCATAATATTCTCTTCGCCTTTGTCGGCAATCGTAATCTGCTTTTCGCAGTAATCTTCGCCTGTATCGGCCGTAGTAGTATGCTTTTCGCATTGTAGGAATCTCTTCGCCATTGTCGGCATTGCTGGGGTGGCCCACTGAACCCCTTTGAGTGCCCGCTATGCTACTCATTTAAGATCTCTGGCGACCCGTTGTCATCCATTTACGTGGGCGCAGGACCGAATGAGCGCGTACATTCCATATATATATATTCATATTTCATTCTTCTTTATTGATTAACGTCGTGGTCTTCACCTTCACCTCGCGGGGTAAGGACTTGTCGGATCTAGGATTGGTCCTGCTGAACCCTAGGATCCTGCTTCACTCCTGACGAATAGGAGTCTGACTCCCCGCCATGGAAGTCCTACTTACGTAAATTTAACTAACAGTCTAGTCATAATATGGGTCGTCTCTAGGGATAGCTCTCGAGTCCGGCGCTGAGTGAGCTATTTCTCCCGCCATTCTCAGAAAGTCTCCCTGCAGGTCTTGGCTTCGACGACCGTGGCACAAAGTGGGTGTAGCATCCCTTCCTCCCAAGGGCGGTTTATGCGCACCTAGGATTCCAGAGCTTGCCCGGCCAGGCCGCGAATGCTTTGACCTTACGTGGTTCGTCTGTTTGGTCTAGCCGTCAAGTTAAGTGAGGTCGCTGCGCTGTTGAGCCAACTGGGGTAAGGGTCCACATCGCCTTCCCCAGCTCTCAAAGTGTTGTCCCTCTGACCTTCGGCTTACGCCGTTATCATCAATCAGATCGTATCAGATTCCTTTGCAAAAAAAAATGTAGCGTAACCTGTGTAAACAGTTTAATCTCTGTGTAAAATGTAAAATATTTCCAGTGTTGTGGGGTTGTAGATCTTCTAAGTACATAGGCTACTTCTGGTCTACCATTGCTACGTCAGCTTTCCAGCAATAATGCTCTCTTTACCTTAATGGGGGTGTTAGTAGGGTCTGTGGCGTCAGGTACCCTGTTATTATGATCTGGGGGTAGTTATTTGTTGAATGGGCTTAAAGTATGGTAGGAAGGGGGTATGCATCTTTGGGTTCCACGTTAGTGGTGGCCTGGAACCGGTGATGGCGCTGGGATGTTCCTATAGTGAGTGGACTGGGGAGGCAATTCCCGGGATTGCAAAGATACGAAAATTCAATGCAGGTTTGATATTAATATCCCTGGTGAATGGATGGGATAGTCATGCATGTGTCTGGATATGAGGCATCTGCACTCATATAAGGATAGGTGTAGGGTGGGGCATAATACCAATATATTCCAGTCATGCGGGAGTGTTTAATTAATAAAGAATGGTTAGTATATATATCTATGGCCTCATCTCTCATTTGGAGATGCGCATTATGCTTATTTAATTTTTTGCCGACCCACCCCTAATACTCAGGTCGTAGCATTGTGGTCCAAGGCGTAGCATGCCTGCTCTTTAGACGCATGAAGTCCATCAACCCCTTGTGTGTACTCTGTAAAGTAGTGTAGCTGTTTTGATCGTGTTCATTTGTCTGCGTTGGTTTATGTTGGACGTGCGAGGGTTATTGGAAGGGAATTGGGTATTAACCATGGTAGCCAGCTGTAGTATGTCGGTAATCCCTCTCGGATTATCCACCTATGGTTTGTCATCCTCCCTTGGTCCATGCTTGCTTTCTATCCGCGCCTTGGGATAGTAAAGCTTCACGACCTAATCTGGTCTGCCATTTGTAGTGTAAATGTGGCCAGTGGTCGTAGTGCGACTGGCCATGTTCTAGTCACCTGTAATGACTCCTATGCCTTACGATCGATAAAAGAAGTTATTAGGGGGGAGATCTTGTCTGTGTTTGCTCCTAATTGTTGAGTGCATGTGCGTGTGTGTGACTATGTTCCGCTACACCACGCGGACGGTTGGTCTGTTGCAGGCTAAGTCGTAATATGTATCGCGTGTATGGGCGGGAGGCGCCCGTGGCCTGTCAACGTCTTGTCCATTGCCAAGTGCTTTTGCAGTGTAATAAAAAAAATGTATGTTGTTATGATTGTTTTGCGTTTTTGATTTCATTGTCAATGCCGACAAACAATAGTGTCCTGTCATCAGCAGTATTGCAGTATGACTAGTCTGCAAGTCAGCAGTTGGTATGTGTAATGTCAGGCTGGGATGTTATTGTTTGTCATCCGCCGGCAAGTGCTTTTCTGCACGTATGCAAGTGTGGTCATTGTTTTAGATTCCTAGCGGACTAATGTAGCAATTCATCCTAATTAGCTAATGATGTTGTGTGGCCATTGTTTCCTAAGACTTGTGTCTTGCGAAGTTTCTATGCCTTTGTGTGGGAAGTGCATTTTCCATGTCTGGTGTAATTCGAAATTTTATGCCCGGTTTTTGGTGGGAGGAAATGTAGTATTCCCTGTTCATGTATTTGTATGGGCCAATTTCGGTGTGGTTGGAAGCCTGGATAATTGCTTTCCCTTGTGTCTAATTTTTACTGGGATTGGAACCCGTGACCTTATGTCATTCTCTGTGTTCTATATATTATGGCACATGTACTGTGTATTTGCTATGCGCAAACGAAAGTACCCAATACTGTGAGGAGTTTGCGTATTTTTGAACTCTCCTCGTAGTGTAATTTTGGAAGTTATAGGGTCCTTGGATCGGACGTGAATGATGCGTTTATTCCTGCTCACTAGGAACTGGCTTAGTTCGTCTGTGTCGAGCAGTCTTGTCCATTGAGGTGTGTGACTGCTGACTCGATGGTGTTGAATTACGATTTTGTGGGCTTTTATTTGTTTAATGTTCAGCCCACGTCCTTGTTTCCTGCACGTGTGTGTGTGTGGACTTGATTGTTGTCTGTAGTAATTGCGAGCAGTGCTTCTCGCATTGTAAAAAAACTTGTGGTTTAACATGACCGTTAATCTGTAGATCATGCGCCACGGGACTTCCGTTTTACGTGGAATCCAAACCACAGGCCATGGCATTTCACTTCGAAAGTCTTGCATGCATTGGCCGTACTTGTAAAAGAACCTCTTGCTAACTACCCTTGTGTCCCCAATTGTGTGTTACTGTAACGTGGTTCAGTATGTCCCTTACCCATTGTACCCAATGTCGTTATGCACGAGTGTCTCCGGGATAGTTCTGGTGAGTGTTAGGATCATATCCCGGTTCGGTCAGTGGTGTTTGAAGGCTATTTCTTGGTCTTTTTTCCACGTCTGCCAGCGGGATCGTTTCCTTTTCTTTTAGCAGTGTGCCCGCCTGTACGTGTAGGTGTGTGAGCTTTACGTGTGTGATATGCCTTCATCCGGCGGGCATGAATAGTGTCCTTTATGAGTTTTCTCCCATGGCGCACGCTCACTATATAATTTAGGTCAGATACCTTCCTGCAGACTTTGAAGGGACCTGACCAGCGTGGCAGGAGAAATTCGGACACGTTTTTCTTACGGCTTTTTTTTTACCTTAATTGTGTCGTAACCACTATGAAAAAAAAATGCTTGAAAATGGTAAGTAGGTCCTGATCGTACTATCCACCTAGTAGGTGACGTTAGCACTATAGTAATCTGGTTACATCTCAAGGGAATCTACCGACACTGTCTAGTATACATTGGGAAGGCCATTGCAAGACGTATTTGATACATGTGTATCCACGTCACGAGCAAAGCCAGTGCACTATGGGAGTCGAAACTCCACTCCAAAGCAATTATAACCTTATCTTGGCACTGAATATATATTTTTCAAAAGTAAAATATGTATTGTCCGTTGAGCCATTATATATTTATACACAAATTGTGCTAAATGTTCCGGCATAACTCAACAAAATGATAGTGTCTCGCCCCGGTGTGCAATTGGGCTTTTCAGTTGGTTAAAGCACACCTCACCAAAATTTTTGAAAACTGGTTTGCGATTCTTAATTCTTGCCACGCTTATGGCTTTTGCCCGCTACAAGAGAATCTATCCAACTGTTGAACCGGAACATAGAACATTTAGTCATTTCTGCTTAGAAAGACTCGCTTAAGCTCTATGCTGTGATTTGATGCTTAAGCTATGTTCAAAATATCTCTTTCCGGCTTTAAGCCGCGTAGCTCACCTGATGGGCTTCTACTTGGCTTTGGATATTAGAAACTTTACGTTATTCAATTTGTGGTGATAACCACTCCGACCAATAATCATTGATGGCCTGAGAGAAAAAATGTCAGGGGCAAACAAAAAAAACAAGGATTTTGAATCATGCACTTCTGATCTAGCCAAGTTGCACTGCATATACGTGAAAGAAGGCAGATAGAGAAAGAGAGAAAAAAATGTGCAGTTTATGTTTGTTAGTACCTGTTTGTCTATTATTTTGTTTCCTCCCGCGTGAAAGTACTTATGTGTACTATACTATTGGTGCAAGTGATGTCGGAATATATTGTATTCCTAGTGAAAGCCGTTATCCTATTTCGAGCGTCAGTGCTCGGCAGGTGGATACCGTCGCCCCGTCACTAGGGTGTAAGCCCCTGGGATCCACTGAGGTGCCCCTCTGCTATTTTTCGGAGGAGTTTGTAGCAAAGTACGACCGGGCTTGCTTTCACCGTATCGCTTGACCGTTGGCCTAAGTGTACCTGTGTTCGCGGACCTGCCCGCGCTCAGAGCTACTCTAGTAGAGTTTACGGGGGTGTGTGTATTTTCGACCGATCTGTTCTGTGGGGTAGGTAATAACACTTTTCCTAATCCCAGTATACTGTGTGGTGTTGCCTGGTCAAAATGTGCGTGCGTGTATCGTGCATCCTGAGGGACTAATACCGGTGTTCGCCTTCGTTCTGACAAACTTGCCCTTTGAACTGGAGGTAAAGGTCGCTTAATGGCTTGTGTCTGGCCTTGCAATGTGGTGGCGTGTAGCCTGACCGCTTTTCGGCCTGTGGCCACGGCAGACTCCTGCCATTGTGTGAGCCTATCTGTGTGGGTGTATGTAGGCTTTATATGTAGTGGGATGGGTTCTATGTCGTCTGCCCATGACGTGGTTACGTCCCGTTGTCTCCCTGTCATGCTATGTGTGTCTGAGAGTCCTGGCTTCAACTCCCTCTCGTCCCTTTGTTCCGAGGGGGTTGTTCTAGGCTCTGCCCCTCGGTTTGGCAAAATTGCCTTCCGATCCGGAGCTGAAGGACATGTGTTTGTGTAACCTTGTACTTGTAGCCTATGGGGGCCTAACCTGGCCGTCTCCTGGACTGTGGCCATGGTGACCTCCTTCCCATGTGTGGCAGTACATGGCGAGAGGGACATCCTCGCAAATTGTCGAGTCAACGTATCCACGCTTACGTCCTCTCTCGGCTGGGCTGGTGGCCCTACCATGAACTCAAAAATGGCCTTGTTGGATTGGAGCTCACGGTATTCGTCCCAAATTTGGGTGTACTGCCTATTGAGGCATATGGCCTGTTCAGCGACTTTTGTGCCCTGTGTCCCTATCCGTCTATGTTCACTGATGAGTGTCTCCCATTGTTGGAACATAAACTCGTGTCGACAGTGTAATTGCCAGTGTGCTTTTATGATTTGTGTGCGGAGGGTGGGGATTTTCGCCCGAATCTTGCGATTCTTAGCGCTGCGGAGTGGCCGGACAAGGGCTCTTATGATCCGCATGTACTGGGCGTGCAGGAGCTGCTGAAACCTTCTGAGGTAGTCCTGCCTAGTTTCAAAAACTCTGTGCCAGGCAATTAATTCCTGGTACTCCCCAATGCTTCTTAGCACAGCTAGGCGGTATAGGGGGGCCATGTTGAATGGAGTGTATGTGAATAAAATAAAAATAAAAATAAATCTGTGCGTGTTTGACAGTGTATTTACGTATCTGTTTGATTCTTTCTGGGGCTGGGGGGTTGGTTTAGTAAGAATTTCCCCTGCGTAGCTAGTTTTGGAGCAAAAATGGTGTTTTTTGTCTGGGAAAAAAATGTTTCACTATTTGCTTGGCTTTTTGCGGTACGGAAGGGGTCGTTTTAACTACGAGGGCTCGTTGGTTGAGTCCCGTTCTCTATGCGTAGTACCGCGCCTCCACCAGTGTTTTAGATCCCTTATTTGGGGGTGGTTGGATCTAAAAGACAGAGTTATTGTATTAATTTATAGAGCTGTGCCTAAACGTGGGTAGCTTCCCTTGGCAGGGTAAGCTGACCAGTGTAGAGTGTTGTTGTTGCTAGGAGCTAGGGGGCGCTCCTATAAATAATTTAGTAGTGTTTTAGGGGATGGGACCCAATACAAGGGTCACTGTGCTGGTCGCTCAGCTGACTGGCTTATTATATAACTGAACGCGCTTGTATCAGCTAGGTGGCACGCGCTGCTCTCTAGCAGCCGGGCCGCCGCGAGGAACACAATTATATCTGAGCTAGCACTATCAGACTACCGTATGTCACGTCTAACCGTGACGGGAATAAGGAAGGGCGTTGGGATGTAAAGAGGCGTATAAACAGTAAGGCGGGTGTAGAGTGTTGACCAAGTGTGTATTGGTCTGTGATGTTATAGTATGAGTCCCTTGTAGGGAATGTAACAATGTAACAATGTTCAAGTACAAGCTGTGGATTAAGGTTACAAAAGTAGGAAATCTGAACACGACTGACTCACCTCTGATGACACCAACGTAGCCTCCGGCGTACCACTGAGAGACTGATAATGGAGAGATCCCTTGACCTGATTACGACGCCTTCTTATACCCTTCGGCGCTATGCTGTCAGCAATGTGTTGGCATAGCTGCCCCAGTTTATAATATGTCACTGTGTGTAACAATTGTGCAAGGACTGAGCTGTTTTCTAGAGTGTCAAGCTGTCCTTGTGGTATTAATGGATGTTGGTCTGGCTTTCCAAGGGTTGCCAGTTAGGAGATTTAGCCAGATGATGGGGGGATGGTCTCCAAGGGGTGCATACCCCTGGGAGGCTGTACAATGTCTACAAATCTGTTATAGCAATCAAACAGATTTTTTATGTTCATAGGGGCTATGAACTTAAGTTCACCTATAGGACTTTAAATAACCTGGTGATCACAAATCTAACATGGCGGCGACGCGAAGTATAAATATTCACATGGACGTTTCTCGCAATTTAACCATCCGAGTGTAGTGAAACATGGTACAGTAAATCCTTTTACGAATGTCAATCCACTGGCATCAAATTTATTTCAATTGTTTCCATAACCACAAGATGGCAGCTGTGCGAAATTTTAAAATCTCCTTGTTACTTCTTGTGTCCTAATCATGCGATTGAAGTTTGAATGCTTCACGTACACAATAATCTTCATGTAACAATACATAACTCTAGGACCTACATATATAAAATCCAACATGGCGACCATCCGAAATATTTAGTCGGTTTTCAATATCTACGAATCTATTACAGCAATCAAACTGAAATTTCGTACGTAGATAGAGGCAATTAACATAAGTAGGATATATGAAAATAGGGTGTATATTTCTTCATGGAACTACCTGTTGCGAATTGTGAAAAATAGGCTAAATATTCAATGCCTGCAGTGCTCACTTGAATTGAAAACAGATAACACACTCTAAACCAGTCACCGCAATTAACACCGGCTATAAGACAGATTCTATGGGCTACGGGGCTGCATTCGCATTGTCGCAGCGGTGATGAGGGGCACATCGCAGAGTAGAGATGGGCAGCAGTCGACTGAAAACAGTCGAATTAGTCGATAGTTAAAACAATCGACTTATTCGACTGCTTTAAAAAAACAGTCGAATGAATTCAACGACTACTCACCGTATCATAAACAAGTCGTTTGCAAACGACTGATCCCAAAACAATCGTTGAAAATCATTCGAATGAAACAAGTCGTTGGCAAACGACTAGTTCCAAGCGAATGGAATCATTCGAATTTAAGTAGTCGTTGTAAACGACTGATCCCAAAGCAATCGTTGGAAATCATTTGAATGAAACAAGTCGTTGGCAAACAACTAATTCCAAGAGAATGGAATCATTCGAATTTAAGTAGTCGTTCTAATCAAACGACTTCTTCAGGATAACTTCATGCTACAATTGATTGTGATGTATGTTTATTGTAGAGCTTTAATTAAAAGGTTAAGTATACCTGTAGGTGCCTATAGTTTTATACAATTCGTTGATTCCTTCAATGAAATAGCCTAAATCCAGTTGTCCAAGTTTTTGGAAACGTTAAGCATTCAATATTTAGGTTATGTTTGAACTCCAGATACCGGTTTTGAGGCCCATCATCCCAGGCAAGCCGGTAAATACCTTTGCCTCCCAGTCAGATGGATCATTTGGCCGTAATTTTGAATTAGAGTAAGGTTGTAGTATGCGTGGTCAGATTTAGACAATAGCCTAGTCCATGAAGGGGCCATGGCTACGCCTTCTAAGTTTGTTTAATGAATAGAGTAACTGAAATGAGGGATGTATACTGATTTTAAGATTTGTGGAATGAGTTTATGAATTTTTAATAGAATTTAATGAAGTCTTCGGTAAAGTTGAAGGAGACATGATCGTGTTTAGACAATAGCCTACTCCATGAAGGGGTCATGACTAAGCTTTCTATGCCTAATTAAGGTGTAGTGTGGCTGAAATGAGGGAGTTTTACTGATTTTGGTGTTTGTGGAGTAGTCTTTTCGTTTATAATTTAGGTTTTGTGAAGCTTGTTGCGGAGTTGTTTTATGGATTTTATTGCTCTGCAAATGAGGTGTATTAGGGGGTTCTGGGTTCGGTTTAGCTGTAGTTTACAGGGTTATGGCTGAGAGTTGTTGTAGCATGCCTAACAACTGTGTCAGAGCAGTGGCGTGCTGTGTGGGATGGGGGTTTAGTGGCAAAGACATGAGGGCAGGGATGGAAGAGTTTATGTGTTCCCTCACAGTTGGCGCACTTAGGCTTATCTCGAGGTACCGTATAGATAAAGTGGTGATGTGAATCTCCAGCGGGTACTGTGAGGACAGCTTGACGGCTGTAGGTGCCTATAGTTTTATACAGTTTCTTGTTCGTAGATTCTTTCAATGAAATAGCCTACGTCCAGTTGTCCAAATATATATGTATGTCATTTCATTGGAAATGTTAAGCATTCAATATTTAGGTTTAGTTTGAACTCCTTAACACAGTCTATACACTTTTAATGAGAATTGGGTGCATTCTTGAATTACAGTATTACACAACTTGAACATGGGCTTACCAATTATGGCTTAGAGTTCTATTTATTTTATGATTGAATTTCATTCATTTATTGTACCGGGTGATAAATGAATTACAAGAAAACTATTATGAAATTCTCCCCATAGCGTGATGGTAATGATCGATGCAAACATAGAATAGATTTTCCAGGAAAATTTAATCAGAAAATATTTTATACTGGTATCCAATATTAATAGCATTTTAGCAAGTCGGAGGGCGTGTACGCTCAAATTGATTCTGGTCGTCAATTGTTTGGTAGAGATGGGCATCAGCACTCGACTGACAAAAGTTAAAACCATCGACTTGTTTGACTGCTTTTAGAAAACAGTCGAATGAATTTAACGACTATTCACCGTAACATAAACAAGTCGTTTGCAAACGACTGAACTGATCCCAATAGTTTTAACATGTTCTGAGCGCTGGCATAGTTTTACGTTCTGGTCATAAATTGTTTGTATTCACATGGCTGCCAACATCTCCACTGAAATTTCGCTCTCGTTACTGTTCTAAAGTGCTCTATTGTCGTCTCTCGTGTGTATTTATTCTAGGCTGTCGTGTTCTTGTTCAAGTTGTATTTCAACTCTACATTCTTAGTATTTTCTGCAAAACAACTAAGAAATAAAAGGTACGTCACAATTTTGGCTATGGAATTGTTACCGGTACTTACGAACTCCCTTTCAGTTCTAGTAATTTAATTAAGTATTGCTCTATTGCTTCACTTATTCAGAGTACATACAGGAAATGTGTCCTTTACCAATATCGGGGAACATTTACTCATTCTCATTGGAACATTGGATACAATGGCTGCACTATACACAACGCCGCAACCTCCATTCGAAGCACAGTAAAAATAAATAACTTGGATCAATTGCATGTTGCCGAGTGTCGCGTAGTCCAAACTAACGTCTGCAAAAATAGGTAGGTTAGGGAGAAGTTTGTTTTTCATGTGTTGGTACAACAGAACTCCGCGGCTAACGGCTTACAGTGCTTTGTACGCCGCCTAGAAGCGACTACTTACAGTCGAATATATGAAACGACACGCTTTTAAGAGCTATGCGTATTCAGGTAACAATTCGACTGAAAGTAGTCGAATATCTAGTCGATAGTTTCTACCAACTAGAGATGGGCATCAGTCGACTGAAAACAGTCGAATTAGTCGATAGTTAAAACAATCAACTTATTCGACTGCTTTTAAAAAACAGTCGAATGAATTCAACGACTTCTCACCGTATCATAAACAAGTCGTTTGCAAACGACTGATCCCAAAACAATCGTTGGAAATCATTCGAATGAAACAAGTCGTTGGCAAACGACTAATTCCAAGTGAATGGTATCATTCGAATTTATGTAGTCGTTCTCATCAAACGACTTCTTCAGGATAACTTCATGCTACAATTGATTGTGCTGTATGTTTATTGTAGAGCTTTAATTAATAAGTTATGTATACCTGTAGGTGCCTATAGTTTTATACAGTTCGTTGATTCTTTCAATGAAATAGCCTAAATCCAGTTGTCCAAGTTATTGGAAACGTTAAGCATTCAATATTTAGGTTATGTTTGAACTCCAGATACCGGTTTTGAGGCCCATCATCCCAGGCAAGCCGGTAAATACCTTTGCCTCCCAGTCAGATAGGCAAGGCTTCATAACTTAACATAACGAAAATGGTTGTTTGGGTAGATTATGTAACAAAATGGGTCTTGGTCACATTGTGGTCGTTACGTTTCATATCCGGAAGTCATTTGTATCGCATGGTAACGTTATTGGGCCATATAACGTTATTCTGAAATTGGTTATCGTAGAAACGAAATAGTATTGTCCGACAGAAATAACGTTATTTGAATAAGTCTCTCGAAAAATATCCCCTAATACCGTTATTCGGACTAATAACGTTCTTCGGATATCGGTTATCGTAGAAACGAAATACTAGTGCCCACCTGAAATAACGTTATCGGAATACATATCTCGAAAAAAATCTCCTAATATCGTTATTTGGACTGATAACGTTATTCGAATATCAGTTAACCAAGGAACGAAATGGTAGTGCCCGCCTGAAATAACGTTATCGGAATACATATCTCGGAAAATATTCCCCCAATACCGTTATTAGGATTAATAACGTTATTCGGATATTGGTTATCTCAGGAACGAAATGGTAGTGCACACTAGAAATAACGTTATTTGACTAGATCTCTCCAAAAAATCCCCCAATACCGTTATTCGGACTAATAACGTTATTCGGATATCGGTTATCGCGGGAACGAAATGGTAGTGCTCACTATAAATAACGTTATTTGAATACATCTCTCGAACATTATACCCCCAATACCGTTATTCGGACTAATAACGTTATTCGGATATCGGTTATCGCAGGAACGAAATGGTAGTGCTCACTAGAAACAACCTTATTTGAATATATATATCGAAAAATATTCCCTCAATACCGTTATTCGGACTAATAACGTTATTCGCATATCGTTTATATATTACAGTACAAACGGCATCATCGATAGAGAATGGCACCATTTTGATACATTTTGCGTTGGAGAACTCCATAGAGTAGAAAGAGTGGAAGTGTCACTTTGCGACCTACGTCGTGTTTGGTTCTGAGTTTAGCCGCGAGGTTAATAAATACTCGGAAGTGCTTACCGTGATAGGGTATTGTATTTTTAGCCTACTTTTCACATTTTGCAAAAATGAGGGGAAAAAAGACTTATGAGATCGATCTGGGCAAATGTCTGTCTGTCTGTGCATGTCCACCCCCCCTTATCAACTCCTAAACGGCTGAAGCAATCAAAACCAAATTTGGTATGAGTAAAGATCTATATCTGAATATCTCAAGGCCATGAAAATGAAGTCAGTGCTACCAACTGCTGAAAAACCGCAATTGAAATTTGAGCTCCATGTTGGATATCTTGGAAGGTATGCATGGGAGCTATTCCAAAATTGGCACACAATTATATAGATAATAATATTTCAGATTAATTTCCAGGAGGCCATACATGACAGTGTTGGCAAAATGATTCTAAGCATGCTGATAGGTCAAATTTTTAAATTAATAGATCTTCTACACTATCAATTGGATTTCAACCAAATTTCGTATGTAGTCTACTATGTGTACATAACCAGATATCACTATGCGTATTCTTAAGAGCAACCAGCTGCTGACAACTGTTGATAATTGCTGTCTCTACTTTGTTACCCTTATATTAATATATCAGAATGCATGCAAGCCAACAACTCTAAACTTTGCACACGTATAGTACCTGACATTCTAGATTAATTTGGAGTAACTAATATTATGCCAATGCCGCTAACATGATTCTAAGCCTGATGATAGATTCAATTCTAAAATGCATGTAACTTCTATACATACAAATGGATTTCGTCTAAAATTGGCACAACAATAGATCATAATATGTCAGATTATTTCTGACCAAGACATGCATGACATTGCTGCCAACATGATTTTACGCGCACTGATAGATCCAATATCTAACTGCATGTAACGTCCACGTTATCCATTGAACTTCAATCAAAATTTGTATTCTGTACCTTAAGAGATGGAACTAAGAATAGGCCTATATTAAGTCACCAGGGCTTCCAACTGTAGTGCAGGTATATTTCGAATTAATTAGAAATTTTGATATTACCAACTTAATTTCGTCATTAACTTAGATAGTTCCATATAGATTAAACATTGGCATGAATCTTTAAGTTTAAGAAAAATAGGCTCCTTAGTTTGTCACGGAACTGCTTGTTGAACTTGCGAAAGTGGCGAATGTCCGGAAAACACTCTTAAATGCGCTTTTGAAGAAAGGAACAACAGACCGACACCACTTGAAATACATAGGCCTAGGTGGATAGCAAACGACCTGAAGCTTAATAGAGATCAAGTACTAGCGAATCAACTAGACAACGGGGAAAATTCAGTGTACATTAATATAGTGTACACCTTACTTTATGAAAACATATTATCTCGACATGAAGGTGTGAAATCCTTCCGGCTAGCTAGCGGTAACACCACAAAGATAACTATCACTGCTTCAGACTCTTTAACAAAACGTGTGCGTGTCTGTTTAATCTCCTCCCGAAGTCAACAATCAAAGGCTCTCCCGCGCGCTTTCTACGCATGGAGTTCTCAAGGACATACGGAACGAGTGCTGGAATGAAGTATACGAATTTTCTGCTGTAAGTAATGGCATACGTATTGTAACAATTGAACTTAAATACCCCATTCCATCATATCTGACGGTCAATGATTGTAAAGTTCTGTTAACATATGAAGGACAAGCTAAGTATTGCTTTTATTGTAAAGAAACCTCCCACTTACAAATAGACTGTCCGAACAGAAGGAATCGCCCGGTACTTCATGTCAGACAACAAACCTACAGCACGGTGCTGGGCGAGTCAGATGGGAGTAGTAAGCTAAGCAACACTACCGACATGGAAACTGCAGTACCTTCCCCTGAATATCCAGCCATATCAGAGGCCTTTCATAACAGGCCCCATTCTACAAACGTGGGGGCATGGTGGCTCAGCGGTCTAGCTGTATGCCTCTCACCAAGACGGTCTGGGTTCGATTCCCGGTCAATGCATGTGAGATTTTCGAAGTGAAATGCCATGTCCTGTGGTTCGGATTCCACGTAAAAAGGAGGTCCCGTGGCTCATGATCTCGAGATTAACGGTCACGTTAAACTACAAGCTTCCTTCCTTTTTTTTCCATTCTACAAACACAGTCATATAGCATTGCGGAAATAACTCAACCATCAGATAACGTAGCTGAAACATCCCTGACTATTTTACATAGCAACGAAGAGGGAACAGTGACGTAACGATCGGACAGCACGGGGAAGGGACACACCAGCAGGCAACACAGCAGTCTGTGCAGCAGCCAGATACTATTAAGACTAAATGTCCCGATTTTTAGTTTGTAATTCTGACACCACGTAGCAGCACCAAAGTGAGGCAATTTCTCTTGAATGGAAGCTCGTATTTGCGATGTCAAAACCACTATGTATACTAGAGTGCAATAGAGTTGATATCAATTCAATGCATTTTCCAAAATGTGAAAAACAAAGACGTTACTAGCAGTTTTTTATATTTCTGCTTAAAATATGAAAAAAAACTGGTAATACGAAAACGGAGATTGATTTCCTGATTCCAATGCATTTTTCATAAATAAAAATCGGGTGAATGGAATCGTCGGCATTAGTTTGGGAATTGTTTTGAAAAGGGTGGTAGGAGAAGCGGCGCGGCTACACAAGATCTCTAGCGCAAGGAAAATGATGAACACGCCGAGTTGACGAATATTGTAGTTCGGCGAATTACATGTACAAGTGCCTAGGCGTGGAACAATATCTGAGCAATAAAATTATAGTAATGTCACGCTTATGTAACGTTGACACAATGTGTTTGTACTGATACTTTCTTACTTCCTCAAACATTCTTGTTCTTGTTCTTGTTGATAATAATACATTGTAGGGGCTTGGGACATCTTGGTCATCAGTCCCATGTAGTTGACTATGTGTGTTACTGTATTAGAGCCAGGGATGGGGCAGGTGCCCTGAGTCTTCTAGTAAGGTACTATCTCGGCATTTACCTGGAGGGAGTGTGGAAAATCCTGCGAAACACAAGACACAACTGAATTTCAGGTGCAACCATAATGGTAGGTTGATTGACAGGTGAACTAGTCATTGAGAGATGTTGGACTGATGACAGTTTCCTAGGAAAAAAATCATAAAATAAGAAGGAATGTTTGAATGGCAATAAACATCTGCTGTAAGAAACATTGTTTCAGTTCCTTTCCTTTTATTTCGTTCAATACGCCAATACACAACCTCTGCTGGGACTTTTCTTCGTTTTCTGTGAGCGTACAAAGGAAGTGGATATTTATGCAGGACGCTTGCACCTAGAGAACATGCGCTTGACTGTCGTCAGTAGTTATGGAG
The DNA here is from genome assembly GCA_946902985.2 of Meconema thalassinum. Taxonomy (NCBI): domain Eukaryota; kingdom Metazoa; phylum Arthropoda; class Insecta; order Orthoptera; family Tettigoniidae; genus Meconema; species Meconema thalassinum. The sequence continues at coordinate 392,966,296 of OX336393.1, read as the reverse complement.
GCCAATTTTCCATTTTCACAATGGCTACGTCTTACTTTTCCACACAACGCGTTGTTTCCGTTTGAATTCGAACTCTCTTCTCTGAAAAAAGTTGTCACTGAATAGTTCGTGGTCTTGTACTCTTACACTTATATATTAGAAGTTCAAACAAGATGTTCAGTAAAGAACATATAGCCTACTTTCTCCTAAATGTATGAGTATAGTTATAACTCGTTTTATTATCAAAGAGTATAATAGAATCATTTCTTGGTTGAAGACCTTAGAAACTATTTACCTCTACCAAACGCCACAACCTAGAAAAAAACTACTACCATCATTGAAGAAAGGTAGATAAGAAGTATCTCAAGAATGTTATGGATCTGGAGACTTAATCGACCGGACTGGCTGCGTGGCTCAGCGGTAACGTTCTCGCTTGCTGGGCCCTAGGTTGAAGGTTCGTATCCTGGCGCAGTCAGCTGGCATTGCAGGGTGCACAAATGCGAGGGAGCCGTGTCAGTAGATTTACTGGCACGTTAAAGATCCCCTTCGGGCCAAAATTCCGGCACCCCGGCGTATCTAAAAGCAGCAGTAGTTAAAAGGGACGTAAAACAAATAACATTATCATTATTGTTATTATTACATAATCGACCTGCCGTGGGCAACATCCAACTTTGAGTTGAGGCATGTCTTTACTCGTCTGGTTGTGCATGGCTTTCACAACCCTAATTGAATTAACAAATCTTTCCATGACCCTACAGAGACGTGTGTACACAAACTATGTGGATATTTTCGATTGCTATTTGCCTGAAATAAAAGTATTAATTAATAACCTGAACTAGCACCAACGGCTAGAATTCAGTTACTATATGAAATCGTTTTGTTCTTTACTTCAAATAACATTTTCAAATAACGCACAACAAACTGTTACAAACCCTTTAAAATAAAAAGTAAAAATTTATCGTAGTATCATCTTGCCATTCTTCAAGTTCGATGTGCATAGAATGACAATGGTATAAGGTACTAACCAATGGAGTCCCACGTAGACCAGTCGAGACAACTAGTGGAGAAGTATCGAACAATATAACCCTAACAGGGCGAGTGCATTCTAGTGACCATAAGAAGAAACTTTTCAATAAAATCGTGAAGTTAATAAGTAGGCCGGCGTTCAGTTACCTTTTTGGCTGCTAGATGTCTCGAGCAAATCTGCTGGTGAATTATGTTTTAATTATATATTTTCATACGTAATAGGCACAATATAACGCTTAATTTTAAAACGTCTGAATCATTACAAAACCATAAATATATAAAATTTCAAGCAAAAAAATAACTCTGATGGGGTTTGAACCATAGGCATATGAGTGATAGGCCAACGCTTTACCACGGAGCCATTTGTGCCAACGAACTTCGTTTTATATAAAATGACTTACATATAACTTGTTAGCAAATAATGATTTAGACTAAACGATTTCATCAGTGGAGTATATTATTTATTTATAAAGCACTAGCAGAAGTACCCGTTCTTCGTACGGTGTTATATATTAACACCAGACATTATCAATTGAGCTACTGTTGCAATGGTTAGCGGCTTGTCATTCCTTCATAAGTTTATCAGAACGAAGTTAGTTTTCTGGGAATATCACACACACACTGTTAATTTAAGGGCCTTAAAATGTGGTTTTCGGAGACCCCTTATAGACTCGCGAATTTTGTGTCTCACAATGAGAAGCGCAACATATGCTTTGATCGTCCTTCTAGGATAATTTTTATATTTCGCCTATTTTAGCATGTATTTTGAGAAGTTTTTCCCTATATCCACCCTTCTACTGTATGAAAAGTACTGTGAGGAGTTTTATAAATGATTGGTGTATTGACTCATGTTTACCATACCTAATTTTACGATGCACCAAGCATCCGAAGACGATTTATAGGCGTACATAAAGATACACAGAAAGACAGACAGACAATTATATTGTCTACAACATATCACCCAGATATCCAAATATGCGTATATCTACCATACGTATTAAACAAAATCATCCTTACGATGAACCCGTATGTCGACAAAAAAAAAGATTAGTTAAAATGTGCTCTCAAACTAAATTCACCTAACGTGTACTTCCTGACGTGAAATAGAATTGAAAGCCATGATGACGAAACGCAATACACGTCACTTAAAAACTGACCCTCTACGTTGTGTTAGGTCCCCATACACAGGAAGACCCATTTCATAAATTATAAAGGCTTGTGGTGCATGAATTTTCTGGTTCTTTACCTCAAATGGCCCAAATTCCTAAAAGCCGCAAAAAATTCTGATTCAATTCAGGAATTTTTGAAAATAATGTTTCTGTTTGTAGATATAATAGACTTTCTGTACTATAAGTCGGACGTGAAATTATATGAAAAAATTCTAGGTTACCCCTTGACCCCCTTAATTGCATTGACGAATTATACAGTCTACATTGGTTCCGTGATAACCTTATAGCCATTTGCAAACTTTCACAGGAATGTAATAAACGGAGTAGCCTAATAATAATATCGTATGGCCTCGGGTGACGGGTGCAGGCTTCGTAATTTGACACCCGGAGGGTAGCTTGCAGGTCGAAATTTCGTTGTTCCTTGAATCACTATGAAAGTCAAGGAGGGTAGATATCTAAGCTCCTTTAACACTATAGCGCTTTCTAGTAGAGAAATGAGGAACTTTGTGTTGGCGGAAACTCCTGAGGTTAATTTTGTCATTAGAACACGGCCTACTGAATTCAAATGGGGTCTTTGACATGCCAACATCGTATGACATGCGAGTCGTATTTTTGCCGCCTTTCAAAAATCACGTACAGGCCGGACGTTTGTTTTAGACGATTTTCCTTGACCTTCAAGCCTGCGGGTGAGCCTGTACACAGTCACTCTCTCACCCTATCACTTCACTTTTCTCACCACCGATCTGATGTAATGGAATTCCAGACTTGAGCACACAGTACAGTCCACGTCGAAGTATTGTGTGACACGGAAGTACACGTTACGTAGTTACGAACAGAACGTCATTATATTTGCCAGTGACTATACTTCAGCAATAGTGTGAAACAGCTTTATCAATCATCGGAGCGCTTGGGGCAGCTGATAAAAACACAGGTACTGTAGTAACTCACCTCCAGGCTTCCATTAAGATTTTTCACTCGTCTAAAACCTACGTCCGGCCTGTACCACGGCCAGGAGTGAACCTGCAACCTTGGGGTTAGTAGACCGACACGCTATCCATTCACCCACCGTGGCAAGGTATAAATGGAGTGATATTGCTTCTTACAGAAATAGATGGAAAGTTGGTGCCACCCCTTGAGATAATGTTGTCGTGGTTACCGATTTCCATTCCTTCATTAGTTTGTTAAATTAAATTAAATTAAATTAGTTTTCTGGGAATATTTCAGATACTGTTGGTTTTAGAGCCTTATAATGTAGTTTTCGAGGCCCCCAAGTTTTGTTTCTGGCACCGAGGGGCTTTGGCTCCTCGTTGTACGCCATAATATAATACTAATAATAATAATATAATATAGGGATAGGAATATAATAGACCTGCCGTACCACACCCGCAGGTGTAAATCGCGTGAAAAAATTCTAGTGTACCCCTTGACCCCCTTAAGTGCATTATACGTATTGATGAATTTTACAGCTTAATTTGGTTCCGTGATAATCTTCTAGCCGTTTGCAAACTTTCACACCAATGTAATTAATGGAACTGCATTGCGTCTTACAGCAATAGATGGACCTCTGAGAATCTGTTGCCATGGTTACCGGCTTGTATTCGTTCATTAGTTTATTAAATGAAATTAGTTTTCTGGGAATATCTCCAAAATGGTTGGTTTTAGGCCCTTAAAATGTGGATTTCGGGGACCCTTTAGGGGCCCCGAGTTTTGTCTCTCACATTGAGGGGCTGAAAATGATCTTTGTCTCGTCCTTCTACTCCTATTTCAGCATGTATTTTAAGGGGGTAGGCCCTCTTTTATGAGACGTACGGAGAAGGGTTACATCAATGATTAGTGTCGTGCCTCTGATGGATATCAGTACAAAATTTTACGTTGATACACCCAGCCGTTCTCGAGTTATAAGGGAACAAAGTTGTCCACAGACAAACAAACAGACAGACAGACCAAAAAATTACTTTCGCGTGCATCCATAATAAAACAGTCTGAAACGCGTAAATAACTCAAATTTCCGTAGAAATTGCGAAAAAAACATTCAAACTTAATTTTTATGTATGTAGAGATATACTGCACCGCTCGGTGTTGACCGTGTTTTATTGCACACATTGAGGGTTTATTCGCTAACCGTTGGAGATACACGAAAAGTCATTAGGACCTTTTGGATAGAAAATTAAATGGTAAATCTCGTGTATGCATCAAAAGTTTGCTATTTCTTAGCGTTCTCTTTTTATTTGATATGGAAATATGAAATTTTGAAACCAAAGGGTGTAGTGACGTCACTAAAATGGTCGCCATTTTCTAATAGTGCAAAATATCGAAATTAAAAGTATCCTATATGTAAACATGGTAAATCAGCTACATCCATGCAAAATTTCATTCAAATCGGACCAGTGGTTCTTGCGTTATTGAGTAACAGACAGACAGACAGACAGACAGACACACACCGTCTCATTTTTAGCCTACTTTCGATTTTTGCAAAAAATGAAAGTAGACTTATGAGATCAACACAGGGCGAAAAAAGTGTGTCTGTCTGTGTGTGTGTATGTGTGTGTGTGAGTCTGTGTGTGTGTGTGTATGTGTGTGTGTGAGTCTGTGTGTGTGTGTGTGTCTGTGTGTGTGTGAGTGTGCGTACTCTGAATGTCTGTCCCCCCTATCAATTCGAACACGGTGAATGCGAATTGAACGAAATTTGGTACAAAGGTAGCACTAGCAAAGGACACCTCAGTGTCATGTTTTATATCGCCGCCATCTTTACTAAAACTGAATGGCAGCCACTCAAACGTTCAAAACGTAAAATCAAATAACGACTAACCAAATCATCCGATCTCTACCAAATTTGGTAACAACATACCTTCGTATAGGATGCGTCTTTTGACCAAACTACAAGGTCGTCCGCCATACCATTTCAGGATGGCGGCCGTGCAAATAATGCAAACTTTATAATCCATATCATGGGACCCACCAGTTCCGATTATCGAGCCGAGAATCGTTTTAACTGTTCTAAAGGAAGAGGCACGTTCGAAATTAAAAGTTTATTTTGTAATACTATAGTGCAGACGTGATTTTAAAAAGCTGAACTGATTCAGTAATATGACAAGTTGGCAGCGGATATCTTGTGCCTGACTTATATTTTACTAATTTGAGTATTGCATGCAATATAGCGTACTGATAAAAAATAAATAAACTTTGTATGAAATGAAGTAAAAATGTAGACTTTCACGACCGGCGTTGAAATAGGAATCTCCGTTTCGCGGGCTTATAGGTCGTGTTCCAAGGACATTTTGTCGTCCTGACGTTTCGCTGAATACTGCGTTCAGCATGTTCACAGGTTACATAAAGCGAGGTAAAACAAGTAAACAGAAGATATATAAATAGTCAACAACCCACACATAGAGGCTACCATAGCAACGGCGTACCACATAAAAGTAATGCATCAAGGACAGGGCTGCTCGTCTGTTGCATCTTCTCGTCTACGACGGTCAATAAGGGCAGGCTTGAGGGGATTAAGGACTGGAAGCCAAGCTCTGTTCACACGTTCTGCTTCCTCCTTAAGATTGAAGCTGTTAGTATGCTTCAGGATTTCAATGGCCTCCCTTTGTAGCCTGGCATGATAACAGCTTCAATCTTAAGGAGGAAGCAGAACGTGTGAACAGAGCTTGGCTTCCAGTCCTTAATCCCCTCAAGCCTGCCCTTATTGACCGTCGTAGACGAGAAGATGCAACAGACGAGCAGCCCTGTCCTTGATGCATTACTTTTATGTGGTACGCCGTTGCTATGGTAGCCTCTATGTGTGGGTTGTTGACTATTTATATATCTTCTGTTTACTTGTTTTACCTCGCTTTATGTAACCTGTGAACATGCTGAACGCAGTATTCAGCGAAACGTCAGGACGACAAAATGTCCTTGGAACACGACCTATAAGCCCGCGAAACGGAGATTCCTATTTGTATGAAATGCTTTATATATAAATAATATACTCCAGTGATGAAATCGTTTAGTATAAATCATTATTTGCTAACAAGTTCTATGTAAGTCATTTTAAATAGAACGATAATCGTTGACACAATTAGCTCAGTGGTAGAGCATTAGCCTATCGCTCAAATGCCTATGGTTCAAACCCGATCAGAGCTAGGTTTTTTGCTTGAAATGTTATATGTTTATTGTTTTGTAATGACTCAGATGTTTTAAAATTAAGCGTTATATTGTGCACATTATGGTGTAAAATATATATTTAATTAAAACATAATTCGCCAGCAGATTTACTCGAGACATCTAGCTGCCAAAAAGGTAACTTCCAGATTTTATTGAAAAGTTTCTTCTTCTGGCCACTAGAATGCACTCGCTCTGTTAGGATTATATTGTTCGATATTTCACCACTAGATGTCCCGACTAGTCTACGTGGGGCTCCATTGATTACTATACCATTATCATTCTATGCGCATCGAATTTGAAGAATGACAAGATGATACTACGATACATTTTAACTTTTTATTTTAAAGGGTTTGTAACAGCCTATTTTGCGTTACTTGAAAATGTTATTAAGCGTTATATTGTGCACATTATGGTGTAAAATATATATTTAATTAAAACATAATTCGCCAGCAGATTTACTCGAGACATCTAGCTGCCAAAAAGGTAACTGCACGCCGACCTACTTATTAACTTCCAGATTTTATTGAAAAGTTTCTTCTTCTGGCCGCTAGAATGCACTCGCTCTGTTAGGATTATATTATCGAAAATATCCACATAGTTTGTATACACACGTATCTGTAGGGTCATGGAAAGATTTGTTAATTCAATTAGGGTTGTGAAAGCCATGCACAACCAGACGTGTAAAGACATGCCTCAACTCAAAGTTGGATGTTGCCCACGGCAGGTCGTAATAATAATAATAACAATAATAATAATGTTATTGGTTTTACATCCCTTTTAACTACTGCTGCTTTTAGAGACACCGGGGTGCCGGAATTTTGGCCCGAAGGGGATCTTTAACGTGCCAGTAAATGTACTGACACGGCTCCCTCGCATTTGTGCACCCTCAAATGCCAGCTGACTGCGCCAGGATACGAACCTGCAACCTAGGGCCCAGCAAGCGAGAACGTTACCGCTGAACCACGCAGCCAGTCCGGTCGATTATGTCTCCAGATCCATAACATTCTTGATATACTTCTTATCTTTCTTTCTTCAATGATGGTAGCAGTTTTTATCTAGGTTGTGGCGTTTGGTAGAGGTAAATCGTTTCTAAGGTCTTCAACAAAGAATAGTTCTATTATACTCTTTGATAATAACAACGAGTTATAACTATACTCATACATTTAGGAGAAAGTAGGCTATATGTTCTTTACTGAACATCTTGTTATATATTAGTATGATTTCATACAAACTTTATTTATTTTGTATCAGTACGCTATATTGCATGCAATACTCAAATTAGTGAAATATAAGTCAGGCACAAGATATCCGCTGCCATCTTGCCTTGTACTGAGACGGCTCAGTTTTTTAAAATCACTTCTGCACTATAGTATTACAAAAATAAACTTTTAATTTCGAACGTGGCTCTTCCTTTAGAACAGTTAAAGCGATTCTCGGCTCGATAATCGGAACTGGTGAGTCCCATGATATGGATTATAATGTTTGCATGATTCGCACGGCCACCATCCTGAAATGGTATTGCGGATGACCTTGTAGTTTGGTCAAAAGACGCGTCCTATATGAAGGTATGTTGTTACCAAATTTGGTAGAGATCGGATGATTTGGTTAGTCGCTATTTGATTTTACGTTTTGAACGTTTGAAAGGCCGCCATTCAGTTTTGGTCAAGATGGCGGCGATATTAAACAGGACACTGAGGTGCCCATTGCTTGTTCTACCTCTGTACCAAATTTCGTTCAATTCGGTTTCACCGTGTTCGAATTGATAGGGGGGGACAGACATTCAGAGTACACACACTCACACACACACACACACAGACTCACACACACACATACACACAGACAGACACACAATTTTTGGCCCTGTAGTGATCTCATAAGTCTACTTTCATTTTTTGCAAAAATCGAAAGTAGGCTAAAAAAGACTAAACCCGTGGCGCGACAGCCGTTGAAGGGCCTAGTTCTACCAAGCAACCGCTGTTCAGCCATGTAGCTTGCAGATTTTGGGGTGACGTTTAGTCATGCAACTTGTACAAATAAATGTAAAGTGAAATCCAAACAGCTCAGTACTTTACACATTCTCTAATGCAAGCGTAATTTCAAATATAAACTAGGGAAAAAATCTTATGTAGGCCTATGTGTAGAGGTTTTTCTTAGGGCCTGGCTTCCTTTTCTTGGTACAGTACTTACTGTCGACCAAAATATTATGTGCACTCGAGTTTGAAGGTTGTTTGTGATGTAACCAATAGACCTATATAAAATCCACTAACATAATCATTTTCGTCGTTCTATTTTACGTTAGTTCATGTAGGTTTGGAATTTTTTATTTATATTTTAATTTTTTATCGCAGTTCAAACACAAAAGGTGACCGTTTTTAAGCGTGTTTCAACCATGCCTCACATTTAATAATTATTATCTCACAAACCCGTCATCAGATCGAATCCAAATTTTAGCACAATATACATTGGAATGTTGTATAACAGGTTTATTAATTTCAACATTTTGTGTGTTCAAGAACGAATTTTGTTATCATTTTTGTAAGGTAACTATTTCTAGGCTCGGGGTCGTTGTAAAATATAGATCTTGGTTGCGTTGTAATACTTATACATCAAAAAGTTATGTTGTATGACTGTGAAATACGTAAATTAATTCACTTATTTTATATCGGTTTGTATTTATACGGGGAATTAAGACTTGGTTCACCAGCTAGACGCTCCGGGATATTCTGTACAGCATTGCTGATATGGAGCCCATTACTTCCGAGCGAAGCGTGCCTTGACGCGTGATGGAGCCCATCTTGGCAACGCTGTACAGCTTTTACGGGAGCGGCCAACTGGTGAACCATGTCTTAATTCCCCATACAAATACACACCTATATAAAATAAGTGAATTAATTTACGTATTTCACAATCATACAGCATACCTTTTTGATGTATAAGGATTACAACGCGACGAAGAACTACATTTTCAAACCAACCCGAGCCGAGAAAAAGTTACCTTACCAAAATGATAACAACTTTGTTTCTTGGTCATACAAAATTTTAAAATTAATGAACCAGTTATACAACATTTCAATGTATATTGTGTTAAAATTTGGATTCGATCTGTTGAAGGGTTTGCGAGATAATAATTCTTAAATGTGACGCATGGTTGAAACACGCTTAAAAACGGGCATTTTTTGTTTTCCAACTGCGATATGAAATATTAAAATATATAAAAAAATCCAAACCAACATGAACTAACGTAAAACAGAACGACGAAAATGATGATGTTATTGGATTTTATGTAGGTATATTGGTTACTTCACAAACAACCTTCAAACTCGAGTACAAATAATATTTTGGTGAATGGTAGTCGCAATTCCCCCTGGGATTTAGTGGTATGTCCTTGAATCAGGGCTGGCATGCGAAACGAAATGTATGGCTGTGGGGGCGAATATATTTGAATTTCGCCGTGAGCGCGATACTCGGGAGCGAAATGACAATGATTGTCGGCGGGAAATTAAATCGAAGCGAAACTTAATTCGAAGCGAAATGACATAGCGAAATCAACGCGAAACTTAATAGCAACGCGAAATTACATTGTACAATTGAATAAAATTTCACTCACGGCGCGAAAAAAATCGTTACAATCTTTTAATTTCGCTCCCGGCGCGAAATACAATTCATTACAGACTTTTAATTTCACTCGCGGCGCAAAATGAAATTCAATACAGACTTTTAATTTCGCTTCCGGTGCGAAATAAAATTCGTTACAGACTTTTAATTTCACTCCCGGCGCGAAATAAAACTCGGTTACAGACTTTTAATTTCGCTCCCTGCGCGAAATAAAATTCATTACAGACTTTTAATTTTGCACCCGGCGTGAAATAAAATTCCCAAACGGTATTTAGTTTCGCCCTCCGAAATGAATTTAAAATGAATGGAACATTTCATTTCGATGTTGAAATTAAAATGTATTCGTTTCGAGAGTGAAATTATGTTCGGAGCGATGTTCAAAGTCCTGACGTTGGCAGCAGTAGCAGTCTTATTACCGTTCACCGCCTGCACAATCTGCAAGGCTGCAACAGCAACGTGAGTCATTCAATGGTCATCACTCCAGTAGAGGAGAAAGTCAGTGCTATGACATCAACATCACCATCGTCGTTGACTGCACCTCGGACTCGTGGCTGGCCCTCCCTGACGTTCATAACGCAATGGGGCAACAAGTACCTTTACTTGTTCTATAGCGAACAAGAGGACGAATGTGCTGTGTGGACAGACATTCAAGATAAGTGACGAACTCCAATTACAATACAAATTGTCAGTTGTAACTCTTCAGTCAGTCAACACTAATTTGCCCAATAACTGGGAGGGGTACAATGTATATACAGTAATATGTAAATAACATTATATGTATTAGTTTATGGTCAAGATTATAATGCAGCAATTTTAGTGATCTTAAATCTAACACATGTATTTTTTTTTCAGGAGTGTTACTTACATCTTATATACGTTGTACCCCACCCAGTTATCGGGTAAATTAATGTTGACTGACTGAAGAGTTACAAGTAACAGAAAATCGTCTGTGGTAGTACCGCGGCGTATATGGAGTTCTGTTTCTGAGGCGGGTTACTCGAACAACAGGGTTGAGGGGCCATTCTTTTCATTTCTACATTCTTTATTCTTACACTTCCGGAAATTTCGGGGGGGCTTGGCATTCCTTACTACTTCCTTCTTACCCTCAGCGCATTTATACTGACCATGGCACGAAAGCAAACCCCTGTGCCACGTACAGTATTTCGTTTCGCACTGCAATTAGTTTTGCGTCGCCTTTCACTATGTTATTGTGCTTAGAATTACATTTTGCTTCCATTTTAATTTTTGCGCTTGCAATCAATATCATTTCGCACCCGAATATCACGCTCATGGCGAAATTAAAATGTTAACGCGTCCACAACCATTTTGTTTCGCATGCCAGACCAGATTTAATTTCAGACATGAAATTATATGTTCCATGCATTTTAAATTCACGCCGGGGGCGAAACTAAATGCTGTTTGGGAATTTTGTGTCATTAAAATAAACCGTGACACTATATCCCATGAAAGGCCTAGGCCTACCAAGCGACCGCTGCCCAGGCATCTGCAGATATTGGTCAGCGCATCGGGTTCCCTCGGCCGTTAATCTTGGTTTTCGTGACTTTCAGACAGCTACTCTCGAGGCTGAGTGCACCCCGTTCCAACCCACACGTCCGTTTCTAAAATCACTAACGGAGCCGGGAATCGAACCCGGGGCCTCCAGGTGAGAAGCAGGCACGCTATCCACAACACCATGGGGCCAGCAATTTTTGTCATACCAGGAGCAAAATTAACAGTCGTTAAAAATGTCATTTCGCGCCGGGAGCAAAATTAAGAGACTGTAGCGGTTTTCATTTCCTGCCAGGAGCGAAATGAAAAGTCTTGTATCGAATTTTATTTCAGGCCAGGAGCAAAATTAAAAGTCTATAATGAATTTTATTTCGAGCCGGGAGCGAAATTGAAAGTCTGTAACGAATTTTATTTCGTGCCCGGAGTGAAATTGAAAGTCTGTATTTTTTTTTATTTCGCGCCGGAAGCGAATTTAAAGACTAAAAGTTTTTATTTTACGCCAAGAGCGAAATGAAAAGTCTTTAGTGAATTTTATTTCACGCCAGGAGCAAAGTTAAAAGTCTGTTAAGAATTCTGTTTGTAGCCGGGAGCGAAATTAAAAGTCTGTAACGGATTTTATTTCACGCTGGGAGCGAAATTCAAAGTCTGGTACGAATTTTATTTCGCACCGGGAGCGAAATTAAAATTCAGTAATGCATTTTATTTCGCGCCGGAAGAGAAATTAAAAGACTAATGAATTTATTTCGCCTCTGCAGGGAAATTAAAATTCTGTTACTAATTTTATTTTGCGCCTGGAGTGAAATTTTATTCCTTTGAACAATTTAATTTCGCGACGCTAATTTAAATTGATGATACATTTCGTTTTGCATGCCAGTCCTGCGTTGAATTGGTTTTGGTGGTGGCTCCATTTTTCACCTAAAATGTAAAACTAACTGCACTTAATGACCGTAATGCTCTCCATCAGTCGTACCTATATGTACATCGTACATGTATTATGATCTATCAGAGATACTGTCCAAAAATAAATTGCCGAATATAGAACACCTAACGAACACTAAAAATAATGGTGTTGCAGGTAAAATAAACTAAGTAAAAAGTAATTAAAAATAGGAAAAACAACATGGAATATTAGAAGTCGTAAGTACAAACTGGTAAAATTTCAAAGGATCACTCAGAAATATGCAGAACTGAACAATAATTCAGAGCTAGCCATCACAGTCACAGACAATCGCAACATCGGACTAGATGCTCAGGAATCCCATACCGTCAGGTAAGGGGTAAGGTCATCACTCTCTCACTTGACTTTCGCTCCCCTTTCCTGCTGCCGCGGTGACCTTGGTCGAGCTTGTGGCGCGCCGTGGCCGCCTGCTTTAAGCGTGTGTACAATCCTGTATGAAATATTACCTTATAAAAGATGCTGGAAGTGTCGTCCTTCCTGGGTTATAAAGGCATTGTGTCCGGTAACCACATTTTGGCTCACGCGAGTGAGTTCTGCCACTGTAATGTTTCTGATTTTGTATTTTATGTTCTTTATTGAGCACTGAGTCAGTAGGCCTAGTGGCAAACTTATTTACAATTACGTGAATCTGTGCTAGTGAAGGTGACACTTCATCAGGAAATTCCTGAACTTACCCACCGGGCCGACTCGTACTTAAAATAAGTTTTACATACAAAAATACGATGTTGCAATGATAACTGTCTGAACATGTTACCATCTGAGGTTCAGACTGGCGACTGACAACACCTGCACGCTTATTGCAAGGTCAAGTTTGTACTGTGCGCGCGCTTTCAATACTACAGCAGGGGGCCGTGGGGCGCCAGTTTCTCGGCCAAGCCCGCTGCAGTAGCGAATAACAAAACCGCCGCTCGTCGTTCTTACTTAATATGAAAGATCCTATATATAGACCATAGAGTTATGTACTATTAGATGACTATTATTGCGTAGGTTCATTATTGAAACGTTGACTTCTATCGCATGATTGATGATGATGATGATGATGATAATTGTTGTTTTAAGGGGCCTAACATCTAGGCTATCGGCCCCTGTCGCATGATTGGGACACAATAAATAAAAAAATAATATTAAAATTTTGCACAGCTGCCATCTTGAGTGTATGTAAACAATTTAACAAAATTAGATATCAGTTCATTACAATGTATATAAACAATTGCTGTACCAAATTTCACTGCGTTCGGATGGTTAAATCGCCAGAAAAGTCTATTTAAATGTTCAAATTCACTTGGCCGCCATGTTCGTTTTGTAGTTAACAGGTTTATGAAAGTCACTTAAGTGACTTTTATCACCGTACAAAATTTCAGGGTGATATCGGTGACAGTTTCGGAGATATAGAATGCCAGTGAGATATTTCGCACAGCCACCATGTTGAATTGGTAAAACATAATAAGCTTTGAAGGGCACGATCGGGGTCGGCCAAAATAGTAGGCCTACTATGACCTAACCGAATTTCATTGAAATCGCTCCAGCCGCTTAGATTTTATTAGGTGGTGTGTGGGGGAAGAGGGGGAAGGGGTGGGGATGCACACCAAGGCCCGGCGTAGGTGCGTGACGTCATGTCATGTCAGTAGGTAGGTGCGTGACGTCAAGTCATGTCAGTAGGTAATCTGTGTCCTTGACTCTCCCCGCCTGCCGCTAGCTACGTGTGCGAGTGAGCTGTGTATAGTATGTCGTGGTACCCTGCAAGCCAGGCAAGTGCTTTTAGGGCCATATGACCCAGGCGCACACTGTCTACGCTGGAACTCGCAGTTCAGGGGCGCGTGGCCAGCCTGTCGGGGCTGGATTTCTCGAAGTCGTTCTTCTCTTCTCTTCATATTATTATTATTATTATTATTATTCGACTATTATTAGCCTCCGTGGCTTAGGCGGCAGCACGCCGGCCTCTCACCGCTGGGTGCGTGGTTCAAATCCCGGAAGGTTGCAGGTTCGAAACCTGGCGCAGTCAGCTGGCATTTGAGGGTGCGCAAATGCGAGGGAGCCGTGTCAGTAGATTTACTGGCACGTTAAAGATCCCCTTCGGGGCAAAATTCCGGCACCCGGCGTCTCTAAAAGCCAGTGTAGTTAAAAGGGACGTAAAACCAATAACATTATTATCATTATTATCAAATCCCGGTCACTCCATGTGAGATCTGTGCTGGACAAAACGGAGGCAGACAGGTTTTTCTCCGGGTAATCCGGTTTTCCCTGTCAAAATTTCATTCCAGCAACACTCTCCACTATCATTTCATTTCATCTGTCATTCATTTAATCATTGCCCAGAGGAGTGCGTCAGGCCTCGGCAGCCGGCACAGTTCATATCCTCGCCGCTAGACGGGGGCTTCATTCATTCCATTCCTGACCCGGTCGGAGACTGGAAGCAGGCTGTAGATTTTCATTCATTAGACTATTATTATTGGCAATAAAATGTTATTGAATACCAATATACTACGTCTCATACAGTTCCCGAGTACATTGTAGATCAATTCTCTATTATTGAATGGATTCATTTGATAGCAAAATTATGCCATTTACACTTAAGTTAGGCATACCCAAACACGATAAGTTATTAAAAAATGTTGATGTTGTTTCTTTCCCTTATCCGAAACGTACCACAAGCTTTCAATTCTCTCTGAAGCCTATCGTTAGCTCTAAACGACCTGTCTTGTTATGCCGATGGTTACTTCACCTCTGATGTTGGGGTCCAGCATAAATCTTGTATCCTTCTTACGGCCAATAACAATTATTATTCTATTGTACTTTTGCTTCTAACCCGAGGAAGACACGAAAACATGGATCGCGTAACATTTCTGAAATGTTACAGATGCATCTTAAATCTATGTCGGTGATTCCCTTCTTAATTTTGGTGTTTGAACGGAGCTAGGTTATCAGACACTCCACACTGGTTGCAGCATACAGTCTCACACAAGAGCAACCTTGTGCTTGACTACTCCCTTTCATGTGTACTTCTGGATAAGTTGTTCTCCATAAAATATGGTGATTAGACACTTTCGCAATCAACCAGCAAGTTCATTTTTTTTCCATAGATCCGCTTCAGGCTTAATTCTCAAGTATTCCTTTGGATCCTAACTAGTAAATCACCGTCTTCATCGTTACCACCATCTTCATCATCATCATCACCGTAATGAAAACCTCATTCGTTGTACAAAAACAAATTACGCACCATGTCACCTTGCCTTCAAGCAATTCTTGCACTCTCTGTATATATGTGGCACGGTGTCCCTACATGATGATTACTATACTTTGGGTGTTCATTCACTGAAAATTGCGAAATTAGCTTTGAGGTTTTCCTATGCCCAGAACATAGAATGCTATGAAAATCAAATGTTCTTAAATACGATGTGTGGATTACTTATAAATATGCAATTGGATTAACTCACGACGGCTACTTGTAGCATTGGCCTTTGAGAATATTTTACGGAACTATTCTAACAACTCTACGAGGTGAGTTTCTCTCCGAGTTCCCATATGAATGTTCGAATTGCAGAATCCGAATGTAGAAAAAAAAGGAAAAGTTGTTCTCACTGACCTGGTGCAAGTCCGCAAAATGAACACCCCTTTGATGACTTAGGCATCATCGATACCATTTCAGTACCTCAAACCGAAATTAAATTTCTTGGCAGGCCAGGGAATAAAACCCGGACCACCGGGGCGACAGCCAAGAATGTTAGCCGCTACACCACAAGGTGACTCTTTCATTGTCAGCGCAATCTATTGCACGATGCCATGTAATTTCGGCACGAACTGTAATAGTACACCTTTCTTCGTATTTTTGGCATTACATTGCCCCTGGTAAGTTAGAGAGTTGGTTCGCATACCATAACCAAAGAGCCGAATAGTTCCAAAAACCAACAAACAACCGAATGAAATACCGACAAGCTGGTTGAAAGACAGACAACAGATTTTGTAATTTTCAGAGCAAAATTGTTTTACAATGAAGAGCACTCTTGGTCTCCATACTGTTGAAATAATGAAAATTGTCCTAAAACTTCAAAATTTAGAAGGATTTCATGTCAACTTGCTTATTTTGCCGTATATCTTATGTGTAGGTAAATTCCATGAGTTATTGTTTTAGGCGATGTTGAAAATACGAATAAAAGATATAAATTACCTCAGATTGCGACAGAATATTGTTCAGTTTAAAAACCTGATAAATTTACTAACGCACGTTTCTCGAATTCACATATCCCTGAACAGCACCAATCTAATCAGTTGGTGAATTCAGAATCTTGTTATTGAAATACTGTAGACTATAGCTTTATAGTCCTAATGTAGTTTTTTTTGTTCTACCCGTAATTATTTAGGTTGCTATGAGGAAGGGGATATTGTGAGACAGTTTCCTTGTGGGAATGATATTACGGATAGATGCCCTTCATGACGTCAATATAATGAGAGGATTTAATGACAAATGAAATTAATGAGGCAAGGTATGAAATAGTTGTGTGTGGTATTTCGAGTTCGGTGTAGTCTGACCATGCACGTTAGCGTGTGTAGCTACGTCGGCTGGTTTGTGACATTATGTCAACAAATTTAAAAAATATATTTTAACACTCCTGATTCCATACCGGCCCTGTTACTGTCACATGCATGATTACCAATATGCTTGATTCCATTTTTAGGATTATTATATCTCGCTGCACCTGCTACATCACCCAAAAAGTAGGGGCAGATGACCTCATAGTTCCGCCCCTTAAACAACAATAACTAACCCAACAAGTAGTTCCGTGAAGAATTATACAGCCTATTTTCATATATCCTACTTATGTTAATTGCCTCTATCAACATACAAAAGTTCAGTTTGATTGCTGTAATAGATTCACAGATATTGAGACCCGGCTAAATATTGCGCATGGTCGCCATGTTGGATTGTTATATCTGTAGGTCCTAGAGTTATGTACTGTTACGTGAAGTGTATTGTGTACGTGTAGTATTCAAACTTCAATCGCATGATTAGGACACAAGAAGTAAAAACGAGATTTTAAAATTTCGCACACCTGCCATCTTGTGGTTATGGAAACAAATGAAAAAATTAGATGCCAGTGGATTAACATTTGTAGAAGGATTTACTGTACAGAGTGTCACTGCACTCGGATGGTTAAATTGCGAGGAACGACCATGTGAATATTTATACTTCGCGTCGCCGAAATGTTGGATTTGTGATCACCAGGTTATTGAAATTCCTATAGGAGGACTTATGTACATAGCCCCAATGAAGATTAAAAAATTTAGTTTGATTGCTGTAATAGATTCGTAGATATTGAGATCCATCTAAATATTTCGGGTGGTCGCCATGTTGGATTGTTATATGTATAGGCCATAGAGTCACGTACCATTAAAGGAAAATCATTGCAAGGGTTCATTACTCAAACTCTCACTTCGATCGCATGATTACGACACAAGAAATAAAAACTTAATTTTAAAATTCGCACATTCGCCATCTTGAGGTTATGTAAACAATTGAACTAATATAGATACCAGTGCATTGCAATGTGTATAAACATTTTCTGTACCAAGTTTCATTGCGTTTGGATCATTAAATCGCGAGAAAGGACTATTTAAAATTTTCAAATTCGCTTGGCTGCCATATTCGTTTTTTTAGTTAACCGGTTTTTGAAAGTCTTATAGATGAAATTCCAGTAGTGCCCTTTATCTCCGTACAAAATTTCAGGGTGATATCGCTAATAGTTTGAGAGATATAGTATGCCGGTGAAATATTTCGCACAGCCGCCTTCTTGAGGTTATGTAAACAATTGAATGAAGTTAGATGTCGGTACATTACAATGTGTATAAACATATACTGTACCATGTTGCATTGCGTTTGGTTGGTTAAATCGTGAGAAACGTCTATTTAAAAGTCGCAAATTTGCTTGGCCGCCATGTTGGTTCTGTAGTTATCAGGTTTTCAAAAATCACATTGGTGAACTTCTAGTAGTTCCCTTTATCACCGTGAAATATTCCAGGGTGATATCGGTAATAGTTTCGTAGATATCGAATGCTGGTTAAATATTTCGCACAGCCGCCATGTTGGATTGGTGGGATTTAACAAAATTTGAAGGGCACGGTCGGGGTGGTATGGAATAGTGCTATGAACTTACCGAGTTTCATTGCAATCGCTCCAGCGGTTAAGAAGTTATTAGGGGGGGGGGCGCACACCATATCACACACACACGCGCACACAGAGACAGACACACTGACAAAAGGTGATCTCATAAGCTTATTTTTTAATAAATGAAAATAGGCTAAAAAGTATGCAACTTCTTGTATCCTTGTTGCAGATCTGGTTCGTGTACGTCCAAATATCATGTTTTATACGTCATCGGTGTGTTTCTTTAAGGTGTGACTTTCCCACTATGGTATGTTTGTGCTCCCCAGGCACAAAAGACGTTATGAGCACGGCAGACCACAAGCATATGACAAAATGTTGGCTCCAGTGCGCCTAGTGTCCAGGCTCTGCGCTCAGTACTAAACGTACTGCAGCACCCCGTCAAATGGACAGTGCTTGTGCGACTAAGCGCTGCAGTGCTAGTGTGATGTCGTGCTGCACTGCTCAGAAATAGGCAGAATAGGGCTGCGCTTCACCTGCTAGCACTGCTTCACCTTGCCCATTGGACGGCCCTGGTGCAAACACACGGACAAAAGGTGATCTCATAAGCCTATATTTTCATAAATGGAAATGGGCTAAATACGAGATTTTAAAATTTCGCACAGGCGCCATCTTGTGGTTATGAAAACAATTCAGTTTGATTGCTGTCATTGATTAGTTGACATTGAGAATCGTCTAAATATTTCTAAATATGTGTAGACCATTGAGCTATGTAGGCTACTATTAGATGACGATTATTGCGTACGGTAGGTTCATTGTTCAAACGTTGGCTACGATCGCATGATTAGGACACAAGAAATTAAAACTTAATTTTTAAATTTCACACAGGCACCATCTTGCGGTTATGTAAACAATTGAGCTGAATAAGATATCAGTGCATTACAAGGTGTATAACTTTTGCTATACCATTTGGCGGCGCTCGAATGGTTTAATCGCGAAAAAAAAAAAGATCTATTTTAATGTATCAACTTCGATTGGCCCCCTTGTTCGTTTGTTACTTAACAGGAATTTTGAGAGTCCCATCTAGTAGTTCATTTTATCACCGTACAAAATGTCAGGGTGATATCTGTAATAGTTTCGGAGATATGGAATGCCAGTGAAATATTTCGCACAGTCGCCATGTTGGATTGGTGAGCTGTAATAAAATTTGAAGATCACGGTCGGGGTCGGACAAAATAGTACAATGACCTTACCGAGTTTCATTGAAATCGCTCCAGCCGTTTATATTTTATTAGGTGGGGACCCTCACATACTCACACGCACGGACTAAATGAGATGTCATAAGCCTATTTGTTCATAAATGAAAATAATAAAGAAAGCTTTTCTTTCGGTCAGCACGAAATTCGTGTTACCGACTAAATAGCTTTCTTCATTAGAAATAACCATCACTGAAAAATGGCTTCTATCACTGAAAATCCACAGCCTGCTTCCAGTCTCCGACCGGGTCAGGAATGGAATGAATGAAGCCCCCATCTAGCGGCGAGGATATGAACTGTGCCGGCTGCCGACGCCTGACGCACTCCTCTGGGGCAATGATTAAATGAATGACAGATGAAATGAAATGATAGTGGAGAGTGTTGCTGGAATGAAATTCTGACAGGGAAAACCGGAGTACCCGGAGAAAAACCTGTCTGCCTCCGTTTTGTCCAGCACAGATCTCACATGGAGTGACCGGGGTTTGAACCAGGGCTGGCATGCGAAATTAAATTCATGGCTGTGGGGACGAAAATAATTTAATTTCGCCGTAAGCGCGATATTCGGGAGCGAAATGATAATGATTGTCGGCGCGTAATTAAATCAAAGCGAAACTTAATTCGAAGCGAAATTAATTTCGTTCCAGACTTTTAATTTCGCTCCCGGTGCGAAATTAATTTAGTTCCAGACTTATAATTTCGCTCCCGGCGCGAAATTAATTTCGTTCCACACTTTTAATTTCGCTCCAGGCGCGATATTAATTTCGTTCCAGACTTATAATTTCGCTCCCGACGCGAAATTAATTTCGTTCCACACTTTAAATTTAGCTCCAGGCGCGATATTAATTTCGTTCCAGACTTATAATTTCGCTCCCGGCGCGAAATTTATTTAGTTCCAGACTTATAATTTCGCTCCCGGCGCGAAATAAAATTCGTTACAGACTTTTAATTTCGCTCCCGAGGCGAAATAAAATTCCCAAACGGCATTAAGTTTCGCTCTCCGACGTGTATTTAAAATGCATGAAACATTTAATTTCGTTGTTGAAATCCAAATACAGTATATTCGTTTCGAGAGTTAAATAATGTTCTGTACGATGTTCAAAGTCCTGACGTCTGTCTGTTAGGTAGTCAGCCCGAAGGCTGGTAGGATCCTCAAAAAGTACCGCCGGTAGGTTATGTGGGTAGATACCCACAAAAACTCAAGGCAGCGCTATAGTGAGGCGTACTAGACATGATGGGGGGTGAGGTAGTTTGCCATTGCTTTCCTCACTGAGTCAGAACAGCAGTACTAACCCTATGAGTAGAACACTTCACAGCATCCACAGGCACTGGCTGCCCCGAATTTCATTACTGAGCACCACCCATACCTCTGTAGCTTCCATATAATCACAGCCATGTGTAAGATTGAGACATCGGTGAAAAGCCACATTTTACTGTAGCCCGTGCCAACAGTCAAATACAAATGAGTCGTCAAGTTACAAAACTCGTTTAATCAACTTGTGAATAAGGATCATTTTCATGAGAAACGTTTCTCTGGACTTTGCCTCACGTATCTTTTGTGTTTGTTGTTTTCTACTTTTGGTTGGTGTTTTTGTGTTTGCTTTGTGCTTTTGCTTTTGAATTTGACTTATTGCTTTTCTTTCTTGGTTTTGTGTTTGTGCTCTGCTTTTGCTTTTTTGAATTTTGCTTTATGTTATTTGTTTTTTGTTTTCTGCTTTTGCTTTTGTTTTTGAATTTTGCTTTTTGCTTCGTCTTTTTTGTTTTTGTTTTGTGTTTGTTTTCTGCTTTTGCTTTTATGAATTTTGCATTTTGCTTTATGTTTCTTGTTTTCTGATTTTGCTTTTTTTGTTCTGCTTTTGCTTTCTGCTTCGTCTTTTTTGTTTTGGTTTTGTGTTTGTTTCCTACTTTTGCTGTTTTTGAATTATGCTTTTTGGTTTGTGTTTCTTTTTTATTCTGCTTTTTCTTTTGTGTTTGAATTTAGCATTTTACTTCGTGTTTTGTGTTTTTGGTTTTGTATTTGTTTTCTGGGAAATCAAAATAAAACAAAATCAACAAAACAAAATAAAAACAAAAACAAAATAAAACAAATAAAACAAGACAATTTAAAACAAAATAAAACGAAATAAAGTAAAACAAAAAATAAACAAAACAAAATAAAGCAAAATAAAATAAAATAAAACAAAATAAAATGAGGTAAAATAAATAAAATAATTAAATAAATAATTTTACAACATGATCCTTATTCACAAGTGGATTAAACGATTTTTGCAACTGGACGACTCAAATGTAGTGCACGGGGTCGTTGGAATGAGGGAGATGGCTACCTGGGAGGCTTGTCGTAGTATAGTATCTATGTGTGCAGTATATGCGTCGACCGTCGTCTGGTTATCCAGTGGGAGATGGTCTGCACGGAGGTGATTGTTGACGTAGGCGCGGTATTCCTGCCAGTTTGCTGTGCAGAAATTCTGGACCACCCTGGGAGGTGGTAGTGGGGGAAGAGGGAAGTTGAGTAAAACGGGGGCATGATCACCTCCTTTGAGTGGCAGGACAGACACGTCAAACAGATGGAGGAGGGAGTTATGAGCAATGACTGCGTCGGGGTGGTATTGGAGGAAGGACGGGTAGATTCTGGGAGAGGGACGAGGGTGGCGTCGATGTGACGTAGGTAGATGTCTAGGCTATGAAGTTCTAGGGCCGAACGGGAATGAAGGTTGAGGTCGGCCATTAGAATTAAATGGGGGAAGACTTCAGACACGTGGGTAATGCAGTCTTTGGGGATGGGGTGGTAGGGACGAATGTAGATGGTGGCTAGGTGTAGGACGCGGGAACAAATAAGGCTTTCGGGGAAGAAAAGAAACAGATTTCATTTCAGAAACAAAATGAAATGTTCCATGCATTTTAATTTCAGGCCGGAGGGGGGGGACTAAATGCCGGGAACGAAATTGATGGTCGTTAACAAATTTTATTTCGCGCCAGGAGCGAAATTCAAAGTCTGTAATGAATTTAATTTCGCGCCAGGAGCGAAATTAAAAGTCTGTAACGAATTTCATTTCGCGCCGGGAGCTAAATTAAAAGTCCGTAATGAATTTAATTCCGCGCCAGGAGCGAAATTAAAAGTCTGTAACAAATTTCATTTAGCGCCGGGAGCTAAATTAAAAGTCCGTAATGAATTTAATTCCGTGCCAGGAGCGAAATTAAAAGTTTGCAACGAATTTCATTTCGTGCCGGGAGCTAAATTAAAAGTCCGTAATGAATATAATTTCGCGCCAGGAGCGAAATTAAAAGTCTGTAACAAATATCATTTCGCGCCGGGAGCTAAATTAAAAGTCCGTAATGAATATAATTTCGCGCCAGGAGCGAAATTAAAAGTCTGTAACAAATATCATTTCGCGCCAGGAGCGAAATGTTATTCCATTGAACAATTTCATTTCGCGACGCTAAATTAAATTGATAATGCATTTCGTTTCGCATGCCAGCCCTGGTTTGAACCACGGACCCAGCGGTGAGAGGCTGGCGTGCTGCCGCCTAAGCCACGGAGGCTCGGCTTCTATCACTACTAAATGAAAATAGGATACCAAGTAAACGAAAAGCAAGAACGGGAGGTTTCATTTAGGAAAGAAATACTCTTATTGGTCACAAAGGAGTGAAAGTTTGGTGTGTAGGTTACACTCTGCCTTATATGGCAACACTGCGAGAAGGTGAGTTCGATTCCCATCTTAGCTATCTTAGAGTGTTTTTCTGGGGTTTCCCACTTCTACTCCAGGAAAATGCGTGGATAGTTCCTAAGTCAAGGCCATTGCCAACTCCAAAAATAACAAAGTTTATCAGACTTCAACTACATGGGACTGATGAACAATAGGCTATGTTCCAAACCCCTATATGAAGCAACAAGAAATATTTCGAATCAATGGGATCCATCGTATTGATTTTAGGAAATATGTTTCTAACGTAGGCTACAATATGACCGCGATCGAAACGAGCAAGGTGCCTTGCCCTGTCTGATGGGGCACGCGCTCATATTGAAATCATTATGTTGATTATTATTGATATTTCAAGAAGTAATTATCCTATGTTTGAATAAATAATTGGCCTGGAATTACATATGGCCCAGCATCGTCAGTTCACGGTCACCTTCCATGCTTGTCCGGAAAGCGGGCAAATATACACTTCCATAACGTCATTGACGAGATTCTTTTCTGAAATAACGGAATCAATTTCTCCGCTTAGAATAATGTTACTGATAGCGCATAGCTGGTAAAAAATCGCATGTATACCGTTATTAGACTTATAACGTTGTTGGTGGGTTCGCATTTCAAAATAACTGAATTAATTTTTCTGCCCTGAATAACGTTATTGATAGCGTATGGCTGGTAAAATTCGCTCGTATACCGTTACTAGACTTATAACGTTATTGGTGGGTTCGCATTTTTAAATAACGGAATTATTTTTCTGCCATGAATAACGTTATTGACAGCGCAAAGCCCGTAAATATCGCTCGTATACCGTTACAAAGCTTATAACGTTATTGGTGGGTTCACATTTCTAAATAACGGAATTAATTTTTCTGCCCTGAATAACGTTATTGATAGCGTATAACAGGTTAAAATCTCTCGTATACCGTTACTAGGCTCATAACGTTATTAGTAGGTTTGCATTTTGAAATAACCGAATCGATCACTCTGCCTGAATAACGTTATTGATGGCGCGCAGCGGGTCAAAATCGCTGTCATACCGTTACTAGACTTATAACGTTAATAACGGGAGTGCATTTTAAAATAACGGAATCTTTTCCTCTGCTGGTTATAACGTTAATAGCACAAACCAGGGAAAATTATAACCCCTTATTTCGTTGCCGCACTAAAAACGTTATTCATATACCATTTGTTTTGGGTACGGAAGCAGTAACGTAACAAAAATTAATTCGTTATTTCTGACAATTCTGTTACGTTATGAAGCCTTGCAGATAGGTCATTCGGCCGTAATTTTGAATTAGAGTAAGGAGACATGATCGTGTTTAGACAATAGCCTATTCCATGAAGGGGTCATGACTATGCGTGGTCAGATTTAGACAATAGCCTACTCCATGAAGGGGTCATGGCTACGCCTTCTATGTTTGTTTAATGATTAGGGTAACTGAAATGAGGGATGTATACTGATTTTAAGATTTGTGGAATGAGTTTATGAATTTTTAATAGAATTTAATGAAGTCTTCGTAAAGTTGAAGGAGACATGATCGTATTTAGACAATAGGCTACTCCATGAAGGGGTCATGGCTATGCTTTCTATGCCTGTTTAAGGTGTAGTGTGGCTGAAATGAGGGAGGTTTACTGATTTTGGTGTTTGTGGAGTAGTCTTTTCGTTTATAATTTAGGTTTTGTGAAGCTTGTTGCGGAGTTGTTTTATGGATTTTATTGCCCTGCAAATGAAGTGTATTAGGGGGTTCTGGGTTCGGTTTAGCTGTAGTTTACAGGGTCATGGCTGAGAGTTGTTGTAGCAGGCCTAACAACTGTGTCAGAGCAGTGGCGTGCTGTGTGGGAGGGGGGTTTAGTGGCAAAGACATGAGGGCAGGGATGGAAGAGTTTATGTGTTCCCTCACAGTTGGCGCACTTAGGCTGATCTCGAGGTACCGTATAGATAAAGTGGTGATGTGAATCTCCAGCGGGTACTGTGAGGACAGCTTGACGGCTGTAGGTGCCTATAGTTTTATACAGTTTCTTGTTCGTAGATTCTTTCAATGAAAGGCTACTGAAAAGTAGTCGATTGTCCCATCTCTATCGCAGAGTGGAAATTGTAATGCAACCCTAACTAAAAACTAACTTTTAGTTATTTCAATTCCTGCTTCCGCGCGAAGCGCGGGAGCAGGCGGGCCTTCGGCTAGACTAGTAGCCCTTAGGCCATTGGATATTTGTTATCTTAATTTTAATGTAAGTATTTTGCTGGGAGCATGTCAGGACATGCGTGAATTGAATGATTTCTCTGTTTGGTGGCGCAGAGGTCACCCCGACCAACAAAGGAGACCCCCCAAGGAAAGGCCCAACACAACACCCCGCCCGGGCCGAGGCCCCACTCACACCCCCATTTATTGTTCAACACAATGTTACACATAAAAGGCACAAAACATAAAACGACATGTGGGCAAAAAAAAAAAAATGTTCACTAATATATCAATACAAACATATATATACATATTTCAAACAAAGTTCCTTGGTTTTTATCATAGTTTTTTGTTTTTTTCTTTGTCCATGAGCGTATGTTTTGTTAAGCATAGTTTAAAGAACACACTTGTTTGGGGAAGTATAATCACTGGGGGAAATCACACGCATATGGAGCACTTTTCACTGACAGTACATTGAATGGGTATCGGAGAGATGCGACTAGTGCAAGCGATATTTTTGCAGGCTATGCGCCGAACACTTACTGGACTTCAACGTGGCTGGGTTGTCTCCACCCCCGGGAGCGCGCGGAAAGTAAATGAAGCGACGTGTGTTTCAAAGCCAAAGGCAGCTGGGGGTGGAGGGCTGAGCTGTGTTGAGGAGACTAGGTTATGGGTGGGGGAAAGAGATGGGAATTTGCAGGGGTGCGGTTGTCATCGAGGATATCTTGGGCAAGGGGAGAGACAGATAGAGCTTCGTAAAAGAATGGAAGGTTTGCGAGACGAGCACGGGTAAGGTACTTTAAGCGTAGGTTATGTAGAGTAGTGAGAATCGTAGGAAAGGTATAGAGGGAGGTAAAATCAGCGGATGGTAAGGTAGGCGGTATGCCATGCGGAGGGCATGACGATCGAGTTTAAGAAGATTAAAATAAAGAGGAGGGGACGCAGTGAGCCAGGACATGGAAGCGTAGAGTAGGACAGGGAGGATGGAAACACGGTATATACGGATGATCATAGGGGCTTTCAGGCCCCAGGTATGGCCGGTGAGGGAGCGGGTAGCAGTTAGACGATGAAGGGCGCGGCTGGTGAGGAGGCGGAGATGGTGGGTCCATTGTAGGTTATTTTGAAAGGTGATACCGAGGTATATGAGTTTGTTGGTTTCGAGAAGAGGGAGAGAGTTCAGGGTGAGATGGATTCGATGGCGGGGAGGGCAAAGGCGGGATTTTCTTCTAAAGACTATGAATTGGGTTTTCCGAGCATTGACTGTTATATGAGAAGAGAGGAACCAGGACTGAAGAGTGTTGAGGTAGGATTGGAGAAGATTTTGTAGTTTGGGGGCAGTATGACCGAGAGCGAGGATAGTTAGGTCGTCAGCAAATTGATAAAGGCGTAGTGGGGGAGGTGGGTGTGGAATATCGTGGGTAAATAAAAGGTAGAGTAAGGGGGAAAGTGGCGACCCCTGGGGGACGCCGGCACGAATGGAGAAGGTGTAGGAATGAGCAGATTTGATGCGGATAGAGGCTGTGCGGTGTGATAAGAAATTATATATCAGACGGATAAGGGAAGGGGGGATGGGTAGATGTCGGAGTTTGTATAAGAGTACGGGGTGGTAGACCTTATCGAAAGCTTTCTCTACATCGAGGCATATGAGAGCAGCCGTGCGGCGAGGTTTCATGAAAGCGGACAATGAGGCGGTTAAGTGGAAAAGGTGGTCTTGCGTCGAACGGTGGGCACGGAAGCCGGCTTGGGATTCGGGTAGTAAATGGAGAGGTTCGAGATAGGAGCTGATTCGTTTTGCGAGGAGTAGTTCGAATAGTTTGGATAGTACTGGGAGAAGGCTTATGGGGCGGTAGGAGTTTATGTCTGAGGGAGCTTTATGGGGTTTCAGGAAAAGGAGGATAGAAGCTTTACACCAGTGGGTGGGATAAAAGCCTGTGTATAGCATGGTGGTATATATAAGGGAAAGAACACGAGTAAGGATGGGGGGAGCGGCTTGGAGATGGCGGTAGGTAATGGTATCAGTTCCTGGAGCGGTGTTTTTACGATGGCGAAGAATTGATGTGATTTCAGAAGGAGAAATGGGACGATTAAGAGGATGAGAGTAATCAATGTTTGTAAAGTGAGCGAAGGAAGGTTGGAGGTCAGGAGTAAGTTTCGGGTCGTGAAGACGTTGGATAAGCACATCATTTGGGTTATGGAATTGAGGGTTCTGGGTTGGTGAGAAGACATGGTAGTAGTGAGATGCAAAAAGGTTAGCCTTTTCGAGAGGAGTAGTGGGAACTGAGGTGGGGGTTTAAATGGGGTAGGTAGGGTGGGATGGGCGAGACTTCGTGAGGCGTTGAAAGGTAGACCAAAATTTAGAAGGATCGGGTGTGTCATCCAGACGGGTGCATGCATCGTTCCAGGTTTTGCGTTTAATAGCGCGGATATAGGATTTGGCATGATGGAGACGGCGACGATGTTGGCGGAGGGTGTCAGGATCTCGGGTGCGGAGATAGGCCCGATAATAGTCATGGGCTATGCGTAAAAGGTTAAGGGCCTTAGGGGGTATAGGAGGTTTGGTAGGGTGGTAGGAGTGGCGGGGGATATGAAGCCGGTCGGCAGTAAGGAGAGCATGTTCAGTTTCGGCGATTAGTGTGAGAAGATTTGGTAGAGATGTCGGGGAGGTGTGGGGGGTAAGGAGATCAGTAACAGTAGCTCGATACTCAGACCAGTTGGTCTTTGTAAAACGACGGGTAGGAGTAGGCCGGTATGGGGCATCTGGGCGGGGAAAAATGTGGGGTATCGAGATAAGAGCTGGAACATGGTCACTACCAATAGAAGGAAGCATACGGACTAGAGGATGGGGGGTTAGGGTTGGGGAAATGAGCATAACATCAGGGGTAGAGTTTGTTGAGGGTATTGTAGGCGAGGGAAAGGGAACGAGCACTCCACGGATACTATGAAGGAGATTGTGGAAATTAGTGTGATCTTGCACAGTGTAGGAGTTAATATTGATATCAGCTGCTAAAAAATAATTGGGAAAGGTGCGATCAAGGTATTGGAGGAAAGCAATAGGGGGAGGGGTCTTTGGGGATAAATAGAGGGTAGCTACGGTGAACGTCTTAGAGGGGGAAAAAATTTCAAGGATTAGGTATTCTGTGAAATGATGGGGGAAGGTATAGAAGTGAAGTTTGACTGTAAGGTTACGATGGACACCGACCGCTACCCCGCCCGCAAGCCGCGCTCCGTATGGCCGATCCGCACGGTAGACGACATACGGGGGGAGGCACAGCCGGTGGGAGGGACCAAGGAAAGTTTCGTTGAGGATAAATATGTCCGGGGAGTGCTCTAAAAGGGAAAGTTCAAAGGTCGGCCGGTTGGAGGTGACAGAGCGGATATTGTCATAATATATTTTCAGCGACAAGGTTAATTGAGGAGAGGAACACTCGCTAGCGGGACGAATGCAAAATGCATCCTATTACCCGCATAGGCTATGTCTAAATGAGTGTTGAATATCAACCGGGCCGCCATTTGAACCTGGTTGAGGACAAGAGGACGGTGGAATGGGAGACAGTTCTGTAGGACCATGGTGATGAAGCGAATGATGTTTTCGGTACTAGGAGTGGGAAGGGCGGAGGAAGGGGCTGGGGTAGGTAAGTCTTGGGAAACTACTGGTACGACGGTTTCAGGCTGGGTGGGAATGGGATCAGGTCGGCTTTTACATTTAAAACTGAAGGCCGGATGAGGAAGGGAGCAGTTGATGCATTTAGGGGAGGTTCGGTTTTGGCACAGGGATGTAGGGTGTTCCTGACTACAGATGCCACATACCTCAGCATGGACGCAGGGTGCTCCCGGGGCGTGGTCATATCGCTGACACTTATCGCATCGCATCCTCTGGGGGGCGGATGCACGGGAAGGCTCCACTCGATGACGACGGGCATAGATGATGGCCCCATCGCGGAGGAGAGCGTCCAGAGACCCGGTGTCACGGCTGAGGATCCGGACAAGTGAGGTTGGGCCAGTGTTGTTCCTTATCCTGGCAACATGGAAGATGGTGAGTCCTTGAAGGCCGAGCTGCTGGGCGACATCTTCTTCTGAGTATTCCCGGTCGACACCATAGGCGACGACCGAGAGAAGGGGGGGGGGGGGGCGGGAGGGAGGGGGGTTTGGGCGTGAAGGCTGGAAGTTGGAAAGGTTTTTGGCACGGGTGCGAGGGCCGAACTGTGCCAGGCCAATGGCGTTTGTTAGGTGCTGGTAGAAGGGCTTTACCGTTTTGATATTATACCCTTCGCGGGTGCGTTGTAGCTCCAGGCGGTAGGAGGCAAGGTCGGGGGTAAAGGAGGAAATGATTGTGAAAAGGGTGCGGGGGTTTGCCTTAGCGAGGTCAATGTCGGTGAGCTTGATGACATAAAATGCAGGTGAGGGAAGAGGGTTTGGGTTTATAATGCTTCGCTGGCGAACTTGAGGATGTAGAGCTGGGTTCTGGGCTGCCACTGCGTATGAGCGAAGAGTGCCTGGCATATATGAAGCTGTGGGTATAGCCATTGGTGGTGGAAGGTTTGGCATTTGGAGTGGTGCTAGTTGGCGATTCTCAAAAGGCATGAACTCAATTCCACTCACCGAAGGCCCAGTTGGTTCTGCCGAAGTTGGAGCTGAAGATGATGTATATGTGGAGCCAGAAGAGATCTCATCGCCGCATTTTCGTTTGGCCTGTGAAGTAGGGCTGTTTGCTGCGTCCGATGTAGTGCGAGAGCACTTTATCTGTTGAGTTTCCATGGTATGTTCTGGCGTTGGTGGTGAATCAAATATGCTCTGCGACAGCCGTCTCTGAGGTGCCGGCTGTTTGCCGGGGTCCGACATGACGTATGGATACTATCTCGTATGATCTGTTAAGCTCGTGAATGTTCTAGAAAATTCTGGAAAATGCAGATGAAGGTGCTGATGACCAGAGTTTCCTCGCTGAAAATGACTGATGAGCGGTGAATTTCGTAGCACTTTAATGTATCGTGACGGTCCAGAGCACTGCAACCCTAACTGCAATGTAATAAATATTTATTGCACGTGAGGAATTTCGCACGTAGCAGTGTTTCAATTTACTTTTTCAATAAAAAACAGGATTTTGCAATATGAGAATAACGATAATATTTTACCGACATCAAATATTTTTGTACGGCAAAGAATAATAATCTTCTGGTGTATAGGCTACCTACATATCATTTGTTTAAATGTATTTTGAAGATCTGCTGATTATGTTCTGTGGCTGTGGTGTGTCGTGTAGATGTTCTCTTTGTCCTCGGTAGGTGCGTGGCATGCTGGCGTGACGTTCTTCGTATCACCGATAGAGCCCGGCGCGGATAAACAAAACATTATCCGCATCCACCCCGCAACCGCACGACTTGTATCTGTATCCGCACGTGTGTTGTCCAAATCCGCTAACATCACCATTATATTTTTAGCCTACTATCATTTACAGTATGAAACAAGAAGTTCCGTGACGAACTAAAGAGCCTACCTTTCTTAAAATTGAAGATTCATGACAATGAATAATCTATTTGGATCTATCTAGAATAATGACGAAATTAAGTTGGTAATATCGAAATTTATAATTAGTTCGAAATACTGTATACCTGGCATAATGTAGCCTAATAGAGAACTACATTTGGCAGCCCTGGTGACTGAATATATTCTTAGTTCAATCTTTTTATTTACAGAATACAACATTTGGTTGAGGTCCAATAGATAGCATGGACGTTACATGCAGTTAAACATTGGATCTAACAGCTCGCGTAAAATCATGTTGGCAACAATGACATACATGTATTGGTCAGAAATAATCTGAAATAATGTGATCTCTTGTTGTGTCAATTTTGAATGAAATCCATTAGTTAGTACAGAGGTTACCTGCATTTTAAAATTGGACCTATCAGCAGACTTAGAATCATGTTGGCAGCACTGGCGTAGGCCTATATTAGTTACTCCAAATTAATCAAGAATGAAAGGTACTATACGTGTGCAAAGTTTAGAGCTATTGGCTTGCATACTTTCTGATATATTGATACAAGGGTAACACAAATAGAGACTGTATTTATTAACAGTTGGCAGCCCTGGTCACTCTTAAGAATCGGCATAGTCATATCTGTTATGGTACACATAGCACACATGAAATATGGTTGAAATCCAATTGATAGTATAGAAGTTACATCTATTTAAAGTTGGACCTCTCAGCAGGCTTAGAATCATGTTGGTAGCACTGACGTATATAAGTTACTCCAAATTAATATAGAATGTTAGGTACTATACGTGTGCATAGTTTAAAGCTGTCGGCTTGTATACTTTCTGATATATGGGTATTTGGATTTTTAAAAAATGAGAGCATTTATTAACAGTTGGCAGCCCTGGTGGCTCTTAAGAATACGCTCAGTCATATCTGGTTATGTACACATAGCACATACGAAATTTGGTTGAAATCCAATTGATAGTGTAGAAGTTATATGCATTTAAAAATTGGACTTATCAGCAAGCTTATAATCATTTTGACAATACTGCCATGTATGGCCTCCTGGAAATTAAACTGCAATATTATTATCTATACGTGTGCCAATTTTGAAATAGATCCCATTAATACCTTCCAAGATATCGAACATGGTGCTCAAATTTAAATTGCGATTTTTCAGCAGTTGGTAGCACTGACATCATTTTCAAATATGGCGGTGAGATATCCAGGTACAGAGCTTTACTCCTACCAAATTTTGTTTCGATTGCTGCAGCCGTTTAGGAGTTGATAGGGGGGGGACACACACACAGCCAGACAGACAGATAGACAGGACAGACAGACAGACAG
Source organism: Meconema thalassinum (assembly GCA_946902985.2). Taxonomy (NCBI): domain Eukaryota; kingdom Metazoa; phylum Arthropoda; class Insecta; order Orthoptera; family Tettigoniidae; genus Meconema; species Meconema thalassinum. The sequence continues at coordinate 392,933,846 of OX336393.1, read as the reverse complement.
AAGGACAGACAGACAGACAGACAGACACACATTTGCCCGATCTCATAAGTCGACTTTTTCCTCATTTTTGCAAAATGTGATAAGTAGGTTAAAAATAAGCTTATTATTATTAAAAGAAAAGCGCACAATGTGCAAAGACATATTTTGTACATAAATGATCAATTATGCTAATGCCAGTTTTATTATTGAGGTTGTCCTCATTTTGCAGTTTTGTGCGTGGTACCTTTCACAATGATCGTTGCACAGGTCACACACACAGTCTTCATTCGGTTGGTGGAAATTCTTGGTTTTGCAAAATCTATAGTGAAATCCATGGGTGGCGTAACGTGTTATTACGTGTCGTAGCTCGTAATTAGCTTGTTTCCACTCTTCTGTCATTATGGCATCTGTGGAGTAAAAGTCGGACCAAATGGCATTTCGTTTCTCATTTAAGCTTCGGCGTGCATTCTCATAGGCTTTGGTGTTTGGTAGGTAAAACTGTATTTTGATGTCGTCGATGAAGTAGTCCTCCTTAGTTAATACATATGTCAGCCTTGAAGGGGCAAACTTTCCTATGCCTAAAATCCTCTTAAGATATCGGGCCTTGACTTTTTCTATTATCATCAGGTCGCTGAGTGTGAGTTTTTCCCAGGTAATGCTAATCCCATATGTTGCTATTGGTGATATGGCTGTTTTGAACAGTAGCATTGCTGTACCCAATGATATTTGTTGAGGTTGATCGATGTGGTAGATGGCTTTTATTGCTGCGGCCGCTCTTTCTTTAACGTGGATATTGTGGGATGTTAGAGTAGTTTGGGGGGTGACTCCGAGGTACTTGAATTTCGGCACTACTTCTAGTGGTTTGTTGTGAAGAGTCATTGTGTTTTTAAGTGAATGCCTTCCTCCTTTCCTGAAGGTCATCTGTTTGGTTTTGCTCTGGTTAATTTGTAGGCCATTTCTTTCTGTCCATGATGTGAGCCTGTTGAGGACCTCTTGGAGCTCTTCTATGTTTTCTGAACCTATTGCCATGTCGTCCGCATAAAGTAAAAGTGATGCTGATGTATCTATGATTACTTCTGTGATATCTGCTGTCATGATGTTGAATAATATTGGGCTGATTGGATCTCCTTGTAGGATTCCGTTTGTTTGGGTTATGTTTTTGGATAGGGCTATGCTATCTGATATTTGGACATAGTTATATCTGATGATATTCGAGATTATGATTACTAACGGATGTGTAGCCCCTAGTAGGTGATTGAGTTTCCGGACGAGCGTCGTTCTGTCAATGAGGTCAAAAGCCTTACGGTAGTCTACGAAGACCACAAAGTATTTCTTTCCTGGGTGCCTCAATGTATCCTGGGCTTGTTCAATTAGATATTTCACGGCATGTAATGTGCTTCTTCCCTTCCGGAAGCCAAATTGACTCTCAGTAAGCCTGTTTGTTAAGATTTTCATGAATACTTTGAAGGAAGTATTTTCGAGAGCTATACCTCGGTATGAATCAGGGTCATCAATTTCTCCTTTCTTGAACATCACTTTGATTGTTGACGACCTCCATTGCTCTGGGATTTCCCCAGTGAGTATGCATGTGTTGAATAGTTCTACCCAGTAGTCTAGCATGACGGGCAGAGAGTCTTTTAGGTGTTCATTGCAGATGCTGTCAGGACCGGGGGCTTTTCCATTTTTTGCTGTTGTTATTGTATCAATAATTTCCTGTCTTGTTATGGGGGTGAAATTTACTGTCATTGTTACTGGAGTTAATTCAAACGCTGTTGACTGGTATTGATGATTGAGAATGCTTCTGAAATGGTTTTCCCATGTTTCCATGGAGATGTTGCTCGTTACTGGTGATTTTGGTTTCCTAAGCATTAGGAATGGGTCATTTTGAGCGTTTGCAGCGCGTCTCTTGGCATCTTCTTCAATATAATCCGTTCTCCTCTTTTTGATTAGGGATTTATATTTCCTTCTTTGTTCGGCGTATTGTACCAGGTGATTCGGTACCGATGTGTCCTTCGCTCGATGTAGTGCTATCAGGGTCTTTTTCCGTTCATTATAACAGTCTTGATTGAACCATGGTTGTGATATCCTTACTTTCGTTTGAGTTTGACATGATTGAAGGGTTCTTGTACATATTTCCACTGCTTCAGTTAATTCATGCCGTTGAATTAATTGTTTTGCTTTATCTATTTCTTCGCTGATATGCCCTAGTTTCTCTATATCTAGTTTCCTGGATATTTTATTCCTTGGCGGTATGGGTAGTTGGTCTTGGCAGAAGATTTCAAAGGTAGTCGAGATTGGTAGATGTTTCCTAATAAGCTTATGAGATCACCTTTTGTCCGTGTGTCTGGCTGTGTGTGCGTGTGTGTGATGGTGTGTGTCGCCCCCCTCCAAATAACATCTGCACGGCTGGAGCGATTGCAATGAAACTCGGTAAGTTCATAGCACTATTCCGGACCACCCCGACGGTGCCCTTCAAATTTTGTTACGTCTCACCAATCCAACATGGCGGCTTTGCGAAATATTTCACCAGCATTCGATATCTACGAAACTATTACCGATATCACCCTGGAATACTTCACGATGATAAATGGAACTACTAGAAGTTCACCTATGAGATTTTTGAAAATCTGATACTATAAAACCAACATGGTGGCCAATCGAAGTTGCGATTTTTAAACAGACGTTCCTCACGATTTAACCAACTAAACGCAATGCAACTTCGTACAATTGTTTACATAACCTCAAGATGGCGGCTGTGCGAAATATTTCACCGGCATTCTATATCTCTGAAACTATTAGCGGTATCACCCTGAAATTTTGTACGGAGATAAAGGGCACTAATGGAAGTTCATCTATAAGATTTAGAAAAACCGATTAACTACAAAACGAATATGGCGGCCAAGCGAATTATAAAATTAAGTTTTTATTTCTTGTGTCGTAATCATGCGATCGAAGTGAAAGTTTTAATAATGAACCATTTGCAATAATTTTCCTTTAATGATACATGACTCTATGGCCTATACATATAACAATCCAACATGGCGACCATCCGAAATATTTAGTTGGATCTCAATATCTACGAATCTATTACAGCAATCAAACTAAATCTTTTAATGTTCATAGGGGCTATGAACATAAGTTTACCTATAGGACTTTCAGTAACCTGGTGATCACAAATCCACAATGGCGGCAACGCGAAGTATAAATATTCACATGGTCGTTTCTCGCAATTTAACCATTCCAGTGCAGTGGCGCTTGGTACAGTAAATCCTTATACAAATGTTAATCCACTGGCATCTAATTTTCTGCACTTGTATCCATAACCCCAAGATGGCAGCTGTGCGAAATTTTAAAATCTCGTTTTTACTTCTTGTGTCCTAATCATGTGATTGAAGTTTGAATACTACACGTACACAATACTCTTCATGTAACAGTACATAACTCTAAAACCTACAGATATAAAAATCCATCATGGTAAACATCCGCAATATTTAGCCGGTTCTCAATATCTGCGAATCTATTACAGCAATCAAACTGAACTTTTGTATGTTGATAGAGGCAATTAACATAAGTAGGATATATGAAAATAAACTGTATAGTTCTTCACGGAACTACTTGTGATCACAATGTCCTTATGCAAGGTTTGGAACTGATGTGTAACTATCTAACAGTCTGGTACTTCTACACGCAAAATTTTATATCCCGCAGAGATGTTGGTTGGTTCCTCAGGTTGTCTGAAGCTTGACATGTAACCCCGAGTACATTGGGTATGTGTAGAATCTGTCTGATGTTAATTGTGATGTCTGTATTAGTCTGTAATTCAGTTAAGGTCTGCAGACGGTCAATTTTAAGTAGTAGTTCCTAATTTTGTACCATATACTAACGTCAACGACACCTAGCTGTGAACTTAGCTACTAGATGCCACCACAACCAGCAACTTGCAACGAACGTTGGAACTTCCCCTCCATGGAAAGCATGCTGGGGGATTTTTGGCGCTCTTAGAAAATCCGACGACTTTGGCCGACTTTGAACCAGCGACCTTGGGCATAGAAGTTCAGCATGCTACCAGTTAGCCACTTCCCACAGAGTCAGATGGAAAAATGAATGTAACCTCGTGCAATGGCGTTGTCTTAGCAACTTCTGATAGCTCATCCCTCATCAATTTAGAAGCGTTGTCATGGTAACCTCTGATGGCACTTGGCATTTTCTTTAGTGCCGAAACCATTTTTCTCATCCCTTGGCGTAATGGTGGGTCAGATCATAAATCCTTTCAGACAAAGTTTTAGGTAATTATTAGGGGAATATTTTCCATTTTGTACGGTTTTGATATTGTGCCTATTAAGGGAGATATGATTAATGTTTTCCGAAAAACCCACTTTTTTTCAACCCTTTGGTCAATGGTTGGTGCTATCAAAAAACTTTTCAAACATAAATGTTTGGCACTTATCCGACACATATTATGAACTTTGAATGGATTCGATATTTCACGTATTAAGAGAGTTATAGCGATATTTCTCTTTTTCGAAGAAAAAAAAAGTCCTCTCGGCACGCCGGAAGGTGGAGGTATATTTCACCGGGCAAACTTGGGGATAGGCGAAAATAGGCAGAATATGCAGGTTTTCGTAGAAGGATCAGACCTCATTGATTGCGAGAAAGTGTTTTATAATTGGAGCTTAATTAACTTTGTTTTTCGTCATTTTATGCATATTTTAAACATTTTATTGTCTTATGGGGACGGTAACCTTCTTGTCATTTGGGGTCCATTTTTAGCCTACATTTCACATTTTGCAAAAATGAGGAAAAAGTAGAGTTATGAGATCGGGCAAATGTGTGTGTGTCTGTCTGTCTGTCTGGCTGTGTGTGTATCCCCCCCAATCAACTCCTAAACGGCTACACCAATCAAAACAAAATTTGGTATGAGTAAAGATCTATACCTGAATATCTCACGGCCCTATTTGAAACTGATGTCAGTGCTACCAACTGCTGAAGAATCGCAATTGAAATTTGAGCTCCATGTTGGATATCCTGGAAGGTATGAATGGGAGCTATTTCAAAATTGGCACACGTATAGATAATAATATTGCAGTTTAATTTCCAGTGGGCCATACATGGCAGTGTTGTCAAATGAATATAAGCCTGCTGATAGTTCCAAATTTCTAATGCATATAACTTCTACACTATCAATTGGATTTCAACCATATGTCGTATGTGCTATGTGTACATAAACAGATATGACTGAGCATATTCTTAAGGGCCTCCAGGGCAGCCAACTGTTAATAAATGCTCTCACGTTTTTAAATCCAAATACCCATATATCAGAAAGTATGCAAGCCAACAGCCCTAAACTTTGCACAGGTATAGTACCTGACATTCTATATTAATTTGGAGAAACTTATATACGTCAGTGCTACCAACATGATTCTAAGCCTGCTGAGAAGTCCAAATTTAAATACACGTAACTTCTATACTATCATTTGGATTTCAACCAAATTTCGTGTTTGCTATGTGTTCCATAACATATATGACTATGCAGATTCTTAAGAGTAACCAGGGATGCCAACTGTTAATAAATACTGTCTCTATTTTTATTACCCTAATATCAATATATCAGAAAGTATGCAAGCCAATAGCTCTAAACTTTGCACACGTATAGTTCCTGGCATTCTAGATTAATTTGGGGTAACAAATATAGGCCTACGCCAGTGCTGCCAACATGATTTTAGGCCTGCTGATAGGTCCAATATTAAAATGCATGTAACTTCTACACTAACTAATGGATTTCATTCAAAATTGACACAACAATAGATCCTATTATTTCAGATTATTTCTGACCAACACATGTATGTCATAGTTGCCAACATGATTTTTCGCGCGCTGTTAGATCCAATGTTTAACTGCATGTAACGTCCATGCTATCCATTGAACTTCAACCAGAATTTGTATTCTGTACCTTAAGAGATGGAACTAAGAATATATTCAGTCACCAGGGCTGCCAACTGTAGTTCTCTATTAGGCTACATTATGCCAGGTATACTGTGCCCAACTCTAGGAATGGGTATTCCAAGATTCAGACACCTAGATATCAAGGGAAAGGCTGTAGCCGCTTTTGAAAGTTGAGATATTTGAATATCGCGCTACATTGCTTCGAGAAGCAATTGGAAAGAATATACCGCTAAGAGCATGTCAAAAAGGTGAACTGCATGTCACTGCCTGAGAATAGTAGTAGTGACGTAGCGCGTAATAGCAGAGGTCGAGGCTATTTATTGATTAATTAGTTAACCATGGAGTAGAGACTTGAGACTTGGATCAGATTACTGGCACGGCCAAATGAAAGAGAATGCACTTAGTATCAAGTAAATCGGACCAGGGATACCAGAGATATGAGGATTTCTAGATTTCAGCGTGATGACGCGTGACCCTGGCTGTTTTGAATAAAGGCCGGCTGGCTCAGGCATCAATAGCTCACTTCGACACAAGCACTTGCCTAGCAAGGTGCTACTACGCTGAGCCAAGGCACATGGTTGCCGGATCTACACAGAAGTTATTTTCAAAGTTGTGATAGTCACAAAAGTGATGCGCTACGAGTGGAACTTAGTAAGTTTCCGGCAAGGAGAATCACTGAGGTGATTGATATTTTTCGACGGACACTGGTGAAATATTTTTATTTTCACATGGACATATGCTAGACTTTGTCTAGAATTAGTACTTTGTCACAGACCAGTAATAACCTAATACTTGGATATTTAAGTCCATTTTAGTCAGTTTTCATATTTGTAACTTGATAACCACTTCGATCTATCAGTACATTGAAGACCAGTCTATCACGGTGGTGTTCATTAGTCTACGCAGGGAAACTACATGTTGCTTCGCGCATGGTAGATGGTGTGAAGCCATGCCCAGGGAACGATCTTCAGAACAGCCGTTGATTGGTTAGACAGTCAGTGTTTTCTTGTATTGAAAAGATTACCGTGAGTTATGTTACAACTGACATATCTAAGAATAGATCACTTATATCTGACCCCATTTAAGCAAACTGTTAAGGAGTTAATAGAAGCCTATATTAAAATGGATCAACAGTTACTTCAAACGTCAATAGATACTACCACTATGTCTTGTTAGACGGATTGTGGGTATATAATGGCGGCCGATACAAGGATTATACATGCTTGTCCGATAGGGCATGTCTATGGATAAATCTGGTACAGACCAGGTTTGCTACGCTTCAAGACCATCAAGAAATGTAAGCCACATTTGAATTATATTATGCCTAGCTAATTGGAACAAACTATTTTTCGGCAGATGACCAACACATTTTATTTTTCTTCTTATTTAAATCTTGCAATGATTTACGCAAGACATATTAGAGTTATTCTGAGTATTTTCAGCACTCAGAACAAATTAGGATCGATGACCGAGCATATCGAGCATTTATTTGAATATTTCATATTTTTGGGAAATCACGGTAATCAGCCGATGTAACTGTAAAAGTTAAAATTATTTTTGTTGAGGAATGGATATTTTTTTTCCATATTCGAAGGTTCGAACATGTGGATTCTCACATAATGAGATGATAATTAAATATATTTAAAATAATATGACAAATAATAATAATAATCCACTAATAATAATAATAATAATAATTTTAGAACTTTTCTAAATAATTCTTGGATATTATATTTTCTAATAATCATATGTATTGAGAGAGAGCCTATGGAGTAGTTTAATCATTTCTAGTCTGGAACAGGAGATTTTCCGAAGGAGAGTGGTTAGCGCAAGCCCGCATTCAACCAACATTTCAGTTCTGGTTGAACAGTTGATATTTGCAATGAGCAAAGTATATTTTTCAGATAACACGGAGAGGCATGAAACGGGAAGCAAATGATAATTGTATCAAATAGGATATTTTTGTATTTATATAAAATCATGACGTAATTACATTCGAAAGTGAAGTAAAGATTTTCATAAGTATGGTAAATTTACGGGTTGAACTGAATGGTACAATAAAATAAACTTGTAAGTTTATTAATCTTCCAGTGTTGATAACAAGCAGGGGCTTGATTTATTGTATAAATTTTGGGAAGAAAATTTATGTGTGGAGTAGTTGAAATGCCATTCCCAGGTGCGCATGTTTAAGTCGCAGGAATGAGGAGATTTTTTCGAGCATCAATCAAATAGCAGGTTCGATGGCTCAGGTTTATAGTAGGAGTATTGGAACTACACATTTCGTCGTATGAATGACCCGAAGGTTATTTCTTAGAAACCATCAGTTCTTATTTCAACCTTGTTTACGAATTCCATTTAGACTTTGATTTTGCTAGAACCCGGATTTGTCATGATAGTAGTTTATTCTTCTTCAGAGGAAGACCTTTGCCGTTGTTGTTGTAATATTGTGTTCTTACACAAATAATAGAATGGGCCACTGCCAATTAAAAAAATAATTCTTTAACCACGAATAATTTGAAGGATATTTTCAATCCTAGTGCCATGAACTAAATGAATTTATAATGAAGCTACAATTCTTATTTCCGCATTCTGTCGAAGAATTGCAAGTTGTGAAAATTACTAAAAATGGCCATGAATATAAATGTTTACCATAATAATGATTCCAAGTGGAAAATCAAATAGTTGAATGGTTCAACAATTTATAGATCAAGTTGATGATTCAGAAATCATATATTTTGTTAGGAACTTGAAGTTCATAATCGAGTCACTTCTCGAAATGTTTAATGTCAGAAGAACAATTAATTTTTGTTGTGCTTCGCACAGTTCTTCGATGTTAAGCTCAAGGTCAAATACTTTTCAGATGTTATTAATATGTGTAAATAATTTGTGTTGATTCAGAAATAATAATATTTTTCGACAATATATATTTTTGAAACTGGAAAAATAAGTGAAAGTTAAAAATTCTATGAACATTTATTCTACGAGTGTTAATATTATGTACAAATTCAAACAGTGAACTACGATAATTGCAGTAAAGACAATTAAATTTGAACTGGATTTAATCATAAATAATTTTGGAACACAGTCTACAGGACTAATAATCAGACTTGTGTTTCCAAAAAATAATTGTCAAATGTGTTTGGAAAATTTCTGTATATTGTGTAAATAGGAGTGTGGGTCGCCACACGTGAATGATGCTGCTTTGAGCATTTTTTCAGTCAATTTTAAATTCAAAATAAAATTAGATAATTTTACTTGATGTGTTACTCCCAGTTGAATCTCCTTCTATCCTTATTGTTGCATTGAACCAAAAATCAGTAAAGCATTTTTTTATTTGATGTCGTTTTTGCGATTAGCTTTAACCCATCTGGCGCTCCGGGATATTTTGACTCTCGTGCTGACTGATTATTGGTAAAATGCATATGTGGTCGTGCGGACTCCGGTCTAAACGGGCACAATACAGTATTTCGAACTAATTAGAAATTTCGATATTACCAACTTAATTTCGTCATTATTCTAGATAGATCCATATACAATTGATTAATCATTGGCATGAATCATAAATTTTAAGAAAAGTAGGCTCTTTAGTTCGTCACGGAACTTCTTGTTATACTTGTGGTCACACTCTCCTTATGCAAGGTTTCGACACTGACGTGTAACTATCGAACGGTCTGTTACGTCTTCACGCAAAATTTTATCTCTCGGAGAGATTTTGGTTGGTTCCTCAGTTTAGGGGCTGAGACAACGCGGTCACGTAACCCTGTGTACTTTTTCATTCATTCATTCATTTATTTGCAATGGGGGGAGTGTCCCCCGGTGGCAAATTGGATACACATAACAAATAAATAATTATACATAGCAATTCAATAACAATTATACAACAATTAAACTGGAGTATTTACACAAATAGTCAGTCTTTTCTTAAACACACCTATATGTTTGGGAAAAGGCTCTAAGACTGCGGCAGGTAGAGAGTTCCAGTTATCAATGGCACGGTTTACAAAGAATATTTACCATAATTTGTTCGCTGTGGTCGGCCCTTAACTTTGAAAGGATGATCGCTCCTACCCATGTAAGTGGCCTTTCCCAATCGTTTGCTAAGCTCACCCCATGCTGGTTGATTTGTATACGTGTTGTACATAGCGCAGAGTCTAGATTTCATCCTCGTAGCCTCCAGTGATTCCCACCCAAGTTTCTTTAACATACGGCTCACACTGCTCCTGGGATTAAAGTCACTGAGCACAAATCTAGCGGCCTATCTTTGTACCATTTCCAACTCATTGATGAGCCCTACTTGATATGGATCCCAAACCGCCGAGGCATAATCCAGAATAGGTCTTACAAGTGACAAATAGCCTAATTCTTTAGCAGAGGTACTACTTCCTTTTAATACCCTCATTACAAAGTGCAGGGATTTGTAAGCTTTTGAAACTACACATCCTACATGACTACTCCATTTCATATCATTCCTTACGTGAACGCCCATATATTTGCAAGAATCTTCTTCTACAAGTATTTCCGAGCCAATGTTATATTGAAAATCCTGCCTCCGCACTTTCCCTATTTTTAAGAGACTACATTTTCTTGTGTTTATTTTCATTTTATTTTCAATCGCCCACTTATAAACCAGGTTCAGGTCCTCTTGAAGCACTGCATTGTCTTGTGAGTCATGTATCTTTCGATATATTACACAATCATCCGCAAACAATCGACAGTCACTGCGAATCCCATTTGGTAAGTCATTTATAAACGCCAAAAATAACTAAGTTCCGATTACGCTGCCCTGAGGGATACCCGACGTTACGGTAATTTCATCCGAGAATATGCCTTCTACTTTCACTTTCTGTGAACGACCCGTCAAAAATTCTTGGATCCATAAAATTACTCTTCTATCAATCTTCGTCGAAACTAATTTATGGAGTAGCATGTCATGCGGCACGACATCAATTGCCTTCGCAAAATCTATAACCACGGCGTCGACTGAAACTCCATTGTCTAACGATTCGCTAATGTCTTGAAAAAGTGATAGCATCTGACTCTCGCATGAGTAACCTTTCCGAAATCCATGTTTCCTATCATTAAACCATGATAATGTTTCCCACTGTTCCCTCAAGTAGTCGCAAATGAGATGCCCCATCTGTTTACAAACGATGGACGTAAGGCTAACCGGCCTGTAGTTGCCCAATTCAAGTCTGCTCCCTCCCTTAAATATTGGGACTACCGTAGCTCTTTTCCAGTCATCTGGGATTTGCGCATTGTTTATGGTCACATCAAACATCACCTCCAAGTATCGTGCCACGGCCCTACCCCCTAGTTTAAAAACTTCACTAACAATATTATCAGGACCATTTGATACATTGAAACGTAGTTTTCGTATTAGCTTTACAATTGCTGACTGGTTTATTTGGAACAGGGGAGCACCTGATTCGTCGTTAAGGTCCAACACACAGCTATTGGATTTATTGAACACACTACCGTAAAAGACATTTAATTCATTAGCAATGGCCTGTTTCTCAGTAATTATTTTACCGTCACAGGACATTATCATCGACAAATTATTTGGATTTCCCTTTCTTCTCCTAACATAACTGTAATTTTTTTTCCACCCATCACCTCCCGAACCAAGTAAACCTTGCATATAACTGTCATGAGCAGCCCTCTTTTGTAAAACGAGCTCTCTTGATAAGGACTTAAATTTCAACATACTCTTGTCACTATCATGTCTTTTATTGTATAATTTCCTAATTTTCCGTTTTAGACTCCTAATTTCTAGTGTGTAATACTCAGGATCTGGGTTTTGTTTCGGCAATTTAAATGGGACAAATTTATCAACAGCGCTATTTAAAATTTTCAAAAAGTTAGTCCACAGGATATTAATGTGATTTCCTTCCGATGCCCATCCTACAAATAGCTCATTCAAATACCCCTGAAACTTGCCCTGATCCGCCCTGCGATACTGGAATATGATCTTTTTTGCTACATCAGAGTCTAATTTTGTAATGTCACCATATCTAATATTTAATTCCACCCCAGAATGGTCACTAATTCCTGGTACTTTCAGACAGTTAATATACAGCTCTACAGGCCTTACGAGATAAACATCTAAGGTATTATTGTCTCTAGTAGGGAAGTCAACTACTTGGGAAAATCCCCCCTCCCTTAAGAATTTATTTGCAGCGCTCTGAGCTTGACTACAGCTAGTTGACTCACCAGACCAGTCTACTTTGGGGAGGTTTAAATCTCCAGCAATTATTATGCTCTTTTTCATAGCATTACCCGTACAAGTTTTATCATACATTGTTTCGAGGAGAGAAAAGTTTTCTTTCGGTGCTCTTCACCTGAAGAGGGAATTTATTTCCTTTATCCGAAATTTGTACACATAACATTTATTGATCCATATCTGCCCACTTTAAGAAACTACCTATATTTTTGCGCACACAAATAAATAGCCCACCCCCTCGCTTCCCCCGATCCCTTCTGTACATTTCGTAGGACCCTTGAATTATTTCGCTACTATTTATGTCCTCATATAAACAAGATTCAGTTGCAATGACAATGTTCGGAGAATACGTCTCTACAAGATTCCAAAATTCGATTAATTTATTTCCTAAACTCTGACAATTAACCTGCAGTAATCTTAGAGTCTTACCTCCGCAGCAAATATCTCCAAATAGCTCCTTCTGTTCCCATCGGCTGGCAACCTCTGGACCTGCTCCTCCTCACAATGGCCGGCACGAACCGATGACCCTGTCATGTAGGCTCCCTAGGTTAAAAGCACCCCGTCGATTTAGATGCAGCCCGTCTCGGGCGAAGTCACGGCCACCAATCCAGCAGTCAGATCTACGTACACTAAGCCCAGTTGTGCACATACCCAGTCCATGCGGTCATTTACAGTCTTAACTCGCCTTAACGGAACATCTCCCCGCCGAACAATGCCACTCATTATAATTTTTGCATTTCTAAACTTGCTTTTAGCTTTTCTGCCTAGTTCGTAGAGCTCCCCCATGCTGTAATCAGCTGTAGCCCTCTTCTTCAAATCGTTCGTCCCAACATGTAGCAACAACACTTTAACTTTGTCACAGTCCTCTACATTTGATTGTTCAACTTGTTGGGCAAGCTGGTCAATTTTAATCCCCGGATAACACCGCACTTTCGCACCTGATTTCCTCGAGATATTAGCACTCCATCGTATCATTGAATCACCCATTATGATAACGTCATCCTCAGTTTGCTCCTGCACGCCCTCTTCCACACTGATCCCAGTAGAAAGCCGTTCAGTCACATCCTTCACCGTTTCTTCTGATTCACGAAGCTTTGCTCTAAGTTCCTGTATTATTTGATCCCTTGCTTTGATTTGCACCCTCAAACAGTCCGGCGTATCACATACTTTACAAAACCAATTTCCGACATCGCAATCCTCCTTCTTGCCCTTAATACAGCCGAAGTGAATCCATTTCTCACATAGTCCACACTCAACACCATTCTTCAATGTTTTACTGCACGTCGAACACTTTAAAGCTGCCACTGGATCATTTGCCTGATTCACATTTGGAGTAACAGGCCCTGGATTCACTTCCACTCCACCAATAACTAGCAATGCAGCTATCACTAGGGCTATGAACCACAAGTTGCTAGGTCCCGTACGCACACACAAACACCGGAAATCCCGACTACCCTTCGCATACCACAGTCCGATCCTCGCCCGATAACACTCCAGAGAACAACCCATTCCAGCACACCTGAGAGCTCGGGAAAAACACGACCTTTCACTTTGACTGCCAACTGATAACTCTTAGAAAATCCGACGACTTCGGCCGGCTTTGAACCCGCGACCTTTGGGTGAGTGTAGAATCTGTCTGATAAACGGTGTGAAATGTGATGGCTGTATTAGTCTGTAAATCAGGTAAAGACGGCAGACGGTCAATTTCAAGCAGTAGTTCCTGATGTTGCTACCAGATACTACCGTCAACGACACCTAGCTGTGAACTTGGCTACTAGATGCCACCGCAACCAGCAACTCGCAACGAACGTTGGAACTTCTCCTCCAAAGGAAAGCATACTGAGGGATTTTTAGCGCTCTTAGAAAATCAAACGACTTCGGCCGGCTTTGAACCCGCGACCTTTGCATAGAAGTTCAGCATGCTACCAGTTACGTCACCGAAGCCGCTTCACACTTAGTCAGATGGAAATCTGAATCTGATCTCATGCATGTTTGTTGTCATGGCAACGTCTGATGGCTCATCACTCATCAATTTGGTAGTGTTGCCATGGCAGCCTCTGATAGCTCTTGGCATTTTCTTGTAATTCCGAAATCATTTTTCTCATCCCTTGGCGTAATGGTGGGTCATATCAAAAATTCTTTCAGACAAAACTTTTAGGTAATTATTAGGGGAATATTGTCCATTTTGTACTGTTTTGATATTGCGCCTATTAAGAGATATATGATTAATGATTCCCGAAAAACCCACTTTTTCCCACCCCTTTGGTCAATGATTGGTGCTATAAAAATCTCTTCAAACATAAATTTTTGGGCTTTATCCGACACATAGTATGAACTTTGAACGGATTCGATATTTCACATATTAAGAGAGTTATAGCAATATTTCACTTTTTCGTAAAAAGCCCCCCATTTTCACCCCCTTCGACCGATTTAGCCCAGTAACGAAATCGACCGAGATTTTATACGTATACATATTCGGTAAAAAATTCAAAGTGATTGGTGCAAAATTACGGCAGTTATCGTGTCCACAATAAACTTATATACATATATATACATATATACATATATATACATACATAAATCTTATATATAAAAGTGAAAGTCTGTATGTATGTATGTATGTATGTGGGTGGGTGGGTCTGTTCCGTATAAAAATCTACACCGTTCCACCAATCTCAACCAAATTTTGCACACACATAGTTTAGGACCCAGAAGGAACTGCTGGCTACATGCATTTTCGATAGTCTTTCTCATTCTTCTGATTTCGGCCCTTTTGCACTCAAGCACAGGCTAATCAAATCATAAAATATACTCATGAAGGAATGGCAAGGCAGATAGTTTCCATGGCAACATAGCTCAAGTCGAGACACGGCCGACTGGATTCGAATTGTGCTCTGCACTACCGGCATAGAAAATGAGGATCTTTACTTGAAATCCCGTTAGTTACTCAACTGCTCACACAGCACTGTCAACCGAGTTGAGCATAACAAAGACTTAACACTATCTATTTACTACATATTTGTCTAATACCACTCACTCACTCACTCACTCATTCATTCATTCATCACGAAATCTCAAAAACCACCGAACGGGTTGGAATGAAATTTGGTATGCAGCTTCCTCAAGGGCCGCAAATGCCCGCTACGAGAGGATTTTTTTGGATATTCATGTTCTAAAGGGGTGTTAAGGGGGTAGATCTGCATTTCATTGAATAGCAATATCTCCCGATTGGTTTCATTGGCGGATGTGATACTCGGCATATAAACTCATCCTTAAAGATAAGAAGACACGTGTCAGGGTTTTTCGATGTGGTGTATATTATGAGGAGAAAGGGGTGAAAAGTGGGGATTGAAAGAATCCTAACGGAGCGTGTATCTCTTAAACGACATAGGCGAGGAGTTTGAAACTCAGCGGAAAAAAATCAGCATAAAAACTACGTAAATATGTATTTCACATTTTTTTCATAAATCCAATTTAAGGGGCCCATGGGGAGGGGTGAAATTCTGGGGGGGGGGGGACAGGAAAGAAAGTGTCCTAACTGATTGACTGGCTGACTCACTCATCAAACTCAAGAGGGAAAAAATTGCTTTAAAGTAAGTAAATAGCTGATCGGCAGTTTTTTTAAATGAAATTTAAGGGGTTCATGGGGAGGGGTGAAATTCTGAAAAAAGAAAATTGAAAGAAAAAGTCCTGACTCACTCACTCACACACTCACTCATCATCACCCAGCCAAAATTATTGAAGTTAGAAACATGACAGTTTGGGGATATGTTCATTGTATGTCAAAACCGTCTACTAAGGGAGGATTTTCGGATATTCAGGTTCTAAAGGGGTCTTAAGGGGGTTAAACCTGCATTTCATTGAATAACAATATCTCCCGATTGGTTTCATTGGGGGATGTGATACACGGCATATAAACTCATCATTAAAAAGTAAGAAGACACGTGTCTGAGGGTTTTTCGATGTGGTGTATATTATGAGGTGAAAGGGGTGAAAAGCGGGGATTGAAAGATTCCTAACGGTGCGTGTATTTCTTAAACGACATAGGCGAGGAGTTTGAAACTCAGCGGGGAAAAATCAGCATAAAAACTAAGTAAATATGTATTTCACAGTTTTTTCATAAATCCAATTTAAGGGGCCCTTGGGGAGGGGTGAAATTCTCGGGGGAAGGGGGAAACAGGATAGAAAATGTCCTAACTGATTGACTGACTGACTCACTCATCAAACTCAGGGGGAAAACTGCTTTAAAGTAAGTAAATAGCTTTTCGACAGTATTTTTATCAATCAAATTGAAGGGGTTCATCGGGAGGGGTGAAATTCTGAAGAAAAAAAATTGAAAGAAAAGTCCTGAATCATTCACTCACTCATCATCGCCCAGCCAAAATATTGAAGTTGGAATCATGGCATTTCGGGGATATGTTCGTTGTATACCAAAACCATACACTAAGGGAGGATTATTGGATATTCAATTTCTAAAGGGGTCTTAAGGGGGTTAAACCTGCATTTCATTGAATAACAATATCTCACGAGTGGTTTCATTTGGGGATGTGATACTCGGCATATAAACTAATCATTAAAAACAAGATGTTCAGGAAAGAACATATAGCCTACTTTCTCCTAAATGTATGGGTATAGTTATAACTCTTTGTCTTTATCATCTCCTAATTTCTTCCAATTCGAAGTGCAAATTGGCACACTGGATTTGAGGAGTGGTGTTCAAATAATTTACCCCAGCATTTTGCAATTTCATCAGTAAACACTCCAAACAACGTAGGTATTCAGTTTATTAACACCGACTACTTACAATAATTTAAACTTCGTTGCTCGAAACGTATCACTGTGAGAAACATATTTAATATAACTATTACACAGCTAATTTGTAATCGCGCACGGCTAACGAGAAAGACAGGCCATGGCGCGTAAACCAAACCCTTCTGTGACGTAGGCAATGTACCGGTACTGCTTGATGATGCTTGTACGTTTAAGTCGAGAGCAATTCATAAGCAGCAGAAATGCAATATTTTATATCAATCTTCATAAAATGGACACAGTTTAGATGTTCCGTGTGTTTTCAAACACGATAAATTATACTGTATAGGTTTGCAAAACTACGCCTATTGAAGTTACTCCTTACAAAAATCCACGCGAACTAGGATTCAAGGGTTCGTTGTGTCTTTAATAGCTGCAACGAACAGGCTACATTAAGTCGAGTTGTAGATTCTGTGACCTTCGTTGTGAGTTAAATTATGTGCACATTAGTATAATTATATCAAAGAATCTTGCAGCACAGTATAGATATCATTATCTTATTGTTGTTTCAAGGGGCGGAACATAAATTAAATCGTTTATAGAAGAGATCTGCGGAATACACTACCCACCGACTAACGACTTGTATAAATACCTTCTATGAAGACAAGTGATAAATGAATACCAACGTTTATACAGGTTCAATGATGTAGACAAGATGACTAGGTACCACACCGGCAGTAAAACGAATACCAGGCAGTGGTGCAACAGAACTACATTGCTGACGTCACGAAAACTCACCAGAGCCAGTCATTCTCGTTGGCCGTGAGTAGGGGAGTGATGGTGCTTCCAGGCCACCCGGCGTTGCTCGGGCGGCGTTCATATTAAATAATTAATAACTCTCGAACCCATGGTCGGAGATTCACTAACGAGGTGTCGTTGGACTCGGGCTGACGGGGGGCTTTGCTATGGACCACTAGTTATATTTTAGAATTTTTTGGAAAATCTTTGTTTTCGAAAGAAGGTGATAGTTTGAAAACCAAACATGATAGAACGTTGTGCCATGGCTCAAACGAATGGTCTTTATGACATTTATTTTCTATAATAAAACTTTTTAATTTTTTATGTTTTTTTTAAACACTCGAATTTTGAAAATCCTATATTTTGGAAACTAGGAAGTTTACAAAAAAAATTGTTTGACGTAAATCAATGGTCCCTACCTCCTCTACCCCAAAAATAAATTTCAAGTCTCTAGAATGAAAACCTGTAATAGTGTGGTAACACGGGTTCTGCTTAAAAAAGCAAGTTGTGAGCCCCTGCGACCTTGGAATGGTAGGAGTCATGCTAGGAGGGCGTGCTTGGATTAGTTATTTGTCTCGTTGTGCTCTTTACGGGAATGTCGGTGTCGAAAAGGTGAAATGTTGAGAACATGTTTTTGGGGGCAAAACCGTGATTTTAGACGTTTTGTTATATCTCGCAAACCAATGATGCTAGAGGCGTGTACGAGGGGTCCAAGGACTCGGGCTGACGTCCTCTTTGATATGGACCATTCGTTTTATTAAAAAAAAAATGGAAACTCGATTTTGGGGTAAACACGTGTTTTTTGTGATTTTTGCCGATATCTCACGAACCAATAACGCTAGAGACGTGTACGAGGTGTCCTAGGACTCAGACTAGCGCCCCCTTTCAAATGTGGTAGGTATTTTTTCCAAAAAATAATTCACAAAGGGCCTCACGCCATACATGTTGAAAAAACTATTTTTTTCTTTACCTGTTTATAATGTTTATGAAGCGTGGTGGTTGAGAGGGACGATACTGCTGGGTGTGGGTGTTTCAACGAACCTGTCGCTGACCACGGTGGCTGTGTTCAATAGATCAATCGATATTTCGACGGGTCGGTTTATGACAGAGCGAGGGTGCGTTTTTTCACACATTTTACCTTTAACGTGTAAACGGTGATGAGAACTTGGTTCTGTGTTGGTCGAAGCGAGTACAGAAAACAAACTTGCAGACGAGCAGGAGGTGAATGTCATTTGAGCTTATTGGAAGGCGTTAATTTGACTTGACAACAGGTGCAATGGAAAAATGACCAAGACGCTTGAAGGTGAAATAATCTGACCATTGTGGTGGCAGGGAAGAGCGAAAGGCATGTGAACACATGTGAAACCACAAGAGGGCTAAACAAGTTACATCCTGTCTTGCTTCGTACGTGACAAAATGCAAGTTCATGTGAAATTTGATCTACCACAGGTGTTCGTCTGGGACGTTAGCTGTCCACGTGCACGAGAACTGTTAACAAGTTACATTCTGTTTTGCTTCGTACGTGACAAAATGCAAGTTGACGTGAAATTTGATCTGCCACAGGTGTTCACCTTGGACGTTAGCTGTCCACGTGCGCGATAAGAGATTGTTCAAAACGTGAGAATCGCTGAATCAGTAAAAAGTATGATGCAACTTGTCGGAATGATGTCACAGCCAATAGATAGGCAAGAGCTGCGGACAGCAGTGGTGGGAGGTGTAGGGGGGGAGAGGGGGGAGGGGTAATGTAAGAGAGAACACAGGTGGAAAGGGAAAGACAAACATGTATGAACATGCACGAAGCGCGGAGCGCTGTACACACAGAGCTATAGGAGGTGTACAACATGTGTGAATAAAAAGTACACAGGTTCATACAACATGTAATTTATTGATCCAAGAATTAAACATAGAGTTAAACCCTAACCATTTGACATAGAATTTATTTCCTTTTTGTTTCAACACTTTTTCCACAAGATAATGCTTAGGAAATGCTGTTTTCTGAAGTTCATGGAGATAAAATCTACCTTTTATGGGTTGATGGTTGAGGTCCTCGAGTAAATAGGTGACTGGACTGTCCAAGTTGACTCGACGAATTTGAAATAGTTCAGTCCCCCACTGTGGCGTGTAGCCCTTATTGAAGGTAGACTTAAATTTGCTCACACGAACAAAATCCCCAATTTTCAGTCGGTGACGTTTAGGATCGGCTGTTTTTATGGGGTTAAACAGTTTATCCAATCGCTGAATATTTTTAGTCACGAGGCGTGGCTTGGTTCCAATCGTTCTATGTTTGGTGTCATTGTAACGTGATACTAGCTCAGGTAACATGTCCAACCAGCGATAACTGCCCTGAGCTGTAAACGCTTTCCACATATGGGTTTTCAATGTTCGGTTGAACCGCTCGACCACACTGGCTTTGAGATTGCTGTACGTGGTGTAATGGTGAATATCCTTAGATTTGAGAAAACTAGAGAAATCCTTGTTGAAAAATTCATTCCCCTGGTCAGTTTGTAGCAGCTGAGGTTGACGTTTGGAGTGTTGAATAATATGTTGAAAGGCCTTGGTAACTAGTGGACCAGACTTGCGACGCACAGGTTCAACAAAGGCCATTTTGGAATAGACATCAATGACGGTCAACATATAGCGTACACCGTCGTTAACACCAGCATAGGGTATCATTTCAACCAAGTCAGCCTGCCAAAGTTCATCCACACCTCGTGAAATCACCTTGAGTCGCGGATAGTGACGCCTAGCTGGGCGATGCAACTCGTGAGCAATACCAATTTTAATGGGTGAGGGCTTAAACAATAATTTTGGCATGTCGAAGTTCTTGTTCAATTTCTTGAATTTCCCAATCGTGACCGGTATGGCCAGCTTGACGTGAGGCATGCAACAACTGTAGCCGCTGGACGAGCTTATTGGGATTGTGCCAGTAGGTAACATCCACAAGGGGTTTTAATGGTTTAAATGTCACTCCCGAAGCGGATGCTTTACGACGAGTACTTTGACTAGTGGGAAACATTTTTGCAATGATGGTTTTATATTTTTGAGATTTATTGGCATTCACTTGTTGCGTGGGATCATACTGTCTTTTGTGGGCATGGGTATCCAATAAAATGTATTTATATTTAACATGAAGTATAATATAAATTTCTCGCCAAATCAATACTTTATACTTACATAAAAATGATATAGGTACATGTTTCGAAAACACACAATGTTTTCTTCCTCAGCCCACTTATTGGTGTTAAACATCATTTAACATCAATAACCTCAATTGCAATTATGCAATTAATGGATTTATATTTGTCAAGGTCCTCTGACGTGTAATCATGGGAAGAGGGGGTCCGAGAAAAGAGCAGCTTTAACAGTCCTGGCGTTAATTTATAGTTGATGTTTTTAATGACAGCTTTAGTACGAGCAAATTTAATGAATGAATCGCCAATTTTAAAACTATCATCCTCATAGCGAACACCATACGTGGTATCAGTGTTTCCTATAAATAGATCTGTGAAATAGGGTTCCAATATTGATCCATAATATTTTATTAAAATGGTTTTCAGTTGAGCTTTATGTTGAGGGGTGGCCAAGAGTTGTGAAAACGGAGACGCCCTGGAAGGGCAAGGTGTTTCGGCCAAGGATTTCTTTTTTCTCAAAAACTCTGCAAGGGGTGCGGCCTTTTTTTGAGGCGTAAACACTTGTTCCTCCTCATCCTCAACTTCACTAACACTAGTCAAATCTTCCTGTTCCTCTTCCTCTTCCTCTTCTTCAGGGTCCTCGTGCAGCGTCTGCGTGGCTTGTGAAACGGTGGGTAGCGTTTCAGATGGCTTGAAAGAGGGTTTCAACATGGCTTTT
Organism: Meconema thalassinum; assembly: GCA_946902985.2. Taxonomy (NCBI): domain Eukaryota; kingdom Metazoa; phylum Arthropoda; class Insecta; order Orthoptera; family Tettigoniidae; genus Meconema; species Meconema thalassinum. The sequence continues at coordinate 392,912,308 of OX336393.1, read as the reverse complement.
TAGTGGAGGTGCTAAATGTTGTTGAATAAACAAAGCATGATTTGCACGTGATTGTTTCAATTGACGAAACTTTTGGCGAATAGTATTTTTTGCTCTAATAATATGCTTTTTCAATTGACTCTCTGCTAATGCCATGGTGTCTTGAAAAATGACTTGACGGGGAATGAGACAGGGCCTTAAATAGCAATAAAATGATCAAACCCTAAGCGATACTGTCTTTGGTTGAGTTCACTTTGTTTGTCAATCACTAAACAAGCATGACGTTGAGTGTTCCAGCACTTGTCACACAATTCTGTAAACATTTGAAAGGTCATATCAGGATTCACATGTTCATTATAAATGTGACGACTGTTCCTCTCGTCCTGACGAAATAAAACAATGACATTGGCATTGTCACGAATCAACTGTTCGGACATTTTTGAATACGTTTGTCCAAGATAAAAGCAATCGATATGTTTGTGACGACCCATGCTGAAATAGCTTTGAATGATACCTTGACGTTCAGTGGATACATCATCGAAAATCATGAGTGAATCGGGCTTTACCTCATCCGGTGAAATCACATTTTCTTGCATGGAAAATGTAAAATAACCCATATTCTCTTTTTGTAATCCAGACATGACTTGATCCAGAAACACGTAGAGGGGTTGGTGGAGAGATTTTGCAAATATATATATATATATATATATATATATATATATATATATATATATATATATTTAGCGTACGGCTTTTAGTGCCGGGAGTGTCCGAGGACATGTTCGGCTCGCCAGTTTTGTAGCTGCTTTGAGGCGGACACCCAATGGGTGAGCTACAAGTACCGTTGGGGGGGGAGGGGGAAGTTGGAATGTAAGGGCTAGGAATTGGAAGGTAGCGGCTGTGGCCTATACTTGGGGACCAACCCTGGCATTTGCCTGGAATGAAGATGGGAAACCACAGAAGACCATCTTCAAGGTTGCCGGCGGGGGGATTCGAACCTCCGCGCCTCCCGGATGTGAGCGACTGCCAGCAGTCAGGCCGTAACGACCTCGGCCTACTCACCCGGTTGCAAAAATATAAATATTTTGAAAACGCAGACCATTGGGCGCCGTAATGAGCGTTAGCAAAAGATTTGTCTTTCCACAGCCGGAAGGCCCCACAATGATGCAGCGAATGGCAGATGGAAACAGTGAACCATGGCGTTGTTCACGTGATGTGGGACAGAGATGGGAAACCATGTCCCCCACGGGGAATGACTCTTGCTGCTTAATAATCTTCATTTCAACTAAGGCTTAGACAGGCTAGCAGGCTGTCTATATACAGGACACCGAACCTTGTCATAGAAACAGTAGACTGGTACTACAGGTTGACGATGGATGTCTTTGGACGTGCGTTGATGGCCAAATTAGGCCTGTTCCCATACATGATCCTAAACAAGAAACAGATCCTGATAAACACTATGAGGATAGGTCGGTAGTGCCACGCACAAAACAGGGAGATTATGACTTTAAGGGAAAGCGGTTAACCCATGTAAAACTTCCTCAAGTGTCTACAGACGTTACTACGAAAAAGTATGTGGATAACAAAGTGTATGAGTTTTATGACAAAGAGCCCCAGCTTACGGTGAATGGCTATAGCGCTAATCACCATCGGATTATTCACGTGGAAGACCCACAAGACGAAGACGATGTCTGTACCAAGCGTTACATGACCTATGAAATGAAAAGGCTTTATAAATGTATCCCATCTGTATTTTTAGTGTATCTGACAAATGAAAAAGCTGTGAATGAGAGAAACCATTTACCGCTAGCTCATGATCAGCACTTGACCTATGTACTTGCTTCAGGATTAAGCCACTATCGATTACACTATGATGGAACCATTATCATCAAATATGCCATACCTGATGAGAACCATTTACTAATAAAGATAAATGGTCATAGGATGTAGGTCCATAACCATGAAATGGTCAATGTAGGTGACGAATTATCCATTCATCTCATGTTGACATGGGATGAAAAGCAAGCGGGAAAAACCATAAACGATTTCCCACTTTATGTGGAATTGGAATATACAGCCATGAAATAACCATCTAACGTTAGATGTGATTTAAACTTTCTTGTGAAAGGTTGTTGGTCATTATCATCATGGTGAAACAAAGGTATGCAGTGAGAAAGACTAAAAAAGGACTTTGTCCTTGGCAAAGCCTGGGCTTAAGACATTCGTGGACAAGCCCTTGCGAAAGAAAAAAAAGAAAAAATAATGTATTAACCATAAGGAAAGCATTTCGAGCAGCACAGAGACATGTTATTCCAAAACGTCGGTGACAGGTTTCAAACCAAGGGCGAGTGATTCCCGTCCCCAATCGAGCGGGATTTTTGCCTGCATTATTTGCCGGTTTGGCTGCTCTAGGTTCACTTTTGGGCGGTGCCAGTTCAGTGACGAAAACTATTAAAGCCGCGCAGCAGGGCAAGCAACAACTCAAAGAAAGTCAGCGACACAATGAAACGATGGAAGTGATTGCCATGGGGGCTAGAAATGCCAATTTAAAGCCAGCCTTTTATCAACAAGGTTTTGGGATTTTACCATTTCGAAGTAATAAAAAAAATACCTCAGCCATAGCAAGACATGCCCTGACGCATCATTATGTGGAAAGCTATGCTAAACAACTAAAGCTTTCTCATTTTCGAGGTGTGTTTATGCGAAACCAATTACCCCCACGACCCTGGAAACAGGAATGTGCTGTTGTCAATTTGGATGATCACCGAGGACCAGGAACGCATTATGTAGCTTATGTCAAAGAGGGATCCATCGTATGGTACTTTGACAGTTTTGGGAATTTGCCTCCGCCCATGGAACTAGTGACCTATTTTGGAAACAGGATCAAGATATATTATAATGTGAAACGAGAGCAAACGTTTAACAGCCAACAGTGTGGACGTTTGTGTTTAATTTTTTTATATAAGACGCAGCATAAGCAAAAACGCAACCAGTATGTCGGCAGAAAGTAAAACGTTTACACTGCATGGACGTGGACCTGAAGTCAGCCTAGACTTTTACCCGCCTATCGAATTGAGTGAAAACCCTATGGTTTAGGACTTGTTTCTCTTGAAACGTACAATCGAATATACAACATACGTGAAAATGGGAACAACAAGTTTTACTATGATGATTCTGTGCTCACCCTGAACTCTGGTGGATACACGATCGATGATATTTATGAACACATTTATGTGGTGTTGATCAATCGATATGTTTTAAAGTCATTTCTCGACGGAACGCGCAAGTTTGAACTTGTAGGCAATACCAACACTCATCGCTGCAGTATTTTCTCTACCTTCAACATTGACTTTAAAACACACCCCGATTCCATTGGTCCATTACTAGGATTTAAACCACGTGTGTTGGAGCCCAACAAAAAACATGATTCGGACCATGAAGTGAAATTCATTGAGGACCATCATGTGTCGGTGACGTGTAATATTATTAGCCAAGTGTACACCAATCAAGAACCATCGCATTCGCTTTATGACTTTATTGTGACATCGCCCAATGGGTATATTATTCGTGAAAACCCTCCAGTGGTGCTTTTTCATTCTGTGGCTGTCGATAGTATTAGTAATATAACATTAAGACTGATCAATAGAGATCAACAACTCTTTGATCTAGATTCTACCACACCAGTGACTTACAAGTTGGTGCTAAAGCCACAATGAAGTTTGTGTATAAAGCAACAACACCGTCTAGGAATGATGTTAGTTGTTTGCCACGTGAATACACGTTAACATCTCAAGACAAGCAGATTTTACAGCATTTGGGTTTCCACGTCAACCCTCATAATGAATTCTATCCTAGAGATAGCGAACCGCATCGAGGAGCAACCAGGAGTGGTAAGAATTGATCTCCATTCCTATCAAGCTCAAACACCTGGTCTCAATAACAATGATGAAATTCAATTTGTTATCAACAACCAAGATATTTACACCCTACCACATGAAAGTGTCATTCAGATTGAAGGTCGGCTCACCAAAGCCGATGGCTCTACACCCACCACATCCGAGTTGGCCAACCATGGTTTGGCCTTTCTGTTTTCTGAAGTGCGGTATGTCATTAACGATATCGTGGAGGATAGCTCTCGAAATGTGGGTATTTAAAGTGTCATGAAACTATATCCCTCTTATAGTGAGGAAGAAGCTAAATCACTTTGCATGGCAGGTTGGTGTCCTGACTCGACCAATGACTGGATGGTACACACCGATGGCACCTTTACTGGATATTTACCTCTTAAACTGATTTTAGGCTTTGCTGAAGATCACCAGCGCATTGTGGTCAACGCAAGGCAAGTGCTTTATCTGGTGAGAGACAGGAGTGATAATAATGCACTCAAGGGAGCCGACAATGCCCCCATCGATTCAAAAATTCAACTACAACGCTTGCTATGGATAGTGCCCCATGTGACCCTTAACGATAGCAAAAAACTGGACATACTCAAAATGGTAAAGAGAGATATACCTCTACCCATGGAATTTACAAGCTGGGCACTCCATGAGTATCCGCTATTGCCCACCACCAACACACACAGTTGGTCTGTAAAAACAGCTCGCTATACAGAGAGACCTCTCTACCTGATCGTGGGTTTTCAAACGAATCGCAAGTATCAACAAACCAAAGATGTCACGCAATTTGATCACCTGCTATTGAGAAATGCACGTCTTTTCCTCAACGGAGCCGTGTTTCCCTATGAAGGACTGGATTTGGATTTTTCAAAAAATAAGTTTGGCCCCCTGTACGAGTTTTTTTTCTAAATTTCGATGGTCGTATTATCAAAAAGAGAACGGCCCCATGCTACTACCCCAAACGTTTAAGGCAAGAGCGCCACTGATTGTCTTTGACTGTTCATACCTGGAAGAGCCTGTTAAGCCATGCAATATCGACATTCGACTAGATTTTGAAACGCATGACAATGTACCAGCCAATACCACGGCCTACTGTTTGATTATTCATCACAAACAAGTCAACTATTATCCACTGTCCAACCAAGTGACGAGTGTATAAATAACAGGTCAACCCACGTCAGGCCGCTCAGTCATGTCTTGCTTTAGAGCCTCAAGAGACGTTACATCCACGAATTTAAACTCTGAGGAACAACGTTTCAAGACTTTTGCCACGTGGCCGGTGCCTTTCATAAACCCTCAAGCCTTGGCGGCCGCTGGATTCTACTATTTAAAAACAAGAGATGAAGTGAAATGTGCCTTTTGTCCCATCATCATAGACCAATGGTAGGAGGGCGATGAACCCATGCAGGAACATCAGCGCTGGTCACCCACCTGCCCCTACCTATGCAGAATGGAAGTGGGAGATATACCCTGTCATTCAAGCTATCCCTCACTTGTGTCCCTGGGTAATGAAAAAAAAACAAATTACGATACATGCGGACCGTATGGTATCCATGGTGCTTCGGTGAGCAGCTCACCATCAAAAACGCCTAGTTTAGAGACATTGGGACATCATCGGTGTTATGGACGTTACAAACACAAGAGACTATATTGTTGTATCAGTTGGTATCGTCCTTATCCCAAAATGACTAAAAGCCTGTAAGACGTGTTATGATAATAAAATGATGTAATTCTTAAATTCTTATTTTTGCATGTCCCCCTGTCCTACCCTAACCTCAATTTGAAACTAGCATGACAGGTAAGTCCATGCCATGATCACACCTGATCGTCAGTCAGTCGTCAGTTGGACTTGGTCCAGGCAAGCGTCAACATGTTGCGCACACTCATTGTGGATTGCCAAGGGTTTAAAATTGGTGACAGCAAATTTATATTTAAACAAGTGGCCATTATCGATTGTACCACGTTTTGGATATCGCAAGCTACGCATTTGCTATTTAAACCACCCCATGCTTTTGATTTGTTGTGTGAAAAAAACCGTAAACAAACCCAGTGGATTGAAAATCATAGGCAACTAGACTGGAATCAGGGAACCATTTCCTATAAATATTTGGACGTGGTCATGAAAGCACACTTGTCCTCGGCCAATGTGGTATTTGTGAAAGGTAATGAAAAACGTCAATGGTTGCACCCATTTTTGGCGTCTTACTGCCAATATATCGACCTCATGGAGTTGGGCTGCCCCTCCCTACAAACGCTCATGTATACTTGTTCCTGTGGCAACATTTCCCAGACAGCCCTATCGCATGTGTGGCATCTCTTTCAATGGTTAACCACTCATGCCTGCTGGGAGTTGTTAAACAAAATTATAACTCAAGATTTACCTGTGAATGACGTCAGTGAGATTTCTACAAGCGACGTGTAAACATCTACAGCACGTGATACCATGGAGAAAGGGAATGCTACGGACAAAGCCATCGGCAAGTTCTTTGTGTGCAAAAAAAACTAGACAGTTTTACCAAAGAGGAACTCTTGGCGCTCCCCAAGTCGTTCATTTATTATGAGGCCGCCAATGCGGTCAAAGAAATCTGGCAACATGTACCAAAATCATGGACTCAAGACCCTGTGTTGAGTGAATTGCAACCCTGTACGGATTACGATCACCATAAGCAAGTGGCCATGGCAAAAATACCGTCTATGCGTCAGCGTGCGACTTGCCAGCTAGTGAAACTGTACCACGGTCATAAAAGTCCATGTAAAGACTTTGTTGAATCATTCCACGGGCGTCATGGCGAGAAAAAGCAACAACAACAACAAACACAAACAACGTCCACAGAGGAGGAGGAAGACCAAACCTTTTTACCATCGATGGAAAAGGATATGCCAGACCTGTACTGGCAATGGCGTCATTGACAAAGTGATTCAATACCTACCTTTCGAAATCCATCTTCCAGGTTATCGTTTTTGCGGCCATGGAACTCGTCTCGAAAAACGTTTACAACGTGGTGATGTACCCATTAATCTTTTGGATCAAGCATGCAAGGAACATGACCTTTCTTATCGCCATAGTCATGCTGGTTTAAGACATGTGGCAGATAAATTGTTATTGAAGAAAGCTAAACAACGTTTCACATCCAGTGATGCCTCAGTGGGTGAAAGAATGGCAGCCCTGATTGTCATGAGTGCTATGAAAGGAAAGTTGATGATGCATGGACATAAACATTGAGGAGTGAGGAATTGGGATTTGTTTGTATTCTATTTTTCTTTTGTCAATTCACTATGACTATGAAATAAAAACAAAGGTTTACCAGAGCACGATGTTTTGTTATTTTTAATTTTAAGAAATCGTGATGTTGATGGCTTATGTTTCATTTTACACATTTTACACATGATGAATTCACACATTGTCATTTGTCATTTTGTAATTCACAGATTTTAAAAAAGTTCGTTTCAAGTTTTGCGTTTTTATTGATATGGATTTTTCCAGTTTGTTGATGACACATTTTAAACAATGTCTGTTTGAAGTTTTTTGAATTTTCAAATTTCACACATGGCCATTTCCAGTTTTTAAAAATGTCCGTTTTAAGTTTTGCGTTTTTGGTGATATGGAAACATGGATTTTCCATTTTGCTGCTTTCACATTTTTCCATTTGGTGTATGTCGAAAGTTGAGATTTGACATTGATGTTGATGCAAGAGCTTGACCATGGCAATGCTGCAATGTGTTTATGGGTGTTTGGAGAAACGTCGAGGTCTACGACTACTGTAGGAAAGACTGTTTTTACAAAAATAATGTCTTTTGACTGCCACATTTCAATGAAAAACGAAACTATTTAAAACAAAATGAGTATATAAGTGACCATTTACCCCCTCCCCACCCACCCACCCTACCTCACCGTGTTTGCTCTGGTCAACCATACACATCAGCTTTCTCTCTCCACTCATACATTCACACCTGTCTTTGGGAACAAACACAACCACTTTATTTATTCCCAAAAGCACATTCTCGACATGCACACTCATCTCAAAAGAACATTTTTTAGTTTATCATTTTCATTACGAAAAATAATTAAATACTAGTTATTAAAGTTACTAAGAATCTTACTTATTTCATATTTACAAAAAAACTCAACTTTATACAGCGTTAAAAGAATCACACTATTTACCAATAAAAAATAAAAATAAAGAAAGGTTGCATAGAACTTTTATTAAGAGCAAAAGTCCAAGTGGGTTGCCACTATTTTGCAAAATCTACTATTTACAATGGCAGAAAGCAATATTTACAAAATACTAAATCTACAAGTTACATAAAGCTATGTCCCATAAACGATTAAACAATGAAATCACACCTCCTCCTCCTTGCGATCATAACCCCAGGGCAGGCTGGTGAGCAGGTCATCAGTCCACACACGTTTGTTATCCATGGAGGCGAGGGTGCGTTTTCTCTGTTCCACAAGAAACAAATGATGGTTGCTGGATTGTATCCTGCACTGTGTATGAGACATAGCTTTGCCCGTGCGTAAAACCGCTAGATAGTCATCAACACGTAGCGATTTTACCACTGCCCTACCTACACCTTTTGCTCTTTTGGCTTCCTTACAGTCGAGTGTGCGATAAGCATACATTTTTGAAGCCAAACCTACGAATTCCGTCATAATGGAATCACCACATTCATCTTTTAAAACGCCCATTACCTTCTTGTTTTTTATGGGCAGCTGGAACATGTTGTCAACGCTATAGCAAGAGGTGTCGAACCAGTCACTATGTTGCCTCATGACGTCATAAGGGTTGCAGTGGCGAATGTGGTAAATGAATGAGTCCGTATCAATATACAAAAGAGAGACGTCCTCAAAATGGCGTTTGGCAAACTCATAGTGAAATCGATACATGATCGATTTAGAATAGTCTAAAATGACGTGACCCAAGTAAATGGGTTTATCCATGGTCACGCTGGTCTTACTCATTTCAATAGTAGCCAAATCCTCATCGATAATTTTGATCGATTTGAAATTTGGCTTGGCAATGTACCGCCGGGCACCCCACTGCCCCTCCCAGACATTCACCAATTTAATGTCACGGTATTTGCGGACATTCTCCATAGACTTGCCATAGATGCAGTTGTTCATTAATTTTAAAAAATTAATTTCAAACTGCTGTGTTGGCATTTGTCGGTGCTCTGTGTTGAGTTGCATGTATGGCTTGAGCCATGGTTTTTGAGCAAAAGAAATACCCCTTGGGCGAGGCATTGCACCAACATTAGGATATGTAGCACATACCGATTTTTGTTGTAAAGTGTGCCCATGAGTTTTTCAATTCTCACTTTACTGTCAGGGGGAAACATTTGCTCAAGGCAGAATGGGAAATCGGCATGTTCATCATACAAGGATGAGGGATATTCAATATCCACTTCTAGCACATATCCACGGCATGTTTCTTGGCTAGCCTTGTTCACATCAAATTCTGACACTTGTTTGTCTGTCAGCCAAGCAAACTTCTCATAGGGCAAAGGCTGACTCATGGCGTAACCGTACAAATTATTCACGTCATAGTACATTAAGTACGATTCTGGTTTGTCTGATGAATATTCAGGCATGTAGACATTGTTCGCTTCGGCATGGCACTGGTTAAGTGACACAAAGCCGCCACGAATGCCCTTTTCAAAAAATAGAATCATGTCTACATCAGTGAGTAAATCCAATTCCACTTGAGTGTATTTCAAAGCGGCATCAAACGAGAGTCCAGGACTCGTATAATAGAGAGCCGGGTCAAGACCGTAAATGTGTTGACACAAGTTACGGAATTTTTGAAACACATCGGTGAGCAGCAATACATCCAGTTTTAGGTAATGCAAGGCATATTCACTTAGCGTCTGCATGCCAAACACTCGCCAAACTTGACATGCATGTGCATAGTCTTCATCGGAAACGGTACTGCGTGTTAGTTTCGAGTAAAATTTATCTTGTGGTGGGAGTTTTCTTTGCTTTAAGGGACACTAGCGCTGAGTTTTTCAACTTCCACATTTATTATCAGAATGAGTTGAAATTTAAACTGCATACTTATAATAGTAACACTAAGTCACATACCAAATTTGCAAACAATTGGATGAAATGTAATTGATTTTTTACTAATTATATTATTAAAATATACCGTGAGATCAAAATGCTCCATGCGCATTAGCAATTGTGTAAAACGCTTCGTATTTTTATTACATATACATAAAACTATTCAAAATATTATAACATTGAGACATTTCAGGAAAGTGACAAATGTATGCTGTCAGATTAATTTTTTCTTTGTGTCCATCATGTCTTATGGATTTTGATATATTTTCATAGTTTTTTTAATTTTTTGGTCAGTAATTCACAAAAAGGCTGGAGATATTGCAAAGTTATCATGCAACACATGTGTTTCTGAATATCCAGTGATTTTTTTAGTAAAATTGGTGAATACCTCATGCACATGGAGCGTTTTGATTACCTAAAAACGATGTTTGGAGATAAAAGCATTTTTATAAAATCGCATATTATATTAACCAGTTTGGCTCACCCAATGAAACTTTTTTGGAAAAAATGTGAAAAATACAATGTTTTGTTGTAGGGATAAAGAGCATGGAGAACTTTCGTTTGAGTTAACCTAAGACTTTCTAGGATTTCTAGTTTTAAAAGTATAGCCTACTTTCTATGATTTGCCTTCCATCTTCTTTTTAGGCAGAGCAGATTTAAAAATGTCGCTGAGCGTTTAAAAATGGCGGTGCATGAAAATTGTTTTACTGAAATGATACACAGGTGTCTATAAGATATATATATGGGAAAAACAAAAAACAGTTAATTTGGCATTTTTGCCTAAAAACTCAGCCCTAGTGTCCCTTAACACGTCCCAGCTGTTGCAGAAATCATACGGGAATATACCTTTCCGAATGCACAATTGAAATTGCTCAGGATCATTAAAATGCATTCTAGTATTTTTTAATTCCTCCTCATTCAAGCCATTCACAAGGCTGTCTAGCGAGGATGCCATAAACTTAAAGGAATCCAAAAATCTAATGATAAAGTCGCTCAACCTCCAAGTCAGGGCTGTAAAACGCTCATGGTTTTGGGGAATAATGGTAAACGAGCCCTTGTTGACATGGCCCAATTCTCGAATCAAAAAATGAATGTCATAATTCTCCAGATTGTGGAAAAAGACACTGATGATACGAGGAGCTGGAAATTTCAAGTTGCATTTGCTGTGCGCAGCTCCACGAAACTCCCCTGTAAAGTGCGAGTGGTCTCTGACTTTTTCCTCTCCACTTAAAATAGGCTTTTCGCAAATATGGCATGTCTTGGCATGCTCATACCACTGCTGCTGTTCTTGAGATATGCTCATGGGTACTGGGTGGTCCAGTAATTCCTGTACATGGTCGGCCAACTTGACAAGTTCATCCAAGAACCATTTGGAACAATCTGGCCCCTCACGGTATTTGTACACGGATTGTTTGGGGTCATAGGCACACACCACATTAAATCCTATGGCGAAGGGTTCATGTTTTTGAATGGGTGTGGTTGAGCTGATGGTGGGATCTGGTTCACATCCCGCCATGGGTGTGGTGAGAGCTTCGAAATCTGCATATACCACATAGGGGACAGTGTCACGCTTATGAATGTCCTTAAACTTTGACACAGCCTTGTCCCCTTGTGGCAATATCAGTCTCACTGCTTCCTGAGAAACACAATCCACCCTATGACGTTCCAAAAGCGTAGGGGTTGTAAAATATTGCAAGCAACGATCACAAATATGTTTTACACCAGCGTGCTTAGACACTTGTCTGCTTAGCAATCTACTCAAGCTTTTAATGAGGCAATAGTGATTCACCTCTCTCTCAGATAGATATAAAAGATGAATGTGGTGTCGTTTCGGTTCTTTTGTAGCATAAAGAGGACCCACAATCTCATCACCATCAAGGCCATACACTATGAACGAAAAGTCCTGGTTGTCTTGTTCAAACCTATGGATCTCCGTTAAGTCCATAGGGAACGTCACTCGAGTTAAATTTAAAGTTTGTTTCAATTCATCGAACTTGGCCTTGTACTTTCCTGGTGTGTAACAATGCTGTTGTACTGGCTGCAAATACGCAGCCACAGACCACAGAAAGCAATCATTGTCACGATTCTTTATATTGACCACAGCATTTTTCAAAGCTATTGTTGGTGGTGTTTTAATATAGCTAGACCCAGCATTCAACGGGTTGAATTGACAAATGTTGATTTGTAAATGATGAATTTTGTCTAAGGCTAGACCACTCGGTCCTTGTTGCAGTTTATCAAATTTTGATAGCAAGGCATTCACCACGTGGGTTTCATACCACTGTTCCAAATTATGGGCTATGAATAGCTCTTGCATTTTACTGCAAATATAAAATGTCTCTTTATGCTCCACGTCCTTCTTTTTAGCCTATTTTCAATTTTGAAAAAATAGGCTTATGAGATCACCTTTTGTCCGTGTGTGTGTGCGTGTGTGTGTGTGTGTGTGTCCCTAATAAAATCTAAATGGCTGGAGCGATTTCAATAAAACTCGGTAAGTTCATAGCACTATTCCCGGCGACCTCGACCGTGCCCTTCAAATATTGTTACGTCTCACCAATCCAACATGGCGGCTGTGCGAAATATTTCACTAGCATTCAATATCTCCGAAACTATTACCAATATCGCCCTGAAATTGTGTACGGTGATAAAGGGCACTACTAGAAGTTCACCTATGAGACTTTTAAAAACTTGGTGTCTACAAAACCAACATGGCAGTCAAGCGAATTTGAGACTTTTAAATAGACGTTTCTCGCGATTTAACTATCTAAACGTAATGAAACTTGGTACAGCAAATGTTTATACACATTGTAATGCACTGGAGTCTAATTTAGTTCAATTGTTTACATAACCTCAAAATGGCGGCTGAGCGAAATATTTCACTGACATTCTATATCTCCGAAACTATTACAGATAACACCCTGCAATTTTGTACGGTGATAAAGGGTACTGATACAAGTTTACATATGTATATATCATAAACCTGTAAAGCACAAAACGAACATGGCGACCAAGCGAATTTTAAATATTTTAATAGACTTTTCTCGTGATTTAACTCTCTGAGCGCAGTGAAATGTGGTACAGTAAATATTTTTTCAGATTTTAATGCACTGCCATCTAATTTAATTCAATTGTTTACATAACCTCAAGATGGCGTCTGTGCAAAATTTTAAAATTAAGTTTTTATTTCTTGTGTCGTAATCATGCGATAGTAGTGGAGTAGTGGGTGTTCTGCTTAGTGTCATGGCCGCCGCGCGAAATTGAAACATTTAAATAGACTTTTCTCTCGAACCCATGGTCGGATTTTAACAAATGACGTGTCATTGGACTCGGGCTGACGTTCTCTTTGCTGTGGACTACTCGTTATATTTTTGAAAATTTTTTTGAAAATTTTTGTTTTCAAAAGTAGGCGATAGTTTGAAAACCAAACATGATAGAACGTTGTGCCATGGCTCAAACGAACAGTCTTTATGACCTTTATATTTTGTAATAAAACGTTTTTACTTTTTATGTTTTTTTGAAAACACTCGAATTTTGAAAATCCCATATTTTGGAAACTAGGAACTCTACAAAAACGTTTATTTGACATAAATGAAAGGTCCCTATGCCCTTTACCCCCAAAATAAATGTCAAGTCGCTAGAGCAAAAATTTGTGTTTTGGTAGTAGTGTGGTAAGGACAGAGCTGTTCCACTTAGGAAGTTGTGAGCCCATGCGACCTTGGAATGGAAGGAGCCATGCTAGGAGGGCGTGCTTGGATTCGTTTTTTTCGTCTTGTTGCGCTCTTTACGGGAATGTCGGTGTCGAAAAGATGAAAATTTGGAAACACGGTCTTTTTGGGGTAAAACCGTGATTTTGAACTTTTTGCTATATCTCGCGAACCAATCATGCTAGAGGCATGAACGAGGGGTCCAAGGACTCGGGCTGACGTCTTCTTTGCTATGGACCACATGTTATATTTAAAAAAAAATTGGAAACTCGATTTTGGGGTAAACACGTGTTTTTTGTGATTTTTGCCGATATCTCACGAATCAATAACGCTAGAGACGTGTACGAGGTGTCCTAGGACTCGGGATAACGCCCCCCTTTCGAGTGTGGTAGATATTGTTTTCCAAAAAAAAATTCGCAAAGGGACTAACGCCATACACATTGAAAAAAAAGCTGTTTTTTTTTTCTTTACCTGTTTATAATGTCCATGAAGCGTGGTGGTTGAGAGAGACGATACTGCTGGATGTGTGTGTTTCAACAAACCTGTCGCTGACCAAGGTGGCTGTGTTCAATAGATCAATCGCTATTTCGGCGGGTCGGTGTATGACAGAGCGAGGGTGCGTTTTCTGATATTTTACCTTTAACGTGTAAACGGTGATGAGAACTAGGTTCTATGTTGGTCGAAGCGAGTAGAGAAAATAAACTTGCCGACGAGCAGGAGGTGAATGTCATTTGAGCTTATTGGAAGGCTCCGATCTGACTTGACAACAGGTGCAATGGAAAAAATGACCAAGACGCTTGAAGGTGAAATAATCTGACCATCGTGGTGGCAGGGGAGTGTGAAAGGCATGCACACACATTTGTGAAACCACATGTAGGCTAAACCAGTGACATCCTGTTTTGCTTCGTACGTGACAAAATGCAAGTCCATGTGAAATTTGATCTACCGCAGGTGTTCACCTTGGACGTTATCTGTCCACGTGCATGATAACTGTTAACAAGTGACATTCTGTTTTGCTTTGTACGTGACAAAATGCAAGTTCATGTGAAATTTGATTCGCCACAGGTGTTCACTTTGGGCGTTAGCTGTCCACGTGACCGATAACAGAATGGTCAAAGCGTGGGAAAAAATGATTATACATGCAACGTAGCATATATAAAGACATGTCGTTATCATTTCCACTCTCACTTGGGTGGACTACCTTTGAACACATTGCGTTGCGTGAAACACTTGGTCTTGTTTAACAGTTTTGGTGTTGGTGGAAAATACTTAACCTTGTTGTGGGGTAGGTATATATTTATTCATTTATACATTTATTGATTAATATATATATTTACAAGCAATTATTTATTGATTAGGTAATTAATGATTTTATTTATTTGTTTGCAGATAACCGGCATACCTTACATGTCTGAGGGAGAAGAAACCATTGCACTTTTGAGCCCACTAGAAGGGAAGAACAACAAGTCACTGCAAGTAAAGGTGAGATGATTTTTTTAAACTAACTTGTTTTTAATTTTTTTTGTTTTATGTTTTATTTTATGAAATGTATGTATTAACTTGAATTTAGGTATTTATAGCGGTTTATTTTATTTATTTTTAGAAACTTGGAAAGAATAGTCTTACCGACGTAGTAGTCGCTGAAAAAAAAACGAAACGCACTAAAGCGAAACCACTGCCAAAGAGTGAACTGTTTAAAACTCAGGTAAGTCCAACTTAAAAATGCTATTCCATTTTACCACTACTGAAAACTCGTAGACAAAAAAAAAATCATTACCTGTATATGACTGGGACAATGATTGCTTTCTTGATTAATGGCTATGTTGTTGGTGTTGACTGGGAAAAGTACAAGGCCATGTTGGATTTTCTAAAAATAAAAATAATAAATTTAATTTATGGGTGGTTCCCTATGGACTCAACGAATATCCACAGGTTTGAACATGATAATGTGAACAAAATGACATGACATTCATTTTTGTTTATATATTGGTTAAAGGGAGGGTGGGGGAATGTAAATGACTGTAGCTTTATAAAAAAGAAAATAAGTACATGGGTTACTGTTAGTGCCAACATACAGTTTATTTTTAATGGTGTTTTGATATATTAATGCCAATTAACGTTAACGTTTTATTTACAAGTATTGATTGATTGATTGATTGATTGATTGAGTGATGGGTTATTTTGTTTGCTTTTAGGTGTCGTCATGTGCCATTAACGTAATGAACAGACAATGAACAAGCATGCATTATGCTTTAAAGTACTCTGTGCTCTTGTGCAATGTTAATAACTTACAATAAGAAAAAGTTTTATTATAACACATGGCGTTAGTACCAAATACAACAAGTGAGCAAGTTGGTTTACCACGTGGGTTAAATTTAAAATCAGAACATGATCGATGGTTAACATTTGAATCCTGGCCTGTAGGCTTTTTGTCGACGCATGAACTTGCAAAAGCCGGTTTTTTTTACTTGAACCGAGAAGATGTGGTGCGCTGTGTGTTTTGTTGTATTGAACTTTCACACTGGGAAGAAGGGGATGATCCCTTTAGAGACCATTTGCGATGGTCTCCTCACTGTCCTTACATGCTTGGAAAGCAAGTGGGTAACCTACCCGTGCATTCATTTTACCGAACCACAAGGCCTTTGGCCGCTACTTACGTTGCTGAATCACAAATAAATAATAATAATGATGTATTACCAGTCAACGGTAGTGTCGATATATGTGGTCCATATGCCATAGACAGTGTTGAATTGGCGTGTGCTTTTGAAAAATGTGGGAGTTTGCAAGACTAAAGCACTAGCACACCCAGAGTACAGCTCTGTTGAAAAACGTTTCGAATCTTATAAAAATGTTTGGCCATTAATATTAAAACACCTTACCAAACAGCTAAGTGAAGCTGGATTTTTTTATACTGGTGAAGGGGATAAAACAATATGTTTTTATTGCGGATTTGCTTTAAAGGATTGGCAAATGACTGATGACCCTTTAGTGCAACATGCTCGTTGGTTACCAAACTGTAAATACATGGTGTTGCTTAAAGGTCAGGAATTTGTGAACACTATTCGTAAAGAAAAAGTGATTGCAGCACAAGACATAAAAGTGCCTTTAGAGTTAGAGCACGCGGAGCAAATACATAAGGCTGAAAGAAAAGACTTGTCTCACGAACAGATACAAAAGTGTGACCAACAATTATGTAAAATTTGTTATCAAGATGAACTAGGTGTTGTATTTTTACCCTGTGGACACATGATAGCCTGTGTCAAATGTGCATTAAAACTTAACACTTGTGCTATATGCAGAAAAGTAGTATCTGCTACAGTTAGGGCATTTCTTGCATAACTAGTATAATTTATTCGCCATGCATAGTGCAAAATCCCTAATTGCACAATATTATTAAAACTGTTTTAGAGTGTAATAGATATGCTTTTGTTTTGTTTATAGACTACTACAATGAATGTTTTGAATGCTGTGGGACAATCATGTGGCTTAGAGACAAAGAAGCTCAGCGAATTGCCAACGCATATTCCATTCCGCATTATCAAGATTCGGAAATTGAAAACAGCATATGGTGATCGTGTACTTTGTGTATGTGAAAACTTTGAGACATTTCTGCCTATACGGTTTAATGATATGTCGGAAAGTGTTTTTGATGAAGTCAATAATGCTGTGCAACCTGTACACTTAATTTATGAAGGTTTTAAAAACAATAGGTGCATGATTCGTTTTAATTAAATAAAAAAAGTCAAATAATAATGGAAGATATAAGTCATGACAATGGACTGAAAGAAAAAATATGTGTATAGAGTAATAATGTCTTAGTGTTTAGTATTGTCTTAAAAATATTATCATGAAACCAAAAAATGTATATAAAGTTTGTAAATAAATGAAAATAATGGTACAATGTTGTTTTATTTTCTATAGAAGTCAGAATATTTAACATTGCAGAGTATACATGATTATGACAATAAAAAGCATACTTAATACAAGTCTTTGCCTTTACGATAGTGTGTTATAGTTTTAAAAACAAAGCTTGTTGTAGATCTTTTTTCTTCCACGGTAAACAATAGGCATGAAAACGTTATTGTCCTGTTTTGGATCATTATCACTATCATAATCATAAGCTGCATGATCTATATCACTATTATTATAATCACTATAATTATCCTCAACATTATCCTCAACATTACTAAAACCAGTTAAATATTCCTGGTCCTCTTCCTGTTCCTCTTCCTCTTCCTCTACAGTGTCCTCGTGTAGAGTCTGCGTGGCTTTTGATAATGTTAAGGGTTTTTTGAACATTGAATTATTTTCAATAGTAGTATTGTTTTGTAGCACTTGCTTTTTAACATTTTCATGATTTTCTGTTGACAGCAATAGTGTTTCATGCAGTACACTACATTGATGATCACTGACACTTAAAACCACACTATTTTTGCTTTTTAGCTCACTGCGACATTGTTTTGAACGTTGTTTTGTACAACGCCAAATAACAGTTCCATTTTTATTGGTTCGTTTCACAATATATGAATATCCTTTATAGAATGCATGAGGCTTACCATACCTAGTCACAGATACTTCCATATCAACTGTCAAGCTTAGACTAAGCTCTAGTAAAGACAACTTGGTAATAAGAACAATAGATTAATGTGCTAGCATATATGGGTGCAAATGTGGGAGCAAAAAAAGTGGGAGCAAAAAGTGGGAGCAAGAATTGGGAGCAAAAAAGTGGGAGCAAAAAGTGGGAGCAAAAATTGGGAGCAAAAAGTGGGAGCAAAAAGTGGGAGCAAATAGTGGGAGCAAAAGTGGGAGCAAAAGTGAGTGTAAAAGTGAGTGCAAACGTGGGTTCAAAAGTGAGTGCAAAAGTGAATGTAAAAGTGGGTGCAAAAGTGGGTGCAAGAGTGGGTGCAAAAGTGGGTGCAAAAGTGGGTGCAAAAGTGGGTGAAAAAGTGGGTGCAAAAGTGGGTGCAAGAGTGAGTGCAAAAGTGGGTGAAAAAGTGGGTGCGAAAGTGGGTGCAAAAGTGAGTGCAAAAGTGGGTGCAAAAGTGAATGCAAAAGTGGGTGCAAAAGTGGGAGCAAAAAGTGGGAGCAAAAAGTGGGAGCAAAAAGTGGGACCAAAAAGTGTAAGCAAAAGTGGGAGCAAATATGAGAGCAAAAAAATGTGGGAGCAAAAAGTGGGAGCAAAACGTGTAAGCAGAAGTGGGAGCAAACAAGTGTGAGCAAATATGGGAGCAGAAAGTGGGAGCAAATGTGAAAGCAAAAGTGGGAGCAAAAAGAGCGAGCAAAAGTGAGTGCACAAAGGGGGAGCAAAATGTGTGAGTAATAAGTGGGGTCAAATGTGGTGTTTTACTAAAACAATCCCCCCTAACCTAACCTAACCTAACCTAACTTTACTCAACCTAATTTCACCTAACCTAACTTCACCTAACCTAACCTTCCAACTCTCAGATCAAAAATTAAATTCTGGCTATAGTCGCGTTGGAATCCAAAACCTCTGGGATAACACCCAAGTATACTAGCCACTACACCGCGAAATGGGCAAATTATCATGCAACACAACACAAAAATAAAAAGTTTTCTGTAGTGTAACTCATTGGCTGACAATCATAGTTGAGAATTCAAACCCAAGACCTCAGGACTTTAGTTTTGAACATTATCAGAAATATTATTCCATTTACATTTTGCTGTTGCTTATAGTTATAAGAGTTGCCATTAATATGAGAGCAAAAGTGGAAGAAAAATGTGGGAGCAAGCATGGCTGGTTGTTGACACTTTCATATCAACTAATACACATAAATTAAATTTTAGTAAAGTGACTTGGCTAATAATAATAATAATAATAATAACAGTTTAAAAAAATTCAAGGGGATTGATATTTTTCAAGGTGTAATTTCCAAAGTACTGTCAAGAATAATAATTACATGAATAGATTCCAAGAACTCTAGAGTGCTTTTAAGGTTAATGATTGGCTAGGAGTGAGATAGTGCTAGCTAACCTAAGTTAACCTCAGCTCACTTAACCTAACCTTGTCACATGACATGTTCTACAAGTTTAGACTTGCTTTGAGACTGGCTATGACGTCACAGATGAATGGCGGTGGGAGGCTGGACATGACTTTTTAATACACAAAAACATTTTCCTTTTTGCCAGCCTCCCACCGCCATTCATCTGTGACGTCATAGCCAGTCTCAAAGCAAGTCTAAACTTGTAGAACATGTCATGTGACAAGGTTAGGTTAAGTGAGCTGAGGTTAACTTAGGTTAGCTAGCACTATCTCACTCCTAGCCAATCATTAACCTTAAAAGCACTCTAGAGTTCTTGGAATCTATTCATGTAATTATTATTCTTGACAGTACTTTGGAAATTACACCTTGAAAAATATCAATCCCCTTGAATTTTTTTAAACTGTTATTATTATTATTATTATTATTATTAGCCAAGTCACTTTACTAAAATTTAATTTATGTGTATTAGTTGATATGAAAGTGTCAACAACCAGCCATGCTTGCTCCCACATTTTTCTTCCACTTTTGCTCTCATATTAATGGCAACTCTTATAACTATAAGCAACAGCAAAATGTAAATGGAATAATATTTCTGATAATGTTCAAAACTAAAGTCCTGAGGTCTTGGGTTTGAATTCTCAACTATGATTGTCAGCCAATGAGTTACACTACAGAAAACTTTTTATTTTTGTGTTGTGTTGCATGATAATTTGCCCATTTCGCGGTGTAGTGGCTAGTATACTTGGGTGTTATCCCAGAGGTTTTGGATTCCAACGCGACTATAGCCAGAATTTAATTTTTGATCTGAGAGTTGGAAGGTTAGGTTAGGTGAAGTTAGGTTAGGTGAAATTAGGTTGAGTAAAGTTAGGTTAGGTTAGGTTAGGGGGGATTGTTTTAGTAAAACACCACATTTGACCCCACTTTTTACTCACACATTTTGCTCCCCCTTTGTGCACTCACTTTTGCTCGCTCTTTTTGCTCCCACTTTTGCTTTCACATTTGCTCCCACTTTCTGCTCCCATATTTGCTCACACTTGTTTGCTCCCACTTCTGCTTACACGTTTTGCTCCCACTTTTTGCTCCCACATTTTTTTGCTCTCATATTTGCTCCCACTTTTGCTTACACTTTTTGGTCCCACTTTTTGCTCCCACTTTTTGCTCCCACTTTTTGCTCCCACTTTTGCACCCACTTTTGCATTCACTTTTGCACCCACTTTTGCACTCACTTTTGCACCCACTTTCGCACCCACTTTTTCACCCACTTTGGCACTCACTCTTGCACCCACTTTTGCACCCACTTTTTCACCCACTTTTGCACCCACTTTTGCACCCACTTTTGCACCCACTCTTGCACCCACTTTTGCACCCACTTTTACATTCACTTTTGCACTCACTTTTGAACCCACGTTTGCACTCACTTTTACACTCACTTTTGCTCCCACTTTTGCTCCCACTATTTGCTCCCACTTTTTGCTCCCACTTTTTGCTCCCAATTTTTGCTCCCACTTTTTGCTCCCACTTTTTTGCTCCCAATTCTTGCTCCCACTTTTTGCTCCCACTTTTTTTGCTCCCACATTTGCACCCATATATGCTAGCACATTAATCTATTGTTCTTATTACCAAGTTGTCTTTACTAGAGCTTAGTCTAAGCTTGACAGTTGATATGGAAGTATCTGTGACTAGGTATGGTAAGCCTCATGCATTCTATAAAGGATATTCATATATTGTGAAACGAACCAATAAAAATGGAACTGTTATTTGGCGTTGTACAAAACAACGTTCAAAACAATGTCGCAGTGAGCTAAAAAGCAAAAATAGTGTGGTTTTAAGTGTCAGTGATCATCAATGTAGTGTACTGCATGAAACACTATTGCTGTCAACAGAAAATCATGAAAATGTTAAAAAGCAAGTGCTACAAAACAATACTACTATTGAAAATAATTCAATGTTCAAAAAACCCTTAACATTATCAAAAGCCACGCAGACTCTACACGAGGACACTGTAGAGGAAGAGGAAGAGGAACAGGAAGAGGACCAGGAATATTTAACTGGTTTTAGTAATGTTGAGGATAATGTTGAGGATAATTATAGTGATTATAATAATAGTGATATAGATCATGCAGCTTATGATTATGATAGTGATAATGATCCAAAACAGGACAATAACGTTTTCATGCCTATTGTTTACCGTGGAAGAAAAAAGATCTACAACAAGCTTTGTTTTTAAAACTATAACACACTATCGTAAAGGCAAAGACTTGTATTAAGTATGCTTTTTATTGTCATAATCATGTATACTCTGCAATGTTAAATATTCTGACTTCTATAGAAAATAAAACAACATTGTACCATTATTTTCATTTATTTACAAACTTTATATACATTTTTTGGTTTCATGATAATATTTTTAAGACAATACTAAACACTAAGACATTATTACTCTATACACATATTTTTTCTTTCAGTCCATTGTCATGACTTATATCTTCCATTATTATTTGACTTTTTTTATTTAATTAAAACGAATCATGCACCTATTGTTTTTAAAACCTTCATAAATTAAGTGTACAGGTTGCACAGCATTATTGACTTCATCAAAAACACTTTCCGACATATCATTAAACCGTATAGGCAGAAATGTCTCAAAGTTTTCACATACACAAAGTACACGATCACCATATGCTGTTTTCAATTTCCGAATCTTGATAATGCGGAATGGAATATGCGTTGGCAATTCGCTGAGCTTCTTTGTCTCTAAGCCACATGATTGTCCCACAGCATTCAAAACATTCATTGTAGTAGTCTATAAACAAAACAAAAGCATATCTATTACACTCTAAAACAGTTTTAATAATATTGTGCAATTAGGGATTTTGCACTATGCATGGCGAATAAATTATACTAGTTATGCAAGAAATGCCCTAACTGTAGCAGATACTACTTTTCTGCATATAGCACAAGTGTTAAGTTTTAATGCACATTTGACACAGGCTATCATGTGTCCACAGGGTAAAAATACAACACCTAGTTCATCTTGATAACAAATTTTACATAATTGTTGGTCACACTTTTGTATCTGTTCGTGAGACAAGTCTTTTCTTTCAGCCTTATGTATTTGCTCCGCGTGCTCTAACTCTAAAGGCACTTTTATGTCTTGTGCTGCAATCACTTTTTCTTTACGAATAGTGTTCACAAATTCCTGACCTTTAAGCAACACCATGTATTTACAGTTTGGTAACCAACGAGCATGTTGCACTAAAGGGTCATCAGTCATTTGCCAATCCTTTAAAGCAAATCCGCAATAAAAACATATTGTTTTATCCCCTTCACCAGTATAAAAAAATCCAGCTTCACTTAGCTGTTTGGTAAGGTGTTTTAATATTAATGGCCAAACATTTTTATAAGATTCGAAACGTTTTTCAACAGAGCTGTACTCTGGGTGTGCTAGTGCTTTAGTCTTGCAAACTCCCACATTTTTCAAAAGCACACGCCAATTCAACACTGTCTATGGCATATGGACCACATATATCGACACTACCGTTGACTGGTAATACATCATTATTATTATTTATTTGTGATTCAGCAACGTAAGTAGCGGCCAAAGGCCTTGTGGTTCGGTAAAATGAATGCACGGGTAGGTTACCCACTTGCTTTCCAAGCATGTAAGGACAGTGAGGAGACCATCGCAAATGGTCTCTAAAGGGATCATCCCCTTCTTCCCAGTGTGAAAGTTCAATACAACAAAACACACAGCGCACCACATCTTCTCGGTTCAAGTAAAAAAAACCGGCTTTTGCAAGTTCATGCGTCGACAAAAAGCCTACAGGCCAGGATTCAAATGTTAACCATCGATCATGTTCTGATTTTAAATTTAACCCACGTGGTAAACCAACTTGCTCACTTGTTGTATTTGGTACTAACGCCATGTGTTATAATAAAACGTTTTCTTATTGTAAGTTATTAACATTGCACAAGAGCACAGAGTACTTTAAAGCATAATGCATGCTTGTTCATTGTCTGTTCATTACGTTAATGGCACATGACGACACCTAAAAGCAAACAAAATAACCCATCACTCAATCAATCAATCAATCAATCAATCAATACTTGTAAATAAAACGTTAACGTTAATTGGCATTAATATATCAAAACACCATTAAAAATAAACTGTATGTTGGCACTAACAGTAACCCATGTACTTATTTTCTTTTTTATAAAGCTACAGTCATTTACATTCCCCCACCCTCCCTTTAACCAATATATAAACAAAAATGAATGTCATGTCATTTTGTTCACATTATCATGTTCAAACCTGTGGATATTCGTTGAGTCCATAGGGAACCACCCATAAATTAAATTTATTATTTTTATTTTTAGAAAATCCAACATGGCCTTGTACTTTTCCCAGTCAACACCAACAACATAGCCATTAATCAAGAAAGCAATCATTGTCCCAGTCATGTACAGGTAATGATTTTTTTTTGTCTACGAGTTTTCAGTAGTGGTAAAATGGAATAGCATTTTTAAGTTGGACTTACCTGAGTTTTAAACAGTTCACTCTTTGGCAGTGGTTTCGCTTTAGTGCGTTTCGTTTTTTTTTCAGCGACTACTACGTCGGTAAGACTATTCTTTCCAAGTTTCTAAAAATAAATAAAATAAACCGCTATAAATACCTAAATTCAAGTTAATACATACATTTCATAAAATAAAACATAAAACAAAAAAATGAAACAAGTTAGTTTAAAAAAATCATCTCACCTTTACTTGCAGTGACTTGTTGTTCTTCCCTTCTAGTGGGCTCAAAAGTGCAATGGTTTCTTCTCCCTCAGACATGTAAGGTATGCCGGTTATCTGCAAACAAATAAATAAAATCATTAATTACCTAATCAATAAATAATTGCTTGTAAATATATATATTAATCAATAAATGTATAAATGAATAAATATATACCTACCCCACAACAAGGTTAAGTATTTTCCACCAACACCAAAACTGTTAAACAAGACCAAGTGTTTCACGCAACGCAATGTGTTCAAAGGTAGTCCACCCAAGTGAGAGTGGAAATGATAACGACATGTCTTTATATATGCTACGTTGCATGTATAATCATTTTTTCCCACGCTTTGACCATTCTGTTATCGGTCACGTGGACAGCTAACGCCCAAAGTGAACACCTGTGGCGAATCAAATTTCACATGAACTTGCATTTTGTCACGTACAAAGCAAAACAGAATGTCACTTGTTAACAGTTATCATGCACGTGGACAGATAACGTCCAAGGTGAACACCTGCGGTAGATCAAATTTCACATGGACTTGCATTTTGTCACGTACGAAGCAAAACAGGATGTCACTGGTTTAGCCTACATGTAGTTTCACAAATGTGTGTGCATGCCTTTCACACTCCCCTGCCACCACGATGGTCAGATTATTTCACCTTCAAGCGTCTTGGTCATTTTTTCCATTGCACCTGTTGTCAAGTCAGATCGGAGCCTTCCAATAAGCTCAAATGACATTCACCTCCTGCTCGTCGGCAAGTTTATTTTCTCTACTCGCTTCGACCAACATAGAACCTAGTTCTCATCACCGTTTACACGTTAAAGGTAAAATATCAGAAAACGCACCCTCGCTCTGTCATACACCGACCCGCCGAAATAGCGATTGATCTATTGAACACAGCCACCTTGGTCAGCGACAGGTTTGTTGAAACACACACATCCAGCAGTATCGTCTCTCTCAACCACCACGCTTCATGGACATTATAAACAGGTAAAGAAAAAAAAACAGCTTTTTTTTCAATGTGTATGGCGTTAGTCCCTTTGCGAATTTTTTTTTGGAAAACAATATCTACCACACTCGAAAGGGGGGCGTTATCCCGAGTCCTAGGACACCTCGTACACGTCTCTAGCGTTATTGATTCGTGAGATATCGGCAAAAATCACAAAAAACACGTGTTTACCCCAAAATCGAGTTTCCATTTTTTTTTTAATATAACGTGTGGTCCATAGCAAAGAAGACGTCAGCCCGAGTCCTTGGACCCCTCGTTCATGCCTCTAGCATGATTGGTTCGCGAGATATAGCAAAAAGTTCAAAATCACGGTTTTACCCCAAAAAGACCGTGTTTCCAAATTTTCATCTTTTCGACACCGACATTCCCGTAAAGAGCGCAACAAGACGAAAAAAACGAATCCAAGCACGCCCTCCTAGCATGGCTCCTTCCATTCCAAGGTCGCATGGGCTCACAACTTCCTAAGTGGAACAGCTCTGTCCTTACCACACTACTACCAAAACACAAATTTTTGCTCTAGCGACTTGACATTTATTTTGGGGGTAAAGGGCATAGGGACCTTTCATTTATGTCAAATAAACGTTTTTGTAGAGTTCCTAGTTTCCAAAATATGGGATTTTCAAAATTCGAGTGTTTTCAAAAAAACATAAAAAGTAAAAACGTTTTATTACAAAATATAAAGGTCATAAAGACTGTTCGTTTGAGCCATGGCACAACGTTCTATCATGTTTGGTTTTCAAACTATCGCCTACTTTTGAAAACAAAAATTTTCAAAAAAATTTTCAAAAATGTAACGAGTAGTCCACAGCAAAGAGAACGTCAGCCCGAGTCCAATGACACGTCATTTGTTAAAATCCGACCATGGGTTCGAGAGAAAAGTCTATTTAAATGTTTCAATTTCGCGCGGCGGCCATGACACTAAGCAGAACACCCACTACTCCACTACTTGCGATCGAAGTGAAAGTTTGAATAATGAACCTAGGCAATAATTGTCCTTGAATGGTACATAACTCTATGGCCTATACATATAACAATCCTAAATGGCGAGCTTCCGAAATATTTAGACGGTTCTCAATATCTATGAATCTTTTACAGCAACCAAACTGTTTTTTTTTTTTCATAGAGACTATGAACATATGTTCACCTATAGGACTTTCAGTAACCTGGTGAGCACAAATCCAACATGGCGGCGATGCGAAGTATAATTATTTAAATTGATGTTTCTCGCGAATTAACTATCCGATTGCCGTGAAACGTTGCACGTTAAATGCTTATACAAATGTTGATCCACTGGCATCTAATTTATTTCAATTGTTTGCATAATCACAAGATGGCTGCTCTGCGTAATTTTAAAATCTGGTTTTTACTTCATGTGTTCTAATCATGCAATTTAAGTTTGAATACCACACGTACGCAATAATCTTAATGTAATAGTACAAAAATAAAAATCCAACCTGGCGACCATCTGAAATATTTAGACGGTTCTCAGTATCTACGAATCTGTTACAGGAATTAAACTGAAATTTTGTATGTTGATAGAGGCAATCAACATGAGCAGGATATATGAAAATAGGCTGTATAGTTCTTCACGGAACTACTTGTTATATACGAAATCGCACACTAGTTCTGTATTCACCTTTAAAGCCGTATGCAACCTTTGCGCTGTACAAATTTCAATTTTAAAAATTTCAAAACAAGATTCTAAAAATTCTTCGGGAATCAAACTTTTTCTAACATTCACTATGCGGCCAGAGCACACACGCGATTTGAAACAACTGTTAAGGGGTCCCCAAGTTAGGCTATCGGTAGCAGTGGCAAAACACATTATTTTGAAAGAACACTCTCACCTGAGTTTTCATCTGTAGACTGCTTGACAATTGTCCAAAACACACGCGTTCTTGGTTATCAACAGAGGTCAAGCGTTTTCCAACACTCTAAAAAGAAATAAAATAAACCACCATAAGTATATCCATTCCGTATAGTTTATGCATTTCATAAACAAAACAAAATCAAACAGGTTATATATTAAAAAAAAAAAATCTCACCTTGACGAGTAATGCTTTGCTATATTCCCGTCTCGTGGGCTAGTGTGGAAATGGTTTCCCTTTCTAGCTGTCTTTCTTTCTCTCTTTCTTTAATATCGTTCTCACACACACTCATACAACAGGTAGGCTATACCGGTTATCTGCAAATAAATAAACATTTAATTATAACTTTAACAATCAATAAATAATTGCATGTATTTATATATAAATCAATACATGAATAAATATATACCTACCCCACAACAAGGTTAAGTATATTCCACCAACACCAAAACTGTTAAACAAGACCAAGTGTTTCACGCAACGCAGTGTGTTCAAAGGTAGTCACTTAAGTGAGTGTGGAAATGATAACGACATGTCTTTATATATGTTACGTTGCGTGTGAAATCAATTTTTTCTCACGCTCGAACATTCTGTTATCAGGCACGTGGACAGCTAACGTCCAAGGTGAACACCTGTGGCAGATCAAATTTCACGTCAACTTGCATTTTGTCACGTACGAAGCAAAACAGAATGTAACTTGTTAACAGTTATCGTGCACGTGGACAACTAACGTCCCAGGCGAACACCTGTGGTAGATCAAATTTCACATGAACTTGCATTTTGTCACGTACTAAGCAAGACAGGATGTAACTTGTTTAGCCCTCATGTGGTTTCACATGTGTTCACATGCCTTTCGCTCTTCCCTGCCACCACAATGGTCAGATTATTTCACCTTCAAGCGTCTTGGTCATTTTTCCATTGCACCTGTTGTCAAGTCAAATTAACGCCTTCCAATAAGCTCAAATTACATTCACCTCCTGCTCGTCTGCAAGTTTGTTTTCTGTACTCGCTTCGACCAACACAGAACCAAGTTCTCATCACCGTTTACACGTTAAAGGTAAAATGTGTGAAAAACGCACCCTCGCTCTGTCATAAACCGACCCGTCGAAATATCGATTGATCTATTGAACACAGCCACCGTGGTCAGCGACAGGTTCGTTGAAACACCCACACCCAGCAGTATCGTCCCTCTCAACCACCACGCTTCATAAACATTATAAACAGGTAAAGAAAAAAAATAGTTTTTTCAACATGTATGGCGTTAGGCCCTTTGTGAATTATTTTTTGGAAAATATATCTACCACATTTGAAAGGGGGCGTTAGCCCAAGTCCTAGGACACCTCGTACACGTCTCTAGCTTTATTGGTTCGTGAGATATCGGCAAAAATCACAAAAACACGTGTTTACCCCAAAATCGAGTTTCCAATTTTTTTTAATATATCAAATGGTACATATCAAAGAGGACGTCAGCCCGAGTCCTTGGACCCCTCGTACACGCCTCTAGCATCATTGGTTTGCGAGATATAACAAAAAGTCTAAAATCACGGTTTTGCCCCCCAAAAATATGTTCTCAACATTTCACCTTTTCGACACCGACATTCCCGTAAAGAGCACAACGAGACGAAAAAACCGAATCCAAGCACGCCCTCCTAGCATGATTCCTACCATTCCAAGGTCGCAGGGGCTCACAACTTGCTTTTTTTAAGCAGAACCCGTGTTACCACACTACTACAGGTTTTCATTCTAGAGACTTAAAATTTATTTTGGGGGTAGAGGAAGTAGGGACCATTGATTTACGTCAAACATTTTTTTTGTAAACATCCTAGTTTCCAAAATATAGGATTTTCAAAATACGAGTGTTTTTAAAAAAACTTAAAAAATAAAAAAGTTTTATTATAGAAAATAAAGGTCATAAAGGCCATTCGTTTGAGCCATGGCACAACGTTCTATCATGTTTGGTTTTCAAACTATCACCTACTTTCGAAAACAAAAATTTCCAAAAAAATTCAAAAATATAACTAGAGGTCCATATCAAAGCCGTGTCGGCCCGAGTCCAACGACACCTCGTTCGTGAATCTCCGACCACGGGTTCGAGAGTTATTAATTATTTAATATGAACGCCGCCCGAGCAACGCCGGGTGGCCTGGAAGCACCATCACTCCCCTACTGCCGTGATAATCGCGCCTTATCTTGGGGATGTGTACCCTCTATCGGCAAAAATAATAACCTTCGCAATTATACTGTAGACATGGGTTCACTAACTGGCCGGTAGAGAGCATAGCTCGCATCTAGAAGGCTGTGGTTACCAATAACATAGTTCAAGTAATTACTCTTAGATGTCACTCCGGTGGTGAATGTTGTTTTATTTAAATACTAGCTGAAGTACCCGTGCTTCGCTACGCGTCATAAATAAATTAAAATGTGAAGGTGACAGTTAAAATAGGGGATAGGCGAGGTGCTGCGCAGAGGGAGATTAAAGATGAAACATTTTGTCCAACTACAACGCTCGGCGTTGACCGAGTTTTATAGCACAAATTTAGATTTTACTCGCTAACCTTTGGAGATACCTTTCGGATAGAAAATGTAATTTTAAACGTCGTATATGCCATCAAAAGTTTGCTATTTCTTAGCGTTCTCTTTTTATTTCAAATGGAAATATGAGTTTGAAACCAAAGGGTGTAGTGACGTCACTAAATGGTCGCCATCTTTAAATAGTGCAAAGTATTGTAATCAAAAGTAACCTATATGTTAACCAGGTAAATCAGCAACTTCCATGTAAAATTCACGTATATCGGACCAGTGGTACTTGCGTGATTGAGTAATACACAGACACACACCATCTCATTTTTAGCCTTGCTTCGCTCGCGTCATTACTTACATTACTTACATGGGTAGGAGCGATCATCCTTTCAAAGTTAAGGGCCGACCACAGCGAACAAATTATGGTAAATATTCTTTTGTAAACCGTGCCATTGATAACTGGAACTCTCTACCTGCGGCCGTCTTAGAGCCTTTTCCCAAACATATCGGTGTGTTTAAGAAAAGACTGACTATTTGTGTAAATACTCCAGTTTAATTGTTGTATAATTGTTATTGAATTGTTATGTGTAATTATTTATTTGTTATGTATATCCAATTTGCCTCCGGGGGCCACACCCTCCATTCCAAATAAATGAATGAATGAACGAATGAGTGTCATATTGTTATATAATGAAATGCAGTTTTAACCCCGTTAACACCCCTTTAGAACCTGAATATCCAAAAATCCCTCCTTAGTAGACGTTTTCGACACACAACGAACATATCCCCAAAATGTAATTCTTCTAACTTTAATAGTTTTGGTTGGTCGATGAGAGTGAACATTCAAAAATCATTCCTTAGTGGACGTTTTTCTTCCAAAATTTCACCCCTCCCCATAGGCCCCTTAAATTGCATTTATGAAAAAACGGTCGAACACCTATTTATTTTATTTATTTATTTATTTTTAAGCTGATTGATTTCCTCCGAGTTTCAAACTCCTCGCCTATGTCTTTTAAGAGATACAGGCTCCGGTAGGAATCTTTCAATCCCCACTTTTCATCCCTTTCACCTCATTATATACACTACATCGAAAAACTATTAGACATTTGTCAGCTTATTATTAATGATTAGTATATGTGCCAAGTATCACATCCCCAAATGAAACCACTCGTGAGATATTGTTATTCAAAGAAATTCACGTTTACCCCCTTAACACCTTTTTAGAACCTGAATATACAAAACTCTTTCCTTATTAGACGTTTTCGACATACAATGAACATATCCCCAACATTTCATGTTTCTAATTTTAATAATTTTGGCTGGGCGATGATGAGTGAGTGAGTCAGTCAGGACATTTTTTCATTTATTTTTGATAATTTCACCCCTCCCCATGAACCCCTTAAATTGGATTTATGAAACAAACGGTCGAACGCCTATTTACTTATTTAAAGCTGTTTTCCCCCTGAGTTTGATGAGTGACTAAGTGAGTCAATCATTTAGGACACTTTCTTTCCTGTTTTCCCCCCCAGAATTTCTCCCCTCTCCAAGGGCTCCTGAAATTGGATTTATGAAAAAACGGTCGAACACCTATTTACTTGTAATTTAAGCTGTTTTTCCCGCCGAATTTAAATTTTTTCGCCTATGTCGTTTCAGAGATACACGCTCCGTTAAGAATCCCTCAACCCCCAATTTTCACCCCTTTCACCTCATAATATACATCACATCGACAAACCCTTAGACATATGTCTGATTATTTTTAATGATTAGTTTCTATACCGAATATCACATCGCCAAAGAAACAAATCATGTGATATCGTTATTCAATGAAATGCACCTTTACCCCCTTAACATCTCTTTAAATCCCGAATAAACAAAAATCATTCCTTAGTTGACGTTTTCGACATACAACGAACATATTCCCAAAATTTCATGTTTCCAACATTAATAGTTTTCGCTGGGCGTGATGAGTGAGTGAGTCAGACAGGACATTTTCTTTCAATTATTTTTACCAGAATTTCACCCTTC
This sequence comes from Meconema thalassinum, assembly GCA_946902985.2. NCBI lineage: Eukaryota > Metazoa > Arthropoda > Insecta > Orthoptera > Tettigoniidae > Meconema > Meconema thalassinum. Next base: position 392,880,468 of record OX336393.1, on the reverse strand, counting down.
CCCATGGGCCCCTTAAATTGGATTGATGAAAAAACTCTTGAACACCTATTAAATTATTTTTTAAGATGTCTTTTTCCCCTGAGTATGATGAGTGAGTGAGTCAGTCAGTCAGTTAGGACAATTTCTCTCCTTTTTTCCCCCAGAATTTCACCCCACCCCATTGGCCCCTTTAATTAATTTATGAAAAAAAAAAACGGTCGAACACCGATTTACTTATTTATTTAGCTGATTTTCTTTCTCTGAGTTTCAAATTTCTCACCTATGTCGTTTAAGAGATAGGCCTTCACGCTCCATTAGGAATCCTTCAACCCCCACTTTTCACCCCTTGCACCTCATAATAATACACCATATCGAAAAACCCTTAGACACCTGTCTGCTTATTTTTAATGATTAGTTTATATGCCGAGTATCACATCCACAAATGAAACCACTCTTGAGATATTGTTATTCAATGAAATGCAGGTTTAACCCCCTTAAGACCCCTTTAGAGCCTGAATATCCAAAAATCCTCCCTTAGTGTACGGTTTTGACATACAACGAACATATCTCCAAAATGCCATGTTTCCAACTTCAATATTTTTGGCTGGGCGATGATGAGTGAGTGAATGAGTCAGGACATTTTCTTTCATTTGTTTTTCTTCAGAATTTCACCCCTCCCGATGAACCCCTTCAATTTGATTGATCCAAAAAAACTGTCGAACAGCTATTTACTTACTTTAAAGCAGTTTTTCCCCCTGAGTTTGATGAGTGAGTCAGTTAGACAATCGGTTAGGACACTTTCTTTCCAGTTTTTTCCCCCCCCCTGAATTTCACCCCTCCCCATGGGCTCCTTAAATTGGATTTATGAAAAAACGGTCAAACAAATATTTACTTATTTTGTATGCTGATTTCTTTCCGCTGAGTTTCAAACTCCTCGCCTATGTCGTTTAAGAGATACACGCTCCGTTAGGAATCTTTCAATCCCTACTTTTCACCCCTTTCACCTCATAATATACACCACATCGAAAAACCATCAGACACGTGTCTTCTTACTTTTTAATGATGAGTTTATATGCCGTGAATCACATCCCCCAATGAAACCATTCGAGAGATATTGTTATTCAATGAAATGCAGGTTTAACCACCTTAAGACCCCTTTAGAACCTGAATATCCGAAAATCCTCCCTTAGTAGACTGTTTTGACATACAATGAACATATCCCAAAACGGTCATGTTTCTAACTTCAATAATTTTGGCAGGGCGATGATGATGAGTGAGTGAGTGAGTGAGTGAGTGAGTCAGGACATTTTCTTTCAATTTTCTTTTTTCAGAATTTCACCCCTCCCCATGAACCCCTTAAATTTGATTTATGAAAAAAAACTGTCGAACAGCTATTTACTTACTTTAAAGCAGTTTTTTCCCCTGAGTTTGATGAGTGAGTCAGTTAGTCAATCGGTTAGGACACTTTCTTTCCAGTTTTTCCCCCCCCCCTGAATTTCACCCCTCCCCATGGGCTCCTTAAATTGGATTTATGAAAAAACGGTCAAACAAATATTTACTTATTTTGTATGCTGATTTCTTTCCGCTGTGTTTCAAACTCCTCGCCTATGTCGTTTAAGAGATACACGCTCCGTTAGGAATCGTTCAATCCCTACTTTTCACCCCTTTCACCTCATAATATACACCACATCGAAAAACCATCAGACACGTGTCTTCTTACTTTTTAATGATGAGTTTATATGCCGTGAATCACATCCCCCAATGAAACCATTCGAGAGATATTGTTGTTCAATGAAATGCAGGTTTAACCCCCTTAAGACCCCTTTAGAACCAGAATATCCGAAAATCCTCCCTTAGTAGACTGTTTTGACATACAATGAACATATCCCAAAACGGTCATGTTTCTAACTTCAATAATTTTGGCAGGGCGATGATGATGAGTGAGTGAGTGAGTGAGTGAGTGAGTCAGGACATTTTCTTTCAATTTTCTTTTTTCAGAATTTCACCCCTCCCCATGAACCCCTTAAATTTGATTTATGAAAAAAAACTGTCGAACAGCTATTTACTTACTTTAAAGCAGTTTTTCCCCCTGAGTTTGATGAGTGAGTCAGTCAGTCAATCAGTTAGGACACTTTCTTTCCTGTCCCCCCCACCAGAATTTCACCCTTCCCCATGGGCCCCTTAAATTGGATTTATAAAAAAACGGTCAAACACATATTTACTTATTTTTTATGCTGATTTTTTTTCGCTGAGTTTCAAACTCCTCACCTTTGTCGTTTTAGAGATACACGCTCATTTAGGAATATTTCAATCCCCACTTTTCACCCCTTTCACCTCATAATATACACCACATCGAAAAACCCTGAGACTCGTGTCTTCTTATTTTTAATGATGAGTTTATGTGCCGAGTATCACATCCCCCAATGAAACCAATCGGGAGATATTGCTAGTCAATGAAATGCAGGTCTACCCCCTTAACACCCCCTTAGAACCTGAATATACAAACATCCTTTCTTAGTTGGCATTTGCGGTCCTTGGGGAAGCTGCATACCAAATTTCATTCCAATCCGTTCGGTGGTTTCTGAGATTTCGTGATGAATGAATGAGTGAGTGAGTGGTATTTGACAAATATATAGTAAAGATAGTGTCAAGTCTTTGTTATGCTAAACTCGGTTGACAGTGCTGTGTGAGTAGGTGAGTAACTAACGGGATTTCAAGTAGAGATGCTCATTTTCTATACCAGTAGTGCAGAGCGCAACTGGCATCCAGAAGGCCGTGTCTCGACTTGAGCTATGTTGCCATGGAAACTATCTGCCTTGCCATTCCTTCATGAGTATATTTTATGATTTGATTAGCCTGTGCTTGAGTCCAAAAGGGCCTAAATCAAAAGAATGAGAAAGACTATCGAAAATTCATGTAGCCAGCGGTTCCTTCCGGGTCCTAAACTATGTGTATGCAAAATTTGGTTGAGATTGGTGGAACGGTGTGGATTTGTATACGGAACAGACCCACATACCCACATACCCACATACCCACATACAGACTTTCACTTTTATATATTAGATATATTTTCCATTTCAAAATGCACCATATAATGCTTTATTTTATAACGTCTCAGTACTCAAGAAATAATAAATATAAAAAAATCAAGAAAAGAAGTCTAACTCTGATAGGATTTGAACCACGGCCAGCCTGATGAAAGACTAACGCGCTGACCACTCAGCCAATCGTGCACACTTTAATAGATCGTTAGGAACCAATACATATACCACGTTATAGCAAATCATGACTTGGACTAAACGTTTTCTTTATTGGAGTATATTTTAAACCGAGTTCATTTCATAGAAAGTTCATATATTTGTTACCACTAGCCTATATTGCATGCTACATACTGAAATTAATAAAATAAAGGTCAGAACGAGAGATCAGCTGCCATCTTGTCAAATAACCGAGACGACTCAGCTTTTTAAAATCACTTCTAGACTATAATATTAAAATATAAACTTTTAATTTCAAACCGGCCACGGCGTTTCAAACAGATTAAACGATTCTTGGTTCGATAGTCGGAACTGGTGGGTCCCATGTTATGGATTATAAAGTTTGCATAATTCACGCGGCCACCATTCTGAAATGGTACGGTTGATGACCTCGTAGTTTGGGCAAAAGACTCGCCTCATATGAAGGAACGTTGTTACCAAATTTGGTAAAGATCCGAATATTAGTTTGGTTGTAATGCATTATTACGTTTTGACCATTTGAGTGGCCACCATTAAGTTTTGGTAAAGATGGCGGCAATATAAAACATGACACTGAGGTGCCCTTTGCCAGTGCTACCTCTGTACCAAATTTCGATCAATTCGGTTTCACCGTGTTCGAATTGATAGGGGGGGACAGACATTCAGAGTACACACACTCACACACACACACACACACACAGACTCACACACACACATACACACACACACAGACAGACACTCAATTTTTGGCCCTGTAGTGATCTCATAAGTCTACTTTCATTTTTTGCAAAAAATCGAAAGTAGGCTAATAAGCAGACATGTGTCTAAGGGTTTTTCGATATGGTGTATTATTATGAGGTGAAAGGGGTGAAAAGTGGGGGTTGAAGGATTCCTAATGGAGCGTGTAGGCCTATCTCTTAAACGACATAGGCGAGAAATTTGAAACTCAGCGAAAAAAAAATCAGCTTAAAAAGTAAGTAAATCGGTGTTCGACCGTGTTTTATAAATTAATTTAAGGGGCCAATGGGGTGGGGTGAAATTCTGGGGGAAAAAAGGAGAGAAAGTGTCCTAAATGACTAACTCACTCACTCATCAAACTCAGGGGAAAAGACAGCTTAAAAAATAAGTTAATACAGTAGGTGTTCAAGCGTTTTTTCATCAATCCAATTCATGGGGCCCATGGGGAGGGGTGAAATTCTGGTAAAAATAATTGAAAGAAAATGTCCTGTCTGACTCACCCACTCATCACGCGCAGCGAAAACTATTAAAGTTGGAAACATGAAATTTTGGGAATATGTTCACTGTATGTCGAAAACGTCAACTAAGGAATGATTTTTGTTTATTCGGGTTTTAAAGAGGTGTTAAGGGGGTAAACGTGCATTTCATTGAATAAAGATATCTCATGAGTTGTTTCTTTGGGGATGTGATATTCGGTATATAAACTTATCATTAAAAATAATCAGACATATATCTAAGGGTTTATCGATGTGGTGTATATTATGAGGTGAAAGGGGTGAAAATTGGGGGTTGAGGGATTCTTAACGGAGCGTGAATCTCTGAAACGACATAGGCGAGAAGTTTGAAATTCGGCGGGAAAAAACAGCTTAAAATAAAAGTAAATAGGTGTTCGACCGCTTTTTCTTAAATGCAATTTAAGGGGCCTATGGGGAGGGGTGAAATTCTGGAAGAAAAACGTCCTCTAAGGAAGGATTTTTGGATGTTCACTCTCATCGACCAACCAAAACTACTAAAGTTAGAAGAATGATATTTTGGGGATATGTTAGTTGTGTGTCGAAATCGTCTACTAAGGAGGGATTTTTGGATATTCAGGTTCTAAAGGGGTGTTAACGGGGTTAAATATGCATTTCGTTGAATAATCATAACACACGACTATGACGCGAGCGAAGCGAGGCTAAAAATGAGATGGTGTGTGTCTGTGTATTACTCAATCACGCAAGTACCACTGGTCCGATTTACATGAATTTTACATGGAAGTAGCTGATTTACCTGGTTAACATATAGGTTACTTTTGATTTCAATACTTTGCACTATTTAAAATGGCGACCATTTTAGTGACGTCACTACACCCTTTGGTTTCAAACTTTCATATTTCCATTTCAAATAAAAATAAAACGCTAAGAAATAGCAAACCTTTGATGGCATATACGATGTTTAAAATTACATTTTCTATCCGAAAGGTATCTCCAACGGTTAGCGAGTAAAACCTAAATTTGTGCTATAAAACACGGTCAACGCCGAGCGGTGTAGTTGGACAAAATGTTCCATCCTTAATCTCCCTCTGCACAGCACCTCGCCTATCCCCTGTTTAAACTGTCACCTTCACATTATGCAGATTTCATTAGAAAGCTAACTATTGCAATGGGTCCCATGTTTCGACTTACGGAAAATTTCAACATATCATCGCGTTTCACATCCCCCAGACCCCAAAACCACCGTCAGTTCAAAAGTTTATATATAATTTATGTATGTATATATATATATGTATATATATATGTATATCAGTTTCTTTTGGACACGATAACTGCCGTAATTTTGCACCAATCACTTTGAATTTTTTACATAATATGTATCCCCTTAAAATCTCGGTCCAGTTCGTTAATGGGCAAAATCGTTCAAAGGGGGTGAAAATGGGAGGCTTTTTATGAAAAGGTGAAATATCGCTATAACTCTCTTAATATCTGAAATATTGAATCCATTCAAAGTTCATACTATGTGTCGGACAAGGCCCTAAAATTTATGTTTGAAAGCACCAACCATTGACCAAGGAGGTGGGAAAAAGTGTTTTTTTTCGGGAAACATTAATCATATCTCTGTTAATATGCACAATATCAAAACCGTACGAAATGGACAATATTCCTCCAATAATTACCTAAAACTTTTGTCTGAAAGAATTTTTGATATGACCCACCATTACGCCACGGGGTGAGCAAAATGATTTAAATTATAAGAAAATGCCAAGTGCCAAGAGAAGTTGCCATGACAACTTTACTTTTAATTGATAAGGGATGAGCCATCAGCAGTTGCTATGACAACGCCACTGCACGAGATAACATTCAGTTTTCCATCTGTCTGTGGGAAGCGACATCGGTATCGGAACTGGTACCATGCTGAATTTCTAAGCCCAAGGTCGCGGGTTCAAACCCGGCTGAAGTCGGATTTACTAAGAGTGCTAAAAAAACTGAGTTTGCTTTCCTACGGAGGGGAAGTTCCAACGTTCGTTGCGAGTTGATGGTTCCGGTGGCATCTAGTAGCCAAGTTCACAGCTAGGTGTCGTTGATGGTAGTATTTTAGGTAGATTTCATTAGAAAGCTAACTATTGCAATGGGTACCATGTTTCGATTTCCGGAAAATTTCGTCATATCTTCACGTTTCACATCCCCCAGACCCCAAAACCACCGTCAGTTCAAAAGTTTATATATAATTTTTGTATATATATATGTATATCAGTTTCTTGTGGACGCGATAACTGCCGTAATTTTGCACCAATCACTTTGAATTTTTTACCGAATATGTATTGTGCCCAATCGGTCACGGTAGACTGGCATCGAACTCAGGTCTTATCTGAGAAGACCAGGCACATGATTCTAACTGGAATCGAACCATTGATCTCTGAGGGAGAACAGTTTTAGGGAACCCAAAGAGCAATGCGTTAAATAATGAGACATAATAATGTAGCATGATTTCACGACCAATATGTGAATATCATAGCAGTTTAAGGTGAAGAATTGTAAGCAAATGCAAGAAAATATACGTTTTCGAAGCATACAAGAACGAGAGCAGGCCAGTTGACGTTTTACTAATTGCAGTTGGCAAGTGGGTGGAGATCGTAGACGCCAAGGGACCTACTTTCGTCTGGAGCGAGGAGACAGCTTAAAATTAATGACTCAGGTATTCACCGCCTGACAACGATGGAAGCTATGGTGGGGAGGATTGCCCACGGAAATTAACTAATTACAGCCAAGTGGAGCATTGAAATGGAGTGAAATGTACACCCAGGTGAATATATTCAAGGAGAGATAATTTAGGGATGATCTTACACCTAAATTAAAGCCTATATCTCCAAATGAACGTATTACCACCGAGCCTACGCTCGAGAGGAGTAATTTGGTGACCAATCAGAGGGTAATCACCATGGTGGCGTCCTGACGCGCTGAACTAAGGCAATTAATTGTAATTAATTGGCCGAAGCGATCGCCGGCACGCAAACGTTTATGAAACCTCCACACCTAAATAAACAAGGTGTATATGTCAGTTCGGCTGAAAATGTATTATTTCAAGGATGGAGTCGCACCCATGTGTCCGGTGGACTAGTTTTTACGAGAAACCTTTATAAGGAGGAGTAAGGCAGACCAAGCCAGAGTCGTCTAGAGTTGTCGAGAGTTGTCTTCAGTCTGTTCTCAAGTATACACGTAACTAATACGCTGCCAGTAAGCGCGCGAAATGTTAAAGTATCGACGCTCAGCCGTTGAAGAACAATAGAAGCAAGTCATACAGCTTCATTAGTATAATCATGAAGTGCGTCGAAGTTAATTTAATACAGAAATTTATCTATCATCTGACGCAAATATAAATTCGCTACAGCGAAAGAGGAACTTATAATGTTTTTGAACATTACACATACCAGGAGGTATTGTCAGAGTTGTATATGACATTATCATCAGGATCACTACAATGAGGGGAGCTTGGGAAGCATCGCCACTTAATCTTGATAGTGAGCTGAACGATATTGCAGGTGACGAGGAACGAACGTCCGTAAATATTACGTGCCACCCCCTAGTGGCACTTTTGTTAACTGGATTACGGTGGGGGTACAAAGCACAACACCAATTACTGCTGAAAGAAATAATTAACTTTATTGTGGCCAGAAAATTACACTAATCAGCAAATACAAGCAATTAGGAGCCTTCTCCAGTTTCCTCAAGTCTCTTCCTTATGCGCTCTTGGCCCCTTTCACTTGCAACAGACCACAGAAGTTAATCCGTACTAATGAGTCCGGTGGCCTTGGCAGAAGCTACCTGCCCCTCTTCCTCAGGTACAACAAACACAGTTACTTACGAGCACTTGATGTACGCTGTTCACAAGCTGGGTGAAACAATGTCACAGGATTTCGTAAATCGCACAGCACTTCGTCACCACACTTCTGTCGCACAAGATAATCGCTCGCACTAGCTCGTAAAACACAACAACAACCACTGCTTGACGGGTCACTCTTATATAGCCGGCCGGTGACTCAATAAATGCTTCTAGATCCATCCAGAGTCCACGGCTTCTCGAGGTTTCCAGCGCTGGTCCAGTCACGAATGTTCTGGACTATCCCTTTGTCCTAGTAGCCCTGTTGCATAAGGCGCGCGCAGTACAGGAGGCAGGGCACAGCCCAGCCCTGGGGCAGTTGTGACTCACGCGGTGACTGATGACACAAACTCACAGCCGTAACACCATCTCTGAGATCAAGCGTAGGAGGAGGAGTCCGATTAAGGATCAACCTGTGAAATAGTGAATAAGTGTACATAAATTGTGTAATAGTGATTTAAAAGTGTTCATGTGTATAGTGATTAATATGCATTGTGTAAAAGTGAAAGAGGCCACTGATAAGAGTATGTTTATCATGTGGGAAATGTGGGAAATTAAGTGTTGTGTAAAATATAACATGACGGCTTAAATCAAGCGTCATGGTAGGCCTGAAGCTGAGGTGCTGGTACCATCCAGCGAAAATAAAAAAGTGAGAACCAATTTACAATGTTATTATAACTAAATAGTTCACCATATAACGATTTATCACTTTGAGACTAAGATGTAACAGTCACTTATTGAACGAGTTTTCACCACTCGTTTTGAATAGAATATGGCTTGGAAGGTGATTTGTTTAGGGCCATTCAGGCCGAAAATCGTGATGGATGTAACGGTAACGTTAAATGAATAATAATAATAATAATCTGGGGTCGGCAACAGTAAAGTAATAGGCATTTTTGGCCTAAAATAATGTTCAAAGTGTGTCATGTCTAATATAAAGATACTGTATTTTGGTAAACAGTAAGAATGTAACGTGGAATATAGCGAGATACGAGAGTTTTTCAGTGTCAATGAAATATTGAATGAATATTTGATATGGTCAATTCTTAGGATTATATTTGAGGACCATTAAAATAAAGTAAGCCAGTAAATTTTTACCTTGTTATTAGGAGCTATTTAAAGCTTTGGCTTAAGTGTTATTACAGAGAGAACGCGGGGGTCTTAATAATTGAGTCATCTATGTGAAGTATTGTTTGAAGCCGCATATCGCGTGCAGAAGTAACGTAGAATCCAGTGATTTACGTAAATAAATAATTGCGGGGACCAAACTAGTATAGCTTGCGCGTTAGGTGAGAATTTGGCTGATCTACGAGTTAGTATCGCCTTTGTGCATACTCTATTATTCGTAGCGAATTGGACAGAGCCTGTCTGTATCCATCGCTTGCATGAATTATGGCCACGAATGATGTCCGTCGAGACTCCGTGAGCATGTGTATAAATGATCTACCCTGAGAGGTAAGGATCATATTCGTCGTTTAGGAAACGCAGATTTCCTTATGTTTATTAAGAGAGCTGCTGGTGAAAATCCTGTATTCTCATTGTGATGCGCGACCAAAAGCCACCAGTATTCACCATAGAACGGCAAGGCTATCACCGGAACCATCCCCAGCCATGAATGTTAATAAGGAGCCGAGTTGAGCCCAATGCACTAATTATAGGTGTTAAATAATTAAATGACTCAATTACTTAGGAACCACACTTAGCGTATCTCTGCTGTACTGCAATTGTAAACAAACCTGACCTTGCCAGCAGATGAGGGAAGTGGGTTGGCCCACTGAGACGAGCGGCCATCTTGTGCAGCTTGCCGGAACTAATTTTATTGCCTGCTAGGAAGAAGGTACATCGGTCCGCCAGTCCTTTAAATTAGGGTCACAGTAGGACACTGAAGAATCTCGATATTTCAATATGCAATTATGATATGAGTGTTATGATGAAGCCAATTGAATTAAATGATGTGTTCCAACACACATACATTGTTGAATCAAAGAAATCGGATAATATTTGACCCAGTTATTCTCTGAAGAGGTACACTGAACCAAATAAAGTGTAAGGCATCCATTGAGAATGCATTTTGCCAATTCACGCTAATTTATGCAGACGGGTATGTGATTTCTAAGAACATGACACATTTGTAACGATATAATCCCGACAAGACCCAGAGAATCGTTGTATGGTGAAACTATAAATATTTCTATCCATGTCTATTTTGGAAGGGAAAAGTACCACTTTTTAAGCGTTTCATATTGATGGCAAGAAGGAAGATGATTCACACGACACAACAAATAATTGTTAATTAAAGCAGAAAAATAATTAATTTATGCTAATCAAAGTAAATGCCATAAGAAACGGAGTAATGTTTTATTAATGTCATTTTGATGTGATATGTGACTTTTGTGTTGTGATACTCTAGTTAAGTAAAATTGTGTCACATGATGAACACTATGGAAACCCATGGAAGTCTGAAAATATCAATGATAGGATGCTAGAATTAGATTTGGAGTGCAGTGTAGCACTATTTTAAGAAGAAAACTCACAAAATAACCCTATTTTTATTTGTGGGAATTAAATATAATTTGTCCATTATTTGTATTTGTTGTATAGCCATGATTTTATACCAGTAAATATTTTATTTTAGGAATATGTTGTGTATTTCATGTAGAGTAGTTACCTGGTAGATTCAAATCCTGAGCATGTGGTCGTATGGTGGGAGGGAACGTCCCATACCTCGGAAGACCGTAAGTTTGCTTGGATACGAACACATGTTCCACATGATGACAGTTGGATACATGGAGGATATGTCTCTGTACGAGGATTGAGTCACCGGTACTACTAAAAGTCGGCCAAGATATTAATGGTAGAAGCAAATACAGCATAGAAATTAGGATATAATAGGAAAAGGCCGCGTCCCATTTGTGAATAAGCCTTCGCGTCAAAATAAATGTTGATAATCCTCCATAAGACATGCTTAAATGTAAATGTAACTTAATGACACAACCCCTTTAATTATCATGGCCCAAGTAACGTGGGACGGTATTAATTCATTATGGAACCGCCTGCGTCAGTGCAATATGAGCGATCTTGGCATTGCACAAACCGGCCAAAGCATGAGATACCCACAGTACTCCTATATTTTTATCATGTCGTCCAGATGTGTGGGGCAAAGCGTGTCATACCCTCCTTCATTATCATGGCGCCCAGGACGTGGAAGGCTTATGGGATTCAGAAAACCCCATAATAATAGCATGGTTTTCATGGGGAAAACAATAATAATAGTATTTTTCCTCAAACTCTGTTTGAGCGATTGTGAGTTTTTCTAGATGTTATTCAGACGTCAGACACTGTTGTTAGACGGGTACGTGGGTCTATACCCATTCCATATGTGGTTTTGACACTTTGTAATATGTTGTTGTTGTTGTCGCGGGATCGGAATCCTTTTCTTTCCAATAGAACGCACCAGCATGTTCAGCTGCGGCCTACCTGAATCTCAAATTAAGAAATACAGGATGGTTGGAACTGAGGACGTACTCAGGTGTATCGCTGAGTTAAGGGAACATTTTGATGATACTAATGCTAAGAGAAAGGAAGAATCTAAAGCATTTAAAAATGAAATAACGGCTAGATTGGATGCCAATCAAGCTGAAATAAACACTAGATTAGAGGCCAATCAAGCTGAAATAAACACTAGATTAGAGGCTAATCAAGCTGAAGTAAACACGCAGAGTTAAACCTAATAGAGGTTAATAAAAAAATGGATGACGTTAAAGAATCTGTTCAGCGTGAGGTAACAAAGAATATTGTTAGCGTGGTCTCAGAAATGCAAGCTGATAACGATAAACGCTTTGAGTTTATTGAGCTAAAACTAGAGAATAATCTGCAAGCGTGCAGAGAGGCACAGCGTGAGATTAACGATAGCTTAAGCAGTATGTCCATGGAGCTTAAAGACATTCAGAGTCAGAATGAAGCTAATACTAAACGTCAACTAGAGCAATTTAATACGTTCACTCAGACCGTGGATCAAAGGCTCGAGGATAGCGACGTAAAATGGAATACGCGAATGGCAGATTACGCCAAGGCGGTAGACGAAGCCTTAAGAAAACAGGATCAGAATATCCTTGACCAATGCAAGGAAATTCATGAAATAAAAACTTCTGATCAAGAGAATAAAGAAATAATGTCAAATATGAAGAGACAGGTCGGGAAGGTGCAGAAAGAGTTAGAGCAAACTCAGAGCGACCTAGCAGTTATTCATAAAAGGCAGGATGAGGACCAGGGAGAAATCACGAAAATAAGGACGGAAATCTCTCATATGCAGGGTCACATTCAAAAGGAAGTTACAGGCTTACGAGAAGAATTAGAACTTCGAGTAGGCTTAAAGACTGAAGCCAGCGATAAGACTCTTGCCGAGGTAAGAGAAAGTCTAGCGGGGGAAATTACCCACCTGAAGGAAAACCTTAAGGATGATAAGGAAAAGGTATTATCTATGGCAGAAAGAAACCGAGATCGCCTAGAGAAAATTGAACGAGGGGTATTAGCTCGTTTGGAAAGGGCAGGAAATAGGCACAGCCAAATAGAAACTAGAATGATCGCACAGGAGGAATCCATGTTGCGGAATCCTAGGTCTAGCGAAGGAAGTATAGACGAGAATAGGAGAAACAAATGGGCAGAGATAGAAATACAGCCTACACCAAAGAATGCAGCCATGCCAAGTGACAGCCCGTATACCACACCTGGTATGCCAATTGCCATGTCAACACCGCATGAAAATGCTGTTCAAATTCAAATAGTCACAGTTGTAAGGGCTAGTGATGAGAAACCAAAGAAATACTCTGGGAGTAATTCTAACATGACTCCCAAGTACTGGCTTAAAGAAGTTTCCGAGTACTTGAATGACGCGAAAGTACCGCCAGAGCGAAGGTTGAGAGCGATTGAAAAACTAACTGAGGGCGAGTGTGCCTTATGGTTTAGGAGTTTTCGGTACACGTTCGACGCCGTTGACGAATTTCGCCAAGCATTTTTAAGTAGGTACTGGAACGCAAGTATACAACAGAACCTCAGATTGGACTTGTATTCAAGGCGTTATAGCACTAATAATCCGACTAATTACGGAGAATTCTTTGTGAGTCAATTGTGCCGTTTTCGCGAACTTGATGAAGGGATTAGAGAGTCAGATTTGTGCATAGCGATAGCCAAGCAGCTACCGTATGAAATACAACGTCTACTAATCTCAGCAAACGCCAAAACTGCGATCGATATGGAGGAGGTGCTGAGACAACTCGATCTAACCACAGTGCAGCACACAAGGCAAAGTCGAAACGTGGAACAAGGCAACATGACGACTACACCGACTGAACCGACTAAGGTGCAGACAAAAAGCAAATCTACGAGCACCGAAACGGAAAAATCCGACTGGCAACGTGAAGGACGAGAAAACCAGAATTGGAGGCCAGCATATCGAGGAGGATCGAACCGTGGAAACCGAGGAAGGAAAAACTGGAATCAGCGCGGAACCAGAGACCAGCAGCCTGATAACAGAAGGAATTACGGCCGAAATGGGAACAACCAAGGATGGAGATCCCAAGAGCAGAGTCGCGGGTTCGATGAAGAGGCGGAAGAACGCTATCACGCATCTTTAAGATACATGGAAGAGCGTGGAGATGACCAGAGACAATCGCGAGTTCATTGGGATGAAGCGATTAGGAATAGAAGGTCACCCGACATATATAAAAAAGATGACGGTGCCAAGAGTCTGGAACTTCAGCAGTATGAAGACAGGCAGAAGAACTCCACCACGAATGGAGCAATTGAAAAAAAAAACACCAAAATTAAATGACCAAAGAGAGATAAGTTCAGGATGGAATACAGTGAATGTTGTTAACTGGATTGCCAAACCTGAGGAGCTTATCGAAAACCTAGATGAAGGGACGGTCAATGTGAGAAGGGAACTACCCATTATTATTGTAAACATTGCGGGCATGAAGATAAGAAGTCTCACTGATACAGGTTCAACAGTGCGTTTGATAACCCAGGCACTATATAATGAAATCCAGAGTAAAATCCACGTCTTGAAAATACCTATTTCAAGCGTGAAGAGAAAAGGTGTGATACCAGATAAAGTTATGATATGCAGATACCAAGTATTTTTAGATTTGCAGATAGGGAACTCTACATTCTCACAGAGCTTCCTGCTTGTAAATAAGCTGCCGTTTAACCTCATTGTTGGCATGGATTTCATAAGAGAATATAAAGTTATTATAGATCTCTCGCAAGACATTGTTATGTTTCGCGCAAGTGAGGGAAAGGAAGATTTAGAACTCTCATTAAAGCACAATGAAGCGAGACCAAAAGAGTACGTATGGCATACATACGGAGATATGACTGGGGATGCAGTGTTGACAACAGAAGGCATTGAGGAAGAGTTGGCAACACTGGCCGCAGACATTGAAAAGGACCTCGAACCAAAATTTGAAGAATGCCTGGAAGAGAAGATTGAGGAAGCTAAAATTGGTCTAGAACATAAGTAAATGCTAAGGGAACTGCTATTTGAGTATAAAGGAGTCTTCGATTCGAGACCTGGCCGGATCAAGAATTTCCAATAGGTGTTCCAAGTCAGCGATTGGACACCATTCAGACAGAAGCCGTATCCTGTAGCTGAGAAACATTATTTAAAAGTCAAAGAAGCAATACAGGAAATGCTAGAGGCAGGCGTCATTGTGGAGACAGCCACACCCTATGTCAGCCCACTGGTAGTTGTACCTAAACAGGACGGAAGTGTAAGGATATGCCTGGATCTACGAAATTTGAATTCCAAGGTCATACCGGAATTTGACCAAGTGCCGCCCATTAAGGAGGTCCTCAGGAGGTTCAAAGGAAAGACTGTTTTCTCAAATCTTGACCTGACGGCAAGTTTTCACCATCTTGCTCTGGAGGAGAAAACAAGCTTATTAACTGGATTTTTATTTGACCAGCACACGTATTCATACGTGCGTCTCCCATTTGTATTGAAAACAGCAGGTTCAGCGTTGATACGAGCGCTAGATCGGAACCTGTCTGAAGAAGTAAAAGCAACAACATGTTACGTAGATGATATACTACTGACATCTGAAACAGTCGAAGAACACGTCAGAGATCTACGCAAGTTGTTATATGACCTAAGTCAGGCTAACTTTAAGGTCAATATAAAGAAATCTAACTTTGGTCAGAGAGAAGTTAAATTTCTAGGCCACGTAATAGATGCACAAGGAGTCAGACCTAATCCGGGAAAATTGGAAGTTATTAAACATTTCCCGAGACCAACGAAGGTAAAGAACGTCAGGTAATATCTAGGCGTTATTGGATTCTTTTCAAGCCATTGCCCGAAGTATACCGAGACCGTAGCACCACTCCAAGACTTACTTAAGAAAGGAGGAAGATGGCGCTGGACGGAAAAATGCGAGGAAGCCTTCGTAAAATCTAAACAGATGCTGTTAGATTATGTAAAATTGGGATATCCTGACTACACTCAGAAATTTATTATCCAGACTGACGCATCATTCATAGGTATTGGAGCAATGTTATATCAGGAAAATGTGGACAGGCCAGAGGAGAAAACTTACGTTGCATTCATAAGTAGAAGGTTGAAACCTAATGCAATAATTATACGGTCACGGAGATCGAATTACTCGCGATACTGTATGCCTTACAGTATTGGCGAAAGCTAGTTTATGGCTTTAGAATTATATTAAGAACAGACCATAAAGCCCTAACGTTCCTGTTGAAAACTGACTTGTCGAGTCAAAGACTGACGAGATGGTCCCTGTACATACAGCAATTTCAAGTGGAAATCGAGTATTGCCCGGGGAAGGACAATATCATACCTGACTTGCTAAGCAGATACCCGACAGCTGATGAAGAGGAAGTTCTAGCTATCGAAATAGAAGATAGAGACCAGAAGACCTTAGATGATCTGAGGAACATCACCGTTTTTCAACGTGAAGATCCCTGGATACGGTTGATGATTAATTACTTCGAGGGAAAGCTGGACAGAGGAACCCCGATGTATGTGGAAGCCGAAGCACTACCAACGGAGTATCTATGGTTTAACCAGATGCTACACAAATGGAGCGACTCAGACCACACCAGACCCAGGATTGTTGTACCACCAGCATTGCAGAGAAGGCTAGTATGGTTAGCACACCGAGCTTTTGGTCACCCCGGCGTAGATAAGTCTGTTGCCCTGCTTAAAGAAGCATTTATTTGGCCAAAACTTCGAGATACAGTCAGGAATACAATCAGGACATGTGATATTTGCCAACGAGTAAAGCCTAACTCGTACTTAATGAGGCAAAAACCTATACCACTCTTACCAGAGAAGCCATGTCAGCTTCTGGCACTGGACAACTTTGGGCCGCTTCCTAGAGCTAGAAGAGGAAATAGACACATCCTAGTTGCACTAGACGTGTTTTCTAAAATGGTAGTCCTGTGTCCGATTCAGAAAACCAGTACAAAACAGGTACTTAAGAGGCTGAAGGAAAGAATCATTCCTATATTAGGGCAGCCGGAGAACATCTTATCTGATCATGGGAGCTGTTTTACCAGCGTGGAATTTCGCAGGGAGTTGGAAAATCTGGGTATAAGACAGATTTTGTCCACAGTTCGACTCCCGGAGTCGAATTCTGCCGAAAGAGTAATGAGGGAACTGCAAAAGTACATGAAGATATACTGCTCTACTGAGAATTGTAAATGGATCGATGTACTTGAGATTATTGAATACTGTATCAACAACACCGTGCATGAAGCGACAGGAGAAGTGCCAGTGAGCCTACATCTTGATAGAAGACCAGAGAGGCCATGGAATAATGTCATTCGGACACCCATCGATGCACAGCCTGGACGTGAGTTGAGGATCCAGAGAACTTTCGAGTATCTCAAGAAACAAGCAGACAGACGGCAGCGGAGAAACAGGAGGAAACGCTATCATAGACCATTACTCGTGGGGGAGTACGTCTTATTAAAGAAACCCGCTAGTTTAGATCCAGAGAGCAGGACATATAACAAATTTCAGCATGCCTATCACGGACCCTACCTGATTATAAGGGACTTGCAAAATAATGCATACCGGATCAGAGACGAAGAAACAGGTAGAGAAGTTGTTGTAAATGCAGCTAATTTGAAGTTATATAGTCCACCAGAGGATTATGATACGAGGGAAGAGCAAGCAATGCACACCCAAGTGGACGGGGAGTCATTACATATGCACGGAAATATTCTTGAGAAAAGCTTGCAGACCCAGGAAGAAACAGAGCGAGGCTCGCAGCTCGCAAACCCAAGGGACACGAGGGAAGAATGCAGCTGTCAACTGAAGGAACTTTACGACCAGTTGAGGGAGGCCGCTACGGAACTAGAGGAAATGAATGAACAATTGAGAAGGCAGAACAAGAGTCTACGCGACGGCAGACAGAGTGGAATGGGGGAACGAGACAGCCCATTGCCGAGAGCACTGACCGCTTAAAGTAAATACTGCATGGAGCCAATGCCATCTGAAAGGCCCGAAAAATTCACTTGTGAAATGAATTTTCCGAGCTTAGCAAGGGAAAGATGTGCCCAATCGGTCACGGTAGACTGGCATCGAACTCAGGTCATATCTGAGAAGACCAGGCACATGATTCTAACTGGAATCGAACCATTGATCTCTGAGGGAGAACAGTTTTAGGGAACCCAAAGAGCAATGCGTTAAATAATGAGTCATAATAATGTAGCATGATTTCACGACCAATATGTGAATATCATAGCAGTTTAAGGTGAAGAATTGTAAGCAAATGCAAGAAAATATACGTTTTCGAAGCATACAAGAACGAGAGCAGGCCAGTTGACGTTTTACTAATTGCAGTTGGCAAGTGGGTGGAGATCATAGACGCCAAGGGACATACTTTCGTCTGGAGCGAGGAGACAGCTTAAAATTAATGACTCGGGTATTCACCGCCTGACAACGATGGAAGCTATGGTGGGGAGGACTGCCCACGGAAATTAATTAATTACAGCCAAGTGGAGCATTGAAATGGAGTGGAATGTACACCCAGGTGAATATATTCAAGGAGAGATAATTTAGGGATGATCTTACACCTAAATTAAAGCCTATATATCCAAATGAACGTATTACCACCGAGCCTACGCTCGAGAGGAGTAATTTGGTGACCAGTCAGAGGGGAATCACCATGGTGGCGTCCTGACGCGCTGAACTAAGGCAATTAATTGTAATTAATTGGCCGAAGCGATCGCAGGCACGCGAACGTTTATGAAACCTCCACACCTAAATAAACAAGGTGTATATGTCAGTTCGGCTGAAAATGTATTATTTCAAGGAAGGAGTCGCACCCATGTGTCCGGTGGACTAGTTTTTACGAGAAACCTTTATAAGGAGGAGTAAGGCAGACCAAGCCAGAGTCGTCTAGAGTTGTCGAGAGTTGTCTTCAGTCTGTTCTCAAGTATACACGTAACTAATACGCTGCCAGTAAGCGCGCGAAATGTTAAAGTATCGATGCTCAGCCGTTGAAGAACAATAGAAGCAAGTCATACAGCTTCATATGTATAATCATGAAGTGCGTCGAAGTTAATTTAATACAGAAATTTATCTATCATCTGACGCAAATATAAATTCGCTACAGCGAAAGAGGAACTTATAGTGTTTTTGAACATTACACATACCAGGAGGTATTGTCAGAGTTGTATATGACATTATCATCAGGATCACTACAATGAGGGGAGCTTGGGAAGCATCGCCACTTAATCTTGACAGTGAGCTGAACGATATTGCAGGTGACGAGGATCGGACGTCCGTAAACGCAGTTAAACTTTCACGGAGACCAGCGGTTGGCGTAATTGCATCGCATCTCTGAGATCAGGCGTAGGAGGAGGAGTCCGATTAAGGATCAACCTGTGAAATAGTGAATAAGTGTACATAAATTGTGTAATAGTGATTTAAAAGTGTTCATGTGTATAGTGATTAATATGCATTGTGTAAAAGTGAAAGAGGCCACTGATAAGAGTATGTTTATCATGTGGGAAATGTGGGAAATTAAGTGTTGTGTAAAATATAACATGATGGCTTAAATCAAGCATCATGGTAGGCCTGAAGCTGAGGTGCTGGTACCATCCAGCGAAAATAAAAAAGTGAGTACCGATTTACAATGTTATTATAACTAAATAGTTCACCATATAACGATTTATCACTTTGAGACTAAGATGTAACAGTCACTTATTGAACGAGTTTTCACCACTCGTTTTGAAAGAATATGGCTTGGAAGGTGATTTGTTTAGGGCCCTTCAGGCCGAAAATCGTGATGGATGTAACGGTAACGTTAAATGAATAATAATAATAATAATAATCTGGGGTCGGCAACAGTAAAGTAATAGGCATTTTTGGCCTAAAATAATGTTCAAAGTGTGTCATGTCTAATATAAAGATACTGTATTTTGGTAAACAGTAAGAATGTAACGTGGAATATAGCGAGATACGAGAGTTTTTCAGTGTCAATGAAATGTTGAATGAATATTTGATATGGTCAATCCTTAGGATTATATTTGAGGACCATTAAAGTAAAGTAAGCCAGTAAATTTATACCTTGTTATTAGGAGCTATTTAAAGCTTTGGCTTAAGTGTTATTACAGAGAGAACGCGGGTGTCTTAATAATTGAGTCATCTATGTGAAGTATTGTTTGAAGCCGCATATCGCGTGCAGAAGTAACGTAGAATCCAGTGATTTACATAAATAAATAATTGCGGGGACCAAACTAGTGTAGCTTGCGCGTTAGGTGAGAAGTTGGCTGATCTACGAGTTAGTATCGCCTTTGTGCATACTCTATTATTCGCAGCGAATTGGACAGAGCCTGTCTGTATCCATCGCTTGCATGAATTATGGCCACGAATGATGTCCGTCGAGACTCCGTGAGCATGTGTATAAATGATCTACCCTGAGGGGTAAGGATCATATTCGTCGTTTAGGAAACGCAGATTTCCTTATGTTTATTAAGACAGCTGCTGGTGAGAATCCTGTATTCTCATTATGATGCGCGTCCAAAAGCCACTATTATTCACCATAGAACGGCAAGGCTATCACCGGAACCATCCCCAGCCATGAATGTTAATAAGGAGCCGAGTTGAGCCCAATGCACTAATTATAGGTGTTAAATAATTAAATGACTCAATTACTTAGGAACCACACTTAGCGTATCTCTGCTGTACTGCAATTGTAAACAAACCTGACCTTGCCAGCAGATGAGGGAAGTGGGTTGGCCCACTGAGACGAGCGGCCATCTTGTGCAGCTTGCCGGAACTAATTTTATTGCCTGCTAGGAAGAAGGTACATCGGTCCGCCAGTCCTTTAAATTAGGGTCACAGTAGGACACTGAAGAATCTCGATATTTCAATATGCAATTATGATATGAGTGTTATGATGATGCCAATTGAATTAAATGATGTGTTCCAACACACATACATTGTTGAATCAAAGAAATCGGATAATATTTGGCCCAGTTATTCTCTGAAGAGGAACACTGAACCAAATAAAGTGTAAGGCATCCATTGAGAATGCATTTTGCCAGTTCACGCTAATTTATGCAGACGGGTATGTGATTTCTAAGAACATGACACATTTGTAACGATATAATCCCGACAAGACCCAGAGAATCGTTGTATGGTGAAACTATAAATATTTCTATCCATGTCTATTTTGGAAGGGAAAAGTACCACTTTTTAAGCGTTTCATATTGATGGCAAGAAGGAAGATGATTCACACGACACAACAAATAATTGTTAATTAAAGCAGAAAAATAATGAATTTATGCTAATCAAAGTAAATGCCATAAGAAACGGAGTAATGTTTTATTAATGCCATTTTGATGTGATATGTGACTTTTGTGTTGTGATACTCCAGTTAAGTAAAATTGTGTCACATGATGAACACTATGGAAACCCATGGAAGTCTGAAAATATCAATGATAGGATGCTAGAATTAGATTTGGGGTGCAGTGTAGCACTATTTTAAGAAGAAAACTCACAAAATAACCCTATTTTTATTTGTGGGAATTAAATATAATTTGTCCTTTATTTGTATTTGTTGTATAGCCATGATTTTATACCAGCAAATATTTTATTTTAGGAATATGTTGTGTATTTCATGTAGAGTAGTTACCTGGTAGACTCAAATCCTGAGCATGTGGTCGTATGGTGGGCAGGAACGTCCCATACCTCGAAAGACCGTGAGTTAGCTGGGATACGAACACATGTTCCACATGATGACAGTTGGGTACAGTATACCCGTAAAATCTCGGTCGAGTTCATTAATGGGCTAAATCGGTCGAAGTGGATGAAAATGGGGGCCTTTTTTTTTTTCGAAAAAATGAAATATTACTATAAATCTCTTAATATGTGAAATATCGAATCTGTTCAAAGTTAATACTATGTGTCGGATAAAGCTCAAAAATTCATGTTTGAAGAGTATTTTTATAGCACCAACCACTGACCAAAGGGGTGGGAAAAAGTGGGTTTTTCGGGAAACATTAATCATATCTCTCTTAATAGGCACAATATCAAAACCGTACAAAATGGACAATATTCCCCAAAATAATTACCTAAAACTTTTGTCTGAAAGAATTTTTGATATGACCCACCATTACGCCAAGGGATGAGAAAAATGTTTTCGGAATTATAAGAAAATGCCAAGAGCTATCAGTGGTTGCCATGGCAACACTACTAAATTGATGAGGGATGAGCCATCAGACGTTGCCATGACAACGCACTTGCGCGAGATCAGATTCAGATTTCTATCTGACTAAGTGTGAAGCGGCTTCGGTGACGTAACTGGTAGCATGCTGAACTTCTATGCCCAAGGTCACGGGTTCAAAGCCGGCCAAAGTCGTCAGATTTTCTAAGAGCGCTAAAAATTCCTCAGTATGCTTTCCTTTGGAGGGGAGGTTCCAACGTTCGTTGCGAGTTGCTGATTGCGGTGGCATCTAGTAGCCAAGTTCACAGCTAGGTGTCGTTGACGGTAGTATCTGGTAGCAACATTAGGAACTACTGCTTGAAATTGAGCGTCTGCATTCCTTACCTGAATTACAGACTAATACAGCCATCACAATTCACGCCGTTTATCAGACAGATTATACACTCACCCAAAGTACACGGGGTTACATGACCGCGTTGTCGCAGCCCCTAAGCTGAGAAACCAACCAATATCTGCGGGAGATATAATTTTGTGTGAAGAAGTAACAGACCGTTACATAGTTACACATCAGTGTCGAAACCTTGCATAAGGACAGTGTGACCACAAGTATAACAAGATGTTCAGTAAAGAACATATAGCCTACTTTCTCCTAAATGTATGAGTATAGTTTTAACTCGTTGTTATTATCAAAGAGTATAATAGAACTATTCTTTGTTGAAGACCTTAGAAACGATTTACCTCTACCAAACGCCACAACCTAGATAAAAACTGCTACCATCATTGAAGAAAGAAAGATAAGAAGTATATCAAGAATATTATGGATCTGGAGACATAATCGACCGGACTAGCTGCGTGGCTCAGCGGTAACGTTGCTGGGCCCTAGGTTGCAGGTTCGTATCCTGGCGCAGTCAGCTGGCATTTGAGGGTGCACAAATGCGAGGGAGCCGTGTCAGTACATTTACTGGCACGTTAAAGATCCCCTTCGGGCCAAAATTCCGGCACCCCGGTGTCTCTAAAAGCAGCAGTAGTTAAAAGGGATGTAAAACCAATAACATTATTATTATTATTATTATTATTATTATTATTATTATTATTATTATTATTATTATTATTATTACATATACGACTTGCCGTGGGCAACATCCAACTTAGAGTTGAGGCATGTCTTTACACGTCTGGTTGAGCATGGCTTTCACAACCCTAATTGAATTAACAAATATTTCCATGGCCCTACAGAGACGTGTGTATACAAACTATGTGGATATTTTCGATTGCTATTTGCCTGAAATAAAAGTAGTAATTAATAACCTGAACAAACACCAACGGCTTGAATTCAGTTACTATGTGAAATCGTTTTGTTCTTTACTTCAAATAACATTTTCAAGTAACGCAAAATAGGCTGTTACAAACCCTTTAAAATAAAAAGTAAAAATGTATCGTAGTATCATCTTGTCATTCTTCAAATTCGATGCGCATAGAATGCCAATGGTATAGTAATCAATGGAGCCCCACGTAGACTAGTCGTGACATCTAGTGATGAAATATCGAACAATATAATCCTAAAAGAGCGAGTGCATTCTAGCGGCCATAAGAAGAAACTTTTCAATAAAATCTGGAAGTTAATAAGTAGGTCGGCGTGCAGTTACCTTTTTGGCAGCTAGATGTCTCGAGTAAATCTGCTGGCGAATTATGTTTTAATTAAATATATATTTTACACCATAATATGCACAATATAACGCTTAATTTTAAAACGTCTGAGTCATTACAAAACAATTAACATATAACATTTCAAGCAAAAAACCTAGCTCTGATCGGGTTTGAACCATAGGCATTTGAGCGATAGGCTAACGCTCACCACTGAGCTAATTGTGTCAACGAATATCGTTCTATATAAAATGACTTACATAGAACTTGTTAGCAAATAATGATTTATACTAAACGATTTCATCACTGGAGTATATTATTTATATTTAAAGCATTTCATAGAAAGTTTATTTATTTTGTATCAGTACGCTATATTGCATGCAATACTCAAATTAGTGAAATATAAGTCAGGCACAAGATATCCGCTGCCATCTTGTCTTATTTCTGAATCGGCTCACCTTTTTAAAATCACGTCTGCACTATAGTATTACAAAATAAACTTTTAATTTCGAACGTGCCTCTTCCTTTAGAACAGTTAAAACGATTCTCGGCTCGATAATCGGAACTGGTGGGTCCCATGATATGGATTATAAAGTTTGCATAATTCGCACGGCCGCCATCCTGAAATGGTTTGGCAGATGACCTTGTAGTTTGGTCACAAGACGCATCCTATACGAGGGTATGTTGTTACCAAATTTGGTAGAGATCGGATTATTTGGTTAGTCGTTATTTGATTTTACGTTTTGAACGTTTGAGTGGCCGACATTCAGTTTTAGTAAAGATGGTGGCGATATAAAACATGACACTGAGGTGCCCTTTGCTTGTTCTACCTCTGTACCAAATTTCGTTCAATTCGCATTCACCGTGTTCGAATTGATAGGGGGGGACAGACATTCAGAGTACACACACTCACACACACACAGACACACACACACACACACAGACTCACACACACATACACACACACACACACACAGACTCACACACACACACATACACACACACAGACATACACACTTTTTTCGCCCTGTGTTGATCTCATAAGTCTACTTTCATTTTTTGGAAAAATCGAAAGTAGGCTAAAAATGGACTCCAAATGACAAGAAGGTTACCGTCATCATAAGACAAAAACATGTTTAAAATATGCATAAAATGACGAAAAACAAAGTTAATTAACCTCCAATTATAAAATACTTTCACGCAATAAATGAGGTCTGATCCTTCTACGATAACCTGCATATTCTGCCTATTTTCGCCTATCCTCAAGTTTGTCCGGTGAAATCTACCTCCGCCTTCCGGCGTGCCGAGATGACTTATTTTAATTTATTTATGACACGTAGCGAAGCACGGGTACTTCAGCTAGTTATATATAAACTTTTGAACTGACGGTGGTTTTGGGGTCTGGGGGATGAAAAACGCGAAGATATATCGAAATTTTCCGGAAGTCGAAACATGGTACCCATTGCAATAGTTAGCTTTCTAATGAAATCTACCTAAAAAGCCCCCCATTTTCACCCCCTTCGACCGATTTTGCCCATTAACGAACTCGACCGAGATTTTAAGGGGATACATATTATGTAAAGAATTCAAAGTGATTGGTGCAAAATTACGGCAGTTATCTTGTCCACAAGAAACTGATATATATATACATATATACAGTATATCTATATAAACTTTTGAACTGGCGGTGGTTTTGGGGTCTGGGGGGTGTGAAACGCGAAGATATGTCGAAATTTTCCGGAAGTCGAAACATGGTACCCTTTGCAATAGTTAGCTTTCTAATGAAATCTACCTAAAATAGGCTACATAATTAAAAATACTACCATCAACGACACCTAGCTGTGAACTTGGCTACTAGATTCCACCGGAACCAGCAACTCGCAACGAACGTTGGAACTTCCCCTCCGAAGGAAAGCATACTCAGGGAATTTTAGCGCTCTTAGTAAATCCAAAGACTTCAGCCGGGATTGAACCCGCGGCCTTGGGCATAGAAGTTCAGCATGCTACCAGTTCCGATACCGAAGTCGTTTCCCACAGACAGATGGAAAACTGAATGTGATCTCATGCAGTGGCGTTGTCATAGCAACTGCTGATGGCTCATCCCTTATCAATTTAGTAAAGTTGTCATGGCAACCTCTCTTGGCACTTGGAATTTTCTTATAATTTAAATAATTTTGCTCACTCCGTGGCGTAATGGTGGGTCATATCAAAAAAAAAATTCAGACAAAAGTTTTAGGTAATTATTGGAGGAATATTGTCAATTTTGTACGGTTTTGATATTGTGTCTAATAACAGATATATGAACAATGTTCACGAAAAAAACCCTTTTCCCACCCATTTGGTCAATGGTTGGTGCTATCAAAACACTTTTCAAACATAAATTTTAGGGCCTTATCCGACGCATAGTATGAACTTTGATTGGATTCAATATTTCAGATATTAAGTGAGTTATAGCGATATTTCACTTTTACGAAAAAAAAAAGCCTCCCATTTTCACCCTCTTTGACGAATTTTTCCCATTTACGAACTCGACCGAGATTTTAAGGGAATACATATTACGTTAAAAAAAATCAAAGTGATTGGTGCAAAATTGCGGTAGTTATCGTGTCCACAAGAAAGTGATATATGTACATACATATATATATATATATATATACATAAATTATATATAAACTTTTGAACTGGCGGTGGTTTTGGGGTCTGGGGGACGTGAAACGCGAAGATATGTCGAAATTTTCCGGAAGTCGAAACATGGTACCCATTGCAATAGTTAGCTTTCTAATGAAATCTACTTTAAAGTCGAACATATCATCCAGTCACTCAAACACAACAGAGCACCTGGTGAGGACTCTATAATTGCTGAATTATGGCAGCATGCTGGCGACGAAGCTGGCGATAAGTTAACTGGGATAATTCGTGAGTTTGGGAAACGGATATACTCTATAGTGACTGGATCTCAGCTCTACTTCATCCACTTCATAAGGAAGGCGGCAGAATGGAAGTGAACAACTATCGTGGAATCTCCCTCCTCACAATAACCTACAAGATTCTCTCGAAAGCTCTTCTTACCAGGGAAGAACAACAACTCGATCCGCAATTGGGAGAATATCAAGGAGGGTTCAGGAAAGGGCGATCTTATGCCGAACAAATCACGAATCTTAAATCTATCATGTCATATCTGAAGCTTAGATCCAAAGATTTTGGGGAGACCTTCGTTGATTTTAAGTAGGTTTATGACTCCGTTGATCAATTCACCCTAGTTCAAATCCAGAAGGATCTGGGATTGGACATCAAAACAAGCTAAATCATCGAGAAGACCTTGACCAACACCACCTCCAACGTGAAATTTATGGGAGACATTTCATACGTGTTTGAAATCCGGACCGGTGTAAGGCAGGGGGATGGATCTTCGCCTCTGCTTTTCAATTGTGCACTCCAGATAGTCATCCGAGAGTAGCGCAAAGAAATTAACAAAAACGGGTTTGTAAATAGAGTCAGATTGGATTATAGAAACCTGAACATGACAGTTGATTGCCTAGCCTATGCAGATGACCTTGTCACAGCAGCAGAGCAGATCAACCAACTTGAGACTCAAGCAGCAAAAGCAGGCCTTTAGATCTGCTTTGAGAAAACAGTGTTTATCACTAACATTAAACAAGCACCCAGACAGCTATTCGTGGGTGAAGGACAGATTAAACGAACAAAGTCGTTCAAATATCTTGGTGAGTGGATAGAGTGCAACACCACCGAGAGGGCAGCTTTTGAATCACGCATTACTAAAATGGGAATGGCGTATCAACTAACAATGGGTGTTTACTACAAGAAATCAGTATCTGCAATTGCCAAGCTAAGAGACTATCACACAGTCTTCCACCCAGAGGCATTATATGCTCCGGAATGCCTTGCCGAATGAGGTCTGTGAGATTGACAAACAGGAACTTTACCTACTTTCTAGAGAAGAAAACCAAAGGGGTTTGGTTCACTGAGGTAGGCAGAGATTTACAAGAAATTGGGATATCATCTGACGATGTGCAGGAGCGAGTGTCACTTAAGATGAAACTGACAACTCACCGGAGTTTCGTAGAAAATCCTAAGCTTAAAACGAGCATGAAGTGGATGGAAGAAAGGAAGCAACAACATCAAGAAGTCATGTGCCAGTACTGGGCGAATATTAAAGCTCGACACAGACACCAGGTCTTTAGTTGGCCGAAACGCAACAAGAAGAAGCTTATGGTCTTATCTACCATTCCGTAGATCTTTTAAGTTTAGGCGATCTGGTCTTATATTACGACGTTCTGTTTAACACTGCCATCTAGTGGAGAGGAACAGAACACCACTGGGCGACATGAGTATTTAATGAATATTGTGTTCTTATCACGAAATATGACACTAGAGATCTTTTGCGAGCTGACATCGTTCGTCTCGGAGGGCCAAGGATTTTTCCACCCTACAAAATTCCGACTTCCCCGTTCGTGGATCGAACCCGCGATCTTAGGGTAATGAAGAGAACACTCTACCTTCGACGCAACGAGGAAGCTATTTACCCTTCCTGACCCCAACCTCATTAGAGGAGGAATGAGAGATGAAGCTGGGCAAGAAGAGTGAAGAAAGCGGCCGTGGCCTGACAGAAGGTACCGTCCTGGCATTTGCCTAGAGTTGGAAATGGTGAAACCAATCTAAGGTCAGTGATGTCTGCAGGTAGCGAAGGTCCATGCTCTTGCGCCTTAGCACTCGCAGCTACCGATCCCCGGGGTAGGCTACACTGAAGGAGATAATGACTTGTCAGAAACTGTGATTCTCTTGACGTCACATGCAGCACACATTACGTTGCTCGCCCGTAATGAGCAGAGAAGCTCAGTGTCGGGACCATTTATATGCATGACGTCATATAATAGTAGCACAGACTCATGACACGTGACAGAGTTCCTCTAAGTCTTGTTTCTAGAAATAAAGAAACGTTCGGAGCTGGACATTTCAATTTTCTTCTAAAACTAGGTACGAGTATTTATCCCGGGCCCAGGGCTCGGTGACCAAATATACCCCCATTTTATTTTCTGTTTGTTAGGGGTGGTTTGACGGATGGCTCGAAATCCTTAAGTTTAAGGCATACCTTAAATAAAACTAGGCTACAAAAATGGAACACAAAGGAGTGAGAGTTAAGAGGAAGCTTCAAATCTCTCCAATCAGGCAACTGCGCAATCTGTATCCATAGCTTGACTTGACAAGGTCACGTCTTGCGGACTCAATTACTACCGCTAATCAGAAAATATTGTGAGGTGATAAGGATACCTTATTGACGTGGATATGTCACAGCAATGTGTAAATACATGTGTATCAATCAAACAAGTAAGATATCATTCATTTCGCACGGTCCGTGGAGTGAGTCCATATGTTGAAGGCGCAGTGTGAGTATCAAGACTAAGGATTGGCTAGTGGAAATTGTGTATATTTGACAGGTGTAAACGCAGTGTACTGAGGAGAAAAGGTTAAGTATGAATCATGCATTGCACCAGTTTTACCTGGTGAGTTTATTTCACACATGTCCTCACTTAATTCATGTAAATTGTAAAAGAGAAAAAGTGAAATGTCTTCTAAGAACAAGCAGTGACAACAGGAGCAGAAAGGTATCGACAGTTCTACCAACTTCGTAGAGGAAATAGAGTGGCGTGTGATGGAGGAATTCCTGTGGTCCAAAGTATTTGTACGTACTGTAGTAGATAAGATCGTTGAACGTTTAAATAAACTTGAAGACACGACCCAAATCGACGTAAATATGCGTGTGAGGACCTACTATAAAAAATAAAAGCAATGGGATAAAGTGATCGAAGATCTCAAATCAGAAAGCAACTCTAAATACGATGAACTGGAGCAATACCAAAGGAGACAAAACCTTCACAGATACATTCTTGTATATATTAATATGAACAGAGCGATTTATTCAAGAAACTTACTAAATTACTGAGCACCTAAAATGGTTAATGAACCCACACCTAATTGTTATGTTGCTTGACTTCTTTAACATAGCAGCAGGAAAACGGTAGGAATACAAATTGAACAGGACTGAAAATCCACAACCTGCTTCCAGTGGAACGATCGAGTCAGGGAATGGCAAGAATGAAGCCCCCATCTAGCGGCGAGGATATGAACTGTGCCGGCTGCCGAAGCCTATCGCACTCCCCTGGGGCAATGATTAAATGAATGACAGATGAAATGAAATGATAGTAGAGAGTGTTGCTGGAATTGAAATTGTGACAGGTAAAGCCGGAGTACCCGGAGAAAACCCTGTCTGCCACCGCTTTGTCCAGCACAAATCTCACATAGAGTGACCGGAATGTGAACCATGGACCCAGCGATGAGCGGCCGGCGTGCTGCCGCCTAAGCCACGGAGGCTCTACAAAATTGAACAGCAGTGCAGGATTAAATTCCACTGCTTGTTCACATTATTATGGACAAGCCTGTATTTTATGTTAATTGCTGTTCCACACTAAATCCTCAGGCTTTCTTTTGCCGACATTGATGTTATTAAGTATTATGGTATTGGGAGTCGTGTTGCAAGAGTGGTGGGTAGCAGCTATATGGGAGCGCATCCTACATCGCCCAAACATCCAGCTAAGTTCACATTCCATACCAACCTGACCACTCACTAGCAATCACTAAACAAGCAGACTTGAAGGTCAACACCCACTTACAATATTTTAACAAAAAATCACATATAACTATTAAATGTTGATCAATTGAGCTAGTTTATAATAATTGATGCAAATAGCATCACACATACGTGCAGACATAGATTAAATTGCATAAGTGTATAAGATGTGATGATGATCGCTTGATGACCGAATCTGGTCATCCAAGTGAACTTATTAATCTCATGTAATTTGTTTCTGGATTAGGGAAACACTCATTACAATTGGATACAATCATGTTGACCGACAGAAAAGCATTAAATGTTGACGCTAATAAGTAGCCTACATAATTCATCACGGATTATTTATTTATTTATTTATTTATCGTATGGCTTTTAATGCCGGGAGTGTCCGAAGACATGTTCGGCTCGCCAGAGGCTGCAGCTGCGTCAAGCGGACACCCATAGGGAGAGCTACAAGTTCCGTTCAATTTCAAGCAGTTCCAACTTTCACTACCAGATGTCACTGATAGCTAGTGGTGAACGTTGGAATTTTGATAGAGCGTTCCAACGAAATCTAACCTAGAAATTTAGCTTCACACAAGTCTAGTCTGTGGAATGATCTTATACATGTCATAAATCTATGACATGGTTCCGCCGGCTTTACTTCCCCTTCGAAGGAAGGCATACTGAAGGATTTTAACGCTCTTAGAAAAATCTGACGACTTCGGCCGGGTTTGAACCCGCTATCTTTGGCACAGCAGTTCAGCATGCCACCGAAGCCGACTTCTTCACGGAACACCGCGTTAGTATGATCTACTCCATCATTAGCGTTTCAGAGGGCAATGCTCTCCTCCAAAAGGCTGTTCTGTTTTCTGTCGCAGGCCTTTCTCACCCTCGGTGCCTGGGAGATGACCTAGAAGTTGCCTTCCTTTACTGCTTCAAACACGGGCAACGAAAGCTGGTTATTTATAACTTGATTTATGTTGTTTTGATTGCAAGATGATAACTTGCTTCACGTGTAATGCTGCCGTGACCGGTAGCAAGATCCTTGCGGTGATAGCACGCCGTCATTTCTATGGATGCAGCCTTCGTCCAAGCAAGAACTGCCAAATAAACCCAGCAAGACTTATCTGTTTGCAAGAAGATAAGGATCATCTCTGCATTATATTCGATGCCTGTTCTTGCAATCATAGCCTTTGTTATAAGGGCGCTAAGCAATATGAAATATGGAATCAGAATTAACTTGTTTGATTCCAAGCCAGGTGGATATCTTGAGCTAGATGTCGTCGCATCTGGGCGGTGCAATATTCTTCATAGATTCAACATGAGTGGTAACACTATAGTAGTGACATCTACAAGTAGCCTACGTAAAAATCGTGTGGTAATGTAGAGTAAATAGAACTTCCGATGAAACTTGCCGAAACTAAAGGAGATCTAGCGTAAGTAACGCTAAACCAAGCGTTGTGGTGTGAAGACTAATACTTGGCGATCTATTGTTATTGCATATGCCTACGTTCGCTACACTGACAGGAAGCACGGTAATATCGCCCAACATACTACCGACTCGGTGGCTCGCTGCTGGACGCAATGCCATTCAGCGAGACGGCTAATGAAAGCTTGATTTTCTACTGTATGTTAACTAACTGTACCGTACATTGTTAAGAATTGAAGACCCCACTGAATAGGGTAATTTTCGTAATTCAGTTTATGGTGCATTCTGTTGGCCAGCCATCGTCACTAAAGTTCAGTTAAAATTAATTTCAAATAAAGCGGAATGTCACCGAGATACAGAGGTTTTTATTTTTTAGGGGAAACAGAAAGAGCATCCCATTTCCTCCCACTTTTTCATAATTTAACTTTAGTTGCTATTTGTTTTGCATGTGGCCTTCTTCCTTTGTACGAAATAAACTTGGCAAAAAGACTATATTGCTTACCCTCGATTGGGGTGTTATAAGCAGTGCTTGAATTGTAAAAAAGGAGGTTCCGGTACTGTGGGCTACCGGTTGGTGGTGGTGAGGTTTATGGAATATTGAAATATTGAGATCTTAAACGATATTTTCACGCTTTTCTGAACACCTCTAAAATTAATGAGCGGACAAAATAGCAATCTAAATTTGATTGCAATTTTAAATTAAATTGAGACTGCTGTAGCAACATTTTTATTACCATAGCCGTTGGCCTATATTAAATTTTAATGTAGGCCAACTAGGCTACCATTCAAACAATGTACATTTAATCAATTTTCTTTTTTTACGTATTAAAAACATAGGTCTACATTCGGTTTGAAAATACACACATGTTCACCAACAATCTTTAATTTCTTATTTTATAATTTTGTCTTTACAGTTTTCTGAAATAATTATTTGTGTTAAAAGGTCCTGTACTTAAACATGTTTTACCTCACAGTGTATAAAATTACCCAAAGTTAAGAAAAGTTTTCGTTGTATGTACCTCCGCTCTCGCTCATCTTGCAGTTAGTATCCAGAGCGGAGTGCCGTCCCGAAGCAGCCAAGATTCCACGTACTTTGAGGTACAGTTCAGTCAAAGACAAAGTTGACCTTGACTTACAACTAACGTTCCACAGTTCTAAAAATTATGTTATATATTCGACTTTTCCCCCGATCAGAGGTTTCGGTACGGCTTACCGGTGCATACCGTCACAAATCTAGCACTGGTTATAAGTATTTCATTTTAGTGTTGAAAGTTTAAATTCACTCTCCTGAAAAAATTACAGAATGTGACTTACCATGATTTTCCCGTGGAGTCTTCAATTATTATTATAAACAATATTGCCTAAGCGTTTCAGTCCAAAATAATAGGGCGGAATGCATTAGTTCAACATTTCAAGTCTGTATGAGTTCCCATTGCATTATATCTGATTATGAGACACGGGTCTTCAATGCTACTGAAATATATAAATACATTTTAAAGATCGAAATAGAATTCAAGTAGTAAATCACGGGTATGAAACCAGTAGTATTACAGAGAATCACTCTATTTTATATGATCCTAAGTTAAGTATAGCGAAACATAACTTTCTGTATTTCTCACCAAAATTATATATCATTCTCCAAATTTAAATAATTAAAAGAAAATCATGCAAACCTGAAGATGCATACGAAGCATTTTCTCAGGGAAAGCAAAATTAAAATTGACAAGAAGTTCCGTGACGAACTAAAGAGCCTACTTTTCTTAAAATTTAAAATTCATACCAATGATTAATCTATATGGACCTAGGTTGTCTAGAATAATGACGAAATAAAGTTGGTAATATAGAAATTTCTAATTAGTTCGAAATATACCTGGCATTATGTAGCCTGATAGAGCACTACAGTTGGCAGCCCTGGTGACTGAATATATTCTTAGTTCCATCTCTTAAGGTACAGAATACAAAATTTGGTTGAAGTCCAATGGATAGCATGGACGTTACAATCAGTTAAACATTGGACTTAATACAGCGTGCGTAAAATGATGTTGGCAACAATGTCATGTATGTGTTGCTCACAAATAAATTGAAATATTATCAACTATTGTTGTGCCAATTTTGGATGGAATCCATTTGTTAGTATAGTAGTTACTGGTATTTTAAAATTGGACCTATCAGCAGGCTTAGAATGATGTTGGTAGCACTGACGTACATTAGTTGCTCCAAATTAATCTAGAATGGCAGGTACTATACGTACGCAAAGTTTAGAGCTGTTGGCTTGCATACTTTCTGATAGCCATATTGATATTAGGGTAAAAATATAAACAGATTTTATTAACAGTTGGCAGCCCTGATTGCTCTTAACAATACGCATGGCCATATATGTTCTGGTACACATAGCTCATACGAAATTTGATTGAAATCCAATTGATAGTATAGAAGTAACATGTAGTCTATTTAAAAATTGGTCCTATCAGCAGGCTTAGAATCATGTTGGTAGCACTGGCATACATTAGTTGCTCCAAATTAATCTAGAATGTCAGGCACTATACGTGTGCGAAGGTTAAGGCTGTTGGCCCTGCATACTTTCTGATATAAAAAAAATAGATAGAACATTTATTGACAGTTGGTAGCCCTGGTGGCTCTTAAAATACGCTGTCATATCAGTTTATGTACACATAGTACATACGAAATTTGGTTGAAATCCAATTGATAATGTAGGAGTTATATGCATTTAAACATTGGACCTAACACTAGGCTTAGGATCATTTTGGCAACACTGTCACGTATGGCCTCCTGAAAATTAAACTGAAGTATTATTATCTATATATGTGCCAATTTTGGAATAGTTCCATGTATATATTCCAAGATATCCAACATGGAGCTGAAATTTCAATTATGATTTTTCAGCAGTTGGTAGCACTGACATCATTTTCAAGTATGACGTTGAGATGTCCCGGTATAGATCTTTACTCATACCAAATTTGGTTTCGATTTCTGCAGCCGTTTAGGAGTTGATAGGGGGGACACACACACAGACAGACAGACAGACATTTTCCCGGATCGATCTCATAAGACTACTTTTTCCTCATTTTTGCAAAATGTGAAAAGTAGGCTAAAAATATAATTAGTTGAGCCTACAAGTTTATACAATCGCAAATTCAATTTTCCTTCTAATTCATTATTTTTAGTACGGTACATAAAACATTTACATAGAACGTGTTATTCGACTAGCCTAAGCCATTATACAATTTTAGAAATAGTAATCAATGATAAGCCTGCTACACACAAGGTTGCATTTTTAGTGTCATATGGGATTGCTCTTCCTGCTCTGTACCTATTTGATATCCTATTTTGACCTCTTTTTATCATATTGTAACAATATAATTTAATAATCGTAAATGTACAGGTTAAACCAATGAGTAGGAATTGTGAGAATATACATAAAATGTGTACAGTATTTGTGAATTTTGTAAACTGTGTATATTTGTAACGATTTAATTAATAAAAATAATAATCTCAGACATTTAGGAAAAGACGATTAAAAATTTACGGGCATATCCTCAGGATGGGCAATCAGAGACTGACCAAAAGGATTGTTAACCTTGCTCTGTCAATTAAAGATAAAAACGCCTGGCGGCCTGAAGTTGGGAAAGATCTTCAGTAAATAGTCATCACAGATGACACTGTGCTAGACAGAGCTATGTTCAGAGAATTAGTCGATAATCACCGCTTTGCAGACCCCCCAAGCACTATCACCAACAAAACCTGGTCAGAAGATCGCATGAGAAGCCACAGCGAGAAGATGAAGAGATTTTGGGTGAAGAGGAAGGCAATGCCACCAGCTAAATAAGTTCAATCGCGTTCCTTAGGCGGGCATGGCGAAGAAAGAAAGAAAGAAAGAAAGAAAGAAAGAAAGAAAGAAAGAAAGAAAGAAACCCAGTAAGACTGATCCGTTAGCATGAAGATAATGAATATTTCTGCATTATATTCGAAGCCTGTTACTTGCATTCATAGCCATTGTTATACGGGCGCTAAGCATATAATTTCCTATTTACCTCTGAGGACATTAGGGCATCAATCTAGGCTAGACATACTGTACGTTTTGTGATACAACGGCAAAGAGGGGTTTGGGGTTGGGCCATTTATTGGCCTATTTTCATCAAATTAAATGCAGGCTTAAGAGTGTGTGTCTGCTGGCATGTATTTCGATAATACGACATATTTCACTGGTTCACAATATCTCCCATACTATTTACGCAATCAAACCTTGAAATTTTGTATGGTGTTATAGAACTATTAAGTAAGCACATATATGTGACTTTCACAATCTGACAAGGAGAGGTCTCCAAGTGGTTTACTAGAAAAGTGTTCAAATGTGGAGGGTTTTCTCTTCATAAGAAAATATTTTGGCCGTGTTAGAGCGTTTTTGCCAATGGGTCTTAGTGTGTTCAAAATTGAACGTTTAAAATCAACCCTCAAACCTTTGTAGTCCTATTCTCGCACACGTTCCCGGCTCGTTTCCATGCCGCAGTCGCTAGCGCATTGGTGTGGGGAAATGGACCAAGTGAGTTTCAAATATTTAAAATGAAACATAGCACAGCGAATCTTCATTCAGAGGTTAGTATAGAGACATCTCATGTTCAATTGTTTTCAAAAATTGAGGATGGCGTCAGTTCAAAACTTTTAAACGTTATTTTTTGAATTTCTCATATCCTAATCAAGTGATTAAGGAGAAGAATCGTATGATGGGCTAGAGTTATCTAATGGCAATAAATCTATAGCTTAGTTTTCTTAAATCAAAGAAGCCGTGAATTTGATTTTTCTTAAAATAAATCACGTGACTCGTCTCAGAAAGATGCCATCTCACGGAAGGAGTCTTAATTACCGATACTAAAAGTTATCTATGAACCCATTATTCCTTGCCCAAACATAAAATATTATTACCATGTTCGCATATCTGCAATGTTAAATAATATGTTTCTTGGACTCTTCAAAATCCAAATACGTCTCTCATGTGGAGTTAAGATGCAGAAAGTTTCCAAATTCAGGGCCGTACAATTTCGAAAAGGGTAAATGCCTTCATGTGGTCAGAAAATATGCGGATGACCACTACCTCGGTCGAATATTACTGTAGGACAGTATCAAAGTTCTCTCGGCTCATTCCGGCCGGTTTGGTGCAATACCAACTGCGTAAAGATGAAAAGATATTTCCCAGCCATGATCTATCCGACTCAGTATACGACATGAAATGTCTGAATACAATCACCCTGCAACAATCTCCGGAATGGTCCAGGCCGAAGGCACGTTCACCGATCTCACTTCGTATAGCATAGGCCTTAAAATAACGAATTATGATTGGTGGAAGTATGAGCTAGATCTGATTCAGACTCTCGTCTACAGACAGCGCGCCACTCGTGTTTACAGAGAAGGAGAGGGAGCAGCTGATGTATTAATGTTGATTACAGGTTATGTTTGTTCATTGAAGTAAGAAGTCACGTCCATAGGTTCGGAATCGAAGTAGAAATGAGGTATTGTTCCTTATAATCGTCAGGTTTTAGAGTCAAGTAAGATTACAAGCCATTCTTTGTTGCTTTGATATAAGTCAATACAGTTCATCTGTGAACGCATGCACACTGACATAGAACAGGGGCGTTTACAAAGTGCATATAAAAGGGGATATGTTACGCTCGTCAACTATACCTCGGTAACTATGAACATAGCATTAATTATTACACGGGGTTTGCTTTAAATTTATAGGCAAGCGATAAAACACAAACGTGAAACATGAATTGTACGCTCTTTGATAAATTCGAAGGGATATGTGTTTGAGAAATCTTCAATTTATTGTAGGCCTATCTTTATCGGTGAAAATATGGTTGAATATTTCTTTAAACATGCGTATGTCTGTGGAACAGCTTTAAGCGATAAATGCTCTTCTGACATTCTGCAGCTACCTCTAATTCTATGTAGACGTGAGTGCGAGTCAGATGTAGCTCAAGCAACCACCAATCATAAACCGTTCTTTTTACGGCCTATGCTTAGGGACCATGAATTTTGGTAATATAAAACGCTTCAAAGTGGTGAAATAAAATATTCATAGCGGTGAAAGAAAAAAGTGAGGTGCGAGTGTGTTTAATAACTGAGTGTACGGTGCATGGATTGGGTTAAATAACGAACACTATAGAAAACAAACAATCTATTCTAGTTTTTTTTTCTTTTCGAAAGAACTAAAACTCAAATGAATTTGTAATCAATAGAATACCTAACCTTTACTTTTACAAATATTCTCCATGAATACCAGGGTCCTCTTTTCATTAATCCGTAAGACTTATGTTGTCCCCAAAGTATAAGCAGAGAATTGTTTCCGTGATTTCAGGACTTCAACCAAACAGGCTCGAGAAGGGACTTCGTTATCCCACACCTTATGAAACATTTAGGCTATATTTAAGATTTCTTATTTCCTATCAAACGGCAGCTAATGTAACTAGGCTATGTCATTTATTTTTAAAGTAAAAATTTATAAATTTAAATCCTATTAACAACATTTCGTTGGTAACTAGCATTTTAGGGAAAAATACACATTTCTCAAAATAACTTAATTTCGCGTTATTTCGTGGCTTCAATATAGAAGAAAATGGCATATTTGGGGAAAATATATAGTTGTGATCAAGCCTCCGTGGGTTAGGCGGAAGCACGCCGGCCTCTCACCGCTGAGTCCGTGGATCAAATCCCGGCCACTCCATGTGAGATCTGTGCTGGACAAAACGGAGGCAGACAGGTTTTTCTCCGGGTACTCCGGTTTTCCCTGTCAACATTTCATTCCAGCAACACTCTCCACTATCATTTCATTTCATCTGTCATTCATTTAATCATTGCCCCAGAGGAGTGCGTCAGGCCTCGGCAGCCGGCACAGTTCATATCCTCGCCACTAGATGGGGGCTTCATTCATTCCATTCCTGACCCGGTCGGAGACTGGAAGCAGGCTGTGGATTTTCATTCATATAGTTGTGATAACATATCTATGCTTGCTGAAATATTTCGTGGATATCGTTAAAACCAAAAATCCGGGACTCTACCTATGCTATATGAAGTGGGATCGACGAACACGTAGGCCGGAGGAGGGACACAGCATGGCTCCACATCCCTGCCGATACTTTCCAGAACCCCACTGACTCTCTCTGCACGTCCGGCAGCGGTCCGCGCTGTGGACCGGGTATACGAGTATGTTATTCTCATAGAGTTTACACCGACAGCAGTAGCTGAGCTCGCTAACGTGCAACGCTTATCTGTGAATTCGTTAGACGTGTGTTCAAGCCCCAACGTCCTCCGTGGTTTCCTATTTCCAGGTGAATGTTGGGTCTGTACCTACAGACAGGCCAC
This sequence comes from Meconema thalassinum, assembly GCA_946902985.2. NCBI lineage: Eukaryota > Metazoa > Arthropoda > Insecta > Orthoptera > Tettigoniidae > Meconema > Meconema thalassinum. The sequence continues at coordinate 392,841,384 of OX336393.1, read as the reverse complement.
GGCTCAGTTCTTTCGCATCCTTGCCCGATTTCATTCATGTTATCTCCCAGAGGTTGGCGTCAGGGAAGGCATCGGGCCGTAAAAACCACCTGTCACAAAACATTCACCACATCTCATCCTCAACCCTATTGGTTACGGGAATAATAAGGGGGTAGACATACATTCTCGTACAGCGGCTTCGGTGGCGTAGTTGGTAGCTTGCTGCGCTCCTATGCCCAAGGTCGCGGATTCAAACCCGGTCAAAGTCGTCGGAATTTTTAAAAGCGTTAAAATTCCCTAATATGCCTTCCTTCGGAGGGGAAGAAAAGGCAGCGGTTCCATGTCCTAGATTTATGGCATGATAAAGAACCTTCCACTAATTACATTTTTGTGAAGCTAAATTATAGGTTATATTTGACTAACGCTCTTAGGTTCCAACGTTCGTCACCAGGAGCCGACTGCGGTGGCATCTAGTAACAAAGTGCAGAACTAGTTGGTCGTTGACGGTGACGTTTGGTTGCATAAGTTGGAACTACTTGAAAATTGAAGGTCTGCAGTCCTTACTTGAATTAAGAAACAGATAACACATACTAAAACAGCCATCACAATTAACACCGCTTGTGAGATTCTACACACACCCCAAGTATACGGGGCTACATGGCCGCGTTTTCGCAGCCCCTAAACTGAGGAACCAACCAACCAACATTCTCATAGAGTTTAAAAAGCACATAATTACATTAATCCACAGCCCTGTAAACACTGTGCTATGAAAATAACATAAAACATGACTGTCCATTAAATGTGCATATTCACGCTTGATATGATATTCATATGTTATAGCTATCAGCGTGTTTGCAATAAGCATCATGTTCATTACATGAAAGCTTTCTGTGTATCGCGTTATGATGTGTATAAAGACCTCGCAGCTTGCAATTAGCACACTGATATTGATTTAAAAATCCCCATTTCATTGCAGCGTCAAACCTCATACATACATAAAACTCTTTCAATCAGTATTTGTACATGAAACAAACCTAAATGTTACACTGCAATTTGTTGTTGAATATGCACGCACGTTTTTCTGTAGCCGATTTGGCCAACTAAGGACCACGTAAATAACTCTCCATGATTTCAGTCCTCTTTGGCGCCAGTATTCCATCATTCTCTTGCTCACAGCTTCCTTCTTTTCAGCTTTCTAATGTTGTTTCTTCTTGGTCGCTGTTTCTGGCTCTAGGAACTCCTCAAATGTGTCTATCTTATTTCTGAAAGTGGTTCTGTAGCGGATGTCTTGATCAGCGATGTCCATTTCTTGTAGAACCTTCTCGGTGTTAGCAAACCATTTTCCATAAGAGTTACCTTTTCTACTTCGCTTGTTGAAGTGGTTAAAAATTGTCTTAGTGAGTCTGTCGTCGGGCATTCTTGAAACAGGTCCAAAGAATTTAACCCTTCGTTTTCGTAAAAGTCATCCAGTTGAAAAGCTCATTTAATCCATTTGTGAATAAGGATCACGTCGTAAAATTATTTATTTAATTAGTTTATTTTATTTTACTCTATTTTATTTTGTTTTTGTTTAATTTTATCTTACTTTGTTTTATTTTGATTTTGTTTTGTTTTATTTTATTTCTTTGTATTTTGTTTTAAATTGTTTTATTTAATTTTTTGTTCCGTTTATTGTTTTATTTTATTTTGTTTTGTTTTGTTTTATTTTATTTTGTTTTGTTTTATTTTGATTTTCCAGAAAACAAACATAAAACCAAAAACAAAACACGCAGCATAAAGAGAAAGAAAAAAGAAAAAGCACAAAACAAACACAAAACCAAAACCAAGAGAGAAAACCACAAAGTAAAATTCAAAAGCAAAAGCACATAGCAAACACAAAACCAAAAACCAAAAACACAAAGCAAAAAGACAAAACGTACAAAACAACAAACACAAAAGATACGTGAGGCAAAGTCCAGAGAAACGTTTCTCATGAAAATGATTCTTATTCACAAGTGGATTAAACGAGTTTTGCAACTGGACGACTCGTATGGTATCTGAGATTCTGCTGCATGTTTTACACACTTCTTTGTTACTGCGTAATCGGTATGTTTAGAGTATTGTTCTCCATTATAGGTCCGTATTGAATAAATTTAACTAGCATTCGCTACTAATTATTTCCGTCCTTTCAATACAAATATTGTTATTTACCTATATAACAACAGGGTACATGTTTCGAGCAGTAATCTGCTCTTCCTCAGCCCAGATACACAAATAGATAAAGACAAGTTTAAAACAAGTATAGGATTGTAGGTTTTTGATAGTGTGTTTTATACTTGTATTTATGTATTTGTGTAGCTAGGCTGAGGAAGAGCAGATTACTGCTCGAAACATGTACCCTGTTATATAGATAAATAACAATAATTGTATTGAAAGGATGGAAATCATTAATAGTGAATGCTAGTTAATCGGTATGTGTCAGCACATTTTTTTTTGTACGAGATTTTTCTTAAAATTATTTTTTCCTTGATTTTCAATTTCTTCAATGTCTTTTTCAGTTGTTAGTCCTAGGCTTTCCGAAGCATATTATAGGCACTCTCGTTGAATTACTGTTTGATAGTGTCGGAGTTTAGTCCTAATAGAAATCGCCGATTTATTAGCCTATTTTCATTTATGAAAAAATAGGCTGATGAGATCACCTTTTGTCCGTGTATCTGTATGTGTGTGCGTGTGTGTGTGTGTGTGAGGATTTTTGTGTGTCGGCCCCTAATACATTCTAAGCGGCTTGAGCGATTTCAATGAAACTCGGTAATTTCATAGCATTATTCCGGGCAACCCCGACCGTGCCCTTCAAATGTTGTTACGTCTCACCACTCCATCACGGCGGCTGTGCGAAATATTTCACCGGCATTCAATATCGCCGAAACTATTACCGATATCAACCTGGAATTTTGTACGGTGATATAGGGGACCACTAGAAGTTTACCTATGTGACTTTCGAAAACTTGGTATCTACAAAACCAACATGGCGGCCAAGCGAAGTTGCGACTTTTAAATAGACGTTTCTCGCGATTTAACCAACCAAACGCAATGAAACTTGGTACAGTGTATGTTTATACACATTGTAATGCACCGACATCTAACTTCGTTCAATTGTTTACATAACCTCAAGATGACGGCTGTGCGAATTATTTCACCAGCATTCAATAACTCCGAAACTTTTACCGATATCACCCTGGAATTTTGTACGGTGATAAAGGGAACTACTAGAAGTATACCTATGCAATTTTCGAAAACCTGGTAACTACAAAACGAACATGGCGGCCACGCGAAGTTGAAAGTTTTAAATAGACCTTTCTCGCGATTTAATGATCCAAACGCAATGAAACTTGGTACAGAAAATGTTTATACACATTGTAATGTACTGGTGTCTAATTTATTTCAATTGTTTACGTAATATCAAGATGGCGGCAGTGCGAATTTCGAAAATTAAGTTTTTATTTCTTGTGTTCTAATCATGCGATCGAAATCAACATTTGCATAATGAACGTACATATTAATCATCATCTAATAGTACATAACTCTATGGCCTACATATTAAAATCGAACATGGCGACCATCCGAAATATTTAGACATTTCTCAATATATAATAATCTACTACAGCAATCAAACTGAAATGTTGTAAGTGTATAGAGGCTGTGACCATAAGTTCGCCTATGGGACGTTAAATAACCTGGCGAGCACAAATCCAACATGGCGGCGACGCGAAATTTAAATATTCAAATGGACGCTTCTTGTTTTTAAACCATTCGAGCGCAGTGAAACTTGTTACGGTATATGCTTATGCAAATTTTAATCGACTGGCATCTAATTCATTTAAATTATTTTCATAACCACAAGATGGCAGCTGAGCAAAATTTTAAAATCCCGCTTTTATTCCTTGTGTCCTAATCATGCGATTGAAGTTTGAATAAAACACCTACACAATAATCTTCATGTAATAGTACATAGATCTAAGGCATATAATATAAAAATCCAACATGGTGACCATCCAAAATATTTAGACGGTTCTCAATATCTCAATACCTACGAATCTATTACAACAATCAAACTGAAAATTTGTATGTTGATAGAGGCAATAGATATTAGTAGGATATATGAAAATAGACTTTAGTTCTTCACGGAACTACTTGTTTATAACGAATTTCTGCTCATTAGTCTAAAGAAAGAAGACACGGGCATCGGAACGCAACAAAGCTCCAAATATTCCCAGTCTTAATTGTTGCATCAAGGTAACAGGGGTGTAAAAGGCAGAATAATCAAATCACTGAGCACTCTTCATGGACACAGGCCAATGAGTACTATGTACAGTCAAAGGTGCCCTCAGTCTCAACACAGACCGAATGCCCCCGTGCCAGTCCTCAGACCAAAATTAGAATTTCTTAGCAGAGCCGGAAATCGAACTCTGACCTCGGGCGACAGCCATGAATGCCGGCCGCTACACCACGAGGTGTTGTTTATGACAAGCACTCTTCTCTCCTCACCTCCCATTCTCGTGGTGTCTCACCGGAGGTACAGGTTCGATTCCTGGCTCTGCCATTTTGGAAGTGTTTTTTTGGGGTTTACCACTTCTACTGCAGGCAAAATTACAGCAGCCTCCTTCCCAATGCCCAAGTGAATTACAAACATACATACTAATAGAACCTTAAAAATAACACTGGTTATCGAGCTAAATGATCTTGATACCCAAGCCTCAAATTTAAAAAAACATACGAAGTAATACTCAGTCTGTATCTTCTTCTTGACAGCTGGGTGAAGTATTGGTCGTGAAATTGAACTCGAGCTCGGTTGCCATTTCGAATCCGGCTACGGGTATGAATGTGTGTGTGCTGCCTTATTGTACGTCCATTCAACTTCTTCTTCTTCTACTTCTCCTTCTTCTGCTTTTCGTTTGGGCCTACTGAGGACCACGGGGCTCGTTTTGACTTCTTGTAAGGAATGTATGTTTCTTCTTAGCCCAGGCAGCTTTCATCTTCTGGCTGGGTGTCTGCTTTCTTTCCTGTGTCCACTTCGGTCTGGTAGTCCCTGTGCTCTTCCTGCTGGTGAGAGACGCTGGAAAGACACCATGTTGAATCATCTGTCGGAATTGTGATCGATCCTGTATGTTTTTTGATGAAATTCCAAGTTGCTCTAGGTCTGACTTCACTGTGGTGATCCATTTGTTTTTTGACGCTTTCCCTCTTACTGTCGTGGTGAAGATCTGGCTGGTAAGTCTATCTGGATCCATGCGTGTCATATGTCCTTAGAAATATAATCGTATTTTCCTTATGGATGTGACGATATCTTCTTGATGATCATAGAGCTCATCGTTGTGCCTGATCCTGTAAGTACCACCCTCTTCCCTTATTGGTCCTAAAATCCATCTAAGTATTTTCCGTTCCTTGAGCTCTAGTTTCCTCAGTGGGCCTTCTATAATACATTACAATAATCTTTCCTCGTCATACAAATGACTAAAATCGAAGCTGACCACATGGCTAAACAAAGGTGAAAAGCCAAGAAATATTTCTAGAACAACTCTTTTGTTAGAATTTTCGTACTGGTTAATAGTTAATTTATCTTATCAGCTGTTTAACGTTTATTTCTGTCTCCGTGCCCAGTGGTCCTCCTGTCAGTACCTAATTCTAAGCAGAATAAGCAGAAATGGTTCATTCCATCTTAAATATTATTAGCTGCAAAATGTTATCACTAAAATTTCTTCAAACCTCGATCGATATGAAGAGATTTTTAAACACTTGGGACATCTTACGAGCTTCATTGAGAGGCATTAAGGTCTATTTACAATTAGCAGTGGCGTGACCGTGACGTTACTGGCACGTGATCCCACCGGCCGTGAAATCACAGTCATGTCTATTCACACTTATACGTGGCATGATCGGCATTGATGATGATGATCAGGTGCCATCAAGTCGGCGTCGACTCCTAGCGACTGCATGGATGGACTGCCTTCATATGATTCGGTCTTCAGCCATATACTTCAGATCCTTCAGTGACATATTCAGGTTGGATTTGATAGAGTCGATCCATCTCAATGCTGGCCGCCCTCGTCTCCGAGACCCTTCCACCTTTCCAAGCATAATTGTCTTTTCCAACGAATCAGAATGCCTCATAATGTGTCCAAAATATGACAGCTGTAATCGTGTTATTAATGCTTCAAGAGACAGATCTGGGTTGATTTTTGAATCTCCCATACATTTGTCTTCTTGGCTGTCCAAGGAATACGTAGAATCCTTCTCCAACACCAGAGCTCAAAAGCATCAATATACTTCCTAACTCGTTTCTTTATGGTCCAGCTTTCGCAAACATATGTAGCTATGGGAAAGACAAGTGCCTTAACCGTTCTAATTTTAGTAGGCAAAGAAACATCGGAACACTTGAAGATATTATCCAGGCCTTTAAAAACTGCTCTTCCTAGAGCAAGTCTTCCGCGAATCTTTTGACTGCTTGAGCAACGGAAAATGGTAAAACTCGCAGAAGCTGATTTATAGATGAATGATATTATTTTGGATGAAGAGGAGGAGCAACATGTGAGAAAACGGAAGTGGATTCATCATGCCTGGAGAAAGAGAAGAACAGAAGGGGAATTTGCTACTCCTTATATTTATACTCCATATTGTGCACGATTGACGAGGATTCCGGGGACCCATCGACCTTAAATGACACTTCCGAAAGCCCCATCTCCCAGGAAGACATATAAGTCGGGAAGGAATGCATTCATATACTGGGAAAGCACTCAAGAAACTGTACTCGGGGGTGTCGGGTGTAATGAGAGGAAAAACTACCAGTCCAGAGGAATACAAACTGAACAAATACAATAAAGAGGCAAGGCTTACATTTAAATAACACTGAGTTTATTCAAAAAAGTGGCAGACCCCTAACTACTTCCGAGAGGTAAAAATGGCGAGTCCGTGCTAACAATGTTCATAATAATGTAAGTCATCTCCGTGCGATAATCCTAACAAATTAAGCATCTCGAGTCCTATGCAAAAATGGAAAAAACAAAAAATGCAATCTAAGAGAATGACACGTAGATTTTCCCTATCCAATTACTTCGGAGATTCAATAATAATAATAGTACAAGAATGATTCTACAGCAAGGTGAGTTATTTACTTGTTTACAATGCAAGATATTAGTTACATTTAAAGCACAATACGTTTAAGGCTAAGCTATGATGGTGTCATCTCCAACATTTAACGTTAAAAATCATTTAATCTAATGCCTATCGTACGTTAATAACAATAGCAACGATGTAAACGAGAAGCGTTTCATCCAAAATGTATTTCCAAGCTAAAGCTATGCACATTCTGATCCTAACAGAAAGTATGAAAAATCTAGCCTAATTACAACACAAATGTATAACATGTAAACACTCTTAAATTATGTGCGCAATGGGCGCCACTGCAGTTACCTTCCTACCTCGCAAATCCACTGTTTGTGAACTTGGGTCATGTTTGTGTTGGGAGAGAAAAGTAACGTCGGCGATAGCATGAGTAAAACATGTCTAACATCGCAATATCAGTTAGTTACCGCGTTTAGACAGGTAACTACTGACTGTCGTCGCTCAATAGGGGAAGCTATAATTGTATTTAAAAAGAATCAAAGAAGCAAATCTAAGTGGTGGTCATCAAGGTTCATTTAAGTTTATAGGTTTGGTAAAATTTTATTAGAGTTCCTAGCTTTTGGTTTATACTCAGTTTTAGTTGAAATTCCTGACATTTGATTATTACGTTTATATTTATTAGATTAGTTGAGTCCTATCAGTACCATTGTATTTTTTATGACCATGTTAAACTCGTGCAGTGTAAACAATTGGTGTACCAAACATCCAATACAAACACATATTTGGAAGAAAAATCAATTCCACAACCTCAAATCACACATCTGTGTGCTGATCAATGCCACTGATCCATTGATCATCCGCCGTAATGACGTGACAAAAGTCGTACACGTTACCAGCCCATAAAGTACTAAAACTTGTACTTGCATCTAAGGGTAATCATATCCTACCGCTGTAGTGTGTTTTTACATAACATTGTTCCGTTTAAATCCATACAATCCAAGCTTGAAGATAAGGTTTAATAGTGCTGTCACAACAGCTGCATTCTCTGAATTTATATAAAGGTGTTTCATTTACTTATATATCAGACGCCTAATGTCTGGAAATCTAGTATTATAAACCAGGGTCTTTTGATTACAGCCCTATAAAATGACCCATTCTTTCGAACCAAAGATAGCTTGCTCAGCTCATCTTATAATGTTACAATTCATAGCTGATTTGGCAGTCGTCTGCTTGTCAAATTAATACAGTTATTTGCTTCACTTCTCCACACTGCATAAACGGGGTTTCAGGTAGTACTGTTCGATATTCACTGGGCCCACTGCCTTCTATGTAATTTAATAAAGAAAAGAGTGCGCTGTCGTCGCGTTTACAAGGTCAAAATAAACAAAATAAAGTGTGACATTGGCTTCTTCCACGGCCAACAGCTGGTCGTTGAGTTTCACTGCTCAAATAAAGTACAACTATTGAGACATGACTGTGTCACAATTCTTACACGCTAAAGTGTGTTGGTTCGATGCTCTGTCGAAGTTATATAAAAACGTTATCTACAAAAACTGTTGGCAAATGCATTTATCCTCAGCAAGTGCAAATGATACGATATTTTGTGGTTCCTCCACCATTAAGAGTACATTTTATCAATAAAGCCTACCTAGGAATGTGCGTCGTAAGGTCATAACAAATCTAATCCCCCAAAACAGGATCGTACATAAAAATATGTTCGGCAATCCGCCAGACTCACGTGTGCTCTTCATATTTTCTTGCATGGTTTAAGTAGCAAGTTAGGCATGTAGATGGAATACCTGTAGTCCACGTGCTTGCATTATAGTGCGATCCAGCCATCGCTAATCTATTTGTAGTGCGATACAACCGTCGCTAGACCATTGGTGATGCGATCCAACCATCGCTAAACCCCGCCGTCCTATGGGGTTTGTTACTCCATCTCTACAGTTATAGTTGAATGAATAATTGGCATTTCTTCTGTACAATAAATGTGCGTTAATAATGCCATGATACCGTGAGATTTGGTTGTACTGAATTTACTGTTACGCCTCAAATAGCAATTGCACTGAATTTGCACTGGTGTAGCGGTTAGCAAGTTATAAAGGCCATTGGTTTTCCGCTCACAGAATTTAAATTTTGTAGCTTGTGCTACAGTACACACTAAAAACTGGTTTACTTTAAATGCACACGTAAACTGTCCTTCACTGTTCTGCATTGTTCTATGAATTTCGCTGCACTTATGATAACGTGGTTTGGCAGTGTGCTCAATGACTGTATTAGATAGTACTTGAAATTTCACAAATATTCAGAATTTACTATTTCTGATGGTTTTAAATGCACTCAGCAGTTATACTGCACGCAAACGCGTATCCTTATGTATCAGATTGAGTTAAATGATATTGATATTCCTCGATTATGTCGAGCATGTTTTGACGTTGTCCAGGACCATGCCTGTCAAAGGTTACACGTCAAGCTATCATGCTTGCGATAGGAGAACGACTGTTTCATCAAGATGCCGGATGGACTCTCCAGTCAATAGTCAAATGTGCGACTATGTGGATATATATGGCATTCACTAGGGATCATTCATAGTCATGTCTCTTATTTTTAGCCATTTTTTCAATTTTGAAAAAATGGGCTTATGAGATCACCTTTTGTCCGTGTGTGTGTGCCTGTGTGTGTGTGTGTGAGGTGTGTGTGTGTGTGTCCTAATAAATTCTAAACAGCTGGAGCGATTTCAATGAAACTCGGTAAGTTCATAGCACTAATCCGGGCGACCCCGACTGTGCCCTTCAAATTTTGTTACGTCTCACCAATCCAACATGGCGGCTGTGCGAAATATTTCACCAGCATTCAATATCTCCGAAACTATTCCCGATATCACCCTTGAATTTATTACGGTGATAAAGGGAACTACTAGAAGTTCACCTATGTGACTTTTGAAAAACTGGTAACTACAAAACCAACATGGCGGCCACGCGAATTTGCGACTTTTAAATAGACGTTTCTCGCGATGTATCCAACCAAACGCAATGAAACTTGGTACAATATATGTTTATACACATTGTAATGCACCGACATCTAACTTCGTTCAATTGTTTACATAACCAAAAGATGGCGGATGTGCGAAATATATCACCGGCATTCTATATCTCTGAAACTATTAGCGGTATCACCCTGAAATTTTGTAGGGAGATAAAGTGCACTACTGGAAGTTCACGTAAAAGACTTTCAAAAATCGGTTAACTACAAAACGAACATGGCGGCCAAACGAATTTAAAAATTTTAAATAGAACTTTCTCACGATTTATTGTTCCAAACGCAATGAAATCTGGTACAGGAAATGTTTATACACATTGTAATGCACTGGTATCTAATTTAGTTCAATTGTTTACATAACCTCAAGATGGTGGCTGTGCGAATATTAAATTAACATTGTATTTCTTGTGTCGTAATCATGCGATCGAAGTGAAAGTTTGAATAATGAACCTACGCAATATTTTTCCTTTAATGGTACTTGACTCTATGGCCTATACATTTAACAATCCAACATGGCGACCATCTGAAATATTTAGACAGCTCTGAATATCTACGAATCTATTATAGCAATCGAACTGAATTTTTTTATGTTCATTGGGGCAATGAACTTAATTTCACCTATAGGACTTTAAATAACCTGGTGATCACAAATCCAACATGGCGGCGACGCGAATTATAAATATTCACATGGACGATTCTCGCAATTTAACCATCCGAGTGCAGTGAAACTTGGTACAGTAAATCCTTATACGAATGTTAATCCACTGGCATCAAATTTATTTCAATTGTTTCCATAACCACGAAATGGCAGCGGAGCGAAATTTTAAAATCTCCTTGTTACTCCTTGTGTCCTAATCATGCGATTGAATTTTGAGTGCTACACGTACACAATAATCTTCATGTAACAGTACATAACTGTAGGACCTTCAAATATAAAAATCCAACATGGCGACCATCCGAAATATTTAGTCGGTTCTCAATATCTACGAATCTATTAGGGCAATCAAACTGAAATTTTGTATGTTGATAGAGGCAGTTACCATAAGTAGGATATATATGAAAATAGGCTATATAGTTCTTCATTGAACTACTTGTTAATAAATCATATTCTTCTTCCGTGCATTGAAAATATTTACAACATCGGTTAAAAATCATGAGTTTTACAAAACATAAAAAATATAATACACTCTCGGCCCGGCAACTCATAAAGTCAAATGAGCGCTCAATCGGCCTCCTCCATGGATGGTGAACTCTACATGAGCCAAAGAGGTCACATGGCAAATGTGACATCGGGTTCAATAGGCTACATTATTCTTAAAATCCGTGTCCATGTACTTAGGGTTGGAAAGATGATATAGCACATGATAATTGCGCAATTGTTCAATAAGTCTTTCATTATTCATGTATATAAAACTTTGAAATGAGCCAGTGACACAGCTGTGAAATGATAAAAATATCGGTGGAGACTAACCTGACTCTCACGGCCAGGTGCCGGTCGAGTGTGAACTAAAGCCCTGCGCGGAAAAACCCGCGGTTATCCGCAAAATTTTTCGCCATGCGGATATAGTTTGCATGGCTGCGCGGATAGCGGATAAGCAGCGGTTAATGTTTGGAGTAAATTTGTGGATAGTTTTTAGAATACAATCTGAAGTTGTTGAATATCAATATTAGGACCCGGGTGTTTATGACATATCATATTTTTCCGTTATGTTTTTTTTTTAATAACAAATGTAAGATGAAGATTTACGACAATCTCATTCCAATTATGTCATTAAGCACAATTAACACTCCGAAGTGAATAGGGTTGCAATTCTGGCTGTGTAACATTCATTTTAAACATAGAACTTGACGGGCATAGCCTAAGAAAACGTTTTTCTCCTCAAATGTCTAAATGTGTTGCTTTAATATTCCATCTCACTGAAAATATTAAATGTAATGCCAGTAGATTCGGATAACAAAAGTATGGATGCGGATAACAGTCATGTGGATACGGGGCGGATGCGGATAACAGTCATGTGGATACGGGGCGGATACGGATGACAGTAATGTGGATACGGGGCGGATGCGGATAACAGTCATGAGGATGCAGGGCGGATGCGGATAACAGTCATGCGGATGCGGGGCAGATGCGGATAACATCAGAGTAGATACGGGGCGGATGCGGATAACAGTCATGTGGATACGGGGTGGATGCGGATAACAGTCATGCGGATACGGGGCGGATAAGGATAACAGTCATGCGGATGCAGGGCGGATGCGGATAACAGTTATGAGGATGCGGGCGGATGCGGATAACAGTCATGCGGATGCAGGGCGGATGCGGATAACAGTCATGCGGATGCGGGGCGGATACGGATAACATCTGAGTAGATACGGGGTGGATACGGATAACAGTCATGCGGATGCGGGGCGGATGCGGATAAAAGTCATGTGGATACGGGGCGGATGCGGATAACATCTGAGTAGATACGGGGCGGATGCGGATAACAGTTATGTGGATGCAGAGCGGTTGCGGATAACAGTCATGCGGATGCGGATCAGATGCAGATAACAGTCATGCGGATGCGGGCGGATGCGGATAACAGTCATGTGGAGACGGGGCGGATACGGATAACAGTCATGCGGATGCGGGCGGATGCGGATAACATCTGAGTAGATACGGGGCGGATGCGGATAACAGTTATGTGGATACAGGGCGGATGCGGATAACAGTCATGCGGATGCGGGCGGAAGCGGATAACAGTCATGTGGATACGGGGCGGATACGGATAACAGTCATGCGGATGCGGGCGGATGCGGATAACATCAGAGTAGATACGGGGTGAATACGGATAACAGTCATGCGGATGCGGGGCGGATGCGCATAAAAGGCATGTGGATACGGGGCGGATGCGGATAACAGTCATGCGGATGCGGGGCGGATGCGGATAACAGTCATGCGGATACGGGGTGGATGCGGATAACAGTCATGCGGATGCAGGGCGGATACGGATAACAGTCATGCGGATGCTGGAGGATGCGGATAACATCAGAGTAGATACGGGGTGGATACGGATAACAGTCATGCGGATGCGGGGCGGATGCGGGGCGGATGCGGATAAAAGGCATGTGGATACGGGGCGGATGCGGATAACAGTCATGCGGATGCGGGGCGGATGCGGATAACAGTCATGCGGATACGGGGTGGATGCGGATAACAGTCATGCGGATGCGGGGCGGATGCGGATAACAGTCATGCGGATGCGGGGCGGATGCGGATAAAAGTTAAGTGGATGCGGGGCAGATGCGGATAACATCAGAGTAGATACGTGGTGGATACGGATAACAGTCATGCGGATGCAGGGCGGATACGGATAACAGTCATCTGGATGCGGGGCGGATGCGGATTACAGTCATGCGGATGCGGGGCGGATGTGGATAAGAGTCATGCGGATACGGGGTGGATGCCGATAACAGTTAAGTGGATGCGGGGCAGATGCGGATAACAGTCATGTGGATGCGGGGAGGATGCGGATAACAGTCATGCGGATGCGGTGCGGATGCGGATGACAATCATGCGGATGCAGGGCGGATGCGGATAACAGTCATGTGGATACGGGGCGAATACGGATAACAGTCATGTGGATACGGGGTGGATGCGGATAACAGTTAAGTGGATTTGGGGCAGATGCGGATAACAGTTATGTGGATACGGGGCGGGTGCGGATAACATCAGATTAGATACGGGGCGGACGCGGATAACAGTTATGTGGATACGGGGCGGATACGGTTAACATCTGAGTAGATACGGGGCGGATGCGGATAACAGTTATGTGGATGCGGAGCAGATGCGGATAACAGTCATGCGGATACGTGGTGGATGCGGACAACAGTCATGCGGATGCGGGGCGGATGAGGATTACAGTCATGCGGATATGTTGTGGATGCGGATAACAGTAATGCGGATGCGGGGTGGATGCGGATAACATCAGAGTAGATACGGGGCGGACGCGGATAACAGTTATGTCGATGCGGAGCAGATGCGGATAACAGTCATGCGGATGCGGGGTGAATTCGGATAACAGTCATGCGGATACGGGGCGGATGCGGATAACAGTCATGCGGATGAGGGGCGGATGCGGATAACAGTCATGCGGATGCAGGGCGGATGCGGATAACAGTTATGTGGATGCGGGCGGATGCGGATAACATTCATGTGGATACGGGGCGGATGCGGATAACATCTGAGTAGATACGGGGCGGATGCGGATAACAGTTTTGTTGATACGGGGCGGATGCGGATAACAGTTATGTGGATGCGGAGTAGATGCGGATAACAGTCATGCGGATACGTGGTGGATGCGGACAACAGTCATGTGGATACGGGGTGGATGCGGATAACATCAGTGTAGATACGGGGCGGATGCGGATAACAGTTATGTGGATGCGGGGCGGATGAGGAGTACAGTCATGCGGATACGTTGTTGTTGCGGATAACAGTAATGCGGATGCGGGGTGGATGCGGATAACATCAGAGTAGATACGGAGCGGATGCGGATGATAATCATGCGGATGCCGGGCGGATGCGGATAACAGTCATGCGGATGCGGGGCGGATGCGGATAACAGTCATGAGGATGCAGGGCGGATGCGGATAACAGTCATGCGGATGAGGGGCGGATGCGGATGACAATCATGCGGATGCAGGGCGGATGCGGATGACAGTTATGTGGATGCGGGCGGATGCGGATAACAGTCATGCGGATGCGGGCGGATGCGTATAACAGTTATGTGGATACGGGGCAGATGCGTATAACAGTCATGCGGATGAGGGGCGGATGCGGATAACAGTCATGCGGATGCGGGGCTGATGAGGAGTACAGTCATGCGGATACGTTGTGGATGCGGATAACAGTAATGCGGATGCGGGGTGGATGCGGATAACATCAGAGTAGATACGGGGCGGATGCGGATAACAGTTATGTGGATGCGGAGCAGATGCGGATAACATTCATGCGGATGCGGTGCGGATGAGGAGTACAGTCATGCGGATACGTTGTGGATGAAGATAACAGTAATGCGGATGCGGGGTGGATGCGGATAATATCAGAGTAGATACGGGGCGGATGCGGATAACAGTTATGTGGATGCGGAGCAGATGCGGATAACAGTCATGCGTATGCGGGGCAGATGCGGATAACAGTCATGCGGATGCAGGGCGGATGCGGATAACAGTCATGCGGATGCGGGGCGGATGCGGATAACAGTCATGAGGATGCAGGGCGGATGCGGATAACAGTCATGCGGATGAGGGGCGGATGCGGATGACAATCATGCGGATGCAGGGCGGATGCGGATGACAGTTATGTGGATGCGGGCGGATGCGGATAACAGTCATGCGGATGCGGGCGGATGCGTATAACAGTTATGTGGATACGGGGCAGATGCGTATAACAGTCATGCGGATGAGGGGCGGATGCGGATAACAGTCATGCGGATGCTGATAACAGTCATGTGGATACGGGGCGGATACGGATAACAGTCATGCGGATGCGGGCGGATGCGGATAACATCTGAGTAGATACGGGGCGGATGCGGATAACAGTTATGTGGATGCAGAGCGGTTGCGGATAACAGTCATGCGGATGCGGGGCGGATGCGGATAACAGTCATGCGGATACGGGGAGGATGCATATAACAGTCATGCGGATACGGGGTGGATGCGGATAACAGTTAAGTGGATGCGGGGCAGATGAGGATAACAGTCATGTGGATGCGGGGCGGATGCGGATAACAGTCATGCGGATGCGGGGCGGAAGCGGATGACAGTCATGCGGATGCGGGGCGGATGCGGATAACAGTCATGCGGATTAAGGGCGGATGCGGATGACAGTCATGTGGATACGGGGCGGATGCGGATAACAGTCATGTGGATGCAGGGCGGATGCGGATAACAGTCATGCGGATACGGGGCGGATGCGGATGCCAGTCATGTGGATACGGGGCGGATGCGGATAACAGTCATGCGGATGCAGGGCGGATGCGGATGACAGTCATGTGGATATGGGGCGGATGCGGATAACAGTCATGTGGAAAGGGGGCGGATGCGGATAACAGTCACGTGGATACGGGGCGGATGCGGATGACAGTCATGTGGATACGGGGCGGATGCGGATAACAGTCATGCGGATGCAGTGCGGATGCGGATAACAGTCATGTGGATACGGGGAGGATACGGATAACATTCATGCGGATGCGGGGCAGATGCGGATAACAGTCATGTGGATATGGGGCGGATACGGAAAACAGTCATGCGGATGCGAGTCGGATGCGGATAACAGTCAATTGGATGCAAGGCGGATGCGGATAACAGTCATGTGGATACGGGGCGGTTACGGATAACAGTCATGTGGATGCAGGGCGGACACGGATAACAGTCATGCGGATGCGGGGCAGATGCGGATAGTCATGCGGATGCAGGGCGGATGCGGATAACAGTCATGCGGATGCGGGGCGGATGCGGATAACAGTCATGCGGATGCAGGGCGGATGCGGATAACAGTCATGCGGATGCCGATAACAATCATGCGGATGCAGGGCGGATGCGGATAACAGATATGTGGATGCGGGCGGATGCGGATAACAGTCATGCGGATGCAGGGCGGATGCGGATAACAGTCATGCGGATGCGGGGCGGATGCGGATAACAGTCATGTGGATGCGAGCGAATGCGGATAACATCTGAGTAGATACGGGGTGGATACGGATAACAGTCATGCGGATGCGGGGCGGATGCGGATAAAAGTCATGTGGATACGGGGCGGATGCGGATAACATCTGAGTAGATACGGGGCGGATGCGGATAACAGTTATGTGGTTGCAGAGCGTTTGCGGATAACAGTCATGCGGATGCGGGGCAGATGCGGATAACAGTCATGCGGATGCGGATAACAGTCATGTGGAGACGGGGCGGATACGGATAACAGTCATATCGGATGCGGGCGGATGCGGATAACATCTGAGTAGATACGGGGCGGATGCGGATAACAGTTATGTGGATACGGGGCGGATGGGGATAACAGTCATGCGGATGCGGGGCGGATGCGGATAACAGTCATGCGGATACGGGGTGGATGCGGATAACAGTCATGCGGATGCAGGGCGGATACGGATAACAGTCATGCGGTTGCGGGAGGATGCGGATAACATCAGAGTAGATACGGGGTGGATACGGATAACAGTCATGCGGATGCGGGGCGGATGCGGATAAAAGGCATGTGGATACGGGGCGGATGCGGATAACATTCATGCGGATGCGGGGCGGATGCGGATAACAGTCATGCGGATACGGGGTGGATGTGGATAACAGTCATGCGGATGCGGGGCGGATGCGGATAACAGTCATGCGGATGCAGGGCGGATGCGGATAACAGTGAAGTGGATGCGGGGCAGATGCGGATAACATCAGAGTAGATACGTGGTGGATACGGATAACAGTCATGCGGATGCAGGGCGGATACGGATAACAGTCATCTGGATGCGGGGCGGATGCGAATAACAGACATGCGGATGCAGGGCGGATACGGATAACAGTCATGCGGATGCAGGGCGGATACGGATAACTGTCATGCGGATGCAGGGCGGATGCGTATAACAGTCATGCGGATGCGGGGCGGATGCGGATAAGAGTCATGCGGATACGGGGTGGATGTCGATAACAGTTAAGTGGATGCGGGGCAGATGCGGATAACAGTCATGTGGATGCGGGGCAGATGCGGATAACAGTCATGCGGATGCGGGGCGGATGCGGATGACAATCATGCGGATGCAGGGCGGATGCGGATAACAGTCATGTGGATACGGGGCGGATACGGATAACAGTCATGTGGATACGGGGTGGATGCGGATAACAGTTAACTGGATTATGGGCAGATGCGGATAACAGTTATGTGGATACGGGGTGGATGCGGATAACATCAGATTAGATACGGGGCGGACGCGGATAACAGTTATGTGGATACGGGGCGGATACGGATAACATCTGAGTAGATACGGGGCGGATGCGGATAACAGTTATGTGGATACGGGGCGGATGCGGATAACATCTGAGTAGATACGGGGCGGATGCGGATAACAGTTATGTGGATGCGGAGCAGATGCGGATAACAGTCATGCGGATACGTGGTGGATGCGGACAACAGTAATGCGGATGCGGGGGGATGAGGATTACAGTCATGCGGATACGTTGTGGATGCGGATAACAGTAATGCGGATGCGGGGTGGATGCGGATAACATCAGAGTAGATACGGGGCGGATGCGGATAACAGTTATGTGGATGCGGAGCAGATGCGGATAACAGTCATGCGGATGCGGGGTGAATGCGGATAACAGTCATGCGGATGCGGGGCGGATGCGGATAACAGTCATGCGGATGAGGGGCGATGCGGATAACAGTCATGCGGATGCAGGGCGGATGCGGATAACAGTTATGGGGATGCGGGGGTATGCGGATAACATTCATGTGGATACGGGGCGGAAGCGGATAACAGTTATGTGGATACGGGGCGGATGCGGAAAACATCTGAGTAGATACGGGGCGGATGCGGATAACAGTTATGTGGATGCGAAGCAGATGCGGATAACAGTCATGCGGATACGTGGTGGATGCGGACAACAGTCATGCGGATGCGGGGCGGATGAGGATTACAGTCATGCGGATACGTTGTGGATGCGGATAACAGTAATACGGATGCGGGGTGGATGCGGATAACAGTTATGTGGATGCGGAGCAGATGCGGATAACAGTCATGCGGATGCCGGGTGAATTCGGATAACAGTCATGCGGATGCGGGGCGGATGCGGATAACAGTCATGAGGATGAGGGGCGGATGCGGATAACAGTCATGCGGATGCCGGGTGAATTCGGATAACAGTCATGCGGATGCGGGGCGGATGCGGATAACAGTCATGCGGATGAGGGGCGGATGCGGATAACAGTCATGCGGATGCAGGGCGGATGCGGATAACAGTTATGTGGATGCGGGCGGATGCGGATAACATTCATGTGGATACGGGGCGGATGCGGATAATATCTGAGTAGATACGGGGCGGATGCGGATAACAGTTATGTGGATACGGGGCGGATGCGGATAACAGTTATGTGGATGCGGAGTAGATGCGGATAACAGTCATGCGGATACGTGGTGGATGCGGACAACAGTCATGTGGATACGGGGTGGATGCGGATAACCTCAGAGTAGATACGGGGCGGATGCGGATAACAGTTATGCGGATGCGGGGCGGATGAGGAGTACAGTCATGCGGATACGTTGTGGATGCGGATAACAGTAATGCGGATGCGGGGTGGATGCGGATAACATCAGAGTAGATACGGGGCGGATGCGGATGACAATCATGTGGATGCAGGGCGGATGCGGATAACAGTCATGCGGATGCGGGGCGGATGCGGATAACAGTCATGTGGATACGGGGCGGATGCGGATAACAGTCATGCGGATGCGGGGCGGATGAGGAGGACAGTCATGCGGATACGTTGTGGATGCGGATAACAATAATGCGGATGCGGGGTGGATGCGGATAACATCAGAGTAGATACGGGGCGGATGCGGATAACAGTTATGTGGATGCGGAGCAGATGCGGATAACAGTCATGCGGATGCGGGGCAGATGCGGATAACAGTCATGCGGATGCAGGGCGGATGCGGATAACAGTCATGCGGATGCGGGGCGGATGCGGATAACAGTCATGCGGATGCAGGGCGGATGCGGATAACAGTCATGCGGATGAGGGGCGGATGCGGATAACAATCATGCGCATGCAGGGCGGATGCGGATAACAGTTATGTGGATGCGGGCGGATGCGGATAACAGTCATGCGGATGCGGGCGGATGCGTATAACAGTTATGTGGATACGGGGCAGATGCGTATAACAGTCTTGCGGATGAGGGGCGGATGCGGATAACAGTCATGCGGATGCTGATAACAGTCATGTGGATACGGGGCGGATACGGATAACAGTCATGCGGATGCGGGCGGATGCGGATAACATCTGAGTAGATACGGGGCGGAAGCGGATAACAGTTATGTGGATGCAGAGCGGTTGCGGATAACAGTCATGCGGATGCGGGGCAGATGCGGATAACAGTCATGCGGATGCGGGTGGATGCGGATAACCGACATGTGGAGACGGGGCGGATACGGATAACAGTCATGCGGATGCGGGCGGATGCGGATAACATCTGAGTAGATACGGGGCGGATGCGGATAACAGTTATGTGGATACGGGGCGGATGCGGATAACAGTCATGCGGATGCGGGCGGATGCGGATAACAGTCATGTGGATACGGGGCGGATACGGATAACAGACATGCGGATGCGGGCGAATGCGGATAACATCTGAGTAGATACGGGGTGGATACGGATAACAGTCATGCGGATGCAGGGCGGATGCGGATAAAAGTCATGTGGATACGGGGCGGATGCGGATAACAGTCATGCGGATGCGGGGCGGATGCGGATAACAGTCATGCGGATACGGGGTGGATGCAGATAACAGTCATGCGGATGCAGGGCGGATACGGATAACAGTCATACGGATGCGGGAGGATGCGGATAACATCAGAGTAGATACGGGGTGGATACGGATAACAGTCATGCGGATGCGGGGCGGATGCGGGGCGGATGCGGATAAAAGGCATGTGGATACGGGGCGGATGCGGATAACAGTCATGCGGATGCGGGGCGGATGCGGGGCGGATGCGGGGCGGATGCGGATAACAGTCATGCGGATACGGGGTGGATGCGGATAAAAGTCATGCGGATGCGGGGCGGATGCGGATAACAGTCATGCGGATTTGGGGCGGATGCGGATAACAGTTAAGTGGATGCGGGGCAGATGCGGATAACATCAGAGTAGATTCGTGGTGGATACGGATAACAGTCATGCGGATGCAGGGCGGATACGAATAACAGTCATCTGGATGCGGGGCGGATGCGGATAACATACATGCGGATGCAGGGCGGATACGGATAACAGTCATGCGGTTGCAGGGCGGATACGGATAACAGTCATGCGGATGCAGGGCGGATGCGGATAACAGTCATGCGGTTGCGGGGCGGATGCGGATAAGAGTCATGCGGATACGGGGTGGATGTCGATAACAGTTAAGTGGATGCGGGGCAGATGCGGATAACAGTCATATGGATGCGGGGCGGAAGCGGATAACAGTCATGCGGATGCGGGGCGGATGCGGATGACAATCATGCGGATGCAGGGCGGATGCGGATAACAGTCATGTGGATTCGGGGCGGAAACGGATAACAGTCATGTGGATACGGGGTGGATGCGGATATCAGTTAAGTGGATTTGGGGCAGATGCGGATAACAGTTATGTGGATACGGGGCGGTTGCGGATAACATCAGATTAGATACGGGGCGGACGCGGATAACAGTTGTGTGGATACGGGGCGGATGCAGATAACATCTGAGTAGATACGGGGCGGATGCGGATAACAGTTATGTGGATACGGGGCGGATGCGGATAACAACTGAGTAGATACGGGGCGGATGCGGATAACAGTTATGTGGATGCGGAGCAGATGCGGATAACAGTCATGCGGATACGTGGTGGATGCGGACAAAAGTCATGCGGATGCGGGGCGGATGAGGATTACAGTCATGCGGATACGTTGTGGATGCGGATAACAGTAATGCGGATGCGGGGTGGATGCGGATAACATCAGAGTAGATTCGGGGCGGATGCGGATAACAGGTATGTGGATGCGGAGCAGATGCGGATAACAGTCATGCGGATGCGGGGTGAATGCGGATAACAGTCATGCGGATGCGGGGCGGATGCGGATAACAGTCATGCGGATGCGGGCGGATGCGTATAACAGTTATGTGGATACGGGGCAGATGCGTATAACAGTCATGCGGATGAGGGGCGGATGCGGATAACAGTCATGCGGATGCTGATAACAGTCATGTGGATACGGGGCGGATGCGGATAACAGTCATGCGGATGCTGATAACAGTCAAGTGGATACGGGGCGGATACGGATAACAGTCATGCGGATGCGGGCGGATGCGGATAACATCTGAGTAGATACGGGGCGGATGCGGATAACAGTTATGTGGATGAAGAGCGGTTGCGGATAACAGTCATGCGGATGCGGGGCAGATGGGGATAACAGTCATGCTGATGCGGGGTGGATGCGGATAATAGTCATGCGGATGCGGGGCAGATGGGGATAACAGTCATGTGGATACGGGGCGGATACGGATAACAGTCATGCGGATGCGGGCGGATGCGGATAACAGTCATGTGGATACGGGGCGGATACGGATAACAGTCATGCGGATGCGGGGCAGATGGGGATAACAGTCATGCGGATGCGGATAACAGTCATGTGGATACGGGGCGGATGCGGATAACATCAGAGTAGATACGGGGCGGATGCGGATAACATCAGAGTAGATACGGGGTGTTTACGGATAACAGTCATGTGGATACGGGGCGGATGCGGATAACAGTCATGCGGATGCGGGGTGGATACGGATAACAGTCATGCGGATGCGGGGCAGATAGGGATAACAGTCATGTGGATGCGGGCGGATGCGGATAACATCAGAGTAGATACGGGGCGGATGCGGATAACAGTCATGCGGATGCGGAGCAGATGCGGATAACAGTCATGCGGATGCAGGGCGGATGCGGATAAAAGTCATGTGGATACGGGGCGGATGCGGATAACATCTGAGTAGATACGGGGCGGATACGGATAACAGTCATGCGGATGCAGGGCGGATGCGGATAACAGTCATGGGGATACGGGGTGGATACGGATAACAGTTAAGTGGATGCGGGGCAGATGCGGATAACATCAGAGTAGATACGGGGTGGATACGAATAACAGTCATGCAGATGCGGGGCGGATGCGGATAACAGTCATGCGGATACGGGGTGGATACGGATAACAGTCATGCGGATGCGGGGCGGATGCGGATAACAGTCATGCGGATACGGGGTGGATACGGATAACAGTTAAGTGGATGCGGGGCAGATGCGGATATCAGTCATGCGGATACGGGGTGGATACGGATAACAGTTAAGTGGATGCGGGGCAGATGCGGATAACATCAGAGTAGATACGGGGTGGATACGGATAACAGTCATGCGGATGCGGGGCGGATGCGGATAACAGTCATGCGGATACGGGGTGGATACGGATAACAGTTAAGTGGATGCGGGGCGGATGCGGATAACAGTCATGCGGATACGGGGTGGATACGGATAACAGTTAAGTGGATGCGGAGCAGATGCGGATATCAGTCATGCGGATACGGGGTGGATACGGATAACAGTTAAGTGGATGCGGGGCAGATGCGGATAACGTCAGAGTAGATACGGGGTGGATACGGATAACAGTCATGCGGATGCAGGGCGGATGCGGATAACAGTCATGTGGATGCGGGGCGGATGCGGATAACAGTCATGCGGATGCGGGGCGGAAGCGGATGACAGTCATGCGGATGCGGGGCGGATGCGGATAACAGTCATGCGGATTAAGGGCGGATGCGGATGACAGTCATGTGTATACGGGGCGGATGCGGATAACAGTCATGTGGATGCAAGGCGGATGCGGATAACAGTCATGCGGATACGGGGCGGATGCGGATGACAGTCATGTGGATACGGGGCGGATGCGGATAACAGTCATGTGGATACGGGGCGGATGCGGATAACAGTCATGCGGATACGGGGTGGATGCGGATAACAGTCATGCGGATGCAGGGCGGATACGGATAACAGTCATGCGGTTGCGGGAGGATGCGGATAACATCAGAGTAGATACGGGGTGGATACGGATAACAGTCATGCGGATGCGGGGCGGATGCGGATAAAAGGCATGTGGATACGGGGCGGATGCGGATAACATTCATGCGGATACGGGGTGGATGCGGATAACAGTCATGCGGATGCAGGGCGGATACGGATAACAGTCATGCGGTTGCGGGAGGATGCGGATAACAGTCATGCGGATGCAGGGCGGATGCGGATAACAGTGAAGTGGATGCGGGGCAGATGCGGATAACATCAGAGTAGATACGTGGTGGATACGGATAACAGTCATGCGGATGCAGGGCGGATACGGATAACAGTCATCTGGATGCGGGGCGGATGCGAATAACAGACATGCGGATGCAGGGCGGATACGGATAACAGTCATGCGGATGCAGGGCGGATACGGATAACTGTCATGCGGATGCAGGGCGGATGCGTATAACAGTCATGCGGATGCGGGGCAGATGCGGATAACAGTCATGCGGATGCGGATAACAGTCATGTGGAGACGGGGCGGATACGGATAACAGTCATATCGGATGCGGGCGGATGCGGATAACATCTGAGTAGATACGGGGCGGATGCGGATAACAGTTATGTGGATACGGGGCGGATGGGGATAACAGTCATGCGGATGCGGGGCGGATGCGGATAACAGTCATGCGGATACGGGGTGGATGCGGATAACAGTCATGCGGATGCAGGGCGGATACGGATAACAGTCATGCGGTTGCGGGAGGATGCGGATAACATCAGAGTAGATACGGGGTGGATACGGATAACAGTCATGCGGATGCGGGGCGGATGCGGATAAAAGGCATGTGGATACGGGGCGGATGCGGATAACATTCATGCGGATGCGGGGCGGATGCGGATAACAGTCATGCGGATACGGGGTGGATGTGGATAACAGTCATGCGGATGCGGGGCGGATGCGGATAACAGTCATGCGGATGCAGGGCGGATGCGGATAACAGTGAAGTGGATGCGGGGCAGATGCGGATAACATCAGAGTAGATACGTGGTGGATACGGATAACAGGCATGCGGATGCAGGGCGGATACGGATAACAGTCATCTGGATGCGGGGCGGATGCGAATAACAGACATGCGGATGCAGGGCGGATACGGATAACAGTCATGCGGATGCAGGGCGGATACGGATAACTGTCATGCGGATGCAGGGCGGATGCGTATAACAGTCATGCGGATGCGGGGCGGATGCGGATAAGAGTCATGCGGATACGGGGTGGATGTCGATAACAGTTATGTGGATGCGGGGCAGATGCGGATAACAGTCATGTGGATGCGGGGCAGATGCGGATAACAGTCATGCGGATGCGGGGCGGATGCGGATGACAATCATGCGGATGCAGGGCGGATGCGGATAACAGTCATGTGGATACGGGGCGGATACGGATAACAGTCATGTGGATACGGGGTGGATGCGGATAACAGTTAACTGGATTATGGGCAGATGCGGATAACAGTTATGTGGATACGGGGTGGATGCGGATAACATCAGATTAGATACGGGGCGGACGCGGATAACAGTTATGTGGATACGGGGCGGATACGGATAACATCTGAGTAGATACGGGGCGGATGCGGATAACAGTTATGTGGATACGGGGCGGATGCGGATAACATCTGAGTAGATACGGGGCGGATGCGGATAACAGTTATGTGGATGCGGAGCAGATGCGGATAACAGTCATGCGGATACGTGGTGGATGCGGACAACAGTAATGCGGATGCGGGGGGGATGAGGATTACAGTCATGCGGATACGTTGTGGATGCGGATAACAGTAATGCGGATGCGGATAACATCAGAGTAGATACGGGGCGGATGCGGATAACAGTTATGTGGATGCGGAGCAGATGCGGATAACAGTCATGCGGATGCGGGGTGAATGCGGATAACAGTCATGCGGATGCGGGGCGGATGCGGATAACAGTCATGCGGATGAGGGGCGATGCGGATAACAGTCATGCGGATGCAGGGCGGATGCGGATAACAGTTATGGGGATGCGGGGGTATGCGGATAACATTCATGTGGATACGGGGCGGAAGCGGATAACAGTTATGTGGATACGGGGCGGATGCGGAAAACATCTGAGTAGATACGGGGCGGATGCGGATAACAGTTATGTGGATGCGAAGCAGATGCGGATAACAGTCATGCGGATACGTGGTGGATGCGGACAACAGTCATGCGGATGCGGGGCGGATGAGGATTACAGTCATGCGGATACGTTGTGGATGCGGATAACAGTAATACGGATGCGGGGTGGATGCGGATAACAGTTATGTGGATGCGGAGCAGATGCGGATAACAGTCATGCGGATGCCGGGTGAATTCGGATAACAGTCATGCGGATGCGGGGCGGATGCGGATAACAGTCATGAGGATGAGGGGCGGATGCGGATAACAGTCATGCGGATGCCGGGTGAATTCGGATAACAGTCATGCGGATGCGGGGCGGATGCGGATAACAGTCATGCGGATGAGGGGCGGATGCGGATAACAGTCATGCGGATGCAGGGCGGATGCGGATAACAGTTATGTGGATGCGGGCGGATGCGGATAACATTCATGTGGATACGGGGCGGATGCGGATAATATCTGAGTAGATACGGGGCGGATGCGGATAACAGTTATGTGGATACGGGGCGGATGCGGATAACAGTTATGTGGATGCGGAGTAGATGCGGATAACAGTCATGCGGATACGTGGTGGATGCGGACAACAGTCATGTGGATACGGGGTGGATGCGGATAACCTCAGAGTAGATACGGGGCGGATGCGGATAACAGTTATGCGGATGCGGGGCGGATGAGGAGTACAGTCATGCGGATACGTTGTGGATGCGGATAACAGTAATGCGGATGCGGGGTGGATGCGGATAACATCAGAGTAGATACGGGGCGGATGCGGATAACATCAGAGTAGATACGGGGCGGATGCGGATAACAGTTATGTGGATGAAGAGCGGTTGCGGATAACAGTCATGCGGATGCGGGGCAGATGGGGATAACAGTCATGTGGATGCGGGCGGATGCGGATAACATCAGAGTAGATACGGGGCGGATGCGCATAACAGTCATGCGGATGCGGAGCAGATGCGGATAACAGTCATGCGGATGCAGGGCGGATGCGGATAAAAGTCATGTGGATACGGGGCGGATGCGGATAACATCTGAGTAGATACGGGGCGGATACGGATAACAGTCATGCGGATGCAGGGCGGATGCGGATAACAGTCATGCGGATACGGGGTGGATACGGATAACAGTTAAGTGGATGCGGGGCAGATGCGGATAACATCAGAGTAGATACGGGGTGGATACGGATAACAGTCATGCAGATGCGGGGCGGATGCGGATAACAGTCATGCGGATACGGGGTGGATACGGATAACAGTCATGCGGTTGCGGGGCGGATGCGGATAACAGTCATGCGGATATGGGGTGGATACGGATAACAGTTAAGTGGATGCGGGGCAGATGCGGATAACATCAGAGTAGATACGGGGTGGATACGGATAACAGTCATGCGGATGCAGGGCGGATGCGGATAACAGTCATGTGGATGCGGGGCGGATGCGGATAACAGTCATGCGGATGCGGGGCGGAAACGGATGACAGTCATGCGGATGCGGGGCGGATGCGGATAACAGTCATGCGGATTAAGGGCGGATGCGGATGACAGTCATGTGGATACGGGGCGGATGCGGATAACAGTCATGTGGATGCAGGGCGGATGCGGATAACAGTCATGCGGATACGGGGCGGATGCGGATGACAGTCATGTGGATACGGGGCGGATGCGGATAACAGTCATGTGGATACGGGGCGGATGCGGATAACAGTCATGCGGATACAGGGCAGATGCGGATAACAGTCATGTGGATACGGGGCGGATACGGATAACAGTCATGCGGATGCGGGGCAGATGCGGATAACAGTCATGTGGATATGGGGCGGATACGGAAAACAGTCATGCGGATGCGAGGCGGATGCGGATAACAGTCATGCGGATGCAGGACGGATGCGGATAACAGTCATGTGGATACGGGGCGGTTACGGATAACAGTTCTGTGGATGCAGGGCGGATACGAATAACAGTCATGCGGATGCGGAGCAGATGCGGATAACTGTCATGCGGATGCAGGGCGGATGCGGATAACAGTCATGAGGATGCGGGGCGGATGCGGATAACAGTCATGCGGATGCGGATAACAGTCATGCGGATGAGGGGCGGATGCGGATAACAATCATGCGGATGCAGGGCGGATGCGGATAATTGTTATGAGGATGCGGGCGGATGCGGATAACAGTCATGTGGATGCGGGCGAATGCGGATAACATCTGAGTAGATACGGGGTGGATACGGATAACAGTCATGCGGATGCGGGGCGGATGCGGATAAAAGTCATGTGGATACGGGGCGGATGCGGATAACATCTGAGTAGATACGGGGCGGAAGCGGATAACAGTTATGTGGATGCAGAGCGGTTGCGGATAACAGTCATGCGGATGCGGGGCAGATGCGGATAACAGTCATGCGGATGCGGGTGGATGCGGATAACAGACATGTGGAGACGGGGCGGATACGGATAACAGTCATGCGGATGCGGGCGGATGCGGATAACATCTGAGTTGATACGGGGCGAATGCGGATAACAGTTATGTGGATACGGGGCGGATGCGGATAACAGTTATGTGGATGCGGGGCGGATAAGAATAACAGTCATGCGGATGCGGGCGGATGCGGATAACAGTCATGTGGATACGGGGCGGATACGGATAACAGTCATGCGGATGCGGGCGAATGCGGATAACATCTGAGTAGATACGGGGTGGATACGGATAACAGTCATGCGGATGCGGGGCGGATGCGGATAAAAGTCATGTGGATACGGGGCGGATGCGGATAACAGTCATGCGGATGCGGGGCGGATGCGGATAACAGTCATGCGGATACGGGGTGGATGCGGATAACAGTCATGCGGATGCAGGGCGGATACGGATAACAGTCATACGGATGCGGGAGGATGCGGATAACATCAGAGTAGATACGGGGTGGATACGGATAACAGTCATGCGGATGCGGGGCGGATGCGGGGCGGATGCGGATAAAAGGCATGTGGATACGGGGCGGATGCGGATAACAGTCATGTGGATGCGGGGCGGATGCGGATAACAGTCATGCGGATACGGGGTGGATGCGGATAACAGTCATGCGGATGCGGGACGGATGCGGATAACAGTCATGCGGATGTGGGGCGGATGCGGATAACAGTCATGCGGATGCAGGGCGGATGCGGATAACAGTCATGCGGATGTGGGGCGGATGCGGATAAGAGTCATGCGGATACGGGGTGGATGTCGATAACAGTTAAGTGGATGCGGGGCAGATGCGGATAACAGTCATATGGATGCGGGGCGGAAGCGGATAACAGTCATGCGGATGCGGGGCGGATGCGGATGACAATCATGCGGATGCAGGGCGGATGCGGATAACAGTCATGCGGATTCGGGGCGGAAACGGATAACAGTCATGTGGATACGGGGTGGATGCGAATATCAGTTAAGTGGATTTGGGGCAGATGCGGATAACAGTTATGTGGATACGGGGCGGTTGCGGATAACATCAGATTAGATACGGGGCGGACGCGGATAACAGTTGTGTGGATACGGGGCGGATGCGGATAACATCTGAGTAGATACGGGGCGGATGCGGATAACAGTTATGTGGATACGGGGCGGATGCGGATAACATCTGAGTAGATACGGGGCGGATGCGGATAACAGTTATGTGGATGCGGAGCAGATGCGGATAACAGTCATGCGGATACGTGGTGGATGCGGACAACAGTCATGCGGATGCGGGGCGGATGAGGATTACAGTCATGCGGATACGTTGTGGATGCGGATAACAGTAATGCGGATGCGGGGTGGATGCGGATAACATCAGAGTAGATACGGGGCGGATCCGGATAACAGTTATGTGGATGCGGAGCAGATGCGGATAACAGTCATGCGGATGCGGGGTGAATGCGGATAACAGTCATGCGGATGCGGGGCGGATGCGGATAACAGTCATGCGGATGCGGGCGGATGCGGGCGGATGCGTATAACAGTTATGTGGATACGGGGCAGATGCGTATAACAGTCATGCGGATGAGGGGCGGATGCGGATAACAGTCATGCGGATGCTGATAACAGTCATGTGGATACGGGGCATATGCGGATAACAGTCATGCGGATGCTGATAACAGTCATGTGGATACGGGGCGGATACGGATAAAAGTCATGCGGATGCGGGCGGATGCGGATAACATCTGAGTAGATACGGGGCGGATGCGGATAACAGTTATGTGGATGAAGAGCGGTTGCGGATAACAGTCATGCGGATGCGGGGCAGATGGGGATAACAGTCATGCGGATGCGGGGTGGATGTGGATAACAGTCATGCGGATGCGGGGCAGATGGGGATAACAGTCATGCGGATGCTGATAACAGTCATGTGGATACGGGGCATATGCGGATAACAGTCATGCGGATGCTGATAACAGTCATGTGGATACGGGGCGGATACGGATAAAAGTCATGCGGATGCGGGCGGATGCGGATAACATCTGAGTAGATACGGGGCGGATGCGGATAACAGTTATGTGGATGAAGAGCGGTTGCGGATAACAGTCATGCGGATGCGGGGCAGATGGGGATAACAGTCATGCGGATGCGGGGTGGATGCGGATAACAGTCATGCGGATGCGGGGCAGATGGGGATAACAGTCATGTGGATACGGATAACAGTCATGCGGATGCGGGCGGATGCGGATAACAGTCATGTGGATACGGGGCGGATACGGATAACAGTCATGCGGATGCGGGGCAGATGGGGATAACAGTCATGCGGATGCGGATAACAGTCATGTGGATACGGGGCGGATACGGATAACGGTCATGCGGATGCGGGGTGGATGCGGATAACATCAGAGTAGATACGGGGCGGATGCGGATAACATCAGAGTAGCTACGGGGTGTTTACGGATAACAGTCATGTGGATACGGGGCGGATGCGGATAACAGTCATGCGGATGCGGGGTGGATACGGATAACAGTCATGCGGATGCGGGGCAGATGGGGATAACAGTCATGTGGATGCGGCGGATGCGGATAACATCAGAGTAGATACGGGGCTAATGCGGATAACAGTCATGCGGATGCGGAGCAGATGCGGATAACAGTCATGCGGATGCAGGGCGGATGCGGATAAAAGTCATGTGGATACGGGGCGGATGCGGATAACATCTGAGTAGATACGGGGCGGATACGGATAACAGTCATGCGGATGCAGGGCGGATGCGGATAACAGTCATGCGGATACGGGGTGGATACGGATAACAGTTAAGTGGATGCGGTGCAGATGCGGATAACATCAGAGTAGATACGGGGTGGATACGGATAACAGTCATGCAGATGCGGGGCGGATGCGGATAACAGTCATGCGGATACGGGGTGGATACGGATAACAGTCATGCGGATGCGGGTCGGATGCGGATAACAGTCATGCGGATAAGGGGTGGATACGGATAACAGTTAAGTGGATGCGGGGCAGATGCGGATAACATCAGAGTAGATACGGGGTGGATACGGATAACAGTCATGCAGATGCAGGGCGGATGCGGATAACAGTCATGCGGATACGGGGTGGATACGGATAACAGTTAAGTCGATGCGGGCAGATGCGGATAACATCAGAGTAGATACGGGGTGGATACGGATAACAGTCATGCGGATGCAGGGCGGATGCGGATAACACTCATGTGTATGCGGGGCGGATGCGGATAACAGTCATGCGGATGCGGGGCGGAAGCGGATGACAGTCATGCGGATGCGGGGCGGATGCGGATAACAGTCATGCGGATTAAGGGCGGATGCGGATGACAGTCATGTGGATACGGGGCGGATGCGGATAACAGTCATGTGGATGCAGGGCGGATGCGGATAACAGTCATGCGGATTCGGGGCGGATGCGGATGACAGTCATGTGGATACGGGGCGGATGCGGATAACAGTCATGTGGATACGGGGCGGATGCGGATACGGGGCGGATGCGGATGACAGTCATGTGGATACGGGGCGGATGCGGATAACAGTCATGTGGATACGGGGCGGATGCGGATAACAGTCATGTGGATACGGGGCGGATGCGGATGACAGTCATGTGGATACGGGGCGGATGCGGATAACAGTCATGCGGATGCAGGGCAGATGCGGATAACAGTCATGTGGATACGGGGCGGATACGGATAACAGTCATGCGGATGCGGGGCAGATGCGGATAACAGTCATGTGGATATGGGGCGGATACGGAAAACAGTCATGCGGATGCGAGGCGGATGCGGATAACAGTCATGCGGATGCAAGGCGGATGCGGATAACAGTCATGTGGATACGGGGCGGTTACGGATAACAGTCATGTGGATGCAGGGCGGATACGGATAACAGTCATGCGGATAAGGAGCAGATGCGGATAACAGTCATGCGGATGCAGGGCGGATGCGGATAACAGTCATGAGGATGCGGGGCGGATGCGGATAACAGTCATGCGGTTGCGGATAACAGTCATGCGGATGAGGGGTGGATGCGGATAACAATCATGCGGATGCAGGGCGGATGCGGATAATTGTTATGTGGATGCGGGCGGATGCGGATAACAGTCATGTGGATGCGGGCGAATGCGGATAACATCTGTGTAGATACGGGGTGGATACGGATAACAGTCATGCGGATGCGGGGCGGATGCGGATAAAAGTCATGTGGATACGGGGCGGATGCGGATAACATCTGAGTAGATACGGGGCGGAAGCGGATAACAGTTATGTGGATGCAGAGCGGTTGCGGATAACAGTCATGCTGATGCGGGGCAGATGCGGATAACAGTCATGCAGATGCGGGTGGATGCGGATAACAGACATGTGGAGACGGGGCGGATACGGATAACAGTCATGCGGATGCGGGCGGATGCGGATAACATCTGAGTAGATACGGGGTGGATACGGATAACAGTCATGCGGATGCGGGGCGGATGCGGATAAAAGTCATGTGGATACGGGGCGGATGCGAATAACAGTCATGCGGTTGCGGGGCGGATGCGGATAACAGTCATGCGGATACGGGGTGGATGCGGATAACAGTCATGCGGATGCAGGGCGGATACGGATAACAGTCATACGGATGCGGGAGGATGCGGATAACATCAGAGTAGATACGGGGTGGATACGGATAACAGTCATGCGGATGCGGGGCGGATGCGGGGCGGATGCGGGGCGGATGCGGATTAAAGGCATGTGGATACGGGGCGGATGCGGATAACAGTCATGCGGATGCGGGGCGGATGCGGATAACAGTCATGCGGATACGGGGTGGATGCGGATAACAGTCATGCGGATGCGGGGCGGATGCGGATAACAGTCATGCGGATGTGGGGCGGATGGGGATAACAGTCATACGGATGCGGGAGGATGCGGATAACATCAGAGTAGATACGTGGTGGATACGGATAACAGTCATGCGGATGCGGGGCGGATGCGGATAACAGTCATGCGGATGTGGGGCGGATGCGGATAACAGTTAAGTGGATGCGGGGCAGATGCGGATAACATCAGAGTAGATACGTGGTGGATACGGATAACAGTCATGCGGATGCAGGGCGGATACGGATAACAGTCATCTGGATGCGGGGCGGATGCGGATAACAGACATGCGGATGCAGGGCGGATACGGATAACAGTCATGCGGATGCAGGGCGGATACGGATAACAGTCATGCGGATGCAGGGCGGATGCGGATAACAGTCATGCGGATGCGGGGCGGATGCGGATAAGAGTCATGCGGATACGGGGTGGATGTCGATAACAGTTAAGTGGATGCGGGGCAGATGCGGATAACAGTCATATGGATGCGGGGCGGAAGCGGATAACAGTCATGCGGATGTGGGGCGGATGCGGATGACAATCATGCGGATGCAGGGCGGATGCGGATAACAGTCATGTGGATTCGGGGCGGAAACGGATAACAGTCATGTGGATACGGGGTGGATGCGGATATCAGTTAAGTGGATTTGGGGCAGATGAGGATAACAGTTATGTGGATACGGGGCGGTTGCGGATAACATCAGATTAGGTACGGGGCGGACGCGGATAACAGTTATATGGATGCGGAGCAGATGCGGATAACAGTCATGCGGATACGTGGTGGATGCGGACAACAGTCATGCGGATGCGGGGCGGATGAGGATTACAGTCATGCGGATACGTTGTGGATGCGGTTAACAGTAATGCGGATGCGGGGTGGATGCGGATAACATCAGAGTAGATACGGGGCGGATGCGGATAACAGTTATGTGGATGCGGAGCAGATGCGGATAACAGTCATGCGGATGCGGGGTGAATGCGGATAACAGTCATGCGGATGCGGGGCGGATGCGGATAACAGTCATGCGGATGCGGGCGGATGCGTATAACAGTTATGTGGATACGGGGCAGATGCGTATAACAGTCACGCGGATGAGGGGCGGATGCGGATAACAGTCATGCGGATGCTGATAACAGTCATGTGGATACGGGGCGGATGCGGATAACAGTCATGCGGATGCTGATAACAGTCATGTGGATACGGGGCGGATACGGATAACAGTCATGTGGATGCGGGCGGATGCGGATAACATCTGAGTAGATACGGGGCGGATGCGGATAACAGTTATGTGGATGAAGAGCGGTTGCGGATAACAGTCATGCGGATGCGGGGCAGATGGGGATAACAGTCATGCGGATGCGGATAACAGTCGTGTGGATACGGGGCGGATACGGATAACAGTCATGCGGATGCGGGGTGGATGCGGATAACATCAGAGTAGATACGGGGCGGATGCGGATAACATCAGAGTAGATACGGGGTGTTTACGGATAACAGTCTTGTGGATACGGGGCGGATTCGGATAACAGTCATGCGGATGCGGGGTGGATGGGGATAACAGTCATGTGGATGCGGGCGGATGCGGATAACATCAGAGTAGATACGGGGCGGATGCGGATAAGAGTCATGCGGATGCGGAGCAGATGCGGATAACAGTCATGCGGATGCAGGGCGGATGCGGATAAAAGTCATGTGGATACGGGGCGGATGCGGATAACATCTGAGTAGATACGGGGCGGATACGGATAACAGTCATGCGGATGCAGGGCGGATGCGGATAACAGTCATGCGGATACGGGGTGGATACGGATAACAGTTAAGTGGATGCGGGGCAGATGCGGATAACATCAGAGTAGATACGGGGTGGATACGGATAACAGTCATGCGGATGCGGGGCGGATGCGGATAACAGTCATGCGGATACGGGGTGGATACGGATAACAGTCATGCGGATGCGGGTCGGATGCGGATAACAGTCATGCGGATACGGGGTGGATACGGATAACAGTTAAGTGGATGCGGGGCAGATGCGGATAACATCAGAGTAGATACGGGGTGGATACGGATAACAGTCATGCGGATGCAGGGCGGATGCGGATAACAGTCATGCGGATACGGGGTGGATACGGATAACAGTTAAGTGGATGCGGGGCAGATGCGGATAACATCAGAGTAGATACGGGGTGGATACGGATAACAGTCATGCGGATGCAGGGCGGATGCGGATAACAGTCATGCGGATGCAGGGCGGATGCGGATAACAGTCATGTGGATGCGGGGCGGGTGCGGATAACAGTCATGCGGATGCGGGGCGGGTGTGGATAACAGCAGGGCGGATGCGGAAAACGTTTTGTTTATCCGCGCAGAGCTCTAGTGTGAACACCACCACTCAATATCAAGGTAGTACATTTTGATGCTCGCCAGTAGAAGCACGTGCCCGTCACTTCGCTGTTACACCACTGTTAAGTGTAAATAGACCTTGATAACTGTGATGTGACATTCATGTCAAGAGGACACAGATTGTGCAATTGGGTTACTGCAGGATTTAACTCTTTCACCCTTTTTTGTTACATAAATCATTTGTAGTTTAGTTTTATTTTAAGGGTGCCTTCTACTTACGAAATTCCATGATAACCACTCCAGTAGTATTGACGCCAACCCCACATTTGGTCCCATCCGGGATATATACAAAGTTTTAGCAAACAATTCCGTTGGTTCAGACAGAAAGTTTTCTTCATTAATGGAGATAATTTCGAGATGGTGGGTGCGCTTGATATTCCATGTCATAAAAATATCACTTTCATAACACAAATTCCTTATATAAGACATCAAGATTGTCAACTTATGTGAGCATTGCTCATTAGATCAAAAGAAAGTAGCTTCGGTGGCGTACAGTAGTTGGTAGCTTGCTGAACTGCTGTGCCGAAGATGGCGGGTTCAAACCCGTCCGAAGTCTTCGGATTTTTTTGGAGCGTTAAAATCCTTCAGTATGCCCTCCTTCGGAGGGGAAGTAAAGCCGGCGGTCCCATGTCATAGATTTATGACATGTAAAAGATCCTTCCACAGACTAAACTTGTGTAAAGCTAAATTTTTAGGTTAGATTTCGTTGGAACGCTCTATCAAAGCTCCAACGTTCACCACTAGTAACATCTGGTGGCGAAAGTTGGAACTATTTAAAATTGAACGGAACTTGTAGCTCACCCTATGGGTGTCCGCTTTAAGCTGCTACAGCCTCTGGCGAGCCGAACATGTGCTCGGACATTCCCGCCACTAAAAGCGATATGATAGATAAATAAGTAAATTAATAAATTAGAACAAAAGTTATGGATTATATTATTTACCTTCCCTGCAATGCCGCCATCTTGAAATTATTACTCTGATGGTCTTGCAATTGAGGCCTCAGACGGTTATCATATGGCGATTTCATTTTTTTGAAAATTTGGTCCAGAACCTATTATTTGTTTAATCGCAATTCGATTCAAGCATTGAAAACTCGGGTGGCCGCCATTTCGTCTTCTTTAAGTTGGCGACGATACCTAACATGACTCTGAGGTGCCCCTTCAAGTAGATTGGGAATTGATACGGTGCATGACAGACACACGGTTATTTCGCAAGTGTAGTATCTCATAAGTCTATCTTCAGTTTTGTTATATCGAAAACTGGCTAATAGTTAAATTACAGCAGTCCATGGAAAGCATCGTTTAAATAAAGAAATTGAAATTCCTTCCAAATTTAATTCCAGAATAGGCTAGTATTAATTAATTAATTATTATCATTATTATTATTAGCGTCATTCATTCCATTCCCTGACCTGGTCGGTCGACTGGAAGCAGGCTGTGGATTTTCATTTTTCTAAATTATTATTAGTCTATTATTTTAAAACAGCATAATATCTGCACACTCAAGTACACGGTGCTGATGACCAAGATGTTGGAACCCCCTAAAATGAGTTAACAACCGTAACAACTACAACGGTTCCCTCAGCGCAAATTAAAAGTCTAATGAAATTACATCCATTCGTTACCCAACAAACAAAAAGACAGGCAACACACCTCTGTAGTAATATGGAACATTTCCCTTCTGTAAACAAACAAAGCTAATCTCTGAATTTGATGGCACTGACGCGGCAGAAGTGAGATTAATAGGAAGCCTGTAGCGGCGCAATATCACACTGGTTTGGGGATGACAGTTGAGATGAAAAGAAACTGCCCATTGCCTGCTCACTCCGGTATCAACAGTATGAGGAGCAACGGCGCTTCACAAATTTAAAATAATATTTCTAGAAGAAGTAACAACAAGTAGTTCCGTGGGGAACTAAAGAGCCTACTTTATTTATAATTTAAGATCCATGACGGTGGCTTCGGTGGCGTAGTTGGTAGCATGATGAGCTTCTATGCCCAAGGTCGCGGGTTCATACCCGGCAAAAGTCGTCGGATTTTTTAAGAGCGTTGAAAATCCCTCAGTATGCCTTCCTTCGGAGGGAAATAAATCCACTGGTCCCATGTCATAGATTTATGGCTTGATGAAGAAAGAAGCTTGTAGTTTAACGTGACCGTTAATCTCGCGATCTTAAGCCACGGGACCTCCGTTTTACGTGGAATCCGA
Organism: Meconema thalassinum; assembly: GCA_946902985.2. Taxonomy (NCBI): domain Eukaryota; kingdom Metazoa; phylum Arthropoda; class Insecta; order Orthoptera; family Tettigoniidae; genus Meconema; species Meconema thalassinum. Next base: position 392,803,320 of record OX336393.1, on the reverse strand, counting down.
ACCACAGGACATGGCATTTCACATCGAAAATCTCACGTGCTTTGACCGGGAATCGAACCCGGTCCGCCTTGGTGAGAGGTATACAGCTTGACCGCTGCGCCACCACGCCCCAGCATGATAAAGAACCTTCCACTAATTACACTTGTGTGAAGATAAATTATAGGTTAGATTTGACGAACGCTCTTAATTTCCAACGTTCTTCGCCAGGAGCTGACTACGGTAGCATCTAGTAACCAAGCTCAGAATAGTTGGTCGTTGACGGTGGCGTTTGGTAGCAAGAGTTGGAACTATTTCCAAATCGAATGTCTGCAGTCCTTGCTTCAATTAAAAACAGGTAACACACACTAATACAGCCATCACAATTAACACCTGTTATCAGACAGATTCTACACACACCCAAAGTACACGGGGCTACATTACCACGTTGTTAGACATCTTCGGAGATGTTTTAAATCTTCTCGTTTTCTGTAATATTCCTGACATAGCCTCGTGTGGTCAAACACTAGAGATTCTGCAATATATGCTTAGTATATTCGCGTCGTCCGCTATACTAAGGCTTAGTAATCTACGGTTAAATTGAAACAAAACAAGTAGTTCCGTGAAGAACTATACAGCCTATTTTCATATATCCTGCTCATGATAATTGCCTCTATCAACAAACAAAATTTCATTTAATTGCTGTAACAGGTTCGTAGATATTGTGAACCGTCTAAATATTTCAGATGGTCGCCAGGTCGGATTTTTGTTTTTGTACTATTACATTAAGATTATTGTGTACGTGTGGTATTCAAACTTCAATCGCATGATTAGAACACAAGAAGTAAAAACGAGATGTTAAAATTACGCACAGCAGCCATCTTGTGATTATGCAAACAATTGAAATAAACTAGATGCCAGTGGATCAACATTTGTATAAGCATTTAACGTGGAACGTTTCACGGCACTCGGATAGTTAATTCGCGAGAAACGTCCATTTAAATATTTATACTTCGTATCGCCGCCATGTTGGATTTGTGCTCACCAAGTTACTGAAAGTTCTATAGGTGAACATATGTTCATAGTCTCTATGAACATAAACATTTTCAGTTTGGTTGCTGTAAAAGATTCCTAGATATTGAGAACCGTCTAAATATTTCAGAAGCTCGCCATTTAGGATTGTTATATGTATAGGCCATAGAGTTATGTACCATTCAAGGACAATTATTGCCTAGGTTCATTATTCAAACTTTCACTTCGATCGCATGATTACGACACAAGAAATGAAAACTTAATTTTAAAATTTCGCACAGCCGCCATCTTGAGCTTATGTTAACAATTGAATTAAATTAGATGGCAGTGCATTACAATCTGCAAAATCATTTACTGTACCACATTTCACTGCGCTCAGAGAGTTAAATCACGAGAAAAGTCTATTAAATTATTTAAAATTCGCTTGGTCGCCATGTTCGTTTTGTACTTTACAGGCTTATGAAATATACATAGGTAAACTTGTATTAGTACCCTTTATCACCGTACAAAATTGCAGGGTGATATCTGTAATAGTTTCGGAGATATAGAATGTCAGTGAAATATTTCGCACAGCCGCCATTTTGAGGTTATGTAAACAATTGAACTAAATTAGACTCCAGTGCATTCCAATGTATATAAACTATTGCTGTACCAAGTTTCATTATGTTTGGATAGTTAAATCGCGAGAAAAGTCTATTTAAAAGTCTCAAATTCGCTTGGCCGCCATGTTGGTTTAGTAGTCACCAGGTTTTTGAATGTCTCATAGGTGAACTTCTAGTAGTGCCCTTTATCACTGTAAACAATTTCAGGGCGATATCGGCAATAGTTTCGGAGATATTGAATGCTAGTGAAATATTTCGCACAGCCGCCATGTTGGATTGGTGAGACGTAACAAAATTTGAAGGGCACGGTTGAGGTCGCCGGGAATAGCGCTATGAACTTACCGATTTTCATTGAAATCGCTCCAGCCGTTTAGATTTTATTAGGGACACACACACACACACCTCACACACACACACACACACACACACGCACACACACACGGACAAAAGGTGATCTCATAAGCCTATTTTTCCAAAATTGAAAATAGGCTAAAAATATATACTCAAATAAAACCTTTTACGCGTAGTTTTACGAGCGGTGATCAGAAACTAAAGTTACAAAGCCTGCAGTGAAATGTGATCATTTTATTTCATACAACCAAAACAGCCAGTGACATAGTCTCCATATCGGTTTTTAGGCACTTGTTGCTTCGTGTGAGAAGTTTGAATGTTCCCTTCTGGTAACAATCCTGTAATTGAGTGTTCTGCCACCTTGTCGCGAAGTGCTTCACCTCCACGTCTGGAGCTCCTTCAAGTCAGGAAACAGGTGAATGTCATTTGGAGCGAGATCCGGTTTGTAGGGAGGATGGTTAATGATACCCAGCGAAACCGCTTCAAGAGCGTGGTGGTCCTCTTGGCAGTATGAGGTCCCGCGTTGTCATGAAGGAAGATAACGCCCTCGGTGAGAAGTCCTGGGCGTGGTTACATATTTCGCCTATATAAATCGAATAACTGAGCGGATCTCTTCGTGGGTCCAGTTTTCCAAACTAGTCGCCATTAATTGTTTACCTACAACTAGCGCTGTAGGTAGCGGCTTCGGTGGCGTAGTTGATAGCATGCTGAGCTTCTATGCCCAAGATAGCGGGTTCAAACCCGGCCGAAGTCGTCGGATTTTTTTAAGAGCGTTAAAAATCCTTCAGTATGCTTTCCTTCGGAGGGGAAGTAATGCTGGCGGTCCCATGTCATAGACTTATGGCATGTAATATATCCTTCCACAGACTAAACATGTGTGAAGCTAAATTGTTCACCACAAGGTATCATTGATATCTGGCAGAAAAAGTTGGAACTACTTGGAATTGAACGGAACTTGTAGCTCACCCTAAGGATGTCCGCTCGAAGCAGCTACAGACTCAGGCGAGCCGAACTTGTCCTCGGACACTCCCGGCACTAAAATCCATACGATAAATAAATAAGCGCTGTAGGTGGCAGATGTCTGAAACTATGCACAGTTACCAACCGTACGCATTCGAATTACCCCACACTACCAATTTCTCTATAACAGACAATACTCCTGGAATAACGGCCGTGTAACCTTAGTTTATGATCACCCCTCGTATTTGTCGTTCTGTTGCGAGGTTTCATCCAGAAGCACAAAGATGGGCTCATCAGCGGGGTCTTGATACACCCTGCCTGGACCACGCTCCATCCGGGACAAATTTTCAAATCAGTAGCGCTGATTCTATGTTACATAAATCTAAAGCCATTTTAAGAATTTGGCGCTCTTAATATGTCATCTGCACTTCATTCAAGAACGTGCCGAAACAGCGCCTCTCCACCCAAGCGTGGAAAATGGCCGCTGCCTGGAGATTCCAGTCTTACTTATACATACATACACTCAAATATATTTACATTTCATTAAATGAAAATAAATAGAACATTGCTCATCGTTACACCATCGCCTTGTGTCTCAAAGGCCCAGGGTTCAATTTCTGGCTCTGACAAGAAATTTAATACTGGTCTGAGGGCTTCAACCTAGTTCATTCAACCTCGAGAGGACATCTAAGAAGCGGTGGCCTCCATTCACATCTGTCATTCTAGATGTGGTTTTTCATATCTTCCTATTTATACTCTATTTAGACTACACATATGTTGTGATGACCCCTTATTTAATCCTTAGTAGGATAGTGGTTAGCATACTGTCATAAAGATGGGATGCTGATGCTTGAAAATGTCAGCCTCATTTTCAACGAATTTCTGAAAACCTAATATATTTCCTGGATCGTCCATATCTAAGGCGGTGGAAAAAAATCTAAATTTGAATTCAAAAGCAGAAGACAATACAGGAACTAAAATAAAAATTGAAAGCGGAAAATAAAAATTGAAAGCGGAAAATAAATATTACAAAATCAAAAAGTGTTGAGCAATAAGAAATTAAAAAAACGAATATTTACAATAAAAAATAATTGAGATTTAATGATGAAATATACAGGACTATAAAAACGTTAAGAAATAGGAGATTGAAATTTTTTGGACATATTTACAGAATTGGTGATTCCAGATTAACAAATAGGATATTCAAGTACCTTTGCGAGAAAAGGTCAACGACTAGCTGGATTCAAGAGGTAAAGAAAGATTTAGAAAGAAATAATATAAGAGAAGAAGACATTTTGGACAGAGAGAAGGTGTTAATTACGGAAGAATTCCAGGGAAGAGTGGAAAGGAAACCTGGGGCAAAGTGGTCTGAGGACAGAAAGAAGCAGCATAGTCGAAGAATGAAGAAAAATTGGGAAGAACGGACGAGACAACAACAGTGAAGAATTAAATTGGTGCGTAGTCCATAGCAGGCCTTATCGGAAAGAGGAAGAGGAAAAATAAAATAAATACATAGGTTGCTTTTTTAGTTTTGACAACTATGTTATAAATTGATAAATAACACACCTACATGGTTCCAAGTTTCATAGGCCCTCGATGTAGTCTCCAGCACTGCGTACAACGTCTTCCCAGCGACGCGGAAGCCGTTGGATTCCGTTGGATTCCGTTGGCACTGCCTAATCTATCGATGGTACTAAGAGAGCGCTCGGCAGCCTGCACAACATCTCCAATTGTGGGGTGGCGGTTCCCGCGCCGTGGCTCCTTCATCTTCGTGATGAGATCAAAGTCGCAGGGACTTAAGTCGGGAGAGTAGGATGGATGATAGTGCACCTCCTAGTTCCAGCGATTCAACAATTCAGACACAACTCCTGCTGTGTGTGCCCTAGCATTGTCATGCAGAACGATGGGCGGTATCGGTGTGGTGTTGCCGTTTCCTTCTCAGAGCTGCTAGGAGATGGTCTTGCAGAAACTAACGAACAATACTTCCTGGGGGAACGATATGTTTTATAATCACACCATCCCAATCATGGGCAGGAATCAACATTACCTTCACATTGGTGGGGGTTTGTCGAACTGTTTGTTTTCGTGGTGATCTGTGGTGCCGCCGATCATTCGATTGGCTTTTCAACTGTGGCTCATAAGATTTGGCCCACGTCTCGTCAATGGATATGATACGCCGTAATAAGTCCTCTCCTTCGCGGTCGTAACGCTGCAAGTGCGTACGAGAAGCGTCATATCGCAGCCATTTATGCATGTCGGTTAAGTCATGCGGAACCCATTTTGACGCAATTTTCATCATTTTCAGTCAGTCCTACAGGATGAGGAGGATAGTCGAATTCGCCAGTCCTGTATCTTGCGCTAATTCACGAAGCGTTACGTTCCGACCCGCCTCCACTAACGCGGACACCATCTGTACATTTTCATCACTTACTGGTGGGTGACCACATCGAGGCATGTCCTCCACACGTTCGCGCCCATCTCGAAAGGCTGCAACCCATCTTGCTACCGTTCTGTAAGGTAACGCAGTTGCACCGCACGCCTCTTGAAGTCCATGGTGGCACTCTCAAGCCGTGCGACCCGTAGCACACTGAATTTTTATCCACGTTCTCTGCTCCTGCTTCGAAAACATTGCAACCGTCTTGCGCGAGCTCTTGCCCACAACTACTCATTTAACAGGCGCCACTGCATACGAATGGGGAACGGACGGAACGAGATAATGTGCTCAAAGGGAGGGGATACAGGTTAGCTACTTTTGGTAACAATGGCAGAGTACAAGACCGTTGCAACATAAAGCGGCAGCATCGTTGCCAAAACTAAAAAAGCAACGCTTGTATCAAAATTTTTTAAAAACTAAAATCAAATTTAAAGAATCTTCCGCCACTGGGTCTTGAAGCTGGGTCTCACAGCTTTAAACCATACGGAATAGGTGATACTGACTTAAAGGCCAACTTAAAACAAAATCAACTATCTCCGAAATTTATACGAAGGAAATATATTTCATCAAATCCTGATTTACAAACTCTGAGCTACTAATTTCATTGGAAGGTTATATTTTCCAGTAGAAACCCTTTACACACAACTTGAATTGAACCCATCGTAGTCGGGATTACATTCCTTGACATTCATGTGTTACTATGGATCACTTGATCACCCAAATGTTCATACGAGAGATGGCGCAGCGGGCAAATTGCATGCCTCTCACCAAGGCGGACTTGTTCGATTAACGGTTAATGAATGAATGCTGTTCAAGATGAAGTATCATAAGCCATGGTTCGGATTCCACGTACGAACTAGATTCGATAGTTTACGATCGTGGTATTGACGGTTATGCAAAACTACAAAGTACCGTACACAAAGTACTTGGTACGACAACAAGAAATAGTCATATGAGAAGTGGTTGGAACATTGCTGCACCAATACAGGGTGGAAACCACCACGTGTTGGCAGTGATGTGCCGTGAGACGGATAAATCTACCTGCGCATGATGAGGATGATGCTAAAGAAGATAAGGAAAAGAAATAAAAAAGAGCCTTACAGAAGTCGCATATGATGTGTAACATCTGACATGTTATTCGAATAATTCCATATAACTTACTCGCATTTCTTAAAGAATGAACTCATAATGCTACCTTGTGCCAGCAAACACGAAAGGATTCTCCAATGCATCCGCAGTAGTGACATATACCTGCAACTGTATGCGGGAGCAATCCACTGCCTACTTGATACGAGCTGCGCTTTATACCGGCCAGTTAGTGAACCCATGCCAGCGGTGGTATTGAAAATGGCATCTTATTGCGGCACTGCCAAGTATAGGCACGATTAAAACTTAGGTGTGCAGTAGATATATTAAATGCGTTTCTCCCAGTAATATGTTCAGACCAACGAAGTTTCAATTATTGTTAATAGTCGGTGTTAATATACTGAATTCCTACGTTGTTTGGAGTTTTGGTTGATGCGATATAGCACTCGAGGTATCGAGTGCTTACATTAAATAAGAATACAGCAAAAGTATGAAGATTTAATAAATCGTAATTGTTTTCAGCAAATATGATATAATGAATATTTTCACACCAAAGAACGACAACTTGAAGATCATTTATTGTAGGAATTTCTTTAATGGGCCCTCCAAACCTTGAGGTAAACCGTATGTGATTTACATTCCACATAGTCACATGGCTTACAGTACGTCGTTGTACTGATTTCTGCCACTGCGCGCGCTCATTGTTTCCGTCACATCCACTTCCGTCCCATCCACTTCCGTCTCTTTTCCAAAATCACTCCCACAAAAATGTCCAGCTACCGAGTGCCACAAAAATATCCAGATACCGAGTGGAAAGATGCTACACATCAATAAATTGGATTATTTATTTATTTATTTATTTATTTGTTTATCGTATGGCTTTTAGTGCCGGGAGTGTCCGAGGACATGTTCGGCTCGCCTGAGTCTGTAGCTGCTTCCAGCGGACACCCTAAAGGGCGAGCTACAAGTTCCGTTCAATTTCAAGTAGTTCCAACTTTCGCCACCAGATATCAATGATACCTAGTGGTGAACGTTGGAACTTTGATAGAGCGTTCTGACGAAATCCAACCTAACAATTTTTGCTTTACACAAGTTTAGTCTGTGAAAGGATCTTTTACATGCCATAAATCTATGACATGGGACCGCCGGCTTTACTTCCCCTCCGAAGGAAGGCATACTGAAGGATTTTTAACGCTCTTAAAAAATCCGACGACTTCGGCCGGGTTTGAACCCGCTATCTTGGGCACAGCAGTTCAGCATGCTACCGACTACGCCACCGAAGCCGCTTATAAATTGGATTGGACACTGCCTAAGAGGAGATAGTTAGGTGAAATGTGCATTAGAAGGGACAGTCCAAGGGAAAATCCGAAGAGCAAGAAAAAGGTTTCGGATGCTGGATTCCATCAAGATTGATAAATCTTATGAGCTGACGAAAGGTGCTGCTGAAGACCGGATAAGTGGAGAGATCGACCATGAAGAAACCTGCCATCAGGCAGATAAACAATGATGATTATGTCCTGCACCTTCATACGTTCAGCCATATATTAACAACCGTAGGTGGTACATCCAGATTGCCGGGACATGTTATCCTCGGTGACATAATAACTGAGTTCGTTTGCACTAGTTGCTATCATAGAAATGTCTAGCCACGCCGTTTGAATTAGGTCCATGTCTCACGCGACCGCAACGCCAGTGACTCCAGTCATTATGTGGAAGATGGAGGAGGGCAGTGACGTACTATTGACATTCCCCGATGACTAATTCTCTGCCTCTGTGTCTGGACTCACAGCATGCGCTTCCGTATCGCCAGTACCTGGTGCGCTTCAAATTCATAAAACATGCTGTATAAGTTTCAGACACGAACTTGCGACAATATAAGCCACTAACCAAAATGTATTACCAGATGGTTCTCCATGCACCTTCCATCTAAAAACAGGGACCGATAACATCGATGTTAGGCCCCTTAAAACATCAATTATCATCATCACCATCATCATCTATTAACACATTATTAATTTTAATTCATACCTATTTTTACATCTAAGATTCAGTATAATCTCATTCACTGAAGCATAGGATATCAAAGTTTCACTACTTACCACCGGGAGAGTTTCACGTGTGAGATGCTTAAGTAAACAAGCCCTCTGCGTCACTGCGAGTAAGATATTATGTAATGTGATGTACGTACACGAGTGATGTGTGACGAGGCTGAAGGGTAGTGGCGGAAATATTCATCATGTTACGGGAGAGCATCTGCCACAGGCCTAAAACCAAACAAACCACGGCTTAGTATTTCAAACCGCCAAGTTACAGTCAAAGCCACGATTCTGTGTAGTTCTAGCCTAGCCGTTATTATTTCCGTTTCTACATTTATAGAGACGAGTTCCAAATGCGGCGAGAGATTATACAGCAAGATTATCTACCTGACATAGAATAAACATACATTTTTGCAGTCTGTAATTTACTGCCAACCTTGGTAAAGTATTTTCCCCATTTTATACGCTTTCTTTATTGTCCTTGGTGGTGGGGAAATGCGTGTGAGCCACAAAGTATTTTACTATGGGACTGTATTGTGAAGAATATCACGCATTATCTCAAATTCAAGTGCCCAGCGCAAGAACCAGACAGCTCTACATTTTCGTAAACATGGGATTTATCTCTATAAAATAAGACTCCAAGTTCGCAGAATCCTGATATTACTGGATGACAATACACTACAGCCTCTTCTCCAAACTATCCAGCAGATTTGGAAGGCCACTCAGATTCCCACCAAATGGGCCACAGCTCCTATTCATCCCCTTCATAAAAAGAGTGATAAATCAAATGTCAAATCTCTTTACCTCCTGTAAGTTATAAAACCCTCTCCATAGCCTTAGTCACTAGAGCCGTGGAACAACTTGGCTCATAAAGAGGCAAACACCACGCCGGCTTCCTGTGTAGATCAGATCCAGAATCTATAAATGTCTATCGCTAACCTGAAACTCACAGCCAGACCATTTTTCATCACTTTTGTAGACTTCCAGACGGCGTGCGATTCAATCGAAACTTTTACAGGTTCTCCAAGAGTTTCGCTTGGATAACAAGACTCGGCAGATCATGCAAAGTACACTCACTGGTACGTCTTCCAAAGTGAAATTCAGATCTGAGATTTCCGAAGACATTCAAATCCAAACAGGGGTTTGGCAAAGAGATGGGCTGTCTCCACTACTTTTCCATTGTATTCTCGTGAGGGTCATCCAATCTAAAGGAATTCATAACGGAGTTCAAATAGGCCGAGCTCGTGATGGTATTGCCTCTCTTCTGCAGACGACCTCGCTCTCCTTAACTAGCTACTCAGCAAATTAATTTCCAGCCCGAATGCGCAGTTAACATTGGCCTCAAAATCCCTTTCATACATACTCCACCACGTATTCTGACGACCCATGGCGGAATCTTGACAGTGGAAAGACTCAAGTGCCTCGGTGAATGGGTTGAACCCAACAATTCTGAGAAATTCACAATCTTAAGACTTGTCAACAAATTTGGAACAACCTTCCGATTCACTCAAAAAGTTCAACACTCGAAGTGCGAAAATAAGACAGTGATTAGACCTGAAGCAGAATGTTTAACACAAGCAGGCAATTAAGGAAAAGAGGGGCAGTTTCGGTGGCGTAGTTGGTAGCATGCTGAGCTTCTATGCCCAATGTGACGGGCTCAAACCACCGGGTGAGTTAGCCGAGGTCGTTGCGGCATGACTGTTGGCAGTCGCTCACATCCGGGAGGCGAGGAGGTTCGAATCCCCCTGCCGGCAACCTTGAAGATGGTCTTCTGCGGTTTCCCATCTTCCTTCCAGGCAAATGACGGGGTTGGTCCCTAACTATAGGCCACAGCCGCTACCTTCCAACTCCTCGACCCTCCCATCCAACATTCCTCCCCAACGGTACTTGTAGCTCACCCATTGGTAGTCCGTCTCGAAGCAGCTACAAAACTGGCGAGCCGAACATGTCCTCAGACACTCCCGGCACTAAAGGGCATACGCTAAAAAAAAAGGGCTCAAACCCGGCCGAAGTGGTCGGATATTTTAAGAGCGTTAAAAATCCCTCAGTATGCCTTCCTTCGGAGGAGTAGTAAAGCCGGTGGTCCCATGTCATAGATTTATGGCATGTTAATGAACCTTCCACTAATTACACTTGTGTGAAGCTAACTTATAGATTAGATATGACTAACGCTCTTAGGTTCCAACGTTCGTCGCCAGAAGCCGACTGCGGTGGCATTTAGTAACAAAGTTCAGAACTAGTTGGTCGTTGACGTCGGCGTTTGGTAGCAAAAGTTGGAACTACTTGAAAATCGAATGTCTGCAATCCTTACTTGAATTGAAATCACACGAATACAGCCATCACAATTAACACCGGTTATCAGACAGATTCTACGCACACCCAAAGTACACGGGGATACATGACGGCGTTGTCGCAGCCCCTAAACTGAGGAACCAACCAACCAAGGAAAGGGGGGTTGTCAGGAAAATTCTTGGCCCAAACATCAAATATGGTGTTTACAGACTTCGGAGCAACTTAGAAACAATATACACCCCCACCGAAAAAATATCAAACATAATTCGAAAAAGAAAGATACACTATTACGCTCATCTCTTGAGATTGCCAGCTGATATAGCCTAACTAGGCTACTAAACGTTTGTTATCCAACTTCAGAAGTCTCAAAACGACTCCTCCTTGGCCGGTGAAGATTGACGAGGAACTTTTAAAGTATGACATTTCAGAAACAGACATCCAACTCCGGACACCACTCAAACACAAACTATAATATTAATAATAATAATAATAATAATAATAACTAGAAGACCCGTGCTGCTCCGCAGCATTCACTTCAATCCTACAGCACTTCTGTCCATATGATATTTGCATGTGTTCATGCTAGTGACCTGAACAGACAATTAACGTACCGTCGCTTTTGGGTAAATGATGAAGTAAACTTATGAGATCAAATGACCTCTGTGTGTGTGTGGCACTATTTACCCAGCGTAAGCTTAAAAGGCGCACGGACGTCAGGTTCCAGACGCAATTCTGAAAAGCCGAGGTGAACAGCTAACTCCAAACACATAAGCTATACTCTTCTCTGAAGTACGTGGGTTGGCGACCACGGGACCCCAGCTGAGTCCGGCATTGCTTCCACTTACTTGTGCCGGGCTCCTCTCCGTCTTCTTTCCTGTCGACATCCCTTGGTCAACTCTTGTTCTTTTCCGACCCCGACGGTATTAGGGTATCTGAGGCCTAGGGAGTCTTTCACTTTCCTGCCTTAATTGGCCCTTGTCTCATCTTTCCTGATCCCTCCTTCTTCGAGGGCTCAGACCTCTTGTTTTCTTGTCATTATATTTCCTTTACTCTTTAAGATCCCGCACTGTTTTTTGTTAATTGGCTCCCGAGTATCTAAAATCCATTGAGCGATTTCTTTTGCATCCACACTCCATTTTGTAGGTGTTTACAGACTACGTTGCATTTTTTAAGTCTTTTCTATCTACTGTAAATTGCATTTTGCTAGTGTTTTCAACCTCGATTGCATTTTGTAAGGATCGACAATCTAAATTGTCTTTTAGTAAGTCTTTCAATATAGGGGATGGGACTTTAGTGAGTATTTTGAATCTAAATTGCATTTTGTATGGTGGTCATTTTGCAGGTATTTTGATTCTCAATTGCATTTTGTGGGTATTTTGAATCTAAATTACATTTTGTAAGTATTTTAAATCTAAATTGCATTCTATAAGTATTGTCCATCCAATTGAGTAGTTTGAATCTACTATGCATTTTGTAAGCATTTTCAATTTCAATTGCATTTTGTAAGTACTTTGAATTTCAATTGCTCTGCGTGTTTTTTGGAATCTGAAATGCGCTTTTTTCAATCTAAATTGCATTGTGTATTTTCAATTTAAATTGCATTTTGTAAGTATTTTGAACCTCAATTGCATTTTGTACGTATTTTCAATCTCATTTGCATTTTGTAAGTATTTTTCAATCTATTCCTTTTGTGAGTATTTTCGTTCTAAATTCCCTTTTGTAAATTACCGCTCTCCATTTTGTGAGTAGATTCAATCTGAGTTCCTTTTTGTAAGTATTTTCTTTCTCACTTAATTTTCGTTCTGGTTTCCACTTCATTGTCATTTTCGCTATCACCCAGACCATTAGGGGCCGATAACCTAAATGTTAGGCCCCTTAAATCAACAATTATCATCATCATCTCTGAAGTATTAACTCGACACGACGCGACAGTTTGATGCTGGCTGAAGGTAGGGTGATAGGTCGCTGGCAAGCTCGTAAACTCACTCTGAAGCTAGTAATTTAAATTTCCACTGAATGGAGATTGCTTGAAGAAATGAAAACGTGAAAACACTTACAGTGGTCGATGTGGGAGCTGTCGCGATCTTTCCTGCAGAACTTTTCATGCTGAACAATTCTCAGAGTATATCTATATTTTTAACGGTTTACCCATAAAATGTCATTAATATTTTTTTTTCTACTTAATCCTTCATCTTAATCGAGAAATCCTTCACAGAATGGTTAAAACCGCATCAAAATCCACCAAGTTGCTCTCGAGATTACCCGTTACATCCAAGAATTGGGAACTTTTGGTTTATACCAAGTAGATAAAGATATCCACACAATTTAATGCTACAGCAGTACAATTTAATGATCTGTCTACTTATGATACCAATGGTATACATTTAAAATAAAAGATGGGTCTCTTATTTTTGAATTTAGAGATGCACCGTAACTCTTGGGTAACATAATTATAAAAGTGTTCAAATTAAGAGAATTAAATAAAATAATTTTAATAAGTCATAATTTATTTTATTCAAAATCATTTTATTGACCAACTTCTGTTATCCTACTTAGTAGTGTTTCCTCTCCCGTAGAATTACACCTTTTCCCATAAGGAATTGCGTCTGGAAACTTTCAGATTATTGGATTCCGAGGGATATGTGAGCTGGGTCCGCTTTCAATTTTTCATTGACTTTAGAATTTAAGTCAGGTGATTTCAATGAATAGTTCATGAATCTTTGAATAGTTAAATAGCGTTCATCAGTTAAAAGACCCCAAATCCCTCTGCTCTAAATTCACACGTAAAGTAGAGTGAAGTAATAAAAACGAAACGTGTGGCATCTTGCATTTGCAAGGCTCCTCTGTTAGTGAAAATTCTAAAAAATCATTTTAATTTGAGTTTCTTAAATTAAAATATAATTAGGAGTCTTGGTTAAACATTTGAAGTAATTTCATCGCCTTGTAAACATAGGCCTACTTAGTGCATTAAACCGTGAAAAGTAAAAATGCAATTTTGGAAAACTGACATCGAATCTAATAATTTGCACACCTCTGTAAAGACAGCTATCGCCTCCACAACTATGGATAGAATAGTGAGTCAAGGAGATTGATGAGAAATGAAAAGATAACTCACACAGAAGGAATTAATATTTATTAAGCTGTAAATTTGATTGAGTATATCTTACTTATAGAACTGAGGGAATGAAAGAACAGGATGTAGGATAGTAATCACCGATGTAGGGCAATAGCACTTTTTTACCATTACCATAGGACAGTTATCGTATTAGGGATTCGGACGTCCTTGTATAATTGTTATTTTATCTGTGCCCCGTTTGCTGAGGTCTGTGCTCCTCCGCAACATTCGTTTCAACATTCTAATAGTACTTCCTTCTATACGACATTTGCTGTTCGCTTGCCTTTTGGTTCTATTTGAACTTTGACGTCACGAAAGGATTTTGCTCGCGATAGTGCGACATACACTTGTCCGTGGTTAAACACCGATTGAGGTAGATAAATGCCTACTTGATCTAGTGTTTGACCTTGAGCTTTATTGATAGTTGTACAAAAAGCCAAACGTACTAGAAACTGCCTCCTTTTGAAGGAGGCCGATAACCTAGATGTTAGGCCCCTTAAAACAACAATTATCATCATCATCACCTTTTGAAGGAAAACGGCATAGAAGTAACTGATGGCGTAAGGTCAAGGCGAGGAAGTAGAACATTGTTTCCAACATTTACGCCAGTAATAATTTCCAGGTGTAAGCAATTGTCATGCATCTTCCGAACCAACAGTCTAGTATCGTTCAACAGACCTTGGGTAACATTAATATTTCTCAACAAAATCACAATAGAGCCTTCTTTTAGTCGAAGGATATGAGGTGGCAATCCACTTATGTCTAAGCTGTCTAAAAATTATGTTGGAAATTGTAGAAGTTCACTCTCATCTTCAGTAATTAAATTATTCACAATGATGTAAGATCTCGATTATCCTGGGATTAGCTCTAAAACTTTGTCATTGATTTCTTTACAGTGTTCATTTTTAGGTGCTAAAATCGCAATTTTTGAATAGCGTGAAATATCTTTCAGTGTGGAAACTTCGTTTCCATATATTTCAGTGATGATATCAGTTTTAGCGATAATGGAGGGGGGTAAGTCGACTAATTCTGAATATTTTCCATCGACGTGAGGGTATTCACCGTTACCAATTTGTATCAAGAAGTTTGCAAAGTCACGTTGATCTATATCCGCTCGCATATTTTTGTTGAGTTAAAAAATTTTGAATAATGGCCACAAAGGAGAGAACCTCACTGACATTTGGACTGAAGCTGCTCTAGATGCGTGAGGCACAACAGGCAATACCTGCCTGAAATCTCCACCTAAGATGATAATTTTTCCTCCGAAATGCACGTCGTTATTCATGATGTCCTTGAGCAGCCGATTTACACACATCCTTGCGTGCTTATTAGCCATAGGGGCTTCATCCCAAATGATAAGTTTTGCTGAACGAATATAAAAAGCTTCCTTGCTGTTAACTTTTATTCCTGATTCTGAACTTTCATGTAAATGTAGAGTTAACTTGAACTAGCTGTGTACAGTGCGCCCCTGAGGTAGTAACATTGCTGCAATACCACTCCATGCAACAGAAACTACATTTAACCCCAAATTTGTGCAACTGTGAATCAAGCATTTGTAAAGGAATGTTTTCCGGTGCCCCCTGGACCGTCAATGAAGTATGCATTACTCATCCATTCATTGCCGTTTTGTACTGTACCCGATACATAGTTGAGGCTATCGGCTACGCCAGCAGACATTGAGCCGTAGTTGAGATTTTGGGAAGAGTTATGAGAAGATAGCGCTCAGATCGAGTCAAGAGGAATGTCAGGATGACGTAGAAGGTCTAGGATTAAGATGGCACTGACGGCAGTCAGGCAGATGGAATTATGGATGGAATTATGAAGCTTTATTAAGATCTATATGGAACATGGTATTTAAACATCTCAGAAGAGGAGATATAACAAGCAGTATATATGGTAATAAATTGAAGGAAGTCAGATAACCCTTAAGTTATTTTATAACTTAATAGCCGAGATGATAGGGGTTCGAGATTATATTTGTGACGCAAGACCACAGAGGTGGGGAGAACGTCACGTGACTGCGCCAAGGAGGTACAGGTCATTGCAGTCTAGAGAAAGCAGTCGAGCTCAGTGAGCCAAGCAGTTGAGCTCTGTAAGCAGAGGAGTCAAGTACAGTTAGCACGGCAGTCGAGGTCAGACAGCGAGCTGAGTAGGACATGCCGAGCGTATGGTAAAAGTCGCGCGGTGAGCAGCATTTGTCACGGAAAGTGAAAGCGACAGTTTCAACTTCACCAAGCAGCGAACGAAAAGTAGGTCAGTGAGCCGGGCGGAAACCCGCAGTAGGCAGCGTGAAGACCGGTTACAGAACCAGCTGTCCAGGCCAAGCAAGCATGAGAAGGCCGGGGTTTAGAACAGTACGGTAAAACGAGTTGGAGAACTTATTTCAAGCTGCAATTTGGTAACGCAGAACAGCATAGTAGAGCGGCATGGCGAGGCCAGCTTTAGGCTGAGATTATTCTAGCATTGCAGTAGGGTTATTTCCAATTATATACGCAAGCATTATGACAGAAGCTGAACTTCATTACAACATTGAGTTGGAACGTTTATTCAGCATTTGAATTGTACAGGCAGATAGTTACGAGATACTGCAACTGTGAACTTTGAATGAACATAGTTTTTCAATGACATTAAGGCTATGCATTTCATAACGCATTCCAAGTAACATTAACAATTTTAGGCAAATGAAATGTTTCAAGCAAATGCACTCATGAACATTAGCTAGTGCATTAATGCAATTCTTTCTTATAAAGTGTTATAAATTACCGAGTATGAACACAGCTACAGGGTGTTTCATAAACTTAGACTCTCTCATATAAAATTTTATTTTATGAAAGTGAGACTTAGCAGTTATTGGAGATTGAACTTTCAACACTCAAACCGAACATTGTATGGAACAGTGGCGTAACGTAGAAGAGGAATAAGAGGTCCGCTGTTTCTATGAACTTTTTCGTGAGGATTTGGACAATATCCGCTATGGATAACCAGCAGTTCATCATGTCGGAGTAAACGCAGACAGAGACGCGATGGCACCACAGAGCGATGGATTCGATTCCTGACGAGGAGGAGGTCCACCAGCTGATTCACTTGGAATTTGAAGGCAATCGTCATTGCGTAGGTGGAATGATATTCACGCCGATCTTTCGGGAAATTCATTACATAAGGAAAATCGACGATCTTTGAAATTTAATAACAGCTGATTATGAGAAGGTACTGTAAGAGTTATAACTTCCTGATACGATTATTTTCATGAATACTGGGCACACATGTATATTTTTCTAATAGGAGTGATACGATTATTTAGACATGGTTTGACTTTATATGCTTCGAATTTTGCTAGAATATGGCGTGACCATATGATATGGCAGGCATCATTATACGAAATTCTCACCATTGGTTGGCTTTATTAAGCAGATGTTTGGTCTTTTAGACATTTTTCCAGCAAGGATAGTTTTCATGAATAGTTTTTTTTGTGTGACGAGTATTTCGAACTCGTGATCTGCAATTGATTATCTAAATCACTTCGTCAGTTCATCGCATACTAGCGAGTGTGTATTATTCATCAGTAGGGATTTTTTCCATTGGATTGTTTGGAGATATTAAGATGTTATTCACTTTAGTGAATAAATATCGCTTTTATATGACAACTAGAGACTTGTTGATTCCGATCTGGTACATTCACTCATTTAGTCTTCGAGATGGGGTCTTTCGTATTTATACGATTGTATGGTGGTTACTCATCTTACCCATCGTTCGGGGCACTATCATGTTGGTCGACGGGGCAAGGTCTTTCGTATTTGTAAGATTGTACGGTGGTTACTCATCTTACTTGCCATTGAGGGACTCATTTTTGTCATCCGAGTGTGCTTGAGATTGTAAGAGAGTCAAACAAGGAACTACTAGTCACATATCAGTCGAAGTTTTGTTAAATAAAGTAAAGATAAATGTTAGCAGGGTTACATTTGTAATTCTTGTTTGCCAATCCAATATTTTGTTGCTGTACTCTTTTGAGAGTGCTTTCAGTTTAACAACTGGTACAGCTGATGCTTTTGATGATTTTTATAATTGTGTTTGATACCTTTGAGAAGGATTTAGAGTGGTTGAATCTTGTAAGATGGATCATTAATGGTCAGATTTGTTTTAAGGCGGATCAGTATTGCAGATTTTGATATGAGAGATTGTAGCACATTGGTGTTTTTCTGTGATGTGAATTGTGAGAGTTGTAAGAGAATTTATGCTATTTGAAGGCAGATCTTGAATTGCTAAGGTAGTGTTTTTTCCGATTGTTTGGGAAGTTGTCTAGATGTGATCAGATTAATTGCAGTTATTGGAGATTGTGTGCGTTGATGGTTTGAAGCCAGTTATATATTTTTTGTAGATCATGCAACATGGTTAAGTGAAGTTTGTGATAGGCATTTTGTGGAAGTTGCCAAGTGATAGTTGCAATGTTGCTAATGTATTTTGAGGCAGACATGAGGTTGTCGAACCCAGTCTAGCGTAATTGTTGAGATTCAGGCTGTATGCTGAATATTTATGGAGTTTTGTGGAATAATTGTGGTATTCAAATGTGATATTTGAAGAAGTGAGGATATATAATGTAGTTGTGGATAATCAGATCCAACGTGATGTCGTGAAGGCAATAATATTTTTTTGCATGATAATTAAATACGAGATATAACTTGGAAGTGATAAAACTGTAAGACAACGTTCTATAACCCATATTAAACAATTTGTTAGGAAATTAAACAAATAAATAAAGTTGATAATACAAGATTTTCTGAGAATAATAATTAATGAAATAATAATCTGAAATTTAAGCATATTAATGATCTGACCTAATGAAATAAAAATCAGAATGACTAGATGAAATAATAAAAATCTAAATAACCAGAAGAATGAAATTTAAATAAATTGATAAATTAAATTTAGGGATAAATCAATGAATTAAATAAATGGATGAATTAAAGATTGAATAAATAAACTGATTTAAATAAATTAATAGATGATTGGATAGATGATGAATAACTGAATTAGAAGGTGATAATTAATTAAAGAAGCTGATGATTAATGAATTTATATGGATTTAAATAAATTTAATTGAGATATAATTTGAGATATTGCAACTTGAGTTGAGGAATTAAACAATTTTTATTGATGATTTAAGATGATTTAATCTGAAAGAGATGGTAAAATAAGAGTGTGTGAATAATTAGAAAGTATAATGAAGTAATGATAATAATTTTCATTTAAATGATTTAATGGTGATGAGTTAATGATTCTGACAGAAATATGTTGAATTTTGAAATGAGAATTAATGAGAGAAATATTTAACTTTGATGATGATGATGATGATAGTGACCAATGAGCAGTGAATTTTCTGTAATTCACAAACAAGCAATTATTAATGACAATGTAATTAGTGTAAATTAATTATTCGATGTTTAGGAGCATTTTACTAACATGTTCAACATTTAAATTATGCCATGCAAGCCATAAAATACGTGATATTTAAAATATGTGATTATAATATGTGTATGTTTAGACAGATTAATAATTTTTTCAAATCCACATTCATGATGTTAAATTAAAGAGAAATTAGGTCTCAGGTATCACAAATGTCAGTGACGAAAGACATAGTGCTACAGTGATCCTGAGAACCCAAGAGAACTTTAGAGATTTTTCCTGTTTTTTGTGGATGAAATATTTTTGATTAGAAAAGAGATGGTTCGATTTTTGGACAATGACAATTTAACGTTGGCATTCGACCATACTCTCAGGTAGGATGAATATTTAAAATATCTGTCTGACTATCAAAGTGAAATAAATTTGTTTATATCTTAGTTGTGATCTGATGATGGTGTGATTTTCCTTTTTCTTTCCTTGTCTTGATTAAGGCTTAACCGGAAAGGATGTGGTTTGCCAGGAATTCAGTTGATGGCGCCCATTTATATTTGCATTTTTTTATTAAACATAAGCCCGTAACGACCCTAGAGATACTTTGTCTCGTGTTACCCACTGCTTTTTCGAAATCTCAGCTGAATTTCCGACACATTCCTTATTTGACTAGAGGTTCATTTAACTCCGCTCTGTCCTGGAACTCCAGGAATGCGATGTAATAGCAGTTGGGTCATCGCATCCCCAGGACGAACGGGTACAGAGAGAGAGGGAGAATTGGCTTTACCCACCTGTGGGGCTTCGATTTTGTTTAATCTATGGAATCACATCAGATTTAGATTACTGAGAGATTGATCTCAAGTTCATTTAACTGTGTTATAAAATTTATTAAACTTAGTCAGACAATATACTTGTGTGCCCATTCCAGTGTTCACGTTAATCGTATTAGTATTATATTATGTTAGTTATAAGTCATTTTTCCTATACCCAAGTGAATGCAGGAATTGAGACATTGTGATGTGTTGTTGTCTAACGTCTCTGAATAAAACGTCTATTGAAAATATAATTATGTTGCCGGAAGATTTAGCTAAGGTGTTAGGAGAGTTACAGAGTGGTATGTCTGGTATTCCAGAAACTATTTCGAAAATGGAAACGGAAGTTAAAGAACAGATAAATAGTTCAGAAGCTAGGTTAGAAGCTAGATGTAAAGAAAATGTGCAAGCTTGACAAACTAGTAATGAGGATAATTTAAAGTCATTAGAGACTAGATTACAGACTAGTGAAAATCCACAGCCTGCTTCCAGTCTCCGACCGGGTCAGGAATGGAATGAATGAAGCCCCCATCTAGCGGCGAGGATATTAACTGTGCCGGCTGCCGAGGCCTGACGCACTCCTCTGGGGCAATGATTAAATGAGTGACAGATGAAATGAAATGATAGTGGAGAGTGTTGCTGGAATGAAATTTTGACAGGGAAAACCGGAGTACCCGGAGAAAAACCTGTCTGCCTCCGTTTTGTCCAGCACAGATCTCACATGGAGTGACCGGGATTTGAACCACGGACTCAGCGGTGAGAGGCCGGCGTGCTGCCGCCTAAGCCACGGAGGCTTAGATTACAGACTAGTAATGAAGAAAATTTAAAATTATTACAGTCAAATAGTGAAGATAATTTAAAGTCATTAGAGACTAGATTACAGACTAGTACTGAAAGTCATTTGAAAGCTAGTGAAGCTAACTTGAAGGATAGTTTTAAATCATTAGAAGAAAGATTACAGTCAAATAGTGAGGATAGTTTTAAATCATTGGTAGAGAAATTACAAGCTCGTAGTGAATAAACTAACACTGAGTTAGAAAACAAGTTAACTAGGTTAGAGAATAGATTAACTTTAAAGAATAATGAAATGCTTAAGACTTTACAATTAGATATAATTGCAGTAAATATGAAAGGAGAGGAAAATGTTCAAATATTAAGAAAGAATATTATTGAATTAGAAAGTAGAGGAGAAGAAAACATTCTTACTTTAAGAACAGACGTTATGTCTATACAGAAAGACATTAAATCGGATGTATCGAAGTTGAGATTCGACATTGATGGTTTAGTGGCAGATGTAGGCAAAATTCAAGAGTGGTCTACCGAAGTATCTTTCGAAACTAAGATCAAAGGTCTAGAAATGAATCTAGGTAATGAGATTAAAGGTTTAAAGACAGTAATTGGGACCATTAAAGAGGAAATCTTAGGAGAGGTTAATTCTAATTTAAAATCATTAGAGAATCAATTGCAGAAAGAGATTAGTAAAATGGATGATGATATAGAGCAAAAGGTTAATGAAAACTTAGCTTTATTCAAAAATAGAGTCGGTGCAATCGTGGAAGAACGGTATAGTGAGGTCGATGCCGAAGCAAAAGAAAAACGTGCAGGATTAGATGAGAAATTAATCGCAGGTATGGCGAACTTAGAAGCGAGATTTACGGAGAACAAGGAAGCGATGATGATAGATTCAACTCTAATTAGGACAGATGATGATCTGTTAAAGGAACAAGTCGCGTCAGTAAAGAATACATGCGAAGACAAGATAGACAAGTTGAAAAACGATTTAGACGAGAGTAACAAAACGCAGAATGTTACGTCGTTAGATGAGTTGAAGACTCAGGTCAAGACCGTAGAGAAATTGGCAGAAGATAGGATGACTAAACTAGAATCTATGATTAATAGTTTCACCAGTCAAAATATTACATCAGGGGAATTATCGATAAATCAGACAGCGATAGACCGCAGTATGAGTAATCAAGAAGTTAGCATGGGAGAAGACCGTCAAACGCAAACGAATGTGACATTCGAAAGGGCAAGTTCAACCCCTCAGGATAATCCGAGTTCGAATAGGAGTACGTTGGGTACAAGTGAACGATACTCAGGTCCAGTTACCATTATCAGAAATCTGGATGACAAGCCGAGGAAGTTTTCTGGAAATACAGGAGTCACACCAGTCGAATTTCTGCGAGATATTCGAGACTACATGGCGGAACATAGAGTAGCCAAGGAAAGAGAACTAAGGATAGTCGAACGCGCCTTAGACGGGTCTGCGTTAACTTGGTTTAGAGCATTCAGAAGCAATTTTGCGAATATGGAGCAATTTGCAATAGCATTCTTAAGGAGATTTTGGAGTGCTGAGGATCAGCGGAACGTAAGAGCAGAAATGTACTCGGAGCGTTATTCTACATCACATCCGACGCATTATGCCAATTATTTTACTTCACAATTGGCTAAATTACAGTTTCTGATTCCTCCATTGCCAGAAGAAGAGCTTTTGCAAGCTATAGCGAGACAGTTACCGATTGAGGTACAGCGATCACTCATAGCGTCGGGAGCAAACACACTTGAGCACTATGACGACATTTTACGGCGGTTAGACTATACAAGCGCTCAAGTTACGCCTAGAAATGCAAGAAACGACAATCAAAACACGCAAGAGGTGATTGCGGTAGTCGTTGATAACACAGCTCAAACGGACAGAAGAGATTCCTGGGAAAACAGAAGGAACGAAGGAAATCGAGGAAACATCCGTAACGTTCGTGGAAATGATCGATATAGAGGACCATATGAGAGGCCATACGATCAGGAAGCAAGAGACAGTCGATACAGAAATTATAATCAGAATTCCAGATATCAAGATAGGAATAGATACAACAATAGATATCGTGGTAGAAACAACTGGAACCAAGGTCAACAGTATAATCGGAACGACAGGCAGGATGGCCGAAGAAATGAGCCAAATGAAAGACGAGATAATCGTGAATATAAGAGATCGAGGCAGGAAAGTAGACAGCCTAGTGCACCACCCGAGGAGGCAGTCAGAGATGTCAATCGAGCAAGCACGAGTGGCGAAGGAAAAAAAACGTCAAATTAACTGCAGAGCAAGATGCTAATCATTGGGAATCGATCATCATTGTGGAAACGTATCAGGTCAAGGACGAGGATTTAATTGAAGTGGAAGACGTAGTACATCGAGGAAATAGACATGAATTGCAAGTTATCAGTGTGGAAGTCATGGGAAAAGAAATAAAGACACTTGTAGACACGGGGGCTATGGTGAGCTTGATATCCATAGGTTGCCTGGATGAGTTGAAATTATCAGGAGAAATTACGATGTTGCCAACTGTTGTTAGCAAGATTCAAGGGGTGATCCCAGACAGGAGTATGAAATGTAAAAGTCAGGTACTTTTAGATGTTGGGATTGGAACCAGAAGTTTTGAACAGATGTTCCTAGTAGTGGGTCAACTACATTTTGACATGATCCTAGGAGTGCATTTCTTAAGTGAAAGTGGTCTGATCATAGATATGCAGAGTAGGCGCATGTACTTTCAAGAAGGGGTCATGGAAAATCAGGAATCTGAGATGACATTCTTTAGAGAGAATATATTGGATGAGATAGTCTGCAGCATTGAAAGGTCTATAGAAGATAGAACTAGCATGACAAGTAAAATAAATCCAGAAATTAAGGAGCAGTTTGATCAAGTAATTTCAGAATATGAGGACATATTCAATGACAAACCAGGTCTCATAGAAAATTTTACCTACAGCATCAAGTTGATGGATGACAAACCATACCATAAGAATTTATATCCCATTCCGGATAAATGGAAGGAAGAAGTTAGTACAATGATAAGCGATATGGAGAAAGATGGAATAATCAAGAAGATGCCAACTGCTTATTTGAATCCTTTAGCTGTTGTCAAGAAACCTAATGGTAAGCTGAGAATATGCCTAGATGCTAGAGCCCTTAATGAAAGAGTTCTTCCTGAACACGACAGGCCACCTGTTATTCGTGAATTGTTGCGCAGTTTCAGAGGAAAGAGTTTCTTTTCGACAATCGATCTGACTAGTTCTTATTATCATGTTGAGCTAGCAGAAGACTGCAAACAATACACGGGGTTCTTGTTTGACCATAAAACATATGTATTCAATAGGTTACCTTTTGGAGTGAAAAATAGTGTTCCGGTGATGATCCGAGCACTAGATGAAAATTTGTCAGATGCAGTTAAGGAGCATGTGGTGAGCTATATTGATGACCTGATTATAGCGTCTGAGACAGCGGAAGAGCATATCAGGAACCTTCGAATTCTTTTTGAAGATCTTAGGAGGACGAACTTCAAGGTGATTTTCAACAAATGTCAGTTCTTTCATGAAGAAATTGAATTTCTTGGACATAGAATCGATGGAGATGGTTATAGGCCCAATCCGAAGAAGATTATGGCTATTTCAGAGTTTCCAACCCCACGAAAGATTAAAGAGGTACGGCAGTTTTTAGGCATGTGTCAGTTCTTTTCAACACATTGTCCTGAATATACTGAAACGATGGCACCTCTGCAGGATTTACTAAGAAAGGGAAATCGATGGAATTGGGACGACAGATGCAATCAAGCGTTTTTAGCGGCTAAGAAAAGTTGATCCAAAATATCAAGCTTGAGTACCCAGATTTTACAAGAAGATGTTTTTTGGAGACAGACGCATCCAAAATAGGTATTAGTGGGATCCTATATCAGCTGGACGATACCAACAAACATAGGTATTTAGCTTTCACCAGTCGTAAGCTCAGGAATTGTGAGAAGAATTACTATGCAACTGAGTTAGAGGCATTAGCAGTGGTTCATGCTCTTAAGACGTGGAAGAAGGTGTTGTTTGGACATGACATAACAGTGATCACAGATCATAAAGCCCTCCAATTTATTATGAAGACAGACTTAGCGAGTGACCGCATCACCAGATGGGCTCTGTTCTTACAAAAATTTAACCCAACTGTTGTACATAGACCTGGGAAATTAAATCTGTTAGCAGATGTGTTGAGCAGAAACCCTTGTGAGGAAGTAATTGTCAACCATATAAATTTGATTCAAGAGGATAATGGTACTCTAGAAAAGTTGAAGATGTTGGCGCAAACTCAGAAGAGATATGCACCTTTGCGAAGAATTTATCGTTTTTTGACACGCAGGATGGACAACGCTGATCCAGATTTTCAAAGAACTGAGATAGTGGCTAGAAAATATCATATTATGGGAGGTATTATATGCCAATATATTGATCAGGATCATACTAAACTTAGAGTAGTGATCCCACCCAAGTTTGTCAAACCAGTTATTTGGATGATACACCGAACTGCAGCTCATGTAGGTGTAGACAAGACTTTGGCTCTCGCTCAAGAAACGTTCGTTTGGAGACAAATGGGACAAACGATTCGCGACGTCATAAAGACCTGTGACAGTTGTCAGCGAAGTAAATATTCATCAAAGCTAATGAAAGAAGTTCCTAGATCAATATTACCCAGCAAGCCAAGAGAACTTTTCGCTACGGACATTTTCGATCCGATTCCTCGTTCGACGAAAGGAAATCAGTTTGTTTTGGTAACAGTAGACGTATTTTCTAAATACGTATCTCTATGCCCTATCCAGAAAGCTACATCCAAGTACGTGATCAACAGATTAGAGAAAACAGTTATTCCGAGCATGGGGAAACCTGAAGTTTTGTGGAGTGACCATGGATCACAATTCACCAGTATGGAATTTTCTACTGCTATGGAACGTTTAGGAATAAGGCATGTGTTTAATTCTGTGCGGTATCCAGAGGGAAATCCAGCCGAAAGAATTATGCCGGAAATCAGTAAAATGTGTCGCTTATATGTGTCAAGGCAACACCACAGATGGATGGAAGTGATACCCATCATTAGTCAATGCTTGAATTCCACAGTACATGAAAGCACAGGACATATTCCGTCCATGCTTCATCATGGATTGAAACCGGATAGACCATGGGACCGAGACGTGAGGGCACCAGCAGATCCTCAACCCACACAAGAAAGAAGAGTCGAGATGGCAGGAGAGAGACTCAGAAGACAGGCGGAGAAGAGAGCCAGGAGACAAGCAGGAAGGAGGTTCCACGAGCAATTTCAAGAAAATGATGAGGTGCTGATTAGGAAGCCAGTCACTTCGAATCTTCAACTGAAGATCTACCATAAATTTGCGCCATTGTACGCTGGTCCATTCCGTATTGAAGAAACGTACCGAAATAATAGCTACAAGATTGTCAGAATGGATACTGATGAAGTTGTGGGAACTTTTAATGCAGCTAGCATTAGAAAGTACCATCATGCTGAATGAGAGGATTGTAGAGCTATCGTGTACATGTGTTACATATAGAATGCCTGAGAGTGTATTTTCTTTTTCTCAATCCTGATAAAAAAGGAGATGTACGTGAGAGATGTACCCGATACCTAGTTGAGGCTATCGGCTACGCCAGCAGACATTGAGCCGTAGTTGAGATTTTGGGAAGAGTTATGAGAAGATAGCGCTCAGATCGAGTCAAGAGGAATGTCAGGATGACGTAGAAGGTCTAGGATTAAGAAGGCACTGACGGCAGTCAGGCAGATGGAATTATGGATGGAATTATGAAGCTTTATTAAGATCTATATAGAACATGGTATTTAAACATCTCAGAAGAGGAGATATAACAAGCAGTATATATGGTAATAATTTGAAGGAAGTCAGATAACCCTTAAGTTATTTTATAACTTAATAGCCGAGATGATAGGGGTTCGAGATTATATTTGTGACGCAAGACCACAGAGGTGGGGAGAACGTCACGTGACTGCGCCAAGTAGGTACAAGTCATTGCAGTCTAGAGAAAGCAGTCGAGCTCAGTGAGCCAAGCAGTTGAGCTCTGTAAGCAGAGGAGTCAAGTACAGTTAGCACGGCAGTCGAGGTCAGACAGCGAGCTGAGTAGGACATGCCGAGCGTATGGTATAAGTCGCGCGGTGTGCAGCATTTGTCACGGAAAGTGAAAGCGACAGTTTCAACTTCACCAAGCAGCGAACGAAAAGTAGGTCAGTGAGCCGGGCGGAAACCCGCAGTAGGCAGCGTGAAGACCGGTTACAGAACCAGCTGTCCAGGCCAAGCAAGCATGAGAAGGCCGGGGTTTAGAACAGTACGGTAAAACGAGTTGGAGAACTTATTTCAAGCTGCAATTTGGTAACGCAGAACAGCATAGTAGAGCGGCATGGCGAGGCCAGCTTTAGGCTGAGATTATTCTAGCATTGCAGTAGGGTTATTTCCAATTATATACGCAAGCATTATGACAGAAGCTGAACTTCATTACAACATTGAGTTGGAACGTTTATTCAGCATTTGAATTGTACAGGCAGATAGTTACGAGATACTGCAACTGTGAACTTCGAATGAACATAGTTTTTCAATGACATTACGGCTATGCATTTCATAACGCATTCCAAGTAACATTAACAATTTTAGGCAAATGAAATGTTTCAAGCAAATGCACTCATGAACATTAGCTCGTGCATTAATGCAATTCTTTCTTATAAAGTGTTATAAATTACCGAGTATGAACACAGCTACAGGGTGTTTCATAAACTTAGACACTCTCATATAAAATTTTATTTTATGAAAGTGAGACTTAGCAGTTATTGGAAATTGAAATTTCAACACTCAAACCGAACATTGTATGGAACAGTGGCGTAACGTAGAAGAGGAATAAGAGGTCCGCTGTTTCTATGAACTTTTTCGTGAGGATTTGGACAATATCCGCTATGGATAACCAGCAGTTCATCATGTCGGAGTAAACGCAGACAGAGACGCGATGGCACCACAGATCGATGGATTCGATTCCTGACGAGGAGGAGGCCCACCAGCTGATTCACTTGGAATTTGAAGGCAATCGTCATTGCGTAGGTGGAATGATATTCACGCCGATCTTTCGAGAAATTCATTACATAAGGAAAATCGACGATCTTTGAAATTTAATAACAGCTGATTATGAGAAGGTACTGTAAGAGTTATAACTTCCTGATACGATTATTTTCATTAATACTGGGCACACATGTATATTTTTCTAATAGGAGTGATACGATTATTTAGACATGGTTTGACTTTATATGCTTCGAATTTTGCTAGAATATGGCGTGACCATATGATATGGCAGGCATCATTATACGAAATTCTCACCATTGGTTGGCTTTATTAAGCAGATGTTTGGTCTTTTAGACATTTTTCCAGCAAGGATAGTTTTCATGAATAGTTTTTTTTTGTGTGACGAGTATTTCGAACTCGTGATCTGCAATTGATTATCTAAATCACTTCGTCAGTTCATCGCATACTAGCGAGTGTGTATTATTCATCAGTAGGGATTTTTTCCATTGGATTGTTTGGAGATATTAAGATGTTATTCACTTTAGTGAATAAATATCGCTTTTATATGACAACTAGAGACTTGTTGATTCCGATCTGGTACATTCACTCATTTAGTCTTCGAGATGGGGTCTTTCGTATTTATACGATTGTATGGTGGTTACTCATCTTACTCATCGTTCGGGGCACTATCATGTTGGTCGACGGGGCAAGGTCTTTCGTATTTGTACGATTGTACGGTGGTTACTCATCTTACTTGCCATTGAGGGACTCATTTTTGTCATCCGAGTGTGCTTGAGATTGTAAGAGAGTCAAACAAGGAACTACTAGTCACATATCAGTCGAAGTTTTGTTAAATAAAGTAAAGATAAATGTTAGCAGGGTTACATTTGTAATTCTTGTTTGCCAATCCAATATTTTGTTGCTGTACTCTTTTGAGAGTGCTTTCAGTTTAACAACTGGTACAGCTGATGCTTTTGATGATTTTTATAATTGTGTTTGATACCTTTGAGAAGGATTTAGAGTGGTTGAATCTTGTAAGATGGATCATTAATGGTCAGATTTGTTTTAAGGCGGATCAGTATTGCAGATTTTGATATGAGAGATTGTAGCACATTGGTGTTTTTCTGTGATGTGAATTGTGAGAGTTGTAAGAGAATTTATGCTATTTGAAGGCAGATCTTGAATTGCTAAGGTAGTGTTTTTTCCGATTGTTTGGGAAGTTGTCTAGATGTGATCAGATTAATTGCAGTTATTGGAGATTGTGTGCGTTGATGGTTTGAAGCCAGTTATATATTTTTTGTAGATCATGCAACATGGTTAAGTGAAGTTTGTGATAGGCATTTTGTGGAAGTTGCCAAGTGATAGTTGCAATGTTGCTAATGTATTTTGAGGCAGACATGAGGTTGTCGAACCCAGTCTAGCGTAATTGGTGAGATTCAGGCTGTATGTTGAATATTTATGGAGTTTTGTGGAATAACTGTGGTATTCAAATGTGATATTTGAAGAAGTGAGGATATATAATGCAGTTGTGGATAATCAGATCCAACGTGATGTCGTGAAGGCAATAATATTTTTTGGCATGATAATTAAATACGAGATATAACTTGGAAGTGATAAAGCTGTAAGACAACGTTCTATAACCCATATTAAACAATTTGTTAGGAAATTAAACAAATAAATAAAGTTGATAATACAAGATTTTCTGAGAATAATAATTAATGAAATAATAAACTGAAATTTAAGCATATTAATGATCTGACCTAATGAAATAAAAATCAGAATGACTAGATGAAAGAATAAAAATCTAAATAACCAGAAGAATGAAATTTAAATAAATTGATAAATTAAATTTTGGGATAAATCAATGAATTAAATAAATGGATGAATTAAAGATTGAAT
Organism: Meconema thalassinum; assembly: GCA_946902985.2. Lineage (NCBI taxonomy): Eukaryota > Metazoa > Arthropoda > Insecta > Orthoptera > Tettigoniidae > Meconema > Meconema thalassinum. The sequence continues at coordinate 392,773,457 of OX336393.1, read as the reverse complement.
AAATAAACTGATTTAAATAAATTAATAGATGATTGGATAGATGATGAATAACTGAATTAGAAGGTGATAATTAATTGAAGATGCTGATGATTAATGAATTTATATGGATTTAAATAAATTTAATTGAGATATAATTTGAGATATTGCAACTTGAGTTGAGGAATTAAACAATTTGTATTGATGATTTAAGATGATTTAATCTGAAGGAGATTGTAAAATAAGAGTGTGTGAATAATTAGAAAGTATAATGAAGTAATGATAATAATTTTCATTTAAATGATTTAATGGTGATGAGTTAATGATTCTGACAGAAATATGTTGAATTTTGTGAGAATTAATGAGAGAAATATTTAACTTTGATAATGATGATGATAGTAACCAATGAGCAGTGAATTTTCTGTAATTCACAAACAAGCAATTATTAATGACAATGTAATTAGTTTAAATTAATTATTCGATGTTTAGGAGCATTTTACTAACATGTTCAACATTTAAATTATGCCATGCAAGCCATAAAATACGTGATATTTAAAATATGTGATTATAATATGTGTATGTTTAGACAGATTAATAATTTTTTCAAATCCACATTCATGATGTTAAATTAAAGAGAAATTAGGTCTCAGGTATCACAAATGTCAGTGACGAAAGACATAGTGCTACAGTGATCCTGAGAACCCAAGAGAACTTTAGAGATTTTTCCTGTTTTAGTTGGATGAAATATTTTTGATTAGAAAAGAGATGGTTCGATTTTTGGACAATGACAATTCAACGTTGGCATTCGACCATACTCTCAGGTAGGATGAATATTTAAAATATCTGTCTGACTATCAAAGTGAAATAAATTTGTTTATATCTTAGTTGTGATCTGATGATGGTGTGATTTTCCTTTTTCTTTCCTTGTCTTGATTAAGGCTTAACCGGAAAGGATGTGGTTTGCTAGGAATTCAGTTGATGGCGCCCATTTATATTTGCATTTTTTTTATTAATCTTAAGCCCGTAACGACCCTAGAGATACTTTGTCTCGTGTTACCCACTGCTTTTTCGAAATCTCAGCAGAATTTCCGACACATTCCTTATTTGACTAGAGGTTCATTTAACTCCGCTCTGTCCTGGAACTCCAGGAATGCGATGTAATAGCAGTTGGGTCATCGCATCCCCAGGACTAACGGGTACAGTACTAACCCCAAAATTTCTGTAATTATAGCCGTTTGGTTTTCATTTGCTCGGTTTATCATCCGACTTAATTGATCCTCATTATGTTTTGGATAATTCATTGGTAAATTTGTCCGAGGGAAATTATCAATAATAACTGGCAATTCGAGAGAAGTAATGGGAAGACCATGGAGCTTTAATGTATTAGAAATATGTATAAGAGTGAACTGATATGCAATGTTAAGTTCGTGAAACTGCAGATAATCTTCTGATAATGAATTCTTGAAAATGTCCCATAACTGTCTTACATTTGAAGGGGTCTGAAAGATACATATGTAAGAAAACAGTTGTCGTAACTGAGAAGGCATCTGAAATTGTGACGCTTCTGCCAAACAACGCTGCCATTCAGAATCATCAATCAGCAAACCTCGCTCCTTAGCTGTCTCTTTAAAAGTAGAATAGACAACGGTTTTGTATGTTCGTAGATCCTGGAAGCTGGTAGCACCAATGACGTGAAGCAATAACAGGCGTAAATAATACCTTTCTGTTTCTGTAGGCGAAACATTATACATTCTGCCTATAGTTTTTGAAACATTTTTTCTTTTTTGCCACTGGCAGTTGTTCTTATTCCAGACGTAATGTACTGGTGTTTCAGGATATATATACGGACTTCTGGCTTGCGAATCTTGATTTAACTTGAACCACGCTTGTAATTCCGTGTTGCGTAACTCTGCTTGAAGTAAAATATCTGGAGCGTTATCATTTTTAAAATAGATGTTTTGTAAGTTTGGCAAGTGAAATGGTAATCGCACGATAGAATGTGACAGTTCATGCATGTGAGATGAAAATATCCTGTATGCGGCTTCTGTTGGACCAACATATCTAGCATTTAGAAAAGAAGTAATTTCATCGTAGTTCACCGTTTCGTCCTCAGGACATATTTTAACATTGCAGCAGTCATGACCTTTATACACATACTTGTGGATGTATTTAACACTCCGAACACTGGAGCATATTTCAACATTAATATGAGCTTGAAAGTAATGTAAAAGAAATGGATTGTAGGGAACAATGAATCGACTATAGATTTCAATGTCAATACCTCGAATTGTTTTTACAATAATCCGTCCATTATTTCTTCTCCTATACGAGGGATAACCATTGGCGTTATCTTTGGTCTCTTCCTGAAACTGTTTAGGGAAATCTATATTGCATACGCCATCTTGACTGAAGAAGGATTCAAAAATCCGCAAGGACCATGTACCATATGACGCCTTACCAACTCGTATAGCGCTTCATCCTTGAGATCTGGTATTTCGGCTGACACCACACTGTCAATGTCAGAAATTTCTCGAAACTTACAATCTTCCGTTAACGTTAATAGTAAATGGATGTGCGGGAGACCTCGTTTTTGAAATTCCACTGTATATAGATATGCTTTTACTTTACCGAAAATTTTCTTAACATTATTCAATCGTAGCAATTCCTTTACTTTGCAATGGAAAACTCTCACTACAATATCAGGCCTATTATTAGCCGTTTCCCAAGGATGAATGCTGTTAAGTATTTCTGGCCAGCCCGCATTACAGGTGAATGTAATGAATAAATCTGGCTTTCCAAACTTCCTCACTATTGCCATCGCATCCTGATAATTTTGCATCATATTCCTTGGGCTACCTGCAAAATAAGATGGCAAAACTACAATACGACCGACTCTGAGATTTTCATTTTCTGCTCGTATATGCAAGGCGTCTGCTAAACCGGCATATGTATCAACTCGCAACTTAGTTTGTTGATGACGTATATATTTTAACCGGTCACCTTCCATACGACAGTAGTAATCCACGAATAGCTGTTGAGTCAATTTACCAGCGTTAATAAGGGGATTGAAATCGAACTCAGCTCCTAGACCTCAAATGGAAATTCTGTACAGAATATACTCACGCATTGTGACAGTATGACGTATTTTAGTTTGTCTCACTCCAGCGGTTGGCATTGAAATGTGCCAACCAGACTCTCCGCAAGGCCAAACCAAGGTATAACATATAGGATCACAGTGCATACTATCATAATCAACATTCCTCAAGCCACCTTCTCTCTCATATACTGCAATGTGTCGATGAGATGGTGGAGCTCCATCAACAGTTACAAATACAGCAGCAATTTCAGAACATGTGGGGTCATTATAACGTCTTGGATCTGAGGAAGGTTCGTGAGAGAATCGCATTACCAATTCCATTTGACGCCGATTTTCTTTTTGAGCTGATTTTTTCTCTTCACTTACTTTCTCGTGCATTGTTTTATAAGAGCGCACGTAAGGATTGTGCTGATCTAGTAAACGATTTAAAAGACTGAGGGTATCTTCTCTCAGTTCGTGATTAGCATCATTCAGTAGCCTTAAATCATTTGCCTCTGAAAATTCTAATATGTATAATTGGCCATATGAACTGTTTTCCTGTTTTCTGGCATATACTGGGGAAATTCTATGATGAATGACACCATTGATTTTGAAACAGTAAGGCTCATGGCTCGGTAGTAGCTCAGCAGTAGCACCAAAGGATACAAACGACATAGCATTATTATACTGCCGAACATTTTTCCTAAAATTTTTACTGATTTCGTCACAATTCGTGAACAACTGCTTAATTTCTAGAAGTATTGTTTATGGTGGAAGTTTCACTTTGCCATCGCTACAACAAAAAGAAAAGCGACCACTTGTATTTTTCTCTTTTGAAAAGTATACAGCTGAGCAGTAGTGACAAATGTTACACAGACTTCCAATTGAGAATGGTTCTATGTAGGGAATAGTATCAAAAAATAGCACATCGATAAGTGGCTGAGAACGGTTTTGTGACAATCTGTTTCTGATATCGATTTGAGTCGCGTAGTGCTCGTTTCTGTTTCTTGGGATTGACGTTTTCGACCATACTTGACTCTGAGTTAGCACTGATATCTAGGACGTCATAGTGACCGTTCCGGCCATCTCCAGAAAACAGTAAGGAAATTATTCTATTTGGTGGCGGATGTTCGGCGTTTACAGTATGCGTTTTATTATTAGTAACTATGTTAATATTCATTTTGTAAACTTGAGCAGCGGCAACTAACTCAACATGACCTCCATGAATACCATTCATAGACATATGCATTTTGTAATCATCGCTCGTATTTATAGCAGTTTCGTACATATCGCTGTTGTCAACAATAAAGGAAGAATACTTATTCCAATTGTCTGTAACATGTTGAAGAATTCGTTTTCTGTTGTACACACAATATGCCAATGCCCTGAACAGACAATTTCCGTCACCTTTAATTCTTATCACATTTTGTCTCTGGCTAACTGGTTCTGAGGTTCGCTTCCGACACAATCCTGGGGTTTTACTGCACGCAAACCCACTCTTAGTTTGAAACTGTATATCAGCCACTGAATCGAGTGACTTGGCATCCACGTTCTCAACTGAGTTAGCACTGATGCCGGTATTTAAGACGTCATAAAGACCGTTCCACCCATCCCCAGAGTATAGCAAAGAAATTATTCTATTTGATGGCGTATTTTCTGCTTTTACACTATGAGTTTTATTATTAGTGATTATGTCGATATCCATTTTGTAAACTTGAGCAGCGGCAACTAACTCAACATGTTGTTGTTTGAGTCTTCAGTCTTTTGACTGGTTTGATGCAGCCCTCCATACCTCCCTGTCCTGAGCTAATCGTTTCATCTCTACATAGCTACCACACCCTACATCCGAGGCAATCTGTTTAACATATTCTAACCTTGGTCTACCCCTACAGTTCTTGTCCTCGACCCTTCCTGCCATAACTAAGCTTGCTATTCCTGGGTGTCTTAGTATGTGTCCTACCAACCTATCTCTTCTCTTCATTAGCAGTCGCCAGAAACATCTCTCCTCTCCCACTCGTCTTAATACCTCTTTGTTTGTAACCCTATCTACCCATCTGATCTTCATCATTCTCCTGTAACACCACATTTCAAATGCTTCAATTGTCCTCTTTTCTGCTGCACCAATAGTCCACGTTTCACTTCCATAGAGCGCCACGCTCCAGACAAAGGCTTTCAAAAATGACTTCCTAGTACCTAAATTTATATTCGATGTCAGCAGATTCCTTTTTTGTAGAAATGCTTTCTTTGCCTGAGCCAACCTACTTTTTATATCCTCTTTGCTTCGTCCATCACTGGTTATTCTGCTTCCTAAGTAACAGAAGCCTCCTACTTACTTCAGCTTTTCACCTGCCAATTTGATCTCCATAGAGGTTTCTGATTTATTTCGCCTGCATTCCAGTATTTTTGTTTTACATTTATTAATATTCATCATGAATTCTTTCCGTAAGACGAAGTCCATACCATTCAAAAACTCATTCAAATCCTCAGGCTTGTCGGCCAAGATGACGATGTCATCAGCAAATCTCAGAGTTGAAATTATTTCTCCTTGAATCTTCACTCCCACTTTACATTTTTCTCTAATTTCCTTCATTGCTTGTTCAATGTAAAGATTGAAAAGTATGGGTGATAAGTTGCAGCCTTGCCTTACACCTTTCTGAATACCAGCTTCTCTCTCATGTCCTTCAACTCGAATGACTGCTGTCTGGTTTCTGCACAGATTGTATATCACCCTCCTATCCCTGTACTTTATTCCAATCGATTTCAAAATGTCAAACAATTTAGTCCAATCAACGTTATCGAAAGCCTTTTCTAAGTCTACAAAAGCCATGAACGCTCTCTTATCTTTCCTTATTCTACCTTCCAAAGTCAGCCTAAGACTTAGGACAGCTTCCCTTGTTCCTACATTTCTCCTGAAACCAAACTGGTCTTCACCCAACTCCGTTTCTATCTGGCTTTCAATCCTCTTGTAAATTATTCTAGACAGGATCTTTGAAGCATGAGTAATCAAGCTGATTGTATGGTAATCTTCACATCTGTCAGCTCCCACTTTCATTGGTATAGGGATGATTACATTCTTCTTGAAATCAGGGGGTACCTCACCTGTCTCATAAATCCTACACACCAAGTGAAATAACCTGATCAGACCTTCATCTCCTATGCAGCGTAGCAACTCAATCGGTATATCATCTATGCCTGGTGCTTTGTTCCTGCTTAAGTCTTCCAAAGCTCTATCAAATTCTGATCTCAATATTAAATCTCCTTTCGCATCCTCATCAATTTCCTCCTCCCTTTCCATTACATGATTCTCAATATCCTTTCCCTTATACAAACTCTCTATGTAAGCTTTCCATCTCTCAACCTTTTCTTCCCTATCTGTTAGAGGCTTCCCATTTGTGTCCTTAATATTACAGCACTTAGTCTTCTTTTCCCCAAAAGTATTCTTAATCCTTCGATAAGCTGTGTCTACTTTTCCTAATTTCAGACAATTTTCTATACCTGCACATTTCTCTTTCAACCATTCTTCTCTCGCTTCCTTGCACTTCTTGTTAACCTCATTTCTCAGACGTCTGTATTCTGCTTTCCCCTTTCCATCTCTTACATTCATGTGTTTCCGCCTTTCATCCATCAATTCTAGTATATCCTGAGTGATCCACGGTTTTCTACCTATTCTTTCTTTCCTACCAATGTTTTCTTCTGCGGATTTTGTTATTTCATTTTCCAAAAGTGCCCATTCGTCTGCAATTGAAGTTTGTTTAGGGTTTTTCATTAGTCCTTCCTTTATACTCTTCTTGAATCTTTCGTTTACATCATTCTCTTTCAGTCTGTCTATTGCCAACCTTTTTGGCTTTTGACTTTTCTTCAGTTTCTTCAACTTTAATCTGCATTTCATTACAACCAGATTGTGGTCAGAGTTTATGTCAGCACCAGGATATGTTTTACAATCCAAAATCTGGTTTCGAAACCTCTGCTTGATCATAATGAAGTCGATTTGGTAACGCCCTGTATCTCCTGGTCTCATCCATGTGTATATTCTTCTATTGTGGTTATTGAATAAGGTGTTAGCTATGACCAACTCATGCTCGGTGCAGAATTCTACCAGCCTGCTTCCTCGATCATTCCTTTCACCTAATCCGAAATCTCCTAGTATCTTCCCTTCTCTCCCTTTTCCTACCACAGCATTCCAATCTCCCATTACTATAACATTTTCATCACCTTTGATACACCTCAGAATGTCATCTATTTCTTCGTAGACCTTTTCAACATCCTCATCATCAGCTTGACTGGTAGGCATATAGACTTGTACCACTGTGGTGCAGGTAGGTTTAGTATTGTTTTTTGCTACAATAATCCGTTCACTATATTGCTCATAATATTCCACCCGCTGTCCAAATTTCCTACTCAATATGAGGCCAACCCCTGCTTGGCCATTGTTTGATTTAGTGCTAATGACCCTATAGTCTCCTGACCAAAAGACCGGTTCTTCCTGCCAGCGCATTTCACTAATCCCAACCAAATCCAACCTCAACCTCTCCATTTCCCTTTCTAAGTTTTCTAACCTTCCACTTCCTAGCAGACTTCTAACATTCCACGCTCCGATCCGTAGAATGTCAGATTTCCTCTTTGTCACTTCTGTGATGTTAACCCCCTCTCGAGTAGTCCCCACCCGGAGATTCGAACGGGGGACTAGTTTACCTCCGGATTGAAATTTTACAAGGGAGGAGGCCATCATCACATGTAATTATGCATAGAGAGGTGCATATCCTCGGGAATAGCATACGGCTGTAGTTTCCCGTTGCTTTCAGCCGTGCAGCAGGACGCAGTGTAGCCATTATTTGGCTTATGTTATCAATATCTTAACCGTCTATAAGACTAGTAAAGAATTGATTTACTCTGAAAGGCTGCTACTCCCTTTCAGAATAAGTAAAGAGAAATTCTACTAACAAAAATACTAACCTTCTACCGTACTAACAATTAAATATCAAAATTCTACTAACGAAAAAAATACTAAAGTTCCACCAACAACAAATACTACCACTAAATCAGTCTGTCACCAGGCACACTCTCATGCACCCTCACACATCACAGTCTACTGAAACAATGAACTATAACTAATAAACATGCAACTGCTACCAGGCACACTCACACACCACAGTCCAATAGAACAATGACATATATCTAATAGACAAACTAACTACCTACTTCTTTCCACCTCTAGCCCGGGAAGACTCCTTGGTCATACATACAGTTTGTATACAGTATGTAAACAATCTGCATACAGTATGCCAAAAATCTACTTACAGTCTGTAAACAAATCTGCCGGTGTGGACTAGGCATAACACGCAAAATGTCTGAAATATTATATCAACACTTTTAAATATGACAATTTATTCGTTATTCTCAACAGTAGAGGAAGAGTGACATCTTACACTAGGATGGGGAAAAAATGCATACAAAATAGTACATTATGCAACGAGCCTATAATGGCTATAATTAAGACACGAGTATATTTATAAAACGAGCGTATGCGAGTTTTATAATTTCCATACGAGTGTCTTAACTACCATTATAGGCGAGTTGCATACGAATGTTTATGTTTGACTATAATTATTATAACTATTTTATGTTCGAAGATAAATATTCGTAAATATCTGTCGAGATTTCGCCAGTTTTATGTACTGAACAGAGCGCATGAGACGCAGAGAATGCCTTGTACTTGACCATGCCCTTTTCGATTACCCCACTATGGCACTAGGCAACGCAGTTTAGAAGGCCTTGGAACTCCACGCAGGTGCGATGCTAACCTTATCTAATTGGTCAAACAACTGTTTCTTGAGCTGTGATTGGTGGGAGAAACTGTTTCATAATGAAAAATAGTGTTATAATGACCATCATTATGATACAGTTTACTGACACATAATAGTCAGGGTCAAACATAAATGGATAAAATAACATGACCATTCATTTAATTTGAATAGTTGATTTCAAAAATGCTGTTGTTGGTTTTCTTGTTGTTTTTTGTGTCTTCAGTCTTTTGACTGGTTTGATGCAGCCCTCCATTCCTCCTGTCCTGAGCTAAACGTTTCATCTCTACAGTACATAGCCACCACACCTCCTCCGAGGCAATCTGTTCTACATATTCTAACCTTGGTCTACTCCATTTGTTTTCCTCGACCCTTCCTTCCGTAACTATGAATACCATTCATAGATATATACATTTCGTAATCATCGCTCGTATTGATAACAGTTTCGTACATATCGCTGTTGCCAACAATAAAGGAAGAATAATTATTCCAATTGTCAGTGACGTGTTTTACAATTCGCTTTCTAACCTGTGTAAATAAACTCTGATTGTTGTACTCACAATATGCCAATGACCTGAACAGACAATTACCGTCACCTTTAATCTTTATAACATTTGTAATTGAGTGTCGCCTCACATTCATCATAATATGATTCATTGTTTTGATTGAGCACACAACCTATAAGGACGAATGATGAAACAAAAAGAAGACAGTTTGTAGCTGGTGAGACCAAAGACTATATAATTGAAAGATCGGATACACAATACAAAATGGTGGTTCCAAGATTCGACTGCAGCGGCATCTTCGTGAAATTAGTTGTCTTTCGTGTATAGTAAATGTTGTCATTCAAAGAGATGTTGACATGCCAGTGTCATTAGCAAAATGGCTGCTGATTGTGCATAAGCATTTCAGTCTCAAAGTAATCCATTCTTTGAGAAGTTTTAATTAAATTATGTGCACAGAATCCCCTTCTGCTTATTGTATGGACACATGCGACATTAGCGCCCGAGTGGAACAGGTAGAAGTTAACGATATCATGTATGGTTACATGCGACATTAGCGCCCGAGTGGAGCAGGTAGAAGTTAACGATATCATGACGTAATTAGGAAACTCTCGGTTAATATCAAGTTCGATTTATTATTGGGGCGACGTTGAATATCATGAAACGGTGTTAGTCGTTGTCGCCTAGCGACAATATGTCCGTCAAGTCGTTCGATTATTCCATTTTCGTGAGACCTTGAAGGAAGTAATATTCGCTATTATTTTAATACTCGAATGATATAATCAAGTAAGGTGGGTATCAATCGAGAGTGCGTGACAGGCATTACATTTTAAGACAACAAACGTCGTCGTAGCGCAAATACTTCCCGAGATATTTCAGTTTTAGTAAAGGGTGAAATTTTTTGAAAACTATTTTTATATATAAGATAATAATGATCATAATATCGTATGGCCTCGGGTGCCTGGTGCAAGCTTTGTTAATGACACCCAGAGGGTAGCTTGCATGTCGAATTTCGTTGTTCCTTGACTATGAAAGTCAAGGAGGTTAGATATCTAAGCTCTTTGAACACTATAGCGCTTTCTAGTAGATAAATGAGGAATTTTGTGTTGGCGGAAACTCCCGAGATTAATTTTTCCATTATGAACTCGGCCTACTGAATTCAAATGGGTTCTTTGACATGCCAACATCGAATGACATGCGTGTCGTATTTTTGCCGCCTTTCAAAAATCACTTACCACGGCCAGGAGCGAACCTGAAATCTAGGGGTTAGTAGACCGTCACGATATCCACTCTCCCACCGTGGCAAGCTAAACACAAACTTAAACAGGCTCATCAAGGAGAAGTCACAACTCGACCGAAAAGTGTTCATTCTGATGCATGGAAGAAATCTCACTCGGAAAGGATAAAAACATAGTGGACCCGCAAGAGGTATCGTGATGCTTAGTGGCCCTAACGATGAAGAGAATTATAATAATACAAATAATACGATTACAAACAACATAAGGAAAATAAAGGCAAAATTTTATGGAGATGCATAGGATGACCGTACACAGAAAATTTATACACACCGTAGTTACGAATAGTACACTAAAAACAAATTGGGTAAAGGAACCCGGGGAAGACCTCAAGAAACTAAACTTCTCTACCGAGGACATGACAGACAGGAGCACATACAGAGAAAAACCTAAACAACAGAAGTTTAAGCAAACTCCCAAAGGGAGACAACCGGGAAAGACGTGGACGGAGGAGAGAAAGAGGAAGCATAGTGTATATATGAGAGGTTTTGGGGAAAAAAGAAGAAAGGGCCAGAATAAAACATGAAAATTAATTGTGTTGTAACGCTCTCCTTTTGTGGAATTAACGAATAAATAAATAAATAGTATATATATATATATAATTGTTTTGTAGGAGAAATACATTTACCCACATAATGTCGGTCTCCTGAGTAGCAGACTACTGACTAAAACTCCCCCCTCCCCCCCGTTACTTCTGAACACTAGCCTGGAACCGTTTATCACATTACTTCAGGCTAGAGCCTTTTTATCTTTGCCCGTAGGGCACTCTTCCGCAGTGAATTATCTTCAGTGGCGATCCAGATCTGTCTGTTCAGAGGATATTTTCAACAAAACTTCCTACCAGCTTCCAAGTTCCTTCATCACAGAGAAAATTCTACAAGATGGACTCCAATTCAAAGAGTAATCAACATCCACTATTTTGCTGAACAAAAATGAACACAAATACCAATAAAATTAATTATGGACTGCAGATGGGCATAAGGGTGTAAAAGAAACAATAATAATAATAATAATAATAATAATAATAATAATAATAATAATAATAATAATAATAATAATCGTATGGCCTCAAACCTGGTGGTGAAAACCAGAAGCCTACTGTGACTGAGATCTAATTGTTGTCTTACAATGACCAAATGTGATACGAAAGGTCTTCTTATGAGCGGATATCGAAGGACTGGAAGTGCCGTGGATTTGTACCGCGTTTTAACCCTTGAGAACTGGCGTGAAAAAATATAACACGAGGACTGGCGCCGGGTTATTTTGACCCATAGTGTGTCACTCCCTTTTTGTCGTAGTTGTACGGATTTTAATGAAGTAATTTTACACCTGGTGTCTTCCTATGAACTATTCCCAATATAAAATGAGGTTTATTTATATTTTTAGCCTACTTTCGATTTTTGCAAAAAATGAAAGTAGACTTATGAGATCAACACAGGGCGAAAAAAGTGTGTCTATCTGTGTGTGTGTATGTGTGTGTGTGAGTCTGTGTGTGTGTGTATGTGTGTGTGTGAGTCTGTGTGTGTGTGTGTGGCTGTGTGTGAGTGTGTGTACTCTGAATGTCTGTCCCCCCCCTATCAATTCGAACACGGTGAATGCGAATTGAACGAAATTTGGTACAAAGGTAGCACTAGCAAAGGACACCTCAGTGTCATGTTTTATATCGCCGCCATCTTGACGGAAACGTAATGGCGGCCACACAAATGTTCAAAGCTTAAATCAAATTACGATTAGCCTAATCATCCGATCTCTAGCAAATTTTGCAACAACATACCTTTATGGAGGGAGCATCCTTTGACCAAACTAATAGGTCATCAGCCCAATATTTTGCGGATGGCGGCCATCTTTGTGTGAAAATCGATTCCCCTTATCAATTCGAACACGGTGAAACCGAATGGAACGAAATTTGGTACAGAGGTAGCACTAACAAAGGGCACCTCAGTGTCATGTTTTATATCGTTGCCATCTTGACGGAAACGTAATGGCGGCCACACAAATGTTCAAAGCTTAAATCAAATTACGACTAAGCTAATCAACCGATTTCTACCAAATTTTGCAACAACATACCTTTATGGGGGGAGCATCGTTTGACCTAACCAATAGGCCATCAGCGTAATAGTTTGCGGATGGCGGCCATCTTTGTGTGAAAATCGATTCCCCCTATTAATTCGAACACGGTGCAACCGATTGGAACGAAATTTGGTACAGAGGTAGCACTAACAAAAGACACCTCAGTGTCATGTTATATATCGCCGCCATCTTGACGGAAACGTAATGGTGGCCACACAAATGTTCAAAGCTTAAATCAAATTACGATTAACCTTATCATCCGAACTCTACCAAATTTTGCAACAACATACCTTTATAGAGGAAGCATCCTTTGACCACATGACTAGGTCATTAGCCTAATAGTTTGCGGATGGCGGCCATCTTTGTGTGAAAATCAATTCACCCTATTAATTCAAACACGGTGAAACCGAATGGAACGAAATTTGGTACAGAGGTAGCACTAGCAATGGGCACCTCAGTGTCATGTTTTATATCGCCGCCATCTTGACAGAAACGTAATGGCGGCCACACAAATGTTCAAAGCTTAAGTTAAATTACGACTATCATAACCATCCGATCTCTACCAAACTTTGCAACAACATTACTTTATGGAGGGAGCATCCTTTGACCAATCTAATAGGTTATTAGCTTAATAGTTTGCGGATGGCGGCCAACTATGTCAAAATTGATTCCCCCTATTAATTCGAGCACGGTGGAAACGAATGGAACGAAATGTGCTACAGAGGTAGCACTAGCAAAGGGCACCTCAGTGTCATGTTTTATATCGCCGCCATCTTGACTGAAACGTAATGGCGGCCACACAAATGTTCAAAGCTTAAATCAAATTACGATTAACCTAATCATCCGATCTCTAGCAAATTTAGCAACAACATACCTTTATGGAGGGAGCATCCTTTGACCAAACTAATAGGTCATCAGCCTAATATTTTGCGGATGGCGGCCATCTTTGTGTGAAAATCGATTCCCCCTATTAATTCGAACACGGTGAAACCGAATGGAACGAAATTTGGTACAGAGGTAGCACTAGCAAAGGGCACCTCAGTGTCATGTTTTATATCACCGCTATGTTGACGGAAACGTAATCGCGGCCACCCAAATGTTAAAAGCTAAAATGTAATTACGACCAACCTAATAATCTAGTCTCTACCAATTTTTGCAACACCATATCTTTATGTGGGAAACATATTCAGACCAAACTGCAAGAACATCAGCCCAATAGTTTGCAGATGGTGGCCAAGTATGTGTGCAAATCGATTCCCCCTATCAATTCAAACACTGTGAAACCGAATTGAACGAAATTTGGTACAGAGGTAGCACTAGCAAAGGGCACCTCATATTCATGTTTAATATCCCTATAGCTACTACAACCAACATTCAATCATACTCGTTGAAAAGGACAAAGAGTTATAAAATTACCCATGCATTTGGGAGAAAGTAGGCTATATGCTCTTTACTGAACATCTTGTTTCCAAATTAGTTTGCAGAGAAATAACAACAATTTTCGTAACAGTGTAATTGGCCTTGATAATAGCGACAAAGCAGTCATTTCGATTTTTTTGAACAAAGGAGCTGATGACCTATGTGTCCCTATACCCTAAACCTGGATCAACAAGAACGTTAGCTATGTGATTGTGCTGCACCAAAATATGTGGATTTTCCCCCTTATTTTTTACAGATTGTCCCGATAAACGTAAGCCGAAAATTGTCACGCGAAGACTGGCGCCATGGGTAAATCTGACCCAACCGTAAATAATATAGAAATAGAAATAACTTAAGTGTTCGAAAAGCTATAGACATGTTACTTCTGCAGGGTGAAAGGTCAAGGCCAGGAAGGAAGGTACAGTAAGCGAAAGGAAATAAGGGCTGACCAAAATGAAAATATAGAGCATTATTTTAGCTTCGGGTCAAAATTCCCATGCGCCAGTCCTCGCGGGTTAAAAACCAGAATACATCGGCTGGGTATTGAACCCGCGATCCTTGGATCATGAGATGGATAGTGTACTACTGACCCAGTGCAGTCGTAACTCTGCTAGCTGGCGCAGACAATATTCAGTCGCAGAGAGTACCTCGTAAAACAGACACGAATTAGTCTGGAGATTACTTTTTATTCTCCGGCTGAGAGGGAGATGAGAATATTAGATTGGTTCTTACATTGATTTATTCATGAGCATTGCCGGTGAGTTTCAGAGGAAAATAAATGCGTCGCATTGTTCGGAATTTATCTGCAAAGCACGCCTCTTGGGGGAGGATATGGAACTAAATTAATTCGATAAAAATATTCTCCCTACTCTTGCTCTGCTTACTTCCAGCCTGCGGTCAGCGGAGAAGCAAACACGATATCTAAATTACCTGTCCCCACTTGGCTTTCCCCTTCTGTCTCCAGTGATACTAATTGAAGGATGTTTCAAAAGAGCCCAAGTACAATATGTTTTTATTTCACGTCTGCAGTTACTCTTTCACTCGTGGCGGTAATTTATGTCTGTACCTCATGGAGAGTTTAGAAAATGAAGTATATTACCCTGTTTGAAGCCATTTTCAGTGTTACCTTTGTAATCGAAGTTTGATGTTTTTCAATTGTACCCAATTGCAACGGGTGCCTCCCTAATTCTGAAAAAAAAAACCTTACAATTTATACAATAATTTTAAGATGAATCTTGGGCCCGGTAAAAGAAAATGGGGAATATAGGAGACGACGCATCCACGAACTTCACATCCACGTGGAAACAAGTAGTTCCGTGAAGAACTAAAGCCTATATTCATAAAGGCCTATCCTACATATGTTAATTGCCATTATCAACATACAAAATTTCGGTTTGATTGCTCTAATAGATTCTTAGATATTGAGAACCAACTAAATAATTCGGATGGACGCCATGTTGGATTTTTATATATGTAGGCCTAAGAGTTTTGTAGACTACTGTTACATGAAGATTATTTTGTACGTGTAGTATTCAAACTTCAATCGCACGATTAGGACACAAGAAGTAAAAACGTGATTTTAAAATTTCGCACAGCTGCCATCTTGTGGTTATGGAAACTATTGAAAAAATTAGATACCAGTGGATTAACATTTGTATAAAGATTTACTGCACCAAGTCTCACTGCACTCGGATGGTTAAGTTGCGAGAAACGTCCATGTGAATATTTATAATTCGCGTCGTCGCCATGTTGGATTTGTGATCACCAGGTTATTGAAAGTCCTATAGGTGAACTTATGTTCATAGACCCTATGAACATACAAAAATTCAGTTTGATTGCTATAATAGATTCGTAGATATTGAGAACCGTTTAAATATTTCGCAGGGTCGCCATGTTGGATTTTTATATGTATAGGCCATAGAGGCATTAATGGAAAATTATTGCGTAGGTTCATTATTCAAACCTTCACTTCGATCGCATGATTACGATACAAGAAATAAAAAAATAATTTTGAAATTCGCACAGCCGCCAATCTTGAGGTTATGTAAACAATTGAACTAAATTAGATACCAGTGCATTACAATGTGTATAAACAATTGCTGTACCAAGTTTCATAACGTTTGCATTATTAAATCGCAAGAAACGTCTATTTAAATGTCGCATTTTCGATTGGCCGCCATGTTGGTTTTGTAGTTAACAGGTTTTTAACGGTCACATAGATGAACTTCTAGTAGTTCCCCTTATCACCGCACGAAATTCCAGGGTGATATCGGTAAAAGTTTCGGAGATATTGAATGCTGGTGAAATATTTCGCACAGCCGCCATGTTGAATTGGTGAGACGTAACAAAATTTGAAGGGCACGGTCGGGTCGGCCAGAATGGTGCTATGATCATTCCAAGTTTTATTGAAATCGCTTCAGCCGTTTATATGTTATTAGGGACACACACAGACACACGAATCACACACGCACACACAGACAGACTCACGGAAAAAATGTGATCTCAAAAGCCTATTTTTTCATTAATGAAAATAGGCTAAATATAACTGACACCATAAGGACACTGAGAATTACCTTTCATGGTCAGATAACAAGAATGAACCCTGCGCGATTGACAAATAGAATTTTCACCTATTTCCTCAAAAAGAACAAGTAGTTCCATGAAGAATTATACAGCCTATATTCATATATCCTACTTATGTTAATTGCCTCTATCTACATACAAATTTTCAGGTTGATTGCTGTAATAGATTCGTAGATATTGAGAACCGACTAAATATTTCGGATGGTCGCCATATTGGATTTTATATATGTAGGTCCTAGAGTTATGCACTGTTACATGAAGATTATTGTGTACGTGTAGCATTCAAACTTCAATCGCATGATTAGGACACAAGAAGTAACAAGGAGATTTTAAAATTTCGCACACCTGCCATCTTGTGGTTATGGAAACAATTGAAATAAATTAGATGCCAGTGGATTAACATTCGTATAAGGATTTACTGTACATAAGTTTCACTGCATTCGGATGGTTAAATTGCGAGAAACGTGCATGTGAATATTTATAATTCGCGTCGCTGCCTTGTTGGATTCGTGATCACCAGGTTTTTTAAAATCCTATAGGTGAAGATGGTATATTGCCTTTCACGGCCGGTGAATTAAAACTCAGCAATTCTTCTAGGTTTGTGCCGTGTCTTGTGTGGGGTTTCGCCTAGGACACCAAGCTAGGCTCATCGGCGGGCTCTTGGTGTCCCCGCCCGGACCCCCACAGGAGTGACGAACTGCGCGCCACCTCCCTTTATATAAGGTGCAACTGCACCACTTGACTACGAGAACTAAAAGCTCAAGCAGCCTTAACCTCCCTATGAAGGCTTCCAAAAAGATGGTATATTGGCTTTCACGGCCGGTGAATTAAAACTCAGCAATTCTTCTAGGTTTGTGCCGTGTCTTGTGTGGGGTTTCGCCTAGGACACCAAGCTAGGCTCATCGGCGGGCTCTTGGTGTCCCCGCCCGGACCCCCACAGGTGGCGCGCAGTTCGTCACTCCTGTGGGGGTCCGGGCGGGGACACCAAGAGCCCGCCGATGAGCCTAGCTTGGTGTCCTAGGCGAAACCCCACACAAGACACGGCACAAACCTAGAAGAATTGCTGAGTCCTATAGGTGAACTTAAGTTCATAAAAAATTCAATTTGATTGCTATAATAGATTCGTAGATATTCAGAGCCGTCTAGATATTTCGGATGGTCGCCATGATGTATTGTTAAATGTATAGGCCATAGAGTCATGCACTATTAAAGGACAATTATTGCGTTGGTTCATTATTCAAACTTTCACATCGATCGCATGATTACGACACAAGAAATAGAAACTTAATTTTACAATTCTCAAGGCCGCCATCTTGAGGTTATGTAAACAATTGAACTAAAATAGATACCAGTGTATTACAATGTGTTAAAACATTTCCTGTACCACATTTCATTGCGGTTGGAACATTAAATCGCGAGATAGGTCTATTTAAAATTTTCAAATCCGCTTGGCCGCCATGTTCCTTTTGTAGTTTTTTGAAGGTTTTTGAAAGTCTTATAGATGAACTTCCAGTAGTGCCCTTTATCTCCGTACAAAATTTCAGGGTGATACCGCTAGTAGTTTCAGAGATATAGAATGCCGGTGAAATATTTCGCACATCCGCCATCTTGTGGTTATGTAAACAATTGAACGAAGTTAGATGTCGGTGCATTACGATGTGTATAAACATATACTGTACCAAGTTTTATTGCGTTTGGTTGGTTAAATCGCGAGAAACATCTATTTAAAAGTCTCGAATTCGCGTGGCCGCCATGTTGGTTTTGTAGTTACCAGTTTTTCAAAAGTACATAGGTGAACTTCTAGTAGTTCCCTTTATCACCGTAAAATATTCCAGGGTGATATCGGGAATAGTTTCGGAGATATTGAATGCTGGTGAAATATTTCGCACAGCCGCCATGTTAGATTGGTGAGACGTAACAAAAGTTGAAGGGCACGGTCGGGGTCGTCCGGAATAGTGCTATGAACTTACCGTGTTGTATTGAAATCGCTCCAGCCGTTTAGATATTATTAGGTGGGTTGGAACACACACACACACGGACAAAAGGTGATCTCATAAGCCTATTTTTTCAAAATTGAAAATAGGCTAAAAACAAGGGAGCTTTGTTCACTGAGGTGGACAAAGGTTTGCAAGAAGTGGGAATTACAAGCGAAGATATCTGGGAACATGCCCCCCTTGAGCAAAAACTAACAGCACACAGATGTTTCCAAGAAAAGCCTAAGCTTCCAGCAGACAAGAAGTGGACTGAGGAAAGAAAACAACAGCATTGAGAACTATTGCAAAAGTACTGGGAGGATGTTAAAGCTCGATGCAGTAAGAACCAGTTGAAATGATGTGGTCCTTTTTGGCCGAATCGGAAAAAGAAGAAGAAGAAATATACTGGGATGACTAGTTTCGATCTTCAAGCGATCTTTGAAGCACTATGAAAGTCAAGGAGGTTAGGCATCTAAGCTCTTTGAACACTATGGCCCTTTCTAGTAGAGAAATGAGGAACTTTGTGTTGGCGGAAACTCCCGAGATTGATTTTGCCATTAAGAACACTGCCTACTAAATTCAAATGGGTCCTTTGACATGCCAACATCGTATGGCATGAGTGTCGTAATTTCTGTCGCCTTTCAAAAATCACTTGCCACGGCCAGGAGCGAACCTGCAAGCTTGGGGTTAGTAGACCGACACGTTAACCACTCACCCACCGTGGCAAGCTTGCTTTACTGTAACATACTGTACACTAAATAGGGCACATTTTACGATAAACAATAAAACTTAACTCTAAGAATAAAAATGTTAAATTTAGAGTTCCAATAAAGATGGGCGTCCTTACGAAAACAATTATGAAAGTTGTTATTTATGTATTGAACTAAAATAGCAATAGTTATGAAAATATTAGACTACTGTCCTAGAAATCTTATTATTTAAATACTATATCTTGAATTTCCATGCTTGCCACGGTGGGTGAGTGGTTATAGTGTCGGACTACCAACCCCAAGATTGCAGGTTCACCCCTGGCCATGGTAAGTGATTTTTGAAGGTGACAAAAATCACGATACTCATGTCATACGTTGTTGGCATGTTAAAGAACCCATTTGAATTCAGTAGGCCGTGTTCAATGGCAAAATTAATCTCGGGATTTTCCGCCAACACAAAGTTCCTCCATTCTCTACTTGAAAGCGCTGTGGTGTCAAGGAGTTTAGATATCTAAACTCCTTGACCTTCATAGCATTCAAAGGAACGACGAAATTCGACGTGCAAGCTACCCTCTGGGTGTCAATTAACAAAGCTTGCACCAGGCACCCGAGGCCATACGATATTATTATTATTATTAATTTCCATGTAATGTCAACTGGTATATTACAAGGTGTGTTCAAAAAGTAACGAGCCGGAGGCTTCAATGCGTAAACAGGTGACGACATCGGCTAATCGTGGTGTGTGTAACGAGGTGTGGTTTCGACCAGAGCGTGGAAGGTTACAGCCCGTCGCTAGAGGTCATGCGTGCACGTCACGTGACTATACAAAGCGAGCAGCAGCATGCATCAATCGTCCAACCAAGACCAAGACAGTAGGCCATTCGACATGCTTCCTGGTGTGGTTGAAGGCTGTGGGGCACCCGTCGGGCACACACTTTCCGCAAGTGCAGTCGTTCCTTCATGATGGTGTAGACACTTCCGACGCTCAATCCGACCACGGCGGCTAAGGCGTTCACTGTCACTCGGCGATCCTGGGTAATGAGTGCATCAACCAGCTGGACGTTGTCATCGATAATGCAGGGGGTGCGCCAGACCGGGCATCATTGGCTAACGACATCCGTCCTCCCTGAAGCGCTTGTGCCACGCCTTGATCCTTGCAAGGGACATGCAGTGTTCGCCGTACACTTGTGACATTCGGCGATGAATGTCCGTTCCCCCTACTCCTTTCGCTATCAGAAACCGAATAACACCTATTTGCTCTTCGTTTGACGCCTCCATGTCACTGTTTGCAATGCGACTGGCAGCGTTGGATGATTGATGCATGCTGCTGCTCGCTTTTTATCTTCACGTGACGTGCACGCGTGCCCTCTAGCGACGGGCTGTGACCTTGCACGCTCTTGTCGGAACCACACCTCGTTACACACGCCACGATTAGCCGATGTCGTCACCGGTTTGCACATTTCAGCCTCCGGCTCGTTACTTTTTGAACGCACCTTATAGATCATGAACTGGTTATTATTTTTTGAACAGAGTTGAACTGTTTTAGCGCCATTTACTGGACATTCACTCGCGGTTTGTCAGGAACTAATTCAGGCAGGGAGTTGAAATGTTCATCATATATCATGTTGTTAGGTGGTAACGTTATTGAGACAAGTGCAAAGCATCATTGAAACTATCGTTTAACTGCACATCATTTTTCACAAAACACTAACCTAAATTTAAACAAGATGTTCAGTGAAGAACATATAGCCCACTGTCTCCTAAATGTATGAGAATAGTTATAACTAGGGCTCGGATCGATATGCTCGATAAAATCTCCAGATATGCTCGAAAACCATGTGTTTTATGCTCGATAGGTATGCTCGAAAAAAACATTATGTGCTCGATAGATATGCTCGAAAAAACCATTATATGCGGTTAAATATGCAGATTATGCTGGAAAAATACCGTAAAAACTATAGAAAGGAAAGTGAAACGAAAAATCCAATAACATACCTTTATATAGGAGCTTTATTTTCTAATTGTATGTATGATACACTGCAATATACTCGCATTCAAGTTTTTCAAGTATATACAAGAGAAGTTTTCTTATAAAAGTTACAGTTTAAAAGTTCATTTACAGAATTAGGCGAGTCAAAGAAGTAGATCTGCATTGGCCTGTACAACAAGAATTTTTTCTACGTTTTCAGTTTTGAATGATTTTCTTAAATCAGTCAATAAAAGTTTCAATGACGAGAACGACCTCACTAAAGGTTAAAAACCTGCGGTTCTATTATTCTCACCAGATAGGCTTTTCAATAATTATTTCTGTTTTCGAACCTTAAGGATGGTCAGGGCCCGAATTCGAGGGGTGGGGGATTCGAAGAAAAACAAGCTATTTAGACGAAAACCACAAGAATATGCATTTATATGCTTCTATTCTGAAAACCGCGGTTTTATGCATTTATTTGCTCGATAAATTTCAATTCTGTTGGTCCCAGATAGGTGAAAATACCACCGAATGGCTTCTTTCAATGTGTACTATTCAGGAAAAAAATATGCAAATATGCACGAATCCGAGCCCTAGTTATAACTCTCTGTTTTTATCAAAGAATATAATAGGATCATTTATAGGTTGAAGACCTTAGAAACTATTTACCTCTGCCAAAGACCAGAGCCTCGGAAAAAACTACTGTTAACATTGAGGAAAAAAAGAGAAGACAAACCTAATGAATTTTATGGAACCGGAGACATGATTGACCGGACGTGGGCTACATCCAACTTTGTGTTTACACGTATGCCTGTTCATGGTTTTCACCACCTTAATATGTATTAAAAAATCTCTCCGTGACCCTAAAGTGGCGTGTGTAGGACAAATATGTGAACAAGCATGTGAACGCTACCACTTAGAGCTCTGTACTGAAACAAAAAATCCATCAAAACCATGCAATTCCAATCACCAGAGCGCAATTTTAGTGTACATGTTCATTCTTTATTTTCGATTGCTATCTGGCTGCAATAAAAGTATTAATTAATATCCTGAACTAGTATAAACAGATACAGTATAGGTACATAGCGGGTTCGTTTTGTTCCTTTGTTGAAATAACATTTTCAAATAACACACAACAGGCTGTTACAAACGCTTTAAAAAGAAAATTTATCGTATTATCAACTTGTCTTTCTTCAAATTCGACGCGAATAGAATGTCAACGGAAGGCAAACCAAAGGAGTCCCACATAGACCAGTCATGACATCTGGCAGAAAAGTTTCGCATAAGATAATCTTAATAGGTCGAGCACATTCTAGCGGCCATAAGTGGAAACTTTTCAATTACGCTGTTCCAACATCCAGGCCAGTGCGCAGCTCACATCCAGTTGGCCGTGTTTGTCACCCTCATAGTTAATTTGGTTGCTGTTATATGTCTCTCGTGCAGATCCATTGGCGAGTGTTATTTTAGTTAAATATTTATTTTCCATTGTAATATGCACAATACAATGCTTAATTTTATAACATCTGAGTAATTTCAAAACAATAATTACAAACAAGATGTTCAGTAAAGAACATATAGCCTACTTTCTCCTAAATGTATGAGTATAGTTATAACTCGTTGTTATTATCAAAGAGTATAATAGAACTATTCTTTGTTGAAGACCTTAGAAACGATTTACCTCTACCAAACGCCACAACCTAGATAAAAACTGCTACCATCATTGAAGAAAGAAAGATAAGAAGTATATCAAGAATGTTATGGATCTGGAGACATAATCGACCGGACTGGCTGCGTGGCTCAGCGGTAACGTTCTCGCTTGCTGGGCCCTACGTTGCAGGTTCGTATCCTGGCGCAGTCAGCTGGCATTTGAGGGTGCACAAATGCGAGGGAGCCGTGTCAGTACATTTACTGGCACGTTAAAGATCCCCTTCGGGCCAAAATTCCGGCACCCTGGTGTCTCTAAAATCAGCAGTAGTTAAAAGGGATGTAAAACCAATAACATTATTATTATTATTATTATTACGACCTGCCGTGGGCAACATCCAACTTTGAGTTGAGGCATGTCTTTACACGTCTGGTTGTGCATTGCTTTCACAACCCTAATTGAATTAACAAATCTTTCCATGACCCTACAGAGACGTGTGTATACAAACTATGTGGATATTTTCGATAATATAATCCTAACAGAGCGAGTGCATTCTAGCGGCCAGAAGAAGAAACTTTTCAATAAAATCTGGAAGTTACCTTTTTGGCAGCTAGATGTCTCGAGTAAATCTGCTGGCGAATTATGTTTTAATTAAATATATATTTTACACCATAATGTGCACAATATAACGCTTAATAACATTTTCAAGTAACGCAAAATAGGCTGTTACAAACCCTTTAAAATAAAAAGTTAAAATGTATCGTAGTATCATCTTGTAATTCTTCAAATTCGATGCGCATAGAATGATAATGGTATAGTAATCAATGGATCCCCACGTAGACTAGTCGTGACATCTCTTGGTGAAATATCGAACAATATAATCCTAACAGAGCGAGTGCATTCTAGCGGCCAGATGAAGAAACTTTTCAATAAAATCTGGAAGTTACCTTTTTGGCAGCTAGATGTCCCGAGTAAATCTGCTGGCGAATTATGTTTTAATTAAATATATATTTTACACCATAATGTGCACAATATAACGCTTAATTTTAAAACATCTGAGTCATTACAAAACAATAAACATATAACATTTCAAGCAAAAAACCTAGCTCTGATCGGGTTTGAACCATAGGCATTTGAGCGATAGGCTAACGCTCTACCACTGAGCTAATTGTGTCAACGAATATCGTTCTATTTAAAATGACTTACATAGAACTTGTTAGCAAATAATGATTTATACTAAACGATTTCATCACTGGAGTATATTATTTATATATAAAGCATTTCATACAAAGTTTATTTATTTTTTATCAGTACGCTATATTGCATGCAATACTCAAATTAGTGAAATATAAGTCCGGCACAAGATATCCGCTGCCATCTTGTCTTATTACTGAATCAGTTCAGCTTTTTAAAATCACGTCTGCACTATAGTATTACAAAATAAACTTTTAATTTCGAACGTGCCTCTTCCTTTAGAACAGTTAAAACGATTCTCGGCTCGATAATCGGAACTGGTGGGTCCCATGATATGGATTATAAAGTTTGCATAATTCGCACGGCCGCCATCCTGAAATGGTATGGCGGACGACCTTGTAATTTGCTCACAAGACGCATCCTATACGAAGGTATGTTGTTACCAAATTTGGTAGAGATCGGATGATTTGGTTAGTCGTTATTTGATTTTACGTTTTGAACGTTTGAGTGGCCGCCATTCAGTTTTAGTAAAGATGGCGGCGATATAAAACATGACACTGAGGTGTCCTTTGCTAGTGCTACCTTTGTACCAAATTTCGTTCAATTTGCATTCACCGTGTTCGAATTGATAGGGGGGGACAGACATTCAGAGTACACACACTCACACACACACAGACACACACACACACACACACAGACTCACACACACACATACACACACACACACACAGACTCACACACACACATACACACACACAGACAGACACACTTTTTTCGCCCTGTGTTGATCTCATAAGTCTACTTTAATTTTTTGCAAAAATCGAAAGTAGGCTAAAAATCAAGCAAATGAAACCAACTCTGATAGGTTTTTAACCCCATTCAAATGGGTAAAAGACTAACGCTTTACCACACTGACAAACATGCCCACCAAAATTCATCGTTATCAAGTGATTTACATACAACATATTAGCAAATAATGATTGGACAAAATGATTTCATCAGTGGTGTCTATTTTATTATTATCAACTTGTCTTTCTTCAAATTCGACGCGTATAGAATGTCAACGGAAGGCAAACCAAAGGAGTCCCACATAGACCAGTCATGACATCTGGCAGAAAAGTTTCGCATAAGATAATCCTAATAGGTCGAGCACATTCTAGCGGCCATAAGTGGAAACTTACAAAAACTTACAAAGTTTATATTATTTCTATCAGTAGGCTATATTGCATGCAATACTCAAGTCAGGCACAAGATATCAGATGCTATCTTGTCTTGCAACCGAGACGGCTTGGCTTTTTAAAGTTACTGCTACCGTGTAATACGGAACTACAATACGAACTTAAAATAACGAACGGGCCTCGTCATTTAGGACAGTTTATACCATTCTCTGTTCGATAATCGGAACTGGTGGGCTCTAAGTATTTAATTATAATACTTGCACAATTCACACGACAACTATATTGAAATGGTCCAATTGATGACCTTGTAGTTTGGGCCCAAGATCCGACGCATTAAAGGTACATTGTTACCAAATTTGGTATTTATCGGATGATTAGTTTAGTCGTAATTTGATTATACGTTATGAACGTTTGTGTAGCCGCCATTCAGTTTTGGTAAAGATGGCGGTGATATAAAACATGACACTGAGGTGTCCTTTACTAGTGCTGTCTCTGCACCAAACTACGTTCAATTCAGTTTCGTCGTGTTTCAATTGATACGGGCGGACATATATACACATTCTCTCACACATACACTCACTCAAGTACACACACACAGAATAACAACTTATGACCCGTGTAGATAACATAAGTCTACTTTCATTTTTTGCAAAAATCGAAAGTAGGCTAAAAAATAAAGTTGAGTAACTATAAGCTGAATAGTGAATGCTAATTCCTGTGAAAAATCACCGTGGTGCGTTTGTTAGCTGCCGAATTAATGGGGCTTCATTTTTCCGCCTGTTTAACATCTCTTAATGAATGCAGTACATTGGCATTTGTCAGTTGGCACAGGCTAGAGTAAAATGTGACTTTTCACCGATGTCTCAGTCCCACTCATGGCTGTGATTAAATGGAAGCTCTGAGATATGACTGGTGATGAGTAATGGTACAACCAGTGGCTGTGTGCACTGTGAAATGTTCTATTCATGGGGTTGGTACTGCTGCACTGGCTCAGAGAGGAAAGCAATGGCAAACTACCTCACTCCTCACCTTGCCTCAATATAGCGCTCACTTGGGGTTTCGTGAGCTTCTACCCTTATAACTTATTGTGGTAGTTGGAGGATCCGATGATGCTCGAGGCTGACTACCCAACAGACAGACAGACAGACAGACAGAAATCGTTAGCCTATTTTCATTTTATGAAAAAAGAAATAGGCTTATGAGATCATCTTTTGTCCGTGTGTGTTAGCGTAAGTGTCCGTGTGTGTGTGTGTCTCCTCTAATCACTTGTAAATGGCTAAACCGATCTCAATAGAACTCGGTAATGTCATAGTACAATTACGGTCGACCCCGACCGTGCCCTTTATATTTCATTACGCCTCACCAATCCAACGTGGCGGCTGTGCGAAATATATCACCTGTATTCTATATCTCCGGAAGTATTAGGTCTACTGATATTAGCCTGAAATTTGTACGGTGATAAAGGGCACCACTAGACGTTTACCTATGAGACTTTCAAAAACCTGTTAAATACAAGACGAACATGGCGGCCAAGCAAAATTTAAACTTTTAAATAGATATTTCTCACGATTTAACCATCCATTCGCAATTTAACCTGGTACAACAAATGTTTAAAACATTGTAATGCACTGGCATTTAATTTAGTTGAATTGTCTACATAATCTCAAGATGGCGACTGTGGACAATTTTTAGCCTATTTTCAATTTTGAAAAAATAGGCTTATGAGATCACCTTTTGTCCGTGTGTGTGTGCGTGTGTGTGTGTGTGTGTGTGTGTGTGTGTGCGTGTGTGTGTGATTCGTGTGTGTGTCCCCCCCTAATAAAATCTAAACGGCTGGAGCGATTTCAATAAAACTCTGTAAGTTCATAGCACTATTCCCTGCGACCCCGACCGTGCCCTTCAAATTTTGTTACGACTCACCAATCCAACATGGCAGCTGTGCGAAATATTTCACCAGCATTCAATATCTCCGAAACTATTACCGATATTACCCTGACATTTTGTATGGTGATAAAGGGAACAACTATAAGTTCACTTATGTGACCTTTGAAAATCTGGTAACAACAAAACGAACATGGCGGCCAAGCGAAGTTGCGACTTTTAAATAGACGTTTCTCGCGATTTAACCAACCAAACGCAATGAAACTTGGTACAGTATATGTTTATATACATTGTAATGCACCGACATCTAACTTCGTTCAATTGTTTACATAACCACAAGATGGCGGATGTGCGAAATATTTCACCGGCATTCCATATATGTGAAACTATTAGCGGTATCTCCCTGAAATCTTTTACGGAGATAAAGGGCACTACGGAAGTCCATCTATAAGACTTTCAGAAACCGGTTAACTACAAAACGAACATGGCAGCCAAGCGAAGTTGAAAATTTTAAATAGACCTTTCTCGCGATTTAATGTTCCAAACGCACTGAAATCTGGTACAGGAAATATTTATACACATTGTAATGCACTGGTATCTAATTTATTTCAATTGTTTACATAACCTCAAGATGGCGGATGTGCGAATTTTAAAATTAAGTTTTTATTTCTTGTGATGTAGTCATGCGATCGAATTGAAAGTTTGAATATTGAACCTACGCAATAATTTTCCTTTAATGGTACATGACTCTATGGCCTATACAATTAACAATTCAACATGGCGACCATCCAAAATATTTAGTCGGCTCTGAATATCTACGAATCTATTATAGCAATCAAACTGAATTTCTTAATGTTCATAGGGGCTATGAACTTAAGTTCACCTATAGGACTTTAAATAACTTGGTGTTCACAAATCCAACATGGAGGCGACGCGAAATATAAAAATTCACATGGACGTTTCTCGCAATTTAACCATCCGAGTGTAGTGAAACTTGGAACAGTAAATCCTTATACGAATGGTAATCCACTGGCATCTAATTTATTTCAATTGTTTCCATAACCTCAAGATGGCAGCTGTGCGAAATTTTAAAATCTCCTTGTTACTTCTTGTGTCCTAATTACGCGATTGTAGTTTGAATACTACACGTACACAATAATCTGCATGTAACAGTACATAACTCTAGGACCTACATATATAAAATCCAACATGGCGACCATCCGAAATTTTTAGTCAGTTCACAATATCTACGAATCTATTACAGCAATCAAACTGAAATTGTGTATGTTGCTAGAGGCAATTAACATAAGTAGGATATATGAAAATAGGCTGTATAGTTCTTCACGGAACTACTTGTTAAAATTAAGTTTTTATTTACATTGTGTATTAATCATGCAACCGAAGTGAACGTTTGGATAATGAACCTACCCAAAAGTCGTCTTCTAATACTGTAGTACATAACTCTATGCCCTACATATAAAAAATCTAACAGGGTGACCAACTGAAACATAGACGGTTCTACGAATCTATTATAGCAAACAAACAAACAAACAAAATTTTATGTGTTGATAGAGGAAATTAGCATAAGTAGGTTATATGAAAATAGGCTGTATAGTTCTTCACGGAACCACTTGTTATATTATTTTAACAAGGGTGCGTGCTTCAGCGACTGATCGCCACTAATGTAGCTTGGTACGTGAGGAACGCAAAATGTTGCCTTAATTATTTTGTCGATAAAAGGACTTGCGCATGTTGTCCTAAAGTTCTTCCCCCCCCCCCTTCATTGTTTTACACTGTCTGTCTTTTTGCCCTTTGGTAGCACAGAGAGGAAAAACAAAACGAGACCACTTCGTAATGAAATAAGGGGCAGTAGCTCTCAGGTGTGGTGGAATATACCGGATCTCCTTTGTCGCAATTACAAAGCTCTCCGGGCCAACATCACATCACATCTCGCAGCAAACATAGGAAGTGGCAAAATATATCGCATAAAGTAATGAAGCACCGAAAAGTGTAGGAGTAACATGTTGCCTCTAAAGAACCCTGTAGCAGGCTCCGAGCTGTGACCCGTCAGAATGGGTTTGTAAGTAATTTTGTGAAGATCTAAGGAGCCAACTTTTCTGTAAGATTCAAACCAAATATTCATCTGGATGGCATGTACTTCATGTATGCAACACGATGTCTGAGGCGGGATTCGAATCCACTTCTTCTCAGTTTTACCTCGCGAGGCTGAGTGTGCCCCGTTCCAGCCATCAAACCAGAATTACATTTCTTGGGAGAGCCAGTTAGTTGGATGGTTGGTTGGATGGAGGGTTGGTTGGTTAGTTGGCTGTCGGTGAAGACAATGGTCATGGTTGGTTGGTTGGTGTGTTTGTAGGTTGGTTCGTTGGTTGGTTGGGGGTTGGTTGGATGGTTGGTTGGTTGGATGGAGGGTTAGTTGGATGGTTGGTTGGATGGTTGATTGGTTGAGGGTTGACTTGATAGTTGGTTGGATGGAGGGTTAGTTGGATGGTTGGATAGTTGGTTGATTTGTTGGTTGGTTGGATGGAGGGTTAGTTGGATAGTTGGTAGGAGGGTTGTTTTGTTGGTTGGTTGGATGGAGTATTATTTGGATGGTTGCTTGGATAGATGGTTGGAGGGTTAGTTGGTTGGTTGGTTGGAGGTTTGGTTGGTTAGATGGTTGGTTGATTCCATATTGGCTTACAAAAGAATATACTTGTATTTTATTTTTCTATGAAAAATAGTTTCAATATTTGGTCCAACCAGTCAGTAGAAATTAGTTGAAAATCTATTTCTAGGTAATATATTTTATGAATCTATTATCTGGTGACCAACATTTGTTTACAGACAATATTGTAGCAATATCTTAACTTTATTGTTCATGTACAAATTACCTTTCATATACAAACAGAATAACTATCAAGGGTTGACCCGAAAGTGGGACAAGTGTTGAAATGAACTCGGAAACTTAAAACGAGATATCAAAAGCATGTTTTACTTCCCCAAGGCCTGGTTATATCAGCTCCGTGCAGTATTAGTCCAAACGTTTAAT
Source organism: Meconema thalassinum (assembly GCA_946902985.2). Lineage (NCBI taxonomy): Eukaryota > Metazoa > Arthropoda > Insecta > Orthoptera > Tettigoniidae > Meconema > Meconema thalassinum. The sequence continues at coordinate 392,743,135 of OX336393.1, read as the reverse complement.
ATTATTTCTCGTTCCGTGTTTCCCACTGTCGTTTTGATTTCCAATAAAATTCATTTTGAGCCCTTATATTGGATAATGTTTCATACCCGAGGGCGTATACATTTAATTTCAGCTTTTGTTCCAATTCCCTCCACTTCGTTATTGCTATCTTCTTCACTGTCTACATCCTGGAGGTTTAAAGTGATTGTAACTTCCACGACTCATTTATGATTTTCTTACACTCCCGGTAAATGTCGGGATGTTTCGTAACTTACAGCTACGGCCACGTCCTTCCCAATTCTAGCCTCAATTACAAATACACACACTACTACAGGCACCACAATAACACATATTATCAGAGGAATATTATATATTTATAATATCTCTATATACAGGGTGATTCAGTAGCCCCTTCCAATATCGATTGCTGCATCCCAACTAACATGAGAAATGGTTATAAGATGGCTATTCCCCTGCAGGGATACTGTATGGCACTAATGTCCAGAGAGCACACGATACTGAATCCCACCGGCAGGTCATATCGTCCGTTCCCAAAACATGACGCCTTGAAATCATGTAACGACGTCCTTCTACCATGTAACTACCTGTTAATGTGTCGTGCCTCGAGACTGGGTGGAACGAAGAGGGGAATCAATGCATAAAACTAGGTAACTGTGCAGTAATTAATGTCCTAAACACCGAACCGGATGGTGTATGTACTCTACTCCCGTCGTACCACCAGCATAGCAGTGTAGCGTGGTTACGCGTTAGCCTAGCAATCGACGGAATGTGCCATTGGCGGTTTGAATCCTACATTGTTCAGTTATTCTTGTATCAGTATGATGTTTTAATATAGACACAGGCCCACGTTTGCCACATTCAAGCAGTAGAACAACGTTGTGCCTCGCGCATAATCCGCTGGTTAGAGCCTGAATATAATATCTGCTGTCATTCGACAAAATTTCCGCAGATGAATTCTTTGACGTGCTCCTCATTTATGTAGAAGAAAGACAAATCACGTGCGCGGCAAATACATGGTACAGGGTCATTATCTATGTGCGCTCCGATAAACACGGCAAGCTAAGCCGGCTTTGACTAGTGCAGATCGCGGACACGCGTATACCATTCAGTCGGTGGTTGGTACGCTCCGCTGACTCATATCTTATAGTTCACACGTGTTTTGTCATTCATATGGACGTGTATCTGCAAAGCTAAGACGTCAGTGTTGCATGGTTAGTGAGTAGGCCATTGTGATTACTGTGATTGTTGGTCATGCCTAGTCACCAATTATTCACATTGCGCGAACGTGTGTATATCCATAATTCGTATATGAAAAGCAGAATGTCTTGTTCTGAAACAAGACGAACATTTCGAATCTAGTTTCCAGGAAGACCTGTGCCTAATGCCAGTACAATTAGGAGGCTCGCTAAACGATTCAAGAAAAATGGTTCCGAAAATAATAAAAACATTAACGGGCAACGTTGTGTTCTTACAGAACAACAAGATGTTCAGTAAAGAACATATAGTCTACTTTCTTCTAAATGCATGGGTATTGTTATAACTCTTTGTCCTTTTCCAGGAGTATAATTGAATGTTGGTTGTAGTAGCTTGTTGAAATACAACGTGCTATAGGGATATTAAACATGTATATGAGGTGCCCTTTACTAGTGCTACCTCTGTAAAAAAAAATCATTCAATTCGGTTTCACGGTGTTTGAATTGATCTGGGGAATGGATTTGCACACATACATGGCCGCTATTTGCAAACTATTGGGCTGATGACCTTGTAGTCAGTCATAAGATGCTTTCCACAAAAAGGCATGTTGTTGCAAAATCCAGTAGAGATCAAATTATTAGGATGGTGGAAATTTGATTTAAGCTTTTAACATTTGGGTGGCCGTCATTCTGTTTCCGTCAAGATGGCGGCGATATAAAATATGACACTGAGGTGCCATTTGCTAGTGCTACCTCTGTACCAAATTTCGTTCAATTCGGTTTCACCGTGTTTGACTTGATAGGGGGAATCGATTTGCACACATACTTGGCGACCATCTGCAAACTATTGGGCTGATGATCTAGCAGTTTGGTCAGAATATGCTTCCCAAATAAAGATTTGATGTTGCAAAATTTGGTAGAGACTAGATTATTAGGTTGGTCGTAATTGCATTTTAGCCTTTAACATTTGGGTGGCCGTGATTACGTTTCCGTCAAGATGGCGGTCATATAAAACATGACACAGAGGTGGCCTTTTCTAGTGCTACCTCTGAACCAAATTTCGTTCCATTCGGTTTCACCGTGTTCGAATTAATAGGGGGAATCGATTTTGACACAAAGATGGCCGCCATCCGCAAAATATTAGGCTAATGACCTATTAGTTAGGTCAAAGGATGCTCTCTCCATAATGGTATGTTGATGCAAAATTTGGTAGAGATCGGATGATTAGGTTAATCGTAATTTGATTTAAGCTTTGAATATTTGTGAGGCCGCCATTACGTTTCCGTCAAGATGGCGGCGATATAAAACATGACACTGAGGTGCCCTTTGCTAGTGCTACATCTGTACCAAATTTCATTCCATTCGGTTTCACAGTGTTCGAATTAATAGGGGTAATCGATTTTGACACAAAGATGGCCGCCATCCGCAAACTTTTAGGCTAATGACCAATTAGATTTGTCAAAGGATGCTTCCTCCATAAAGGTATGTTGTTGAAAAATTTGGTGGAGATCGGATGATTAGGTTAGTCGTAATTTGATTTAAGCTTTGAACAATTGTGTGGCCGCAATTACGTTTCCGTCAATATGGTGGTGATATAAAACATGACACTGAGGTGCCCTTCGCTAGTGCTACCTCTGTACCAAATTTCATTCCATTCGGTTTCACCGTGTTCGAATTAATACGGGTAATCGATTTTGACACAAAGATGGCCGCCATCCGCAAACTATTAGGCTAATGACCTATTAGATTTGTCAAAGGATGCTCCCTTCATAAAGGTATGTTGTTGCAAAATTTGGTAGAGATCGGATGATTAGGTTAGTCGTAATTTGATTTAAGGTTTGAATATTTGGCTGGCCGCCATTACGTTTCCTTCAAGATGGCGGCGATATAAAATATGACACTGGGGTGCCCTTTGCTAGTGCTACCTCTGTACCAAATTTCATTCCATTCGGTTCCACCGTGTTCGAATTAATAGGGGAAATCTATTTTCACACAAAGATGGCCGCCATCCGCAAAATATTAGGCTCATGACCAATAGTTTGGTCAAAGGATGCTCCCTCCATAATGGTATGTTGATGCAAAATTTGATAGAGATCGGATGATTAGGTTAATCGTAATTTGATTTAAGCTTTGAATATTTATGTGGCCGCCATTACGTTTCCGTCAAGATGGCGGCGATATAAAACATGACACTGAGGTGCCCTTTGCTAGTGCTACCTCTGTACCAAATTTCATTACATTAGGTTTCACCGTGTTCGAATTAATAGGGGTAATCGATTTTGACACAAAGATGGCCGCCATCCACAAACTATTAGGCTAATGACCTATTAGATTTGTCAAAGGATGCTTCCTCCATGAAGGTATGTTGTTGCAAAATTTGGTGGAGATCGGGTGATTAGGTTAGTCGTAATTTGATTTAAGCTTTGAACATTTGTGTGGCCGCCATTACGTTTCCGTCAAGATGGCGGTGATATAAAACATGACACTTAGGTGCCTTCTGTTAGTACTACCTCTGTACCAAATTTCATTCCATTCGGTTTCACCGTGTTCGAATTAATAGGGGTAATCGATTTTGACACAAAGATGGCCGCCATCCGCAAACTATTAGGCTAAATACCTATTAGATTTGTCAAAGGATGCTCCCTTCATAAAGGTGTGTTGTTGCAAAATTTGGTAGAGATCGGATGATTAGGTTAGTCGTAATTTGATTTAAGCTTTGAACATTTGTGTGGCCGCTAATACGTTTCCGGCAAGATGGCGGTGATATAAAACATTACACTGAGGTGCCCTTTGCTAGTGCTACTTCTGTACCAAATGTCATTCCATTCGGTTTCACCGTGTTCGAATTAATAGGGGTAATCGATTTTGACACAAAGATGGCCGCCATCCGCAAACTATTAGGCTAATGACCCATTAGATTTGTCAAGGGATGCTCCCTCCATAAAGGTATGTTGTTGCAAAATTTGGTAGAGATCGGATGATTAGGTTAGTCGTAATTTGATTTAAGCTTTGAACATTTGTGTGGCCGCCATTACGTTTCCGTCAAGATGGCGGCGATATAAAACATGACACTGGGGTGCCCTTTGCTAGTACTACCTCTGTACCAAATTTCGTTCCATTCGGTTTCACCGTGTTCGAATTAATAGGGGCAATCGATTTTCACACAAAGATGGCCGCCATCCGCAAACTATTAGGCTGATGACCTATTAGTTTGGTCAAAAGATTCTGCCCCCATAAAGGTATGTTATTGCAAAATTTGGTAGAGATCGGATGATTAGGTTAGTCGTAATTTGATTTAAGCTTTGAACATTTGTGTGGCCGCCATTACGTTTCCGTCAAGATGGCGGCGATATAAAACATGACACTGAGGTGTCCTTTGCTAGTGCTACCTTTGTACCAAATTTCGTTCAATTTGCGCTCACCGTGTTCGAATTGATAGGGGGGGGGGACAGACATTCAGAGTACACACACTCACACACACACACACACATACACACACACAGACAGACACACTTTTTTCGCCCTGTAGTGATCTCATAAGTCTACTTTCATTTTTTGCAAAAATAGAAAGTAGGCTAAAAATTAGATGAGATTGTTGTCCATTCTTTCATCAGAAGATGGCAGGTGTGTGTTACAAGAGAGGGAGGACATTTTCAGCATCGGCTATGATCACTGTAAATACACATTATTGTACATATTTGGTGAAAGTATAAAAGTGCGCTCCACCACCAGCTGAACCGTGTAAGCGCGCACGCGATCTGCGCCAGTCCAAGCCAGCTTAGCTTGCCGTGTTTATCGGGGGCACACATACAGTAGATAATGACCCTGTAGTAATGCCACGATGTGAAGAATGTTTGCAGGCCGAGTAATAGCACTCTCGCCTCTCTGCCCAGGATCTCCACTTCATGGTCTAGCCGAGGATTATGTCCTCAACGCCATATAGGAAAGATTTTCAAAGTGCTGTATGATCAAGATGCTAAGAAAAAACCGGTGGAAATTCTTTGAGTGGTATGAGCGGTTCAAGTAAGGGTGAGACGATGCAAGCAAAGAGAGGAGAGCAGCAAAGAACACAAAGAACAGAGATAAGTGTGGGCAGAGCGCAGAGACAGTAGGAAATGCGCCTTTACGTCACCTGTAATATATTGTAAGACTTTATGAAGAGTGGGTATGCCAACGTGTGACTCCCCAGGTCAGGAAGGGATGAAAGACGTGAAAAGCGTATAGCAAAATTATATGATGTAGGAGAAAACAGAAAGTAAAGTAAGTCACATTGGGCAAAACCGCTGTAAACCCGTAAACCTGAAGACGTGACGTGGTAAACTGGTTTTGTGTCTGACTATCAACAAATCTGAGATACGTAAATAAGATAACATGTAACAATCATTTCTCCTCGTGATATTCAGCCAGGCCATGGGCAGCGTAGTCTGGTGGAGAGGAAGGGAACCCCCAAACATGCGACCCTTGACACGTTGTTGCCAGACTGCTTACATAGAACAGCCTCCCACAAAGAGGAGAAATACTCACCGGTCGTTTGTTATGTTAAACCTTAAGCATTATTGTGTTGGAAGCTATATATTAATGTTGCATTGTAATCAAAATTGATGCTTTTCGGTCGGTCAATATGATTGTACCCAAATGTAATTATACCTGAAAAAAGTTACAGGAGATTAATAAATAAATTCACTTGGATGACCAGTATCGATCGTCAAGCGATCATCCTCACATCTTTTACACTTAGGCGATTGGATGCGTTGCTCAGCGGTAACGTTCTCGCTTGCTGAGCTCAGGGTTGCAGGTCCGTATCCTGGCGCAGTCAGCTGGCATGTGAGGGTTCACAAATGTGAGGGAGCCGTGTCAGTAGATATACTGTCACGTTAAAGATCACCTCCGGGTCAAAATTCCGGCAACCCAGCGTCTCTAAAAGCCAGACTAGTTAAAAGGGACGTAAAACCAATAAAAACAAATTACATTTGGGCTTCGGTGGCGTAGTCGGTAGCATGCTGAACTGCTGTGCCCAAGATAGCGGGTTCAAACCCGGCCGAAGTCGTCGGATTTTTTAAGAGCGTTAAAAATCCTTCAGTATGCCTTCCTTTGGAGGGGAAGTAAAGCCGGCGGTCCCATGTCATAGATTTATGGCATGTAAAAGATCCTTTCACAGACTAAACTTGTGTAAAGCAAAATTTGTTAGGTTAGATTTCGTCAGAACGCTCTATCAAAGTTCCAACGTTCACCACGAGGTATCATTGATATCTGGTGGCAAAAGTTGGAACTACTTGAAATTGAACGGAACTTGTAGCTCACCCTTTAGGGTGTCCGCTGGAAGCAGCTACAGACTCAGGCGAGCCGAACATTTCCTCGGACACTCCCGGCACTAAAAGCCATACGATAAATAAATAAATAACTTGGGCGGTTAAATCTACGTTTACATGTGTGTGGGTGATGGTATTTACAATATATACCGTTATTTAGTTGCAACAGTTATTATATACTAACGCAATCTGTCAAGATGTGTGGATGTTGATAATAATAATAATAATTACGTAAATCTCACGCTTAAAGCTCAAGCAACGCTGTATATTATCGTACACGGAAAATCAGTGGTGGCCGGTATTAATGTTACAGTGTTGCACAACGACCAGATTAAATCAAGAAAAACAATTGAGTCGTCCAGTTGCAAAACTCGTTTAATCCACTTGTGAATAAGAATCATTTTCATGAGAAACCTTTCTCTGGGCTTTGCCTCACGTATCTTTTGTGTTTGTTGTTTTCTGCTTTTTTGTTTTTGCTTTGTGTTTTTGGTTTTTGGTTTTGTGTTTGCTTTGTGATTTTGCTTGTGAATTTTACTTTTTGCTTTTCTTTCTTGGTTTTGGTTTTGTGTTTGTTTTCTGGTTTTGCTTTTTTTGAATTTTGATTTTTTTCTTTGTGTTTCTTGTTTTTTGTTTTCTGCATTTGCTTTTGTTTTAGAATTTTTCTTTTTGCTTCGTGTTTTTTGTTTTTGGTTTTATGTTTGTTTTCTGGAAAATCAAAATAAAACAAAACAAAATAAAATAAAACTAAATAAACAAAACGAAATCAAAATAGATCAAAACAAAAAATAAAACAAAATAAACAAAACAAAATGGAAACAAAATAAAATAAAACAAAACAAAACAACAAAGAATTAAATAAAACAATTTGAAACATAATAAAATTAAATTAAACAAAACAAAATAAAATAAAATAAAATAAAGTAAAATAAAATAACCTAATTAAATAAATAATTTTTCGACATGATCCTTATTCACAAGTGGATTAAACGAGTTTTGCAACTGGACGACTTAATTAATATCGTAATATTTTAGTAATAAAAGCTGTATGTTTCCTCTTATTTGTATACGAATTCATAATTCTTTTCTTTAATAATTCAGGAAATCTTATAGGCTAGTCATTTTCTGTGAACTGTCTGAGAAAACGAAGCGCGCCAACTCTCTAGGAGCGCTCGTCCGTTTGGTCGTTGCCAGCCCCGAGCACCGACCAGATATCAGCAGTGAAGGGTATTGTAGAGTTGCTAGACCAAGTAAGTCCTATCCCAACAGTTATCTCGGCTGGTCGTTGCCCGCTGATTGCAACTATGGAGTCGAGGCGCGGACGGAGACATCCGTGATGCTTCGTCAACTGCTGATACTAGGCCAATGTCTTGCAATGTAATTGTGCGTTCTTTCTCGGGGTTCTTTCTGTCCCTCGTATATACGTAACTTACGTTGTGTTGTTCTCGTGAAGGTTTTCATGTAGACTAACTTATAATCCATTTAATCCGATGGCAGAGTGATATTCTCTGAAATGTGGCATTCGTGCTCAAAGAGGGACATCCTCATTCACCCTCATTCCCCCTTAATGAAAATAGTGCAACACCCAGAACATTAATCCGCCAGCCGCCTCTGCCAAAAAATAAGAATGACTCAAAAGTCTCACAGGTAAATAACATTACACAGTAGCGTTTTTTATTTCCATGAAACGTGACGCTAGAGGGGGCTGAATAGGGTAGTCAAGTATGATTTGTGTGCAGTAACCAGGTTTCTAGTCAAACTAGAATAACCATAATGTCTCAGTGATGGTAGAAACATATCGAACAATATCTCAACTAATATGGACCACCTCGTTCGTGGTGGAGTGGCTAACATTATTTGCTGTCGTCCCAAGGGTCAGGGTCGATTCCCGGCTCTGCCAAGCAATTTAATTCTGGTCTGAGAGCTTGAACGGGGTACAGTCAGCCTCGTGAGAGAAAACCTAGGGGAGGAGGGTTCGATTCCCACTTCAGCCATCCTGAGAGAGGTTTTCCCTGGTTTCCAACTCTACTCCAAGTAAATTCTGGGATGGTTCCTAGCCTAAGACCACGGCTATCAGGCACAATTCTACACACACCCAAGTATACAGGGCTATGTGACGACGATGTCCAAATCCCTTATATGAAACGACAACTCAGCTCAATCATTATAGTACATTTAACTGAACCGCTATAGTGTAGTCGGTTTAACACCTTCCCTTCAAAGTAAATTGGACGTCGTCTTCTTTTTTCTACTTTTAACCATTTTCTAGGGTTGTTTTTGTTGTTGCAATTGATTCATTTAGGGTCTTTGGGACATCGCGGTCATGCAGGCACGTATGTGAGAAATTTATCAAATAACCTGTGTCTTTATGATGGCTGTACTAGTATGGGAATAAGGGTTTTGGTTTAATACAAGGCGGCCGTGTCCTTAAGTTAAATACTACTCCGACATTTTCGTGGAATCGAACGTAACTCTTGTCAGAGTGTGAATGTAACCCTTTCCCCTCCTTATAAAAGAGGGAGAGTCTAGAACTTCTGTGTGACAGCCAAGAATGCTAGTCGGTACGCCACGAAATACCAAGACTTCGAGTTTTGTTTACCTAGGTTCATATTCTTGTTAGGTAATTGCGGTTTACCTAACTGTGTTAACTTTGGGGGTTATTACGAAGGGGGTGAAAAGGGGTTTAGGGGAGTTGCTTGCCTTACTTACCTTGGGGGATTTAGCACGCTAGTCTTCTTCACAGTACTGCTTGACAGCATGCTACAGCGGCGAACACTGGATCTCAAGCTAAGCTACGAACTAAGGGAAGGGTTCTATAACTAGAGGAAATAAAATGATAGATCCCTTGACTGTGCAAGAAGGGATTTATTGAAATACTTAAGAAAGGGTAGTGGAAGCTTAGATAGGGGGAAGTAAATAAGGGAAGAAGGAATGCAGACACGCTTACTCACCCTATATCTTCTACCGGGTGTCCATGATGCGGCGTTGCGACCATGACAAGGGCAGCGCCCCGTCTGTCCTTCGTAGCACTGATACTTCGAATGGTGATGAATCAAGGAAGGGGTCGGGCGCATGTGCGTCCTCTCTATTTGATGGTTCCCTATTGGGTCAACTTGGTCAGCGGTATGTGCAGCTGTGTACCTGGTGTCGCTATTATTACATAAGATTGCTGGCTTGTGGTACTTACGAATGTAGGACGGTGCTGGCTTGCTACATCCGTATGTCCATGTCCTACAGTTCCAACTTATATCTTTAATTTACTAGGCATAGTTGTAGACACAACCCTTATGGAGGGTCGGGGATGCAACACTCTAGTGCTAGCAGTCCGGTATTTCCCTTGGTTTATTAAACATACTCCTGTCATAGTCCTTAATTGTACCTTATTTCAAGACCAAAACACTTACCCCAAAAATTGAAATTTCAAACACATACACAGTCACTACAATAACACAGGTTATGAGACAAATGCCATACACTAAGCTGGTAACCAACATCTATTGTAGGCCTACCGAAATCTCCATTTTTTTACGATTTACACTCTCGTTCTCTCCAACCTGATGGTTGGTGGGTAGCATGACTGTCTTCATCCAACGACCTTCTATCTTGAGCCAACTGCTTGATTAGTTGATATGGACGTCTCCCTTTAATGCCATCGTGGAACCCCGTTCTTGGTCATCCTCTTCTAGTCTTCCCTTCCAGTTTCCCTTCAAACAGTGTGGAGCACCGTGATGAATGTCGCAGTAAGTGACCAATCCAAATATATCCTCTTTTCGTGATCATTTCCCCTCGACTGATTGTTTCTTCAGCTCTCTTGAGGACTCCTTCATTTGTTAGCCTGTCAGTCCAGGGTATTCGTAACATTCGGCGCCAGCACCGCATTTCAAATGCATTTGTTCTTTTCTTATCAGCCTTTAATAGAGTCCAGGTTTCAGAGCCATAGGTCGCAATGCTCCAAATGAAGCTCTTAATGAAATGCTGTCTCACTGGTAGGGATATAGCCTTGGAGGTCAATACGTTTCCTTTTTATTAAAAGCTTCTTTAGCCTTGGCTATTCGAGAACGGGCGTCCTTGTCACATCTCCCATTAGAAACGATTTACACTACATGTCCTGAAAATAGACCAACATAGAACGCGAATTAAATGTACGAGCCCGATATTTTGCTATGACGGGAACAAAGTTACCACGTCTCGTTCATTGGCAGATGCAGCATCTCGATATATTACCACAGTGATTGTTTATGATGATCTCGGGCCAGCAGCCATTGAAGATTGATCCGAGCTACATGTTGAACTGACACAACCAGTAGTTGCTGATCGACACCAACTAATCAATGCGAGGATGATAGATGCCTACCGAGGTCCAACAGGGCTCATTAATCTCCACAAGATGGATACATGAGGCAGGGATCGTCACGGCACGAGCGTGAGAGCTAACAATGTTACTGCTCTCGGCAATCAAACTCGATATGGGGCAGGCTCCTTAAACAATGAACTAGGCAACCAATCAGACTTACAAGTTTCGCGGGAGACTTTCATACGGCGCGTGCATAACAAGCTTTTACGAGCCTGCACTTCTACGATTTGTTTGCTTTTTCATTGTACGATATATATTTCATGTAATTCATTATAGCATTGTTTTTATTTATTTAGGGCCTAATTGTTTATGTTTGACGATGTCGAAATGTATATATCATACGTCAGAACTCCAGCCAATCAGAGCTCATTCATTGACCAATTAGGTAAGGATACCTTCGCGCATGCGCTCAAAATCCAACATGTCGGACATGAATTACATGATTTGAAAGTTCAAATTTGATATCGGATCAACCATTGTAATTACAATCCCAAACACAAAGACAAAATCAGCACAAACCGTTACGGTAACAGGAAATTACTATGACATATGCAAGAAATTTATGAATCTCCGTTCAGAAGTTAGCAACACAGCATCCTTCTACATAAATTACCGACATGGAAAGTGCACCGTATCATAATATATTATGTTCACGTAAAATAGCACTGTAGCTTAATATCCCCAACGCTAATTTCTACACAGCGCATTGCTTTCAAACGACTTCGATGACAATATTAGTGAATGCTAGTCTTGTTCGGCACTAGACATCATACAGGCTGTAAACAATAGCATTGCCAAGCAAAGTAAATGGTCTCTGATTCCGAAGATCTTTAACCCACGCATGCGCTCTGTTCTGTCAGCAAACCGCTGACTGTTAGTGAACAGAGGGTTCACTAACTGAAGTGAATGAATCCCAGAGATATTTATGAATATGTATGTTAAAACATATAATAACGTTATAATTATCGTCGAACATAAACAGTCGTATGCAACTCTCCTATAATGGTAATTAAGACACTCGTATTGAAATTATAAAATTCGCTACGCTTGTTTTATAAACATACTCGTGTCTTAATTACCTAGGTATTGCCATTATAGGCTCGCTGCATAATATACTATTATTTAAACTAACTATGGCATGTTACCAGTAGTATTTATAAATGTTTAAGTAAACTTAGTAGCTTGTTCTGCTTGCAAATGATTTCCAATACAAACCTCACATATTACACAGGTGTGTTTGTTGGTGCAGCGAGACTGTGCTACACTGGAGATCTGACAAGCGCGCAGGACTCCACGTAGAGTTACAGAGCAGGCATGCTATTGGACAAAAACCATTACTATCGGTCAGCAGGAAATAAAGTTTAAGGTGCTACTGCCTAACGTTTGATCACCGGTTGTTAACTAGGAAAGTGAGAGTACTATAACACGCTGGATTTTTATGCTTACAGTGACTTGTAGCCCGCTGGTGTCAAGACGAAAGTCATGTAGTGAAGGTCGGTCTCGCGAGAGCGGAGAGTGCTCGCCAAACCACATGTATGTGCCTTCCCCTCGTCTATATCATAAACAATATTCTAGCTTTGTTGCCAGAGAACAAACTCTGAAAAACATGGGAGCACAACAATCCACCCTGGTCTCTTTGCATGCTACAGAACTCAGTGCAAACACGAAGTAATTGGACGTATTCTTGTTGTTGTTTGAGTCTTCAGTCTTTGACTGGTTTGATGCAACCCTTTATGCCTCCCCTTCCTGAGCTAATCAGTACACCTCTACACAGCTACAACATATTACATCTGAGACAATCTGAAACATATTCTAACCTTGGTCTACCGCTACCCCTACAGTTCTTATCCTCAACCCTTCCGTCCACAACTACGTTTGCTATTCCTGGGTGTCTTAATATGTGTCCTACCAACCTATCTCTTCTCATCATTAGCAGTCACCAGAAAAATCTCTCCTCTCCCACTAGCCTTAATACCTCTTCGTTTGTTACTCAATTTGTCCATCTGATCTTCATAATTCTCCTGTAACACCACGTTCCAAATGCCTCTTTATTCTCGTTTCTGTTGCACCAACAGTCCAAGTTTAATTTAGAGTGCCACGCTCGAGACACAGGCTTTCAAAATGACTTCCTAGTATCTCAATCTGTATTTGATGTCAAGAGATTTCTTGCGTAGGCCAACCTACTTTTTAGCCTATTTTCGATTTATGCAAAAAATTAAAGTACACTTATGAGATCAACACAGGGCCAAAACTTTGTGTGTCTGCCTGTGTGGGAGTGTGTATTTGTGTACTCTGCATATCTGCCCCCCCCCCTATCAATTCAAACATGACGAAACCGAATTGAACGAAATTTGGTACAAAGGTAGCACTAGCAAAGGGCACGTCACTGTCATGTTTTATATCGCCGCCATTTTTACCAAAACTAAATGACGGTCACTCAAATGGTTAAAACATAAAATTAAATTATGTCCAAACTAATCTACGGATCTTTACCAAATTTGATAAAATCATACCTTTATTTGGTACGTGTCTGGTGCCAAAACTTCATGGTCATCAACGGCACCAGGATGGCGGCCGAGTCAATAATGCAAACTTTATAATCCGTAACAAGGGACCCACCAGTTCCGATTTTCGAACCGAGAATCGTTCAAACTGTTCTAAAGGGCGTTAAAAGTTTCTGTTGTAAAGTAGCCCAGTGTACTTGGGTGTGTGTAGAAATTGTCTGATAACCTGTGTCACTGTGATGTTTGTTGGCTTACTAGTGTGTGTACTTTTATACGAGGAAGGATTTGGGTAGGATGCTGTTGTTGTTGTTGATGTTTCATTTGAGATGCATGGGCATCATGGTAATTTAGCCCCGTGTACTTGGGTGAGTGTTGAATTTTGTCTGATAACCTGTGTTATTGTGATGGCTGTATTAGTGTGTGTATATATATAATTCCAGTGAAGATTCAATCAATGAACGTATTTCAACAAGCTACTACCACCAACATTCAATTAAACTCCTTGAACAGGAGAAAGAGTTATAACTATACCCATGCATTTAGGAGAAAATAGGCTATATGTTCTTTACTGAACATCTTGTTATATCCTATTTGCTTCGCCCATCACTAGTTATTTTGCTTCCTAAGTATTCTACTTACTTTGTATTCTCACCTGCTAGATGTGTTTAAATAATATAACTGCATCATTTTCCCCCACATAGCCACGTACCTTCTACCATACGCGTTTGACATATTACGGCGCTGCATGAGTTGAAGAAGCGTATGCTCCTGGCTGCATAACAACCATCCCATCCTAGTTTTGTCACACTATGCCACTAATAAAACTTGCTGTTATTGCACGCGAAGGAATATTTCCAGTGTTCTGTGCAAACATAATGTATGTCACGCTCGTGCATATTCAGGTAGAGTTGGAAGACTGGCCGCAGTGATTATCTCTTCTCAGAGGATCAACGTGGAGCAAGAGCGGAACGTGTCAGGCTTGTCAGCACACTGGTCAAATTATAATTCATTGCCAGCTAAAGCCTGTTAACGTAGTGAACACGTGTCCCAGTCCGATTACACAAGTCACAAACAGAAGATTTTGTGTTGAGTCTATTATTGAATGTATATATTCTGACTGTCTACATCAGACAGGAAATAAAAACGTCATTCATAATTAATAAAGTTTGCTTTTGTTCTTTATGCAATGATAAAAAACGTAGAATATAAAATTAGGCCTCATGAAGCAGTTTGAAAAGGCTCTTCGTCAAGATTCTGAAATTTTTAATATTTGAAGGCTTTTATTTCCCTAAATCTTCAGAAAGTAAAATTAAATCTGCTATTTACATCAGTCCTCAAAAAAGAAACTAATGGTCAGTGAAGAATTTCCAAAATTACTCAACACCCAAGATAAACAAGCATGGTACAGCCTTAAAGCAGTGATCCATGGCTTCTTTGGAAATGAGAAAGCTGAGAATTACAAAGCGCTTATTTCCACTATTCTTGAGAACTGTAAACTCATGGGTTGGAAAATGTCCCATAAGTACACATTTAAATGCTCACTTGGACCAATTTAAAGGTAACTTGGGGGCATACAGTATTCAGAAGAGCAGGGGGAACGTTTTTTCGAAGACGAGATGGACTTTGAGCAACGTTATCAAGGACAATGGGACAATGGAGAAGGTTCGTACTGCCCCCGTAATTGAATTATGTAGAGACCACGGTGGCTATATTTTAAATTATAAGGAGAGTTATGGCTGTCATAGTTATGACGTGGGTAGTCATGACGTAAGCACGGATGACGTAAATGTTATGCCAGCAGGCTACTTGAGCTGAGATTCTCAGTGACGTCAGCTTTTAGTCGAGAATGTTCCAAGATTTACGACGCAGTCGCAGGAAACGAGGAATTCTGCTGAGGAAGAAACTATGCTATTGGAGGAGAGGCATGAACCAATCAACGATAGTTTAAAGGAAGACGGAGATTGCTAAAACTATGGTATTTTTATTACTTTTGGAATGCAGAATTGTGGAAATCCATTTGCAATAAAAGCATTGATTTGGAATTTTGGTGAAATTTATTTTCAGTTTTTGAATTTTGAAAATCCGTCATGTATTAACGAAGTTGGAAGTTTTAGCGATGACGCAGTACCACGCTTTGGAAGGGATGGTAACGCCCCTCGTGAAGTTAATAAAAGGGCTTGCGCAGAAGAGAGGAGTCCCCTTTCGTTCTCTGATCATTCTGAGATCTCATTCTCAGAGCATCGAAGTCTATTGTGAAAGTTCTTTTCTTATACATTCATTATAGTGAGACGTCGAAGTGAACAGCAGTGAAAAGAATCGTCTTTATAACGTGTGGCGAGGCCACTATATTAACGAGATCCAAGTCAAACTAGGTGAAGTTGAAACGGACCTTAGAAAGCTTCTACAAGTTTAGCTTCGAACAGTTAGCGGTCTCCGATAAGCTAATTGTATTGTGCAGTGCTTCATAAAGTTATAGAGAAAAGCTGAACAATTTCGACCGATTAGTTCGAAAGATATTAGCAGTTTTATACGACTGAGAAAAGTGATTATCTCGCCACAAGAGAAGCACTTTTGTATAGCCAGAAGCAACGCAACGGCTGACGCTGCGAGTGGAATAGAAAGACTTCAGAGTGCTTTGTTACAGAACGATACAGTATAATGGAGCAATTAAATACGGCAGTTTGTTCTTCTGACACTACAACCGAAGAGCAGATGGAAGGCTAAGGCGCTTATTGCAATTGGGACATACTTCAACGGAGTAAGATAGCGACATGGAACTTCGCTAATTGCTATTCCACACAAGCGAACATGCGGTGAATACCATCTACACCCATGTTTCGTGATTAAAGGCTGAAAACCATCGAACAGCCATAGAAACAATTTCATACTCTGAATATGAATAATTTCTTCGGAAATTTCTACAAAACTTCATGGCGATTGTCTACTGGAACTTCAGGGAATTTTTCAAGAGAGGTCAGGGTGGACCCGACTCACAAAGAAGATTATTGCCGGAAGGATGTCTATTCGTCTTCGAGGAGCAGAGCGATTCACGGAGAAGGAAGCAGTTCGATTCTCCGAGGGTGCTATTTCCTATTTCGAGGATGGAGCTCAACTTTAACGAGGTGAAATGGATCCATCAGCAGTCTTATTTGGGGAATTTTCCTCTGGAACGTCAATCGGCAGATAAGGTAGTCGTGAACGTTTATTGTATTTGAGTATATTAATGATGTTTGAGCAACCATTTTTCCCATATTTTTATCCTCATGTTTTTGCCCTATTTTCTTGTTGAGATTCTTATTCTCAGTACACCTTGATGAGTTTTGCATTTTTCGACGATTTATTAAGACATTGTTATGTCATGGGCATAGTTAATGATTTTGAATCAGTTGAGACTGATATTTAGAATTTTCAGTAATTAATATTTTTGTAGTCACGATTTGACTGTAAGTTACTGATTTTTATGGCAGATTTAAATTCAGACAGCGTGTCATTTTATTAAAGTAATTCTACCCCAGTTTAATTACTTTGAACAATTTTCTGTCATCATCAAGAAGGAAGAACATTTAAATGATTTTAGAGCGTTAAAATCTCTTACATTGTCGACGATCTTGGAAATACTAGTCGTTCTTTGAATTGATTGCAACACAGACATTTATCGTCAGTTATGAATGAACATTGCATTATAGACACTTTTGTGAAAGAGTAACTTTAATAATGAATTATTGAATGCATTAAAGTCAAGTACTTTTGTTAGGAGTTTTTCTCAATTAGAGATTTATATAACGATGTTTGCATTCCCCAGTCTAATTGGATTCTATTCGACTACTTTGCATTTTTAGTCGCACTTTATTTGATGATAGTATTTTTATACTACACATTTTTTTTTAAGATGTTAATCTTAAATTTTGATAGACCAGACAGGCGTATATAAGCGTATTCACTATTAAATTTGTTTGTGATTGGCAAGTTCTGACTTCATTTCAGTTCATGAATGAAATCCACGAGGGTTAAAAGAAAAACAGTTTTGAAACAATTAATGATTATAAAAAAATTTAAGTGGAACTATGAATGTATAATCGATAGTGCAGCGCGTGTTGAAAGTCGCTGAGATATAATGCCCTTGAATATGAAGGAGGTTCCCACAGGAATAAATGTTAAAGAATTATTTGTGGAAGTTTTGTAAGTTATGTGGAAGTTTAATACCATATAGATTAATATATGATGATTTTGGGCATATTTGTAATGCAGTTTGCGCATTAACTTGTTAGCGAAGGATTTTCCGCTGGAGTAAGATTGTCATAGTTCGTTGAAAATAAATCAAGTGATTTACTGTTATAATTAACACGAGTTTTGAAAGAATTTGAGATAAGATTTTGAATGAAGGTTGCCGTCATAAATCATTATTAAAACCTTTATTAAACCAGATTGTGACATTAACATGTATAACTAACCTTCATTGGTCGATTATATTAATCACGATTATGAAAATTACCAACCGAATGGACATGTGGTCAATGTATTTCTGAAATTAATAATTTAAACAATTTAAAATGTTAATATTGTAAATAATTGCTGTAAATATTTTTTGAAAATAATGTAAAACGAGAGTGATGTTAAAGACGTGCTTATAATATTTTTATTGTCTTTGACAAATAGTATAAACAATTTCTAATTGTTATAAATAATGTATGTGATTTTGTTATAAACATTTAAGAGCTAATTAAACATTTGGATTGAACTTAACAAGTTTAAGGAATTAACATAATGATTCAATAGGATGTGAGCAAAGTACTTGAAAGATTTGCGTAAATATAATGTGAGTTGTCTTATAGACAGATAAAAGTTTGAGAGAGCAAGCTGTATGTTACGTAACACAGCAGGTGAGAAGGGAGTGCATTTGACCAGTATGCAACAGGTTCGAGGGTAGCTCGCAGCTGGGCCAACATCTGGTTCACAGAGAGTGAGGTCGTCCGCACTCCGGCCTTGCGACTATAAATACCATTCTCATGTTTATTAAAAGGAAACCAAATGCTTTATATATGTCACACCCTAACGTCCTTTTCCAATCCAATAGTGTTATGAATATTAGGTTATTTGGAGCTCTTGGGAGCTAAAATGTTTTATATCATGTTGTATGATAATTTTTGCAAGTCCTACTGAGGACGTAGTCAGATTGACTAGGGCTACTGATAGCCACGTTGATTTTGTTGTGTTAGTAAAATCATACCCTTTATTAGAAATAAAGCTTTTGTACAGTTCAAAGTTCTCGTCTTCGTCTTGGCTCATTTTTAAATATCATGGTGGAGGTTATTGTGTGAACAGACTTTTAGTGATCCTGTTGTCAACTCAAACCCCGAGATAATTAAGAGGTAAGTAACGGTAAGTATGAACCCCCGTCTATTTTGGTGTGTTCCACAATGATTTCCTGTGAACTTCTGTGCTCTTATCTCGATAGTATCTGTCAGTGCCATTTTCATTGATGTAGCTGTGCCGGTGCAATCGATAATTGGCAATCCGATTGAGGGGGCGGATATCTGACAGCCTACTATCCAGGTAAACGGGGACAGTACCAACATAGAATAAATACCAAAAATATTCATTTTAAAAGCATTTTTCTAATGTTTTTGATGTGTAACATCTTTCCACTCGGTTGCTGGATAATTTTGTGGGAGTGATTCTGAAAAATGGGACGGAAGTGGATCGGACGTAAGTGTGTAAGACGCACTGCCAGCTAGATCGCATCCAGCTGGCAGTAGTACCATGTGGAATGTATATAACATACGGCACACTTCAAGGTTTGAAGGCGCCATTACAGATATTTCAACAATAAATCATCATCAAGTTGTCGTTCTTTGGTGTAAAAATATTCATTAAATCATATTTGCTGAAAACAATAGCTACTAACCTGGCCATAAACCTTTCTACTATACCATCCTGGTTTTGTTTCAGTTTAAACACCCACTTATTTCCCAGTACATTGTGGTTATTCGGTCTGTCTACCAACACAAAAACACCTTTCTCCCTAAGCTGACACATCTCCTCCTCCATGGCTGAATACCATGTGCTTGCATTTGGACATTCTAAAGCTTATTTGACAGTCTGTGGTTCATGAGAAACATTTAACAAATTGGTATCACAATGACAGTATTAAACATGACAAGACTACACTTTGAACATTCCTTTCTCTTTCTTATTCTCTGTGATCTACGCAACTCCGTCTCATCTGTGTCAATAGGTACATTCACATGCATAACATTTTCCGACTCGTTACTATCCCAACCTAGGAATGGTTCATTATCGCTACTCTCAGTAATGCTACTCATATCAAAGTTTTCATCAATGTCTTCTTCCTCAAATAAGCGTAACTCAACATGAAAATCAAAATTTGGGGTTTCATCATCAACATTAATGGGTACATCATCATTCAATGGTACTTTATATCTGGCTCTAAGATCTAAAAGAGATGGGGTTGTCTCGCTAACACTATACTGTGCACTTTTAGCAAGAAATATGCCAATCACAGTATACCAGCGTAGCTCAATTCGGAATTTTCGGGGCAGCGGTAAGTTCCCCCACTCTGTGACTCACATATTTTGGATTAATTAGAGGATACACTTTCAAAAATAACAACAAAATCAACTCCTATTTTTAACATATTTAATTAATAAAATTAATGGCGCTACAAAGACTTTAACAATTAAATTACTGACCCATAATCATCTACTTGTTCCAAATGAACAAGGAATCACAATATAATAAGACAAATATTGTATTAAAACATATGGTTTCCATATAAACCAACAATTCCTAATTAGTTTTACTTCCATAAAGCATCAGCTGTAAGTTTTATATCACTCCGAGCTCTTTGGCTCCATGCTTTATATAATAATGGTGTCATTCTTTGTACACCTCAAATACTACTTTTTATATTTTCTTAATCCTCAAAACAAATGTATAATTACATTTAAAATTATATGTTAATTATCTAACTCAATATTTTGGGCATGTTCACACACTTTCAGCTGTTATCATCTCTCTCTAGTTTCACAAGTACATTAAGGTAATCAGGAAATTACTTGTGTACTCCAGAGTATGAAGATACTTGACCCAGTCAAAAAAACTATAGTTACTCCCGAAACCTAGTTGCCTTCAATTAACTCGTGTAATCCTACTTTCATCCAACATTACAATAGGGATTGTTATTTATCTCTTACGTCTTATAAGACCAATATCACATAAGAAAACTACGATCTGAACAGGCAAGCGGAAATATCAATCTACAAGGACCTCGGTTCAACGCCCGGGTCGTTAACAACTTTAAACACTCCTGGTGTATTCATTACTCTTTACATGACGGCCTCCAGACACCCCTCCTACTCCGAAGGTCTGGCCGTGAAACATGATAGTTATTTATGACTATGCGGGCTCCTTCCCGTCTGGCCCGAGCTAGAGCGCTCTTTAAATGCTTTACAAAACACAAACTTTCCATTCTCAGTTCTTTGTGGAGACCTGGCCTTTTATTCTTCGTGTACGTACAACAATATTATTGGGCTTATAAACCACATTCGTAATCTTGGCGTTTATTAATTATGAAAGGTCCTCATTGATTGTGGAAGAGTAATTAACGACGAATAATAAAGGGGCTTTCAAAATAAGAGGATTCTGAGTTCGAATCTCTTCACATGCCTCGGGAACCTTTCCCTTATAGAGGACTATACAAAATGCGATTTAGGGTCAGCCAACTAGCTTAAGACCTACGCTCAATACCATACATTTGCTCCCTTTCAATACATACACAATGCCTCGTGATACTACGTCACAAATAGAGGACTTATACCAAATCTCAATTCGCTACAATCAACTACCTCTCATAAATAATTTACCAAGTACATTAACTTTTACGCGTTCCTAGCGTGACATTTTACTTTAATTTCGCTCCTTTTGCGCTATACATTTTTAAGCCTAGCGTCGTCCAAAGAACTGATAATATCATATTAACCATTGATACACATTTCAATTTTTATATTATTCTTTTCCTTTGACAATAACTTTATCTCTTTCAAGAACATGCATTTAAACATCATGTCTATACTTTTTATTAAGGCTCTAACGCTCTTTTATTCACATCAATTAATTTGATCTTTATTTAATATTTCCTTACTTGGTTATTATTATTATTATTTCATCTCGTTATTCTTTACACAAGCTCAAAAGCTATTTCTTTCATATCTCAAATTTACTTTATTTAAATATCTTTCATGATAATTACTGATATTTCGCTTGCTCTTATGACATTCGTTAAATACATTAACATTTTATTCACATATTTCCTCTACGGGATTTATTCTTTACATAATTATTTATAATTTCTCAAATTTCTATTTTTGTTCAGACCGCGTTCTTGTTTATTCAGTATTTATTTATTAAAACACATCCCTTTTACTCAAAAACTCCGGTGGATTTGTACACAATCATTCCCTGACACCAAAATAGAATGAAATTCATTACTCACATGTGTTTTAAGGTCGTCCCATGCCCTTTATTCTTGTGCGGTGTTTCATTTTGGCCCACTTTTGAAATTTTACTCCATATTATAGAAATTCATCTAATGTACGAACACTTCTTGACCCATATTTAATACACTTAACATTGACGACATTTTTATACACTGGTGTGTCTCTTTAGAACACACAATAAACACTAAAAAATATTAATTTAACACACAATCTTGATAAATTTACACTTCACAATTCTTGATCACTAGGCCGTATTTCTTAGCCTATCACACGTGACCTCTTAATTTCCCGTTTCCAAGGGTGAAATTTATTCAATGTCGGCTTCCTATCCTGCAGAATACGAAAGTCTCGAAACATCTACTGTTCCCTGGAATCCTAATTCTTCTAATCCTATTCTGGATGACCGGCTATTTATCTAGCTTGAACGGCTTCTTTGTAGATCTGGTTTATCGATCCTAGCGAAAGTCTGTTCGGATCGAGGTCTCCTCGATTACCTATCGATGACCTATGGATTTATTTTATAGCAGCTAGTACCTCTCGGGTCTAGTGCTTTAGAATAGTTCGTCTGCTTTCTGGAGATACTGTCTATAGTCTCCGTTCTTCTTTATTTTGATAGGTTCTAGCAACCCTACGTTTATGAAATACGTTACGAACCTTACTCCGTTCTTCCCTTATTGGGTTCTTTAATTTAGATAACTGTTTATCTTTCTGTTACGGTACTTCCGTACGTTATGATATATTCGTTCGTCTATTTAACGACCTATCGCCTTAAGTCCAACGTTCGCAGCCTGCTCTGACTATATTTTACGAACTATTCACTGTAACTTGTGTACTATCGGACCTAAATCCTGTAACTAGGATTTTCCTACTTTTTCAACACGGCGATACTTTAATATTTCTCTGAGACGCCTATGGCTATCGGATATTAATTCTGCGGTGTAATACAGCGTTTCTCCCTTCAAGGAGTACTAGTAACTGTCTTCGATGTGACGCAGAGTGACGCCCCACACGGCTGTCTGAATACTGATGCGTAGCAACGCCCCCCTTGGGCTATTTGGACCTGCTTGTACTGATGCGTAGTAACACCCCCTCGGGCTGTTCAGAACTGCATGTGCTGTGATGTAGCCTTACGCCCCTCACGGGCTGTCGGAATGACTGCATGTGCTGTGATGTTCCAGCGTCACGTCCCCCTGGACGGACTTGTACTGCGTGATGCGTAGCAACGCCCCCTCGGGCTGTTCGAGACTGCATGTTTGGCTTGGTGATGCCAGAAGCTTTATACTATTTCACTACAAAAAAATTAGACTCTAGCCCTTTCAGTGGCCAACTTCTAAAATAATGGTTGCACAATTATAAAAATTATACCTGCCGAAAGCTCGTCTTCTCAATGTCAAATAATCTCATTGCGCCTAAGAATCGATCGTGCGATTCGGAGATATTAATTAATTTCTCGTCCTCAATTGTGTGGGTGTTGCTGTTCTTTTGTACTCTCCCCACTACACCAGCCTTGGTAATTCCCCGATGACGTCTACTTGCGTTTGCAGTTTTCTCCTGTGCAATTATTAAATGGTTTTTCTTTACTCAAAAATCTCTCATTCGAAATGATTCACCGTACTGTACTTGTTTACTTATTTTTATACTCGTAAACGGGTTAAATTTAATTATTCCTCTTCTGGCGCATAAGCGGTATTGTCGTTTTCCAGCAAGCTCAGCTCGATTTCCGAATCAGGCTTCCTTGTCTAACAGTGGGAAATTTCCCCTCGGTTATTAATACTCATGACTAGCTCCCTTCTGAATGTCAAGAGGGGTGATCTCATCTCTCGAACACCTGGTCCTCGCCTCTTGCACCATATTAGGCTAGCATCCCAGCTTGATCTTTCTCTAAGTTACATTAGAAACTGTACGTTTCTTTCATTTCTTCCCCAAATGCATGGATTCGACCTCCATGGACCCTATGTCACATGGGTTCATCTCTCCCCTCCTTAGGTAAATAAATTTTCGAAAAAATCTTTGAGGAAATTTATTTCAATTAATCTTATCTTTTTTTATTCGTCGAAGCCATCATAACGTCGTCCGTATCTACTGTTGTTTTTATTTCTTTAAAGTCGTACCCGGCAATTTTGTAGGTCGGGTATGCTCTGTCCCTACCCTTTCTTTCTTTCTTTCTTTATTTGTCTGGGCTTTAAGTCCCCAGAACCTCATTCTTCTTTACGGGTGTGGTCTATCCCTACCCTTTCTTTCTTCTTTATTTGTCTGGACTATAAAATCTCCAGAACCTCATTCTTCCTTACGGGTTTGGTCTATCCCTACCCGTTTCCTTATTTCATCATTTTCCTTTCTTAAATTGGAATTTTCTTCAAAAAAATTCAATTATTTCTTTGATTTCCCAATACAATTTCTCCAATTCGCATTCGCACTCGAATGCTTGAGCTCTAGTTTCTATTTCTTCCTTATTCCTGTTTATGTCAAAAGCGGATTCATCTCTAAATGTTTCCATAACCAGGGCTTGCTCATTGGCTTCATCGAAATCTTCGGGAGGATAATATAATTTCAAATTTGCTGAATTCATGGTCACTTCGTGATCCGTTTCACAGTGCCGAATTCTATATGCGTTATTCCTCAAATCTCTGATTATTTGATATGGTCCGTGGTACATTTTCTAGAACTTCTTGTACACACGGTTCCCTGGATCCGAAATGGCTGGTCTTTTTACTAACACCATTTCTCCTGCTAATAATGGTCGATGATACCTCTTATGCCTATTTCTTCTCTGCCTCCTGTCGGCTTGAGCTTTTAGATGCTCAAAGGCTCTTCTAATGCGTACATCTCTTCCAGGCTGAGCGTCTGCTGGCCTAGGAATTACCAGACTCCAAGTTCTCTCTGGTTGCTCATTCCGATGTAACGTTATGGGTATCTCTCCTGTGGATTCATGGATTGTATTATTTATACAAAATTCGATAATATCCAGGATATCTATCCACTTCCAATTTTCTTCGGCACAGTATATTCTACAATACTTGGCCGTCTCCCTCATTACTCTTTCTACAGGATTTGCCTCAGGATGGCGAATACTTGACAAAATCTGACGTATTCCAAGTCTTTCTAATTCTCGTCTGAACTCTACACTGGTGAAACAACTGCCGTGATCCGACAACAAATTCTCAGGTTTCCCCAGAATCGGTATCACTTTTTCTTTTAGTCGTTTTAACACCTGTTTGGTACTAGTCTTCTGTATGGGAGCAAGGACAACCATTTTAGTGAAGACATCCATAGCCACCATTATGTGTCGATTTCCTCTTCTTGCCTTTGGCAAAGGTCCAAAATTATCAATAGATATGATTTGGCCGGGCCTTTCGGGCAACAATGGTATAGGCTTCTGCCTCATCAGAAATGCATTAGGTTTGATCCTTTGACATAGATCACATGTCTTTAGCGTGTCCCTTACAGTTTCTCTCAGTCTCGGCCATACAAATGCTTCTTTCAGCATCGAGACTGTTTTGTCGACTCCCATATGTCCGAACGATCTATGGGCTAGCCATACTATTTTCCTCTGCAAAATTGCAGGTACAACAATCCTTAATTTTGTATGGTCAGAGTCTACAAACTTATATAATAATCCATTATAAAACGTGTAGTCTTGAGCTATCTTATTAGCTTCCGTGTACGCTGGTGTTCCCCTTATCAAGCTTCCCTCAAGGAAAGATATGAGCATGTTCATCCATGGATCCTCCCGTTGTCTTTGACTAATGCTTCTTAACTCATTAAGAGTACGCTGATCCCTGTCTTCCAAATCTATAGCCATTACTTCCTCTTCTATGGACTCTGGCTGTCTACTTAAGTAGTCTGGAACTATATTTTCTTTTCCTGGGCAGTACTCTATCTTGACATCAAATTGTTGAATGTATAAAGCCCAACGCATCAACCTTTGACTGGATAAATCAGTCTTCATCAAAAAGGTTAAGGCTTTATGATCCGTTCTTAGAATGACCTGAAACCCATATACGATCTTCCGCCAATATTGCAACGCGTGCAATATCGCTAGCAGCTCGATTTCGCTGATCGTATATTTTTTCTCGTGTGGTTTCAGTCTCCTGCTTGTGAAAGCTAGATAGTTTTTCTTATCAGGGTTGTCCGGGTTTTCCTGATATAGCATTGCCCCTATTCCAATCTGGGATGCGTCTGTTTGAATGATAAATCTCTGATTAAAATCAGGATATCCTAGCTTCACGTAATTTAAAAGCATCTCCTTGGCCTCTACAAATGCTTTTTCTGTTTCCTCCGTCCATTTCCACTTGCCCCCCTTCTTCAGAAGGTCCTGTAGTGGTGCAACAGTTTTGGTGTATGATGGACAATGTCCTGAGAAGAACCCAATCAATCCCAAAAACTGGCGAACGTTCTTTACCTTCAAAGGCCTTGGAAAATCCCTTATCGATTCCAATTTGCATGGATTTGGTTTAACACCATCCTTATCAATCACATGCCCTAAAAATGTCACTTGCCTTTGACAAAATTTCGACTTCTTTAAATTTATTTTAAAATTTGCCCTTCTTAAGTCTTCCAATAATTTCTTCAAATTTTCTAAATGTTCCTCAATGTTTTCCGAGGTAAGCAAAATATCATCCACGTATCGAATAGTGCAATCTTTCACTTCCTCTGACAGGTTTCGATCAAGTGCTCTTATTAATGCAGATCCCGCGGTCCAATCCAAACGGACATCTTCTAAAACAATATGTTTGTTGGTCGAACTGAAATCCAGTCAACAAGCTGGTTTTCTCTTCCAGTTCGAGGTGATGATACGAAGAAGTCATGTCAATATTTGTAAAAATCTTCTTGTTTTTGAACTTCCTCAGTATTTCTTTTATGGGTGGTGCCGAATCATTTTCTGGTATGATTTTCGCATTTTGATTTCTTGCATCTAGACACAACCTTACTGAGCCATCCGGTTTACTCACAATCACTAATGGACTAATATATGGTGTCGCCATCTTTTCTATAACACCTGCATTCATCATCTCCTGCAGTGTTTTCTTAGTTTGTGGGTAATGTTTTTCCGCAACCGGGTATGGTTTTTGTTTGAACGGTGCCCAATCATTGACTTGGAACGCGTATTTAAAATTTTCAATCTTACCTGGCTTGGAATCAAATACGTCCCTATAATTCAATAATAATTTCTTTAACTGTTCCTTATTTTCGAGGTTGACTTTAGCTTCCTCCACTTTTCCTGACAGGTTGGTCTCGAACTCAGTTTCCAAATTATCTTCGAGTTCTATGTTGAGGACTTCAAATATCTTTTCTATGTCCTTATAACCTTCCTCAATCACTTCTTCCATATGCCATACCTGTTCTCCTATTTTCGCATCCTGTTCCTGTAGGTTAATGTTTTGCTCATCCACATCCTCTCTTTGAACTCTAATGCAGTTTTGCGCTAGGTATATAATGACCTTGTTCTCACGGATAAAATCAATACCTAATATGACATTATACGGTAATTGGTTTACCAGCAAAAAGCACTGCGAAATTTCAGCGTTACCCATGATCAGATCAATGTATACCTGAAATTTACATGTTAAAGATTTTTCAGGGATAATCCCCTTAATCTTTACACTTGATGTGGGAATCTTTAATACTCGGCCCCTTGTTTCCAGTTCATTTAGAAGGGTTTGTGTAATTAGACTTATTGTGGATCCGGTATCAATTAATGCTCTGACCAGTAATCCTTCTATTCTAAGCATAATTATAGGTAGTTCTCTTTTAACAGGTGGGATTCCTTCCACATCCTCGTTAATTAGCTCATCTGGTCTGGCTATCCAATTTACAATTTCTACCTCCTCCCAGCTCCTGGTATGTTTCCACTTTTGACAATTTAAATTTGGAGTTTTTTTTTATCCTGAGGGCTCCCTTTTCCCTCATTCTTTAACTGAGCTTGTAGTTCCAAGCTTTGAGCTTCGTCTAGTCGGTCGGGTGATTTCCGGTTCTTGATTGCCTCACTCCAACGGACTTTTTGCATATCATGTTCATCTGGTCGTTCGTTCATATAACGAAGACTTTCCTGATATCTTTCTTCTACTGTATTTCGGCCCGATATTCATCATCCCTATCCTCTGGCCTTACATTCCTTCTGGGATAATTCTCCCATTTCTTTCTGTTTTCTTGCCTTTGATGGTTATTGTTATAGGGTCGGCTCTCTTGTTGCCTATAACCTGTATTCCTAGGATTTCTTCCTCGATATCCTCCTCTGTAATATGGCTGTATCCTTCTAGGCTCCTGGTGCCCATACTCTCGACCTAGTCCTTGGGTATCCGTGCTGGTGGACTGATTCCTGGTCGCTGGTTTTTCGCTGGTTTCCTGACTGCTGGCCATATGTACTTGCTCAGTCTGTCTTTGATGCCTATGAGTTACGTGCGAAGTCGTCATATCTAACTGACGTAATACACTCTCCACTTCCACAGCACTTCTGGCTTTGGATGAGATTAACAGCCTCTGAATCTCATACGGAAGTTGTCTTGCAATGGCGGCACACAGGTCGTTTTCTGCCGGAGCAATGTCAAGTTCGCGGAATTTACACAGCTGAGCGGTGAAAAATTCCGAGTATTTAGTTGGTGCATTCGTGCTGTACTTCCTAGAGTACAGATCTAGCCTTAAATTCTCTTGGACGTCTGCTGCCCAATATCGTTTTAAAAATGCTTCCCGAAAGCCTTCTACCGTATCAAAGGTGTACCTGAAGCTTCTGAACCAGGTGAGACAATCACCTGCCAACAGCTTTTCAATAGCTCTCAGTCTCCGATCCTGAGGAACTTTCATCTCGTTTAAATACTCTGCAACTTCCTTTAGCCAGTATTTTGGAGTAATAGACATGTTATTACCCGTAAACTTTACTGGTCTGTCCTCATTCGATTTAATAATGTTTATTATCTGGCCATTTGTCTGATTCATGTACGGGGTTGACATCGCCATCGGATATCCTGGGTTCTTATAAGGGCTCTCCCCTCCTAAGTCCCTCTCCGTATCTGTGCCTTGTTCACGGGAATCTACCCATCCTGTCTTTGGAAACTCCTCCTGATTCTCAAATTCTAACTTCCTTTCCCTTCGGGCACTTTCTTCATTAGCCATGAGTTGGATTTCCATTTGACTATTCTTATGTTCAGTCCTCTCCAATCGGGATCTTAATTCATTCTGAATTCTTTCTTGATTCATTTTACTCTCTTCCTCTACCTTTATGAGTTGGAATTTCTCGTCCCTGTAACTATCCCTGAACTCATTTAGTTGGTCTTCTACCTCTTTCTTAAAGACCATGACCTTTTGGTCTATAATTTCTGGCTTAACGTCACCTATGGTATCCAGGCCCTCTCGTATCTCCTTTATTTGCTTCTCCACTTCTTTTCGTCCTTTGACCATATCTAATTCAATTCCTTTCAACTTTTCTTCCGTCTTCTTAGACACTCCCGTTAATTCATCTTTGATCAGTTTCACTTCATTATTTGTTTTTCCTACTTGCCCCTCTAAAGTTTCCACGTTTTCCTTAACCTCATTTATACCCTTACTTATTTCATCTATTTTCTGGGTATTTTCCTTATTTTCTTTATTTCGTTGTTCTCTTTCTTTCTGGATATGCTTCTCGTATCTACCGAATCTTTTATCTATTTCCCCCTCGTACTTCTTCAGGTTCTCATCTACCTGCCCGGTAAAAAGATCAATCTGCTCTTTCATATCCTGAACATCCTTTTTATTTTGATTTTTCATCTCATTTACTTCGGTTTGAACTTCATTGACTTTTCCCTCAAGTTCTCCCATTTTTTTCTCAACCCCTTCAAATCTATCTCCTAGCTCATTCACGCTTTGTTTTATTTCATCCCGGGAAGCCTCACAAATACTCTTGTTAGATTCTATCTGAGCTTTCAATTCTGCACACCTTGGATCTGGGTTACAAGTTTCTCTTCACATGCATCACCCTTTGTTTCTATGTCAATTAATTTAGTTTCCATGGAACTCAAACTTTTACTCAAAATTTCAAAATTTTCTTGACATGCATTTTGGGAATCTACCATATTTGTGTTCATAGTATCTAATTGGGCTTGCAATCCTGAATGAAATTCTTCATTTTCCCTTTTAATCTCACTTGCAATTTCCCCTTTAAACTCAGTTAACTTGTTCTCAAACCTAGTGTCAAACCCTTCATCAAGAATTTTAAATTTAGTATCCATTGTCTTTTCTATTTCAGCCTTCAGTACTCCATTGTTTTCTTTACTGTTGGCTTTCAGAGACTCTAACGTCTCCCTTTTTATCACTTCCAACTGTTCTTTAATGGTTTTCCCACTTTCTGTTTTCATCTTTTCTATCTCGGCCTTCAGTTCCTTATCCATTTTTATACCGTCGGCCTCGATAGCTTCTAATTTAGTTCCCATATTAGCACTATCAGTTTTTAGTGACTCTAGACTCTCATTTATGGATTCGAACACTTTGTTATTTTCATCCTGTTGGCTGTCCAACTTATTGTTTATAGATCCTAACCCATCTTTATTTTCAGTCTGTTGGCTATCCAACTTATTGTTTATGGCCTCCAAGAGCCGTTGCACTTCTTCACTCAATGCCATCTTATGAGAATACAGTGGGCCACTAATGCCACCACACTAGTACATGCTTGAGAGATGATACTCTGAATCAGTGTGTCCCAATTTCTTCCAAACTTTACTTTGGTACGGGTTTTTACTACGACGTACCCTTTTGATACTTTTATTCAATTTCATAAACCTTTATGGAAGTATTTAAAATTCAAAATTTCGAAAAACCATTTTTTTCAAAAAATGAAACTTTTGATTTTTCGAGAAAAACTCGGGTTTTCCCTAGGAAACCTCAGCCCTGCGTACTGGGCGCCATGAAATGTTTGCTAGGGGGGTTGTTAATATTTAATATAATTCAGGGCTGCTCGGTATGAGTTTCCAGGGACCCATGCGGTCAGTTAATATTTTATGTTGTAGCTACTCCTATCATTACTTTACTTTACATGATATGACCGTCTTAAGTGTTCCTCCAGTTATTAATCCAGCACATTACTTATATGCCCCCCATGTGCCCTTTTAGCAAGAAATATGCCAATCACAGTATACCAGCGTAGCTCAATTCGGAATTTTCGGGGCAGCGGTAAGTTCCCCCACTCTGTGACTCACATATTTTGGATTAATTAGAGGATACACTTTCAAAAATAACAACAAAATCAACTCCTATTTTTAACATATTTATTTAATAAAATTAATGGCGCTACAAACACTTTAACAATTAAATTACTGACCCATAATCATCTACTTGTTCCAAATGAACAAGGAATCACAATATAATAAAACAAATATTGTATTAAAACATATGGTTTCCATATAAACCAACAATTCCTAATTAGTTTTACTTCCATAAAGCATCAGCTGTAAGTTTTATATCACTCCGAGCTCTTTGGCTCCATGCTTTATATAATAATGGTGTCATTCTTTGTACACCTCAAATACTACTTTTTATACACACATCAAAAAAAGTTTTGCATCACCTCGGTTCCAAGAGTTCCGGAACCGTTAAATACAAAGGGAATAGAGATCAACACAAACAACATTTCAGCTCGTTTTATTGCTCATGAGACCCACACATTGCATGTTGTACCATCATACAGCTAGACTTTCAGCATTTGTGGTCCAGATTGCAGTACACACCACTACCTCTAATACCCAGTAGCACGTCCTCTTGCATTGATGCATGCCTGTATTCGCCGTGGCATACTATCCACAAGTTCATCAAGACACTGTTGGTCCAAATTGTCCCACTCCTCAACGACAATTCGGCGTAAATCTCTCAGAGTGGTTGGTGGGTCAAGACGTCCATAAACAGCCCTTTTCAACATATCCCAGGCATGTTCGATAGGGTTCATGTCTGGCGAACATGCTGGCCACTGTAGTCGAGCGATGTCGTTATCTTGAAGGAACGCATTCACAAGATGTGCACGATGAGGTCGAGAATTGTCGTCCATGAAGACAAATGCCTCTCCAATATTCTGCCGATATGGTTGCACTATGGGTCGGAGGATGTCATTCAGGTATCGTAAAGCCGTTTCGGAGCCTTCCATGACCACCAGTGGCGTACGTCGGCCCCACATAATGCCACCCCAAAACATCAGGGAACCACCACCTTGCTGCACTCGCTGGACAGTGTGTCTAAGACGTTCAGCCTGACCAGGGTGCCTCCAACGATTGTCTGGTTGAAGGCATATGCGACACTCATCGGTGAAGAGAACGTGATGCCAATTCCGTGGGGTCCATTCAGCATGTTGTTGGGCCCATCTGTACCGCGCTGCATGGTGTCGGGGTTGCAAAGCTGGACCTCGCCATGGACGTCGGGAGTGAAGTTGCGCATCATGCAGCCTATTGCGCACAGTTTGAGTTGAAACACGACGTCCTGTGGCTGAACGAAACGCATTATTCAACATGGTGGCATTGCTGTCAGGGTTCCTCCGAGCGGCAATCCGTAAGTAGCGGTCATCCACTACAGTAGTAGCCCTTGGGCGGCCTGAGCGAGGCCTGTCATCGACAGTTCCTGTATCTCTGTACCTCCTCCATGTCCGAACAACATCGCTTTGGTTCACTCTGAGACGCCTGGAAACTTCCCTTGTTGAGAGCCCTTCTTGACACAAAGTAACAATGCGGACGCGATCGAACTGCGGTATTGACCTTCTAGGCATGGTAGAACTACAGACAACATGAGCAGCGTACCTTCGTCCTGGTGGAATGACTGGAACTGATCGGCTGTCGTACCCCCTCCGTCTAATAGGCCCTGCTCATGCATGGTTGTTTACATCTTTGAGCAGTTTTAGTGACATCTATGAACAGTCAAAGGGACTGTATCTTGGATACAATATACACAGTCAACGTCTATATGCCGGAGATCTGGGAACCGAGGTGATGCAAAACTTTTTTTGATGTGTGTATTTTCTTAATCCTCAAAACAAATGTATAATTACATTTAAAATTATATGTTAATTATCTAACTCAATATTTTGGGCATGTTCACACACATTCAGCTGTTATCATCTCTCTCTAGTTTCACAAGTACATTAAGGTAATCAGGAAATTACTTGTGTACTCCAGAGTATGAAGATACTTGACCCAGTCAAAAAAACTATAGTTACTCCCGAAACCTAGTTGCCTTCAATTAACTCGTGTAATCCTACTTCCATCCAACATTACAATAGGGATTGTTATTTATCTCTTACGTCTTATAAGACCAATATCACATAAGAAAACTACGATCTGAACAGGCAAGCGGAAATATCAATCTACAAGGACCTCGGTTCAACGCCCGGGTCGTTAACAACTTTAAACACTCCTGGTGTATTCATTACTCTTTACATGACGGCCTCCAGACACCCCTCCTACTCCGAGGGTCTGGCCGTGAAACATGATGCGGGCTCCTTCCCGTCTGGCCCGAGCTAGAGCGCTCTTTAAATGCTTCACAAAACACAAACTTTCCATTCTCAGTTCTTTGTGGAGACCTGGCCTTTTATTCTTCGTGTACGTACAACAATATTATTGGGCTTATAAACCACATTCGTAATCTTGGCGTTTATTAATTATGAAAGGTCCTCATTGATTGTGGAAGAGTAATTAACGACGAATAATAAAGGGGCTTTCAAAATAAGAGGATTCTGAGTTCGAATCTCTTCACATGCCTCGGGAACCTTTCCCTTATAGAGGACTATACAAAATGCGATTTAGGGTCAGCCAACTAGCTTAAGACCTACGCTCAATACCATACATTTGCTCCCTTTCAATACATACACAATGCCTCGTGATACTACGTCACAAATAGAGGACTTATACCAAATCTCAATTCGCTACAATCAACTACCTCTCATAAATAATTTACCAAGTCCATTAACTTTTACGCGTTCCTAGCGTGACATTTTACTTTAATTTCGCTCCTTTTGCGCTATACATTTTTAAGCCTAGCGTCGTCCAAAGAACTGATAATATCATATTAACCATTGATACACATTTCAATTTTTATATTATTCTTTTCCTTTGACAATAACTTTATCTCTTTCAAGAACATGCATTTAAACATCATGTCTATACTTTTTATTAAGGCTCTAACGCTCTTTTATTCACATCAATTAATTTGATCTTTATTTAATATTTCCTTACTTGGTTATTATTATTATTATTTCATCTCGTTATTCATTACACAAGCTCAAAAGCTATTTCTTTCATATCTCAAATTTACTTTATTTAAATATCTTTCATGATAATTACTGATATTTCGCTTGCTCTTATGACATTCGTTAAATACATTAACATTTTATTCACATATTTCCTCTACGGGATTTATTCTTTACATAATTATTTATAATTTCTCAAATTTCTATTTTTGTTCAGACCGCGTTCTTGTTTATTCAGTATTTATTTATTAAAACACATCCCTTTTACTCAAAAAACTCCGGTGGATTTGTACACAATCATTCCCTGACACCAAAATAGAATGAAATTCATTACTCACATGTGTTTTAAGGTCGTCCCATGCCCTTTATTCTTGTGCGGTGTTTCATTTTGGCCCACTTTTGAAATTTTACTCCATATTATAGAAATTCATCTTATGTTCGAACACTTCTTGACCCATATTTAATACACTTAACATTGACGACATTTTTATACACTGGTGTGTCTCTTTAGAACACACAATAAACACTAAAAAATATTAATTTAACACACAATCTTGATAAATTTACACTTCACAATTCTTGATCACTAGGCCGTATTTCTTAGCCTATCACACGTGACCTCTTAATTTCCCGTTTCCAAGGGTGAAATTTATTCAATGTCGGCTTCCTATCCCGCAGAATACGAAAGTCTCGAAACATCTACTGTTCCCTGGAATCCTAATTCTTCTAATCCTATTCTGGATGACCGGCTATTTATCTAGCCTGAACGGCTTCTTTGTAGATCTGGTTTATCGATCCTAGCGAAAGTCTGTTCGGATCGAGGTCTCCTCGATTACCTATCGATGACCTATGGATTTATTTTATAGCAGCTAGTACCTCTCGGGTCTAGTGCTTTAGAATAGTTCGTCTGCTTTCTGGAGATACTGTCTATAGTCTCCGTTCTTCTTTATTTTGATCGGTTCTAGCAACCCTACGTTTATGAAATACGTTACGAACCTTACTCCGTTCTTCCCTTATTGGGTTCTTTAATTTAGATAACTGTTTATCTTTCTGTTACGGTACTTCCGTACGTTATGATATATTCGTTCGTTTACTTAACGACCTATCGCCTTAAGTCCAACGTTCGCAGCCTGCTCTGACTATATTTTACGAACTTTTCACTGTAACTTGTGTACTATCGGACCTAAATCCTGTAACTAGGATTTTCCTACTTTTTCAACACGGCGATACTTTAATATTTCTCTGCGACGCCTATGGCTATCGGATATTAATTCTGCGGTGTAATACAGCGTTTCTCCCTTCAAGGAGTACTAGTAACTGTCTTCGATGTGACGCAGAGTGACGCCCCACACGGCTGTCTGAATACTGATGCGTAGCAACGCCCCCCTTGGGCTATTTGGACCTACTTGTACTGATGCGTAGTAACACCCCCTCGGGCTGTTCAGAATTGCATGTGCTGTGATGTAGCCTTACGCCCCTCACGGGCTGTCGGAATGACTGCATGTGCTGTGATGTTCCAGCGTCACGTCCCCCTGGACGGACTTGTACTGCGTGATGCGTAGCAACGCCCCCTCGGGCTGTTCAAGACTGCATGTTTGGCTTGGTGATGCCAGAAGCTTTATACTATTTCACTACAAAAAAATAAGACTCCAGCCCTTTCAGTGGCCAACTTCTAAAATAAAGGTTGCACAATTATAAAAATTATACCTGCCGAAAGCTCGTCTTCTCAATGTCAAATAATCTCATTGCGCCTAAGAATCGATCGTGCGATTCGGAGATATTAATTAATTTCTCGTCCTCAATTGTGTGGGTGCTGCTGTTCTTTTGTACTCTCCCCACTACACCAGCCTTGGTAATTCCCCGATGACGTCTTCTTGCGTTTGCAGTTTTCTCCTGTGCAATTATTAAATGGTTTTTCTTTACTCAAAAATCTCTCATTCGAAATGATTCACCGTACTGTACTTGTTTACTTATTTTTATACTCGTAAACGGGTTAAATTTAATTATTCCTCTTCTGGCGCATAAGCGGTATTGTCGTTTTCCAGCAAGCTCAGCTCGATTTCCGAATCAGGCTTCCTTGTCTAACAGTGGGAAATTTCCACTCGGTTATTAATACTCATGACTAGCTCCCTTCTGAATGTCAAGAGGGGTGATCTCATCTCTCGAACACCTGGTCCTCGCCTCTTGCACCATATTAGGCTAGCATCCCAGCTTGATCTTTCTCTAAGTTACATTAGAAACTGTACGTTTCTTTCATTTCTTCCCCAAATGCATGGATTCGACCTCCATGGACCCTATGGCACATGGGTTCAATACTGAACGTAAGGGAACACCTTTTCTTCAAATTTTACACTGTGTTCTATCTGGAACTTTTTTTGTGATGGAATCCACATTTTATAACCCTTAACATTGTCCCCATACCCAACAAATACACTTTCAACAGCTCTCTCATCAAACTTTGATCCCTTATTACACTAGATCCACCCTCTACATCCAAACGGTTTAAGGTAATCATAGCCTTTCACATTTACTGGAGTGCCCCTCCACAGGGCAAGTGGTACCTGATTGCCTACAGCCCTAGAAGGAGGTTCCTAACATGTCATGATACATTCATTGCCTCTGCCCAGAAACTGATTGGAAGATTAGAATGAATTAGCATACACCTCACACTATTGGTCAACGTCCTATTCTGCCTCTCTGCTATGCCATTTTGAGCAGGTGAGTAACTTACAGTTTTTCTATGAGTAATACCGTGCTTGCTCAAAAATTCATCCAACTCCTTGCTCACATATTCTCCTCCTCCATCTGTCTGCAAAGCCTTTATTTTCCTTTCATGAAACACTTCTACCTTTTCTTTGAATCGTTTAAAGACTTCAAACACATCACTTTTCTTACTCAAGGAATACACAAATACAAATCGAGAATAATCGTCAATAAAAGTGACTACTTATTATGAAGCTCCCAGCGAAACCGGTAGTTTGCCCATCACATCACTATGGATAAGATCTAATGGTTTTCTGAACACCCTATCACTAGCCTTAGGAAAACCTTTCTCTGTTGACTTCCCTTTAAAACATGCTATACAAGGCTCTTCCAAGCCACCTTGAACTTTGATAGGAATTATTTTCTTTCTTGCTTCTTCATGTAAGTGCCCTAGTTTTAAATGCCAATCTGACACACTCTTAAGAGCTACAGAATCTACAACAGTGTTTACATCACTTTCAGTCACAACACACAAAGCATTTATGTCTTCAACAGTATCCAAAAAATATAATCCCTCTCTTACATAACCTCTGAAGATTATATCTTTCCAATTATTCTCATCTCGGCCAATACAACTCTCTTTACGAAACTCACACACAACTCATTTAGAACTAAGTCTTGAACATGATATCTAATTACATCTAAATGAGGGTACATATAATACAGCTGACAAACCGAATGTCCATCCTCCACACTTGTCTTTCATTTTAAACTCTACTGTGCCAATACCTAGGACTTCTACATTGCCCACTCTCATTTCTACTTTACCACTGGCAGGGTGTAAATTTTTACACTTCTCTTTCTCCACGCAAATGTAATCACAAGCTCCTGAATCTATAACCCATTCTTGCATTGACGAAGTAATGAATGATTTAGCTCCAACGCATGCTCTGTAATTATTCTGGCTTTGACTAATCTTACCTTTGTCTGTTCTACTTTCATTTATCTGCTCTGTACAATCTCATGATAGGTGTCCTGGTTTCGTACACCGGTAGCATCGCATCTTGTCACACATCTTGGCTATGTGACCCCACTGATCACATCTGTAGCACTTCTGTTGATCTTGTTGATGAACAGTCGCCTCCCCTGGAGTAGCATTCCTTGCTTGGTTACTGCTGCTGTTACCGCCTCGTCCTCTGTCCCCACATCGACCACCTCGTCCACGGAAAACTTCTCGGAAATCGCCGTGTCCTCGGCCAGCTCCCATTGATGACGTAAGCGCCCCGCTTACTGATCCAGGTGTTGGAACAAAATCTTATCTCAGGAGAGCAGCCTTCACTCTTTCGGTCGTTAGTCCCTCCTCACCACCGAGCAGCGCTGTTGTTGTTTGAGTCTTCAGTCTTTTGACTGGTTTGATGCAGCTCTCCATTCCTCCCTGTCCTGAGCTAATCGTTTCATCTCTACATAGCTACCACACCCCACATCCGAGGCAATCTGTTTAACATATTCTAACCTTGGTCTACCCCTACAGTTCTTGTCCTCGACCCTTCCTTCCATAACTAAGCTTGCTATTCCTGGGTGTCTTAGTATGTGTCCTACCAACCTATCTCTTCTCTTCATTAGCAGTCGCCAGAAACATCTCTCCTCTCCCACTCGGCTTAATACCTCTTTGTTTGTAACCCTATCTACCCATCTGATCTTCATCATTCTCCTGTAACACCACATTTCAAATGCTTCAATTCTCCTCTTTTCTGCTACACCAATAGTCCAAGTTTCACTTCCATAGAGCGCCACGCTCCAGAGAAAGGCTTTCAAAAATGACTTCCTAATACCTAAATCTATATTCGATGTCAGCAGATTCCTTTTTTGTAGAAATGCTTTCTTTGCCTGAGCCAACCTCCTTTTTATATCCTCTTTGCTTCGTTCATCACTGGTTATTCTGCTTCCTAAGTAACAGAAGTCTCCTACTTCCTTCAGCTTTTCACCTGCCAATTTGATCTCCATAGAGGTTTCTGATTTATTTCGGCTGCATTCCAGTATTTTTGTTTTACATTTATTAATTTTCATCATGAATTCTTTCCGTAAGACGGAGTCCATACCATTCAAAAACTCATTCAAATCCTCAGGCTTGTCGGCCAAGATGACGATGTCATCAGCAAATCTCAGAGTTGAAATTATTTCTCCTTGAATCTTCACTCCCACTTTACATTTTTCTCTAATTTCCTTCATTGCTTGTTCAATGTAAAGATTGAAAAGTATGGGTGATAAGTTGCAGCCTTGCCTTACACCTTTCTGAATACCAGCTTCTCTCTCATGTCCTTCAACTCGAATGACTGCTGTCTGGTTTCTGTATAGTTTGTATATCACCCTCCTATCCCTGTACTTTATTCCAATCGATTTCAAAATGTCAAACAATTTAGTCCAATCAACGTTATCAAAAGCCTTTTCTAAGTCTACAAAAGCCATGAACGTTCTCTTATCTTTCCTTATTATACCTTCCAAAATCAGCCTAAGACTTAGTACAGCTTCCCTTGTTCCTACATTTCTCCTGAAACCAAACTGGTCTTCACCCAACTCCGTTTCTATTTGGCTTTCAATCCTCTTGTAAATTATTCTAGACAGGATCTTTGAAGCATGAGTAATCAAGCTGATTGTACGGCAATCTTTACATCTGTCAGCTCCTATTGTTACTTTATATTTATCTCTGGGTAAACCATTGAGCAATTGTCCAGCAAGTTGAGTGTCATTAAATTCAAGTCCACAGTTTGCACTCTGTATCACTCTGTTGAGGGATTGTACTTTAGCCATGTATTGATGCATAGACATGTCACTCGTCTTCACCACGTTCACCGTTTCCTTCAATTTATCCAAACACTGAGGTAGGGTATATGTGGAATGAATGTTCTTCAATTTTATCCACGCTGCTCTTGCTGTTGCTTTATCTCCAATGTCTTCCAAGTACGCATCAGACACATACTTGAGAAGAACTGCCAAGGCCTTTCTGTTCGCTCTTGCTTGAATTTCATTATAGTTATCCACTTCCACGTTGAAACCAGGTTCTATTGCATTCCAACAATTTATTTCGATAAGTTCAGCTTGCGCTCTTCTTGACCATGCGTAGTAATTATCACTTCTCAATCGCGGCACACCGTCAATTCGTTTCTCGTCTGCCATTTTGGGTATAGGCGTACTTCACACTCACTGCTCTCGACTTTCTTCATTCAACTTTCTTTCTCTTCATTATTCGGACTTTAACTGTGATCTGGGCCCATAACCTGCAGTTAGGTAGTATTAGACAGTGGAATAAAGGCCGAATGGTTAATATTAACAAATATTTAATTTAAATAAACAGACACTGATACACTGGCACACTCCATTATCAAAACGGTTCGCAACACACTGACGAAAAAGAACCAACGGGCCAATCACCATAAGCAAAACAAAGAACATCATAACACTGAAATTGTTGACAACCTACCAGCAATTACAACAATGTCTTCGTATCAGTATTTAAATGATGATATGCTTTTATATGAAACATTGTAACTAGTCGGCAAAGCCGGTATTATGTTTCTGCACAATGGCTATTCTGATATTAACCCACATTGCGGTAATGCAGTGATCAATGTAATATATAAGGTGCGTTCGAAACGTAACGATTCAGAGGCTGGAATGCGCAAACCGGTGACTACATCGGCTAATTGTGGCGTGTGTACGAGGTGTTGTTCCGACCAGAGCGTGGGAGGTCACAGCCCGTCGATAGAGGGCACGCGTGTACGTCACGTGACGATACAAAGCGAGCAGCAGCATGCATCAATCGTCCAACGCTGCCAGTCGCATTGCAAACAGTGACATGGAGGCGTCAACCGAAGAGCAAAGAGGTGTTGATCGGTTTCTGACAGCGGAATGAGTAGAGGGAACGGACATTCATCGCCGAATGTTACAAGTGTACGGCGAACACTGCATGTCCCTTGCAAGGGCCAAGGCGTGGCACAAGCGCTTCAGGGAAGGACGGGTGTCGTTAGCCGATGATGCCCGGTCTGGGGCACCCCCCTGCATTACCGATGACAACGTCCAGCTTGTTGATGCACTCATTACCCACGACCGCCCAGTGACAGTGAACGCCATAGCCACCGTGGTCGCTCCACGACAATGCACGACCTCATACGGCCAACACAGTCGCGGCACTCCTGCAGAAATTCAAATGGGGGGTTCTCGGCCACCCTCCATGCAGTCCAGACCTCTCTCCCTGTGATTACGCCGTGTTTGGTCCCCTGAAAAGGGCTCTGCGGGGATAACGATTCACCTCGGACGCCGACGTCCAGCTGTACGTGCGGAACTGGTTCACATCGCAGCCCAGGGAATTGTATGAGACAGCCATTCACCGCCTTTTGTCACAGTGGGGCAAGTGCATCACCATCCAGGCCAATACTTCTAACATACAGGTACTGGTTTCTGTGATTATGCCTCCGGCTCGTTACTTTTGGAACGCACCTTATATATCGATGATTTTATACGGGCACTGGGCTAGCCTTTCATAGACCACTATAGGAATTCCCTTTACTGTCAAGTAGGCGTATTCATAACTAATTTAAAACTCAATTCCACGCAGGAACATTATCGAAAAAAAGCAAAATATTAATAGAGCAAAAACAAATACTTCTATATTATTACCGGCACGTGAAAATGAGTACCTGTCTTGTACTCCAAATGCCTGAAGTCGTAATGGCTGCGTGGATAACATCATGTCTGCGAATCATGAGGTCTCAGGTTCGAACCCCAGTCCCGCAATTACTTAAACGATTAAAACGATATATATCATAACACTAGCAGTAGTGCCCGGCTTCGCCCGGTGGATCTATTTGTTTTATGGATGATAATGAATACTACGACAGAACTGGCACATGATACTTAAACTACCAGAAAAGAAATATTTTTAAATATAACCTTTTTGTGGTGGTGGTGGTGGTGGTGGAGGTGGGGGTGATAAGCAGTACAGTATAATGGACGCAACATTTAGGTCATTTTCCCGTAATGATAATAATTATAATAATGAATAGGGAAACGGCTCTTTACTAACTACAGCGCTGACACATGTAATTTAGAGACAAATTTCTAAAAATGATTAGAAAGAGGAGTAAGTGAAATAAAAGACACTGCCTAGGGCCTATATCTCCTTGTCTGTTATAACTGTAGAGACCAATAATGTCGGCTTTTGTCACATAGCTCCGTAGGAAAATAATCAGAACACTTTGGAAAACTTTGGCTGTCCCGAGCTCCTGAGGTAGCAATAGTATCATTTATCGCCACATACCGCTCAACGACAAGTTTCGGAATAAATGATGGTAAATTTTAAGGCACCAACGC
This sequence comes from Meconema thalassinum, assembly GCA_946902985.2. Taxonomy (NCBI): domain Eukaryota; kingdom Metazoa; phylum Arthropoda; class Insecta; order Orthoptera; family Tettigoniidae; genus Meconema; species Meconema thalassinum. Next base: position 392,701,002 of record OX336393.1, on the reverse strand, counting down.
TTATTGCAACTGATAACCCCAATGTATTGCACCAACACCATTGCACTTATACAGATGCATAATACGTTCATGATGATAACTGTTTAAGAGGCCTAAGCAATCCTTTTGCACTAATTACTCCCCGTGACTACAATTTATAAGCAGCGCAATTCTGCACCAGAATACTGGTAGAGGCGACGTGATGCAGCCCGAAACATCAGTCAAAAATTGACTTATTAAAATATTCTTACAATTACGCTACTACGGACATGAATGGTTCTAGGGCCTTAATACGTGGTTTTCAAGTTGAGTTTGTTTGTTATCCTAAATGTAGGGAATGGGGAGCGTTGCCCAAAATATCACGTGGACGGTGTTACCAGCAGGGTTTCAAAGGGTATGTAAAATTTGGTGCAATTAGGAGGAACGGTGTGGATTTGTGATAAAGGGCCTAAATACAGGGAATGGAGTGGTCTGTCCGAAATTTAAAGTGGACAGTGTCATCCGGAGGGTTCCAAAGGGTAAGTGTACAAAATGTGGTCCATATCGGTGAAGTGGTGTAGATTTGTGCCAAAGGACCTAAATGCAGGGAATGGAGGGGTCTGTCCGAAATTTAAAGCAGACAGTGTTACTCGTCGGGTTCCAAAGGGTAAGTAGGCCCTTTGTGAAATTTAGTTTAGATCGGTAAAATGGTGGAGATTTGTGCCAAAGGGCCGAAATGAAGGGAATGAAGTGGTCTGTCCGAAATGTCATGCAGACAGTGTTACTCGCAGGATTCCAAAGGGCAAGTATACAAATTTTGGTTCAGATCGGTGAAACGGTGTAGAATTGTGCCAAAGGGCCTAAATTCAGGGAATGGAATAGCCTGTCCGAAATTTCATGTACACAGTGTTACTCGCAGGGTTCCAAAAGGTAAGTATGCATATTTTGGTTCAGATCGGTGAAACGGTGTAGATTTGTGCCAAAGGTCATAAATGCAGGGAATGGAATGGTCTGTCCGAAATTTCACGTAAACAGTGTTACTCGCAGGTTTCCAAAGGGTATGTATACACATTTTGGTTCAGATCGGTGAAACGGTGTAGATTTGTGACAAAGGGCCTAAATACAGGGAATGAAGTGGTCTGTCCAAAATTTTAAGTGGACAGTGTTAGCCGCAGTGTTCCAAAGGGTATGTATACACATTTTGGTTCAGATCGATGAAACTGTGTACATTTGTGCCAAAGGGCCTAAATGCAGGGAATGGAGTGGTTTGTCCGAAATTTCATGCAGACAGTGTTACTCGCAGGGTTCCAAAGGGTAAGTATACAGTACACTTTTTGGTTCAGATCGGTGAAACGGTTTAGATTTGTGGCAAAGGGCATAAAAGCACGGCATGAGGTGGCCTGTCCGAAATTTCATGAAAACAGTGTTACTCGTAGGGTTCGAAAGGCAAAGTATACACATTTCGGTTCAGATCGGTGATAAGGTGTAGATTTGTGCCAAAGGGCCTAAATGCAGGGAATGGAATGGTCTGTCATAAATTTCATGCAGACAGTATTACTCCCAGGGTTCCGAAGGGTAAGCGTACTGAGACAGTATTTTGCATTAAGTTGGAACTATGTTATGTTGGCAAGAACTCGGATGGAATTCCTACGGCACTCTTTACAATGCATGACGCGCATTGGTACTGTGGCGAGCGTAGGAGCAATCCAGCAACCCGCATTACATACCTTGAGCACGTGCCTTGTTTATAGTTCAGGTAATGGCTACAAAATGGAGACAGCACTAACGTCACTCCGATGCATACTGTTATATTATGATACAGAGTATATTGTACACTTCCAAAAGTCCACTAGGATGCTGAATCTTATCTCGGGCGTGGTTCGTTCGGTGGCTAATTAACACTTTACATCCTAGGAATTTCGAAATTTGGATCATGGGAACTTAAAACTATAAATCATATGCCAGAGGAACAAGGAAACTAAATTTATTCTCAGAAGAACTACAAGATGAAATAAAAAACCATTCCCCTAATAAACAACCCAAAACCAACGTAAAACCACAACAAAATAAACTGCGTCATCGCTATCCTTCTCTGCCATAAAGTCCAAGCAGATGGTACGACCAGGGTACCTTAATCTAATTAATTCGGGCAAAGTCTCGGCTTTCCCTTGACCAAACACTGCAGGATCATGGAACTCCAAATAAAACACAAATCCAAATAAAATTAAATCAAAAATCAAAGTGGCGCGTTCTCACCCAAGATGAGTTCAAAATGCAACATCAAAAGTTTAAATTAATGCCACATGAGTTGAATCATTACGTTAATCAGTTCAGAACCCTATACACACCGACAGAGCATCAAATCAATTAAATTTCACAAGCTGGAATCTCATTTTCACGCTCTCTATTTGGAAAAAGTGAATCGTACAGACGAGATCGTTCCGTTTGGCAAACAGATCTCCCTTCACGACCTCCGTTAGGGTCGTGTACGGTCAGCATGCAGTGCGGCCACACAAACACTACATTTAAGTACAACGTGCCTACCTCATTCACATACAATTGTTCCCGTGTGAAACATTTATCAAGACATCAATTATAACCGTCTAGCGGCCACCCAGAGGGTACAAAATCTAATGCACTAGTAACGTGGGTCCACAATAAAATCAAAAGCACAACAAACCGGAATCCCAGAATCAATAACAACAAAATATATAAACAAACCAGCCATTTAACTTTTACCAAATAACCTCGGACAGACTCAAGGCCAAGCAAAAGCACCCCGCGGCGACGAGTGGTTACCTGCTTTCACTACAACCACAGCTGACGTGTACTGACTGAAGCACGTGCTCAATATGGCTCAATTCAACAAGCCTCGCAGAATCATCACTTAGCACGCTGCCTACCGACCCCAGCATCACGGCCGTGATTTTTACCTCGTGGGAATTGCCTCATCCACGGAATTATCAAAATACTTACGTGGTTTTGAACGTCCACAACTTACCAATATGGGTGGGCACCATCATCCACCAATTCAACCAAATACACGTGGGCACAGCATCCACGACTTACCGATATGCTTTAGTACACCCAGTCAGACTCCATTTTATGTACCTCAAATCGCCGGGTTTGAATGCCTTGTCCGTCACCGATCGAAGATTGCAAAAACCATTACCTGGTAGAACTTACCACAGGCGATCCACGAACCTTATTTACCTCACAAATATTCAATATGCTCTGGTATGCTTACGTCAAATGCACAAACTCTCCCCCACCTTCTCAACTGGAAATTTATTTACAGTGACAGAAGCTGATGGTCAGATTTCCCCTGAATGTTACTCTCCCAAACTACACTGAAACCCTTGACCACACGATACATATTTACACGCACAATATATCAACAAACACAACAACAACAACAACAACAACAACAACAGAAACACAACTAACATTAGGAGATGAATATGTACACAGCCATTGCACTCATGTTGACCCGTACACCCCTAACTAAATTATGCAAGATAATTTGCTGTACTTATCACTATTCCTAGGTCCCAGATCCTCTCCATCATTGCAGCGTGCCCCACGGGTTTGGTTTACGCCATCATTTCACACATGACGAATTCCACGTTAGAAGATCCTTCCATTGTTCCAATTGCAGCATCAGATTCATCTTGCTTCGGGTACCTCGTGGTAAGGATGAACACAGAATACACAGTTACTTAATGCAGCATAAAAGAAGGTAACTCGCATTCACTGTTCCGAGCCGATAACCCTATCATTCTCCTAAATAGCCAACACCTGAACTACTCAATTCATCCAGATTGTCCGCCGTAGCTCCTATCGACACAACTTATATGTTTACCTAGCGCAGTGGCTAGCCTATTTCTCAGCCAAAGTTGCACTCGCGAACTAGCGCGCATATCAATATCTTATCTCGACACTGACCAGAACTCGCAATCGTATGTTATAGTATCTAGACATGATCTCAGAAGCAGCGCCACATTGTCTCAATTTTTACCACTGGACACGTAAAACAACAGAGTCCAAATCACGAACTCGACTGACGTGAAGTGTCCGTACCAGAATCACAAAAGTGACTGACTTCACTCTCCCAGACGGAGCTATTTAAGTGTTTGAAGCATAACTGTTCATAGGAAGGGGAAATATGAGATTTATTTCCAAAATAATAGCTCTGTCCTGAATTGACTTATATCACTGATCTCGTCGTAATCCCAATGTCTCATTGGTGATGTCCTTTCCAAGAATCGATCGTGGGCTTCTCATCAAATGAACTCGGTAATCATCCCTCATTGTCTGCCAATTTACGCACAAAACACGGCATGGTAACGCTTATCCTCTCATTGGCTGACGCTGAAACGCCCCCACATTATGCATTTTATACTGAATTAAATCAGTCCTACATCCAATTTGCACAAAATTACATTTCTGGGAGGTTGAGAGTCTCCCGCTTCCATTTATGCAACTGTCATTGCTCTCCGGTCATTAATTCTTAAGTAGGTCGCATCTGGGCGGTACCAAAACTGAAGCTGTGTCCTTGCCAAACTGCAATTTTCTCACACAAATTCTTGCGTTCAACGACCTGCCGGCCTAGCCCTCGCTTGTCTTCTCACGGTACACGTACACCCTCGGCACTCCCTGGAATCCTGCTAAGTGCATTTATGACCACTCATCCCTCCTGCTATTCTTCGCTCATGTTTCTGCACATGTCCAATAAAAGTATTTGCCGCCTCGGTACTCTGCATCTGCTGTACCGGTCTGCGTATAGAATTAATGTTGGAAACATAAAAACTTGAGACTAGATGGATACGCAATATGCATTAAGGTCTCAATATAGAACGGAACAACAACTGTTAAATGCATGATATTTAAAGAAGAGAAAACTTGAGAATGTTTGTACAAATATAAATGCATCTTATTTTACTGCCAGTTTAAGACAATATATTTCTACAGTACAGTACAGTCAGTATAGTGCAATTATGACTACTGAGAAGAGATTGAGTGAATATATATTTCATCACGATATGATAATGTCACAGATGGGCAAAATGAAAAGAAGGAATGTAACACTATAGCAGAGTTGACCACATGGGATGGCTACAAACATCAGTTATGAACTACTACAAAAGCAGAAGGCTTTTTAAGAAGAGTGGAAGGCACTTTCAAAAGTTGACTATACATTCGTACTGCTACAAAATGAACATCAATGGCATTCTGCATATAAGCTACGGAGCATTTCAGAAGCGTGTCGGAACTATGAACTTGGGTGCGCAAACAGTTATTTTCTTTCAAACCAGTCGAGAACGGAATTCGGTTCTTCTGAAGATCCAGTCGGTTCGAGAACTACGCGACCAGATTGACAAGGGGTCAGTCTCTACCAGGACAGTGTATCTGAAACCCATTCCTATTTTCGATGAGATGGCATCAACAAGGTAGCTGAAAACTATTTTACATAAGTAGACAGTATGGATTAGACATACTTTAGAGTGTTCCTTTTTCACCAATCTTTATTAAGTAGTTAGAAAATGCATTCTAGGGCTAGATCCGATATTTTATCGCTTCTGTCCAATGATGTATTTTATCTTGTAGTTAACATTAATATTTTTGCGATGCTATTTTCAATGCTTTACTTTACCCTTTTCTTAATTCATTTTGGCATTTAATAGAACAATATAGTTCGTTGAGAAGACACATATAAGAAGTTTAGGAAGAAGACTACGATAAATTTATATAATAATAATCGTTAGCAGGCAGATGTCCGATCCACCACGTATATTTGAACATTATTTAAATAAACACTTATAAAATTTTGAACTAAGAATCCGAATACTTTGGCATTTTATGCAAGTTTGTTTGATAGACGTGTCGGTCTATTTTTCGTCGAGGGCAATATAGATGTGGAAACATAGTGATTTCCAGTGTGAACATTTGTGATTTTTGGATTAATTTTTGGCAATCCACAGTTTTGAAATTTCTTTTGAATTTTAGACACCTTTCAGTTCGTTCAGTTTTCCTATTTTCTTAATTCTTTTGTAGAACTCCAACCTGGTTAAGCATTATATTCTAATGGATTATTTGTATCTTCTTAAGACAGGCTCTTTTCCATGATGTAGTTTCTTTCGTGTTTCCTTGGTGGACTATCTCCAGTCGAATTTTGTTTAGTCGAAAACTGAATCGTTCTTTTTGCAGTGGTCTTTTTACAATTCCTTGAAAGAAATATTAATTAATATGAAAGTACATTGAGAAATAAATAAATGTTAAAGAAAAATTGTATGAAATATTTTCGTCAAAAATCGCAATGACGATTTGGAAAATTCACAAGCACTGTTATTTGAACAGGTGAATACATTATATATATTACTGTTCTGATAAAAATTGTTCATGATCCTTTAACTTTTGTCAAATTTGAGCATGATATTTTACGATTGTTATGTAAAGGCTTATTAAATCCAAAAATGTTTGGAAATTATTTACAGCTATTGAGAGCTTATATATATGAGTAAAGCAATTATTGTTTGCGAAATTCAATGTAATAAGGGGATATTAGACATCGATGGATGTTCAATATCAGATTTCCAGTATAAATTAGCTACTGAGCTATTACTCAATGCACTTATGTTTATATTTTTGAACGTGAAGTGTAGTCACGATTCTAAATACTAGAAAGCTAGTATAAAGATTATGAGTCCAACATTTAAGCAAAACTAGCACTGTAATAATTAATGGAAAATGGATTGTTAAAAATAGTATCATTTTTTTCAGAAGAAAGGTCTGATTTGAAAGACGTGTAATAAAATTTGTATAACCATGTAATAATAATAACTGAAAGTATAAGGGATATTTATCTGCATAATTGTGAAAGAGTTTAGAATGTTGTTAACATTATTTGCAACGACAATACGTTCGATCATCTTTATTGTTCGTCGAATAAGACAGAATATGAACGTAATAAAAGTCAATAGATTACTTATTGATGGATTTGAATAATACACGAGTAATTCGGCCACGAATTAAATTGTAACAAGTAGTTCCGTGAAGAACTATACAGCCTATTTTCATATATCCTACTTATGTTAATTGCCACTATCAACATACACAATTTCTGTTTGATTGCTGTAATAGATTCGTAGATATTAAGAACCGACTAAATATTTCGGATGGTCACCATGTTGGATTTTATATATGTAGGTCCTAGAGTTATGTACTGTTACATGCAGATTATTGTGAACGTGTAGTATTCAAACTTCAATCGTATAATTAGGACACAAGAAAAAACAAGGAGATTTTAAAATTTTTCACAGCTGCCATCTTGAGGTTATGGAAACAATTGAAATAAATTAGATGCCAGTGGATTAACATTCGTATAAGGATTTACTGTACCAAGTTTCACTGCACGCGGATGGTTAAATTGCGAGAAACGTCCATGTGAATATTTATAATTCGCGTCACCGCCATGTTGGATTTGTGATCACCAGGTTATTTAAAGTCCTATAGGTGAACTTAAGTTCGTAGCCCCTATGAACATTAAAAAATGCAGTTTGATTGCTAAAATAGATTCGTAGATATTCAGTATCGTTTAAATATTTCGGATGGTCGCCATGTTGGATTGTTAAATGTATAGGCCATAGAGTCATGTACCATTAAAGGAAAATTATTGCGTAGGTTCATTATTCAAACTTTCACTTCGATCGCATGACTACATCACAAGAAATAAAAACTTAATTTTAAAATTCGCACTGCCGCCATCTTGAAGTTATGTACACAATTGAACTAAATTAGATACCAGTGGATTACAATGCGTATTAATATTTTCTGTACCAGGTTTCAGTGCGCTTGGAACATTAAATCGCGAGAAAGGTCTATTTAAAATTTTCAAATTCGCTTGGCCACCATGTTCGTTTTGTAGTTAACCGGTTTTCGAAAGTCTTATAGGTGGACTTCCAGTAGTACCCCTTATCTCCGTACAAAATTTTAGGGAGATACCGCTAATAGTTTCAGAGATATAGAATGCCGGTGAAATATTTCGCACATCCGCCATCTTGTGATTATGTAAACAATTGAACGAAGTTAGATGTCGGTGCATTACAATGTATATAAACATATACTGTACCAAGTTTCATTGTGTTTGGTTGGTCAAATCGCGAGAAACGTCTATTTAAAAGTCGCAAATTCGCTTGGCCTCCATGTTGGTTTTGTAGTTACCAGGTTTTCAAAAGTCACATAAGTGAACTTATAGTAGTTCCCTCTATCACCATAGAAACTGTCAGGGTAATATCGGTAATAGTTTCGGAGATATTGAATGCTGGTGAAATATTTTGCACAGCCGCCATGTCGGATTGGTGAGTTGTAACAATATTTGAAGGGCACGGTCGAGGTCGCCGGGAATAGTGCTATGAACTTTCCGAGTTTCATTGAAATCGCTCCTGCCGTTTAGATTTTATTAGGGGGGGGGGGGGGACACACACACGAATCACACACACACGCACACACACACGGACAAAAGGTGATCTCATAAGCCTATTTTTTTCAAAATTAAAAATAGGCTAAAAATGTATATATATACTAGCAGGTACCCGCGGCTTCGCTCGCGTCATAGTCGTATCATATTGTTATTCAATGAAATGCAGGTTTAACCCCGTTAACACCCATTTAGAACCTGAATATTCAAAAATCCCTCCTTAGGAGACGTTTTCGACACACAACAGACATATCCCCAAAATATCATTCTTCTAACTTTAATAGTTTTGGTTGGTCGATGAGAATGAATATCCAAAAATCCTTCCGTAGTGGACGTTTTTCTTCCAGAATTTCACCCCTCCCGATGGGCCTCTTCAATTGGATTTATGAAAAAAAAAAAACGGTCTAACACCTATTTATTTAATTATTTATTAAGCTGATTGTTTTCCTCTGAGTTTCAAACTCCTCGCCTATGTCGTTTAAGAGATGCACGCTCCGTTAGGAATCCTTCAACCCCCACTTTTCGCCCCTTTTACTCATAATATACACCACACCGAATAACCATTAGACATGTGTCAGCTTATTTTTAATGATTAGTTTATATGCCAAGCATCACAACCCCAAATGAAACCACTCGTGAGATATTGTTATTCAATGAAATGCACGTTTAACACCTTCACACCCCTTTAGAACCTGAATATCCAAAAAAAATTCCTTAGTGGACGTTTTCGACATACAACGAACATGACCCCAACATTTCATGTTTCTAACTTCAATAATTTTGGCTGGGCGATGATCAGTGAGTGAGTCCGTTGGGGCATTTTCTTTCATTTATTTTGGGGAATTTCACCCCTCCCCATGAAACCCTTAAATTGGATTTATGAAAAAAAAAACACTGTCGAACACTTATATACTTATTTTTAAGCAGTTTTACCCCCTGAGTTTGATGAGTGAGTGAGTCAACCAGTTAGGACATTTTCTTTCCTGTTTTTTTTTCTTCAGAATTTCACACCTCACCATGAACCCCTTAATTGGATTTATGAAAAAAAACCGGTCGAACACCTATTTTTTTAAGCTGATTTTTTCCGCTGGATTTCAAACTTCTTGCTAATGTCGTTTAAGAGATACACGCTCCGTTAAGAATTATACAACCCCCAATTTTCACCCCTTTCACCTCATAATACACACCATATCGATAAACCCTTAGACATATGTCTGCGTATATTTTTTGATTAATTTATATGCCGAATATCACATCCCCAAATGAAACCACTCGTGAGATATTGTTATTCAATGAAATGCACGTTTAACCCCTTTACACCCCTTCAGAACATGAATAACCAAAAATCCATCCTTAGTGCACGTTTTTGACATACAACGAACATATCCCCAAAATTTCAAGTTTCTAACTGCAGTAGGTTTGCTGGAGGATGATGAGTGAATATTCAAAAATCCTTCCTTAGTGGACTTCTTTCCCCAGAATTTCACCCCTCCCCATGGGCCCCCTAAAAAAGAAATTATGAAAAAACGGTCGACCACTTATTTACTTATTTTTTCAACAGATTTTTCCCCCCTGAGTTTCATACTTTATGCCTCTATCTTTTATGAGATACTTGTTCCGTTAGGAATCCTTCAACACCAACTTTTCACACATACACCTCATAATAATAAACACTACATCGTAAAACCCTCAGACATGTGTCTTCTTATTCTTAATGATGAGTTAATATGCCGAGTAGTGCATCCCCCAAGGAAACCAATCGGAAGATAATGTTATTCAATTAAATGCAGGTCTACCCCATTAACACCCCTTTAGAACCTGAATATTCAAAAATCCTTCCTTAGTGGACGTTTTCGACATACAACGAACATAACCCCAAAATTTCATGTTTCTAACTTCAATAATTTTGGCTAGGCGATGATGAGTGAGTAAGTCAGGACATTTTCTTTCATTTAATTTTCAGAATTTCACACCTCTCATGAACCGCTTAAATTGCATTTATGAAAAAAGAACCGGTCGAACACCTATTTACTTATTTTTAAGCGCTTCTTCACCCCTGAGTTTGATGAGTGAGTTAATCAGTTAGAATACTTTTTCCCTGTTTTTTTTTCAGTAGTTCAGCCCTCTCAAAGGGCCCCTTAAATTAGATATGAAAAAACGGTCGATCACCTATTAACTCATATTTTAAGCTGTTTTTTCGCTGAATTTTACACTTCTCGCGTATGACGTTTAAGAGATTCACGGTCCGTTAAGAATCCGTCCACCCTGCAATTTTCACCCCTTTCACCTCATAATATACACCACATCGATAAATCCTTAGACATATGTCTGATTATGTTTAATGTTTAGTTTATTTGCCGAATATCACATCCCCAAAGAAACAACTCATGAGATATCGTTATTCAATGAAATGCATATTTACCCCCTTAACACCGCTTAAGAACCCGAATAAACAAAAATCCTTCCTTAGTTGACGTTTCCGACATACAGTAAAAATATTCCCAAACTTTAATGTTTCCAACTTCAATAGTTTTCGCTGGGCGATGATGAGTGAGTGAGTCAGTCAGGTCATTTTCTTTCAATTATTTTTACCAGAATTTTACCACTTCCCCATGGGCCCCTTAAATTGGATTTATGAAAAAACGGTCGAACACCTATTAACTTATTTTTTTAAGCTGTCTTTCTCCCCTGAATATGATGAGTTAGTGAGTTAGTCAGTCAGTTAGGACACTTTCTCTCCTTTTTTTTCCAGAATTTTACCCCACCACATTGGCCCCTTAAATTGAATTTATGAAAAAACGGTCGAACACTGATTTACCTATTTTTAAGTTGATTTTTTCCCGCTGAGTTTCAAACTTTTCGCCTATGTCGTTTAAGAGATACACGCTCCGTTAGGAATCCTTCAACCCCCACTTTTCACCCCTTTCACCTTATAATATACACCACATCGTAAAACCCTTAGACAAATGTCTGGTTATTTTTTATGATTAGTTTATATGCCGAGTATCACATCCACAAATGAAACCACTCGTGAGATATTGTTATTCAATAAAATGCAGGTTTAAGCCCATTAAGACACCTTTATAACCTGAATATTCGAAAATCCTACCTTAGTGTACGGTTTTGACATACAACGAACATATCCCCAAAATGTCATGTTTATAACTTCAATAATTTAGGCTGGGCGATGATGATTGAGTGAGTGAGTCAGGACATTTTCTCCATTTTTTTTCAGAATTTCACCCCTTCCCATGAACCCCATAAATTTGATTTATGAAAAGAAAAACTGTCGAACACTTATTTACTTATTTTTAAGCAGATTTCTTCCCTGAGTTTGAAGAGTGAATGAGTCATACAATCAGTTAGGACACTTTATTTCCTGTGTCACCCCCCCCCCCGAATTTCTACCCTCCCCATGGGACCCTTAAATTGGATTTATGAAAACAAAACCATCGAACACCTATTTACTTATCTTTTAAGCTGATTCTTTTCCGCTGAGCTTCAAACACTTCGCCCATGTCGTTTAAGAGATACACGCTTCGTTAGGAATCCTTCAACCCCCACTTTTCACCCCTTTCACCTTATAATATACACAATATCGATAAACCCTCAGACACATGACTTCTTATTTTTAATGATGAGTTTATATGCCGAGTATCACATTCCCCAATGAAACCAATCGGGAGATATTGTTATTCAATGAAATGCAGGTTTAACCCCCTTAAGACCCCTTTATAACCTGAATATCCGAAAATCCTCCCTCAGTGTTCGGTTTTGACATACAATGATCATATCCCCCAAAATGTCACGTTCTAACTTCAATAATTTTGTCTGGGCGATGGTGAGTGAGTCAGGACTTTTTCTTTCAATTTTCTTTTTACAGAATTTCACCCCACCCCATTAACCCCTTAAATTGGGTATATGAAAAAAATGTCGAACACCTATTTACTTATTTTTAAGCAGTTTTTCTCCTTAAGTTTGATGAGTGAATCTGTCAGTCAATCAGTTACGACACTTTCTTTCCTTTTTTTCCCCCCAGAATTTCACCCCTCACCATGGGCCCCTTAAATTGGATTTATGAAAAAACGGTCAAACATCTATTGATTTATTTTTTACGCTGATTTTTTCCGCTGAGATTCAAACTCCTCGCCTATGTCGTTTAAGAGGTACACGCTCCGATAAGAATCCTTCAACCCCCACTTTTCACCCCTTTCACCTCATAATATACACCACATCGAAAAATCCTCAGACACGTGTCTTCTTATTTTTGATGATGAGTTTATATGCCGAGTATCACATCCCTCACTGAAACCAAGCCGGAGATATTGTTATTCAATGAAATGTAGGTGTACCCCCTTAACACCCCTTTAGAACCTGAATATCCAAATATCCTTCCTTAGTGGGCGTTTTCGACTTACAACGAACATATCCCCCAAATTTCATGTTTCTAACTTTAATAGTTTTGGCTGGGCGATGATGAGTCAGTCAGTCAGTCAGTCAGTCAGTCAGTCAGGACACTAGATTTTATATAAGAGATTGCTACAAACTTATTAGGGTTGTTTAATATTTGTGAAACAAGGGTATATGAACATGTGTAACTTTATAATAATTATTTAAACTTCGTTGAAGATGCTATAGTTTTGGATAGCATATTTAGCACAATTTAAGGCTAATGTCGCTTTAGACATTAACACGCTTCAGTGGAGGCAAACATATTTTGTTCAGTGGAGAGGAATTCCACGTCGCAGCAGTTATTGATTAATAAACTGTTGAATCATTTTAACTTTCTTCGGATGTCTTGGTGATTTATATTAAAACTAGGAAGTGCTACGAGGACCAGTGGGTTAGTTTTTAGAATGCTTAGCCTTATGCCCGAGATCAATTTCATTTTTTTAAGAGTCTTGCTAGTTCACTTTGAGCTATTTTTCGTTTTTATTTTATCGACTACTGACATCTTCTTAACATATTCTTTATTAGTGAGGTATCATCCCTGGTTGATCCTAGTTCGTAGAGTTTTGGGGGTTATTTCAACCGGGTACTTCCAGATTCTACGATCCAACTGTTCCATCGGATTTCAACAGGTAAGACCACGTGGATACGGGTACACATTAATTGGCGACCCAATCTATGGGGCCATCGAACTGCTCAATTCGAATGCTGTAGTGGATAGCCACATTATTTGGCGAATTCAACTAGTGGGGCATACGAATTAGCATTCTCGAATACTCTAGTGGAAAGTCATCTTTTTTGAGAACCCATTTTCATGCGGTTATTGAGTTGGCAATTTCGGATTATCTAGTCGTCAGTAATTTTTCTTTGGCACCGCTACGATTATAGAATTCGATTTCATTGGGAATTCGCGTTTCTTAGGAACGTGGATTTGAGTTTACTCAATCAACCTGGCATACAGATAGAACTATCGCCAATAATTTAAATTTATTTGATATTTTATTTGTGCTTTAAAAGTAATTGTACATGATTACGCCATGATCATAAGAGATATTTCTTGGAAATTTTATAGATCAGCGTGGTCATATGGGGTATGACATGGGGCCATTTTGCACTCCATGCTTGTCGGCCATTTTATGCTTGTCACCGGCAATGATATTTGGAAGATCATCAGTAATACTAAATTCATTACTTTTTAATATTAAAATTTAATAAGCTAGACTTGCGATGATAATTTAAGTTATTTTTAATATGAATCACCATGCGCACATACCTCCTATTTTCTAATAGATTTAAATTGATTGTTAAGTATAGAAGCCAAACTAACTATATTGTTCATATTGGTGAAAAGTGTCATTCTGAGTGTGTCAATTCTGCTATAAATGTGTTGCATTCCTGTATTTCTCCTTTATATTATATAATATGTCAGGTGCAGCGACGATGGAAGTTGTCGTGGCTTTGTTACAAGCTATGAGAGAAAAGATGAGCAAACATGAACAGTATTTGGCGCAAATTAGGTCAAACGCACAATTCAGTTTAAAAAATTTGAATGAAACAGTAACTAAAAACACTGAATTAGTTAATAAAAACACAGAAGCTGCCCAGGCAGACATGTCTCAACTTCATTTGTCTCTCAAACGTTTGCAGGACGGTAATCGTAAAATCTCGGATAGGTCCAAAGAGATTAAAGAGAAAATCATTGATGTCGAGACTAGTGTAGATAGTGTTTTGGAGGATGCCAGACTTGTCCATCTTGATATTAGTAACGTGAACGTTGATGTAAGCCACGTTCGTTCCAGTTTAGCCACAGTTGAAGTTAAGTTAAATGCAGCTCAAACTAAATTAGACACTACACAGGTTAAATTAGATCCAGCTTAAACTGACATTACTGCTACACAGGCTAGAATGATTAGCACAGAGGAAAAGATTGTAAAAACAGAAAATATTGTAACCAGAAGACAATCTAAAATTTCTGGCATTAAGGAGGATGTCAGAAATGTTAGATTGGAACTGGAAAATAACCAGAAAGAAAATCAGAAGAGTCTAAATGCGTTTCAATTGCAATTTTCCAATGAAACAATTACCACTCAAGGGACTTTGTCAAAATTAGAGGGTGACATGGTTCTTTTAAAAGAAAAGGTAGATGATCACAACAAAGTCTTAAGGAAAGACATAGAAATTGACCTTAAGGCTATTGTTAACGATCATGTAACTATCATTCGGGGGAGATAACCAAAATTAATGAGGATATTATTAAAAATGTTGTATCCTATTTGGAATTGAAAATTTCTCAATCAGAAATAAGGTTAAATATGGATATTTCTGATGCTAGAGAAGACACTGAAAAAAGGATAAATTCAGTTCAGACTATGCAAACGGATAGTGTCAATAACCTTAGGGAAGATTTATAATCACGAGTTAAGACCGTAACCCTGAAGTTAGAGCAAGTTAGATTAAATTTTAACTCAGAGCGAGAGAAAGAACATCAGAATTAAACGAGATCAGGCAGGAGTTGAATAAATTCAATTTAGCCGAACATGTAGATGTAGATGCTTTAAGAAGCGAATTTAGGACGCAAATGGAAACACTTAAAACCACTATAAGTTCCAATAGGGAAGGTACAGTTCCCCACGTTAGGGAGAGGTTAGATACGACATCTCCAGCAAGGAATTTTATAGCTCGTTCTAATGGGGCAGGAGAAGTCGAACAGCCCAGACAAAGGTCAGAAGTCCCAAGTAATACTAGTCCCGAGAATGTTCACAGGGATTTCAGAACATCAACTCCTAACGACAGATCAAGCGTGATGATCGTTAGAAATTATAAGGAGAAGATTAAAAAAATATCTAACACCGAAGGGTTTTAACTCCAATTGAATTTATCAGAAATCTCCAAGATTATTTCAGAGAACACCATGTAACTAGGGATAGAGAGCTACTTATAGTAGAGAGGCATCTTGCGGATGGACCTTTAAATTGGTTTAGGGCATTCCGCTACACCTTTGACAATTTTGAGCAATTCTCTGGAGCATTCATTAAACGATTCTGGTCTATCGAAGTTCAGCACGCTGTGAGAGCTGAGATATACTCTAGGAAGTATAGTAGTACTGGACCCACTAGCTACTCAGAATTTTTTACTTCACAGCTAGCTCGTCTTCGTGTCCTCCAACTCCCATTGACTCAGGAGGAAATACTAGAAACCATCTCAGGACAGTTGCCAGTAGAGGTCAGACGCAATATAATTTAGTCTGGGGTATCAGATCTAACTACTATGGACGAATTACTCCGTAGGCTAGATCATACATCTATTCCACCTACAATACTCAAAAGCGGAATAACGGAAGCTAAAACTGTGAACGCTGTGGTAATGGATAGGACCCAACAGACTGAAAGATCAATTCAGAACGAGTCGAAATGGGCAGGTCATATTAGGAATAATAGGTATAACGATCAACGGCACGATTATAGAAATAATCAAGAACCCTACCGAAATTACCAGTCACGATATTACAGTGGACAAGATAGGTCATATCAATCCAACAGGGATCAGGAGAGATATAGACCAAATCAAGACAGAGACAGGAATGATCGATTTAATAACAGGTATCAAGAGAGGGAACAAAATCAATCAAGGAACAATCGATATCAGAATCAGAATGCCGACTGTAGAAACTTTGGTAATAGGGAAAGGCAAGGTTACTTTCAAAGACAGGAGAGCAATCCACAAGGATACTCGACATACAAAAACCACCGAGACAGGAATTACCAAACTCAAGAAGAGAGAAATCAGTCTAGTAAAGACAGGGATAAAAGAGAAGAAAGAAATAATAGACGATGAGACACAGAAAGTGATCCAGAACCAGGGACTAGCCAACAATCTGAGAGTCAAGAGAGACGTCCCGAAGATGAGATACTCCGAATTTAAATTCTCAGTAGAATTTAAAATATTATTCAATCCATTCGATATAGAAAACTAATAGGAAGATAGTATCAGAGGGAAGAAAACCCTCAGGAAATACCATAAAAGAGTCGAACAATGACAAAATATTGTTCATAGAGTGAATATCTAGAAAGATAAAATAAAAGTATACTCACACTTTTATTTGTTGAGTTGGGAGAGAGATGAGACAGTATTTTTCATTGAGTTGGAACTATGTTATTTGGCAAGAACTCAGATGGAATTCCTACGGCACTCTTTACGATGCATGACGCGCATTGTTACTGTGGCGAGCTTAGGAGAAATCCAGCAACCCGCATTACATACCTTGAACATGTGCGTTGTTTATAGTTCAAGTAATGGCTACAAAATGGAGACAGCACTAACGTCACTCCGTTGCATACTGTTATATTATGATACAGAGTATATAGAACGGAACAACAACTGGTAAATGCATTATATTTAAAGAAGAGAAAACTTGAGAATGTTTGTACAAATATAAATGCATATGACAGAATAAAAGGAGATTATCGCAAACTAGGCAGTGCCTGTATCGACTGTCAATATCGTTTTGGACCGAAGAGCATTATGGGTCCCACAATCAGTAGAATAATCTGGCGAGAGAGAGAGTTCAGATCTAAATACACATTCGCTTGGCATACAACACTCCGGTATCGGTCAAGCAACGCGATCGCTGACGTGTTTTAAGAGTAGGCGTACAACGTGAAGTTAAAACCAGTGCGGTTAGACACAGTTTGAAACGCAATACTTTTCGTCTTGGCTCATTATAGTCATAGACAGTGTTATACGTCAATGCAGGGAACAGTGAGTTTAGTTTTCACATGGACTTGCAATATTTTACTGCCAGTATATGACAATATATTTCTACAGTACAGTACAGTCAGTATAGTGCAATTATGACTACTGAGAAGAGATTGAGTGAATATATATTTCATCACGATATGATAATGTCACAGATGGGCAAAATGAAAAGGAGGATTGTAACACTATAGCAGAGTTGACCACATGGGATGACTACAAAAATCAGTTATGATCTACTACAAAAGCAGAAGTCTTTTTAAGAAGAGATGGAAGGCACTTTGAAAAGTTGACTATATTTTCGTACTGCTACAAAATGAACATCAATGGCATTCTACATATAAGCTACCGTGCATCTCAGAAGCGTGTCGGAACTATGAACTTGGGTGCGAGAACAGCTGTTTTCTTTCAAACCGGTCGGGAACGGAATTCGGTTCTTCTCAAGATCCAGTCGGTTCGAGAACTACGCGACCAGTTGGACAAGGGTTCAGTCTCTACCAGGACAGTGTATCTTAAACCCATTCCTATTTTCGACGGGATGGAATCAACAAGGTAGCTGAAAACTATTTTACATAAGTAGACAGTATGGATTAGACATACTTTAGAGTGTTTCTTTTTCACCAATTTTCATTAAGTAGTTAGAAAATGCATTCAAGGGCTAGATCCGATATTTTATCGCTTCTGTCCAATGATGTATTTTATCATGTAGTTAACATTAATATTTTTGCGATGCTATTTTCAATCCTTTACTTTACCTTTTTCTTAATTCATTTTGGCATTTAATAGAACAATATAGTTCGTTGAGAAGACACATATAAGAAGTTTAGGAAGAAGACTACGATAAATCTATATAAGAATAATCGTTAGAAAGCAGATGTCCGATACAACACGTATATTTGAACATTAATTAAATAAACACTTATAAAATTTTGAACTAAGAATCGGAATACTTTGGCATTTTATGCAAGTTTGTTTGATAGACGAGTCGGTCTATTTTTCGTCGAGGGCAACATAGATGTGGAAACATAGTGATTTCCAGTGTGAACATTTGTGATTTTTGGATTAATTTTTGGCAATCAACAGTTTTGAAATTTCTTTTGAATTTTAGACACCTTTCAATTCTTTTGTAGAACTCCTCCGAAGGAAGGCACACTGAAAGATTTTAACGCTCTTAAAAATAGCCATTATTAGTGTTTTGATACGGGACAGACGACCTCGTAGTTCCACTGCCTAAAACCTCAATAACTAACTAGTGTTTTGATAATTGATTATAACATTAAATACCATATGAATTATTTGTAGGTTCTGTGACATCTTATATATTAAAATAGTTTCCAAACAATTTCACCCTTTACTAAAACTGAAATATCTCGGGAAGTATTTGCTCTACGACGACGTTTGTTGTCTTAAAATGTAATGCCCGTCAAGCACCGTCGATTGATACCCACCTTACTTGATTATATCATTCGTGACTTAAAATCATTGCGAATATTTCTTCCTTCCTTCAAAGTCTCACAAAAATAGAATCGAATGACTTGACGGACATATTGTCGCTAGGCGACAACGAATAACACTGTGTCATGATATTCAACGCCACCCCAATAATAAATCTAACTTGATATTAACACAGAGTTCCCTAATTACGTAATTATGTCGTTAACTTCTACCGGCTCCACTCGGGCGCTAATGTCGCATGTATCCATACATGATATCGTTAACTTCTACCTGTTCCACTCGGGCGCTAATGTCGCATGTAAACATACAATAAGCAGAAGGGGATTCTGTGCACATAATTTAATTAAAACTTCTCAATGAATGGATTACTTGGAGACTGAAATGCTCGTGCACAAACAGAAGTCATTTTGCTAAAGACACTGTCATGTCAACATCTCCTTGAATGACAACAAATACTGTATACGAAAGACAACTAATTTCACGAAGATGCCGCTACAGTCGAATGTTGGAACCGCCATTTTGTGTTGTGTATCCGATCTTTCTGTTATATAGTCTTTGGTCTCACCAGCTACAAACTGTCTTATTTTCGTTTCATCATTCGTCCTTATAGGTTGTGTGCACAATCAATACAATGAATCATATTATGATGAATGAGAGGCGACATTCAATTTCAAATGTTATAAAGACAGTAATTGTCTGTTCAGGTCATTGGCATATTGTGAGTACAACAATCAGAGTTTATTTACACAGGTTAGAAAGCTAATTGAAAAACATGTTAGAGACAAGTGGAATAATTATTCTTCCTTTATTGTTGGCAGCAACGATATGTACGAAACTGCTATCAATACGAGCGATGATTACAAAATGTATATGCCTATGAATGGTGTTCATGGAAGTCATGTTGAGTTAGTTGTCGCTGCTCAAGTTTGCAAAATGGATATTTATTCGTGGATTACTACTGTCGTATAGAAGGTGACCGGTTAAAATACTGTATATACGTCATCAACAAACGAAGTTACGAGTTGATACATATGCCGGTTTAGCAGACGCCTTGCATGTACGAGCAGACAATGAAAATCTCAGAGTCGGACGTATTGTAGTTTTGCCATCTTCTTCTACAGGTAGCCTAAGGAAAATATTGCTAAATTATCAGGATGCGACGGCAATAGTGAGGAAGTTTGGAAAGCCTGATTTATTAATTACGTTCACCTATAATGCGGGCTGGACAGAAATACTTAACAGCATTCATCTCTGGGAAACGGCTAATAATAGACCTGACATTGAAGTGAGAGTTTTCCATTGCATAGTAAAGAAATTGCTACGATTGATTAATGTTAAGGAAATTTTCGGTAAAAGCATATCTATATTCAGTGGAATTTTAAAAACGAGGTCTCCCGCACATCCATTTACTCTTAACATTAACGGAAGGTTGTAAGTTTCGATAAATTTCTGACATAGACAGTGTGGTGTCAGCCGAAATACCAGATCTTGAGGATGAAGCGCTATACGTGTTGGTAAGGCGTCATATGGTACTTGTCCTCGCGGATCTTTGAATCCTTCTTCAGTCTGCATGAAAGATGGCGCATGTAAGAAAGATTTCCCTAAATAGTTTCAGGAAGAGACCAAAGATAATGCCAATGGTTATCCTTCGTATAGGAGAAGAAATATTGGACGGATTATTATAAAAACAATTCGAGGCATTGACATTGAAATCGATAGTCGATTCATAGTTCCCTACAATCAATTTCTTTTACTTTACTTGCAAGCTCATATTAATGTTGAAATATGCTCAAGTGATCGGAGTGTTAAATACATCCACAAGTATCTTATATATTGAAATCCATAAGTGTTTGTATAAAGGTCATGACTGCTGAATTGTTAAAATATGTCCTGAAGGCGAAACGGTGAACTACGATGAAATTACTTCTTTCCTAAATGCTAGATATTTTGGTCCAACAGAAGTCGCATTCAGGATATTTTCATTTCACATGCATGAACAGTCACATTCTATCGTGCGATTACCAGTTCACTTGCTAAACTTGCAAAATATATATTCTAAAAATGATAACGCTCCTGAAATTTTACTTCATACACAGTTGCTCAACACGGAATTACAAGCGTGGTTCAAGTTAAATCAAGATTCGCGAGCCAGAAGTCCGTATATATATCCTGAAACACCAGTACATTACGTCTGGAATAAGAGCAACTGCCAGTGGCAAAAAAGAAAAAATGTTTCAAAAACTATAGGCAGAATGTATAATGTTTCGCCTACAGAGACAGAAAGGTATTATTTACGCCTGTTATTGCTTCACATCATAGGTGCTACCACCTTCCAGGATCTACGAACAAACAAAGCTGTTGTCTATTCTACTTTTAAAGAAACAGCTAAGGAGCGATGTTTGCTGATTGGCGATTCTGAATGGCAACGTTGTATGGCAGAAGCGTCACAATTTCAAATGCATTCTCAGTTACGACAACTGTTTTCTTGCATAGGTATCTTTCAGACCCCTTCAAATGTAAGATAGTTATGGGGCATTTTCAAGAATTCATTATCAGAAGATTATCTGCAGTTTCACGAACCTAACATTGCATATCAGTTCACTCTTATACATATTTCTAATACATTATAGCTCCATGGTCTTCCCATTACTTCTCTCGAATTGCCAGCAATTATTGATAATTTCCCCAGACAAATTAACCAATGAATTATCCAAAACTTAATGAGGATCAATTAAGTCGAATGATAAACCAAGTAAATGGAAACCAAAGGCTATAATTACGGAAATGTTGGGGCTAGTAGAAGACAGCAATGAAAGAATGAGTAATGCATATTTCATTGACGGTCCAGGGGGCACCGGGAAATCATTTCTTTACCAATGCTTGATTCACAGTTGCACAAATTTGGGGTTAAATGTAGTTTCTGTTGCATGGACTGGTATTGCAGCAATGTTACTACCTCAGGGGCGCACTGCACACAGCCAGTTCAAGTTACCTCTACATTTATATGAAAGTTCTGTATTAGGAATAAAAGTTAACAGCAAGGAAGCTTTTTATATTCGTTCAGCAAAACTTATCATCTGGGATGAAGCCCCTATGGCTAATAAGCACGTGTTGATGTGTGTAAATCGGTTTGCCAAGGACATCATGAATAACGACGTGCCTTTCGGAGGAAATATTATCATCTTAGGTGGAGATTTTAGGCAGGTATTGCCTGTTGTGCCTCACGCATCTAAAGCAGCATCAGTCCAAATGCCAGTAAGGTTCTGTCCTTTGTAGCCATTATTCAAAATGTTTAAACTCAACAAAAATATGCGAGCGGATACAGATCAACGTGACTTTGCAAACTTCTTGATACAAATTGGTAACGGTGAATACCCTCACGTCGATGGAGAAAATTCAGAATTAGTCCCACGCTGAAAAATATTTCATGCTTTTCAAAAATAGCGATTTTAGCACCTAAAAGTGAACATTGTAAAGAAACCAATGACAAAGTTTTAGACCTAATCCCAGGATCATTGAGAACTTACATCAGTGGGAATCATTTGAATACTGAAGATGTGAGTGAACTTCTACAATTCCCAATCGAATTTTTAGACAGCATAGGCATAAGTGGATTGCCACCTCATATCCTTCGACTAAAAGAAGGCTCAATTGTGTTTTTGTTGAGGAATATTAATGTTACCCAAGGTCTGTTGAACGGTACTAGACTGTTGGTTTGGAAAATGCATGACAATTGCTTACACCTGGAAATTATTACTGGCGTAAATATTGGAAACAATGACCTACTCCCTCGCCTTGACCTTACGCCATCAGATACATCTATGACATTTTCCTTCAAAAGGAGGCAGTTTCCAGTACATTTGGCTTTTTGTATAACTATCAATAAAGCTCAAGGTCAAACACTAGTTAAAGTAGACATTTATGTACCTCAATCGGTGTTTAGCCACGGACAACTTTACTCTATGTCGCACTATCGCGAGCAAAATTCTCTCATGACGTCAAAGTTCAAATAAAACCAAAAGGCAAGCGAACAGCAAATGTCGAATGGAAGGAAGTACTATTAGAATTTTGAAACGAATGTTGTGGGGGAGCACAGACCTCAGCAAACGGGGCACAGATTAAATAACAATTATACGAGGACGTCCGCATCCCTAATACGATAACTGTCCTCTGGTAATGGTAAAATAAAATCTATTGTCCTACATCGGTGATTACTATCCCACATCCTGTTGTTTCATTCCCTCAGTTCTATAACAAAGATTTACTCAATCAAATTTACATCATAAATATTCATTCCTTCTGCATGAGTTATCTTTTCATTTCTCATCAATCGCCTTTACTTACTATTCTATCTGTAGGGGTGGAAGCGATAGCTGTCTTTACAGAGATGTACAAATTATTAGATTCGATGTCAGTTTTCCAAAATTGCATTTTTACTTTTCACGGTTTAATGCACTAAATATATTTACAAGGCGATGAAATTACTTCAAATGTTTAACCAAGACTCTTAATTATATTTTCATTTAAGAAACTCAATTTTTTTTTTTTTTTTAGAATTTTCACTAACAGAGGAGCCTTGCAAATGCAAAATGCCACACGTTTCGTTTTTATTACTTCACTCTACTTTACGTGTGAATTTAGAGCGGAGGGATTTGGGGTCTTTTAACTGATGAACGCTATTGAACTATTCAAAGATTCATGAACTATGCATTGAAATCACCTGACTTGAATTCTAAAGGCAATGAAAAATTGAAAATGGACCCAGCTCAGATATCCCTCGGAATCCAATAATCTGAAAGTTTCCAGACGCAATTCCTTATGGGAAAAGGTGTAATTCCACGGGAGAGGAAACACTACCAAGTAGGACAACAAAAGAAGTTGGTCAATAAAATGATTTTGAATGAAAGTAATTATGACTAATTAAAATTATTTATTTAATTCTATTAATTTGCACACCTCTATATGTTAACCAAGAGTTACATCACTAAATTCAAATATAAGAGACACTTTTTTTATTTTAAATTGATACCATTGTTAATAAGTATATAAAACACCAAATTGTACCGCTGTAGCCTTAAATTGTGTGGATATCTCTATCTACTTAGTATAAAACAAAGTTCCTAATTCTTGGATATAACCGGTAATCTCGAGAGCAACTTGATGAATTTTGATGCGGTTTTCACCATTCTGTAAAGGATTTCTCGATGAAGGATTAGGTAGAACAACATTTAATTATGACCAAAAGAAGCCGAACATTTACGATTTCAGTGAATTGAATTGAAGAAAACCTAACGTCCATGTGTCTTTTAAGCTTACACTGGGTAAACCGTTAAAAATATCGATATTCTCTGAGAATTGTTCAGCATGATAAGTTCTGTAAGAAAGTCCGCGACAGCTCCCACCTCGACCGCTGTAAGTGTTTTTACGTTTTCATTTCTTCCAGCAATCTCCATTCAGTGGAAATTTAAATACACACATCAAAAAAAGTTTTGCATCACCTCGGTTCCCAGATCTCCGGCATATAGACGTTGACTGTGTATATTGTATCCAAGATACAGTCCCTTTCACTGTTCATAGATGTCACTAAAACTGCTCAAAGATGTAAACAACCATGCATGAGCAGGGCCTATTAGACGGAGGGGGTACGACAGCCGATCAGTTCCAGTCATTCCACCAGGACGAAGGTACGCTGCTCATGTTGTCTGTAGTTCTACCATGCCTAGAAGGTCAATACCGCAGTTCGATCGCGTCCGCATTGTTACTTTGTGTCAAGAAGGGCTCTCAACAAGGGAAGTTTCCAGGCGTCTCAGAGTGAACCAAAGCGATGTTGTTCGGACATGGAGGAGGTACAGAGATACAGGAACTGTCGATGACAGGCCTCGCTCAGGCCGCCCAAGGGCTACTACTGTAGTGGATGACCGCTACTTACGGATTGCCGCTCGGAGGAACCCTGACAGCAATGCCACCATGTTGAATAATGCGTTTCGTTCAGCCACAGGACGTCGTGTTTCAACTCAAACTGTGCGCAATAGGCTGCATGATGCGCAACTTCACTCCCGACGTCCATGGCGAGGTCCAGCTTTGCAACCCCGACACCATGCAGCGCGGTACAGATGGGCCCAACAACATGCTGAATGGACCCCACGGAATTGGCATCACGTTCTCTTCACCGATGAGTGTCGCATATGCCTTCAACCAGACAATCGTTGGAGGCACCCTGGTCAGGCTGAACGTCTTAGACACACTGTCCAGCGAGTGCAGCAAGGTGGTGGTTCCCTGATGTTTTGGGGTGGCATTATGTGGGGCCGACGTACGCCACTGGTGGTCATGGAAGGCTCCGAAACGGCTTTACGATACCTGAATGACATCCTCCGACCCATAGTGCAACCATATCGGCAGAATATTGGAGAGGCATTTGTCTTCATGGACGACAATTCTCGACCTCATCGTGCACATCTTGTGAATGCGTTCCTTCAAGATAACGACATCGCTCGACTACAGTGGCCAGCATGTTCGCCAGACATGAACCCTATCGAACATGCCTGGGATATGTTGAAAAGGGCTGTTTATGGACGTCTTGACCCACCAACCACTCTGAGAGATTTACGCCGAATTGTCGTTGAGGAATGGGACAATTTGGACCAACAGTGTCTTGATGAACTTGTGGATGGTATGCCACGGCGAATACAGGCATGCATCAATGCAAGAGGACGTGCTACTGGGTATTAGAGGTAGTGGTGTGTACTGCAATCTGGACCACAAATGCTGAACGTCTAGCTGTATGATGGTACAACATGCAATGTGTGGGTCTCATGAGCAATAAAACGAGCTGAAATGTTGTTTGTGTTGATCTCTATTCCCTTTGTATTTAACGGTTCCGGAACTCTTGGAACCGAGGTGATGCAAAACTTTTTTTGATGTGTGTAACTAGCTTCAGAGTGAGTTTACGAGCTTGCGAGCGACCTATCACCCTAGCTTCAGCCAGCATCAAACTGCCGATTCGTGTCGAGTTAATTCTTCAGAGAAGAGTATAGCTTATGTGTTTGGAGTAGCTGTTCACCTCGGCTTTTCAGAATTGCGTCTGGAACCTGACGTCAGTGCGCCTTTTAACCTTACGCAGGGTAAATAGTGGGACACACACACAGAGGACAGGCAGACACCCACAAATTTGATCTCATAAGTCTACTTCATCATTTACCCAAAAGCGACGGTACCGTAAATGTCTGTTCAGGTCACTAGCATGAAGACATGCTAATGTCATATGCACAGAAGTGCTGTAGGATTGCTGAAGTGAATGCTGCGGAGTAGCACGGGTCTTCTAGGATATTTTTAAATTTGTGTTGAGAGCTATTACTGAGCAGGATTTAGGTTATTGGGGAATCAGTGTAACTAGTATCAGTTATGGTTGCTGTCTCCGGCTATACGAGATTCGGAAAAGAGGTTTTTAGCCTACTTTTCACATTTTGCAAAAATGAGGAAAAAGTAGACTTATGAGATCGGGCAAATGTGTGTCTGTCTGTCTGTCCTTCTGTCTGTCTGTCTGTCTGTCTGGTTGTGTGTGTGCCCCCCCCCCCCTATCAACTCCTAAACGGCTGCAGCAATCGAAACAAAATTTGGTAGGAGGAAAGATCTATACCTGAATATCTCACAGCCATATTTGAAAATTATGTCAGTGTTACCAAAAATCGCAATTGAAATTTGAGCTCCATGCTGGATATTTTGTAAGGTATGAATGGGAGCTATTTCAAAATTGGCACACGTATAGAAAATAATATTGCAGTTTAATTTCCAGGAGGCCATATATGGCAGTATTGCCAAAATGATTATAAGCTTGCATGTAGGTCCAAATTTTAAATGCATATAACTCCTACACTAGCAATTGGATTTCAACCAAATTTCGTATGTGCTATGTGTACATAAACAGATATGACTGAGCGTATTCTTAAGAGCCACAAGGGCTGCCAACTGTTAATAAATGCTCTCAATATGTTTAATCCAAATATCTCATATATCAGAAATTATGCAAGCCGACAGCTTTAAACTATGCAAACGTATAGTACCTGACATTCTATATTAATTTGGAGTAACTTATACATGTCAGCGCTACCAACATGATTCTAAGGCTGCTGAGAAGGCAAACTTTAAATACATGTAACTTCTATACTATCATTTGGATTTCAACCAAATTTCGTGTGTGGTATGTGTACCATAACAGATATGACTATGCCGATTCTTAAGAGTAACCAGGGCTGCCAACTGTTAATAAATACTGTCTCTATTTTTGCTACCATAATATCAATATATCAGAAAGTATGCAAGCCAATAGTTCTAAACTTTGCACACGTGTAGTACCTGCCATTCTAGATTAATTTGGAGTAACTAATATAGGCCTACGCCAGTGCTGCCAACATGATTCTAAGCCTGCTGATAGGTCAAATGTTATAATGCATGTGACTTCTATACTAACTAATGGATTTCATTCAAAATTGACACAGCAATAGATCATATTATTTCAGATTATTTCTGACCAATACATGTGTGTCATTGCTGCCAACATGATTTTACGCGCGCTGTTAGATCCAATGTTTAACTGCATGTAACGACTATGCTATCCATTGGACTTCAACCAAATTTTGTATTCTGTAATATATTCAGTCACCAGGGCTGCCAACTGTAGTTCTCTATTGGGCTACACTATGCCAGGTATACAGTATTTCGAACTAGTCTAATTAGAAATTTCGATATTACCAACTTAAATTCGTCATTATTCTTGATAGATCCATATAGATTAATCATTGGCAAGAATCTTAAATTTTAAGAAAAGTAGGCTCTTTAGTTCGTCACGGAACTTCTTGATATTAACTAACTTGTCCTAGGATGAGGTTGGTCAGTCTCTAGAGGACAATTCAGAAGAGTGTTAGCTTCGGATCCCACTCTGGGCCATCGCAGAAGTAATTTTCCGTGGTTTCCTGAAACCAAATTCAGATTGAGGCTGCTTCCTCCCCAATTTCATTCCTGGATACAAGCCTACTCACTATTAACGACACTATAACAACGCAGGTCATCACACAGATTCCCACAAATTCAAGTACGCGGGCTGATGACCAAGAAGTTGCAAGATCTAAATGAAACAACTGTGAATACATCGTGCCGGATTTGTTTCAAGGTTGTTGTTGTTGTTGTTGATTCATATAAGGGCATTTCGACATCGTGGCCATTTATCCCCGTGTACTTGGGTGTGTCTAGATTTTTTGATAACTTGTGTTATTGTTATATCTGTATTTAAAATTCAGATGAGTATTGGGAAGGAAGCGGCCGTGGCCATAAGTTCGGAACCATCTCGGCATTCGCCTGGATTATAAGTGGGAAACCGCGGAAAGATACTTTCAGGATGGCTGAGGTGGAAATCAAAACCAGATCAGATGGGTAGATAGGGTTACAAATGAAGAGGTATTAAGACGAATGGGAGAGGAGAGATGTTTCTGGTGACTGCTAATGAAGAAGTGTTGTCCACTTTCCTAAGGATATAAGTGAAGTTTTTTTGCGGCGAGTGACCCAAGACACCTTATTTTAGCAACACCCTGTGCTACGAGCGTATATATCAAATGGTTCACCTTGATAGTTTTAAATACCTTATTTCCGATTCCTATTTGAGTTCTGCTCGCGGATATTTGCTTGCAATCCAGGCGAAGCTTGGAGTAAATTGAAATATTACCCGTGTAACTTATTGCGGAAACAGTATTTCAACTAACATCCGGTTTTATAACTCTAAGTTATAGCATGAGTGTCATCAGTAGGATTAATGGCGCCCTGCCAAATATACTGTGCACTTAAGGAAATACCATTAACATACCGTATCTCTCTTGGTGAAGAGATAACATGTGAGCTTCTGTACCATCCCACTTGAAGCAGACACCGCCACACCTGATTTATCACGGGCCCAATTCAGGAAACCAGGTAGTGTGGAATGACCGCAAACAGCATTTTTTGTTTTTAGGTTCAAACAATTCTCTATTCTTTCCCGATTACGCCAATATATAAAACATAGGTATCGAAACCATATTTGAGGTCAATATTGATATTGTAATGACTGTAACCATGCATAAGTCAATTACATTAAACGATTGAACCCTTAACCATAATTTTCTCAACATTTAAAATGTTCGATAGTTTGGACCTTTTTCTCAGGAACCACATGCCTGATCAAGTTGAAATATTCTGAAGTTATAGAAGCTTACAAACCCAAAGCCGCGAAGCAAAATGGAAGTAATCGAAAAAAAGTTAAAAGAATTAAAAATTAAGAAAGAACTCAAATAAAGGCTAAAATATATTGACGAAATCAAAAATTCATAAAATCAAAGCTAAATGCTTCAAAAAAATAACTTTGTTTCACAAGCTATATCAATAACATTAGGTTAAGAGTTATAGATTTCACCCAATTATCTTTTTAACACCAGAGAAAAAGGTACCAAAATACAGACACTCTCCTAAAATTTTCGGAATTTTCAAATGTTCATTATTTTTCAAATATGTTTTCAATAATTCACAATCAAAACACTGCCATGGATGTTGTTGATAACTTGTAATAATCTCAAGTTTCTGGTTGCCATGGTTATCTAATAACAAAGCTTTTATTAAAGAGTTGCATTGCTGGCTTATATACACTATCTGGTTCCCTTAAGGAAATACCATTAACATATCTCTTTTGGTGAAGAGGTAACATGTGAGCTACTGGACCGTCCAACTTGAAGCAGACACCGTCACACCTGTTTCATCATGGGCCCAATTCTACTAGTTATCGCCAATAATTCCTCCGGTGTGTTGACTTGATGGACGGAATTAGTGGACTCTTGTGATTACAGACTGAGTATAGATGAGAGCCTTTGAACGCGAATCGTAAACAAATCAGAGAGCTGAGGACGTTCTCGTTAGCCTGCGCTCTTTCACTGTCCGCTTCGCATTTGTCATGATGCTCCCGGCCAAGCGAGGTGGCAATTCATTACAATCTCATGTCTACTGGCCGTGAACACTTCACAAGGGAACATGGCGAACGTGATCACGCTAAAACGACATTCACAGGATGAGTGGAGCATCGAAATTAATGCTCTTCAGTCAGTCAACACGATAATAATAATGACAATGTTATTGGTTTAAAGTCCCTTTTAACTACTGCGGCTTTTAGAAGCCGCGCTGGGGTACCGGGATATTGCCCAAGTAAATCACGTGCCAGTAAATCAACTGACACGGCTCTCTCCCATTTGCGCACTCCAAAAGCCAACTTTTCTTTTTCCCCGTGTGGCCTCCTGAAGGCCGAGTGCAGGTCTTCCTAGTCGATGCCCGTGGGTGACCTGCGCGTCGGAATGAGAGATAATATAATAATATAATATCGTATTGCCTCGGTTGCCGGGTGTAAGCTTTGTTATTTGACACCCAGAGGGCCAACACGACCTACCGAATTCAAATGGGTTCTTTAACATGCCAACAACTTATGACATGCGAGCCGTGATTTTTGCGCATTTCAAAAATCACTTGCCATGGCCAGGAGCGAACCTGCAAGCTTGGGGTTGGTAGTCCGACACGTTAACCATTCGCCCACCGTGGCAAGCCTAATTCATAATACTCTCGAAGATAATTGAATTTAGTAATTTTTAGTTAATTTTGGTTAACACTATTGGTACTAGTGCTAAATTCGCGATGACCAATTTCGATCATCAAGGGACCTACATCAGATCTTTAACACTTAGGCGTAGTTGGTGGCATGCTGAACTGCTGTGCCCAAGATCGCGGGTTCAAACTTGGCTGAAGTCGTCGGAATTTTTAATAGCGTTAAAATCTTTCAATAATCCTTACTTTGGGTGGGAAGTAAAGCCGGCGGTCCCATGTCATAGATTTATAGCATGTAAAAGATTCTTCTACTAACTAAACTTGTGAATATCTATGACTTTAGTCATTTTTCCAAGTTTTTCCGTATTGATTTTGATAACATATGTACTTGTCCACTATACAATATTTTGTATTGTATAGTGGACAAGTACATATGTTAACTAAACTTGTGTGAAGCTAAATTTTTAGCATATAATTCATTGTAATGCTCTATCAAAGTTCCAACGTTCACCAATATGTGTCAATGAAATCTGGTATCGAAAGTTGGAACTAGGTACTGAGCCCGTTAGAGGAGGTATTCCGGGTACCATCCACCGAAAAGATGGCACTTCGAAAGACCCCGTACTTCGAACCCAAACTTCTGAGGATCGGGTGCATTTCTTTGTAGGCTTGCTCAGCACGAGAGGCTTGATTCAGTGTCAGCTCATTTAATGTCATCTCCCACATGGAAATGGGCACGGAAACAGTCATAGACGCCCAAAGAAATACATCCGAAAAAAACCAAAGCTAGCAATAAAAAGAGATCCAGTCTTAAGTTAGATTCGTGCATGATTAATTCAAGTAAGGCCCCCTAATCTATTTCCTGGGGTCGAAATCGGCTAATCCGCTAATCTAAATACAATCATGAATCGTCCCTAGTTTGACGTTAATGACCCCCGCGAAATCCTAGTTACATGAAAAGAATAGCAATGCAAGCTAGGCGCGTGGTACATGAATAATTAACGCGTAGCAAATTTACAAATAAATGACTCGGCAGAATTTACATTTAACAGCTAGCAAGTACAATCCCTAGGTTAGGATGGCACCACGTCCACATTTAAATTACATTTAAAGTTTATCTAATGCCTATGTGAACGAAAGTATTACGACGAGATGCGTCGTAAACAAATGCTTATTACCAAAGCTAATGTTAGTTTGACCACTGACTATCAAAAAAAGAACATTGCATAAACACTCTTATGTCTAATAAGGAAACAATGGGATAAATACACTTGGGAATAAAGTAAACACTCTTATGCTAGCCTACCTTCGCGAATTGACATACTGTTAGTAGTCAATCGTCATCTCAGGCATGTAAGTTACGTTGGCAAAGCGCAATTACAATTGCGTCTTACAAGCTTTAGATCATGCGGCCCGCAAGTTACTGACTATCGGTCCCGGAGATCCAATGTTGTCGATACAAGTAGTGTCAGCTCATTTAATGTCATCTCCCACATGGAAATGGATTGAAGTCACGGTGTCGCTAACAACAAGCAAATGCTTGCAAGATTATAGCTGTAAATTATTTATAATAGTTCATTAATCCGTTGGTTTGGGATAATTATGCTCTTGATTTATGTTGTAGGTTTAAATGTGGTTTAGTTAGTTGTATTATTGACACCAGTCGTAGCCTGCAATAGTTGATCTCACTGGAGATTCACTCAAATACTTTGAATTCAACAAGTCATACAATAACACAGGTTAGCACGTCTTACACCAACTGCGCGCGGCATCGGTCGTCTTAGCCTCAGCTTAAGATCGCCGGAATAAACCAAGGGTAAGGCGGACATTCATTCCGTCCTACCAAATACCAAATAATGTATTCACGGACACAACAATTACACTGGCTAGCCTAATTTATACAAAGCTGGGTCAATTAACATGATATTTTAAATCTTTCTACAACACGCCAGATGAAGCAAAGTCATCGGCTCAAACATTTAAGGAATTCGCATAGACGTGCGTTTCGTTAGTCATAATAATAACAGGTGTTGACAGCTCCCAAAGCTGCTCTCAAAGCAAGGTTATTAATACCTGTGACCTTCAACATTTCCTAGGCTTGTGACATAAGTTAGCACACAAAATAAGTCAATATAGTCGTCTCTCTCTTGTTTCTCGGGTAGACCGGTTATCAGCTGTGCGCATGCAAGTCTCATCGCTTCGCGTGCAGCGTTTAGCATAGCAAAGAATAGTGCTTATAAAATTATCATTTATAATCTTGTAGGAGCACGAATTAAAGTCCTGTAGTGCTCTACAGATTATCTAACAATGTCTCATCACTTCCCTAACAGTGTTTCCTGGGATTACATTCCCTTCAAAAAGATATAATGTAGAATAATATTCAACGAATAGAAATCGTAAGACATAACACTTGTGCATTCTAACTGCACTGATATCCGAAGATATGTCACTCGTTCAATGTACATGTGGGATTTGATAAGTGTGGTTTGGCTTTCTCCACAACAAAATTAAACATCTCACCTCTGCTGTGATGTTTTAAAATGATACGAGATTAGTTAGCTCCTCAGCCTAACAGTATATGAGTTCGTCCCTCTCGAACTTCACGTGGTGAATAGTACTCAATAAATGATAAATAAATAGTACAAAAACGTTTCAGTAACGGTCGACTGAAAAATGATACGGGAATAAGCTCTCAAATTAAATAAGGGACCTGACTGTGGGGTGTCCCCTAACTTTCACAGAAGTCTACATCCCCTGTAGTTAAAGATGTAATTTACTTTGACATAAAATACTCTGAAATACATGAGAATCGCACCGGCCGTATAGTGCACGGACTTGTGGTGTCTAACAGAAATATTGTCCCAGTACTAAAGAAAGAAAATACACACATTTCCTAACTAAGTGGTCAAATATCGTTGCGTTTCGGCTCAAAAATATAATGCAATCACTACTACCTCAACCTTGACAAACTTCGTACAAGGTTTACATGACTCACTGTTACTTTATGTGGTAGATCACCTTCCAGAACTCCCATTGGAAGGGGTTAAATGCTTCCAAGGTTCCAAGCATGTTTATAATGGGTAAGGCTATGGATTCAATCCTGTCCTCGTGGTCCTCTGTTAGCAAACCGTACATGGTTTGTACGTAGTAGTGTCGACTGGGCAATTCCACGGTGCTGGCGTATTTCGTTGTTGTTACCCTCACATGGTAGATTAAACCTTCATGATCCTCTCACAATATAGTTGCAGAAATATAAGCACGTTGTGCGTAAAGGTAATCATCGTGGTCAAACAATATTCAATGATTCTAATACAGAATAGGATAAAAAAGCTCACTGGCTCTAATATCTGCAGGTTATTCAAATGCTCTGCTTTACCTGCCACAGATTCTACTTTAACAGCACGTGGTAAATCACTCACAGATTTTACAAAGTCGTAATCACCAAGAATCTGTACAATCACTGTCGCGTACAAGCGATAATTAGGCTTATCATAATTCAATTTTACATTGGCAGTCACTGGGCTACACGACGTTGTCGTAATGTTAATATTTCACGTCTTAGGAAATTGTTACCCTCGTCTGCCTTCAAACGGTCCTCGTGGTTAGTGAAAAATTGAAGTATTCACACAATCAAACTTATTCTCTCACGTCGCACTGGCTTCACTAAGCCTAAAATATTACTGTGCGTTGCTTAAATTATAATTATATTATTGTCTTCCCAAATGTGGGGTCTTCGTACGCCTATAATGGCCTTCGTCTATTAGACGGACAATCGACACAAAGCATCCAGCCTCAGCGGACTATCAAAACGGTGTGGTTCGTGCATAGCACGGCTTCCTGATTCCAAGGAAGTAGTCTAGTCAAAACGGTGACCACTTTCATGATTTCCCGCATGTCTGCGGTGAAAAATACCTTTACCTAAAATAGATTTGCCATCTCCAAAAGGCATAGAAAATGGCAAATTAAGCAGAATTATATATTTCAAGCTCCTGAGATATGTGGCATAAAAATAGTGAGTAATATATCACTAGGAGGAAAATAAGCTGTCCTCTCCGAAGTCAAAATAATGAAATGTTCATGAGGAAGATTTAGGGTGTGTTCTATAGAACTGAGCATGTAAAGTAAATATGTTCTCAAAGAAATATTTGATGCATGAGCCTGGGCGGGTTCAGTACTTGAAATTTAACGGTACTTGTAGCTCACCCCATGGGTGCCCGCTTGAAGCAGCTACATCCTCTGGCGAGCCGAACATGTCCTTGGACACTCCCGGCACTAAAAGCCATACGATAAATAATAATCTGTCCACAAGTATGTGTAGTAATAATGTTATTGGTTTTACGTCCCTTTTGACAACTGTGGCTTTTAGAGACGACATCTACAAGTATGTTGGTGATGGTAGTTACAGCAGTTATTATGAACGTGCGCAACTTATCAAGATTTGTTAGTTACATGTGTGATTGTTTGTAAAGATATTGTTAGTGATTATTGACCTTGTTTAGTGTGATATCTGTGATTATTGGTGAATGGTCGCGTATTTATGGAATATGAACTTAGCTGGATGTAGGATCCTTTCTCGTGCAACTGCTATCAACCACTGTCTACACTGATCCCCAAAAAACACATTCTAAGGCCGTAAAACCAACAGTTCCTTTATTATTCCCAAAATATCAACTATCTACGCTCTGGTCAACTGATGAAGGAATTGCTATGGTTAAGTAAACTTAGCTGCTAATTTGGTAGAACTTTACAACGTCTGTTTCCACTCACTGCTCACGGTGGAATGGTTGGTTTGAGCCTCGGATAGTTTCCTCGCTTAATTATTGTGGCACTATCTATTTCGATATTTCATGAAATCTACTACTGTTCGTAAGCGACATCCTAGGACCATATGTTATTGTTTCGTACAACTTGCTTAACTTGTGTCACTGTTATAACAATAGCTATTGCAACCAACATGATATATAAGGTGAGCTCAAAAAATAACGAGCCGGAGGCTGGAATGCGCAAACCGGTGACTACATCGGCTAATCGTGGCGTGTGTAACGAGGTGTGGTTCCGACCAGAGCGTGGAAGGTCACAGCCCGTCGGTAGAGGGCACGCGTGCACGTCACGTGACGATACAAAGTGAGCAGCAGCATACATTAATCGTCCAACGCTGCCAGTCGCATTGCAAACAGTGACATGGAGGCGTCAACCGAAGAGCAAAGAGGTGTTGTTCGGTTTCTGACAGCGGAAGGAGTTGGGGGAACGGACATTCATCGCCGAATGTCACAAGTGTACGGCAAACACTGCATGTCCCTTGCAAGGGCCAAGGCGTGGCACAAGCGCTTCAGGGAAGGACGGGTGTCGTTAGCCGATGATGCCCGGTCTGGGGCACCCCCCTTCATTGCTGATGGCAACGTCCAGCTGGTTGATGCATTATTCAGGACCGCCGAGTGACAGTGAACGCCATAGTCGCCGTGGTCGCTCCACGACAATGCACGATCTCATGCGGCCAGCACAGTCGCGGCACTCCTGCAGAAATTCAAATGGGAGGTTCTCGGCCACCCTCCATTCAATCCAGACCTCTCTCCCTGTGATTACGCCGTGTTTGGTCCCCTGAAAAGGGCTCTGCGGGGATAACGATTCACCTCGGACGTCGACGTCCAGCTGTACGTGCGGAACTGGTTCACATCGCAGCCCAGGGAATTTTATGAGACAGCCATTCACTGCCTCGTGTCACAGTGGGACAAGTGCCTAAACAGCCAGGGCCAATACTTCTAACATACAGGTACTGGTTTCTGTAATTATGCCTCCGGCTCGTTACTCTTTGAATGTACCATGAAACAATTAAAAGAAACCCTCTTGTTAACTTTCAGTGTCTGCCTACATAATTTCCGGATGAGTGAGATGGGTGGGATGTTTCCATGTCATGGCATTGAGAAAGCCTTAGTCTCCGGGAACAAGCGGAGCAGCCATTTCTCTACCACTGTGATGATCTCCGGGATAAAGTGGTGCTGGATCATGGAGTACTCAGCCTCGTGAGGACAATTCATTAGGTGTGTGAAGCTGTGAGGGATTGCCCCAGTCACGGAAACCTAGATTAACGGCCAAGGGGACCCGTCGCTATGACCACGCGACACCCCAAAATCTGTAGGCTAAATGGTTGGGTAGTGTTCGCTTGGTATTCGAGGACACTTAATGGGTTGTGGTACCACGCTAGGAGAGTAAACAAATGCATGTAGTTACGCGTACTTCTTGTGCAATGGTAGTGAAGTTACATTGATGTAACGATTATATAAAATTATTCATCAAAATTGCAACAGCATTTTCTCTCAATTTAAGCTTTAATATATCTCTTTTTTTTTTTTTTTTTTTTTTATCGGAGCAAGAAAAGTACGGTTAACGTTGGAATGTTGGGGTTGACGTACCTGGATATTAATTTATCTATGGGAAAATAGAATTTGCAGATGTTCCAT
The DNA here is from genome assembly GCA_946902985.2 of Meconema thalassinum. Taxonomy (NCBI): domain Eukaryota; kingdom Metazoa; phylum Arthropoda; class Insecta; order Orthoptera; family Tettigoniidae; genus Meconema; species Meconema thalassinum. Next base: position 392,663,850 of record OX336393.1, on the reverse strand, counting down.
TAGCTACAGTAGCAACAACCGTGGATGAATTGATAGATAACATGGGCTAAAGCTTTGCATGTAAAATTGACAAGAGCCCCTTGGGAGATGAGGGAGTCGCCAACGTGCTGCTCTCTGTATACAAACGCTGAACTAAAGTATATGGTTGGTTAGCGGACCAGACCGACAGCAACTCGTGGTTAAGCTGAGTTTCTCCAAGTTTGCTTGATCCGATTAATACTTGTAACCTCGCTGTTAGAGGACTAACAAGTTCAAATGAGATTGGTTCAGCAAGTCTGAGTTTAATCCCAAAGAAGGGCTCTTCCCTCCAATTATTACGCCATGTCATCAATTAAACAGGTGTACCAACCCAACTCCAACTAGCAATTCACCGAAATCCTAGGAATCCCCCCCCCGGATTTTTTGAATATGCATATTTTGAGGGTTTGGTTGGCGGTTGGTTTCTCAGTTTAGGGGCTGCGACAACGCGGTCTTGTAGCCCCATGTACTTTGGGTGTGTGTAGAATGTGTCTGATAACCGGCGTTAATTGTGCTGGCTGTATTAGTGTGTGTATCTGATTTTTAATTCAAGTAAGGACTGCAACTTTGAATTTTTCAAATAGTTCCTACTTTTGCCGCCAAACACCACCGTCAACGACTACTAGGCCTAGTTGAGAACTTAGCTACTAGACGCCACCGCAGTCGGCTCTTGGCAATGAACGTAGAATTCTAAGAGCGTTATTTACATTCTTAATCTTTTAGCTTCACACAGGTGTAATTAGTGGAAGGTTCTTTAACATGCCATAAATCTATGGCATGGGACTGCTAGCTTTACTTGCCCTCCAAAGGAAGGCATTTTTGAGGGTTTATTGGATTTTTTGCATTTTCTGAACATAACAGCATATTTTAGCACATAGCCTACATTTGAAATTAATTTTAATTTAAAACAATCTTGAACAAAATTGGTTTCGCCTGTGTGTTGGACATCCCTTGTAAGCGACTTTCTGAGCAACAGATAACGAGATAACAGTATTTTAAGCAAGCATACTGCCCCAAAATGCCTAACGAGAAGAACAGCCGAAAGTATTTATTGAATCAGTGGGTCTTAGGTAATAGTGATTATTCAATTCATAGCGTTGGTGACTATTCTCAACTATGCTCGAAGGAGGTGAAATATGAAAAGAAATTTCAACGTGAACGACCTGCAGAAACGACCGCAAATATCACGGCAAAGGAGTGGAAGAAGACTGAATAAGATTGGCTTATTGTTCAGTGTATATTTTTCAATTTCTTATGCATATTTTCTACATTTTTAGTGCATAATTGCATGGATATTTCAATCGTTTTTAGAGGATAAATGCCCGGTCCCTAGAGATTACTCAGCCAAATAGACTAACATAATCACGCCGGTTTTCAATCCCGACTCGGGCAAGAAATTTAATTCCGGTCTGTGGGCTGGAACGGGGTACGCTCAGCCTCATAAGTTAAAACTGACAAGAGGTGGGTTCGATTCCCTCCTCAACTAAACTGGAAGTGGAATTCCGTTGTTTCCGACATCTACTCCAGGCAAACTCCGGGATGGCTCCTAACGTAAGGCAACGCACAGTGGGTCAAAATTGAAATCTAGGGGGATAAATTTATTTTTACGTTTTCATCATGAATTTTGAGTGAAAGCAAAGTATATAATTTGTTTACTTCATAATAAACATCAGATAAGACCTTTTTAAGTTACGTCTACACATGGAAGAAATTGTCTATGACAAGGAGTTGGATAGAGCATTCAGTTATCTCTTTAGAACAATTTTGTACCCATAATTTACTTTTAACAAAGTCACAAAGTTCAACTTTTGACATAATCGTCGAACCCAGTGCTTCAAAAAGTTGTAAACGTGTGAGAACTGGTTTCGCGGCATCTTCTAAAACGTAAAATAACTAAGTAAGTTGCAAAAAGATGCTAAAAATTTATAACAGGCGTAAAATACAAGACTTTATCTACATTTTAACATTAAGTAGAAAGTGACGCAGAGTGACGCGACATACTAAAAATCTAAGTGAAAATATAATTTTAAAAATGATAGTTAAATATTATACAATGCAAATATAGCTAAAATTACGTAACAATTACGCCCATCTGAAACACTTTACAAAGATCATACATTCAGCTACATGTTCCATCTTAAAGCATCACACTAGCCACAAAGACAACCAATCCACAGCCACTTACTTTCACCCTCCAATTCAGACTGCTTGAACAGTGGTGACAGATTTACACTAAGATGCGTTTATATCCCAGAATGGTGCGCGGCAATTATATGAGAATGCTGTAGAAGTAATAAATTTTGTTTTTAGCCTATTTTCAATTCTGAAAAAATAGGCTTATGAGATCACCTTTTGTCCGTGTGTGTGTGCGTGTGTGTGTGAGTGTGTGGGTGTCCCACTAATAACTTCTAAACGGCTGGAGCGATTTCAATAAAACTCGGTGAGTTCATAGCACTATTCCGGACGACCCCGACCGTACCCTTGAAATGTTGTTACGGCTCACCAATCCAACATGGCGGCTGTGCGAAATATTTCACCAGCATTCAATATCTCTGAAAATATTCCCGATATCACCCTGGAATTTTTTACGGTGATAGAGGGAACTACTAGAAGTTCACCTATGTGACTTAAGAAAAACTGGTAACTACAAAACCAACATGGCAGCCACGCGAATTTGCGACATTTAAAAAAACGTTGTCGCGATTTAACCAACCAAACGCAATGAAACTTGGTACGGTATATGTTTATACACACTGTAATGCACCGGCATCTAACTTCGTTCAATTGTTTACATAACCACAAGATGGCGGATATGCGAAATATTTCACCGGCATTCTATATCTCTGAAACTATTAGCGGTATCACACTGAAATTTTGTACGGAGTTAAAGGGCACTACTGGAAGTTCATCTATAAGACTTTCAAAAACCGGTTAACTACAAAACGAACATGGCGGCCAAGCGAATTTGAAAATTTTAAATAGACCTTTCTCGAGATTTAATCTTCCAAACGCAATGAAGTCTGGTAGAGGAAATGCTTATGCTCATTGTAATGCACTGGTATCTAATTTAGTTCAATTCTTTACATAACCTTGAGCCTCCGTGGCTTAGGCGGCAGCACGCTGGCCTCTCACCGCTGGTTCCGTGGTTCAAATCCCGGTCACTCCATGTGAGATCTGTGCTGGACAGAACGGAGGCAGACAGGTTTTTCTCCGGGTACTCCGGTTTTCCCTGTCACAGTTTCATTCCAGCAACACTCTCCACTATCATTTCATTCCATCTGTCATTCATTTAATCATTGCCCCAGAGGAGTGCGACAGGCTTCGGCAGCCGGCACACTTCATATCCACGCCGCTAGATGGGGGCTTCATTCATTCCATTCCTGACCCGGTCGGAGACTGGAAGCAGGCTGTGGATTTTCATTTTTAATTTTCTTTACATAACCTCAAGATGGTGGCTGTGCGAATTTTTATAATTAAGTTTTTATTTCTTGTGTCGTAGTCATGCAATCGATGTGAAAGTTTGAATAATGAACCTACGCAATAATTTTCCTTTAATGACTCTATGGTCTATACATTTAACAATCCAACATGGCGACCATGTGAAATATTTAGACGGCTCTGAATAACAACGAATCTATTATAGCAATCAAACTGAATTTTTTATGTTCATAGGGGCTATGAACTTAAGTTCACGAATAGAACTTTAAATAACCTGGTGATCACAAAACCAACATGGTGGCGACGCGAAGTTTAATTATTCACATGGACGTTTCTCGCAATTTAACTATCCGAGTGCAGTGAAACTTGGTACAGTAAATCCTTATACGAATATTATTCCACTGGCATCTAATTTATTTCAATTGTTTCCATAACCACTAGATGGCAGCTGAGCGAAATTTTAAAATCACCTTGTTACTTCTTGTGTCCTAATCATGCGATTAAAGTTTGAATGCTACACGTACACAATTATCTTCATGTAACACCACATAACTCTAGGACCTACATATATAAAATCCAACATGGCGACCATCCAAAATATTTAGTCGGTTCTCAATATCTACGAATTTATTACAGCAATCAAGCTGAAATTTAGTATGTTCATGTTGATAGTGACAATTAACATAAGTAGGATATATGAAAATAGGCTGTATATTTCTTCACGCAATTACTTGTTTTAATTATGAATATACATAATGTTGTCTCCCTAGATTTCGATTTTGACCCACTGTGCAACGGCCACCTCCTTCCCAATCCACACCTGAATTACAAATAGAGACACTACTACAGACATCGCAATAACAGAGGTTATCAGACAAATTTTATGAGGTGAACCAGCTGGCCTTAATACTAGTCTATTGTTTTATGCAACCCAACTAGCGATGTTATCTGGAAGGTGGATATTTCTCTCCTTGCATCCCGTATTGGCCTGTTTGCCATCTCTTGATGAATGCAGTACATTTGCATTTGTCTGTTGGCACAGGCTAAAGTACAATGTGGCTTTTCACCGATGTCTCAGTCTCACTCTTGGCTGTGATAATATGGTCCACATAATTCGATTTTATTATCCCTGCATGCAGGTATGATTTTATTTCCTCACATTATGTCTCAAATTAACATGTTTGCAATAAACTACAAGGGAATATTGTGCTTAATCGTTGATAATAACTCACATGTGTCTACGAACGTACGCTGTTTTGAAGGTAAACCCGACATTTAGGATTTATCTAGAAATAGTGTACACCATCACATTGTGTCTAGGAATATATATTATATAAAGTAACTGACGAAAAGAGTGAAGGATTTTACGAGAAAACGTTCTTCCACTTTTCTGAACATCATCATCTTCCTAGCATTAATCCCGCTTTATTGCAGGGTCTGCTTTTCTGCACTTTTTCTTCCATACTGCTCGATCTTGAGCGTCTCTAGTTGTGGCATTCACTAGTTGCATGTCCTCCCGCATAGTATCCAGCCAGTGCTTTCTCGGTCGCCCTCGTGGTCGTCGGCCTTCTGGACTGATGTCAAATGCAGTTCTCGCGACTGAAGAGTGATTGCTACGCAGTACATGGCCATACCAACGCAGACGGCTCTCCCGCATTTTTTCATGGATTGGAGCCACACCAAATGTAGCTCAAACATTGTCATTCCTGATACGGTCCAGTCTAGTAAGTCCCTGTGTCCAGCGAATCATCTTCATCTCCATGACATGTAGTTGTTGTTCATGTCTCTTCGTTACTGGCCAGCATTCAGTACCGTACAGTGCTACTGGTCGAACGATGGTTCTGTAAATTTTCGACTTCAGATATAGTGGCACATTCCGGTCAAAAAGGACTCCAGTAACTTGGCGCCATTTCAGCCATGCAGCGTTGACTCTGTTTCGGACATCTGGGAGTGTTCGGCCATCTGAACAGATTAGCGTACCCAAGTATTTGAATGCAGATGATTTTCGGAGTTCAGTGCCATCAATGTGAATAGATCCTTTACTTGGTACTCCACACTCCATATACTCTGTCTTCCCAATATTAAGTCGTAGACCAAGGGTGTCTAGTGCAGTTTTCCAACATTGAACATGTTGTTCCAATTCTTGGCGAGACTTGCAGGCTACAATGATATCGTCAGCATAGAGCAAGGTCCAGGGATGTGTTTGCAGTAGTTCGGCTGCGATGGTGTCAAGACAGATGATGAACAGGAGCGGGGACAAAGCTGACCCCTGATGAACACCAACTCGGATGGGAAAAGTTGCGGAGTTTCCTGAAGCACATGGGACATAGCTGGTGACATTCCGATAAAGAAGCTGAACCCATTGAACATATGCTTCTGGTACCCCATGCTGTCGTAGTGCATACCATATTAGATCACGAGGTACCCTGTCGAAGGCCTTTTCAAGATCCAAGAAGGCTATATGGAGTGGTTTCCGCTTTTCTAGGTGCCTTTCCATCAAAAGACGAGCAGCGTGAATAGCATCGATTGTCCCTGTAACTTTCATAAAACCACACTGGTTTGAGGCAATCTTGATTATGTCACGAAGGCGTGTATCCACGATACGCTCAAATATCTTCATAGTGTGGCAAAGCAGACGAATCGGTCGATAATTTGAGCAGTTGTGCACATCTCCTTTACCTTTCCATATTGGTATTGTTACACTGCTGAGCCAAGTAAGAGGAACTTTTCTGAACAATTTACTAAATTGAAAATATCAATATTATTGAGCAAGTTGTTTCTAAGTCACCCATAAATAAATGACTAAATAAATAAATATGTAGATAATTAGAGAAATAAAAAATGTATAACTAGATTTTTAAAAATTGGAGTATTCTACATCCTGGAGACCCAAATTTTGAAATAGATACGTTTTGTAGCAGAGTACAACATTTTCAAGAGTTTCGAGATGAATGAGTAATCCGTTCTTACAGCAAGTTTATTATGCTGTTCGTTCATTGTCTTAAGGCTGTCGAAAGCAAGAAGACTAAAGTAGTCACTAGATTATCCTCGCTCAGCCACGCACGGAGAATGATTCCTAGCTCTGTCTTTGCCATGGCTACTCAGTGTCCTTTTCAATGAGTCTGATGACAGTCCTGGAGTGGTGCGCATATCAGCTTACAGCAGCTTAAATATACAGCTCGAGGAAGCGCTTATTGCCCGAATATGTTACTTCTCTTCATAAATGAAAAAATAGGATAAGAAATGTTCTCGACTGTTGTGTGTACTGGCAATGTTCGATTAATATAGACCAAGACTTCCCCTTCTACCACTTATAGCATCTCGGGGGATCCCATGGCTTTCTGCTTCAGCGCGCGTAGCTATGCAGGTCCTACATAAAAAACAAATATCTCTGATGGTACAGCAGTGCTTTTTTTCTCACCACGGTATACCAGGTTCGTTTCTTTGTTAACATATGTGACGTTTGTAGGTGAAATGTCAATTATGCTGGTCCGTATAGAAAGACTGTTCACATGGCTCATGATCGCGAGACTAACGGTCACAAGCTTCCTCCTATAATGAAGGTGTTTCTAACTACACATTCAAAATACAGTATATACACACATCAAAAAAAGTTTTGCATCACCTCGGTTCCAAGAGTTCCGGAACCGTTAAATACAAAGGGAATAGAGATCAACACAAACAACAATTCAGCTCGTTTTATTGCTCATGAGACCCACACATTGCATGTTGTACCATCATACAGCTAGACTTTCAGCATTTGTGGTCCAGATTGCAGTACACACCACTACCTCTAATACCCAGTAGCACGTCCTCTTGCATTGATGCATGCCTGTATTCGCCGTGGCATACTATCCACAAGTTCATCAAGACGCTGTTGGTCCAAATTGTCCCACTCCTCAACGACAATTCGGCGTAAATCTCTCAGAGTGGTTGGTGGGTCAAGACGTCCATAAACAGCCCTTTTCAACATATCCCAGGCATGTTCGATAGGGTTCATGTCTGGCGAACATGCTGGCCACTGTAGTCGAGCGATGTCGTTATCTTGAAGGAACGCATTCACAAGATGTGCACGATGAGGCCGAGAAGACAAATGCCTCTCCAATATTCTGCCGATATGGGTGCACTATGGGTCGGAGGATGTCATTCAGGTATCGTAAAGCCGTTTCGGAGCCTTCCATGACCACCAGTGGCGTACGTCGGCCCCACATAATGCCACCCCAAAACATCAGGGAACCACCACCTTGCTGCACTCGCTGGACAGTGTGTCTAAGACGTTCAGCCTGACCAGGGTGGCTCCAAACACGTCTCCGACGATTGTCTGGTTGAAGGCATATGCGACACTCATCGGTGAAGAGAACGTGATGCCAATTCTGTGGGGTCCATTCAGCATGTTGTTGGGCCCATCTGTACCGCGCTGCATGGTGTCGGGGTTGCAAAGCTGGACCTCGCCATGGACGTCGGGAGTGAAGTTGCGCATCATGCAGCCTATTGCGCACAGTTTGAGTTGAAACACGACGTCCTGTGGCTGAACGAAACGCATTATTCAACATGGTGGCATTGCTGTCAGGGTTCCTCCGAGCGGCAATCCGTAAGTAGCGGTCATCCACTACAGTAGTAGCCCTTGGGCGGCCTGAGCGAGGCCTGTCATCGACAGTTCCTGTATCTCTGTACCTCCTCCATGTCCGAACAACATCGCTTTGGTTCACTCTGAGACGCCTGGAAACTTCCCTTGTTGAGAGCCCTTCTTGACACAAAGTAACAATGCGGACGCGATCGAACTGCGGTATTGACCTTCTAGGCATGATAGAACTACAGACAACATGAGCAGCGTACCTTCGTCCTGGTGGAATGACTGGAACTGATCGGCTGTCGTACCCCCTCCGTCTAATAGGCCCTGCTCATGCATGGTTGTTTACATCTTTGAGCAGTTTTAGTGACATCTATGAACAGTCAAAGGGACTGTATCTTGGATACAATATACACAGTCAACGTCTATATGCCGGAGATCTGGGAACCGAGGTGATGCAAAACTTTTTTTGATGTGTGTACTAAGATTTTATTTAAACTTGTTTTGGAGACTAATGGTGTTTACGTTTTGTATCAGAGCGTGCTTCTCACTGTGTAGCAGGTTATACCGTGTAGTTAATCTGGCAACAGCTCATGTGTGCAATGAGGGGGAGGGACGGAAATGAAGTTGGGCGTGTTCCGTTCCTCTCCGTTAGGCCGGTCTTAGTCTGGGTACCTGCTGGCTATTCATCAGTTACGAGATATCTTGTTGACATTTCTCAGCTTTGGATTTTTTCACATACAACCAGTTTATAAATGAATTGCAGCCAATGGCCATAGTTGGGTATTTTTGATTCAGCGCCCGTAAGCTCCCAACAAGTTTAATTTCAAGTAGTTCCAACTTTGGCTAACATATGCTATTGTCACTATCATCTAATGGCGAACGTTGGAACTTGATGGGGAACTTCTAACTGGCCAAAATAACCTACAAATTTCGCTACACACCACCAATGGTAGGTTCCTTTGAGTGCCACAAATCTATGACATGGGACCGCCGACTTCACTTCTCCTCCATAGGAAGGCATACTGAGGGATTTTAACGCTCATCAAAATTCTGACGACTTCGACTAAGTTTGAACCCGCAATCTTGGGCATAGCAGCTCAGCATGCTACCGACTACGCCCCCGAAGCCGCTAAAACCGTAAACCAGTTTATAGAGACCCGTTAACTGTTGTTGTTTCATTTGCGGGGTTTGGACGTCATGGTCATTCAGCCCCATGTATGTATATAGAATGTGTCTGATAACCTATGTTGTTGTAGAGTCTGTAGTAGTATTTTTGTGTGCATTTGTAATTCAGGTGAGGATTGGGAAGGAGGCAGCCATGGCTTTCAGTTAGGCACTATCTCGGCATTTGTCGGGAGTGGAAGTGAGAAGGCACCTAATACCACTCTCATGATGGCTGAAATGGGAATCAGTTTTGCCTCACGAGGCTGAGTGTACACAGTTCCAGCCCTCAGACACATTAGAATTTCGTGGCAGAACCGGGGATCGAACTCGGACCTTCGGAGCGACAGCCAAGAACTCTAGTTGTACAACACGAGCTGGACTACTCTCGTTTTGTTGCTCTCGGGTTTGCGCACAGCTATAGTCTTGCCACTTCTTCTAAACCAAGCACCTCCTACTGTACTAGCCCTTCCGACCCGAGGAATAGGCTGCCCACCCACACTGTGTCTCCTGGCTTAAAAGACCACTCATTTAGAATGACGGTAGAAAAGAAACTAAAACCTGTAGTTTCTCTTTGTCTGCATAGCTGTGGAGGGGAAGTGGCTCCGAGTTTATAAAACTGTGAACTAAGCTGAGTTCAGTTAGCTCAACACGGAAATCCGACAAAGAGGATAAAAGCCACCCGTTAAGGTAATAATTTATGATACTTAGTGTCCTAGGAAATAAGCAACAAACTTTCTTAGACAAAGAAGTGCTGACTTTTATTCTCATAATTTACGAACAAGAAGTTTATTGTCTCATTGGCCGTAGCAGACCGAGTTATTAGCAGTTTGGAATTCTGCCAGTGTTTATGTTTCGTGACCACACCGGAGATTGTGAGCTTGGGTTAACATGGAAACTGACTTATTGGGGAATTTGGCGCAAATCACCGATTAACGGGAAACGCATCATGGATTCTTTCCACAAAAATGATTTCAGAGCAGTGGTTTCAAGCTCCCGGCTCGTAGGCCACATGGGGTACTTTTAGTTACTTTCTGATGCCTTCTACAGAAAATTACCTCTGATTATCCTCGTTAGAAATTGTAAACCTAAGATAAAAAATAGTTTACTCATCAGAGCTACACTCTACCGAGACTGATATGACAAGGAAAGCCAGCATTACACTGCTCCCATGGTCCAGTGAAATGAATGATTTTGTATATTCCATAAGGAGCTCCGTTGTGACATACATATGTCACGAAGGTATCCTTCTCAATATTGGATCGGACGGAGCTGTAAAGCATTAAGCCAAAAATGTCATTTTTCAAAGAATTAGTATTCTGAAGTATTGGCCTAAGAGCATTGGAACGGCTTAGGAAAGAACTAAGTTAGCATTCTGTTTAAGCTACACACAAAACATTTTCATCAGGAAAAAAGGCACGGAAGCTCACTGGCAAGGGAAAATCCATCACAAAGCAATTTGAATTGTGGGTTTGAGCCAGAAACCACTGCTACATGTAGTGCGATCAAAGAAGAAAAGCATTAAGTCAATAACTTGCTACCTTCCAGCGCCGTATTCTGTACTTAATATTGGCCGCAGTGCAAGATTCCCGCGTGTTACAGTGCTATAATAAATTACATTTGTACAGAATTTGGGTGGTTTCGATGTTACAGATACATTTTAAAATAAAACAAGAAGTTCCGTGACGAACTAAAGAGCCTACTTTTCTTAAAATTTAAGATTCATGCCAATGGTTAATCTATATGGATCTATCTAGAATAATGACGAAATTAAGTTGGTAATATCGAAATTGCTAATTAGTTCGAAATACTGTATACCTGGCATAATGTAGCCTAATAGAGAACTACAGTTGGCAGCCCTGGTGACTGAATATATTATTAGTTCCATCTCTTAAGGTACAGAATATAAAATTTGGTTGAAGTCCACTGGATAGCATGGACGTTACATGCAGTAAAACATTGGATCTAACAGCGCGCGTAAAATCATGTTGGCAGCAATGACCTATATGTATTGGACAGAAATAATCTGAAATAATATGATCTATTGTTGTGTCAATTTTAAATGAAATCCGTTAGTTTGTATAGAAGTTACATGCATTTTAAAATTGGACCTATCAGCAGGCTTAGAATCATGTTGGTAGGACTGGCGTAGGCCTATATTAGTTACTCCTAATTAATCCAGAATGCCAGGTACTATTCGTGTGCAAAGTTTAGAGCTATTGGCTTGCATACTTTCTGATATATTGATAAAAGGGTAACAAAAATAGAGACAGTATTTATTAACAGTTGGCAGCCCTCGTTACTCGTACGAATTGGCATAGTTATATCTGTTATGGTACATATAGCACACACGAAATTTGGTTGAAATCCAAATGATAGTATAGAAGTTACATGTATTTAAAGTTGGACCTCTCAGCAGGCTTAGAATCATGTTGGCAGCACTGACGTATATAAGTTACTCCAAATTAATATAGAAAGTCAGGTACTATACGTGTGCATAGTTTAAAGCTGTCGGCTTGCATACATTCTGATATATGGGTATTTGTATAAAACAAATTGAGAGCAGCCCTGGTGGCTCTTAAGAATACGCTCAGTCATATCTCATTATACACACATAGCACATACGAAATTTTGGTTGAATTCCAATTGATAGTGTAGAAGTTATATGCATTTAAAATTTGGACCTATCAGCAGGCTTATAATCATTTTGGCAACACTGCCATGTATGGCCTCCTGGAAATTAAACTGCTATATTATTATCTATACGTGTGCCTATTTTGAAATAGTTCCTATTCATACCTTCCATGATATCCAACATGGAGCTCAAATTTCAATTCCGGTTTTTCGGCAGTTGGTAGCACTGACATCATTTTCAAATATGGCCGTGAGATATTCAGGTATAGATCTTTACTCCTACCAAATTTTGTTTCCTTTGGTGCTGCCGTTTAGGAGTTGATAGGGGGGGGGGGACACACACACAGCCAGACAGACAGACAGACAGAAGGACAGACAGACAGACAGACACACATTTGACCGATCTCATAAGTCTACTTTTTCCTCATTTTTGCAATATGTGAAAAGTAGGCTAATAAAATAGCATGTGAAATATTCATTCTGGTTGGCTTTATGCCGCACTAAACTGACCACGGAGCTAAAAGGCATTAAGTCACGTTTGCAAAATTGATTACAAAAATATGTTTATCAAATTAAAATTGATATTCCGCTAACACAAATATAACCTGAATAGTTGCTTCACAACATAGATGACTAATATAGTGTGTTTGTTAAGTTCTGTTATATCAATGACGTTTTATCTGTCTCCTGAAAAGTAGTCAAAACTGACTTAATGCGTTTCAGCTCCGACCGATTCAATTGTGGAAGCAGTATCACCAAGACAGTTTTGCATCCACGGAAAATAGATGAATATTGATTACGGATGATTATTTCTTTCTATCTTTCTTTCTGTCTTTCTATCTTTCTTTCCTCCTATCTTTCTATCTATCTTTCTTTCTGTCTTTCTTTCTAACTTTCTTTCTTTCTTTCTTTCTTTCTTTCTTCCTTTCTTTCTTCCTATCTTCCTTTCCTTCTATCTTTCTTTCTATCTTTTTTCTATCCTTCTTTCTGTCTTTCTTTGTATCTTTATTTCTGTCTTTCTTTCTATCTTTCTGTCTTTCTTTCTATCTTTCTTTCTGACTTTCTTTCTATCTATCTTTCTTTCTATCTTTCTTTTTCTTTCTTTCTCTCTATCTTTCTGTCTTTCTATCTTTCTTTTTCTTTCTTCTTTTCTATCTTTCTTTCTATCTATCTTTCTGTCTTTCTATCTTTCTGTCTTTCTATCTTTCTTTTTCTTTCTTTCTATCTTTCTTTTTATCTCTTTCTCTCTATCTTTCTTTTCCTTTCTTTCTTTCTTTCTTTCTTTCTTTCTTTCATTCTATCTTTCTTTTTCTTTCTTTCTTTCTTTCTTTCTTTCTTTCTTTCTTTCTTTCTTTCGGTCATTCTTTCTATCTTTCTTTCTTTCTTTCTTTATTTCTTTAATGCCTTAATTGCCAGTTTCAAAGCAGGTAATGTGTGTGGATAATTAAATACTGTACTCGTATGTACAAATGTCTGGACACTGTGACTTTCAATTATCGGTTAAGTTTTTATATATTTATCCCGGATCGCGAGTGTGAACGTAAATGTTTATATATAATTTATGTGTGTATATATACAGTGTGGTCCACCAGCCCCTTATTTTTTTTTTTTTTGGAGGAAGGCAACCCAACTAACGCGTATATCACAGTCATCCTAAAAACATTAGTACCTGTTCTTTTACGTCCATTGTACAACTTTACCGTTGAGTACATCCTCGCGAATATAGTAGAAATCAATAGTGGCGATGTTCTTTCAATGACCTCAAATATAATGCATGATTGAAACGATCAGAGCTCCGAGTAACACCTTCTTACGTTTGGACAGGAAAAGTCTACGAATAGATTCAATACGTGCCAGCCATTCATCATGGTTCTCGGTAGCTATGGTGGCTAAATCAAGAATTAGCTAGTGTAGCGTCAACGACATCGCATAGTAATAGGTTCGAACCTTGAACTAGTACATTTTTTCTTAATGTCGTTTATTGTGGATGTATTATGGACGCATATCTATCTGTTCCAACGAGTGATTTTTTATTTGGTCCTCAAAAGGACCGTACTTATCCGATGGTACGCAGCCAGATTGGACGACGGCATAATGATCTGTAGAACGAAAGCAAGGTATCCTGTATATTCAAGGTAGCAAGTGTTCGAAATTTTGACCACCTTTGTTTATAGGAAAACTGCGACTCACTCCGACGACCCACATAACAAATAGATTTGTTATGTGGGTAGGCTCACGAATAAATACGTCAGACCGAAACTATAATTTCTTTCAACGGCGTCTGTTCGCAAAGCGCTTGCTATACACTTAGTTAGTCAGTTAGTGAGGTTTTAAGGGGCGGAACTACGAGATCGTCTGCCCCACACATACAGTAAATACAGATAATTATAACATTATTGGTTTTACGTCCCTTTTAACTGCTCTGGCTTTTAGATACGCCAGGGTGCCGGAATTTTGCTCCGAAGGGGATCTGCAACGTGCCAGTAAATCTACTGACACGGCTCCCTCGCATTTGCGCACCCTCAAATGCCAGCTGACTGCGCCAGGATACGAACCGGCAACCTTGGGCACAGCAAGCGAGAACGTTACCGCTGAGCCTCGCAGCAAGGCAGTTAATACAGAACGTGTCATATTATTATAAATATTGAACTATTAAAATTATAATTATCACGAATAGAGTCGCCTCTGTTGCGTAGTAGTCAGCGTGATTAGCTGCCACCCCGGGCGTCCTGGGTTCGCCTCCCGGCTCTGCCACGAAATTTGAAAAGTGGTATGAGGACTGGAACAGGGTCTACTCAGCCTCGGGTGGTCCAAATGAGTAGAGGGGGTTCGATTCCCCCTCAGCCATCCTCGAAGTGGATTTCCATGGTTTCCCACTTCGTCTTCGGGCAAATGCCGGGATGGTAACTTCTTCAAGGCCACGGCCACCTCCTTCCCTCTTCCTTGTCTATCCATCCTAACCATCCCTTACCTTCCCTCATGAGGCCCCTGTTCGCTTTGTAGGTGAGGCCACCTGGGTGAGGTGCCAATCCCACCTCACCAGTTGTATCCCTTCCGATTCGATGTTCCCAGCTCTAGGACACTGCCCGTACCGTGGGTTCTACCAACCTGAAGGGTAAAAAAAAAAAAAAAAAACCAATTCAATGAGACAAGAAAATAACTTTCCCTATCGTCTTCGTAGATAATGTGAACAAAACCAAGTTGAAATCTTGCTGTATGAGGTAGGGAGGGTATAATAAAATAGTTAAATAGAATTTTAAAAATCTGTAGAGGGATAGTCTTGAACCCGGGATCTTCGAAAGAGCGAGCGGGCCCAATAACACTTGCACGCATTTCCAACACACTCCGGAGGTTTTTGTTGCGCTTCTTATTAACGCGTATGGTAAAACATTCAATTATTACAGTTATATCTTAAATATTAATTGGAATGCATTCATTCCGTACCTGGCATGTTTTCTAATATACTTAAAGCAAGTTTCGCGACCGCTTTGTATTAATAAGGCGAAAGAACTGCAAATAATGCCCTCAAACGACAGCCCTTCGGTTTTATTTCGTACAACTTAGCGTAAAAAATGTTAGCGTGTGATACACTTCGGTCATACAAGCAGGTGTACTGACGAAGAGAACAGAATCATACAGGATTTTGTACGAGCGATCACAGCAGCTTCCTTGCCAGCGAGTGTCGTGTGATACGGGCCTAAAGATATGCTAAGACTTTTTGTTAAAATTTAATAACAAAAGAAGATGTTCGGTAAAGAACGTATAGCCTACTTTCTCCTAAATACATGGGTATTGTTATAACTCTTTGTCCTTTTCAAGGAGTGTAATTGAATGTTGGTTGTAGTAGCTTCTTGAAATACAACGTGGTATTCGGATATTATACATGAATTTGATGTGCCATTTGTTAGTGCTACCTCTGAAAAAAATATCATTCAATTCGGTTTCACCGTGTTTGAATTGATATGGGGAACCGATTTGCACACATACATGGCCGCTATCTGCAAACTATTGAGCTGATGACCTTATAGTTCAGTCAAAAGATGTTTCCCAGAAAAAGGTAAGTTGTTGAAAAATTTGATAGAGATCAAATGGTTAGGTTGGTCGTAATTTGATATAAGCTTTTAACATTTGGGTGGCCGCCATTCCGTTTCCGTCAAGATGGCGGCAATATAAAACATGACACTGAGGTGGCCTTTGCTAGTGCAATCTCTGTACCAAACTTCGTTCCATTCGGTTTCACCGTGTTTGAAAAGATAGGGGGAATCGATTTGCACACATACATGGCCGCTACCCACACATTATTGGCCTGATGACCTTGTAATGTGGTCAAAAGATTCTCTATTCATAAAGGTATGTTGTCCCAAAATTTGGTAGAGATCAGATTATTTGGTTGGTCGTAATTTGATTCAAGTTTTAAACATTAGGATGGCCGCCATTACGTTTTCGTCAAGATGGCGGCGATATAAAACATGACACTGGAGTGCCCTTTGCTAGTGCTACATCTGTGCCAAATTTCGTTCAATTCGGTTTCACCGTGTTTGAATTGATAGGGGGAATAGATTTGCACACATACATGGCCACCATCTGCAAACTATTGGGCTGATTACCTTGTAGTTTAGTCAAAATACGCTCGCCATATAAATAGATGTTGTTGCAAAATTTGGTAGAGATCGGATGGTTAGGTTATTCGTAATTTGATTTAAGCTTTGAACGTTTGGGTGGCCGCCATTACGTTTCCGTCAAGATGGCGGCGATATAAATCATGACACTGAGGTGCCCCTTTGCTAGTTCTACCTCTGTACCAAATTGCGTTCAATTCGGTTTCACCGTGTTCGAATTGATAGGGGGATGGGGCAGACACTCAGAGTACACACACACACACACACAGACAGACACACAATTTTTGGCCCTGTGTAGATCTCATAAGTCTACTTTCATTTTTTGCAAAAATCGAAAGTATGCTAGTAATACCATGGGCATTTCTAAGGAATACGTATACTTCGATGCAAGCACTGGCGATCAGAATATCCTTCGATATGTTGTTGCTTTGTTTCATATGAGGAGCTAGAACATCGCGGTCATTTAGCCCCGTTTACATGGGTGAGTGTAGAATTTTTCTGATAACTTGAGTTATTGAGGGCTTGTTATGTGTATTTGCAATTAAGGATTGGGAAGGAGGCGGCCGTGGCCTTAAGATAGAATCCGTCCCGGAATTTGGCCGGAGTAGAAGTGGGAAACCACGGAAAACCATTTCCAGGGTGGCTGAGGTGGGAATCGAACCCACTTCTGCTCATATTTGCTTCACGAGGCTACGTGTACCGAATTTCAGCCCTCAGACAAGTATTGCATTTCTTGGCAGAGCTGGGAATCGAACCCGGACCTCCGGAGCAACACTTCGATATGTTATGTTAATATTCATGTCAGTTTTTTAATTTTCTGCCATTACAGGTCACGTGGCATAACGTACCAATTCGATCGTATTCTCTTCATAAATCAGCAGACTTCAACGTACTCTTCTCAAAAATACGTCTTAAGGCAATAAATGTGGCATGTAGTTACATCCCGACTAAAATGGAATGTGGGCTTTCGTTCAAAAAAGTATGCCTACTACTAGATTCGAAGCAGCATTCTACCCGCACGCGCCCATCACGTATGGCCAGGCTTTAACCCTCTCAGCCACCTACACATGGAAGATGCAGCACGCTAAACGTGCTGTTGTTACTGTAGCCGTCCCACCTCAAACGTTTAAGTCCATCTCAAAGTCTTCAATCACGGTTTATGGTGTTGATTTAACATTCTACTATTACAGATCACGTGGCGTAAGCTATTAATTCGATCGTATTACGTGTACGTGTGTTATTTCAAGGAGCAGTATGTCATATGTTAGTAGAATGGGCCATAGTATTTGGCGGGGAAAAGTTTAAGGTCGGTTTTTCTTTGCTAGACCCATGACCCAATTACATTGCTGTCACACAGTCAGAGTGCAGAGCAATATCGACCATCGGGAGAAATGCGATGTTAGTTGGGTTTCATAAAACTAAATAATAAGGGGCGGGTGGACCACACTGTATATGTATATATATATATATATATATATATATATGTATATCAGTTTCTTGTTGACACGCTAACTGCCGTAATTTTGCACCAATCACTTTGAATTTTTTACCGAATATGTATACCTATAAAATCTCCGTCGAGTTCGTTACTAGGCTAAATCGGTCGAAGGGGGTGAAAATGGGAGGCGTTTTTCAAAAAAGTGAAATATTGCTATAACTCTCTTAATATGTGACATATCGAATCCGTTCAACCTTCATACTATGTGTCGGATAAAGCCCAAAAATTTATGTTTGAAGAGATTTTTTATAGCACCAACAATTGACCAAAGGGGTGGGAAAAAGTGGGTTTTTCGGGAAACATTAATCATATCTCTCTTAATAGGCACAATATCAAAACCGTACAAAGTGGACAATATTCCCCTAATAATTACCTAAAACTTTTGTCTGAATTTTTTTTTGATATGACCCACCATTACGCCAAAGGATGAGAAAAATGATTTCGGAATTATAAGAAAATGCCAAGAGCTATCAGAGGTTGCCATGGCAACACTACTAAGTTGATGAGGGATGAGCCATCATTGTTGCCATGACAATGCACTTGCACGAGATCAGATTCAGTATTTCCATCTGACTAAGTGGGAAGCGGCTTCGGTGACGTAACTGGTAGCATGCTGAATGTCTATGCCCAAGGTCGCGGTTTCAAAGCCGGCTGAAGTCGTCGGATTTTCTAAGAGCGCTAAAATCCCTCAGTATGCTTTCCTTTGGAGGGGATGTTCCAACGTTCGTTGCGAGTTGCTGGTTGGGGTGGCATCTAGTAACCAAGTTCACAGCTAGGTGTCGTTGACGGTAGTACCTGGTTGCAACATTAGGAACTACTGCTTGAAATTGACCGTCTGCAGTCCTTACCTGAATTAAGACAAATACTGCCATTACAATTCACACCGTTTATCAGACAGATTCTACACTCACCCAAAGTACACGGGGTTAGATGACCGCGTTGTCGCAGCCTCTAAACTAAGCAACCAACCAAAATCTCTGCGGGAGATATAATTTTGCGTGAAGAAGTAACAGACCGTTACATAGTCACACATCAGTGTCGAAACCTTGCATAAGGACAGTGTGACCACAAGTATAACAAGATGTTCAGTAAAGAACATATAGCCTACTTTCTCCTAACTGCATGGGTATTGTTATAACTCATTGTCCTTTTCAAGGAGTATGATTGAATGTTGGTTGTAGTAGCTTGTTGAAATACAACGTGCTATAGGCATATTAAACATGAATATGAGGTGCCCTTTGCTAGTGCTACCTCTGTAAAAAAAATTCATTCAATTCGGTTTCACCGAGTTTGAATTGATCTGGGGAATGGATTTGCACACATACATGGCCGCTATTTACAAACTATTGGGCTGATGACCTTGTAGTCAGTCATAAGATGCTTTCCACAAAAAGGCATGTTGTTGGAAAATCCGGTAGAGATCAAATTATTAGGATGGTCGAAATTTGATTTAAGCTTATAACATTTGGGTGGCCGTCACTCCGTTTCCGTCAAGATGGCGGCTATATAAAACATGACACTGAGGTGCCCTTTGCTAGTGCTACCTCAGTACCAAATTTCGTTCAATTCGGTTTCACCGTGTTTGAATTGATAGGGGGAATCGATTTGCACACATACTTGGCCACCATCTGCAAACTATTGGGCTGATGTTCTTGCAGTTTGGTCTGAATATGTTTCCCACATAAAGATATGGTGTTGCAAAATTTGGTAGAGACTAGATTATTAGGTTGGTCGTAATTAAATTTTTGCTTTTAACATTTGGGTGGCCGCGATTACATTTCCGTCAAGATAGCGGTGATATAAAACATGACACTGAGGTGCCCTTTGCTAGTGCTACCTCTGTACCAAATTTCGTTCCATTCGGTTTCACCGTGTTCGAATTGATAAGGGGAATCGATTTTCACACAAAGATGGCCGCCATCCGCAAAATATTAGGCTGATGACCTATTAGTTTGGTCAAAGGATGCTCCCTCCATTAAGGTATGTTGTTGCTAAATTTGCTAGAGATCGGATGATTAGGCTAATCGTAATTTGATTTAAGCTTTGAACATTTGTGTGGCCGCCATTACGTTTCTGTCAATATGGCGGAGATATAAATCATGACACTGAGATGCCCTTTGCTAGTGCTATCTCTGTACCAAATTTCGTTCCATTCGGTTTCACCGTGTTTGAATTAATAGGGGGAATCGATTTTGACACAAAGATGACCGCCATCCGCAAACTATTAGGCGAATGACCTATTAGATTCGTCAAAGGATGCTCCCTCCATAGGGGTATGTAGTTGCAAAATTTGGTAGAGATCGGATGATTAGGTTAATCGTAATTTGATTTAAGCTTTGAACATTCGTGTGGCCGCCATTACATTTCTGTCAAGATGGCGGCGATATAAAACATGACACTAAGGTGCCCTTTGCTAGTGCTACCTCTGTACCAAATTTCGTTCATTCGGTTCCACCGTGTTCGAATTAATAGGGGGAATCAATTTTGACATAAAGATGGCCGCCATCCGCAAACTATTAAGCTAATATCCTATTAGGTTGGTCAAAGGATGCTCCCTCCATAAAGGAATGTTGTTGCAAAGTTTGGTAGAGATCGGATGGTTATGTTAGTCGTAATTTAACTTAGGCTTTGAACATTTGTGTGGCCACCATTACGTTTCTGTCAATATGGCGGCGATATAAAACATGACACTGAGATGCCCTTTGCTAGTGCTACCTCTGTACCAAATTTCGTTCCATTCGGTTTCACCGTGTTTGAATTAATAGGGGGAATTGATTTTCACACAAAGATGGCCGCCATCCGCACACTATTAGGCTAATGACCTAGTCGTTTGGTCAAAGGATGCTCCCCCCATATAGGTATGTTGTTGCAAAATTTGGTAGAGATCGGATGATTAGGTTAGTCGTAATTTGATTTAAGCTTTGAACATTTGTGTGGCCGCCATTTCGTTTCCCTCAAGATGGCGGCGATATAAAACATGACACTGAGGTGCCTTTTGTTAGTACTACCTCTGTACCAAATTTCGTTCCATTCGGTTGCACCGTGTTCGAATTAATATGGGGAATCGATTTTCACACAAAGATGGCCGCCATCCGCAAACTATTACGCTGATGGCCTATTGGTTTGGTCAAAGGATGCTCCCCCCATAAAGGTATGTTGTTGCAAAATTTGGTAGAGATCAGATGATTAGGTTAGTCGTAATTTGATTTAAGCTTTGAAACGTTGTGTGGCCGCCATTACGTTTCCGTCAAGATGGCGGCGATATAAAACATGACACTGAGGTGTCCTTTGCTAGTGCTACCTTTGTACCAAATTTCGTTCAATTCGCATTCACCGTGTTCGAATTGATAGGGGGGGAAAGACATTCAGAGTACACACACTCACACACACACACACAGACACACACACACACACACACACAGACTCACACACACACATACACACACACACACACAGACTCACACACACACATACACACACACAGACAGACACACCTTTTTCGCCCTGTGTTGATCTCATAAATCTACTTTCATTTTTTGCAAAAATCGAAAGTAGGCTAAAAATGGACCCCAAATGACAAGAAGGTTACCGTTCCCATAAGACAATAAAATGTTTAAAATAAGGATAAAATGACGAAAAACAAAGTTAATTAAGCTCCAATTATAAAATATCTTCTCGCAATAAATGAGGTCTGATCCTTCTACGAAAACCTGCATATTCTGCCTATTTTCGCCTATCCCCAAGTTTGTCCGGTGAAATCCTCCTCTGCCTTCCGGCGTGCCGAGAGGACTTTTTTACAATTGTTCCAGCGTAACTCGTCCAGATTAATAGTTTTTGACAATGGTTCCAGCCTAATATGCCGTCAGCACTTCCCCGCTAGATTCCCGCGGCCAAGGCAATTAAAAATCTACAGCCACACCGAAAGGATCTCAAGAGCAACCCAGACACGTATGTTCACTTTATACGCTCATTTCTTAAGAAGTGAGTTGAAATAACATCTAAACTTTGGATATCGTACTTCAGCATTAAGAGATCCCTCCTTATCGATAAGGACCTTTAAAAGTATGGAAAACAGATATCTAACTGCGGTCTCTACAAAACCAAACTCTGTGGCATTACAGCCCATGAAGTCTACCAAGCGACCTCTTCCCAACCATTTGGCCTCGACCGACTACTCAATTGTCTACACGAGGCTGAGTGCAACCCTATCCAGCCCTCACATCAGTTCCTAAAATCCCAGACAGAGCCAGGAATCGAACCCAGGGCCTCCGGGTGCGAGGCAAGTTCGTTACCCCAACACCAAGGTGCCGGTGACCCCTACAGAAATAAATCCTCAAAAAGGCTCATCATGAAGAAGCCACAACACGGCCGAAGCTTGTTTACTCGGATGAAGGAGACACGTAAAGCCCTATGCCCCATATTCTCAGCATGTAGCCTAATAGATGTACGAAATATTTCTTTTTACATACTGTTTATTGATTCTTCCTCAGTGTTCTGATCCTCATCCATATGGAAACCTTAAATAGATTTTTTTTTCATTGAACCTCTCATTTTTTCATTAAATACTTGGAGATGTTTTTAACTATCTAGTTGAACAAATTGACTCTTCGAGGATCCACAGTATCGCTGTGCAACATACTGTTACGGCTATGAGTTTGTTTCGTCGCCTCGCCGCGTGAGTCACAGCTGCCCCGGTCTATGCTCTGCCTCTGTGTGTGTTACCTGCGCCTTACGCAACGGGCTGCGAGGACAAAGGGATGGTCCAGAATATTCGTGAACCAGCTAGTGATGGAAATCTCGAGAAGCCGTAAATCCTGGACGATTCTAGAAGCATTCATTGAGTCACCAGCCTGCTATATAAGCGGCCTCATCAGCGAGGGCGGGACTCTGTTTTTGAGCTAGTGCGTGTTTATACCTGAGCGACAGTAGTGTGGTGACGTGACTTGCGAAACCCAAGTGAGGCTATTGCATGCAGTGAAGTGCTGTGTGAATTGCGAAACCCAGTGAGATTTTTTCCGAGCCGCGGAGCAGTGTGTAGCAGACTCGTAAGTAGCCTAACGGTAGTTTGTGTACTCAAGGGAGTGTACAGGTATTTCGGTGAGTGACAGACTGGCTAGACACAGGTCAGTCTAATTAGTGAACGGACAGCTGCTCGAGAGAGTGAAAGGGAAGTGTTCCCAGTCAGAGAGGAACTAGAGCGAGATACTAATTGCTTGTATCTGTTTATTGTGCGGTGTACTGTAACTTGCTAAGACCTGCAATAAAATTACTATTTCTTTAAAAGGACCATTGTTTTGTGCTTCTAGCCACCGTAATCCATTTAACGAACTAACCACTAGGTGTGGCACGTAACAATACATTATATGGCAAAATAATTATGGAGATACCATCGGTAGTACCGTACCTGAGAAAACGGGGCTTTTATTTTGAAAAAAAAAAGTAATTTTGAGAAAATTGATGTGAAAGTAAGGCCATTTGGTTTTGATGCATTTTTACACAATTTCACTTTCCCCCTACAACTAATAGTGTCACTCAAAACTGAATTGAATAAAACTAATTAATATGTTAATATATTTTACAATATTGTGATGGGTTTTTCCCTACTCATGAAAAAACAATGAGATTAATAAATACACTTGGATGACCAGTTTCGTTAAGTGATCGTCATCAGATCCATTACACTTAGGCTATCAAATATATGTCTAAGGGTTTGGGTGAAAATATTTAGTTGCAACTATATAAGTGTATTGTGCCCTTGTAGACAGAGATATCGGGGGACATCGACCGCTGACGCTCTTCTCGACAGAATGGTCAACTGACGATTGTCTTTCGAATATAAGCCAAATCATAGCCTTCTAGACCAAATAGTTTGTGAGATATGGTGTTTATAAATCCTTGCAGTCCAAACACGATGCTTGAGGGCCATGCAGCCCACTACTCTGCTGCTGTGGTGTCAGAACACGTCTACTCTTCCCAACTTCGCCGCCCAATACTAATTTGCCCGAGGGTTTATGCATTGAATAATTCACCTTACGTCTTGTTTTCGTTAGTGTAGTGTCCACAGTTGAATTAGACCTTTTATGACACCCTTCATTGTAAATATTGATCCAGCTCCAGTCAAATTACTACAAAAATAAAAAAACTTCAATAACACACAATTCTGAAAGATAGACATTACAATATTCCAGGAGATGGTGACTTCCTATCATTTTATATAAACTAGGCGAAGGAATCCCCATCGATGGTATCTTTACCTCGCCGTGGTGGTGCGGTTTGCGTGGTCAGAAGATCCTGAGAGCTATGATGGCGGTAGCTTAGCTACTGGTAGGGCCTCCCAAGCCGGACAGGTCGAAGGTGATGATCCAGACTAAAAGGGATTCCCTGGTCCTCCAGGTTGGGACTTGGGCATAGGGCTGACAACCCTATCCCGTAAAATAATAGTTTGTTGAGAAGCCGCAAAGAATGAAAATAAACCTGACGGATAAAACGGAAAAACGACCTAAGCGAGGAATTTGTTATGGACTAGTATTAGCGACTTGGAATGTGAGAAGCCTACTCCAGCCAGGAAAAAAGAAAGTGCTGGAGTGGCATCCAGGAGGTAGACGACATAGAGGTAGGCCAAGAAAGTGGTGGATCGAGGTAGTGGAGGACGATCTACGTACCATGGGAGTCGAGATGGAGGACCAAGGCAATCGACAGAGAGCTTTGGAAGAAGCTATCTGTGGAGACCAAGGTTCTGCAAGGATCGTAGCGTCAAGGAGTAAGTAGGCCTAAGTAAGGCTGTGTCCCAATAGTACAATTTCAGCCGTAGTGAACTAGATAGTCGACTACTTTGCCGGATGTGACGTCAGAAGTCGTGATCCAATACTGCTTAGCACATAGCAATCAAGTCTGTAGCATCTAGTGAACGAAAGTGCATGCTAGATCGTTGACTACGTCAAGGAAGTTATAGCAATTGTAGCTTATCGAAATTGTAGGTTATGTAAATTGTAGGTTGTCTTTGACTTAAGCCAAACACAAACCATAATTAGGGCTCGGCTAAAAAGTGATCTTTTTGGCGCATCCGTGATCGTATAATTCAGGTATTGTTTATTTAAAACAGCTGATGAAAGCGCAAAGAACTTACAAGGAGTAGCAGATCACCGCCATCTTGAGTGTTGGTTTGGTACCGCATGTAAGTCCAGTGCGTTTCAGGACACAAGGAGGCTGTGATCAAGCAGACATGTCCCAAATCTCCGTAGTGCATAGCACATAGCACATAGTAGCTAGCAGCTAGTCAATAGCAGACAACTTGAGTATTAGGACACAGCCTAAGTAAGTAAGTAAGGGGAAGGAATAGTTCCCACGTTACCTACACACTGGCCTTTCTCTACGTACAGTAGGCTATATGAACCTGAATAGCACTAAAACTACGTCAGGTCTATTATGTTGGAAGCGCTCCTTCGGCTCAAAACATTTTCCGTGGCATAACTAAGTGTAGGGAAATTAACAAGTAGTTCCGAGAAGAACTATACAGCCTATTTTCATATATCCTACTTATGTTAATTGCCACTATCAACATACACAATTTCAGTTTGATTGCTGTCATAGATTCGTAGATATTGAGAACCGACTAAATAGCTTGCCACGGTGGGTGAGTGGATAGCGTGTCGGTCTACCAACCCCACGATTGCAGGTTCGCCCCTGACCGTGGTAAGTGATTTTTGAAAGGCGGCAAAAATACGATACGCATGTCATACGATGTTGGCATGTCAAAGAACCCATTTGAATTCAGTAGGCCGAGTTCATAATGGCAAAATTAATCTCGGGAGTTTCCGCCAGCACAAAGTTCCTCATTTCTCTACTAGAAAGCGCTATTGTGTTCAAGGAGATTAGATATCAAACATCTAACCTCCTTGACTTTCATAGTCAAGGAACTACGAAATTCGACATGCAAGCTACCCTCTGGGTGTCAAATAGCAAAGCTTGCACCAGGCACCCGAGGCCATACGATATTATTATTATTACCGACTAAATATTTCGGATGGTCGCCATGTTAGATTTTATATATGTAGGTCCTAGAGTTATGTACTGTAACATTCATATTATTGTGTACGAGTAGTATTCAAACTTTAATCGCATAATTAGGACACAAGAAGTAACAAGGAGATTTTAAAATTTCGCACAGCTGCCATCTTGATGTTATGGAAAAAATTGAAATTAATTAGATGCCAGTGGATTACCATTCGTATAAGGATGTACTGTACCAAGTAAAAAAATTTGAAGGGCACGGTCGGGGTCGCCGGGAATAGTGCTATGAACTTACCGAGATTCATTGAAATCGCTCCAGCCGTTTAGATTTTATTAGGGGGGACACACACACACACGAATCACACACACACACGCGCACACACACACGGACAAAAGGTGATCTCATAAGCCTATTTTTTCAAAATTGAAAATAGGCTAAAAATGAGAAATTATAGTTTTAAATGTAGGATTATTTATTTAATTCCTTCCCAAAATGTCCCTCAAGCACTCAGTCACTCCCTCTCCACAAGGTAGCACTGGTGGAATGGTCTGGCTTATTGTATTTGACTGACACTTTGAGAGAGGAATGCTTTCTACTGCAGTTGATAGCACGTGACAGCAAAGAGTAGATAGTCACCCCCCTGCTGGCTTTGCGAGATTGCATACACACGTAGTATATTTAGAGTGTAGCATAACGCAAAGGGGCACTGGTAAATACAAAGGGAGTTATGGATCAAAGCAGCTCGCCAGGTGGCATAGTTTCTGGCGGTTACAGCTTACTTACAAAAGCCAAACACAGTCAATCACCTGTACAGGTGGAAGGTAGGGGTTTCCTGTTCGGCTAATATCGCCAGTAATTCCTCCCAGTAATTAGGCCTATTCTGGTACTCATTTTCTTGTAGGCTGAGGGAACCCCTGAGTTATTTGCGTGCCTGAAAAGGGT
Organism: Meconema thalassinum; assembly: GCA_946902985.2. Taxonomy (NCBI): domain Eukaryota; kingdom Metazoa; phylum Arthropoda; class Insecta; order Orthoptera; family Tettigoniidae; genus Meconema; species Meconema thalassinum. The sequence goes on along the minus strand of OX336393.1, from coordinate 392,636,956 downwards.
TGTTATGATATAAATCGCAGCCAATGGCCATAAGTTGGGCACTTTTAATTGAACGCCCGAGGGCTCCCAACAAGTTCAATGTCAAGTAGTTCCAACTTTGGCTACTAGATGCCACTGACACTAACACTAGCGGTGAACGTTGGACCTTGATAGAGCGTTTCTAACCAGCCAAATATAACCAACAAATTTTGCTACATACCACCAATTGCAGTGGTAGCTTCTTTTTCATGCCATAAATCAATGACATGGGCCCACCAGCTTTACTTACCCTCCGAAGGAAGACATAATAAAGGATTTTAACGTTCTTAAAAAAATCCGATGACTTCGGCCGGGGTTCCACCTGCGATCTTCGGCATAGCAGTTCAGCATGCTACCGACTATGCCACCGCTGTCCTTGGGGGTAAATTTGAGACTTGTTCTCGTGCAAGACTGTCGCTTTCAATGGCATCGGCCAAAAGCGAAAGCTCTCACAGATAATCGCCCCTTAAGTGGAAAAAGAAGCGCATCAATGCGGCTCTCATCAGGAGGCAAAGGGTTGCTATATTTCTAGGAATCGACTAAATGTATTGGAATCGAACCCATTACTATTTAGACAGAATAAAGCGCTTCTACTGACTGAGCTACGCTGTTCACATAACCTATTTATGGAACTATATAATTAGAAGTAATATATTACTCAATATACCACAACGATAGTTATTGTTGTATTAAGGTGGAAACATGAGGACATCTGCCCCTGCCACAGCACGAAAACAACGGAATTCACAAATTGACGCAAACCTAAAGGACATCCTTAATATCTCAACACTAAAAAAATCAGAAGGGTAACAGTTCATTCGTGAAACTCTAGGACCCCTAGCAATAAATATAACCTATTTTTAATAGTAGCACTAGCATTAATATTAATAATATTACTAATGAATGAAAATCCACAGCCTGCTTCCAGTCTCCGACCGGGTCAGGAATGGAATGAATGAAGCCCCCATCTAGCGGCGAGGATATGAACTGTGCCGGCTGCCGAGGCCTGACGCACTCCTCTGGGGCAATGATTAAATGAATGACAGATGAAATGAAATGATAGTGGAGAGTGTTGCTGGAATGAAATTTTGACAGGGAAAACCGGAGTACCCGGAGAAAAACCTGTCTGCCTCCGTTCTGTCCAGCACAGATCTCACATGGAGTGACCGGGATTTGAACCACGGACCCAGCAGTGAGAGGCCGGCGTGCTGCCGCCTAAGCCACGGAGGCTTCAATAATATTACTAATAATATATTTTATTTTATTTTTTTACGAGGGAAATGGAAAATCTTACATAAGACTTTGAGAAGGGTCCGCACTCCTCAAGTGTGTGGGATTCTTACCCACTTAAAACCACACCCTATCCTCTGGACAAAATCCATCCCGGGACCAACTTTCGTATTACTTCGGGATGGAGCCATTTTCTTTGCTTCATAAGCACCTTCTTACTTCTTAATTCATACTCAGTCCGTGGATCGCAGACTTAATCAACTAAATCGAGCAAGTCCCCATCCGACTTCTTCTGACAAAGGACCATCTCAACGAAGAAAGCGACCGTATCCCAGCTGAGCTCGTTCCTCAGCATAATTCCAACTATATTGTCCGGCGTTATTCGACCAACCTCAGCTTCAAGTCGTTTCTTTTTCGCTGCCCAACGGGCGCGTTCGAAAAACGAATGATATACGTCATCTCGTTCGTTCTCGCAGTAAATACATACTGGACTCCTTACTTTACCCATACGGTGAGGATAAGATAGGAAGTAGCCATGACCTGTCATCATCTGAGTCAGAAAGTAATTAGTTTCCCCATGTTTTCTACTTGTCCACTCAACCAGACTCGGTATCAGCCGAGCTGTCCATATTCCTCTGATTACTACTACTAATAATAGTAATAATAATGTCGTCCATCAAAGAGAAAATATTGCTGTTTTACGGGCTCATCTTGTTTCGTATGCCTGATGGATGACTGCCTGACTAAGAAAATCTGTAATTTCACAATGCCATAGGCAACCAAATGGAGATGGTTCCAAGAATGTGAGAAAAACCTGATGCAAATTGGTATTCCAGAAACGAAAATCCACGATCAATTTGAATTTCGAAATTGGTTAAAAACTATCAGAGAATTAAAGTGGAATCTGAGTCCAGGAGAAGGAGAGGGTCTCTACCAGAAATACGAAAGAAGGCACTGGTGGGCGGGCTCAAGAACTATTGGAAGGATGTCAATAAGAACAAGATCTGGACACTAATTAAATTGATTGTTGACATGCAGTTCAAAGAGGCTCAATTCAAATGTAATAGTAATAATATTAATAATAACAATAATAATAATAATATCGTATGGCCTCGAGTGCTGGGTGCAAGCTTTGTTGTTTGACACCCAGAGGGCAGCTTGCATGTCGAATTTCGTCGTTCCATGGAACGCGATGAAAGTTAAGAAGGTTAGATATCTAAGATCCTTGACACTATAGCGCTGTCTAGTAGAGGAAGGTGGAACTTTTGTGTTGGCAGAAAATCCCGAGGTTAAATTTTTCCAGTATGAACACGGTCTACTGAATTCAAATTGGTTCTTTAACATGCTCATCGTATGACATGCATGTCGTTATTTTTGCGCCATTCAAAAATCACTTACCTCGTCCAGGGGCGAACATGCAAGCTTGGGGTTGGTAGTCCGACACGTTAACCACTCACCCTCCGTGGCAAGCTATAATAATAATAATAATAATAACAATAATAATGAAGGAGATATATGAAGAAGTGGAAGACCTGGAAACAACAATTAGGAAAAGACGTTTACGTTTCTATGGACATATGGTTAGAATGGATCCCACAAGATTAAATAAACAAATTTTTAATAGAATATATAATCTGAAGGAAGAACTCCGGAGGCTAGAAATTACGGATGACGACTGTCGAGACAGAACCCAGTTCAGAGAAATTCTTTCCAACAGGGGAGGAAGGTCGACAGCAGATAGAAAGGCGCAACACTCTGAAAGAATGAAGGAAGTGTGGAGGAAGAGAAAGGAAGAAAGAACTATGAGAAGGAAATGAAATGATATTTGCGTGGTCCTAAGTTTTGGCCGGTTCGCATAAAGTAATATATGTAATTTAATAATGAATAACCACTGCTGGAAAAGCAGCACACTGTGAAGGGAAAGGCAAAGTGGCTCGTGCTGTTCTCCAAACATATAGTAACAATATATTCTCCGTCTGCCAACTCACTGAAATTAACTGCGCAATTAGTATATTAATTAAAAGCATGAACTTGTGAGTGGAGCTGCCACCCCCGTCGCTCTGTCACACTTCACGGCCAGATGGATGCTGTGCGTGCCAACTACTGCCACTGTAAAATATGGATAACCTCTCATAAGGACGGTCCAGCTGTTTTTACAAGTGCTGTTGTCGAGATTGACAACCAAATTGACGTCGTTGCAGAGATAACGCAATAGGATGCTTGACCTATTTCTTATCAGAATTGGCTGTGTTCCTTCGCCCCCACCCCTCATGGTCCCAATAACCATAATCAGTTAACCAAAACATGTGTGCAGCTTGGTGTTATTAAGATGAGAGCCTGGCAAACTGCAAAGTGAAGTTCGGTTTCAGGGAATGACAGGTAACCCTTCCAACTGCATTTCCGTCCCTTCCCCTCATGCACACGCGACATATGAATTTGTTACGTTGAAGGGGTTTCCAACAACATGTCCAGATACAGGGTGAACGTAAAATGCCGCACTTGGAGGTCAGCATGAGGTTTCTCGTCGAAATTCACGACAAAAGTTTATCTTGCAAAACCTAGTCCTGCCAATAGGTTTAACAGAAATGCATGTTAAGAAACGAGGCTCTGGCAACGCTGTAACTGCATGCAGCGTGGCCAAAAACCGGTCGCAGGAACTCGGCACTCTACCGGAGCTGTCTCATTAGCTCAGTGAGACGATGTTCGAGTCGCGTTCGCGCCATTTTTTTCAGGTCATGTATCAAATTGCATCCAATATACACCTCCACTATGCAATACACTATGTCTTACCGTTACAGTTACCTGTATTTAATCATTCAAACGTAACATGAACTTCTTACAAAGGTAAACGACCCCTTGTTTCGTCCATGGCAAAAATAAAGCCAATAGGAACATAATAGTGGATACACTGACATCGTTTCTATCCAATGCGGTACAAAGAAGCACAATACTGTAGGTAGCCTACACTAGATTACCCATTATGCTACGCACCACAATTCCATAGTGTAAGATTGACGTCCAGTCTTATCTTCACAGAGCCGGTACGTACACTTACGAGCAACGCCTTCTCGTCACTTTAGATATTCAAAGCGACCTCCTTGCATTTGCAAACACTTCGCCACTCGTTGGAGCATTCTTTGCCAGGCCCTATGCAACACACCTGCATCCACCATTACCGATGCAGCATGCACGCGAGCTATTAGGTCTTGTACATCCATGGGTGGAGCACTATAAACTTGTTCCTTTAAGTCTTCCCACAAATAAAAATCTAGTGGATTAAGGTCCGTGGAACGTGGCTGCCAGATCATTGGACCACCACGACCAATCCATTTCCCTGAACACGCTTCATTTAAACAGTTAAACACAGTCATTCCAAAGTGTGGCGGTGCAACATCATGCTGAAACCAAAGCTGTCGCCGAACACCAAGTGGAACGTTCGATAGAGGGGGCGGGGGAGGAGGGGGGGTAATAAACTTGTCAGGCAATAGGTAAGGGGCTTAAACCACTCCTCCCACGATTCCAACCCACAGGCTTATGCCAAAGCGTGCCTGAAAGCCACGCTCATGGGTGACATGTGAGTTGTGGTCAGACCAATAATGACTGTTGTGTTGGTTGAAAATACCTTCCCGAGTGAAGCTACATTCGTCACTCCATAGCACATTCTTGATAAAATATTCGTTATCTTTAACTTATTGCAAATGCAATTCACAGCGCTGTACTCGTTGAATGTGGTCTTCTGTCCGCTGGTGTTGAGTTAACGTGTAAAGATATGGATTCAGTTCTTCGTCGTGCAACACGTCAACAACCAGTGTTGGAGATACCTGGAACTGTCTTGAAATATCACGGGTAATTCGCCGAGGTGATTGGTGAACGGTTTCAAGAATCGCGTCCTCCGTTTGTGGAGTAGGCTACGTGTAATCCTTGGACGACCTCTGTCCACTACTTGTGGGCGAAGATTACCGGTTTCCCACAGGCGTTGCCCAAGGCGACGAAAAACATTCTTATCGGGATGGCGCCTTTGAGGGTACCGTGCCGCATACTCACGATCAGCACCCAACACTAAAAGCATATCGACGTATTCACCATTTGTGAACTCCATCATGAAGCCACCCTACATGACTTGGCAGGACCAGTTATGGTTGTGCAATGCGTGGTTAGTCGACTCATGCATCCCGTTTAATGGATCACACTGTGCGTTCCTTTTTCCGTTATCGTTTTGAGGACTAAGCGAGGATCCCACCATTACCGCCACTGAGGGCAGTGTCCTGGAGCTTGGGACTCTGAGTCTGGGATACAACTGGGGAGTGTGACTAGCACATTGCCCAGGTGGCCTTACCTGCAAAGCGAACGGGGGCCTGATGAAAGGATGGGGATAGTGGGAGGGTTAGGCAAGGAAAAGGGTTGAAGTAGATTCGAACCTTAGCTCGATGGTGCATGTGGGTTTGATATTCCAACAGTCCACTCAGTGAGCTGCGACGAATAGTACGGTATTGCGGGATGATACACATTTCTCTGTACATTCCGATGCGCTTCAGTGTGTGACAGTGTTGCCAGCTCCTCGCTTTCATACTTGTGGTTTTAAACAGCACCCGATCCGATTTTGCTATAGGAACTTTTGTCTTGCAATTGGATGAGGAATCGCATGCCGACCTCCAAGTGCGGCATTTTACGTTCACCCTGTATATCAGACTCTACCTCATTGTGTTCTGACTATACACGCTGTCCTGTCACTCAGAAAGTTATAAATTAACTGTCCTGTATAGTAAAGTACTAAACATTTGTGTAGAAGTATTTCTTATCTGTACGAATTTGAGAAAACCTAAAACTGCATCATGTGTGTCACACTTGTCTCCCCATGTTCTTTTAACTACAATCTTCAAAATCTCCCAAATATAGCGTGATTATTTGCAGACAAACACTGTCGATGAACCTTAGTACAAGAGAATTTAAATGAGTCAAGGAAGTGTTAGTTTAAAAAGTTGTTAATATTATTATTATATATATATGACATTTACACAAACCCATCACCGTCGGACTCCTTGCGAGCCAAAGACACTGATGATATCCCTGGAATTCAAGATGATCAGAGTAACTGAAGAGATAAAACCTTTCGTACTATGCTTTCATTAACTGCATATGGTTCCTTTTCAAGGCAAGGCTCTTCTTTGCATTATCCCAGTCCTTTGTGACTAAACCATTCACAAGATATCCCTTTCTGATATAATCATTGTTTATTGTGATAGAAAAATCCTCTCTATATAACAATGTCTAGGATGATAGCTTTTTTGCAATCTGCGAATCTTGAGATCCTTAAGGTGTAGTGTAGTGGTAAAAAGAACAATTTCAGTAGCCATCATAATGATGGGACCTATCATAACCTTAATCATTTTCCACATTTGCTTTATTTCTTCAGCTAAGACTATATATTTGCCGATCTCCAGGGCGTAGGTTCTAGTGAGGGTATCTGCATTGTCTATGAGATCTACTACTTCATTTCCCCTGTCAATGAGACCACTGTCTGGTCTTGTCAGTGGTGATAAGCTTATCCCAGTACAGTTTGTGGTGTTCATTTTGTTAAACATAGGCAGGTGTGTAGGCTACTTGTAGTAATGCTGAGATTTCTCGTTAGTAAGTTGTATTTGCTGGCCAATGATTTGTTCAAGATTTTTGCTACATTATTGTGTTCAATGGCGTAATCTACTCCAGTTAAAGTCGAACACCCACCAATCACCTGATTAATTGTCTCATTAAATGCTCCAAATCTTCATCTATCATCCAGTTTGGTCTAAATCAGGATGAATTTTGTAACAATTATAGCGATTTCCTTATCCGTGTTGTTTTCCCCTGTAGCCAATATCAATTCCATCATCATCTAACTGAAGTGGGTGATTGCCCATTGGAGACTTTTGTCATCACGTCAGGATTGCTTCAGTGATTGGACGAGCATATCATTTCAATAAGGAGATTTTCCTTGGATTTGTCGAAGAAACATTTCCTCAAATCTGAAATTCGTTCGTTTAAAATTGTTCGAATATCAACAATTCCCAGTCCACCATCTTTCTTGGCAGCACGATACGTTCTATTGAAGCCATGGGGTGGTGTATTCTATGTTCTATGTTCATATGTGCATATTTTCCTACACTTCTTTTCCATATCGGTGGGGGACCATTGAAATATTCTAATGAATATAAGAAAACTGGGTTTGTGCGAAAGTTGTTACTTCTCGGTTTGTTTCCAATGTTCAGGTACGTTCTAAGTTGAAGGTTCAATCTGTATTGAAATTTGTTCACCAGATTTTCTGTGATCCTAGTATGATTTAGACCACGCAGTTGTTTGTACTTTTGTCCTCTTCTGATAGGTCTGTAATGATGAGATCATTCTCTATGCCTTTAATCAAAAGTTATGACACTAAATTACATCCTCCTTGGTCAATACAATGTGCTGTCTTAAAAAAAAACAGTGCGTATTTCGACCCATAATAGAGTCTTCTTCAGCTGATCTATGTTAAAATTGTAAGCATATTATACATATATTATTCATTCATTCATTCATTCATTCATTCATTTATTTGCAATGGGGGTGTGTCCCCCGGTGGCAAATTGCATATACATAACAAATAAATAATTATACATAACAATTCAATAACAATTATACAACAATTAAACTGGAGTATTTACACAAATAGTCAGTCTTTTCTTAAACACACCTATATGTTTGGGAAAAGGCTCTAAGACTGCGGCAGGTAGAGTGTTCCAGTTATCAATGGCACGGTTTACAAAAGAATATTTACCATAATTTGTTCGCTGTGGTCGGCCCTTAACTTTGAAAGGATGATCGCTCCTACCCATGTAAGTGGGCTTTCCCAATCGTTTGCTAAGCTCACCCCATGCTGGTTGATTTGTATACGTGTTGTACATAGCGCAGAATCTAGATTTCATCCTCGTAGCCTCCAGTGATTCCCACCCTAGTTTCTTTAACATACGGCTCACACTGCTCCTGGGATTAAAGTCACTGAGCACAAATCTAGCGGCCTTTCTTTGTACCATTTCCAACTCATTGATGAGCCCTACTTGATATGGATCCCAAACCGCCAAGGCATATTTCAGAATAGGTCTTACAAGTGACAAATAGCCTAATTCTTTAGCAAAGGTACTACTTCCTTTTAATAACCTCATTACAAAGTGCAGGGATGTGTAAGATTTTGGAACTACACATCCTACATGGCTACTCCATTTCATATCATTTCTTACGTGAACGCCCAAATATTTGCAAGAATCTTCTTCTACAAGTATTTCCGAGCCAATGTTATATTGAAAATCCTGCCTTCGCACTTTTCCTATTTTTAAGAGACTACATTTTCTTGTGTTTATTTTCATTTTATTTACAATCGCCCACTTATAGACCTGGTTCAAGTCCTCTTGAAGCACTGCATTGTCTTGTGAGTCATGTATCTTTCGATATATTACACAATCATCCGCAAACAATCGACAGTCACTGCGAATCCCATTTGGTAAGTCATTTATCAACGCCAAAAATAACAAAGTTCCGATTACGCTGCCCTGAGGGATACCCGACGTTACGGTAATTTCATCCGAGAATATGCCTTCGACTTTCACTTTCTGGGAACGACCCGTCAATAATTCTTGGATCCATAAAATTACTCTTCTATCAATCTTCGTCTAAGCTAATGTATGGAGTAGCATGTCATGCGGCACAACATCAAATGCCTTCGCAAAATCTATAACCACGGCGTCGACTGAAACTCCATGGTCTAACGATTCGCTAATGTCTTGAAAATGTGATAGCATCTGACTCTCGCATGAGTAACCTTTCCGAAATCCATGTTGCCTATCATTAAACCATGATAATGTTTCCCACTGTTCCCTCAAGTAGTCGCAAATGAGAAACTCCATCTGTTTACAAACGATGGACGTAAGGCTAACCGGCCTGTAGTTGCCCAATTCAAGTCTGCTCTCTCCCTTAAATATTGGGACTACCGTAGCCCTTTTCCAGTCATCTGGGATTTGCGCATTGTTTATGGACACATTAAACATCACCTCCAAGTATCGTGCCACGGCCCTACCTCCTAGTTTAAGTACTTCACTAACAATATTATCAGGACCCTTTGATACATTGAAACGTAGTTTTTGTATTAGCTTTACAATTGCTGACTGGTTTATTTGGAACAGGGGAGCCCCTGATTCGTCGTTAAGGTCCAACACACAGCTATTGGATTTATTGAACACACTACCGTAAAAGACATTTAATTCATTAGCAATGGCCTGTTTCTCAGTAATTAATTTACCGTCACCGGACATTATCATCGACAAATTATTTGAATTTCCCTTTCTTCTCCTAACATAACTGTAAATTTTTTCCACCCATCACATCCCGAACCAAGTAAACCTTGCATATAACTGTCATGAGCAGCCCTCTTTTTTAAGACGAGCTCTCTTGATAAGGACTTAAATTTCAACATATACTTGTCACTATCATGTCTTTTATTGTATAATTTCCTAATTTTCCGTTTTAGACTCCTAATTTCTCGTGTGTAATACTCAGAATCTGGGTTTTGTTTCAGCAATTTAAATGGGACAAATTTATCAACAGCGCTATTTAAAATTTTCAAAAAGTTAGTCCACAGGATATTAATGTGATTTCCTTCCGATGCCCATCCTACAAATAGCTCATTCAAATACCCCTGAAACTTGCCCTGATCCGCCCTGCGATACTGGAATATGATCTTTTTTGCCGCATCAGAGTCTAATTTTGTAATGTCACCATATCTAATATTTAATTCAACCCCAGAATGGTCACTAATTCCTGGTACTTTCAGACAGTTATTATACAGCTCTACAGGCCTTACGAGATAAACATCTAAGGTATTGTTGTCTCTAGTTGGGAAGTCAACTACTTGGGAAAATCCCCCCTCCCTTAAGAATTTACTTGCAGCGCTCTGTGCTTGACCACAGCTAGTTGACTCACCAGACCAGTCTACTTTGGGGAGGTTTAAATCTCGAGCAATTATTATGCTCTTTTTCATAGCATTACCCGTACAAGTTTTATCATACAGTGTTTTGAGGAGAGAAAAGTTATCTTTCGGTGCTCTATACGCCCCTATCACCTGAAGAGGGAATTTATTACCTTTATCCGAAATTTGTACACATAACATTTCATGATCCATATCAGCCCACTTTAAGAAACTAGCTATATTTTTACGCACACAAATAAATAGCCCACCACCTCGCTTCCCCCGATCCCTTCTGTACATTTCGTAGGTCCATTGAATGATTTCGATACTATTTATGTCCTCATATAACCAAGATTCAGTTGCAATGACAATGTCCGGAGAATACGTCTCTACAAGATTCCAAAATTCAATTAATTTATTTCCTAATCTCTGACAATTAACCTGCAGTAATCTTAGAGTCTTACCTCCGCAGCAAATATCTCGAAATAGCTCCTTCTGTTCCCATCGGCTGGCAACCTCTGGACCTGCTCCTCCTCACAATGGCCGGCACGAACCGATGACCCTGTCATGTAGGCTCCCTAGGTTGAAAGCGCCCCGTCGATTTAGATGCAGCCCGTCTCGGGCGAAGTCACGGCCACCAATCCAGCAGTCAGCTTCTAGGTACACTAATCCCAGTTGTGCACGTACCCAGTCCATGCGGTCATTTACAGTCTTAACTCGCCTCAACGGAACATCTCCCCGCCGAACAATGCCACTCATAATTTTTGCATTTCTAAACTTGCTTTTAGGTTTTCTGCCCAGTTCGTAGAGCTCCCCCATGCTGTAATCAGCTGTAGCCCTCTTCTTCAAATCGTTCGTCCCAACATGCAGCAACAACACTTTAACTTTTTCACAGTCCTCTACATTTGATTCTTCCACTTTTTGGGCAAGCTAGTCAATTTTAATCCCCGGATAACACCGCACTTTCGCACCTGATTTCCTCGAGATATTCGCACTCCATCGTATCATAGAATCACCCATTATGATAACGTCATCCTCAGTTTGCTCCTGCACGCCTCTTCCACACCGATCCCAGTAGAAAGCCGTTCAGTCACATCCTTCACCGTTTCTTCTGATTCACGAAGCTTTGCTCTAAGTTCCTGTATTATTTGATCCCTTGCTTTTATTTGCACCCTCAAACAGTCCGGCGTATCACATACTTTACAAAACCAATTTCCGACATCACAATCCTCCTTCTTGACCTTAATAAGTCCGAAGTGAAACCATTTCTCGCATAGTCCACACTCAACACCATTCTTCAATGTTTTACTGCACGTCGAACACTTTAAAGCTGCCACTGGATCATTTGCCTGATTCACATTTGGAGTAACAGGCCCTGGATTCAATCCACTCCACCAATAACTAGCAATGCAGCTATCACTAGGGCTATGAACCACAAGTTGCTAGGTCCCGTACGCACACACAAACACCGAAAATCCCGAATACCCTTTGCATACCACAGTCCGATCCTCGCGCGATAACACTCCAGAGAACAACCCATTTCAGCACCCGTGAGAGCTCGGGAAAAACACGACCTTTCACTTTGACTGCCAACTGACATATTAGGGACAGCACCGTTTCTCCCCTTAAAACAACAATTTATTTATTTATTTATTTATTTATTTATCGTATGGCTTTTAGTGCCGGGAGTGTCCGAGTACATATTCGGCTCGCCAGAGACTGTAGCTGCTTCAAGCGGACACCCCTAGTTCCGTTCAATTTCAAGTACTTCCAACTTTCACTACCAGATGTCACTAATACCTAGTGGTGAACGTTGGAACTTTGATAGAGCGTTCCATCTAAATCTAACCTAGAAATTTAGCTTCACACAAGTTTAATCTGTCAAAATACCTTTTACATGCCATAAATCTATGACATGGGACCGCCGGCTTTACTTCCTCCCCCAAAGGAAGGAATACTGAAGGATTTTAACGCTCTTAAAATATCCGACGACTTTGGCCGGGTTTGAACCTGCTATCTTGGGCACAGCAGTTCAGCATGCTACCGACTATGCCACCGAAGCTGCTTAAAACAACAATATCTAACTATTACATAAACGGACTGATAACCTATGGATCTAACCTCCATCAACTTCACTAATACTTAATGGACATGTAGCATCCAAATTAAAGTACCGTAATGCAGTACATGTGTGAAATTGTTCGTTCCAATTCAATTTTTTTAAATCTAAATAAACTACTTTCTTCCATGTTAAAAAGTTCAACAATTCACTAGCTATATAATCGGTTACAATTATTGATGTTATTGCAGTATTACATAAAATTGCTGAGCTTTTGAAGTATCAATTAAATTTGATTCTTTCTGGGCAGTGGCATGTGTCATTGTTTTCAAAATATAAATATACTAGCTGAAGTACCCGTGCTTCGCTACGCGTCATAAATAAATTAAAATGTGAAGGTGACAGTTAAAACAGGGGATAGGCGGGGTGCTGCGCAGAGGGAGATTAAGGATGGAACATTTTGTCCAACTACACCGCTCGGCGTTGACCGTGTTTTATAGCACAAATTTAGGTTTTACTCGCTAACCGTTGGAGATAACTTTCGGATAGAAAATGTGATTTTAAACCTCGTATATGCCATCAAAAGTTTGCTATTTCTTAGCGTTTTCTTTTTATTTGAAATGGAAACATGAAAGTTTGAAACCAAAGGGCGTAGTGACGTCACTAAAATGGTCGCCTTCTTTAAATAGCGCAAAGTATTGAAATCAAAAGTAACCTATATGTTAACCAGGTAAATCAGCTACTTCCATGTAAAATTCATGTAAATCGGACCAGTGGTACTTGCGTGATTGAGTAATACACAGACACACACCTTCTCTTTTTAGCCTCACTTCGCCCGCGTCATAGTCGTGTCATATTGTTATTGAATGAAATATAGGTTTAACCCCGTTAACACCCCTTTAGAACCTGAATACCCAAAAATCCCTCCTTAGTAGACTTTTCGACACACAACAAACATATCCCCAAAATATCATTCTTTTAACTTTAATAGTTTTGGTTGGTCGATGAGAGTGAACATCCAAAAATCCTTCCTTAGTGGACTTTTTCTTCTATAATTTCATCCCTCCCCATAGGCCCCTTAAATTGCATTTATGAAAAAACGGTGGAACACCTATTTATTTTCTTTATTTATTTATTTTTAAGCTGATTGATTTCCTCCGAGATTCAAACTCCTCGCCTATGTCGTTTAAGAGATACACGCTCCGTTAGGAATCTTTCAAACCCCACTTTCCATCCCTTTCACCTCATAATATACACTACATCGAAAAACCATTAGACATTTGTCAGCTTATTTTTAATGATTAGCATATTTGCCAAGTATCACATCCCCAAATGAAACTTCCCGTGAGATAGTGTTATTCAATGAAATGCAGGTTTATCCCCTTAACACCTCTTTAGAACCTGAATATCCAAAACTCTTTCCTTAGTGGACGTTTTCGGCATACAACGAACATATCCCCAAAATTTCATGTTTCTAACTTCAATAATTTTGGCTGGGCGATGATGGGTAAGTGAGTCAGTCAGGACATTTTCTTTCATTTATTTTTGATAATTTCACCCCTCACCATGAAACCCTTAAATTGGATTTATGAAACAAACGGTCGAACACCTATTTACTTATTTGAAGCTGTTTTCCCCCTGAGTTTGATGAGTGACTAAGAGAGTCAATCAGTTAGGACACTTTCTTTCCCGTTTTTTTTTCCAGAATTTCACCCCTCTCCAAGGGCCCCTTAAATTGGATTTATGAAAAAAAAAACGGTCGAACACCTATTTACTTGTGTTTTAAGCTGTTTCTTTTTTCGCCGAATTTCAAACTTCTCACCTATGTCGTTTCAGAGATACGCGCTCCGTTCAGAATCCCTCAACCCCCAATGTTCACCCCTTTCTCCTCATAATATACACCACATCGATAAACCCTTAGATATATGTCAGATTATTTTTAATGATAAGTTTATATACCGAATATCACATCCCCAAAGAAACAACTCTTGAGATATCGTTATTCAATGAAATGCACGTTTACCCCCTTAACACCTCTTTAAAACCCGAATAAACAAAAATCATTCCTTAGTTGACGTTTTCGACATACAGCGAACATATTCCCAAAATTTCATGTTTCCAACTTTAATAGTTTTCTCTGGGCGTGATGAGTGAGTGAGTCAGACAGGACATTTTCTTTCAATTATTTTTACCAGAATTTCACCCCTCCCCATGGGCCCCTTGAATTGGATTGATGAAAAAACGCTTGAACACCAATTAACTTATTATTTAAGCTGTCTTTTTCCCCTGAGTTTGATGAGTGAGTGAGTTAGTCAGTCAGTTAGGACACTTTCTCTCCTTTTTCCCCCAGAATTTCACCCCACCCCATTGCCCCTTAAATTAATTTATAAAAACGGTCGAACACCGATTTACTTACTTTTTAAGCCGATTTTTTCTTCGCTGAGTTTCAAATTTCTCTTCTATGTCGTTTAAGAGATAGGCCTACACGCTCCGTTAGGAATCCTTTAACCCCCACTTTTCACCCCTTTCACCTCATAATAATACACCACATCGAAAAACCCCTAGACACATGTCTGCTTATTTTTAATGATTCGTTTATATGCCGAGTATCACATCCACAAATGAAACCATTCGTGAGATATTGTTATTCAATGAAATGAAGGTTTAACCCCCTTAAGACCCCTTTAGAACTTGAATATCCAAAAATCTTCCCTTAGTGTACGGTTTTGACATACAACGAACATATCCCCGAAATTCCATGTCTCCAACTTCAATATTTTTGGCTGGGCGATGATGAGTGAGTGAATGAGTCAGGACATTTTCTTTCATTCTTTTTTCTTCAAAATGTCACCCCTCCCGATGAAACCCTTCAATTTGATTGATCAAAAAAACTGTCGAAAAGCTATTTACTTACTTTAAAGCAGTTTTTTCCCCTGCGTTTGATGAGTGAGTCAGTCAGTCAATCAGTTAGGACACTTTCTTTCCTGTTTCCCCCTCCCCCCCCCCCCCAGAATTTCATCTCTCCCCATGGGCCCCTTAAATTGAATATATGAGAAAACTGTGAAATACATATTTACTTAGTTTTTATGCTGATTTTTTTCCGCTGAGTTTCAAACTCCTCGTCTATGTCGTTTAAGAGATACACGCTCCGTTAGGAATTTTTCAATCTCCGCTTTTCACCCCTTTCGCCTCATAATAAACACCACATCGAAAAACCCTCAGACATGTGTCTTCTTACTTTTTAATGATGAGTTTATATGCCGTATATCACATCCCCCAATGAAACCAATCGGGATATATTTTTATTCAATGAAATGCAGGTTTAACCCCTTTAAGACCCCTTTAGAACCTGAATATCCGAAAATCCTCCCTTAGTAGACGGTTTTGACATACAATGAACATATCCCCAAACTGTCATGTTTCTAACTTCAATAATTTTGGCTGGGCGATGATGAGTGAGTGAGTGAGTGAGTCAGGACTTTTTCTTTCAATTTTCTTTTTTTCAGAATTTCACCCCTCCCCATGAACCCCTTAAATTTGATTTATGAAAAAATCTGTCGAACAGCTATTTACTTACTTTAAAGCAGTTTTTTTCCCACTTGAGTTTAATGAGTGAGTCAGTCAGTCAATCAGTTAGGACACTTTCTTTCCTGTTCCCCCCCTCCCCAAATTTCACCCCTCCCCATGGGCCCCTTAAATTGGATTTATGAAAGAACGTTCAAACACATATTTACTTTTTATGTTGATTTTTTTCCGCTGAGTTTCAAACTCCTCGCCTATGTCGTTTAAGAGATACACGCTCCGTTAAGATTCTTTCAATCCCCACTTTTCACCCCTTTCACCTCATAATATACACCACATCGAAAACCCCTCAGACACGTGTCTTCTTGTTTTTAAAGATGAGTTTATATGCCGAGTATCACATCCGCCAATGAAACCAATCGGGAGATATTGCTATTCAATGAAATGCAGGTCTACCCCCTTAACACCCCTTTAGAACCAGAATATCCAAAAATCCTCTCTTAGCGGGCATTTGCGGCCCTTGAGGGAGCTGCATACCAAATTTCATTCCAATCCGTTCGGTGGTTTCTGAGATTACGTGATGAATGAATGAATGAGTGAGTGAGTGAGTGAGTGGTGTTAGACAAATACAGTATGTAGTAGATAGATAGTGTCAAGTCTTTGTTATGCTAAACTCGATTGACAGTGCTGTGTGATCAGTTGAGTAACTAACGGGATTTCAAGTAAAGATCCTCATTTTCTATACCGGTAGTGCAGAGCGCAACTCGAATCCAGTCGGCCGTGTCTCGACTTGAGCTATGTTGCCATGGAAACTATCTGCCTTGCCATTCCTTCATGAGTATATTTTATGATTTGATTAGCCTGTGCTTGAGTGCAAAAGGGCCGAAATTGGAAGAATGAGAAAGACTATCGAAAATTCATGTAGCCAGCGGTTATTTCTTGGTCCTAAACTATGTGTGTGCAAAATTTGGTTGAGATTGGTGGAACGGTGTAGATTTGTAAACGGAACAGACCCACTCACCCACCCACATACATACATACATACAGACTTTCACTTTTATATATAAGAAGATTATGATTTTAAGGGGGAAATGTGAAAATATTTCACAAAATAATAGCGTAGAAAGAGCCCATTTGGCTTCAAATAATTTCATAAAGTATTAAATATCTCACATTTTAGAACATTCAGCCTCATCAGTGACTAAAATTTATCGAAAGAAAGCTTATATTCTAAATTAGGGTTATAAATAGTTAATGATTACGAATTTTTAATAAATTATAATATTAATTCGGCCATGTCTGTATATTCCTTTGAAATTTTAGGTCTGAATAAAATATTCAGATTTCACAAATACTATTAAATACACAATAAAATGTACTCAATGTTTGATACTCCATATCTTCCGACATATTTGTTTCGCAGGAATTGGTATATGCTCGAAATGACCAACAGGAGTTCGCTTTGCAGGTGAGGCCGCCTGGGCGTAGTGCTGATGGCGCCGAGCTTCATACCGAACTCCGACTCTCAGTGTATCTGGCATAATGGTACCACATGACGCTACGAATTGTTTCTTGTAGCTGGATTTTGTCGATAGACGTCATCCTTGACAGTCCTCACAGGTAGAAGTCCAGAGATATAAAATCAGGAGACCAAGGTGGGTTCCTAATAGCACCAATTCGACCTATCCACCGTCAATTTACCTCAGCCATTGTTGCTACTGGACTGCCATCCGATGTATTGGTTTACCCACCTACTGCGCAAATTGCCATCCCCACCTACTCACGACTATTTTAATAGTTACACTACACTTCCGCATGAGTTAAAAAGTGAAAGTAATTTTCTTTCAAAATTATTGAAGTACAAACAGTGAGCACATTTTATTGGTTCCCTCTGTATATATTTAAAAGTGTTGTATGTGTTCGGGCTTTTATATGATAAAATTGTCTAAACTTAATTAAAGTGCTTGTTTAAATCATACCCTAACGTCTTCTTTGAAGTTCAAATAACCACCAACTTAATTCAGTTGTCATAAACATTCTTCTTAAGCGACCCGAGCTTGGTCTAAACTGTCGTAATACAGTAAGTTCTAATAACACTTGAGCCTTTGCAAATAAATTACTTGTTCAATTAGTTATCTAACGTCGTCCTCGACTTTCGTGTAATCCTCAGTCTTCATAAAACTTTCTTATTCTTTTTTTCGGCGACCTGAACTTCCTCCAATATGCCGAAGGAGAATCCTTGGCTGAAGAACCCGAGGGGCGAGATTGAGATGAACACAACGACCCTTTTCGGTGGGGCAGACTCTAAGACTAGAATAGACATTATGACCGCCAACCTTCGATAGAAGATGGCATGGCAAGAAAAAGATGATAATACTTGAATTTCTATAATACTGTATAAAATATTATTCTTAACTGTGTTCTTTGAGAATAGAGCATAGACACGGTGTAAAAACATAAATGAATATTCCAAGAAAACTTGGCTTTTATCTGTAGTTGTGCTGGTCTAATCCCTAGTTTGTTATTCTAAAAATAAGTAATAAATAATTACTAGATTTCCCTGACCTTATACAAAAATAAGTTGATGAAAAATTATAGTTAAATTACTATCCTATATGGGAAAGATACATTTAAACATTGTGCCTTACTTTCATCTCCAAAGAAATAAAGCAAGTTGTAAAGGTGCCCTACCGGCTAAGAATTGTAAACTGTGGTGAATAAAAAAAAATCAGCTAAATGTGTAGGGGGCCTTATCGTAAATTCATAAATTAACTCTTTGGCCGTGATCGCTTTTTTAAAATCTCCGTAAATTAAATCATTGGTTTTGTTACTATGATCCAATTTTTGTGAAATGATTTTTTTTATAAGATTTCTAATATATTCATGAACGTTCCTGTGTTTAATTGTGCAAAATTTCGATATCCCGTTTTATGCTTGTAAAGTTATGTGAAGTCTCATGTGATTTGCCATCGCTGGGTGTCTATTGTATTCTAATGTGTTGACGTGTTCTATGTATCGAGTTTCAAGACTTCTTTCTGATTGCCCTAGGAATAGTACCACATGTTAATTTATATATTAGTGATTTTTGGAATGTACTCATCTTATTAATTGTGTGATGGTTAAAAAAATAATTGTCAGTATTTACGGTTTTGAAAGCTATTCTAAAATTAATTTATCGAGAATGTTTGTTAATGAGTAATTGTATTTATCCATCTATGTGAAAGTAACGTTTTTTACGTTTGTGTCTTTATTTTGCACAGTGTTGTGAACGGTTCATTTTTCATTTTCTTAACAATTCAATTTATATATTCCTTTTTGAATTTAGCCAACTATGGACCACAAAGAGCTTAAGACTTTTTGGCTTTTTTTTTCTCTTCTCCTCCCAGAACCTCTTCATGCATTCGCTTCTGTTTTTCTTTCTTCTCATCGGAAATGATCCGTTTGGGCCTGCTCTGTTGGTTTCTACTGATATGCTTTTATACTGTCGACATTTCTTCTAAACTATCTTCAGTTGTGGACCATCTGTAGTGTGATTCCAATACCTGCTGCATCCCTTTTCACCTCATCTATCCATTTAAATGTGGCCTTTAACCCCATTATTTAATTGAAGACCTTTTTGGTCAGTCTGCATTCATACACCCTTAGTAGGTGTCCGCAGAACTTCAACCTCCGCTTTCTCATTTCATCCGTGGTCTTCTGAGTGTACTTGTAGAGTTCTTCGTTTTTCCTCCTCCTCCAATTCCTATCAGTAGTTTTCTGATGTCCGAGTATTATCCTCAGAATCGTCCTTTCTTTTTTCTCTGGTTCTTGAAGCATATTTAAAATAAGATACTCCGAAGCGTACAAACCTTCAGGGTTTACTACCGATTTATAGTGTCTGACTTTGGCCTTATAGGATAATGCCCGATTGATGTGCTTGTTCTATATATTCCTTATTATAACCATTATTTAAATAGATGATTTTCATTTTCATTTTCACTTGTTTCCATGGGTGCTGGATATATTTCCTCACTCCAGCTGAGACTTGCATTGTTCGTGACCAAATTTCATGTGAATTGAGTTACTGCATTCGTGTTTTAAGGAGATTGTGAAACTGTTTGTCGAGTTGGTACTGTATACAGTTTCAAGTCATACAAATATAATAGATGGTGTTATTATTATTATTATTATTATTATTATTATTATTATTGTTGTTCCGTGAATAACGTTGAGCCTGTTAATGTCCTTCCTCATGGCCCATCTACTTTAAAAGCCATCGCACGCTAACATATGAGGAGTTTTGGCACGCCGTACCAGACTGTGTAGGCCAGGTGGCTCCACTAAACTCATCACTCCCAGCAGCAATTTATGGTGGCGATAAGTCTGTCTTGAAATGCAGTAGCCTATATTCCGGGAAGAAGCAACCATGCGTGCGACGCCAACTTGTCGATGTGACGCTGTTCCAGTTAATTACGAGGCTTCACTTGGAGATTGCTAGAAACCACATTATAACCCGCCATTTCATGGAGTGTGTCCTATTGGCTGAGAGCCAGGACAAAAACACAGCGCTATCCTTTCTTTCTTCTTTCCATCCTTCTATCCTTGATTCCTTGCTTCCTTCCGTCCTTCCTTACTTCCCTCCTTCCGTCTTTCCTTCCTTGATTCCTTCCCTCTTTTTTCCCTCCTTGCTTCCTTCCTTTTTATCTTCTTTGCTTCCTTCCGTCATTTCTTCCCCCCTTGCTTCCTTACTTCCCTCCTTTCTTTCTTCCTTCCTTCCCCTTTCTTTCTTCCCTCCTTGCTTCCTTCCCTCCTTGCTTCCTTCCTTTCTTTTTACCTTCTATGCTTCCTTCTCTCATTTCTTCCCCCCTTGCTACCTTACTTCCCTCCTTTCTTCCTTCCTTCCTTCCCCCTTGCTTCCATCCCTCCATTCTTCCCTCCTTGCTTCCTTACTTCCCTCCTTTCTTCCCTCCTTGCTTCCTTCCTTCCTTTTTACCTTTTTTGCTTCCTTCCCTCATTTCTTCCCCCCTTGCTTCCTTACTTCCCTCCTTTCTTTCTTCCTTCCCTCCTTAATTCCTTCCCTCCTTTCTTCCCTCATTGCTTCCTTACTTCCCTCCTTTCTTTCTTCCTTCCCCCTTGCTTCCTTCCCTCTTTTCTTCCCCCCTTGCTTCCTTACTTCCCTCCTTTCTTTCTTCCTTCCCCCTTGCTTCCTTCCCTCCTTTCTTCCCCCTTTGCTTCCTTACTTCCCTCCTTTCTTTCTTCCTTCCCCCTTGCTTCCTTCCCTCCTTGCTTCCTTACTTCCCTCCTTTCTTTCTTCCTTCCCCCTTGTTTCCTTCCCTCCTTCCTTGCTTCCTTCCCCCTTTCTTCCCTCCTTGCTTCCCCCCTTACCTTCTTCCTTCTCTCCTTGCTTCCTTCTCTCTTTCCTTCCCTCCTGTTTTCCTTCTTTGTTTCCTTCTCTCCTTTCTTCCCTCCTTGCTTTCTTCTTTCTCTCTTTCCTTCTCTCCTGTCTTCCTTCCCTCATGTTTTCCTTCCTTGTTTCCTTCTCTCCTTTCTTCCCTCCTTGCTTTCTTCCTTCTCTCTTTCCTTCCCTCCTGTCTTCCTTCCCTCCTGTTTTCCTTCTTTGTTTCCTTCTCTCCTTTCTTCCCTCCTTGCTTTCTTCCTTCTCTCTTTCCTTCCCTCCTGTCTTCCTTCCCTCCTGTTTTCCTTCTTTGTTTCCTTCTCTCCTTTCTTCCCTCCTTGTTTTCTTCCTTCTCTCTTTCCTTCCCTCCTGTCTTCCTTCCCTCCTGTTTCCTTCTCTCCTTTCTTCCCTCCTTGCTTTCTTCCTTCTCTAATTTCTTCCTTCTCTCCTTCCTTCCCTCCTTGCTTCCTTCCCTCCTTTTTTCCTTCTTTGCTTCCTTCTCTCGTCTTCCCTCCTTGCTTTCTTCCTCTCTCGTTTCTTCCCTCTTTGCTTTCTTCCTTCTCTCGTTTCTTCCCTCCTTCCCCCCCCCCCCCTGCCTCCTTACTGCCCCCCTTACTTGCCTACTTGCTTCCTTCCTTCAATGTAATAAGGCGGCACCAAGCAACACAGTTATGGTGTCTATTGTTAGAATCCTCCTCGTACTGGTGGTGGTTGTTGAAGGAGAAAGCACAGATCCACTGGGTCTGCATTACGTGAGACGTATTTCAGGAATCTGTAGCAACCTATGTTCCAGGATGTTTCAAAATTTGCGTTTGTTTCCTGACTATGACAAGAAATGTAATTCTGGCCTGAGGGGTGGAACGGGTTACACTTAGTTTCGGGAAGCAAAACTAAGAAGTGGTGGGTTAGTTTCCTACCTCAGGCATGCTGGAAGTCGTTTTCCGTCGTTTCCCACTTTTACCCCAAGAAGATGCCAGGATGGTGCATAACTAAAGGACACGGTTGCTTCCTTCCAAAATCCTACCTCAACTACAAATACACACTATCACACATTCGTAACTTCTTCACTTACAGTCTGGCTGCGTGGCTCAGGGGTAACGTTCTCGCTTGCTGAGCCCAAGGTTGCAGGTTCGAAACCTGGCGCAGTCAGGATGCGCAAATGCGAGGGAGCAGTGTCAGTACATTTACTTGCACGTTAAAGATCCCCTTCGGGGCAAAATTCCGGCACCCCGGCGTCTCTAAACGCCATTGTAGTTAAAAGGGACGTAAAACCAATAACATTATTAATCTTCACTTACAACAATTGAAAGTGAGGTAAACAAACCAGCATCAAATAATGCGCAGTCTAGCCAACAAAACTTTCTATTAAATCACTTCAAGCATCATTGGTTCCATTCTCAGCAACACTAAGTAAGCAATCAACATTTGACTTTGCAACAACTGTGTTACGCTCAACAGAACCAATTAAGAGAGCTTAGATCCTAGGAAGTACTGGCCTATTGGTAAGGGCGTTATTAGCCTATTTTCAATTTTGAAAAAATAGACTTATGAAATCACATTTTGTCCGCGTGTGTGTGTGCATGCGTGTGTGTGTGAGAGAGAGAGAGAGAGAGAGAGAGGAGTGTGTGTGTGTCCCTAATAACATCTAAAGGGCTGGAGTGATTTCAATGAAACTCGGTAAGTTCATAGCACTATTCCGGACGACCCCGATCGTGCCGTCCAAATTTTATTACGTCTCACCAATCCAACATGGCGGCTATGCGAAATATTTCACCAGCATTCAATATCTCCGAAACTATTCCCGATATCACCCTGGAATTTTTTACGGTGATAAAGGGTACTACTAGAAGTTCACCTATGTGACTTTGAAAAAATGGTAACTACAAAACCAACATGGCGGCCGCGCGAATTCGCGACATTTAAATAGACGTTTCTCGCGATTTAACCAACCAAACGCAATAAAACTTGGTACAGTATATGTTTATACACATTGTAATGGAACAACATCCAACTTCTTTCAATTGTATACATAACCACAAGATGGCGGATGTGCGAAATATTTCACCGGCATTCTATATCTCTGAAACTATTAGCGGTATCACCCTGATATTTTGTACGGAGATAAAGGGCACTGCTGGAAGTTCATCTATGAGACTTTCAAAAACCGGTTAACTACAAAACGAACATGGCGGACAAGCGTATTTGAACATTTTAAATAGACCTTTCTCGCGATTTAATGTTCCAAACGCAATGAAATCTGGTACAGGAAATATTTGTACACATTGTAATGCACTGGTATCTAATTTAGTTCAATTGTTTGGATAACATCAAGAATTTTAAAATTAAGTTTTTATTTCGTCTGTCGTAATCATGCGATCGAAGTGAAAGTTTGAATAATGAACCTACGCAATAATTTTCCTTTAATGACTCTATGGTCTATACATTTAACAATCCAACATGGCGACCATGTGAAATATTTAGACGGCTCTGAATAACAACGAATCTATTATAGCAATCAAACTGAATTTTTTAAGTTCATAGGGGCTATGAACTTAAGTTCACGAATAGAACTTTAAATAACCTGGTGATCACAAATCCAACATGGCGGCGACGCGATGTATACATATTCACATGGACGTTTCTCGCAATTTAGCCATCCGAGTGCAGTGAAACTTGGTACAGTAAATCTTTTTATGAATGTTAATCCACAGGCATCTAATTTCTTTCAATTGTTTCCATAACCACAAGATGGCAGCTGTGTGAAATTTTAAAATCTCCTTGTTACTTCTTGTGTCTTAATCATGCGATTGAAGTTTGAATGCTACACGTACACAATAATCTTCATGTAACAGTACATAACTCTAGGAACTACATATATAAAATCAAACATGGCGACCATCCGAAATATTTAGTCGGTTCTCAATATCTACGAATCTATTACAGCAATCAAGTTGAAATTTTGTATGTTGATAGAGGCAATTAATATAAGTAGGATATATGAAAATAGGCTGTATATTTCTTCACGGAACTACTTGTTTTTTGGTGAAATAAAACTGTTGATTTCGCTGTTAAAACTGACACTATTTCGGTGGGTATTCCGCGAAATAAATTGTCGTAATGATCGAAGTTTGTTTTGAAATCTTCCTTATAGTATGGGGTAAATCTAACAAATTAAGTGATAAGGGGTTTTAAAGAGAACTCTTTTAACCTTTTCCTTGTTGTATTTCCAGGCATGATATCCCCAGAAATCACCCTATTATCTTAGAATATGAAGTACTCTGATCATGGGTATACACTCTTGCACATAACATTGGAACTATATAATACAGTATATTCAAATAAAATAAAATTTAAACGTGAATTACCAACAGTTTTGCAATGACCCACAGTAAATCACACTCACATGAGGTCCTTGGTTTGAAGCCTGACCGCATATAATCTGGTCACAATTTTAAAATTATATGATCTGGCCACATAATCAATTATGAAACTAAGTTTAAAACATGTGTCAGTAATAGAAATTGCACAGTTTTCACAAACTGTATTTTGTTTACCGTTTTATTTCTTGAGGTCGCTGGTTCAGAACCAGAATTAGTCTCAGAATTAGTCACATTGCCCCGTACTAAAACAATTGCCAAATCCTAAATTAAATATACTAATATATACATATCGGTAGCCTGCTCCATGGAGACCTTAGCTCACAATGTCTACACCCGTCGCCAATAAAATCATCTGACGGAGTAAAAGGCAGGGAAGGTTGAATGTTTGGTTGTAGGCCACCGACATTTACAGTAGGCTGGTTTACTGCATTCTCATCAATATCACTGTTATTATCATTTAACTGTTCATTTACATCTAAATCACACAGAAAATCACTTCCACACGAGCTTTCAGAATCACTAACATCGCTTCAATTCAATTCTGTTTAGGACATCGACATCTGGGAGACCAGCCATGTTTCCTAGCAACAGCTGGGAGAAAAGTCAAGGAACAATTAATATTACCGTTAAATGCAACGCTATGCCTTCTAAATGCTGTCCTATGCTTGCCTGACACATTACCTATAGTTCACAATTAGTTTTAATTCCACACCAATACGAAAGGTGGCTGAAGAATGCCAGAACGTACACGGGCGCTTCCGGGCGCTTTGAGAAGGAAAGGGGATGTATTATTTTTATTAAATCAACCAAATATACAAAATGTTATTAGTAGCGAACTCGCACAACTGTATCTGCGTACCACAACTCCATTTGATGTAATCAATGGCAGATATCGATTTTCATCGATAGCCTTAGAGATGGCGGAACTGAATACACTTACTTCCTGCTCTGTGGGCATTTGTGTAGAGAATATGCAGCATTATCAATGAGAAGGAAACTACGACGGTTAATTCCTCAGAAGCATTTAAACGTTTATTGGAGAGCTTTTTCGATAATATTTAGCATTTTATTACCAAGTGGAGTATATTTCGTGATTATTTGCGCAATTAGAGCGATAAATCAAAATTCGTGATATTTCACGAGTTCCTTTTGCTAAAATACGATACTTTAAGAACCTAGAAGGTCATATATATAGGCAAGAAAGAAGACATGAAAAACGTTCACGTGTATCGCTATTACCAAAATATACGGCCCCTACCAATAGGCCTACACGTAAAAGAGATGTGGAGCGGTTTCGGTGGCGTGATTGGTAACATGCTGAGCTTCTAGGCCCAAGGTCGCGGGTTCAAACCTGGCCGAAGTCGTTGGATTTTTAAGAACGTTAAAAATCCCTCAGTATGACTTCCTTAGGAGGGGAAGTAAAGCCGGCGGACCAATGTCATAGATTTATGGCATGCTAAAGATGGTTGGACGGTTCCTTAGTTTAGGGGCTGCGACAATGCGGTCATGTAGCCCCGTGTACTTTGGGTGTGTGTAGAATCTGTCTGATAACCGATGTTAATTGTGATGTCTGTATAAGTGTGTGTTATCTGTTCTTAATTCAAGTAAGGACTGCCGACATTGAATTTCAATTAGTTCTTACTTTTGCCGCCAAATGCCACCGTCAATGACTAACTAGTTCAGAACTTGACTACTAGACGCCACCACAGTCGGCTCCTGGCGACGAACGTCGGAACCTAAGAGCGTTTGTGAAATGTTTAACCTAACCTAATTTAGCTTCACAAGGTGTAATTAGTGGAAGGTTCTTTAACATGCCATAAATCTATGACATGGGACCGCCGGCTTTACTTCCCCTTCGAAGGAAGGCATACTGAGGGATTTTAACGCTCTTAAAACATCCGACGACTTCGGCCGGGTTTGAACCCGCGATCTTGGGCATAGAAGCTCTGCATGCTACCGACTACGCCACCGAAGCTGCCGGCATGTTAAAGAACCTTCCACTAATTACACCTGTGTGAAGCTAAAATATATATAGGTTAAACATTTGGCTAACGTTCTTAGGTTCCTACGTTGGTTGTCAAGAGTCGACTGCGGTGGCATCTGGTAACTAAGTTCTGAACTAGTTGGTCGTTGACGGTGGCGTTTGGCGGCAAAAGTAGGAACTACTTGGAAAAATTGAATGTCTGCAGTCCATTCTTGAATTAAAACAGATACACACACTAATACAGTCATCACAATTAACACCGGTTATCAGACAGATTCTACACACAGCCACAGTACATGGGGCTACATGACCGCGTTGTCGCAGCCCCTAAACTAAGGAACCAACCAAAGAGATGGGGGGAGGGGGGGTCTCTAAAGACTCCACGTGCCCAGCCGTGGGTTAATCGTTTGTCAACATTGCAAATACGTACTAAATGATTTATTTTTGTTACCTCGAGGTATGTGTAAAAATGCCATCGACTTGCTTGACCGATATCAATAGCTACGTTCGCTAAGAAGCATCAAAAGGACATGGGGACAAGCTATCTGAGAACTCCGTTAACGAGTAGACCAATGGTTTTCCGTGGTTTCACAAATTTCAACTCCGGGAAAATGCTGGAAAATCATTCGTCCACCGAGACGGCACACAGCTTGGTAACATGTCCTCTCATTGTGCCTTAGCGTACGTAGGTATCGCTGTCGTTCATAACAACCTGTATAATTATGTTAAATCTTTAACATCCGCAAAATGGATTAAAAATCTACATTTTACGGAAAGGAGCTTAGAAGGTAGGAAATGGTACAGCCCAGTCACCTGGAATCGAACCTGCTAACTCACTATTAAGTTAGTAATAAAATGTATCACAGTATTTATCTCTTTCCAGTGTTTTCCTTGCGTCAGTGCGAGCCTAATTTATTTAGTTCAGAATATATTTTGCATCAGAGAAAATGTATCCACTCGCTGTAGGGAGACGACATTAAGATAAGGCGATGTTCAAGGAAGCTGCAACGCAGAGAGATACCATCAGGCAAGGCGAGAGGGATCGGATGGAGCCGTCCCTAACGACCCCATAACGGCAACCCTTCTCACAAGGGAGGAATGACCTCGGCTCAGCACGTAGCAATTTACAGTATTTGCGTCCACCATCGTCTCATTCGGAACGATGTAGGTTATGAGCTCTCATGTGAGGAGATATAACAATCAAATGAGCGGTAAGGTCATTCCCAGGCCCAACTACAACAAAGTAGTTACAACAACATGGGTTATCACACACAAGTACCGGGTGTCCACAATTAATGTTATGGCATTCAGTGCGGTACAGCACAGGCTGTAACGACCGTAGGAGTCTGGAATTTCATAGATAAGCTAACTAAGCAATGCGTTCACGAAGTATGCCACAAAAATATTAGTTCCAAGTTTTGCCACCAGGCGAAATATGGCAATGTAAGCAATGGTAGGGGTCACAGATAAGATGCAGGAAAGATCAAACACATGATAATGGTGGTTCTGGGAGGTTTATTAGTATTTATGGCAGGCGCGGATTCAAGGGTGGGGGCGGGGGGTCACTGGGGTCATGACCCCCCCCCCCCCCAAACGGAGACCAAATTTTTTGCAAACTCAAAAAACGAAAACACAATAATCAGACAAATAAAACTTAACGAATTTTAACTCAAAAACAGGTTTTTTTTTTCATTTTATTCAATACTGAAAATATATTTATTGCAATGATTATGTTCTGTTACAACTGTACATATTTACAACTTCATACCTGTTATTTAAAAACGAATATTTATATAACAAAATCAACTCGTCTATTTTGTTTAGCAAACCTTGCGATTACCGAATCGATGTCTATAGTGATGCCACGATGAATGTGAAGCAATACACGGATAGGAATTTGGGGCTTTTTTCGCACCAACACAATTTGTCGACGTCCAAACTGCAAGCTTGGTTGGCTATTTAAGCTGAGACTTTCTACCTTTGTCGGTACCAACTCGACTTGCCGAAACTGTAACGTACCTTGATACTTTTCTCGAAGCTCGATGTAAAAGTCGCAAACCACGCCGTTGCAATTTGTACGATTATTTTTGGTGCGCTAAACGCATCAAATTTCTATCCATGTAGCTTGTAAAAAATTGGTCTGGTTTTGTACGTTTGGTTATTTTGTGATTGCGTTGTTAGTGATACCATTTTTCTTAACAATTTCGATTCTGTGACCCCCCCCCCCCCCCTCAAAGGCAAACTCTAGATCCGCGCCTGAATGGTTACAAACACTGCTCAATATGGTCTCCCAACTCAGCAACATAGGCTACTGCATCCGTAACATGACATTGTCGACAGATGCCCGCAGCGTATCGGGTGAAGTCTGAGCGGACATGTCGTATGCTAGCCTATAGATCAGGCAGAGCCCGAACATGTTGCTGATAGACACGATATTTCAAATATCCACACAACCAGAAGTCAAATGGAGTTACGTTGGGGGACCTCGAAGGCCACGCATCTGTAAAATGCCGAAAGATAATGCGGTCGTTACTGAAGGACGACAAATGGTAAAGGTTACATTGTTAAATTTATTTACGGTGATGCGGACTACGTATTCCTTCGAGCGACGGTGCTGTATTAATTTAACAGTACTGGAGCGTTTACTAGTCATTGGCAAAGATGTAATATTTCTTCGATATTGTATGCGGAGTAGGACAGTTGGTTCATTGGCCTCGATAAATTGGGAATATTAGTTGCTCGCCAACTTTGCTGCTGTTTGTGACCTTATTCTCCAAGAAATGTCATGTTTCGCTTATTCATGATGTTTAAGTGCCTTCTGTAATGTGTATTTTCTGCAAAAGTACTACTTAAACTTGGTAGTCTTTAATAAGTTTGTCGTGTAGTTGCTAGAATAGTGGCCACAAATCTTATACTTGTTGGCGCAAATACAAACAGCAAGAAGCGGGATGATACCGGATGGTGAACAATACTCACAGCTAGTGATGCAAGGGCTGGTGACCACGGAACTCCAGATGACCTCAGAGTGTCGGTGTGATGATTAGGGCTCGGATTTTTAGGTAAATAAATATTTTTTTATGTAAATACATATTTTAAGCATTTTTCTATAAATACATAAATTCCTGCTATTCACTTATTAGCACATAAAAAGGCATAATATGTACTTTTTTTAAATCAGTATGCTAGATCTTTAAGTTTATTGCATTTTTGTTCTGTGTTTCTTCAACCTGTGAGCTAACTAGTCTCCATGCAGAACGTATGTCAGCTTGCAACTGTGTTATTCTTAACTTGTCGCCCCATGCCACTCACTGTGGAAGCCGGGGATTTCCATGTCCATGGCCATATTGCACCATGTGCTAGATCTCCTCTACCCCAGCTACCTGGAACCAGTGTCACTCACATGCAGTTCATTTCTGGCACTGAAATGTAAAGCAGTTCTACGATGCCTAAAGTAAAAATAACTGCAAGTTATCGTCTGTTGCAGACTTTAAAGTTAATTTTACGTCTGATGCGGGCGTTCTGTTCTGCCAGCCATATGGGAAAGCAATCCAGGCTGAACAGCGATCTCAAGTTACACAACACCTCACAGGCAAGAAACATGTTGTCGCAGTTTCGCGCCTTCAGAATAAGTGTTTCGTGAAAATTGTCGGTCTTTTGTGATGGACAACCTGAAGACGTATCTCTTGTGTATTGTAATGCTTCAGTAGTCAGTGAGGCATAGTATTCGTGAGCACTGCTTATTGTTTATATTCACATTAATAAACTAAATTATAATTAAATATATTTACTTTTTGTCACATATTTCAGGTATTTTTAATACATAAAAATAAATATTTCCCCGATTTTTAGCACCTAAAAATCCGAGCCCTAGTGATGATAACGAATTAAGAACCATATAATCATACTGATCTCATTTCAGAAACTCAACATTACCAGGTTGTAGAAGTGATATTGACATCATGCATATATTCAGCTATGTGATATAACAGCTGGGGAACATACAGGTTAAGGAACCAAGACAATGACGATATTGGTTGTATATTGGCTTTCACGGCCAGTGAATTAAAACTCAGTAATTTTTCGAGGTTTGTGCCGAGTCTTGTGTGGGGTTTCGCCTACGACACCGAGCTAGCTCATCACCGGGTTTTAATACACTGGCCGTGAAAACCAATATACAGGATGTCCGAGAAGTCCCTGTACCCCTTCGTCAAAACATTATACTGTATAGTGGAATACTTACATATAAAAACTATGTATCCAGGTGATCTGTATGTGAACCATCATGCCTTACACAGAGTTATATCCGTCTCCAAGTCGTCATTGACATATTGCGGAGCATCTCAGGAGTTATGGTACGAAAGGCTTCCTCCACACTTTGGCGCAATTCTTCATTAGTCGGTACCAACGTTGAGCCACATGGTACTTGATTATTCCCCTTAATGAGTTGTCTGGTGTGGTAGAGTCTGAGCTTTGTGGTGGCCATTTCAATGGGGTTGGTGGGCCACGTCCAGTCCAGCGGCCTTGAAATTGTTCATCAACGAACTCGCGCACCTGAATAGCAAAATGTGCTTGAGCCCCATCCAGCTGTAACCACACGTGATCCATGATTCCCTTGTCTTGAAGCTCAGGTATTAACCAAATTGTAACATATGCAAATAATATTTTCCATTCACGTACCCATCAAAACAATACCGTATGTGCTCGTTCGTGCACCCACACACACGCTACTAATGGCTCTTCAACAGTGGAGCTGTGTCCGCTCACGTCAGCCATGGCTTCACAACTGAAACGAGACTAACAACAACGCTTTTGAGAGCATCAAAGCAGGGATACCAATAAAACAACTATTTAATTCCCCAATTATACAGACGCAATTGTGCCTGCCATAATATTACAAAATAATAATATGAAACTAGGGGTAGACTACGGGGACTTCTCGGACACCCTGTACAATCGTTTTGAAAGCCTTCATAGGCAGGTTATGGCTGATTGAGCTTATAGTTCTCGCAGTGAAGAAGCGCAGGTGCGCTTCATAAAGAGGGAGGTAGCGCGCAATTCGCTACTCCTGTGGGGGTCCGGGTGGGGACACCAAGATCCCCCTGATGAGCCAGCTTGGTGTCCTAGGCGAACCCCACACAAGACACGGCACAAACCTAGAAATATTTCTGAGTTGTAATAACGATATTAATATTATAACAGTGCCTGACATTAATCTTGCACACAATTACATTATATACATATATAATACATACATACAGTATACAAGGTGTTTCAAAAATAGGGGACATAATTTCAGGTATGTATTTTTTATATGTAGACAATCAAAATAGTTCATTACATCATGTGTCCGGAAATGCTTCATTTCTGAGATATTGCCTTCAAAACACTGAACTTCACTGGAACGTTTTTCTTATCGCAGGTCGTTGCCGTGATGGGAGACATTAAGAGGACACTCTGACGGTTAAATCTGAGGCGAAGGTTAAATTCAGTGTTGTGTTTGTCGTTCGTCTGTGCGTCATGTACTCAAATCAGCATCTGGCAGAGATGCACTTCATGTGCGGTAAGGTGGACGGCAATGCTGCGTTGGATCGTCGTTTGTTCCAGAAGAGGTCAATGAGACATCAATGTGAGGACTGTATTCAAGCAGGAGGTGGCCATTTTGAACATCTCCTGTAATGATGATGACCTGCGAAAGAAAAACGTTCCGGTGAAGTTCAGTGTTGTGAAGGCCATAACTCGGATATGAAGCATTTCCGGACACATGTTGTAATGGACTATTTTGAATGTCTACATATAACAAAAACATACCTGAAATTATGCCCCCTATTTTTGAAATACCCTGTATAAATTCCCAAGGAAACACACATATATTGCTGTTAGAAGCAATGTGTTACATTTTCAAAATACAAATCGCAACTAGTTTTACCCATTTTTCAAAATGTGGTTCTTGCTTTGAGCTGAACTTTGCCGTTTCCCTCATATCTCCAATGATTATAGGCATTTATGAACTTTCCTTCTCACAACGTGGGTGTTAAACCATCAGCTAGAAAATGAATCTCCCACATTTCTACATTATTCATTAATCAAGCGTTATTATTTCATTATTTTATCTGAGCAAACACAAAAAAAAAAAGTTTCATAGAAAGAACGGTTTGAGTAAGATTTATTTTGTAGCTGCACATTGTTGCACAATGTCCCACTTTCAGCTCTTTATTGGTCGACCCAATTGATGCTCAAAGTTCTTGTGACAAACATCTTATAGATCTCCGTGGAGATCTCTCAATACACTGTCAAACATGCGAAGGAATGTGTCAGTAATTAACTTAGGTCTTCCACATTGTTCTGTATCCCCCACGAAGTCTGTGTCACGAAACATGCGTACAAGATCACACAAAGAAGATTTACCTGGTAAGCGTTCATCAGAAAATCTCTATCTCCATTTTTCCACACATCTCTTATAACTTTTGCACTCAAAATAAGCCTCCAATAAAGCCACGAGTTGTGCACGCATAAATTGCATTGTCGCCCGCTAGAGCATGTAACACTCACTCTGCGCAAGGCAACAGCTGTACTGTTCCGACATTACAGTACTACAACTGGTTCTACAATGTCTGATAACTAGGGACCAGATTTTTCGAAAATGCATATGCGCATATGCAAATGCACATTTAGAGGGTTTATTGTTTTTTTTTTGCTAATTCTGAACATAACAGCATATTTTAGCACATACAGTTGAAATTTTAGAACATCTTGAACAAAATAGGTTTCATCTGCGTGTTGGACATCCCTTGCAAGCAACTTTCTGACAAAAAAATTAATAACTAATATTTTACGCAAACATGCTACCTGTTATTTCAAGAAATGAATGGGACCATCTGGGCAGTATCCCTTGTAAGTAACTTTCTGAGAAACAGATAAGGAGATGAGAGTAATCGTACTTTACGCATTGCTGCCTGGCTATTTGAATAAGGAAATGGAGTGGGACAATCCTTTCAGCATCTCGACAGCCAGTAGCCCAGGGTTGGTTGGTTGGTTGGTTGGTTCTTAAGTTTAGGGGCTGCGACGACGCGGTCATGTAGCCCCGTGTACTTTGGGTGTGTGTAGAATCTGTCTGATAACCGGTGTTAATTGTGATGACTGTATTAGTGTGTGTTATCTGTTATTTTAATTTAAGTACTGCAACTTAGAATTTTTCAAATAGTTCCTACTTTTGCAGCCAAGCGCCACCGTCAACGACTACTAGGCTAAGTTCACAACTCAGCTGCTAAACGCCACCGCAGTCGGCTCTTGGCAACGAACTTAGAAACCTAAGAGCGTTGTTTACAATAACCTATCCAATTTAGCTTCACACAGGTGCAATTAGTGGAAGGTTCTTTAACATGCCATAAATCTATGACATGGGACCGCCGGCTTTACTTCCCCTCCGAAGGAAGGCATACTGAGGGATTTTTAACGCTCTTAAAAAATCCGACGGCTTCGGCCGGGTTTGAACCCGCTATCTTGGGCATAGAAGCTCAGCATGCTACCGACTACGCCACCGAAGCCGCCTAGCCCAGGGTTAGTTTTGTGAGTTTCATCAGTTAATGTGTTATTTTATTCTTAGTCTGAATATCCTTAACACAAAATGCCTAAAGAGAAGAGCAGCAGAAAGTATTTATTAAAACAGTGGGTGTCAGGTAATAGTGATAATTCAACTGAAGGCTAGGGACCGGACATTTATACACTGAAAGCTATTAAAATAGACGTAATTTGTCTCCTGAAAACATTGAAAATCTTGCAATTGTCTATTGTGATGCTTCTTTCTGCACTGAATGATACATGTATAAAGTGAGTGAATAAGATTGGCTTGTTGTTAAGTGCATACTTTTCAATTTTAATCCATATTTTCTATATATTTTGTGCATAGCTGCATGCATATTTTAATCTTTTTTCAGTGCATCTCACAGGAAAGCTTGCTAAATTATTCTGTCAGATAGGCCTACGTGAGCTACGATTTTTCAAAGTCAGAGTCCAGTGACTTTACGAACACCCTGTATAATTGTTCATTTAGAATAGTAATTAGAAATCTCTCTAAGTATGGCTTCAATTTTCCACGTCCAGATAAGAATTTACTGAGCAAAAATATTATATCATTTGAAATGATCTAGTCGGCTTCGTCGTTACGTTACGGCGACGTCACGAAATGTACCGAGAATGCACTGAGATGTGTGACGTCATAGTACCGCTTGGTGCATGTGTACAGAGTTCACTGGTGAGCTCTGGAGTTACGAGATGGCAACGACACGGCGAGCGTGACGTCATCCAGCCGGCTCCTCCTTTCACCGCGCTCCAGCTCCCTCATGACTTGTAACTTTCTAGAGTTCTGATTGTTTCTTGATCATCTAACATGTCAAGAGTCTTTGGCTTCGAGCGAAGCGAGTGGCCTCCAGCCTTTCTAGCATTTTTCAGCATTTACAATGATATAAAGTCCTGTCTTTCAGACTGACTGTGTCTTTTTGTTTGAAGTCGGTGCTGAATCTCAGGAAAAATATTTATCTCGTCACAGATCCTTTCGAGGTTGATACCTTGACGTAATGTTAAAAGTGTCTACAAACAAAGCAAAGCGGAAGTATCCGACCACAGCGCATGAGTCGTACTCTGAACTCCACTTGCACATACGCATTTCCAACCTGAAGCAACAACACATCACGTACTGTGTTTCACACTGGTTTCTATTGAATACACTCGCAATATACCATTTGCATGACGTCTCAAATGAATTTGAGTTTAACATACCTGCATCTCTTCCAATGCCCTCCACATTTGCAGATTATCTAGAAGTTAAAACAACATTTCAGCCATCTAACATAGCTTATACTCAACTAAAATATCCCGTTAATTAATTGAATTACACACGGCCAGAATACGCAGAAATAAACAATCCCAGATGTTATTCTTGCGGTGTGAAAAATGTTACAGTGAGATCGGTGAGTCCACATTACTGATGCTCCGTCGAGACCTGCAAAGCTTGATACAGAAGACATTCAAAAAAAAATTCTCGTGAATATTATGAATACACACTGTGAAACCATGAAGCAGCAAGAAGTGCGAGGCAGCGCACACAGAGGAGACAAGCCAGCTGTTTCAATACTTTAGACAGTAGAATAACACCGAGCTGCCAGGGAATGAAGTGCTGAGTAGCTCATGCAAAGGCGACTTTCAACACAAACCAATATCGTTGACGAATTAATCTACTTCGGATATTTAGATTGTCGCCATGCCAGCGGGGACTCAAAAACGTAATTTTTGATATGTAACATCTTTCCTCTCGGTTGCTGGATATTTTTGGTGGGAGTGATTGTGGAAAAGGGACGGAAATGTGTAACAGGAAACAATGTGAGCTTGCGGTGGCGGAGATTGGTACCACAACGTTCTGTCGGACAACATACAGCAAACAATGAGCGTGCGAAGTGGCGGATATTGGTACCACGACGTACTGTCGGCCAACATAGTGTTGCCTCTCGTTTGTTGGATACTATTTTGTGGAAGTGATTTTGGAAAAGGGACGGAAATGTGTAACAGGAAACTAGGGAAGCGCGCGCTATTTGATATTACCAATGAGCGCGCGCGGTGGCGGACAGATGGCTGTTAGATGGTGCCAACCCATTTTGCGTGAGGTGACGCCCCCTCTTTTCCTATACCCCCCTTAATTTAACCAAAGGACCCAAAACTAATAAGTCATCGGCTTTTTAAGATCTCGCGAACCAATAATGCTAGGGACTTGTATGAGGTGTTGTAGGACTCAGGGTGTCGCCCCTTTTTTAGCCTACTTTCGATTTTTGCAAAAAATGAAAGTAGACTTATGAGATCAACACAGGGCGAAAAAAGTGTGTCTGTCTGTGTGTGTGTATGTGTGTGTGTGAGTCTGTGTGTGTGTCTGTGTGTGTGTGTCTGTGTGTGTGTGTGTGTGTGTGTGAGTGTGTGTACTCTGAATGTCTGTCCCCCCCTATCAATTCGAACACGGTGAATGCAAATTGAACGAAATTTGGTACAAAGGTAGCACTAGCAAAGGACACCTCAGTGTCATATTTAATATCGCCGCCATCTTGACGGAAACGTAATGGCGGCCACACAAATGTTCAAAGCTTAAATCAAATTACGACTAACCTAATCATCCGATCTCTACCAAATTTTGCAACAACATACCTTTATGGGGGGAGCATCCTTTGACCAAACTAATAAGTCATCAGCGTAATAGTTTGCGGATGGCGGCCATCTTTGTGTGAAAATCGATTCCCCCTATTAATTCGAACACGGTGCAACCGAATGGAACGAAATTTGGTACAGAGGTAGCACTAGCAAAGGGAATCTCAGTGTCATGTTTCATATCACCGCCATATTGACAGAAACGTAATGGCGGCCACACAAATGTTCAAAGTTTAAGTTAAATTACGACTAACATAACCATCCGATCTCTACCAAACTTTGCAACAACATTCCTTTATTGAGGGAGCATGCTTTAACCAATCTAATAGATTATTAGCCTAATGGTTTGCGGCTGGCGGCCATCTTTATGTCAAAATTGATTCCCCCTATTAATTCGAACACGGTGGAACCGAATGGAACGAAATTTGGTACAGAGGCAGCACTAGCAAAGGGCACCTCAGTGTCATGTTTTATATGGCCGCCATCTTGACTGAAACGTAATGGCGGCCACACGAATGTTCAAAGCTTAAATCAAATTACGATTAACCTAATCATCCCATCTCTACCAAATTTTGCAACTACATACCTTTATGGAGGGAGCATCCTTTGACCAATCTAATAGGTCATTCGCCTAATAGTTTGCGGATGGCGGCCATCTTTGTGTCAAAATCGATTCCCCCTATTAATTCAAACACGGTGAAACAGAATGGAACGAAATTTGGTACAGAGATAGCACTAGCAAAGGGCATCTCAGTGTCATGATTTATATCGCCGCCATATTGACAGAAACGTAATGGCGGCCACACAAATGTTTAAAGCTTAAATCAAATTACGACTAACATAACCATCCGATCTCTACCAAACTTTGCAACAATATACCTTTATGGTGGGAGCATCCTTTGACCAATCTAATAGGCCATCGGCCTAATAGTTTGCGGATGGCGGCCATCTTTATGTCAAAATTGATTCCCCCTATTAATTCGAACACGGTGGAACCGAATGAACGAAATTTGGTACAGAGGTAGCACTAGCAAAGGGCACCTCAGTGTCATGTTTTATATCGCCGCCATCTTGACGGAAACGTAATGGTGGCCACACAAATGTTCAAAGCTTAAATCAAATTACGATTAGCGTAATCATCCGATCTCTAGCAAATTTAGCAACAACATACCTTTATGGAGGGAGCATCCTTTGACCAATCTAATAGGTCATCAGCCTGATATTTTGCGGATGGCGGCCATCTTTGTGTGAAAATCGATTCCCCTTATCAATTCGAACACGGTGAAACCGAATGGAACGACATTTGGTACAGAGGTAACACTAGCAAAGGGCACCTCAGTGTCATGTTTTATATCACCGCTATCTTGACGGAAACGTAATCGTGGCCACCCAAATGTTAAAAGCTAAACTGTAATTACGACCAACGTAATAATCTAGTCTCTACCAAATTTTGCAACACCATATCTTTATGTGGGAAACATATTCAGACCAAACTGCAAGAACATCAGCCCAATAGTTTGCAGATGGTGGCCACGTATGTGTGCAAATCGATTCCCCTTATCAATTCGAACACGGTGAAACCGAATGGAACGACATTTGGTACAGAGGTAACACTAGCAAAGGGCACCTCAGTGTCATGTTTTATATCACCGTTATCTTGACGGAAACGTAATCGTGGCCACCCAAATGTTAAAAGCTAAAATGTAATTACGACCAACGTAATAATCTAGTCTCTACCAAATTTTGCAACACCATATCTTTATGTGGGAAACATATTCAGACCAAACTGCAAGAACATCAGCCCAATAGTTTGCAGATGGTGGCCAAGTATGTGTGCAAATCGATTCCCCCTATCAATTCAAACACGGTGAAACCGAATTGAACGAAATTTGGTACAGAGGTAGCACTAGCAAAGGGCACCTCATATTCATGTTTAATATCCCTATAGCACGTTGTATTTCAACAAGCTACTACAACCAACATTCGATCATACTCCTTGAAAAGGACAAAGAGTTATAACAATACCCATGCATTTAGGAGAAAGTAGGCTATATGTTCTTTACTGAACATCTTGTTATGATATTGTGATTTGCAGAGATGGGTGAATCCAGGGCAGAATATATGCGAAATTATCGACAAAAGAAACGTGCGAAAATAAACTTAAAACCTGGAGGAGTACAGCCGAAAGAAAAACTTCACATATATTTCATCTCAATTTCATAGTAGGATAACATGCCAGATGTTACACATCATATGCGTCTACTGTAAGGCTCGTTTTATTATGTAATACACAGTACTTACAAATTTTCTGGTGTCATTTCCTACGTATAGCGTCCATATTGAACAATTCCAACATAATATTATTGGAAATCACTTAAGGCTCTGCCGTCTCCTTTTGCACCATACCTGTAGACTCTTGACTTTGTAACGGCACATTTATTCTTCCTAGCTAATTTGTAAGACTACTTTTATTATACTTTACAACAACACAAAAGAGTAAAACCACTAATGTGACATGCTGTCATGAGATCCGACAACGCCGCAGAGTCATGTGAGAAGATGATGACGTAATAAGGCTGAATAAGTTTCCTGATTTGTGAATCATACGCTTTGAAAAACCACTCAACCGAAAATTTATGTTAATAATTGAAGCGTCCAGTCGCAAAACTCGTTTAATCCACTTGTGAACAAGGAACATGTCGTAAGATTATTTATTTAATTACTTTATTTTATTTTATTTTGTTTTATTATGTTTTGTTTAATTTTTTGTTTTGTTTTTTTTTTGTTTTATTTTCTTTTTTATTTCTTTTATTTTTAATTTAATTTTGTTTTATTTTGATTTATTTTAGTTTATTTTGTTTCATTTTATTTTGTTATGTTTTATTTTGATTTTCGAAAAACAAAAAGCATGAAGGAAAACAGCAAAATTCCAAAACAAAAGTAAAAGCAGAAAACAAAAATTAAGAAACAAAAAGCAAAAAGCAAAATTTTAAAAAAGCCAGAGCCGAAAACAAACACAAAACAAAAACCAAGAAAGAAAAGCAAAAAGTAAAATTCAAAAGTAAAAGCACAAAGCAAACACAAAACCAAAAACCAAAAACTCAAAGCAAAAAGTAGAAAACAACAAACACGAAAGATACGTGAGGCAAAGTCCAGAGAAACGTTTCTCATGAAAATGATTCTTATTCAGAAGTGGATTAAACGAGTTTTGCAACTGGACGACTCAATTATTGATAATTAACTAAGCACTATGGATGGCACTGAATGACGCGGGTGAAGCCAATGTGGAAAGGTCACGTAGTCGAGGACCTCACTCTTATCCAGTACGCCACGCACGCAGCTAACGTATCTTCGTTGTACGGGTGTGAATATTTCGCAGTGTGAACGAGACGCGATCGAGAAACATTATACACTGGTGTCCAAAAGTGAAGCAAAAGTTACGAATAAGCAGGGCAACAGGAAATAGACCGCAAATCGCACGACATATGCACCTACCAACTTAACGTGTTCGCTCTGTATAGGAAAGGAGTATTCCCTGCTTTGACTAGCGGCGTAACCGCAAGGTAATCACAACCAGTGCCTGCGCTTCATAATCCCTCAATAGTGTTTGCCCTGTTGTAGTGTGCGGAAAGTAGCCTCGTGGTGAACGTGACAACATAATGGCACAACGACGCCATTTGCACCCCCTTTTGCAGGGTAGAATACTCGGTCGCCTGGAATCAGGCCAGACACAGGCCGAAGTCGCCGTATCCTTCAATGTGCCACAAAGTGTCATTTCCAGGCTTTGGAGACGATTTCGAGACACAGGAGATGTTAGTCGTAGGCCAGTACCAGGTCGACCAAGAGTAACCACCGCACAGCAGGACCGATATCTGGTCTTAGCCGCCCGACGAAATCGGAGTGCACCTGCAAGACAATTGTCGGTGGAGCATGCAGCCGTCTCAGGGGTTGCCGCTTGCCGGCAAACTGTGTACCGGAGGCTCTGAACAGCAGGGCTGTTTGCCAGACGTCCAGCGGTGTGCATCCCGCTCACTCCAGCACATAGACGGGCCCGTTTACTGTGGAGCGGTCCAAGTCGAAACTGGACCATGAATGAGTGGAGGCATGTGCTCATCGCAGATGAATTCCGCTTCAGATTGCAGAACGATTCCCGTCGCTCATTAATCTGGAAAGAACCTGGTAGCTGATACAACCACAGGCACATCGTGGAACGGGACCAGTATATTGGTAGTGGCGTCATGGTGTGGGGCGGCATCATGTTGAATGGCCGTACGGACCTGCACATCTTCTTGGGTGGTCCGAGGAACACTGTGGACGCTCGGAGATACAGGGATGAGGTACAGAGACCACATGTTCGACTCTTCAGCGGTGCGGTTGGTCCAGACTTCCTCTTAATGGACGATAATGCCTGACCACACCACGCTGCTTTGGTGGATGAATTTATGGCTGGGGAAGTCATTCATCGCATGGACTGGCCAGCGAGGTCTGCGGATCTCAATCCTATAGAACATGCCTGGGATGCACTGGGGAGGCGAATTGCGTCCCGTCAGCCTCCACCAAGGACCTGGCCCTTTCGGAGGAATGGGATCGACTGCCACAAGAGCTCTTGGGCCATCTGATAGAGAGCATGCCACGTCGTTGCGAAGCATGTGTGGCCGTTAGGGGTAGACATACACCCTATTAACAGCATATTTTGTTGTGGAAGACATTGCCAAGTTTTGTTAGTTGTTGTCGTCAAAGGTGTACCTTAGCCATCAGAACCCTCCTGACACGTTTTTTTTTTTTTTGGACAAGTTGTGTGACATCTGGTGTGTGATTCAGTTTCCGTTAGTTCAGCAATCCGTCTGACATTCCTTTCAGGCGGTATGGTCTCATTTAGTGATTATGCTTAACTTTTGGACACTAGTGTATTACGGAGTGCCGAAATTGTATTTCATTCGGTACGTGAAAGAGCCATAGTTAAGAGTATACGCCGTGTAAGACGTAATGTGATCACTCCTGACACTAACTAAAAACACGCAGAGTGCAGCGGTATATCAATCCAAACGACACTGTA
Source organism: Meconema thalassinum (assembly GCA_946902985.2). NCBI lineage: Eukaryota > Metazoa > Arthropoda > Insecta > Orthoptera > Tettigoniidae > Meconema > Meconema thalassinum. Next base: position 392,595,177 of record OX336393.1, on the reverse strand, counting down.
TTTCAATGCAAAGAACGTAATAGAAACGCAATGAAATCTTACGAGACGCGAAATATAAAAGATCCGGTGCGATCTGCTTTTATTACGAGAACGTGGACCTACATGACAAGCCAGTGCTAGCATTTGTTCCGAGAGGCAGACAATTGAAAGTCACAGTGCGAATGAACTCAAGTAGATAATGAAATAGAGCCAGGTCAGGAAACATCTGTGAGGGCCATATTTGGAGAGGCAGATTAAACACACTTCGAAGTGCGTACGATATACTGTATCTTACGAGAACATTTCTGATGGAGTGTAATGCTGCAGTAGTATGATCTGTGCTGTTTGGGAACAGTTATACACGTTCATAATTCACTATTACGAGTACGGAATCGGTACGAACATTGCCGTGATGTATTACGGAAACATCGAGGTCATCAATATGGATGATTTTATTATCATTTCAAATGATCTTGTCGACTTCATCGTTATGCTTAGGTCTACCGTTATGCGTCACGGTTACGGTGTGTATGACGTCATCATGTTGTTCAGTGCACATGCACCGAGTCTGAGTTTACTCCTGGGGTCTGGCGTTATGCGAACGGAGTTGGCGAGTGCGTGACGTCATGCAGCCCCCACGCGGGAAGCCTACTGTTGACCAAAGTATTATGTGTACTCGAGTTTGAAGGTTGTTTGTGAAGTAACCAATAGACCTACATACAATCCAATACCATCAACATTTTCGTCGTTCTATTTTACGATAGTTCATGTAGGTTTGGATTTTTTAATTTATATTTTAATATTTTTTATCGCAGTTGGAACACAAAAAGTGCACGTTTTTAAGCGTGTTTCAACCATGCGTCACATTTAAGAATTATTATCTCAAAAACACGTCATCAGATCGAATTCAAATTTTAACACGATATACATTGGAATGTTGTATAACTGGTTTATTAATTTCACAATATTGTGTGTCCAAGAAACAAAGTTGTTATCATTGTTGTAAGGTAACTTCTTCTCGGCTCGGGGTGGTTGGAAAATGTAGTTCTTGGTTGCGTTGTAATCGTTATACATGAAAAAGTTATGCTGTATGACTGTGAAATGCGTAAATTAATTCACTTATTTTATATCGGTTTGTATTTGTACGAGGAAATAACACATGGTCCACCATTTAGCCGCTCCCGGAAAAGCTGTACAGCGTTGCTAAGATGGAGCCAATCACTTCCGAGCGAGACGCGCGTGGGCACCATTTCGGCAACGCTGTACAGCTGTTCCCTGAGCGGCTAACTGGTGAAACATGTGTTATGTCCCCGTAGAAATACAAACCGATATAAAATAAGTGAATTAATTTACGTATTTCACAGTCATCCAGCATAACTTTTTGATGTATAAGGATTACAATGCAACCAAGAACTACATTTTCCAACCACCCCGAGCCGAGTAAAAGTTACCCTACAAAAATGATAACAACTTGGGTTTGTGGACACACACAATTTTGAAATTAATAAACCAGTTATACAACATTCCAATGTATATTGTGTTAAAATTTGGATTCGATCTGATGACGGGGTTTTGAGATAATAATTCTTAAATGTGACGCATGGTTGAAACACGCTTAAAAACGTGCACTTTTTGTGTTCCAACTGCGATAAAAATATTAAAATATAAATTAAAAATTCCAAACCTACATGACCTAACGTAAAATAGAACGACGAAAATGATGATGTCATTGTATTTAATGTAGGTCTATTGGTTACTTCAAAAGCAACCTTCAAACTCGAGTGCACATAATACTTTGGTCGACAGTAAGTTAAAGTGTAGTGTAGTCTGTTGAGTCTGAGTTTACTCCTGGGGTCTGGCGTTATGCGATACGGAGATGGCGAGTGCATGACGTCATGCAGCAGAGTGCTTCGCTTCGCTCGAAGCCCTCCTGAGCCTTTCTAACATGTGTAGCATTTGTAGCATGCGACATGAGAAATTATATCAAGTCTAGTCTCTCAGACTGACTGTATCTTTTTTATTTTGCCGAGTTCTATATTTTCTGTTAGGATTTTTTTTCCTTTGAGACTTGAACGATTATCGGAATAATTTCAAGGTTTAACAAACCGAACTCAATTCCCACTCACACCCTGGTATTATTTGGAACTCGTCTTCCTGGATATTTTTGCATTTCAGAACCGAACTTATTTCAAGCGTTCGAGATTCATGTTGTTCCGATTTCTCACTGTGGATTGCGATGGTGAGCCGGGCCATACAATCTATGGTCGAGTTATCGGGCACAGTAGATATTTAATTTCTCTTCCTAACGGACAACAGACATGAAAAAGAAGATTTTTAAAACAGCATAATGGGCATTGGAAGCAAAAGAGTATGGGAGGAATGCGTAGTGCTGGGATGTTCCTAAAGAAACGAAAAAGAATTCGAATATAGTATTTCTATAACAGACATTTATCGTATCAAAATTACTGCACCAAAACTTTCAAACAGGGAATTCCTCCTTACATAAGTTATGTTTCAACACAGTCAATTGTCATATTTTATATTAGTTTGTGTTCATGAAAACGCTGCTAGAATAAGGTAATTTTAAATAACAAGAATAATCACAAATGTATATTATAAAATGACATAAAAATGACCATGATAGCCCGATTCCTTATTGACGATGTAATTATAATAAAATGTATTTAACCATAAGTCAATATGTGTTGTACATTAAAACCGTACCAGTTTCAGTCACATCATGATCTTCCTGATCGTATTAGCCTACTTTCTATTTTTGCAAAGAATGAAAGTAGACTTATGAGATCTACACAGGGCGAAATATTGTGTGTCTGTGTGTGTGTGAGTGTGTCTGTGTGTCTGTGTATGTGTGAATGTGTGTACTCTGAATGTCTGCCCCCCCCCCTATCAATTCGAACGTGGTGAAACCGAATTGAACTAAATTTGGTACAGAGGTAGAACTAGCAAAGGGCACCTCAGTATCATGTTTTATATCGCCGCCATCGTGACGGAAACGTAATGGCGGCCACGCAAATGTAAAAATCTAAAATCAAATTATGACTAACCTAATCATCCGATCTCTATCAAATTTTGCAACAACATATATTTATATGGCGAGCGTCTTTTGACTAAACTACAAGGTCATCAGTCCAATAGTTTGCAGATGGCGGCCATGTATGTGTGCAAATCGATTCCCCCTATCAATTCAAACACGGTAAAACCGAATTGAACGAAATTTGGTACAGAGGTAGCACTAGCAAAGGGCACCTCAGTGTCATGTTTTATATCGCCGCCATCTTGACGGAAACGGAATGGTGGCCACCCAAATGTCAAAAGCTTAAATCAAATTACGACCAACCCAATCATTTGGTCTCTACCAAATTTTGCAACAACATACTTTTTTGTGGGAAGCATCTTTTGAATCACTCGTGACCTGCAACGGAATGATCCTTTGACCCTTCTGTACGCAGATGATATAATGGTTGCAGATGACACCCGAGAAAAACTCCAATGTCAAGTTGAAGACTGGAATAACCACCTCTCCAGTATGGCCTATGTCTGACGGAGTATCTGGAGTTAAACCCAAGCGACGGTACCATTGAAATCGCTGGACAAAATCTAGTCAAGACAGAATGCTTCAGGTACCTTGGATCTCGTCTTTAGAGTGATGGCAACATCAATGATGAAGTAAGAGCCAGGGTAAACGCAACCTGGTTGCGGTGGAAGGAGGTCACGGGTGTGCTTTGCGACAAGAAAATGCCACTTCGTCTCAAATCGAAGATATAGGCTATCGGACAGTGGTACGGCCAGTTGCGCTGTATGGAGTTCAATGTCGACCATCCGACAAACTTTTAGAACGTCGCCTGCACGCCATTGAAATGAGAATGCTCCGTTGGACAATGGGCATCTCCCTTATTGACCATGTCAGAAACGACACAATTCGGGAGCAAATGGGTGTCGCCCCAATTGTGGACAAAATGAGAGAGAAACGGCTCCGATGGTGTGGCCATGCCTTGCGTGCAGCGCCTGATACTGTTAATAACTCTGTCCTTCATTTTGAGGTTGAAGGCCTACGCCCCAGAGGACGACCGAAGCAGCGTTGGCAAGACACAATAAATGGTGACTTAAAATTACCGGCCTAAATCCAGCTGACGCACGAAACCGGACAAAATGGAGGTCAATGACCAAAAAAGCGGACCCTGCGCCAGCGGGACAACGCTAGGAAGAAGAAGAAGATCTTTTGGTTGAACTACAAGGTCATCAGCCTAATAGTTAGCAGATAGCGGCCATGTATGTGTGCAAATCGATTCCCAATATCAATTCAAACACGGTGAAACCGAATTGGATGCAATTTTTTTTACAGAGGTAGCACTAGCAAAGGGCACCTCATATTCATGTTTAATATCCGTATAACACGTTGTATTTGAACAAGCTACGACAACCAACGCTCCATTATAGTCCTTGAAAAGGACAAAGAATTATAACAATACCCATGCATTTAGGAGAATGTAGGCTATATGTTCTTTACTGAACATCTTGTTTTAGGACATGTTACTGTGCAAGAACATATATTTAATATAAATTTTGCCATAACAGAGGTTTTTAAAAAAAATTTGACTTACAGTATGGGTATATGAATTATATTATAAATATATATTTTTATAAAGGATCTAAAGTTCCTGTTAATAGTTTCTGAGATGGTGATGTTGTTGTTAAATCACTTAGGGACTTTGCAACATCGTGGTCATTTATGCCCGTGTACTTAGTGGATGAGGAATTTGTCTGAAAGCCTATGTTGTATTAGTGAGTGTATTTAAGATTGACACTAGGATTGTAGAAAGAGACAGTCGATACCGGAACTTTCCTGAGTTGAAGTTGGAAATCACCAATTATCTAGGAAGGCTGATGTGGGAATAAAACCCACCTCTTCTCAATTCTCAGATATCCTATGTACTCTGGGCGTGTACCTAAATGGTACCTAAATAAGGCCTCCTACTCAAATTCTAGCCTTCACAATTGCACAGGTTATCAGACCATCACGCTCACACCTACAGTAAGTACACGGTGCTACATACGCACGATGTCTCAAGGTTTGTAGCTCTTCAATCGGTCAACACGATTGTGCCCAATGAAGGTACAAGATATAAGTATGTAACGACACTCCTGGAAACATTACAGGTACAAGGTCTTTCATATAAAATGAGAGCGCCAAGCGGCGGCTTTGTTATCCGCTGGTGCGGTGACTTTGGCCGAGCTTGTGGCGCGCCACGGCCCCCTGTTTTAAGCGGGTGTACATTCCTATATGATATGCTACAGATGCAGCGGCCTTGCTAGCGTGTGTACAATGCTGAAATCTTACTTTAGTTAGTTAGTTCGTTAGTTAGTTATTGTTGTTTTAAGGGGCGGAACTACGAGGTCATCTGCCCTTATTAACACAGATTAATGTATACAAATTTGGAATAAAGTTTAAAATTTACAGGGGGAAAGACCGAAAATAATAAAACCCAAAAAAAATCTAAAATTTACGGAAAAACAAAAACTCAACATTCAAAAACGAACAAGTCGTTGAGTCTTACCTTATAAAAGATGTTGGAAGTGTCGTCCTTCCAGGGTTAATCAGGCATTGTATCTGGAAACCACATTCTGGCTGACGCGAGTGAGTTCCGCCACTGTAATATTTCTGATTGCCAGCGTAATATCTTCTTTCAGTTCCTCCAATGTGTGAGGATTTGTTCGAAACACTTGTTCTTTCACCATGTTAGCTCTTGAGGTTTAGACTAGCGACTGAACATCTGCACGCTTATTGCAAGGTCAAGTTTGGTAATGTCAATCTGTTATTTTTATACAGTCCATCGGAACTTGAAAAAAAATATACCAGCCCTCGTATGTACTATGCGCGCGCTTTCAATACTACAGCAGGGGGCCGTGGCGCGCCACAAGCTCGGCTAACGTCACCCCAGCTGCGGATAACAAATCCGCCGCTTGGCGTTCTTATTTTATATGAATGACCCTGTATAAATTAGATAATCACAGACAAACGGGTAGGATAATTTAGGATTACATGTTTCGACCCTCAAGTGGCCATCATCAGAACCTGATCACTCTGTAGCGGATAAAATTTACACTAAATAACTAATTAATTTATTGACTTTAAGTTGCTACTGCAGTATTGTAGTAGTTAATCTTGGTTGTGTATGTTCAGCGGCTTCTTCTTCTTCTTCTTCTTCTTCTTCTTCTTCTTCTTCTTCTTCTCCAGCATGATTAATCCCAGTTATGTAGGGTCGCTGATGCGGATATTCCTCCTCCACGTTGTTCTATCTCGGACCATTTCCTCCACAAGCCCCCGCTGTTTCATGCTTTCTTGAATGCAGTTCATCCATCACCTTTTTGGTCATCCTCGACTCCGTTTCCCTGGTGGAAGCATTTCCATCATCCTATTCCCCAGTTAATCTTGATCTTTTCTCTTAACATGGCCATACCATCTGAGGCCAGCTTCTCTGACTTTCTCAGAAACTTGCACCACGCTAAGTCGTCTCCTATTCACTTCATTTCTCACTTTGTGCAACCTTGTATGTCCACTTGCCCATCTCAGCATGCGCACTTCTGCCACGTTCAGTTTTTCAGCCCGTCTCCTTGTTATATGCCAGGTTTCTGCCCCGCATATCATTGCTGGGGCCTGTTCCACGAATGAACTTTGCAACTTTTCACTTTTCACTTTGCACTTTTCAATTCTTGCAAAGTGCAAAGTCTTTCTGTTCCACCATGATCTATGTATTACTTTTCAATTTCTTTGCAAAGTGAAAAGTCTTTGCATAGGAATGATCCGATCATGTTTATTCCATGAACAAACAGTATATTTATTCCATGATTTAATGCTTTATTTTTCATGGTGAACTTGAGAACTTTAGTAACAGTTCTGCAAATAGTTGATTTTGCTGTCCCATACATTGCTGCTATACCGTTTCATAACCAATGTAGCCAAAGCATATAAGAATTTGTTCCGTTTCGGAAAGAGATTGACTTCTTTTTGTTGCAGAACCTGCAATATGGTGTATTTGACAATCGCCGCAGATTTGCAATTTGGCATATTTTACAATCGTATTTGTCAATTGCCGCCAGTCTTGCAATTTGGTGTATGTAGTGGGGACTGTGTACTATAATCAGGTTTCAATCAATGGCCAAATATTTCAAGAATATAGTCACTTTGTATTGGGGTAATACGAAAACACTCACGAAATTCCATCAAAGTGAGGTTATTTTAGAACTTAAAAGGTTCATTCTGGTTCCGTATTGATAAACTAATTAGTATAAAGAGGTTAAAAGTTCAGCCTGATCAATACTACACAGTGATCTTAATTAATAAAAGTATTGATCGGCCGGGACTTTAAACCTGTTTATACCAAAGTGAGGTTATGAAAATTCATCCTGTCTTTGTACGTCTTCTTGTTGCATTCTTCATCACTATCCTCACTTGATGATAACAAAAGCTCCTGCGTAACATATTTATAACACTAAATCAAATTCTGCGCCAAGAAAGTAGTGTAGAGACTTGTTCATTAACAGCTGAAAAGGGAATCGTCTCTTTGCAAAGATTTCTGAAAACTTTTCAATCATTTATTTGCACTTTACATTTCTGCACCAATGGAGGAACATAACAGTCTTCAAAAGTGAAAAGATTCCTAACTTTTCACTTTTCACTTTGCAAGACAAATCTGAAAAGTGATGGTGGAACAAAATCTGAACTGAAAAGTAAAAGTGCAAAGTGAAAAGTTGCAAAGTTCATTCGTGGAACAGGCCCCTGGTCTCACCACGGCTTTTTGTACCTTCCCTTTTAATTTTTCTGGTACCTTCTTGTCGCACAGTACACTTGATGTTTTCCTCAAGTTGAACCATCCCGACCGTATCCTGCTCTCTATTTCCTCCTCCAGTCCACCATCTTGTTGGATAACTGTACCAAGATACCTGAATGAACTTGCTGTTGGGATCTCTACTCCAGGCAATTTTAAACCTGTTTCAGCACCCCTCAGGCTCAGGAACTCTGCCTTAAATCTGCTTATCTTCATTCCTCGGCTTTCCAATGTATTTTCGACGGCGAATCCCGTTTTTGTCTTGACGGTTTAGGCATAATTTATAAATTACGTAATAAACAAGAAGTTCCGTGACGAACTAAAGAGCCTACTTTTCTTAAAATTTAAGATTCATGATAATGATTAATCTACTGTATATGGATCTATCTCGAATAATATCGATATTTCTAATTAGTTCCAAATACTGTATACCTGGCATAATGTAGCCTAATAAAGAACTACAGTTGGCAGTCCTGGTGACTGAATATATTCTTAGTTCCATCCCTTAAGGTACAGAATACAAAATTTGGTTGAAATCCAATGGATAGCATGGACGTTACATGCAGTTAAACATTGGATCTAACAGCGCGCGTAAAATCATGTTGGCAACTATGACATACATGTATTGGTCAGAAATAATCTGATCTATTGTTGTGTCAATTTTGAATGAAATCCATTAGTTAGTATAGAAGTTACATGCATTTTAAAATTGGACCTATCAGCAGGCTTAGAATCATGTTGGCAGCACTGGCGTAGGCTTATATTAGATACCCCAAATTAACCTAGATTGCCAGGTACTATACCTGTGCAAAGTTTAGAGCTATTGGCTTGCATACTTTCTGATATATTGATATTAGGGTAACAAAAATAGAGACAGTATTTATTAACAGTTGGCAGCCCTGGTTACTCTTAGGAATCGGTATAGTCATATCTGTTATGGTACACATAGCACACACGAAATTCGATTGAAATCCAAATTATAGTATAGAAGTTACATGTATTTAAAGTTGGATTTCTCAGCTGACTTAGAATCATGTTGGGAGCACTGACGTGTATAAGTTTCTCCAAATTAATATAGAATGTCAGGTACTATACGTGTGCAAAGATTAGGGCTGTTGGCTTGCATATTTTCTGATATATGGGTATTTGGATTACAAAAAATTGAGAGCATTTATTAACAATTGGCAGCCCTGGTGGCTCTTAAGAATACGCTCAGCCATATCTGTTTATGTACACATAGCACATACGAAATTTGGTTGAAATCCAATTGATAGTGTAGAAGTTATGTGCATTTAAAATTTGGACTTATCAGCATGCTTATATTCATTTTGGCAACACTGCCATGTATGGTCTTCTGGAAATTAAACTGCAATATTATTATCTATACGTGTGCCAATTTTGAAATAGCTCCCATTCATACCATCCAAGATATCCAAAATGGAGGTCAAATTTCAATTGCTATTTTTCAGCAGTAGGTAGCACTGACATAATTTTCAAATATGGTCTTGAGCTATTCAGGTATAGATATTTACTCCTACCAAATTTTGTTTTGATTGCTGCAGCCGTTTAGGAGTTGATAGGGGGGAGAACGCACACAGCCAGACAGACAGAAGGACAGACAGACAGATAGACAGACAGAAGGACAGACAGACAGACACACATTTGCCCGATCTCATAAGTCTACTTTTTCCTCATTTATGCAAAATGTGAAAAGTAGGCTAAAAATGTTTAAAGAGTATATACACGTGGGCACAAATAAAAAACAATATAGCAGTAAATCAACAAACATGAAGCTAGCATGCGCTATCAAAATACTATATGCACTGTACATACTCGACTCGTGAAGATACACAGTGATGACGTATCGTGTGGCCTCTCACTAGCCAAATTAATCAACAACAAATCATTTAATGACTTTTCACTCTCTAGTTTGAACTGGATATCTCCCCATCTGCTACTTTTTCACATGTAGGCCTATGAACATGTCATTAGACTCTTATCATCAGGAGATAGTTCAAATACTTGTATGGAGCAAGAAGCATTTCTATTTGTGACTTGGAACAAGAAAAAACACAGAAGGAAGTAAGAACTGCAAGCGAGGCGCTTTATAGCTGGAATATTGATGGATGCACAGACATTTCCGAGGACTTCAAATAATGAAGAAGATTATGCAGAATGATAAAGTAATATATTCATAATGAAGAAGACAAGGAACGCCGAAAGCTTCGGTGTGTGTTCTATGTAATGATTTATAGTCGCTTTAAACAGACTTAAAGAAGGCAAAGATAAATGACACTCCCAGAATAAATCCCATTCAACACTGTTTGTGAATTACACAGTATGTCGTACAATGGCAGTTGCTCGACAGCCTTCGTCGAGCGAGGTCGCGTCTGACTCACGTGAGGTACCGATACTGTACTTGGCTATTTCTGTGCGTATATCTGCTCTCGAACCACTGAATACCGTGTTCTGTGAGCGGTTCATATTCGCATAACTCTCGTCTTGTACTAGTAAACGACAATCACCATGGTTACAAAATGTGTGCGCAAGCTAACTTTAAAATGTGTTTTTGAACGCGACAACAGGCCCAGCGCTTGGGAGGTGCACAATTGGATCTCCACTTGTTTGAAAGTCACTGCTGACCAGATCGAGATGATACAACTCGACAATTTGGACAACGCCGTATATTTAAAGGTAATTTGCCAAGTACTGTTTGAGAGGTTGTTAAGTATACATGCGGGCCAACAGAAAATTACTTTGTCAGATGGTCGAATAGGGACTGTGCAAATTACTGCTGCCGACAATGTCATCAAAACAGTTCGTATTCTCAATGTTCCCCCGGAGGTCCCCATCACTTCAATAATAAGTACTCTTAGCAAATATGGTAAAGTGAATGAGCACCGAAATGAAGAATGGTCTGCGCAATACCCATTTCGAGTGCAGAATAGCATACGCGCAGTGCGCATGGACTTGAAGGAAGCCATCCCCTCGTTCATTTCCATTGAAGGCTATCGTGCACAGATTGTTTATGATGGTCAAATGCGAACTTGCCTTGCATGTAATTCGACAAACCATTTACGACCCCAGTGTCCCCTGTGACGAGCACGCGCTTTCGACCAGCGTACGGTAGGACCTGACACTGTTGAACCAGAAAATACCGCCCTGCCGGTTAGTGGCGACCCATCAACCTCGAATCACCCAACCCCAGCATGGGCCTCGGAACACGTTGTCCCGCCATCAGCTCCAGCACCTAAGCACGCTGTTGATCACTCGGACTTCCCCACACTTGATGAAAGCACACACAAACGTCGGAAACCGGACAGTGAAGGTATCGATTTAACAGTCCCACCACCACCAGGAAGCCATGACGGGATTCCCGGCGTGTACACAACAGCTGAAGTAGTTGCGCCTACAAGCTCTGATCTGCTGCAAGATAACCCCTCACCACACGTTCCGGATCCGCCCCCGACGGCCCCACTGCCCAATCTAACGGACACTGCAAACAGCCTTGCCACAGATGACGATATGGAAATTGAGGTTGCTGGGAGTGGAACAGCTAGTACTGCTCACCGCCACGTGACGATTCCGGACACTGGGAAGAGTACGTCCTTACCCCCATCAGCTGCTACAACGCGCAAGGAAATCACTCCTGTGAAAACCGCCCCGCTTAGTCATCGAGGCCCACGATTACCTCCGAGACTGAAGAGTACTGACAAACCCCTGGGCATTTCTAAACGCTGACCTACAATATTTGCTGTTGTTCCTTTGTTTTTCATCGATAACGTCAGTTTTACGGGCCACTATCGCATATAGAACATGTATTTCTCTCCTTTGATTCTACATTTCGTGCTCGTTTTCCAGAGCATGGCCAGTATTCTCACGACGTTTGCTACTCCCAATGTCAATGGCGTGAAGAATGTCACCACACCGGCCCTGCTGGGTAGGTTCTTGAAAGAATATGATATTGATATATTGTTTCTGCAGGAGGTCAATGAAAACAATTTTGGCTACTTGTACAATTATGACCATGTTGTGAATGTAGGGGACACCGTCCGGGGCACCGCCATCGTGTATAGAAAGGGTTTCGAAATTACCGATGTCATCATGGACCCCTCAGGTAGAATATTGTCAGCTTCCTATAATAACATCAGACTGATCAATGTATACGGCCAGTCCGGGACGAATTACAAGCATGACCGGAACGCACTGTTCAGCCATGACATCTTGACACACGTAGCGACGTCAGGTCCGGTGATATTAGCCGGTGATTTCAATCGCACACTGCATCCTCGTGATCAAACAGGCGCATTCAACTTCTGTCCAGGGCTGCAGACACTTACCCATAGCATGCAGCTGGTGGATGCCAGGCAACGATTGCATGGTGCGTACGTGGAATTTACCTTCTGTCGTGGGGATTCCAGATCTAGAATAGATCGTGCTTATATCTCCCAGCCTCAAGCCCATCTTCTTGATAGCTGTAAAGTAGTACCCGTAGCCTGCAGTGACCACCACAGTGTCATATTTACTCTTAAAGCGCAACGGGGAGACAGATGCTTCATTGGTCGGGGTTCATGGAAAATGAACAAGAATGCTTTTCAAACCCACGACAATGACCGACGCTTTGCCACCATTTATCAACAATTTACTGCAACAAAAGATCGATACCATAATATTCTAGACTGGTGGATAAAGAAGTTAAAGCCTCCATTATATCTACAGGCAAAACTTTCACCTATGAACGGTACCACGACCTAAACAGGAAACTCGACTTTTATACCACAGTCATGTATGACCTGCATCGGAAGGAACGGCCAGGAGAAAATGTTTCAACACCCCTCAGTTCCATCAAGAAGACTATTATAGGCATTAAAGAGCAGAGTCCCCAGGACTTGCTCCCTCACTTTAAAGGAACCTCCGTCTTAGCAGATGAACGAAGGTCGCTCTTTCATTTAGCCAAAATGCGAAGATCAGCAAACCGACAATTTGTGCATGAATGGATTAATGAACAAGGTATGGTCATAAGAACTCACGAACACATACTCGCCGAAAGTGAGCGCTACTTTCGTGACATGTTGGGAGAAGACAGCGTTAGTGATTTGCATGTAAATAACATCTTGCGATCTGTTAACAAACACCTCGAGGACGATGACATCCATTTTCTTGAGACGTCTATCACCAAGGAAGAGGTGAAACATGCTCTAGACCAGACTGCATCTAATAAGACACCCGGCGTTGATGGCATCCCGTACGAGTGGTACCGACACTTTTGGACCATGGTCGGAGATGACCTGACAAGTGTGCTTAATCAAGCATTGACCGGTGACATTCCGAATACCTTCACAGAAGGCCTTCTTCTGATTCCGAAACAATCGAAATGTGTCTATATCACTTACTACAGACCCATTACTATCTTAAATACCGATTATAAACTTCTGGCCAAGGTGCTAGCAAACAGAATCAGACGCATTCTTCCCGCTTTAATTGGCACTAGGCAAACTTATACCATTCCAGAAAGAAATATCGTGCACAACCTGCTAGCCATTCGTGATATTATCATACACTAATCTGTCACTGATAACCCCGCAGCTGCACTTGCAAGCATTGACCTTAATAAGGCCTTTGACAGAATAGCCCACAAGTATTTATGGAAGGTATTAGAACGCTTTCATTTTCCCAACACAATCATAGCAATTTTCCAACGTCTTTACCAAACGGCTTCTTCTCGTGTAATGGTCAACGGGTTTCTGTCATCGAAAATTCCAGCCAAGAAGTCTGTCAGACAAGGATGCCCCCTATCAATTGAGCCCGTCAGAGGAGTTGTCAGGATAGCCAACAACCGCAATGACTTCCCTAACATCTCATCCGTCGGAACTAACTGCCGTGAGGATCAGGTGAACTTCCAAATAGGCCAAAGCGGCACGAGAAACTGTAGTCCACGGGGATCGTGGTACATGGTGACGAAGGTCATAGACTGCCAAAGAAAGGTTCACCTTAAAAACTAGACTGAGAAAAGAAACATCCAGACTTATGTAAAACACCGTGAAAATTTATTGTAAATTTTACAAACCCCTAGCCTAGTTCGGAGGGTTTCTATCGGCTAATCCGCAAGCTAATAAATAATCAAAAATAAAGAGCAGGTCCCTACCTGAGAAGTTACAGTAAACCCTCGCGAAAGATCTGTCTCACAATAATAAAGCAACAACAGCAACACTAGGAAAATGATACGACGCAAAGCCCTAGGTCAAGTTACAAGATCAAGCTAATATCAGAATTTACATTTAACAGGGTAGCAAAACAAATCTAAGTTAGGATGATACCATCTCCACATTTACATTTAACGTTAATTCATCTAGCTAAGTCCTATCAATTAATAACAAAATTTACGGCGGTGACGTCCGTAATATCAAACAATTACATTCAAAGCTAAGTGACCAGCCATAAAAAAAAACATCTAAAACATTCTTATAACTAGGTGCTAGTCAGCACATAAAAGGGTAACATAGAGGATTCGTACACTTTTAAATCATAAGTAAATAAATAAGAGACCACAGTTTTATTCAAATGCCTGCCTACACCTTGGTTTACTGTTTGTAAGCCATAGTCATCTAATGTGTGTAATTACGGTGACGACTGCGTAGTGAAGACTACGTCTAACATCGTATGGCCTGCGCTCCACCAGCTACGAACTCAAGGTTCGAGCAAGCTTCAGTCGCAACAAAAAGTGTCAGCTGTCCTCAAGTCATTTCCTCCAGGAAATACCTTCATTAGCACGGCTATGTCAGCAGGTTCCAAATGCAAATGAACAAGGTTAAGCAGGAAGGATTCGTTAGTTAGCTTTTGTTTATCAAAATTATGCGCTTTATTATTAAGATGTCGGTTTAGGTTATCGTTGGTTTATGGCGAATAATACTGACAAGCCTGGGCACGGAGTGTCTCCCTTGAGATCATCTCTGCCAAAAAGCCTCGACTCAAAAGTCGGAATACAATCAACGAGCAATAACAACTCGGACACACAATAACACAAGTTACCAGCGGCGCACAGCTCGCGATCAATAACTCTGGGACGGGCCTGGACAAAAGCAGTTACCCTCCCTAAATATCTGGTCCACGGGAACAGTCCCGGACATGGTACAGAAAATTACCTTCATACATTAAGGTTGATGTTATACGACACCATCAGGAGGCTAACCAGCGTATAGATAGTTTAACTGATCAGATGAATAGAGCTAGGGAGGACGTGCAGACTCGATTAGGGGAGCACACCGCTCAGATCCAGACAACGATTAACAGAGTCCAGATCGATATGAGGGCCGACTTGGAGCACACTCGAGAAGAATTCGGGACGCGTTTAACTCACGTCGAGGGATTCATGGATAACGTCAAGAAGGACATGGCCACCATGAATATAGGACTCATACTGATGAGAGGTGCAACGAACGCAGTCAACAACAACGTCAAGACGATCGTCGATGGTATGATCGAGGTCGAGGAGGAGTTGAACACAAACAGAAAGAATATTACGGAATTGACTGAGACAGTAACAGGGCTACGTGAAACGATTGATGTTCATCGAGAAGAGCATAAGATCGATGTCATGATGTTGAGGGGTGACCTCAATGAACATAAGACCACTATGGAGGCAAAGGTAGCCGAGGTCAAAGATGACGTTGGTAGGATCGAGGACAACATATCAAAAGTCGAGGAAGAAATCGATTCCCTACAGAAACGATTCGAGGAAGTCGCGATAACCGAGAGATTAGACTTCAGTTATAACTTGAGGACGGCTATTTGCGAAGTCGACACCAACCTCAAAGGCAAAGTTGAAAGGATAGAATTGCAGCTCAACGATCTGGGAAATAAAGTCTTAGCTAAGACTATCCCAGGGCTCGAAGTTATCGAGAGAAGTCTCGACCGACTGGAGACGCATCCACGAGAGACACATTTACCCTCACAGATGGGAGACTCTCAGGCGACACCAGGATCGCAATCCGCAGGGATAATGCCCGCACATTTTCAACCGAGCGCACCCATGGAACCGCAACCATCTCAATTTACCGGTTCAGCGCAGAGTCAAGCGTTAAACTTTGACGCAAATCCTTTCCAACCCGTACCTAACCGACAGAGTCAAGAGACGAGTACGCCGACGCATAACTATATGCCGAAATCGTTCAGACCCGCGCACACGCAGGGGAACGTGACTATCATCCGTTCGCGAGAAGAGCAACCAGCTCGATTCTCAGGCACTGGAAGTGGTATCACTCCAGTAGAGTTTTTGGCGAATGTAGAAAGCTTCTTGAGAGACACAATGGTAACTCCGGAGAGAGAACTCCGAGTTATTGAGCGTTTGCTTGAGGGGCAAGCCAGCACTTGGATTAGAGCCTTCCGTTACTCATTTGTAGGCTACCAAGATTTCAGAGAAGCCTTGCTGAGGACTTACTGGTCAAGCGACATCCAGCAGAGTATCAGAGCTGAGATGTACACTCGCCGATACAGTTCAAACACTCCGACGCGCTATGCGAACTACTTCGCAACCCAGCTTGCGAAACTCCGTTGTTTACAACCCCCACTGTCAGAGCAAGACCTGGTAAACACCATCGTTTGGCAATACCCGGAAGACGTGCAACGTGTATTGATCGCTGCAGGAGCATTAACTTTTCAGCAGTGTGATCAAATCTTGCGACGATTGGACGCTAACACCGAACATTTTCCGACACACCGTCAGCAGAAGGCTGAAAGGCGTGATAGCGACATGTCAACTTGACAACTGTGGACAAAGTGTGCCAGACGCCACAGCAGACACAGACTCAAGAAAGCTCTGGACAGCGCAATGACTATAATCGTGGTCGGAGAGAATGGAACAACACTCCATATGCCAGAGACCAGAGAGATGACCGTCGTAGTCACTGGAATCGACGGTTCGATCGAGGGACGAACGAAGACCGTCGTCACGATAACGACCGCCGAGGGAATAATAGCCGAAACCCACACCACGGAAGTATCCGTAGGGATTACCGCTATAGCGGAGGTAACAATGGAGATCGAGACCCCTGATACCAGACCGATCGAGACTGGAGAGGAAGAACACAGGAGAGTCGTGAATATCTTCAGCAACTCCGAGAACTCCAAGAAATACAAGAAGGGGGAGATCAAAACCCGACTTCGAGGGAAACACGTAATGATCCGGCGGAAGAAACGGAGCGAAACCAGCCCGGTACTTCCCGCCAAGAGAGAAAAAAAAACGCCGAAAAACCAGTATATTCTTACCCGATTGAGCACAGAGTAACTGCCACAATCTTACTCTGGGAGCCCATTCAGGAAGATCTATTAGACGAACGACGAACGACGAACCACAACTACGAATTGACGCGTCTACCGAAGATTGTAGCTACCCTGAATGGATGTAACGTAGTCATTCTCATCGATACTGGGGCGATGATAAGTGTCATTTCCTCCGATTGCCATGCCAGACTGAAAGCAAACTCTGAGGTGACAGAGCTGCCAGTTTCTGCAGTAAGAGTCAGAGGAGTCATACCTGACCGTGTTGTAACGTGCAAAATCCAGATTCTATTCACTTTAGAAATTTCGAGCCACGTGTACTTGCACGAATTTCTTGTGATGAAAGGCTTGCATCATGATGCCATATTGGGTGCAGACATCATTCGGAAGCATGATGGATTCATTGATATGGGACGTAATACGGTCGAGTTTAAGCCGAACGAACCAATTCAAATGAACTTAGTAGAGGAAGAACCGGAATTTGTATCCGAAGTCAACGTTGTTGAGAATTTAAATGGCAAGGAAATTGAGGAGACACAAGATGCCGAGGAAGAGGCAGAACAATTATCAGCACCCATACGAGAGAAACTAGATGCAATATTAAGCGAATACGAGGATATATTCGACACCACACCTGGTGAGATATTGGACTACGAGTACGATCTTGTACTACTGGATGATTCCCCATTCCAGAAGAAGATTTACCCTATCGCAGAGAAACACCGCGAGGAAGCTGCTAAGAAGATCCATGAGATGGAAGCAGCAGGTACAATCAAGAAGTCACCTACTCCTTTCTTGAATCCTATAACACCTGTGGTTAAGGTGGATGGAAGCTTGAGACTTTGTCTCGATGCAAGGGCCTTAAATGAACGCTTAGCTCCTGAGCATGACAGACCGCCCAAGATTAGGAACATCCTCAGGAAGTTTAAGGGAAAGAAGATATTTTCGTCATTGGACTTAGTACAATAATACTACCATATAAGATTATCTGAGCATACTCAGAAGTATACAGGGTTTCTGTTCGATCAGACCACCTATGTCTTTCGAAAACTACCCTTTGGAGTGAAAAATGCCGGAGCTGCATTAATTAGAGCACTTGATGCGAAGCTGACTCCTGAAGTGAAACAGAAGGTGATATGTTACGTGGATGACATCATCATAGCTTCGGAAACGGAGGAAGAACATCTAACAACCTTACGCCTTGTTTTTGAGAATTTTCGACTGGCTAATTTTAAGGTGAAGTTCGACAAGTGTCGATTCTTCCAGAGAGAAGTCAAATTTGTGGGACACATAATTAATGGAGATGGATACAGGCCGAATCCGGCAAAGATCAGAACCGTTGCTGCATTTCCAACACCAACCCGTGTGAAACACTTGAGACAATTAGTAGGAATTCTCCAATTCTTTGCTGCTCATTGTGAGAGGTATTCTGAGACCGTCGCACCACTGCAAGGTTTACTGAAGAAGAATTGCAGATGGGCTTGGAATGACGAGTGCGAGACAGCTTTCAGGAAAGCTAAACAGATGCTGGTTGATTCGATTCAGTTAGAATATCCAGACTATTTCCGGAATTTTATTCTAGAGATTGGTGCATCTGCGATTGGAATAGGTGCCATCCTATTGCAGGAGGATGATGAGAAGAAACGTCATTACATCGCTTTCTTAAGTCGACGTTTGAGAGCGCATGAATCTTATTATTTCACCACTGAGATTGAAGCACTTGCGATTGTTTACGCACTTGAGTACTGGTAGAAACTTTTGTTAGGCCAGAGGATTATTGTGAGGACCGATCACCATGCGCTGACCTTCATTTTACGAACAAGACTGGCAAGCGACAGGATCACACGTTGGACGCTGTTTCTCCAACAGTTTGACTTGGAAATTGTTTACCGACCAGGCAGAGAGAATGTGTTGGCCGTCATTCTCAGCCGAAATCCTGAAGCCACTGTGAATGCCATTGACATCGCGGGAGAATGCGAGGAAGTTATGTGATTGAAGACATTCGGACAGGAGAGCGCATTGGAACCTTCAACGCAGCTAATCTAAAAACATATCACTTGTGAATGAACTTTGAGTCAAATAAAAATGTCGTCCCAACATTTTATTTGAAACGACGGAGAGGCAGATGAACCCGCTGAGCTAAGGTTCATGTGATATTTCTCACGACAGCACATTTATGATGGGATGTAGTACCTTTGAACACACCCAGAAAGCTACGAGAAGCCGAGAGCTTATACAATTCTCTTTGAAGTAGCGGAGAATCGCACTTTTGTCTTTGGTGAAGTCTGCTAATTATTTATCTGAGGTCTTATTAATCAATTTTATCTCTCCACGAGACTCAGAATATTCCATTTCGTCATTCAGTATAATTGAAACATTTTGGAGAATGTTTTTTTCACTTTAAGGTAAGGTAATATCATTGCAGATACGCAAATAGGAATGCAAGTAGTCGCTCAACGACTTAGTTTGACGACTTGCTTCCACGAGGAACGCAGTTCCTCGCACTACGTTTGGAGAATCCGCCCTGTGTAGGCGTGTAATTATATCCGTCGCATTAGACGTGGCAAACAGTCCACTTTTCAGCGTGGAAATCATTATCGTGTGCCATCGAGCACAATTATACTACAAATCACTGTTGTTGATGTGCAGTGATCAACACAAATTGTATAGTGAATTATATGGCAAGTATTGTGAAATTTACGACATTACTGTAGCACTATATTTTTACACCCACGTGTTTGTGGAGGGCCGAGAGCCTGGTGCGAAAATATACAGGTAAATGTGATACTATTACTTTGAACAAGTGTGATTATAAACGTACATTATATAGTAATTGCTAAGGTGAATTTATCTATAATAAAACGACGCCCATTTCACGGATGCCACGTGATAGAAAAAGTAGCGTCTGTACACGTGTGGATCCGCAGAACAGTGCATAGCCATTTATCATTTACATCTGCAAAGTGTAGAGGCTGTGTTACCAGTTATATTTAAAGCCTGTGATATCTGCGACGAATAATGTAATTTTCAAGTGATAATAATGAACTACTACAAGTCTTATTCTACCGCCCACGTGGTCAACTTTTTCAACACCATGTTCGAGGCCGAGACCATGGGCTAATACCATTATGGTATGAGGGAGATGTCTCGGATGGGACCAGCATGATGATGGAACTTCTAGAACATCGAACGAGAAGGAAGGAACCGAGGATGCCATTCCTAGGCATGTCCAGTCCATTCACGAGGTCAACTACCGGGACAGACCGAACCCTGGTCTTTGGGAGAGCCCAGATGGAAGTTCTGATGAGGACGATGCCAATCCTGAAAGCCAGAGGTGCTTTTGTTCAACCTTTGTTGTTGGACAGAGAGCTAAGTGTGAGCTCCTTCATATCGTAAGTTTTGTACAACCCTTCCTTGTTCTAGTTTCTGGTAGTTTAGTTATATTAGTGTAGTTTGTGAACCAACCGAACTTAGTGACAGCCATTTCATAGGTAGGGAATGTAATTAGTCTAATTAGATGTCATTTATCTGCAGTGATTGTGAGTCACCCTTGGGTCTGACATTTTGGTCAACTCTGGTGCAGCTTGATGGACGTCGTAGGACGCCAATTTCTGCCTATAGCTAATCGTGACTGCAGTCATTTTTAGGCTACTTTGTTTACCCCTATCTGGGGTGATTTTCAAGTCTTTGCAGACTTTAGTTATGGCAATCTGATGCCATAGTTATGTTTCTTTAACTGCATTTTTTGCAGCCAGTCAATGTTACGCCCCTGACTTCGTTAGAGTAGTCGTATCATTTGGGTAATCGACTGTAATTACCAGTTTTGTAACTGCATTATATTTCATTTAAGATGAGCTCAGAAGCCATCCAGGTCATGTGTAGACCTTATGAGTAAAAGGGACGTTTTGTCGTTGCCTAGCATCGGACCCAGTTCCCCAACGTATCATTGAGCAGATCCAGCAGAGTGGTATTTGCGCCACAATTATTATTTTGTTGTGTCAAGTGTGATGACACGTATTTATTTGATGTTTGATACAAGTCAGAAATGAAGAGCATTTTATCTTTGAGAGTAGAGAGCTCCAATATTTCAAAATTTAAATCTCTAAATTTAATCGTCCCCACGTTGGGCGCCAATTAAATTTAATATAGTGTATGAGCCCGTCAGAGGAGCTGCCAGGATAGCCAACAACCGCAATGACTTCCCTAACATCTCACCCGTCGGACCTAACTGCCGTGAGGATCAGGTGAACTTCCAAATAGGCCAAAGCGGCACGAGAAACTGTAGTCCACGGGGATCGTGGTACATGGTGACGAAGGTCATAGACTGCCTAAGGAAAGGTTCACCTTAAAAACTAGACTGAGAAAAGAAACATCCAGACTTATGTAAAACACCGTGAAAATTTATTGTAAATTTTACAATCCCCTAGCTTAGTTCGGAGGTTTTCTATCGGCTAATCTGCAAGCTAATAAATAATCAAAAATAAAGAGCAGGCCCCTACCTGAGAAGTTACCGTAAACCCTCGCGAATGATCTGTCTCACAATAATAAAGCAACAACAGCAACACTAGGAAAATGGTACGACGCAAATCCCTAGGACAAGTTACAAGATCAAGCTAATATCAGAATTTACATTTAACAGGGTAGCAAAACAAATCTAAGTTAGGATGATACCATCTCCACATTTACATTTAACGTTAATTCATCTAGCTAAGTCCTATCAATTAATAACAAAATTTACGGCGGTGACGTCCGTAATATCAAACAATTACATTCAAAGCTAAGTGACCAGCCATAGAAAAAAAATATCTAAAACATTCTTATAACTAGGTGCTAGTCAGCACACAAAAGGGTAACATAGAGGATTCGTACACTTTTACATCATAAGTAAATAAATAAGAGACCACAGTTTTATTCAAATGCCTGCCTACACCTTGGTTTACTGTTTGTAAGCCATAGTCATCTAATGTGTGTAATTACGGTGACGACTGCGTAGTGAAGACTACGTCTAACATCGTATGGCCTGCGCTCCACCAGCTACGAACTCAAGGTTCGAGCAAGCTTCAGTCGCAACAAAAAGTGTCGGCTGTCCTCAAGTCATTTCCTCCAGGAAATGCCTTCATTAGCACGGCTATGTCAGCAAGTTCCAAATGCAAATGAACAAGGTTAAGCAGAAAGGATTCGTTAGTTAGCTTTTGTTTATCAAAATTATGCGTCTTATTATTAAGATGTCGGTTTAGGTTATCGTTGGTTTATGGCGAATAATACTGACAAGCCTGGGCACGGAGTGTCTCCCTTGAGATCATCTCTGCCAAAAAGCCTCGACTCAAAAGTCGGAATACAATCAACGAGCAATAACAACTCGGACACACAATAACACAAGTTACCAGCGGCGCACAGCTCGCGTTCAATAACTCTGGGACGGGCCTGGACACAAGCAGTTACCCTCCCTAAATATCTGGTCCACGGGAACAGTCCCGGACATGGTATACAACAATACCTTCATACATGAAAAACCTCCCTAGCGGGGCTAGCCTACAAAGTACTATAGAAACCTGACAGAACTGTACTCGTCAAAACAACGGTACACGCAACAGTGTTTAACTAACAAATGACAATCTACAGAACATATGATCAGATACAAGAATGGACACTGGGTTCCATGAACTATAATTGCAATGAAAGGGAAAGTGAATGCTAAAAGCATTCTGTCCTATGTTAATATCAGTCCGTCTCACTCAGAAGCATGCGCTCTCACACGGGCGCTGAGAAGTATACACAAAACCTGTTCGTGTCGCCGCAGGCTACAAGATTCCTGCGCTGTATGACACAACACACTAACTAGGCCGGCAATTTAAGTAAGATAATAACTGTACAACTGGCCTCATAATAGTACCTTTACCATAGGTTATAAACCTTGAAGAATATGTGCATAAAAAGCACGCCATAAATCTGAATACAATCATATAACTCTGTCTTTCACATCAAAGACGTTTAAAAGGTAGCAATGTCACTAATTGTTGGAGCTCTCTGCTCTCAAAGGTAAAATACTATATTTCTGACTTGTATCAAACATCAAATAAATACGTGTCATCACACTTGACACAACAAAATAATAATTGTGGCGCAAATACCTCTCTGCTGGATCTGCTTAATGATACGTTGGGAACTGGGCTCGATGCTAGACAACAACGAAACGTCCCTTTTACTTATAAGGTCCACATGACCTGGATGGCTATCAGAGCTCATCTCAAATGAAATATAATGCAGTTACAAAACTGGTAATTGCAGTCGATTACCCAAATGATACGACTACTCTAACGAAGTCAGGGGTGTAACATTGACTGGCTGTAAAAGATGCAGTTAAAGAAACATAACCATGGCATCAGATTGCCATAACTAAAGTCTGCAAAGACTTGAAAATCACCCCAGATAGGGTTAAACAAAGTAGCCTAAAAATGACTACAGTCACGTTTAGCAATAGGCAGAAATTGGCGTCCTACGACGTCCATCAAGCTGCACCAGGGTTGACCAAAATGTCAGACCCAAGGGTGACTCACAATCACTGTAAATAAATGACATCTAATTAGACTAAATTACATTCCCTACCTATGAAATGGCTGTCACTAAGTTCGGTTGGTTCACAAACTACACTAATCTAACTATACCACCAGAAACTAGAACAAGGAAGGGTTGTACATAACTCACGATATGAAGGAGCTCACACTTGGCTCTCTGTCCAACGACAAGGGTTGAACAAAAGCACCTCTGGCTTTCAGGGTTGGCTTCGTCCTCATCAGAACTTCCATCTGGGCTCTCCCAAAGACCAGGGTTCGGTCTGTCCCTGTAGTTGACCTCGTGAATGGACTGGACATGCCTATGAAAGGCATCCTCGGTTCCTTCCTTCTCGTTCGATGTTCTAGAAGTTCCATAATCAATGCTGGTCCCATCCGAGACATCTCCCTCATACCGTAATGGTATTAGCCCATGGTCTCGGCCTCGAACATGGTGTTGAAAAAGTTTACCACGTGGGCGGTAGTATAAGACTTGTAGTAGTTCATTATTATCACTTGAAAATTACAGTATTCGTCGCAGATATCACAGGCTTTAAATATAACTGGTAACACAGCCTCTACACTTTGCAGATGTAAATGATAAATGGCCATGCACTGTTCTGCGGTTCTACACGTGTACAGACGCTACTTCTTCTATCACGTGGCATCCGTGAAATGGGCGTCGTTTTATTATCGAGAAATTCACCGTAGCAATTACTATATCATGTACTTTTATAATCACACTTGTTCAAAGTAATAATATCACGTTTACCTGTATATTTTCGCACCAGGCTCTCGGCCCTCCACTAACACGTGGGTGAAAAAATGTGGTGCTACAGAAATGTCGTAAATTTCACAATACTTGCCAAATAATTCACTTTGCAATTTGTGTTGATCACTGCACATCAAAAACAGTGATTTGTAGTTCAGTTGTGCTCGATGGCACTCGATAATGATTTCCACGCTGAAAAGCGGACTGTTTGCCACGTCTAATGCGACGGATATAATAACACGCCTACAAAGGGCGGGTTCTCCAGACGTAGTGCAAGGAACTGCGTTCCTCGTGGAAGCAAGTCGTCAAACTAAGTCGTTGAGCGACTACTTACATTCCTGTTTGCGTATCTGCAATGATATTACCTTACCTTAAAGTGAAAAAACATTCTCCAAAATGTTTCAATAGTACTGAATGACGAAATGGAATATTCTGAGTCTCGTGGAAACATAAAATTGATTAATAAGACCTCAGATAAATAATTAGCAGACTTCACCAAAGTCAAAAGTGCGATTCTCCGCTACTTCAAAGAGAATTGTATAAGCTCACAGCTTCTCGTAGCTTTCTGGGTGTGTTCAAAGGTACTACATCCTATCATAAATGTGTTGTCATGGAAAATATCACATGAACCTTAGCTCAGCGGGTTCACAATGGCTCTATTCGTCTTGGCGCTGGAACCCATGGTCAGGATGATGAACAACGTACTCACTGGCCTCACGATCAACGGAGAGCGTTTCACACTGCGAGCCTATGCTGATGACGTAACGATACTACTCTCAAATGAAGGCGAGGCGATACTCGTCCAACAGACCCTTGAGTCATTTTGTCAGGCCAGTGGAGCACAAGTTAACTATAGAAAGTCATCCTTATTGCTATTAGGCCCAGGTGACAATAGGCACTACTCCAATACTACCGGTATTCCTACAGTCACCGCATGCAAAATATTGGGTATAACTTTCAGTCGAGATATTGCGGAGACCATACAGATCAACTGGGCTGCCCGATTAAATGTTCTGAGGTTCCTACTGAAAGAGGAACTTTCACGACGGCTCAATATTCTGCAAAAAAAAAACTGGCACATTAATATGTTTGCTCTGTCGAAACTGTGGTATATGGCGCAAGTACTTCCCCCTCCACATATAATCAGCCAGCGCATTGAAATGGCGATTGGATTCTGTCCGGTGCCTCGCTCTGGACTAAGGGTAGTTCACCCAGCAACCACAAGACGGCAGCACCCCGCAGGCGACTCGGGCAGCCTTGAGTGAGGTCCCCGCTCCACAGTCACGTGTAGTCTCACGGAGAGCAATGTCGTAGTCTTAAGACGTTCTCCTTAGTTGTAGAATTTAGTTAATAAATTATTTTAAGTGAGTACTCGAGGTGTTTCATTTTAACTGCTACCAGAGAGATGTTTAAGCAACAACATTTTGGTCCTCCTAATGCCGAATTATAGAAAAAAGTGAACTTCGAACTTATTCGTGTGCCAACATGTGGGATTTTTGTGAAACAAGTGTACCTGTTTAGTGATGAAATGTGCATGACTTATGTTACAAATCAAACTGTGACTAATAATACAAAGTGCGGTATAAGAATACAAAATATATACATATATAACGGTAGAAATAAATTCGTATTCTGTAAATAGCCATCTTGTTAGCACAACCACGCCATGACCGTAGGACGCCATCTTGTGAGGTGCTAGTCCGCTTACGTCAGCTACCATACATGCCCGCCAGGAGTGCTAGAGAACGGAACTTGCAGGAACATCCACCAGAGACCGCTGTCGACAGATAAACAAGCTTACCAACATTGAAGACAGCATCGGTGAGTAC
Source organism: Meconema thalassinum (assembly GCA_946902985.2). Classification (NCBI taxonomy): domain Eukaryota; kingdom Metazoa; phylum Arthropoda; class Insecta; order Orthoptera; family Tettigoniidae; genus Meconema; species Meconema thalassinum. The sequence goes on along the minus strand of OX336393.1, from coordinate 392,568,923 downwards.
AATCTGGTTCAACATTTCCTTCTGTCCTTTCTTACCGGGTTATTATGGATGCCAATCAAAAACGTGTATTAACAAAGAAAAGAGCAGTCATCAAATCTCGCGTGACTCGCCTAAGTATATTCGTGAATGCATTTGCAGCAGGTGGGAATCTTAATGACATTAAAGTTAGGAAACAATCGTTGGCGAGTTTAATGGATGAGTATAATGACACTCAGATACAATTGGAAATCGATGATCCTGAAAACGAAGCACATGATCTAGATAGAGCAGCCTTTGATGATTTATGCTTGGACATTAAGTCAAAAATGGAAACGCTATTGTGCCCCGAACATACACACACACCTCCGCCTGTAAATAGTGATAACATGAGCAATAGTTGCGCCCTTAAACTTCCAACTATTTCACTACCCAAGTTCAGTGGTGCTGTACAAGATTTCATGCATTTCTATGACACCTTTGTAGCGCTGATCATCAATAATGATACAATCACAGACATTCAAAGATACTATTATCTTCTATCATGTTTGTCTGGCGAACCTCACCACCTAATTGAGAATTTACCAATTTCACAGGATAACTTCAAGGTCGCCTGGGAATTGATTCGCAGTCGGTATCACAATCCCAGACTTATATCAGACCTTCACATCAAGGAATTGTTGTCACTCCCTAACGCAAAGCATGATTCTCCTAAAGAGCTGCGTTTGCTAATTAATCAACTTTGCAGCAACTTAAATGCCATAGAAGCTCTAAAAATTGAAACGCCCTTGCATGACCTTATGCTCTCGCACTTAGTTTTGGAAAGAATCAGTCTCAATCTCAGGAAACAATGGGAGAACGGTACGTCAAATGAAGTGCATGCCAGCATGAAGGACCTAATTCAATTCTTGGAAAGTAATTGCCAAACTTTAGAAATAGTTACGTCCAACAAGACAGCTGCTGTAACCCAAGATGAGGTCAAGCGTGGTACAAGTTCAAGGGGACAACACCGAGCCTTCGTCACCACGTCACCTTATTGTGTGCTATGTAAGACATCTCACAGTCTGCATAAATGTCCAAAATTCAAATACATGGACGTAAATGGCCGTATAGGTATTGTGAGGGAACATAATCTCTGTTTCAATTGTTTGAGAAATGACCACATAGCCAACAATTGCAACGCAGGTAACTGCCGAAGATGCAATAAAAGTCACCACACAATGTTACATATAGACCAGAATATGGACCGTACTGCTACCTCGTCACACACTGCATCCCAACACCAAGCATATTGTTCTGTCAGAGGCGCTTGCCCTCACAATGAAGTATTGCTATCAACTGCCATTGTTAACATTAGGGATAGCGAAGGTCGAATGCATCAATGCCGAGCACTATTAGACAGTGCATCACAGATGAACTTCGTGTCTCGAGACTTAGTGGACCGGTTGGGTATCAAGCTGAATCGGCATTCAATGCCCATCAATGGCATTAGCAACACGAGAGCGACTGAATCCTCTCACTTCTGTCAACTTCAGATAGAGTCGAGAGTTGGTACTTATAGTCGGCATATAGTAGGTTCTGTCCTGCGTCAGATCACTGGCCCGCTGCCTTCATCAAGAATAGAGTGCGAGGACTGGCAACTGCCCGCCAACATTCCACTAGCCGACCCTAATTTCAACCAGCCTAAGGAGATAGATCTGCTGTTAGGTGCTACTGTGTTCTTTGAAGTCTTGAGACCCGAACAACAATCTAGAGAAGGTTACCCTACTCTTCAAAATACACAACTTGGTTGGGTGCTATCTGGATGTCTACCCCCTCACTCAGTTCAACAACGTAAGAATGGAACAACATCATTGTTATCCACGGCTGAAGCCTTGCACACACAGGTGGAACGCTTTTGGGAACAGGAGGAGCTGACGACTCGTAGCCATTCCAAGGAAGAAAGTCAATGCGAGGAGCATTTTAGGAAATCATTCACGCGTGATAAGTCGGGCAGGTTCACAGTGAGACTTCCACTACGAGAAGCAGTAGGAGAACTTGGTGACTCGTTTGCCAATGCCAGGAGGAGCTTTGGCTATATCGAGAGGAAATTGCATCGACAACCTGAACTGAAGAATGAGTATATCAAATTCATGGATGAATACCGCCAACTAGGACACATGGAACTTGTCGATCGTAGTGACCAGCAGAAACCTGTTTATTACATGCCTCATCACGCAGTAATCAAGGACACGAGCAACACTACCAAGGTCAGAGTTGTCTACAATGCGTCGGCTAAAACAACTTCGTCGATCTCCCTGAATGACGTGATGCTGGTTGGGCCAACTGTTCAGCAGGATCTGTTCTCGATCGTTCTTCGCTTCCGCACACACAAGTATGCGCTAACAGCAGATATCGAGAAGATGTACCGACAAATCCAGATTCATGAAGCAGACCGAGACTTCCAGAGAATCTTGTGGCGCAGTTCTCCGAATCAACAACTGGATATGTACCGATTGACTACGGTAACCTACGGTACTGCAGCGGCTCCGTATCTAGCTACCCGTTGCTTACTGCAGGTGGCACTCGACGGTAAAGACATACACCCTACAGCAGCCGACGTTGCCAAGAGAGACTTCTACGTTGATGATCTTTTGACAGGGACAGACACCATTGAAAAAGCCATCCATTTGTACAAAGACCTCACATCGCTCCTGCAAACCGGAGGATTCCCCATCCGCAAATGGCGGTCCAACAATCCCGATGTATTGGAGGCCATACCACCTACACTTCGCGAGAGCCAGGTGTCTTGCAGTCTTCCTCTTGAAGATGGCGCCGTGAAAACGCTTGGTCTGTTATGGCATTCGAGTAGTGACTCATTTCAATTCACCATGGGAGCTCTCAACCACAACAAATTGACTTGGACAAAGAGATCAGTGTTGGAAAATGTAGCGTCCATTTATGATCCATTGGGACTCATAGGGCCTGTAATTGTCCAGTGCAAGTTGTTCATACAAGTCCTTTGGCAACGACACCTCGATTGGGATGGTAAAATTCCCTCAGAACTTGAGACACAATGGAAGGAGATACATCAGCAGCTCCCCAAACTAAATGAGATTCGTGTACCACGGAAGGTGACCGCAGACGGCATGAATGCCAATGTTGAACTTCACGGATTTGCTGATGCCTCAGAAAGAGCCTACGGTGCCTGCGCTTACCTACGTTGCATCAACTCCAATGGAACAATCTCCGTTCCCTTACTTTGCTCTAAATCTAGGGTAGCCCCTTTGAAGCAAGTGTCGCTCCCAAGACTGGAGTTGAATGGCGCACTACTTCTGAGCAGGCTAATGGAAAGAGTGATTCAAGCCCTTAATCTACATTCATGTCGACGTTATTACTGGACAGACTCCACTGTCGTTCTGGCCTGGATTGCAGGTAGCTCCTCAGCCTGGAAAACATATGTGGCCAACAGGGTGTCGGAAATTCACCAACTGACTTCTCAGCAAGATTGGAACCATGTCTCATCACAGGAAAATCCAGCGGACGTTATCTCCAGGGGAACGGAGCCACATCGACTTCAAGGCAATCGATTATGGTGGGCGGGGCCCGCCTGGCTATCGACGGATCCTTCAGCCTGGCCTGAACTAACCACTGCTGAACCAACCGAAATTCCTGAGCAGCGAGGAGTAAGGTTGTGTTTCGTGGCGAGTAATCATGACGCAGATAACCTCTTCACCCGCTTTTCCAGCTGGACTAAACTGCACAGAGTATTTGCATACATTCTCAGATTTCTTCACAATCTAAAGCAGGAGGCAGCAGCAAGACGGCATGGACCTTTGACTACTGACGAACTTCGCGATAGTCTGACAGCAATCATCCGCATCGTTCAGCGCTGCTCGTACAGTCAGGAGATACATAATTTACATCAAGGAAACGCAGTGCCACTTCAGAGCAAACTTCTCACTCTGCACCCCTTTCTGGATAGTGACAACCTATTGAGGGTGGGCGGCAGGCTGGAGAATGCTGAAGCATCATTTCAACAAAAACATCCTTTGATACTGCCCCCTAAGCATCCTGTCACAAAATTGCTTATTTGGAATGAGCACATACGACTTTTGCACGCAGGAAGCCAACTTCTCTTAGCCTCGTTGCGGCAACGGTGGTGGATAACCAATGGCCGATCTGTTATCAGGCAAGTGATCCGCAGCTGTGTAACATGCTTCCGAGTGAAGTCCAATGACACCAGTCAGCTCATGGGACAGCTGCCTAAGTCTAGAGTGACCCCAAGCAAGCCGTTCTCTCATTGTGGTGTGGACTATGGAGGGCCGCTGCATGTGAAATATGGAAGCCCACGAAGTAAAATACAGAAGAAATGCTACATAGCATTGTTTGTGTGCATGGCGACCAAGGCACTACACATTGAGGCAGTCAGCGATCTATCCACGGAGGCCTTTATTGCCGCATTAAGAAGGTTCATTTCAAGACGTGGGCGCTGCAGTCACATGTACAGTGACAATGGCACGTGCTTCACCGGAGCAAGAAGGAAACTAGATGAATTGTCGCCCTTCATCCGAACAGAAGACCATCAAACTACCGTATCGAACTTCACAGCTGAAGAAGGAATTCGTTGGCATCACATACCTCCTTACTCCCCTCACTTCGGCGGACTGTGGGAAGCAGGTATAAAATCAGTGAAGACCCACCTGAAGAAAGTTGCTGGTAACACTGTGCTAACTTTTGATGAGATAACAACACTGCTCACACAAATTGAGGCATGTTTAAATTCGAGACCCATCATCCCGATACCCAACAGTCCTGATGAGTATGCGTTCCTCACCCCTGGTCACTTCTTGACTGGCGAACCGTTAGTGTCGTTCCCTGAACCAGATTGTCTCTTAGGGCCATCATCACGGCTGTCAAGATGGCAACTGGTTTAGCGGTGCCGACGACTCATCTGGAAACGCTGGTCGACCGACTACTTGGGCCAGCTCCAGCAGCGTTCCAAGTGGCTCCACAACCAACCCAACCTCAAGGCAGGAAGGCTGGTGCTCCTCAAAGAAGAAAATGCTCCCCCCCTCACCTGGCCAACCGGGATAATAGAAGAGCTCCATCCTGGGACTGATGGGCTGGTGCGTGTTGTGACTGTGCGGACGAGCAAGGGGTCGTACAAACGACCAGTAACCAGGATCAGTCTTTTCCCTCAAGAACTCATCTAAAAGGACTACCAGTGTAGTGTATTTATCTTGTGTTTATCTTGTGTTCATATAGGGTTTATCCTGTGTTTATCTTGTGTTCATATAGTGTTTATCTTGTGTTTTTAGGTAGATTTCATTAGAAAGCTAACTATTGCAATGGGTCCCATGTTTCGACTTCCGGAAAATTTCGACATATCTTCGCGTTTCACATCCCCCAGACCCCAAAACCACCGTCAGTTCAAAAGTTTATATATAATTTATGTATATATATATATATATGTATATATATATGTATATCAGTTTCTTGTGGACACGATAACTGCCGTAATTTTGCACCAATTACTTCGAATTTTTTACCGAAGATGTATATCTATAAAATCTCGGTTGAGTTCGTTACTGGGCTAAATCGGTCGAAGGGGGTGAAAATGGGGGACTTTTTTCGAAAAAGTGAAATTTCGCTATAACTCTCTTAATACGTGCAATATCGAATCTATTCAAAGTTCATAATATGTGTCGGATAAGTGCCAAAAATTTATGTCAAATACGTTTTTTGATAGCACCAACCATTGACCAAAGGGGTGGAAAAAAGTGGGTTTTTCGGGAAACATTAATCATATCTCTCTTAATAGGCACAATATCAAAACCGTACAAAATGGACAATATTCCCCTAATAATTACCTAAAACTTTTGTCTGAAAGAATTTTTGATATGACCCACCATTACGCCAAGGGACGAGAAAAATGATTTCGGAATTATAAGAAAATGCCAAGAGCTATCAGTGGTTGCCATGGCAACACTACTAAATTGATGAGGCATGGGCCATCAGACGTTGCCATGACAACGCACTTGCACGAGATTAGATTCAGTATTTCCATCTGATTAAGTGGTTGGTTGGTTCTTAAGTTTAGGGGCTGCTACAACGCGGTCATGTAGCCCCGTGTACTTTGGGTGTGTGTAGAATCTGTCTTATAACCGGTGTTAATTGTGATGACTGTATTAGTGTGTGTTATCTGTTTGTTAATTTAAGTACTGCAACTAACAATTTTTCAGATAGTTCCTACTTTTGCCGCCAAGCGCCACTGTCAACGACTACGAGGCCAAGTTCAGAACTGAGCTACTAGACGCCGCCGCAGTCGGCTCTTGGCAACGAACATAGAAACCTAAGAGCGTTGTATACATTCTTAACCTATCCAATTTAGCTTCACACAGGTGCAATTAGTGGAAGGATCTTTAACATGCCATAAATCTATGACATGGGACCGCCGGCTTTACTTCCCCTCCGAAGGAAGGCATACTGAGGGATATTTAACGCTCTTAAAATATCCGACGGCTTCGGCCGGGTTTGAACTCGGTATCTTGGGCATAGAAGCTCAGCATGTTACCGACTACGCCACCGAAGCCGCCTGACAAAGTGGGAAGCGGCTTCGGTGACGTAACTGGTAGCATACTGAATGTATATGCCCAATGTCGAGGTTTCAAAGCCGGCCGAAGTCGTCGAATTTCCTAAGAGCACTAGAATTCCTCAGTATGCTTTCCTTTGGAGGGGATGTTCCAACGTTCGTTGCGAGTTGATGGTTGGGGTGGCATCTAGTAGCCAAGTTCACAGCTAGGTGTCGTTGACGGTAGTACCTGGAACCAACATTAGGAACTACTGCTTGAAATTGACCGTCTGCAGTACTTACATGAATTAAGACTAATACAGCCATTACAATTCACACCGTGTATCAGACAGATTCTACACTCACCCAAAGTACACGGGGTTAGATGACCGCGTTGTCGCAGCCCCTAAACTGAGGAACCAACCAGAGGTAGATTTCATTAGAAAGCTAACTATTGCAATGGGTACCATGTTTCGACTTCCGGAAAATTTCGACATATCTTCGCGTTTCACATGCCCCAGACCCCAAAACCACCGTCAGTTCAAAAGTTATATCTAATTTATGTATGTATATGTATATCAGTTTATTGTGGACACGATAACTACCGTAATTTTGTACCAATCACTTTGAATTTTTTACCGAATACGTATACCTATAAAATCTCGGTCGAGTTCGTTACTGGGCTAAATCGGTCGAAGGGGGTGAAAATGGGGGGGCTTTTTTTTTTTCGAAAAAGTGAAATATTGCTATAACTCTCTTAATATGTGAAATATCGAATCCGTTCAACATTCACACTATGTGTCGGATAAAGCCAAAAAATGTATGTTTGAAGAGTTTTTTTTATAGCACCAACCATTGACCAAAGGGGTGGGAAAAAGTGGGTTTTTCGGGAAACATTAATCATATCTCTCTTAATAGGCACAATATCAAAACCGTACAAAATGGACAATATTCCCATAATAATTACCTAAAACTTTTGTCTGAAAGAATTTTTGATATAACCCACCATTATGCCAAGGGATGAGAAAAATAATTTCGGAATTATAAGAAAATGCCAAGACCTATCAGTGGTTGCATGGCAACACTACTAAATTGATGAGGGATGAGCCATCAGACGTTGCCATGATAACGCACTTGCACGAGATCAGATTCAGATTTCCATCTAAGTGTGAAGCGGCTTCGGTGACGTAACTGGTAGCATGCTGAATGTCTATGCCCAAGATCGCGAGTTCAAAGCCGGCCGAAGTCGTCGGATTTCCTAAGAGCGCTAAAAATCCCTCAGTATGCTTTCCTTTGGAGGGGAAGTTCCAACGTTCGTGGCGAGTTGCTGGTTGCGGTGGCATCTAGTAGCCAAGTTCACAGCTAGGTGTCGTTGACGGTAGTACCTGGTAGCAACATTAGTAACTACTGCTTGAAATTGACCGTCTGCAGTCCTTACCTGAATTCCAGACTAATACAGCCATCCCAAGGTACATGGGGTTACATGACCGCGTTGTCGCAGCCCCTAAACTGAGGAACCAACCAAAATCTCTGCGGTAGATATAATTTTGCGTGAAGAAGTAACAGACCGTTACATAGTTGCACATCAGTGTCGAAACTTTGCATAAGGATAGTGTGACCACAAGTATAAAAATGGACCCCAAATGACAAGAAGGTTACCGTTCCTATAAGACAATAAAATGTTTAAAATAAGCATAAAATGACGAAAAACAAAGTTAATTAAGTTACCTTCTCGCAGTAAATGAGGTCTGATCCTTCTACGAAAATCTGCATATTCTGCCTATTTTCGCCTATCCCCAAGTTTGTCCGGTGAAATCTACCTCCGCCTTCCGGCGTGCCGAGAGGACTTTTTTTTTGTCTACATTGTGTGGTTTGATTTATTGCTAGAGACTTGTGTTGGAGCAGTATATCCACGTACTGCCATCATTTTTTATAATTTGTGTAACAAATTAGATGGGCGGCATGTCCGGTGCCTTGCTCTGGACTAAGGGTAGTTCACCCAGCAACCACAAGACGGCAGCACCCCGCAGGCGACTCGGGCAGCCTTGAGTGAGGTACCCGCTCCACAGTCACGTGTAGTCTCACGGAGAGCAATGTCGTAGTCTTAAGATGTTCTCCTTAGTTGTAGAATTTAGTTAATAAATTATTTTAAGTGAGTAATCGAGGTGTTTCATTTTAACTGCTACCAGAGAGATGTTTAAGCAACAACAGATTCTATCTTTGGAAAGGCTATCGCTATAGAATTCGACGGGAGCAACTGCAGTTACCAGAACAGTGTGGTGGGTTGCGACTTTTTGCAGTTGAACTAAAATGCTCTTCACTCTTCTTGAAACATATTATCAAGGCGAGACAGTCGACAGGTGATCCGTTCGTTTGTGCTGCTCTGAAAGTCATTGAAACTACTTCTTTACGACAACCCCATCCGTTCCGAACCTTGTTCAGGAAAGCCCTGGCCCTTTTGCTAAAACTTTCCTCTGCCCACATCTCCGATGGTTCCCTTAATGAAGCTAAACACATTTATGCTTTTTTATTGCAACTCCGTAATTTCACACCCCTGGTGCATTTAAAATACCCCCAACAAGGACTGGAAGCATATCTGGGGCAATGTGCGCAACAAATGGCTTCCCTCAGAATGGTGACTGTCTGTATATGCCTGCATTAATGAAATCATCCCCACCGGTGAAAAAATGAAGCGGCACGAACAAGTGGCTGATGATACCTGTCCTGTGTGCAACAGGACTGACACCCTCAGCCACCACATCACTACATGTGGGAGTGCGAACGGCGTGTGGCGATGGACGATGAATGCTATTCACAGCATTACTGGGCTAGCACGCAACAGGGACAAGGAGATCTTGAGCTTCGAAATACGGGATGTACTTGGTGAGCCGAAAAAGAATGCCATCTTATGGCTAGCAGCTGCAGCAATCCACTACAACCTTACTGGTTACTGGACACCCCTGGTGAATACCCTGCCAGGTTTTCTGGATCACCTCCGGAAAGAACGATGGAAACTCGTGCTGCGGAAGTGTCTCAACAGTGCTTTTGGCAACCTTTTATATAAATTCTAACAACATACGTGTGGTCATCATTGTGCTACAGTCTTATGATGCTTGGTGTTTTGTTCTTGTGTTTTGTGTGCTTTTATACTTTTTTTTTCTCAAAGACTACAATGAACTTTGAACATTACCTTGAGGAGAGAATTGTATTTAGTGATCAGTGTTTGTAGCTGTTTTTTTTTGTAAACACAAGAATGAATAAATCAATGTAATAAAAAAATGGCTAACATCAGATGGAGGGACAAGAAAAAGCTAGCGACACGAATCCGTTCCATGACCGGCTTTACTTCCCCTCTGAAGGAAGGCATACTGAGGGATTTTGAACGGTCTTAAAACATCCGACGACTTCGGGTGGGCTTGAACCAGCGATCTTGGGCATAGCAGTTCAGCATGCTATCGACTACGCCACCAAAGCCAAGCATATCTATATGGAATAATGTTTATCATCCTGGGATTTTTAAAATGTGGGGGAAAGTGGATTTTAATACTTATTATTGTTATTATTAGTGTAAAAGCGTCCACGGCCAAGAATACTTTTCATTCTTCTGGGCTTTTGCCATAATCAAACTAGATGAAGCTCTCGTAGAACACGGCCAGAAGTACGGATAATACTGTAGATTCTCTCAACAGATATTGCTGATATCCTAACTCCACTGGCCTTTTCTCGTCAGAGGATGTGTTAGCATTGATGTTTTGCTATAGATTACAACCTGTCATGGAACATCACATTATTGCAATTTATTTATTTATTTACTTATTTATGTATTTATTTATTTATTTATTTATTTATCGTCTTTGATATTAACAAATTAAGGACCCTTGTACTTTAATATGGATCATAGGAAACTATTTCATGAAATACAATGAATACTAGTTCACGGTAATGATGGTGATATTATTATTATTATCTCTTTATTTACTCAACTTAAAGTCGGTACCATGACTCATATCGGTACATTACGTACAAGAAAATGATTCAAGTAACACTTAAGCCTATTGCATACATTTTCGAATAGCATAGATGTTTGACAGTTAATTTTGTCTTCTCTTCTTATCTTCCACGTCTCGTTTTCACAAGAGGGTCCAAAGAAAAATCCTAATGTGTATTCAAAAACCCTCTAACGATGCTGCAGGTTTTCAGAATTGCAGCCTTTTGTGCAATAGTATGGGTGAATATGGGAAGATTTAGTGTAGCTAGATTTACTGAAAAGGATTTAGGTGTCAGGCCAGTGGGAGAAAGGAGGAAAGGAAGAATCGTCACATTTTTTGTCTCCAGATTCTAGCAACCTCCATAGCTAGAGGAGTATATTTTTCAATCTTTTCTCTGAATTTATGGTGGATATTATGGTCATTCGGAACAGATATGTCAATCAAGTACGTGTGATGGTTCTTCTTATCAGTTAAAGTTATGTCTGGTCTATTATGAGGAGTTGTTTTGTCTGTTTGAATAGTGCGATCCCAATACAGCTTGTAATCTCTTCGTTTTCCATCACACTTTCTGGAGAGTATTTGTAATAAGACGTCCTGTCGTGTATGAGAGATCGGGTTAGGGCGAGTTCTTGATGAATGACTTTGGCAACATCGTTATGACTCTCAGTGTAAGATGTTGGCGCTAGAATTCTGCAGCTGCTGGTAATATGCTCTATGGTTTCTGGACCGGTATTGCGCTTCCTGCATTCGTCATCTATAACAGTCTGATCTTTCAGGATGTGTTTCCTATAACTTTTTGTGGTGATAACTTTGTCTTGTATCGCCTGGTTAAATCCCTCAGTTTCTGGAAACAGCTCTCCCCTTGACAACCATGTGTTCGAAAGCTGTTTGTCAATATTTTTGTCATTGCACTGGTTGTAGAATCTGCCATGAAGTTCTTTTCCAGCCCATCTCTGCACCTTCTCACTGTTCAGTGTGTTCTTGTCTTTCATGACGAAATTTCCTTCATGGAGATTCAAAGGAGTGTGGTTGAAGTCAGCTTGTGCTACCACTCGATGTAAAACACTGGTATCTTTCCGAGAATGAAAGTAATTACTTAGATGTATAACTTGTTGATTGTGCAGAGTTATAGCATCAAGAATACCTCTGCCTCCTTCATTTCTGGGTGTTGTTACTCTCTCTATACAAGCATTGGGATGCAACATTCTGTGTTTCGTAAGCATAGTTCTTATTGTGCGGTTAATGTTCTCTAGGTCTGTTTGAGACCATTTTAAAACACCAAACGAATACATCAGCACAGATATAGCATATGAATTGATAGCTTTTGTTAGGTTATGAGCACTAAGCTTGGTTTTCAGCAGAAGTCGAAGTCTATGATTAAATTTCTGGTAGAGTTTCTCCTTCTCAGATTTACTGTCGATTCCAACTACTTGCTCAAATCCTAGATATTTATATGTTTCATCTTTCCCCATGCTGTCTATTTGCTCATCAGCTGTTATGCTTATTCCCTCTGTTCTACACCACTGTCCTTTGTTGATGCTGTTGATTTTGCATTTGCCAGTCCCAAACTCCATGCAAATGTCCTTCGAAATGTTATCTGTTATATTGATGAGTGATGTCAGTTGGTTCCTATTTGCTGCATACAATTTTATGTCATCCATATAAAAGAGGTGATTTACTTTGAAGATTTTGTTTATTTTCTTTTATTTGGTATCCGTAGTTGTTCATCTTTAGAATCTCTGATAAAGGATTGAGACATAAACAAAACCACAGTGCACTTAAGGCATCACCTTGAAATATACCACGTTTGATGGGTATGACCTCTGTTTCAGTGGTAGTGATGTTAGATTTCAAGTTGATTTTGGTACGCCAAAATTGCATAATGATAGCAAGGAAGTTGAAGAGTGTCTTGTTTACCCGGTATATCTCAAGGGTATGGATGAGCCAGCTGTGGGGCACCGTATCGAATGCTTTTCTATAGTCGATATAAGCCAAGAAGAGGTTACGTTGTTGCTTCTGTGCTTGGTGTATAATCACACTGTCAATGGTGAGCTGTACCTTGCAGCCTTGGCCGCCTCTCTTACAACCCTTTTGCTCCTCTGTCAAGATGCTATGCTGGTACATGTGACCATAAATTACATTTGTGATGACCGATGTGATGATCTTATAGAGCGTCGGCAAACAGGTTATTGGTCTGTAGTTTGCTGGATTAGCTGAGTCAGCACTCTTAGGCAATATGTAGGTTCGTCCCTCTGTGAGAAAGTGTGGGAACTCTTCGGGATCATAGATTACCTGAGTTACAAGATCAGGTAATTTTCTGTGTGTGCTGGTAAATATTTTGTACCAATAGTTCTGAATTTTGTCTGGTCCCGGAGATTTCCAGCTGTGTGTTTTGCTGATGGCTATTTGGATGTCCTGTTCATTAATGACTAACTCTTGCGTTTGATTAATGCGTGAGTGCTTCTCGTTGATTTTAAGGATCCATTCTGCATCTTCTTTATGCTGCACCGGGTTTGACCACACATTACGCCAAAAGTTGCTTATTTCCTCCTCATTCGGTGGTTTAGAGATTGTTGGTTCACGGCTGCCATCAAGATTCGCGTAGAAAGTTTTCTCATTAGCTCTGAAGAGATAATTTTGTGTTCTTCTCTGATAACTTTCTTTGTATCTCTTGAGTTTTGCTGCTTGTACTGCCAGTTTTTGCTTGTAGTCGTCCATGATATTCAGGATTTCTTGCTTCCCTTTGTTTTTTATGTTCGGAATTATCCTCATGATTTTTGAAGTGATCTTTCGAGTTCTATTATCTGAAGCATATTGTGTGAGCAGACCTATTACATTACGCAACGACATTATTTTATTATTGATTCGTCGTTCCCATGGAGGTATTCTTTCTGTACGAGGACTGAAGTTTTGGTTGCTGGGCACCTGGTTATGGAGTGATAACACAGTAACAGCTGCGCAGTATATGAGCAAATGGAAGTCCGTAAGATTATCTACTGTTTCTATGAAAGCTGCCAAGCAATTGTTTACATCCTCAATTATATGTCTGCTATTATTTTTAAATCTTAGCTTGGGAATAATACTCCTTGAATTTGGATCACTATCTTCCCATTTCATTAATTCTGTCTGTAATATATTCATCACATTTCTACGATCCTCCAGTGTGCTAATATTGCCTTCAATTTCGACTACGGAAGATGTATTACTTTCTGCAGTACCTTGACGTGGTGTGGTGTCTATGTTAACGGCAGGATGAACTTCATTATTGGTCTCCTGCATGGGTTGTAGTTCTGAGAGAACCCCATCTTTAATCTGTTGAATTTCAAATTCACTTAGGAGACTGTTCCTTATTATGGTTCTACGCTGATCACTTACTCGCTGTTCTGTGATATTCAAATGGGAGTATTTACTTATAAACTTAGAATGCAGAGAAGTTCTATATCCAGTCAGATTTCTTTCCATGTCTGTAGCTAGGAAGTAGAAACGCATGACGTCTGTATTCATTTCACGTGTCCATTGCATGCGTTGTCTACTGCGGCCAGCCTTGGTGGTTGCAAATGAATTCTGCAAAGCACTTTCGGCGGTGCTGATCTGTTGATGTTGGGTATCAGCAGAATTTTCGTTGGCAGCGGGGGTTTCTTCAGATGAAATGGCAGTTGTCCGCTGCATCCACAACCTGCCATTACTGGTGGCTTGTAAACTGTCACGTCCTGCGCCAGAACTAGACGTGCCCGGACGATCCTCCGGTAGCGGGCGTTTAATTAATTCAGAATTCACCATTGTCGTAAGACATTGGGTATTGCCTTTTATACCTATGGCAAGGTTTACAACATTCCTGTGAATGCCAGTGTGTTAGTTTGACTGATCGACCGAGGTTCTTTGTACATATGTGATCCAACTGATATCAATTCACTCGATCGTAACCTCCGTTTCTAATGAAATAAAAGACATTACACAATGAATATCTGTTATAGGGGCCCAATTGGATTACTTGAGTAAACGGAGTAATAAACACACAATACAGGGCATAGATTAAACTGTTTTAAACGAAGTATTTGTGGTAATGTTAACCTAACCTGTACCAGCAATCCCTAGGCAACCACGTAAACAAGTTTCATGCACAGACATATGATGTCCAAATATCACTATAAAAACCTCGCACAATCACTATTAAACACTGTGTACTGTCAGTAAGTCACTAATAAACATCTTCCAAACCATAAAACATTCAAGTAGACATGAAATAACTAAACAAACTATATAAATAGGAGGAGCCTCGATCCGATCAGCCTCACCAAGTCACAGCCTTCTATTCTACTGCGGCGAGCCTTGGTGGTTGCAAATGAATTCTGCAAAGCACTTTCGGCGGTATTATTATTATTATTATTATTATTATTATTATTATTATTATTATTATTCGAAAGTTTGATGCATTTCAGTCAGTCAACATGATTGTACCCAAATAAAATGGTTTATTCCCTAATCCTAAAAAAATAATATGAGATTAATAAATACACTGGATGACCAGTTTCGATCGTCAAGCGATCATCATCAGGTCCTTACCACTAAGGCTACATTTTTTTTTTGTATGAAAGAATGGGTGAAAATATTTACATTATGCATACCGGTACTTCTTTAGTTGCAGTATTAGTTGAGATAGTTCAACTAGTCAATATTTGTTAGTTATAGTCTATGTGATGTTTGGTAAGATACTGGAAGTGGTGATGGACCTCCAAACTAGCTTGTTTATAGTGAATATGTGATTGTAGTTAAATGGTCAATTCAGGTTGTATTGTGCAGGCTACAGTCTTGCGTGTCCTGGTGAGAGCAGTTGTCTTCGTCACTATCAACACTCAATTGGGGGAATAACCCATCTTACTTGGGTACAGTTGTGTTGACCGACTGAAAAGCATCAAACTTTCATTTACGAAGGCAACACTGAAAATGGCTTCAAACACCATAATAATAATTATTATGATTAATTAAGAGTAAATTAATTATGTTAATAGTAATATTATTATTATTATTATTATTATTATTATTCTTGCATCGTTATGCCCGACTCAGGAGCACGGTTGGACCCGTTTAGCTGATGTGTTGGCCTTCTTTTCCTTCCAAAATCTCTTCATCCTCTCGCTGAGCGCCTTTCTTCGGTCTTCTGTCCAAGTTATGGTGGCCCTGGTGTTGGGGTTGTCTTCAAATTGGTGATTGTCGATTAGGGTTCTGAATTTGCATCTGTCCTGTATAATATTGTCTGAAATGTTGATTTCCTGGAGATCTGTTTCAATTTCACGTAGCCAGCTGTTCTTGGTTTTTAGTGAGAAGGCCAAGTTGAGAATTCTATTAGTCAATCTGCCATTGTTCATTCTGATAATGTGCCCGTAAAATTTCAATCGTCTTTTCCGAAAAGTATGAGACAATTTTTCACATTGGCGAGATATTTCCTGGGATGACTTTTTCCTCCAGATTCCCTCTATAAAAACTGGACCAAAAAATTTTCGTAAAATTTTCCTTTCTTGTTTTTCAATCTCTTTGGTTAAAGATTTGCCACCAATGATTAAGGTTTCTGATGCATATAACGCCTCCGGTTTGATTACTGTATTATAATGTCTACGTTTTGCTTTCCGAGATATTGATTTTTTGTTATACCTATTCCAAGTGATTCTGTAAGCTTTCTGTAATTTGGAAATTCTCTCTTTATTTGCTTCACGGTTTAAACCAAAGGGCTGAATAATTTCTCCCAGATATTTGAATTCGTTCACTTGAAAGATTTTGCCGAATTTAGTTCTCATAGGTTGTCCGTCTAAGTATCGTGAGGCTCCTTCCATGTACTGAGTTTTCTCAAAAGAAATTTGAAGTCCCGTTTTGATGGCAATTTCATGTAATTTTTCAATGGAATGAATTGCTTCTTGCCTGTTATTAGAAAGGATTGCTATGTCATCAGCAAAGACCAAACAATGTACATGAATTCTATCTTTGAGTAGTCTGCCAAGGGTTATTCCCTTAGTTTCCTTTTCCCTGGTCCTGATTATCTTCTCAAGTACGAGGTTGAACAGTAACGGAGATAATCCGTCTCCTTGGCGGACCCCAGTGCTAATTGCAAAAGGCTCAGATATTTCGCCGAGGAATTTAACTTTTGACGTAGTGCCAGTTAGTGTTTGTCTGATTAATTCTCTTGTTTTTCTATCCACTTGAAATTCTTCTAGAGTATTGAAAAGTGTTTGACGATCTATAGAGTCATATGCTTTTCTGAAATCTACAAAGGTAATGACTGTCTGTCTGGTTTTGCGCATTTATAGGATAGTTTTGAGATTAAGAATTTGTTCCGTACATGATCTTCCTTTTCGGAAACCTGCCTGGTATTCTCCAATCAGACGGTCTGTTTGTTTCTCAAGTCTAGTGAGCAGGGCTTTGGAGAAAATTTTATAAATAACTGGTATCAAGGAAATTCCTCTATAATTATTGATGTTGGTTTTATCCCCTTTCTTGTGCAGTGGATGGATTAGCGCACATTTCCAATCCTCAGGTATTTCTTCGGTGATCCAGATGTTCTCAATAATTGAGTGGATTTTCCGGGCTACGTTCTCACCACCTATCTTCAGCATTTCGGCAATTATACCATCTTCCCCTGGGGCTTTATTATTTTTGAGTCCATGGATTATTTCTTTAATTTCTTCCAATGTTGGGGGTTCTGAATCTTGGTTGGATGGTTTTTTTTTCAAAGATGAGTTGTTCTTTAGGGGATTCACAGTTTAAAAGATCCTTGAAATAATCTGCTAGAAGTTTGCAATTTTCTTGATTATTTGTTTCCAATGTCCCATCCGGGCGTTTGAAGCAAAGACTGGGTGCCTGATAATTTGATAATTCTTCTCTGAATGTTTTGTTGAAGTTTCGTGTATTGTTTTTAGTAAAATCTTGTTCAATTTCAGCCAATCTGTAGTGATCGTACTTGCGTTTTTCAGATCTGATGCTTTTAGAGGTTTGTTTCTGTACTTTGGTGAATTCGTGCCAATATTGTTCCGTTTTGTGAGAATTCCAATTCTGCCAGGCTTTAATTCTGAAGTTTATAGCTTTGTCACAGGTTTCGTTCCACCACCTATGCTTGCGTTTCCTGGGCGGTGTGCCAATGTTTTGAGAAGCTTTCGAAAGTATATCTTTGAGTTCCAACCAGCCAGAAGAATCGTGAGTAGGGATACTTTCTTGGAAAGTACTGGCGTTCTGTTTAAGAAATTCTGGATCGACGCGCAGATTTTTTGTTATTTCTGGTTTGGACCTGTTTGGTTGAAATTTTACCTTGATTAAGGATAGATGGTGGTCAGAGTCAATGACTCCTTTCTTGACTTTGACATTCATAATTTCCTTTATTATTATTATTATTATTATTATTTTTATTATTATTATTATTATTAGCCATTGGTTAATCCCACAAAGGGCAAAGGCCTCCTGCAAGCAGGATAGCTCTGAGATATTTCATCAGATGAGCTAGGCTGATGAACATTTACCTTAATATTATAGTAACTTAAAACTAATTGTCCTGACTATTTACACTCTTATTCATCTTCCTCACAAATGATCGTATTATGTTAAACATTTTCACTCGTAAAACTTGGACCTAGTGCATATTATCCTGGAGATTTATCTAAGCTGACGATGAGTCTATGGATGTTTCAAACCAACTGTTTCGACGACAGTCCTCCACGAATTCCGTTGACCTGCCGCTCTCATCCACTGCTTCCCCATCGTCGACTGGAACTCGTCTGACCATCTGGTCTTCGGATGGCCGGGGTTTCTTCTTCCATCTCTGGGCTCCCACACTGTAGTTGAGTAGGCCCACCTTGTGTGATCCATTCTCAGTACATGGCCTGCCCATGTCCATTTCAGTTTCTTGGCCCTCGAGATGACATCCTCTAGTCTTGTCCTCTTCCTTATTTCGTCGTTTCTAATTCTGTTCCTTAATGTAATGTTTAGAAGTTTTCTCTCCATTTTCCTCTGGCACAATTCCAACTTCGAAGCTTGCTTCTTAGTTATTGACCACGTGTGTGCTCCATAGAGCAGAATGAATAATACTAGTCAAAATGCTACAAATCTTTCTATAATATCCTAACTATTATCCTAACTATTATTAGTGATGTAGAAGCAAGGCTGTCCTCCATTTCCGGTCATAGGACATTTGTTTCTTTCTTTCTGTGACGGGGAGATGAACTACAAGTCGTCTTCCTTTACTCTATCAGCCCGTCAATGACATATGAAACTTACTATTCCATAAGCCGATCACATCATGCCACATTGCGCACGTAGTGTCGATAATAATGTAGATTCTATTCGGTTGTTTTGTGTTCATGATGGAATGTGAACCTCGTAATCGAACAGAAACATTCGCTGTTCAGAGATAAATGCCATTACCACCTTAAAATGAATGTGGGTTCATTTAACACAATACGCTATTCCTCTAAACGTCATCCATTACAATACAATTTATAATGGATAGTAAACTACCACACTTCGGCAATGGTCAGTTTATTCCCATACAGGACTTTCCCCTTCATTACTTCACAGCGCCACTGGAAACAGTTGAAGGGACTAAACCACAATGTTCAGTAAATAACGGCGCTCATGGAGTTAAACTCAGTTTATGAAATTCATTTTTAAAATAATAACCAGTTATGTTTCCTACTGGTTGTGTAATTGTTAAACCATTTTTACTTATATCTGGAGTAAAGAAATGTAGCCTCCGTGGCTAAGGCGGCAGCACGCCGGCCTCTCACCACTGGGTCCGTGGTTCAAATCCCGGTCACTCAATGTGAGATCTGTGCTGGACAAAACGGAGGCAGACAGGTTTTTCTCCGGGTACTCCGGTTTTCCCTGTCAAAATTTTATTCCAGAAAAACTCTCCACTATCATTTCATTTCATCTGTCATTCATCTAACCATTGCCCCAGAGGAATGCGTCAGGCCTCGGCAGCCGGCACAGTTAATATCCCCGCCGCTAGATGGGGGGCTTCATTCATTCCACTCCTGACCCGGTCGGAGACTGGAAACACGCTGTGGATTTTCATTTCTGGAGTAAAAAAGATAAGCCCCTTATTTTCCTTTTCCTTTACACTGAGTCTTGTTTTTTCCCGTATTGGCTACATGGACCTAACTCATTGTTTTCAAAACCACATTTGTTTAGAACCAGGAAAGAAACTCTCATTCACAAAAAAAATAAAAATAAAATGGGCTTGTTTCTGCTCGTAGTGCTTCATTGATATTCCATGCATAGCGATGATATTACACGGGACATTGAACGGTTCAAGTATATCTGTCAAAATTGTCGAGCAAAGAACAAATGAAGTTTCCTTATCAGTCTTATGGTTGTTGTTTCATGTTTGTCAACAGGCCCAACAAATAGTGTTTCTTGCTGTTGTTGCATTTTGCGCAATCGTAACCTTCCCTTATTGTAATTATGTATTTATAATTGGAAGAAGAATTTGGAAGGAGGTAACCGTGGCCTTACATTAAGAACCTTCATGGCATTTGCCTGAAGTATAAGTAGAAAAACACGGAATATTACTTCCAGGATGGCTGCGATGAGATTTGCATCACGAGGCTCAGAGTACCCCATTGCAGTCTCAGACAAGGATAGAATTTCTCGGCGGATCCGGAAATCAAATCTGGATCTCAGGGGTGACAGTAGAATGCTTTATAGAGCAAAACATTGTTTTATGTAAAACTCAGCAATTCTTCTAGGTTTGTGCCGTGTCATGTGTGGGGTTTCACCTAGGACACCAAGCTGGCTCATCGGCGGGCTCTTGGTGTCCCCGCCCGGACCCCCACAGGAGTGACGAACTGCGCGCCAACTCCCTTTATAGTGCAACTGCACTACTTGACTGCGAGAACTAAAAGCTCAAGCAGCCTTAACCTCCCTATGAAGGCTTCCAAAAAGATAGTATATTGGCTTTCATGGCCGGTGAATTAAAACTCAACAATTCTTCTAGGTTTGGACCGTGTCTTGTGTGGGATTTCGCCTAGGACAACAAGCTGGCTCATCGGCGGGCTCTTGGTGTCCCCGCCCGGACCCCTTCAGGAGTGACGAACTGCGCGCCACCTCCCTTTATATCAGGAGCAACTGCACCACTTGACTGCGAGAACTAAAAGCTCAAGATTATAGATTCAATTTTGATATTTTTCTTGAATTAATTAATTAACTAATTGCGAAATGATTTTTACAAATATTTTCATATTTTCTTTATAGTTATCTTTATTATTTTCTTTTTTATATTTCTTGTATTATTGTAATTTTTTTATTTTTTTTATTTCTGTATTTGTATTTCATTTTTACACTATAATTTTATCCAACACTTTACGTCGAGTAGATATGTACAGTAGGTACATTTGATTTTGGAAATTCTAGCAATTCTGCATAAAAGTACTCCGAGAATGGCTTAAAGATTCAAGGGATAATAACTGTAACTGTAGGGGCCTAGGATTGACGAACATTCCCCGGGTACCTTCTCGAGGTCACCCGGATTCAAACATCGCCACCATATCGAATACATGTCAAGTGTAATTATTGTCATTTGTGTTAAAGAAGTTGATAAAGCTCTCACATGCCAGCACTCAGCCGAGTGAAGGCGCCGCAACGCGCCACACTGTAATTTCCTCCCACGGACCGGACGGCACGGGAAATGGGAATTTTGCAATAAATTGCTTCCTGCTGAGCAATTTGAGCATCTCGTTTGAGTCCAAAGCACTCAGCCCGGCAAGAGAATCACATTGGAGCACAAGTAAACCGTAATTAGTTATATCAATGTCATTCTTCTCTCGTTTGAGGTTTTAGTTGAGAGGTTCCTTTATACTACGAGCATTACACAGTAGAAGTGTTGGCATCTACACACACATACCCTAAATGACTGACAGCTTGGGATCTGAGGTACAAGATGAAACTCACCCAAACATTTGTGACCTTCATTGGTCCTTCTATATGATTTCCCGTCAATGCATGTGCGATTTTCGATGTAAAATGCCATGTCCTGTGGTTCGGATTCCACGTAAAAAGGAGGTCCCGTGGCTCATGATCGCACGATTAACAGTCACGTAAAACTACAAGTTTCCTTCCTTAGCTTCAGTCCTTCTATAAAAACGTTGAAACCAATTTAGCCTATTTTGATTTATGAAAAATTAGGCCTATGATATCACCTTTTGACTTGACCGTGTGTGTGTGTGTGTGTGTCCCCTAATAACATCTAAACGGCCAGAGCGATTTCAATGAAACTCGGTAAGTACATTGTACTATTTTGGCCAATCCCGAACGTGCGCTTCAAATTTTATTACGTCTCACCAAACAAAATTGGCGGCTGTACGAAATATTTCACCGGCATTCTATATCTCCGAAACTGTTACTCATATCACCCTGAAATTTTGTACGATTTCCTACGGGACTCTCAAAAACATGTTAACTACAAACGAACATGGCGGCCAAGCGAAGTTGAAACATTTAAATAGACATTTCTCGCGATTTAACAATCCTAGCGCAGTGAAAATTGGTACAGCAAATGACTGCGCCTGTTGCAATACACTGCCATCTAATTTTGTTCAGTTGTTTACATAACCTTAAGATGGTGGCTGTGCGAAATTTTAAAATTAAGTTTAGATTTCTTGTGTTCTAATCATGCGATCGAAATCAACGTTTGAATAACGAACGTACACAATAATCCTCGTCTAATAGTGCATAACTCTATGACCTACATATATTAAAATTCAACATGGCGACCATCCGAAATATTTAGATGGTTCTCAATTTTTTATTTTTCTATGACAGCTACAAACTGAAATTCTGTATGTGTATAGAGGCTATAAACATAAGTTTACCTATGGGACGTTCAATAACCTGGTGAGCACAAATCCAACATGGTGGTGACACGAAATTTAAATATTTAAATGGGCGTTTCTCGCGATTTAAACATCCGAGCGCAGTGAAATTTGGTACGGTATATGCTTATATATGTTTTACTCCACTGGCATCTAATTCATTTAAATTATTTTCATAACCACAAGATGGCAACTGAACGAAATTTTAAAATCTCATTTTTAGGCTATTTTTATTTTATGAAAAAATAGGCTTATGAGATCACCTTTTGTCCGTGTGTCTGTGTGTGCGTGTGTGTGTGATTCGTGTGTGTGTGTGTGTGTGTGTCCCCCAATAAAATCTAAACGGCTGGAGTGATTTCAATGCAACTCGGTAAGGTCATAGCACCATTTTGGCCAACCTCGACCGTGTCCTTCAAATTTTATTACGTCTCACCAATCCAACATGGCGGCTGTGCGAAATATTTCACCAGCATTAAATATCTCCAGAACTACTACCGATATCACCCTGAAATTTTGTACGGCAATCAAGAAAACTACTAAAAGGTCATGTATCAGACTTTCGTAAACATGGTGGCCAAGCGAATTCGCGACATTAAAATAGACGTTTCTCGCGATTTAACCAAACAAATGCAATGAAACATGGTACAGTATATGTTAATACACATTATAATGCACCGACATCTAATTTTGTTCAATTGTTTACATAACCTGAAGATGGCGGCTGTGCGAAATATTTCACCGGCATTCTATATCTCCGAAACTATTACTGATATCACCCTGACATTTTATATGGAGATAAAGGGCACTACTAGAAGTTCATCTGTTAGACTTTCAAAAACCTGTTAACTACAAAACGAACATGGCTGCCAAGCGAATTTGAAAGTTGTAAATAGGCTTTTCTCGCGTTGTAATCATCCAAACGCAACGAAACTTGGAACACCAAATATTTATAAACATTGTAATGCAATGGCATCTAATTTAGTTCAATTGTTTACATAACGTCAAGATGGCGGCTGTGCGAAATTTTGAAATCAAATTTTTGTTTCTTGTGTCGTAATCATGCGATCGAAGTGAAAGTTTGAATAGTGAAGCTACGCAATATTTTTTCTTTATGGTACATAACTATAATGGCCTATACATACAACAATCCAAAATGGTGACCATCCGAAATATTTAGACGGTTCTAAGTATCTACTATCATTTACAGCAATCGAACTGATTTATGTAATGTTCATAGAGGCTATGAACATAATTTCATCTATAGGACTTTCAACAACCTGGTGAGCACAAATCGAACATGGCGGCGACGCGAAGTATAAATATTTTAGTGGACGTTTCTCGCGATTTAACCATCCAAGTGCAGTGGAACATTGTAAAGTAAGTGCTTATACAAATGTTAATCTACTGGCATCTAGTTTATTTCAATTGTTTTCATAACCACAAGATGCAGCTGTGCGAAATTTTAAAATCTCGTTTTTACTTCATGTGTTCTAATCATGCGATTGACGTTTAAATACCACACGTACACAATAATCTTCATTTAATAGTACATAAATAAAAATCCAACATGGCGACCATCTGAAATATTTAGACGGTTCTCAATATCTACGAAACTATTACAACAATCAAACTGAAATTTTGTATGTTGATAGAGGCAATTGACATGAGTAGGATATATGAAAATAGGCTGTATAGTTCTTCACGGAACTACTTGTTATTTCTTGTGGCCTAACCATGCGATTTAAGTGTGAATAAAACACCTACACAATAATATTCATGTAAAAATAGTAGGCTACATAACTCCAAGGCATATATGTAAAAATCCAACATGCCGACCATCCAAAATATTTAGACGGTTCTCAATATCTACGAATCTATTACAGCAATTAAACTGAAAATTTGTATGTTGATAAAGGCAATTAACATAATTAGAATATATGAAAAAATGTTATTTAGTTCTTCACCGAACTACTTTTTATATACTGTATATAGAGATAATTCGGGTTATGGTTAGATTCTTTATGGAACGATTTCAAAGTGATGGTTGGTTGGTTCCTCAGCTTAGGGGCTGCGACAACGCGGTCATGTAGCCCCGTGTTCTTTGGGTGTGTTGAATCTGTCTGATAACCGGTGTTAATTGTGATGGCTGTATTAAGATTTCGAAGTGAGAGGTGTAGAAACAGAGGAGGCACCATTTTCGCAAACAGAGGCTTGCAGACTTCACTGGACTCTGAAAGGCGAAACAGTCTCAAAAGAGAGTGAGTGTATGCACGTATTCCTTTTCAGTTCATTTTATTTAATTATATTCCGTTTTATTTTTCTTTCCTTTGACTAATATAGCTTGTGGAGGTCTCAATCGTGAGAAAGGTGATAAGATAGCTAAAGAGAATATTGCACTGCACGTGATTGGTCTCCTCCACTTGCTTACGAATTTGTGACTATCGTTTATTTGGCTGTCGGATGATTTCCAGCAATTTTCAATCCTCAGTTTCGTATCTGGTTTATTTTCTGGTACCTAGCCTCGCTGACATTTATCACAATAGCACTCGCCCAGCATATTAGCCCTGGAACCACACTGTGGGGTCGCTCGTGACCCGGCTATTTTATGATATATTCTGAGCATGCGCCAAATCCCGTTAGGTTGAGTTATTTCGTCTACCTTCAGTGCCGGAATAATTGCTGATGTGACTATATTGTTTATGTGTTTGCAATATTTTGTTGCTGAGTAATGTTATGTTAGGGTCACATACGACCCCATGGTGTAGTTTGTGTAACAAAACTTTCTACAAGGTACCTTGCTTCATCCTATAATTTAATCATGTCTATTCGCCAGATCTTTGTTTTGCCTCCCATAACCTCATGTCAACTACCTCAATACACAGACAAGTACTGAACAATTTCCCTCGGAGCCAACACAGACCCATAATCTATAGAGTTGGTCTTCAGATCCCTGTTATTAGGTCTGTACCCATAACTAGATGGAACTTCCAGAAAGCTGACTGGAAGACATATGCTTTGTACACAGATGCAAACATTAGGTGGATAGCTCCAACGCCAGAAAATTACTGGAGGTTTGTTGGGCTAATAAAATCAGCTGCAAAAAGAACCATCCCTCGTGGCTATCGGAGGGATTACATACCTGGTTGGAATGAGGAAACAAGTCGCTTATCTGCTGAATACTTAGAAGAAAACAGTCAGGAGAAAGCAACTGAACTTCTGAAATCTCTAGATAACGCTAGAAGAGAAAAGTGGATAACAGCAGTACAAGATCTCAACTTCACACACTCGAGCAGAAAAGCATGGTCACTCATCCGTAAACTAGATCCAACTTCCACACCACCGAGGATGCAGACCTCCATTAATGTGGAAACTATAGCAAACCACCTGGTCTCTGTATCTCGGGCTCCGGGGAATAAGAAATTCACAAAGCAAGTTAAGTCGGAACTAAGACAGAGAAAACAAGTAATCCAACCAAATGACCAATATTCAAGTCCATTTTCCTCAGAAGAAATACAAAATGGTCTCGATCCCTTCGTGGTGGTAAAGCTGCTGGATTTGATGGCATATTTCCAGAACTTTTAAAGAATTGTGGTCCAGCAACCAAGCGCTGGCTTGCTTCTTTCTTTAGTAATGTTCTGCAGTCAGGCCGACTGCCTCCCTTGTTTAAGAAAACTAAAATTATTGCTATCTTGAAACCAGGCAAGGATCCCAATTTACCCCAAAGCTACAGACCAATAGCCCTACTAAGCGTAACTTACAAGCTTCTGGAAAGACTGATTCTTAACAGGATAGCTCCTACGATTGATTGCCTCATTCCGATTGAGCAAGCTGGTTTTCGTCATGGTCGTGACTGTAGCGATCAGTTGCTCGCTTTGACTTCCTATATAGAAAGTGGATTTGAGAGGAAGAAGAAAAGTGTCTCTGTGTTCCTCGATCTTACCGCTGCCTATGACACAGTCTGGAAAGAAGGTCTCCTCCTGAAACTCGGTAGAGCAATACCATGTCTCAAGATCTTCACTCTGATAAAAAATATGTTGGGAAACAGATTTTTCCAGGTTCATACAGAACATGTCCGCAGTCGTTTTCACAAACTCAACAACGGTTTGCCACAGGGTTCAGTGCTGTCTCCCATTCTCTTCAATTTATACATACACGACCTTCCAGAAACCACATCTCGCAAGTTCATCTATGCAGATGACATCAACCTCACCTTACAAAGAGCAGACTTCAGTGAAGCTGAAGAAATCCTATCCCAGGATCTTGAGAAGATGGACGATTATTTCACAAAGTGGCGATTGACACCTAGCCCTCTGAAAACAGAAGTAGCTACGTTTCACCTCAGTAATAGGAATGCAAACTACCAACCGACAGTCAGGTTCAGAAATCACACACTGCGATGTAATGCTACCCCCAAAAGCCTTGGCGTAACATTAGATAGATCTCTAACCTATCGCAATCACCTTCAGAAACTGGCAGCTAAACTGAAAAGTCGTAACAACCTTCTGGGAAGACTAGCTGGAACATCATGGGGTGCAGATGCAAATTCACTGCGAACAACTGCTTTAGCACTAGTATATTCTTCAGCTGAATACTGTTCTGCTGTATGGCTGAATAGTTCCCATACTCGTCTGGTCGACGTCCAGCTACACCACACAATGAGAATCATATCTGGCACCCTGCACCCTACTCCTGTACAGTGGTTACCCGTACTGAGCCACATTCAACCTCCTCACATCAGACGACAAAATGCCCTTGTCAGATTATGGACTAAGGTGATGATGAACAGCGCTCTTCCCATCCACCAGGATGCAGATGAAAACGACGTAGCAAGACTGAAATCCCGGAAACCTGCCTGGAAGACGGCCAGGAATCTAGCTGACATACCATTTACACCTGACGAAGCATGGAAGCAAGAATGGGCCAGATTACACCCACATGGTCTAATCAACATCGATGACCCAACAGCAAAACCTCCTGGGTTCAACCTCCCGCGCACCATCTGGACCAGACTAAACAGGATACGCTGCGGCGTTGGAAGAACTGCTTCTGCACTACACCAATGGGGGTGGTTGGAGTCTCCTTCCTGCAACTGTGGTGCTGAAATGCAAACCATCAGCCACATCGTGAAAGAATGTCCTCTGCGGGCATTCACTGGGCCTGTGGAGGAGCTACATCAAGTAACCCCTACGGCACTCACTTGGTTGGAAGGACTAGACATCAGCTTGTGATGAAATATCAGAATCTGCAGCAGTGTGTGTGTGTGTGTGTGTGTGTGTGTGTGTGTGTGTGTGTGTGTGTGTGTGTGTGTGTGTGTGTGTATGCGTGCATCCCAGTTATTATGTATGTAATACTTTACATCCATGTATATAAATATGTATATATTAATTTTTATTTTGTAATAGCAATTATATGTAATACATTTCAACGATTGTCAAATGAAGCATCATACGCTAAATAAATAAATAAAAATCATGTCTAGTTGTATTATTGTCCATTTTAACCAATTTTCAGACAACAAAGTGCGCGATTTGATCTTGCAGTCTGTGTGCAGAACACTGCTGTGAGTGCAAAGATGACAGGGCCTAGGTTTCCACACACTGTGTGCTATATCTTTTAGCCTATTTTCATTTTATGAAAAAAAAATAGGCTTATGAGATTACCTTTTGTACATGTGTGTGTGTGTGTGTGTGTGTGTCCCTCTAATAACTTTTAAACAGCTGAAGCGATTTCAATAAAACTCGGTAAGGTCATAGCACACTTTCGGCCGACCCAGATTTTGCCCTTCAAATTTTATTACATCTCACCTATCCAACATGGCGGATGTGCGAAATATTTCACCAGCATTCAATATCTCCGAGACTATAACCGATATCACCCTGAAACTGTATACAGGCATAAAGGCCACTACTAGAAGTTCACCTATGAGACTTTCAAAACCCTGGTAACTACAAAACCAACATGGCGGCCAAGCAAATTTGAGACTTTTAAATAGGTTTTCCTCGCAATTGAACCATCCAAACGCAAAGAAACTTGGTACGGTAAATGGTTGTACAAATGTTAATCCACTGGTATATAATTTGTTTCAATTGTTTTCATAACCAAAAGATGGCAGCTGTGCGAAATTTTAAAATCTCATTTTTACTTCTTTTGTCCTAATCATGCGATTGAAGTTTGAATACTACACGTACACAATAATCTTCATGTAATAGTACATAACTCTAGGACCTACATATAAAAAATCCAACATGGCGCCCATTCAAAATATTAGACGGTTCTCAATATCTACGAATCTATTACAGCAATCAAACTGAAACTTTGTATGTTGTTAGAGACAATTATCATAAGTAGGATATATGAAAATAGGCTTTAGTTCTTCACGGAACTACTTGTTGTTAATTAATATATCGACGTTTTAAAGTAGGAGTATGTTCCTGTATGCATTATAATAGTGATAATTTATTCAATTATGACAGGTAGAAGTTTGTGTACAGTAACTTGTCATTTTCAACAAGGCAACTTTGTTAATCAATAGAATACAACATGTGTGAATGCATAGGAGCAGGGAAGTACATCAATGCGACTTAGTAGAGTCTAAATGACAGAAAACAGAAACAATACATTTCAAAGGAATTCCTATATCACTGTTTGGAATTGGGTCACCAGTGACTCAACAGTGTGTTTTATGTCCTGAAAGTATCACAGCGTGGTTCTGGGGTTAACATCAACTGTCCTGTCACGATCAGTGCAAGTCATATGTCTGTTATACAGTATAGAGTTTTATCAAAAACAAGTACGACCAGCAGCAAGTTGTTAGTATGAGGGAAACACATGCCAGCGGTTATCTGTTCCCGCTGCTAGACGGAGTTTGCCAGGATTAAGGGTGTAAATGATGTCCTTTCCTGTGACCAGCGCCCACATTAGTGAAACAAACTTGGACGTACTGGATTATTGTGAGGCTTCCCGCGGTTGTGGTCTCATAGCATCATACCGTAACTTTGTTAAAACAGTTGATTGTAATAGTAGGCTATAGGGTGATCCGCGATAAAATACTAGCAATAGTATTAACTTACTACGCTTGTAAAGACAGAACGCACAAGAAATTATTAAAAAAGGGGCATTTTTGCATTAATATTTGCCACATCAGTGTTATCAATAGCCTTAGATAAAACTCCTAAGCAAAAAATGACTTGTAATAAACTATTTCTTCAACTTAGTATGCCATCATTATACACCATTTCATACTCAATTTATATTACTGTATTTCTATCAGAATATTACATGCAATAACCTCAAACTACTGAAATATGGGCCTTGTAACAGGCGTAAGGCGCCATCTTGTCTTGTGACCGAGCACGGCTCAGCCTGAGCGCTAATTAAGTCACCACTACAGTATAATATTTTAATACAATATTATAATATAATATTCTATCCAACGGGTACGTCCATGAGAACAGTTAAAACCACCATATGTTCAATACGCAGAAATGATGGGTCATCATTTATAGATTACAATGCTTGTTTGATTACCATGGCCACCATCTTGAAATTGTTCGGCTGATGACCTTGCAGTTTTGGCGCACGACGCTTCTTATATCAAGGTATGTCCTTACAAAATGTGGTAGAGATCCGCTGACTAATGAAGTTGTAATTTGATTTAAGTTTTGAACATTTGGGTGGCCGCCATTTTGTTTTGTTTTTCACCACGGCTACATAAAACATGACCCTGAGGTGCCCTTTGCTAGTACCAAATTTGTGTCAATGCAGTTTTGTCGTGTTTGAATTGATAGAGCCCACAGACATACCCACACACAGTCACTCGAACTTTTGGGCCGTGTAGATCTCTTACGACCATTGTGTGGCATTCTGCAGACCTTACACAACTATTTGACATAGTTTCTATCCGTTTTCAATCATTTGTCGTAGCTTGGTACCAGTGTTTGTATCCCATCATCATGGAATGTTCCTGCCATCCTTTCGCAGCTTTGACGTCGTCACAACTAACGATAGATGGTTTCACGTTTTGTGTATTTGGAAAACGAATAACTAACCGGATTTTACACTTCAAAACCTCAGAGAACTACGTGAGCGTTTGTGGCTCACTAGCGTAAGCAGCGCTACAACGGCAATATTTCCAAAAGGAACACGCCTCGTACGATGGTGAACATGTGGTCACTTAGTACAACAGATACAGATCACTGAGGAACCTTTCGAACGTCGAGTCCCCGAACTGAGTAAAGCTTTGCATACTGTACATGTTATATAAGAATTTCCTGAAATTCCGCCTAATCAACACTTTTTATTGTTATTTTAGTGTCCTATTGGGTACATGTTTCGGAATTCTCTCAGTTCCTTCTTCAGCCCATCACAATATTAGGAAACATTTATAAAAGACAATGTGTGTGAGACTGTGTGTGTGAGTGTGTGTACTCTGAATGTCTGTCCCCCCCTATCAATTCGAACACGGTGAGCGCAAATTGAACGAAATTTGGTACAAAGGTAGCACTAGAAAAGGACACCTCAGTGTCATGATTTATATCGCCGCCATCTTGACGGAAACGTAATGGCGGTCACACAAATGTTCAAAGCTTAAATCAAATTACGACTAACCCAATCATCCGATCTCTACCAAATTTTGCAACAACATACCTTTATGGGGGCAGCATCCTTTGAACAAACTAATAGGTAATCAGCCTAATAGTTTGCGGATGGCGGCCATCTTTGTGTGAAAATGGATTGCCCCTATTAATTCGAACACGGTGAAAAAGAATGGAACGAAATTTGGTACAGAGGTAGTACTAGCAAAGGGCACCCCAGTGTCATGTTTTATATCGCCGCCATCTTGACGGAAACGTAATGGCGGCCACACAAATGTTCAAAGCTTAAATCAAATTACGACTAACCTAATCATCCGATCTCTACCAAATTTTGCAACAACATACCATTATGGAGGGAGCATCCTTTGACAAATCAAATAGGTCATTAGCCTAATAGTTTGCGGATGGCGGCCATCTTTGTGTCAAAATCGATTCCCCCTATTAATTTGAACACGGTGAAACCGAATGGAATGAAATTTAGTACAGAGGTAGCACTAGCAAAGGGCACCCCAGTGTCACGTTTTATATCGCCGCTATCTTGACGGAAACGTAATGGTGGCCACCCAAATGTTCAAAGCTTAAATCAAATTACGACTAACCTAATCATCCGATCTCTACCAAAATTTGCAACAACATACCTTTATGAAGGTAGCATCCTTTGACAAATCTAATAGGTCATTAGCCTGATAGTTTGCGGATGGTGGCCATCTTTGTGTCAAAATCGATTACCCCTATTAATTCGAACACGGTGAAACCGAATGGAATGAAATTTGGTACAGAGGTAGCACTAGCAAAGGGCACCTCAGTGTCATGCCTTACATCGCCGCCATCTTGACGGAAACGTAATGGCGGCCACACAAATGTTCAAAGCTTAAATCAAATTACGACTAACCTAATCATCCGATCCCTACCAAATTTTGCAACAACATATCTTTATGGAGGAAGCATCCTTTGACAAATCTAATAGGTCATTAGCCTAATAGTTTGCGGATGGCGGCCATCTTTGTGTCAAAATCGATTACCCCTATTAATTCGAACACGGTGAAACCGAATGGAATGAAATTTGGTACAGAGGTAGCACTAGCAAAGGGCACCTCAGTGTCATGTTTTATATCGCCGCCATCTTGACGGAAACGTAATGGCGGCCACACAAATATTCAAAGCTTAAATAAAATTACGATTAACCTAATCATCCGATCTCTACCAAATTTTGCATCATCATACCATTATGGAGGGAGCATCCTTTGACAAATCTAATAGGTCATTAGCCTGATAGTTTGCGGATGGTGGCCATCTTTGTGTCAAAATCGATTACCCCTATTAATTCGAACACGGTGAAACCGAATGGAATGAAATTTGGTACAGAGGTAGCACTAGCAAAGGGCACCTCAGTGTCATGCCTTACATCGCCGCCATCTTGACGGAAACGTAATGGCGGCCACACAAATGTTCAAAGCTTAAATCAAATTACGACTAACCTAATCATCCGATCCCTACCAAATTTTGCAACAACATATCTTTATGGAGGAAGCATCCTTTGACAAATCTAATAGGTCATTAGCCTAATAGTTTGCGGATGGCGGCCATCTTTGTGTCAAAATCGATTACCCCTATTAATTCGAACACGGTGAAACCGAATGGAATGAAATTTGGTACAGAGGTAGCACTAGCAAAGGGCACCTCAGTGTCATGTTTTATATCGCCGCCATCTTGACGGAAACGTAATGGCGGCCACACAAATATTCAAAGCTTAAATAAAATTACGATTAACCTAATCATCCGATCTCTACCAAATTTTGCATCATCATACCATTATGGAGGGAGCATCCTTTGACCAAACTAATAGGTCATTAGCCTAATATTTTGCGGATGGCGGCCATCTTTGTGTGAAAATCGATTCCCCCTATTAATTCCAACACGGTGAAACCGAATGGAACGAAATTTGGTACAGAGGTAGCACTAGAAAAGGCCACCTCAGTGTCATGTTTTATATCACCGCCATCTTGACGGAAACGTAATCGCTGCCACCCAAATGTTAAAGGCTAAAATGTAATTACGACCAACCTGATAATCTAGTCTCTACCGAATATTGCAACAACAAATCTTTTTGTGGGAAGCATATTCTGACCAAACTGCTAGATCATCAGCCCAATAGTTTGCAGATGGTGGCCAAGTATGTGTGCAAATCGATTCCCCCTATCAATTCAAACACGGTGAAACCGAATTGAACGAAATTTGGTACAGAGTTAGCACTAGCAAAAGGCACCTCAGTGTCATGTTTTATATCGCCGTCATCTCGACGGAAATGGAATGACGGCCACCCAAATGTTAAAAGCTTAAATCGAATTTCGACCATCCTAATAATTTGATCTCTACCGGATTTTGCAACAACATACCTTTTTGTGGAAAGCATCTTATGACTGACTACAAGGTCATCAGCCCAATAGTTTGCAAATAGCGGCCATGTATGTGTGCAAATCAATTCCCCAGATCAATTCAAACACGGTGAAACCGAATTGAATGATTTTTTTTACAGAGGTAGCACTAGCAAAGGGCACCTCATATTCATGTTTAATATCCCTATAGCACGTTGTATTTCAACAAGCTATTACAACCAACATTCAATTATACTCCTTGAAAAGGACAAAGAGTTATAACAATACCCATGCATTTAGGAGAAAGTAGGCTATATGTTCTTTACTGAACATCTTGTTTTATGATATCTTCTGTGCATGCGCCAAATGCCGTTAGGTTGAGTTATTTCGTCTACCTTCAGTGCCGGAATAATTGCTGATGTGACTATATTGTTTATGTGTTTGCAATATTTTGTTGCTGAGTAATGTTATGTTAGGGTCACATACGACCCCATGGTGTAGTTTGTGTAACAAAACTTTCTACAAGGTACCTTGCTTCATCCTATAATTTAATCATGTCTAGTTGTATTATTGTCCATTTTAACCAATTTTCAGACAACAAAGTGCGTGATTTGATCTTGCAGTCTGTGTGCAGAACACTGCTGTGAGTGCAAAGATGACAGGGCCTAGGTTTCCACACACTGTGTGCTATATCTTTTAGCCTATTTTCATTTTATGAAAAAAAAATAGGCTTAAGAGATTACCTTTTGTACATGTGTGTGTGTGTGTGCATATATGTGTGTGTCCCCCTCTAATAACTTTTAAACAGCTGAAGCGATTTCAATAAAACTCGGCAAGGTCATAGCACACTTTCGGCCGACCCAGATTTTGCCCGTCAAATTTTATTACATCTCACCTATCCAACATGGCGGATGTGCGAAATATTTCACCAGCATTCAATATCTCCAAGACTATAACCGATATCACCCTGAAACTGTATACAGGCATAAAGGCCACTACTAGAAGTTCACCTATGAGACTTTCAAAACCCTGGTAACTACAAAACCAACATGGCGGCCAAGCAAATTTGAGACTTTTAAATAGATTTTCCTCGCAATTGAACCATCCAAACGCAGAGAAACTTACTACGGTAAATGGTTATACAAATGTTAATCCACTGGTATATAATTTGTTTCAATTGTTTTCATAACCAAAAGATGGCAGCAGTGCGAAATTTTAAAATCTCATTTTTACTTCTTTTGTCCTAATCATGCGATTGAAGTTTGAATACTACACGTACACAATAATCTTCACGTAATAGTACATAACTCTAAGACCTACATATAAAAAATCCAACATGGCGACCATTCAAAATATTAGACGGTTCTCAATATCTACGAATCTATTACAGCAATCAAACTGAAACTTTGTATGTTGTTAGAGACAATTATCATAAGTAGGATATATGAAAATAGGCTTTAGTTCTTCACGGAACTACTTTTTGTTGATTAATATATCGACGTTTTAAAGTAGGAGTATGTTCCTGTATGCATTATAATAGTGATAATTTATTCAATTATGACAGGTAGAAGTTTGTGTACAGTAACTTGTCATTTTCAACAAGGCAACTTTGTTAATCAATAGAATACAACATGTGTGAATGCATAGGAGCAGGGAAGTACATCAATGCGACTTAGTAGAGTCTAAATGACAAAAAGCAGAAACAATACATTTCAAATGAATTCCTATATCACTGTTTGGAATTGGGTCACCAGTGACTCAACAGTGTGTTTTATGTCCTGAAAGTATCACAGCGTGGTTCTGGGGTTAACATCTACTGTCCTGTCACGATCTGTGCAAGTCATATGTATGTTATACAGTATAGAGTTTTATCAAAAACAAGTACGACCAGCAGCAAGTTGTTAGTATGAGGGAAACACATGCCAGCGGTTATCTGTTCCCGCCGCTAGACGGAGTTTGCCAGGATTAAGGGTGTAAATGATGTCCTTTCCTGTGACCAGCGCCCACATTAGTGAAACAAACTTGGACGTACTGGATTATTGTGAGGCTTCCCGCGGTTGTGGTCTCATAGCATCATACCGTAACTTTGTTAAAACAGTTGATTGTAATAGTAGGCTATAGGGTGATCCGCGATAAAATACTAGCAATAGTATTAACTTACTACGCTTGTAAAGACAGAACGCACAATAAATTATTAAGAAAGGGGCATTTTTGCATTAATAATTGCCACATCAGTGTTATCAATAGCCTTAGATAAAACTCCTAAGCAAAAAATGACTTGGAATAAACTATTTCTTCAACTTAGTATGCCTTCATTTACACCATTTCATACTCAATTTATATTACTGTATTTCTATCAGAATATTACATGCAATAACCTCAAACTACTGAAATATGGGCCTTGCAACAGGCGTAAGGCGCCATCTTGTCTTGTGACCGAGCACGGCTCAGCCTGAGCGCTAATTAAGTCACCACTACAGTATAATATTTTAATACAATATTATAATATAATATTCTATCCAACGGGTACGTCCATGAGAACAGTTAAAACCACCATATGTTCAATACGCAGAACTGATGGGTCATCATTTATAGATTACAATGCTTGTTTGATTACCATGGCTACCATCTTGAAATTGTTCGGCTGATGACCTTGCAGTTTTGGCGCACGACGCATCTTATATCAAGGTATGTTCTTACAAAATGTGGTAGAGATCCGCTGACTAATGAAGTTATAATTTGATTTAAGTTTTGAACATTTGGGTGGCCGCCATTTTGTTTTGTTTTTCACCACGGCTATATAAAACATGACCCTGAGGTGCCCTTTGCTAGTACCAAATTTGTGTCAATGCAGTTTTGTCGTGTTTGAATTGATAGAGCCCACAGACATACCCACACTCAGTCACTCGAACTTTTGGGCCGTGTAGATCTCTTACGACCATTGTGTGGCATTCTGCAGACCTTACACAACTATTTGACATAGTTTCTATCCGTTTTCAATCATTTGTCGTAGCTTGGTACCAGTGTTTGTATCCCATCATCATGGAATGTTCCTGCCATCCTTTCGCAGCTTTGACGTCGTCACAACTAACGATAGATGGTTTCACGTTTTGTGTATTTGGAAAACGAATAACTAACCGGATTTTACACTTCAAAACCTCAGAGAACTACGTGAGCGTTTGTGGCTCACTAGCGTAAGCAGCGCTACAACGGCAATATTTCCAAAAGGAACACGCCTCGTACGATGGTGAACATGTGGTCACTTAGTACAACAGATACAGATCACTAAGGAACCTTTCGAACGTCGAGTCCCCGAACTGAGTAAAGCTTTGCATACTGTACATGTTATATAAGAATTTCCTGAAATTCCGCCTAATCAACACTTTTTATTGTTATTTTAGTGTCCTATTGGGTACATGTTACGGAATTCTCTCACTTCCTTCTTCCTAATATTGTGATGGGCTGAAGAAGGAATTGAGAGAATTCCGAAACATGTACCCACAAGGGCACTAAAATAACAATAAAAAGTGTTGATTAGACGGAATTTCAGGAAATTCTTATACTTCATAAAACTGTCAACACGGAACCTGAAATGAATACTTCTTCGAATATACTGTACATGTTGTTCAGAACCTTCTGTGGCTCAGGCGGCAGCACGCAGGCCTCTCACCGCTGGGCCCGTGGTTCAAATCCCGGTCACACCATGTGCGATATGTGCTGGACAAAGCGGAGGCAGACAGGTGTTTCTCCGGGTACTCCGGTTTTCCTTGTCACAAATCTCATTCCAGCAACACTCTCCCCTCTCATTTCATTTCATCAGTCATTCATTTAATCATTGCCCCAGGGGAGTGCGACAGATTTCAGCAGCCGGCACAGTTCGTATCCTCGTCCCTACATGGGGGCTTCTTTCATTCCATTCCCTGACCCGGTCGGTCGACTGGAAGCAGGCTGTGGATTTTCACATGTTCCATGTGGGAAAAAGTATTTCATCCCGAGATTCATTTGTACCATCTCTAGGGAGGGCAACCTTTTGACGTGGGTCTTGGAACTGCTCCGGTGGGTGAGCATATCCTCTCCGACCAATCGCACTACTGAAACCACTCTCCCAACATACCGACAATGGTGAGAGGGCCTATTGTGGCTATTGGAGGAAGTAGTGGTAGCAGTGAGATTGGACACCAACGTGCGCTTCTCCATATTTGGCGCCCATATTCAGGCACGCGCAATTTCACCCTCTCAATGGGTGACCCAAGTAAATCTAGGGATGAAATGAAATCACAGATGTTTTCCATGTGAACTATCCAAAGTTTCTTCGACATTAGGAGATCAATGTTCGCGATGTTTCTTTGTCAAAGCGTTGGCTTAAACCTGATGAACGCCGTAAATTTCACTTTCTGACATCCATCTATCGATTTCTGCACGAAAACACCCCCTCGTACATGTCACCAAAGTTAGTTACGTGTCCTCATATCTAGCTCGGTCTGGCTCCTCCCTCGCCATCCCCAGCAACCACTCATCCATGTTCAACCGCTCCTTTTCTGTAGCTGGGCCTCGACTATGGAATTCAAATCCTGCCGATATCAGAAATTCTATATCAATAAAGAAATACAAGGCCGCATGCCGAGATTACCTGTTGAATACTGCTGATTGCCCCGTGCGAATGGTGGTGGATGATATGACTTATGACTGAGCTAGGATTATATCTAGGATATTATAGAAATGTCTGTGACATTGAGATTATTATTATTATTTTTATTCTTATAATTATTATTATTATTATTATTATTACTATTATTATTATTATTATTATTATCATTATTCGTGTGCCTCATTCATTCATGTTAGTATTAGCATAATTAATGTACTCCTTATTTATCATCAAAATTATTTCTTGTATTTCCAAACTTGTCTCATATGTACTGGTAGCATATTGCGTGGTTAAGTGTAAGAGAGGGCCATGAGCCCTAACCTCGCCACTAATGAAGACTTAAAATAAATAAATAAATAAATAAATAAATAAATAAATACATAAATAGGCTGAATAATCCTGCACTCGCACCAGTTACTCGTGTGAAAATGTAACATCATTGGAATGGTTGAAAACAACATTCTTTCCACGGCCATTGTTGTTGAAGAGGTCGAACATCGCGGACCTCAAGCCTAATTTCACCGTATGAAACAAGTAGTTCCATGAAGAACTATACAGCCTATTTTCATATATTCTACTTATGTTAATTGCCACTATCAACATAAAACATTTCAGTTTGATTGCTGTAATAGATTCGTAGATAATGAGAACCGACTAAATATTTCGGATGATCGCCATGTTGGATTTTATATATGTAGGTCCTAGAGTTATGTACTGTTACATGAAGATTATTGGCTACGTGTAGCATTCAAACTTCAATCGCATGATTAAGACTCAAGAAGTAACAAGGAGATTTTTAAATTTCGCTCAGCTGCCATCTTGTGGTTACGGAAACAATTGAAATAAATTAGATGCCAGTGGATTAACATTCGTATATGGATTTACTGTACAAAGTATCACTGCACTCGGATGGTTAAATTGCGAGAAACGTCCATGTGAATATTTATACATCGCGTCGCCGCCATGTTGGATTTGTGATCACCAGGTAATTTAAAGTCCTATAGGTGAACTTAAGTTCATAGCCCTTATGAACATAAAAAAATCAGTTTGATTGTTATAATAGATTCGTAGATATTCAGAGCCGTCTAAATATTTCGGATGGTCGCCATGTTGGATTGTTAAATGTATAGGCCATAGAGGCATGTACCATTAAAGGAAAATTATTGCGTAGGTTCATTATTCAAACTTTCACTTCGATCGCATGACTACGACACAAGAAATAAAAACTTTAATTTAAAATTGGTACAGCCGCCATCTTGAGGTTATATAAACAATTGAACTAAATTAGATACCAGAGGATTACAATGTGTATAAACATTTCCTGTACCAGATTTCATTGTGTTTGGAACATTAAATCGCGAGAAAGGTCTATTTAAAATTTTCTAATTCGCTTCGCCACCATGTTCGTTTTGTAGTTAACCGGTTTTTGAAAGTCTTATAGATGAATTTTCAGTATTGGACTTTATCTCCGTACAAAAATTTTGGGTGATACTGCTAATAGTTTCAGAGATATAGAATGCCGGTGAAATATTTCGCACATCCGAAGTTAGATGTCGGCGCATTACAATGTGTATAAACATATACTGTACCAAGTTTTATTGAGTTTGGTTGGTTAAATCGCGAGAAACGTCTATTTAAATGTCGCAAATTCGCGTGGCCGCCATGTTGGTTTTGTAGAAACCTGTCTTTCAAAAGTCCCATAGGTGAACTTCTAGTAATTCCCTTTATCACCGTAATAAATTCCAGGGTGATATCGGGAATAGTTTCGGAGATATTGAATGCTGGTGAAATATTTCCCACAGCCGCCATGTTGGATTGGTGAGACGTAACAAAATTTCAAGGGCACGGTCGGGGTCGTCCGAAATAGTGCTATGAACTTACCGAGTTTCATTTTAATCGCTCCAGCCGTTTAGAAGTTATTAGGGGGACACACACACCTCACACACACACGCACACACACGGACAAAAGGTGATCTCATAAGCCTATTTTTTCAAAATTGAAAATAGGCTAAAAATAAGTTTACGAGATCACCTATTGTCCGTGTGTGTGTGTATTCCGTAATGAAATATAAACGACTGGAGCGATTTCCATGAAACTGGGTAAAGACATTAAAACGTCGTCCGATTTTGAACGTGCCTTTCATATTTTTAAAAGTTTTCCAATCCAACATGTCGGCCGCGCGAAATATTTCACCGGTTTTCTATATCTCCAAAGTGGCTTGAAGGCGTAGTGGGTAGCATACTGAAATTCTATGCCCAAGTTTGTGAGTTCAAACCTGGCGAAAGTCGTCGGATTTTTAAGAGAGTTAAAATCTGTCATTCTGCCTTCCTTCGGAGGGCAAGTAAAACGGGCGGGCCCATGTCATAGATTTATGGCATGTAAAAGAACCTGTCACTACAATTTGTAGTGTGTAGCAAAATGTGTAGGTTATATTTAGCTAATTAAAAAACGCTCTATCAAGTTCCAACGTTCGCAACTAGGTGTTACTGACAGTAGCATATGGTAGTCAAAGTTGGAACTACTCGAAATTTAACTTGTTGGGAGCCCTCGGGCGTTCAATTTAAATACCCTGCTATGGCCATTGGCTGCAATTCATATATTTATATCTCCGAAACTCTTACTGATATACCTCTGAAAGGATCATTTGTTGTCTAAAATGTATCGCACTGTTATCCACCCTGTAGCATTATATGGATGCGAGTGCTAGCCAACTCTGAATGAGGCAGAGCGCCATTTAGGCGTTATGGAGAGCAGGGTGTTAAAGTGGACAGTGGGCGTAATTTAATTAGACAATGTTTAATGATGGCATAAGGAAGCAGTTTGGTGTCGCACCTATCCAAGACAAAAGGCGCGAGTGTCGTCTGCGATGGTTTGAGTATGAACTTCGAGCAGAACCCGATACAATTACAAAGACTGGTTAAAAATTACAAGTCGTCAGCATAAGATTAATGGGGGTGACCGAGGCAAACGTACGCTTCACAAGACCTCACCCAGACACGGCCAGAGATAGAAATGTATGAAGTCAGCGGATCCGTGTAGTGCACCCTGCAACCTGACGGGACAAACACTGAAGAAGAAGAAGAAGATATTACGTTTCCATGCATCTGTGGCATATCTTTTAGATTAGAGACATGACTTCTGAATCATAGAAAACACTCACCAGTACAACGCATCAATTAGAAGTTCCTGAACTAGTTATTTTATTCCGAGTAATAAACAGATCGTTAAAAAGAGCACAGCAGTAAAAAGTTGTGAGATTGCATGTGATATGACATGCATAGCTGGTGGAGAGTATTACATTTCTCGCCATGGATTGGCCGATGGGCTGGTTGACTTATTTTAAACTTAATTGTTAATGATGGCATAAGGAAGCAGTTTGGTGTCGCACCTATCCTAGACAAAAGGCGCGAGTGTCGTATGCGATGGTTTGACACACTGGATCTCGGGGTACTGTCAGCCCCTGACACTCTGGATCTAAGGGTACTGTCAGCCTCTGTCACCCTAGATCTCAGGGTACTGTCAACCTCTGGCACTCTAGATCTCAGGGTACTGTAAGCCTCTGACACCCTGGATCACAGGGTACTGTCAGCCTCTAACATACTGGATCTCAGGGTACTGTCAGCCTCTGACACCCTGTATCACAGGGTATTGTCAGCCCCTGAAACTCTGTATCACAGGGTACTTCGGGCACAACCCGATTCAATTACAAAGACTGGTTAAAAACTACAAGTCGTCGGCATAAGATTAATGGGGGTGGCCGAGGCAAACGTAAGCTACACTAAGACCTCACCCAGACACGGCCAGAGATAGAAATGTATGAAGTCAGAGGATACATGTAGTGAACCCTGCAACCTGGCGGGACAAACACTGAAGAAGAAGAAGAAGAAGAAGAAGAAGAAGAAGAAGAAGAAGATATTACGTTTCCATGCATCTGTGGCATAGCTTTCAGATTAGAGACATGACTTCTGAATCATAGAAACACTCACCATTACAACGCATCAATTAGAAGTTCCTGAACTAGTTATTTTATTCCGAGTAATAAACAGATCGTTAAAAAGAGAACAGCAATTAAAAAGTTGTGAGATTGCATGTGATATGACACACATAGCTGGTGGAGAGTATTACATCTCTCGCCACGGATTGGCCGATGGGCTTGTTGACTTATTTTATATTTAATTGGAGTGCGAACTCGTGTTGCCGGCGGGGAATTTCAAGAAGAGCTAGTAAGACATACGTACCAACTTTCGCGTTTAATTAAAGCCTTAATGAATGCGAATGTAATTATTGTCGTTCCTTCAAGGCTGCCAACCTAATGGGGAACAGATTTGATTGAGAACTGTTAAAATGAGAGCGCGTGTAACATGCAAATACGAAGTCATCTCGAAAACACGCCACTGCCTTAATGCTCTCATGTCGTGAGAAATTATCCCTTATTAACTTGTCGGGAAATACTAGAAGGCGAGCATTTGTTATTATAAATTATTGTATCGCAGAGTGGTGTTCCAGTTGGTAGCATGGTGAACTGCTGTGCCCAAGATAGTGGGTTCAAACTCGGCCGAGGTCATCAAATTTCTTAAGCGAATTTAAAAAATCCATCAGCATGCCTTCCGTTGGAGGGGAAGTAAAGCCGGCGGTCCCATGTCATAGATTTATGGCACGTAAAAGTACCTTCCACAGACTAAACTTGTATGAAGTTAAATTTCTAGGTTAGATTTCGTTGGAACGCTCTATCAAAGTTCCAACATTCACCACTAGGTATGATTGAAATCTGGTAGCGAAAGTTGGAACTACATGAAATTGAACGGAATTTGTAGCTCTCCCTATGGGTGTCCGCTTGAAGGATCTACGGCCTCTGGCGAGCCGAACATGTCCTCGGACACTCCCGGCACTAAAAGCCATACGATAAATAAAATAAATCGTATCGCTTATACTAGCAACACTCTGGCTCTCGGGGTACTGTCAGCCTCTGACACTCTGGATCTCAGGGTACTGTCAGCCTCTGACACCCTGGATCTCAGGGTACTGTCCACATCTGACACCCTGTATCTCAGGGTACTGTCAGCCTCTGACACCGTGGATCTCAGGGTACTGTCCGCCTCTGACACTCTGGATCTCAGGGTACTGTCAACCTCTGACACTCTGTATCTTAGGGTACTGTCAGCCTCTGACACTCTGGATCTCAGGGTACTGTCAGCCTCTGATACTCTGGATCTCAGGGTAGTGTCAGCCTCTGATACTCTGGATCTCAGGGTACTATCAGCCTCTGATACTCTGGATCTCAGGGTACTGTCAGCCTCTGATACTCTGGATCTCAGGGTACTGTCAGCCTCTGATACTCTGGATCTCAGGGTACTATCAGCCTCTGATACTCTGGATCTCAGGGTACTGTCAGCCTCTGATACTCTGGATCTCAGGGTACTGTCAGCCTCTGATACTCTGGATCACAGGGTACTGTCAGCCTCTGATACTCTGGATCTCAGGGTACTGTCAGCCTCTGATACTCTGGATCTCAGGGTACTGTCAGCCTCTGATACTCTGGATCTCAGGGTACTGTCAGCCACTGACACACTGGATCTCGGGGTACTGTCAGCCTCTGACACACTGGATCTCGGGGTACTATCAGCAAAACTGGGGTTCACTCTATTCCAACCTCAGCTCTCCTAGAAATGACCAATTTCCACTCAAGACAAACTGTTCCTAACAAAACGCCATAACCTCCTGTTTCCAATTCCTAACCTCGGTAACAAATATACTCACTAAAACAGGTATCACTATAACATAGGTTATCAGACAGATTACACACACATAGGCACACCCAAATACACGGGATTAGGTGACCAGGATATGGATAGATAAATCAACACCTCAATAAGACATGAGGAGGGAGGTTTGTTTACCTTGGGGTCACTATGAACTTTGCGCAGTCGCAGACACACACAGGAATAGTGTAGCTTTATTTGGGGCAGATAACCTCTATGTTCCACCAGTTGACTCTGCTCTGCCTTGTCCCCCTCGTAGTGTGGTGACTAACAATCTTGGCTGTCACCGCGAAGGCCCGGGTTCAATTCACGGCCCTGCCAAGAAATCAAATTCTGGTCTGATGGCTGGAATGGGGTACACACAGCCTCGTGAGGTAAGACTGAGAAGACGCGGGTTCGATTCCTACCTCAGCCATATTGGAAGTGGTTCTCCGTGGTTTCCCCACGTCTTGTCCAGGCAAATGCCGGGATGGCACCTAACTGAAGGCTACGGTCGCTTCCTACCCAAATCCTACCTCAATTACAAATACACACACTAGTCTAGACATCACAGTAATAATAATATAATATCGTATGGCCTCGGATGCCTGGTGCAAGCTTTGCTATTTGACACCCAGAGGGTAGCTTGCATGTCGAATTTCGTAGTTCCTTGACTATGAAAGTCAAGGAGGTTAGATGTTAGATATCTAATCTCCTTGAACACAATAGCGCTTTCTAGTAGAGAAATGAGGAACTTTGTGCTGGCGGAAACTCCCGAGATTAATTTTGCCATTATGAACTCGGCCTACTGAATTCAAATGGGTTCTTTGACATGCCAACATCGTATGACATGCGTATCGTATTTTTGCCGCCTTTCAAAAATCACTTACCACGGTCAGGGGCGAACCTGCAATCTTGGGGTTAGTAGACCGACACGCTATCCACTCAACCACCGTGGCGACATCACAGTGAAACAGGTTATTAGACAAATTCAACACACACCCAAATACACGGGGATACATATAGTGATGTGGGACGGGTAAATACCCAGTGGGAAGGAAAAATATAAATTGGGTAATTACCCGGGTATTTACCCAGTGGTCTTTTAAATACCCAAAATGAGGGTATTTTCAGTTTTTGAGCTTTGTACAACACTTTTTGATGTGTTGATGAAGTGTTGGGCAAACAAGGACTGAAACACAGGTATTCGATGCCTTAAATTGAAATCAGGAGCAATATTGATCCTTCAAAACTAAAAAAAAAGGAAATT
Source organism: Meconema thalassinum (assembly GCA_946902985.2). Lineage (NCBI taxonomy): Eukaryota > Metazoa > Arthropoda > Insecta > Orthoptera > Tettigoniidae > Meconema > Meconema thalassinum. The sequence goes on along the minus strand of OX336393.1, from coordinate 392,523,930 downwards.
GGATGACCAGGTATTTTTGGGTATTTATATGTTTTGACAATGTAACCTTGTCTTTATTTAGTGTTTTTTTTTTCTTTCCTTAAACTAAAGTAAAATATTGAATAAAACCTTTTGGTTGTTTTGTGTTTTAAATTTTTAATAAATACCAAGATATTGAGAAGGTCGAGTTTTATTACGATAATGGAAATGAGCAACAAAGATGTGGGAGGGAAAAGCTACTTTTGTAGTAATAAGAGTAAGCTATTTGCATATCAATTGAAAGTGTATGCCAAAACTCAAAAGGTAATAAAAAAATCACAGTCAGTCTGAAAGATTAGATGTTGTATCATTTCAAATGACGCATGCTACAAATACTACACATGTAAGAAAGGCTCAGGAGGGCTTCTCGCTTTGCTCGAAGCCCCAGGACTCTTTCAACAGACTGCATTACCCATTAACTTGGGCTTCCCGCGCGGGCACCTCTTTAAGGGTCACGGGAAGAAATGTGTTTCTTGTACTTGTATTAGAGATGTGTTTGGTTGAATAAAGCGTAAATTGTGTACTTTTTGATAGCGGTTTTGTGGCCCATTATCCCAGGCAAGCCGGCGGAAACCTTTGCCTCCCTGTCAGAAGGATCATTTGGCCATAAATTTGAATTAGTGTAAGGATGTAGTATGAGTGTCCAGATTTAGACAATAGCCTACTCCATGAAGGGGTCATGACTATGCCTTATATGTTTGTTTAATGAATAGTGTATCTGAAATAAGGGAAGAATACTGATTTACAGATTTGTGGAGTGAGTTTCTGATTTTTAAATAGAGTTTATGAAATGTATAGTAAAGGTTAAGGAGAGGTGAACATGATTAGACAATAGCCTACTCCATGAAGGAGTCATGACTATGCCTTCTGTGTCTGTTTAAAGTATAGAGTAACTGAAATGAGGGAAGTTTACTGAATTTGGTGTTTGTAGAATGTAATTTTCGATTTTAATTTGGGTTTTCGTGAAGCTTGTTGTGGAGTTGTTATTTCTCTGAAAAGGAGTGCTTTTGCCCCAGGCAAGCTTGTGTTCGATCTGGCTAGACTAGTGTAACGGTAGAGAGTTGGGAGATGAGTTGTAGAACCTGCGAGCGAGCAGTGCCGGGCTGAACAGTAGGGGGGGGGGGGGGGGGGGGGGGGGCAATTTTTTTGAGTGAGAGTAGGGATGGAATATTGGGACTGGTTCGATGCTTTGCTCTGACATCCTGCACACCTCTTTAGGAGGCACCCTGTATTCTTATTTCAGACTGACTGTATTTTTTTGCTCTGACATCCTGCACACCTCTTTAGAAGACACCTTGTATTCTTATATGGCATCTTGTATATCTCTTTAGAAGTCACCCTGTATTCTTGTGTTCGCTTCGCTCAAAGCCCCATGTCGCTCGACGCCAGGCCTCTTTCAACAGACTCCAATAATCATTAGCGTATGCTTCTCGCTCCCCACGTGAGCATGACGTCACGTTCCCGCGCAGCTGCATGACGTCACTTCCCGCGCGGCTGCATGACGTCACGTCCGTCTCCGTGTCCGTGTCCGTAACGCATAACGATGGACCCCAACCATAACGACGAAGTCGACAATATCATTTGAAATGATAATATATGCAATAGAAAGGACATTTGAAAAAAGAAATGCTTAGTAAAAGTGCTTTTAAGTTATTTTTCATTCCATTTTAAATATTAAAGAAATATTATTTTTTTAAATTATACTCTAAATAACACAAATGCATGTCAGGAAGTTTTTGTAGTATGTGGGCTCTATAATGGGTGAAGATGTACTGTATGCCAGCAAGCATATGGGTTGGCAACACTGTTTAGCTCATCGTACCCAGAATTCAAACTGACACTGTACTTCCCTCTCATTTTCTATTCTTTGTTTGATTTTTTATTTACTATTTACTAGCCTTTTCGGTTATTTGATTATTTATTTTATATATGAACTAGCAACCCACCCCGGCTTCGCCCGGGATCAGTTATGAATGCAAGGTGATAGGCTACTTCTAACAGAGGTCTTATAAGATATCCTTGTATACGACATTAGTCGTTTTCCCTCCAGCAGTGAACACGAAAAGATTTCGGTTTGATGTAACAAGCGATAGAGCCACATAAAGCTGTCCATGAGAAAAACAATCTCCATTAAGATCAACTCCAGTCGCGCTAAGTGTCTGATCCTGTGCTTTGTTTATAGTCATGCCAAAGCAGACTCTTACTGGAAATTGTACTCGCTTGAAACGATAACGAAAATCTGAAGGAATCATAGGGATTCTGTGTACTAAGACCGTTTCTCCTGTACCACTGCTAGTTAAGATAGTTGATTCAATGAAACAGTTTTTCAAATTGTTCACTACCAATCGTGTCCTATTGCATAACTTTGGTGGTTGTAAATTACGTAGCAATATGATAGGCACTCCTACTCTTAAAATAAGCTTTTGCGGTGGCAAGCCAGAAGGAAATAAAGAATTTAGGAATTCTGTAGGGTAATGAACAGCTTCTTCTTTATCGACTACTGCGTCTAGCCTACTGAGTAATATACTAGAGCCTGGGCAGTGAATTTGGAGAACACCAAGTCATTAGTTTTCACAACTTGTTCGTTTGTCAGCGATAATATTGCTCTTTCTTTAAACCATGAATGAGACTTGTTAGATAGGCCATGGATTTGAGGATAAACGCTATCAATCAATTCTTGAATACTGCTTACTAAAGCACAGAAATCGCCACTGAGGGTAATTTTCCCGTCAATGACCGGTAAATCTCCATTTCCGACTCTAAGTAACAAATTAGCAAACAAACTATTATCTTCTGAAGAAAAGAGTAGCCTACTCTCATGTTAGTTTTGAGTGCCAATTTGTTATATCTGGCCAGATGTAAGATATTTTTAAAGAAGCGTTCACTTCGTCGGCTCTCGTTCCTCTGGTAACAACTGGTAAGATTTGACGAAAATCTCCGGCGAACAAAACTGTGCAGCCACCCATAGGTGTACAAGAAGTGAATGAAAATCCACAGCCTGCTTCCAGTCTCCGACCGGGTCAGGAATGGAATGAATGAAGCCTCCATCTAGCGGCGAGGATATGAACTGTGCCGGCTGCCGAGGCCTGACGCACTCCTCCGGGGCAATGATTAAATGAATGACAGATGAAATGAAATGATAGTGGAGAGTGTAGCTGGAATGAAATGTTGACAGGGAAAACCGGAGTACCCGGAGAAAAACCTGTCTGCCTCCGTTTCGTCCAGCACAGATCTCACATGGAGTGACCGGGATTTGAACCACGGACCCAGCGGTGAGAGGCCGGCGTGCTGCCGCCTAAGCCACGGAGGTTAGGTGTACAAGAAGTATACCACAATTTTCACTTGCCAAATCAGTACTTTACTTGACTAAAAATACTATATGTTGGCGAGTGAAAATTGTGTTATACTTCCTGTAAACATGGTCAATACGGAACCTGGAACGAGTGCGGTTTATACTCATAGGTGTGTTCCGATTCCTTAGATCACGCAAGGTCCTGTCTAGAGCTTAAACGGAAGTTTTGTGCGACATTGTAGCCTCATCCCATACAACTAAAGAACAATTTTGGATTTAACTGGCAGTGTTACTTTGTTTTGAAATAGTACATACATTTCCATCATTACTGCTAACTTTCAAAGGAAGTTTAAATGTTGCATGTGCTGTTCTTCCTCCTTCCAAAAGAGTGGCTGCAATTCCAGATGATGCGACGGCAAGAGCAATATTACCACCAGACCTCACTTTGGCGATCAACACATAAATCAAGAACGTTTTGCCTGTGCCTACAGGGGCATCGAGAAAAAATATCTTACCTTCCTTCTTAGTGTTATAAGTTTGTTCCAGATCGTGGTTCAGACGGTGTTCTTCTTGAGCAACGGTTTGAAGGTGCCGAGAACGAAGTCTTTCTTTCTCTCGTGGCAATCTAGAAATTATTTGTTGCTCGGTTTCATTGTAACGTGATAAGCACTTTTTAGTTTGCGATGTCAATGAACTATGACCTATATCCGTTTTACATCTCGGCATGATGGCTTAACATCACTGACTGGACTATTAATTATAAAGAATTCTTGTCAGACGTAATTTAAGAATGGCGAGGTGCATGAAACACAAATCACCCTTACGTCCAATCTTAAATTGACTGTGTATTTTGCGGAACGGAAAGTTCACAGGCGAAATTAAGAAAAACCGAGTTGAACTTCCAGGGAAACTCCAAACACAACCAGCCTTCTCTGAAGTCTTAACTCAACGCGACTCGACGGTTTGCTGCTGGCTGTATCTGGGGTAATAGGTTCGCCCGCTAGTTAGGCTGTAAGAGGGGTGATAAGACTCACCCTTAGCTAGCTCGTAAACTGTCGCCTCAATATTAGAATGGACATGGTTGGAAGAAAAGAAAACGTAAATATACTTATCGTGGGCGATGTATTGAAGATAGAGGTATCTCCTGGATTTTATGTAGAACTTTTCATGCTGAACAATTCTTACACTCATAGTATTTAGATATGTTTAACGGTTTGCCCAAAATAAACTTAAAAAGCGCTCGGACGCCAGGTTTTTTTGTTTATTTTTTCACTGAAATCGTTACTGCTCTGCTTCCTTTGATCACAAATAAATTATTTTGTACAGAAATCATCCTCGAGATATCCTTTACAGAATTGTGAAACCCGCATCAAAATATATCAAGAGGTTCTCGAGATTACCCGTGACATCCAAGAATCGGGGACTTTGTTTTATACTAAGTACATTACACCTTTTGTACAACTTGGCCGATGCTCTGAATAAATTTCCCCCAACTTTTATCTCAATGTTTACAAAAAAAAAAAAGCCTAGTTCAATTCTAACTCTGAGTTTTTAAGGTTATAACTATTGAATTTTATCTCGTGATCTAATTCCCAATTCTAATTCTGTTTTGAAGCCCCAATTCTGATTAAATTTAATTTTATTCACTTTCTAATGTTGTTACATTTCTAAAAAGTTAATGTAGAATAGTTTGCATAGTTTAAGGTTCAACTTACCACGACACAGGATTTTTAATGAAAAATCTAAAATACCCGGGTATTTACCCCGGGTATATACCCTGGTTATTTACCCCGGTTTATAAATACCTGGGTATTTTACATCACTAGATACATAACTAGGATGTCGCAAAGACTTTAAAGAACTTGTCGCAGGGATAAATCAAAGCGGATACTCTTGTGGCATGGTTTATATTACCGTACCTTGATGAAACACACTTATTTTACTTGATATTGCTCTAGTATTATTAGGCCGAGTAGAAATTTAGATTCTACAGTATTTGATGAAATACCTGTCATTGGGAAACATTATACACCTAGTACTTAAATAGAGATGATGGTTATTCCCTCTATAGTTTCGTTACTATCTTCTTCGGGAGGTCAAGTAATAATTTGTTTCGCCATGGCTTCCTATCTTATACCTATTATCTATGGCTGCCATTGTATACCCATTATATCTTTCTTTGCAACCTTGTCAAAGGGACAATTCGTTGTCTTGGAACGTCGGTAATTTTAAATGTCTACCAAAACGAACAGCTCCAAAGCTAGATCATTGGTCGAGAAAGTTGATCTAAGACTTATTTTATTTATCTTCGGCTGTGCTAGTGTATGTATTTGTAATTCGGGGATAGGACTGGGAAGGTGGAAGCTGTGACCTTAAATTAGATTCCATCCCAGCATTTCTCTGGCGTAGAAGTGAGCAAACCACGAAATACCACTTCCAGGACGTCTGAAGTGCAATTGAACCCTCCTCGTCTCAGTTTTGCCTCACGAGGCTGAGTGTACCCCGTTCCAGAATTAAAATTTCTTGGCAGAGCCGGGAACCCGGACCTCAGAGGCGACAGCCAAGCACACTACCTGAGCAATAAAATATTTCAGTCTCATATGAAGTACCTACAATTCAGCTGCAATGATCTTTTGTATTCGTTTCACAAATCACACTGGTAAATTTTACTATTTATGATATTCGACTACTCAATTTTATGAAATAACTAAGACAAACACATGAGTTAATAACTTGTATGGCTTATGTGTGACCCATTTAGTACATCTTACGACAGTACTAATGTTGTGGAGGACTGAACAAATAAAATCAATGCAAATGTGCCTATACTGTGGCTTTTCTTCTCTGTATTATTATCACGTAGTTAGTGATTCAACGTGACATGTATACAATTGAAATAATTGCTCAGGCGAGTTAAAATTCATAAAACTCCCGCAAAACTGCAATCAGCTGTTGAAGGCAGTTGCCAGCTTGCTGGCTCTCAATTCCTCCCTGTCCTGAGCTAATCATTTTTAGCCTATTTTCAATTTTGAAAAAATAGGCTTGTGAGATCACCTTTTGTCCGTGTGTGTGTGCGGGTGTGTGTGTGTTTGTGTGTGTGAGGTGTGTGTGTGTGTGTCCCTAATATATTCTAAATGGCTGGAGCGATTTTAATGAAACTAGGTAAGTTCATAGCACTATTCCGGGCGACCCCGACCGTGCCCTTCAAATTTTGCTACGTCTCACCAATCCAACATGGCGGCTGTGCGAAATATTACACCAGCATTCAATATCTCCGAAACTATTAGCGATATCACCTTGGATTTTTTTACAGTGATAAAGGGAACTACTAAAAGTTCACCTATGTGACTCTTGAAAAACTGGTAACTACAAAACCAACATGGCGGCAAAGCGAAGTTGCGACGTTTAAATAGACGTTTCTCGCGATTTAACCAACCAAACGCAATAAAACTTGATACAGTATATGTTTATACAGATTTTAATGAACCGACATCTAACTTCGTTCAATTGTTTACATAACCACAAGATGGCGGCTGTGCGGAATATTTCACCGGCATTATATATCTCTGAAACTATTAGAGGTATCACCCTGAAATTTTGTACAGAGATAAAGGGCACTACTGGAAGTTCATCTATAAGATTTTCAAAACCCGGTTAACTACAAAACGAACATGGCGGCCAAGCGAATTTGAAAATTTAAATAGGCCTTTCTCGCGATTTAATGTTCCAAACGCAATGAAACTTGGTACAGGAAGAGTTTATACACATTGTAATGCACTGATATCTAATTTATTTCAATTGTTTACATAACCTCAAGATGGCTGCTGTGCGAATTTTAAAATTAAGTTTTTATATCTTGTGTCGTAATCATGCGATTGAAGTGAAAGTTTGAATAATGAACCTACGCAATAATTTTCCTATATACATTTAACAATCCAACATGGCGTCCATCCGAAATATTTATACGGCTCTGAATATCTACGAATCTATTATAGCAATCAAACTGAATATGTTTATGTTCATAGGGGCTATGAACATAAGTTCATCTATAGGATTTTCAATAACCTGGTGATCACAAATCCAACATGGTGGTGACGCGAAGTATAAATATTCACATGGACGTTTCTCGCAATTTAACCATCCGAGTGCAGTGAAACTTGGTACAGTAAATCTTTATACGAATGTTAATCCTCTGGCATCTAATTTTTTTCAAGTGTTTCCATAACCACATGATGGCAGCTGTGCGAAATTTAAAAATCTCGTTTTTACTTCTTGTGCCCTAATCATGCGATTGAAGTTTGAATTCCACGCGTACACAATAATCTTCATGTAACAGTACATAACTCTAAGACCTTCATATATAAAGTCCAACATGGCGACGAACCGAAATATTTAGTCGGTTGTCAATATCTACGAATCTATTACAGCAATCAAACTGAAATTTTTTATGTTGATAGTGGCAATTAACATAAGTAGAATATATGAAAATAGGCTGTATAGTTCTTCACGGAACTACTTGTTTCATCACTACATAGCTACTACACCCTACATCCGAGGCAATCTGTTTAACATATTCTAACCTTGGTCTACCCCTAGAGTTCTTGTCCTCGGCCGTTCCTTCCATAACTAAGCTTGCTATTCCAGGGTGTCATAGTAAGTGTCCAACCAACTTATCTCTTCTCTTCATTAGCAGTCGCCAGAAACATCCCTCCTCTTCCACTCGTCTTAATACCTCTTCGTTTGTAACCAATATCTACCCATCTGATCTTCATCATTCTCTTGTAACACCACATTTCAAACCCTTCAATTCTCCTCTTTCCTGCTGCACCAATAGTCCAAGTTTCACTTCCATAGAGTGCCACGCTCCAGACAAAGGCTTACAAAAATGACTTCTTAATACCTAAATCTATAGACTATTCGATGTCAACAAATTCCTTTTTTTGTAGAAATGCTTTCCTTCTCTGAGCCAACCTACTTTCTATATTCTCTTTGCTTCGTCCATCACTGGCTATTTTCCTTCCTAAATAACAGAAGTCTCCTACTTCCTTTAGTTTTCCACCTGCCAATTTTTATGTCCATAGAGGTCTCTCATTTATTTCGGCTGCATTCCAATATTTTTGTCTTTCATTCATTAATTTTCATCATGAATTCTTTCCTCAAGACGGAGTCCATATCATTCAAAAACTCATTCAAATCCTCTGGCATGTCGGTCAAAATGACGATATCATCAGAAAATCTCAGACTTGAAATTATTTCTCCTTGAATATTCACTCCCACTTCACCTGCTTGCGTGTAATGGAACGGAACGTCGAACAATAATTATCATGTAAACTGTTGCGTCCTGTTTGTGTCTCCTATAGATTATATTAACATTTCAAAGTTATTTTAGCATTAGGATTATAATATCGATCACAATGTGATTTGCGTGTCTCTTTCAGTTCTTTCTTTCCCCCTTTTCATAACGTGTGAACTGCTATTCCAATCACAACAAAAACTTCTGGTAATAATAATAATATCATAATAATATCGTATGGCCTCGGATGCCGGGTGCAAGCTTTTTTATTTGACAACCAGAGGGTAGCTTGCATGACGAATTTCGTTGTTCCTTGACTATGAAAGTCAAGGAGGTTAGATGTTAGATATCTAAGCTCCTTGAACGCTAGACCGCTTTCTAGTAGAGAAATGGGGAACTTTGTGTTGGCGGAAACTCCCCGAGATTAATTTTGCTATTATGAACTCGGCCTACTGAATTCAAATGGGTTCTTTGACATGCCAACATCGTATGACATGCGTATCGAATTTTTGCCGCCTTTCAAAAATCACTTACCACGGCCAGGAGCGAACCTGCAATCTTGGGGAACTTCTGGTAATAGTTTATTTATTTTGCATATTAAGGCTTTCACGGCCCGGATTATTATATAAATAATTGTTTATTTCCATTGAAAAAGGAGGCAAGGTTTCTCCGAAACGTATGGTTTTAAATTAAAAATACACACGGCATTAGCCCAAAAGCATGAATTATTTATATAGTTTATTTATTTATTTATTTATTTATTTATTTATTTATTTATTTATTTATTTATTTATTTATTTATTTATTTATTTATTTAGCGTATGGCTTTTAGTGCCGGGAGTGTCCAAGTACATATTCGGCTCGCAAGAGGCTGTAGCTGCTTCAATGTGGACACACATGGGGTGAGCTACAAGTTCCGTTCAATTTCAAGTAGTGCCAACTTTCACTACCGGTTGTCAGTGACACCTAGTGGTGAACGTTGGAACTTTGATAGTGCGTTGTAATGAAATCTAACCAGCAATTTAGCTTCACACAAGTTTACTTAGTATAAGGTCCTTTTATATGCCATAAATCTGTGACATGGAACCGCCGGCTTTACTTGCCTGCCAAAGGAAGGCATACTGAAGGATTTTAACACTCTGAAGAAATCCGACGACTTCGGGTTTGAACCCGCGATCTTGGGCATAGAAGCTCTGCATAATACCTACTACGATACCGAAGTATTTCCTCTGGACATCTAATTCTTGCCTATGATGGTTTCTTTCGGTATTTTTAATCATTCCCATTAACATCAGTGTTGCCAATTGTTATTTGGTGTTAGTACCAACATTTCAGTTTTATGCTGATTTTTTAAAGGCTTATGATTGCTAATTTGTCAATGTCAATGATCTTAGCATTCTGATCCTCCACAAATAATGCGATTCAAGATTAATTGCCATCTTGTCACGTAATATATAGGCTCGAATACTTTGATTCGTATCCCCACTTACTGAAGCATTTCTGGTTAAAGTATAACTCTACGACTGCTTTGCTTATGTATTGTATTTTCCGTAGTATGTTCTTGTCAGTACCGGTACCTAATGTATAAACAAGATATGTATCCTTTTAAATGCATACCGGTATATTTTCGGCAGTTATTATGCTTTTTTATCCTTAACATTTTATCACCCTCTTGGCAATTAGCCAGGTGCCGGGTTCCACTCTTTCAGTTAATAATAGTTTAAACTCGCATGAGTTCTTTGACCCCACGAGACTTTGTTTCACTCATTTGTTTGCGAATATGGGAGTGGAATATTCCATCAGCATACTAATAACTCTAACCAAGAGAGCGGGGCTTCCCTTTGATGTTTATTATTCGAGTCTGTGGCTCACAATATTCTCAACCCAGTGCGCCGGGAGACCGCGTCGTGGCCCAACTTTTACACGAATCACGATCGTCAACGTTTGAAGTTGCACAAATTGACGTGGGGTAATCACATTTATCTAAGCTGTGGTAGCGCATCCCTGTATACCAGACGTTCTCAAGCTGATGCTCTTTAAATGAAATGTGGTGCTCTCGTCTTACGAGTCAAAAAGTGCTCATGGGCACAAGCTACCCTCACATCCTTTCTTCGATTGTAATTCTAGCTTGCCACGGTGGGAGAGTGGTTATCGTGTCCTTCTACCAACCCTATGCTTGCAGGCCATGGTAATTAATTTTTGATAGACGACAAAAACCCCGGCATGCATGTCATACGTTGTTGGCATGTTAAAGAACCCATTTGAATTCAGTAGGCCGTGTTCATAATGGAAAAATTAATCTCAGGATTTTCCGCCAAAACAAAAGTTCCTCCTTTCTCTACTAGAAAGCGCTATAGTGTCAAGGAGCTTAGATATCTAACCACCTTGACTTTCATAGCGCTCCAAGGAACAACGAAATTCGACAAGCAAGCCGCCCTCTGGGTGTCAAATAACAAAGCTTGCCCGCGGCTCCCGAGGCCAAATGATATTATTATTAATAATTGAAATTCTGTTGCACAAACCAGAATAATAGTGTTTTCATTACAAGTTTTGACAGGCGGCTTCGGTGGCGTAGTTGGTAGCATGCTGAGCTTCTATGTACAAAATCGCGGCTTCAAACCCAGCCGAAGTCGTCGGATTTTTAAGAGCGTTAAAAGATCCCTCAGTATGCCTTTCTTCGGAGGGCAAGTAAAGCCGGCGGTCCCATGTCATAGATTTATGGCATGATTAAGAACCTTCCACTGATTACACTTGTGTGAAGCTAAATTATAGGTTATATTTGACTAATTGTCTTAGGTTCCAACGTTCGTCGCCAGGATCCGACTGCGGTGGCATTTAGTATCCAAGTTCACAACTAGTCGTCGTTGACGGTAGCATTTGGCAGATAATGTAGGAATTTCTGCAGTCCCCACCTGAATTACAGATAACACATACTAATACAGTCATCACAATAATTAACACTGCTTATCAGAAAGATTTTACACACACCCAAAGCACACGGGGCTATATAACCGCGTTGTTGCAGCCCCTAAACTGAGGAACCAACCAACCTACAAGTTTTGACAGTTATCAGTTTGTGAAATATACATACAAATAATAGCCTATAAGTAATTGGACATCCCTATTTTATGAGTAACACCAAAGGTGCTCATTCCACTTGACTGTCCACATATGAGTCATGCAAGCAGTTGCAGCATGCCTGGTGAGCCGTCAATTCTTACCTATTTCAGCACTACTGACACATAGGAAAAGGAAAGAGAGGGTCATGGTGGTTGCATTATTATTATTCTTTCGTTTCGATTATCTATGGACCACGCTATTTCTCTCTCGCTCCCACACATTTGCCCAGTATTCCCGCATTCTTCTTCGGTCCACACCTTGCCCGTATTAATTTTGGGTTTTGGCAGAAAATTCTTTATTTCCCCAAATTTCTTCTTCAAAGGGTCATGTTCCAAGATATCCCGAGTTCTTGTGGGTCATCCCTTTGGTTTTCTTTCCTACAAAGTAGACACAGATTCGATTGGACAATCTTCCAGAGCTCGTTCGTGCAAGAGGCCATAGAATGAGATTCTCCTTTTGCGTATGGTGTCGATTATCTTCTCCAAGTGAAGATATATTTCGTTGTTGTGTCGTCTTTGGTACTGTACCCGTTCGTCCTGGGGATGCGATGACCCATCTGCTATTACATCGCATTCCTGGAGTTCCAGGACAGAGCGGAGTTAAATGAACCTCTAGTCAAATAAGGAATGTGTCGGAAATTCAGCTGAGATATCGAAAAAGCAGAGGGTAACACGAGACAAAGTATCTCTAGGGTCGTTACGGGCTTAAATTTAATACAAAAAAATGCAAATATAAATGGGCGCCATCAACTGAACTCCTAGCAAACCACATCCTTTCCGGTTAAGCCTTAATCAAGACAAGGAAAGAAAAAGGTAAATCACACCATCATCAGATCACAACTATGATAAAAACAAATTTATTTCACTTTGATAGTCAGACAGACATTTTAAATATACATCCTACCTGAGAGTATGGTCGAATGCCAACGTTAAATTGTCATTGTCCAAAAATCGAACCATCTCTTTTCTAATCAAAAGTATTCAATCCACATAAAACAGGAAAAATCTCTAAAGTTCTCTTGGGTTCTCAGGATCACCGTAGCACTGTGTCTTTCGTCACTGACATTCGTGATACCTGAGACCTAATTTCTCATTAAATTAACATCATGAATGTGGATTTGAAAAATATTATTAATCTGTCTAAACACACATATTATAATCACATATTTTAAATATTACGTAATTTATGGCTTGCATGGCATAATTCAAATGTTGAATACGTTAGTAAAATGCTCCTAAACATCGAATAATTAATTTACACTATTTACATTGTCATTAATAATTGCTTGTTTGTGAATTACAGAAAATCCACTGCTCATTGGTCATAATCATCATCATCATCAAAGTTAAATATTTCTCACATTAATTCTCATCTCAAAATTCAACATATTCCTGTCAGAATCATTAACTCATCACCATTAAATCATTTAAATGAAAATTATTATCATCACTTCATTATGCTTTCTAATTATTCACACACTCTTATTTTATCATCTCCCTCAGATTAAATCATCTTAAATCATCAATATAAATCGTTTAATTCATCAACTCAAGTTGCAATTCCACAAATCCTATCTCAATTAAATTTATTTAAATCCATATAAATTCATTAATCATCAGCTTCTTTAATTAATTATCACCTTCTAATTCAGTTATTCATCATCTATCCAATCATCTATTAATTTATTTAAATCAGTTTATTTATCCAATCTTTAATTCATCCATTTATTTAATTCATTGATTTATTCCAAAATTTAATTTATTAATTTATTTAAATTTTATTCTTCTGGTTATTTAGATTTTTATTATTTCATCTAGTCATTCTGATTTTTATTTCATTAGGTCAGATCATTAATATGCTTAAATTTCAGATTTTTATTTCATCAATTATTATTATCAGAAAATCTTGTATTATCAACTTTATTTATTTGTTTAATTTCCTAACAAATTGTTTAATATGGGTTATAGAACGTTGTCTTACAGTTTAATCACTTCCAAGTTATATCTCGTATTTAATTATCATGCCAAAAAATATTATTGCCTTCACGACATCACGTTGGATCTCACTATCCACAACTACATTATATATCCTCACTTCCTGAAATATCACATTTGAATACCACAATTATTCCACAAAACTCCATAAATATTCAGCATACACAGCATGAATCTCAACAATTACGCTAGACTGGGTTCGACAACCTCATGTCTGCCTCAAAATACATTAGCAACATTGCAACTATCATTTGGCAACTTCCACAAAATGCCTATCACAAACTTCACTTAACCATGTTGCATGATCTACAAAAAATATATAACTGGCTTCAAATTATCAACGCACACAATCTCCAATAACTGTAATTATTCTGATCACATCTAGACAACTTCCTAAACAATTAGAAAAAATATATTACCTTAGTAATTCAAGATCTGCTTTCAAATAGCATAAATTCTCTTACAATTCTCATAATTCACATCACAGAAAAAACACCAATGTGCTATAATCTCTCATATCAAAATATGCAATACGGATCTGCCTTAAAATAAATCTGACCATTAATGATTCATCTTACAAGATTCAATTACTTTAACTCCTTCTCAAATGTATCAAACACAATTATAAAAATCATCAAAAGCATCAGCTGTACCAGCTGTTAAACTGAAAGTACTCTCAAAAGAGTATAGCAACAAAATATTGGATTGGCAAACAAGAATTACAAATGTAACCCTGCTGAAATTTATCTTTACTTTATTTAACAAAATTTCGACTGATATACGACTAGTAGTTCCTTGTTTGATTCTCTTACAATCTCAAGTACACTCGGATGATAAAAATGAGTCCCTCAATGGCAAGTAAGATGAGTAACCACCATACAATCGTATAAATACGAAAGACCTCGCCCCGTCGACTAACATGATAGTGCCCTGAACGATGGGTAAGATGAGTAACCACCATACAATCGTATAAATACGAAAGACCCTATCTCGAAGACTAAATTAGTGAATGTACCAGATCGGAATCAACAAGTCTCTAGTTGTCATATAAAAGCGATATTCATTCACTAAAGTGAATAACATCTTAATATCTCCAAACAATCCAATGGAAAAAATCCCTACTGATGAATAACACACACTCGCTAGTATGCAATGAACTGACGAAGAAATTTAGATAATCAATTGCAGATCACGAGTTCGAAATACTCGTCACACAAAAAGAAACTATTCATAAAACTATCCTTGCTGGAAAAATGTCTAAAAGACCAAACATCTGCTTAATAAAGCCAACCAATGGTGAGAATTTCGTATAATGATGCCTGCCATATCATATGGTCACGCCATATTCTAGCAAAATTTGAAGCATATAAAGTCAAAGCCATGTCTAAATAATCGTATCACGCCTATTCGAAAATATACATGTGTGCCCAGTATTCATGAAAATAATCGTATCAGAAGTTATAACTCTTACAGTACCTTCTCATAATCAGCTGTTATTAAATTTCAAAGATCGTCGATTATCCTTATGTAATGAATTTCTCGAGAGATCGGCGTGAATATCATTCCACCCATGCAATGACGATTGCCTTCAAACCCCAAGTGAATCAGCTGGTGGACCTCCTCTTCTTCAGGAATCGAATCCATCGCTCCGTGGTGCCATCACGTCTCTGTCTTCGTTTACTCCGACATGATGAACTGCTGGTTATCCATAGCGGATACTGTCCAAATCCTCACGAATAAGTTCATAGAAACAGCGGACCCCATATTCCTCTTCTACGTTACGCCACTGTCCCATACAATGTTCGGTTTGAGTGTTGAAAGTTCAATCTCCACAGCGGTTAAATCTCACTTGCAGAAAATAAAATTTATTTATTAGAGTGTATAAGTTTGTGAAACACCCTGTAGCTGTGTTCGTACTCGGTATTTTATAACACTTCATAAGAAAGAATTGCATTAATGCACGCGCCAAAGTTCATAAGTGCATATGCTTGTAACATTCCGTTTGCCTAGAATCGTTAATGTTACTTGGACCCCATGGTCGCTCTGCATGTTCCGTTATGAAATGCATAGTCGTAATGTCATTGAATAACTATGTTCATATGAAGTTCACAGTTGCAGTATCTCGTAACTATCTGCCTGTACAATTTAATTACTGAATATGAGTCCCAACTCAATGTTGTAATGAAGTTCAGCTTCTATTATATTGCTTGCGTATAAAATTGGAAATAACCCGCTCGTCTCTACTGCAATGTTCTAGAATAATCTCCGCCTAAAGCTGGCCTCGCCATGCCGCTCTACTATGCTGTTCTGCGTTACCAAAATGCAGCTTGAAATAAAGTTCTCCAACTACTATTACAGCGCTGTTCTAAACCCCGGCCTTCTCATGCTTGCTTGGCCCGTACAGCTGGTTTCGTAACCGGTCTTCACGCTGCCTACTGCGGGTGTCTGCCTGGCTCACTGACCTACTTTACGTTCTCTGCTTGGTGAAGTCAAACTGTCGCTTTCACTTTCCGTGACAAATGCTGTTCGCTGCGCGACCTTACCATACGCTCGGCGCATGTCCTACTCAGCTCGACTGCCTTGCTCGCTGTACTTGACTCTCTTGCCAACTGAGCTCGACTGACTGTCTCTAGACTGCATTGACCTGCACCTCCCTGGCGCAGTCACGTGACGTTCTCCCCACCTCTGTGGTCTTGCGTCACAAATGTAATCTCGAACCCCGATCATCTCGGCTATTAAGTTATACAATAACTTAAGGGTTATCTGTCTTCCTTCAAATTATTATCATATATAATGCTTGTTATACCTTCTCTTCTGAGATGTTTAAATACCATGTTCCATATAGATCTTAATAAAGCTTCATATTTCCATCCATAATTCCATCTTCTTGACTGCTGTCAGTGCCTTCTTAATCCTAGACCTTCTACGTCATCTTGACTCGATTTGAGCGCTATCTTTTCTTAACTCTTCCCATAATCTCAACTACAGCTTAATGTCTGCTGGCGTAGCCGATAGCCTCAACTAGGTATCGGGTACATCTCTTCCGTACATCTCCTTTTTTTAAATCAGGATTGAGAAAAAAAATACACTCTCAGGCATTCTATACATAACACATGTACACGATAGCTCTACAATCCTCTTATTCAGCATGATGGTACTTTCTGACTCTCAACAATGATGATTGATTTCCAATGATTAGCATCCTGCTCTAAAGTTAATTTGACGTTTTTTTTTCTTCACCACTCGTGCTTGCTCGATTGACATCTCTGACTGTCTCCTCGGGAGGTGCATTAGGCTGTCTACTTTTTTGCCTCGATCTCTCATATTCACGATTATCTCGTCTTTCATTTGGATCATTTCTTCTGCCATCCTGCCTGTCGTTCTGATTATACTGTTGACCTTGGTTCCAGTTGTTTCTACCACGATATCTATTATTGTATCTATTCCTATTTTGGTATCTGGAATTCTGATTATAGTTCCTGTATCGGCTGTCTCTTGCGTCCTGATCGTATGGCCTCTCATATGGTCCCCTATATCGATCATTTCCACGAACGTTATGGATGTTTCCTCGACTTCCTTCGTTCCTTCTGTTTCCCCAGGAATCTCTTCTATCCGTCTGAGCTGCGTTATCAACGACTACCGCATTCACCTCTTGCGTGTTTCGATTGTCGTTTCTTGCAGTTCTAGGTGTAACTTGAGCGCTTGTATAGTCTAATCGCCGTAAAATGTCGTCATAGTGCTCAAGTGTGTTCGCTCCCGATGCTATGAGTGATCGCTGTACCTCAATCGGTAACTGTCTCGCTATAGCTTGCAAAAGCTCTTCTTCTGGCAATGGAGGAATCAAAAACTGTAATTTAGCCAATTGTGAAGTAAAATAATTGGCATAATGCGTCGGATGTGACGTAGAATAACGCTTCGAATACATTTCTGCTCTTACGTTCAGCTGATCCTCTGCACTCCAAAATCTCCTTAAGAATGCTATGGAAAATTGCTCCATATTCGCAAAATTGCTCCTGAATGCTCTAAACCAAGTTAACGCAGGCCCATCTAAGGCGCGTTCGACTATCCTTAGTTCTCTCTCCTTGGCTACTCTATGTTCCGCCATGTAATCGCGAATATCTCGCAGAAATTCGACTGGTGTGACTCCTGTGTTTCCTGAAAACTTCCTTGGCTTGTCATCCAGATTTCTGATAATGGTAACTGGACCTGAGTATCGTTCACTTGTACCCAACGTACTCCTATTCGAATCCGGATTATCCTGAGGGGTTGAACTCGCCCTTTCGAATGTCACATTCTGTTGCGTTTGATGGTCTTCTCCCATGCTAACCTCTTGATTACTCATACTGCGGTCTATCGGTGTCTGATTTATCGATACTTCCCCTGATGTAATATTTTGACTTGTGAAACTATTAATCATAGATTCTAGTTTAGTTATCCTATCTTCTGCCAATTTTTCTACGGTCTTGACCTGAGTCGTCAACTCATCTAACGACGTAACATTCTGCGTTTTGTTACTCTCTTCTAAATCGTTTTTCAACTTGTCTATCTTGTCTTCACATGTATTCTTTACTGATGCGACTTGTTCCTTTAACAGATCAACATCTGTCCTAAATAGAGTTGAATCTATCTTCATCGCTTCCTTGTTCGCCGTAAATCTCGCTTCTAAGTTCGCCATACCTGCGATTAATTTCTCATCTAATCCTGCACGTTTTTCTTTTGCTTCGGCATCGACCTCACTATACCGTTCTTCCACAATTGCACCGACTCTATTTTTGAATAAAGATAAGTTTTCATTAACCTTTTGCTCTATATCATCATCCATTTTCCTAATATCTTTCTGCAATTGATTCTCTAATGATTTTAAATTAGAATTAACCTCTCCTAAGACTTCCTCTTTAATGGTCCCAATTACTGACTTTAAATCTTTGATCTCATTACCTAGATTCATCTCTAGACCTTTGATTTTAGTTTCGAAAGATACTTCGGTAGACCACTCTTGAATTTTGCCTACATCTGCCACTAAACCATCAATGTCGAATCTCAACTTCGATACATCCGATTTAATGTCTTTCTGTATAGATATAACGTCTGTTCTTAAAGTAAGAATGTTTTCTTCTCCTCTACTTTCTAATTCAATAATATTCTTTCTTAATATTTGAACATTTCCCTCTCCTTTCATATTTACTGCAATTATATCTAATTGTAAAGTCTTAAGCATCTCATTTTTCTTTAAAGTTAATCTATTCTCTAACCTAGTTAACTTGTTTTCCAACTCTGTGTTAGTTTCTTCACTACGAGCTTGTAATTTCTCCTCCAATGATTTAAAACTATCCTTCAAGTTAGCTTCACTATTTGACTGTAATCTTTCTTCTAATGATTTAAAACTATCCTCACTATTTGACTGTAATCTGGTCTCCAATAACATCAACTCATCTTTACTATTTGACTGTAGCCTAGTCTCTAATGACTTTAAATTGTCTTCACTATTTGACTGTAACCTAGTCTCTAATGACTTTAAATTATCCTCATTATTAGTCTGTAATGCTTGCACATTTTCTTTACATCCGCTTCTAACCTAGCTTCTTAACTATTTATCTGTTCTTTAACTTCTGTTTCCATTTTAGAAATAGTTTCTGCAATACCAGACATGCCACTCTGTAACTCTCCTAACACCTTAGCTAAATCTTCCGGCAACATAATTATATTTTCAATAGACGTTTTATTCAGAGACGTTAGACAACAACACATCACAATGTCTCAATTCCTGCATTCACTTGGGTATAAGAAAAATGACTTATAACTAACATGATATAATACTAATACGATTAACATGAACACTGGAATGGGCACACAAGTATATTGTCTGACTAAGTTTAATAAATTTTGTAACACCATTAAATGAACTTGAGATCAATGTCTCAGTAATCTAAATCTGATGTGATTCCATAGAATAAACAAAATCGAAGCCCCACGGATGGGTAAAGCCAATTCTCCCTCTCTCTCTGTACCCGTTCGTCCTGGGGATGCGATGACCCATCTGCTATTACATCGCATTCCTGGAGTTCCAGGACAGAGCGGAGTTAAATGAACCTCTAGTCAAATAAGGAATGTGTCGGAAATTCAGCTGAGATATCGAAAAAGCAGAGGGTAACACGAGACAAAGTATCTCTAGGGTCGTTACGGGCTTAAATTTAATACAAAAAAATGCAAATATAAATGGGCGCCATCAACTGAACTCCTAGCAAACCACATCCTTTCCGGTTAAGCCTTAATCAAGACAAGGAAAGAAAAAGGTAAATCACACCATCATCAGATCACAACTATGATAAAAACAAATTTATTTCACTTTGATAGTCAGACAGACATTTTAAATATACATCCTACCTGAGAGTATGGTCGAATGCCAACGTTAAATTGTCATTGTCCAAAAATCGAACCATCTCTTTTCTAATCAAAAGTATTCAATCCACATAAAACAGGAAAAATCTCTAAAGTTCTCTTGGGTTCTCAGGATCACCGTAGCACTGTGTCTTTCGTCACTGACATTCGTGATACCTGAGACCTAATTTCTCATTAAATTAACATCATGAATGTGGATTTGAAAAATATTATTAATCTGTCTAAACACACATATTATAATCACATATTTTAAATATTACGTAATTTATGGCTTGCATGGCATAATTCAAATGTTGAATACGTTAGTAAAATGCTCCTAAACATCGAATAATTAATTTACACTATTTACATTGTCATTAATAATTGCTTGTTTGTGAATTACAGAAAATCCACTGCTCATTGGTCATAATCATCATCATCATCAAAGTTAAATATTTCTCACATTAATTCTCATCTCAAAATTCAACATATTCCTGTCAGAATCATTAACTCATCACCATTAAATCATTTAAATGAAAATTATTATCATCACTTCATTATGCTTTCTAATTATTCACACACTCTTATTTTATCATCTCCCTCAGATTAAATCATCTTAAATCATCAATATAAATCGTTTAATTCATCAACTCAAGTTGCAATTCCTCAAATCCTATCTCAATTAAATTTATTTAAATCCATATAAATTCATTAATCATCAGCTTCTTTAATTAATTATCACCTTCTAATTCAGTTATTCATCATCTATCCAATCATCTATTAATTTATTTAAATCAGTTTATTTATCCAATCTTTAATTCATCCATTTATTTAATTCATTGATTTATTCCAAAATTTAATTTATTAATTTATTTAAATTTTATTCTTCTGGTTATTTAGATTTTTATTATTTCATCTAGTCATTCTGATTTTTATTTCATTAGGTCAGATCATTAATATGCTTAAATTTCAGATTATTATTCCATTAATTATTATTATCAGAAAATCATGTATTATCAACTTTATTTATTTGTTTAATTTCCTAACAAATTGTTTAATATGGGTTATAGAACGTTGTCTTACAGTTTAATCACTTCCAAGTTATATCTCGTATTTAATTATCATGCCAAAAATATTATTGCCTTCACGACATCACGTTGGATCTGACTATCCACAACTACATTATATATCCTCACTTCCTGAAATATCACATTTGAATACCACAATTATTCCACAAAACTCCATAAATATTCAGCATACACAGCATGAATCTCAACAATTACGCTAGACTGGGTTCGACAACCTCATGTCTGCCTCAAAATACATTAGCAACATTGCAACTATCATTTGGCAACTTCCACAAAATGCCTATCACAAACTTCACTTAACCATGTTGCATGATCTACAAAAAATATATAACTGGCTTCAAATTATCAACGCACACAATCTCCAATAACTGTAATTATTCTGATCACATCTAGACAACTTCTTAAACAATTAGAAAAAATATATTACCTTAGTAATTCAAGATCTGCTTTCAAATAGCATAAATTCTCTTAC
Organism: Meconema thalassinum; assembly: GCA_946902985.2. Classification (NCBI taxonomy): domain Eukaryota; kingdom Metazoa; phylum Arthropoda; class Insecta; order Orthoptera; family Tettigoniidae; genus Meconema; species Meconema thalassinum. The sequence goes on along the minus strand of OX336393.1, from coordinate 392,502,275 downwards.
AATTCTCATAATTCACATCACAGAAAAAACACCAATGTGCTATAATCTCTCATATCAAAATATGCAATACTGATCTGCCTTAAAATAAATCTGACCATTAATGATTCATCTTACAAGATTCAATTACTTTAACTCCTTCTCAAAGGTATCAAACACAATTATAAAAATCATCGAAAGCATCAGCTGTACCAGCTGTTAAACTGAAAGTACTCTCAAAAGAGTATAGCAACAAAATATTGGATTGGCAAACAAGAATTACAAATGTAACCCTGCTGACATTTATCTTTAATTTATTTAACAAAAATTCGACTGATATGTGACTAGTAGTTCCTTGTTTGATCCTCTTACAATCTCAAGTACACTCGGATGATAAAAATGAGTCCCTCAATGGCAAGTAAGATGAGTAACCACCATACAATCGTATAAATACGAAAGACCTCGCCCCGTCGTCTAACATGATAGTGCCCTGAACGATGGGTAAGATGAGTAACCACCATACAATCGTATAAATACGAAAGACCCCATCTCGAAAACTAAATGAGTGAATATACCAGATCGGAATCAACAAGTCTCTAGTTGTCATATAAAAGCGATATTCATTCACTAAAGTGAATAACATCTTAATATCTCCAAACAATCCAATGGAAAAAATCCCTACTGATGAGTAATACACACTCGCTAGTATGCAATGAACTGACGAAGTAATTTAGATAATCAATTGCAGATCACGAGTTCGAAATACTCGTCTCAAAAAAAACTATTCATGAAAACTATCCTTGCTGGAAAAATGTCTAAAAGACCAAACATCTGCTTAATAAAGCCAACCAATGGTGAGAATTTCGTATAATGATGCCTGCCATATCATATGGTCACGCCATATTCTAGCAAAATTCGAAGCATATAAAGTCAAAGCCATGTCTAAATAATCGTATCACTCCTATTCGAAAATATACATGTGTGCCCAGTATTCATGAAAATAATCGTATCAGGAAGTTATAACTCTTACAGTACCTTCTCATAATCAGCTGTTATTAAATTTCAAAGATCGTCGATTATCCTTATATAATGAATTTCTCGAAAGAACGGCGTGAATATCATTCCACCCACGCAATGACGATTGCCTTCAAATCCCAAGTGAATCAGCTGGTGGACCTCCTCCTCTTCAGGAATCGAATCCATCGCTCTGTGGTGCCATCGCGTCTCTGTCTTCGTTTACTCCGACATGATGAACTGCTGGTTATCCATAGCGGATACTGTCCAAATCCTCACGAAAAAGTTCATAGAAACAGCGTACCCCATATTCCTCTTCTACGTTACGCCACTGTCCTATACAATGTTCGGTTTGAGTGTTGAAAGTTCAATATCCACAGCGGTTAAGTCTCACTTGCAGAAAATTTTTTTTTTTTATTAGAGTGTATAAGTTTATGAAACACCCTGTAGCTGTGTTCGTACTCGGTAATTTATAACACTTCATAAGAAAGAATTGCATTAATGCACGTGCCAAAGTTCATAAGTGCATATGCTTATAACATTCCGCTTGCCTAAAATCGTTAATGTTACTTGGACCCCATGGTCGCTCTGCATGTTCCGTTATGAAATGCATAGTCGTAATGTCATTGAATAACTATGTTCATTTAAAGTTCACAGTTGCAGTATCTCGTAACTATCTGCCTGTACAATTTGATTACTGAATATGAGTCCCAACTCAATGTTGTAATGAAGTTCAGTTTCTATCATATTGCGTGCGTATAAAATTGGAAATAACCCGCTCGTCTCTACTGCAATGTTCTAGAATAATCTCCGCTTAAAGCTGGCCTCGCCATGCCGCTCTGCTATGCTGTTCTGCGTTTCAGAATGCAGCTCGAAATAAAGTTCTCCAACTACTATTACAGTGCTGTTCTAAACCTCGGCCTTCTCATGCTTGCTTGGCCCGTACAGCTGGTTCCGTAACCGGTCTTCACGCTGCCTATTGCGGGTGTCTGCCTGGCTCACTGACCTACTTTCCGTTCGCTGCTTGGTGAAGTTAAAAACTGTCGCTTTCACTTTCCGTGACAAATGCTGCTCGCTGCGCGACTTTACCATACGCTCGGCATATGTCCTACTCAGCTCGCTGTACTTGACTCTCTTGCTAACTGAGCTCGACTCCTCTGCTTACAGAGCTCGACTGCGTTGCTCACTGAGCTCGACTGACTGTCTCTGGACTGCATTGACCTGCACCTCCCTGGCGCAGTCACGTGACGTTCTCCCCATCTCTGTGGTCTTGCGTCACAAATATAATCTCGAACCCCGATCATCTCGGCTATTAAGTTATACAGTAACTTAAGGGTTATCTGACTTCCTTCAAATTATTACCATATATAATGCTTGTTATATCTTCTCTTCTGAGATGTTTAAATACCATGTTCCACAAAGATCTTAATAAAGCTTCATATTTCCATCCATAATTCCATCTGCTTGACTGCTGTCAGTGCCTTCTTAATCCTAGACCTTCTACGTCATCTTGACATTCCTCTTGACTCGATTTGAGCGCTATCTTTTCATAACTCTTCCCATAATCTCAACTACGGCTTAATGTCTGCTGGCGTAGCCGATAGCCTCAACTAGGTATCGGGTACAGTACTAATACTATTACTATATACTATATTCGATTTTTTGGTGCTCTGCTGTTGAGGCATCTCGTACATTTCGAACAACGATTAGACAAACCCCCGGTCGTGTCGGTAAATAGCCAATCGAGAGGTGGCTTTGCTCAGAGGGCAACTGCCCATCTTTCTCACTATAACCGCTGTCTCGTCCAACGTTATTACCCCATTTTAAGCTGGATTTCAGGTAACTTACGTAAACATGGCAGCTACAATCGATTCTCCCGCCAAGAGCGAGTTGATTGGTGTAATGTGGTCTCTTCACGCAGAAGGGTCGACGACGTCCGTCCACACATGCCAGCCGTACCGGAACCCAACAGCCTCTTTAGCAGTTTCAATGGAATTTTTTTTTAACATCCGGGGCTTATCCCTAACTTAGCACCGAGTCACTTCCAGTTCTTCCCTGAACTGAAATCGTTGCCAGGAGAAAGAGGTTCATGTCAACTCACATTCTATGAAGAGAGAGTGGAAATGTCGTCCACAGAAATGGAAAGTGCTTTAGTCTTCACGGTGATGATGATGATCGTGTGGCCTCCGGAGAGGCCGAGTGCAGGTCTTTCTAGTTGACGCCCGTGGGCGACCTGCGCGTCGTAATGAGGATGAAGTGATGATGAAGACGTCACACACACCCAGTCCCCGAGCCACGGGAATTAACCCCAGGAGATTAAAATCCTTGATGGCCGGGTCGGGAATCGAACCCGGGACACTTTGGGCCAAAGCCTAGCGCGCTAACCATTTAGTCACAGAGCCGGACAGTCTTCACGGTGATAATGTATCATACTGTCTCGTATTTCAACTTTGATAATAAATGTTTGTTTGTCGAGTTAGTTTACTCTAACGTTACACTTTTTTGACAGTTCTCGAGGGAACAAATAGTCCTACTAGACAGATCGATCCGCGGCTATCACGTGCATTGCAGCCAATGAGCTATCACTCACATGGCAGTCAGCATTGGCCGCGTGTATTCCGTCAAGGGGTGAAGAGCTGTTATGAGTTACCTAACCTACATTCATTTCGCAATATCAATTCATTGCCGTTTTTAAAGGAAACGTGCATTTATCCTATAATCGTTCTAACAGCAAACCTGAAACCCACTGACGGCTCGATGTTACATCATTGGGCGCGCTATGACACAGTAGCTGATAACTTAACTGCTACACGAGTGGAATTGCTTTTATAGGCTCATCATTTCACAACTCCAGGAAAATGCTTACTGAGGTATGGTGTAAGATGTCCTTATGACGATAGGATCAGTACCTGAACTGTTGGCTTGATATTAAAATGATACGTACGAAATATTTCACCATTTAAGCTAGCTTTTAGGCCTACACAACAACTTAGGCCTAATGTTTTGCACAAATCATGCAATGTGGAAATAATTCACCTGGCCACTCTCCTTGGGGAAATCAAGAGTTCTCCTGCCTTTTCTTTTACCTTCAAAGAGAGAGAAATAAAATAAATATCTAGAAACAAGAAAATCCTTATCTGGTTCGCACTCGACAGTCAAAACCAAAATGACCTACCTCGAGACAGACACCTCTGACTGCCAAGGCTACATATTGACTCAATATTTGGGGCATGGTGGCTCAGCGGTCTAGCTGTATGCCTCTCACCAAGGCGGTCCGGGTTCGATTCCCGGGGATCAGTACCTGAACTGTTGGCTTGATATTAAAATGATACGTACGAAATATTTCACCATTTAAGTTAGCTTCAACGACGCGGTGTCCTCTGGGCTATATGAGATTTTCGAAGTGAAATGCCATGTCCTGTGGTTCGGATTCCACGTAAAAAGGAGGTCCCGTGGCTCATGATCTCAAGATTAACGGTCACGTTAAACTACAAGCTTCCTTCCTTCCTTCCTTGACTCAATATTTAAGATAACCACTATATATTTATCTGAAAAGTGAACACGCGTTCAAAATGAAATAATACTTTCAGACAACTTTGCACAATATTATCAATTACAGTATAATTAATACAATTTAATATAATAATCACGTTATTTGCACAGGCTTATGGACACGGCAATGCGTCCATTACCAACCACACACCCATGCCATGAGCACGTGGTTCTTTAGTTTCATAAGGCAACTTTTCAGTCTGGCCGACAGAATATGTTTCCGAAGATTGAAATAATTATAATCGCCCTAGTGCGAAGGGTGATCAATACCTAAGGTTACAAAGCCTGCAGAGAAACCTGTACAGTGCACATTTGATTTCATACAACCAATACAGCCAACTGATAGTACATACATTAGGTTATTTTTGGACATAGTCTTTATATCGGTTCAGGTACGTGTCGCTTCGTGGGATGAGCCCTGTCCTTGAGTATTCAGCCACGTTGTCGCGAAGTGTATCACCTCGTCTCCTAAAGCGAATTGTAAACCCTATAGATGCTCCTTCAAGTGAGGATACAGGTGAAAGTCATATGGAGCGAGGTCCGGACTGTAGGGAGGGTTGTCAATGATGTCCCAGCGAAACCGCTTCAACGGCGTGGAGGTCCTCTTGGCTGTATGAGGTCGCGCGTTGTTATGATAGGTCCGGGCTCTATGGAGGGTGGCCAATGATGTCGCAGCAAATCCGCTTCAACGGCGTGGCGGTCCTCTGGGCTGTATGAGGTCGAGCGTTGTTATGCGAGTTCGGGGCTCTATGGAGGGTGGCCAATGATGTCGCACGAAAACCGCTTCAACGGCGTGGTGGACCTCTGGGCTGTATGAGGTTGCGCGTTGTTATGCGAGGTCCGGGCTGTATGGAGGGTGGCCAATGATGTCGCAGCAAAACCGCTTCAACGGCGTGGTGGTCCTCTGGGCTGTATGAGGTTGCGCGTTGTTATGCGAGGTCCGAGCTGTATGGAGGGAGGGCAATGATGTCGCAGCAAAACCGCTTTAAAGGCGTGGTGGTCCTCTGGGCTGTAAGAGGTCGCGCGTTGATATGCGAGGTCCGGGCTGTATGGAGGGTGGCCAATGATGTCCCAGCAAAACCGCATCAACACCGTAGTGGTCTTCTGGGCTGTATGAGGTCGCGCGTTGTCATGCGAGGTCCAGGTTGTAGGGAGGAAGGCCAATGATGTCCCAGCGATACCGCTTCAACAGCGCGGTGGTCTTCTGGGCTGTATGAGGTCGCGCGTTGTCATGCGAGGTCCAGTTTGTAGGGAGGGTGGTCAATGATGTCCCAGCAAAACCGCATCAACAGCGTGGTGGTCCTCTGGGCTGTATGAGGTCGCGCGTTGTCATGCGAGGTCCAGACTGTAGAGAGGGTGGTCAATGATGTCCCAGCAAAACTGGTTCAACAGCGCGGTGGTCTTCTGGGCTGGATGAGAACGCGCGTTGTCATGCAAGGTCAGGGCTGAAGGAAGGGTGGTCAATGATGTCCCAGCAAAACCGCTTCAACAGCGTGGTGGTCTTCTGGGCTGTATGAGGTCGAGCGTTGTTATGCAAGGTCCAGGTTGTAGGGAGGAAGGCCTATGATGTCCCGGCGATACCGCATCAACAGCGTGGTGGTCCTCTGGGCTGTATGAGGCCGCGCGTTGTCATGCGAGGTCCGGGCTGTAGGGAGGGTTGTCAATGATGTCCCAGTAAAACCGCTTCAACAGCGTGGTGGTCCTCTGGGCTGTATGAGGTCGCGCGTAGTCATGCGAGGTCTGGGCTGTGGGGAGGGTGGTCAATGATGTCCCAGCAAAACCGCTTCAACAGCGTGGTGGTCCTCTGGGCTGTATGAGGTCGCGCGTTGTCATGCGAGGTCGGGGCTGTAGGGAGGGTTGTCAATGATGTCCCAGTAAAACCGCTTCAACAGCGTGGTGGTCCTCTGGGCAGTATGAGGTCGCGCGTAGTCATGCGAGGTCTGGGTTGTGGGGAGGGAGGTCAACGATGTCCCAGCAAAACCGCTACAACAGCGTTGTGGTCTTCTGGGCTCTATCAGGCCGCGCGTTGTCATGCGAGGTCCGGGCTGTGGGGAGGGTGGTCAATGATGTCTCAGCAGAACCTCTTCAACAGCATGGGGGTCCTCTGGGTTGTATGAGGTCGCGCTTTGTCATACGAGGTCGGGGCTGTAGGGAGGGTTGTCAATGATGTCCCAGTAAAACCGCTTCAACAGCGTGGTGGTCCTCTGGGCTGTATGAGGTCGCGCATTGTCATGCGAGGTCCGGGCTGTGGGGAGGGAGGTCAATGATGTCCCAGCAAAACCGCTTCAACAGCGTTGTGGTCTTCTGGGCTGTATCAGGCCTCGCGTTTTCATGCGAGGTCCGGGTTGTAGGGAGGGTAGTCACTGATATCCCAGCAAAACCGCTTCAACAGCGGGGTGGTCTCCTGGGCTCTATGAGGTCGCGCGTTGTCATGCGTGGTCCGGGCTGTAGGGAGGGTGGTCAATGATGTCTCAGCAAAACCGCTTCAACAGCGTGGTGGTCGTCTGGGCTGTATGAGGTTGCGCGTTGTCATGCAAGGTCCAGGCCATATGGAGGGTGGTCAATGATGTCCCAGCAAAACCGCTTCAACGGCGTGGTGGTCCTCTGGGCCGTATGAGGTTGCGCGTTGTCATGCGAGATCCGGGCTGTAGGGAGGTTTGTCAATGATGTCCCAGCAAAACCGCATCAACAGCGTGGTGGTCGTCTGGGCTGTATGAGGTCGCGCGTTGTCATGCGAGGTCGGGGCTGTAGGGAGGGTTGTCAATGATGTCCCAGTAAAACCGCTTCAACAGCGTGGTGGTCCTCTGGGCTGTATGAGGTCGCGCGTTGTCATGCGAGGTCCGGGTTGTGAGGAGGGAAGTCAATGATGTCCCAGCAAAACCGCTTCAACAGCGTTGTGGTCTTCTGGGCTGTGTGAGGCCGCGCGATGTCATGCGAAGTCCGGACTGTAGGGAGGGTGGTCAATGATGTCCAAGCAAAACTGCTTCAACAGCGTGGTGGTCCTCTGTTTACAAGACGAAGCGCGACCTCTGTGTTTTCCCCCAACCTCTGTTTACAATACGACGCGCTACCTCTGTCGCTTTCCCCCACCCTCTGTTTTCAAGACGACGCACGACCTCTGTCGCTTTCCCCCACCCTCTGTTTACAAGACAACGCGCCTCCTCTGTCGCTCTCCCCCACCCTCTGTTTTCAAGACGACGCGCGATGCAGACCGTCTCAAGGCGCGACGCTAATTCTCATTTTGTTATCTGGGCCAGAAAGGAAATGAATACCACCTGTTCCCTTTATATGTTGGCAACATGCCCACGTCTTCCTCTTGAGCAAGGCGTTATTTCCATCTGGACTGAACTTATTATCAGCCTATTATTATTATTAGTAGTAGTAGTAGTAGTATTGGCGATCTGTTGTTTCATTTTAAGTTCCATCAGAAGCGTTACCAGAGCCTTCGGACTTTTCCCATTGCTGACATTACGAAGTCGTAAAATTTACACAGCATTCACACGGCACAGATTGCTTCTTCCAGTGGTGCATATTTGTTGATATTTTCTGCCTGAGTCGGACTTTTTATGAGCGTTAAAAATCCCTCAGTATGCCTTCCTTCGGAGGGGAAGTAAAGCCGGCGGTCCCATGTCATAGATTTATGGCATGAATAAGAACCGTCCACTAACTACACTTCTTCTGTGTTGTTCAATCCGAAGATTGGTTTGTAGCAGCTTTCCATGAAGTCCGGTCTGTGGCAAGTAATTATCACAACCCTTGTCGCGAATGATTTGTTTTATGTATCCTAGCCGTGGTCTACCTCTACAGTTCTTTCCTTCCACATTACCCTCCAGTATTGTGTGCAGAAGACTTTTATGCCTCAAGATATGTCCAATCCAATTGTCTCTTCGGTGAGTAAGCATATTCCATAAACATGGCTTCACTCCAATCCTCTTCAGCGTTCCTTCATTACAGATTTTGTCCATCCATGTAATTTTTAGTATTTTCCAGTAGCACCATATTTCAAAGGCTACTATTCGTTTCTTATCAGCCAAGCTAAGAGTCCAGGTTTCACTACCATACAACAGTACGCTCCACACATATATCTTCACAAGACGTTTCCTGAGTCTAATACTAATGCTTTTGCATGTAAAGAGTTTTCCTTTCTTGTTGAATGCTATTTTGGCTTGGTTGATGCGGCTGACTATTTCTCTTCTACTTCTTCCATCTGCTGCGGAAGCTAAAATGTGTAGGTACGTTTGATAATGCTATATTAGTTCCAACGTTCACCGCCTGGAGCTGACTGCGATGGCATTTAGCAGCCACGTCGGCAGCTAGGTGTCGTGGGTGGTAGAGTCTGGTAGCAAAATTAGGAACTACTTGAAGAAATTAATCGTCTGCTGTCCTTCTACCTAATTACAGAGAACACACACTAATACAGCCACCACAATTAACACCGGTTATCAGACAGATTCTACACACACTCAAAGTACACGGGGCTACATGACCGCGTTGTCGCAGTCCCTAAACTAAGGAACCAACCAGCGTCGAGGTTTTGCCTTAGTGGTACCGCGATTTCTATCAGTTAAGCCTTTTGGTTAGGTTTGTTAAGGTACACGATTTCTTTTGATTTTCCAATATTTGTTGGTGCATTATTACAGGTGTGTCCCAGTAAAGTTTGTTTACCTGGTGTTCAAGGACGTTGGACGGCTGATAGTTTGTTTCCAGAAGTCCTCCTGTTATAGAAAGCTACACCATTACGCCTTTTTGTGTACTCCTCTCAACCTAGAGAAGGAAAGCCACCAATGATGTGGTCAATAGTCTCCAGCGCTACGGTGCATCTACTACTTCCTCTAGTTCTTCGTGGTTATCACCCAGTCGTGGATTGCAGTAGGGAAACATACGGTTTCACTAAAGAGCGAACCTTTCTTCAACCGTAAGTTCGACAAAACAGGGTCGACATAATTTTCACTAGGCATGTTCGGGTGTACACCATGTAGTTGTTTCTGCCTCCATGTCATATAATAATAATAATAATTATAATAATAATAATAATACGGTATCGTATGGCCTTGGGTGGAAGCTTTGTTATTTGACGCCCAGAGGACAGCTTGCATGTCGAATTTCGTCGTTCCTTGAAACGCTATGAAAGTCAAGGACGTTAGATATCTAAGCTCCTTGACACTACAGCGCTTTCTAATAGAGAAATGAGGAACTTTGTGCTGGCGGAAAATCCCGAGATTAATTTGTCATTATGAACACGGCCTACTGTATTCAAATGGGTTCTATAACATGCCACCAACTTATGACATGCATGCCGTGAATTTTGTCGCCATTCAAAAATCACTTAGCGTACTACGGCCAGGATCGAACTTGCAAGCTTGGGGTTGATAGTCCGACACTATAACCACTCACCCACCGTGGCACGCTCCATGCCATATGACGCTGGTCGATCGAAGTAACGCATTCTGCAGTGACAAATTGGGCATCTGCCAGTCGTAATGGAGTAAATCCCTTGTCGCTCCGAGCAATGACCTTGCAAAGGGGCATATCCTATTACCTGCACCAGAGAAAAAGCACTGCCACAGACTTTCCAGCTACTTGACTGATACATTCGCGGTAGTGAACTGAACTAACTTGCTCTCCGTTATCGGGATGAATTAATGTGCTGTTCAAATTCAATCAGTTATCAGGAATAGTATCCAGTCAGGAGAGATGAGTGATAATGCTCAGGAATAGTATCCATTCTTCGTTTTGAACAGGAGATGGTGGAAATTGCTAATCCTAATGAGAGAAGAAAACTATTTCCTCTGCAAATGTTTATCATTTAAATAAACCTAGGATTGAAGATTTGTAGTGCGCGATATGGAGAATGTAATAACGTAATTCGCAAGGAATAAATAATCGAACCCAGGGTCCATGGATCAGCGAGCTAGCACGATATCACTTGTACACTATTGAAAGTGTCTGTATGTTAAATATACTGGTCAAAAATGTTTTGCATATTGCAAGCTTATGTATTTGTGGACTAAATATAATACACGTGCTTTATCCGATAACTGTTTTTAAAATTTATGTAGCGTATGGAATTACACATGATTCACAATAACAATGATAATAACAAGTACATACGGGGCACGTATCTTAAGTAAAACTCGTTGTGATATTACGCCGTGGCAGCGCTGCGGTCGTTATTCCGTGCAGGCTCGCTGTGTACCTGCATCTATTGGCAAGACTGAGACGCCATTACGGCAACAGTCGCCCATGTGAAGGTATGTTGACAAGCTTTTGAAATAGCATCGCCGATAGAGAGTCCCGCCGACTCGTAGACAAGAGAGAAAACTCCCCTGTAAGATATGCTGCCATTTGACCACCACTGTCAGGCAATTTGCGTATGTGCTCAGGAGACCTCCGTATGTTTAGGAGTTTTCCTGAGCACATATGCACGGATAAAGCACGTGCATTACCTTTAGTCCACAAATGCATAAGCTTGCAATATGCAAAACCCTTTTTGACCAGTGTATATCTCATGCGAGACATCAACTACCCATGTATTCAACTCAACTCAAGTTTCGTGCCCGAATAATGTGAATCAACAGCAAACATTACCGTACTACGTTGCATACATTATGTTGGCTCATAAAAACAAAGATATTGTTATATTCCTTGCCAGCGAGCTTTCTGTGATCCAGGCTTTAGCCTCGAGATTCCACTCTGGCATGGCGCTCTAAATTTTTTCTTCCCCGAGTTTGTGTCCATAAAGTGAATCATATCTCCTTCCCATCTCATTAACTTTCCCTCATATTTACTTTCCTTTGGTCTTATTTCCCTGGGGAATTCTCCAGGATTTTTGCTACCCTTACCAGAGCTAGAATCTCCGCCAAATTACAGCCCTAGTACGCTCTTACTTTTAATGTAACGTCTGTCCAACTGAACTCCCTAATGTATATATACTTGTTGTTGTTTCATGGTCATTTTAAACCCGTGTGCTTTGGAACTGCGTTGAATTGTGTTCTTGTAGAGTCTGTAGTAGTGTGTGTATTTGTAATGGAGGCTAGGTTTGGGAATGAGGTGGCCGTGGCCACGGTAAGCCATATTTAGGATGGTTGAGATCAGTCACTACTCCATATTGTACATCCAACAATTGAAACAGCCGGGGCTGAAAAGCATTTGGTCAGTTTTCATTAATTTTCAGGAGAAATAAGAAACGTCATTGCCAGAACATAACTTATCAAACACACTATATTAGTGATCTATGTTGTGAATCATCTATTCAGGATATATTTGTGTTAGCGGAATATGAATTTTAATTTATATATCCTATCTTTCAAATCAATTTTGGAAACGTGACTTAATGTCTTTCAGCTCCATGTTTAGTTTAGTGCGGGATAAAGCTATTCAGAATGAATATTTCACATGATATTTTATTATAAAATGGATTTGTAACATAAAACCCACCCAAAACCTGAACAAATGTAATTTAAAATAGCACTGTAACACGTGGGAATCTTGCAGTGCGGCTAACAAAAAATACGGTGCTGAAAGGCAGCAAGTCATTGACGTAATGCTACAGTATTCTCCTCTGATCGCACTACATAATATACTGTATAGCAGTGGTTTTTAGCTTTAACAGAAGGCTGACTTAGTTCTTTCCCGTGCCGTTCCAAGGGCCTTGGGCCAGTGCTTCAGAATACTAATTGTATAAAAAATTACAATTTTTCGCCTATTTTCATTTATGAAAAAATAGGCTTATGAGATCACCTTTTGTCCGTGTGTGTGTCTGTGTGTGCATGTGTGTGCGATTCAAGTGTGTGTGTCCCCACTAATAACTTCTAAACGGCTGGAGCGATTTCAATGAAACTCAGTAAGTTCATAGCACTATTCCAGACAACCTCCACCATGCCCTTCAAATTATGTTACGTCTCACCAATCCAACATGGAGCCTGTGCGAAAATAGGCTAAAATAGGCTTATGTGGTCACGTTTTGTCCGTGTGTCTGTCTGTGTGTGCATGTGTGTGCGATTCGTGTGTGTGTGTGTGTGTCCCCTAATAACTTATAAATGGATGGAGGGATTTCAATGAAACTCGGTAAGTCCATAGCACTATTCCGGACGACCCCGACCGTGCCCTTCAAATTTTGTTGCGTCTCACCAATCCAACATGGCGGCTGTGCGAAACATTTCACCTGCATTCAATATCTCCCAAACTATCAGCGATATATTTACAATATGCACAATTATTGTACAATTATTGTAAATATTTTAAATATTTTCACCTGTATTTTCAAACATAGATTTTATAGCCTAAGTGTAATGGATCTGATGATGATCGCTTGACTAGTGAAACTGGTCATCCTAGTATATGTATTAATCGCTTGTAATTTATTTCAGGATTAGGGCATAACCCAGCTCTTTAGGGTACACTTGTGTTGACCGACTGAAAAGCAATAAACTCTTGCATAGATAAATAAATGAATAAACACATATAATAAATAAATAAACAAATAAATGAATGACTAAATGATTAAATAAATAAATAACAAATACAATAAATAAATAAATAAAAATACAATAAAATAAATGAATAAATAATTCAACAAATACAATAAATAAATAAATGAACACACTAATAAATTAAAACAATGAATGATTAAATGAATAAATAAATAAATAAACAGAAGCATTAAATATATAAATAAACACAGTAAATGAACTACCAAATAAATAAATAAACAAATACAATAAATATATGAATAAATAAACAAATACAATAAATTAATTAACTCATAAATGAATTAATAAATAATTTCCTACCATACAGTAAAATAATTGACACCAGTTGTTAAAAACTTCTAATAATTTGAATAAATACACTAAATCACGAAAGATAAACGTGGGTGCGGACTGCACATTTCAAGGGAGCAATTAGTGTGATTAGAATGGTCTATTGAAAATTGCAGAAGTACGTTTCTGATAACAAAGATGCGGATGTTTCCTTGGGCTTGTGTGTCATTGTTATACAGGCGCAGTCAGAAAATAAACAACTATATCCAGCAATTCTTGTATTATTTTCCGTGTGTTTTGCGGGGTTTCACCTCGGCGCAACAAGTCAGGCTCTTCAGTGGACACTTGGTACACACTGCCCGGACCGCAACTGGGGTAGTGGACCTTGTAACGCGAATCCCTGACATCTCCTCACTATAGAGGTGCTCTTAGGCAAAGGAACGACAGCCTTACAAGATTTCCTGAGTTTCAATTACTTTGCCTTGACCTCCAGGATTCAAAACTTAATATCGTTACTGTTTGGCTCTTTAGGCTGGATCTTCCGGGCCAGAGTGTTGGCAGTTCTGGTAATTCTTCATTTGGATATTTCTTGACTTCAGTGCGTCGTTTAGTACTCAGGCGCTTCATATTTTCCTCAACTATAGCATAACGGAGTTCCTTTTATAGCACGAGTAAATACATTTGCATCAACTCGGTCACGTTGACTGATGGGATTAGAGAGCATCTAACACAACTTTAAGAACTAATTTGAATTCCTTGAGGATTGTATGCAAACTCAGCGAGTAAATCCCTTGCAGGCACATCAGAAAGTCATCTCGCAGAGTTTTTAAGAAACCTTGTTTGAGAGAGAATGTAATTCCTCTGAATGAGAAGGAACATTTGAACTGCGAGGAGAATATTAATCATCCCACCAGACTGCTTCCGGGGCAAGATGTCTTAATGAGGAATTCGCATGGTGCGGTCTCCCGCACGACCAAACGAGATGTAGTTGGTCATTCAGCCCCGTGTACTTGTGTGATTGTTCAATTTTGTCTAGTAACCTGTGATTAATGTGATGGCTATATTCGTGTGTTTGTCTGGAATTAGGATGAGGATTGTTTCATGCTTACTCGAGAAAAATACGCTTATTTTATAGCGCCTACGATTGGCTATTTCTACAATGTGTGCCATTCGGTAGCTTAAGAGCCTATTATGTAAAAACCTGTCGTGCTCAATCAGCAAGTTCTTTGATTTCGCTGCACACACAGTGGACAATGAGAACTTTTATCAAGATTTTCGCGTACTGTTACTTCATTTTTTTTGTTGGTTGTTTATTAATATCATTTATGAATGTGAGATAAGCTTTGTATTTTAAAAAAATATTTCGCAGTCTGAGCCATTGAACCATAGTTGACAACGGGTTTGAGGAAGCTCGTAATACCGCCATTCTTTCACAGAATGAAAAACAAAAAGAGCGCCTTTTCCTCCCAACAATATAAATCAAAACAAATGGTTTATAGTCGCTTTTTAATTATTGGTCGCATCCTCCTTCTTATTGCTGGAGTGTCAAGTAGCGTGTACAATTCTGCCATGCCCAAATCAGCAAGTTCTTTGAGTTTGCTGCACAGACAGTGGGTTAATACTGATCTGGCGTTCACAACAAATGGCAAAATAATTTTATGTCAATACTGTTGAAAACAGGGAAGTTAATTTTTATCTATTTTCATTTATGAAAAAATAATTGGCTTTTGAGATCACGTTTTGTCCGTTTGGGTGTGTGTGTATGTGTATGCATATGTATATGTGTGTGTTCTCAATAAAATCTAAACACCCGAAGCGATTTCAATGAAACTCGGTAAGTACATACTTCTACCTAGCCAAACCTCTACCGTGTCTTTCAAATTTTAATATGTTTCACCATTCCAATATGGCGGCCGAGCGAAATATTTCACCGCCATTCTATATCTACGGAACAGTTACAGATATCACCCTCGAATTTTGTACGGTGATAGAGGGCACTACTAGAACTTCACAAATGTGACATTCGCAAACATGCGAAGTACAAAACCAACATGGCGGTCAAGCGAATTTGAAACATTTAAATGAACTCTTCTCGCGATTTAACCATCAAAGCGCCTTGAAATTTGGTACGGTAAAAGTTTATACGAATTCTAATCTATTGGTTTTTAATTTAGTTCAATTGTTTTCATAACGTCAAGATGGCAGCTGTGTGAAAATTGGAAAATAAGTTCGTATTTCTTGTGCCCCTAATTATGCGATCGAAGTGAATGTTTGAATAATAAGCCTACGCAATAATTTTTATTAAATGATAGCCTACATCATTTTATGGCGTACACACATAAAATCCAACATGGAGGCCACACGAAATATTTCTCCGGAATTCTATATCTCCGAAACTATTACTGATATCACGATGAAATTTCGTATGGTGATAGAAATTATTACTAGAAGATCGCCTATGTGACATTGACAATCCTGTTTTCTACAAAACGAACATGGCGGCCAAGTGAAGTTAAAGTATTTAAATGGCATTTTCTCGCGATTTAATCATCCTAGCTCATTAAAACTTGGTACGGCTTAAAATTATACCGTACATGATTTAAGCTACTGGCATCCAATTTTATTCAATAACCTCAAGACGGCGGCTGTGCACAATTTTAAAATTATTTCTTTTTCTCTTGTGTCCTAATCAAGCGATCGAATTGAAAGTTTGAATAACGAATCCAAGCAATAATCTTTATCTAATGATTCATAACCTTATGACCTACTTATAGAACAATCTAACATGGCGTTCATCTGAAATATGTAGACGGTTCCCAATATCTGCGAATCTATTTACAGCAAACATGCTGAAATATTGTATGTTGATAGAGGCTATTAACATAAGTTCACCAATGGGGTTTTCATTAACCTGATGAACACAAATCCAGCATTGGCGGCGCGTCGTGAAATTCAAATATTTATATGGATTTTTATCCGAGCGCAGTGAAACTTAGCACGGAAAATCTTCAATCAATGCTCATAATATTGGCGTCTAATTTAGTACAATTTCTATGAGAACAGGCGATTGAAAGGATGATTCGTATGATGAGCTATGATAATAATCATTATATAAGGCACTAAATTCCGTAGCTTACTTTTCGTTCGTCATTGAATCCGTTCATTAGTTGTTTTTTTTTCTTCTAAAAATTAATACCATTGGTCTGTCACAGAAACATGCCACCTAGCGGGAGGAGTCTTTATCACCGATATTGAAACTATATATTCTAGCACATAACTTCTCGTTGTAATGGTGTTGGGGAAGACATAGGTTGTAAAGGAAAAACCATTTAGTATAGTCCTATCACATGGAACATCGTTTTAATAGGCAGGAGAGTTTTAATAGAATAGACAAGTAGGATTTAATAATGAACATATGCTATTTAGTTATTCACGGAACTACTTGCTTAATATACATTTGAATGGATTACTGAGACGATAAAATATTGTTTATTAGTTCTTGAATACTGCAGCGGATATGATGATTTTAGAGGGTATTATATTAGAATGAAGTTATCCAGAATTTAAGGAAATTGAATGTAAGCTGCAGTTTGTTTTTCAAATATTGGCTAGGCTGTTGCTATTTGTTAATGAGATAACAATGTATTTTATTTGCAATAGACATTTGTTCCACGTAAATAAAATAAGGTTTGTAATTTACACTCCATTTAAATAATAGTAGGATTTCTTAAGTACCATATAGGGGAATAATTATTTGATATTTCTATGCCAGTCTGAAAAGTGTTTTTAAATGTTAAATTAATACAATAGTTGTGCCTCATTGAATGCTTATCATTACATATACTGTGCCTATTCTGAACTTTTATAGTGCCTATTTGCCTGTATATTTCAAATTATTTTAGCGCCTATAACGCCGAGATCTACAGGGTCATTGTGCCTCCGCTTCACAAGATGGGAGACAAATTGTAAGGTTGCATTAATAGTATCTAACTTTGGTGTTGCAGGCTGGGTATGGACGCGGTCCAATCAGTGTATGGCAGTGATGCCAACCCGTGGTATTTGTCCCAAATTGTGGGACATTCAGACAAATAATTTTAGGAAAGGGATAAAGGACTATTTTTTGCTTAAAGTGAAGTGAATTTAGGATATTTGGCCGATGTCATATATCACCAGCTGAGCTGCCATTAATACATAAAGGCTTCGTTTCCACAGAAAACGTGCACAATAGGTACGATTCATGCATGCCGATAGAATAAAAACAAGATGTTCAGTAAAGAACATATAGCCTACTTTCTCCTAAATGCATAGGTATTGTTATAACTCTTTGGTCCTTTTCAAGGAGTATAATTGAATGTTGGTTGTAGTAGCTTGTTGAAATACAACGTGCTATAGGGATATTAAACATGAATATGAGGTGCCCCTTGCTAGTGCTACCTCTGTAAAAAAATTCATTCAATTCGGTTTCACCGTGTTTGAATTGATATGGGGAATGGATTTGCACACATACATGGCCGCTATTTGCAAACTATTGGGCTGATCACCTTGTAGTCAGTCATAAGATGCTTTCCACAAAAAGGCATGTTGTTGCAAAATCTGGTAGAGATCAACTATTAGGATGGTCGTAATTTGATTTAAGCTTTTAACATTTGGGTGGCCGTCATTCCGTTTCCGTCAAGATGGCGGCGATATAAAACATGACACTGAGGTGCCCTTTGCTAGTGCTATCTCTGTACCAAATTTCGTTCCATTCGGTTTCACCATGTTCGAATTAATAGGGGGAATCGATTTTCACACAAAGATTGCCCCCATCCGCAAAATATTAGGCTAATGACCTATTAGTTTGGTCAAAGGATGCTCCCTCCATAAAGGTATGTTGTTGCAAAATTTGGTAGAGATCGGATGATTATTTTAATCCTAATTTGATTTAAGCTTTGAACATTTGTGTGGCCGCCATTACGTTTCTGTCAAGATGGCGGCGATATAAAACATGATGATCACTTTCGTGATGTTTATAGTGTGTTTTTTTCATGCCGCATTTGTCGGCCAAATGCTTTTGAGACCACCGAACTATTAATATATTTAATCACATTTATGTTTATAATATATAATATAATTCTCGAGTGACTGCTCGTAACAAACAAAATTTCTAAGACACATACCTCAGCCTGTTCATAGATGTTGACTCTCCGAGCCACAAGTTCACTACTGCAAGGTGTTGCTTCTCGCTAGCCGCTACGTGAAGGACTGTCGTCACATCTCCGCTTCGGCCAATCAGACGCCGCCAGCCAGTGGGATTTCTCGATGGTTCTACGCCCTATTTAAGCAGCGGTTCTCCTCTTCAAGATCCTGTACGGCATTACCGCATACCGCATCACTTCATGGAGTCTTCCAAAGCTTCGTTCCATGGGGAAAATACCTGACGGTACGCTTCTACAGTAAGACGGTGTAATCAGCACGTCACACCGATACGCTGGAGATTACTACGCATCAATGTCACAACTAGATGAGCTGTTGCAAGGCTCAGATCACAGTTCTCACCGCTACGCAAGATGAAAGCTTGCTTATTACTTTCGCTCTTCAGTGATATGCTAAAAAATGTACTTTGGTTCTAAAGAAGAAACTTTCTTCAAGCAGATACTTCATTTCGAGATGCTGGACATCGCAATCACAAAGTATAGTGTGCTTAAACTACAAACTACAGCTGCCAAACCATCAAGCTCTGGCCACGGCCGACCTGTAGCACTGAAACCTCTCTAGTCAACATAAATAGCAACGGAAGATAAGTTACATTCTTTATTTTCTATTTTATCACTTATCTTCTATGTTTTAAATGGTTTTAATAATTGCTTGCAATTGCAATTATTTCCAAAAATATTGTGTCTTTCAAATGAACTCTTGTAAATAGCACCAAGTCATGCCAACCTACTAATTTTTGAACCCAAAGGGTTTCCAGTAATTTATAGTATTTATCACCTGTTTCAAACAACAAATAAAGTTTATATTATATTAATGCATTGACAAAAAACAGGGCACTTATACAACTAACGCTCTCGGACACCACCTGTAAAGTTAAGTTCATGGGTGAAATTTCAGAACCCTTTCATATACGCACAGAACCCACGGCTAAATTGACCTTCCAGAAAACCACATCCAATCCCGATTCTACTCCACCTACAATAGAGGAGATAGAGGAGATCATACAACAAATGAAAATAACAGAGTGGCAGGAGAAGATGGCATTATTGCTGAAGTATGGAAGCTTCAAGATAAAAACATCACCAAAACAATTCATAAGATCATCAACGACATTTGGATCACAGAGAAAATGCCAGAGGAATGGAAATGTGCATTAATCCACCCTTTACATAAAAAAGGGTGATAAGTCAGATCCAAATAATTACAGAGGGATTTCTCTAGTGCCAGTTGCTTACAAAATATTCTCTAAAGTGTTATTGAACAGACTAGAACCACAAGCAGATCCACAAATAGGAGAATACCAGGCAGGCTTCAGAAAAGGGAGATCATGCATCGAATAGATCTGGAACTTGAGAACACTACTGAAAGTCAGACAGACAAAAAACAATGTAGTTACCTTTGTGGACTTGAAAAAAGCATACGACAGCATTGATAGACAAACGCTATTTGCAGTACTGGAAGAATATGGCATTGCCAAAAAAAACAGGGCACTTATACAACTAACGCTCTCGGACACCACCTCTAAAGTTAAGTTCATGGGTGAAATTTCAGAACCCTTTCATATACGCACAGGTGTCAAACAAGGAAACGGCCTCTCACCAATCTTGTTCAACATGGTCTTAGACAAAATTGTTAAGCAGTGGGAGGAACAAGTTAAAGGAATACAGCTAGGAAGAACCCGTGAAACAAAAACAATCATAAAATGTCTGGCATTTGCAGATGACGTAGCCTTACTCAGCAATAACACACAGGAGGCAAAGGAAACACTGGAACGATTACATGAAATAGCTGCTAAAACAGGTTTACAGATATCTTATGAGAAGACCCAATACATGGAACGACACACCAACAAAGTACAAACCATGCATACCATATATGGATCCATACAAAGAGTTGAAAAATTTAAGTACTTAGGAGAATATATACAAATAGGAGGATCAAACAAGATGTCTAACATAGAACGAACGGAAAAACTCCAGAAAGCATACAAACTTACATGGTCACATTATAATAAGAAAAGCATATCAAGACAGGCCAAACTTAGACACTACAAAACAGTTGTATTACCAGAAGCATTGTATGCGTCAGAAACGACCGCAATTGGAGCATCTGGCATCACAGAAACAGAAAAAATTGAACTTAAAATTCTGAGAAAAATATTTGGAGCAGTACACAGAGTTGGGATATGGATGAAAAGACCTACCAAAGAGCTATATGAACACACAGACAGACTCACAGATATCATTAGAAAACGCAGACTAACTTTCTACGGGCACATACAGAGAATGAACAATAAACGACTTACAAAGAAATTCTTTGATGTAGTAAACAGTTCAAAAAGGAAAACAAATTGGTATCATGAAATAGAAGACGATTTAAAGCAATTAGGGATCAACAAGCAAATGATGGAAGACAGAGAAAAATTCATAAACAAAATTAAGAACGCCAAATTTTTAGTAAGTGAAAGGAAGAAGATAGGAACATTGTGGACGGAACAAAGGAAACAGGAGCACAGTCAAAGGATGAAGAGATTTTGGGAAGAGAAGAAGGGAAAGAAGTGAAAATTGTGACATCATGAGATACTTAAGTTCAAACACTGTCCATAAGGGCAACAATGATGTAATAATAATAATAATAATAATGCTTAAATGTTCAGTGTTAAAATTGAATTTAAAGTTGAGGATAAAGAACCAGGCCGCACTCCTCTAGCCCAAAATATTCAGTCTAATAGCTCCTTTCACAGTTGTTATTTTGTCCAGGCATTTTTCCTGATGCTTTCTCCCGTTTATGAGAGCGAACTTGGGCTGTTCTTCACATAACCACATGACACTGAGGTGCCCTTTGCTAGTGCTATCTCTGTACCAAATGTCGTTCCATTCGGTTTCACCGTGTTCGAATTAATAGGGCGAATCGATTTTGACACAACGATGGCCACCATCTGCAAACTATTAGGCTAATTACCTATTAGATTGGTCAAAGGGTGCTCTCTCCATAAAGGTATGTTGTTGCAAAATTTGGTAGAGATAGGATGATTAGGTTAGTCGTAATTTGATTTAAGCTTTGGACATTTGTGTGGCCGCCATTACGTTTCTGTCAAGATGGCGGCGATATAAAACATGACACTGAGGTGCCCTTTGCTAGTGCTATCTCTGTACCAAATTTCGTTCCATTCGGTTTCACCGTGTTTGAATTAATAGGGCGAATCGATTTTGACACAACGATGGCCACCATCTGCAAACTATTAGGCTAATGACCTATTAGATTGGTCAAAGGATGCTCCCTCCATAAAGGTATGTTGTTGCAAAATTTGGTAGAGATAGGATGATTAGATTAGTCGTAATTTGATTTAAGCTTTGGACATTTGTATGGCCGCCATTACGTTTCTGTCAAGATGGCGGCGATATAAAACATGACACTGAGGTGCTCTTTACTAGTGCTACCTCTGGACCAAATTTCGTTCCATTCGGTTGCACCGTGTTTGAATTAATAGGGGGAATCAATTTTGACACAAAGATGGCCACCATCTGCAAACTATTAGGCTAATGACCTATTAGATTGGTCAAAGGATGCTCCCTCCAGAATGGTATGTTGTTGCAAAATTTGGTAGAGATAGGATGATTAGGTTAGTCGTAATTTGATTTAAGCTTTGGACATTTGTGTGGCCGCCATTACGTTTCTGTCCAAATGGCGGCGATATAAAACATGACAGTGAGGTGCCCTTTGCTAGTGCTACCTCTGTAGCAAATTTCGTTCCATTCGGTTTCACCGTGTTCGAATTGATAGGGGGAATCGATTTTCACACAAAGATTGCCCCCATCCGCAAAATATTAGGCGAATGACCTATTAGTTTGGTCAAAGGATGCTCCCGCCATAAAGGTATGTTGTTGCAAAATTTGGTAGAGATCGGATGATTAGGTTAATCCTAATTTGATTTAAGCTTTGAACATTTGTGTGGCCGCCATTACGTTTTCTTCAAGATGGTGGCGATATAAAACATGACACTGAGGTGCCCTTTGCTAGTGCTACCTCTGTAGCACATTTCGTTCCATTCGTTTCCACCGTGCTCGAATTAATAGGGGGAATCAATTTTGACATAGTTGGCCGCCATCCGCAAACTATTAAGCTAATAACCTATTAGATTGGTCAAAGGATGCTCCCTCCATAAAGTAATGTTGTTGCAAAGTTTGGTAGAGATCGGATGGTTATGATAGTCGTAATTTAACTTAAGCTTTGAACATTTGTGTGGCCGCCATTACGTTTCTGTCATGATGGCGGCGATATAAAACATGACACTGAGGTGCCCATTGCTAGTGCTACCTCTGTACCAAATTTCGTTCCATTCGGTTTCACCGTGTTTGAATTAATAGGGTGAATTGATTTTGACACAAAGATGGCCGCCATCCGCAAACTATTAGGCTAATGACCTATTAATTTGGTCAAAGGATGCTTCCTTCATAAAGGTATGTTGTTGCAAAATTTGGTGGAAATCGGATGATTAGGTTAGTCGTAATTTGATTTAACCTTTGAACATTTGTGTGGCCGCCATTACGTTTCCGTCAAGATTGCGGCGATATAAAGCATGACACAGAGGTGCCCTTTGCTAGTACTACCTCTGTACCAAATTTCGTTCCGTTCGGTTTCACCGTGTTCGAATTAATAGGGCGAATCGATTTTCACACAAAGATGGCCGCCATCCGCAAACTATTAGGCTGATGACCTATTAGTTTGGTCAAAGGATGCTCCCCCCATAAAGGTAAGTTGTTGCAAAATTTGGTAGAGATCGGATGATTAGGTCAGTCGTAATTTGATTTAAGCTTTGAACATTTGTGTGGCCGCCATTACGTTTCAGTCAAGATGGCGGCGTTATAAAACATGACACTGAGGTGTCCTTTGCTAGTGCTATCTTTGTACCTTATTTCGTTCAATTCGCGTTCACCGTGTTCGAATTGATATGGGGGGACAGACATTCAGAGTACACAAACTCACACACACACAGACTCACACACACACATACACAAACACAGACAGACACACTTTTTTCGCCCTGAGTTGATCTCATAAGTCTACTTTCATTTTTTGCAAAAATCGATAGAAGGCTAATAAACCTTTCACGGAAGTATAGCATTAATTTACAATCGACAAGTGCCGCTTGTGCGATAATAAAGTTTTGTGTGTTTTTGGATATTAAAACTCATGTTTTGTGATTTTGTGAAATTTCAAAAAATATTCAAAGACTTATACAAGGAAAGATAAACATCTCAATCTTTAAATTAATAAAAACGTGTAGTAAATAAATGTTTAAGTGTATGATAAGAGTGGAAGCAAGAATTGGGAAGGGAGTAAGACAAGGATGTGGATTATCACCACTGTTATTTAATACCTACATTGAAGAAGCCATCCAAGAATTCTTAGCTACCAACAGTCATGGCATAAAAGTTAATGGTAAACTGTACAGTACCATACGATTTGCAGATGATATAGCCCTGATAACTAAAATGAGAGTGATATGGAAAATGCTCTGAATCACATAAATTAATTATTGCAAGGAAAGGGTGGTATGAGTATAAATAAAAAAATCCGAAGTAATGGCATGCACTAGGGATGGCGACCAAATAGTCAATGTGCTAATGGATGGTGAAAAACTAGCCCAAGTGAAGGATTTCAATTATCTGTGGTGATTGATCACATCAAATGTAAAGTGTACGAGAGAAGTTAATGCTCGAATCGCACAGGCAAAAGAAGCCTCTCAAAAAAAAGTATTTACTAACATCCAAGACTGATAACTTAGAGGTGCGAAAACACTTAGTGAAAAGTTTTGTATGGAGTATGGCTCTGAAACATGGACTCTGCGACAAGCAGATGTATCAAAACATAGGGCATTCGAGATGTGGTGCTGGCGACCACTACTAAAGATACCTTGGACTGATAAAGTCACGAATGAGAATGTTCTCAAAAGAGCAAATAAGACACGTACCTTGGTTGAATCCTTAAACAGAAGAAGGAATAGTTTTGTTGGCCATTTGATTCGTCATTCTGACTGGTGCACCACACCCTTCGAAGGGAAGCTAGAAGGAAAGAGGAGTTGAGGAAGACCAAGGACTCAATTCATAGACAGTATTAAAGGCAAGCACACTTATTGCCGTTTGAAACTCCAGGCCAGAGAAAGAAGACGTTTTGGAACACATGCATGTTACCCACCAACCTAGCGGTTGAGGAAAAGAAGAAGAATGATGCCTTACAAGACAGTTTTGTGTTTTGTTAAAATCAATTTTAGCGCATATGGTATTGCAATTAGAAACACAATATCGAGACTCTAGGGCACATTTGTTATTCATTTTACAAGTGTTTTGAACAAAATAAGTTTTTACGTGGGATATTTTCTAGTGAAAATGGACATTCTGCGTGGGAACTTGGGATTTTAAGGTTTGAGAGGTTGGCAACTCTGCATCACAGTCCCTCTGCCTGCTGGTGGAGTGGCGATTATGCTATATTATTGCAAGGTGTTATGAATACAACATCTATTTTGGCAGCATTATTTCGGCCGACAACAAGGAATAAATATCTTGATGACTCTGACCATATCGACAGCAGAGCAACCTGTATGAAAACTAAAATAATCCGTTATTACTTTGTTTCAATTGTTGACTCTCCAGATCTGATAACATTCAGCAATGAGAAATGTTCATTTGTTGGTGTAATTAAGCCAAGCGCAGATTGATGCTGGGGTCGTTAACACAGCTTCCCGTGCATATTTACACGGTTCGCTTATTCATGCTGACTTTGCAGCTGGTAATTTATTCCTAGCAAAATTACGTGAGGAAAAAACAATTAAAGTGCACGCTGGATCTGTAGAATTACAGGGTGAGCATTAACTAATAGGAATTTATTTCTGATAGCAAATGGGGGAAGAATCTATCGACATATGTCAATAATGGAGGGTCCCTGCACTACACTTGTTATCGATCATTGTGAACATGAGGCTCTCAATCTTTACATACATGTCGACCAGAGCACATATGTGATGGTGTTTCAAACATTTGGACCATCCCTAGAGAGGACGAAATTATGCGTGACTGAATACTGGTTCGAGACTTTCAGTAGCGGAGGAATGTGTGTCCAATCACACTGCTACAACTACTTCCCCCTGCATGTAATATCAGCCCTCACACAGGAAATGGCAAGTTGGTGGTGTGGTTTAATCAGTGCGATTGGTCGGAAAGGCTACACATACCCACCTGTGCTGCTCGAATTCTCGTGTCAATATTCAAACGTGAACAATTTTGCCCGTTCTATGGATGACCTAAATGATTTTGGGCGACAGTTAGATATGTGTTAATGGAAAAATTACTTTTAGCGAGATCAACGTCGCGATGTACCCTTGTTATGGCATTTGGCTTATCCACGTAATAAAAGTTCTTCGAAGTCCTCTCTATGAGATTTATTGCAAGCTCCCCCACACGTCGCATCATACATTTATTTATTTAATTATTTATTTAGCGTATGGCTTCTAGTGTCGGGAGTGTCCTAGCTGCTTAAAGCGGACACCCATGGGGTGAGCTACAAATTCCGTTCAATTTGAAGTAGTTCCAACTTCCTCTACCAGATGTCACTGACACCTAGTCGTGAACGTTGGAACTTTGAAAGAGCGTTTCAACGAAATCTATCGGGAAGAGTCTTTAACTTCACACAAGTTTAGTTAGTGGAAGGATCTTTTACATGCCATAAATCTATGACATGGGACCGCCGGCTTTACTTCCCCTCCGAAGGAAGGCATACCGACGGATTTTAACTCTCTTAAAAATCCGACGACTTCGGCCGGGTTTGAACCCGCGATCTTGGGAACAGCAGTTCAGCATGCTACCAACTACGCTACCGAAGCCGCTGCATCATACATTGTCTCGTTCATTCGAATGACCCAATCTGTCTTCAAATAGCTCCGCGCGTTGCGTGGCCACGTTGCTCAAGGTGTTTGAATATCATGAACTTGGTCAGCATACACGACACTTGTAGGTGTCTCCACAATTAGAAGACAATTGTAGTTCAAGTCCAATGATCGAGTGGGCCAAGCAACAGAGCACCCGGGGAGGATGTTACTAAGGAGCAGTGTTGTTGAAGCGCACCCTCATGCATCAAACACATAGCCTGTTGTGCCGCCAATGATACGTCCTCAGGCAAAGGAGGCTACTTTCTTATAAGCATACCGGGTCATTGTGCCTCTGGTTCACAAGAAAGGTAGGAACGAATAAAAAGTGAACCCTATACACATCCAAGTACACGTGGCTAAATGACCGCGATGTCACAATCCCCTAAATGTAAACACAAGAAACAACGCTTATGGATGCCAGACATAGTGACACACTAACTGTAACCCACAGAGGCCCATACCTCGTGGGTTTTGGGTTAGGGACCACGGAGCCCCAGCATTGCTTCAACTTGTGTCGGGATCCTCTCTGTCCTCTTTCCCGTCAACGTCCTTTGGTCAACTCTTGTTCTCTTCCGACCCCGATGGTATTAGGGTATCCGAGGTCTAGGGTATCTTTGATTTTACCACCTCAATTGGCCCTTGTCTCATTTTTCCTGATTCTTACCTTCTTCGAGGGGACAGACTTCTTCTTGGACACCATCCGTCCCCTTGCCCCAAAACAAAACCAGTTATCTGTTAAGATCCAACAGTTGGACTCTGTGGTGGGGACAGCAGTGAAATAGCGGAAGTATCCTACCCACTGATCTAAAAATATGAACAACACTAAATAATACTGTATAAACGACTGAATTAAATTCGCTCCGAATTTTGTATCAGTACAGCAACAAGTTTGCAACACATTGTCGCTGAACCTACGATACCTCGTATCTTAAGATATTTCGAGCAAGTCACTGGAGAGGAGACTCTTACTTACTATACTTGCAGTATCAAGGAGGGTAGCCATATGGAGTTTCTCATTTGCAATTTCCTAGTCCTTTGTTACTAAACCATTCACAGAGACAACTGGGATGACAACAACTTCCTTTAGGCCGTATATGTGACTGAGCTCAGCGGCAAGTGGCTGGTATTTGCGCCTATTTTCAGCCACCGTATTTTGTACTTTTCCATCGAGTGGAACAGCAGCATCAACGATGGTAGCCTTGTGTGCAGTGCTGGATTACCCATTAGGCCTGACTAGGCCCAGTTATCTGGGGCCCGCAAGCAATTTCTAATTTAGTTCAATTTTATTCCGAAGATTTTTATCCAGAACTGAGACAGTTTCAGCATTATATTAAATTACGATGTCCTTTAAAAACTGAGTTCACTCATTCTGAACTTTACGAAATTCTTATTCGAGACAAGCTTGAGTCTGTTTTCCCGAACGTTGAAATTGCTTTTCGCATTTTCCTGACCCTCATGATAACGAATTGTTCTGCGGAGCGCTCGTTTTCAAAATTGAAACGGATCAAAAGTGCGCAAAGAAGTATCATGTCACTAGAACGATTATACATGCTAAGTTTAATGTATATCGAGTCAGATGTTCTGCGAGAAATTGATTTTGATGACATTGTAGAAGATTTCATTGACCGAAAAAAAAAAAAAAAATTTTGATTGCATTTTACAGAAGAAAAAAATTATATGATTTGTTAAATTGTTCATCAAATCATCTGAAATGTTTTCAAATAACGATGATCGTTTCAATTGAAATGTATGTAAATATGTAGGCCTATGTATGATTTAATAAAAAGTGTATTATTCATCCTGAGAAAAGAACTCTTGTATACACTTTATTAAATGTACAGGTGCTAAAAAATAAAAATTATTTGAAAGAAATAAAGGGGCCCCAAAAATCTGAGGGACTTGGGCCTCATTTTATCTTAATCCGTCACTGCTTGTGTGCTTCTTTATCGAATATTACAAGGTCTGGCCTGTTGGCTTCTACAAAACGATCTGTTATTATAGTGGAATCCCATAAGATCTTGGCTTTGTCATTGATCAGAACCTGATCTGGACAGCATTTATAATATGGGACTTCCTTCCCAACAATATTGCTGTGCTACGCACAGGCTTGGTGGACTAATCGGCACGTTGTTATTCGAAAGAATTCTTTTGGAGTAAACGTTTGGTACCCTTTATGATTATGACCATGATCCCTCCCTATATTATTCTGCTAAGGTCCCATTCCAGTTTTGTACCGGAAATAAGGTCCCATTAACACCAACCTACACATATGGGGTACCTACAGGTTCAGCATAACCCAATGCGTAAGCGAAACGCACTCACTTACTCTTTAAATGCCGCACAATTAATTAAATACCTTAAAACATGTATATTTACAATGAAATAAGGAAAGAATGCAACACTGTAACCATGGTAACAGATTCTCACACGTCCATCTATTTCTGTAAGACGCAATGCATTTCCAATTATTACATTACTGTGAAAGTTTCCAGACGGTTATAAGGCTATCACTGAACCAAATTAAGCTGTAAAATACATCAATACATACAGTATAATGCGCTTAAGGGGGGTCAAGGGGCACTCTAGAATTTTTTCACGCAATTTTCACGTGTGAGTGTGGCACGAAAGGTCTTTTTCACCCGACAATAAAGGGTCTCCGAAAATCACATTTAAAGGCCCTTAAATTAACAGTTTCTGTGATATTCCCAGAAAACTAACTTCGCTCTGATATACCTATAAAGGAATGACAAACCCCTAACCACTGCACCAGTAGCTGAATTGATAAAGTCTGATTATTCATACCAAGGATAAATCAGTCATAGCATTCATGATTGAGATTTTGCTACGTGTACTCTTTACAACTAGAATATTCGAGGGCGAAGCCGAGACGGGTCATGCTAGTTATTATTGTTACTAAATGAGCGTATGATGTTGATGACACTTGGCAAACTACCTCGTTACCTGCTGATCAGAAACACTCTGGAAGAGATCACTTGGTCTTGTATCCCAACTCAGGACGCTGTTCTGAACACGAAGAGTTATCTCTAGCACGCTTGGGATCTGTTAGATGTCTTTAAACCTGGCTAAGTAAGTCATTTAGCAGCCTGCCCGTTCTTTAAGTTAAGCACAGCACCAGATGAATATTCTAAGGCTGCTCTCGTCACACAAACCTCCATGAATACGTAATGTCTCACCGCGCGCAATCCGCCGCACCATCTAGGAACACTAGGCTTACTTGTTCACATTTTGAAAAGAAGAAGTAGTATTATGAGATCAATGATGGGACTATTTCCCTGCCTCTTATAACTTCTTAACGGCTGCTTCGATTTCCACCGAATTAGGTACGACACAAGTGCTACATCAGGACATCTGGCTCTCAATTGCACTGTTGCTGCCAACGAATGATGATCGTTTACTATTTTCCTTGGAAAGCTCCACAAACTACGTTTGTTGCTCTGCTGGCACCACTGAGTATACATCAAGATCAAAGTAAATGTGGACTTAACATTCTAAAATAATTAAGCGGCAAAACTCACGTTTACAGATAAGCTACTAATTACAAATGCTCTGATCAAATAATTTGGTTACTTTGTGTGACAAACACACATTTTCACCCATACTTTTGCATCTATACATTGAACAAGCAATGAAGGAAATTGGAGAAAAATTAAAAGTAGGACTAAAGATTCAAGGAGAAATAATTTCAACTCTGAGATTTGCAGATGACATCGTCATCTTAGCCGATACGCCAAAGGATTTGAATGAGTTTGGTTGGTTCGTTCCTTAGAATTAGAGGCTGTGACAACGCGGTCATGTAGCCCCGTGTATGTGTAGAATTTGTCTGATAACCGGTGTTAATTGTGATGGCTGTATTAGCGTGTGTTATCTGTGATTCAGGTAGAAGGACTGCAGACGATTAATTTTTTCAGGTAGTTCCTACTTTTGCCTCCAAATGCTACCATCCACGACACCTAGCTGCGGACGCGGCTACTAAATGTCATCGCAGTCAGCACCCGGTGGCGAACGTTGGAACTAATAGAGTGTTATCAAACTAACCTACACAATTTTGCTTCCAGAAGTGTAATTAGTGGAAGGTTGAGGATTTGAATGAGTTTTTGAATGGCATGAACTCAGTCTTGAGGAAAGAATTCATTATGAAAATTAATAAATGTAAAACAAATATTTTGGAATGCAGTCGAAAGAAATCAGGTATACCTATGGATGTCGAATTGGAAGGTGAAAAGCTAAAGGAAGTAGGTGACTTCTGTTAATTAGGAAGCAAAATAACCAGTGATGGACGAAGCAAAGAGGGTATATAAAGTAGGTTAGCTCAGGCAAGGAAAGCATTTCTACAGAAAATGAATTTGTTGACATCGAATACACTCCTCAAAAAATTTAGGGGGAGAACATTTGAAACCCCTGCATTATTGTTTCAGGAATGGGTGGAGTGAAACAGCCATGCTATCTGGGAAATTAAACCTTTATTTATCGGAAATGTACATATCCTGTGCTCGTCGTAGCACACATGTTGGTGCTAGGACCAGAAATGCAACACAATGTCGTCAATCAAAGTGTGAAGTCCTTCCATGAATGCACAGAGCGCACAAAAAGAAAGAGTTCAATATCTGCTAGGCCCTGCATGTGCCCGCATAACTGCCTCACATCTTCGTGGCATACTCCTGACAAGTCTGCGAACAGTTTCTTGTCGAATTTTGGCCCACTTGTCCATAAGGGTCTCTGCAAGTTGTTCCAGAGTCTGAGGTGCTACAGGACGGGCCCTAAGTTGTCTGTCCAACATATCCCATAAATGCTCAATCGGTTTGAGGTCAGCACTCAACACAGGCCAGTCGAATGTTTGAATCGCGAAGTCCTGTAGAGTTTCCATGGTGACTGATGCTGAATTTGCTCTCGCATTGTCGAGTTGCAGGATTAACTGAGGACCCATTACAATTGTAATGGGCATAACAAGACTTAGTACAATCTCGTTGATGTACCTATGAGCATTAAGTCGGCCTCTGATTATCTGCAGGTCTGACCGGCCATCAATTGTTATGCCACTCCAGACCATGATAGAGCTACGGCCAAAGCTGTCCCTTTCCTGGACTGCTGCTTCATAATAATGTTCACCACGACGACGATAGACACGTCTATGCCCGTCGTAACGTGTTCGGAGAAAGCGGGACTCGTCCGTCAACAACACATTGCACCAATGACGCAGCTGCCAGTTCCTATAATCCTCAACAAATCGAAGTCGCTCTCTCTTGTGCCGAGCAGTTAATCGTGGGACCTGATGAGGACGTCTTGGTCTTAAACCTGCCTCTCGGAGTCTGTTGCGTATTATTTGGTCACTGACACTGCTACCAGTTGCTGTTCTTAGATCATTTTGCAGGTCCCGGGCGGTCACCGAACGCCGGCGGAGAGAACAATTCACCACATATCGGTTGTCTCTGGCCAATGTTTTTCGTTTTCTCCACTGGCCTGGGTTTCGTGTGTATGAAGCAGTTTCACAAAATGTTTCCAAACCCTCCCAACAACAGATAAAGCCACATTAAACTCTGTAGACACTGCACGAATAGTCCAACCTTACTGCAGTAATGTCCCTGCCCGAACACATCTGTCTCTTTCAGATGCTTCATTTTGACTAATGCAACGTACACCAAGCGGATATTAACGTATCTTAACTTACACGCACTCGAGGACCGAGTGCGACATTGCTCGTCCATTTCACTTTGTGGCATAGCACCATACATGTGTCTACTGCCACTAAGCCATGACTTTCCAACGACAAGTAGAGGTGTCCTCGCTTTCTTGAAACATGTCAGAAGAATACGAACAACAGTATACATAGTAATCACGGACTACGTACACGGTACACGTGATCAAATTCCTGTCCCTATCATTTTTTCGAGCAGAGTAGATTTAGGTATTAGCAAGTCATTTATGAAGGCCTTTGTCTGGAGCGTGGCACTCTATGGAAGTGACTCTTCGACTGTTGGATCAGCAGAAAAGAGGAGAATTGAAGCGTTGAAATGTGGTGTTACAGGAGAATGATGAAGATGAATTGGGCAAATAGAGTTACGAATAACGAAGTATTAAGACGAGTGGGAGAGGAGAGAGTTTTCTGGCGACTGCTAATGAAGAGAAGAGCTAGGTTAGTAGTACACATACTAAGACACCCAGGAATAACAAACTTAGTTATAGAAGGAAGGGTTGAGGATAAGAACTGTAGAGGTAGACCAAGGTTAGAATATGTTAAACAGATTGCCTCGGATGTAGGGTGCGGTAGTTATGTAGAGATGAAACGATTAGCTCAGGACAGAGAAGCATGGAGAACTGCATCAAACCAGTCGAAAGTCTGATGACTCAAACAACAACACATTATTAAATCATATACACAATCAAACCGGGTATCCCTTTGTAATTTGAGAAACAAAGCTTTCTATTCCTTTTCCTAAACGATGATCTTAAAAGTTCGGTTCATCTCAGAAGTTGAATACAACTTGCAGTGAATTTTTCTCAGTCAATGTACGTGCTTCACAGAACCTACCATTCTGGGAAAGGGAACCTTTTAAATGGTGGAAGATTATAGCCACAACTGTCTGTGTATTTTATATTTCTGTTGAAATTATTACATCAATTCAACGAAGAGTCTTTAGCGGTCTTCTTCATAATGGTGCCCTCGAGGCTCAATTTAACTCTCATCTTTCCAACTCTTTTCATTTCTTAGATTTCTTTAACGAGATTCCTTTTATGAATAGTAACTTGCTTGTTATTTCTGATATTCGCCAAAGCCCTAAGAAGCTTTAATAAAAAAAGTTATAAGAAATTATAAATATTGTTTGAGTACGCTCTGATGTCAAGTTTACTCTGAGCACTGGAGACTTCTATACAAGAAAGCAATCAAGAGTTTCTGAGAGATAGCAGGAGTAAAATATTCTAGTTATCAGCATCAGGTGGCGCAATCTTCCCATTTTCTTGAATAGGCAGCCACTAAGTGGCCAGTTGCTAACACGTGCACTGTAAGATTCTAAAGGAATGTATAATTTAAATGAATTAGATGCATATTTTGTAAATTTCACTCAGTACATTCAACAAAAACTAAAAACAACAGTGAATAAATAGCCTATGTTTCTCAGATGGGTAGTAGTGCTGTTAGATGGAGCCTACTTCCTATGTAACAAGTTTGGGAGGCATGTTTAAGAAAGTTCCATTCATTTCAATTGTACCTCTGAAGGCCCAGGCAACCAGAGCCTAAGCCAGGCTTACCAACACCGACAGGATTTATGTATTTAATTGAATACATTCAAAGTTATTCAAGAAGACTTAACCCACCCTCTTGAAGCTTTCTCTTTACCCTATTTCACTCTCCGAAGGACCATTAATTGACTATATACCAGAATCTTAGTATTTGAATGGTTCATTCTGGTTCCGTATTGATGCAACAATTCGTATTAATATTTTGCAAAAGTTCCACCTAATCAATACCTTTATATTACTAAATATAAATCATCACTTAGTGGTCATTGGTACATGTTTCGAGGCCTAATTGTTTTGGCCCCTTCATCAGCCAATATAGATAAAAAGTCAAGGCAAACAGGTGGTCGGATAGCTGACGGAATGTTTAATGAGTGTTTAGCTATCCGACCACCTGTTTGCCTTGACTTTTTATCTATATAGGCTGATGAAGGGGCCAAAACAATTAGGCCTCGAAACATGTACCAATGACAACTAAGTGATCATTTATATGAGTAGCCCGTTTGCAAAGGACGCTAAGTGCATTATAAACGAAACCGAGTAAATGACGAAAAATTGCTACGAACAAACTATTTAAGCTAATACCATATTTTTACCTCTGAAAATCAACATAAAAACATTTATTATTCTGTTAAAATCCGTGAAATCTATGGTTGGATCTTCAGTCCCAAAACATAAATTAAAATATTGACTTAGCGGTTTTTGCACACGTTTTGTGCAGTTAGCGACATTTGCACCCGTCACGACGAGTCTTTAATGAAATTTCGGTTGCAAAACCCGCTATTTTGTTGTTTGACGAATGCCATTTGGATGAGATTTTTAATATAGAACTACTTTAGTTCCAATGTGGTTTATTAGGAAAAATATATTTTGAAAAAATAGAACACGTTGAGTGCGATAAAAGGAAAATTGTTTTTTTTAATACATCTTAAACACCATCCAACGTCTTTTAGACAAAATAAAAATTGTTCAAATAATAACATGCACAAAACTAGGGAAAATGGCCCATAAATTAGGTGAGATCATCCACGACACAGTCCATCAGCTCAACATTTGATGGATCTTCGTCTACATCCTCTTGAGGTCGGACGATATTGTGGCGAATGGCTTCTTGCTGCTAGAAGACCTCATTGAAATATTTTAGGTTGCCGTTCGTTGGCCAGTTTTCGCCGAAGTACACTGTAAAGGCCGTCGATCGTATTCTAGTTTAGTTTCTTTGAGTGCAACACCTATTTGAATTGGTGAGGGACCAGGTTGTTTGTTAAAATTCGTTCCTCTTTTTATGATACACCACCCCTCACCAACCTCAATATTGTAGAACGGCTCCCCTTGGACCGGACATGTTTTCTTTTTTTCTTTGCCAATGTCTGCGCTTTTTGGAATTGGAAATGCCTACTATCGGGATTTTTTACCGTGTCACCCGTATGCTTTCCAATCTCTAACAGGACATTCATCTTGTCCCAGGCGAACTGCTGTCGCAAATTTCTCAATAAGCTTGATGTATCTGGAAGGATGTTAAAAGACACTCTCTTTACTAAGTTGCCGTTCAATATTTCCAAAAACTCGGTCAGGTGGGATAAATGAGTGGCCCAATATTGGGAACCTTATCTGTATTTCCTCTACACATCCATCTAGCATTGACCAGTGAGATAGCATGCTGATCATAGTCTCGTCTTTGTTCTGACCGTCACAGCTTAAGTATTTTGCACCTTAAACATTTATGCTAGCCAGTTTGTGATGAACTGCCGACGCTATTTGGTTTGATCTTTTGGCATGTTAATGTTCTAACCAGACGTAAGAAGTTGTTTTCAACTCCAATATCAACGGGTTCAACTACTTCATCTTGCACCATTTCTCCCACTACGGTACTTCTGCCATTTTTGTTCTTTCCTCCGTATTTAGAACATCCGCAGTAGCATTACAGTCCACAAAATGCAATAAATGCTTCACTTAAATACACAAGATCACTCATTTCTCTGGCTTGAAATGCCCACAAGCAAGAATCAACTTGTCAATCAACTGTGTTTTTAAACTGTGTATTTTGACAAGGCAGAATGCCATTGTTGCGTGCGCTTCCTCAGAAGTGCAGCCAACCCAAATCCGAAAAACAAAACTATCCTTCCAGATCGTAATAAAATTAATAATATTTATTATCGTAAAAGAGTTTTGTGGCAGGGATATCGGCAGTTCTTGTACCAGTTAGCGTGTTTTGTAGCCGTATGTGGCAAGGCAGACGCCATACTTATGGAACATAGAGGTCTTTGGACACGTGGAACATTAAACTGGCTTTGCAACCGTAGCCAACATGCATTTAGCGGTTTATGCAAACGAACGCGATTTTTGTTGGCCATTTTCAACGGCTTTGAGCGGTTTATGCACCCTGAAACTTATTCCATCGTGTAGCCAGTTAAAAGACGAACGTGACAGTGTGCTCAACTCAGAATCGACAAAAAGTCCACTTAGCGGCCTTTGCATCTGGGCTACTCATATATAATACAATAAAGGTATTGATCAGGCGGAACTTTTTCAAAATATTAATATTAATAGTTACCAGAAACATTCTTGTAAGCCAAATAAGTAATATTGAACCTGATGTCACATTTTCCATGTGACCTCTTTGGCTCATGTAGAGTTCACCATCCATGGAGGAGGCCGATTGAGCGCTCATTTGACTTATATGAGTTGCCACGCCGAGAGTGTATTATATTTCTTATGTTTTGTAAAACACATGATTTTTTAACCGATGTTGTAAATATTTTCAATGCACAGAAGAAGAACATGATTTATTAAAAATAAGAGACATGATTATGAATGATCCCTAGTGAATGCCATAGATATTCACATAGTCGCACACTTGACTATTGACTAGAGAGTCCATCCGGCATCTTGATGAAACAGTCGTTCTCCTATCGCAAGCATGATAGCTTGACGTGTAACCTTTGACAGGCATGGTCCAGAACAACGTCAAAACGTGCTCGACATAATCGAGGAATACCGATATCATTTAATTCAATCTGATACATAAGGATACGCGTTTGCGTGCAGTATAACTGCTGAGTGCATTTAAAACCATCAGAAATAGTAAATTCTGAATATTTGTGAAATTTCAAGTACTATCTAATACAGGCATTGAGCACGCTGCCAAACCACGTTTTCATAAGTGCAGCGAAATTTATAGAACAGTGCAGAACAGCGAAGGACAGTTTACGTGTGAATTTAAAGTAAACCAGTTTTTAGTGTGTACTGTAGCACAAGCTACAAGATGTAAATTCTGTGAGCGGAAAACCAATGGCCTTTATAACTTGATAACCGCTACACCAGTGCAAATTCAATGCAATTGCTATTTGAGGCGTAATAGTAAATTCAGTGCAACCAAATCTCACGGCATCATGGCATTATTAACGCACATTTATTGTACAGAAGAAATGTCAATTATTCATTCATCTATAACTGTAGAGATGGAGTAACAAACCCCATAGGATGGTGGGGTTTAGCGATGGTTGGATCGCACTACAAATGGTTTAGCGATGGTTGGATCGCATTACCAATGGTCTAGCGACGGTTGTATCGCACTTCGAATGGATTAGCGGTGGCTGGATCGCACTATAAAGCAAGCACGTGGACTACAGGTATTCCATCTACATGCTTAACTTGATACTTAAACCATGCAAGAAAATATGAAGAGCACACGTGAGTCTGGCGGATTGCCGAACATATTTTTATGTACGATCCTGTTTTTGGGAATTAGATTAGTTATGACCTTACGACGCACATTCCTTGGTAGGCTTTATTGATAACATGTACTCTTAATGATGGAGGAACCACGAAATATCGTATCATTTGCACTTGCTGAGGATAAATGCATTTGCCAAGAGTTTTTGTTGATAACGTTTTTATATAACTTCGACAGAGCATCGAACCAACACACTTTAGCGTGTTGGAATTGTGACACAGTCATATCTCAATAGTTGTACTTTATTTGAGCAGTGAAACTCAACGACCAGCTGTTGGCCGTGAAAGAGGCCAATGCACACTTTATTTTGTTTATTTTTGAACTTGTAAACGCGATGACAGCGCACTCTTTTCTTTATTGAATTACAAAGAAGGCAGTGGGCCTAGTAAATATGGAACATTACTACCAGAAAACCCGTTTATGCAGTGTGTAGAAGTGAAGCAAATAACTTTATTAATTTGACAAGCAGACGACTGCCTAATCAGTTATGAATTGTAACATTATAAGATGAGCTGAGCAAGCTATCTTGGGTTTGAAAGAACGGGTCATTTTATAGGACTGTAATCAAAAGACCCTGGTTTATAATACTAGATTTCCAGACATTAGGCGTCTGATATATAAGTAAATGAGACACCTTTATATAAATTCAGAGTATGCAGCTGTTGTGACAGCACTATTAAACCTTATCCTCAAGCTTGGATTGTATAGATTTAAACAGAACTATGTTATGTTAAAACGCACTACAGCGGTAGGATATGATTACCCTTAGATGCAAGTACAAGTTGTAGTACTTTATGGGCTGGTAACGTGTACGACTTTTGTCACGTCATTACAGCGGATGATCAATGGATCAGTGGTATTGATCAGCACACAGATGTGTGATTTGAGGTTATGGAATTGATTTTTCTTCCAAATATGTGTTTGTATTGGATGTTTGGTACACCAATTGTTTACACTACACAAGTTTAACATGGTCATTAAAAATACAATGGAACTGATAAGATTCAACTAATCTGATAAATATAAACGTAATAATCAAATATCAGGATTTTCAACTAAAACTGAGTATAAACCAAAAGCTAGGAACTCTAATAAAATTTAACCAAACCTATAAACTTAAATGAACCTTGATGACCACAACTTAGATTTGCTTCTTCGATTCTTTTTAAATACAAATATAGCTTCCCCTATTGAGCGACGACAGCCAGTATTTACGTTTCCAAACGCAGTAACTAACTGATAATGCGATGTTAGACATGTTTTACTCATGCTATCGCCGACGTAACTTTTCTCTCCCAACACAAACATGACGCAAGTTCACAAACAGTGGATTTGCGAGGTAGGAAGGTAACTGCAGTGGCGCCCATTGTTCAATATTTATGAGTGTTTACATATTATACATTTGTGTTGTAATTAGGCTAGATTTTTCATACTTTCTGTTAGGATCAGAATGTGCATAGCTTTAGCTTGGAAATAAATTGTGGATGAAACGCTTCTCGTTTACATCGTTGCTATTATTATTAATGTACGATAGGCATTAGATTAAATTATTTTAACGTTAAATGTTGGAGATGACACCATCATAGCGTAGCCGTAAACGTATTGTGCTTTAAATGTAACTAATACCTTGCATTGTAAACAAGTAAATAACTCACCTTGCTGTAGAATCATTATTGTACTGTTACTATTATTGAATCTCCGAAGAAATTGGATGGGGTAAATCTACGTGTCATTCTCTTAGATTGCATTCTTTGTTTTTTTTTTCATTTTTGCGTAGGACTTTGAGAGGCTTAATTTATTAGGATTATCGCACGGAGACGACTTATATTATTATGAACAATGTTAGCACGGACTCGCCGTTTTTACCTCTCGGAAGTAGTTAGGGGTCTGCCACGTTTTTGGGTAAACTGAGTGTGATTTAAATGTAAGCCTTGCCTCTTTATTGTATTTGTTGTGTTTGTATACCTCTGGACTGGTCGTTTTTCCTCTCATTACACACGACACCCCCGAGTAAAGTTTCTTGAGTGCTTTCCCAGTCCAAGAATGCATTCCTTCCCGACCTATATGTCTTCCTGGGAGATGGGGGTTTCGGAAGGGTCATTTATGGTCGATGGCTCCCCGGAATCCTCGTCAACCGGGCACAATATTCATTATCGACAACTCAAATGGTATCACTTGAAGTTTAATCAATGTACTGTATCTCCGCCAGAGAGCACTATGAGGTGGCAGGGGTAGCAGTACCATCTACCGAGTCTTAGGGAAGTATTCAGTTTGAAATCTGGCCATCCTTTCTGTGTTTATTTATTTATTTCCATACGTCCCTCAAGCTCGGTTTTACACTCAAAACAAGTCTCTTACAGCTCTAGCTGATAGTATTTCGGAGGTTGTAGAGTATGGTACGGACCTCCTCTGATCGAGAGTAGGTTAAATTAGAAGAGGTGAATTTCAAAACTAGGTACCTGTAAGTCAATTCGTTTAAATAGAGAATTAAATGTTATATTGGCTTTCACGGCCAGTGAATTACGATTCGCCAATTTTTCTAGGTTTATGCGGTGTCTTGTGTGGGGTTTCACCTAAGAACACCAAGCTGGCTCATCAGCGGGCTCTTGGTGTCCGTGCCCAGACCCCCAGAGGAAAGCCGTGAATGCCAATATACCTTCTTTTTGGAAGCCTTTATAGGAAGTTGAATGGCTGCTTGAGCTTATCTCCCGCAGTAAAGAAGCACAGGTGCGCTTCATAGGAAGGAAGATAGCGCACAGTTCGCTACTCCTGTGGGGGTCCGGGCACGGACACCAAGAGCTCACTAATGAGCCAGCATGGTGTTCCTAGGCGAAACCCCACACAAGACACGGCATATATCTAGAAACATTGCTCAGAGTATTAAATGTTTACCAGTTCATACAAGAAGTATATTACACACTCCACCTGAAATATTTTCCATATTAAAAATCTCGCAAACTCATAATTATGTGCGTGTCGTATAAGAAATGAATTTTACCTACATTTACCACTACGCGCTGACCGCTGAGCTAAGCTGGTCAGTTACTACCTAGCTATAAATTATTTCATCACACCGAAGTTCCAAACTAGCTTGAGGTTTTTGCTCATTAGCAGCCGGCCCTAACTCCTACACCACGAGCGGCGACTCTAATGTATGCTGTTAGACTTCCATTAACCCATAGCGCCACTTCTGAAATCCAGATGGTAAGGGAATGCCTGTGATCGCTGGCCCATTGCATGGCTGGCGACATGAAGTAGCTCGTATCGACTCGCAATAATTGCTCGACACAAGCATGCTGTTTCAGTAACACGAAGGAACGTAGATACAGTTCTTACAAGCTCAACTCGAGGGATAGGGCACTAGGATTTGTGGTTTTGTGTTCGATTTCGGGAGCATTTAATGAGTTTTATTTGCACCTGTGAATGTGCAAAAGTTTGAAAATGAACAGTTTGACTTAACCCGGGAGAGGGCGCGCCAAGTATTTTAGCGCGAAAGAGCGCACGCGGAATTCTATGCCCAGCCGAAGTCGTCGGATTATTTAAAAGCGTTAAATATCCCTCAGTATGCCTTTCTTCGGAGGCTGGCGGTCCCTTGTCATAGATTTATGGCATGTAAAAGAATCTTCCACTAATTACACTTGCGTGAAGCTAAATTATAGGTTAGATTTGACTAACGCTCTTAAGTTCCAACGTTCGTCGACAGGAGTCGACTGCGGTGGCATCTAGTAACGAAGCTCACAACTGGTTGTCGTGGACGGTAGCATTTAATAGCAAAAGTAAGAACTACTTGAAAATTGAATGTCTCCAGTCCTCACCTGAATTACAGATAACACACACTAATACAGCCATCACAATTAACACCGGTTATCAGACAGATTCTACACACACCCAAAGTACACGGGGCTACATGACAGCGTTGTCGCAGCCCCTAAACTGAGGAACCAACCAACCAGCGTGCGCGGAACTTTTCTCAACGTTGGTTTGGGCTCACAATAAGCAATGTTAAATTTGATGATGATGATGACAATTGTTGTTTTAAGTGGCCTAACATCTAGGTTATCCGCTCCTAATGGTTTGGGTGATCGTGAAGATGATAATGAAATGTAAACTATAACTAAAATAACTACTAACTTATATACTGTACCCATCTGACATTATATGGAGAACATGTGTTCGTAACCCAACTGCTCACGGTCTTTCGATATATGTAACGTTCCCCCACTGTACGAACATATGCTCAGGATTTGATGACTACATGGTAATTACTCTACAGGAAAAACAACATATTCCTAAAGTAACTGCATTTAATTCTAAATCATGGCATAATTAACAACAATAAAACATCATTATATTTGAATTACTCCCAACAAATGCAAAACAAAGTTAGGATCACACAGACGATAGTTCCAAAGGAGTCATAAATTCTAACTTTCATCATCTGTGCTACGCTGCTTGGATCAAAATCTGATCTCTTCAGGCATGCTGCAAAACTCTCTCTTCAATTGTGAGTTCATGAGTCTATGTGCGGTGTCACAATTCCCCCTAATCTACACTTTCACTAAATAAATTCCACTCTTAGAAAAGCATTCATGTCATTCGACGAACGTTCATATTTCATGCACATCACTTAGAACTATAATAACCAATAAAATCAAATCAAAACAAAACATGACATAAGACTGTACACTTATAGCCCTTCCTATTCTTTAATGTTACCGTACTTGCTTCAATCTGACTGTCCGTAGTGATTACGGTACATTTATCTCTTCTTTAAGATTCAACAATGCATTTACCATTGCTATGTTTGGTTACTTTTTCAATGGTTTGTTTTGTTTGTTTGTTTGTGTAACAATCATCCTCCTTTTTCCATTTTACAAACGCGGATTATAGTACCGTCTCTACACTACATAAACAATGCTAATTAGTTACACGCTACACCATATGTCCTCGTGTTGATCAATAAGTCGATCTACTGTTAAAATTTGCGTCAACCCGTATTTCGGGCTACCCGTATGCATATATTAACATTTAACTGGGTTTTCATGCCTCAACATGTGTCAGTGAGTTTAGCGAAGTTACATGTTAAGAAACATTAACTTGGCTAAATCTCGTGCGATTTCAACAATTAAAAGAGGGATTCACATCCTCTGAATGCCAAAAATTGATTTCTGCAATCAAAACAATCAATTTCTCAATATTTTAGAATACCAGTTTCTACATCTCAATCGCCCAGTACATTTATTCAAGAGTCGGTATCGGCCTAGCACCCCGCTGTGCGGACAATAGGCCTGGCCTCGCCCAGCCTCAAAAGAAGATGGACGCCTGGGTCGGTCAACTACCTTCCCAGCCCCTCTCTCCTCTACCAGCTGTAGTACACTTCCTTACTCATACAATGAAAACAAAATCTCAACTGTTTTATACTCTCCCTTTCACGGACAAGCGTATAACAGGGTCATCATTATGATCTGAATATCTAAATAATTACTCCTATCAGTAAGGACGTTACTTAGCTCACATATATGGCTCACAAAAGTATTAATAGCAAAGGAATGGTTTTTATAGCCCCGATGTCTTGGGGATCATATATGGCTATAATTGCGTGCGAGTGTGGTTGCCAATGTTCTCTACCTCCACGATACGAAGTAGTGGTAAGGTATCCTCGGACCCTTCCATAATTACATGTCACACCTCGACGGGCGGATCATTCCACATGCAGCTGAATTAAGGTGACATTGTTAATCCTTAATTTGACGTAATGACGCTGGCATGGCAGAGCAGATACCCACATCTGTCTCCATCCGCAGTCAACAATATACATGTACGCCCTAGGCTGAACGTCAATCATACCTTCGAAGAATAGCGCATATCATCCT
Source organism: Meconema thalassinum (assembly GCA_946902985.2). Classification (NCBI taxonomy): domain Eukaryota; kingdom Metazoa; phylum Arthropoda; class Insecta; order Orthoptera; family Tettigoniidae; genus Meconema; species Meconema thalassinum. The sequence goes on along the minus strand of OX336393.1, from coordinate 392,458,991 downwards.
GACATTGTGCTATAGAATTATTCCTTGCATTTATTAAAGTAACAATCTTGGCTTTACTTTACACTGCTCGCATTTTAGCGGCTCAACAATTAGATCTGTTAGATTATTCTGATCATATGATATTTCAGTTACCTTCCGTATAGTTGTTCATGGCTTTACATTATCTCTCTTTCTACTGGCATTTATTACTGGTATTAATAATTGGCTTTACTTTACAGCGCTTACTGCGTGACTCATGACAATTCTTACATTTAAACACGTATAAAAACTTTTCCTGACACTCATATTACACACTTTCACTAATTATTACCTTGCAATTTCTTGGAATTGACGCAATTTAACGTTTCATGCATTATAATGCTGAATATTAATCTTTCTTTCGACTATGACCAATTCATTAAGTTACTTATTAACTTTATCATTAAATTTAACGTGCTCGTACGCATTTCCGTCGTAAGCAAAATCATTCTTAATTTGCAAACTATTTAATGCAATTACGAGGAATGAAAAACTCGTACACATCTTTACCTCAAGTTCCGTATGATACTTGATTTTAACACGGACATTTGGTGAGCTAACTGATGCATTATAATATTGAAATGGTACTTACAACCTTCTCACTCGGTGGTCGAATCCAATAATACAGCATGTGACCCACCGTTTTGCATCTTAACAACGCTCGATGGTGATCACAATATACATTTCTTGTGGTTTCACAACACTTATTTTCACTTTGACGTTACACATTTTGAAATTAACACTTTCATTCACTGTTATACAACACTTTATAATCAACACTTTATATTAACACTTGAACACATTAACTTCCATATTACACTTGCTTTACACACTGGTGCCTCGCTGGGCTTCGAATCTGCGCGATATAAGAGTTGTAGGTGGTTCGTTCCCTGACATATCCCTCATCCCAATGAAAGTCTCTATCAACTGTGCGTTCCTCTTGACTAATCCTCTTCTACCGGCTCCCAGTAGCTCCTACTTCAACAATGAGTGTATCCTCTATTGTGTGTGTGATTCTTCCTCCAGATCGCCTAGCATGTCAATGTAGTGTCTGTTGGATTGGTAATAATTACAATGCCTGTGATATTCTTTCCATCCCATGACCTATCGTGAATTGATTATATTGTATTAGCACGATAATAACTCGATCATGACTTCGCTAATGTCTTACTAAATTTACACGTTAAACTGGTGTAATTAAATTGTTCACTTAACATGCGCGTCACTTAATGTGCGGCTTTTGATAACTATAAGCTTTACTCACCTTCAATTTGTGTTCCATTGTCTTAGCACTCGTTGCTTTGTCTAACAAATTCCATGCAGGAAAGTAGCATCCTCCTCTCGTGAGTTCTGGCATATAACTGCCTGCTCCAAGCTTCCCTGCTCTATATAAGGGATTTGTTCAGAAAAATAGTTCCCTCAAATCGCCGGAGCGTCTTTTCCTTCGTAAATGCACTTCCTGGACTGGAAATGCATTTTACCGAAGCATCTATGCATGGAAGTTACGGTTCTTGCCTCTTGCAAGCGATCCGATCGTCCAATTAATTAATATTAATTGGTTTCTCTGATGGCGTACCCAAGCCATGCTCTGGGGAATCCCCTGTAGTTTTACGCCAATGACTTTTATTCCGCACTCCGTGCGTTCATTTCCCTCCGATGCTTTATATGCTTCAATTTGCATATCTGATGGCTCCATAATTATCCTCTTGGGATTTCATTCATCTTGATGTTATTCTCATGCCTCTTGATTGCATGGTTTCCGAGTAATCAATTAATTTCTCTCGGCTTCATTCTCTTTCCATTCTCTGGCCTTTGTGCTGCGGGGGTTCCTCCTGTCAATTTTGACTCTCCCCATCCCACAGGACGCGTGAAAATAGGTCGCTGTGATGTATCTGGCGACAGTCTCGACCGCCCACTCGCTCGAGCTAATATGTCAGCTGTCAAACTGCCTCCAGTTTGCGTTCTTGGCTAAGATTTTTGTATGTTATGACAGAAAGCATACAATCTTATAGCACAAAATTGATTGTAATTCCTTACAGATAAGCGGAATTAAGCTGTGATTACATCAGTAATCGTCCTTTATATGTTTCTCGGGTCCCATCTGGTTGTTTCCCCTTAGAGACTTCGGGTTCGATACTCTGTAGAATCATAGGCATGATTTCTCCTCCTCAGAGTTCCAGGTTCAACGTCTGTCAGCCTAACTACCCTCGGGTACAATACTGGAAGAAGAAATGGAAAACAAAAGGAGAATACGGCAAATAAAGGACAGGAGGATAGGAAATGCCCTCAACCCTCGAAGAATGGGGATTGAGGGACTTGGAAGGAAGGAGAGCCATAACAGGCAGATAGGAAAGTGAAAGAGGAGAGGGTCCGCCCCAAAGGTAATGGATAAAAGGGGGAAAACTGGACCCAGCTCAGGAATCTCCCGGGGTAGCCAACTCCCGAACTCACCAGCCGTGAGCCCCTGAGGGTGTAGCAACATCTGGGGTGCACCAGAAGTGGTGGGGCTACACACACCCTGCCTCCTTGAGGGCCTTGAGCAGAAGGCAGGAGATAATAGGAAAAGAAAAAGAAGGCTGACCCCTCGCAGAAGGAAGGTATCGGGAAAGATGAGACAAGGGCCAACTAAGGCGGGAAAGGAAGAGACTCCTTGGGCCTCGGATACCCTAATACCGTCGGGGTCGGAAGAAAACAAGAGTTGACCAAGTGAGGTCGACAGGAAAGAAGACAGAGAGGAGCCAGAACAAGTAAGTGGAAGCAATGCCGGACTCAGCTGGGGCCCCGTGGTCGTCAACCCACGTCCCACAAGATGTTAGCTCCTGGGGGAAATGTTAAATTTGATTAATAGCTTAATTAGTTGGCTGTAAGTAAAATAACACTTTTTCGTGCCATTTCTCTGCATCTGCACAATCACTAAGATACAACATACCAATTGTTTGTGCATGACATTACCAATGAATAGTATTATGATTGTGGCTGTAAACAACTTATAAATCAAGTAAATCTCCTTTCTTACTTCTGTCAGTCAACGTCAAAATACTCCACAGAGTATAGAAACAATAAAAGCCCATTACGTTTGCGGCATGTTCTTGATATACAGGTACTGACAATAGTTTACGGACACCCGCAAATGTCATGATCATTAATCCTGCCCTATACGTTTGGTCTCAGGCATACGAATTTTTTCAGGGACGTAGAACATGTTCCGAAGAACATTCTGTGAATTTATTTATTTTAAAACATTACTGTTAGTTTTGAAGTTACAAATATTCTTCTGGTTAAGATAAGTGTGAAATGAATTGAGTATTTTTTTCATATTTGAACAAATCTGGATAGAACACTACGTGGATTTCAACCACAATTTTGGTTATGAAGAAACACAGATACCTGTAGAATATTTATAATTGCAATATAACACACGAATGGGTTTCCATTAAGAAATATCACCAGTTTTATAGCCCGAAATAGAACCACAGAAAGACGTCAACAAACATACATTCTTTGGTCTTGGCTGGGCGGGAGACCCTTCAAACTTCAGAAGAGATCCTTCATGTTTCACGTTGTTGTCCTACAGTTGCAGCACTGTATTGGATGAACAACAGCTTCCTCCTAGGTCAGAAAATGTCTGTCTGTTGTCTTTTCTCTGTGACTCTATTTCGGGCTACAAATCTCGTGATATTTCTTAATGGAAACACACTCTTGTGTTCTATTGCATTTATAAATACACTATACATATTAAAGAAAATTCCGAGCATGTAATAATCCTAATTAATCCTAAACCTTTCTAGACTAAATGGAAATTAATCTCAATATCAGTGATAAATATGATTTTTATTTATTTATCGTATGGCTAGCAACTAGGTGAATTAAAATATAATATATGTATATATAAAAGTATATCATATATGTACAATATATACATCACAAGAACATTGGTTGCGTTTGCATTCATAACGAGATATCCGGTTGTTGAAGCCAGTCTAGAAAGGGAGGTGTAGCAGAAATAACATCTTGTGGTGATCCAGCATACGGTACTTCGTCAGCGAAAATTCTTGATCAATATGCTCTACGGTTTGAAGAGGAGCTCCGCAGTCACAGGCAGGAAAATCAAGAAGTCCCCATTTATGTAGCATGGCGTTACATCTGGCGTGATCTGTTCTTAGGCGATTTAACTTTACCCACTGGTTTCTCTTCAGGTTATATCCCGGAAGTCTAATTGTGGGATCTAGAATCCCATGATGCTCCACAGGAGCAGACTTCCAGTTTTGGCGCCATTGTTCCGTGGAATTAATGTCAGGTATGTTATTCCATATCAGACAGATTCTACACTCACCCAAAGTACACGGGGCTACATGACCGCGTTGTCGCAGCCCCTAAACTAAGGAACCAACCAACCATTTCTTGATCTAAGACGAGTGGAGGGAAGATCGTTAAGAACTTCATGAATTGGGAGATCCTGTGGGTGATTTTGTTGATGTAGCTTTCTCCACTCACGTACTGTCGCTTCCTGTCGTCTTTGTTCGGGAGGTGATATGATACTGATAGTGTGTAACCAGGGTGTTGGGGGTGAAACTCAGTGTACCTGTTATGACCCTCATACTTTCATTCAGATGAACATCGATCTTGTTAGTATGAGTACTACGATGCAACACTGAGGCACAATACTCTGCTACAGGATAAACCATGGAGAGGGCAGTCGTGCGTAGTGAAGTATAAATATGATGTAAATTGTCTATGAACGTAGAAAGGTCTGACCAAGTGAGTATTACTTAATTGGTATTCTGCCCGAAGGCAGGTCCGAGCCTCCGAAGAGGCTAACCCCAGCCGAAGGTTACGTGTGGTAGGGTGGCCAGGGCCTTTCCGCTCCTCCTTATGTTGGCCAACAGCGTGCAGTGCCTAGAACCGGCATCCATCCAAGTTCCGACCGCGCCCAATGCTGTTAACTGCGGAGCTCTCATGAGATCCGGTGTTTCAACATGGCCAGGCCGTTGGCCAAGTGAGTATATCATGCTAATAAGGAAACAGTCAGAAGTTATGATTATTTCTTAGGCCTAGACTAAACATTAAATATACAGGGCGCCCGAGAATGTTCTCCGCAGTGGGTACGTGCAGCTGTGAGTGGTTGAGTCATGAGTTTAGTTGGCTGCACTGCTCTGTGTCCTTCAAAGCGGGACTGCCCCGTATGAGTTGTCGGTGTATATCGCGATAAGCGCGCGAGCCTGCATGTTTTCAGTGTGTATTACAGTCAGCGAGCGTTCAGATAGATTATTATTGGAAGAGAGCAGCAGTATACACGCGGTATTGTTTACTACTTAAGAGAGAGTTAATTTTGGTGGAATACCTTTTTCGCGAAGGCGATCGGTTTACAGAAAATGTAAAATTAAGATTTCAGGCGCGGTTTCCTAATTCAAAGTGTCCAAACCGTGATACCGTTCGGGATTTGGTAAGTACATTTCGTGTGACTGGCTCAGTTGACGATGTACCGGGAACAGGCAGGCCTTCGCTTTAACAGACGAAAAACTTGATGAAATCACCGATATAATGCTGCGTAGTCCAAGTAAATCATCACGAAAATTAGCTCAACAAACAGGAATCTCTAAGTCGACAGTACATAAAGCTGTAAGAAACAAGCTTCAGTTGTTCCCTTATAAAGTTACCGTGGTTCATGAATTAAAACAAACTGATTACGGAAAAAGAGTGATGTACTGTTAATGGTACCAGCATCTGTGGTGAGTACAAAGTTTACTGTTTATTTGTTATGATGCAAGCGGCAGCCGTGCTACCAACGTAACTGCTGTAGCTAGCTCTCGCAGACGCATGTAGGTGCTGCTGAGAACATTCCCGGACTCACTGTATTTACTTTCAATTCCTACCACATAAAACGAAGATGAAATAACAAGAACGATTAAGGAACGAATGGTGAAGCCGAGCATGAGTCGAGCAGCCACATAGAACGTGTCAGTTCAGAGACAGTTGTATGGATTCTCCATCTAGCTAGGCAGTACCGACAACAGTGGCGTCGCTCACTGAAGCGCAGCGTTAGGCCATGGGGACAAGCTCTCTGCTGACTTGGTAGATGTGGGTTAGAGCCCCACAGTCGGCCATCCTTGAAATGGTTTTCCATGGTTTCCCCATTTTCAACTCCAGGTATTACCTTCTGACAGGCCACGGCCGCTTCCTTCCACATCCTTGCCCACTTTCATCCATTCATCTCATCTCTCATTCCAACGTGCAGGTCGCCCACGGGCGTTGACTAGAAAGACCTGCACTCGCCCTCTCAGGAGGCCACACACAAAAAAATATCTAGACGGTGGCGTATTGCTCTCCTTAGAGGCTCTCCTGTCAACTTTGAACAATAACAACACATCCTCACGTGGTGTGCAGTAATTCACAAGTTAAATTCACCGTTAAGGGGTCATTGATTTTCCTGGAAATTGCTTCATTACAGCGTTCACAGAATGTATGTTAATATGGTATTTCCATCACGTAAAAAACACAGCTCATGGAGAATAACGATGGCCATTTTGATCAAATGTTTAGTTAAACAGCAATCTGTAGTTTAAGGACCCCATTTAGCTCATGTGAACGGCGCCGAGAAAGGAGGTTGATGTAACATTTCAGCAGTGACTAGTGAGTTATGCGCACTAGTTTACGATGATTCATGGAGCACAGTAAACATCGATCATACTCTTGTACTCTGCCCAGATTCAGTGACGGGTATTTGTGGTGATTGACTTTATCACTTCTAGTTTTAGCCTATTTTCATCATAATGACTTAGGCTTATGATTTCGACTATTGTCCGTGTGTGCGTCAAATAACTTTCGATCGACTTGAGCGATATTGATAACGTTTGGTGGCAAGTTAACTCTACTGTATCTCTGGACGGCATCACCGTTTCCAACATGGTTGTCGCGCGAGTATTTCACTACTTGTCAATATCACCGACATTATTCAAGCAATCAAAGGCAACTCAGCAATTTTGGTAGGCTTGTGCTGTGTCTTGTGAGGGTTTCGCCTAGGACACCAAACTGGCTCATCAGCAGGCTCTCGGTGTCCGTGTCTGGATCCCCACAGGAGTAGCGAACTGTGCGCTACCTCCCTTTATATGAAGCTCACCTATGCCTCTTTACTGCGAGAACTCAAATCTCACTCTTTAGAATACACGGCACAAACGTAGCAAAATTACTGAGTTTTGACTCACTGGCCGTGAAAGCCAATATACAAACAGAACTTTAGTACGGTAATGGACGAAATACAATTTGTTCATATTATGTGGCTTTCAAAGACCTGACCAGCACTAAAATTACATGGTTGCCACGCGGAATTTAAATATTTTCTGGCGATCTAATCATGTGAGCACAAATGAAACTTGCCAAAGAGATTTTTTATTTAGATGTAAATCTTGATCAACTGTTTTCCAAAATTCAAGATGGTGGCAGTGCGAAATTTTATAAATATAATGCCACGGCCATCGCCTTCCAAATTACTGATACACACATTACTTCAGCCATCACATGGACACAGGTTATCAGGCAAATTTCACACACATCCCCACAGGACTGCATGACCGTGATGTCACGAGGCTGACTAGCTGACCATCCTGATTCTCCGAAATTTCACAGCACGATAGGGACAAGAGAGAATATGTCCACCCCGTATTGTTCCCGTTTTCAACTCAGTCAGGGATGAAATACTATGTGGCGTGTGTATTATTTCCGTGGCTTTACGCAATTACTGACGTAAACTTCATGAGAGAAAATGGGTCTGGAGATGGAAGGAACCGGCCGTGGCCTATTGGAAGGTACTGGTATTGCAAATGGTAAACCACAGAAAACCATTTCAAGGACGGCCGACGGTAGGGTTCAAAGACACGTCCATCGTGTCTGCAGGTAGTTTGTCCCCATGGCCTAGCAAGCGTAGCTACTGCTGTTGGAGAGAGAGAGTCTATATGGAGTTGTTAATTAATTCAGGGGCTAGCAATATCGTGGTGACTGAGCCCCGTGAACTTGTGTGTTAGGAGTATTTTGTCTGACAACCTGCGTTACTGTAGTGTCTGTATTTGTAACTGGAGCTAAGACATAGATGAAAGTGACAGTGACCTTAAGTTAGGAGCCATCCATGTATATTCCAGGATTAGGGGCGTGGTAATGCAGTGGTTGACCTGCTTGCCTCTCACCAACGTGGACGTGGTTCGGTTCCCGGTCAATGAAATATCACGTCCTGTGGTTCAGATTCTGCGTAGAAATGGATGTCCCGTGGTTCAACATCGCGAGATGGACATGTAAAACTACAAGCTTTTTGTTTTCCTTTTTTTCCCTGGATTAGAAATGGGAAATCACGGAAAAACACTTCCAGGATAACTCGGGTCGGAATCCGACCCACCTCTTGCCTCGCAGTATATCCCGTTCCAACCCTCAGACTAGAATTAAATATTATAGCAGATCCTGGAATCGATCCTCGATCTCAGGGGCTACGGCCAAGAGTGCTAACCACTACACTGCGAGGAGGTTGACAAACAAATATAACCGTACCCATAAATTTAAGAGAATGTAGATTGATCATCTTGTGTAATTGAGGATGGATTAGAAACGGGAACTCTCAGAAGGATGGATGTACTAAATGCTAGAATTTCTAATTACTGTACTTTCGATGCACAATTGCCAGTCATGCTCTAATGGAAGTGATATATTGGATTGTGTTTGGTCTGATATTGGATCTAATTGCAAGAGTTGGCAGGGTTCGCCATTATACATTGCAGTACAATACAATCAATCTATTGTATGACTCGTATCAAGGTTTATTGGCGAGACGTGTGATCCCCAGAATTACAATCACAATCTACTCTGTATGTGTGTAATTTAGCATCTAAGCGCAAAATAATTTATTGACTTATTTATTTATGTATTTATTTATATCCCCCTGCTCGGCTTTACCCATGGACTCTGCGAGGGATCATTCCTCTACCATCGCACGGATGGTGTCTGAGAGCTGAACCCACTTTGTCAGCAGATACAACTGGGTCTAATTAACGATTTTTTTTATCATTTTAAATGATCTTGTCGACTTCGTCGTTACGCTGGGGTCTGGTGTACCCAGATGCACTGAGGTGTGTGACGTCATAGTACTGCTTGGTGCATGTGTTCCCCGACAATCTCTACTTCGTTAGTATAAGACAAAAATCCCCGATTCTTGCATGTCACGGGTAATCTCGAGAACCACTGGATGGATTTTGATACGGTTTGCACCATTCTGTAAAGGATATCTCGAGGAAAGATTCTGTAAAAAATAATTTATGTATGATCAAAGGAAGCCAAGCAGTAATGATTTCAGTGAAAAAGTCGAAAACAATCTTGGCGTCCGTGCGCTTCTTAAGATTACGCTGGGTAAACCGTTAAAAATATCAATATACTATGAGCGTAAGAATTGGTCAGCATGAAAAGTTCTACAGAAAAGTCCGCGAGAGCATATCTCTATCTTCAATACAACGCCCACTATAAGTGTTATTAGACTGGATGGAAGGGGCACGTCCCCGCGCGCTTGACCTTGCTTTGCGCTTGGTTTGCACTTGCCGTTCACGAGTAATTTGAAACAAGACAAGCAAGATAAGTATTTTGCAGATAATTTTCTAACTTGTCAAGAGTCTTTGGCTTCGAGCGAAGCGAGAAGCCTCCAGCCTTTCTAGCATTTTTCAGCATTTGTAGCATTTAAAATGATACAGAGTCTAGTCTTTCAGACTGACTGTCACTTTTTAGCGTATGGCTTTTAGTGCCGGGGATGTCCATGGACATGTTTGGCTCGCCAGAGTTTGTAACTGCTTCTATGTGGACACCCATGGGGTGAGCTACAAGTACCGTCGCGTATGGAGTGTTGTCTGGGGAGGAAAGTGTTATTGTAAGGACGAAGAGTTGGAAGGTAGCGGCTGTGGCCTATAGTTAAGGATCAACCCCGGCATTTGCTTGGAAGGAAGGTGGGAAACCACAGAAGACCATCTTCAAGGTTGCCGGCGGGGGGATTCGAACCTCCTCGCCTCCCGGATGTGAGCAACTGCCTACAGCACGCCGTAACGACCACAGCTAACTCACCCGGTTTAATTAACGATAAGGTGTCTCAACATACAAGAAACAACAAGTACCTTATAATGATTACTGGGACAAAAATAATCGGACTATGTGACATGTATCGAGCAACACTGCCTTCTGAATTCTGGCGATCAGATGTTTCAATTATAGTTCCTCCAGACCGATTCCAAAACTTTTGGAACTATTTCCGTTGCTGACACAGAGTATACTCGCCACATTTTCCTGATTTCTTCTGGCAAGCGGTGCATATTTGTTGATTTTTTGTGCCTGCGTGGTTTTGAGGTTTTGGCTTAGAGGTGCCGCGATGTCTTTCAGAAAAACCATTTGATTTGTTTTGTAATGGTACACAGTGGCGGCCGGTAATAAGGTTGTAGTGTCGCACAACGACCAGATTAATTCATGATAAACAAGTAATACCATACTAATATTTTTAGTAATAAAATTTGTATGTTTCCTTTTATATGTATAGGAATTCTTAATTCTGTCCTTTAATAATGCAGGAAATCTTATAGAAGTTAGCCTACTGTGAACTGTCTGAGAAAGCGAAGCGCGCCAACTGTCTAGGAGCGCTCGTCCGTTTGGTCGTTGCCAGCCCCGAGCACCGACCAGATCTCAATAGTGAAGGGTATTGCAGAGATTCTAGACCGAGTAAGTCCTATCCCAACAGTTAACACGGCTGGTCGTTGCCCGTTGACTGCAACCAGGAAGCCGAGGCGCAGGCGCGGACGATACTATGTCTTGCAATGTTGGGCGTACTTGTGAGTAGTGACACTCGCCCTCTTGTATAACATACGTTGTTTTGTTCTCGTGGAGGTTTTCATGTAGACCAACTTATATTCCATTTAATCCGATGAAAATGTGATGTCTCTGAACTGCAGCGTTCGTTATGAATGAGGTACATCCGTTTTACCGCGCAATTGAATACAGTTTTCTCCGATATAAAGCAGTCTTTTACCCTATCACCTCATGGGTGCCCGCAGGAGGTGGGTAGGGGGAGCAGGGAGGGGTGGGGGTGGGGAAAGAGGGGCCGTGCCCTCCCCCCTGAAATCCCGAGGATATTTCGATTGTTCATTGTCACACCAGTTTATTTCATAAATTGAAGTTACTGATGGTTAACTGATTTAGATGTAGGGATAATTCCACAGTTTTTTTTAACTTAGTAATTTGGGATTATTTGAGAATATTTCCAGTTATTTAAAAAACGGCGAACTGGATTAACATTACCATTTTAATGACCTGCTTGATTTTTATTTTGTCGATACACGGTGATACAACTACTTTTTGCCTGTTTTTAAGAAATGAACATTATGACGATGATTCACAAAGAAAAGCAAACTCCAATAGACAAAAACTCTGAACCAAAAAGAAAAATATTCCTCCCATTCATGATATAAATTCCATGTACCCAACGGTTTAAGAGCAGCCAAATAATGAATGTCATGAACCTACTAAGAAATGAAACGAAAATTGCGGGGGAGGGGGGAGGGTTTACGCGTCAATATCACCTAGTGACATATAGGTAATTAAATAAATAATACACCCCCCCCCCCCGCTAGAAAATTCCTGTTGGTGCCCATGTAGGCCTACCACCTTAATGAAAATAGTGCAACACCCAGAACAATTATCCGCCAGCCGCCACTGATGGTACACGATATTAGTATTGTTAATATTATTATTATTATTGCACTCGACAAACAATGAACGAGATATGGAGTCACGTGATTGTTCAGATATAATGTAGGCTGTAGGATTTCATTACTGAGACTGACAGCGTTATCCATTAAGAATACGTATTGCGCTATTGCGCTCAATCCAATCCACTTTATCGTACAGCTGGTGTCTGGGTTTATTGGCGAGACGTGTGGTGTGGGGTAAATGTTCACCCGTGGGGATTAAAGCAATCTACCGACTCGCATTCCCAATCTCAGTTTCCACAAGGATGAATTGTGTCTCTGAGGCTTCCAAAATAAACGGTACTTCTCTATTTATTTTAGATGAGATCGTATTTTGTTTTTGTGGTTTATTTATCACGCAGACAGGAAAAAACCATGTTAAGAGGAATAATAATCCACTTACAAGTGATTGCGTGCAGGCTATTTACACATCATACTCGTTAGCCTATCATCATCATTTACACAGGTCGACGATGTTTTAGGGCTTTACATAAAAGACGATATGTGTGTCCGAATGTCTTTTAAACCTACTTTCATCTTATAAAAGAACAGTATATTCGGTGACGAAATTTAAGATTCATGCCAATGATTAATCTATAAGGACCTATCTAGAATAATGACGAAATTAAATTGGTAATACCGAAATTTTTAATTAGTTGGAAATATATCTGACTTAGTGTTGTATAATAGAGCACTGCAGTGGTAGTCCTGATAACTGAATTTATTCTTAGTTTCATCTCTTAAGGTACAGAACGCACATACAAATTTCGGTTGAAATCCAATGGGTAGCAGGGACGTTACATAGACTTAGTTAGTTATGTTAGTTATTGTTTTTTAAGGGGGCGGAACTAGAGTTAGACATTGGATCTATCAGCGCGCGTAAAATCATGTCCGCAACAATGTCATGCATGTGTTGCTAATAAATAATCTGAAATATTATGATCTATTGTTGTGTCAAATTTGGATGAAGTACATTTGTTAGTATACAAGTTACGGCTGGAGCGATTCCAATGAAACTACTACCTCGTTTGACCACGACCGTGCCTATCATATTTTAATACGTTTCACCAATCCAACATGGCGGTCGTGCAAAATATTTCACCTGCATTCTATAGTCTATCTCCAAACCTGGATATCACCATGGATTTTTGTGTGGTGATACAGGTAAGTTCACCTAATTGACCTTTAAAAACCGTTAAGTACAAAAACAACAAGGCGACCAAGCTAAGTCAAAATATTTAAATGAAATTTCCTCGTGATTTAATCATTTGAACGCAACGAAACTGGGCTACGTAAATGAAATGTGTCTACAATATTTAATCTACTGGCATACATTTAATGAAATTGAATTGTTTTCATAAACTCAAGATGACGGCTGTACGAAATTTGAAAATTAAGTTTTTTTTTGTGTCCTAATCATACGATTAAAGTAAACGTTTGTACAATAAACCAACCCAATAATATTCATCTATTGATACAAACTCTTTGTTCTATAGACCAATCCAACCTGGCGATCATTCGAAATTATTCCCCGTCTCTCAATATCTACGGATCTATTACAGTAATATAACTAAAATTTTGGATGAGGCAGTTAACAGAAGGTCACGTGTGGCATTTTCAATAACCTGGTGAGCACAAAACCAATTGGCGGCGACGATAAATTTAAATATTTCAATGGAATTCCCCAAGTGAAATTAAACTTAGCACGGTATTTCTTCATATAAGGTTTAATACGTCCAATTTAACACAATTTTACAGGAATTTCAAAATGGTAGCTGTGTGAAATATTTTAAATCACTCTTTAATTTCTCATGTACTAAATATGCGATAGAAAAGTAGGTTGGTATAATGAACCTTCATTGTAATATTTATCTGCTGGCATATATTTCTATAGGCTATATACAGCTGCCGCATAAGCCATTGTTCTAACATAACCAGTTAAATGACGCCAGTCACTAAGGTTTCGGCGAAGAAATAGGATCCGTAAACCTTGTCCTTTGACAGGGCGCAAAACACGTTAATCTTTGGGGAGTCGCGCACGTGCTCGGTTGTAACATGTGGGTGTTCTATTCCCGGGCTGTGTACAGACAGTAGCAACTTCGTTTTCCACCCTACTTCCATCGAATCGTGCGTGCGTACCTGAACGAGAACTTACTGCAACGTTGGATTGGACGAAACGCTGTCAATGACGTCGCATTTTAGCGGTGGCCGCCACGTTCCCCAAACTTAACCCCATGCGATTAAATAGGGATATTTGAAGGACAGGGTTCACATATCGTGGCACCTGTGAAAAAATTGTTCATTGTATCATCTTTCTGTTAAAAAAATGTTTTAAATATCAAATCACAACTTCTTATTACTGTGCATGTACTTTAATATATTGATGATATTGCTTAGTTTTTGATATGGCTGGGATATTTTATGCCCTGTCCCTTAGGCCCCTTAGGTCCCTACTTCCTGCTGACTTGAATGACCTCCGAGATCGAATTACAGCAACGATAGCACCAATCGACCGTAACATGCTGGCTCGGGTGTGGGCGGGGTTGGACTATCACCTGGATGTCTGCCGTGTATCCACAGGTGCACACATAGAACATTTGTAAGGTATTGGTGTGATCCTTGGAATACATGTTCTGTTAAAGTTAGCTTATGCTACTCTTTGTCTTTTTCAATCAGCCTCCTTTATTTAATTTCCCTCCTTGCAGACACCAACAGCGACTTCCTCTATTCTATTTGCTCTGTACACACGCTTATGGGTCTTATAAGTTTGTTCTAGATGTGTATTTTCTATGGACTCTACCTAGCGGCATCTTGCAGCTACCCACTGAAGTTCTTCAAATTCCTCGAGTCAAGAGCTCTTACATACTGTGCCCGTTTGAGGAGATCATCTGGTCACCACCAAACGTGTATGGCCTCCCAGATAACCTCTTCCTCCGAACACATACCAACGAAGAGGATTGGAGTGCAAACCAAAAGGGCTCGCTGGCTGTGAGACTCTCCTGTCCCAAGGATCAGGTTCCCATCATGATTTGCAAAGTCATAGTCACCCTAGTAATACACTCCCCCCCCCCCAAAAAAAAACAAGCTACGAAAGAAAGTAGTCCAGTCTTAAGTAAAGATCGTTGGCATTGTTTATTTATAAAATCCAACACCTAGCCTAGGATCCGAGGGCACGAAATCGGCTAATCCGCTATCTAACCAAAAACAAATAAAGAAAAAACTAACCCCTAAACAATAAAATTAAACCCTCACGATCAGCTCTAATTAAAAACAAAGGTTGGGCAAAACTGGGTAAAATGGAACAAAGCCCTAATTGAAATTACAATAGAGAAGGTAACAATGTTCTAGAAAGAATCATCGTGCCATAAATAACTAGTCACATATGACTGAAAAATCTAAATGATGCTAAAGACCAACCCGCATTTACATTTAATGTTTATTTGTCTGAGCTAAACCATGAATTACAGCAACATCGGATCCAAATGTCCGTGTATAAATTAAACAAAACTAGTATAACAGTCATTTCATTACAATCATACACATAACAAAATAGTGATACAACAACACTACAAAAAATTACAGTAGGGTTAACATAGGGAAAATACACTGAAATAAATTGAGAACACACAATAATTCTTTTTAATGCCCTGCCTACTTCGAAAAGGAGACTGTTTGTTCCATCCGTCATCTAAAGCGTATGCGAATTCAGACAAGGCATGCATTTGAAGCATGTCAAAACAAACATGTTGTACACGATCCACTAGTTGACTACCCTTAGGTCATTAAGAAATTCACAAAGAAATTTGATACAATGGTCCGGCTAGCTCAAAACAGTTGCCAGCGTTTCGCCCCAGTGTACCAATGGGCTCTTCAGTTGGTTATGGTACACCTCACCAAGACGCGTGCTAGTACACACTGTGAAGGCCGCTGAAAGGCACAAATGTAGCCACGAGCAACGCCAATGTACTACGGAAGTCAAAACTTCCTTTCAAAAACAATGTTAGCTTACCTTGCTAATCCATATTGGAAATATCTGTTCCCGGAGGAAACAGGATGTAAAATTGTCCGATTGAGCTATGTACATTAACAAATTAACAAAGAAATTTGATACAATGGTCCGGCTAGCTCAAAACAGTTGCCAGCGTTTCACCCCAGTGTACCAATGGGCTCTTCAGTTTGTTATGGTACACCGCACCAAGACGCGTGGCTAGTACATACTGTGAAGGCCGCTGCAAGGCACAAATGTAGCCACGAGCAACGCCAATCTACTACGGAAGTCAAAACTTCCTTTCAAAAATAATGTTAGCTTACCTTGCTAATCCATATTGGAAACATTTGTGCCTTGCAACGGCCTTCACAGTATGTACTAGCCAACGCGTCTCGGTGAGGTGTACCACAACCAACTGAAGAGCCCGTTGGTACACTGGGGCGAAACGCTGGCAACTGTTTTGAGCTAGCCGGACCATTGTATCAAATTTCTTTGTGAATTTGTTAATGTACATAGCTCAATCGGACAATTTTACATCCTGTTTCCTCCGGGAACAGATATTTCCAATACCCTTAGGACAGCAACTGATTCCTGTCAAGTTTAACCATGTATTTCTCTAGAATTCCCCTCCTAGGGATATTTTATCTCAAGCACGTTGCATTGGTCCAAAATGAAAACAATCATGTTCAAAGTTAAACAGTTGATTAGGATTTAATTGAAGTTTTAACCCACGTCGATTTAATAAAAATTTATAATTCATGATTTAGGTTTCTGATTATTACTATTATTGTTTAAGTGTATTATTAAATGGCCAACAATGCAAAGCTAATGGACTGAAAACTAAACACAACAGAATGCACGTGGCACCTGTTTGTCAACAATAACACAAGTTATAATTCCTAATCGTAAGTCTTTTACAGTTCCTTACGAGATGCATGATTCGAATAATCATGGCTACATTGAGCACTAAGTGGCTCCAATATCATAAAGATATGATTTAATCCACAATAACACATCTCCAGATGGACAAGCAAAGTTCTATCTAAATACCATTCTCAAATATCTAAACGTGTCATCCACGGGATCACGCAAGAATTCACCTTAGCAGTCATCTCCATGAGTCTGTGGCATACAATCTGAACGGGAAACCACCCCAATAAACCAACGTGTCAAAACTCGGAAACAATCAATCACTTTAAGTGAGAAAATAAGCCTTCGAAAATAGCAAAATGTGGCTCCATTCATTAAGGAATACTGTGATAGTATACAAATACCATGTCTATTTGCTTACAACATTTGCGAATTTAATTAAATAGTGGGAATGCAACTACTTAAACACCCTATACTCAATAATAACAATGATGCAATTGTACATTTATGACTGAGCTCTATGAACGGCACGATAAAAAAAAATCTGTCTAGCAGAAACAAAGTATACGGTCATTCGTCAACTGTCCTGCTTGAGAAATCTAGTGTGCTACTCTGCAGGTGAAAGCAGATAACCTTGAGCGTCGAAAGCTGTCATCCTAATGGAGCTCAAGTGTTAACTTGCACGCTTCACTGCGTATCAAAGTCTATCAACATGTAGAGTAAAGTGGTGTAATGCACTAAAAAATGTCTATTATTTCACTTTGTGCACACTATAATACAACGTCATTATCAATGGGATAACAAGGCTTCGAAACTTGCCTTGAAAAATGAGGTCTAAACATAAGCTGCATCGCAGCTTGGCAAAGCATACGAAAATAAAGATATGTCACTTTTCAAAGGGATTGAAATATATTCCGCTGTCACAAAGAAAAGAATTGTTCACAAAAGAACGTGCGCAATGCACTCAAAGTAATTAAATGTTCTTAGAAACACCATTCTCCTGGCTTATTATTGCAAATGATAAAATTTAATTTTGAATGGTCGGTTACAAGTGCTTTAACTATAGTCACTCCCATTTTCTAAATTGATTCACCTTGAATCAAGGTTCTGAGACCTTAAAAATGTATTTTACAAAAATGGTAGTTGCGTAACCTTTACGACATCGAAATAATACGACCGACAGTGGCGTATTTATTCCATCAATAAAAGGGCCTCAACGTTATCAAAAGAAAATAATCTTACTTCGAGCTAGTTAAATCAAACAAAACATTGCTCCTTCTCAACTGATGTCCATTCTAAGGACTATTCAAAATTATGACACATATTTGCACCCCTCTGAGGTGTCTAACTCCAAGGCATAAGATATCTGCCAAAAATTCGGAAGCTTATGGAAATTAAAGTATGCCGTCAGCGGCATCTACAAAATACAAGACCTGCCTAAATGACTGTTATATAACGGTTGACTACAACTATTCCACCGCCGAGACCAGAACCAAATACAAGTAGAAATTAACGTAAACTCACGGCAGCATGTTTCTCACAGAGAAACATCCCAGGCTTCAAATTCATGGATCAATCCTTGTGTTCCCAGATGGTAATAATATTTCCTCGGCCATGGTTTGCACAATTCTAGTATCGGCTTCCATATTGCTGATGTTATATGGTCAATGGCTCCTCCATTGAGATATTTACGGCATCATCTCGTTCCTCGTGGTACAGGCGTAAATCAGAATATCGTCACCGTCAAACATTTCGAGTTCTCGTTGAATTAATGAAATTAGGTTGAAAAACACTGTTTTATCACTGCTGATAATTGATTTAGCAACACTGGCTTTAAACGGTGCAGTCTTTATAGAATAGAAATGGCCATGTGCCTGCTTCACTGAAGCTGTCTTTCACAGATTCTAATAGCACGTTATTAGCACAATCACTTTGAACATTTAGATGAGTTCCGCCTAGACACGGCGTATTTCTCTAGCATTAACATTTTCCACAGCACTCAATGCTGTTAAATAGCACTGTAATTTTTCACTTTGCTGGAAATTTTTGCGACCCACAATCCACCATGTGTTGTCGCGTTGCTCATATACGAGACTTACAGGAAAAATTACTAATTCACTCGTACTTTGAAAATATCACTTTATCGTGATTATAATTCTGTAGAAACAATTTCACAAGCACTGCGGTGCTGATACAACGTAGGATGCTTGGTCAATCCTTAGATACGACTTCCTTAGTCTTTTCACCAACAAAATGTTCATCGGTCACTCGACCGGACTTTGTAACGTACACATCCATGCGGCTCAAACGCACATGGGATTGTCCTTCCTCTCTGCATGGTGTGTTCTGTTTTCGAATACTGCCAAAGTCATTAACCTTTACTTCCTTCTTCCTCGCGTTTCTGCGATGCAAATACCTTAAATTACCCATAATAGTATCATATTGACGTGGCTAATAATGCAGAATTACCAATTATAATATTTCTCAAAGACGCACATCGTAGATAAAAATCTGCGATCATCATTAATTCTTTTTTATTCTTCCAAACGAAGTCAAAAGTTCTCCTGAAGATGATACAAGCTTCCGGAGTGCGTCCAGTGTTTCTCAGTTGGAGTATTCTTATGTTACCAATTAAATCATCACCAGCTTGTGATCAAGCGGTCTCATTTGCCCCTCCGTGGTTTTAAATAAAAATGCAGGACAGGCATTTTTATTTACCAAGGCAATTTGATTATTCCTGGTGATATTTTTCCAACTGGTTGCATTATCATTAATATCCAAACATATCCAGACATCCCTCTTCTTCATCTGAATCAATTCCAATCTGGTCAATGTCAGCTCCATCATCCTCATAATCAGAATCTTCTGAATCAAATTCATCCTTCTCTAGAATCAAAGGTCCAAAAATATGGTAGTCCCCTCTCTTTTCTCTCAGCAAACATCTATCTCTGGCAGCATTCTGTCTCTGTAACATCATCCTGAAGTCCTCAAGAGACATCGGCTTGATCTCCTCGATCTCGTTCACTTCTGCAATAACAATCCTGCTTTCCTCTTTCTTCCCAGGTTTCTTCCTCGATGTTGAAGCTGAATCTGCTTTCTGGGGCTCTATTCCTTCGTCGAGAATGTTACTCAAATAGAAGTCTTCTAGCTCTGGGACTGAGTAATCATCTGAATCAAGTCCTTCTTCTTCTCCCTCCTCCAAATTCCATATTTCTTTCGGATGATCTTCATTCCTCCTCTTCAGGCGTTCATTCCTCTCCAAATCCATTCTAGATGTGATTTCTTCGAACTTCTCCTCAGACATGCAGGGTTCAGTTTCCAGTTGATGAACTTCTGCAGTGACAGTAAAACAGTTCCCTCTTGGAGATTCATCCCTCAAAGACCGATCTTCCTTGGACGTTTTCCGTCTTCTTTGGTGTTTTTGGAGATATGCCTTACTCTCGAGCGCTCGTCCTCGCCAATCACGGTCTGGTTCAGCATCTCGATAACAGATTACGTGATTATGACGATCTGGATCGGCATTGCATTCCCTCTGGATGCTTTCTATATTTTCTTCATCCTCGTTTTCGAGGATCTTGATCTAATCGTAGATGTCCTCTCCCTTCTCCTCGCTGAGGTTCATAGGAATGGCATCATAGGGCTTGAATCTGATGGTGTCTTCTCCCATGTCCATCACGCCTTCATATAAGCGCATAAAATCTGCACCTAATATCCCTTCATGTTTCAAATTCTTCAGGACAAGAAACTCGTGTCTATAAATGAGACCTCCAATTTCCAAGCTACAGAAAATTTGTACTGAGCATCTGATCGTTCGATCTGGTATTATACCTCTTACTTTTATTGTTGATGCTGGTATCTCATGCAACTTCTCGTACTTCATTTTCAAAATAGCGTGAAAATCAGATGATTGGACGCTCAACATCTCTCCCGTGTCAACCAATAAAGAGATAGGTTGGTTGTTTATCTTCGCTGCTATCAGTGGTAGTAGGGTTGGTCGTACGTCTGTCGTCGTTCGTCTCATACAAGAGGTCTTCCTGGAGTGGTTCCCAGAGTAAGATGACAGCCGTTACTCTGGTGCCTCTCTCCTTATTCCTCACTGCGAATTCGGCGTTTTTTTTCCTTTGCCCGTTGAAGTACTCGGCTGTTCATGGTCCGAGAGTACCTCATTCGGATTTTCTCGTCTTTCCCTCGGTGATCGAGCTCTTTCTCTCTCTTCAGTATCCCGAAGTTGACGAATATATTCCTTGCTTTCTTGGGCACGTCCCCGCCAATCGCGACCAGACTCGTATCGTGGATCACGATCACTCCTATAACCACCGGAGTAGTGATAGTCTCTCCTCAGGCGATTTCCATAATTTTGACGTTCATCTCTGTTCTGATTTTGTTGACGTCTTTTACTTTGATTGCGCTGATCATTCAGCTCCCTTCCTGACTGACGTCTCCAATATGGCTGTCTATTTACCTGATGATTCTGTTCGTATGGTGGCCTGTTCCATGATCTTCTGTCTGGTCCACCTTCACGACGTTCATACTGATTATTAATCACGGGTTTCGGTGTATAAGTTTGGCTCACTTTATCCACCGTGGTCAGATTAAGATTCTTCGCCTCGTTCCTCTGTTCTCCCCTGGATCTGGGTGATGTGAACTGCTCATTACTGTTGTCTAACCTTCGTTAAATTTGGTCACATTGTGTGAAAGTTGTGGCGTTAGCCGCAATTAACACGCGCTGGACGTCACTTGTGTATTGGCGTATAATGGCTTGTATCAGGTCAGCGTCAGCCAATGGGGGTTGCAGACAACGAATCTTGGCCAATTGTGAAGCGAAGTAGTTCGCATAACGCGTAGGCTGTGCAGAGCTGTATCTCTTAGTATACATTTCAGCTCTGATGCCTACCTGTATCTCGCTGGATCAATATGTTCGTAGTAGGGCTTCTCTGAAGTCTCTAAATTCCGTAAACGAATAACGAAACGCTCTAAACCAGGTACAGGCTTGACCTTCAAGCAAGCATTACACGACTCTCAATTCACTCTCAGGTGTTACAAATGTGTCTCTTAAATAATTTTCCACATTGTTCAGAAATTCGACCGGAGTAATTCCGCTTGCTGTGCCGGAAAATCGGGCTGGTTGTTCCTCCCTCAATCTGATAATCATGACGTTCGGATTGTGACTCTGTCTCATTGGTGAAAACTCTGGAGCGTTATAATTCAAATAACTAGGTTGCTCGAATGGTGTGGTGTAACATGGACCTAGTGTTGACGTGACATTCGTCGCTGTGGCTGGTACCGGAATGTTGCTCATAGTTCCTGGTACTCTAAATGGATTAGTTCCCTCGGTGGAAGTTGGTACAGTTGTACTTGACAATGGGTATGACCTGCTCGGTTGCTCGTAAGTAGTTACAGGAAAAACCGGAGCAGTCATCACTCTCGGTGTGTTCATGGAAGTAATAGGAACATTTTTCTTAGGAGTAGAAAAGGAAATAGTCCTAACTTGTGTCTCTCGTTTTTCTAGCAGTCTGCGTTCTACCTGTTCGAGATCTTCGATATTAGTGGTGTTGCTCGTGGCTGACAGATGAGTCATTTGCAACTCCAAACGTTCGAGTTTCCCTCGAAGACATTCGTCCACCTCCTGGACAGTCTTCCTGTACTCCTTCGAAACCTCTGCTAATCGTCCCTCTATTAGTGTTTGGTGTTGTGTGAGACGGCTATCAATGGTGGATTGGTGTCCTGTAAATTGGTCCTTAACTCCCACGAATTCTTCCCTGACTTCTGCAAAATCATCTCCAACTTTCTTGACAGTAGTTTCAATGGTCGTCTGGTGCTTTGTCAGCCGATTCTCAATTGTAGTCTTATGATTACTCATGTCCTCCTTGACGCTAATCATTTCCCTTGTCAATTCGGACTGATTAGCGTGCAGATGATGAGTAAGATCCTCTACGTTTAGTGTCAGAGTAGCAACGAGCTGAGTACAACTGGTCAACTCATCCCGAAAACGTATAATGTCCTTCGCAATGGTTTTCACGTTCCCATGAACGGTTATAGCTACGCCTCTCATCATGCGCATCCTTGTGCTAACCAATCCTACTTCTCTACTGATCCCCATCATGAAAAGTTTGAATTTCATCCAGTCTTCCCTCGATGGCTGCTATATAAGGCTTAGTTGGTCTTTAATCGTAGCAACCAGCAATTGCAACTCACTTTTGCCTTCTAATATCTTCAGCCTATTTTCCTCAAGGCTCCCTTCTATCGCCTCTAACCGTGTTTCCGTTTCTTTTCTACCCTTGGCTAGGTCAACGCGAAGATCAGCTAACCCTTTAAGTAAATTAGCATTAGCTTCCGCACGATTGGTTTCTAGATCTCCCCTAAGGTTAGCTAAAGATTGGGTGTTAACAACCAATGTGGCGTTAGAACCATCAATCTCACCTCTTACATTACTAAGAGAAGTATTTAAATTTGCTATGTCAGCTGTGAGGTCACCCCTAACGGTATCTATCAAGGTATTAATAGTGGCTACATTTTCAGTCATATCACCTCTCAAGGTGGCTACATTTTCATTTAAGGAGGCATTAATAGTGGCTGCATTTTCTTTAATGGATGCATTAAGGGTGGCTTTATTAGTAGTCATATCACCTCTTATTAATCTAGTATTTTCAGTAAAGTCACTCTTAACAGAGTCTAGGGAGGCATAAATAGTGGCTAAGTTAGCATCCATATTTCTACACAACCCCTCAATCAGGGTCGTCAATCTCTCCTCGTCCATAACGATAATACAAATTTGAGATGTAGGAGGAGTCATCTTACATCTAACTAACTACAAAAATGGAAATGGTCTGGGGTGGAAAGTTTTTTTTTATCAAGTTAACACCCACGACTACTGCTGGACTTTCGAAGACACCTGATTCTACATTTACTTCAACAACAACAGGCAAGCAAGCAAAATACATGTTACATTTACTCACGACGAAGTACAGGCAAAATATAAGTCCTATCCTGAATTTTAAATATAATTGTACTTCGCCCATGGTCTGACATCTCAAAAGAAAGCCATGTGACCTATTGCACTGCTGGACGACGTCTAGAGTTCGTCCCAGTCCAGACAAATTGTCAATAACCAATAAAATATTACCCTATTCAAAACGGCATGAAGCAGATGGCATTCATGACCCTAAAAATCGGCCACTTGGTTGGGCGCCAAAGGAATAGAATAAGTGTTATGTGCCAGTTTGAGGAGATCATCTGGTCACCACCAAACGTGTATGGCCTATCAGATGACCTCTTCCTCCGAACACATACCGACGAAGAGGATTGGAGTGCAAACACAAAGGGCTCACCAGCTGTGAGACTCCCCTGTCCCAAGGATCAGGTTCCCATCAGGATTTGCAAAGTCATAGACACCCTGGTAATACACTCCCCCCCCCCCCCAAGAAAAACAAGCTACGAAAGAAAGTAGTCCAGTCTTGAGTAAAGATCGTTGGAATTGTTTATTTATAAAATCCAACCCCTAGCCTAGGATCCGAGGGCATAAAATGGGCTAATCCGCTATGTTATTAAAAAAAAGCAAAGAAAAACTAACCCTTAAACTATAAAATTAAACCCTCGCGATCAGCTCTAATTACAAACAAAGGTTAGGCAAAACTGGGGAAAATGGTACAAAACCCTAATTGAAATTACAAGAAGAAAGGTAACGATGTTCTAGAAAGAATCATCGTGCCATAAATAACTAGTCACATATGACTGCAAAAATCAAAATGATGCTAAAGACCATCCCGCATTTACATTTAATGTGTATCTGTCTGAGCTAAACCTTGAATTACAGCAACATCGGATCCAAATGTCCGTGTGTAAATTAAACAAATCTAGTATAACAGTCATTTCATTACAATCATACACATAACAAAATAGTGATACAACAACACTACAAAAAAATAACAGTAGGGTTCACATAGGGAAAATACACTGAAATAAATTCAGAACACACAATAATTCTTCTTATTACCCTGCCTACTTCGAAAAGGAGACTGTTTGTTCCATCCGTCATCTAAAGTGTATGCAAATACAGACAAGGCATGCTTTTGAAGCATGTCAAAACAAACGTGTGGTACACGATCCACTAGTTGACTACCCTTAGGTCAGCAACTGATTCCTGTCAAGTTTAACCATGTATTTCTCTAGAATTCCCCTCCTAGGGATATTTTATCTCAAGCACGTTGCATTGGTCCAAAATGAAAACAATCATGATCAAAGTAAAACAGTTGATTAAGATTTAATTGAAGTTTTAACCCACGTCGATTTAATAAAAAATTATATTTCATGATTTAGGTTTCTGATTATTACTAATCATTGCTTAAGAGTATTATTAAATGACCAACAATGCAAGGCTAATGGACTGAAAATTAAACACAACAGAATGCACGTGGCACCTGTTTGTCAACAATAACACAAGATATAATTCCTAATCGTAAGTCTTTCACAGTTCCTTACTAGATGCATGATTCGAATTATCATGGCAACATTGAGCAGTAAGCGGCTCCAATATCATAAAGACATGATTTAGTCCACAATAACACATCTCCAGATGGACAAGCAAAGTTCTATCTAAATACCATTCCCAAATATCTAAACGTGTCCTCCAAGGGATCACGCAAGAATTCACCTTAGCAGTCATCTCCATGAGTCTGCTGGCATAAAATCTGAACGGAAAACCACCCCAATAAATCAACGTGTCAAAACACGGGAACAATCAATCACTTTAAGTGAGAAAATAAGCCTTCCAAAATAGGAAAAGTGTGGCTCCATTCATTAAGGAATACTCTGATAGTATAAAAATACCATGTCTATTCGCTTACAGCATTGGCGAATTTCATTAAATAGTGGGAATGCAACTACTTAAACACCCTATACTCAATAATAACAATGATGCAATTGTACATTTATGACTGAGATCTATGAACGGCTCGATAAAAAAATCTGTCTAGCAGAAACAAAGTATGCGGTCATGCGTCAATTGTCCCGCTTGAGAAATCTAGTGTGCTGCTCTGCAGGTGAAAGCAGATAACCTTGAGCGTCGAAAGCTGTCATCCTAACGGAGCTCAAGTGTTAACTTGCACGCTTCACTGCGTGCCAGAGTCTATCAACATGTAGAGTAAAGTGGTGTAATGCACTCAAAAATGTATATTATTTCACTTTGTGCACACTATAATACAATTGCATTATCATTGGGATAACAAGGCTTCGAAACTTGCCTTGAAAAATGAGGTCTAAACATAAGCTGCATCGCAGCTTGGCAAAGCATACGAAAAGAAAGATATGTCACTTTTCAAAGAGATTGAAAAGATTCTCCGCTGTCATTAAGAAAAGAATTATTCACAAAGGAACGTGCGCAATGCACTCAAAGTAATTAAATGTTCTTACAAACGCCATTCTCATGGCTTATTATTGCAAATGATACAATTTAATATTGAATAGTCGGTTACAAGTGCTTTAACTATAGTCACTCCCATTCTCTAAATTGATTCACATTGAATCAAGGTTCTGAGACCTTAAAAAGGTATTTTACAAAAATAGTAGATGCCTAACCTTTACGACATCGAAATGATACGACCGACAGTGGCGTATTTATTCCATCAATAAAAGGGCCTCTAAGTTATCAAAAGAAGATAATCTTACTTTGAGCTAGTTAAATCAAACAAAACATCGCTCCTTCTCAGCTGATGTCCATTCTAAGGACTATTCAAAATTATGAAACATATTTGCACCCCTCTGAGGTATCTAACTCGAAGGCATAAGATATCTGCCAGAAATGCGGAAGCTCATGGAAATGAAAGTATGCCGTCAACGGCATCTACAAAATACTAGACCTGCCTAAATGACTGTTATATAACGGTTGACTACAACTAATCCACCCCCGAGACCAGAACCAAATACAAGTAGAAATTAACGTAAACTCACGGCAGCATGTTTCTCACAGAGAAACATCCCAGGCTTCAAATTCATGTATCAATCCTTGTGTTCCCAGGTGGTAATAATATTTCCTCGGCCATGGTTTGCGCAATTCTAGTGCCAGCTTCCATATTGCTGATGTGAGATGGTCAATGGCTCCTCCATTGGGATATTTACGGCATCATCTCGTTCTTCGCGGTACAGGCGTAAATCAGAATGTCGTCACCGTCAAACATTTCGAGTTCTCGTTGAAGTAATGAAATTAGGTTGAAAAACACTGTTTTATCACTGCTGATGATTGATTTAGCAACACTGGCTTTAAACGGTGCAGGCTTTATAGAATAGGAATGGCCATGTGCCTGATTCACTGAAGCTATCTTTCACAGATTCTAATAGCACGTTATTAGCGCAATCACTTTGAACATTTAGATGAGATCCGCCTAGACACGGCGTATTTCTCTAGCATTAACAATTTCCACAGCGCTCAGTGCTGTTAAATAGCACTATAATTTTTCAATTTGCTGGAAATTTTTGCGACCCATATTCCACCATGTGGTGTCGCGTTGCACATATAAGAGACGTACAGGAAAAATCACTAAATCACTCGTACATTGAACTTATCACTTTATCGTGAGTATAATTCTGTAGAAACAATTTCACAAGCACTGCGGTGCTGATACAACGTAGGATGCTTGGTCAATCCTTAGATACGACTTCCTTAGTCTTTTCACCAACAAAATGTTCATCGGTCACTCGACCGGGCTTAGTAACGTACACATCTATGCGGCTCAAACGCACATATGATTGTCCTTCTTCTCTGAATGGCTTGTTCTGGCTTCGAATACTGCCGAAGTCATTTAGCGTTTACTTCCTTCTTCCTCGCATTTCTGCGATGCAAATACCTTAAATTACCCATAATAGTATCATATTGACGTGGCTAATAATGCAGAATTACCAATTATAATATTTCTCAAAGATGCACATCGTAGATAAAAATCTGCGATCATGATTAATTCTTTTTAATCTTCCAAACGAAGTCAAAAGTTCTCCAGAAGAAGATACAAGCTTCCGGAGTGCGTTTAGTGTTTCTCAGTTGGAGTATTCTTATGTTGCCAATAAAAATCATCACCAGCATTAGATCATGCGGTGTCAATACCAATCCACCAGGCGACGTCTTCGTCGTCAGCTAACATCTCCTTGAAGACAATACTCCATGAAGAAAACTTATTTGTACAAAGAGTTTTATTTTTGTAATGTTTCTCATTCTGATATATGTTCCCTTGTCTTGTTACCCCTCTCCCTCGTCTCCCTGGTTCCTCCGTGTGCTGCTCGTCAACCTCTGAGTTCGGCCTTTCTAAGAGGCTACCTCCTCTCAACCGAGGTACAATTTTAAATCGCCGCCATGTTGTGGATGTAGGCTAACGGTCGCCAGGAACATCTACTCCCTGCAGCTATGAAAAAGCTAGGTACAAATCTTCAATGAATTTAAACATGTTTTAATGGTTTTAAAATTCTAAACGCTTTTAATAGAATGCTATAGACAGCGTGAGGAATTACGCACTATTGTGCAATAACCGTCTCCGTGGGATTTTCCTTGTTATGTTTCAGCTAACCAAGCTCGTTTTAAAACATGAAATCTGGTACTTCTTGTACGAAATAAATGGGGATACCGTTCCTACACTGTAGATTTCAACTAATATTAACCGCTGTCTATAAACTTAGCTTTTCCCACCGTGGGACCTCCAATGCCCAATTAAACTGTCATCACCGCTATGGAACTTTCCATGTAAAGCAATCTTTCTACTAATCAAGAAATCTAGTATTTTCCCCTCCATGTAACGGAATACTTTTCAACACCGAGGGACTTATATCAAATTAACCGCTGTTCAAAACTCAATTTGTTTTCGAAGAGGGATTATTACCGCATCAAAAAATTGTCACTACAATTCTAGAGCTCTCCATTCAAAACAAACTTCAAACCACAAAAAACTACGCTCAATACCGTCAAATTGCCGAAAACCTCAAGTTAACTGGAACTCTCATGTGCAACTTAAAACTTGTACAACGCGAGTAACATGTCAAAATTCAACTAAGTGTTCGTCATAAACTGAAATAACTTTCTCTTGTTCTACGAACTTACGTATACTACAATAGTGAACATTTTCAACCTATCAACAAACTATCAGTGCTTCGAATTTGTGTGTGCTAACTTCAGCCGCGCCGCGTTCGTTAGAGCAATAAACTGGCCAGAACTGTAAATCCCCATTTCCTTTCCTCCAATACCTTTTACTAACAAATTTAGGTTAAATTAAAATATTGGGTTCTTTTTTCTACGAGGCTTAGCTTGATGGATATTCAATTTATTCATTCTGTAAAAATATATGTGGCTATAATCCACATTTTGATCTTCCTTTTCTCCTGTTACGTACAGGGAAGCATAATATTCTAATTGTTAAATTATATAACTCAGGCTTCACAAAGGTGACCTGCATTATTTGAATGTTTCACTTACTCAATTCCGCGTAACTAGAAATGATTATAGTAACCATTTATTAATCTCCCTTTTTCTTATCCTGCTAGTTCAGGAAATAGTAATCTTCTAATTTTTAAACTTTTGACCTGATTGGTTTTTTTTTCTCCAGGCTTCGTTAATACGACCTGAACATTTTGTATGTCACATCTAGTAATCTCTGTTTAAGAGTAGCGATGGCCTCCGCTTGTAATTCTACTTTTTCCTCCTGTTACGATCAGGAATTTAATCTATTTGTTTATAGCCTCTTCGATTGCCTTAAGGGCAGTCCAATAGTGCTTGTATCCGACCTAATTAATAAAAGTTATAATTACTGTACAATTTATTGTCCTTAAAGCTTTAAATTTCCTAATCTTAGGCACATTTTAAAACCTTTGTACAGGTTTAATGCTTGTAACAGGTTTGAAACCTGTAACTGCTTTAATATTGTTCATTGTGAACTTTCCCTTTACTAGGTCTGAGACCTTCAAATGTTTATAGAACTAACCAAAGAAGAGTTCTTCTTAACTCCAAAAATAAGATTTTAAATCCAATAATTTTTTACTTGTCAAAGAATTATATTAATTGTTAAATAAATTCTTTATTTTTTCGCTTTATCTCTCTCGGTAGAATCACGGTTAGGCAGGACCTTCTCTTCCCTGATTCTTCTCCTAAGCTTAAGTTATATTTATGGGAAAAAATCAATCTCTGCAGTAATAAAACTTTACCACTTGTTGCGTTTAAAACGAAACTTCAAATAACAACATTTGCAAAGTTTCTCTTAGCTGTTACAGCTAATCCTAGCAAATCGTTAAGGCAAGTATAGCTTGCTCCGCCAGCTTCCTACTTGTGGAGATTTTCTCTCTGACTTATGTTTTGCTATATAACAAAGGAGAAACTGTTCCGCCTAGTCAATACATTTATTTACAACAAGTTATAAACTTGCTATTATATGGTACATGTTTCGGGGCCTCTAGTACTGGTCCCTTCTTCAGCCATAAATTAAGTTGCAAAATCCAGCATAATTAAAGATATCATAATAAAAAATACATAAAATGATGAGTGAATGGATGAAATGAGGCGAAAAAGAACATATTACTCATGAGAAGTAATGTGAGTGCTCATCAGTAAAAATTAACACCATTGGTATTGCTAGGTTCTTGAAAATGCACTTATATAGCACTGTTCTAATGTTTGTGCATGTGGAAATCACTTCACTTGGGATTTATAGCCTGTTGTTTACAATGCTGTTGACTGAAACTTGTACCATATAATAGCAAGTTTATAACTTGTTGTAAATAAATGTATTGACTAGGCGGAACAGTTTCTCCTTTGTTATATAGTGAATCCGTCAATACGGAAAATTAACTTTTTCAGAGCACAATTTATTATGTTTTGCTTTCAAAATTTCAGTTTTGTTTAAATTAGGTCTGAGGGTTTCCTCCGTTCTAAGCTTTAAGTCGGCACCCTGCTGGGTAAAAGCTTAGCCTGCTTTGAGTACAACAATTGGTATTCTCAAAAGATTCTCTCAATAAAAGTAAAAAACATTACTAAAAGCACTAGAATTGCTTTATCTCTTCCCATTCTGGGGGCATTTGGCCGTTCTGTTGGACATCCAATAGTGCCCAGCAATAAAAATATCACGGCAAATTCTAACTATTCCAGCGTTTCAGAATGCTTAGTAAAATCATACCCTGTAGAAGGGAAAGTTAGTAAATCCTTTCCTTTTGGCTTACTTTGTCTGGCCAGAGTATCACACTTACCCATAGTACCCAAATCTCAGCTCGGGAGGGAAAGAGCACATTGCTATATCTCGCAGGTAACCGTAGTTCTGGCTGCTCTCTCCGCTGACGGTCTCCGAGCTTCCTCTTATTTTAGTTACTTCACGGGCTCTGCTCAGCGTAACTTGTTGACAAGTCACTACTCTAGTGGTTTTCTTTTGGATTCTCTTCCTCTTTACCAAAAATTGGTTCCTACTCTTAAACCTACTTCATTTTTTTCCACAACATCTTCCCTCAGGTAGTGTTAGCACTCAGTATTAACCTACCAGGTATGCCAAACCAATTTGGAGATATTGCCTGTCTTTTGGTATGTCATTCACACTGATATGTAAAGAACTTATTTCACAATAAACCTCCGAAATGTTACACTGATTTATGAATAACCCTTTATAAAGAATCCATTCGATATATTTCATCGGGACTCAATATCTCCGATACTATTTCTTCAATCAAACTGACATTTTGTACGATAGTAGGGGACTGTTAATTAAGTAAGATATCCAAATCTTGAGAAATACAGAATCAACATGGTGGCCAAATGATTTTATAAATATTTAAATTCCTTTCCTGGCGATCGAATCACCTGAGAGCAATGAAACTTAGCACAGTAAATCTTCAATCAGAGCTCAGTATAGAGACATCTCAAGTTCAATTGTTTTCATAAAATCATTATGGCATAATTTAAAAGTTTGAAAACGTAATTTCTATTTCTCGTATCCTATTCAAGCGATTGAAGAGAAGATTGACTATGATAATAATCATTATCTAAGGACACTCAATTCTGTAGCTTTGACTTTTCTTAAAATAAACTCCCCTGACTCGTTATAGAAAGATGCTGTCTCGCTGGAGGAGCCTTATTCACCGACACTGAAAGTTACTTATTCTAGCACATAATTTCTCAATATTTAATGGTTGGAGTTGGTGAAGACATAAAATAAAATGAATTAAAGTGACGCGCTCAAGGCACGATAATTCCGTTAACTAAATATAAGTATGTCGTAATTAGAACAAACGACAATAATTCAGAAAACGACTACACTTAACGAAATCTAGATACGTTATTGTTCTGCCCTCAATTATGAAGGCAAGCTCTCTCCACAGATAATAAAAGACAAAACTATATTTATTTCAAAGGAGAGGCTAATGTCTGCTCGTATTTTACTGAAACAATCCTTCTTCCAGACAAGGAACATAACCAATAAAAGAGAGACAATCGAAAATCA
Organism: Meconema thalassinum; assembly: GCA_946902985.2. NCBI lineage: Eukaryota > Metazoa > Arthropoda > Insecta > Orthoptera > Tettigoniidae > Meconema > Meconema thalassinum. The sequence continues at coordinate 392,426,913 of OX336393.1, read as the reverse complement.
AAGATACCATACACATGGACATCCACAGCCTTCTCAATCTGTATCTGATGGTGCTGTCCTCTTGACGGTTACGTGAGTAACTGTTCCAAACAGTTATAAAATTTAGTCAGAGCGTGTAAGAAGGGATGACAATGGGAGTACAATGCCACAGAAAGGGGTGGAGGAGGGAGAGAGGGAGGAGGAGGCGTGAGGCAGGATGACAATGAGGGGGAGGTCTGTAAATTGACACATGCAAGATTAAGTGAGTTACGAGAAATTGAAATTCAAAACACAAGGAAAATTACGTTAAATTATCGGCAACACAAGCATATACGTTAAAAGTTGAAAGTATGGGTAGAAGAAACAGGGCACGACAAAGATGACGAACATGTGTGATGTGCAAATACACACATAGATACAAGAGTATCATAGATTAGGTCACCAGCAATATAGCAATGGTGAGACCCCCATTTGTGATCTCCGTCATCAGGGAACAAGGAAAATGTATGTACGCCCGTAAATGTGATCTATAGTGCAAAGGCTGGGGGTATGAAATAATTATTTTTTTGCACATTTGTAATTGGTGGTGATAGTGGAGTAGGAATACAGTATGCAACAGTTTTATACGTGTGGATTCTATTTTAGGAAATATGGGGATGGAAATTATTATCTCACTGCCCATACCGGACAGTACGTTTTCTGAATGAGCAATGGGGTAATAATTTCCCCCCTCCAAATTATGATGATACAGAGTTTATCACTCAATAATGAGGTTTACTTAACATTATATAGTATGTACAAAACACATATCACGATCTATAATTAAATGAAAATCATAACTCCCACGCAACACACGTTCAGTGACCTATAACAGCTTTGCCGAAAACTGCACAAAAAATATACAAGTGATTTTGAAGTGTTAGAAGTTAGTATATTCAAATATAATTCAATAATTTCAAAATAGTAGCCATAGGTCCTTATGGTGGAGTTGTTCGCAGTGACGAGATCGTAAGTGGTGTGATGACGATGCCCCTTTAAGTAGCTGTGTGGAAAACAACATAAATCTGAACCCGTATCAATAAGGAATTTATGGTTACTGTTCCTGTCTGTGACAAAGTGGCCTGATGAGCAAACATCTACCGCCATCGCCGATTGCCATTGGAGTTTGATGAGTAATTACATGGTTGCTCACTTTACTTTGGTTGCTCAGGAAACGGCGGTGATACCAACACATTCTTCACGCTCTCCAGGTCGTCTTCTGGTTTCGTTTGTCGTCGAGGAAGTCCTACCGCTACTGTTAATTTGAAAAATATTCTATTCTATGGCAAACACCCTAAACCGGATAATCATTTTTTTTTCTAGCTGAAATATATTTATCTCCACATTGGTGACTCTGACGTGATTGAATATTCATAACGCAAGTATCATGGAGCAGCTACAGGAACAATTGCAGCAACTTCAAGAATAGAATCCCCAGCTGCAACAACAAATGCAAATGCAACTTGCATCTCACGCCCCACAGGTTAGTACGGCACCAGTTGTTAAATCATATATCGGTGAAATTACCAGTCTTCTGGCCTGACAAACCCCCCTTGTCGTTCGCGCAGGCAGATTCACAATTCAATACCCCTGGCATCCGCATAACACAATACGCGACAAAATATGCGTACGTGGTTGCACACCTAGACAGCCGTTATGCCACAGAGGTCGAACATATCATTACCAATCCTCCAGCTCAAAACGCCTTTTTTAGCCTATTTTCAATTTTGAAACAAGATGTTCAGTAAAGAACATATAGCCTACTTTCTCCTAAATGCATGGGTATTGTTATAACTCTTTGTCCTTTTCAAGGAGTATGATTGAATGTTGGTCGTAGTAGCTTGTTGAAATACAACGTGCTATAGGTATATTAAACATTAATATGAGGTGCCCTTTGCTAGTGCTACCTCTGTACCAAATTTCGTTCAATTCGGTTTCACCGTGTTTGAATTGATAGGGGGAATCGATTTGCACACATACTTGGCCACCATCTGCAAACTATTGGGCTGTTGTTCTTGCAGTTTGGTCAGAATATGTTTCCCACATAAAGATATGGTGTTGCAAAATTTGGTAGAGACTAGATTATTAGGTTGGTCGTAATTACATTTTAGCTTTTAACATTTGGGTGGCCGCGATTACGTTTCCGTCAAGATAGCGGTGATATAAAACATGACACTGAGGTGCCCTTTGCTAGTGCTACCTCTGTACCAAATTTCGTTCATTCGGTTCCACCTTGTTCGAATTAATAGGAGGAATCAATTTTGACATAAAGATGGCCGCCATCCGCAAACTATTAGGCTAATGACCTATTAGATTGGTCAAAGGATGCTCCCTCCATAAAGGTATGTTGTTGCAAAGTTTGGTAGAGATCGGACGGTTATGTTAGTCGTAATTTGATTTAAGCTTTAAACATTCGTGTGGCCGCCATTACGCTTTTGTCAATATGGCGGCGATATTAATCATGACACTGAGATGCCCTTTGCTAGTGCTATCTCTGTACCAAATTTCGTTCCATTCGGTTTCACCGTGTTTGAATTATTAGGGGGAATCGATTCTGACACAAAGATGGCCGCCATCCGCAAACTATTAGGCGAATGACCTATTACATTGGCCAAAGGATGCTCCCTCCATAAAGGTATGTTGTTGCAAAGTTTGGTAGAGATCGGATGGTGGTTATGTTAGTCGTAATTTAACTTAAGCTTTGAACATTTGTGTGGCCGCCATTACGTTTCTGTCAATATGGCGGCGATATAAAAAATGACACTGAGATGTCCTTTGCTAGTGCTACCTCTGTAGCAAATTTCGTTCCATTCGGTTTTACCGTGTTTGAATGAATAGGGGGAATTGATTTTTACACAAAGATGGCCGCCATCCGCAAACTATTAGGCTAATGACCTATTCATTTGGTCAAAGCATGCTTCCTCTATAAGGGTAGGTTGTTGCAAAATTTGGTAGAGATCGGATGATTAGGTTAATCGTAATTTGATTTAAGCTTTGAACATTTGTGTGGCCGCCATTACGTTTCCGTCAAGATGGCGGTGACATAAAACATGACACTGAGGTGCCTTTTGTTGGTACTACCTCTGTACCAAATTTCGTTCCATTTGGTTGCACCGTGTTCGAATTAATAGGGGGAATCGATTTTCACACAAAGATGGCCGCCATCCGCAAACTATTACGTTGATGACGTATTGGTTTGGTCAAAGGATGCTCCCCGCATAAAGGTATATTGTTGCAAAATTTGGTAGAGATCGGATGATTACGTTAGTCGTAATTTGATTTAAGCTTTGAACATTTGTGTGGCCGCCATTACGTTTCCGTCAAGATGGCGGCGATATAAAACATGACACTGAGGTGCCTTTTGTTAGTACTACCTCTGTACCAAATTTCGTTCCATTCGGTTGCACCGTGTTCGAATTAATAGGGGGAATCGATTTTCACACAAAGATGGCCGCCATCCGCAAACTATTACGCTGATGACCTATTGGTTTGGTCAAAGGATGCTCCCCCCATAAAGGTATGTTGTTGCAAAATTTGGTAGAGATCGGATGATTAGGTTAGACGTAATTTGATTTAAGCTTTGAACATTTGTGTGGCCGCCATTACGTTTCCGTCAAGATGGCGGCGATATAAAACATGACACTGAGGTGTCCTTTGCCATTGCTACCTTTGTACCAAATTTCGTTCAATTCGCATTCACCGTGTTCGAATTGATAGGGGGGGACAGACATTCAGAGTACACACACTCACACACACACAGACACACACACACACACACACAGACTCACACACACACATACACACACACACACAGACTCACACACACACATACACACACACAGACAGACACACTTTTTTCGCCCTGTGTTGATCTCATAAGTCTACTTTCATTTTTTGCAAAAATCGAAAGTAGGCTAAAAATAGGCTTATGAGATCACCTTTTGTCCGTGTGTGTGTGCGTGTGTGTGTGTGTGTGTGTGTGTGTGTGATTCGTGTGTGTGTCCCCCCCCCCCTAATAAAATCTAAACGGCAGGAGCGATTTCAATGAAACTCGGAAAGTTCATAACACTATTCCCGGCGACCTCGACCGTACCCTTCAAATTTTGTTACTACTCACCAATCCAACATGGCGGCTGTGCGAAATATTTCACCAGCATTCAATATCTCCGAAACTATTACCGATATTACCCTGACGATTTCTAATGTGATAGAGGGATCTACTATAAGTTCACTTATGTGACTTTTGAAAACCTGGTAACTACAAAACCAACATGGAGGCCAAGCGAATTTGCGACTTTTAAATAGACGTTTCTCGCGATTTGACCAACCAAACGCAATGAAACTTGGTACAGTATATGTTTATATACATTGTAATGCACCGACATCTAACTTCGTTCAATTGTTCACATAATCACAAGATGGCGGATGTGCGAAATATTTCACCGGCATTCTATATCTCTGAAACTATTAGCGGTATCTCCCTAAAATTTTGTACGGAGATAAAGGGCACTACTGGAAGTCAATCTATAAGACTTTCAAAAACCGGTTAACTACAAAATGAACATGGCGGCCAAGCGAATTTGAAAATTTTAAATAGACCTTTCTCGCGATTTAATGTTCCAAGCGCACTGAAACCTGGTACAGGAAATATTTGTACACATTGTAATCCACTGGTATCTAATTTAGTTCAATTGCTTACATAACCTCAAGATGGCGGCAGTGCGAATTTTAAAATTAAGTTTTTATTTCTTGTGATGTAGTCATGCGATCGAAGTGAAAGTTTGAATAATGAACCTACGCAATAATTTTCCTTTAATGGTACATGACTATATGGCCTATACATTTAACAATCCAACATGGTGACCATCCGAAGTATTTAGACGTTACTGAATATCTACGAATCTATTTTAGCAATCAAACTGCATTTTTAATGTTCATAGGGGCTATGAACTTAAGTTCACCTATAGGACTTTAAATAACCTGGTGATCACAAATCCAACATGGCGGTGACGCGAATTATAAATATTCACATGGACTTTTCTCGCAATTTAACCATCCGCATGCAGTGAAACTTAGTACAGTAAATCCTTATACGAATGTTAATCCACTGGCATCTAATTTATTTCAATTGTTTCCATAACCTCAAGATGGCAGCTGTGCAAAATTTTCAAATCTCCTTGTTTTTTCTTGTGTCCTAATTATGCGATTGAAGTTTGAATACTACACGTTCACAATAATATGCATGTAACAGTACATAACTCTAGGACCTACATATATAAAATCCAACATGGCGACCATCCGAAATATTTAGTCGGTTCTCAATATCTACGAATCTATTACAGCAATCAAACAGAAATTGTGTATGTTGACAGTGGCAATTAACATAAGTAGGATATATGAAAATAGGCTGTATAGTTCTTCACGGAACTACTTGTTTTTTGTGAAATATAATTGAAATGTTTTGCTGTTGTTGCTTATTTTAGGGGCTGCGACATCGTGATGATATAGGCCCATGCATTTGAGTGTGACATCCTGTGTTATTGTAATGGCTGCACTAGTGTGTGTATATTTGTAAATTGGGGATAGGATTGGAAAGGAGGTGGCCGTGGTCTTGCGTTAGGAACCACCCCCACCATTTGCTTGGTGTATAAGTGGACAAACCACGGATAGCCACTTCCAGGATTGTTGAGGTAGGAATCAAACCCTCCTCTTCTCAGTTTTGCAACACGAGGATGATTGTACCCCGTTCCAGCACTCGTACCAAAATCAAAATTTCTTGGCAGAGCAGGAATCGAACCCGGACCTTCAGGGCGTCAGCCAAGAACGCTAGCCGCTACAGTCACCATGATATTGTCAATTGCAATGTTATTGAAAATTAGGAACACGCTTTATAATAATATTTCAGAAAACACTGTGCATCAATTTTACTGTGTATCATTCATTTAACAGGGGTAACGTTCTCGCTTGCTGGGCCCAAAGTTGCAGGTTCGTATCCTGGCGCAGTCAGCTGGCATTTGAGGGTGCTCAAATGCGAGGGAGCCGTGTCCGTAGATTTACTGGCACGTTAAAGATCCCCCTCGGGGCAAAATTCCGGCACCCCGGTGTCTCTAAAAGCCAATGTAGTTAAAAGGGACGTAAAACCAATAACATTATTATTATTATTTCATTCATTTAATAATAACAATAATAATAATAATGATATTGATTTTACCTCCCTTTTAACTACTGCGGCTTTTACAGACTGGAATTTTATCCGAAGGGGATCTTTAACGTGCCAGTAAATCTACCGATACGGTCCCTCGCATTTGCGCACCCTCAAATGAACACTGATTGCACCTGGATTCAATTCTGCAACCATGGGAACAGTAGGTGAGAACATTACCGCTGGGCCACACAGCCAGTCATAATTTACAAGGTAAGGGGCCCCAATTTCGTCCACTCAACTCATCCCCCCCCCCTCCCCAAATAATACAGTAAAATCCATAAAACGTATGGGCATTTATTATGAAAGTAGATATGTAAAGATATGTTTAAAAATAAATTGTACAGTTAAAATATTTTAAAAACTGACCCAAATTTCATCCCCTACTTATTCTTAAGGAAAATAACTTAATGTTTCAGAATTAGCTTGCAAACAAACTTGATTAAATATTATCTGGAAACAGAGAAGCAGTTTAACATGAGTCGTCCAGTTGCAAAACTCGTTTAATCCTCTTGTGAATAAGGATCATGTGTAGTAAAATTATTTATGTTCGACCCTGACTATTATATGTCAGAAAACTGTATTATAATGAGGCTCATTATAACACTATTTTTCATTATGAAACATTTTCTCCCACCATTCAGAGCTCAAGAAACAGTTGTTTGACCAATTAGATAATTAGATGCGCTGATTTCCACGACTTTCTAATTTAAATTTCACTGCCTGGCCTAGTGTCATAGTAGGGTAATCGAGGAGGCCATGGTCAAATACAAGGCATTCTCTTCGTCTCTTGCGCTCTGTTCAGTATATAAAACTGGCGAAATCTCGACAGATATTTATGTTCGAACATAAAATAGTTATAATAATTGTCGACGAACATAAACAGTCGTATGGAACTTGCCTATAGTATGATGGTAATTAAGACACTCGTATGGCAATTATAAAATTCGCGTACGCTCGTTTTATAAACATAATCGAGTCTTAATTATTGCCGTTATAGGCTCGTTACATAATGTACCATTATGTTCGACCCTGACTATTATATAATGAGGCTCATTATAACACTATTTTTAGCCTATTTTCAATTTTGAAAAAATAGGCTTATGAGATCACCTTTTGTCCGTGTGTGTGTGCGTGTGTGTGTGTGTGTGTGTGTGATTCGTGTGTGTGTCCCCACCTAATAAAATCTAAACGGCTGGAGCGATTTCAATGAAACTCGGAAAGTTCATAGCACTATTCCCGGCGACCTCGACCGTGCCCTTCAAATTTTTTTACGACTCACCAATCCAACATGGCGGCTGTGCGAAATATTTCACCAGCATTCAATATCTCCGAAACTATTACCGATATTACCCTGACATTTTCTATGGTGATAGAGGGAACTACTATAACTTCACTTATGTAACTTTTGAAAACCTGGTAACTACAAAACCAACATGGCGGCCAAGCGAATTCGCGACTTTTAAATAGACATTTCTCGCGATTTGACCAACCAAACACAATGAAACTTGGTACAGTATATGTTTATATACATTGTAATGCACCGACATCTAACTTCGTTCAATTGTTTACATAATCACAAGATGGCGGATGTGCGAAATATTTCACCGGCATTCTATATCTCTGAAACTATTAGCGGTATCTCCCTAAAATTGTGTACAGAGATAAAGGGCACTACTGGAAGTCCATCTATAAGATTTTCAAAAACCGGTTAACTACAAAACGAACATGGCGGCCAAGCGAATTTGAACATTTTAAATAGACCTTTCTCGCGATTTAATGTTCCAAGCGCACTGAAACCTGGTACAGGAAATATTTATACACATTGTAATCCACTGGTATCTAATTTAGTTCAATTGTTTACATAACCTCAAGATGGCGGCAGTGCGAATTTTAAAATTAAGTTTTTATTTCTTGTGATGTAGTCATGCAATCGAAGTGAAAGTTTGAATAATGAACCTACGCAATAATTTTCCTTTAATGGTACATGACTCTATGGCCTATACATTTAAAAATCCATCATGGCGACCATCCGAAATATTTAGACGATACTGAATATCTACGAATCTATTTTAGCAATCAAACTGCATTTTATAATGTTCATAGGGGCTGTTCGCTTTTGCGAATGTTTTTTGTAGGCTATGTTTCCCTTACGGTGTGAAACACACGTTCAATTTTCTGCCCCATTATTTTTTCCTTTATAATTGCAGTATGAACGCGGTGTTCTGATTATTTATTTATTTATTTATTTAACTTATGTTTCATCTGAATTGTTGTTCTTTATTATTCATGTACTTACCTTTTTTTTAGAAGTGTCTTTCTAGACGCACCATACCGTCACATTTTCTCACGAGGTACTGTGCTTGCCCCAGCGGCAACGCTCGCAATGTGCATGGGGCTGTGCTTTGATTGGCTGCTCTTTCACTCCTCCTTCATTCTGGAAGATTCGGCGCGCTGACGTCACTACCGCTATATAACCGTAGGTCCATCGGCCTATGGGTTGACTCTCCATCTTCACTCACTTGCTACTACAAGCTTGCCGGGGGTCATTACCCTCTGGTGGCACGGTCTTGCCGAAGGCCCTGCGTCACGTCATCACGGAGTTAGGCTCCAGGCCAACCTTTGCTCCAGCTGGCGGCTGGGCATGTTCTACAAACGCTGTACTCAGTTCAAGGTCTGCCTAAGGAAAAGACAACTTCTCGAACCAGCGGAGATGTTAATACCAAGAAACATCTCACTGCTGGTCAACTCTCGTCATCACGACTGAACATCGCCAAAACCTTGGCTCTGAACCAGCGCTGCTGGAGTGTGGGCGCATTAACCACGAGCATCAGCCCTGTGCGGGCAAATAGAACTGCCATTTCAAAGCATCAGCCCCTTGCGGACCAACCAACTGTTTCCAGCCAAGGGTTTGCTGGCCTAAAGAAAGGGTTATGTATTTTCACCTCATTGAAAGGTGGTATCATATTCATCATGGTTAATCATTAAGAGTTCCTCGTTTAGGTATTTATAATTATGTCTCTCTTTTTATGAACAATATAAATTTTTAATCCCTCATAAGGGAATTTTGTTAACCGTTTCCGTTTCCTGGAGAAACTTGAAAATTTGCATTTTTATTATTCTCCTTGTTAATTCTTAAAACTATATTTATTAGGAGTAACTTTATACGCTGTTTAAAAAATATTGCATTTTGAATTTGCATTTTTATTCTTCTTCTTGTTAATTCTTAAAGCTATATTTATTAGAAGTAACTTTATATGCTGTTTAAAAACTTTAATAAACGCAAAGGCAAATTCTAATCTTGGTCTCTTCCATCACCCAAGATTCAATCCCTGTGTCCGAAACCTTACATCCTTTCGAAATCCCTAAGAGGGTGGAGCATACCCTTTTCCATGGTGCCGAAACCCGGGATCGAACCCAGAACCTTTATTCTGAGACCACAAATTCTATTCAAAAAAAAAACCTTGTGCAATCTAATATTTGTCTTATACATTTCAGTATATCGTGGCTAGCGCAGGAGATCTGCGGGAAAGCGGAAACAATCCCAGCATATAACACAACTGGTTTCTTTCTGGAAAGCAGGTCTGTCTGGTGCCGCAAGCAGCTTTGGTAAGTGAGTTGTTCCAACTGTCCAGCCATGCCAGTAATAATAGATGATAAACTGTTAAACTCTCGGGCGGCCTACAAAGGTCAACTCACCCGTTTTCAAAAATATTTAGCTACTCTACCGAAAGAGGAACAAAACCTTGACATTATATCTCAGCGTTTAAAAGCTTTTGAACAGGCGTACGAGAAATATGATCTCGTGCAACTTGAAATTGAAATCAAAAGTCCAGAACATCAATCAGATAGGGAAGAAGTAGAGAGTAATTACTTTGATACACACGCTCAGGCTGTGGCATTAGTTAGAACTTTGACCCTGGCGTTGAAGGTAGAGGAAACTCAAGGAAGAATTAGCGACCATGGGAATGGTATCAAACCATTGCTACCTAAAATTGAAATTCCGCATTTTTCAGGAAAGGAAGAGATGTGGCAATCATTCTTTGAATTGTTCAGTTCATTAGTACATGATAATGCCACACTTCCAGAAATTCAGAAATTTCATTACTTAAAATCCATTTTGCAGGGACCACCCCTCCAACTTATAAGAGAACTCCCCTTAACAGGAGAAAACTATAACATTGCTATAGAGCTTCTTAAAGGCCGTTATGGCAACGAAAAATTATGCTTACAGAGGCATATTCAAGCCTTATTTAACCTTCCCGCATTGCGAGCTGACAGCTTGTCAACACTGCGAGCCTTAAGTGACACGGTCCAACTACACGTCAGAGCATTGGCACGGTTGAATCAACCGGTCGAGCATTGGGATCTATGCTTAGTTCACTTGGTTACTTCTAAATTTGATTCATCAACCTTAAAGGCATGGGAGAGGGAACTAACAAATGACACTTCATATACCTATGGCTCATTGCTTACGTTTATAAATAATAGATGTCAGGTTTTATCAGCCGTAGCCTGTCATATGTCCGGAAGTGCAGGTAACAAATCTAATGTTGTGAAGCCAGTCGGTACTAAAATAAACAAATCTGCTGTCTTTACTGTTCAACATAATTCAACAGATTGTATTCTCTGTAAAGCGCCTCACAGGTTATATTCCTGCGTTGCCTTTAAAGCCCTTTCTACCGACGAAAGACGCAAATTAATAGCTCAAAAAAGATATTGCCACAACTGTCTGTCAGCTAGGCATATGGTGCCTGATTGCGTATCTAAAAATACTTGCTCCCATTGCAAGGCTCAACATCATACCTTGCTTCATAGGTTTGAAAAGCCACGTCAGGCTCCTTCCCCTGGATGTTCTAAAGATACATCCCCAGGAGCCAATGCGCAATCTTATACTCAGAGCTCTAGCTCTATTCGTAGTTCCCAGGTGCTACTATCAACCGTGTTATTAAAAGTTCAAGATTCCTCTGGTAGATGGCTTGAAGCACGTGCCTTATTGGATAATGCCGCCACCCATGACTTCATAAGTGAGCGTCTCATTAAGAAACTTGGTCTTCCCAAGCAACCTACATTAATTCAGGTTACCGGTATTAACAATAGCAATGTTAAATCTTTGCATTTTGTTCGTGTTCACATCAAAGATGCTGTTAATTGTAACACAACATTTCAGTTGAATTGTCTTGCCATTGATACAATTGGCAGTAATACCCCTAGTACTTCTTTTGAAATTAGAAATTGGCAATTTCCTCATAACATTCAGTTGGCAGATCCAACATTTAATACGAGCGCTCCAGTAGACATACTTCTCAGTGCCCAAGTATTTTGGCAATGTCTCCTTAGCTCTAAGGTTAAAATATCACCAGGAGTGTTTGTTCATCATACCAAGCTAGGTTGGTTAGTAACGGGTCAGGTCCCTCGTAAGTCATTTCAAAATTTCTCACAATGTCATTTTGTCAATACAAGTCTCGATTACAACTTAGAAAGATTTTGGAAAATCGAAACTATAGATTCAGTTTCACCTTCCTCAGTTGAAAATGAAATGTGTGAAAAACTGTTTCGCGAAACAACCAAACGCAATTCAGAGGGTAGATTTGTCGTAACAATGCCCCGAGTGGATAATCCACCTCTTTTATTTGAAACACACCCTAGGGCTCTTAGAGCACTCTATGCTGTGGAAAGCAAATTTAAACGTGACCCTGTTGTTAAAACTCAATACTCCACATTTATGGAGGAATATGAGGCACTTGATCACATGGAGGTTGTTACCAAGAAAGATGATGCTTCTTATACCCCATCTGAAGTCATTTACCTCAATCATCATCCAGTTTGGAAGAATGAGATTTTAAAGGAAAACATAAGAGTGGTCTTTAATGGCTCTGCATTGGATGCCAATGGAACTTCTCTGAATGACACATTATTATCAGGCCCTCCAATTCAATCTGACATTTCTTCTGTTTTGATGAATTTTCGCTTGTTCCCTATCGCAGTGATATCTGATATCAAGCAGATGTATAGGCAGATTTTGGTCGATCAACAACAGCGCGACCTTCAGAGAATTCTTTGGCGCGACGAGCCTACTAAACCTGTCAAGATTTTTCGGCTAAAAACATTAACCTATGGACTAAAGCCCTCTGCTTTTTTAGCCATACGTACGTTGAAATTACTTGCTGAACAGGATGGCCCGTTGTATTCTCCTAAGGCTTCTGAAGTGTTAAAATCATCATTTTACGTTGACGATTTTCTTCATTCATTTGAGTCAGTATCTGAAGCACTGCAGGTCTCTAAAGATTTGACAGCCTTGCTTTTGGGAGGCGGATTTTCCTTGTGCAAGTGGAACTCTAATTCGGAAGAATTTCTTTCTAAATTTCCATTAACTTCAGTCTATAACGACTCAGTAGAGCTTCTTCAGGAAAGTAATTCCATCAAAACTCTAGGCATCTATTGGAGTCCTCAAAAGGATTTTTTCTTTTTCAAAATTAATCTCAGTGACATCAAACCGCAAACTAAGCGGCAAATTTTGTCTGAGATTGCAAAGATATTTGATCCTCTCCAATTTTTGGCGCCAATCATCGTCACAGCAAAGCTTTTCATGCAAGACCTTTGGTCCTTGAAAACTGGTTGGGATGAACCAGTTCCTTCAGAGTTGCAAAAAAAATGGATTTCTTATAGAAATAGTTTAGAAGATCTTTCTAATGTTATTATCCCGCGAGTGATTATTCCCTCTCCCTCCTGTGGAGGATATGAACTTCACATCTTTGCCGATAGCTCATTGAAAGCTTATGGATGTTGTGCGTATATTGTTTGCCGTAATTTTGTCCAGTCATATTTCTTTTCCAATTTAATTTGCGCTAAGTCAAAGGTGGCCCCTCTTAAATCTTTATCCTTGCCACGGCTGGAACTTTGTGCTGCTCTTTTGGCGGTTGAATTATCGGTCAAAATCCGTCAATCTTTGAAAATCCGATTTATTAAAACTTACTTTTGGAGTGACTCAGCCATCACGTTGGCATGGATTGCCAAACCTCCCTCGCATTGGCAGGTGTTTGTAGCTAATAGAGTGTCTAAAATTCAACAATTGTCTAACCTTGAACAATGGCATCATGTATCTGGCAAGGAGAACCCTGCAGATGTCATTTCTCGGGGATGTTCCCCTCTTATGTTGGCTAACCTGACATTATACTGGCACGGTCCCCGTTGGCTTCTGCAAGAACCCTCCGCTTGGCCAAATTTTCCTCTTCCGGAGTTATCAGACTTGCCGGATGCTGGTAAGGTTACTGGATCTTCTCTTCTCGTTTCTGACTCTCCCCTTCTCTTGCAGCGATATTCCTCTTTCCATAAATTGGTGAGGGTTATGGCTTATCTCCTTCGATGGAAATATTTTGTGGTAGAACAACCCCTTTTTCCTAAGCCATATTTAACCCTTTCTGAATTAGGTTTAGCCACTACAAAAATCTTATGGCTTACTCAACAAGAAATATTCTCTGAAGAATGCCAGGTGTTGTCCCAAGGTCAATCCCTTAAGAAATCGAGTAGGCTTTCCTCACTCGCCCCCTTTTTGGATACTGATGGTTTATTAAGAGTAGGAGGACGTTTATCTTTGGCTGATCTCTCTGAGGATAAAAAACATCCAATTATTCTTCCCTCAAAGCATCATGTCACTTCCTTAATCATTCGTCAGTATCATTACCAGCATCTTCATGCTGGAACTCGTACATTACTTTCTATCATTCGTGAAAGGTATTGGTCCATAAACGGAGTCCATGAAGTTACCTCTGTCATCCGGAAGTGCATTCCATGTTTTAAATCCAACCCTAAAGTTACCGCTCAGCTCATGGGTGATCTTCCCAACTTTAGATCCGCGCCTGCTAGACCCTTTACCTTTACGGGGGTGGATTATTCCGGGCCTTTTGTTTACAGAAGAAATTCTCCTGAGGCCAAAAAATGTATTTTTGGAAAACTCTATATTTCGCTGTTTGTATGTATGGTCACCGGAGCAGTTCACTTAGAACTAGTTACCAACGCCTCTACTGCTTACTTTTTGGCAGCTTTTGCCAGATTTTCAGCTCGCAGAGGTCTTCCTTCAGAAGTATTCTCAGACAATGCTAAAAATTTTATCGGAGCTTCTGAGCAAATTAAGAGAGCTCTTACTCAAAATTCAGCGCTGGAAAGGATTACTGATTATGCTCACCAGAGAAATTTCAAGTGGCACTTCATCCCCCCTTATGCACCTCATCAAGGTGGGAGGTGGGAGTCTTGTGTGAAACTCACCAAGAAGCACCTTAGACGTGTTTGTGGCCACACCCCCCTTTCTCATGAAGAGTTTAATTCCTTAATCATTTTTATTGAGGGCATAATTAATTCTCGTCCTTTATCACCCTTATCTAATGATCCTTCAGATCTTCTGCCATTAACGCCAGGCCATTTTCTTATCGGTGGTCCTTTGACTGCCTCTCCCCCTTTGTTATATTCTAATTCTCAATCTTCTTTAGCCATTTCTTGGCGCAAAATTGAAAGTTTGCGCAATAATTTTTGGCGCCGCTGGAGGTTGGAATACCTCGGTTTGCTTCAGCAGCGTGGTAAATGGCTTGTTTCCTGCTCTAACCTTCAGGTGGGGGACTTGGTGCTTTTGAAAGACCCTAGTCCTCCTCTTGTCTGGAATTTGGGTAGGGTTGTTGAGTGCTTTCCTGGCAGAGATGGTAGGGTTCGCGTGGTAAAACTGCAGACTTCTGCTGGCCATTTTCTTAGGCCAATCACTATGATTGCTCCTTTGCCACGCGAGGCCTAACTTCTGCGCTTTCTTACTGCAATTTTTTCTCGCCCCTCCCAGCATGTTCGCTTTTGCGAATGTTTTTTGTAGGCTATGTTTCCCTTACGGTGTGAAACACACGTTCAATTTTCTGCCCCATTATTTTTTCCTTTATAATTGCAGTATGAACGCGGTGTTCTGATTATTTATTTATTTATTTATTTATTTAACTTATGTTTCATCTGAATTGTTGTTCTTTATTATTCATGTACTTACCTTTTTTTTTGAAGTGTCTTTCTAGACGCACCATACCGTCACATTTTCTCACGAGGTACTGTGCTTGCCCCAGCGGCAACGCTCGCAATGTGCATGGGGCTGTGCTTTGATTGGCTGCTCTTTCACTCCTCCTTCATTCTGGAAGATTCGGCGCGCTGACGTCACTACTGCTATATAACCGTAGGTCCATCGGCCTATGGGTTGACTCTCCATCTTCACTCACTTGCTACTACAAGCTTGCCGGGGGTCATTACCCTCTGGTGGCACGGTCTTGCCGAAGGCCCTGCGTCACGTCATCACGGAGTTAGGCTCCAGGCCAACCTTTGCTCCAGCTGGCGGCTGGGCATGTTCTACAAACGCTGTACTCAGTTCAAGGTCTGCCTAAGGAAAAGACAACTTCTCGAACCAGCGGAGATGTTAATACCAAGAAACATCTCACTGCTGGTCAACTCTCGTCATCACGACTGAACATCGCCAAAACCTTGGCTCTGAACCAGCGCTGCTGGAGTGTGGGCGCATTAACCACGAGCATCAGCCCTGTGCGGGCAAATAGAACTGCCATTTCAAAGCATCAGCCCCTTGCGGACCAACCAACTGTTTCCAGCCAAGGGTTTGCTGGCCTAAAGAAAGGGTTATGTATTTTCACCTCATTGAAAGGTGGTATCATATTCATCATGGTTAATCATTAAGAGTTCCTCGTTTAGGTATTTATAATTATGTCTCTCTTTTTATGAACAATATAAATTTTTAATCCCTCATAAGGGAATTTTGTTAACCGTTTCCGTTTCCTGGAGAAACTTGAAAATTTGCATTTTTATTATTCTCCTTGTTAATTCTTAAAACTATATTTATTAGGAGTAACTTTATACGCTGTTTAAAAAATATTGCATTTTGAATTTGCATTTTTATTCTTCTTCTTGTTAATTCTTAAAGCTATATTTATTAGAAGTAACTTTATATGCTGTTTAAAAACTTTAATAAACGCAAAGGCAAATTCTAATCTTGGTCTCTTCCATCACCCAAGATTCAATCCCTGTGTCCGAAACCTTACATCCTTTCGAAATCCCTAAGAGGGTGCAGCATACCCTTTTCCAGGGGCTATGAACTTAAGTTCACCTATAGGACTTTAAATAACCTGGTGATCACAAATCCAACATGGCGGTGACGCGAATTATAAATATTCACATGGACGTTTCTCGCAATTTAACCATCCGCGTGCGGTGAAACTTGGTACAGAAAATCTTTATCCCAATGTTAATCCACTGGTATCTAATTTATTTCAATTGTTTCCATAACCTCAAGATGGTCGCTGTGAATTTTTTTTAAATCTCCTTGTTTTTTCTTGTGTCCTAATTATGCGATTGAAGTTTGAATACTACACTTTCACAATAATCTGCATGTAACAGTACATAACTCTAGGACCTACATATATAAAATCCAACATGGCGACCATCCGAAATATTTAGTCGGTTCTCAATATCTGCGAATCTATTACAGGAATCAAACAGAAATTGTGTTTGTTGATAGTGGCAATTAACATAAGTAGGATATATGAAAATAGGCTGTATAGTTCTTCAGGAACTACTTGTTATATTTACGCTCTGAATTAATAAGACGTCTGTCAGTGTCTGAAGACAGCGTGTCAGGCAGTTATTAACGGAAGAAGAACTAGGAGATCGCAATTCTTCTCAATGTTTACGACACTTCCGATCTCTTGCTGGTGCCACACACGTTCAAGTTAACCTATTAAGACAATTGTGGATTGAACGTCCGCCACCCCAAGTGCAAGCTGTACTGTCGATGCAAGCCGACTGTCCATTGGATCAAGTAGCCGTTTTAGCGGAAAAAATAATGGAAGTTTCACCACCTCACATCCCCGTTGCTGGCAACAACGACTCACACACAATTAGCGAAGTCCGAGATCTACCTCTCATGGACTACTAATGGAGTACAAACCACGGACAACCAGACTCTATAAGGGCACCTCATTGCATCCCCCCCCCCCTAATAACATCTCGTCATCATAATGAGATAGTAACTTACGGATAATAAAATCTTTTATGCTAAACACCTACTTGGAGATGGCAACTTCCCAAAAAATCAGTGAAACTCCCCAATCAAGTGCGCACTTCAAAACCTTCTTGGAAGGCATAATATCACTCAACCATTAATAGACATATCCATTAACAAATTAGCAGATCTACAAAATAAGCATAAATTCAATAAATTAAGACAATTCCAACTCAAATCAATTAATTCAACAATAAAACAAGATGTTCAGTAAAGAACTTATAGCCTACTTTCTCCTAAATGCATGGGTATTGTTATAACTCTTTGTCCTTTTCAAGGAGTATGATTGAATGTTGGTTGTAGTAGCTTGTTGAAATACAACGTGCTATAGGGATATTAAACATGAATATGAGGTGCCCTTTGCTAGTGCTACCTCTGTACCAAATTTCGTTCAATTCGGTTTCGCCGTGTTTGAATTGATAGGGGGAATCAATTTGCACACATACTTGGCCACCATCTGCAAACTATTGGGCTGATGATCTTGCAGTTTGGTCTGAATATGTTTCCCCCATAAAGATATGGTGTTGCAAAATTTGGTAGAGACTAGATTATTAGGTTGGTCGTAATTACATTTTAGCTTTTAACATTTGGGTGGCCGCGATTACGTTTCCGTCAAGATAGCGGTGATATAAAACATGACACTGAGGTGCCCTTTGCTAGTGCTACCTCTGTACCAAATTTCGTTCCATTCGGTTTCACCGTGTTCGAATTGATAAGGGGAATCGATTTTCACACAAAGATGGCCGCCATCCGCAAAATATTAGGCTGATGACCTATTAGTTTGGCCAAAGGATGCTCCCTCCATGAAGGTATGTTGTCGCTAAATTTGCTAGAGATGATTAGGCTAATCGTAATTTGATTTAAGCTTTGAACATTTGTGTGGCCGCCATTACGTTTCCGTCAAGACGGCGGCGATATAAAACATGACACTGAGGTGCCCTTTGCTAGTGCTACCTCTGTACCAAATTTCGTTCATTCGGTTCCACCGTGTTCGAATTAATAGGGGAAATCAATTTTGACATAAAGATGGCCGCCATCCGTAAACTATTAGGCTAATGGCCTATTAGATTGGTCAAAGGATGCTCCATCCATAAAGGTATGTTATTGCAAAGTTTGGTAGAGATCGGATGGTTATGTTAGTCGTAATTTGATTTAAGCTATAAACATTTGTGTGGCCACCATTACGTTTCAGTCAAGATGGCGGCGATATAAAACATGACACTGAGGTGTCCTTTGCTAGTGCTACCTCTGTACCAAATTTCGTTCCATTCGGTTCCACCGTGTTCGAATTAATAGGGGGAATCAATTTTGACATAAAGATGGCCGCCACCCGCAAACTATTAGGCTAATAACCTATTAGATTGGTCAAAGGATGCTCCCTCCATAAAGGAATGTTGTTGCAAAGTTTGGTAGAGATCGAATGGTTATGTTAGTTGTAATTTAACTTAAGCTTTGAAAATTTGTGTGGCCGCCATTACGTTTCTATCAATATGGCGGCTTTATAAAACATGACACTGAGGTGCCCTTTGCTAGTGCTACCTCTGTACCAAATTTCGTTCCATTCGGTTTCACCGTGTTTGAATTAAGAGGGGGAATTGATTTTCACACAAAGATGGCCGCCATCCGCATACTATTAGGCTAATGACCTAGTCATTTGGTCAAAGGATGCTTCCTCTATAAAGGTATGTTGTTACAAAATTTGGTAGAGATCGGATGATTAGGTTAATCGTAATTTGATTTAAGCTTTGAACATTTGTGTGGCCGCCATTATGTTTCCGTCAAGATGGCGGCGATATAAAATATGACACTGAGGTGCCTTTTGCTAGTACTACCTCTGTACCAAATTTCGTTCCATTCGGTTGCACCGTGTTCGAATTAATAGGGGGAATCGATTTTCACACATAGATGGCCGCCATCCGCAAACTATTACGCTGATAACCTATTAGTTTGGTCAAAGGATGCTCCGCCCATAAAGGTATGCTGTTGCAAAATTTGGTAGAGATCGAATGATTAGGTTAGTCGTAATTTGATTTAAGCTTTGAACATTTGTGTGGCCGCCATTACGTTTCCGTCAAGATGGCGGCGATATAAAACATGACACTGAGGTGCCTTTTGTTAGTACTACCACTGTACCAAATTTCGTTCCATTCGGTTGCACCGTGTTAATTAATAGGGGGAATCGATTTTCACACAAAGATGGCCGCCATCCGCAAATTATTACGCTGATGACCTATTAGTTTGGTCATAGGATGCTCCCCACATAAAGGTATGTTGTTGCAAAATTTGGTAGATATCGGATGATTAGGTTAGTCGTAATTTGATTTAAGCTTTGAACATTTGTGTGGCCGCCATTACGTTTCCGTCAAGATGGCGGCGATATAAAACATGACACTGAGGTGTCCTTTGCTAGTGCTACCTTTGTACCAAATTTCGTTCAATTCGCATTCACCGTGTTCGAATTGATAGGGGGGGACAGACATTCAGAGTACACACACTCACACACACACAGACACACACACACACACACACACAGACTCACACACACACATACACACACACACACAGACTCACACACACACAGACAGACACACTTTTTTCGCCCTGTGTTGATCTCATAAGTCTACTTTCATTTTTTGCAAAAATCGAAAGTAGGCTAATAGCAATCCACAATGTGTATGGGACCTAAACACCAACCAGTCAAATACTAAACAATTGCAAGCATGGTCGAACGAAAAATTAATAACATCCAGCGCCTAATGATGAACGACAGTCAAAAGCCATAGTAGCTAGTACTCAAGTCAATCATCATTACACTTGAGCTGAAACACTAGTCTAGTACTCATAAATACTCGTGACAGCATTATTATAAAGCCAAAAGAATTCAAAAAAAAACTACATATCTTCCTTCGAATAAATTACTACTCCTATAACGCAATATCTATTATTGAACTAGGAGTTTTAATTAACAACAAAAGTATCAAATTAACACAATCCAATTAATAAATTCGTCCACAAAAAGAGGAAAAGGAGCCCAGTAGGGCACCAGTCTCTTACCCTACCATAATCGCAAATGCGATATAGACTGAAAGTGAGTCCTTAGTAGGGTAAACGCAGTTTGCAAATCACCATCTAGTGGTATAAGTCACGCGGGGTGAAAGACGAGCAGCTAAGCCACTGCGTCATAGTAGTTGTTGTTAATTCATTTTAAACGCTTGGGACATTTTGGTCATCAGCCCCGTGTACTTAGTGTGTGCCGGAAAACCATATACTTATGTGATAACTGTAGTAGTGTATGTACAGTGTTCGGGGTGGGAATGGGATAGAAACCCCAGGATTTGAAATGAGGTGCTATCCTGGCATTTTCCTAGAGGGAGTGCGGAAAAACCTACACTCCAGATAGGCGCTGTCAGAGCCGGGAATCGACCCTGGGATCTCTAGACTAGCTGCAGCTGTCCTGGCAGCCGTGGTATATGATTTAACGAGCACGGCTATGCCAAGGGGTAGAAACATGTAGCACAGCCTCCTCGACCTAGTACAATAGGAATCCTTGGTTGGTTCCTCAGTTTAGGGGCTGCGACAACGCGGTCATGACGCCCCGTGTACTTTGGGTGTGTGCAGAATCTGTCTGATAACAGGTGTTAATTGTGATGACTGTATTAGTGTGTGTTATCTGTTTTTAATTCAAGTAAGGACTGCAGACATTCAATTTTCAAGTAGTTCAAACTTTTGCTACCAAACGCCACCGTCAACGACAACTAGTTCTGAACTTGGTTACTAGATGTCACCGCCGTCGGCTCCTGACGACGAACGTTGGAACCTTAGAGCGTTAGTCAAATCTAACCTATAATTTAGCTTCACACAAGTGTAATTTGTGGAAGGTTCTTTTACATGCCGCCGGCTTTACTTCCCCTCCGAAGGAAGGTATTCTGAGGGATTTTAACGCTCTATATAATAATAATATCGTATGGCCTCGGGTGAGGAGTGCAAGCTTTGTAATTAGACACCCAGAGGGTAGCTTGCATGTCGAATTTCGTTATTCCTTGAATCACTATGAAAGTCAAGGAGGTTAGATATCTAAGCTCCTTGAAAACTATAGCACTTTCTAGGAGAGAAATGAGGAACTTTGTGTTGGCGGAAACTCCCGAGATTAATTTTGCCATTATGAACACGGCCTACTGAATTCAAATGGGTTCTTTAACATGCCAACATTGTATGACATGCGTCTCGTATTTTTGGCGCCTTTCAAAAATCACTTACCTCGGCCAGGAGCGAACCTGCAATGTTGGGGTTAGTAGACCTACACGCTATCCACTCACCCACCGTGGCAAGTTTTTTTTACGCTCTTAAAAAATTCCGACGACTTCGGCCGGGTTTGAACCCGTGACCTTAGGCATAGAAGCTCAGCATGCTACCTACTACGCCACCGAAGCCGCTAATAGCAATCCTTGTTGCCATTATTTGAAGCACAATGTTCACTCTAGAAGTTCTGATGCACCAAGCGGTGACACTACCTCCAGGACGAGACTGGAGTTTTAAATCATGTGCACTGGGGCAGCAGTGATTTGATAGGCTATATTTGATTGAGTTTGAAATGTCACTGACTAATTGGACTTTTAATTAACACCATTGAATATTCCAGTCATTTTTAATTACAAGCACGACAAAAAACAAACATTATTCAATGGTAGTTTAATGGTTGAAACATTCTAAATGCAGGTTGCTATCACAAGCAGGCCCTATTTCAAGTCGTGCAGCCACATACATATCAGTTGCGGCCGGTAATAAGGTGGCAGTGTAGCACATACAGATTTCTTTAAGAAAAACAATTAATACCGTAATAATATTTACGTTCGACGATGTCGGAATGTAAATATTACATTTCAGAAAACTGTACTAGAATGAGGCTCATTATAGTACAGTTTTCATTATGGGGCAGTTTCTCCCACCAATCAGAGCTCAAGAAACAGATAAGGATGGCATCGCAAATGCGCTGAGTTCCAAGGCCTTCTAATTTAAATTTAAATTTCACTGCGTGGCCTACTGTCATAGTGGGGTAATCGAGGAGGCCATGGTCAAATACAAGGTATTCTCTGCGTCTCATGCGCTCTGTTCAGTACATAACACTGGCGAAATCTCGACAGATATGTATGAATATTTATGTTCGAACATAAAGTAGTTATAATAATTATCGTCGAACATAACTAGTCGTATGCAATGGTAATTAAGACACTCGTATGTAAATTATAAAACTCGCATACGCTCGTTTTATAAACATACTCGTGTCTTAATTATTGCCATTATAGGCTCGTTGCATAATGTACTAATCTATATATCTATATATATATAAATCAATGTAACGTGATAGTTTGTCTGTGGGTATGTATGTCTCCTATGCGTTCATATACCATTCGTCCGATTGCGATGAAACTTGGGTGAGATGTTGAGTACACTCCAAGGAAGGTTTCTGACTTAGTAAATCCATTTTACAATAGGTAGCGCACGCGTAGATTCAACAAATGAGCGACAATGTGCGAAGCATTTCAACAAAGTCCCGTATGTGTTCATATACAATTCGTCCGATAGCGATGAAACTTGGGTGAGATGTTGTGTACACTTACGTGAAGGTTTCAAAATTAGTGAATACATTTCACAGTAGATAGCGCACAAGTAGATTCAACAAATGAGCGACGACACGCAATGCGTTTCAACAAAGTCCCGTATGCATTCATATATCATTCGTCCGATAGCTATGAAACTTGCGTAAAATGTTGTGTACACTGCAGGGAAATTTTCTGGCTTAGTACATCCACTTTACAATAGGCAGCGCACGAGTAGATTCAACAAATGAGCTACGACGCGCGAAGCATTTCAAAAAAGTCACGTTTGCGTTCATATACCATTCGTCCGATAGCGATGAAACTAGGCTGAGATTTTGTGTGCACTCCAGGGAAGGTTTCTAGCTTAGTAAACCCCTTTAAAAATAGGTAGAGCACGAGTAGAATCAACAAATGTACAACGGCGCGCGAAGCGTTTCAACATAGTCCCATATAATTTCATATACCATTCATCCGATAGCGATGAAACTTGGGTGAGATGTTGTGTACACTCCAGGGAAGGTTTCTGGCTTAGTACATACATTTTACAATAGGTATTGCACCAGTAGATTCAACAAATGAGCGATGACACGCGAACCGTTTCAACAAAGTGCCGTATAAATTCATATACCAGTCGCCTGATAGTGATAAATGTTTGTTGAATTGTTGTGTACACTCCAGGAAAGGTTTCTGGCTAAGTAAATCCATTTTACAATACGAAGCGCACGTTTATATTCAACAAATGAGTGACTACGCGCGAAGCGTTTCGACAACGTCCCGTATACGTTCACATACCATTCATCCGAATGCGATGAAACTTGGGTGAGATGTTGTGTACACTCCAGGGAAGGTTTCTGGCTGAGTACACCCATATTACAATATGTAGCGCAAGAGTAGAATCAACAAATGAGCGACGACACGCGAAGCGTTTCAACCAAGACCCGTATGCATTCATGTACCATTCGTCCGTAGCTATGAAACTTGGGTGAGATGTTGTGTACACGACATGGAAAATTTCTGGCTTAGTAAATCCACTATACAATATGCAGCGCACAAGTTGATTCAACAAATGAGGGATGACTTGCGAAGCGTTTCAACAACGTCCCGTATAAGGTCATATACCATTCTGCCGTTAGCGGTGAAACTTGGGTGAAATATGGTGGACACTCCAAGGAAGGTTTCTGGCTTAGTAAATACATTTCATAGTAGGTAGCACGCGAGTAGATTCGACAAATGAACGACGACATGCGGAGCGTTTCAATACAGTCCCCTATGTCTTCATATCCCATTAGTCCGATAGCGATGAAACTTGGGTGAGATGTTGTGGACACTTACGCGACGGTTTATAACTTAGTAAATACATTTTACAGTAGGTAGCGCAGGAGTAGATTCAACAAATGAGTGACGGAGCGCGAATCGTTTAAACAAAATCAGGTATGCGTTCTTATACTATTCATCCGATTGCGATGAAACATTGATCAGTTATTGAGTACCCGCCAGGGAAGGGGACTTAGTAAATCCATTTCACAATACGTAGCGCAAGAGTAGATACAACAAATGGGTGACGACGCGCGAGGCGTTTCAACAAAATCCCCTATTGCGTTCATATAACATTCTTCGATTGCGATGAAACCTTGATGAGTTATTGTGTACACGCCAGGGAAGGGCTTCGACTTAGTAATACATTTATCAATAGGTAGCGCACGAGTAGGTTCAACAAATGAGTGACAGCGCACGAATCGTTTAAACAAAACCCCGTATACGTGCATATACAATTCATCCGATTGCGATGAATCATTGATGAGTTATTGTGTACACGCCAGGGAAGGGGTTCGACTTAGTAAATCCATTTCACAACAGGTAGCGTACGAGTAGATTCAACAAATGAGTGACAGCGATGAAACTTTTGAAAGTTGTTGTGCACGCTTCCACGAATGGTTCTAAATTAGAAAATCCATTTTACGATAGCTTAGAGGCAGTTAACATGTTGTGTATCCAAAAGCACTTCAAGAAACAGAATTTCAACGCCAACACTTTCTTTGATTGGCATTGCAACGAATGCGGGGTACAGCTTGTATAAAAATAAATGTAACGTGATAGTTTGTCTGTGGGTATGTCTGTGGGTATGTCTCCTATGCGATCATATACCATTCGTCCGATTGCGATGAAACTTGGGTGAGATGTTGAGTACACTCCAAGGAAGGTTTCTGACTTAGTAAATCCATTTTACAATAGGTAGCGCACGCGTATATTCAACAAATGAGTGACAATGCGCGAAGCGTTTCAAACATGTCCCGTATGTGTTCATATACCATTCGTCCGATAGCGATGAAACTTGGGTGAGATGTTGTATACACTTACGTGAAGGTTTCAAAATTGGTGAATACATCTCACAGTACATAGCGCACGAGTAGATTCAACAAATGAGCGACGACACGCAAAGTGTTTCAAAAAAGTCCCTTATGCATTCATATACCATTCGTCCGATAGCTATGAAACTTGCGTAAAATGTTGCGTACACTTCAGGGAAATTTTCTGGCTTAGTAAATCCACTTTACAATAGGCAGCGCACGAGTAGATTCAACAAATGAGCTACGACGCGCGAAGCATTTCAACAAAGTCACGTTTGCGTTCATATACCATTCGTCCGATAGCGATGAAACTAGGCTGAGATGTGTGCACTCCAGGGAAGGTTTCTGGCTTAGTAAATCCCTTTAAAAGTAGGAAGAGCAGGAGCAGAATCAACAAATGAGCGACGACGCGCGAAGTTATTCAACAAAGCCCCATATAAGGTCATATACCATTCATCCGATAGCGATGAAACTTGGGTGAGCTGTTGTGTACACTCCAGAGAAGGTTTCTGGCTTAGTACATCCATTTTACAATAGGTAGCGCAGCAGTAGATTCAACAAATGAGCGATGACACGCGAAGCGTTTCAACAAAGTCCCGTATAAGGTCATATACTATTCGTCTGACGGTGATAAATGTTTGGTGAATTGTTGTGTACACTCCAGGAAAGGTTTCTGGCTTAGTTAATCCATTTTACAATACGAAGCGCACGTTTAGATTCAACAAATGAGTGACTACGCGCGAAGCGTTTCGACAACGTCCCATATACGTTCACATACCATTCATCCGATTGCGATGAAACTTGGGTGAGATGTTGGGTACACTCCAGGGAAGGTTTCTGGCTGAGTACATCCATATTACAATAAGTAGCGCAAGAGTAGAATCAACAAATGTGCGACGACACGCGAAGCGTTTCAACCATGTCCCGTATGCATTCATATACCATTCGTCCGATAGCTATGAAACTTGGGTGAGATGTTGTGTACACTTCATGGAAGGTTTCTGGCTTAGTAAATCCACTATACAACAGACAGCGCACAAGTAGATTCAACAAATGAGGGACGACGCGCGAAGCGTTTCAACAAAGTCCCGTATAAGGTCATATACCATTCTGCCGTTAGCGGTGAAACTTGGGTGAAATATGGAGGACACCCCAAGGAAGGTTTCTGGCTTAGTAAATACATTTCACAGTAGGTAGCACACGAGTAGATTCGACAAATGAACGACGACACGCGGAGCGTTTCAATACACTCTCCTATGTCTTCATATCCCATTAGTCCGATAGCGATGAAACTTGGGTGAGATGTTGTGGACACTTACGTGACGGTTTCTAACTTAGTAAATACATTTTACAGTAGATAGCGCACGAGTAGATTCAACAAATGAGTGACGGGGCACGAATCGTTTAAACAAAATCCGGTATGCGTTCATATACTATTCATCCGATTGCGATGAAACATTGATCAGTTATTGTGTACACGCCAGGGAAGGCTTTCGACTTAGTAAATCCATTTCACAATAAGTAGCGCAAGAGTAGATGCAACAAATGGGTGCCGACGCGCGAAGCGTTTCAACAAAATCCACTATTGGGTTCATATAACATTCTTCGATTGCGATGAAACCTTGATGAGTTAATGTGTACACGCCAGGGAAGGGCTTCGACTTAGTAATACATTTCTCAATAGGTAGCGCACGAGTAGATTCAACAGATGAGTGGCAGCGCACGAATCGTTTAAACAAAACCCCGTATACGTGCGTATAACATTCATCCGATTGCGATGAAACATTGATGAGTTATTGTGTACACGCCAGGGAAGGGTTTCGACTTAATAAATCCATTTCGCAATTGGTAGCGCACGAGTATATGCAACAAATGGGTGACGACGCGCGAAGCGTTTCAACAAAATCCCCTATGCGTTCATATAACCTTCTTCGATTGTGATGAAACCTTGATGAGTTATTGTGTACACGCCAGGGTAGGGTTTCGACTTAGCAAATTCATTTCTCAATAGGTAGCGTACGAGTAGAATCAACAAATGAGTGACAGCGCACGAATCTTTCAAACAAAATCCCGTATACTTTCATATACCATTCATCCGATTGCGATGAAACTTTTGAAAGTTGTTGTGCACGCTCCCACGATTGATTCTAAATTAGAAAATCCATTTTACGATAGCATAGGGGCAGTTAACGGAAATTGAAAAACATGTTGTGTATCCAAAAGCACTTCAAAAAACCGAATTTCAACGCCAACACTTTCTTTGATTGGCATTGCAACGCATGCCGGGTACAGCTTGTTTAGTAATAAAAGCTCTACGTTTCCTTTTATATATATAGGAATTCCTAATTTTGTTCTTTAATGATCCCGGATAATAGTAATATCGTATGTCCTCAGGTGCCGGGTGCAAGCTTTGTCATTTACGCCCAGAGGGCAGCCTGCATGTCGAATTTTGTTGTTCCTTGGAGCGCTATGAAAGCCAAGGAGGTTAGATATCTAAGCCCCTTGCCACTATAGCGCTTTCTAGTAGAGACTGGAGGAACTTTTGTGTGTGTTGTCGGAAATTTCCGAGATTTATTTTTCTATTATGAACACGGAAGTAGGGGGATGATAGGAGTTCTGCCCCCCCCCCCCCCCACCACCACCACCACCACCTCTCCCTCTGACGTCACATACTAACCCGCAATACATTCAGCGGCAAAGTCAATATCTCTCGTACGCATGGTCCGATTTTGACAAATGAGGTGTCGTTGTACTCGGGTTGACGCCCTCTTTCCAATGGACCACTCATTTCAACCCCTAAATAAAACCTACTCCTACTAGGGGGTGAAATTGTAATTTTTTAGTGAAAGTCTCTTTTCAAATGCGTCATGAACAAGGTGCGCTGCTAAAATGAACTTAAACGTTGTTGCTCATATAGCGCATGCGTTTTGCTGGCTGATCCCGGATAATAATGATATCGTATAATCATGGGAAGAGGGAGTCCGAGAAAAGAGCAGCTATAACAGTCCTGGCGTTAATTTATAGTTGATGTTTTTAATGACAACGTTAGTACGGGCAAATTTAATGGATGAATCGCCAATTTTAAAACTATCATCCTCATAGCGAACACCATACGTGGTATCTGTGTTTCCGATAAATAGATCGGTGAAATAGGGTTCCATTGTTGATCCATAATATTTTATTAAAATGGTTTTCAGTTGAGCTTTATGTTGAGAGGTGGCCAAAAGTTGTGAAAAAATCTCTCTGGAAGGGCAAGGTGATTCGACCATGGCCAAGGATTTCTTTTTTCTCAAAAACTCTGCAAGGGGTGTGACCTTTTTTTGAGGCGTAAACACATATTCCTCGTCATCCTCAACTTTGCAAACACTAGTCAAATCTTCCTGTTCCTCTTAATCTTCCTCAGGGTCCTCGTGCAGCGTCTGAGTGGCTTGTGAAACGGTGGGTAGCGTTTCAGATGGCTTGAAAGAGGGTTTCAACATGGCTTTTAGTGGAGGTGCTAAATGTTGTTGAATAAACAAAGCATGATTTGCACGTGATTGTTTCAATTGACGAAACTTTTGGCGAATAGTATTTTTTGCTCTAATAATATGCTTTTTCAATTGACTCTCTGGTAACGCCATGGTGTCTTGACAAATGACTTGCCAGGGAATGAGACAGGGCCTTAAATAGCAATAAAATTATCAAACCCTAAGCGATACCGTCCTAGGTTGAGTTCACTTTGTTTGTCAATCACTAAACAGGCATGACGTTGAATGTTCCAGCACTTGGCACACAATTCTGTAAACATTTGAAAGGTCATATCCGGATTCACATGTTCATTATAAACGTGACGACTGTTCCTCTCGTCCTGGCGAAATAAAACAATGACATTGGCATTGTAACGAATCAACTGTTTGTACATTTTTGAATACGTTTGTCCAAGATAGAAGCAATCGATATGTTTGTGTCAACCCACGCTGAAATAGCTTTGAATGATGCCTTGACGTTCAGTGGATACATCATCGAAAATCATGAGTGAATCGGGCTTTACCTCATCCGGTGAAATCACATTTTCTTGCATGGATAATGTGAAATAACCCATATTCTCTTTTTGTAATCCAGACATGACTTGATCCAGAAACACGTAGAGGGGTTGGTAGAGAGATTTTGCAAAAATATAAATATTTTGAAAACGCAGACCATTGGGCGCTGTGATGACCGTTAGCAAAAGATTAGTATTTCCTCAGCCGGAAGGCCCCACAATGATGCAGCGAATGGAAGATGGAAACAGTGATCCATGGCGTTGTTCACGTGATGTGGGACAGAGATGGGAAACCATGTCCCGAACGGGGAATGACTCTTGCTGCTTAATAATATTCATTTCAACTAAGGCTTAGACAGGCTAGCAGGTTGTCTATATACAGGATACCGAGCCTTGTCATAGAAACAGTAGACTGGTACAACAGGTTGACGATGGATGTCTTTGGACGTGCGATGATGGCCAAAGCTAGGTCTGTCCCCATACATGATCCTAAACAAGAAACAGATCCTGCTAATAAACACTATGTGGATAGGTCAGTAGTGCCACGCACAGCACAGGGAGATTATGACTTTAAGGGAATGCGGTTAACCCATGTAAAACATCCTCAAGTGTCTACAGACGTTACTACGAAAAAGTATGTGGATAACAAAGTGTATGAGTTTTATGACAAAGTCCCCCAGCCTACGGTGAATGGCTATAGCGCTAATCACCATCGGATTATTCACGTGGAAGACCCGCAAGACGAAACCGATGTCTGTACCAAGCGTTATGTGACCTATGAAATGAAAAGGCTTTATAAATTTATCCCATCTGTATTTTCAGTGTATCTGACAAATGAAAAACCTTTGAATGAGAGAAGCCATATACCGCTAGTCCATGATCAGCACTTAACCTATGTGCTTGCTTCAGGATTAAGCCACTATCGATTAAACTATGATGGAACCATTCACATCAAATATGCCATACCTGATGAGAACCATTTACAAATAAAGATAAACGGTCATAGGATGTTGGTCCATAACCAATGCAGGTGACGAATTATCCTTTCATCTCATATTGACATGGGATGAAAAGCAAGCGGGAAAAACCATAAATGATTTCCCACTTTATGTGGAATTGGAATATACAGCCATGAAATAACCATTTGACGTTAGTTGTGATTTAAAGTTTCTTGTGAAAGGTTGTTGGTCATTATCATCATGGTGAAACAAAGGTATGCGGTGAGAAAGACTAAAAAAAGGACTTTGTCCTTGGCAAAGCCTGGGCTTACGACATTCGTGGACAAGCCCTTGCGAAAGAAAAAAAGAAAAAATAATGTATTGACCATAAGGAAAGCCTTTCGAGCAGCACAGAGACATGTTATTCAAAAACGTCGGCGACTGGGTTCAAACCAAGGGCGAGTGATTCCCGTCCCCAAACGAGCGGGATTTTTACCTGCTTTATTTGCTGGTTTGGCTGCTCTACGTTCACTTTTGGGCGGTGCCAGTGCAGTGGCGAAAACCATTAAAGCCGCGCAGCAGGGCAAGCAACAACTCAAAGAAAGTCAGCGACATAATGAAACGATGGAAGCGATTGCCATGGGGGCTAGAAATGCCAATTTAAAGCCAGCCTTTTATCAACAAGGATTTGGGATTTCACCATTTCGAAATATTAAAAAAAAAATAACCTCAGCCATAGCAAGACATGCCCTGACGCATCAACAAGTGGAAAGCTATGCTAAACAACTAAAGCTTTCTCATTTTCGAGGTGTGTTTATGGGAAACCAATTACCCCCACAACCCTGGAAACAGGAATGTGCTGTTGTCAATTTGGATGATCACCGAGGACCAGGAACACATTATGTAGCTTATGTCAAAGAGGGATCCCTTGTATGGTACTTTGACAGTTTTGGGAATTTGCCCCCGCCCATGGAACTAGTGACCTATTTTGGAAACAGGATCAAGATATATTATAATGTGAAACGTGAGCAAACGTTTAACAGCCAACAGTGTGGACGTTTGTGTTTAATTTTTTTATATAAGACGCAACATATGCTAAAACGCCATCAGTATGTCGGCAGAATGTAAAACGTTTACAGTGCATGGACGTGAACCTGAAGTCAGCCTAGACTTTTACCCTCCTATCGAATTGAGTGAAAAACCCTATGGTTTAGGACTTGTTTCTCTTCGTACAATCGAATATACAACATACGTGAAAATGTGAACAACAAGTTTTACTATGATGATCCTGTGCTCACCCTGAACTCTGGTGGATCGATGATATTTATGAACACATTTATGTGGTGTTGATCAATCAATATGGTTTAAAGTCATTTCTCGATGGAACGCGCAAGTTTGAACTTGTAGGAAATATCAACACTCATCGCTGCAGTATTTTCTCCACATTCAACATTGACTTTAAAACACGCCCCGATTCCATTGGCCCATTACTAGGATTTAAACCACGTGTGTTGGAGCCCAATAAAAACATGATTCGGACCATGAAGTGAAATTCATTGAGGACCATCATGTGTCGGTGACATGTAATATTATTAGCCAAGTGTACACCAATCAAGAACCATCGCATTCGCTTTATGACTTTATTGTGACATCGCCCAATGGGTATATTATTCGTGAAAACCCTCCAGTGGTGATTTTTCATTCTGTAGCTGCCGATAGTATTAGTAATATGACATTAAGACTGATCAATAGAGATCAACAACTCATTGATCTAGATTCTACCACACCAGTGATTTACAAGTTGGTGCTAAAGCCACAATGAAGTTTGTGTATAAAGCAACAACACCGTCTAGGAATGGTGTTAGTTGTTTGCCACGTGAATACACGTTAACATCTCAAGGCAAGCATATTTTACAATATTTGGGTTACCACATCAACCCTCATGATGAATTCAATCCTAGAGATAGCAAACCGCATCGAGGAGCAACCAGGAGTGGTAAGAATTGATCTCCATTC
Source organism: Meconema thalassinum (assembly GCA_946902985.2). Taxonomy (NCBI): domain Eukaryota; kingdom Metazoa; phylum Arthropoda; class Insecta; order Orthoptera; family Tettigoniidae; genus Meconema; species Meconema thalassinum. The sequence continues at coordinate 392,394,684 of OX336393.1, read as the reverse complement.
CTATCAAGCTCAAACACCTGGTCTCCATAACAATGATGACATTCAATTTGTTATCAACAACCAAGATATTTACACCCTACCGCATGAAAGTGTCATTCAGATTGAAGGTCGGCTCACCAAAGCCGATGGCTCTACACCCACCACATCCAAGTTGGCCAACCATGGTTTGGCCTTTCTGTTTTCTTAAGTGCGATATGTCATTAACGATATCGTGGTGGATAGCACTCGAAATATGGGCATTTCCGGTGTCATGAAACTATACCCCTCTTATAGTGAGGAAGAAGGTAAAACACTTTGCATGGAAGGTTGGTGTCCTGACTCGACCAATGACTGGATGGTACACACCGATGGGACCTTTACTGGATATACCTCTTAAACTGATTTTAGGCTTTGCCGAAGATCACCAACGCATTGTGGTTAACGCAAGGCAAGTGCATTACCTAGTGAGAGACAGGAGTGATAATAATGCACTCAAGGGAGCCGACAATGCCCCCATAGATTCAAAAATTCAACTACAACGTTTGCTATGGAAAGTGCCCCATGTGACCCTTGAAGATAGCAAAAAACTGGACATAATCAAAATGGTAAAGAGAGATAAGCCTCTACCCATGGAATTTTGAAGCTGGGCACTCCATGAGTATCCGCTATTGCCCACCAACAACACACACAGTTGGTCTGTAAAAACAGCTCACTATACAGAGAGACCTCTCTACCTGATCCTGGGTTTTCAAACGAATCGCAAGTATCAACAAACCAAAGATGCCACGCAATTTGATCACCTGCAATTGAGAAATGCACGTCTTTTCCTCAACGGAGCTGTGTTTCCCTATGAAGGACTGGATTTGGATTTTTCAAAAAATAAGTTTGGCCCTCTGTACGACTTGTGTTCTAAATTTCGATGGTCGTATTATCATAAAGAGAACAGCCCCATGCTACTACCCCAAGCGTTTAAGGCAAGAGCACCACTGATTGTCTTTGACTGTTCTTACCTGGAAGAGTCTGTCAAGACATCCAATATCGACATTCGAATAGATTTTGAAACGCATGACATTGTACCAGCCAATACCACGGCCTACTGTTTGATTATTCATCACAAACAAGTCAACTATTATCCACTATCCAACCAAGTGACGAGTGTATAAATAACAGGTCAACCCACGTCAAGCCGCTCAGTCATGTCTTGCTTTAAAGCCTCAAGAGACGTCGCATCCATGAATTTAAACTCTGAGGAACAACGTTTCAAGACTTTTGCAACATGGCCAGTGCCTTTCATAAACCCTCAAGCCGCCAAGGCCGCTGGATTCTACTATTTAAAAACAAGAGATGAAGTGAAATGTGCCTTTTGTCCCATTATCATAGAACAATGGCAGGAGGGCGAACCCATGCAGGAACATCAGCGCTGGTCACCCACCTGCCCCTACCAGTGCAGGATGGAAGTGGGAAATATACCCTGCCATTCAAGCTATCCCTCACTTGTGTCCCTGGGTAATGAAAAACAACAAGTTACGATACGTGTGGACCGTATGGTATCCATGGTGCTTCGGTGAGCAGCTCACCATCAGAAACGCCTAGTTTAGAGACATTGGGACATCATTGGTGTTATGGACGTTACAAACACAAGAGACTATATTGTTGTATCAGTTGGTATCGTCCTTATCCCAAAATGACAAAAGCCTGTAAGACGTGTTATGATAATAAAATGATGTAATTCTTAAATTCTTATTTTTGCATGTCCCCCTGTCCTACCCTAACCTCAATTTGAAACTAGCATGGCAGGTAAGACCATGTCATGATCACACTTTAGTGGTCGATCGTCAGTCAGTCGTCAGTTGAACTTGGTCCAGGCAAGCGTCAACATGTTGCGCACACTCATTGTGGATTGCCAAGGGTTTAAAATTGGTGAAAACAAATTTATATTTAAACAAGTGGCCATGATCGATTGTACCACGTTTTGGATATCGCAAGCTACGCATTTGCTATTTAAACCACCCCATGCTTTTGATTTGTTGTGTGAAAAAGACCGTAAACAAACCCAGTGGATTGAAAATCATAGGCAACTAGACTGGAATCAGGGAACCATTTCCTATAAATATTTGGACGTGGTCATGAAAGCACACTTGTCCTCGGCCAATGTGGTATTTGTGAAAGGTAATGAAAAATGTCAATGGTTGCAATCATTTTTGGCGTCTTACTGCCAATGTATCGACCTCATGGAGTTGGGCTGCCCCTCCCTGCAAACGCTCATGGATACTTGTTCCTGTGGCAACATTACCCATTCAGCCCTATCGCATGCGTGGCATCTCTTTCATTGGTTAACCACCCATGCCTGCTGGGAGTTGTTGAAGAAAATTATAACTCAAGATTTACCTGTGAATGACGCCAGTGAGATTTCTACAAGCGACGTGTAAACATCTACAGCACGTGATACCATGGAGAAAGGCAATGCTACGGACAAAGCCATCGGCAAGTTCTTCGTGTGCAAAAAGAAACTAGACAGTTTTACCAAAGAGGAACTCTTGGCGCTACCCAAGTCGTTCATTTATTATGTGGCCGCCAACGCGGTCAAAGAAATCTGGCAACTTGTACCAAAATCATGGACTCATGACCATGTGTTGAGTGAATTGCAACCCTGTACGGATTAAGATCACCATAAGCAAGTGGCCATGGCAAAAATACCGTCTATGCGTCAGTGTGCGACTTGCCAGCTAGTGAAACTGTATCACGGTCATAAAAGTCCGTGTAAAGACATTGTTGAATCATTCCACGGGTGTCATGGCGATAAAAAGCAACAACAACAACAAACACAAACATCGTCCACAGAGGAGGAGGAAGACCAAACCTTTTTACCATCGATGGAAAAGGATATGCCAGACCTCTACTGGCAATGGCGTCATTGACAAAGTGATTCAATACTTACCTTTCGAAATCCATCTTCCAGGTTATCGTTTTTGCGGCCCTGGAACTCGTCTCGAAAAACGTTTACAACGTGGTGATATACCCATTAATCTTTTGGATCAAGCATGCAAGGAACATGACCTATCTTATCGCCATAGTCATCCTGGTTTAAGATATGTGGCAGATAAATTGTTATTGAAAAAAGCTAAACTACGTTTCACATCCTGTGATGCCTCAGTGGGTGAAAGGATGGCAGCCCTGATTGTCATGTGTGCTATGAAAGGAAATTTGATGATGCATGGACATAAACAATGAGGAATGGAGGAGTGAGGAATTGGGATTTGTTTGTATTCTATTTTCATTTGTCAATCCCCTTATGGTTATGAAATAAAAACAAAGGTTTACCAGAGCACGATGTTGTTTAATTTAAAAAATCATGATGTTGATGGCCGATTTTTCATTTTCACATTTCACACATGATGAATTCACACATTGCCATTTTGCCAATTTGCAATTTACAGTTTTTAAAAATGTTCGTTTCAAGTTTTATGATTTTGATTATATGGATTTTTCCATTTTGCTGATGACACTTTTTAAACAATGTCCGTTTGAAGTTTTGGAATTTTCATATTTCACAAATGTCCATTTTGCCAATTTGCAATTTACAGTTTTTAAAAATGTTCGTTTCAAGTTTTGTGATTTTGATGATATGGATTTTTCCATTTAGCTGATGACACTTTTTAAACAATGTCCGTTTGAAGTTTTTGAATTTTCATATTTCACACATGGCCATTTCCAGTTTTTTTAATGTCCGTTTTAAGATTCGTATTTTTGGTGATATCGAAACATGGATTTCCCATTTTGCTGTTTTGACATTTTTTCCATTTGGTGTATGTTGAAAGTTGAGATTTGTCAATGATGTTGATGCAAGTGCATGACCATGGCGATGCTGCAGTGAGTTTATGGGTGTTTGGAGAAACGTCGAGGTCTACGACTACTGCAGGTAAGACTGTTTTTACAAAAATAATGTCTATTGTCCGCCACATTTCAAAGAAAACAAAACTATTGAAAACAAAATGAGTATATAAGTGACCATTTCCAGCCCACCCACTCTATCTCACCGTGTTTGCTCAGGTCATACATACACACCAGCTTTCTCTCTCCACTCATACATTCACACCTATCTTTGGGAACAAACACAACCACTTTATTTATTCTCAAAAGCAGATTCTCGACATGCACACTCATCCCAAAAGAACTTTTTAGTTTACCATTTACATTACGAAAAATAATTAAATACTAGTCATTAATGTTACTAAAAATCTTACTTATTTCATATTTACAATAACAAAACAACTTTGTACAGCTTAAAAGAATCAAACTATTCACCAATCAAAAATAAAAAATAAAAAAGGTTGAATAGAACTTTTCAAAGAGCAAAAGGTCCAAGTGGGTTGCCACTATTTTACAAAATCTACTATTTACAATGACAAAAACCAATATTTACAAAATACTAAATCTACAAGTTACATAAAGCTATGCCCCTAAATGATTAAACAGTGAAATCACACCTCCTCCTCCTTGCGATCATAACACCAGCGTAGGCTAGTGAGCAGGTCATTAGCCCACACACGCTTGTTATCCATGGAGGTGAGGGTGCGTTTTCTCTGTTCCACAAGATACAAATGATGGTTGCTGGATTGTATCCTGCACTGTGTATGAGACATAGCTTTGCCAGTGCGTAAAACCGCTAGATAGTCATCAACACGTAGCGATTTTACCACTGCCCTACCTACACCTTTTGCTCTTTTGGCTTCCTTACAGTCGAGTGTGCGATAAGCATACATTTTCGAAGCTAAACCTACGAATTCCGTCATAACGGAATCACCGCATTCATCTTTTAAAACGCCCATTTTCTTTTTGTTTTTTATGGGCAGCTGAAACACGTTGTCAGCGCTATAGCAAGAGGTGTCGAATCAGTCACTATGCTGCCTCATGACGTCATAGGGGTTGCAGAGGCGAATGTGGTAAATGAATGAGTCCGTGTCCATATACAAAAGAGAGACGTCCTCAAAATGGCGTTTGGCAAACTCATAGTGGAATCGATACATGACCGATTTAGAAAAGTGTAAAATGACTTGACCCAAGTAAATGGGCTTATCCATGGTCACGCTGGTCTTACTCATTTCAATAGTAGCCAAATCCTCATCGATAATGTTGATCGATTTGAAATTTGGCTTGGCAATGTACCGCCGGGCACCCCACTGCCCCTCCCAGATATTCACCAATTTAATGTCACGGTATTTGCGGACATTCTCTATGAACTTGCCACAGATGCAGTTGTTCATTAATTTAAAAAAAATAATTTCAAACTGCTGTGTTGCCATTTGTCGGTGCTCTGTGTTGAGTAGCATGTATGGCTCAAGCCATGCTTTTTGAGCAAAAGAAATACCTCTATGGATTTTCTTCAACACCAAGCCTTGGGCGAGGCATTGCACCAACATTTGGATATGTAACACATACCGATTTTTGTTGTTAAGTGTGCCCATGAGTTTTTCAATTTTCACTTTGCTGTCAGGGGGAACCATTTGCTCAAGGCAGAATGGGAAATCGGCATGTTCATCATACAAGGATGAGGGATATTCAATATCCACTTCTAGCACATATCCACAGCCTGTTTCTTGGCTATCCTTGATCACATCAAATTCTGACATTTGTTTCTCTGTCAGCCAAGCAAACTTCCCATAGGGCAAAGGCTGACTCATGGCGTAACCGTGCAAATTATTCACGTCATAGTACATTAAGAACGATTCTGGTTTGTCTGGTGAATAATCAGGCATGTAGACATTGTTCGCTTCGGCATGGCGTTGGTTAAGTGACACAAAACCGCCACGAATGCCCTTTTCAAAAAATAGAACCATGTCTACGTCAGTGAGTAAATCCAATTCCACTTGAGTGTATTTAAAAGCGGCATCAAACGAGAGCCCAGGACTCGTATAATAGTGAGCCGGGTCAAGACCATAAATGTGCTGACACAACTCACGAAATTTTTCAAACACATCTGTGAGCAGCAATACATCCAGTTTTAGGTAATGCATAGCATATTCACTTAGCGGGTTCATGCCAAACACTCGCCAAACTTGACATGCATGTGCATAGTCTTCATCGGAAACGGTACTGCGTGTTAGTTTCGAGTAAAATTTATCTTGTGTTGGGAGTTTTCTTTGCTTTAGCACGTCCCAGCTGTTGCAGAAATCATACGGGAATATACCTTTCCGAATGCACAATTGAAATTGCTCAGGATCATTAAAATGCATTCTAGTATTTTTTAATTCCTTATCATTCAAGCCATTCACAAGGCTGTCTAGCGAGGATGCCATAAACTTAAAGGAATCCAAAAATCGAATGCTAAAGTCGCTCAACCTCCATGTCAGGGCTGTAAAACGCTCATGGTTTTGGGGGATAATGGTAAACGAGCCCTTGTTGACATGAACCAATTCACGAATCAAAAACTGAATGTCATAATTTGCCAGATTGTGGAAAAAGACACTGATGAAACGAAGAGCTGGAAAGTTCAAATTGCATTTACTATGCGCAGCTCCACGAAACTCCCCCATAAAGTGCGAGTGGTCTCTGACTTTTTCCTCTCGACTTAAAATAGGCTTTTCGCAAATATGGCATGTCGTTGAATGCTCATACCGCTGCTGCTGTTCTTGAGTTAGGCTCATGGGTACTGGGTGGTACAGTAATTCCTGTACATCATGAGCCAACTTGACCAGTTCATCCAAGAACCATCTGGCACAATCTGGCCCCTCACGGTATTTGTAAACGGATTGTGTGGGGTCATAGGCACACACCACATTAAATCCTATGGCAAAGGGCTCATGTTTTTGAATGGATGTGGTTGAGCTGATAGTGGGATCTGATTCACATCCCGCCATGGGTGTGGTGAGAGCTTCAAAATCTGCATACACCACATAGGGGACAGTGTCACGCTTGTGAATGTCCTTAAACTTTAACACAGCCTTGTCCCCTTGTGGCAATATCAGTCTCACCGCTTCCTGAGTAACGCAATCTACCCTATGACGTTCTAAGGGCATGGGGGTTGTAAAATATTACAAGCAACGATCACAAATATGTTTTTTACCATGTGCTTTGGACGTTTGACTGCTTAGGAATCTACTCAAGCTTTTAATCAGGCAATAGTGATTCACCTCTCCATAAGACATGAAGATGAATGTGGTGTCGTTTCGGTTCTTTTGTGGCATAAAGAGGACCCACAATCTCCTCACCATCAAGGCCATACACCATGAACGAGAAATCCTGGTTATCTTGTTCAAACCTATGGATCTCGGTTAAGTCCATAGGGAACGACACTCGAGTTAAATTTAAAGTTTGTTTTAATTCATCAAACTTGGCCTTGTACTTTGCTGGTCTGATAACATGACGATATTGAGCTGGCTGCAAATACGCAGCCACAGCCCACAGAAAACATTCATCATCAAAATTTTCAATATTCACCACAGCCTTTTTTGAAGCTATTGCTGGCGGTGTTTTAATATAGCTAGACCCAGCATTCAACGGGTTGAAATGACATATGTTGATTTGTAAATGATGAATTTTGTGTAAGGCATGGCCACTCGGTCCTTGTTGCAGTTTATCAAATGTTGATAGCAAGGCATTTACCACATGGCTTTGATACCACTCGTTCAGATTATCGGCTATCAAAAGCTCTTGCATTTTACTGCAAATATAAAATGTCTCTTTATGCTCTACGTCCTTCTTTTTATATATGAAATCGCACACCAGTTCTGTATTCACCTTTAAAGCCGTATGCAACCTTTGCGCTGTACAAATTTCAATTTAAAAAATTTCAAAACAAGATTCTAGAAAATCTTTGGGAATCAAACTTTTTCTAACATTGGCCACACGACCATAACACACACGCGATTTGAAACAACTGTTTAGGGGTTCCCAAGTTAACATATCCGCAGCAGTAAAAGACATTATTTTGAAAGAACACTCTCACCTGAGTTTTCAGCTGTAGACTGCTTGACAATGGCCCCAAACCACACGATCCTGGTTGTCAACAGTGGTCAAGCGTTTTCCAACACTCTAAAAAGAAATAAAATAAACCACCATAAGTATATCCGTTCCATATAATTTATGCATTTCATAAACAAATCAAAATCAAACAGGTTATATATAAAAACAAATCTCACCTTGACGTGTAATGCTTTGCTTTATTCCCGTCTCGTGGGCTAGTGTGGAAATGGTTGCCTTTTCTAGCTGTCTGTCTTTCTCTCTTTTTCAATCTCTTTCCCACAGACACACAACAGGTAGGCTATACACGTTATCTGCAAACAAATAAATAAATAAAATCATTAATTACCTAATCAATATATAATTGCTTGTAAATATATATATAAATCAATAAATGTATAAATGAATGAATGAATAAACACCTACCTCACAACAAGGTTAAGTATTTTCCACCAATACCAAAACTGTTAAACAAGATCAAGTGTTTCACGCAATGCAGTGGGTTCAAAGGTAGTTACCTAAGTGAGAGTGGAAATGATAACGACATGGCTTTATATATGTTACGTTGCATGTATAATCATTTTTTCTCACGCTTTGAACATCCTGTTATCAGGCACGTGGACAGCCAAAGCCCAAGGTGATCACCTGTGGCAGATCAAATTTCACATGAACTTGCATTTTGTCACGTACAAAGCAAAAACAGGATGTAACTTGTTTAGAGTACATGTGGTTTCACATGTGTTCACATGCATTTCACACTTCCCTGCCACCACGATTGTAGGATTATTTCACCTTCAAGCGTCTTCGTCATTTTCCATTGCACCTGTTGTCAAGTCAGATCAGCGCCTTCCAATAAGCTCAAATGACATTCACCTCCTGCTCCTCTGCAAGTTTGTTTTCTCTACTCGCTTCGACCAACATAGAACCAAGTTCTCATCACAGTTTACACGTTAAAGGTAAAATATCAGAAAAAACGCACCCTCACTCTGTCATACACCGGCCCGCCGAAATAGCGATTGTTCTGTTAAGCATGGTCATTGTGGTCAGCGACAGGTTCGTTGAAACACACACCCAGCAGTATCGTCTCTCTCAACCACCACGCTTTATGAATATTATAAACAGGTATCGGTAAAGAAATTTTTTTTCAACATGTATGGCGTTAGGCCCTTTGTCAAAATGTCAAACATAGTTTCTAAAAGGGGGCGTGAGCCCGAGACCTAGGACACCTCGTATACGTCTCTAGCGTTATAGGTTTGCGAAATATAACAGAAAGTCTAAAATCACAGTTTTACACCAAAAAAATCTGTTTCCCTCATTCTCAAAAACTTTAACCTATTACCACAATAAAGAGGGTTTCGAGACAAGCCATTTGACACGTCATAGGACCAAATCTGACCTTGCGTTCGAGAGATATCGGCAAACTTCGTAGGAAAGTAGGCGACTATCAGGATCTATCCTCACCACCAAAACCTCTTCTTATCAATCATTTTTTTTTCAAAGAGCTCGCCCTCTTATAAAAATCCCAAGTGCGCATGCGTACAAAACAAAAACAAAAATGTTGATCCATAGCGGCAGCCAGCAAAACGCATGCGCTATATGAGCAACAACGTTTAAGTTCATTTTAGCAGCGCACCTTATACATGTCGCATTTGAAAAGAGATTTTCACTAAAAAATTACAATTTCACCCCCTATTAGGGGTAGGTTTTATTTAGGGGTTGAAATGAGTGGTCATTTGGAAAGAGGGCGTCAACCCGAGTCCAACGACACCTCATTTGTCAAAATCGGACCATGCGTTCGAGAGATATTGACTTTGCCCCTGAATGTATTGCGGGTTAGTATGTGACGTCAGAGGGAGAGGTTGTAGAGGGGGGGGGGGGGGCAGAACTCCTATCATCCCCCTACTCACGGATATCTTTAGTAAATTACTGTGAACTGTCTGAGAGCGGCGCGCCAACTGTCTAGGAGCGCACGTCCGTTTGGTCGTTGCCAGGCCCAAGCACCGACCAGATCTCTATTAGTGAAGGGTATGGCAGAGATGCTAGACCGAGTAAATCCTATCCTAACAGTTAACTCAGGTGGTCGTCGCCGGCTGATTGCAACAAGCGAGTCGAGGCGCGGACGGAGACATCCAGATGCTTCGTCAACTTCCGATACTATGTGTTGCAATGCTGGGCGTACTTGTGACACTCGCGGTTCTTTCTCGCCCTCTTATATAACTTACGTTGTTGTGTTCTTATATGGATATAATCCGATGGCAATGTGATACATATACATATAGAGGGTGTCTGAAATTAATTGTAAGAGGACATTCAATCCTGAATCAAAAGTTGGTCGCTAAGGTATTTTATGTCCTCTGAGGGAAAGCTTATAATGGAAATCGCCAAATTAATGTACAAGTAAGATGAATTGTGAGTCATGCAGCCGCGCGGGAAGTGACGTCATGCAGACCTGACTCATAACATGTCATTTCAGACTAGCGCATGAAGCGTTCACGTGATTCTTGCACCTCCCGCTACCCGTTGTTCCCCGCGCGGGAAGCCGGTGCGTTAGCTCGGTGATAATGCATGACTTGCAACTTGTCGATCATGAAGCGTTCAACTGCTGCTCAAAGAAATCTCTATATATATAAAAATGAAAGTTTGTCTGTATTTTCTGAATTTCCACGGAAATTTGCGATATTTGCGCGTTTCAGGCTGTTTTATGACGGATGCGCGCAAAAATAAAATTTTTGTCTGTCTGTCTGTCTGTCTGTCTGTCTTGTGTGTCTGTGGACAACTTCTACGAGTCCTTATAACTTGAGAACGGCTGGGTGGATCAACGTAAAATTTGATACAGATATCCATCAGAGGCACCACACTAATCATTGATGTAACTCTTCTCCGTACCTCTCATAAAAGGGGCCCTACCCCCTTAAAATACATGCTGAAATAGGCGTAGAAGGGTGAAACAAAGCTCATTTTCAGCCCCTCAATGTGAGAAACGAAACTCGGGGGCACCAGATTTTAAGGCCCTAAAACCAACAGTTTTTGAGGTATTTCCAGAAAACTAATTTCACTTAATAAATTAATGAAAGAATGCGTGCCCCTTGACCCCTTAAGCGCATTATATGTGTTGATGAATATTTCAGCTAAATTAGGATCCGTTGTAACCTTATTGCCGTTTGCAAACCTTCACAGTAATGTAATAATTGGAATTGTATTGCGTCTTACAGAAATAGATGGACCTCTGAGATTCTGTTGCCATTGTTACCGGCATGCATTCCTTCATTAATTTATTAAGTGAAATTAGTTTTTTGGGAATATCTCAAAAACTGTTGGTTTTAGGGCCTTAAAATGTGGTTTTCGGGGTCCTTTTAGGGCCCCCGAGTTTCGTTTCTCACATTGAGGGTCTGAAAATGAGCTTTGTCTCACGCTTATTTCAGCATGTATTTTAAGGGGGTAGACCCCCTGTTATGAGAGGTACGGAGAAATGTTACATGAATGATTAGTGTCGTGCCTCTGATGGATATCTGTATCAAATTTTACGTTAATCCACCCAGCCGTTCTCGAGTTATAAGGACACAGAAAATTGTCCACAGACAGACAGACAAAAATATATTTTTGCGTGCATCCGTCACAAAACAGTCTTAAACGGGCAAATATGTCAAATTTTCGTAGAAAAGCCGAAAAATCAGACACATTCATTTTTATATAATAGAGAAGGGATATAATAGACCTACGGAACCACACCCGCACGTGTAAATCGCGTGATAATATTCTAGAGTACCCCTTGACCCCTTAAGCGCATTGTATGTATTAATGAATATTTCAGCTTAATTTGGATCCATTATAACCTTATAGCCGTTTGCAAACCTTCACAGTAATGTAATAAATGGAATTGCATTGCGTCTTACAGAAATAGATGGACCTCTGAGATTCAGTTGCCATGGTCCATCTATTTCTGCGGGTATGGTCCGGAAGGTCTATCATATCCCTATCCCTAATTTTTTATATTATTATTAGTAGTAGTAGTATTATTCTTTTAATTATTATCATTATTATGGCGTACAACGAAGATACAAAGCTCATTTTCAAACCCTTGGGGTCAGAAACAAAACTCGGGACCCCTCAAGAGCAGTAAAGGGTCCCCGAAAACTATATTTTAAGGCTCTAAACCCAACAGTTTCTTAGATATTCCCAGAGAACAAATTTCATTTAATAAACCAAAGAAGGAATGCAAGCCACTAACCATGACAACAGTATCTCAAGAGGTGGCATCCAACTTTCCATCTATTTCTGGAATAAGTAATGCCACTCCATTTATTATATTTCTGTGAAAGGTTGCAAATGGAGTACCCTAGATTTTTTCACACGACTTACACGTGCGATATGTCGTTCAGAAGGTCTATTATATCTCCAAACAGCAACATTATTTTCAAAAATTCCTGAGTAGAAATAGTAGACTGTTTTTTGCTGATTTTAGGAATTTGGGCAATTGGAGGCTAAAAACACTGAATTTTCATGCACCACAAGCCTTTATAATTTATAAAAGGGGTCTTCCTGTAGTTGGGCACTTGACACAATGGTTAGGGTCAGTTCGTATGTGACGTGTATTGCGATTCTTCTACGAAGTTTTCAATTTTATTTTCACGCCAGGAAGAACACGTTAGGTAAATTTAGTTTGAGAGCACATTTTAACTAATAATTTTTCTTTGCCAACAAACAGGTTCCAAGCCCCTAAACATTGCAACAGTAGCTCAATTGATAACATCTGGTTATTAATACCGAAGACCGTTCGAAGAATGGGTACTTCTGCTAGTAAGGAATATAAGGAACGTAAAAAGTTAGAAAACATTAAATTAACTGATAATACTGCTGCTCAACGACATAAGGAATATAAGGAACGTAAAAAGTTAGAAAACATTAAATTAACTGATAATACTGCTGCTCAACGACATCTCTATAAATATAACAAGATGTTCAGTAAAGAACATATAGCCTACTTTCTCCTGAATGCATGGGTATTGTTATAACTCTTTGTCCTTTTCAAGGAGAATGATTGAATGTTGGTTGTAGTAGCTTGTTGAAATACAACGTGCTATAGGGATATTAAACATGAATATGAGGTGCCCTTTGCTTGTGCTACCTCTGTACCAAATTTCGATCAATTCGGTTTCACCGTGTTTGAATTGATAGGGGGAATCGATTTGCACACATACTTGGCCACCATCTGCAAACTATTGGGCTGATGTTCTTGCAGTTTGGTCTGAATATGTTTTACACCTAATGATATGGTGTTGCAAAATTTGGTAGAGACTAGATTATTAGGTTGGTCGTAATTACATTTTAGCTTTTAACATTTGGGTGGCCGCGATTACGTTTCCGTCAAGATAGCGGTGATATAAAACATGACACTGAGGTGCCCTTTGTTAGTGCTACCTCTGTACCAAATTTCGTTCCATTCGGTTTCACCGTGTTCGAATTGATAAGGGGAATCGATTTTCACACAAAGATGGCCGCCATCCGCAAAATATTAAGCTGATGACCTATTAATTTGTTCAAAGGATGCTCCCTCCATAAAGGTATGTTGTTGCTAAATTTGCTAGAGATCGGATGATTAGGCTAATCGTAATTTGATTTAAGCTTTGAACATTTGTGTGGCCGCCATTACGTTTCCGTCAAGATGGCGGCGATATAAAACATGACACTGAGGTGCCCTTTGCTAGTGCTACCTCTGTACCAAATTTCGATCATTCGGTTCCACCGTGTTCGAATTAATAGGGGGAATCAATTCTGACATAAAGATGGCGGCCATCCGCAAACTATTAGGCTAATGGCCTATTAGATTGGTCAAAGGATGCTCCCTCCATAAAGGTATGTTGTTACAAAGTTTGGTAGAGATCGGATGGTTATGTTAGTCGTAATTTGATTTAAGCTTTAAACATTTGTGTGGCCGCCATTACGTTTCTTTCAATATGGCGGCGATATAAATCATGACACTGAGATGCCCTTTGCTCTTGCTATCTCTGTACCAAATTTCGTTCCATTTGGTTTCACCGTGTTTGAATTAATAGGGGGAATCGATTTTGACACAAAGATGGCCGCCATCCGCAAACTATTACGCGAATGACCTATTAGATTGGTCAAAGGATGCTCCCCCCATAAAGGTATGTAGTTGAAAAATTTGGTAGAGATTGGATGATTAGGTTAATCGTAATTTGATTTAAGCTTTGAACATTCGTGTGGCCGCCATTACGTTTCAGTCAAGATGGCGTCGATATAAGACATGACACTGAGGTGCTCTTTGCTAGTGCTACCTCTGTACCAAATTTCGTTCCATTCGGTTCCACCGTGTTCGAATTAATAGGGGGAATCAACTTTGACATAAAGATGGCCGCCACCCGCTAACTATTAGGCTAATAACCTATTAGATTGGTCAAAGGATGCTCCCTCCATAATGGAATGTTGTTGCAAAGATTGGTAGAGATCGGATGGTTATGTTAGTCGTAATTTAACTTAAGCTTTGAACATTTGTGTGGCCACCATTACGTTTCTGTCAAGATGGCGGCGATATAAAACATGACACTGAGGTGCCCTTTGCTAGTGCTACCTCTGTACCAAATTTCGTTCATTCGGTTCCACCGTGTTCGAATTAATAGGGGGAATCAATTTTGACATAAAGATGGCCGCCATCCGTAAACTATTAGGCTAATTACCTATTAGATTGGTCAAAGGATGCTCCCTTCATAAAGGAATGTTGTTGCAAAGATTGGTAGAGATCGGATGGTTATGTTAGTCGTAATTTAACTTAAGCTTTGAACATTTGTGTGGCCGCCATTACGTTTCTGTCAATATGGCGGCGATATAAAACATGACACTGAGATGCCCTTTGCTAGTGCTACCTCTGAACCAAATTTCGTTCCATTCGGTTTCACCATGTTTGAATTAATAGGGGGAATTGATTTTCACACAAAGATGGCCGCCATCTGCAAACTATTAGGCTAATGACCTAGTAGTCTGGTCAAAGGATGCTTCCTCTATGAAGGTATGTTGTGGCAAAATTTGGTAGAGATCGGATGATTAGGTTAATCGTAATTTGATTTAAGCTTTGAACATTTGTGTGGCCGCCATTACGTTTCCGTCAAGATGGCGGCGATATAAAACATGACACTGAGGTGCCTTTTGTTAGTACTACCTCTGTACAAAATTTCGTTCCATTCGGTTGCACCGTGTTCGAATTAATAGGGGGAATCGATTTTCACACAAAGATGGCCGCCATCCGCAAACTATTACGCTGATGGCCTATTGGTTTTTTCAAAGGATGCTCCCCCCATAAAGGTATGTTGTTGCAAAATTTGGTAGAGATCGGATGATTAGGTTAGTCGTAATTATTTGATTTAAGCTTTGAACATTTGTGTGGCCGCCATTACGTTTCCGTCAATATGGCGGCGGTATAAAACATGACACTGAGGTGTCCTTTGCTTGTGTTTCCTTTGTACCAAATTTCGTACAATTCGCATTCACCGTGTTCGAATTGATAGGGGGGGGGGGACAGACATTCAGAGTACACACACTCACACACACACAGACACACACACACACACAGAGACTCACACACACACATACACACACACACACAGACTCACACACACACATACACACACACAGACAGACACACTTTTTTCGCCCTGTGTTGATCTCATAAGTCTACTTTCATTTTTTGCAAAAATCGAAAGTAGGCTAAAAATGAAAGTTTGTCTGTTTTTTCTGAATTTCCACGGAAATTTGCGATATTTGCGCGTTTCAGGCTGTTTTATGACGGATGCGCGCAAAAATAAATTTTTTGTCTGTCTGTCTGTCTGTCTGTGTATCTGTGGACAACTTCTTGGAGTCCTTATAACTTGAGAACGGCTGGGTGGATCAACGTAAAATTTGATACAGATATCCATCAGAGGCACCACACTAATCATTGATGTAACTCTTCTCCGTAATTCTCATAAAAGGGGCCCTACCCCCTTAAAATACAAGCTGAAATAGGCGTAGAAAGGTGAAACAAAGCTCATTTTCAGCCCCTCAATGTGAGAAACGAAACTCGGGGGCAGGGCCCTCGAAAACCACATTTTAAGGCCCTAAAACCAACAGTTTTTGAGATATTCCCAGAAAACTAATTTCACTTAATAAATTAATGAAAGAATGCGTGCCGGTAACCATGCCAACTGAATCTCAGAGGTCCATCTATTTCTGTAAGACGCAATGCAATTCCATTTATTACATTACTGTGAAGGTTTGCAAACGGCTATAAGGTTATAATGGATCCAAATTAAGCTGAAATATTCATTAATACATACAATGCGCTTAAGGGGTCAAGGGGTACTCTAGAATTTTTTCACGCGATTTACACGTGTGGATGTGGTACTGAAGATCTATTATATCCCTTCTCTATTATACAAAAATGAATGTTTGTCTGATTTTTCTGCATTTCTACGGAAATTTGACATATTTGCCCGTTTCAGACTGTTTTGAGACGGATGCACGCAAAAATATATTTTTGTCTGTCTGTCTGTTTGTCTGTGGACAATGTTTTGTGTCCTTATAACTCGAGAACGGCTGGGTGGATTAACGTAAAATTTGAATCAGATATCCATCAGAGGCACGACACTAATCATTGATGTAGCTCTTCTCCGTACCTCTCATAACAGGGGGCCTACCCCCTTAAAATACATGTGGAAATAAGCGTGAGACAAAGCTCATTTTCAGACCCTCAATGTGAGGAACGAAACTCGGGGGCCCTAAAAGGACCCAGAAAACCATATTTTAAGGCCCTAAAACCAACAATTTTTGAGATATTCCCAAAAAACTAATTTCACTTAATAAATTAATTCGGGAATGCATGCCGGTAACATTGGCAACAGAATCTCAGAGGTCCATCTATTTCTGTAAGACGCAAGGCATTCCATTTATTACATTACTGTGACGGTTTGCAAACGGCAATAGGGTTATAACGGATCCAAATTAAGATGAAATATTCATCAAAACATATAATGCGCTTAAGAGGTCAAGGGGCAATCTAGAATTTTTTACGCGATTTACACGTGCGGGTATGGTCCGGAAGGTCTATTATATCCCTATCCCTATATTGTTATATTATTGTTATTCTTTTAATTATTATCATTATTATGGCGTACAACGAAGAGACAAAGCTCATTTTCAAACCCTGGGGGTCGGAAACAAAACTCGGGGCCCCTCATGAGCCGTAATGGGTCCCCGAAAACTATATGTTAAGGCTCTAAACCCAACAGTTTCTTAGATATTCCCAGAAAACTAATTTCATTTCGTAAACTAAAGAAGGAATGCAAGCCACTAACCATGTCAACAGAATCTCAAAAGGTGGCATCCAACTTTCCATCTATTTCTGGAATAAGTAATGCCACTCCATTAATTACATTTCTGTGATAGGTTGCAAATGGCTATAAGGTTATCACGGAACCAACTAAAATTGTAAAATTCATCAATGCGCTTAAGGGGTTCAAGGAGTACCCTAGATTCTTTTCACACGACTTACACGTGCGATATGTCGTACAGAAAGTCTATTATATCTCCAAACAGCAACATTATTTTCAAAAAATCCTGATTTGAAATAGTAGACTGTTTTTTGCTAATTTTAGGAATTTAGACAATTGGCGGCTAAAAAAACTGAATTTTCATGCACCACAAGCCTTTATAATTTATAAAAGGGGTCTTCTTGTAGTTGGGCACTTGACACAACGGTTAGGGTCAGTTCGTATGTGACGTGTATTGCGATTCGTCTACGAGGTTTTCAATTTTATTTTCACGCCAGGAAGAACACGTTAGGTAAATTTTGTTTGAGAACACATTTTAACTAATAATCTTTCTTTGCCAACAAACAGGTTCCAAGCCCCTAAACATTGCAACAGTAGCTTAATTGATAACATCTGGTTATTAATACCGAAGACCGTTCGAAGAATGGGTACTTCTGCTAGTAAGGAATATAAAATGCCAGGCGTCGACGACCTGGGGCTTTGAGCGAGGCGAACACAAGAATGCAGGGTGACTTTTAAAGAGATATACAAGATGCCATATAAGAATACAGGGTGCCTCCTAAAGAGGTGTGCAGGATGTCAGAGCAAAATACAGTACAAGATGCCAGATAAGAGTACAGGGTGACTCATAAAGAGATATACAAGATGCCCGATAAGATTACAGGGTGACTCATAAAGAGATCTACAAGATGCCAGATAAGAATACAAGGTGACTCTTAAAGAGGTGTACAAGATGGCAGAGAAGTATACTGGGTGACTCCTAAAGAGGTGCACAAGATGTCAGACAAGAATACAGGGTGACTCCTAAAGAGGTGTACAAGATGTCACACAAGAATACATGGTGACTTCTAAAGAGATATACAAGATGCCAGATAAGAATACAGGGTGACTCCTAAAGAGGTGTACAAGATGTCACACAAGAATACATGGTGACTTCTAAAGAGATATACAAGATGCCAGATAAGAATACAGGGTGCCTCCTAAAGAGGTGTGCAGGATGTCAGAGCAAATTACAGGTTGACACTTAACGAGGTGTACAGTATGTTAGATTCAATTCAAAAACAGTGTGACCCTTAAAGAGGTTTGCGATATATAAGATTCAAATAATGGGTGACTCATAAAGAGTTGTAAAAGATGTCAGACTTAAATACAGGGTGACCCTTAAAGAGGTGCCTGCGCGGGAAGCCTAAGTTAATGGGTAATGGAGTCTGTTGAAAGAGTCCTGGGGCTTCGAGCGAAGCGAGAAGCCCTCCTGAGCCTTTCTAACATGTGTAGCATTTGTAGCTTGCGTCATTTGAAATGATATAAAGTCTAGTCTTTCAGACTGACTGTAATTTTTTTTAGTCAACGTGTACAGCCTCCATTCCATGAGATGAGTCACGCCGTGAGCTTGACTGTACACACCGTGTTAACAAGGAATACCATGCGGTCGTCAGACACGCAGTCATGTCTGCTCGAGTTCTTGCATTTTCTTAGGGAATCTTAAACGCTAATATAGGATGTCCGTAAAGTATCTGTGCGGTGCAATCCAGAGTAACGTTAGGCATAACAAAACCGTCTCTTTTTTGTTAACGTTCCTATTTCAGAAGTTATACTGCGAGTGTTGCTCAGCCTCACAAGAATCAGTGCTAGTGATCAACAACTTGATACTGAGAAGTCCAAAGAAATCTGTAAGACGATTGTCTCAGCAATATGGCAAATCGTACAATCCCTAAAATACTGTGAAAGAGCTTTGCATAGAAAGTGTCCGTAGTTAAAGGAGGTGGATCATGTAGGCCCCCCATTCTGCTCAAAACATCTCACAGTATGGACAGTATTTGGTGAGGCTTCAAGTAGCGAGTGCCGGACCACTGCAGGAATCTCCTGACTACTACGCATGCGCAGATTTTTAGCATTAACACGCCACGTTGACAGCACGGTGCATGACGAGTGACTGCTATCGCTGCTCCCCCACCACTGAAACGTGGCTGGAAATCTGTCTGCCCTGAGCGGTCAGCTTGATCTAGAAGCCTCCCGTCCATACTTTACAGACGAGGCGTGGTTCCATCCATCCGGGTACGTTAACAGTCAGAACACTTGTGGCTGGAGTACTGACAAACCTCACGAGTGGAAGCAAATGCCCTTGCGTAATCAGAGGATTGGGGTATAGTGTGCATTAAATCTACAGTGAGTAGTAGGGCCAATTTCCTTGCGCGTCAACGTCAACGAAAAACATTACCGCACTGGCATTCTGGGATCTGCCGAATCTCAACGCGATGAGCCGGAGATTCAAGGGGACGTGTGCAACAAAGCCAAGTACCTCGACACATGACCCATGTTTCATTTAAATGTTTGGATGTTTTCTTTGATAATCCCTTAATCTCTCATTTAAATCGGCCTTGCTAGGTCGCCAGACCTCACTCCCTCATCTTTGGAGTTCACTGAAGGGACGGGCACCAAACATTCCTCACACACTGGCAGAGCTATACACGTTACCCATCACATAAAAACAACCCTTAGAAGTTATCAACATCCCTATTAACTACTTTCCCTTTGGAGACGCCAGGGTGAAGGATTTTCGTCCTGAAGTGTATCATTGAAGTGCTTCACCAGTAAACATGCCTACACCCTCAAATACCAACTGACTGTGTGGGGATTCAATCCCATAACCTTGACCACAGTGGACGAGAATCTTACAGCAGCACCACGATCCACCTCAACACAGACTGAATGTATTAAAACGAAACTATCGAACCCGTGCAAGAACTCGCGCACCCGGCTCTAGTGCTGTGCAGGCTGTATGCGCCACAGTTCTGCCAGGGGCTATCGTCTTGTTTATTATCATTTCAAATGATCTTGTCGACTTCATAGTTATGCTTCGGTCTACCGTTATGCGTTACGGTTACGGAGAGGAAATGTACTAAGGTTGCACTTGAGCGTATGACGTCATCATGTTGTTCAGTGCATATGCACCGAGTCAGAGTTTACTCCTGGGCTATGGCGTTATGCGATACGGATACGGAGAGCGTATGACGTCATCATGTTGTTCAGTGCATATACACCGAGTCTGAGTTTACTCCTGGGCTATGGCGTTATGCGATACGGAGACGGAGAGCGCGTAACGTCATGCAGCAGAGTGCACCTTCCGCTCTCCACTCCCCGCGCGGGAAAATGGGTAATGGAGTCTGTTGAAAGAGTCCTGGGGCTTCGAGCGAAGCGAGAATCTCTCCTGCCTTTCTAACATGTGTAGCATTTGTAGTATGCGTCATTTGAAATGATATAAAGTCTAGTCTTTCAGACGGACTGTAACTTTTTTGTATCACTTTATATACAAATATATTTACTCTGACTTTTCAAGAAAAGCAACATTTTTCCTGTACTATTGAGACGATTTGGAAGATTTTGGTACAAAACACATCTTCTAACTTCTTCTGGTTTAGGAGCTTGAGTTTAGTGAAACATACACCTTAGCGTATTATATAGAGTATATAGATATTGTAGCTTCTCCGCTCATCTCACATCCCATTAGTCATGTTATATTTAACGTAGAAATCTAATTCATCATCAGTTAAGGGTGTGTGGAGGGAGCAGCCCTCAACTCGACCCCATTGCAGCGTTCTCCAGTTTGAAGTGGCTCAGTATTATGGAGGAGTGATGTCGCTTAGACACGCCATTAGCGCTATCTTGCTCTCTCAGGCGGTGCGGTGGTCCTCTCTGATCCTAATGGAGTGCTGCTCCTATCTTTCAGATTATCTGCCGTCTAGCCGGCCTCCCACTCTCACTTCACGCTAACGACGTGTGGAGGTGTGAAGATATCACGTTACGCTGCTACTAGGAAAAGTGTAGAGCCACGACTTTCTGACTCCTGAGCTTTGTTGCAGGGGTGGATCTAGGGGAGGGCGAGGAGGGCGACCGCCCAGGGCCCCGCGGTCCGAGGAACCCGCGCCATGGATTGTTTTAAATTTAATTGATTAATTTATTATACTTATCAAACTTTTCAAACTAATTTATAATTCATATTCTTTTTTCAGTGCAGCTATGCCCTTCCGTGCCCGTGTAGCAAGTTTAGATTTCAGTGAAATGATAGAAGACTTCAGCCGGGAAAAAAGTCACAAAGTAATATTTTAATATTAATAGTTTACATAATCTCCTTCAAGGGGACTTAAAGGTATCTTTCATATTAATCAGAAATGTACTGTAGTGTATTCAAAATATTGTAACTATTCTTTATTTTATTATTATTACAAAACTATTTTCCATTTGATTTGATTATTTAAATTTCCTATTGTTGTGGGCCCCACCTTATCATATCGCCCAGGGCCCCGCAAGGCCTCGATCCGCCCCTGCTCTGTTGAATTCTCGAAACGCTATCTACATTCCTACATCGGTAGTTTTATAGAAGCATGGCGTGTCGAGGATACATTTTAGAAACACATTCTCCTCCATCTCTGCTTGTTGCCGTTCGCAATAATTTTCCACGTTTCAGCGTTCAACTCTTATCCAACAAACCAATTCGTAACGAAATAAAAATACATAACTAACACACGTAGCTTCGGTAGCGTAGTTGGTAGCATGCTGAGTTTCTATGTCCAAGATAGAGGGGTCAAACCCGCATGAAATCGTCGGATTTTTTGAGAGAGTTAAAAATCCCTCAGTATGCCTTCCTTCGGAGGGGAAGTAAAGCCGGTGGCCCATGACACACTGATTTATGGCATGTAAAAACCCTTCCACTCACCTCAATTGCGTGAAGCAAACTTTGTAGGTTGGATTTGAGTAATGCTCTTAAGTTCCAACGTTAATCCCCAGGTGCTGGTTGCTATGGCATCTGATAGCCAAGTGTGCAGCTAGATGTCGGGGACGGTAGCATTTGGTAGCAAAAGTAGGAACTAATTGAAATTATCGTCTGCAGTTCTTACTTGAATTAAAACAGATAACACGCACTAATGCAGTCATCACAATTAACAACGGTTATCAAACAGATTTTACACACACTCGAAGTACACGGGGCTACATGACCGCGTTGTTGCAGCTCCTAAACTAAGGGACCAATCAACCAACCAACCAATTTCTGTTCTTATATCAACGTATACATAATGACCTAGTACACATAATATCAACACAAAACATGTAACTAAGAGATTGCGTTCCTATATCAACATATAGATGACCCTACAGACCTAGTACACATAAATCAACAAAGGAACACACAACTAAGGTAGGTAACTAAGAGCCTGCGTTCTTATTGGAACGTGTAGATGACGAACACTGGTTGCCATGGTTACCATGCTGTCGGAAAAATGGGGCCGCCAATACCTAATTCTACTGGTACATGCCAAAAGCAACCAGTAAATAATGAAATGTGATTAAGAAACATATAAAGAATTTGTTATAGATCTTAGGAGAACTCAGAAGGATGACATGTTTCGCTCGTCAAGCGAGCATCATCAGGCAAAAATATAAAAGATACAGTCAGTCTGAGAGACTAGACTTTATGTCATTTCAAATGACGCATGCTACAAATGCTACACATGTTAGAAAGGCTCAAGAGGGCTCTTTCAACAGACTCTATTACCCATTAACTTAGGCTTCCCGCGTGGGGAACGGAGAGTGGGAGGTGCACTGCTGCATGACGTCACGCATCTGGCGTCTCCGTATCGCATAACGCCAGACCCCAGGAGTAAACTCAGACTCAACAGACCCCATTACACTTTAACTTAGCTTCCCACGCGGGGAACGGAGAGCGGGAGGTGCACTCTGCTGCATGATGTCACGCACTTGCCGTCTCCGTATCGCATAACGCCAGACCCCAGGAGTAAACTCAGACTCGGTGCATATGCACTGAACAACATGATGACGTCATACACGCCGTAACCGTAACGCATAACGATGAAGTCGACAAGATCATTTGAAATTATAAAAACAATATAGTATTACAAAACAATACCAAACCCGCAATGTCACCCACAAACGGTATCTGGCATCCAGAAACAAAAGCATGGCAAAGAGCTTAGAAAGCGTCGCGACTAATACTGATAAATACTAAAGCATTAAGCATCCGAAAAAATAACTTTTTATTTTAATATCTAAAATGTTGCATGGCTGAGAAATGGCGACCCCTTCAACAAACCGTCTCCCTCCACCAACTAGTGCAGCTACTATTGCTGTGTTACACAAACAATAAGCCTTAAACTTGAATTGTGAACAAATATGCAGAAATGACCTACAAGTACTCTGCTGAGATGTTGTTAATAAGCTAGAACTACATTCCTCCCTATATTATTCTGCTAAGGCCCCATTCCAATTTTGTACCGAAAATAAGGTCCCATTAACACCAACCTACACATATGGGGTACCTACAGGTTCAGCATAACCCAATGCGTAAGCGAAACGCACTCACTTACTCTTTAAATGCCTGAAAATTAAATAAATACCTTAAAACATGTATATTTACAATGAAATACTGAAAGAATGCAACACGGTAACCATGGTAACAGAATCTCACAGGTCCACCTATTTCTGTAAGACGCAATGCAATTCCAATTAATACATTACTGTGAAAGTTTCCAGACGATTATAAGGTTATCACTGAACCAAATTAACCTGTAAAATTCATCAATACATATAGTATAATGGGCCTAAGGGGGTCAAGGGGCACTCTAGAAGTTTTTCACGCAATCTTCACGTGTGGGTGTTCTACGAAAGGTATTTTCCAGCCGACTATAAAGGGTCTCCAAAAACCACATTTAAAGGCCCTTAAATTAACTGTGTCTGTGATATTCCCAGAAAACTAACTTCGCTCTGATATACCTATGAAAGAATGACAAACCCCTAACCACTGCACCAGTAGCTGAATTGGTAAAGTCTGATCATTCATACCAAGGATAAATCAGTCATGGTTGAGATTTTGCTAAGTGTACTCTTTACAACTAGAATATACGCGGGCGAAGTCGCGACAAGTAATGCTTGTCATACATAAACAGTGTTTATTGAAGTCATAGATGCCATTTTTCAGTGTTGTTTAGTTATATTAAAGAAAGCTTTCCAGTCCCTCAACACAAATTGTGCCCAATTACAAAAGGCCGGTAGAAAAGTATTTAAACACCCTGATCTGAAAGACATATTGCACGAGATATTTATCTCAAAATAAAATGATTTAATGTATACAAAGAGTGAGGGGAGAGTACTTAATTAGAATGTCGACGGTAGTATTGCTTCATAGTGTGAATAGGGCTGAACTCTCCAAAATAAGTGTGGTCATTTAGATTATCCGGGTTGTTTACCTGCTTTTTCGCAGTGTATAATTCTTAGGTCTGTTTCTATATTTATGAAGCTATGACCGGTGTCATACATTTATTCGCATACTGCCGAGTGTTTCCTGTGTTTGATTGCATTTCTGTGTTCTTTATGACGCGTGTCCATTCTCCTCCCCGTTTGTCATACGTAATTTGCTTGACACCCTGTTTCTTGGCATGACGTTAAGTACTATTCCTGGCACATTGCAAGCACCCACCTACCTTGAAACTCAACGGAGTACTTCAACATGGTCTCCATTCGATCATAGATTTCACTTCTTTGCATTGAATCACGCTACATTGCACTTGGCGGAGTGCGCTGGGTCTCGGATAAACGGGTTAAAACAGGGAAGGTTTCAAAATAAGAGAGGTGGTGTTGCGGAATTCTAAGTAAGTATAAAAATCCAACATATTTAGACGGATCTCAATATCTACGAATCTATTACAGCAATCAAACTGACAATTTGTATGTTGATGGAGGCAATTAATATTAGTAGGATATTTGAAAATAGGCTATTTAGTTCTTCACGGACGTACTTGTTTTTTAAATGATGACATATGGGAGGAATACATTCTTAGTTTTTATGGGGAAGTTGGTAGCAATAATAACAACACCCTACCGCACCTGTTGCAATGCCTTCTGAAACGGCCCGGCGAACTTCAAATGATCCTTTCACTCTGCTAAGTGGATGAAGTTCCAACAACACCTGCCCCCAGGTCGTAACCGAAGTTTGATAACTTTGGAGGTCCCTTGATCCTCTGAGGTGTGAGGGTGGCCGCAGTAGAGCATCTAACGAATAACAGGGTGTTTGAATAACCATGATAGAATGGGCCAAAAGTGGTAGTTTGATACAGTTACCGGAGGTCGGACTCGCCAGTCTGATAGCATGCAATGCATAACTCGAAACAAAACGTATTTATTTATTTATTTATTTATTTAGCGTATGGCTTTAGAGATACGATACGTGCACAGATGATAATTAGTTAACAAACTATATATATTTATATCTAGATTGTTTATGTAGGTAATAATTATTTTATTAATGCAGCCAATGGCCTTCTTTTCTGGACGGGACAGGAAAGGGATATTGGAAGGAAATTGGCCTTGCACCTATTGAAAGGAACCGTCCCGGCATTTGGCTGGTGGTGAAAATGGGAAACAACGAAAACCATTTTCAGGACGGCCGAGGTGGGATTCGAACCCACGCTGTCCCGATGCCAGCGAGGCACGAGGTAGCGCGTTAGCGCTCTCGACCACCGCGGCCGGTTTTATGTAGGTAATTGTCTCTGGTGATCCACGAGCGAAATCAGTTACGTTGCCACTGTACTTTCCTTTACGACACTTGGTGATGATATGCTGGATGGTCTGCTTAGGGTCACCACAATCAAAGTTAGGTGAAGAAATAATTTTCTATTTATAATGGAAGTCTACAAAGTTGCCATGACCCGTACGAATCCTGTTGAGAGTTGACCATGTTTTCTGAGGAAACTCAAATCCAGGTGGCAGCGATGATCCAATGCGTGGTAAGGTTGACACAGGCCTAGTATCCTGTCTTCCATGCCATTCTTTAGTTAAGTTGAAGTTGGTATTCTCCAAGTCTCTTGCAGTCCTTGTTGATGGATTTCGAGATCTTAGACGATTCAGGCGAACATCAGCAATGTCACAGTGTATTGGAAGTTGTGGGTTATCCATTATTTTCTTAAACTCCCTGGGGAGAGCTTTTTAACGTCGAAGAGCGGGTGGAGGGATGTGGCTGAGTATAGGTAGACAATGTGTGGGTGTAGACCTTATTGTGCCAGTGATTAGGAACATGGTGTTGTTGAGCTGGGTACCTATGAGGTTAGTGTGACGGCTATTCAACCAAACTGGGGCACAGTACTCTGCAGCTGAAAACACAAGTCACAAAGCTGTACATCGAAGTGAAGTTGCCGATGAACCCCAAGTTGTGCCGCATTGTTTTTGGACTATATTGTTGCGGGTTCTTACTTTGGATTAAGTATTGACGAGGTGTTGTCTAAAGGAGAGTGTTCTATCTAATGTAAGCGCTAGATATTTAGGGAATCTATTATGTCTCAATGATTGATTTCCAATGAACACCTGTAATTTTTATTAGCCATTTTGTTGTTTAGATGGAAGCAGCATACTTCTGATTTGTTAGTATTAAGTGTAAGTCTCCACATCTTAAAATATTGTGCCAGTTCTTTTAGGTCGTTCGTTAGGGTCATCTCTGTTTCCTCAAATGCTGTGTCTCTAGTAGCAAATGCCCAGTCACCTGCATAACCAAATTTCCTTGACATTGTGGCAGGTATATCTGCGATATATAAGCTAAATAAGATTGGAGCAAGAACAGAACCCAGAGGAAGTCCATTAGTTAGCGATCTTTTGGTGCTCAATTTATTCCCCATAGGTATGTACTTGGAAAAGTCTCTGACTTAGCATGTCATTCAGGAGTCGGGCAGTCGTCTTACATGATATCACTTTCAGAACTTCCAGACTGAGTCGTATGCTGCCGTCAGATCGATAAAAGCCACCGATGTCTTAAGTTTTCTCTGGTAGCCTGCTTCTATAAGCGTTGTAAGAGACAATACTTGATCTGTAGTGCTTCTGTGCGGTCTGAATCCTGCCTGCTCCACTGGGATTTTCCTGATTTTCTCTTGGCCATTCCTATTGAGAAGGAGCCTTTCTAGTAATTTATATGTCACATTAAGCAAGGCAATGGGCCGATAGCTCTCTGGTTTATCACTTTCTTTACCTTTCTTCGAGATGGCTATGATCTTCGTTTGTTTGAATAACTTTGGCAATTGTCCACTCTGTAATATAATCTTGAAGAACTTGGACAACCATATTCTAGCTCCGTCTCCACAATGACTGATAAATTCCGGGTGGATGCCATCCAGACCTGGTGCTTTGCCTGGCTTAATGTATTCAATTGCAGCAGTTAACTCATCCTTAGTAAAAGGTCTGGAGTATTCCAAGATATCTGAGGCATCATCTTCCAAAGTTTTCAGTTCTTTCTTTATGCGTTTTGTAAAAACTTCATCTCTGCTACTTTTAGAAGTCATGACTATGTGAGAAGCAATTTTGTTTAGGTGAACACTCATTCGTGTTATAGGGTTACCATCACCCAGCTTTCGGAGAAGCAATCAAGCTTCCCGACTAGATTTCGTAAAGTCAAGAGATTCCACTTTAGAAATCCACTTTTGTTTCCTTGCAGCATCTAGGCTAAGTAAAAGTTGATCTGCAATTTTGTGATCACCACTGTCAATATAACTTATTGTTGGCAAAGATCATCAGTTTCGTCACTCTATCCAGGAATATACTCTTACGGAAGCCCCAAGGGATGTGTGTGTTTTTTAGCCTACTTTCGATTTTTGCAAAAAATGAAAATAGACATGAGATCAACACAGGGCGAAAAATTGTGTGTCTGTCTGTGTGTGTGTGTGTGAGTGTGTGTACTCTGAATGTCTGTCCCCCCCCCCCTATAAATTCGAACACAGTGAATCCGAATTGAACGAAATATGGTACAGAGGTAGCACAAGCAAAGGGCACCTCAGTGTCATGTTTTATATCGCCGCCATCTTGATGGAAATGTAATGGTGGCCACCCAAATGTTAAAAGCTTAAATCTAATTACGACCAAACGATTCATCTGATCTCTACTAATTTTTGCAAGATTATACCTTTGTATATGAAGAATCCTTTGACCAATCTATAAGGTCATCAGCCCAATAATTTGCGGATGGCGGCCATGTTTGTGTGCAAATCGATTCCCCCTATCTATTCAAACACGGTGAAACCGAATTGAACTAAATTTGGTACAGGGGTAGCACTAGCAAAGGCCACCTCAGTGTCATGTTTTATATCGCCTCCATCTTGACGAAAACGTAATGGCGACCACCCAAATGTTGAAAGCTTAAATCAAATTACGACCAAACGAATCATCTGATCTCTCCCAATTTTTGCAACATTATACTTTTTCATATTAAAATTTGTTTGACCAATTTACAAGGTCATCAGCCCAATAATTTGCGGATGCCGGCCATGTTTGTGTGCTAATCGATTCCGCCTATCTATTCAAACACGGTGAAACCGAATTGAACGAAATTTGGTACAGAGGTAGCAATAGCAAAGGGCACCTCATTGTCATGTTTTATATCACCGCCATCTTGACCGAAACGTAATGGCGGCCACCCAAATGTTAAAAGCTTAAATCAAACTACGACCACCCTAATCATCTGATCTCCACTAAATCTTGCAACAGCATACCTTTATGTGGTAAGCAACCTATGACCAAACGACAAGGTCATCAGACCAATAGTTTACTGATAGCGGCCATGAATGTGTGAAAATCGATTCCCCCGATCAATTCAGACACGGTGAAACCGAATTGAACGAAATTTGGTACAGAGGTAGCACTTGCAAAAAGCAAATCAGTGTCGTGTTTTATTTCGTCGCCATCTTGACGGAAACGTAATGGCGGCCACCCAAATGTTAAAAGATTAAATCAAATTACGACCAACCTAATAATCTGATCTCTACCAAATTTTGCAACAACATACCTTTTTGTGGGAAGCATCTTTTGACTGAAATACAAGGTCATCAGCCCAATAGTTTGCAGATATCAGCCATGTATGTGTGCAAATCGATTTACCATATCAATTCAAACACGGTGAAACCGAATAGAATGAAATTTTTTACAGATGTAGCACTAGCAAAGGGCACCTCATATTCATGTTTAATATCCGTATAACACGTTGTATTTCAAGAAGCTACTACAACCAACATTCGTTTTAACTCCTTGAAAAGGAAAAAGAGTTATAACATTACCTATACATTTAGGAGAAAGTAGGCTATATGTTCTTTACTGAACATCTTGGTTTTATTTCTGTAGATATCACAGCTCCCTCAAATCTTTCTTATCGTTTTCTAGTTGTTGGTATCCTTCGTAAACATTTTTCAAGGTCCTTGGTAAAGGCAGACCAGTTAGCTTTATTGAAATCCTATCTCACGTCCGTAGGTTTCATCTGAAAGTACCCTACACGTGACCCCTGGTGGTGCTAAGCGAGCAACGGCGAACAGGCGACCGGACATATCTCTCTCCCGGTCAAGATACAATAATGAACAAAACGTAATTTGCGCGTTATAGGAACCTGAAAGACCATAATTAGTAAAGTTTACTTGTAGACTCAAATCATGTGCCTCTCTTTGCAGATTACAGCACTCCCATGGCATAGGGAGAATGTTTAAGGTCTTTACCCATATTTTAAGGAGGGAGGATGTGGAAGCATATTTTCCTTTGATGAAAAAATAGTATGTATCAGGAAGAGACGTATAGCATATTATGGACACGTCTCTAGGATGCTTCCAACCAGCTTCTCACATACTGGCAAAGAAGGAAGACCATTTCAACGTAGCTGATAGAAGTGGACAAAGATCACATGGAGCTGGGAGTTACAGAAAAAGGCATTACAGACCGAACGTCTCTCAGGAGTAAACTAACGCAACTGAACTTCCAGGACAAACCCCCAAGAAAGAATCCTGTGTACAAAGGAGAGAAAGGAACAACACAACCGGTTGATGCTCGACTAATGGGCAAACATCAAGACCCACTGCAAATACAATAGTCAAATGTCGTGGTCCATAGTTGGCCTATAAGGAACAAGAAGAAGAAGTACGTATCAGTACTGTATCGGTGAGTTTATTGCCTTTTATTTAATGTTCTATTAGACAATATGAATACTAGTAACAATATGTAAAACAACAAAAGAGGTATTGGTAGGTACCGTACCCGTCCTAACTCCTCAGATCACTCCCATCAACATTCCTCCGGCTTTCTACGGTAATGGTCTTAAGTGAGTAATCCACAGGCAGTTCCAACAGCACAAGACACCGGTAACCGTTGGCCATTGGTCACCCGTCATTGCCCTCACCATTCGTGTATATACGTTGCATTCTGGGAAGAAAACATCGCATAATAGTGTTAAGTTTTCCAACGTTCCAGCAATCTTCTGTTACTAGCGGTGTGAGCAATATGAATATTTTCAATTGAAGGGAATATCTCACGCCAAATCATCTACTCAAAATCAGCCACCCCAGGCAGATTTTCTTCAGATATTTTTCTTTTTTTATAGTATGGCCTCAGGTGCCGGGAGCAAAGTTCGTTATATGATGCCCCATAGGGCAGCTTGGATGTCAAATTTTATCGTTCCTTGGAACGCTATGAGAGTCAAGGAGGTTAGATATCTAAGCTCATTGACACTATAGCGCTTTCTAGTAGAGAAAACGGAACTTTGTGTTGGCGGAAAACCCCGCGATTAATTTTGCCATTATGAACACGGCCTACTGAATTCAAATGGGTTCTTTAACATGCCAACAACTTATGACATGCGTGCCGTGATTTCTGTCGCCTTTCAAAAAATCACTTGCATTGCCAGGAGCAAACCTGCAAGCTTGGTGTTGGTAGTCCTACACGATGACCTCTCACCCACCGTGGCAAGCCTCTTCAGAAATCAACTGATGTAAGTTGCAATCTTAAAATCACTTTTCCTCCATACAACATTTTTGTAAACGTAGGAATTTGGACCATGTAATATTGAATGCTGATAAGAAAGGTCAAACAGAATCTATGGTTGCCTATTTGTTCTTTTTTAGTGGAAATTTGCAGATATTATTGGATGTAAGATAATACCTTTTTTTACATAAATATATTTCAGTTAGTGTTGACTTTCGTACTAAGGAGAAGTGACAATTACAGAACAAAAATGTAAACATCACAAGCCAGTATTCCTAAACACTTTCTCAGTCAATTATATCTCGAATGCCACTCTCCGGTTTGTAGTAAAACATTATTTATACAATGAGCCACTAATACAGGGTGTTTGAAAAAGAACTCGCTAGTTTTAATGTGTCCTAGAATCTGTAAAAAGTGACATACACTATTCTAGTTTGTGGTGTGTGATTCATCAACTCTCCAAGTTTTGATTTTATCAGTAGGTTTTATTTCATGTTACAGTTGCAATTTATAGGGGCGCAACTTAAGTGTATTACGTACATCATCATACACAGTACATTTAGGCACTCCTGATTGCAGACTACGTCTGACCAATGACTTCTTCGGGCTCTGAACACACGAAACACGGATCTGTTCAACAACATCTTCAGAAGTTCTCGGTCTACCTGGTGATTTTGCATTTGAAACCCTACCGATTTCCTTGAAAGACTTTAGCCAATGACGGATAGTTTTTGCTATAGGTGGTTCACCACCATACTGACATCTAAAATTACGTTGCACTGTTAAAACTGACTCAGTTTTCACAAGCCAAATAACTCACTGCGCTTTCTGTTGCGGAGTACAAATTGCTACTGAGTTGCTCTGCACTGTATGCACGCACGCCTGGACTGAACTGAGGGAGCAGAGGAAACAAACAGCACTGGGGCCGTCTCAAGGTCAAGCAGACCTGCTAACTGCAGGGGAGCCAAACTTGGAGAGTTGATGAACCACACACCACAAACTATAATAGTGTATGTCACTTTGTTCAGATTCTAGTATACATTAAAATTAGGGAGTTCTTTTTGAAACACCCCCTATAAACAAGAATTGCTGGAAAGCCTGTTTTATTTTATAATCACCAACCTTAAGCTGCGTGTATGAAGTCAATGAATTACATATCTCTAGTTTGGTTATATCCAGTACCAGCGCAATGATAATGTTACACAAACATATTTGGTTCAAAGTCTTTATGCTATTTATGCTAAGTCAATTTCACCATTCTTTTTAAATTCTTCCAATGCTATTTTCTCAAACTGACTTTTTGAATTGTGTTGGTTTTTCACTGGGAGTGTGATATGTTCCTCTTAAATAGGACAGCTGTTAACTTTTAATTGGTGGTAGAAAATGGTAAATCCAATAATGAGCAAACATTCCTTTATGCCATCTCAAACACGAGACATACGCTCTAGAATGCAGGTGAACTAATACCCTGAACCAAATAATTATGTTGATGTAACATTGTCGTTGACCAAACCTTTAACCTGGCACTAGGTAGCCTATAACTGATTTTAATTCAGTTTACTGAGAAACAAATTTTGATACTATAATGTATAGTAATAATAATATACATATATTTATTCTTTACGGACATCTATGGATCACGTTCGACAGTTTTTACATAATGTTTTGTCTTCACTCTCTGCCAATATATCTTCATTCTGTCTCCCATATCCTTCTTGTATTCCTCTGTGTAAGGTCTTCCTTTCCTCACTGACAACTCCCCTGTCCCCTGGAAACCTGCAAACTCCTTAACCAACCGTCTAAATCGCTCTCTGTCCTTTAAGTCTTCCTCTTTCACCCCCATCCCATCCAAGTCCAATCTCACTTCCCGAAACCATTTCGGCTCCGTCCTTCTCTTCCTGAACATCTCAAAAATCCTCTTCGTCAATCTCGCACTGTTCACAAAGTGTCCATAAAACTGTATTCTCATTTCTCTCATTAGGGCTACGAATCCTTCTGTCTTCATGTATAGTTCTTTCTTAGGTTTGAGTCTCCTCTCTCCATCCTTGATATTTGGGCCTAGGATTTTTCGGAGCATTTTCCATTCTCTCTTCCGGATGCCTTCGAGGTCACTCTTCCCAATCATATCTAGTGTTTCTGCTGCATACAGACATTCAGGGTTGACAACAGTATCTAAGTGTCGGAATTTAGCCCCAAATGATAGACCACTTTTTGTTGAATGTATCCTTCGTACGTTGATAAGCCATTTCCATTCTTCTCGCCCTTCTTTGATGGCATCGTTTTCAGATCCATTGTCCTGCATGTTCTCTCCCAAGTACTTAAAACACTTAACTCGCTTTATCTTGTCTTCTCTCAACTCCAAGTGGAGAGGAGCCTCTTTGATGTTCGTCATGAACACAGTCTTCTCATAAGAAATTTGTAGCCCAGTCTTCTTGGCTATCATCTGGAGTTCTTCAGTCCTTTTTTTATCGCTGTTTTAACACCGGTAATGAGTATCACAACATCGTCAGCGAATGCCAAACAATCCGTTCTAATACATTCTTTACCTCTCCCTAATAATAATAATAATAATAATAATAATGTTATTGTTGTTATGTCCCTTTTAACTACTGCAGTGTTTATAGACGCCGGAGTGACACAAGTTTGCCCCGAAGGGGATCTTTAACGTGCCAGTAAATTCAGTGACACGGCACTCTTGCATTTGTGCAGCCTCAAATGCCAGCTGACTGCGCCAGGATTCGAACCTGCAACCCTGAATATATTATATTATTAACAGGTATACAATCAATTAATACATAACTTAGTACGTCTATTAAACACGTTGTCCTTCATAGTTAATGTATTTGCTTCATATAACCAATGTTGTCTATACATTATATAGTTTGTGGATTATTTCATCATTCTTCTATCGCTTGATTTCCTTCATCATATTTAGCAATAATAGTTGCTTTTTAGTTCCCAATATTATCATCTTACAATTGATCTGTTCTTATCAAGGACTTATCTACAAACTATTGCAAGTTTGACCAAGTCGAGAAATCGTGGATCTAATATCTAGTATGCTTGGTTGAAAGACATTTCGAAGTGTTTCTATGCAGCACTAAAAGCCACAAACCAAAACTAAATAATGGTCTACCACAGGGATCTGTTTTAGCCCTATTGCCCTTCAATTTGTACATGCATGATTTACCAGTCACAACATCAACTAAGTTCATATATGCTGAGATATCGCTCTTGTAGCACAGAGTACTAACTTTGAAGATGGTGAACAAATCCTTACAGAGGATCTCAAGAAGATGTCAACTTTCTTTAAGACCTGGAGATTGATCCCCAGCACTTCAAAAACTGAAGTCTCTTGTTTCCATCTATCGAATCGTGCTCAAACTACAATCCAAGAGTTTTGTTCAACGAACGAAATCTGAGGAACAATCCTTTTCCGAAATATCTTGGAGTCACTTTATAAAGATCCTTGAGCTACAAAGAACACATCACTAAGCTTTCCCACAAAGTCGCCGCAAGAAACAATATATTGCATAAGCTCAGTGGTACATCCTGGAGAGCCTCTGCTGACTGTTTACGCTTATCTGCCACCGGTCTGCTCGGCCGCTGAGTACTGTGCACCTGTCTGGTTGGAAGGCGTACATGTGAAGAAGGTAGGCACAATATTGAATGATACAATGCGTTGCATTACTGGTTCCATCAAATCGACTCCATGTTACTGGTTACCCATGCTGAGTCACATCCCTCCACCTCAATTAAGGAGGAAGCAAGCTCTACTAAGGGAAGCTAAGAAAATCTTTGGATCACCCTCTTTGCCATTGCACCAAGAATTCTGCCATCCATCACAGCAACGACTGCAATCTAGAAGACCAGTAAGTGTCACTGCGTGGCAACTCATTGCTGCTGGATTTGATCTAAGTGAAAGCTGGAAGCATGAGTGGTCAACTAAAACATTGGGAACAAGTGCCCACCATCTTGATCCCACAAAGAAACCAAACTGCTTTGACTTACGGAGGAACTTCTGGTGCCGCATCAACAGGCTGAGGACTGGACAATGTTGCTGCAATTATTTCAGGTACACGTGGGGTTGGATTAGCTCACCAATGTGTGAGTGTAACCTGGAAGAACAGACGATCGAACATGTGGTCCAACGCTGTACTCTTTATTCGTACCCTGGCATTCCTAACGATTTGTTCGCTCTCACACCCGATTTAACCGAATGGTTGAGAAGGATGGATTTTAAAGTTTTAATATTACCTTGTTGTGTATAATTATATATTGTATAAATTACCATACGATGAAATAAATAACTCATTTCCTACAAAATGAGCAGACAGGTTAATACGAGGGATGACCAGAACCTAAGGTTACAACGCCTGCAGAGAAATGTGTACATTTTATTTCATACAGCCAATAGGAAGACAACGGAGTACATGTGCCTAGGAGGACAAGGAGAAGAAACAATCCAATTGGTTGGGCAAGACATGAAGAAAGTGGATAGTTTTAACTACTTAAGTTCAACAGTGTCCAGTGATGGCAATTCAGACATGGCAATAGCCCGCAGAGTGCAGGTAAGATGGATGAACAGGAAACGGACATCGTGTGTATTGTGTGATAGAAGGATAAACCAGAGGACTAAAGGAATATTGTATAAGTCAGTAGTGACATCTGCAAAGATTTATGGAGCAGAGACATGGGCACCAACCAAGGCACATTGCAAGGCAATGGATGTGGCTGAAATGAAAATGTTAAGAAGAATTTGTGGCGTCACCAGAGCCGATAGGATTAGAAATGAGAGACTAAGAGGCAGTGTTAAAGTGACGGAGATATCAAAGAAGGTTCAAGAGAGATGTCATGAGAAGGAACGACACTTTGTTGGCAAGAGAATGACAGTAATGGTAGTGAACGGTGACAGAGGAAGGGGAAGACCAAGAAGAAAATGGAGGGACTTGAGGGAGAAACATGGAAGGGAAGAGAACGTATGGAACCGAGGGAAATGGAGAAGACTTGCCAGGAACGTCAACCCCACTTGAGTGGGAAAAGACGAAGAAAAAGAAGAAGAAGGCAGCCAACTGATAGTACATACTGTACATTAGGTCCTTCATGTCCCTAGCCCCACTTCACCGTCATCGTAAAGACCCCCACGAGATTCTAACCTCCACGAAAAACTTTCAAAAACACTTTTTTTCAGCCAAAAATCGTTTCATTTCCCCTCCTTTACAAAAACAAT
Organism: Meconema thalassinum; assembly: GCA_946902985.2. Taxonomy (NCBI): domain Eukaryota; kingdom Metazoa; phylum Arthropoda; class Insecta; order Orthoptera; family Tettigoniidae; genus Meconema; species Meconema thalassinum. Next base: position 392,358,195 of record OX336393.1, on the reverse strand, counting down.
TCACATCTTCCAACACCATCGCCATTAGAACAACATCCTCCATCATTTCCTACCACCCCACCCCCATCCGACCATCCATTCCCGAAATATCCACTTAAATGACAAAAGACACGTTTTCACCCCAAAGCCAAATTCCTGTCTCAAGACTCGACACTCACATTCTCGTCAACAGGGCAGCACGACAAAGAATGGCATGTCAAACGTAGTTACAACTTTTCCGGTTTGCCAAATATTACGAAGCGGCTTCGGTGGCGTAGTTGGTAGCATGCTGAGCTTCTATGCCCAAGATAGCGGGTTCAAACCCGGCCGAAGCCGTCGGATTTTTTAAGAGCGTTAAAAATCCCTCAGTATGCCTTCCTTCGGAGGGGAAGTAAAGCCGGCGGTCCCATGTCATAGATTTATGGCATGTTAAAGATCTTTCCACTAATTACACCTGTGTGAAACTAAATTGGATAGGTTAAGAATATAAACAACGCTCTTAGGTTGCTACGTTCGTTGCCAAGAGCCGACTGCGGTGGCGTCTAGTAGCTAGTTCTGAACTAGGCCTAGTAGTCGTTGACGGTGGCGTTTGGCGGCAAAAGTAGGAACTATTTGAAAATTCAAAGTTGCAGTCCCTACTTAAATTAAAAAACAGATACACACACTAATACAGTCATCACAATTAACACCGGTTATCAGACAGATTCTACACACACCCAAAGTACACGGGGCTACATGACCGCGTTGTCGCAGCCCCTAAACTAAGGAACCAACCAACCAACCAAATATTACGAAAAATGTCAAAGAACACATGTTTAACCCAAAAAACGTATCTCACCTAATCACCAAAACATACATGCAACCACATTGTTCTAGCCTTACGGGTTAACCAAATATCCACAAAATGAAAGAGAAAACGCATTTTTAACCCAACATCCAGTTTCCAATAATCCACCGATTAAAAAAATAACCTCACCATCAGATAGAGCAAGAAAAATACCATTCATTCGACCCCTCACTCAACCCTAGTCCTTTCCCCACCTTACCCTATTCCAGCATAGCCATACGTATTCAAGCATACACGAGATTATGGGTAGGATCGGCCAACTCACATAGTCTCGATATCGCTTTAGGCGCTTGTCAGTTCGTGAGATGAGTTTGAATATCCCCTCATGGTAACAATCCTGTCTTTGCGTGTTCAGTCATGTTGTCGCGAAGTACTTCACCTCCTCGTCTGTAGCGAATCGAGGACCTCCTAGGTGCTCCTTCAAGTGAGGAAACAAGTGAAGGTCACTAGGAGCGAGGTCCGCGCTCTGTAGGGAGGGTGGTCGATGATATCCCAGCAAAACCGCTTCAACACTGTGGTGATCTTCTGGGTGTCGTGCCATTTCGTCCAGGTGCCATTTCGTCCAAGTGTCATTTCATCCAAATTTCACGAACAGAGGCAGGTGGGTTGACTCTCTACCGACGCACTAGAGCTATTTCGTCCAAACACCTATGATTGACAGTTTGACAGGTCTACAATAACTGTTTCATTTCATTGCGTTTCTTGTTGGGAATACGTATGTTTTTATGTTTGTAATAATGGACGTCACTCGCTCCGCTCGTTTGCCACCAGTCAACTATATTTTGCAATGAAATGCTTATAATGTAAACAACATATTGAGAATAGAAACATTTTTTTTACAAATCAGGTGATAATTATGATTATGATGATAATTGTTGTTTTAAGGGGCCTAACATCTAGGTTTTCGGCCCCTAACGGTCTAGGTAATAGCGAAAATGACAATGAAGTGTAAACCAGAACGAAAATTAAGTGAGAAGGAAAATACTTACAAAAAAGGAACTCAGATTGAAACTACTCACAAAATGGAGAACGCTAATACTTACAAAACGGAATTTAGAACGAAAATACTCACAAAAGGAATAGATTGAATAATACGCACAAAATGTACGTCAGGTTCAAAATACATCCCACAACCTGTGGTTGTGCACGTAAGCACAGGGGTCATTGACTCCGACTACCTGCACTGCCTCAACCCTTGTCAACATTTCGTCTGGAAGAGATGGCACTCATTAAATTGTGTAATAATTTGTAAAACCGAGCTGGACGAAATGGCTCGATTTTCAAGGAAATTTGTTGCTGGATGAAATGGCACCTGGACGAAATGGCACTGAACCGATCGTCTGGGCAGTATGATGTCGCGCGTTGTTATGAGGGAAGTTGGCGCCCTCGGTGAGAAGTCCTGGCCAAGGTTAGATATTTCGCCCAGAAAAATCGAATAATTGAGTGGATCTTGGAATTCTTGTTTTTGTCTTCAAAGCATTCAATAAACTTTTGTATAGTCCGTATTTAATATCACAGTTTAATATACGTGTCCGTCCTCCCTCAACTCGGCCTAAGTCTATTACATGTTACTGCCTAAGAACTAGAACTGAACAGGATAAACATTCCCCAATAATAAGTGAGAATCAGTTATACAATGAACATTCAATAGCAACCAACCTTGACTTATTCAGTTACACATATAACTTAGTTCCTTTGTTTCAGCCTGCTGTGCGATCAAATGAACTCGTACATGCCACATACCTATTTCCTGCACAGAATTATTATATTTTCGTATTTAGTTGTAGAATTAATTTACATTACATTCTCAACATTATGCCTGTCAATTAAACTATAATTTGATAGAATTGTGTAACCAAATGTACATGTGTTTCTTTTTATTAGGCATGTGCCTGTTAGAAGCACTACAATCCAGATAAATAACAATAATAATAATAATCTTTTCGCGAGACCATGTTTCCAAACGAGTCGCCAGTAGTTGTTTACCTACAACTAGCGCTGCAGGTGTCTGAAACTCTGCATACCAACCGTATGTATTCGAATTAACCCACGTTACATTAGCTTCTGATTACCCCTGGTATAATACTAAAGAACAGGGCTGGTATTGCTGGTATGATTGTATTAAAATATTAATGCCATGAGTTTCAACAACATGCACTATTGTAAAACTAGATTATTCCGAAGTTATTACATTCAAAATGGGGAACAATTGGAACTAGTCACGCGGTCCATTACATTCCTGTATTGAGATAATAATTTATCTACGAGGCACGTCCAGAAAGTAAGCTCCGTTTGGTAATTAAATTAAATTGTGTACAGATACAGAAAAAATATTTATTGCACAACATTCTACACCTCTTAAACTACCTTTTCACATAACTGCCGAACTTTTGCAGGCATTTGTCATAGCGTGGCACAAGTTTTTGGATACCTCTTCATAGAAGTTTGCCGCCGACCCGTAAACGAGAGTGAAGACTCCCCTTAAGATATCCTACTGTTTGGTCACTACTGTTAGGCAAATTGCGTGCTTACCAGGAGAACTGCGTATGTTTAGGAGTTCTCCTGACCACATACGCAATTTGCCTAACAGTGATGGCCAAACAGTAGGATAGCTTAAGGGGAGTCTTCACTCTCGTTTACGGGTCGGCGGCAAACTTCTATGAAGAGGTATCCAAAAACTTGTGCCACGCTATGACAAATGCCTGCAAAAGTTCGGCAGTTATGTGAAAAGGTAGTTTAAGAGGTGTATAATGTTATGCAATAAATATTTTTTCTGTATCTGTACACAATTTAATTTAATTACCAAACGGAGCTTACTTTCTGGACGTGCCTCGTATTATAAAATCTGGATGAAATTGAAATTAATTATTTTCTAATATACCGTAAGGTCCGAATGTCTTGTCACCCCCTGTTTGTTTGAACATGTTGTGTATTTATACTCCACATTTCATATCAGATGGCGGACACAAGTATCTATAGTGTGGAAGAACATGTGCTGGCGTCTGCTTGGGCTCATGAACGTCCACAAACTGGGAAAACCATAAGAGATGTGCAAAGGGACTTTGCGGCACGATTCAATAAAGAAGGTCCGCCAAAGTGAACGATACTGCGATGGGAAGAGAAACTCTTCAGAACTGGAACCATTTTGGATTTTAAAAAAAAGACAACATACATTATTATTATTATTGCCTTTATTGGTGGCGCAGTTAGGGCTCTTGGCCCTCTCTTACACTTAACCACATTAATACAATACAATAAACATATTATGGCGACAAAATTAAACAATAATAATTGACATTGATCATGACTTGCACACTCTCATTCACTCATCCAGTCATACTTGCTGTCGGTCAGCAATGTTCAGCAGACTGCCCCAGCAGGTGGTCTTGAATTTAGATAGTGAGGTGGTACCCCTGACACTGGCTGGAAGGGTATTCCACAGCCTAGACCCCACCACATGAAAAGAGTTATTGTATATAGAGGAGCGATGAATAGGAATGGAGAGGGAAGAACCAGAGCGTGTATTATTACCATGGAAAGAAGACAAGTACTTGAATTTATTAGATAAGTATAGTGGTCTATCGTCAGACAATAATCGGAAAATCTGGACAAGAATGTGATATGATCGACGTAGTTCAGGTTTCAGCCAGGAAAGAGCGCAATAATAGGGAGTGATATGTTTATCATAGCTCAGATCGTAGATAAATCGTATGCAAGAGTTCAGAGCTCGTTGAAGTTTCAAAGTTAATGTTTTGGTTGAGTCTACAAGAATAACGTCACAGTAGTCAAGAATAGGAAGTATTAGTGTCTGTATGAGTAGGATTCTTACTTTGAATGGTAAAATATCTTTTTTTCTTTTGAGGGAGTGGAGCGTTGCGAAAATCTTCTTGCATACATTCTGTACATGTTCAGACCAGTTAAGAGTCTGATTTATTATCACACCTAGATTTTTCACTGTAGGACGGTATGGAATTTCATTGTTGTTCAGTACAATTGGGGGAATAATTTGATCTCGGAGTGACGTCAATAGTTTTTGAGAGCCAATTATGATAACTTGTGTTTTGGATGGATTCAGAAGAAGGGAATTTTCCTGAGAATATTTTCCAAGTCGTTGAAGGTCAGCGTTGATAGTTTCAATTGTCAGTGGAATGTCATTTGTCTTGCAGTGGGAGTATATTTGCAAATCATCTGCATATAGGTGATATTTGCAATTTTTCAAATTAGATGAGATGTCATTGATATATAGTACAAAAAGCAAGGGCCCTAATACACTACCCTGTGGGGCGCCTGACTTTCTGCTTAGCCACTGAGAAGTTTTATCCTGGGTTACAACACGTTGCTGGCGATTATTCAGGTATGATGCGAAAAAGTTAATTGTCTGCTGGTCGAAGTAATAAAATTCCATCTTTTTCAATAGTGTCTGAGTATTTATGGTGTCAAAAGCACTGCTGAAGTCGAGAAGGGTGAGGATTGTCACCAGTTTTTGGTCCATTGCGTGTCTAATGTCGTCAGTCACTTTGAGTAATGCTGTTGCGGTGCTATGTCCCTTCTTGAAACCTGATTGCAGAGGGTCTAAAAGAGAACGGCTATTCAAATATTCAAGCACTTGCTCATGAACCAGACGCTCGAGGGCTTTTGAAAGTGCAGGTAGAATGGATATTGGCCGATAGTCAGATGGAAATAAAGGTTCGGTTTTCTTAGGAATAGGGATGACATTGGCTTGTTTCCATAGGGAGGGAAAGGTGTTAGTTGTAAGACTATGGTTGAATATGTGAGTAATAATTGGTAGAACGGAACCGATGATATTATGTATGAAGGATATGGGAATATCATCAACTCCTCTCGCTTTTGATTTTATGGAATATAGTACCTTTTTTACTTTGTCTGCCGTAACCGGATGGAAAGTAAAGAGCGGGTGGTCAGGTAGTGGGTGAAAAGAATCATGGGGTGTTGAGTTAGTTGGTACTCTCTCTTCAGTGAAATATTCATTTAACTCATCAAGCGGTATGTCTGGTACATGTGTCTGTTGCTGCTGTTTGCCTATACCTAGAGAACGCATATTATTCCAGGCATTCCTTGTATTCATCTTCTTTGTCACGTTTTGTATGTAGGAGAATTTGGCGTTTCTTACGAGCTGCTTAATACGATTTCTGAGTACACGATAATTTTCAAAATCAGTTTCGTCACGGGTACGTTTAAAACGCCGGAATAGTGCATCACGCTGTGCCATCATACTTTTAATGTTATCATTTAACCATGGGCATGCTGGGCGAGTAACTTTGATCGAATGTTTAGGGGCATGTTTGTCATACAGACTAATAATAAGAGAATTTAACTTGTTTACTTTTGCGTCAATGTTATCTAAGAGTAATATGTCATTCCAGGGAAGGTTGTATGCGTCATGTTTTAAGTCATCCATATTAATATTTTTCATGTTTCTAGTGATAATATATTTAGGTGTGTACTTAGGCACACGTAGGGAGTACGATAGGTAAATTAGGTCATGGGTGGAGATAGATGGTACGGGTATTTGCCCGAAAGTTTCAACTCTGTCGAGATTGCTTGTCACAAGATGGTCAATCAATGTATGTGATTCGTATTTATCAGAGTAAATGTGGTTTGTAGGTTCTAGGGGAAGAATAGTCATGTCGCAGGAAGCGAACAGGTTTTTTAATTGTTTGGTCTCATACGTCTGTGTCAGTAAATTGGTATTGTAGTCACCCACGGCTATTACGTGTTCGTAGCTTGGAAGTAAGTCGAGCAAGCGGTTTTGAAATTCACTCATGTTTGTTATTCTTGGCGGCTTATATACAACAGCTACCAGAGTCTTTTGTTGGCCAACAATTACTTCAACAAACATGAATTCCGGTCCTGGTTGTGTGCTAAGTGTTGATACACATATTACCCGTCTTTTTAAGTCGCTTCTACAGTACATGGCAACCCCGCCTGCTCGCCTCCCATCATTTCTGTCATGACGTTCCAGCGAGTACCGATTTAGTTCCACCATGCTAGACGGGATGTCAGGTTTTAACCAACTTTCACTTATGCAGAGGATGTGGATATTGTTTTCGTTTATTATTGCCTGTATTTCGTCGTGATGCGCAACCAGCGACAGAGCATTAATATGGCAACATTGTAATGAATGTTTGGATGAGGAAAGTGCCTGTTTTAGAAGAAAGCCAGTGGTGTAAGGGGAGGGAGGGGGTTGGTATGGGCTAGGCTGGCCAAGGTCAGTTAGCTCATTCATACAATAGCTCAGCTGGGTAACGGGAGATATATCTTAAAATAGAAGAAACCTACCTGGACCTCCCGCTGCACACTGCCGACCTCAACCAACGCACACACACATACACACACACACTTATTACTAAACTTGTCTAATATAAACATTACGCACATGTTCATTTCACTTCACTCTCATACCCCGCATTAGCTCAACGTTTTCCAGCTCCCTAAATGTGGTGACGGTCTTCTTAGTTCCATCAGGGAGGTGTATTACAACGCGGCCGTCCTGGGTCCAGACTCGGGTGGGTCCGAAGTGGTCTCTCGCTGCATTTAAGATAGTTTTCCGGGTTTTTGTGAGGGATTCAGTAATAAGAATCTTGGTTCCCTTTAGGAGGCGCTTGGACTTCCAGATGCGATCTCGCTCGTGGTAGCGGAGGAATTTTACAATAATAGGGCGTTTCCCAGTGGCTACCACTTCAGCTGCTGTTCGCTGCGGCCGCCCAATCCTGTGACATCTATCCAGGTTCTCCATAGGGAGGTCCACGTTCAACTTCGTCTTGATTGTGTCCCTCACCTTCTCGTACACATCTTCTTCAGGCTCCTCGACGATCCCGTGGATGAGAAGGCAGTTTCTCCGGCTGTATTGCTCTCCTTCGTCCAGCAGCTCCTCGTGGTGGTCAAGTCTCCTCTCCAGCTTGCTCAGTTCTTCTTTAAGCACAGCGAGTTCGGAGGTGACAGTGCTTCGGAACTCGCGAAAATCACGAGTAAGCGACTCTAGGGAGTCTTGACCCGGGTTGGCAGCACTGTTCAACAACTGAAGGCGTGCTTCAAAGTCTGCCATCGTTGCCTCAACAACATTTACACGTTTGTTCACCTTTTGTATTGACATAATGATGTAGAAAATGTTCAGGCACGTACTTCACACACTATGTTACTTGGTCACTCACTTTCGGGCCGGGAATTGCGGTTAAAAAATGCGGTTTGCGCGGGATAAAGCGGAGCACTCCTACAGGCTTCCTATGCCAGCCGCCATCTTGACTGAAACATGTGCAGCAGTGGCGGATCCTCTGACCAGATCTCCCAAAAAGTCATTGCGGAAAAGATCATCTGAACTTGGAATTCCAAAAACGACTATGCTGACACACATGAAAAAAGGATCTGGAATTAAAATCTTTTAGGCCAACATTCGTTAATGAGATGAGTGATGAGGACATGCGACGAAGACATGAAGCTCGCTCAACATTACTTGATGTGTTTGTAACGCTCCCACTGCGGGGCAAGTTTTCTTCTCAGACGAATGTGCAATTTATAAATCTTGTCGGAATAGGGGTATAATTTTCTGGTGCAAAGAAAACCCGTATTATTATGAAGAGTTAGAAAAAAAACATTTTATAATCTGGACTGCAATGTCCAGTAAGCACCTCAAAGGGCCGTATTTTTTGACGGTACTGTCAATCATCATTCTTACCACCAAATGTTGAGCGAATAGTTTATTCCAGAACTCCAAAGACTGAACATTGTTGGTGACTGTTGTCTTCGACAAGATGGAGCTCCTTCCCACTACGCTCTCTGTGTCCGAGAATTCTTGGATGAAGTGTTACCCCAGAGGTGGATGGGGAGAGGATCATTGCATCTGCCTGCACCGATCGAGTGGCCTCTGAGGAGTCCAGTTCTGACATCATGTGACAATTCCCTGTGGGGAATAATTAAGCCGCAAGTTTCAAAACATCGATACCAGACAACTGAAGAGTGGAAGGAAGCTGTTAGAGAGGCAATCAGGGATATCACACGGCCTTTGCTTCGGAAAATTTCACATTGGACATGGCGCCGCATCATTTTGTGCTGCGATAATGATGGTGCCCATACTGATGTTCTGGATCACTAATCAGACTTGAACGTAAAGAATCAACCATTGTCACACATCTCCTATGACATGTTCTATATACATGCACATCAACATACATAAAAGGGTGGGGGGTGACAAGACATTCGGACCTTACTGCAAGAGCCCGTGGTGAGCTAGTCACGTGAGCCCATGAAGGGCCTAGGCCTACCAAGCGACCGCTGCCTAGCCATTTGGCCTGCAGATATTGGGGTGACGCGTGATCAGTGCATTGGGTCCCCTCGGCCGTTAATCCTGGTTTTCTTGATCGGGGCGCTGCCTCACTGTCAGACAGCTACTCAATTGCCCTCACGAGGCTGAGTGCATCCCGTTCCAGTCCTCACTTCAGTTTCTAAAATCCCTGATGGAGCCGGGAATCGAACCAGGGGCTTGCGGGTGAGAGGCAGGCGCGCTACCCCAACACCACGGTGCCGGCATTGTGTCACTATGATAGTCATAATGTTCTGACTTAACTTCGTCTCTAAGTCTACACGTCGGTTGGTTAGTTCCTTAGTTTAGGGGCTGCGACAACGCGGCCATGTAGCCCCGTGTAATTTGGGTGTGTGTAGAATCTGTCTGATAACCGGTGGTAATTGTGATGGCTGTATTAGTGTGTGTTATCTGTGATTCAGGTACAGGGTCTTTCACTCAAAGTGGGGCCAGCCGCGCGGCGCGTGAAGGGTCGGACGAGCACTTTGCCACTCGCTGAGCTTGGGGTCGAAAGAGCGCTCGTACGAATCGCATGTAAATAACGAGCACACATAATAACACACAATCGAAGTAAAATCATTATCACAGAAGATGTTGGAATATGTTCCCCACCTGCATCTACACATTTCTGGCATCTTCTAAGGAAATTTTCACTCACACGCATTAGTTCATCTACCGAGATAGCCTCAATTTCTCTCGTGATATTTAGTTTGAGTTCATCGAGTGTGTTGTTGCATAAACCTTATTTTTCAATTGTCCCCAAAAATAAAATTGAAGCAATAGGCTTTAACATTCAGCAATAACACGTTATAAAATGTTGAAACACAATAACAATTAAACAATAACACTGCGTACACACGTTATAAACTTATAACACGTGTAACTTAAAATAGGCTATAAACGAAATAAGGAAGTCAAATTTACTCGACAAATCCTGCGTCACAACTGTCTCAGCTCTGTGTTGCCATGTGCTTGTCTGACCTTCGGCTCGATCTTCTACCTGCAGTGCTGCACCAGCCATGTGGCCGGCCCCACTTTGATTGAAAGACCCTGTAAAAGGACTGCAGACGATTAATTTTTTCAAGTAGTTCCTACTTTTGCCACCAAATGCTACCATCCACGACACCTAGTTGCGGACGTGGCTACTAAATGCCATTGCAGTCAGCACCTGTCGGTGAACGTTGGAACTAATATAGCGTTATCAAACTAACCTACAAATTTTTGCTTCCTCATGTGTGGTTAGTGGAAGGTTCTTTTTCTTGCCATAAATCAATGATATGGGACCGCCGGCTTTACTTCCCCTCCGAATGAAGGCATACTGATGATTTTTACGCTCTTAAAAAATCTGACGACTTCGGCCAGGTTTGAACCCGCGACCTTTGGCATAGAAGCTCAGCATGCTACCAACTACGCCACTGAAGCCGCTAGTCTACACTTATCACTCAGTCTGACACTAATCTTGTGCCCGTTCAAATTATTTGTCTATACACTCATATCGCAGCACCTTTATCGCTTAACAATATTACCACATTTACTGGAACCACCGTCTTTCTAACTCCTTCTAATCCGTTCTGCGTCATGCTGTCCTAGACCAGTGTGGACCTAGTAACTGTCGGAAGTCGTCCGCCCTTCTTCTGCAGTGGTCTTCTGCGTCTTCTTTTGCCTTTGCATGGGTCCCATGCTGTTGTTCTCTGCTCTGGTTAAGTCTCGCGACGTGCCCTGCCCATTTCCACTTAATTCAGGTGGCCTGCTGCGCGACGTTCTCCGAAGACGTGATTTCGAGTCTCTTGTTTGAAACTCAATCACTCAGTGATATGCCTCAGATATGCCAGTATTACTTTTTTAAATCCCTGCTGAGGACTGGATTTATCGTTGACCTGTAGACGTGACCACTCCTCTGTAAAAGTCCACACATTATTGTCGGTCGGTTCTATAAACATATCGTGGTAGCGTATAACAATATTGTTGCAGCTCTCTTTGTGAAAAATCAATATTGTTCTACCCTGCAGCTGTCTGGTCACTAGATGTTAAAATACCGGCTGCTATTCGTTCTACTGTTGCAAGAGAAACACGTATCTGTGTATTATAAATATACAACTCACTGCCCGGGGATGTGATGGTGCAGCCTTCAAGCAGATTGCCTCCAGTCACAACTTCGATTAGCGGGCTAATGCCCGCGGGATTTCCGAGGTAAGCTGTAATGTCCTTGATCAGATTGCACGGGAAAATGGACGTGTAAGTGAGGGATCTCTAATTAAGATTTCAAGCTATTCCTTCCTCCCTTCCTCCCTTCCTACATATCCTCCTTCCATCCTTCCTCCCTTCCAACCTTCCTTCCTTCATTCCTTCCCCCTTCCTCCCTTCCTTCCATCCTCCCTTCCTTCCTACCTCTCCTCCTTCCTTCCTACCTATCCTCCTTCCTTCCTACCTATACTCTTTCCTTCGTCCCTTCCTTCCTTCCTACCTATCCTTCCTTCCTCCCTTCCTTCCTCCCTTCCTCCCTTCCTCTCTTCCTTCCTACCTTCGTTCCTCCCTTCCTTCCATCCTTCCTTCCTTCCTACCTATCCTCCTTCCTTCCTTCCTCCCTTCCTTCCTCCCTTCCTCCCTTCCTTCCTCCCTTCCTTCCTCCATTCCTTCCTTCCTTCCTTCCTTCCTTCCTACCTATCCTCCTTCCTTCCTTCCTTCCTCCCTTCCTCCCTTCCTTCCTTCCTACCTATCCTCCTTCCTTCCTTCCTCCCTTCCTCGCTTCCTCGCTTCCTTCCTCCCTTCCTTCCTTCCTTCCTTCCTTCCTACCTATCCTCCTTCCTTCCTACCTATCCTCCTTCCTTCCTCCCTTCCTCGCTTCCTCGCTTCCTTCCTCCCTTCCTTCCTTCCTTCCTTCCTACCTATCCTCCTTCCTTCGTACCTATCTATCTTCCTTTCTTCCTTCCCTCCTTCCTTCCTCCTTCCTACCCTCCTTCCTTTCTCCTTCTTACCCTCCATTCTTCCTTCCTTCCTATCTTCCTTCCGTGTTTCATTTGAGGAGCTTGGACATTGTGGTCATTTAGCCCCGTGCACTTGGGTATATGTGTAAAATTTGTCTCACAACCTGAGTTAAATTAACCAGAATTAAATTTCTTGGCAAAACCGGGAATCAAACCCGGACCACCGGGGTGACAGTCAAGAATGCTAGTTACTACACCACGAGGTTTCTAAGCGAATTAGAACTAAGTTGTGACACTTTCAAGTCAGGAAGGTACGTTTCTCATTTGGTGACATTTTAGACTACTGTCGACCAAAATATTATGTGCACTCGAGTTTGATGTTTTTTTGTGAAGTGACCAATATACCTACATAAAATACAATAACATCATCATTTTCATCGTTCTATTTTACGTTAGTTCATGTAGGTTTGGAATTTTTAATTTATATTTTAATATTTTTTATCGCAGTTGAAACACAAAAAGTGCCCGTTTTTAAGCGCGTTTCAACCATGCGTCACATACAAGAATTATTATCTCACAAACCCGTCATCAGATCGAATCCTAATTTTAGCACAATATACATTGGAATGTTCTGTAACTGGTTTATTAATTTCAAAATTGTGTGTTTTCAAGAACGAAAGTTGTTGTCATTTTTGTAAGGTAACTTTTTCTCGGCTCGGGGTGGTTGGAAAATGTAGTTCTTGGTTGGGTTGTAATCCCTATACATCAAAAGGTTATGCTGTATGACTGTGAAATACGTAAATTAATTCACTTATTTTATATCGATTTGTATTTGTACGGCGACTTAAGACATGGTTCACCAGCTAGCCGCACCGGGAATTGCTGTACAGCGTTGCTGATATGGAGCCCATCACTTCCGAGCGAGGCGCGCCATGTCTCGTGATGGAGCCCATCTTGGTAACGTTGTACAGCTTTCACCGGAGCGGCTAACTGGTGAACCATGTCTTAATTCCCCGTACTAATACAAACCGATATAAAATAAGTGAATTAATTTACGTATTTCACAATCATACAGCATACCTTTTTGATGTAAAAGGACTACAACGCAACCAAGAACTACATTTTCCAACCACCCCGAGCCGAGAAAAAGTTACCTTACAAAAATGATAACAACTTTGTTTCTTGGACACACAAAATATTGAACATTCCCATGTATATTGTGTTAAAATTTGGATTCGATCTGATGACGGGTTTGTGGGTTAATAATTCTTAGATGTGACGCATGGTTGAAACACGCTTTAAAACGGGCACTTTCTGTGTTCCAACTGAGATTTAAAAAAATATATAAATTAAAAATTCCAAACCTACATGAACTAACGTGAAATCGAACGACGAAAATGATGATGTTATTGGATTTTATTTAGGTATCTTGGCTACTTCACAAACAACCTTCAAACTCGAGTACACATAATATTTCGGTCGACAGTAGGTAGTAATTGAGTCACCAAGACCTCTTAACACCTGGTCCATGACAAGACCAAGGGATGGGTACAGACTGCGCAATTGCTTTACTGACGAGACTTTTAACCTCTTCAACCTTTTTATTTTACGAGTGGCTCGTATTAACTATTGTCATGCGATTTGCTGCAGTAGTTTTGACTCCAACACGAAACCAAATAAAGGGTATAATACTAATCATCCAGGATGAGTACTAATTTTTGGCCATATATTCAAAATGTTCAGGAAGTACCTTACTTTATGTATATACAGGGTCATTATGTATGTGCGCCCCGATAAACACGGCAAGCTAAGCCGGCTGTGACTGGCTCAGATCGCGGGCGCGCGTACGTGGTTCAACCGGAGTGGTGCGCTCCGCTGACTAATATCGTTAGTTCACAAGTGTTTTGTCATTCATATGAACGTGTATCTGAAAATTAGACGTTAGTGTTGCACGTTTAGTGAGTATTGTGATTAGTGTGATTGTTGGTCTTGCCTAGACACAAATCACATTACGCGAACGTGTGTATATCCATAATTCGTAAATGAAAAGCAGAAAATCTTGTTCTGAAACGAGACGAAAATTTCGAATTAAGTTTCCAGGAAGACCTGTGCCTAATGCCAGTACAATTAGGAGGCTCGCTAAACGATTCAAGGAAACAGGCACTGTAACTAATAAAAGAATTGACAGTCATTCTTTCATCAGAAGGTGTCAGGTGTGTGTTACAAGAGAGGGGGGACATTTTCAGCATCGCCTATGAGCACTGTAAGTACACATTATTTAACATGTTCGGTAAAAGTGTGAAAGTGCGCGCCACCACCGGCTGAACCGGGTACGCGCGCCGGCGGTTTGCGCCAGTCACAGCCGACTTAACTTGCCGTGTTTATCGGGGCGCACATAGATAATGACCCCATAAATAACAAGCAATGTAAGCAAGGGCGAGAAAATGTCGCATATTACACATGCGACCATCAATTCCATCTTCTTATCATTAGTTTAACTAAAAACTTTATTTTAGAGGACTCTTCAGACAATGCACACAATTCATCTTAGAGCTGTCATATCCATCAAGCGGTAACAAACACGGGTTTTATTCCCGTCTGGCAAATGCCACATGATTAATGTGCAACTGGGTATCGTTCTTGCTAACGCAAACAAGGACATAGGCCTGTCCTTCACAGGGGGCATCATTATCGCATGGCCAAGTGAAGGCAGATGAGCTTGAACAGTTAACTGCTAAATATACCACAATAGCTTCGCTTGTACAATAATAGAACAAGATGCAATCTATTAGCCGCAAACTACCAACTCAGGGGAACAACACTGTCAAATATTAAGATAGATGGTCCCTATTCCCACAATGCGCATTGAGAGGGATTTTACCAAGCCCTGCAGGTTGATTGAAACGGATTTTTTTTTTAATTTAAATTTTATGTGTAACATCTTTCCATTCGGTATCTGTATATTTTTGTGGGGGTGATTTTGAAAAATGAAACGGAAATGGATGGGACGGAAACAATGAACGCGTGCGGTGGCTGAGATTGATACCACGACGTACTGTCGGCCATGTGGCTATGTGGAATGTATATCGCATACTGTTTACTTCAAGGTTTGGAGGCCACATTAAAGATATTCCTACAATAAATCCTCCGCAAGTTGTCATTGTTTGGTGTGAAAATATTCATTACATCATGTTTGCTGAAAACCGGTCAAGATTTGGCACTGCAGTATTACAAGTACCGTAGTTATTTGTGACCAACAGAGTTCACTGATCTCCCGGCTGACACATAGTCGGCCATGTGGCAATGTGGAATGTACATCGCATATGGTTTAGTTCAAGGTTTGGAGGACCCATTAAAGGTATTCCTACAATAAATCATCTTCAAGTTGTGGTTATTTGGTGTGAAAATATTCATTATATTGTTACGGCTGTGAGTTTGTGTCATCGCTCGCCGCATGAGTCACAACTGCCCCAGGGCTGGGCTGTGCCCTGCCTCCTGTATTGCGTGCGCCTTATGCAACAGGGCTACTAGGACGAAATCCAGTGACATTGTTTCCCCAGCTTGTGGACAGCGAAATAGCCTGCAGCAAGTGATCGTAAGTAATTGTGGTCGGTGAACATAAGGGAGAGGAGGAGGTAGTTTCTGTCAAGGCCACCGTACTCATTAGGACGGATTAACTTCTGTGGTCTGTTGACAAGTGAAAGGGGCTAAGAGCGCTCAAGGAAGAGACTTGAGGAAACTGGAGTAAGTTCCTAATTGCTTGTATTCGCTGATGAGTAGTGAAATTTTCTGGCAACAATAAAGTTAATTATTTCTATAAGCAGTAATTGGTGTTGTGCTTTGTACCCAACCGTAATCCAGTTAACAAAAGTGCCACTAGGGGGGTGGCACGTAACAACTGGTGTCAGAAGCTGGATTACGAACTCAAGCACAACACCTGACGGTCCTGGTTTCAAAACCCGAGCAGGTCATTTTCTCTAATTTTCCTGTGAGTGCGTGCCCTTTACAAGACAAGGACAACGCCGCTACACCCTCAGTCCGACGGGATGGTAGAGCGATTCAATCGCACCATCGAGAACCATCTCCGAATAGTTGTCAGCGAGCACCAGAGGGATTGGGACAAGCATCTTCCACTATTTCTCCTGGCCTACCGCGCCGCCGTGCATGAAGCCACCGGGTGCACACCAGCCCGGGCCATGTTTGGGAGGGAGCTCCGTCTACCTGTCGATCTTGCCTTCGGCCGACCTGGGAATGATCCGATCCCGGTAAGCCAGTATTGTCAAGAACTGGTCGGCCAACTGGAGGACGTGCACGCGTTCGCGAGGAGGAAACTGCGGATCGAGACCGACCGAATGAAGACCCGATACGACCAGCAGACGGATGCCGGAGGATTCCACGAGGACGACCTGGTCTGGCTCTTCAACCCATTACGGAAGAAAGGCCTGTCACCCAAACTGCAGAAGTCCTGGGAGGGCCCGTACCGAGTCGTGAAACGGATCAACGATGTCGTCTACAGGATCCAGCGGATCCCGAGGGCGAAGATGAAGATCGTGCATCGAGATCGCCTGGCAGCCTACGGAGGGACACAGACGGACCAATGATTGATCGGGACGATCAGCCTTTTTAGGAAGGGGGTGGTGTTACGGCTGTGAATTTGTGTCATCGCTCGCCGCATGAGTCACAACTGCCCCAGGGCTGGGCTGTGCCCTGCCTCCTGTATTGCGTGCGCCTTATGCAACAGGGCTACTAGGACAAAGGGATAGTCCAGAATATTCGTGACTGGACCAGCGATGGAAACCTTGAGAAGCCGTGAACCCTGGATGGATCTAGAAGCATTTATTGAGTCACCGGACTGCTATATAAGCGGCTTCAACAGTGAGGGGATGGAGTTTTTCTGTGGGTGTGTGTTCTTGAGCGAGTGCGACAGAAGTGTGGTGACGAAGTGCCGTGCGAGATACGAAATCCAGTGACATTGTTTCCCCAGCTTGTGGACAGCGAAATAGCCTGCAGCAAGTGATCGTAAGTAATTGTGGTCGGTGAACATAAGGGAGAGGAGCAGGTAGTATCTGTCAAGGCCACCGTACTCATTAGGACGGATTAACTTCTGTGGTCTGTTGACAAGTGAAAGGGGCTAAGAGCGCTCAAGGAAGAGACTTGAGGAAACTGGTGTAAGGTCCTAATTGCTTGTATTCGCTGATGAGTAGTGAAATTTTCTGGCCACAATAAAGTTAATTAGGTAGATTTCATTAGAAAGCTAACTATTGCAATGGGTACCATGTTTCGACTTCCGGAAAATATCGACATATCTACGCGTTTCACATCCCCCAGACCCCAAAACCACCGTCAGTTCAAAAGTTTATATATAATTTATGTATATATGTATATATGTATCTATATATATATTGTACCCATGTGAGTAATCTCGATGGAAAATATGCTTCTGCCTCCGGCTAGCATCAGGACTCAGGCGTGTACCGTTCTCCCATTGAGCAGTTGCATATTTTGGATTTGAGGCTAAAAGTTATCAACTCTACAATGATAAGGCACAACTCTACTCTACAAACTTTACTTCAGTAAAACTCATGGCTTCAAACAAATAATGAGATCACAAATCCCATAAACAATACATAAACAAACAAAGTTACTCCCACAATCCATTAATTATTCACATAGTTGAACAAATTAAATCCATATCACTATTCAATCGTTTACCATTATGTGAACTTTAAACTTCACTCACGTGCACTGATGCACATGTAATGTTTCACAAAACTGAACTATTACATTCATGTCACCTAATGTGACTTCTTTATATTCACAAAGTTACTTGTATCCTACAATACATCTGAATTTACATCATGTGTACTATCTGTGTTACATCTCTCTCTCCCGCCAAATGCTTTCATGCATTAGCCAACTCATGGTTTGCACTACCATCTACTTGCAATACCACAATTACGTAAGTCTACCCCCTCCACTCCCTTCTTTTTATAGTTACACTGCATGTCATTGTGATTTCACTATATAACTTCTGTTATCGTTGTGTCGGATAGTATACTATACGCTACCCTTACGAGCGTAGCCTGTGGCAACGAGTAACCAACTTCATTAACTAGGTGTCAGTGAAAGTAACAAATACAACATCCAACCATTCGTTAGATTGCTAAATTTTTATATCATCAGGGAAATCTATGATTAGCAATGTGTTTCTAAACCACACACATTTATTACACATTATAACAATTCTTCCTTTCATTGACAAGCAAGGTCTTAAATCTGTCCGCTCAAGAACGCGAACCTTCACAGTTGGTTCAGCAACCCCAGCCCCTTGGACTGCCTGCATACAATGGACAGGGTAGGGTCGTTCACGGCTGTAAACCGCCCCTTTGTCTCCCCGTTTCCTGGACTTTATCTCCCAAGCAGTATTACAACTTTGAATATAACATTATGGTCGCAATGATCCACGTGATCCCATATGATCTGAACTGAATATTATGCAATGGTTCTGGGTGAGCTTGAATATTTAATCCTATCCTTAGGACATTAATAACGGCCTCAACAGGTCCGTATCACAAATGAAGGCACAAGATTCATAGAACACAGGTCTAGTGGTTAGCCGGTATCTCAAATAAATTATTACGGTCAGCCAACAGCTGCCGCCAATGATTCGCTTCAACGAGCTGAATCACTCAACATTAAGTTCTCGGGGAATCAGGTATAGCGTCGAGGTGTCCAATGTTCTCCCCGCGCTTACCACGGGATTCGGACCCGGAACATTTCATATCCAACATCGGAGATAGGGTTACACACTAAATACGCTCCGGCATAAATTAATATCTCTGTACGCTCATGCTGTACGAGATTTCACACGTCGATTAGATCACCTGGCCCCTTACCTGTCCATAATCTCGCCTTATTAATAAAGAGAACTCTAACTGTACTCTACAATGCTTAATCAAGCCACAAATTCAATTCACTGTCAAACTCCAACATTCCCGTGCATAATTATATCCCCATTAATGCAATGTATTTAATATTAACTCTTTTCTTTTCCCTTAATGTAATCTACTGCTTGGCTAGATAAATAATCCAATTAGCGTAACTATATCTTGCTTAAAACCTTTCATCCTGATGTATTCAATTATACCGTTTATCATTATTATTATTATTATTACTACTGACATAAACTATCCTTCCGACACAACGTAACTGCTTCAATGATCGAACACTCGCGTTCGTCATGTTAAGTTTCACATAACTGAATTGCCATTATTTATTAGTAGCATTAATAGTGGTAACGATTAATCCACTCTCTGATGTATACAACATCTTAACTTTACTGTAATCAAACAATAAACATATGAGGATATGCCTCCTAGTATTGATTCTTACTGGCATATTTTATACTTCCGAAATCACATTACATGCAGTGACTATCCCTCTATAGTAACATGATTTGTGGGGTACTTACGTCGGCTTTATCCAGGTGGCCCCAACCACCATATTCCAGTGTCACCTGCCATCGGCTTACTTAGTGACACATTGCCATCTTGCTAATACACCTATTATATGACATCTGATTCATAAACACACGACACTTTTCCATTTTTATAATGGAGCTAATGCTTCCAAAACACATAACACTATATAACACTGGTTATATTATTACTTTAAGAGATATTTTACATAACATCGGTGCACAAACACACGTTACACTTTAATTCCTGATTGGTTGACATTCCCTAGCATGTATCGAAAGTACAGGTGCGGATGGCCCTTCCTTCGGTCCTACCCCTTCCTGATTGAATCGCCCGATCATCTGCTCACGGATTCACCAACAGTTTCTCGATCATCCCTTGATAATCTTCCTACTATTGCAGCGATATGCTTACATCTCGTCATGAACGCTACTTACTGGTATACTACAAATATGTATAATCAATCACTATACTTTACTGCGCTCAACATTGTACACTGTATTTACATGAATTATTACTTTTCACAGTCCTGCCTAGTATATCACACGGCACTTAATAAACATTATATAACAGTCTTACTGCACGGCTTCCCACATTGAAGTCCGAGCATCCTCTCCTAACCTCGGTAATATGCATTTCGCATAATCAAGTTTGTTAATTACCGACTTCATTCTTAGTTCATGACCATGCATGAATATATTCTCACATGTGTGTTACATTGCACAGCTAACACTGATTACCAGTGACATGTTTAAGTCTTTGTGTGCGCCTGGGCGCTGCGTGTCCTTTTCGACGGCGACTGCTTCAAAACAACTCTCCCTCCGACTCGGTCTAAAACTGTCACGAACTGTAACTGCGGTCAACTGTAAAACTGTTCGCTTCGACTGGGTTCACCCTCTTATATCTGTTTCACACAGAAAGTAGGGCAAGAATTCCCGCGATAAATCAGCTCCTCTCCTAGGGTGATTCTGAACTTGGAATAATATCCATATTGTTCCTTTTTCTTCGCTGGTCACAAAAATGTATGTGTGTTCGAGGATCGATCGGCCACTTAATTTATATTAATTATCTTATCCATGGCTTGGGGACGCTACTTCACTGGGAATCCCTGGCAACATCCTCAAGTCCATCCGCGAACACCCATAGTCCTGTAACATTACGCACTGCATTAAACATGCCTTGATTTCGCCGTTTTATGGCTCTAAAATTAGCCTCCTGGCTAAAGATTCACCTGTGCGCAACTCTCATGTCATTGCATTGCTCCAATCATGAGTAATCAATGATTTTCCTTGGGATCTTCCCGTTCCATTCTCAAGTCTATTCTCAAACGGGGAATAACCTGGTCATTATTTAACCCCCCCGACCCCTTGCAGACGACTTATCTGGGTCAGCAAGATTGACGTGGCGCCACGGGCCTCCTCCCACAATTCTGGGGCTATTTGCTAAACGTCAAACGTTGAAACTCCTGTGTTTCAAATACAGCATAGCCTACTTCATGTAGTCCAAATAATGCTATCTTCCACTATTTTCCTGCATTATTTCACAAAATAATGTCAGTAACAACTGATATCACATCAGTAATTAAATATATAATTTCTTCTAGGGGTTCTTACAATGAAATACCCTCCACAGATCTCGGGTTCGTTCCCTGGTGGAACCTTCATTCAGAGCTCAACTTATCTCCGAGATCCACGTTCGAGACCAGTCAGCATGACCACCTCGGTTTCATATTCCCCTTGCAAAACTTATAAAAGTCAAAGTGACTTTATGTAAGTAACCAGCTGACTGTCCGACTGTCTGTGTTTACATTAGAGGTCTTTCACCTCGTCTGGCTGTGAGTAGGTTAGTCTGGCCCCCCTTTCCACTCTGCGCTCAGCCCTAAGCTGTTCATTCTCTAAGCGGAGGGTCGTATTTATGGCCTCAACCTCTCTCGCTACCCCAACCATTTCTTTGTAAAATTCTAGCATGCACTGGCACGCTTGTTGTTCGCTTCCCTCACTGGGCAAGCTGTCTGCTTCTCGTTCCGTCCCGCTGCGTGAAACTTCAGGTCTGACTTCCTGGCTGACTTCGCCGTCCACGTTCATTTGGGTGTGCGCTGCTAATATTTCTTCTTGTTCGTCAAATTCTTCTGGCGAATAATAAACTTTTAAGTTGGCAGCATTCATAACGACCTCATTTCCTGTTTCTAAATGCCTTATTCTGTATGCATTGTTCTGTAGGTCTCTGATAACCTCGAACGGGCCGTGATATCCAAAAATGAACTTCTTATATTTTCTTGCTCCTGGATCTGAACTGGCTGGCCTCCTGACTAACACTTTCTCACCGACGAGAAGCGGTCTGTGATACCTCTTCGCACGATTTCTCCTCTGACGTCTCTCCGCTTGTGCCTGGAGATATTCGAAGGTTCGTTGGATCCTCAATTCTCGTCCTGGCTGTGCGTCTACTGGTAATGGAATAACACCATTCCACGGTCTTTCCGGCCTCTGATCCAAATGTAGAGTCACGGGAACCTGACCTGTCGCCTCATGTACCGTATTATTTACACAGTATTCTATTACTTCTAGGAATTCTATCCAACGCCAATTCTCTTCAGAGCAGTAGATCTTCATGTACTTCTGGATCTCTCTCATTACTCTTTCAACTGGACTTGCCTCAGGATGGCGAATGGTAGATAAAATCTGCCTAATTCCTAGAGTTCCCAGTTCTCGACGAAATTCCGCGCTTGTGAAGCAACTTCCGTGGTCTGAGAGGATATTATCCGGCTTCCCAAGAATCGGAATAACTCTCTCTTTCAGGCGTTTCAATACCTGCTTTGAACTTGTCTTCTGTATGGGGCATAATACCACCATTTTTGAAAATACATCCATGGCTACAAAAATGTGTCTATTGCCTCTACGTGCTCTAGGCAATGGTCCAAAGTTATCTATGCTTAATAGCTGCCTTGGCTTCTCCGGTAACAACGGAATAGGTCGTTGTCTCATTAGAAATGGATTTGGCTTTACCCTTTGGCACAAATCGCATGTCCTAATGGCATTTCTCACAGTTTCTCTCAACTTTGGCCAAGTGAATGCTTCTTTTAACAGAGCGGTAATTTTATATATCCCGGGATGTCCAAATGCTCTGTGTGCTAGCCACACCAATCTCCTCTGCAAAGATGCAGGAATGACAACTCTTTGTCGTGTATGGTCCACATCATCCCACTTGTGTAGTATCTGATTATACCATACATAATCTGTTGATAATGCCTCTGCCTCTCTGTATATTGCAGTTCCCCTTGCTAAGCGTCCCTCGAAGTAATCGATCATCATCTTCAACCACGGGTCTTCGCGTTGTAGGTTGGTAAGATTCCTCAAATCATCCAACGTCTTCTGATCTCGATTCTCAATCTGGACAGCGAGAGTTTCCTCTTCTCTAGGGTAACGGCTTAATATGTCCGGTATTACATTTTCTTTCCCTGGACAGTATTCTATTTCCACATTGAATTGTTGAATATACAGGGACCATCTTGTCAACCGCTGGCTAGACAAGTCCGTCTTTAACAGAAATGTTAAAGCTTTATGGTCTGTTCTGAGGACTATTTGAAAGCCGTACACGAGTTTATAACATGTTTGCAACGCGTATAAAATTGCGAGCAACTCTATCTCTGTAATCGTGTAGTTTTTCTCATGGGCTTTCAGCCTCCTACTTATAAAGGCAATAAAAATTTTCCTTTCAGGCTTATCAACATTTTCCTGGAATAGCATCGCTCCTACACCAACAAGTGATGCATCCGTCTCTATGATGAATTTCTGGGTATAATCCGGGTATCCCAGCTTCACATATTCCAAAAGCATTTGCTTTGACCTCACGAATGCTTCCTGACATTGCTCCGTCCAATTCCATCTGCCGCCTTTCTTCAATAAATCCTGCAAGGGTGCTACTGTCGTAGTATAATTTGGGCAGTGGTTCGAAAAGAATCCAATTACTCCCAAATACTGTCGGACGTGCTTTACTTTCGTGGGTCGAGGGAAATTCCGAATTACCTCCAATTTATCTGGGTTAGGCTTAACTCCATTTGCATCAATAACATGCCCTAGGAATTTAACTTCCCTCTGACAGAAGTGCGATTTCTTGATATTAACCTTAAAGTTAGCTTCTCGAAGGTCATCTAGCAACTTCTTCAGGTCTCTCATGTGCTCATCCAGAGATTCTGATGTGAGTAGAATGTCGTCTACGTATCTGATGGTTCTCTCCTTCACATCATCGGATAGATTGCGATCTAACGCTCTTATCAGGGCTGAACCAGCTGTTTTCAACCCAAAAGGTAGCCTTAAAAACGTATATGTGTGTTGATCAAACATAAATCCTGTCAACAGACTAGTTTTCTTCTCTAATTCAAGATGGTGGAAACTGGAAGTAATATCCAAATTTGTGAACACGGTTTTCCCTTTGAATTTCCTGAGGATTTCCTTAATAGGTGGCACTTGGTAAAACTCCGGAATAACCTTCAAATTTAAATGTCTCAGGTCCAGACATATCCTGACAGTCCCGTCTGTCTTAGGTACAATTACCAATGGACTTACGTAAGGCGTAGGTGTTTTCTCAATAACACCGGCCTCCAACATCTCCTGAATTGCCTCTTTCACTTTAGCATAGTGCTTTTCGGCTATAGGGTAGGGTTTCTGCCTAAATGGTGTCCAATCACTGACTTGGAAAGCATAAGTGAAGTTCTTTATACGACCAGGTCTCGAATCAAAGACTTCCTTCTGTTCCCGTAATAATTGCCTTAAATTTTCCTTCTCTTTTGGTCCAATTTTTGCTTCTTCAAGCTTTTCCGAAATATGTTCTTCCAGTTCGGGTTCCAGATCTTTTTCTAAGTCTGCGGCTAGTGTTTTCAGTTCTTCTTCTAACTGTCCAATAGCTAACACTTCTTCCTCAGCCACATCTCTGTATGTATGCCATACTTGTTCATCTGACCCTGGTTCATTCTGATTGAGTGCGACCTCTAAGCCTTCAGCTTCCTCATTCACATGGAACATAACCCTGTCCTGTGCTAGGTCGATTATCACTCGGTATTCCCTTATAAATTGTGCCCCTATAATCAGGTTAAAAGGCAGTTTGTTTACTAATAGAAAACTCTGTGAAAACCTAGAGCCTCCTATCTGTAACTCTAGGAATACTTGATATTTGCATACCATCGTTCTGTCTGGAATTACACCTTTTATTTTGACACTTGAGATAGGTATTTTCAAAACATTTTCTCTCTGCGCTATCTCATTATACAAAGCTTGTGTCATAAGGCACACTGTTGAACCCGTATCCAATAAACTTCTTATTTTCAACCCTGCCACTCTTATCAAAATAATGGGTAATTCTCGTTTGACCATGACCTGTGATCCTCCCGTATCCTCAATTAACTCTTCTGGTTTGGCTATCCAATTGATGACGTTGACTGACTTCCATCCATCATTTCCAAATTCTTCTAATTTTGGCGTTTTTTTTCAATAGCGCCCGTCCCCTTGGAGTTTCTTCTCTCCTGTTCGCTGCGCTGTAGCTCCAAACTCTTAGCTCCGTCTTCATATCTATCTGGCGACGTCCTATTCTGCATAACTTCTTGCCAGTGGACTTGTTGTTTCGGGGGTTCATCTCCCCTTTCATTGAGGTATTGCAATGAAGCGTGGTATCGCTCCTCTACCTCATCATCGAAGTTACGTCTTCTTTCCTGGGGTCTCCAATTTCTATTGTTGCCTTCTTGGCCATTGTTACCTCCATTGTTTTGGTACGGCCTATCCCTGGTATTCAGCTTGTTCCAAGAATTCCGGCCTCTTCCCCTGCCAGCATTACCTTTATATTTCGGCTGCCATCTTCTGGGTTCCTGTTCCCATTGACGTCCGTTGGAATCTAACGTATCTGTGCTAGTAGCTTTGTTGTTCCTTGGAGCTTGATACTGGTCAGTCTGCGTGTTGGTCACATGTACCTGTTCCACGGTTTGATTCTGACGCATCGTATTTGCTGTTGTGAGGTCCAGTTGTCTCAGAACTGTCTCCATTTCCATAGCAGTTTTTGCATTAGCCGAGATTAGCAGTCTCTGTATCTCGTATGGAAGCTGTTTGGCGATAGCAATACATAATTCCAGCTCGCTAGGCTTTTGATCAAGTTCTTTGAACCGCCACATCTGTGATATGAAGAATTCTGCATATTTCGTTGGGCTAGTAGTGCTGTACCTTTTTGAATATAAATCCAACCGTAAATTCTGTTGGGTCGCTGGATCCCAGTATCTCTTCAAAAATGCCTCTCGAAACTCCTCAACAGTATCGAAAGTATAGCGGAAGCTGCGAAACCATAATGCGCACTCCCCCTCTGTTAATTTCTCTATAGCTCGTAGCCTGCGCTCTTGCGGTATTCGCGCATCATTCAAATATTCAGACACTTCTTTTAGCCAATATTTCGGTGTCATACTACAGTGGCTACCTGAGAATTTCCTTGGTTTTTCTTCACTTGCTCTGATAACATTTATCACTTGTGTGTGCATAGCATTTTCGTGTGGCGTCGATGCTGCAACTGGCGCACCTGGCGTCATATAAGGACTTTCGCCTGGGCCTTTAGCACTCCTTATTATAGGCTGGGTTTCCAAATCTGCCCACCTAGTTCTCCTCATATCGTCCATGCTGCCTTCGCTAGACTTAGGATCTTTCATGAGGGTTTCCTCTTGCGCAATTATCCTAGTCTCCATTTGATTGTGGCACATCTCTGCCCTTTCCAGACGAGTAATTACCTCTTTCTCTATTCTGGTAAGCCTATCTCGATTTTCCTCGGCTACTTGAAATATTTTCTGCTTGTCTTCCTTCAGACTTTGCTTAATATGGGATATTTCATCCTCTACATCTTCCTTTATCTGAGCAAGGGTCTTGTCGTTTGCCTCTGTCTTTTGGCCTTCTCTCACTTCGAGTTCTTCCCTCAATCCTTTGATTTCCTCTCGAATGTGTCCATTGACCTTTGACATTTCATTCTGGACCTTAATGATTTCACCTCTATTCTCCTCTTGCCTTTTGTTAACTACGACAATGTCACTTTGAACTTGGTCCAGTTCTTGCTGAACTTTGCTCATCTGACCCTTCATATTTCCTACCAGCTCTTTACTCTCGTTAACGACAGCCTTGATTTCACCTATTTCCTGGCATTGACCTAATATATTCTGATCCTGTTTCTTTAGATCACCGTTAATTGCTCTAGCATAGCTTTTCAATTTCGTGTCCCATTTACTGTCGTTTTCTTCCAACCTTTGATCTACCGTACGAGTAAATTCTGCGAACTGTTTCGCTTGGTGTTCGAGATTCGCCTCATTTTGGATTTGAATATCCTTAATGTCGTTAGATAACGCGTCTAACCTACTGTTGGTTTCATCCTGCGCATGCTTACACGCTTGTAAGTTACTCTCAAGTTTGGCTTCTATAGCCTCGAAACGTTTATCCGTCTTAACCTGCATTTCCGATACAATGCTTACAACAGTTTCTGTAACTTCAGTCTTAATTACCTCTTGCATCTGACCTAACTTATCGTTTAACTCAACCTTATTTGCCTCCATTGCCAGCTGATTGGCATCTAACCGATTACTCGATTCAACCTGGTTATGATTAATTACCTCTTGATTGGCATCTAAACGACGATTCAATTCACTCTGATTATGATTCATTGCACCTGATTTGCATTAATTGCCTCCTGATTGGCATCTAAACGAGTGTTTATTTCATTCTGGAAAGCCTTTGCTTCCAGCTTATTTTGTTCATTAACAGCGTCAAAATGCTGTTTCAACCCTGCGATCACCTGCAAAATCTCCTCTGTGCCAGACATTCTTACAATAATATACTTTGAGATGCAGGCAGGCTTCCTGGAAATATGCGTGGATACGTTTTGGAGAGAGACGCAAAACACTGTACACATACTGTAATCCCTATATATATTATAATTGTGAAAATCTGTGTGTCCGTGTGTGTGTGTGTGTGTGTGTGTGTGTGTGTGTGAGTGTGTGTGTTAGTTTGTTACCTCTTGACACTAAAACGGCTGGACGGATTTGGATGAAATTTGAAATGGAGACAGCTTATACCATAGGATAACATATAGGCTGCCTTTTGTCCGGAAATAAATCATTGTTCCCGTGGAATGGGCAACATAACTGAAAAGTCACCAAAAATACTCAACCAGGACAAAATATCGAAGTTGTCGCATAAAGACCGGACAAAGCTCATTTTACTCCCCTCGATGCAAGAAACAATACTCGGTATGTCCCTACGGGACACCGAAAACTACATTTTAAGGCTCTAAAACCAACAGTTTCAATGATATTCGCAGAAAACTATCTTCGCTCTGATTGATGAGCTAATCGCAAGTCCGTTTCCATGGCAACACTACCTCAAGGTATGACATCCGATTTTCTATATATCCCTCTAGGAGGCAATGCCAATTCATTTATTATCATTTTTAAGATATATATAAACACAATAAGAACAGTGTAGCGCGCCTGCCTCCCGTCCGGAGGCCCCGGGTTCGATTCCCGGCTCCGTCAGAGATTTTAGACACTGACGTGAGGGCTGCAACGGGCTGAACTCAGATTCGTGAGGACAATTGTGTAGCTGTGAGGCAGCGCGCCGGTCACGAATAACAAGATTAACGGCAGAGGGGACACTATGCACTGACCACGCGTCACCACAATATCTGCAGGCCAAATGGCCGATTTTCTATATATCCCTCTAGGAGGCAATGCCAATTCATTTATTATCATTTTTAAGATATATATAAACACAATAAGAACAGTGTAGCGCGCCTGCCTCCCGTCCGGAGGCCCCGGGTTCGATTCCCGGCTCAGTCAGAGATTTTAGACACTGACGTGAGGGCTGCAACGGGCTGAAATCAGATTCGTGAGGACAATTGAGTAGCTGTGAGGCAGTGTGCCGGTCACGAAGAACAAGATTAACGGCTGAGAGGACACTATGCACTGACCACGCGTCACCACAATATCTGCAGGCCAAATGGCTGGGAAGCGGTCGCATGATAGGCCTAGGCCCTTCATGGGCTGTAGTGCCAGGGGTAAAAAATATTAGGGGAAGCGCCTTCTAATACCACCTTTAATTTTTAAACACTAAAGTAGCGGCTATTAAATAAAGGTAGCGATATAGCTACGTTCAATTTCATAAACACTGGGCTCACAAATCCCGTATAGTTAAGTACAAATATCGGTCTGGTCATAATTTCAATAGCAACGAAGCTCTGAGGCGGCTATTGCCGTTTCCTTAACACTTAAGGCATCCCGCCGTCATATACCTCAATGTGCACTTGCCAAATTGTGAACCAGTCTATTTTACTGAAAAGAATTTCTACTAGCGAGTATCCACTCCGGCAAAAACCACTCTCACTACATTTTCCAAAATTTACACAAGACATGATTTTTAAAGCACTCTTCTGTATGTTGAGGTACAGAGACATACCACATGGAAAGATTCAATTAAATGTTGGCAAATCTGAGTTCAAGGAACTGCTGTCCAGAATAGGCTTTCGGAACAGGTTATTCGGCCCTTGTTCGTAACATGGAATGTTTTCCTTTGACACTGCATCTACACCATGTGCGAGGGCAACGCATTTCAAAGATCTCTAAAAACACAATAATCAGGAAATTGGAGAACAATTTAAAGTCGGAGTGAAGATTCAAGGAGAAATAATTTCATCTCTGAGATTTGCTGATGACATAGTCATCTTGGCCAATACGCCAGAAGCTCAATGTGCACTTACCGAATTGTGAACCAGTCTATTTTACTGAAAAGAATTTCTACTAGCGAGTATCCACTCCAGCAAAAACCACTCTCACTACATTTTCCAAAATTTACACAAGACATGATTTTTAAAGCACTCTTCTGTATGTTGAGGTACAGAGACATACCACATGGAAAGATACAATAAAATGTTGGCAAATCTGAGTTCAAGGAACTGCTGTCCAGAATAGGCTTTCGGTACAGGTTATTCGGCCCATGTTCGTAACATGGAATGTTTTCCTTTGACAATGCATCTACAACATGTGCGAGGGCAACGCATTTCAAAGATCTCTAAAAACACGATAATCAGGAAATTGGAGAACAATTTAAAGTCGGAGTGAAGATTCAAGGAGAAATAATTTCATCTCTGAGATTTGCTGATGACATCGTCATCTTGGCCAATACGCCAGAAGATTTGAACGAGTTTTTGAATGGTATGGACTCCGTCTTGACGAATGAATTCATGATGAAAATCAATAAATGTAAAACAAAATTATTGGAATGGAGCCGAAATAAATCAGAAACCTCTATGGACATCAAATTGGCAGGTGAAACGCTACGGGAAGTAGGAGACTTCTGTTACCGGTACTTAGGAAGCAAAATAACCAGTACTGGACGAAGCAAAGAGGATATAAAAAGCAGGTTGGCTCAGGCAAGGAAAGGATTTCTACACAAAAAGGAATCTCTTGACATCGAATATACATTTAGGTATTAGGATGTCATTTTTGAAAGCTTTTGAGTCACTATAAGGAAGTGAAACTTGGACTAATGGTGCTGCAGTAAAGAGGAGAATTGAAGCGTTTGAAATGTGGTGTTACGAGAGAATGATGAAGATCAGATGGTTAGATAGGGTATCAAATGAAGAGCTATTAAGACGAGTGGGAGAGGAGAGATGTTTCTGGCGACTGCTAATGAAGAGAAGAGATAGGTTGGTACGACACATATTAAGACACCCAGGAATAGCAAGCTTAGTTATGGATGGGATGGTCAAGGACAAGAACTGTAGGGGTAGACCAGGGTTATACAGATTGCCTCGGATGTAGGGTGTGGTAGCTATGTAGTGATGAAACGATTAGCTCAGGAGAGCGAGGCATGGAGGGCTGCATCAAACCAGTCAAAAAACTTAAGACTCAAACAACAACAATCGGGAATTTTAATTACTTAGAGAGGCATGTGAGGCAAAAGGGTTGTTGGAGAATTTCAATCCCTGGGATGTAACACTGGAAGTGACTGCATAATGTACATCAGCGACCAAGGAGAGAGATATTTTACTATAGGTCTATTAATAGCGACATGTTGACGTTCAAATCATCAATAAGTGTGGCAAAATTATACCCAGAATAGCTTAAGGAAAAATACTTTTAATTCCCCATATTCAGATAGATTTGCCATTCCAGGTGTACGTTTAGACAAAACCATTATTTCCCATGGACAACTGTATGTTGCGTGCTGGCGAGCATCCGGACAACAAAATCGTTATGTCTCAGCAGAAGATGGCAAAACCAAA
This sequence comes from Meconema thalassinum, assembly GCA_946902985.2. Lineage (NCBI taxonomy): Eukaryota > Metazoa > Arthropoda > Insecta > Orthoptera > Tettigoniidae > Meconema > Meconema thalassinum. The sequence goes on along the minus strand of OX336393.1, from coordinate 392,327,361 downwards.
ACTAAAATTTTCAAATATGTTCACAACTCTATAAAATTCTCACTTTGCTGCTCATATCTATATACTGTATGTATCAGAATTCTCAGAATTTGAATCTACCCACCTGTAGCCGCGATTGCTGTAATAGAATAAACCAACTATCAGCAATAATGCATCGTCCCCATTGTCTTGATCGCGAGCGAAGCCGCGGGTACCTGCTAGTATTGTATAAACTTTGAATCTATGGATTAATTATGGATTGGGTGCGTAGCGCTCATACCCTTGGGTAATCCTCTTCTCAATAGAGAGACTCTGCGTTACGTCAAAAGCCTACTGAACTCAAAAATCACTCAAACACAGTTTGAGGCAAAAATATAATTACTATGGTTTTCCCCATGAAATACCATAAAAAATCTATGGGGTTTCCCTAAATCCCATAAGCTCCACGAACCTGGGCGCCATGATAATGAATGTTATCATATCATGTGAGGTGGTCCACGTTAAGACATCGCAGCAACCCTCCAAGGTCTCGGTTGTACTGTCGAATGCCCCACTTGGGTCTCGCCATGATAATGAAATACACCTCTGCGCCTATGGTGACCTGTATTTTAAACCGGCCCACATACCAGCGCCATGATAAATAAGTGAGTCATGATAATAGAAGGTGTTTATCAAAATTTATATTGTTCGTATCGGAGCTTACCTAAGGTTAGGCGCGGTCCTCCCCTAATTCATGTTAGTCGTTATTTTAATAGAGTTGTGTGCACAAGACCTAGACCGACTTTAGTTGTACCTATAGCTCAAATCACTGTACAGGACATCAATTCCCATGTACCCATGTGAGTAATCTCGATGGAAAATATGCTTCTGCCTCCGGCTAGCATCAGGACTCAGGCGTGTACCGTTCTCCCATTGAGCAGTTGCATATTTTGGATTTGAGGCTAAAAGTTATCAACTCTACAATGATAAGGCACAACTCTACTCTACAGACTTTAATTCAGTAAAACTCATGGCTTCAAACAAATAATGAGAACACAAATCCCATAAACAATACATAAACAAACAAAGTTACTCCCACAATCCATTAATTATTCACATAGTTGAACAAATTAAATCCATATCACTATTCAATCTTTTACCATTATGTGAACTTTAAACTTTACTCACGTGCACTGATGCACATGTAATGTTTCACAAAACTGAACTATTACATTCATGTCACCTAATGTGACTTCTTTATATTCACAAAGTTACTTGTATCCTACAATACATCTGAATTTACATCATGTGTACTATATGTGTTACATCTCTCTCTCCCACCAAATGCTTTCATGCATTAGCCAACTCATGGTTTGCACTACATCTACTTGCAACACCACAATTACGTAAGTCTACCCCCTCCACTCCCTTCTTTTTATAGTTACACTGCATGTCATTGTGATTTCACTATATAACTTCTGTTATCGTTGTGTCGGATAGTATACTATACGCTACCCTTACGAGCGTAGCCTGTGGCAACGAGTAACCAACTTCATTAACTAGGTGTCAGTGAAAGTAACAAATACAACATCCAACCATTCGTTAGATTGCTAAATTTTTATATCATCAGGGAAATCTATGATTAGCAATGTGTTTCTAAACCACACACATTTATTACACATTATAACAATTCTTCCTTTCATTGACAAGCAAGGTCTTAAATCTGTCCGCTCAAGAACGCGAACCTTCACAGTTGGTTCAGCAACCCCAGCCCCTTGGACTGCCTGCATACAATGGACAGGGTAGGGTCGTTCACGGCTGTAAACCGCCCCTTTGTCTCCCCGTTTCCTGGACTTTATCTCCCAAGCAGTATTACAACTTTGAATATAACATTATGGTCGCAATGATCCACGTGATCCCATATGATCTGAACTGAATATTATGCAATGGTTCTGGGTGAGCTTGAATATTTAATCCTTTCCTTAGGACATTAATAACGGCCTCAACAGGTCCGTATCACAAATGAAGGCACAAGCTTCATAGAACACAGGTCTAGTGGTTAGCCGGTATCTCAAATAAAATATTACGGTCAGCCAACAGCTGCCGCCAATGATTCGCTTCAACGAGCTGAATCACTCAACATTAAGTTCTCGGGGAATCAGGTATAGCGTCGAGGTGTCCAATGTTCTCCCCGCGCTTACCACGGGATTCGGACCCGGAACATTTCATATCCAACATCGGAGATAGGGTTACACACTAAATACGCTCCGGCATAAATTAATATCTCTGTACGCTCATGCTGTACGAGATTTCACACGTCGATTAGATCACCTGGCCCCTTACCTGTCCATAATCTCGCCTTATTAATAAAGAGAACTCTAACTGTACTCTACAATGCTTAATCAAGCCACAAATTCAATTCACTGTCAAACTCCAACATTCCCGTGCATAATTATATCCCCATTAATGCAATGTATTTAATATTAACTCTTTTCTTTTCCCTTAATGTAATCTACTGCTTGGCTAGATAAATAATCCAATTAGCGTAACTATATCTTGCTTAAAACCTTTCATCCTGATGTATTCAATTATACCGTTTATCATTATTATTATTATTATTACTACTGACATAAACTATCCTTCCGACACAACGTAACTGCTTCAATGATCGAACACTCGCGTTCGTCATGTTAAGTTTCACATAACTGAATTGCCATTATTTATTAGTAGTATACAACATCTTAACTTTACTGTAATCAAACAATAAACATATGAGGATATGCCTCCTAGTATTGATTCTTACTGGCATATTTTATACTTCCGAAATAACATTACATGCAGTGACTATCCCTCTATAGTAACATGATTTGTGGGGTACTTACGTCGGCTTTATCCAGGTGGCCCCAACCACCATATTCCAGTGTCACCTGCCATCGGCTTACTTAGTGACACATTGCCATCTTGCTAATACACCTATTATATGACATCTGATTCATAAACACACGACACTTTTCCATTTTTATAATGAAGCTAATGCTTCCAGAACACATAACACTATATAACACTGGTTATATTATTACTTTAAGAGATATTTTACATAACATCGGTGCACAAACACACGTTACACTTTAATTCCTGATTGGTTGACATTCCCTAGCATGTATCGAAAGTACAGGTGCGGATGGCCCTTCCTTCGGTCCTACCCCTTCCTGATTGAATCTCCCGATCATCTGCTCACGGATTCACCAAAAGTTTCTCGATCATCCCTTGATAATCTTCCTACTATTGCAGCGATATGCTTACATCTCGTCATGAACGCTACTTACTGGTATACTACAAATATGTATAACCAATCACTATACTTTACTGCGCTCAACATTGTACACTGTATTTACATGAATTATTACTTTTCACAGTCCTGCCTAGTATATCACATAGCACTTAATAAACATTATATAACAGTCTTACTGCACGGCTTCCCACATTGAAGTCCGAGCATCCTCTCCTAACCTCGGTAATATACATTTCGCATAATCAAGTTTGTTAATTACCGACTTCATTCTTAGTTCATGACCATGCATGAATATATTCTCACATGTGTGTTACATTGCACAGCTAACACTGATTACCAGTGACATGTTTAAGTCTTTGTGTGCGCCTTGGCGCTGGGTGTCCTTTTCAACGGCGACTGCTTCAAAACAACTCTCCCTCCGACTCGGTCTAAAACTGTCACGAACTGTAACTGCGGTCAACTGTAAAACTGTTCGCTTCGACTGGGTCCACCCTCTTATATCTGTTTCACACAGAAAGTAGGGCAAGAATTACCGCGATAAATCAGCTCCTCTCCTAGGGTGATTCTGAACTTGGAATAATATCCATATTGTTCCTTTTTCTTCGCTGGTCACAAAAATGTATGTGTGTTCGAGGATCGATCGGCCACTTAATTTATATTAATTATCTTATCCATGACTTGGGGACGCTACTTCACTGGGAATCCCTGGCAACATCCTCAAGTCCATCCGCGAACACCCATAGTCCTGTAACATTACGCACTGCATTAAACATGCCTTGATTTCGCCGTTTTATGGCTCTAAAATTAGCCTCCTGGCTAAAGATTCACCTGTGCGCAACTCTCATGTCATTGCATTGCTCCAATCATGAGTAATCAATGATTTTCCTTGGGATCTTCCCGTTCCATTCTCAAGTCTATTCTCAAACGGGGAATAACCTGGTCATTATTTAACCTCCCGACCCCTTGCAGACGACTTATCTGGGTCAGCAAGATTGACGTGGCGCCACGGGCCTCCTCCCACAATTCTGGGGCTATTTGCTAAACGTCAAACGTTGAAACTCCTGTGTTTCAAATACAGCATAGCCTACTTCATGCAGTCCAAATAATGCTATCTTCCACTATTTTCCTGCATTATTTCACAAAATAATGTCAGTAACAACTGATATCACATCAGTAATTAAATATATAATTTCTTCTAGGGGTTCTTACAATGAAATACCCTCCACAGATCTCGGGTTCGTTCCCTGGTGGAACCTTCATTCAGAGCTCAACTTATCTCCGAGATCCACGTTCGAGACCAGTCAGCATGACCACCTCGGGTTCAATATATATATATATATATATATATATATCAGTTCTTTGTGGACACGATAACTGCCGTAATTTTGCACCAATCACTTTGAATGTTTTACATAATATGTATCCCTATAGAATCTCGGTCGAGTTCGTTAATGGGCAAAATCGGTCAAAGGGAGTGAAAATGGGAGGCTTTTTTCGAAAAAGTGAAATATCGCTATAACTCTCTTAATATCTGAAATATTGAAGCCATTCAAAGTTCATACTATGTGTCGGACAAGGCCCTAAAATTTATGTTTGAAAAGTTTTTTGATAGCACCAACCATTGACTAAAGGGGTGGGAAAAAGTGGGTTTTTCGGGAAACATTAATCGTATCTCTGTTAATAGGCACAATATCAAAACCGTACGAAATGGACAATATTCCTCCAATAATTACCTAAAACTTTCGTCTGAAAGAATTTTTGATATGACCCACCATTACGCCACGGGGTGAGCAAAATTATTTAAATTATAAGAAAATGCCAAGTGCCAAGAGAGTTTGTCATGACAACTTTATTTTTAATTGATAAGGGATGAGCCAGTTGCTATGACAACGCCACTGCACGAGATAACATTCAGTTTTCCATGTGTCTGTGGGAAGCGACTTCGGTATCGGAACTGGTAGCATGCTGAACTTCTATGCCCATGGTCGCGGGATCAAACCCGGCTGAAGTCGTCCGATTTACTAAGAGCGCTAAAGAACCCTGAGTTTGCTTTCCTTCGGAGGGGAGGTTCCAACATTCGTTGCGAGTTGATGGTTCCGGTGGCATCTAGTAGCCAAGTTCACAGCTAGGTGTCGTTGATGGTAATATTTTAGGTAGATTTCATTAGAGAGCTAACTATTGCAATGGGTACCATGTTTCGATTTCCGGAAAATTTCGACATATCTTCGCGTTTCACATCCCCCCAGACCCAAAAACCACCGTCAGTTCAAAAGTTTATATAGAATTTATGTATGTATGTATGTATATATATAACATAGAACGAACGGAAAAACTCCAGAAAGCATACAAACTTACATGGTCACATTATAATAAGAAAAGCATATCAAGACAGGCCAAACTTAGACACTACAAAACAGTTGTATCACCAGAAGCGTTGTATGCGTCAGAAACGACCACAATTGGAGCATCTGGCATCATAGAAACAGAAAAAATTGAACGTAAAATTCTGAGAAAAATATTTGGAGCAGTACACAGAGATGGGATATGGATGAAAAGACCTACCAAAGAGCTATATGAACACACAGACAGACTCACAGATATCATTAGAAAACGCAGACTAACTTTCTACGGGCACATACAGAGAATGAACAATAAACGACTTACAAAGAAAATCTTTGATGTAGTAAACAGTTCAAAAAGGAAAACAAATTGGTATCATGAAATAGAAGACGACTTAAAGCAATTAGGGATCAACAAGCAAATAATAGAAAACAGAGAAAAATTCAGAAACAAAATTAAGAACGCCAAATTTTTAGTAAGTGAAAGGAAGAAGATAGGAACATTGTGGACGGAACAAAGGAAACAGGAACACAGTCAAAGGATGAAGAGATTTTGGGAAGAGAAGAATGGAAAGAAGTGAAAATTGTGACATCATGAGATATTTAAGTTCATACACTGTCCATAAGGGCAAAAATGATGTAATAATAATAATAATAAATATATATATATATATGTATCTTCTTCATCATCTTCTTAGCGTCATCCCGTAGGAACGGGGTCCGCTTTTTGGATCAATGCACGCCATTTCTTGCGATCTAATGCTTCGCGTGTTTTCAAGTTTCTTGATCGTAAATCGGCGTTAATGGTGTCGAGCCACCGCAATTTTGGTCTCCCACGCTGTCTCTGGCCGTCAACCGTTAGATGGTAGGCCGAGCCGATTACTGAACTTTGTGGTGCACGGACAACGTGTCCATACCAACGGAGTCTCCATTCCTGCATTTTCTCATTGATTGGAGCCACGCCAGCTGTATGTCGAATCGTTGTGTTGGGGATATGGTCGAGCAGAGAAATGTCTAATGATCTTCGCAGCATCCGCATTTCCATGACATGAAGCGAGTGCTCAGCACTTCTAGGTCCTGGCCAACACTCGGTACCATATAATGCAACTGGTCTCACCATTGTGCGGTATATCTTTGATTTTAGGCGGATAGGCATCTTCTTATCACAAAGAACATCGGTGACATCTCTGAATCGCATCCAAGTCGCATTGATTCGTGCTCGCACATCTTCATTCACAGAGCTGTCGCCATTCAATCGTGAGCCTAGGTATCGAAATGTATTTACCTTGGTAAGAGGAGCTCCATTAATACCTATAGTTCCAGGGGATGGAATCGTTTCGAGGTATTCAGTCTTGTGGATGTTCAAACGAAGACCAAATCCTTGCAGACGATCATGCCATGTCTGCACTTGGGTTTCAAGATCCTTCCTGGAGTCTGCCGCAAGCATCACATCATCAGCGTATAGCAATGTCCATGGGACACACTTCTGCAGGTCTCGCGTTATGGAATTCATGGCGATAACAAAGAGCAGGGGAGACAGAGCTGAGCCTTGATGAACCGCAACTGTCACAGGGAAGCTGTCAGTGAGTCCTGCAGGGCATCGCACATGGCTTTTGGTGTTGTTGTACAGCATTTTCATCCAGTTTATACACATTTCTGGAACTTGATGATCTCGGAGAGCGTACCAAATCATCTGGTGTGGTACTCGATCAAATGCCTCCTCGAGGTCAAGGAAAGCAAGATGTAGTGGCCTCCTCTTCTCTCGGAATTTCTCCATCAGCTGGCGCACAGCAAAGATTGCGTCTATCGTGCCACATCCCTTGACAAACCCACATTGATTTGCTGAGAGCTGTACGATGTTCCTCAGCCTATTGTCTAGGATACGTTCGAATATTTTCATAGTGTGGGAGAGAAGTCTAATTGGACGGTAATTGGTACATTCAGCTGGGTCACCCTTACCCTTAAAGATAGGTACTGTGATACTATTTGACCAATCTGTAGGTATTTGACCACAGAGAATAATTGAATTGAAGAACTCTGTCAGCCAGGTGGCCGCGTTGTCAGTAAGTTCCTCAATTTTCCAGATGTCTCCAGGAAGGTCATCTAGCCCTGGGGCCTTTCCATTTTCATGCTACGAATGGCAACTTTGACTTCATCTTCAGTGATACAAGGTACTGGTCCAGCTGTAACATAGATGTCTGATATTTGTGGGTGAGGGAATTCAGTGTTGAATACTTCACTAAAATACTCTCGCCAACGGTGCAGAATCATCTTGCTATCGTGAAGTCGTCGACCATTCTTATCCTTCACACACATATAGTGTTCTATATCCTGACCTGCTCTACACCATGCTTGGGCTAGTCGGTAGATAATTTTGTCTCCGTCTTTAGTTGTCAGTTGATCATATAAATGTTTGTAGTGATCTACTTTAGCCTCAGCAACTGCTCTTTTTGCCTCCTTCTTGGTGGCTTTGTATTTCAGAAGATTCTCCTCAGTCGGTGATGTTCGCAACTGTTTAAAAGCGGTTTTTTTTCATGCACCATTTCCTGTACCTTGTCTGTCCACAACCACGTCTGTTTATCAATTCTACGTGTGCCGGGCTGTGTTACACCAAGCTCAGATTGAGCTATACTAGTTACGCAGTTGTTGAATGATGCCCAAGTATAATCCGTATTTACAGAATCAACTGGAGGGAACACAATATTCTCACTGAATGCCACTTTATGGTCTTGTAGCTTCCACCATTTGATTTTGGCATGACATTTCACATAGAGTTTTCTTATGTAACCTTTCATTCTAAGATCGGTAACTAGCAGTTTATGTTGAGGGGCTAAACATTCAGATGGTATGACCTTAGTGTCTATGACAATTGGGAAATCTCTCCTACGAAGTAGTACATAGTCAATCTGAGTATTGTGCCCTCCGCTAGTGTAGTTGATCAAGAGTGATTTGCGTTTCTTAAAGAAGGTGTTAGTGATAATTAGATCATTTGCTTCAGCAAATTCAAGGATCCTGTTCCCGTCTTCATTTCTGAGATCATAGCCAAAATTTCCATGGCATTCATAACCCTCGCTGGTACTGCCAACATGTCCATTAAGATCTCCACAAAGTAGAAATAGGTCTTCTTCATTGCACGTTGTAACGGCTTCTTGAAGTTCGTTCCAGAATGTGTCTTTAGCCGTCTCATCACAGCCTGTCTGTGGGGCATACGCTGAAAATATATGTATACGGCGAGTTGGGGTGTCGATAACTGCTGACATGAGACGATCGGAGTAGCGATGTACAGCTGATACTTGGTTGCGAAGTTTTTCATTCACTACAATAGCGACTCCCTGGCTATTAGTCGTACCATGATAGATCAACTTATACCCTTCTCCAATATATCTAGATTTCTGCCCTTTCAACCGTGTCTCTTGTAGACTAGCCAGATCTACGTAACGAGATTTTAGGATTGCTGCCAATTTGCGACTGCGACCTGTCTATGTCCCAATGTTCCAGGAAGCAATATATATATATATATATATATGTATATCAGTTTCTTGTGGACACGATAACTGCCGTAATTTTGCACCAATCACTTTGAATGTTTTACTGAATATGTATACCCATAAAATCTCGGTCGAGTTCGTTACTGGGCTACATCGGTCGAAGGGGATGAAAATGGGGGACTTTTTTTTCGAAAAAATGAAACATTGCTATAACTCTCTTACTATGTGAAATATCGAATCCGTTCAAAGTTCATACTATGTGCCGGATAAAGCTCAAAGATTTATGTTTGAAAGGTTTTTTGATAGCACCAACCATTGACCAAAGGGGTGGGAAAAAATGGGTTTTTCGGGAAACATTAATCATATCTCTCTTAATATGCACAATATCAAAACCGTACAAAATGGACAATATTCTCCTAATAATTACCTAAAACTTTTGTCTGAAAGAATTTTTGATATGAGCCACCATTACGCCAAGGGATGAGAAAAATGATTTCGGAATTATAAGAAAATGCCAAGAGTTATCAGCGGTTGCCATGGCAACACTACTAAATTGATGAGGGATGAGCTATCAGACGTAGCCATGACAACGCACTTGCGCAAGATCAGATTTCCATCTGACTAAGTGTGAAGTGGCTTCGGTGACGTAACTGGTAGCATGCTGAACTTCTATGCCCAAGGTCGCGTGTTCAAAGCCGGCCAAAGTCGTCAGATTTTCTAAGAGCGCTAAAAATCCCTCAGTATGCTTTCCTTTGGAGGGGAAGTTCCAATGTTCGTTGCGAGTTGCTGATTGCGGTGGCATCTAGTAGCCAAGTTCACAGCTAGGTGTCGTTGACGGTAGTATCTGGTAGCAACATTAGGAACTACTGCTTGAAATTGAGCGTCTGCATTCCTTACCTGAATTACAGATTAATACAGCCATCACAATTCACACCGTTTATCATACAAATTCCACATTCACCCAAAGTACACGGGGTTACATGACCGCGTTGTCGCAGCCCCTAAACTGAGGAACCAACTAACATCTCTGCGGGAGCACTAGCGTAGGGCACCTCAATGTCATGTTTTATATCGTCGCCATCTTGACGGAAACGGAATGACGGCCACCCAAATGTTAAAAGCTTAAATCAAATTACGACCATCCTAATAATTTGATCTCTACCAGATTTTGCAACAACATGCCTTTTTGTGGAAAGCATCTTATGACTGACTACAAGGTCATCAGCCCAATAGTTTGCAAATGGCGGCCATGTATGTGTGCAAATCCATTCGTCATATCAATTCAAACACGGTGAAACCGAATTGAATGAAATTTGTTACAGAGGTAGCACTAGCAAAGGGCACCTCATATTCATGTTTAATATCCCTATAGCACGTTGTATTTCAACAAGCTACTACAACCGACATTCAATTATATTCCTTCAAAAGGACAAAGAATTATAACAATACCCATGCATTTAGGAGAAAGTAGGCTATATGTTCTTTACTGAACATCTTGTTTGAGCTATGGGCTCTGGGTCGGGATTATCAAATTTCTACAATAATGTATGAATTTTGTTCTAATATAGCACACCGAACTCCTATACACAATAATACACTTCTCTGCCGATACTGTGGACCGTGGTAAACAAACGGCCGACTTGCCAATGTCTTTCCCTCCTCCCAGAATTTCTTGATTCGATCGCTAAGTCTTCTCCTTCTGTCTCCTGACCAGATGACCTTGGGTTTTCACTTATGTTTTCTCCCGGAACCCTTTGAATTTATCAACCTTCCCTTGAGACCCTGTTCTGTTTAGTATTGTGCCCAACTCTAGGAATGGGTATTCCAAGTTTCAGACACCTAGATATCAAGGGAAAGGCTGTAGCCGCTTTTGAAAGTTGAGATATTTGAATATCGCGCTACATTGCTTCTCGAAGCATTTGGAAGGAATTTACCGATAGTTGGATGTCAAGTGACGTAGCGAGTAATAGCAGAGGTGGAGGCTATTTATTGATTAAATAGTTAACTATGGAGTAGAGACTTGAGACTGGGATCAGATTACTGGCACGGCCAATTGAAAGAGAACGCAATTAGTATCAAGTAAATCGGACCAGGGATTCAAGAGATATGAGGATTTCTAGATATCAGGTGATGACGCGTGACCCTGAAAGTTTTGAATAAAAGCCAGCTGGCCGAAGCAACTTCAGCTCATTCTAACACAAGCACTTGGCAAGCAAGTTGCTTCGACGCTGAGCCAAGGCACATGGTTGCCGGATCTACGCAGAAGTTCTTTTCAAGTCGTGATAGTCACGAAAAGTGCTGCGCTACGAGTTGGAACTTAGTAAGTTTCTGGTGAGGAGAATCACTGAGGTGATTGATATTTCTACAGACATTGGTGGAAATATTTATAATTCTACAAGGACATATGCTAGACTTTGTCTAGAAAATAGTATTTTGTCACAGTCCAGTAATAACTTAATACTTGGATGTTTAAATCCATTTCAGTCAGTTTTCATTATTTGTAACTAGTTAACCACTTCGATCTGTCAGTACACTGAAGACTAGTCTATAACGGTGGAATTCATTAGTCTACGCAAGGGAAACTGCAAGTTGCTTAGCGCATGGCAGATGGTGATATAATAAACCATGCCCAGGGAACGATCTTCAGAACAGCCGTTAATTGCTTAGACTGTCAGTGTTTTTCTTGTACTGATAAGATTACAGTGAGTTATGTTACAACTGACATATCTAAGAAGAGATCACTTAGATCTGACCCTATTTAAACAAACTGTTATGGCTTTAGTAGAAGCCCATATTAAAATGGAACAACAGTTAATTCAAACGTCGAAAGATACTACCACTATGTCTGACTAGACAAATTGTGGGTCTACAATGGCGGCCGATACAAGGATTATACGTGCTTGTCCGATAGGGCATGTTTATGGATAAATCTGGTACAGACCAGGTTTACTACGCTTCAAGACCATCAAGAAATGTAAGCCACATTTGAATTATATTATGCCTAGCTAATTGGAACAAAATATTTTTTTTTCTGCAGATGACCAACACATTTTTTTTCTTCGTATTTAAAGCTTGCAATGATTTACGCAAGACTTATTAGAGTTATTCTGTGCATTTTCAACACTCTTTACAGTTTAGGATCGATGACCGAGCATTTCGAGCATTTATTTGAATATTTCATATTTTCGGGAAACCACGGAGAACAACCGATGTAACTGTAAAAGTTAAATTTATTTTTGTTGAGGAATGGATATTTTTTCCATATTCGAAGATTCGAACATGTGGATTCTCACATAATGAGATGATAATTAAACACATTTAAAATAATATAAATAATAATCCACTAATAATAATAATAATAATTTTTATAATTTTTCTAAATAATTCTTGGATATTATATTTTCTAATAATCATATGTATTGAGAAAGAGCCTGTGAAGTAGTTTAAACATTTCTAGTTTGGAACAGGAGATTTTCCGAAGGATAGTGGTTAGCGCAAGCCCGCATTCAACCAACATGTCAGTTCTGGTTGAACAGTTGATATTTGCATTGAGCAAAGTATATTTTTCAGATAACACGGAGAGGCATGAAACGGGAAGCAAATGATATTTGTATCAAATAGGATATTTTTGTATTTATATAGAATCATGACGTAAATACACTCGAAAGTGAAATGAAGATTTTCATAAGTATGGTAAATTCACGGGTTGAACTGAATGGTAAAATAAAATAAACTTGTAAGTTTATTAATCTTCCAGTGTTGATAACAAGCAGAGGCTTGATTTATTGTATAAATTTTGGGAAGATAATTTATGTGTGGAGTAGTTGAAATGCCATTCCCAGGTGCGCATGTTTAAGTCGCAGGAATGAGGAGGTTTTTTCGAGCATCAATCAAATAGCAGGTTCGATGGCTCAGGTTTATAGTAGGAGTATTGGAACTACACATTTCGTCGGATGAATGACCCGAAGGTTATTTCTTTGAAACCATCAGTTCTTATTTCAACCTTGTTTACGAATTCCATTTAGACTTTGATTTTGCTAGAACCCGGATTTGTCATGATAGTAGTTTATTCTTCTTCAGAGGAAGACCTTTGCCGTTGTTGTTGTAATATTGTGTTCTTACACAAATAATAGAATGGGCCACTGCCAATTAAAAATAATTCTTTAACCACGAATAATTTGAAGGATATTTTCAATCCTAGTGCCATGAACTAAATGAATTCATTACGAAACTACAATTCTAATTTCCGCATTCTGTCGAAGAATTGCAAGTTGTAAAAGTTACTAGAAATGGCCATAAATATAAATATTTTTTTAATAATGATTCCAAGTGGAAGATTGAATAGTTGAATGGTTCAACCATTTATTGATCAAGTTGATGATTCAGAAATCATATATTTTGTTAGGAACATGAAGTTCATAATCGAGTCACTTCTCGAATGTTTAATATCAGAAGAACAATTGATTGTTGTTGTGCTTCGCACAGTTCTTCGATGCTATGCTCAAGGTCAAATACTTTTCAGATGTTATTAATTTGTGTAAATAATTTGTGTTGCTTCGATGATGATAATATTTTTCGATGATGTATTTTTGAAACTGGAAAAATAAGTGAAAGTTAAAAATTCTATGAACATTTATTCTACGAGTGTTAATATCATGTAAATATTCAAACAGTGATCTACGATATTTCCAGTATAGACAATTAACTTTCAACTGGAATTAATCATTAATAATTTTGGAACACAGTCTACAGGACTATTAATCGGACTTGTGTTTCCAAAAAGATTGTCAAATGTGTTTGGAAAATTTCTGTATATTGTGTGTAAATAAGAGTGTGGATCGCCACACGTGGATGATGCTGCTTTGAGCATCCTTGCAGTCAGATTTTAACTTCAAAATAAACTGAGATAATTTTACCAGATGTGTCATACCCAATTAAATCTCCTTCTATCCTTATTGTGCATTGAGCCAAAAATCAGTAAAGCATTTTTTTAATTTGATGTCGTTTTTGCGATTTGCTTTAACCCATCTGGCGCTCCGGGATATTTTGACTCTCGTGCTGACTGATTATTGGTAAAATGCATATGTGGTCGTGCGGACTCCAGTCTAAACGGGCACATAAAATAAGATAGAGAGAGAAATGGCTTCGAACGTGGGTCTCGATTTAGACATGGTCAATCGCATGCCGATTTGAAATTGTGATAATTTTTATAGAAATATTTTGGGAGTTGAGAGATGTCTGGTTTGGATGAATAAATTAGTAGGAAACCCAATTAGTGGGGAAAATTAAAAATTTAACTGGAGTAATAATTAGAATGGGTTTGATTATTTTTGATAATGGCTTAACCATTAGGGCGTCAAGTAAATTCAGTAGTAAACTTTCGATGACTGGACATACATATTATTAGAATCCAGGTGGAGGATATTTGAGAACTTGCATATTTTTCTTGTGATATTGTGGTAAATGTAATTCGTAAAAGTAGAGAATTTTGTTTTTCCATCACGTCGACATTAGGACAAATCTCATTTTATTAAGAGTGTTCCAATTAGCTATTCATATTTCTTGTTCTAGTTATAAGCTTGTGTTTGCCACTGTTGTATACCCCTAAGTTTTGAATAATAATTGAAAATTATGGAAGAAATGATGAGGATGATGAGGAGTTTGGAGGAGAGTTCAAAAGAGGCTGGACTGCGTGTAGCAGCCATTATGAAAGAAAATACTGAGGCTTTGGAAAGGAAACTTAAAGAAAATTCTGATTCTTTAGAAAATAAATTAAAAGATAACTTGAAAGAAAGTTTAGATGAAAAACTTAAAGAAAATTCTGATTCTTTAGAAAATAAACTTAAACAAAATTTGAATGATAAACTTAAAGAAAATTCTGATTCTTTGGAAAATAAACTTAAAGAAAATTCTGATTCTTTAGAAAGCAGGTTAAAAGGTAACTTAAAAGAAAGTTTAGAGGATAAACTCAAAGAAAATTCCGATTTGTTAGAGAGCAGGTTAAAAGATAACTTGAAAGAAAATTTAAATAGTAAATTTAATTCAATGGAAAGTAAATTTAAAGAAAATTCTGAAATTTTGAAAATGACACTTGAGAGTAAAATGAATAAATTATGCGACAAAACACATGAGCTCGAAACTTCATTAGCTACTAACGCAAGTTTAATGGACGATAAATTTCGCGATGCCGATCTTCGATCTCAAAGCTTAGCTGATAGGATAGAACATGGTCTTAGGAAAGTTGGTGAAGACATGGTTAACCTGGAAGTCAGAGTGAAGAAGGAGAGTAACGAGATGGGAATTCTAGTTGTTCAACGTTTAACGGAACAATTCAAAGAACTTGTCATGGGAGAAATAAGAGAAGGTGTGATTAATGAGTTGCAAACTGAAATCAAAACCACAGTTGTCAATGAAATTAAAGACACACTCAAGCTGGAGAACCAAGAGGGAATCAAGGAGATTAGGGAATCTTTGTCATCCCATATTGAAGTAATTGCCAAAGATATCCAAGCAACTCAGAAGGACATATCAGATATGACAGGGTCATTGAAAAGTCATGAGACTGTTATGAACCAGATATCCACTGATGTTAAGGAGAATTGTAAAGAAACTGAAGCAATTAAGAAGATGGCAGAAGAAAACCAGAAGGAACTTGAGGCTATGAAAACTCAAATCAAGGATGAGAAACAGTCTGATCATCTGTTGAAAATGCCAAATGTACGGGGAAAGGAACAGATACAGATAAATCTAGGAGCAGCTAGAGAGACTGATAGACAGGATGAGGTCAGGACAGTATTTCAATCCAACCCCATAACTGTATTTAAGAATATAGAGGATAAGCCTTCTAAATTTTCAGGGCGAGATTCGGTGACACCCGTGGAATTTTTGAGAGAAGCAGGGGATTACCTGAAAGATTCCAAGATCCCTAAAGAAAGACAGATCCGAGTGATAGGGAAGTTTTTGGAAGGTCCTGCACTTCTTTGGTTTAGGGCATTTAGATCCACTCTAACCACTTTTGAGGAGTTTTCTCGTGGGCTATTGAAAAAGTTTTGGTCCCCGGAAACCCAACAGCAAGTCAGAGCAGAGTTATATTCGAAGAGATTCTCGACGTCACAACCTACTCGATACTCTACGTACTTTTCTGGACAGTTTTCTAAACTTCAACATTTAGATCCGCCGATGCCAGATAACGAGTTGATTACTGCATTGATACGTCAATTTCCAGCAGACGTCCAGAGGACTTTGATCGCTGCTGATATCTATAATATGGAACAATTTGATGAAGTATTACAGAAGCTGGATCATACAAACTCTCAATTCTTCCATCAGAAGGGAGTAAAGAATAACAACGCTGTGTATGCTGTTATGGCTGATAGTTATTCTCAGACACCTCGAGAGATTCGAGAAGGGCGAGAAGAGAAAACGCCGAGGGAAGATCCAAATAAAGGAGGATGGAACCAGTACAGTAACAGATACAGTTACAAACCATATGCGAGACCGGATGGTGGTAATCGATACAATACTCGATGGAGAAGACCACGAGATAGTCAAGGAAGGTACCAGGAAAGAAGATATTATGGTAGAAACAACTACAATAACAGAGGGAATGTGGATGATCGTCAGTCCAATGAAGAGTTTAACAAGGAGACGAGGAAAAATTTGGAAGCAAGACACCAAGATAACTTGCAATTTGTGGAGCAGAGGCCCAATGAACCAGGTCCATCGGGAACACAACAATCCCGGGGGAATGGTAACGAAAAAAAAAACTTCGAATTCACAGTAGAAGATAGAATTTTGAATACTTTCACTTCCAGAATTATTAAATGGCAAGCAGAGGATGATGACTTAATTCAACAGAATGACGAACGAAAAGAAATGGGTACAAGAATTAGAATCCCAATCATATCATGCGAAGTATTCGGTATGCCTGTCGATACTTTGATCGATACTGGGGCTATGCTTTGTCTGGTGAGTGAGAAGCTTTATATTCTGTGGAAGCTCAAAGAGAATTTAGAGGAGATTCCAGTATCAGGAATTAAGATCCAAGGAATAATACCCAATAAAATATCTCTGTGTAAAACACAATTATACTTATGTATTACGATTGGAGGACATGATTTCAGACATGTGTTTGTTGTAATGAAGGACATGGCTTTTGACATGATATTGGGAGCAGATTTTATTCAGAAATATCAAGCAGTGATAGACATGAAGACAGAGACGATCAAATTCAAGAATACCGAAGAGATTAACTTCGAGGGAAAAGAAGAGGAAGACATCGAGGGAGATACTCAATGGTCTCTGATTTTTCATGAAGCTGAAGGAAGAGAAGTCTACACTGAGAAGGAGTCCCCAGAGCTAGGGAAAATTTTGAAAGAGTATCACGATATTTTTGACATTAAACCTGGTGAAATTAAAGATTTTGAATATCATATTCGCGTAAATGATGATGCACCTTTTCATGCTAAATTGTATCCAGTAGCAGAAAAGCACCGAGAAAGGGTAAAAGTGCTTATCAAGGAGATGGAAAGCAACAATGTGATTGAAAAGTACACTACATCTTATGTCAATCCATTAGCAGTAGTATCTAAGCAAGATGGAAGTTTGAGACTATGTTTAGACGCGCGAAATTTGAATTCAAGATTACTGCCAGAGTATGACAGACCACCAATCATTAGGGAACTGTTAAGGAAATTCCAAGGCAAGGTCTGGTTCTCTAATATTGATCTCACTTCGTCCTACCATCACATTAGGCTTAGTGAAGATTCTAAGAAGTTTACAGGATTTATGTTTGACCAGCAGACATATGTATTCCGCCGTCTACCATTTGGAGTCAAAACATCTGGATCCGTTTTGATCAGAGCCCTGGAACAAAATTTGAGTCCTGAAGTAAAAGAGATAGCAATTCGTTATATTGATGATATCTTAATTGCATCCGAGACTAAGGAGGAACATTTATTACATCTTCAGATGTTATTCGCAGATTTGAGAAAAGCGAACTTCAAAGTAAACCTTCGAAAATGTCAGTTCTTTCGAAAGGAAATAAAATTTTTGGGTCACATTTTGGATGGAGAAGGATACCGTCCCAATGAGACGAAGATACAGGCAATTGCAAATTTCCCTAGACCTACTAGAGTGAAGCATGTCCGCAGTTTTCTCGGGACATGCCAATTCTTTGGAGGGCATTGTCCAAACTTCACCAAGACAGTTGCGCCATTGCAGGAATTGTTAAAGAAAGGAAATAAATGGAAATGGGATGAAGATTGTGAACAATCATTTCAAGATGCCAAGAGGTTATTGGTAAACAGTGTGAAATTGGAGTATCCTGACTTTACCAAGAATTTCATTATAGAATCTGATGCATCCACCGTGGGGATTGGAGCTATTCTACTTCAAGAAGATGAAGACCACAAGAGACATTACCTGGCGTTCATTAGCAGGAAACTTCGTCCATCAGAGAGGAATTATTACACCACAGAGTTAGAAGCACTTGCTGTAATATTCGCATTGGAGTCGTGGAAGAAAATGATAATTGGACATTCAGTCATTGTGAGGACTGATCACCACGCATTGGAGTTCATTTTGAGAACAAACTTTGCCAGTGATAGGATCACTAGATGGTCACTTTTTATTCAGCAATTCAACCTAGTTATTGAACACACTCCTGGAAAGTTGAACGTGGGTGCTGATTTATTGAGTAGAGCAGTGGAGTCTACATCTAAGGTTTTTCAAGTTAACCTGACGCAGGAGGATGAAGATACCTTGAGAAGTTTAAGGTTGTTGCATTTATCCCAGAGGAGAGACCGACGTCTCAGAAACATTTTTCGTTTTATACAGGGAGACATGGACCCAAATGATGATGATTTTGTGGAAACTGAAAGAATTTCCAGAGATTTTATGATGTTAGATGGTTTAATCTACAAGTTTGCAGATCCCGACCATACGAAGCTGAGAGTAGTGATACCTCCACGATTGCAAAAACCCATTATCTGGATGGCACATCGAATCGCAGGTCATGCTGGAGTAGATAAGACGGTCAACATGATTCAAGAGAAATTTTCGTGGGAGCGAATGCGACAAACTGTCAGGAACACTATTCGAGAATGCGACTTATGCCAAAGGAGTAAACATAATTCTAGATTATTGAGAGAATTACCAAGGCCTATTATTCCTTCTAAGCCTTGCGAAATCTTCGCGACTGATTTATATGGTCCTCTCCCAAAGTCTAAAAGAGGTAACCGATATATTCTGGTGACCATGGATGTTTTCAGCAAATACACTATGTTACATCCAATTCAGAAGGCCAACGCAAAGTATTGTGCGAAGAGAATAAGAGATAGCGTAATTCCGGAAGCAGGCAAACCGGAATTCCTTTTATCAGATCGTGGACCTCAATTTACATCTTTGGAATTTCGAACCATCATGAATAATCTTGGGATTAGACAATTGTTTTGTTCTATTAGACATCCAGAGAGCAATCCAGCGGAACGCGTGATGGCTGAGATAGCAACATTTTGCCGCATCTATTGTCCAAATGAGCATTGGAAATGTATGGATGTTCTTTCTTTAGCATGCGAATCCATCAACTCTACGATTCATGAGAGTACTGGACAGATTCCCATGTTGCTTCATCATGGAATTAAACCAACACGATTATGGGATCGAATCATCTCTATTCCACCTTAGATTGAACCAAGTCGTCAGATGAGGGAAACTCTAGCTTTAGACAAGTTGAGGAGCCAAGCTGAGAAGAGAGAGCGCAGAGTGAGAGGAAAGCGTTTTCGCAGACCCTTGCGCGTAGGAAATCTTGTTTTAGTGAAAAGACCTACACCCTCTGACGTGCAAAATCGAGTGTACTCGAAATTTGCAAGCCTTTACGCAGGACCCTATCGTATTGTAGAAGTAAACAATAATGGAACCTATGAAGTAGCCAATACACGAACTGGTAACATCGTGGGAACTTATAATGCATCGAATTTGAAGATTTATTATTCAAGAACCAGATAATTTAATGTGTAGATAGGAAAAATAAAAATTTTTCAATTTTTATTTTTTGCTAGGTGTGGGTTGGATGTGCCCAACTCTAGGAATGGGTATTCCAAGTTTCAGACACCTAGATATCAAGGGAAAGGCTGTAGCCGCTTTTGAAAGTTGAGATATTTGAATATCGCGCTACATTGCTTCCCGAAGCATTTGGAAGGAATTAACCGATAGTTGGATGTCAAGTGACGTAGCGAGTAATAGCAGAGGTGGAGGCTATTTATTGATTAAATAGTTAACTATGGAGTAGAGACTTGAGACTGGGATCAGATTACTGGCACGGCCAAATAAAAGAGAATGCAATTAGTATCAAGTAAATCGGACCAGGGATTCAAGAGATATGAGGATTTCTAGATATCAGGTGATGACGCGTGACCCTGAAAGTTTTGAATAAAAGCCAGCTGGCCGAAGCAACTTCAGCTCATTCTAACACAAGCACTTGGCAAGCAAGTTGCTTCGACGCTGAGCCAAGGCACATGGTTGCCGGATCTACGCAGAAGTTCTTTTCAAGTCGTGATAGTCACGAAAAGTGCTGCGCTACGAGTTGGAACTTAGTAAGTTTCTGGTGAGGAGAATCACTGAGGTGATTGATATTTCTACAGACATTGGTGGAAATATTTATATTTCTACAAGGACATATGCTAGACTTTGTCTAGAAAATAGTATTTTGTCACAGTCCAGTAATAACTTAATACTTGGATGTTTAAATCCATTTCAGTCAGTTTTCATTATTTGTAACTAGTTAACCACTTCGATCTGTCAGTACACTGAAGACTAGTCTATAACGGTGGCGTTCATTAGTCTACGCAAGGGAAACTGCAAGTTGTTTAGCGCATGGCAGATGGTGATATAATAAACCATGCCCAGGGAACGATCTTCAGAACAGCCGTTAATTGCTTAGACTGTCAGTGTTTTTCTTGTACTGATAAGATTACAGTGAGTTATGTTACAACTGACATATCTAAGAAGAGATCACTCAGATCTGACCCTATTTAAACAAACTGTTATGGCTTTAGTAGAAGCCCATATTAAAATGGAACAACAGTTAATTCAAACGTCGAAAGATACTACCACTATGTCTGACTAGACAAATTGTGGGTCTACAATGGCGGCCGATACAAGGATTATACGTGCTTGTCCGATAGGACATGTTTATGGATAAATCTGGTACAGACCAGGTTTACTACGCTTCAAGACCATCAAGAAATGTAAGCCACATTTGAATTATATTATGCCTAGCTAATTGGAACAAAATTTTTTTTTTTCTGCAGATGACCAACACATTTTTTTCTTCGTATTTAAAGCTTGCAATGATTTACGCAAGACTTATTAGAGTTATTCTGAGCATTTTCAACACTCAGAACAGTTTAGGATCGATGACCGAGCATTTCGAGCATTTATTTGAATATTTCATATTTTCGGGAAACCACGGAGAACAACCGATGTAACTGTAAAAGTTAAATTTATTTTTGTTGAGGAATGGATATTTTTTCCATATTCGAAGATTCGAACATGTGGATTCTCACATAATGAGATGATAATTAAACACATTTAAAATAATATAAATAATAATCCACTAATAATAATAATAATAATTTTTATAATTTTTCTAAATAATTCTTGGATATTATATTTTCTAATAATCATATGTATTGAGAAAGAGCCTGTGAAGTAGTTTAAACATTTCTAGTTTGGAACAGGAGATTTTCCGAAGGATAGTGGTTAGCGCAAGCCCGCATTCAACCAACATGTCAGTTCTGGTTGAACAGTTGATATTTGCATTGAGCAAAGTATATTTTTCAGATAACACGGAGAGGCATGAAACGGGAAGCAAATGATATTTGTATCAAATAGGATATTTTTGTATTTATATAGAATCATGACGTAAATACACTCGAAAGTGAAATGAAGATTTTCATAAGTATGGTAAATTCACGGGTTGAACTGAATGGTAAAATAAAATAAACTTGTAAGTTTATTAATCTTCCAGTGTTGATAACAAGCAGAGGCTTGATTTATTGTATAAATTTTGGGAAGATAATTTATGTGTGGAGTAGTTGAAATGCCATTCCCAGGTGCGCATGTTTAAGTCGCAGGAATGAGGAGGTATTTTCGAGCATCAATCAAATAGCAGGTTCGATGGCTCAGGTTTATAGTAGGAGTATTGGAACTACACATTTCGTCGGATGAATGACCCGAAGGTTATTTCTTTGAAACCATCAGTTCTTATTTCAACCTTGTTTACGAATTCCATTTAGACTTTGATTTTGCTAGAACCCGGATTTGTCATGATAGTAGTTTATTCTTCTTCAGAGGAAGACCTTTGCCGTTGTTGTTGTAATATTGTGTTCTTACACAAATAATAGAATGGGCCACTGTCAATTAAAAATAATTCTTTAACCACGAATAATTTGAAGGATATTTTCAATCCTAGTGCCATGAACTAAATGAATTCATTACGAAACTACAATTCTAATTTCCGCATTCTGTCGAAGAATTGCAAGTTGTAAAAGTTACTAGAAATGGCCATAAATATAAATATTTTTTTAATAATGATTCCAAGTGGAAGATTGAATAGTTGAATGGTTCAACCATTTATTGATCAAGTTGATGATTCAGAAATCATATATTTTGTTAGGAACTTGAAGTTCATAATCGAGTCACTTCTCGAATGTTTAATATCAGAAGAACAATTAATTGTTGTTGTGCTTCGCACAGTTCTTCGATGCTATGCTCAAGGTCAAATACTTTTCAGATGTTATTAATTTGTGTAAATAATTTGTGTTGCTTCGATGATGATAATATTTTTCGACGATGTATTTTTGAAACTGGAAAAATAAGTGAAAGTTAAAAATTCTATGAACATTTATTCTACGAGTGTTAATATCATGTAAATATTCAAACAGTGATCTACGATATTTCCAGTATAGACAATTAACTTTGAACTGGAATTAATCATTAATAATTTTGGAACACAGTCTACAGGACTATTAATCGGACTTGTGTTTCCAAAAAGATTGTCAAATGTGTTTGGAAAATTTCTGTATATTGTGTGTAAATAAGAGTGTGGATCGCCACACGTGGATGATGCTGCTTTGAGCATCCTTGCAGTCAGATTTTAACTTCAAAATAAACTGAGATAATTTTACCAGATGTGTCATACCCAATTAAATCTCCTTCTATCCTTATTGTTGCATTGAGCCAAAAATCAGTAAAGCATTTTTTTAATTTGATGTCGTTTTTGCGATTTGCTTTAACCCATCTGGCGCTCCGGGATATTTTGACTCTCGTGCTGACTGATTATTGGTAAAATGCATATGTGGTCGTGCGGACTCCGGTCTAAACGGGCACAGTATATCATCTGGATGCAGGAGAAATCCAGAGAGCAAGGACGCCCTCTATATATGGCTTTCATAGATAATGTTAAAGCATTTGATTCGGTCAATCGAGAAATGCTATGGAGGATTCTTGCCACACTTGGCTGCCCCCCAAAATTCATTCAGATTTTTCGATTACTTCATGATGATATGAATGGCACGGTCCTTAACAGCAATGGTCCTGGAGAGCCATTTAAGATTACAAGGGCTGTCAAACTGGGATGTGTGATTGCCCCCACACTCTTTTCAATATATGTTAGTGTTGTACTAAATTTGGTCCAAGAAAAGATTCCAAAGGGTGTAGAAATTATATCCAGGACAGATGGAGGGTTATTCAATCTCAACAGATTACGTGCAAAAACTAAAGTGTCAGCTACATCCGTTCTTGATCTCCAGTATGCTGATGACAATGTCATCTTAGCAAATTCAGATGAATATCTTCAAACCACCCTGAATGTGTTCAATGAGGCATACAGAAGCATTGGTCTGGACATAAACACCAATAAAACACAGGTTCTTCATCAGCCTACATCACATGACAGGGCTACCGCTCTTGCTATCATGATTGATGGACATAAACTAAAGAATATAGATCATTTTCCCTATTTGGGTAGTCACCTGTCAACAAATGCGAACATTGACGCTGAGATTCAACACCGCCTCCAATGTGCCAGTGCAGCCTTTGGTCGTTTGCTCGTTCGCGTGTTTTACAACCATGACATTAGCATTTTAACAAAATTATACGTTTATCAAGCTGTTGTAGTTCCCACTCTGCTTTATGGCTGCGAAACCTGGGTTACTTACAGAAGGCACTTCTTATCTTTAGAAAAATACCATCAACGATGCCTTAGGAGAATTCTTGGTATTAAATGGCAAGACCGGCGCACTAACACAAGTGTTTTAGAGGAAGCTAGCACTATTAGTATAGAGGCTCTCATTATAAAACACCAACTTCGATGGACAGGACATGTAGTTCGCATGCCTGAGTCCCGCCTCCCAAAACAAATCTTATATTGCCAGCTGAATGTCGGTCAGAGAAAGCAGGGTGTGCAACAAAAACGCTACAAAGATGTTCTGAAGACCAACTTGCAGAAATGTCAAATTGATACAGGTAACTGGGAGGCTGTCGCATCCGACCGATCAGAGTGGCGCCGCAACGTCCACCAAGGCCACTTGTTCTTCGAACAAGAGAGAAGAAGGCTTCAGGCTGAAAAAAGAAATGCCAGAAAAGAGCGCATGATTCGCAGAATGATCAACCCCCAAGATCCATTGGCTGCTCAAGACCTTGTGTGCCAATATTGTGGAAGAGTATGTGGTTCTCGGATCGGACTGTACAGTCACCAAAGAACTCACGCAATATGATTAGGCCTAATGTTGGTTTACAGCGAAGATTTTCATAAATGTACCTTGGAAGACAATCATACTCGTATCACGAGTGATAGCCTAAATAACATCTGGATTCATCATCATCATCAAAGTCCCACTCCAGTCACCCGGGTGTGGTTTACAAGCCTCCTCCACCCTTTTCGGTCCTTCCATTATTTCCTGTTCCATCACTTCTGCCACATCCAATCCAGCTTCTCCTATGTCCTTCAAAATTTGGTCCAACCACCTTCTTCTCGGTTTTCCAACTGGTCTCTTTCCCTCGACTTCTCTTTCTAATTCCCTTCTTGCTACTCTTTCTTTACCCATTCTTTTTACATGTCCGAACCAACGTAACCTTGCTTCCTGTATCTTCTGATTTAAAGGTCCCATATTTAACTCTTTTTTGATTTTAATATTTTGAATTCTATCCCTTCTTGTCTTTTTAGCTGAAGTTCTTAAAAATGTCCTTTCTATTGCTTGTATCTTACTATTTTGCCTTTTATTCGTTACCAGTGTTTCCAGTCCTTATGTTACAATTGGTATGAAATACTGTTTATATAATATTAATTTCGTTCTCTTGGGTACTTTGTCATCCCATGAAAGTTCTCTGACTTGGTGATAAAAAGTTGTACCTTTACTTAGTCTTTACCTTTACTTCCATTTACAGTGCTACCTAGATATGTAAACTGTTCTACATTCTCTAGCGTACCCCATCTATGTTCAATTGACTTTTCTTTTTCTCTTTTCCACAGTACATGACTACAGTTTTCTTTTTACTAATTACCATTCCAAACTCCTTCAAATTTTAACTCCGAATGTCCAGTCTCTTTTGTACTTCCTTTTCTCTTTTTCCCCAAATCACCACATCATCTGCAAATACCAAAGCATTCACTTCATCATTACCGATACTCTGTTTTACACGTTCTATAATTATTATTATAATTATTCTTTTTCACATCGTTATGCGCATCTAAGGAGCGCGAGGGAACTCATTTAGCAAATGATGTTGATCTTTTCTTCTCACAAAATCTCTTCATCTGAGCATTGAAGAGTTTCTTCCGTTCTTCAGTCCATGGTTTCCTGATACTGATACTGATTTTCTCCACAAAATGAGAGTTGTTGACAACTATTCTGAATTTGGATCTGTCTTGTATGATTTCATCCATGATGCCAACTTCCTGAACATCTTCCTCTATTTCCTTAAGCCAGTTGGGAGAGCAAGGTTGAGAATCCTCCTCGTCAGTCTGTCATCGGACATGCGAAGAATGTGGCCATAGAGCTTTAATCGCCTCTTCCTGAATGTGCCGGTGATCTCTTCAGAGTGATGATATAGCTCCTGAGACTTTCGTTTCATCCATATTCCCTCCACGCAGAATGGACCAAAGATTTTCTTCAATATTTTCCTCTCTTGCTTCTCAATGCCTTTAATAAGAGATCTGCCTCCAACGAGCAAAGTTTCTGAGACATATAATGCTTCAGGTTCGATGACTGTGTTATAATGTCGTAATTTAGCAATCCGGGATATTGATTTTTTGCTGTATCTGTTCCAGGTAATTATATAGGCCTTCTGTAACTTATTATAATAAGGAACGCGATTGTACCTATTTCACAGATGAATTTAAATTAGCTTCCATCTCTTCTTCTTCTCTTCTGAAAATTACATAAAAATACGAAAGCATCATCGTCGAATTCTTTTCGAGCCAAAGACACTGATGTAAACACTAGATATCTAGATGTTCAGAGCAAGTGGCTGAAGAGTGGCCGGTACCTTACATACAATATTTGTAGTATCAAGGGGGCCAGGCTTTTGCATTATCTGCATTTGGTGTTTCTTCAAGCGAAGATTTTTCATTTTCCCAGTCCTTCGTAACCAAGCCATTCACTGAGACAACGACCACGATGGCGAAAACAAGTTTGAATGAGCTCAGAGGCAAGTGGCTGATATTTCCTCCTTTTCTCTGGCACTTTTTGATACAGGTTTTCATGGAATGGAACATCATCAACGACTATTATTATTATTATTATTATTATTATTATTATTATTATTATTTCATATAATCGTTTCGGTCTATGGACAACGTTATATCAACTGCCTTCTCCCTCGGTCTTTCACATTGGCCCAGTGTTCACGCATTCTTCTGCGGTGAGTTTCGTTCCGTTCTTCGGTCCACTTCTTGCCGCTTTTCAATACGGGTTTTGGCTGAAAACTCTGTATTTCCCCAAGTTCCTTCTTCAAAGAGTCACGTTCGAGATGTCCTCATGTGATATCCCGAGTTCTTGTAGGCCTTTTTTTCACCTGTGTAAACCAGATCCCTTTGGTTTTCTCTACCATAAAGTAGGCACAGATTCGATTGGACAATTTTCCGGAGCTCATTCGTGTTAAATGGTCATAAAAGGAGAGTCTTCTTTTGCATATGGTGTCCGTTATTTTCTCCACATGTAGATAAAGTTCATCGTTGTGTCGTCTTCTATACTCTCCTCGTTCCTTGACCGGGCCCTAGACTTTCTCAAAATCTTCCTCTCTTTGGCTTCCAGTTTTTCTGCCAGGCTTTTCTTATTCATCCCCAGGCATTCTGATGCATATAACGCCTCTGGGAAAATAACGGTAACGTAGAGCCTTTGCTGGGCCTTCTTCTTCTTCTTTTCGTTTGGGCCTATTGAGGACCACGGGGCTCGTTTTGACTTCTTGTAAGGAATGTATGTTTCTTCTTAGCCCAGGCAGCTTTCATCTTCTGGCTGTGTGTCTGCTTTCATTCCTGTGTCCACTTCGGTCTGGTAGTCCCTGTACCTACTCTTCCTGCTGGTGAGAGACACTGGAAAGACACCATGTTGAATCATCTGTCGGAATTGTGATCGATCCTGTATGTTTTTTGATGAAATTCCAAGTTGCTCTAGGTCTGACTTCACTGTTGTGATCCATTTACTTTTGGACACTTTCCCTCTTCCAGTCGTGGTGAAGATCTGGCTGGTAAGTCTATCTGGACCCATGCGTGTCAGATGTCCGTAGAAAGCTAATCGTCTCTTCCTCATGGATGTGACGATATCTTCTTGATGATCATAGAGCTCATTGTTGTGCCTGATCCTGTAAGTACCACCCTCTTCCCTTATTGGTCCTAAAATCCTTCTAAGTATTTTCCGTTCCTTGAGCTCTAGTTTCCTCAGTGGGCCTTTCCGGTTCATCAGGAGACACTCAGAGGCATATAGAACGGAAAGTCTTACTACTGAATTGTAATGTAGAAGTTTGAGGTTCTTAGACAGGCACTTGGATGTGTAGATGCTCTTACAGGAGTGGTAGACCCTTTCCAGTTTCGTGCATCTAGTGTCTATTGCTAAGGTCTCACTCTCGTTTGCTGAAATCCACTCCCCTAGATACTTCACTGCAGCAACTTTCTGAATTGCGGTGTCTTTCACAAGAATAGTAGAGGGGGCTCCCTTTATATTTGTCATGAACACTATTTTTTGTATACTGACCTTCAAGCCAGTTTTAGCTGTTATGTTATAGAGGCTCTGTAGTTGGTGAACAGCTTCTTCGATGTTGTTCGCTAACAAGGTAAGTTCGTCGGCAAAGGCCAGGTAAGGTACATTGAGATTGTCTTTCTTATACCCAATTTGCAGTCCTGTTCCTGATGGTAACGTGGTAGTCCATTCCCTGATAATCTTCTCAAGTACACAATTGAAGAGAATACCAGAAATGCCATCACCTTGTCCAACTCCCGTTTTGGATAGAGAATCTGTCTGAGAGCTCACCTCTGAACTTGACTTTGGAGGTCGTGGTCTTCAGTGTAGCCTGGATTAGTCTGGTGGTCTTCGCATCCAGTCCTAATTCCCATAGAGTGGAGAAGAGGGTATGTCTGTCTATTGAATCATACGCCTTCTGGAAATCCACTAGTATCACTACCCATCGATGTCCGCCGCAATTCTTGTACCTTAAGATTGTCTTCAGGTTCTGTATTTGCTCTATGCATGATCTATTTGCACGAAAACCGGCCTGATATTCACCTAGTTGTGAATCTAGTTGACTAGTAACTCTGGTTAGCAAGGCTTTAGATATTATCTTGTATGTGGCAGATATTAGAGAGATGCCTCTGTAGTTATCAAGGTCAATCCTACTACCTTTCTTGTGTAGAGGATGGATCACAGCTGAGGTCCATCCCTCAGGTAAGGTCTCCGTTGCCCAAATGTCCTGTATGATTTGATGGGGGTTTTGTATTGATTGTTCATCAGCATTTTTCCACATCTCTGCAACTATACCGTCTTCACCTGAGGCCTTGTTGTTCTTTAGGCTCTTGATAATCACCCTTATGTCTTCTATGATTGGCGGTAAGGAGTCTGGATTTCTGGAAGGAGGGACATGGAAGGTGAGTCTCTCTTCAGGTTCCTCTGCATTGAGGAGCTTCTTGAAATACCCTGCAAGGGTACTGGTGCAATCCTTGTTGTTGTACTGAAGTTTTCCATCAGGTCCACGAAGATGAAGGGTACGAGCTTTGTATTGTGTCGTCTGCTTTCTGATTTCTCTGTAGAAATCCCTCGATTTATGTCTTTTGAAGTCCTCTTCTGCCTGTTTTATTAGAGCCTTATTATGGTTCCTCTTGGTTTGTCGCACTATATTGGAAATTATTTTTCTTTTTGTAAGAAAGGCCTGGTAGTTAGCTTCATTCTTGCACTGGTTACAAGTGACCCAGGCTCTACGCCTTTCTTCTATAGCCTGGCCACATGTAGTCGTCCACCAGGGATGCTTGGCTTTGTTGGATGAGGCAGGCATGGTTTTTTGAGCGGCATCCAGTAGAGCCTTTTGTAGGTTGGACCAAACTTGCTTCTCTGTGTTTTCCGTCAGGGTGGCTTGGAAACCACAGTCTTCATCACTCAGTTTGAGGACGCTGAACTTTGGTATTTTATTATTATTATTATTATTATTATTATTATTATTATTATTATTATTATTATTATTATTATTATTAATATTATTATTAATAATAATTTTATATGCAATGTATGAACATTTTCCAAATGCTCCTTGCATCAAAGAAATTGTGGTGGTTCAATTATAATGAATTCACTCTGTGTGTTATTGGTACAAAAAGAAATCAAGCATTACTTTTTAATTCATTTATGTAACTGCCTTTTCTCTTAATCGATGTTTACTGAGGTAATAAATCTACAGTCTTCACTGAAACTAACAACTGAAGTTATAGAATGATCAATTTTTGAAGTGATTGTACCAAAATTGATGCGCAAAGATCATCTTTCGTTACACAAGTTAGAATCTGAAAAAAAATGCTCTTTTATCAGAAGATAGGTATGAGCAGGACCACTCTGCATTGTTGCCTTTATTTAAGGCTCTGAAGAGAATCGTCCACATACTCAGAATGTGATAATTAAGAAGGCTTGCGCACTTTCTCAGAACGCGAAAAAAGAGATTTCAACTCCCTACAAAGGGCATATTTTTGAGGCTTATTCAACATACAGTACTTGCCCAATCTGAGCTGAATTATTTTCTAAGACCTAGACACTGAAAGTCACTCTTGATCTTTATAAAATGGCTAATCTTTAAATTATTAATGGATTCATATGTAATTGAAAACAGGAAAGTCTCATACACTGTATAACAACAAGAAACGACGCACCAGGAAGGAATTGTCCGATGGCGATAAAAATCGGTGGATGTGAGGAACAGACATAGAAAAACAAACGATCAAAAGTGCAGAACAATAATCGAATGATTTATTGCAGAGTTAGAGCGTTACCAAGTGAGGGGATCAATGAGGTGTAGGTCCACCCCTGGCCTGGATGCAAGCTGTCACTCGACGTGGCATGGGCTGATAAACTTCCCGGATGGTGTCCTGTGGAATTTCGTGCCAAATGGTCTCCAACTGTTGGGCTAAATCGGTGACATTCAGGGATGTTCGCAATCGCCTTCCCAATACGTCCCAAATGTGCTTGATGGGAGAGAGATCAGGCGACCGAACTGGCCAAGGAAGGATAGGGCAAGCTTGAAGACAGTCCATAACAATACGTGCCGTGTGCGGCTGGGCATTATCCTGTTGGAAAGTAAGGCTTGGATGTCGCTGAAGGAACGGTAACACAACTGGCCGTAGCATGTCATGAACATACCGCTGTGCTGTCAGTGTGCCAGGAATGACTACCAGAGGGGTCCGGCTATCAAAGGAGGTGGCACTCCAGACCGTCACCCCCTGTTGTGGGTCTCTGTGGCGTGCGATAGTCAAGGCAGGATCCCCAGGCTGGCCTGGACGTCTCCAAACACGTCTGCGGTTGTCGTCAGGGCACCGTTGGAAACGGGACTCGTCACTAAAGAGTATACGTCCCCAGTGAGCGCAGTTCCACGTTGCTCGAGCTCAGCACCACTGTAATCTGACTTGATGGTGAACAGGCGTGAGTGGTAAGCGGCATAACGGGCGGTGCGAGCGCAAATTTCTGTCACTCAGGCGTCTGTTGATGGTCACGGTGGACACATGTGTGCGGGTCACACGCTGGATTGTTGATAACGACGACTCCGGTGCTGTGACAGCTGTTCTGTCAATCACTCTGTCTGCCCGTGCTGTTGTGGCCCTCGGTCGACCACTGCCGTCCTGACCCTGATGCCAGCCGTTGCTGACCCACGCATGCCAGCATCGTCTGATCGTCGCATCATTTCCACCCAAATGTCCAGCGACAGCTTGATTCGACCAACCAGCTTTAATCCGTTGCATGTTTGGTCCGAATGTCTTTGCATACGTAATTTCCTTACAATCAGACAACGCCTTCCCGGTGCGTCGTTCTTATTTTGTTATTTTGGTTTGCTATTTTTGACGAGAGCTCACTTGTTTTTTGTTTTTATTCGAAACAGATAATATCTCGCTCCAAATTTGAAACGAAACTCATTGCAGTTATTTCAGTATTATCTGTTTGAAATAAATAGACCAAAGTAGGTTTGAAAGTTAATATTTATAAGTAGTTTTATTATCAGTCATTTGTAAATGTTTCTGTCTCTCTTGCTTCAACTAAAAGCTTGGTACATGAATTGCATGTGATGCAGGAAGAATTATTTGTCTTGCCAATGTCCTCTAATTGCATTTGCATGTACAGTATGATCATTATACAGTGTAGCTGAAAATAAGTTGCGTAATGTTTAAGGGGGTAAACAATTATGTTTAAGGAGCCACTTGCTTCTTTAAAATATATTTTGTAAAATCATTCGGTTTAAGAACATTTTGGGTAACCATTCTCTCTAACATTGCTTTCTCAAGCTCTGCGTAAGTAGACGTTTCGTAGTTTTTCGTCTCGATAAACCCTTGGACGAGTCGGAATTGCAGACAAAATAAATTACCGTCTTTGTTGTTTCAGATATCCTGGTTTGTTGTTTCACCTACGTCGTGAGTCAAAGTCAAGGGCTGTGCCTTATCGTTAACACTACTCGCTTGCGGGCTTCAGCAACACCTCAAGGCACACACTGTCTAAACTGGGCCTACAGACGGAGCGAGAACAACAGAAATGATCATTGCAAGGATTTCCCCAATGCGTCAGAGACAGGAGACAGAACCCTTCTGAGGTACAATCAAAAACAAATAGTGTTTTCTTGGAAAAGAGAATAAACACTTCTTCTCTGTTCAGCGGATTATCCGCTTTGCAGATCATCAAGAGTTTAGTGTGAGCTCTGCACCAGGCAGTGGGCAGCAGTGTTGCTTAACCTTGCTTTTACCACAGAGCAACATCGTCTTCTGCTCTAAAGCGAGGATACTTAAAGGAAATAGTGCTCTGAATTTCTCCTCCCGATTCCCCCCTGTTCTCTCACGCCGTGTAAACAACTGTCTTAAGTCACGTGCCCATGTTCTCTATGTTGTGATCACTGCTCGAATTTTCATAGGGAATTTTGAATGTTAATATTCTTCATTGCTAAGGTATTTTTGCGATATCAGTGCACAGTGTCACGGCACATAGGATATATGAAGCAGTTAACATTAACGATTAACCAAACCGATTAGGGAAAGATAATCAGAGGACCTCTTTTACATTATTCGGTATATTATGGCTATATACTGTGCCCAAATGGATTTTGGCACAGGCTTTGAACCCACGAGCAATCACAAAAACGATAAAATAGGTCGTTTTTACAAAATGTTAAAGCATCAAAAGGGTTAATAGCTAAGAGCACATATGAATGACGCACATAAGGGAGTATGGAGTAACATAGCAGCTGCAAAGATGATGTCACTGCACAGTCAGCTAGGAAAGGGTTACACGTAGTTAAAAACAAGATGTTCAGTAAAGAACATATAGCCTACTTTCTCCTAAATGCATGGGTATTGTTATAACTCTTTGTCCTTTTCAAGGAGTATGATTGAATGTTGGTTGTAGTAGCTTGTTGAAATACAACGTGCTATAGGGATATTAAACATGAATATGAGGTGCCCTTTGCTAGTGCTACCTCTGTACCAAATTTCGTTCAATTCGGTTTCGCCGTGTTTGAATTGATAGGGGGAATCGATTTGCACACATACTTGGCCACCATCTGCAAACTATTGGGCTGATGTTCTTGCAGTTTGGTCAGAATATGTTTCCCACATAAAGATATGGTGTTGCAAAATTTGGTAGAGACTAGATTATTAGGTTGGTCGTAATTACATTTTAGCTTTTAACATTTGGGTGGCCGCGATTACGTTTCCGTCAAGATAGCGGTGATATAAAACATGACACTGAGGTGCCTCTTGCTAGTGCTACCTCTGTACCAAATTTCGTTCATTCGGATCCACCGTGTTCGAATTAATAGGGGGAATCAATTTTGACATAAAGATGGCCGCCATCCGCAAACTATTAGGCTAATGACCTATTAGATTGGTCAAAGGATGCTCCCTCCATAAAGGTATGTTGTTGAAAAGTTTGGTAGAGATCGAATGGTTATGTTAGTCGTAATTTGATTTAAGCTTTAAACATTTGTGTGGCCGCTATTACGTTTCTGTCAATATGGTGGCGATATTAATCATGACACTGAGATGCCCTTTGCTAGTGCTATCTCTGTACCAAATTTCGTTCCATTCTGTTTCACCGTGTTTGAATTAATAGGGGGAATCGATTCTGACACAAAGATGGCCGCCATCCGCAAACTATTAGGCGAATGACCTATTAGATTGGTCAAAGGATGCTCCCTCCATAAAGGTATGTAGTTGCAAAACTTGGCAGAGATCGGATGATTAGGTTAATCGTAATTTGATTTAAGCTTTGAACATTCGTGTGGCCGCCATTACGTTTCAGTCAAGACGGCGGCGATATAAAAAATGACACTGAGGTGCCCTTTGCTAGTGCTACCTCTGTACCAAATTTCGTTCCATTAGGTTCCTCCGTGTTCGAATTAATAGGGGGAATCAATTTTGACATAAAGATGGCCGCCATCCGCAAACTATTAGGCTAATAACCTATTAGATTGGTCAAAGGATGCTCCCTCCAAAAAGGTATGTTGTTGCAAAGTTTGGTAGAGATCGGATGGTTATGTTAGTCGTAATTTAACTTAAGCTTTGAACATTTGTGTGGCCGCCATTACGTTTCTGTCAATATGGTGGCGATATAAAACATGACACTGAGATGCCCTTTGCTAGTGCTACCTCTGTACCAAATTTCGTTCCATTCGGTTTCACCGTGTTTGAATTAATAGGGGGAATTTATTTTCACACAAAGATGGCCGCCATTCGCAAACTATTAGGCTAATGACCTATTAGTTTGGTCAAAGGATGCTCCTCCCATAAAGGTATGTTGTTGCAAAATTTGGTAGAGATCGGATGATTAGGTTAGTCGTAATTTGATTTAAGCTTTGAACATTTGTGTGGCCGCCATTACGTTTCCGTCAAGATGGCGGCGATATAAAACATGACACTGAGGTGCCTTTCGTTAGTACTACTTTCGTACCAAATTTCGTTCCATTCGGTTGCACCGTGTTCGAATTAATAGGGGGAATCGATTTTCACACAAAGATGGCCGCCATCCGTAAACTATTACGCTGATGACCTATTGGTTTGGTCAAAGGATGCTCCCCCCATAAAGGTATGTCGTTGCAAAATTTGGTAGAGATCGGATGATTAGGTTAGTCGTAATTTGATTTAAGCTTTGAACATTTGTGAGGCCGCCATTACGTTTCCGTCAAGATGGCGGCGATATAAAGCATGACACTGAGGTGTCCTTTGCTAGTGCTACCTTTGTACCAAATTTCGTTCAATTCGCATTCACCGTGTTCGAATTGATAGGGGGGACAGACATTCAGAGTACACACACTCACACACACACACACACACAGACACACACACACAGACTCACACACACACATACACACACACAGACAGACACACTTTTTTCGCCCTGTGTTGATCTCATAAGTCTACTTTCATTTTTTGCAAAAATCGAAAGTAGGCTAATAGACCCAGGGGAAGAACCGACTGTAAGAGAGAGATGCAAGATATCAAGGAGAAAGCGCCAATTCATCAAGAAATTTACAACGTCGCGCGAAGGCGGAGCTAAGAAATCGGCAGAAATCATTGATATTAGCCATAATAATCAAAATTTTAAGAAAACTCTCCGTCAAAATAATTCATTTTGAAAAGGGATTTTTTTAGAACAATAAACGTTATTAAACAACTCGCGGGATAAGAAAGCAAAGTCAGCAGATTACGAAAGGGAATTCACCCAGCCCAAAAGGGAGAGAAGGGGAATAAAAAAATATACTCCCACACAGAAGTGGAGATAATTTAATTTAAATTAATACATCCCCATGATCGAATCTGGAAAAACTTTACAGAATTGGGACATTTGGAACACAAGTTTCAAGATGGATAATTTTTAGAAGGATACCACAAATGGTTTAGAAGTTAATTTTTGCAACATAAGCAAAGTAGTTTATTTTCTAAAAATCGTATATAAAGGAAGCCATTGCAAGCAGTGGTCATGTAGTCTTCAGTTTTTAGTAGGCCCATGGAGGTGCTGCACGAGTGATTCGAGTATATGACAGTCTACAGTTTGACATCAGTCAACTGTCAAAAGACATAGTTCTCAATAAGCCTCGGGGACACGCAACGCTATACGATAGTTCGTCAAGCCTCAGGAAGGCGTAACGACACATAGAAAATGACAGTTTGATCCAGACATCAGCGTAATTCATGCAACGTGACAGTTCGATAGAGACTCCTAAAGGGAGATTGTACTTTATAAAACAGTTCATTTAGAACTCGGAGAGACGTGTTACGCTGTAGGACAGTTATCATCAGGGTCTCCTGATGGAGGCAGCGTTATAAAACATTTATCTAGACCTCAGTGTAGGCTAGCCACAATACAAGTTGATCTTTGAATACTGTAGGCCAGGTGCGCTACACATCACCAGTTATAATAGATTAACAGTGGAGACTTAAATAAGTTAGAGGATTCTATAACGAACCGTTGCAGGAGAAAGTATACAGAAATACGTGAAGCAAGAGCGATAATGAAGGAGCTTGGTGTTTTGAAGGGACGTTGGTTCAGAACTAGAAATCGGTGTCTTAGGAACCCGAAATACAGATAACAATGCGTCAAATAAAGACAGTATAAAGCAGTGAATCCTAGAAAGGAATAATATAAACAAGTATTGATCACGAAGTACAAACTAAATGAGTAGGAACCTAGGAGACTGCGGGTTCGAGACTCAAGATATAAAGCGTCAGGAATACGAGCTAGACAAGTTAAGGTTCTCGTATTGGAGACCAAGCTAGGAACTAGATCATTTATGCGAAGTAAAATTACGGAACGAGTGAAGGCGAGTACGAGGAACATTTATAACCAGGATCGTGTAGGAACGAGTGAGCAGGGACGTGGAGTTAGAGACTTTCACGGAGAACAGGAAACAAGGAGTTTCGAGGAACGGGGAAGGAGCAAATTAGCACGTTCAATGCAGAAAACGTAAGGGATCGTCATGGATCAGCCAGTACGGAAAATCGTTGCCAAAGCTCTGAGATGGGGTCGTGTGTTGAGAAGAGAAAGTGTTATAGTGTTAAAGTGTTATAATATGTTTTTGTGTCAGTGTAATAATGTATAAGTGCAATATAGAAATGTTAGGGAAAAGTGTTGTGATGGAGTGCTAGAAATGCAACTTGATGGGTGAGCCTATCTAGGAATGGAATCATCGCACGGGTGAGTTGATGAAATTTCATTAATATATTTGATGTTGAACTGTGTACTGATATCAATAGAACCATTCGTTGACTGGGGAGTTTCACGAGTGATTCATTGATGAAATGAGTGTGCAAATATTGAAATGTTGGCAAAAATAATAACTGTTAATCACGAGGACCACCTCGATGAAAATAAAGCATTGTTGGGATCAGTAATGATAAAGAAATGGAAGCCCGATAATGAAATATATGATAAATAAACGAATTTGAAAGAAGGAATAAAAATGATAAATTAAATGGCTTAAATTGTTGCCTAGTTATGAAGTAAATGCGCACCGTAATAAAATTATAAAAAATAAAGGGATAAGTTAAATAATAATGGTTAAAATTTATACCAAATAACAAAGAACGAAAGAATGAAGCGTTATAATGAAATGAGTGGAAATATGAAATAATAAGAACGCGAATATATGATGATCAATTTAAGAACAAAGTTATATTTAAAGATCCGTGTATAGGAAATCAAAATAAAAATAGAGCGAGAAATAATATGTTAATTAATTAATGAAGTTATAAATATCCAAATAAAATGGTGGAACAAAACACCCAATAACGAATATACAGTATTACCTTTTAGGCTATTAGAACAAGGTCGTGAAATAAATATTAGGAACGCCGAAGTCGGGCCCATGTCGTTAAGTTATCCAAGCAAGTTGTATTACCGTAAGGGTTAATAAGAATAATAAAAGTATAGTTTCAAGCTGAATATAATAAGCGTTAAACCAGGATATATTTATGCGTGAGATAGAAAATGTAGTAAAAATCGTCGAAATGCATGGTTGTAAATTCCCACCGAGTTATTGCCTAATGAAGCGTTATATTGTTGAATATTGTGGATGTGTAAATTACCACTGAGAATGTAGTTGAATGAAACGTCGTATAAGTCCCGCTGTAGGATGGATATCCCAGCTTGGCATTGTTGTAGTAAGGTATTGTTGTGAAAAGGCATTGTTGTAATGAAGTATTGTTGTGAAGAGGCATTATAAGCGTCGTAAGAAGTTGTAATAAGGAACTACCATACAGCCTCTCCGAAATAAATACTAATATCCTGGGAACGAAAGATAAATAATAATAATAAATAAAAGGCGGAACAAATATCCGTGGTGAATGAATTATAAGTCTTGGAAATCATATGGTTGAAAAGTTACACTAGCGTGAAAGCAAGAAGGGCTAGCAAGCCATCATAAATCTCGTTTTAAAGTACCACAGGAAGAGGGGCGTGGCCTTGTGTGCTCGACCTTGCCTCTTGTGAGGGGCGAAAGAGTGGCATCTTAATGAGTTCGGTAGCTAAGTGAGGTCTAGCAGAGACTGGTGGAAAGGGAAACTGTTACACGGAAATAATAAAGTTCAAAATAAAAGGTGCAAGCTTAAACTGAATATAAAATCATTAGGCGGGAATTAAAGAAATCGTCCCAAGCCTATTTCTGAAATGTTATATAAAATTTGACGGATATTGTCAAATAGTTAATTGTTGGTAAAAGCAATTCCTTCTTTCATAAATAATGATATAGCGGGTTAAGGAATAATAAAGTTTAGTTCTAAATGAAGATCCCATTTTAATAAACAAATGGTGCACAATACAGCACAAAAGCAAATCGCCTAGATGCATGGATGGTAACTGGATGATTGAGGGTTCGATCGATAGACATGGCACATTTTTGTATAGTATTGTATTGCATTTTAAAAACCTAAGGCTTTGTGAAGAGTTGTGTGATGATCCAAAGAATTTAATAAAATAGGGATCATATAAATATAATGAATAAAGGAAGCCCTGAAGGGTAAATAAAGAAAATGTAAATATCCAAAGCCTTGGACGAATGATATGACTAAAATGATAGGCGCGCTCGACGCCTGAGTAGAGTAAAACTTAAATAATGATATAATGTGTGGAAATGATAAATTAAGCAAGACAGAGTATTCAAAACTTCACGAAACAATGAAAAGACATTATGGTGAATTTTGAAGACTTTGAGTGATTTTTATGGGTGACATTTGAAGAGACAATACCAAATGATCTTGAATTCTGATGATTTTTAGTGATTTTTATGAGTGACATTTGAAGAGTCAATACCAAATGGTCTTGATTTTTATATGTTTTTGAGTGATTAATTTATTTTATATGAATAAAGTAATGTTGAGTTTTTCCTAAATCTTGTTAACCTGATTTTGTTTACATATCGGATGTGAGGTCAGTGGTGGAGGGAACGTAACATGCCCCGATGCCGAAGTAAGCTAAGCCGAGTACTGACTAAACATCCTCCGATAAAGCGGGTACAATACTTAACGCGACTTACTTTTCAGACACCCTGTATATACAGTATATTGTAGCCTCTTGGTGACTTTAAAAGCAGTTTAGACACGTCATGAAACACCAGCACAT
This sequence comes from Meconema thalassinum, assembly GCA_946902985.2. Taxonomy (NCBI): domain Eukaryota; kingdom Metazoa; phylum Arthropoda; class Insecta; order Orthoptera; family Tettigoniidae; genus Meconema; species Meconema thalassinum. The sequence goes on along the minus strand of OX336393.1, from coordinate 392,287,943 downwards.
GTTCTTCACCAGGTGGTCACTCATGATTGTGACGCTGAAACAAAGGTCTGCTCTTGCTTCAAAACAACTGCATCTGTTTCTTACAGTTTCTATCTCGCTCGGCATCGGGTTACTCCTGTATTCCAACTGTTATAAAGGCTACGCGAGTGAAAATTGGAATACTCAATTAGTATGGCTAGAAATATTTGTGTTCTTCGTCATCTGCTTGTGGCGGATCCTGAAAATACGACACAACGACCACAATGCTGTGCTATGCCCTGAGTACCCCTGAACATTCACCAACAATCTCAAGCTTGTAACCTCATCCTGGGGAGATACCGAGATATTGCCAGATCTTTCTGACCTCGTCAACCGCTTTATAAGTGAGAGTGGGTTAGGGCCAGCTATGTAAATTTTCCAATGTAGCCTATTTTGATTCAAAGACTTGTTCTTTTTAATTTTTTGATTTTTGTTTTATATATTCTTGTGTTTTTCTTTTTGCATCGTTATTCCCTTCTAAGGAGCGTGAGAGAACTCATTTAACAAATGATGTTGATTTTTTCTTCTCACAAAATCCCTTCATCTGAGCACTGAAGAGTTTCATCCGTTCTTCAGTCCTTGGTTTCCTCGTACTGGTACTGATTTTCTCCACAAAATGATAGTTGTTTACAACTGTTCTGAATTTGGACCTGTTTTTTATGATTTAATCCACGATGGCAAGTTCCTGAAGATCTTCCTCTATTTCCTTAAGGACACCACGTACTCTTGCATGATGAAAAAAACGATTTTTTGCGCCATAAAATTCTTCATTCTTTTCTGAATCCAAATATATATAGTTTGTTGGGGGTTTTGATGTCTACAACTACCTTTAAATAGTTTTTTAAAATTAGCGTCCCTTGCTCTGAATAATACACTTTTAACTTTGCCAGCAGTTTTCCGTTAATACTCATTTTTCATGTTTAGGTACTGTCCCCATTTACCCGGATAGTAGGCTGTCAGATATCCGCCCCCTCAATCGGATTGCCAACAATCAATCGCACCAGCTCAGCTACATCAATGAAAATGGCACTGACAGATACTACCGAGGTTTGAACACAGAAGTTACCAAGAAAAATTATTGTGGAACACACCAAAATAGACGGGGTTACATACTTACTTTTACTTACCTCTTATAAATATCTCGGGGATTGGGTTGACAACAGGATCTTTAAAGTATGCTCTCACAATAACCTTCACCATGACATTTAAAAATGAACCAGACCGAAGACGAGAACTTTGAACTGTACAAAAGCTTTATTTTCAAATAAAGAGTATGATTTTCACAACTCAACAAAATAAACGTGGCTATCAGTAGCCTATGTCAATCTGACTACGTCCTCCTAAAGGACTTGCAAATTTATCAAACAATATCTTAGCTCCCATGAGCTCAAAATAACGTAACATTTTCAAACACATTTGGATTGGATGAGGAAGTCAGGGTACGACATATATAGAGCATTTGGTTTCCTTTTAATAAACATAACACCTTTATTAATAGGCACAAGGCCGGAGTATCGACCTCACCCGCTTGTAACCAGATGTCTGGCCGGCTGGTCTACTCTTTAACCTGGCTCACATCTGTCAAATGGAGCGCACTCCTCACGCCACACTTACGTAAGAATTCAGCTCCTTTTAAAGCTTTAAATGTCTACAAGACAACTCATACATATTGACGCAAATCTTTCAAATGCTTAACTTCCATCCCACTGGATTATTTTAACATTACTTAAACTTGTTAAGTTATCATCCAAATGTTTAATCAGCATAGTTTAGAGTATCAAACACACTCTTAAATGTTTATAACAAAATCACATAAATTATTTATAACAATTGGAAATTGTTTATAATATTGTCGAAAATAATTACAAAAAATTTTAAACACGCCTTTAACATTACTTTCGTTCTACATTATTGTCAAAGATATTTACATTTATTATTTACAATATCAACATTTAAATTATTTAAATTAATAATTTAAGAAATACATTGAACCACATGTTTTATTCGGTTGGTAAATTTATAATCGTGTTTAATATAATCGACCAATGAAGGTTAGTTATACATGTAAATGTCACAATCTGGTTTAATAAAGGTTGTAATAAATTTAATTATTTGTGACGGCAATCTTCATTCAAAATCTTATCTCAAATTCTTTCAAACTCTTGTTAATTATAACAGTAAATTCACTTGATAAATTTTCAACGAACTATGACAATACATTCTAGCGGAAAATACTTCGCTTACAAAATAATGCACACACTGCATTCAAAATAGCCCAAAATTCATCATATATTAATCTATATGGCATTAAAATCATCCACAGCATTTACAAAAAACTCCCCTAATACAATCTTTATCATCATTAATTACTGTGGGAATCTCCTTCATTTATTTAAGGGCATTATACGTCAGCGACTTTCAACATGTCCGCTGCACTATCGATTATACATTCATAGTTCCACTTAAAAAATTCATATATCAATAATTGTTTCAAAACTGTTGTCATTTAAACTTCGTGGATTTCATTCATGAATCGAAATGAAATAAAAATTTGCCAATCACAAACAAATTTAATAGTGAATACGCTTATATACGCCTGTCTGGTCTATCAAAATTTAAGATTAACATCTTCAAAGAATTGTAGTATAAAAATACTATCATCAAACAAAGTGCGACTAACTGCATAATAGTCGAATAGAATCCAATTAGACTTGGGAATGCAAACATCATTATATAAATCTCTATATGAGAAAAACCTAACACAAGTTTCACGAATTTAATGCATTCAATAATTCATAATTAATGTTCATCTTTCACAAAATTGCCTAAGATGCAATGGTCGTTGATAATCGACGATAAATGTCTGTGTTGTAATCAATTCAAATACCGACTAGTATTTCCAAGATCGTCGACAACGTACTGGATTTTAACGCTCTAAAATCATTTAAATGTTCTTCCTTCTTGATGATGACAGAAAATTGGTCAAAGTAATTAAACTGGGGTAGAATTACTTTAATAAAGTGACACGCTGTCTGAATTTAAATCTGCCATAAAAATCATTAACTTACAGTCAAATCGAGACTACAAAAATAAGCAAATTACTGAAAAATCTAAATATCAGTCTCAACTGATTCAAAATCATTTAACTATGCCCATGACATAACAATGTCTTAATAAAACGTCGAAAAAAGGCATAACTCATCAAGGTGTACTGAGAATAGGAATCTCAAACAAGAATATCGGGCAAAAATACATGAGGACAAAAATATGGGAAAAATGGTTTGCTCAAACATTGCTAAGAAACTCAAATACAATAAACGTTCACGACTACCTTATCTGCCGATTGACGTTCCAGAGGAAAATTCCCCAAAGAAGACTGTTGATGGATCCATTTCACCAAGTTAAAGCTGAGCTCCATCCTCGAAACCAGAAACAGCACCATCGAAGAATCGAACTGCTTCACGAAGACGAACGACATCCTTCCGGCAATAATCTTCTTTGTGAGTCGGGACAACCCTGACCTCTCTTGAAAAATCCCTGAAGTTCCAGTTGAAAATCGCCATGAAGTTTTTGTATAAATTTCCGAAGAAATATTCATATTCAGAAAGTATGAAATCATTTCTATTGCTGTTTGATAGTATTCAGCCTTTACTCACGAAACATGGGTGTAGATGGTTATTTACCACATGTTCGCTTGTATGGAATAGCAATTAGCGAAGTTCCATGTCGCTATCTTACTCCGTTGAAATATGTCCCAATTGCATTAAGTCCTTTAGCCTTCCATTTGCTCTTCGGTAACAGTATTAGAAGAACAAACTGCCATATTAAATTGCTCCATTATACTGCAGTGTTGTGTCACAAAAGCAATCTGACGTCTCCCTATTTCACTAGCCCTGTCAGCCGTAGCGTTGAGTCTGGCTATACAAAAAGTGTTTCTTCTGTGGCGAGAAAATCACTTTTGTCAGTCGTCTAATATTGTCAATAACTTCCAAAATACTTCTTCGAAATTGTTCAGCTTTTCTACAGTCCTTACTGTAGCAATGCACAAGAGAATTAGCTTATAGGCGACCGCTAACTGTTCACAGCTAATCTTGTAGAAGCGTTATAAGTGTCGTTTCAACTTCACCTAGATTTACTTTACAGTAAACCTGCACTGCTTGTATGTTCGACTAGTGGCTTCGCCACGCGTTACAAAGACGACTTTTTCACTAATAGTCTCACTCGACGTTTCACTGAAATGACTATTTGAAATCTCACAATTGAGAATGAGCGAATGAGGCTCCTCTCTTCTGCGCAAGGCCTTTTATGAACTTCATGAGGGGCGTATCTATCCCTTCCATCGCGTGTTACTGCGTCATCGCTAGAAGTTCCAACTTCGTCAATACATGACGGATTTTCATAATTCAAAAACTGAAAATAAATTTCACCAAAATTCCAGAACAATGCCTCTACTGCAAATGGATTTCCACAATTCTGCATTCCAAAAAGTAATAAAAATACCATAGTTTCAGCAATCTCCGTCTTCCTTTAGACTATCGTTCATTGGTTTAAGTCTCCCCTCCAATAGCATAATTTCTTCCTCAGCAGAATTCCACGTTTCCTGCGACTGCGTCGTAGATCTCGGATCCTTCTCGAATAAATTGCTGACGTCACTGAGAATCTCAGCTCAAGTAGCCTGCTTGCATAACGTCTGCGTCATCCGTGCATACGTCATGACTACCCACGTCATAACTATGACAGCCATAACTTTCGCAATAATTTTCCAAAATAGCCACCGTGGTCTCTATATAATTCAATTACGGGGGCATTCTCCTCTCACCACGTTTTAAAAACAGTTGCAAATTGTTTTTAAACTCAGTGTTACAAGTACCTCAACTCTCTTGAACACGAAATTGAATTATTACTGGCTTACTCTAGGATAGTATCTTTTTAAATTTCCAACATTGAACTTGCCGTAAATGACATTATTCTCATCATCGTAGAGTTCATAGCAGTTGTTTCCATAGGCGTTCGTAATCCTAAACGGCCCCATGAATACATTTCCAAATTTTGGGGTATATTTTCTTGCTCATATCAGCCTTGACAGGTCTGCGTAATAATACAAGATTTCCAACTTGTAAGGGTGCACCAAAACGTTTTCCAGCTACTCTTTTCAATCGTTTCTCTGCTGCTTTCTGGAGTTGTTCCTTCGCCTTGTCAATCCTCTGCTGCCTTCCTACGTCGGGATCTCTAGGAATGTGGTTGAAAAGATTATCCCACGGCCTTTCTGGGTTTCTTCCAAGATGAAGTCGCATTGGCACCTCTCCTGTGCTCTCCTGCACTGTAGAGTTCAGACATTCCTCTATAAGGGGTACAAATCTCACCCAACCAGAATGATCATTTGGACAGAAAATTCGACAGAATTTCGAAAATTCAGCCATATATCTTTCTGAGGAATTCGATTCTGGGTAACGCACGCTTGAAAATAAGTGCTTAATGCCAAGCCTTTCCATATCCGCTGCAAATTCCACGGATGTAAATTGCGTTCCATGATCTGACAGTAGATATTCTGGTATACCAGCTTTAGGAAATACAGCATTTTCCAGTCTGCTTACTACGTTCCTTGTGTTCGCTTTCCGCATGGGACTCATTGTAACAAATTTTGAGAAAACATCCACGGTAACCAACAGGTACTGGTTACCCTGGTATCCCTTTGGACAGGGGCCAAATATGTCCGTCGCCATAAGTTCGTTTGGCTTAGAAGGAATCATAGCCTTCGGTTTTCCTTTTAATAAAGCAGAAGCATACTTTGCTCTTTGACATTTGTCACATGATCTAATGACCTTGGCAATGCTGGAACGCATGTTAGTCCAGATAAATCTCTCTTGAAGAGTATTAAGAGTCTTATCTAAACCGGCATGTCCAGTTGCGTGATGAGCTACCCACACTAAATTGACAACAAGTTTAGGTGGCACGACTATTCGGAGTTTTGTATGCGCAGAGTCAGCATACTTGCATACGATGTCTCCACTCAAGACAAAGTGTCGTGAATTTCTCCGTGTAACTGCATAGTCAACATCAGTATTGTCCATGTAACCCTTGAGGAACCTGTACATTTTCCTTATTGGAGCGTGTCTCTTCTGTGACACACCGATTCGGGCTAACCTCCTAACGGTTTCTTGATCTTCTTGCTCCAATTGTACATGGTGTATCTGCACATTTTTAATAGGGTTACGTGATAGAGCATCAGCCAGTAAGTTATCTTTCCCAGGCTGGTGGACGATAGTGGCGTTAAACTGTTGGGTGAACAAAGCCCAACGTGTCAATCTATCACTCGACATGTCAGTTTGCAGCATAAACTGTAGTGCTTTATGGTCAGTAATAATGATGACCTTATGTCCCATCAGTATTTTCTTCCAGGCTTGCAATGCTGTTACAAAAGCTAACGCTTCAAGCTCCGTCGTGAAGTAATTTTCCTCGTGTTTCTTCAACTTCCGACTAGTGAACGCAATGTAGTGCTTGTTGCCTGCCTCGTCTTTCTGGTATAAGACTGCACTAATGCCTACTCTTGATGCATCAGACTCAATATAGAACACCTTCTCAAAGTCTGGGTACTCTAGTTTCACATTATTTCTGAGCATCTCTTTTGCTTTCTCAAAAGCCTCGTCTGCAGCGGTGCTCCATTTCCATCTGTTATTCTTCTTGAGTAAGTCATACAGAGGAGCCATAATTTCCGAGTATCTTGGACAGTGGCTGCTAATAAATTGGCATGCTCCTACAAATTCTCTGACTTGTTTCACCTTTGTTGGCTTTGGAAATCTCGTGATCGCATCTACTTTTTTCATGTTTGGATGATATCCATCTTTATCAATAGTATGCCCCAAGTAATTTATTTCCTGCTTCAAGAATTGACATTTTCCAAAATTCACCTTGATATTGGCCTCCCGTAAATTCTCGAACAACTTTCTCAAGTGCACTAAATGTTCTGCGGCGCTGGGTGAAGATACGATTAAATCGTCGATGTAGCAGATTACATTTTCTTTCACTTCGTCAGTGAGCTTACTATCAAGTGCTCGAATAAGTGCTGGTCCACTGTTAACCATACCAAAAGGCATTCGGACAAAGACCCACGACGTCTGGTCAAATAGGAATCCAGTGTACTGCATACTATCTTCTTCTAGCTGAACTTGATAAAATGAAGACGTCAAGTCAAGAACGCTGAAACATGCTCTCCCTTTGAATTTTCGAAGCAGATCTCTAATCTTGGGTGGTCGGTCGTTTTCTGGAAGAATCTTCAAGTTAATGGTCCTGGCATCGAGACAAAGACGTATTTGACCATTACTTTTCTTCACTACTGTGATGGGGTTTATATAAGACGACGCCTGTTTTTTAATAATACCGTCTACCTCCATTTTTCTGATTAACCCTCGTACTTCTTGATAGTATTTCTCAGGAATGGGGTATATTCTCTTCTGGTAAGGGGTTTCATCTGTCAGCCTTATCTTGTATTTATAATCCTTAATCAATCCAGGTTTTTCATCGAAAATATCTTGGAATTCCTTTATCAGATCCTCAAATTCCCCCTGAATTTCTTCAAATCCTTCAGTTTTTCTACTGGGTATTTCTGCTAAATTTTCCACTTCATTAACTATAGTATTCAAAATTTCTTCCCTAAGGTCTATTTCCAGACTGTTTTTCACGTCCTGTTCTTCTATCTCTTCTGTGATTATGTACCCATCATTAAAGCTAATACTTCTGTTCTTCATGTCAATAATAGCTCCGACCTTCGATATAAAATCGATTCCAAGCACCATATCAAAGTTGATCTTGCTCACTACAATGAAGATCTGTTCATAATTCCTTCCATTGATCTCAAAGTTCAATAACACTTGAATCTTGCACTTCACTGCCTTATCTTGGAATATCCCTCTCACTTTGACGGTAGAAACAGGTAGAACTGTCATGTTCTCTCCTCTTAGCAGACCTTGATAACATTCCTCTGAAATGATGGAGATAATTGCACCAGTGTCCATCAGGGCTTTATACTGTTGTCCATCTATCCGTACTGAAATAATGGGTAAGGCACATGGTCTTTCCTCTTTCACGATACCCCTCTCTTCTAGCAAATCTTCATCAGTCACTTCATATATCTCATTAATCGTAATCAGGTGTGGTGTGGCAATGTATTTACAGGTTCTCACTGACGTTGAGAAATCGGCGTTTTTTTTTTGTGTTACCGACCTCAAAATTCTGCTGGCTCGTAGAAGGCCCAGGATCGATTACAACATCCTGCCTTTTTCTTTTGGTTGTCTGCTTCTTTTTCCCGCAATTCTTTTAGGTATTGCTGGCTTTCCTTCTCTCTTTCCTGATACTGATCGGGTGTCATAACCTGACCTTGAGTATTCTGATTTCTGTTTTGGCTCTGGTTATTCCTGTTATAATTTCGGTTATAACCATTATTGTTATAATATCTGCCTCTTCCATTATAATTTCCTCGGTTATAGTTCCAGCCTCTTCTCTGTTGATACGGTCGGTAACCTTGCGATCTGTTATTTCGAAACTGATTATTCCTGTGAGGACCTACATTGTCAGTTTTCTCCTCATCTGGCTTGTCAGTTTGTTGGACTTGGTCCATATATACAGTATTTATTTCTTTTTACTCCTGCCTTTGACCTTTCTGCACTACGTTAGGCATAGGACTTGTGTAGTCTAACCTCCTTAGTAATTCATCCATGCTGGTTAAATCCCTGATGTTGGACGAAATGATTAGTCTTCTCACCTCAACTGGCAGCATACGAGAAATCGCATCAATAAGTTGCTCCGTGGATAATGGGGGTTTTAAAAATCTCAAGCGGGATAATTGACTCGTAAAGAAATCAGCGTACCGCGTTGGAAGTGTACCGGAGTATTTTCTTGAATACACCTCCGCCCTTAACGAATTCTGCGCTTCTATGGACCAAAATCGTTTGATTAATGCCTCTGCAAACTCGTCAAAGTTACTGAATGTGTATCTAAATGCGCAAAACCATTCGAGGGGTCCTCCAATCAAATATCTCTCCACTATCTTCATCTCTCTCTCTCTAGGAATGTGAGCTTCGATGAAATAATCTTTGAGATTCCTTACATATTCGATAGGTGTCAAACTATCCGTGTTACTGAATTTTTGCGGTTTATCTTCAAAATTTCTGATGACCGTTACGTTCCTCGGATATGAATCCGGGTAGTTTTTCCCACTATATCTATAGTTCCACTCAGGTTCCATATTCCTCTCGTCATCTTCCTCCCTGAATCTGGATATACGTTCTTCAGGAGTCACGTCTCTCTCTTCTGGATCTAAGTTATATCTTCTGGCATAATTCCTACTAGTTTCGCAAGCCAAGCCTACTGTATCCTTATCAGTGATTTCCGTTAAGACTTTCTTGATTAATTCTTCTTTGTAGGTCTCCATTAAATTAGCCTCTCCTAACTTCAAATTCTGTAGTTTATTCGTCGTTTCATTCACATCAGAGACAACTTTATGAATCTGTTCCTCTAATGCAGATTTTAATGTTTGCACATCCTGATCTAATTTTGTCCTATCTTCAACTTGTCTTTCGGATAGCGAATCCATCCTGACGCTTAAATCTTTCCTAATCTGTACTACTTCATTGTTAATATCAATTTGAGTACTGGCAAGTTTCCTTTCAATACGATCCTGAATTTGGGTTACATGTTCCCCACTTGACCTAATCCACTCTTCTTTCCATATTGCTACATTTTCCGTTAACATTTCTGCTATGTCTAATTCAATATCCTCTTTCAATACTTTATTATGGTCTAATACTTGGGTTCTCATGACCTCTACATCAAACTTTAAACCTTCTAAAGACGCTGTCGTTCTAACTGACTCATCAACTAGCCTAGTCGTTAATGCACTTATATTACGTGTACAAAGAGTTTTCGAGTTTTCTATCTCTTCCCTGACTTTATTTACATCAGTTTGGACTTTAGCAACATCTACGAAAACTGTGTTGACCTCTACTTGAATTTTATTTATGTCACTTTGAATCTCGTTTACATCCGAATGAATGTTATTAATATCAACCTGAACATTGGACACATCAGTTCTAACATTTTGGATTCCTCTTTGGACTTCCTCAACCTTGTCTTGGACAGTCGCAACATCATTTTTGACAACAACTACCTCAGCCCTAGCACAAGAAATATCACTACGGACATTAGCAACATCTAAATTCAACATTGTCAGATCTTTATGCACATTAGCAACATCAATTTTAACATTGGACACGTCTGAGCGGATGTCAGTTACAGTATTCTCAATTCCTTGGGTATTAATCTGTAAACGCGACATATTATCCTCTAAGTTAACAGAACTGGTCTGAATAACCTTCAAACTTTCATCCATGCTAGCTTTCAAATTACTAGCATTCTCCTCCATTCGACTAGTATTCCTAGCTTCCATCTCCTTCATACTCTCACTCATGCTAGCTTTCAAATTACTAGCATTCTCCTCCATCATCTGCTTTATATTACTATTCATGTTAGCAGACATCTCCGCTAACATCATCTTCAAACTTTCATCTGCCATTACAATATTATTCAAAAATTAGACTGCTGTAGGGACATACATCAAAAGAGCAAAATAACAACATTTGAGCAACACTTTTCACCATATATATAAATTTGATCAATTTTCTGTCTTAAATCTAACTTATAACTACCTTATAATTAACTTTCGAAGACACTTCATGTTGAAACAAATTCAAGCACATGTTCAAATTTCCCTGGTTCATTTTAAAATATCCTAACACAAATAATTTACATTTACAATCCAAATAATTTAATTTTATCTTTAATATGACTGGAATGTCATAAGCCAGTCAAATAAAATAAGATTCCAGATCATAGGCGATTTTTCTAAGTTTCCAGCCCATTTAACCTTTCTCAAGTCGTATAAGATCTGATCTTTTCTGAGTGTAATTTTCCTAATACAATGCAACATTTAATTCCTATATAATCACACTCTTAAATTCAACAATTGGCCAAGACATCTAACAAAGAATCAACCTCTTTATTTGAGTCTAATCGAACCACACGTTTTAGGTTTGCCAATCCTACTGGCGTTCAACCTGGTGACCCAGTTATGTTGAATCGAGCCCCAACGTTTTAGGTGCGCCAATCCTTCTGTCCCCGTTTACCCGGATAGTAGGCTGTCAGATATCCGCCCCCTCAATCGGATTGCCAACAATCAATCGCACCAGCTCAGCTACATCAATGAAAATGGCACTGACAGATACTACCGAGGTTTGAACACAGAAGATACCAAGAAAAATTATTGTGGAACACACCAAAATAGACGGGGTTACATACTTACTTTTACTTACCTCTTATAAATATCTCGGGGATTGGGTTGACAACAGGATCTTTAAAGTATGCTCTCACAATAACCTTCACCATGACATTTAAGACGAGAACTTTGAACTGTACATAAGCTTTATTTTCAAATAAAGAGTATGATTTTCACAACTCAACAAAATAAACGTGGCTATCAGTAGCCTATGTCAATCTGACTACGTCCTCCTAAAGGACTTGCAAATTTATCAAACAATATGTTAGCTCCCATGAGCTCAAAATAACGTAACATTTTCAAACACATTTGGATTGGGTGAGGAAGTCAGGGTACGACATATATAGAGCATTTGGTTTTCTTTTAATAAACATAACACCTTTATTAATAGGCACAAGGCCGGAGTATCGACCTCACCCGCTTGTAACCAGATGTCTGGCCGGCTGGTCTACTCTTTAACCTGGCTCACACCTGTCAAATGGGGCGCACTCCTCACGCCACACTTACGTAAGAATTCAGCTCCTTTTAAAGCTTTAAATGTCTACAAGACAACTCATACATATTGACGCAAATCTTTCAAATGCTTAACTTCCATCCCACTGGATTATTTTAACATTACTTAAACTTGTTAAGTTATCATCCAAATGTTTAATCAGCATAGTTTAGAGTATCAAACACACTCTTAAAGGTTTATAACAAAATCACATAAATTATTTATAACAATTGGAAATTGTTTATAATACTGTCGAAAATAATTACAAAAAATTTTAAACACGCCTTTAACATTACTTTCGTTCTACATTATTGTCAAAGATATTTACATTTATTATTTACAATATCAACATTTAAATTATTTAAATTAATAATTTAAGAAATACATTGAACCACATGTTTTATTCGGTTGGTAAATTTATAATCGTGTTTAATATAATCGACCAATGAAGGTTAGTTATACATGTAAATGTCACAATCTGGTTTAATAAAGGTTGTAATAAATTTAATTATTTGTGACGGCAATCTTCATTCAAAATCTTATCTCAAATTCTTTCAAACTCTTGTTAATTATAACAGTAAATTCACTTGATAAATTTTCAACGAACTATGACAATACATTCTAGCGGAAAATACTTCGCTTACAAAATAATGCACACACTGCATTCAAAATAGCCCAAAATTCATCATATATTAATCTATATGGCATTAAAATCATCCACAGCATTTACAAAAAACTCCCCTAATACAATCTTTATCATCATTAATTACTGTGGGAATCTCCTTCATTTATTTAAGGGCATTATACGTCAGCGACTTTCAACATGTCCGCTGCACTATCGATTATACATTCATAGTTCCACTTAAAAAATTCATATATCAATAATTGTTTCAAAACTGTTGTCATTTAAACTTCGTGGATTTCATTCATGAATCGAAATGAAATAAAAATTTGCCAATCACAAACAAATTTAATAGTGAATACGCTTATATACGCCTGTCTGGTCTATCAAAATTTAAGATTAACATCTTCAAAGAATTGTAGTATAAAAATACTATCATCAAACAAAGTGCGACTAACTGCATAATAGTCGAATAGAATCCAATTAGACTTGGGAATGCAAACATCATTATATAAATCTCTATATGAGAAAAACCTAACACAAGTTTCACGAATTTAATGCATTCAATAATTCATAATTAATGTTCATCTTTCACAAAATTGCCTAAGATGCAATGGTCGTTGATAATCGACGATAAATGTCTGTGTTGTAATCAATTCAAATACCGACTAGTATTTCCAAGATCGTCGACAACGTACTGGATTTTAACGCTCTAAAATCATTTAAATGTTCTTCCTTCTTGATGATGACAGAAAATTGGTCAAAGTAATTAAACTGGGGTAGAATTACTTTAATAAAGTGACACGCTGTCTGAATTTAAATCTGCCATAAAAATCATTAACTTACAGTCAAATCGAGACTACAAAAATAAGCAAATTACTGAAAAATCTAAATATCAGTCTCAACTGATTCAAAATCATTTAACTATGCCCATGACATAACAATGTCTTAATAAAACGTCGAAAAAAGGCATAACTCATCAAGGTGTACTGAGAATAGGAATCTCAAACAAGAATATCGGGCAAAAATACATGAGGACAAAAATATGGGAAAAATGGTTTGCTCAAACATTGCTAAGAAACTCAAATACAATAAACGTTCACGACTACCTTATCTGCCGATTGACGTTCCAGAGGAAAATTCCCCAAAGAAGACTGTTGATGGATCCATTTCACCAAGTTAAAGCTGAGCTCCATCCTCGAAACCAGAAACAGCACCATCGAAGAATCGAACTGCTTCACGAAGACGAACGACATCCTTCCGGCAATAATCTTCTTTGTGAGTCGGGACAACCCTGACCTCTCTTGAAAAATCCCTGAAGTTCCAGTTGAAAATCGCCATGAAGTTTTTGTATAAATTTCCGAAGAAATATTCATATTCAGAAAGTATGAAATCATTTCTATTGCTGTTTGATAGTATTCAGCCTTTACTCACGAAACATGGGTGTAGATGGTTATTTACCACATGTTCGCTTGTATGGAATAGCAATTAGCGAAGTTCCATGTCGCTATCTTACTCCGTTGAAATATGTCCCAATTGCATTAAGTCCTTTAGCCTTCCATTTGCTCTTCGGTAACAGTATTAGAAGAACAAACTGCCATATTAAATTGCTCCATTATACTGCAGTGTTGTGTCACAAAAGCAATCTGACGTCTCCCTATTTCACTAGCCCTGTCAGCCGTAGCGTTGAGTCTGGCTATACAAAAAGTGTTTCTTCTGTGGCGAGAAAATCACTTTTGTCAGTCGTCTAATATTGTCAATAACTTCCAAAATACTTCTTCGAAATTGTTCAGCTTTTCTACAGTCCTTACTGTAGCAATGCACAAGAGAATTAGCTTATAGGCGACCGCTAACTGTTCACAGCTAATCTTGTAGAAGCGTTATAAGTGTCGTTTCAACTTCACCTAGATTTACTTTACAGTAAACCTGCACTGCTTGTATGTTCGACTAGTGGCTTCGCCACGCGTTACAAAGACGACTTTTTCACTAATAGTCTCACTCGACGTTTCACTGAAATGACTATTTGAAATCTCACAATTGAGAATGAGCGAATGAGGCTCCTCTCTTCTGCGCAAGGCCTTTTATGAACTTCATGAGGGGCGTATCTATCCCTTCCATCGCGTGTTACTGCGTCATCGCTAGAAGTTCCAACTTCGTCAATACATGACGGATTTTCATAATTCAAAAACTGAAAATAAATTTCACCAAAATTCCAGAACAATGCCTCTACTGCAAATGGATTTCCACAATTCTGCATTCCAAAAAGTAATAAAAATACCATAGTTTCAGCAATCTCCGTCTTCCTTTAGACTATCGTTCATTGGTTTAAGTCTCCCCTCCAATAGCATAATTTCTTCCTCAGCAGAATTCCACGATTCCTGCGACTGCGTCGTAGATCTCGGATCCTTCTCGAATAAATTGCTGACGTCACTGAGAATCTCAGCTCAAGTAGCCTGCTTGCATAACGTCTGCGTCATCCGTGCATACGTCATGACTACCCACGTCATAACTATGACAGCCATAACTTTCGCTATAATTTTCCAAAATAGCCACCGTGGTCTCTATATAATTCAATTACGGGGGCAGTACCAATAACTAGGAAACCATTTAAGATAGAGGGCTAATTTTTTTACATTAACTTGCCTAATGGAGTACTTGAATCTTAACCTATTTTCACTTCCAAAACATAGTAGGCATGGATTGGGAAGTGAAACATTGATACAGAATTTTGATTAAATTTAAAAAGAAAGAGTTCGGATATTTTTCTCTTGTATTCTGTCCCAATAATAATGAAACAAAGTGGTTGCTCATCTGCCGTAATTCATTCCAAGTATGTGAACAACATTTGAGAATATTTGATTGAAAAACAACTGAGAAATGTGTACCTGAAGCAACTTATACAACATTTTTTTGAAAATGTATCTGACCAAATTTGTATTCATTTCACACATCCTATAAAAGCAAAGTAGCACTACATGGTCAAAAACAGCTCAGAATATACCGCTTCTTATATGTGACAAGGTGTGTTTTTGTTCTTTACTATTTGACATTTTTCACTGCGAAATATATGTCTGCCTTATAACATCTATGACAAGATGGCTGCAATGATAATTGTGCGGTTTATTCTGTACTCTTTGATCAAAAGCTTTCCAGATGATTAATCTTTCAACAATTTCTATGACAATATGGCGATTGGTGTTTTTGCCAAATTCGAGAGTTTATTTACAACTTAGATAGTTTGATTGATTTGATAATTTCGATATTTGGCTTTCACTAACACTCTCACTGCATACACCAAAACTGAACTTCGCTCAGCTTACCTCTAAAATTCCGTATTATATAGGATATTCTCACTATAATTCAATTCAATAAATTACGAGACACTTGTATTCACTGTTTCTTCACTCCACTTCCTTGCACACTTCCTTGCTTGTATTTATAACAGGAATGTGTTACCAGTCCGTAATAAGTTACTGTCTATGTTTGCCTGCATTTATTGCGGGAAGGTGTTTGCAGTCCGTTATGAGTTGTTGTCGTACGGTACGCGACTCACTTGGTATACATGTATCGTTTGTTGTAAAGCATTTAGCAAGGGATTGTTCTTAAATATGCGGTTTGTAAATTTTTGTGGTTTGACCCACCTAACCTCACTAATACATTCAGTATATTTTCTGCTGGATTACTTCGTAATTACCTTTAATACTGTTGTTCCCCTGTTGTTGAAAATTATTAGTGCCATTTCGATCCAAAACACAATGTAACAACAAAACGAGGGAGAGCACACATTTGAACTACACAAGCTGGCTTGAATTCCCTGCGCACAAATAAGACGTCCTGCCATAACCTGAACTGAATGAAACCTCCCTAAACGTCCATAAAACATCATTCATTCCTACATCCTGCTTTAAATGGTACCCAAGTAGCACACCCAGTAGTTCTGAAATTTCAAGAGAAATCCAGAGCATGCCCGATCTTTCTCGTAACTTATTAAAGCTGTCCCAGACTATGCATGGTTTCCACCCCCAGATATGCCAGACTGAGAATTTCCACGACCCGGACGATAACTGCAGGTGTAAACTGTGTGGGTCAACCTGTGGCCGTTATCACCTGCTTTTGTGCTCCAAAAGGAAAGTCTCGTTGACAGATTTCTGCAATGACTGAATGTGTGGTCTTATTTAGGTTATTGTATGCACGGTCATGTATATATTTCTTTTGGCAGTTGGCTGAACTTATTAAATTATTATATGTGACAAGAATCATAGCTGTACCTTTAGCATGAACCCAGAAAATACTTAGTAAAGTGATGCCACAAAAATAGACTTTTTCATCGTGTAAGAGTACGTGGGGACCTTAAGCCAGTTGGTCTTTGACTCATTGAGAGAGCAAGGTTGAGAATCCTCTTCGTCAGTCTGTCATCGGCCATGCGAAGAATGTGGCCATAGAACTTTAATCGCCTTTTTCTGAATGTGTCGGTGATCCTTCCAGAGTGATGATATAGCTCCTGAGACTTCCGTTTCATCCAGATTTCCTCTACGCAGCCTGGACCAAAGATTTTCCTCTATATTTGCCTCTCTTGCTTCTCTATGTCTTTAATACGAGATCTGCCTCCAACGAGCAAAGTTTCTGAGGCATATAATGCTTCAGGTTTGCTGAAAGTGTTATCATGTCGTAATTTAGTATTCCGAGATACTGATTTTCTGTTGTATCAGGTAATTCTGCAGGCCATCTGTAATTTTGAAATTCTCACTTTATTTGCTTCACGGTTCAATCCGTATGGCTGAATTACTACTCCTAAATACTTGTTTTTTTGGTATATTCTTGTTTGTAATTATAATTATTATTACATTATTTTATTTTTTGTATATATTAATATTAAGCTCCTTTAACTCAAAATTTTTTCGACACTACATTTGCAATCTTAAGCAGTGTTACGAGGGGCAGATGACCTCGCTGTTCTGCCCCTTAAATTAACAATCATCATCATCATTAGACATCTAACGATATACGCATCATTTACGTATAGCTACGTTGGTATAGTTATTACCCTTTCACGAATTCATTGCCTATGGTCGAGATGGGAACTACAGTACTGTATTCTTTGTTTACTTTTGTCACACTGTCAGCCTACTTCGTTGACAAGCAGGCCCGGTGAGAGGGAGGGGAAAACGGGGCTGCAGCCCTGGGGCCCGGACTTGATGAGCCCAAATAGACAATTTCCCTGAACTTAATTTCTAAATGTGTTTGAATTATTTTGACAATACTATACTATTTAATGTAACAGCAACTAGTGAATAGTCTGCAAAACGTCATAAAGAGAACATAAAATGAATGTTTTGATAACCAGGATGTTTTTAGCTTCTCTTCCTGGGAAATGGTAAAGTTTCCTGGGTTATTAATTTAATGCAAGAAATATTGAAATTAAAGAGTTCCCATACGGTGATAGATTTCCAATTTCAATACTTGAAAAATCGATTTACTTAGTATGATATTGAATAGCGTCCTGCTTCTCCTTGTGGTGAGCATAAACGGTCATACACAACAAAATGACTTAAGTCCACATGGATCAAAATCAAGAAGTAAAATAAATAAAGCTCTGAATAACGGAAGAGCAAGAAAACATATATTTAATTTGACATCCTATACTATATTAAGTTCCAGGTGGGGGGGGGGGGGGAGGAGGTGGGGATGGAGGTCGATGCTTCCAAGTTGATGTCACGGGACGAATAAAAAATAAGGGGCCCGGAAGTTCTAGCCCTGCAGCCCGCGACCACTCTGTACGGCCCTGTTGACACGTACAGTTGTGCGAGTAGGATATGACTCAGCTCAAGTACCCTCAGTGTCCATGGTGACATGAGCTCCTGTGACGCTTATCTTTCCGTTCACAATTCACAATATAACTTCTAAGACAAGTATCGCACGCAATGCTGCTTGACTGCACTCTGTCATTGATGTGTCCTCTGCTTCGCCCCGCGGGGCTCATCTACTATAAACAACAAACGCTGACGCAGCCATGCTCGGCGGCAATCAAATCTTGAATGAGTAACATGTGAAATATCATCGGGTGTATCATTGCCTCGTGACTTTTATCCCTGGCCGGTAACAGCCACAAGCTCGCGTTGTGGAGCAGACCCAGACTTGAATGCTGTGAACTATTTCCCTAACACTTATGAGACTAAGGCTAGCCAGGGACTCCGCTTCCGCCTCCAATGTCAGAAGTAAACAAAAACAGCTGTCACCCATCCTTCCCGTCAATCAGCTGCTTATGTAAACACATAGAAGTCACGCTTTACTGAAGACCCTCACGGGAGCCATTCGACTTTCAACATTCCCCAACTCTCCCTATCGTACCGTTAAATCCTTCCGATTAAGGATTTTTAGCTAATTTTCATTTTACCAAAAAAAATAGGCTTATGAGATCACCTTTTGTCCGTGTGTGTGTGCCCGTATGCACGTGTGTTTGTGTGGTGTGTGTGTGTGTGTCCCGGAGCCGGAGCGACTTCAATGAAACTCGGTAAGGTCATAGCACTATTTTGGCCAACCCTGACCGTGCCCTTCAAATTTTATTACGTCTCACCATTCCAACATGGCGGCTGTGCGAAATATTTCACCAGCATTCAATATCTCCGAAACTATTACCGATATCACCCTGAAATTTTGTACGGTGATACAGGGCTCTACTGTAAGTTCACCTATGAGACTTTCATAAACATGGTAACTACAAAACGAACATGGCGACCAAGCGAAGTTGAGATTTTGAGTAGAATTTTCTCGCGATTTAACCATCCTACTGCAATGAAACTTGGTACAGAAATGTTTATACACATTGTAATGCACTGGCATCTAATTTAGTTCAATTGTTTACATAACCTCAAGATGGCAGCTGTGCGAAATTTTGAAACTAAATTTTCATTTCTTGTGTAGGTCTATTAATCATGCGATCGGAGTGAAAGTTTGAATAATGAACCTACGCAATAATTTTCCTTTAATGGTACACAACTCTATGGCCTATACATATAACAATCCAAAATGGTGACCAACCGAAATTTTTAGACGGTTCTCAATACTTAGGAGTCTATTACAGCAATCAAACTGAAATTTGGTATGTTGATAGATGCTATGAACATAAGTAGGATATATGAAAATAGGCTTTAGTTCTTCACGGAACTACTTGTTGCTTCTTCAGCGCGGCTTTGGAGCGACTTGCCCAACATTAAAATGCCTACTGTAATGATGGCGTAAAAACTGAGCTGCACACACGCCGATTCTCGTTCATGTGCTTCAGCGTGATTGATAGGGGAGGAATGTTTACTTTGCTCGTTGCTGCGGAAGTGTTCACGTCAGCTCTTGTCAGTGGCGTAACTAGGAGTTGTTTCTGGAGGGAGATGAGGGCTCTCACATATTGACACATAATCAATAAAAGCTAATCACAAAGTTTCTAAACCTCCTATCTACATTTCTTTCGAGTTTAGTTTCATTATCATTTGACACGTTGTATTTGCACTTATCAATGTGCAAATGCTCGAAAATTATTGATATTAAATTATCAAGTCCAGATCACCAGGCTCAGACATTAATTAGCAAGAGTTTAAAAGGGAAATACTCTCTGTTAGGTAGTCAGCTCGAAGGCTGGTTGGATCCTCAAAAGGTACCGCCGTTAGGTTATGTGGGTAGAAACCCAAAAAATCCCAAGGCAGCGCTATATTGAGGCGTACTAGGCAAGATGTGGAGTGAGGTAGTTTGCCATTGCTTTCCTCACTAAATCAGAACAGCAGTACTAACCCTATGAGTAGAAACTTTCAAAGAATCCACAGGCACATTACTAAGCACCACCCATACCTCAGTAGCTTCCATATAATCACAGCCATGAGTGAGACTGAGACATCGGTGAAAAGCCAAATTTTACTCTAGCCTGCGCCAATAGACAAATGCAAATGTACTACATTCGTCGAGAGATGGAAAATCAGGAATGGAAGTAGCCTACAAGTAAACACAATATTATAAACTTTCCAGACTCAGATACTAACAAAATGGCGACTGACAAGTGGTGTAGGTTTGGAAAGGGATGAGGAATGATAGTGCCCCTACCACGCCTCTGGCTAGCTGAACAGCTGACCATTTTACTCATTCAGTAGACTAAGTGTTAAGTTAGGGCAACACTGGAAATGTTACACGGGCCAAATGAAATGCTTTCTAACACAATCCAATTATTTGTCATCAATCCGAAGATTGGTTTTATTCAAAATTAGAATCTTCATCAAATTTCATATTTTCATTATATGGCTGGGGTGGGGGTTGCTCCCCCTCGTAGTTACGCCATTGGCTCATGGCTCTTGGTATCTGTAGTTGTATTGCAAGTTTACATTGAGCAAGCAATGAAGGAAATTGGAGAAAAGTTTAAAGTGGGAGCGAAGATTCAAGGAGAAATAATTTCAACTCTGAGATTTGCTGATGACATCGTCATCTTGGCCGACACACCTGAGGATTTGAATGAGTTTTTGAATGGTATGGACTCCGTCTTGAGGAAAGAATTCTTGATGGAAATTAATAAAAGTAAAACAAAAATACTGGAATGCAGCCGAAATAAATCAGAAACCTCTATGGACATCAAATTGGCAGGTGAAAAACTAAAGGAAGTAGGAGACTTCTGTTACTTAGGAAGCAAAATAACCAGTGATGACCGAAGCAAAGAGGATATAAAAAGTAGGTTAGCTCAGGGAAGGAAAGCATTTCTACAGAAAAGGAATCTGTTGACATCGAATATAGATTTAGGTATTAGGAAGTCATTTCTGAAAGCCTTTGTCTGGAGCGTGGCGCTCTATGGAAGTGAAACTTGGACTGTTGGTGCAGCAGAAAAGAGGAGAATTGAAGCATTTGAAATGTGGTGTTACAGGAGAATGATGAAGATCAGATGGGTAGATAGGGTTACAAACGAAGAGGTATTAAGACTAGTGGGAGAGGAGAGATGATTCTGGCGACTGCTAATGAAGAGAAGAGATAGGTTGGCAGGACACATATTAAGAAACCCAGGAATAGCAAGCTTAGTTATGGAAAGAAGTGTCGAGGGCAAGAACTGTAGGGGTAGACCAAGGTTAGAATATGTTAAACAGATTGCCTCAGATGTAGGGTGTGGTAGCTATGTAGAGATGAAACGATTCGCTCAGGACAGGGAGGCATGGAGCGCTGCATCAAACCAGTCAATAGACTGAAGACTCTAACAACATTGCAAGTTAACTTGGTGTTGCGGAATCAAGAACATAGGGATGTATGACCGTGATCACCTTCAGCTTCTTCTTACTTATCAGTCCAAACACCTCTGGCTCTCCTGTTGTATCGGTCGTTTGCAGTTGGACATAAGTCCAGAGTTGTTCTTCAGGCTAATGGTGTTGAGTAGTTGGCCATCAAATATACCTAATGGCCGTGATCTTGCTATTTTCTAAAGAGCATGCTCTGTGTTCTCCATTCGATGCCAACACCACATTCTAAAATTCACTCATCTCATTATGGTAGCATTGTTCAGCTCCATCGGGTTCTAAAGGCCAGAATATTTCAATATTCGCCTGCAGAGGCAAAGGATGATTGATGGAAGGATGCAAGTCCTATAGATGGGTAAATCCCACCATCCTCTCATTAATTTGCACTGGAGGAAGCTGTGGAGACGATTGCCCGTTCCGTTCCCTTGTTCCTTCAGTTGCTGTGTACGGTTTGTTCCATATTATTTTATGAATATTGCTACAGACCAAATGTAGGTTAAATGATAAACAAGCCCTCTATATTTACTGGGTTGACTATTGATCGTCTAATCCGCTCGTAGCGCTGTTTTACGGCCGTGAGCGCCGGCAGTAGAAATACTCAGGACTGATATGGTTGACAGAAAATAGCTCAGAGCTCTCAACCTTTTCAGATATTTTCACTGAAACATGAGAAATGAAAGGTTTAATCTATGCTCAAATAGTGCAACCTCTATAGATGGAAGTTAGTGTTTGACCCCAGTACCCCTTTACATTAGTCGCCTCCGTAGCGTAGCGGTCAGCATGGTTAGCTGCTGGCCCGGAGGTCCTGGTTTCGATTCCCAGCTCTGCCACAAAATTTGAAAAGTGGTCTGAGGACTGGATCGGGGTCTACTCAGCCTCGGGTGGTCCAAATGAGTCGAGGGGTTTCGATTCCCACCACTAAGTGGTTCTCCGTGGTTTCCAACTTCGTCTTCGGGCAAATGCCGGGAATGCTACCTACTTTAAGACCACGGCCGACTCCTTCCCTCTTCCTAGTCTATCCATCCCAATCTTCCCCTCCCTTCCCATCGCTCATGAGGCTCTGTTCGCTTTGCAGGAGAGGCTGCCTGGGCGATGTGCTGATCACACCTCCCCGGTTGTATGCAAACCGACCAAGTGTTCCCAGCTCTAGGACACTACCTGGAAAGGCGGTAGTGGTGAGTTTCCTCGCTGAGTCCGTGGGAAACACCAACATGGAGGGTAAAATTGACTAAAAAAAGAAACCTTTACATTAATATACAGATGATTTAAAGAAAGTACTAGTTGAAACCCGTCAAAACATGACGGACAATGACAAAAATATTTACTGAAGAAGCTTCTTATATAAGTTACATTCTTTGTACGATTACTTCTTAGCACTATTGCAACTTTAAGGGCGTCAAAAGTTAGCACTCTCAACATTGCAACATAATGCTAGTCATGACTGAAAACGTGATGAGGTAAATAGACCAATACATTCTAGAGGTTTTCCTTGAGCTTTATTGATTGTGATAAGGTATGCCGAGCGAATAGGAAATTGTTGCCTATTAAAATACAATGTACTGTACCTGCAAGTGTTTTATCGGAAGGTTTTAAATCAAGTCGTAAGATTTGAGCTCTCTGCCCAATATTACTGCACCTATTATATCCGAATCCAAGCAATTTCTTACATATTTCTTACAATTAATATGTTTCCATATAGGAGTCCTTGGGAAACGTTCAGATCTTTAAGGAGCATAACTATGGCTCAAACGTTCGGAGTATGTGGAGGCGAATCCCTTAATTCGAAGGAATTGAAGAATTCTATAGTAGGGATATAAAGTAGCTGGCTTTCATCTTCAGTATCTAATCTGTTAACGCTGATGTATGTGTTTGAACTACTGTATATAAGTTCAATGACTTTTAAATTAATATCATTACATTCTTGCAGCCTGTCAAATATTTTATTTTCCAGCAGATCAATTTTACCCTCACAACAGTAAAGACCAAAGTAACCACGCGTAGATATTACGCAAGAGAAATGCAATGTAGAACAATGTTTATATTTGATCGTCACGGTCCTTACACTGTACTGCATAATATCTGGAATTGTTCCTGAAATGGCCTATTTATATTGAATTTTAAATGTGGCTTCGTATTATTCGATAACACAATAGTGTCCTGCATCCACGGAGCCGCTAAATATTAAATGTCAAATAATACTTCCATTGCCGAAATCAACAGCGTAGTTCGACTCACTACTCTAAACAAATAATCATTGTCTTATTCAATGAAGTTCAACATGACCCGTCCAGACACTTTCATACTCAAGTTGGTTGCTGAGGAGAATGCGATGAGACTGATCGCCTATAATAAAATTCTTATAGTTGTTCCTGCCAGCGATTTTTTTTGTAATAGCTTGAAAACGCAGCTCAGAATAAACTCTTCATTTTGATACAAACAGTACGAAACTGCTCTAAATAAGCAATTTCCATCACCTGTTATAGGTTATGGCAGTACATTTTGCTGGGAAACATAGAATCACTTCGCCAACTACTGGAATGAGCATAGGCCTATACTCAATACTCACTTCGGCAGTCACCCTAATGGAGGCAGTTTTAGAATTCTATCACCCGTGCATGTCCAAAATCGTATTAACACATGGAAGCCCACCTATTCTTGGCTATCGCCCCGGAGACCCGGGTTACATTTCCTTCCCTGCCAAGAATTGTAATTCTGGTCTAAGGGCAAAAACGGGGCACACTCAGTCTCTTGAAGTATAACTAAGAAGAGGGAGGTTCGATTCTCACCTCAACAATCTTGGATGTGGTTTTCCGTAGTTTCCCACTTCCACTCAAGGCAAATACCGGGACGGTTCCTAGGCCTCGGCCGTCTCCTTGCCATTCCCCTCCTTAATTACAAATACACACTTTAATGCAGCCATCGCAATAACACAGGTCAACAGAGAAAATTTTAAACATACACACCAAAATACACGGGGCTGAGTGACCACGATGTCGGAGCCCTTCAAACGAATTATGTTTCCCATATCACGTGAAAACACGCCATGTCTGATGTATTAAATATATCGATGCAATGGTGCTGCAGTCTGTTGTCGGTTATTGGAACTATATGGGCGAGGTACTGCCATCTGTTGTCAGTTACTGGAACTGATTGCAGATATTGGGGACAACAGGTAGCTCTTTCGATCACATGCTGTAATGCAATGGTAAAACGGAAATAAAATGTATTGATGTGGAATGTAGAAATATGTATCTATAACTTAAAGCAAACAGCATGAAATCGCTGGCGGATTGTAGATAGAATGCATAAGCTAATTGTTGTATATGGGCGAATAACATTATGTGCAAGTTAATTTCATGAAATTAAATACTAATATTTGTTGAATTAAAGAAAACAATAGTGATAGCACATTAAAATAAGGCTATTTTCGCTATCGTTTTACCCTCCAGGGTTGGCTTTTCCTACGGACTAAGCGAGAGATCGCACCTCTACCGCCTCTGAGGGCAGTGTCCTGGAGCTTGAGACTCTGAGTCAGGGATACAACTGGGATGTGTGACCAGCACTACGCCCAGGCGGCCTCACCTGCAAAGCGATCAGGGGGCATGATGAAGGGATGGGAAGAGTGGGACGGTTAGGCAAGGAAGTGGGAAGGAGGCGACCGTGGCCTTACAGTGGGAACCATCCCGGCATTTGCCCGAAGATGAAGTGGGAAACCACGGAAAACCACTTCCAGGATGGCTGAGATGGGATTCGAACCCCCCCTCTACTCATTTGGGCCACCCGAGGCAGAGTAGACCTCGTTCCAGTCCTCATACCTCTTTTCAAATTTCGTGACAGAGCCGGGAATCGAACCCAGGACCTCCGGGGCGGCATGAAAATCGGTCCAGTGGGGAGTTGTTGGCGATTTACAAAAGAAAACGCCTTGTGTTTTAAATATATAGATGGCAAAGGAGAATCCGATACTTAACGCGAATTATAAAAGTAAAATATGTTTCGACAATGTAATAGCAATCGTAAGAAGGAAGAAAACGGAAATAAAAAAACATATCCGAAGTGGGATTCGAACCCACTCGACCATGCATAATACAAATTACTGAACTGGAACTATAGCCACGCGGCTATCCAGACAACTGTCTCTTTAATGCAATATCAAGATACCTAACCACCATACACACTCAACCTGCAGTTTAACTCCCTCAATACTTTGCTTATTTTATAATTCTATTCCATTGTATATTCTAAGAACATAATTAACAATATTGGAAACCCTGTTTAATTCTCATAAACAAAGATCTCAGTTAGACGCGGCGGGAAGCAAGCCCAATTTCCCTCGTTGAAAAGAGTCTTTGTGCGCAAGCGCGGGAGCGGCAAATATTATGTTTTTCTTTAATAATTTGTAAATATACCCTAACATATTTTCCTTTTAAAGACACTCTGCTCGACAATGTAATATCAATCGTAAGAAGGAAGAAAACGGAACAAAAAATGACCAAGATGGGATTCGAACCCCCTCGACCATGCGAAATTCGAATAATACTGGACTGGAACTCTAGACACGTGGCCATCCAGACAACTGTTCATGTTAACAATATCAAGGTACATAACCACCATACACACTCATCCTGCAGTTTAACTCCCTCAATACTTCGCTTATTT
The DNA here is from genome assembly GCA_946902985.2 of Meconema thalassinum. Lineage (NCBI taxonomy): Eukaryota > Metazoa > Arthropoda > Insecta > Orthoptera > Tettigoniidae > Meconema > Meconema thalassinum. The sequence continues at coordinate 392,261,577 of OX336393.1, read as the reverse complement.
TATAATTCTATTTCAATGTATATTCTAAATACATAATTAACAATATTGGAGACCCTGTTTAATTCTCATACACAAAGATCTCAGTTAGACGCGGCGGGAACCAAGCGCCATTTTCCTCGTTGAAAAGAGTCATTGTGCGCAAGCGCGGGAGCGGCAAATATTAATGTTTTCTTTAATAATTTAAAAATATACCCTAACATATATTTTCCTTTTAAAGACACTCTGCAAATCTACATGCCAAGAGCTCTCGTTAGAATGCATTACGAAGTAAATCGGTTCTGTCATTCTCTCAATCTCGCGGTAACAAAAATCACCTTAGTGTTTTAAATATATAGATGAGTTTAAATATGAAAAGAAATATCAAGATCCTCATAAATGCAATGCATATAACTGTTTAACAATGACTTGTTAATGTATATAAAATATATGGACTGTAAAAATTGAGGACCGAGCACCAAAAGTTGGCTTCAAAATATATAATTAAAAATCAAATTAGAAATTCTAAACTATAAAATCAATTAAGTTCAGGACTGCAAAACATGAGCAGTCCTTTATTTTTAATATTATTTGTGTTTCTGGGCTATTGCCGTCTGAAAATTAAATTAAATCTGGGCCGTGAAAGCCTTGACCTACATATAAGTCCTTTATTTTCATTCTTCGAGGGTTTGCTTTTTTCGTGTCTTTTGTTTACCTTATTCTACTTTCTGTTTTACATTTCCTCTTCTAGTTGTCAGTGTGTATATACCGGCAGCAGTGGTTACGCTCGCTAAAGCGCAGCGTTAGGTCATGGGGCAAGCGCTCTGCTGACTCGGTAGACGCGTGGGTTCGAGCCCCAACGTCGGCCGTCCTTGAAATAGTTTTCCGTGGTTTCCCCATTTTCAACACCAGGAAAATGCTGGAACGGTACCTTCTGACAGGCCAGGGCTGCTTCCTTCCACATTCTTGTCCACTTTCATGCATTCATCTCATACCACATTCTGTCACGAAGTTCACCCACGGACGTCAACTAGAAAGACCTGAACTCGGCCTCTCAGGAGGCCACATGAAAAATATGATTAATTGCAGCCAATGGCCATAGCAAGGTATTTTAATTGAACGCCCGTAGGCTCCCAGCAAGTTCAATTTCAAGTAGTTCCAATTCTGGCTACCAGAGATGCCACTGTCACTGACACCTAGCGGCGAACGTTGTAACTTGATAGAGCGTTTCTAACCAAATAACCTACAAATTTAGGCTACCACTAACAATTGTAGTGGAAGGTTCTATTACATGCCATAAATGTATATGACATGGGATCGCTGGGCTTACTTATCCTCGGAAGGAAAGCATATTCATTGGTAAAGGGCAAAACATAGTTTTCTGTCCTTTTGTGTGAGAAGTTATTCTACAAAGTTTTATTGTGATAGACCAACATCTTGAGGTGTCGCAAAGCCCTGAACATAATGTTTTGTTTTTAATTTTTCAAATTTTCTAGAATTTTATTTTTTATTTTATTGATGGTTTTTATGTTTGTTTGGTTGGTCCTCAGTTTATGGGCTGCGACAACGCGGTCATGTAGCCCCGTGTACTTTGGGTGTGTGTAGAATCTGTCTGATAACCGGAGTTTTTTTTAGCGTATGGCTTTTAGTGCCGGGAGTGTCCGAGGACATGTTCGGCTCGCCAGTTTTGTAGCTGCTTCGAGACGGACACCCAATGGGTGAGCTACAAGTACCGTTGGGGAGGGAAGGAGGGAAGTTGGAATGTACGGACGAGGAGTTGGAATGTAGCGGCTGTGGCCTATAGTTAGGGACCAACCCCGGCATTTGCCTGGAAGGAAGATGGGAAACCACAGAAGACCATCTTCAAGGTTGCCGGCGGGGGGATTCGAACCTCCTCGCCTCCCGGATGTGAGCGACTGCCATCAGTCATGCCGTAATCACCACGGCTAATTCACCCGGTATAACCGGTGTTAATTGTGATGACTGTATTAGTGTGTGTTATCCGTTTTTTAATTCATTTAAGGACAGCGGACTTTTGAATTTTTCAAATAGTTCCTACTTTTGCTGCCAAACGCCACCGTCAACGACTACCAGTGCAGAACTTAGCTACCAGACGCCACCGCTGTCGGCTCTTGGCAACGAACGTAGGAACCTAAGAACGTTGTTTACATTCTTAACCTATACACTTTAGCTTCACACAGGTGTAATTAGTGGAAGGTTCTTATACATGCCATAAATCTATGACATGGGACCGCCGCGCCGGCTTTACTTCCCCTCCGAAGGAATGCATTCTGAGGGGTTTTTAACCCTCTTAAAAATCCGACGACTTCGGCCGGATTTGAACCTGCGTTCTTGGGCATAGAAGCTCAGCATGCTACCAACTACGCCTAAAATAATGCAAAAAATTAAAATTTGTTGTCCATCAAAATTTCATAGGCCCACTTAGTAGGTATTAAAACATTGAATAAATAAAGGTTTTTCTTAAAAGAATGTACTTGTTTGCTTTTTCGTAGTAAGATAGGGGTAGATATGATATTGTAATGATTTTTCTTTGACTAAAACGTATTTAAGGTACTTAGAATGTCTCCTTTCACTTTTATAATACAGTGACAATATTGAACCAACTCAGAGAGTAGAAAAGGTACTTAACCGAAGCAATCAATAAAGTCATAACCGTTCAGATAAGAACACACGTTTATTCATAAAATGCAAATAATAGAAAAATAAAATATTATAACAAAGCTAAATCAATATTCAATGTTCAATATTCTCAAATACATTTTAGGTACAATGTTTCTTTGTTTCGAATTTTGGTATCATCTTTTGTGAAGCAATTCTGGCTTTGCCAAATCCATTTTTCTCTTCTAGACCGCAAACACAGAGTGATGACTCTGTTACAAGCTTGGGTATGACTGGGAAAACGTGGAAAATCAATAAAATGCATCAGGCCATCTTCTCTTGCTTCACTTACGTACTTGGCTAAGTCCTCATCAGTTACGTGCTTTGTCATCGGTGGTTCTGTGATTGTTAGATCATCCTGTCATTTATTCTACTCAGAAATCATTCCCACATCTTAAAGAACGGCACTTGCTATGGCAGCTGCAACCCTGTCTGAAACCCCAGTTCTGTCACAGATAGAAGCTACTGTCGGCAGTTGTAGCATATTTTTTGTGAGGGCCTGAGAAGAGGTGGAAGGCTATGCATTATCACAAAAGTTAGGTGCTTTTCAGTCGGTCAACACGAATGTACCCAAAAGAGTTGGGTTATACCCTAATCCTGAAAAAATTACATGAGATTAATAAATTACATTATCAATTGATTCAGCCAGAAACTCATCTACTGTATCATAATATTCAGGTTGAAGCACATCAATTCCAGTCATATTGGCCGTTTCTACCGGCAACTCGTCATCCGAATCATCAGATTGAAGCACCACGTCATTTTGTGTTGTATTAGCTGCCTCAGCTTCCAAATGTTGTTTGTATTTAAACTCTTGTCGAATCACCTTTAACTTTCGATACTCTCTCTGGATCAAAATTTTAGTAACCGACTTATCAAAATGCTGATACACATTTTCCTATCAGTTCTTTGATCTACTGAAAACTTTTGTTCAAGCACAGGTACTTTTTTGTCTTTTGCACACTTACACTCTGAGAGCAACTTCCACTTGCAAGATGCTATATCAAAAAGACGCTTACTTTCATTTAAAAGTTTGTCTACTGCTAAATAATCATTTTCTGTGCCTTTTCTTCCCTTTGATCCCAATATATCTCTATACTTGTCATGATATGCTTTTCCCATTTGCAAAATACGGGTACGAGACAATGTAGGAATTGATGCTTTAACCCAAACATTGTCAACTTTCTCCATTAGAATATCTAATATCTCACATACCGTTGGCTCTTTCGTTGATACATCTCGTTTCAACTCATGTCGAATATAGAGGTAATTCTTCATAACATCATCATAGGTTGGTAAATAAGTATCACTCAATACTTTAGTATGACCGAAAATGGGACATTCCCACTGAAATCTAGTCTGAACTCGCTTTGACAACATCTCTGCCATCTCATTACCAAAATAACTTGTAAGTATTATGCAAATACACTAAAGGTGCAAGCTTTGTTATTTGACATACATAGGGTAGATTGCATGTCGAATTTCGTTGTTCCTAGAAGCACTATGAAAGTCAAGGAGGTTAAATATCTAAACTCCTTGAACACTATAGCGCTTTCCAGTAGAGAAATGAGGAACTTTGTGTTGGCGGAAACTCCTGATATTAATTTTGCCATTATGAACACGGCCTAAAGAATTCAAATGGGTTCTTTGACATGCCAACATCGTTTGACATACGTATCGTAATTTGTGCTTCCTTTCAAAAATCACTTACCACGGCCAGGAGCGAACCTGCAAGCTTGGGGTTAATAGACCGACACGTTAACCACTCATCCTGATACCCTCATTCCTCGAGCGATCAGTCTTCTTTTTCTTTTCATGTTATCTCCTTCCTTCTGCTCAAGGCCCTCAAGGAGGCAGGGTATATGTAGCCCCATTCCTTCGGATGCACCCTGGATATTGCTACACCCTCAAGGGCTCACGGCTGGTGAGTTTGGGAGTTGGCGACCCCGAGGTATCCCTGATCTGAGTCTGTTTTGTCCCTTTTTCCTCTGACCTTGGGGCGGACCCTCTCCCCTTTCCCTTTCCTATCAGCCTTTCATGGCTCTCCTTCCTTCCAAGACCCTCAATCTTCATTCTTCGAGGGTTGAGGGCATTTCTTTTCTTCCTGTCCTTCATTTGACTTATCCTTTATTTGTTTACTTCTTGTTCTTCTAGTATGGAAGCCTGTAGTTAGTATTAGTTTCTCATCTTTCTCTCTCACCCAAACCATTAGGGGCCGATAACCAAGATTTAAGGCCCCTTAAAACAGCAATTATCATCATCAACTCCGGCCGCCTCTTTCCAAAGTTATAATATTAATTAGTGCATTTTTTTAGCGTATGGCTTTTAGTGCCGGGAGTGTCCGAGGACATGTTCGGCTCGCCAATTTTGTAGCTGCTTCGAGACGGACACCCAATGGGTGAGCTACAAGTACCGTTGGGGAGGAAAGTTGGAATGGAAGGTCGAGGAGTTGGAAGGTAGCGACTGTGGCCTATAGTTAGGGACCAACCCCGGCATTTGCCTGGAAGGAAGATGGGAAACCACAGAAGACCATCTTCAAGGTTGCCGGCGGGGGGATTCGAACCTCCTCGCCTCCCGGATGTGAGCGACTGCCAGCAGTCATGCCGTAACGACCACGGCTAACTCACCCGGTATTAGTGCAATTACTAATACACACGGCGCTACATGGGCACGATATGGCAAAGCCCCTAATAACAACTCTTCACATAAGACTTGGAAATAAATCCTCGTCGTATTGTGACCATAGTGGACCAGACAGCAGGAAATTCGGGTTTGAATCTCATTTTCCAAGAGCTATGTTTAAATGTTTGTTGGTCCAGGTGCCAGTTTTCGCGAAATAGGTCAAGTGGTGTGGTCCGTGTTGTGTTAAGTAGCTCGCGGCATCTGTTGAATATTAGCCCCAGTCTGTTCTAGTGTTTGGTATTCCAGCAAGTCATTAATTCTACAGTGGCACAGGTTAGACCGACCACAACGGGGAGCTGTGCTGTACTCTGGCTCACTTTATTCATGGTATAGTTCCAAAACTCACAAGGGATGTGGTCAAGGTACTACACTCATCAGAGGGATTTTGAGCGTATAAAATGAGTTGGCGGAGTTAAGAGCATCAGCCAAACTCGGGAGTAGACACGCGATAGCGTGACAACTGTACAACCAACGGCTCCACTGTCATAAGTAACCATATTCATAATAGAGTTGTTATTGTTGATTTATTTAGGGCTTTGCAACATCATGGTCATGTAGCCCCTTGTACTTGGATGTGTGTAGAATTTGTCGGATAACCTGTGTGTGTAATAGTGTGTGTATTTGCAATTGAGGCGAGGACGTGGGTAGGAAGCGGTCGTGGCCTTAAGATAGGTACCATCCCCAGGGCTTCCATCCACACACTCGTCCAAAAATAGTGAAATAGTGAGCGTTTTTTTTCTTAAAAAAAGTGAAAAAAAGGTGAGTTTTTGTATGAAAAAGTGAGTAAATAGTGAGTAAATTCATAGCATTATTCGCATTTATGGTCGTATATCTAGTTCATAATTTTAACGTTTGTTGATATCTGTGGACGCAATTGGGGGTGGGTTTGGGTGGCTAAGTTCCCCAAAACCAACCATAGCCCCCCAAAAATGTGACAAAACTGTATTGAAATACACAAAATTTTAAGAATGTGTATCTGAAAAAAGAAATTAGCCGTCCCCCCTCAAATGTCAACCAAATTGCGCCTATGTTAATATCTCTGAGTACTGTTTGTGATTTTTCATGTAGTTAGAGGACACTTGGAAATAATGGATAGGAAAATCAATGCAACACTAAAGAAATTTAAATCGTAAAACAAAAATATAAATGTGAAATTTTGTTTTAAAAAAATGCTTTGTTAAAATTTTCAGCGATCGCTGCATGGCTCCGGCTGTGGTATTGCACTATGGAAGCTTTTCGTGCTTTTTGGCCGCCTGGCTCGCTGTCGGAAGCGCGCTCAGGCACCGGTAGCAGAAAAATGAACTACCCATTGATGGGTATATTTTTGGGTCGTTTCTAGAAATCTGATTGTGCATGAGACCATTTTAGGTAGATTTCATTAGAAAGCTAACTATTGCAATGGGTACCATGTTCCGACTAACGGAAAATTTTGACATATCTTCGCGTTTCACATCCCCTAAACCCCAAAACCACAGTCAGTTCAAAAGTGTATATATAATTTATGTATATATGCATCTATATATATATCACTTTCTTGTGGACACGGTAACTACCGCAATTTTGCACCAATCACCTTGAATTTCTTACAGAATATGTATCCCTATAAAATCTCGGTCGAGTTCGTTAATGGGCACAATCGGTCCACGGGGGTGAAAATGGGGGGCTTTTTTTCGAAAAAGTGAAATATCGCTATAACTCTCTTAATATTTGAAATATCGAATCCATTCAAAGTTCATACTATGTGTCGGATTAGGCACAAAAATTTATGTTTGAAAAGTTTTTTGGTAGCACCAGCCATTGACCAAAGGGGTAGGAAAAAGTGGGTTTCTCGGAAAACATTAATCATATCTCTCTTAATGGGCACAATATCAAAACCGTACGAATTGGACAATATTCCCCTAATAATTACCTAAAACTTTTGTCTGAAAGCATTTTTGATATGACCCACCATTGCGCCAAGGGATGAGAAAAATGATTTCGGAATTATGAGAAAATTCCAAGAGCCATCAGAGGTTGCCATGACAACACTACTAAATTGATGAGGGATGAGCCATCAGACGTTGCCATGACAACGCACTTGCACGAGATCACATTCAGTTTTCCATTCGACTAAGTGTGAAGCGGCTTCGGTGACGTAACTGGTAGCATGCTGAACTTCTATGCCCAAGGTCGCGGGTTCAAAGCCGGCAGAAGTCGTCCGATTTTCTAAGAGCGCTAAAAATCCCTCAGTATGCTTTCCTTTGGAGGAGAAGTTCCAACGATCGTTGCGAGTTGCTGGCTGCAGTGGCATCTAGTAGCCAAGATCACAGCTAGATGTCGTTGACGGTAGTATGTGGTAGCAACATTAGGAACCACTGCTTGAAATTGATCGTCTCCAGTCCTTACCTGAATTGCAGACTAATACAGTCATCACAATTCACACCGTTTATCAGACAGATTCTATACTCACCCAAAGTACACGGGGTTACATGACCGCGTTGTCGCAGTCCCTAAACAGAGGAACCAACTAAAATCTCTACGGGAGATAAAATTTTGCGTGAAGAAATAACAGACCGTTTGATAGTTACACATCAGTGTCGAAACCTTGCATAAGGACAGTGTGACCACAAGTATAAAGATGGGCCCCACGTGACAAGAAGGTTACCGTCCCCATAAGACAATAAATTGTTTAATATATGCATAAAACGACGAAAAAAAAGTTAATTAAGCTCCAAGTATAAAATACTTTCTCGCAATAAATGAGGTCTGATCCTTCTACGAAAACCTGCATATTCTGCCTATTTTCGCCTATCCCCAAGTTTGCCCGGTGAAATCTACCTCCACCTTCCGGCGTGCCAAGGGGACTTTTTATCGCAGAATGTGACCAGTATTGTAAAAAAATAAAAATCATCTCGGCACGCCGGAAGGCGGAGGTAGATTTCACCGGGCAAACTAGGGGATAGGCTATAATAGGCAAAATAAGCAGGTTTTCGTAGGAGGATCAGACCTCATTTATTGCGAGAGAGTATTTTAAAATTGGCGGTTAATTAACTTTTTTTTTCGTCTTTCTATGCATATTTTTAACATTTTATTGTCTTATGGGGATGGTAACGTTCTTGTCATTTGGGGTTCATTTTTATACTTGTGATCACACTGTCCTTATGCAAGGTTTGGAACTGATGTGTAACTATCTAACAGTCTGTTACTTCTTCACGCAAAATTTTATCTCCCGCAGAGATGTTGGTTGGTTCCTCAGTTTAGGGGCTACGACAACGTGGTCATGTAACCCCGTGTACATTGGGTGTGTGTAGAATCTGTCTGATAAACGGTGTTAATTGTGATGACTGTATTAGTCTGTTATTCAGGTAAGGTCTGCAGACGGTCAATTTTAAGTAGTAGTACCTAATTTTGTACCAAATACTACCGTCAACGACACCTAGCTGTGAACTTGGCTGCTAGATGCCACCGCAACCAGCAACTTGCAACGAACGTTGTAACTTCCCCTCCGGAGGTAAGCATGCTGAGGGATTTTTAGCGCTCTTAGAAAATCCGGCGACTTTGGCCGGCTTTGAACCAGCGACCTTGGGCATAGAATTTCAGCATGCTACCAGTTAGCCGCTTCCCTCATAGTCAGATGGAACAAGAAGTTCCGTGACGAACTAAAGAGCCTACTTTTCTTAAAATTAAGTTTCATGCCAATGATTAATCTACAGTATATGAACCTATCTAGAATAATGACGAAATTAAGTTGGTAATATCGAAATGTCTTAATTAGTTCGAAATACTGTATACTAGGCATAATGTAGCCTAATAGAACAATACAGTTGGCAGCCCTGGTGACTGAATATATTCTTAATTCCATCTCTTAAGGTACAGAATAAAAAATGTGGTTGAAGTCCAAAGGACGTTACATGGATTTAGACATTGGATCTATTAGTACACGTAAAAGCATGTTGGCAACAATGTCATGCGAGTGCTGGTCAGAAATAATCTGAAATATTATGATATCTTTGAGTGCCAATTTTGGATGAAATCCATTTGTTGGTATAGAAGTTACATGTATTTTAAAATTGGAGCTATCATCAGGCATAGAATCATGCTGGCAGCACTGACTTATATTAATTACTCCAAATTAATCTAGAATGTCAGCTGCTATACGTGTGCAAAGTATAGAGCTGTTGGCTTGCTTACTTTCTGATATATTGATATTAGGGTAAAAAATATAGACACCATTTATTAACAGTTGGCCGCCCTGATTGCTCATAGTCATATCTGTTATGTTACACATAGCACATACGAAATTTGGTTGAAATCCAACTGACAGTATAGAAGTTAAATGTATTAAAAAATTGGTCCTATCAGCAGGCTTAGAATCATGTTGGTAGAACTGACGTATATAAGTTACTCCAAATTAATGTAAAATGTCAGGTAATATACGTGTGCATAGTTTAAAGCTGTCGGCTTGCATACTTTCTGATATATTGGTATTTGGATTAAAAAATAGAGAGCAATTATTAACAGTTGGCAGCCCAGGTGGCTCTTAAGAATACACTCAGTCATATCGGTTTATGTATATATTGTGCCCAATCGGTCACGCTAGACTGGCATCGAACTCAGGTCTTATCTGAGAAGACCAGGCACATGATTCTAACTGGAATCGAACCATTGATCTCTGAGGGGGAACAGTTTTAGGGAACCCGAAGAGCAATGTGTTAAATAATGAGATATAATAATGTAGCATGATTTCACGACCTATATGTGAATATCATAGCAATTTAAGGTGAAGAATTGTAAGCAAATGCAAGAAAATATACGTTTTCGAAGCATACAAGAACGAGAGCAGGCCAGTTGACGTTTTACTAATTGCAGTTGGAAAATGGGTGGAGATCGAAGACGCCAAGGGACCTATTTTCGTCTGGAGCGAGGAGACAGCTTAAAATTAATGACTCGGGTATTCACCGCCTGACAACGATGGAACCTATGGTGGGAAGGACTGCCCACGGAAATTAATTAATTACAGCCAAGTGGAGCATTGAAATGGAGTGAAATGTACACCCAGGTGAATATATTCAAGGAGAGGTAATTTAGGGATGATCTTACACCTAAATTAAAGCCTATATCTCCAAAGGAGCGTGTTACCACCGAGCCTACGCTTGAGAGGAGTAATTTGGTGACCAGTCAGAGGGGAATCACCATGGTGGCGTCCTGACGCGCTGGACTAAGGCAATTAATTGTAATTAATTGGCCGAAGCGATCGCCGGCACGCGAACGTTTATGAAACCTCCACACCTAAATAAACAAGGTGTATATGTCAGTTCGGCTGAAAATGTATTATTTCAAGGAAGGAGTCACACACATGTGTCCGGTGGACTAGTTTTTACGAGAAACCTTTATAAGGAGGAGTAAGGCAGACCAAGCCAGAGTTGTCTTCAGTCTGTTCTCCAGTATACACGTAACTAATACGCTGCCAGTAAGCGCGCGAAATGTTAAAGTATCGACGCCCAGCCGTTGAAGAATAATAGAAGCAAGTCATACAGCTTCATAAGTATAATCATGAAGTGCGTCGAAGTTAATTTAATACAGATATTTATCTATTATCTGACGCAAATATAAATTCGCTACAGCGAAAGAGTAACTTATAATGTTTTTGAACATTACACATACCAGGAAGTATTGTCAGAGTTGAATATGACATTATCATCAGGATCACTACAATGATGGGAGCTTGGGAAGCATCGCCACTTAATCTTGACAGTGAGCTGAACGATATTGCAGGTGACGAGGATCGAACGTCCGTAAACGCTGTTAGACTTTCACGGAGACCAGCGGTTGGCGTAATTGCATCGCATCTCTGAGATCAGGCGTAGGAGGAGTCCGATTAAGGATCAACCTGCGAAATAGTGAATAAGTGTACATAAATTGTGTAATAGTGATTTAAAAGTGTTCACGGCCCTGTGGTGTTGGGGTAGCGCGCCTGCCTCTCACCCGGAGGCCCCGGGTTCGATCCCCGGCTCCGTCAGGGATTTTAAAACTGACGTGAGGGTTGGAACGGGGTGCACTCAGCCTCGTGAGGACAATTGAGTAGCTGTCTGACAGTGAGACAGCGCCCCGATCACGAATACTAAGATTAACGGCCGAGGGGACCCGACGCGCTGATCACGCGTCACCCCAATATCTGCAGGCCAAATGGCTGGGCAGCGGTCGCTTGGTCGGCCTTAGCCCGTCATGGGCTGGATAGTGCCAGGGGGGGTTGACATGTGTATAGTGATTAATATGTATTGTGTAAAAGTGAAAGAAACCACTGATAAGAGTATGTTTATCATGTGGGAAATATGTGAAATCAAGTGTTGTGTAAAATATAACATGATGGCTTAAATCAAGCGTCATGGTAGGCCTGAAGCTGAAGTGCTGGTACCATCCAGCGAAAATTAAAAAGTGAGTACCAATTTACAATGTTATTATAACTAAATAGTTCACCATATAACGATTTATCACTTTGAGACTAAGATGTAACAGTCACTTATTGAACGAGTTTTCACCACTCGTCTTGAATAAAGTATGGCTTGGAAGGTGATTTGTTTAGGGCCATTCAGGCCGAAAATAGTGATGGATGTAACGATAACGTTAAATGATAATAATAATAATAATCTGGGGTCGGCAACAGTAAAGTAATAGGCATTTTTGGCCTAAATAATGTTCAAAGTGTGTCATGTCTAATATAAAGATACTGTATTTTGGTAAACAGTAAGGAAGTAACGTGGAATATAACGAGATACGAGAATTTTTCAGTGTCAATGAAATGTTGAATGAATATTTGATATGGGCAATCCTTAGGATTATATTTGAGGACCATTAAAGTAAAGTAAGCCAGTAAATTTATACCTCGTTGTTAGGAGCTATTTAAAGCTTTGGCTTAAGTGTTATTACAGAGAGAACGCGGGTGTCTTAATAATTGAGTCATATATGAGAAGTATTGTTTGAAGCCGCATATAGCGTGCAGAAGCAACGTAGAATCCAGTGATTTACGTAAATAAATATTGCGGGGACCAAACTAGTATAGCTTGCGCGTTAGGTGAGAAGTTGGCTGTTCTACGAGTTAGTATCGCCCTTGTGCATACTCTATTATTCGCAGAGAATTGGACAGAGCCAGTCTGTATCCATCGCTTGCATGAATTATGGCCACGAATGATGTCCGTCGAGACTCCGTGAGCATGTGTATAAATGATCTACCCTGAGAGGTAATGATCATATTCGTCGTTTAGGAAACGCAGATTTCCCTATGTTATTTTGAGACAGCTGCTGGTGAGAATCCTGTATTCTCATTATGATGCGCGTCAAAAGCCACCAGTATTCACCATAGAACGGCAAGGCTATCACAGGAATCATCCCCAGCCATGAATGTTAATAAGGAGCCGAGTTGAGCCCAATGCACTAATTATAGGTGTTAAATAATTAAATGACTCAATTACTTAGGAACAACATTTAGCGTATCTCTGCTGTACTGCAATTGTAAACAAACCTGACATTGCCAGCAGATGAGAGGAAGTGGGGTGGCCTACTGAGGCGAGCGGCCATCTTGTGCAGTGGCCGGAACTAATTTTATTGCCTGCTGGGTGGAGGGGACATCAGTCCGCCAGTCCTTTAAATTAGGGTCACAGTAGGACACTGAAGAATCTCGATATTTCGATATGCAATTATGATATGAGTGTAATGATGATGCCAATTGAATTAAATGATGTGTTCCAACACACATACATTGTTGAATCAAAGAAATCGGATAATATTTGGCCCAGTTATTCTCTGAAGAGGAACACTGAACCAAATAAAGTGTTAGGCATCCATTGAGAATGCATTTTGCCAGTTCACGCTAATTTATGCAGACGGGTATGTGATTTTTGAGTACATGACACATTTGTAACGATAATAATCCCGACAAGACCCAGAGAATCGTTGTATGGTGAAACTATAAACATTTCTATCCATGTCTATTTTGGAAGGGAAACGTACCACTTTTTAAGCGTTTCATATTGATGGAAAGAAGGAAGATGATTCACACGACACAACAAATATTTGTTAATTAAAGCAGAAAATAATGAATTTATGCTAATCAAAGTAAATGCCATAAGAACGGAGTAATGTTTTATTAATGTCATTTTGATGTGATATGTGACTTTTGTGTTGTGATACTCCAGTTAAGTAAAATTGTGTCACATGATGAACACTATGGAAACCCATTGAAGTCTGAAAGTATCAATGATAGGATGCTAGAATTGGATTTGAGTGCAGTGTAGCACTATTTTAAGAAGAAAACTCAAAAAATAACCCTATTTTTATTTGTGGGAATTAAATATAATTTGTCCTTTATTTTTATTTGTTGTATAGCCATGATTTTATACCAGTAAATATTTTATTTTAGGAATATGTTGTGTATTTCATGTAGAGTAGTTACCTGGTAGACTCAAATCCTGAGCATGTGGTCGTATGGTGGGCAGGAACGCCCCATACCTCGAAAGACCGTGAGTTAGCTGGGATACGAACACATGTTCCACATGATGACAGTTGGGTACAATATATTACATACAAAATTTGGTTGAAACCCAATTGATAGTGTAGAAGTTATATGCATTTAAAAATTGACTTATCAGAAGGCTTAAAATTATTTTGGCAACACTGTCATGTATGGCCTCCTGGAAATTAAACTGAAATAGTATTATCTACATGTGTGCCAATTTTGGAATAGCTCCCTTGTATACCTTCCAAGATATCCAACATGGAGCTCACATTTCTAGTGCGTTTTTTTTAGCAGTTGGTAGCACTGACATCTTTTCCAAATATGGGCCTGAGATATTCCGGTGTACATCTTTACTCATACTAAATTTGGTTTCGATTGCTGCAGCCGTTTAGGAGTTGATAGGGGGACACACCCACAGACAGACAGAAGGATAGACAGACAGACAGAAGGACAGACAGACATTTTCCCGGATCGATCTCATAAGTCTACTTTTTCCTCATTTTTGCAAAGTGTGAAAAGTAGGCTAAAAATGAATGTGATCTCGTCAATGGCGTTGTCTTGGCAACCTCTGATAGCTCATCCCTCATCAATTTAGAAGCGTTGACATGGTAAACTCTGATGGCACTTGGCATTTTCTTTAATTCCGAAATCATTTTTCTCATCCCTTGGCGTAATGGTGGGTCATATAAAGAAAACAGACAAAAGTTTTAGGTAATTATTAGGGGAATATTTTCCATTTTGTACGGTTTTGATATTGTGCCTATTAAGAGAGATATGATTAATGTTTCCCGAAAAACCCACTTTTTTCCACCCGTTTGGTCAATGGTTGGTGCTATCAAAAAACTTAATTGACATAAATGTTTGGCACTTATCCAGCACATATTATGAACTGTGAATGGATTCGATATTTCACGTATTAAAAGAGTTATAGCGAAATTTCACTTTTTCGAAAAAAAGCCCCCTTTTTCACCCCCTTCGACCGATTTTGCCGATTAACGAACTCGACCGAGATTTTAAAGGGGATACTTATTATGTAAAAAAATTCAAACTGATTGGGGCAAAATTACGGCAGTTATCGTGTCCACAAGAAACTGATATACATACATATATATATACATAAATTATATATAAACTTTTGACCTGACGGTGGTTTTGGGGTCTGGGGAATGTGAAACGCGAAGATATGTCGAAATTTTCCGGAAGTCGAAACATGGGACCCATTGCAATAGTTAGCTTTCTAATGAAATCTACCTAAAAGTGAGAATAGTGAGTAATTTTATCAAACAGTGAGAAAAGTGAGGCTGCTTTGAAAATAGCGAATAATAGTGAGAAAAGTGAGTCGCTGGAAGCTCTGACCATCCCGGCATTTACATGGAGTAGAAATGGGAAACCACGGAAAACCACTTCCAGGATGGCTGAGGTAGGAATCGAACTCGCCTCTTCTAAGTTTTACCAGGAAGGCTGTAGTTATAATTATACATGGGCAACAGTTTACGTGACTAAGATATCAGTACTGTACAATGTTGCGTCACACTTTATAAGATCGTAGCTGTACATTGGCCCAAATTAATATTCATGACCAATTTGTTGCATGAGGATATCCCGCGCGGTAATGACTGGAACAGTGTGCTTTCCAACACTCGGAAAAAAGAGTTTTGAAGGCATAGAAAGCCTTTGTTGTCATATCTTGACAATCAGACACAGTTTTAGCAACAAAATTATATAACAGCTTTAGAGTGTTTTGACTTGCAATTAACTTGTACAGTTTGCTACCTCACTGTCCCCTACCATTCTGCTTAAGTCTATCGTGTGCGCCATTCTAACAGCCAACTCTAGTCGACAGCTTGTGTTCATCGCAGTCAAGTTGTCAGCATTTGTGAAATGATGCAGCATTCACAGTACGGTCCATAGAGATGCTGCGACGCCATTCCTATCTATATCATAAGATGCGGTAGGTTGTGTACAATTTCAGAAGAGAAGGGACGATATATCTTCGACCAGAAAAAAAAGACCACATTTCACTTTCGCATGCTGCAATAGGCTATACGGAACAGTCGGACTCTCTTAATAACATTGCTATCTGACATACCTAGGAACAGTCATTTGTTTACATAAAGTTATACCTTGGTATGTCGCATAGAAATGTTGTAAGGAGACGCTTGTTCATGTCTGGAAAAGAATCGTAATATCGTAGTGAACATGACTAATACATCAAACTCTGCAGTCCGTTTGTTAATGGAGCTTAGGTTACAGGTGAGTGTTGAATGACGCCTCCTCAACTTCGAAGCATGTCTCCTGGCGCGTCTATTCCTCTTCTCAGTCCTCCCAGGGGCTCACATCTAGTGGGACGTGGGTTGGCGATCAAGGGACTCCAGCTGACTCCGGCATTGCTTCCACAACGTGTGCCGGGCTCTTCTCCGTTTTCTTCCTCTCTTGGTCAACTCTAGTTCTCTTCTGACCTCGACGGAATTAGGGTTCCGAGACCTAGGGAGTCTCTTCCTTTCCCGCCTTAATTGGCCCTTCTCTCATCTTTCCTGATCCCTCATTCTTCTAGGGATCAACCTTCCTTTTCATGTCATTAAAGTTCCTTTTCTCTTTAAGATGCCCGCCCTGTTTATATGAATTGGCTCCCCGTGTCTCTAAATTACATTTTGTGAGCATTTTGAATCTCAATCACATTTTGTAGGCTACGTTTTTCAATCTACATTTTGTAAGTGTTTTCGATCTCAACTCCACTTTGTAAGTATTTTCCATCTAAATTGCATTTTGTAAGTATTCGGGATGTATGGTTGGCATTTTGTGAGTATTTTGAATCTAAATTACATTTTGAAAGTATTTTCAATTTCAATTGCATTTCAATTTCAATTGCATTTTGTGAGTATTTCGAATCTGCATTGCATTTTGAAAGTATTTTAAACCTAAACTACATTTTGTGCGTAATTTTCAATCTAAATTTCTTTTGTGAGCATTTTCCTTCTAAATTAGGCTACCTTTTGTAAGTATTTCTACAGTACATTTTGTGACTCGTTTCAATCTGAGTTCCATTTTGCAAGTATTTTCAGTCTATATTAATTTTCGTTAAGGTTTCTATTTCATTGTCATTTTAACTATCACCTAGATCATTAGAGGCCAATAACCTAGATGTTAGGTCCCTTAAAACAACAATTATCATCATCAACACCTCTTTTCGGTCATGTTTCACACTTCCCGCCAAAAGGTCCATTATTTCCCAGAACACCGTTGTCTTTTTGTTGATGGAGGCTTGTTAAACCATTTCCTGAATTGTTCTCGTATGGTGCTAATTGTCTCTCCGGTGTTCGTGTAACTACACCAGAGGTGCCCAACTTTTTTTTAAACTAAGGGCCACATTGTAAATAGTTGTGGGATCTTGCGGGCCAATGACACTCCGGGAGGTTGAGGGGTATGGAATCTTTTAAAAAAAATATAGGTGCAGAATGGTGAGTTTTGTGGCTGTCTGAGCTAAGTTTTCTTAGTATTGTTGCCATTTTTAGCCTATTTTCAATTTTGAAAAAATAGGCTTATGAGATCACCTTTTGTCCGTGTGTGTGTGCGTGTGTGATTCGTGTGTGTGTGTGTGTCCTAATAAAATCTAAACGGCTAGAGCGATTTCAATGAAACTCGGTAAATTCATAGCACTATTCCCGGCGACCCCGACTGTGCCCTTCAAATATTATTACGACTCACCAATCCAACATGGCGGCTGTGCAAAATATTTCACCAGCATTCAATATCTCCGAAACTATTACAGATATTACCCTGACATTTTTTTTGGTGATAAAGGAAACTACTATAAGTTCACTTATGTGACCTTTGAAAACCTGGTAACTACAAAACCAATATGGCGGCCAAGCGAAATCGCGACTTTTAAATAGACGTTTCTCGTGATTTAACAAACCAAACTCAATGAAACTTGGTACAGTATATGTTTATATACATTGTAATGCACCAACATCTAACTTCGTTCAATTGTTTACTTAACCACAAGATGGCGGTTGTGCGAAATATTTTACTGGCATTCTATATCTCTGAAACTATTAGCGGTATCTCCCCGAAATTTTGTACGGAGATAAAGGGCACTAGTGGAAGTCCATCTATAAGACTTTTAAAATCCGGTTAACTACAAAACGAACATGGCGGCCAAGCGAATTTGAAAATTTTAAATAGACCTTTCTCGCGATTTAATGTTCCAAACGCACTGAAATCTAGTACAGGAAATATTTATACACATTGTAATGCACTGGTATCTAATTTAGTTCAATTGTTTACATAACCTCAAGATGGCGGTTGTGCAAATTTTAAAATTAAGTTTTTATTTCTTGTGATGTAGTCATGCGATCGAAGTGAAAGTTTGAATGATGAACCTACGCAATTATTTTCCTTTAATGGTACATGACTCTATGGCCTATACATTTAACAATCCAACATGGCGACCATCCGAAATATTTTGTCAGCTCTTGGCAACGAACGTAGAAACCTAAGAGCGTTGTTTACATTATTAACCTATCCAATTATGCTTCACACAGGTACAATTAGTGGAAGGTTCTTTAACATGCCATAAATCTATGACATGGGACCACCGGTTTTACTTCCCCTCCAAAGGAAGGCATACTGAGGGATTTTAACGCTCTTAAAAAATCCGACGGCTTCGGCCGGGTTTGAACCCGATATCTTGGGCATAGAAGCTCAGCATGCTAGCGACTACGCCACCGAAGCCGTTCAACTCACTGAGTGATGCTGAGCAAACGAGGCAGGCCCTACTCCCGGGCTTGCAAAGGTAGGGTGATGAACCCTGCACGTGGTGGATGTTACAAACAAGGGCGGCGCGCCGCAGACTCGGGATTATGGTCGCGTCACGTCCCTGCCAATTAACTTGTTTATTGTGGCGGGAGCCATGTGTCGGTCAATACTGCACGCTCCTGTTTGAAAAGTATTGAAGTGTTTCTCAGGTTTAGCCACAAGTGACTACTGTACTACCTCTCGGCTCAAAATTACACAGGACTCTGAGCAGACAAGCTTCACTGTTATATTAGCAGGGAATATATGCAATCCAATACTTTCCGTTTTTGTTTCTTGGTTTTGTGTGTGTGGGGAAGGTTTATGCATTTCACGCAGCTTAATGACGAATTCTTAGATCTTTTCGGCCTTTCTGTCCTTTCTGGAGTCCTTTTGTCTGTCTTTTTGTCCTTATCAGTGTCTGTCTATCCTTTTTAGTATCTGTCTGTCCTTTTTTCTCTTTAGGTGTCTGTCTTTTTGCCCTTTTGGGCGTTTTTTGTCTGCCTTTTTGTCCTTATCAGTGTCTGTCTGTCCTTTTTAGTGTCTGTCCTTTTGTCCCTTTTGGTGTCTGTCTTTTTGTCCTATTTGGTGTCCTTTTGTCTGTTCTTTTGTCCTTATCAGTGTCTGTCCTATTTAATGTATGTCCGTCCTTTTGGTGTCTTTCTGTCTGTCCTTTTGGCGTCTGACCAGGATTGAATTGAGCTGGAAATCGAACCTGGATCTCCGTGGGGAGAGCCAAGAATGCTAGTCACTACGCCACAAGGTGAACAGCTTCTGACACGCGCTCTTAGCACAGTAGTCTCAGTGGCCAAACCTCGCGAAGTATCCGTGCTCGTCAAATCGTGCACCATGGCCGTGAGGTAGGACGTTCGAATACCGGCATCCATAGCGGCTATCCTGAGTGTGGTTTATCCCCGGGTTTTCCACTCTCTCTCCAGGCAAAATGCCTGGTTAATTCCTTCCTTTAAGTCCCGGGACACCTACTGCATCCGTGTCCCTAATACAGCTACACACTCTACTAGAGTCATCACATAAATACAGGCTATCCGACAAGTTCTACAGACTCCCAACTAGACAGAGCTGATGACCGAGATGTCCCAAGCCCCTAAAATTAACAACAATAACATGTTGAATGACTCTGCGTCACAAGTTCTATGACTTGTTGACTGCGGTACGAGCTGAGACTCTAGGCTCGTTATCGGCGGAAGTAGTCCTCGCTGTGATGCGCTGCTCGCCTGGCGGAAGTGACGACACCAGATACGGGTGGGCGTTCATCAGCGACACCATCTCACTGCCTCTCACACGACAAGTCTCTAATCATGATTTGCTCTTCACATTCTCTGTCGAGTACTGACGTATGGAGGAGGGTATGAAGGTTAGTGCGATAATCAGAGATATTATTCCGTGTTGTATGCTGCTAGACGTCTGACGTTTCTGCAAGAAGTGTGTCTGGCATTTCCAAGATTTATCTGCCGGATCGATAAATACTTTCTAGCACGCCAGACCATACGAAGAAGAGCAACACATTTACAAAGATCCACATCATTTAACAGAAAAGCGGCTTTGGTGGCGTAGTTGGTAGCATGCTGAACTGCTGTTCCCAAGATGGCGCGTTCAAACCCAGCCGAAGTCGTCGGATTTTTTAAGAGAGTTAAAATCCATCAGTATGCCTTCCTTCGGAGGGGAAGTAAAGCTGGCGGTCCCAAGTCATAGACTTATGGCATGTAAAAGATCCCTCCACCAACTTAACTTCTCTGAAGCTAAATTTCTAGGTTAGTTTTCGTTGTAACGCTCTATCAAAGTTCCAACATTCACTACTAGGTATCAGTGACATCTAGTAGCGAAAGTTGGAATTACTTGAAATTGAACGGAACTTGTAGCTCAACCCATGAGTGTCCGCTTGAAGCAGCCACAGCCTCTGGCGAGCCGAACATGTCCTCGGACACTCCCGGCACTAAAAGCCATGCGCTAAATAAATAATTTAACAGAAATATGCAAGGTAGATCCATTAAGAAATAAGCAGCAGTAAACGGCACCTGAAGCCTCCGTGGCTTAGGTGGCAGCAGGCCGGCCTCTCACCGCTGGGTCCGTGGTTCAAATCCCGGTCACTCCATGTGAGATCTGTGCTGGACAAAACGGAGGCCGACAGATTTTTCTCCGGTGGGTAGATTATTAGCTTGGGAATAACCTAACCCCCAAGGGAAGATGATGAAAAAAAAGGAAGTGGGTTTCAGACCGGAGAAAAAGGATGGAGAAATAGGAAGAGAGTTTGACATAAGTTATAACTAAGAGTTCTTGGTCAAATGCAACAAGTGGTGAACACCCTATCAATAGATTTATTTTTATTAACGAGGGCATGAACCTAGGAAGAGTTAGGGAAGACAGGATCTTGCCTAACCGTTATGTTTGAGAAATGATAAATCAAAAGAATAAATTTTAATTTATTTAACAATGTAAAAGGAAGTAGGTTTTGTAACAAATATATAATTTTGATTTCTATAAACAATTGGGGTCGCAGACCTCCGAAAACATTTAAAGCTTGCGCCAGGAAATTGATAATTCTTTTGGTTTTAAACCTTTTATATGCCTTAAAATCTTCGTAAGATTTTGATATGTCGAAGATAAATAAATGAAAAATTTAAAGATAACTGACGTAATTAAAGTTAGACAATAAATCAAGTACAAAGTGTGTACTTTAAGGATTTCTAGATAAGTATCTTAGAAATAATAACAACTTCGAAAGTAACAACAACAAAAAGCAGGAAGAATAAAATAGAAGTTTCTATAACTTCTTATATTGATACTGAATTACTTTACATTATTATACATAGAAGATTATGCAAATAGGGCAGGTCACTTATTGTGAAACCTAAAGAGAACAATTGAAGGGGAGTTTCTAGAACTCCTATGTTTAAGTAGGGAACACGAGAAAAATGGGGCAAGTTTCCCTTTCGTTATTTATTTAATCGTATGGTGAATTACATAAAAACAAATCACAAATCCAAGTTCAAGTTTTGGATCCATTCCACAGTACATTCTTGAAGATGAAACAGATCACTAGGGCTCCCGGAGTAGGCATGTAGAGGGCAGCGCTGGATGATATGGTCCATGGTCTGTTCCTCCTCATTGCATTGACACAATGGGGAATCTATCCTACCCCACTTATGGCATAGGTAATTGCAACGGCCGTGCCTGGTTCTCAGTCTATTGAGGCGACACCATAATTTTCTAGGAAGGTCAAATCCTTGTATTTTCACCGTTGGGTTGATCTCCTGGGCACTAGTTCCAGACGTTGAGTTTGACCATTCGTCCTGCCAGCATTGGTTTAGGTTGAATCGATTTGCCAGAAGTTGGTCGGCCAATAAACTGGTTGGTTTCCTCGAATGATGTCGCTTCGGTGGTGGGTGGCAGAATTCCGGGTGTATTGGTAATGAGGGAGAAGCATAGATCTTCTTTGCTTCTCTGATCAGAGCTTCCTTCCTCCTCAGGTGAGGTGGTGGAATGTGGCTGAGTACTGGTAGCCAGTGGCGAGGGGTTGATTTTATGGTGCCGGTTATGCAACGCATAGTGTCATTCAGCTTTGTATCCACTTTATGCACATGTGCACTTTCCAACCATACTGGAGCACAGTATTCCGCTGCAGAATAGACTAGACTGATACCCGTTAATCTTAAGCAGTCCGCCGTGGCTCCCCATGAACTACCGCAAAGCTTGTGCAGGATGTTATTTCTGGTGGAAATTTTGTGAGAGAGCTTGGTGAGGTGTTCTTTGTAGCTCAGAGTTCGGTCCAGCGTGACACCTAGGTATTTCGGGAAAGGGTTGTATTTCAGTTTTTCACCACGAAATACAACATTTGGCTTGTAGTTTGCTAGTCGGTTGGCAAGATGGAAGCATGAAACCTCTGTCTTAGACATACTTGGGATCAGTCGCCAGGACTTGAAGAACGTTGACATTTTCTCCAGATCGGTTGTAAGAGTGCCTTCTGCATCTTCAAAAGTTCTGCTTTGAGCTACCAGTGCAATGTCATCTGCGTAAATAAACTTAGTAGCTGTTGTTGGTGGCAAGTCATGAACGTACAGATTGAATAGAACTGGAGCCAAAACTGATCCTTGGGGTAGACCATTATTTAGTTTCCTTTTGCGACTTTTAACATCATCTAGAAATACTACGAACTCTCTTTCACAAAGCATGTTAGAGATAAGATTTGCAATTTCCAAACAGGGGATAGCTTCCAGCACTTTGAGGATCAGTCCATGTCGCCAGACAGTATCATATGCGCTAGTCAGGTCGATAAAGACAGCTGTTGATTTTAGCTTCTTTTGAAACCCTGCTTCAATGTGAGTGGTGAGGGCCAAGACTTGATCAGTACAGCTTCGGTTTTTCCTGAATCCAGCTTGTTCTGGTGGGGTTACAGCTTCAATGAGTGGTGCTATCCTGGCAAGAAGGACTCGTTCTTTCGTGAAACCTAGAGATAACTCACTTATGAGTTGAAGGAATTGTATTCCCTCATTAGAAGGGAGAAACAATACAATTTGAGGCGTGTCCTAGACACGAAGTTTTACAGAAATTAATTCGTTGTACATAGAGCAAAGAAGGGAGGGCACTAATGGAGAGTGACACCACATTGAAAAAAGACCTAAAGTAACAATTTTATTATTTTGGTTTGTTAGTAAAGGGTTTGGGAAGCCTCCGTGGCTTAGGCGGCAGCACGCTGGCCTCTCACCGCTGGGTCCGTGGTTCAAATCCCGGTCACTCCATGTGAGATCTGTGCTGGACAAAACGGAGGCAGACAGGTTTTTCTCCGGGTACTCCGGTTTTCCCTGTCACAATTTCATTCCAGCAACACTCTCCACTATCATTTCATTTCACTCTGTCATTCATTTAATCATTGCCCCAGAGGAGTGCGACAGGCTTCGGCAGCCGGCACACTTCATATCCTCGCCGCTAGATGGGGGCTTCATTCATTCCATTCCTGACCCGGTCGGAGACTGGAAGCAGGCTGTGGATTTTCATTTCAGTAAAGGGTTTGGGAAAGATCAAATGGGATTGTGGAAAAGTGTTCATGGCCATATTTATTGTACACGGACGAACGCGACGCGGATGAAATGTTGAACAAACATTGTTTTTCACTATAGTCTGTTGATATAGTTGAAAAGTTCACTGTAGTAGCACAAAAAGTTGATGGCAAAGAAAGTTATTACAATGATGGAAAATAACTAGTTACACTAGATATGCGAGAGTCTATTGCTTGAGAATCTTGTAGGTTATAGTTGAGTGCACAGAAAAAATCCCAACGGAGGAAGAAAAAATTAGTTATTGATTAGCAGTTCATAAGGAAGTTTCGTTAGTTTGAAAAAGTATTCCCATATGTGAGTGGAAAGTACATGACAGTATAACTGGTAGTTAGAGTGCAAGTTCTGGAAGGTTCCAGAGCAATGATGACTTGTTTAAATTGGGTAGAGAATCCCTCGGTGGAAAGCTAGATTATATAGACAGTGGGTATTTTGGAAATAACCCTCGATGTGAGATAGCATCTCAGAAAATCTTTCATGTTGAAAGTTAGACTTGATAGTTTAAGTTAGATCAAGAAGATCTCTTGAAAGCAGTTATTTTCACATACCAACTTTCACTGTCTATAAAATCCAAATAAAAGCATTGCGCCATTAAAAAGCGATGAGAATGAGGTTAAAACCTGAAGTCGGTACTTATCTTTGCTTCATGTAGAAGGCGATGTTCCAGTTGACGGATGATACTAAAATTCGAGCATGGCGTCGAAATTTAAAAGTTTGCCTCTAAAGTTGAGGAAGTGAACTTTAGAGGAGCTCTAACTGACTGGGTCGACTTCCGACGTACAAGTGAGGGCTGCTAGACGCAGCGAAAGCACACTAGCCTAGGCGGCATGTCCAACAAGAAGTTGAGTGCACTGAGAGGGTGAGCGGTTGCTCACGACGCGGAGACAAGTCGAGACGAAGTGTAGAAGTTGAAGTGACCGAGCGAGCGGGCTGCGCGCGCGGAGAAGAGAGCAGTAGGAGGAGGGGAGAAGAGGGGGAAGCGGGCGAGTAGGGGAGGAAACAAAGAGGTTGTACATAAACATGAAAAAACTTTATAAAAACAAAATTCTTCTTGGAGCGGTGTCTTCATGGAGTAGTTGGTTGGTGAAGAACACGACGCCCTGCGGATTAATATAGAAGTCTTCATGGTTTGAAGCAATGGAAGTTCGGAAGGCAGCGATGGGACGCTGTCAGGCTGGTTCAGCGGAATATGCGTTTCTGTAAAAAACTGACAGAAAAAAGAACAAATGCACGGGGCAAACGGGAGGTAACAGTTCGATGTTGGTGTGTGCGGGAAAGAAATTTAAATAAATGGACTGATATAAAGTAATAAAGAACAGCAAAAGCTAATTCTTTCTTTCCGTGTATTTGCAAAAATACACCACCGGGTACTCCGGTTTTCCCTGTCAAAATTTCATTCCAGCAACACTCTCCACTATCATTTCATTTCATCTGTTATTCATTTAATCATTGCCCCAGATGAGTGCGTCAGGCCTCGGCAGCCGGCACATTCCATATCCTCGCCGCTAGATGGGGGCTTCATTCATTCCATTCCTGGCCCGGTCGGAGACTGGAAGCAGGCTGTGGATTTTCATTTTCATTTTCAAACGCCACCTAGGACCCGGAGACAAGGTACAAGTATCTCTGTTCTCACTCGTCACGTGCTAATGGATCCAGAGATCATACTAGCAATCTATTCACCTTCCTTATTTATTCAACAGCCCATATAAACCTCCTAGGAACGTCATTTCAAACCATTCAGATTAAAACGTTGAAACTAGCAGCTGCACTCGCTCTAGAAACGTCGGATATCATAAAGCGTACAATACGACTTCACAACTAGAAAAGCCGTTCTGATGATTCTCTCCCCGGTCAAGGAAGTCTAAATGGTGGCTGGCATGGAGCCAAGTGCCCACCTAACATTGTAAATATGTGTCTTCGATTCGTGGCCTTGAATTGGATCAGTGGTCCACTGTATGTAATCATGGAGAGGTTTGCATCCTTTGTGATGGTGTCTTCGATAGGATGAGAGGTACTCACTCGGATTTCAAGCGACGATAATTATGTAATAACCAGGGTGCGAGTTCGTTAATGGTCACAATCGGTCGAAGGGGATGAAAATGGGGGGGGGGGGGCTTTTTCGAAAAAGTGAAATATCGCTATAAAACTCTTAATATGTGAAATATCGAATCCATTCAAAGTTCATAGTATGTGTCGGATAAGGCCCAAAATTTTATGTTTGAAAAGTATTTTGATAGCACCAACCATTGACCAAAAGGGTGGGAAAATGTGGTTTTTTTTCGGGAAACGTTAATCATATCTCTCTTAATAGGCACAATATCAAAACCGTACAATATGGACAATATTCCCCTAATAATTACCTAAAACTTTTGTCTGGAAGAATTTTTGATATGACCCACCATTATGCCAAGGGTTGAGCAAAATGATTTCGGAATTAGAAGAAAATGCCAAGTGCCATCAGAGGTTGCCACGACAACACTACTAAATTGATGAGGGATGAGAAATCAGCTATGACACCGCCATTGCACAAGGTCACATTCAGTTTTCCATCTGACTCTGTGGGAAGTGGCTTCGGTGACGTAACTGGTAGCATGCTGAACTTCTATGCCCAAGGTCGTGGGTTGAAAGCCGGGCGAATTTTCTAAGAGCCCCAATAATCCCTCAGTATGCTTTTCTACGGAGGGGAAGTTCCAACGTTCGTTTGGTTGCGGTGGCATCTAGTAGCCAAGATCACAGCTAGGTGTCGTTGACTAGTATTTAATAGCAAAATTAGGAACTACTACCCGAAATTGACCGTCTGTAGTCCTTACATTAATTACAGACTAATACAGCCATCACAATTAACACCGTTTATCAGACAGATTCTACACACACCCAAAGTACACAGGGCTACATGACCGCGTTGTCGCCGCTCCTAAACTGAGGAACCTACCAAAATCTCTGCGGGAGATAAAATTTTGCGTGAAGAAGTAACAGACTGTTAGATAGTCACACATCAGTGTCGAAACCTTGCATAAGGACAGTGTGACCACAAGTATAACAAGTAGTTCCGTAAAGAACTATACAGCCTATTTTCATATATCCTGCTCATGTTAATTTCTTCTAACAACATACAAAATTTCAGTATAATTGCTGTAACAGATTCGTAGATATTGAGAACCGTCTAAATATTTCAGATTGTCGCCAGGTTGGATTTTTATTTTTGTACTATTACATTAAGATTATTGTGTACGTGTGGTATTCAAACTTCAATCGCATGATTAGAACACAAGAAGTAAAAACGAGATTTTAAAATTACGCACAGCAGCCATCTTGTGATTATGCAAACAATTGAAATAAATTAGATGCCAGTGGATCAACATTTGTATAAGCATTTAACGTGCAACGTTTCACAGCACTCGGAGAGTTAATTCGCGAGAATCGTCCATTTAAATATTTATACTTCGCGTCGCCGCCATGTTGGATTTGTGCTCACCAGGTTAATGAAAGTCCTATAGGTGAACATATGTTCATAGTCTCTATGAACATAAAAAAATTCAGTTTGGTTGCTGTAAAAGATTCATAGATATTGAGAACCGTCTAAATATTTCGGAAGCTCGCCATTTAGGATTGTTATATGTATAGGCCATAGAATTATGTACCATTCAAGGACAATTATTGCCTAGGTTCATTATTCAAACTTTCACTTCGATCGCATGATTACGACACAAGAAATAAAAACTAAATTTTAAAATTTCGCACAGCCGCCATCTTGAGGTTATGTAAACAATTGATTTAAATTAGATGGCAGTGCATTACAATCTGCAAAATCATTTACTGTACCACATTTCACTGCGCTCAGAGAGTTAAATCACGAGAAAAGTCTATTAAAATATTTCAAATTCGCTTGGTCGCCATGTTCGTTTTTTACTTTACAAGTTTATGAAGTATACATAGATAAACTTGTACCAGTACCCTTTATCACCGTACAAAATTGCAGGGTAATATCTGTAATAGTTTCGGAGATATAGAATGTCAGTGAAATATTTCGCACAGCCGCCATTTTGAGGTTATGTAAACAATTGAACTAAATTAGACTCCAGTGCATTACTATGTGTATAAACACTTGCTGTACCTAGTTTCAATACGTTTGAATGGTTAAATCGTGAGAAAAGTCTATTAAAAATCTCAAATTCGCTTGGTCGCCATGTTCGTTTTCTACTTTACAAGTTTATGAAATATACATAGGTAAACTTGTATCAGTACCCTTTATCACCGTACTAAATTGCAGGGTGATATCTGTAATAGTTTCGGAGATATAGAATGTCAGTGAAATATTTCGCACAGCCGCCATTTTGAAGTTATGTAAACAATTGAACTAAATTAGACTCCAGTGCATTACAATCTGTATAAACATTTGCTGTACCAAGTTTCATTACGTGTGGATAGTTAAATCGCGAGAAAAGTCTCAACTTCGCTTGACCGCCATGTTGCTTTTGTAGTCACCAGGTTTTTGAAAGTCTCACAGGTGAACTTCTAGTAGTACCCTTTATCACCGTACCCAATTTCAGGGCGATATCGGTAATAGTTTCGGAGATATTGAATGCTAGTGAAATATTTCGCACAGCCGCCATTTTGCATTGGTGAGACGTAACAAAATTGGAAGGGCACGGTCGAGGTCGCCGGGAATAGTGCTATGAACATACCGAGTTTCATTGAAATCTCTCCAGCCGTTTAGATTTTATTAGGGGGGGACACACACACGAATCACACACACACACACACGCACACACACACGGACAAAAGGTGATCTCATAAGCCTATTTTTTCAAAATTGAAAATAGGCTAAAAATGGACCCCAATTGACGAGAAGGTTACCGTCCCCAGAAGACAATAAAATGTTTAAACTATGCATAGAAAGACGAAAAACTAAGTTAATTAAGCTCCAATTGTAATATACTTTCTCGCAATAATTGAGGTCTGATCCTTCTACGAAAACCTGCATATTCTGCCTATCCCGAAGTTTGCCCGGTGAAATCTACCTCCTCCTTCCGGCGTGGCGAGAGGAATTTTTAAATTCTAGTAAGGACTGCAGAAATTCAATGTTTAGGTAGTTCCTACTTTTGCTACCAAACGCCAACGTCATCGACAACCAGTTCTGAACTTTGTTAGTAGATGTCACCGGAGTCAGCTCCTGGCGACGAACGTTGGAACCTAAGAGCGTTAGTCAAATATAGCCTATAATTTAGCTTCACACCAGTGTAATTAGTGGAATGTTCTTTTACATGCCATAAATCTATGACATGTGACCGCCGGCTTTATTTCCCCTCCAAAGGATGGCATATTGAGGGTTGTTTTAATGCTCTTAAAAATCCGATGATTTCGGCCGGGTTTGAACCCGCGACCTTGTGCATAGAAGCTCAGCATGCAACCAACTACGCCACCGAAGCCGCTTTCAATTATTAACGACTTGTAGCACAGTACCTTAAGTTATATCGCATGGTCTCTGTTTGTATTGCAATTGTATGACATCATAAGGAAATTCCTTTTCTCTCTGTATATGGGACTTCTTTGCTAAATCAGCACAAATTATTCTCGCTCCAGGTCAGTGAACTGGTTGATCTAAATGAGTTTTTTTTTTGTTTTAAGTTATAAAAAAATTTTTTAGTCAACTTTTTAAAATTTTACGCCATTTTCTTAACATATTGGGGGAATTTTATATGTCATTTTTTAGCATTTATTAGTTCATCAAAATCTGCGTCCCGGTAATCACATACACTGGTGGCAAAGGTCATACATTGAGGAGCATTTCACAGGAGGGGCAAGTGCAATAAAGTGATCACTGAAATAGCCAGATTACTGATTAAGTTTTGAAGATAGTTAATGAAATTTGTAACTAATAGGTTGATGATAGGGCCTTTTTGAGCAAAATTACGTGTATTGGTATTTGATCAGTTGATTTTACTATTTTACGGATTTATTTTACCAGTGCATTTGGATACCTACGAGGCTGGTGTTTGAATTCAAATAGGCACTGCTCATAAAGGTCTGTCTGTTATGTATTATTATTAAGCGTATGGAAATTTACATAATGGACAAGTATATACAATACAAGCTGTACCCGGTATGCTTTGCAATGCCAATCAAAAACGTGTTGGGGTTGTAATTTTGATTCTTGAAATGCTTTTGGATACACAATATTTTATTCAATTTCCGTCAACTGCCTCTAAACTATCGTGGAATGGATTTACTAACTTAGATACATTCGTGGGAGCGTGCACAACAACTCACCAAAGTTTCATCGCAATCGGATGAATAGCAAATGACGCATACGGGATTTTGTTTAAATGATTCGTGCGCTGTCACTAATTTGTCGAATCTATTCGGGCGCCACCTACTGTGAAATGGATTTACTAAGTTAGAAACCTTCACGTAAGTGTAAACAACAACTCGTCAAAGCTTCATCGCAATCGATGAATGGTATATCAACGCATACGGGATTTTGTTGAAACGCTTCGCGCGTCGTCACTCATTTGTTACATCTACTCGTGCGCTACCAATATTGTAAAATGGATTTACTAAGTCGAAGACCTTCCCTGGCGTGTACAAAACAACTCATCAAAGTTTCATCGCAATCGGTTGAATGGCTTATGAACGAACGCATGAGGGATTTTGTTTAAACGATTCGCGCGCCTTCACTCATTTGTTGAATCTACCCATGCGCTACCTATTCTAAAATTGACTTACTAAGCCTGAAACCTTCCCTGGAGTGTACTCAACGATTCACCCAAGTTTCATCTCAATCGGATGAATGATATATGAACGCATACGGGACTTCGTTGAAACTATTCGCGCAGCATCGCTCATTTGTTGAATCTACTCGTGCACTACCTATTAAAAATGGATTTACTAAGCCAGAAACCTTTCCTGGATTGTACACAACAATTCACCAAAATTTCTTCGCAATCGGATAAATTGTATCCTATAAGAACGCATACGGTAATTTGTTGATACGATTCGCGTGCCGTCTCACATTTGTTGAATCTACCCGTCCGCTAGCTATAGTAAAATGGTTTTATTAAGCCAGAAAACTTTCGTGGGGTGTACACAACATCTCACCCAAGTTTCAACGCTATCGGACGGATGGTATATGAACGGATACGGGACTTTGTTGAAACGCTTCGCGCGTCGTCGCTCATTTGTCGAATCTACTCATGCGCTACCTGTTGAAAAATGGATTTACTAAGCCAGGAACCCTTCCTAGAGTGGACACATCATCTCACCCAAGTTTCATTGCTATTGTACGGATGGTATATGAACGCGTATGGGACTTGGTTGAAACGCATCGCCCGTCGTCGCTCATTTGTTGAATCTACTCATGCACTACCTGTTGTAAAATGGATTTACTAAGTCATAAACCTTCCTTGGGGTGTACTCAACATCTCACCCAAATTTCATCGTAATCGGGCGAATGGTATATGAAAGCATACGGGACTTTTTTGAAACGCTTCGTGCGTCGTCGCTCATTCGTTGTAGCTATTCGTGCGCTACCTATTGTAAAATGGATTTACTCAGCCAAAAGCCTTCCCTGGAGTGGACACAACATCTCACCCAAGTTTTCTCGCTATCGGACAAATGGTATATGAGCGCATATGGGAATTTTTTGAAACGCTTCACGCGTCGTCGCACATTTGTCGCACCTACTCGTGTGCTGCCTATTGGGTCCAATTGGGAATCTAAACCATACAGGGACCCACTCAAACAAACGTACATGTCGTTTATTTTCTATGAGTCCTTATTGAAATGTCCAAACAATGCCAAGCTCTACTATGCAAGTGATTTGTGTATGTTTTGAAGCCTACTTCAAATATCAAGGATTCGACATCACCGCCACCTATGGTACAAAAACATAACCATGAATTATTCTCAAAAAGTCAATTATTCATGAACGTTTTAGAAGAAACCACTGCCAAGGGGACGGGCTTGGGAGAATTAGTGGGGAAGATGACTTTGTTTAGCTAGGAGTTAAGTTTTGACAAAGGCTACCTGTTTCCATGACGACAGTTTTCGTTTTGTTGACAGTATCTTGTGGTTATAAAAGTGTTTTCATCCTACATTTTCGTCGCTAAGCCACCTACCTGTTCCAATTGTGAATCTAAATCATACATGGACCCACTCTAATATACATAAAAGTTTCATCAAAATCGGACCAGCCGTTTAGGAGGAGTTCAGTCACATACACACGTGTCGAAGAATTATAGATATAAGAAGAAGATATACAAAAACCTGCAAAGAATACATGGTACTAAGTAGTGAACAATTACACATGGATATCTAAATTATTTATCAATTGCATTAGGGATACTGAGACATCAGCAATGTCTTTCTGGTCTCCACCATAAGCACGCAGAGGGCATTCGTCCATTATGTGATGCATGGTCTGGACCACTGCACCACAATCACATGCTGAAGAGTCCCTGAAGTCCCACTGGTGAAGGGAGAATGCAGATCTTCCACAATTAATGCGAAACCTGTTTAGTGATGACCACGTTCTTCTTGGCAAACTGAAACCAGCTGGGGCATGGGTTGGATTAAAGAGGCTTGGCCACTTCGTAGCTGTACGAAACAATTGCTCTTTCCATTCCTCTTTTAAATTGAAACCAGCATCCATTAGATTCTTAGCTGTTTTCATTGGTGGCTTACGGGATTTCAGTCTTTGTCTCCAGAGATCTGCAACATCCCTGTGAATGGGTTGAGTTGGATTGGACATGATCTTATCATATTCTTGAACAAGGGCTCTTGATCGTCGCAGGTTTGGTGGAGCAATGTGAGACAGGACTGGCAACAAGTGTGTTGCAGTAGGCTTCCGAGTACCGGAGATGAAACGCATGATGGTGTTACGTTGTACATTGACTTCCTTTACGTAGCAACAGTTAAGCCATGCTCAAGAGCACTATTCAGCTGCAGGGTACACGAGGCCAAGCGCAGAACGTCGTAGTGTGTCCGCTGAAGCACCCCAAGAAGTTCCACACAATTTAAATAGAATATTATTTCGCGATCTCAGCTTACTGTTGATCGCAGGTTTTCAAGATGCTTTCTGTAAGATAGAGTTCGGTCAAGCGTTACCGCGATGTACTTTGGATTAGGATTGTGCTTTAGTACTGAGCCATTGAAACATACTTGGAATTTGGTATTAGCCAGCTTGTTGTGGAGATGGAAGCAAGCAGATTCTGTCTTATTCATGCTGGGTTGTAGTCTCCAGTTTCGAAAGTAAGAGCTGAGTGTATTCAGGTCAGGATGGCCTCGGCATGGCTGAAATCTGGGTGATGAATGGCAATGGCAAGGTCGACTGCATAAGAGAATTTTACTGATTTTGTCACAGGAATATCCGATATGTAGAGATTGAATAGAAGAGGTGCCAATACTGATCCCTGGGGATGGCCATTTTTTAGTTTCCTAAGACGACTAGTGCCATCATACATGACGACACGAAAGAGCCTTTTGGATAGCATTTTGTTGATCAGTGTGGTTACTGCTTTGCAAGGGATAACTCGCTGCAGCTTCAACATCAATCCTTGTCTCCATACAGTTTTATATGTTATGTGGTCAGCCCAGAGGCTGGTTGGATTCTCAAACGGTACCGCCACAGGCAGCACTATAATGAGGCGTACTAGGCAAGGTGAGGGGTAAGGTAGCTTGCCATTGCTTTCCTCACTGAGTCAGAGTGTAGCACTGACCTTATGAGTAGAATTTATCACGGAACACACAGGCACTAGCTGTGCCCTGGGAGTCCCTTCTCAGCAGAGTTAATCTACATAAACGGAGATATCTACAAGGATCGGAACTCTGCGATTGTGGTGTTTGGCAAACATATGTGTTTTAACTAATTTTAACGACGCACCGTATTTTAACGTGTAGCATTAAATTTTAGACTGTACCATGTTAATGTAAGTGTCAATTTTATTATAAGTGATTCATAGTGTGTATCTTACTTGTCTAAGTTCTAACTATGTATTGAGGCTGAAGAAGAACATAATGATGTTCGAAACATGTACCTAATTGGTTAAATAGATAATCAAAACATTGTATTGAAAAGGACGGAAATTACTAATTAGTTTGTTAGTAATATATTCAATACCGACCTAAAAATGGAGAATAATGCTCTAATTTGGAGGGGAAGTAAAGCCGGCGGTTCCATGTCATAGATTTATTGCATGTTAAAGAACTTTCCACTAATTATACCTGTGGGATGCTAAATTATGTAGGTTAACGTTCGTTGTCAGGAGCCGACTGCGGTGGCGTCTAGTAGCTAAGTTCTGAAATAGTAGTCGTTGACGGTGGCGTTTGGCGGCAAAAGTAGGAACTATTTGAATAATTCAAAGTCTGCAGTCCTTACTTGAATAAAGAAAAACAGATAACACACACTAATACAGTCATCACAATTAACACCGGTTATCAGACAGATTCTACACACATACCCAAAGTAGACGGGCCTACATGACCGCCTTGCGCAGCCCCTAAACTGAGGAACCAACCAACCAAATTGCTTCTGACTCGAATAAAAACAAGAAGTTCCGTGAGGGACTAAAGAGCCTACTTTTCTTAAAATTTAAGATTCATGCCAATGATTAATCTATATGGATCTATCTAGAATAATGACGAAATTTAGTTGGTAATATTGAAATTTCTAATTAGTTCGAAATACTGTATACCTGGCATAATGTAGCCTAATAGAGAACTACAGTTGGCAGCCCTGGTGACTGAATATATTCTTAGTTCCATCTATTAAGGTACAGAATACAAAATTTGGTTGAAGTCCAATGGATGGCATGGACGTTACATGCAGTTAAACATTGGATCTAACAGCACGCATAAAATCATGTTGGCAACAATGACATACATGTATTGGTCAGAAATAATCTGAAATAATATGATCTATTGTTGTGTCAATTTTGAATGAAACCCATTAGTTAGTATAGAAGTTACATGCATTTTAAAATTGGACCTATCAGCAGGCTTAGAATCATGTTGGCAGCGCTGACGTATATTAGTTACTACAAATTAATCTAGAATGCCAGGTACTATACGTGTGCAAAGTTTAGAGCTATTGGCTTGCATACTTTCTGATATATTGATATTAGGGTAACAAAAATAGAGACAGTATTTATTAACAGTTGGCAGACCTGGTTATTCTTAAGAATCGGCATGTACATATCTGTTATGGTACACATAGCACACACGAAAATTGGTTGAAATCCAAATGATAGTATAGAAGTTACATGTATTTAAAGTTGGACCTCTCAGCAGGCTTAGAATCATGTTGGTAGCACTGACGTATATAAGTTACTCCAAATTAATATAGAATGTCAGGTACTATACGTGTGCATAGTGTGCCCTTTTAGCAAGAAATATGCAAATCACAGTATGCCAGCATTGCTCAATTCGGGATTTTCGGGGTTGTAGTATGTTCTCCCACTCTGTGATTTACACATTTCGGATTAAATAGAGGATACACTTGCAAAAATAACAACAAAACCAACTCCTATTTTAAAACATTTAACTATCCAAAAATTATGGCGCTACAAACAATAAATCAATTAAATTACTGACCAATAATCTTCTACTTGTTCCAAATGAACAAGGAATAATATAAGAATAAAACAAATATTGTATTAAAACACATGGTTTCCTTTAAAACCAACAATTCATAATTATTTTTACTTCCATAAAGTATCTATCTTAAAGTTCCATATAACTACGAGCTCCTTTGGCTCGATACTGTCCAATAATAATGGTGTCATTCCTTTGTACACCTCAAGAACTATTTTTATCTTTTCTTATCATCAAAACAAATATAATTACATTTAAAATTACATGTTAATTATCTACTTCAATATTTGGGCATTTCACATGTTCTCAGCATTTACCATCTCTCTCAAGTTTTACAAATTCATCACGGTGATCGGGAAAATACTTGTGTACTCCAGAGTTATAAAGATTTCTTGACACAGTCAAAAACTATGATTACTCCCGGAACCTAGTTATCTTCATTTAACTCGTGGAATCCTACTTCCATACAGCATTACAATAGGGATTGTTATTTATTTTATTTGTCTCACAAGACCATTATCACATAAGAAAACTACGATCTGAACTGGCAAGCGGTAATATCAATCTACAAGGACCTCGGTTCACAGCCCGGGTCATTAACAACTTTAAAACACTCACGGTGTATTCATTACTTCTTACAAGACGGCCTTCACCCACCCCTCCTGCTCCTAGGGTCTGACCGTAATACTTGAGCGTGATTTATGACTGTGCGGGAAACTTCCCGTTTAGTCTGCGGGTGGAGCTCTCTTCAAAGCTTTTAAACAAATCTTCCTTTCATTTTCAGTTCCTTGGGAAGACCTGGCATTCTACTTCTCGTATTACTTTCAACAATATTATTGGGCTCATAAACCACTTTCGTAACCTTGGCATTTATTAATTATAAAGGGTCCTCATTGATTGGGAAGAGTAATACACATTCTACGACGAATAATTAGGGGCTTCAACAACAAGAGGATTCTAGGTTCGAATCTCTTAACATGCCTCGGGAACCATTTCCACATTAGAGGACTTATACAAAATGCGATTTAGGGTTAGCCTTAGCCTACATGACCTACGCTCAATAATACCATACATTTGCTCCCTTTTCAATATAAATAACACACACATGGCCTCGTGATCTACGTCACAATTAGAGGACTTAACAACATATCTCAATTTACTGCAATCAACTACCCTTCATAAGTAACTTACCAAGTACTTTAACTTTTACGCGTTCCTAGCGTGACACTTTTATTTTAATTGTGCTCCATTGCGCTATACTTTATTTTTAAGCCTAGCGTCTTCCAAAGAACTGACAAATTCCATATTAACAATTGATACATATCTCAATTTTTATATTAATCTTTTCCTTTGACCATAATTGCTCTATTTTAATAACATGCGTTAATATCATGTCTTATACTTTATTAAGGCTCCAATGCTCTTACTTTCATATTATTCTGTTTAATCTTTATTTATATGTCCTTTATATTATTATTATTATTATTATTAATGAGCTTGCTTTTACAACATTCGTCAAAGACATTTTATTCATACATTTTCTCTACAGGATTTATTCTTTCACATAATTATTTATAATTTCTCAAAATTCTATTTTTGTTCAGACCGCGTTCTTATTCAGTATTTAGTTATTTAGAAACATCCCTTTTACTCAAAAACTCCGTTGGATTTGTACACAATCATTTCCCGACACCAAAACATAATGAAAATCTTTACTCACATGTTTAAGGTCGTTTCTTGACCCTTCTCCTCGTGCGATGTGTCATTTTTGGCCCACTTTTTTAACTTACTTCATCGTGTACAAATTCATGGCATGTACAGACATATCTTGACACATATTTAACACGTATACATTTAACACTAATAACATTTTAAATACACTGGTGTATCCGTTTAGAACACACAATAAAACACTGAAAATATATTATTTTTAACACTAAAATCTTGATATATTTTCACTTCACAATTTTTGATCACTAGGTCGCTATTTAAGCCTATCACACGTGACCTCTTGATCTCCCGTCTCCAAGGGTGAAATTTAGTAATGTCGGCTTCCTATCCTCTCTGAATATGAAAGTCTCGAATCATCTACTTCCTTCCTGCAATAGCACTCCTTCGAATCCCGTTCTTGACGATCTGCTATTCCTCTGACACGAACGGCTCCCCTTTTAGAACCTTTTTATTGATCTTAGCGAAAGTCTGTTCTGTTCACGGTCCCCCCGATAATTTATCGGTGACCTACGGATTTTTAGCAACTAATACTTCTTGCGTCTTAGTGCTTTTGAATAGTTCGTCTGCTTTCTTGAAACGAATGTCTATAGTTTCCTGTCTTCTCCTTTGCTTATTCGGTTCTCGCACTTCTAATCTTCGAGAATACTTACGAACGTTATTTTCTCTGTCCCTGCTCGGGTTCTTTAAATTAGATAAACTGTTTATCTTTCTGTTACTGTACTTCCGTACGTTATGATATTTTTGGTCGTTTACTTAAAGACCTATCGCCTTGAGTCCTAAGTTCGCAGCCTGCTCTGACTATATTTTACGAACTTCCCACTGTAAACTTTTATACTGTCGGACCTAAATCCTGTAACTAGGATTTTCCTACTTTTTCAAACACGGCGATACTGTACTTTTACTTCTTTACAACTCCTTTCGGAGGTACGTAAATTATTGATAACGCGACCCCCGTGGCTATCGGATATTCTTCATTCGGTGTGATACAGCGTTTTTTCCTTCAAGGAAAGCTGGTATACTGTCTTCGGTGTGTTTCAGCGTGACGCCCCACACGGACTATCTGAATTCGATGTCTGATGAAGCAGAGTGACGCCCCCTCACGGATTGTCGGAATACTGCTTGTACTGATGCAGAGTAACGCCCTCCTAGGCTCTCGGAATACTGCATGGTTATGATGCTCCAGCGTCACGTCCCCTGGACGGACTAGTAACTGCATTCGATGTCTGATACAGCGTGACGCCCCCTCACGGGCTGTCGGAATGACTGCATATTTGGCTTGGTGAGGCCAGGAGTTTTATACTTTTTAGTCACAAAAAGATAAAATCCTAGTCCTTTTCGTGACCAACTTTTGAACTAATTGTCGTACAATTATAAAAAATTATATCTCCAGAAAGCTCGTCTTCTCAACGTCAAATGATCTCATTGCGCATAAGAATCGATCGTGCAATTCGGAGATATTAATTAATTTGTAGTCTTCAGCTGCGTGGGTGTTGCTGTTCATTTTTAATATTCCCCACTCCTCTGGTATCAGTGAATCCCCAATGACGTATACTGCGTTTGCAGTTTTTTCCTGTGCTATTATTACAAGGTTTTTCTTTACACAAAAATCTCTAATCCAAAATGATTCACAGTCCAGTGATTATTTACTTATTTTCATTCCTGTAAATGGGTTAAATTTAATTATTCCTCTTCTGGCACATCGGCGGTGTTGCCGTTTTCCTGCAAGCTAAGCTGGATTTCCGAGTCACGCTTCCTTGTCTAACAGCCAAAACTTTCCACTCGTTCTATTAATATCCATGACTGGCTCCTTCTCAATGTCAAGAGGCATGATCTCATCTCTTGAACACCTGGTCCCAGCGGCTTGCGCAATGTTAGGCTAGAATCCTGGCTTGTAATTTCTCTATGTTACATTAGAAACTGTATGTTTCTTTCATTTCTTCCCCAAATACATGGATTCGACCCCTTTTGAGCCAATGGTACATGGGTTCAATAGTTTAAAGCTGTCGGCTTGCATACTTTCTGATATATTGGTATTTGGATAAAATAAATTGAGTGCATTTATTAACAGTTGGCAGCCCTGGTGGATCTTAAGAATACGTGCATTCATATCTGTTTATGTACACATAGCACACACGAAATTTGGTTGAAATCCGATTCATAGTGTAGATGTTATATGCGTTTAAAATTTGGACTTATCAGCAGGCTTATATTCATTTTGGCAACATTGCGATGTATGGCCTCCTGAAAATTAAACTGCAATATTAGTATCTATACGTGTGCCAATTTTGAAATAGCTACTATTCATTCCTTCCAAGATATCGAACATGGAGCTGAAATTTCAATTGCGATTTTTCAGCAGTTGGTAGCACTGACATCATTTTCAAATATGGCCGTGAGATATTCAGGTATAGGTCTTTACTCCTACCAAATTTTGCTGCGATTGCTGCAGCCGTTTAGGAGTTGTTAGGGGGGGCACACACACAGCCAGACAGACAGACAGAAGGACAGACAGACAGACAGACACACATTTGCCCGATCTCATAAGTCTACTTTTCCCTCATTTTTGCAAAATGTGAAAAGTAGGCTAAAATCACGCATAGAAGCTGTGATCTCGGGATAATGAAACGGACACTTCTCACTGATGCATCGTGCACAAAGACAGGGATGTCTCTGGAACATGCCCGCTGCTCTGTTCTCTGCAAAGCATGTGAGATGTATCGTAACGTAATGAGAGTAAAGGATAG
Organism: Meconema thalassinum; assembly: GCA_946902985.2. NCBI lineage: Eukaryota > Metazoa > Arthropoda > Insecta > Orthoptera > Tettigoniidae > Meconema > Meconema thalassinum. The sequence continues at coordinate 392,221,819 of OX336393.1, read as the reverse complement.
TGGTCTCGTGCTTTTAGCCCGGCCACTTGACGAACAATCCATTAGCTTTGCAGCGAATCCTGCTCCTCGATCCTTCACACATGTCGATGTAATTTCATTCTGGATCACTGAGGTAGACGCGCACCAGTCGCACTGTAGATGTAAGCTTTGAGGTGTGTGGCATGATCTGTACATATTTAATCTATTTTCATTGATGACAAAAATAGGCTTATGAGATTACATTTTGTCCGAGAGTGTGTATGTCTGTGTGTATGTGTGTGTGTCTGTGTCCCCTATAAAATCTAAACGGCTGGAGAGATTTCAATGAAACTCGGTAAGGACATAATACTATTTCGTTCAACCCCGATCACGTCCTTTAAATTTTAATAGGGGAGACTCGGCAAATTTGGCAGTAAATTTAATAATTGGACTGGTTTTAAAAAGACAAAACATATTTTCATCATTTGGTACATAAAATACTTACATTCAGACATTTCCTCTTGAGAATCTATATAAAAAAAAAACTAAATGCAAGAAATGCCTCATAGTTTGATTACAATGAAGGGAAACACACTCGTTTAAATTAGCAAGTGTCTAGGTTAATTTGGCAATAGTACTCGTTTAATTTGGCAATAGTGTTATTAGCCTACTTTCGATTTTTGCAAAAAATGAAAGTAGACTTATGAGATCAACACAGGGCGAAAAAAGTGTGTCTGTCTGTGTGTGTGTATGTGTGTGTGTGAGTCTGTGTGTGTGTGTGTGTATGTGTGTGTGTGTGTGTGTGTGTCTGTGTGTGTGTGAGTGTGTGTACTCTGAATGTCTGTCCCCCCCTATCAATTCGAACACGGTGAATGCAAATTGAACGAAATTTGGTACAAAGGTAGCACTAGCAAAGGACACCTCAGTGTCATGTTTTATATCGCCGCCATCTTTACTAAATCTGAATGGCGGCCACTCAAACGTTCAAAACGTAAAATCAAATAACGACTAACCAAATCATCCGATATCTACCAAATTTGGTAACAACATACCTTCGTATAGGATGCGTCTTGTGACCAAATTACAAGGTCGTCCGCCGTACCATTTCAGGATGGCGGCCGTGCGAATTATGCAAACTTTATAATCCATATCATGGGACCCACCAGTTCCGATTATCGAGCCGAGAATCGTTTTAACTGTTCTAAAGGAAGAGGCACGTTCGAAATTAAAAGTTTATTTTGTAATACTATAGTGCAGACGTGATTTTAAAAAGCTGAACTGATTCAGTAATAAGACAAGATGGCAGCGGATATCTTGTGCCGGACTTATATTTCACTAATTTGAGTATTGCATGCAATATAGCGTACTGATAAAAAATAAATAAACTTTGTATGAAATGCTTTATATATAAATAATATACTCCAGTGATGAAATCGTTTAGTATAAATCATTATTTGCTAACAAGTTCAATTTAAGTCATTTTAAATAGAACGATATTCGTTGACACAATTAGCTCAGTGGTAGGGCGTTAGCCTATCGCTCAAATGCCTATGGTTCAAACCCGATCAGAGCTAGGTTTTTTGCTTGAAATGTTATATGTTTATTGTTTTGTAATGACTCAGATGTTTTAAAATTAAGCGTTATATTGTGCACATTTTGGTGTAAAATATATATTTAATTAAAACATAATTCGCCAGCAGATTTACTCGGGACATCTAGCTGCCAAAAAGGTAACTTCCAGATTTTATTGAAAAGTTTCTTCTTCTGGCCGCTAGAATGCACTCGCTCTGTTAGGATTATATTGTTCGATATTTCACCAATAGATGTCACGACTAGTCTACGTGGGGATCCATTGATTACTATACCATTATCATTCTATGCGCATCGAATTTGAAGAATGACAAGATGATATTACGATACATTTTAACTTTTTATTTTAAAGGGTTTGTAACAGCCTATTTTGCGTTACTTGAAAATGTTATTAAGCGTTATATTGTGCACATTATGGTGTAAAATATATATTTAATTAAAACATAATTCGCCAGCAGATTTACTCGAGACATCTAGCTGCCAAAAAGGTAACTTCCAGATTTTATTGAAAAGTTTCTTCTTCTGGCCGCTAGAATGCACTCGCTCTGTTAGGATTATATTATCGAAAATATCCACATAGTTTGTATACACACGTCTCTGTAGGGTCATGGAAAGATTTGTTAATTCAATTAGGGTTGTGAAAGCCATGCACAACCAGACGTGTAAAGACATGCCTCAACTCAAAGTTGGATGTTGCCCACGGCAGGTCGTAATAATAATAATAATGTTATTGATTTTACATCCCTTTTAACTACTGCTGATTTTAGAGACACCGGGGTGCCGGAATTTTGGCCCGAAGGGGATCTTTAACGTGCCAGTAAATGTACTGACACGGCTCCCTCGCATTTGTGCACCCTCAAATGCCAGCTGACTGCGCCAGGATACGAACCTGCAACCTAGGGCCCAGCAAGCGAGAACGTTACCGCTGAGCCACGCAGCCAGTCCGGTCGATTATGTCTCCAGATGCATAACATTCTTGATATACTTCTTATCTTTCTTTCTTCAATGATGGTAGCAGTTTTTATCTAGGTTGTGGCGTTTGGTAGAGGTAAATCGTTTCTAAGGTCTTCAACAAAGAATAGTTCTATTATACTCTTTGATAATAACAACGAGTTATAACTATACTCATACATTTAGGAGAAAGTAGGCTATATGTTCTTTACTGAACATCTTGTTTTTATTTATTTAACAGCGTTTAACTTAACAATCTTCAGATATTATCTAATACTTATGTTAATTCATTTTTCACTGCACTCGTTATATTTAAAGTTCAGTTGGTATCGCTTCATGCCTTGGCAATTCTCATGATAACAATCCAGACACCCTATATATTGAATCCAGGATTCACCATCACGGCCCTCATAGAATGAACCATCACATGTTTTGCAGATATCTCTACTCGGCGACGTGTTTGCTTATTTGTTTATGTTGCGTTTGTGAGTCTCACTGGTCTCCGTATGAATGTTCGTCAATCATCATCATCATCATCATCATCATCATCATCATTATTGAAGCCAGCACTGGCAGACGTTGATGCAAAACTCTCGAACCCACGAGCTCTTGGCGCTGCATTACGTCTTTGACGCTCGCTTGTAAACGGCTGTGGCAAGTGCATATTGACTCCTGGCCATGCCATGCCATGTTCCAGGATGATACACATCCTAGAAGGGCATTCCTGTTCAAAGGATAAATCCCGGTGGTTCGGAAACCAATCCCAACCTGCTAAACCTTCTTCAGCGTTGAATGGATTTTTACGCCCAATCTTGGCGACGAGGCCATAGGCTTGTTTGCGGACATCTGTAGCGGTCAATCCAAAGCCAATATCCTGCATTTCAATGACATAAGAGAGTGCCAGTGAGAACCAGATGTCTGCCCTTCTTTACTTCTGGAACATCGTGTGGTCCGGAAGAAACGGTCAGATATCTCTTTAAAGCATTAAATGGGATATTATACTAACTGGACGATCGGTACACTGACCAGCCATCAACTAACACCTTTCCTACAGCAGACTTTATATCATCCTGATAACATCTAAAGCCGTACTTCCCGCGTTCCCCTGGCATACCTGCAACACACCTTACACCACAAAAGTGATAAAATATGATGCGGTTACAACAGCCAACATAAGAATTCGTTATAATACAAATTGTGGCCCATAGGTGGCAGGAAATATCAGAATTCGTAAACGTGGCCTTGGAACACACCGGCAGCAACTGTGTCATGCCATTAAGAAAAGTCACATTTATGTTAAGCTCTTATTCCACTTAAAATCAATATATATAGAAAATGTTGATCATACCTTGTATACAGATGTTTAATCTTCAAACTTATGTATAATTCACTTACATCCAGCAGCTAATAACGCTACAATCTTGAAAACAATACCAGTATTACACTCACCACTCGCTGTTATTCAACTTCTAACAACAAGTAGTGTTTGTTTTCCCGTACAGCCACCGGTGTTGGTGCAAGCTTGAATCTTACAAAAACTACTCGGATAAGTTAGAAATAATTATAACATAAAATACTGCCAAATTAAACGTACTGACAAATTTGCCGAGTTTGCCCTACGTCTCACCAATCAAATATGGCGGCTGTGCGAAATATTTCACCGGCATTCTATATCTCTGAAACTATTACCAACTTCACCCTAAAATATTAGACTGTGATAAACGGCACTACTACAAGTTTACTTATGACTTTCAACAAGTCTGTTAAGTACTAAACGAACATGGCGCTCAAGCGAATTTGAAACATTTAAATAGACTTTTCTCGCGATTCAACCATCCGAGCGCAGTGAATCTTGGTACAGAAAATGTTAATACACATCGTAATGCACTGACATCTGATTTCGTTCTGTTGGTTACATAACCACAAGATGGCGGCTGTGCAAAAGTTTTAAAATAAGTGTTTGTTTCTTGTGTCCTAATCAAGCGATCGAAGTCCGCGTATGGATATTGAACCTACGCAATAATCGTCATCTGGCAGTAAATAATTATATGGCCTACATATATAAAAATCCAACATGGCGACCATTAGAAATATTTAGACGGGTCTCAATATATCCGAATCTTTTACAGCAAGCAAACTGAAATTTTGTAAATTGATGGATGTAATTAACACAAGTAGGATATATGAAAATAGGCTATTCAGTTCTTCACGGAACTACCTGTTTTTAAATGCCAGACCATCACCGTCTTATATCGTATAGTGGCTAGCAATCTACCACTGAATTCCCTGCTCTTAGTTGTGGTCTGAGGACTGCAAGTTTTACTGAGCCTTATGAAACAGCAAGTTATCCACTTCAGCCATCATAGAAGGGGTTTTCCACTGCTGTTAATGCAATATCCAAGTCTTCTCTGACCCAATAGAAATGGTTATCATTTCTGGACTTCATTTGTATTTATTGCCTGGGGAGCATGATAGCGCAGTGGCTTAGCTGCCCGTCTTTCCCCGGACGGCCAGGGTTCGAATCCCGGTGACAGCGGGGTGGAATTTTCACCGGAAAATCACGTGGCGTCAGGAAGGGCATTCGACCTTAAATCCCCGGCCAAAAACAAAATGAGCCTAGTAGGTTCCGGCGACCCCAATTAATTGGGAAAAGCCCAAGAAAGTTAGTTACTTGTATTTATTGTCTAGGAATCTAATATGATTAGAATATTTGCTCTTTTCATCAAGGACACTGGTGAGCAAACACAATACAGTAGAGTTTCGATACTTCAATATTCCCATAAATCCGAGTTGAAAAATTTGAAAGAACAAAAATAATATATCGTCAGGTTCAGTGCGCAAAAACTGAGCACGGGTGACCCGCTCCCTCCTTCAATCCTCTATAATAATAAGAAGAATATAGTATGACCTCGGTGTCGGGTGCAAGCTTTGTTATTTGACATCCAGAGGGCCGCTTGCATGTCGAATTTTGTTGTTCCTTGGAGCGCTATGAAAGTCAAGAAGGTTAGATATCTAAGCTCCTTGACACTATAGCGCTTTCTAGTAGAGAAAGGACTTTTGTGTTGCCAGACAATCCAGAGTTTAATTTTGCCATTATGAACACGACCGACTGGGTTCAAATGGGTTCTTTAACATGCCAACTACGTATGACATGCGTGTCGTGATTTTTGTCACCTTTCAAGAATCACTTACCATGGCCAGGAGTGAACCTGCAAGCTTGGGGTTGATAGACCGACAGGATAACCATTCACCCACAGTGGCAAGCTTTCTCATCTCACCAAGTCCTCGTTGACGATTGGTGACGCGGTACCTCGCGCCGCTGTTGACCAGTAGCTAATGATTCTTGGCCAATAGCATGCTTCCTCTCTCAGTCCACGAGGAGTCCACAGTCCGGCTCGCTTGTCATGTCTCCAGTGTTGCACGCAGGTCCGTCCAGTATCTCTGCTTGCTCTCAATGGAGATTTGACAACGCTGTGTCTCGAACTGGAAAAGCTCTGGTTCTAAGAAGACATCTAATGTAAATATGGCCGCCCAGCCAGGTTTCAAAAGTAAGCCGGTCATTAATGAGGAAAATGACAGTAGGCCTACTTCAAAGCAAATATATAAGGTGCGTTCAAAAAGTAACGAGCCGGAGGCATAATTACAGAAACCAGTACCTGTATGATAGAAGTCCTGGCTGTTGAGACACTTGTCCCACTGTGACACGAGGCGGTGAAAGGCTGTCTCATAAAATTCCCTGGGCTGCGATGTGAACCAGTTCCGCACGTACAGCTGGACGTCGGCGTCCGAGGTGAATCGTTGGCCCCTCAGAGCCCTTTTCAGGGGACACAACATGGCGTAATCACAGGGAGAGAGGTCTGGATCATAAGGAGAGTGGCCGAGAACCTCCCATTTGAATTTCTGCAGGAGTGCCGCGACTGTGTTGGCCGTATGATGTCGTGCATTGTCGTGGAGCGACCACGGCGGCTATGACTTTCACTGTCATTCGGCGGTCCTGGGTAATGAGGGCATCAACCAGCTGGACGTTGTCATCGGTAATGCAAGGGGGTGCCCCTGACCGGGCATCATCGGCTAACGACACCCGTCCTTCCCTGAAGCGCTTGTGCCACGCCATGACCCTTGCAAGGGACATGCATGTGTTCGCTGTACACTTGTGACATTCGGCGATAAATGTCCGTTCCCCCTACTCCTTCCGCTGTCATAAACCGAACAACACCTCTTTGCTCTTCGGTTGACGCCTCCATGTCACTGTTTGCAATGCGACTGGCAGCGTTGGACGATTGATGCATGCTGCTGCTCGCATCGTATCGTCACGTGACGTGCACGCGTGCCTTCTAGCGACGGGCTGTGACCTTCCACGCTCTGGTCGGAACCACACGTCGTTACACACGCCACGATTAGACGATGTAGTCACCGGTTTGCGCATTCCAGCCTCCGGCTCGTTACTTTTTGAACGCATCTTATATGTTTAAATACTTTCATAAATACTTTTGTAAGGACGTCCATTCTATATTCAAAATTGTATTCTTAGAACTCAGCAATTTTTCCAGGTTTGTGCCGTGTCTTGTGTGGGGTTTCGCCTAGGACACCAAGCTGGCTCATCAGCGGGCCCTTGGTGTCCCCGCCCGGAACCCCACAAGAGTAGCGAACTGCGCGCTACCTCCCTTATTATAAAGCGCACCTGCGCCTCGTTACTGCAAGAACTAAATGCTCAAGCAGCCATAACCTCCCTATGAAGGCTTCCAAAAAGATGGTATATTGGCTTTGACGGCCAGTGAATTGAAACTCAGCAATTTGTCTAGGATTGTGCGTGTCACACAAGGCCAGTCGTGAAAGCCAATAAACCATGTGTTCTTAGAGTTAAGTTTTATTTACTACTAGCAGAAGTACCCGTTCTTCGAACGGTGTTCGGTGTTAACAACAGACATTATCAATTGAGCTACTGTTGCAATGGTTAACGGTTTGTCATTCCTTCATAAGTTTATCAGGCGAAGATAGTTTTCTGGGAATATCACACACACTGTTAATTTAAGGGCCTTAAAATGTGGTTTTCGGAGACACTTTATAGACTCACGAATTTTGTGTCTCACATTGAGAAGCGCGACATATGCTTTGGTCGTCCTTCTAGGATCATTTTTATATTTCGCCTATTTTAGCATGTATTTTGAGAAGATTTTCCCTGCATCCACCCTTCTACTGTATGAAAAGTACGGTGAAGGGTTTTATAAATGATTGGTGTATTGACTCTCATGGATACCATACCTAATTTTACGATGCACCAAGCATCCGAACACGAGTTATAGGCGCACATAATGATACACAGTGTACCCAACTGTCATCATGTGGACCATGTGTTCGTATCCCAACTAACTCACGGTCTTTCGAGGTATGGGACGTTCCTGCCCACCATACGACCACATGCTCAGGATTTGAGTCTACCAGGTAACTACTCTACATGAAATACACAACATATTCCTAAAATAAAATATTTACTGGTATAAAATCATGGCTATACAACAAATACAAATAAAGGACAAATTATATTTAATTCCCACAAATAAAAATGGGGTTATTCTGTGAGTTTTCTTCTTAAAATAGTGCTACACTGCACTCAAATCTAATTCTAGCATCCTATCAGTGATACTTTCAGACTTCCATGGGTTTCCATAGTGTTCATCAAGTGACACAATTTTAGTTAACTGGAGTATCATAACACAAAAATCACATATCCCATCTGAATGATATTAATAAAACATTACGCCGTTTCTTATGGCATTTACTTTGATTAGCATAAATTCATTATTTTCTGCATTCATTAACAAATATTTGTTGTGTCGTGTGAATCATCTTCCTTCTTTCCATCACTATGAACGCTTTAAAAAGTGGTACACTTCCCTTCCAAAATAAACATGGATAGAATATTTTATAGTTTCACCATACAACGATTTTCTGGGTCTTGTCGGGCTTTTATCGTTACAAACGTGTCATGTTCTGGGAAATCACATACCCGTCTGCATAAATTAGCGTGAACTGGCAAAAATGCACTCCAAAAGAAGATGCCTACATTATTTTTGTTTCAGTTTTCCTCCTCAGAGAATAACTGAGCCAAATATTATCTGATTTCTATGATCCAACAACGTATGTGTGTTGCAACACACCATTCAATTCAATTGGCATCATCATAATAATCATATCTTAATTGCATATTGAAATATCGAGATTCTTCAGTGTCCTACTATGACTCTAATTTACAAGGGACTGGTCGACCGACCTTCTCTCCCCTCAGCAGGCAATAAAATTCGTTCCAGCTGGCTAGTCAAGATGGCTGCCGCAGAAGTGGTCTACAACCCCACCTCCTCTCATCTGCTGTCAAGGTCAGGTTTGTTTACAATTGCAGTACTGGAGTTACGCTAGGTGTGGTTCCTAAGTAATTGAGTCATTTAATTATTTAACACCTATCTTTATAGGGTTTTGGGCTCAACTCGGCTCCTTAATTAACATTCATGGCTGGGGATGGTATTCCTGTGATAGCCTTGCCGTTCTGTGGTGACTACTGTGGCTCTAGACGCGCATCATAGTGGAAATCCACGATTTTCACCAGCAGCTGTCAATAAAATATAAGGAAATCTGCGTTTCCTAAACGACGAATATGATCCTTACCTCTCAGGGTAGATCATTTATACACATGCTCACTGCGTCTCGACGGACGTCAATCGTGGCCATAATTCATGCACACGATGGATACAGACAGGCTCTGTCCAATTCGCTGCGAATAATAAAGTATGCACAAGGGCGATACTACTCGTAGATTTAGCCAACTTCTCACCTAACGCGCAAGCTATACTAGTTTGGTCCCCGCAATTATTTATTTACGTAAATCACTGGATTCTACGTTATTTCTGCACGCAATATGCGGCTTCAAACAATACTTCACATAGATGACTCAATTATTAAGGCACCCGCGTTCTCTCTGTCATACCACTTAAGCCAAAGCTTTAAATAGCTCCTAATAAAAATGTATAAATTTACTGGCTTACTTTACTTTAATGGTCCTCAAACATAATCCTAAGGATTGACCATATCAAATATTCATTCACATTTCACTGACACTGAAAAATCTCTCGTATTTCGCTATATTCCACGTTACTTTCTTACTGTTTACCAAAATACAGTATCTTTATATTAGACATGACACTTTGAACGTTATTTAGGCCAAAAATGCCTATTACTTTACTGTTGCCGACCCCAGATTATTATTATTATTATTATTATTATTCATTTAACGTTACCGTTACATCCATCACTATTTTCGACCTGAATGGCCCTAAACAAATCACATTCCAAGCCATATTTTATTCAAGACGAGTGGTGAAAACTCGTTCAGTAAGTGACTGTTACATCTTAGTTCAAAGTGATAAATCGTTATATGGTGAACTATTTAGTTATAATAACATTGTAAATTGGTACTCACCTTTTCTCTTTCGCTGGATAGTGCCAGCATTTAAGCTTCAGCGCTACCATGACGCTTGATTCAAGCCATCACGTTATATTTTACACAACACTTAAATTCACACATTTTCTACCTGATAAACATACTTTTATCAGTGCCCTCTTTCACTTCTACACAATGCATATTAATCACTATACACATGAACACTTTTAAATCACTATTACACAATTTATGTACACTTATTCACTACTTCACAGGTTGATTCTTAAATCGGACTTCTCCTACGCCTGATCTCAAAGATGCGATGCGATTACTCCAACCGCTGGTCTACGTGAAAATCGAACAGCGTTTTACGGACGTTCGATCCTCGTCACCTGCCATATCGTTCAGCTCACTGTCCAGATTAGGTGGCAATGATTCCCAAGCTCCCATCATTGTAGTGATCCTGATGATAATGTCATATACAATTCTGACAATACCTCCTGGTATGTGAAATGTTCAAAAACATTATAAGTTCCTTTTTCGCTGTGGCGAATTTATATTTGCGTCAGATAATAGATAAATATCTGTATTAAATTACTTCGACGCACTTCATGATTACTTATGAAGCTTTATGACTTGCTTCTATTGTTCTTCGACGGCTGGGCGTTGATACTGTAACATTTCGCGTGCTTACTGGCAGAGTATCAGTTACGTGTATACAGACTGAAGACAACAAGACAACTGGAGAAGAACTGGCTTGGTGTGAGCTGCTCTCCCTTATAAAGGTTTCTCGTACAAAATAGTCCACAGGACACATGAGAGCGACTCCTTTCTTGAAATAATACCTCTTCAGCCGAAATGACATATACATCTTGTTCATTTAGGTGTGGAGGTTTCATCACCGTTCGCGTGCACGCGATCGCTTCGGCCAATTAATTACAATTAATTGCCTTAGTTCAGCGCGTTAGGACGCCATCGTGGTGGTTCCCCTTTGGCTGGTCACAAAATCACTGCTCTCGAGCGTAGGCTAGGTTGTAATTCGTTCATTTGGAGATATCGGCATTAATTTAGGTGAAAAACCACTCCTAAATTACCTCTCCGTGAATATATTCACCTGGGTGTATATTTCACTCCATTCCAATGCTCCACTTGGCTGTAATTAATTATTTTCCGTGGGCCATCATCCCTACTCCCGATTCCATCGTTGTCAAGCGGTGAATACCCGAGCCATTAATTTTGGGCTGTCTCCTCGGTCCAGACGTAAATAGTGCGCTCGGCGCCTACGATCTCCGCCCACTTGCTAAGTGTAATTTGTAAAACTTCAAACTGGCCTCCTCTCATTCTCGTATGCTAAGAAAACGTATATTTTCTTGCATTTGGCTACAATTCTTCATCTTAAACTGCTATGATATTCACATACAGGTCGTGAAATCATGCTACAATATTATATGTCATTATACCTCTCATTGCTCTTTGGGTTCCCTGTAATTGCTCCCCCTCAGAGATCAATGGTTCGACTCTAGGCATGTAGTATTCGAGGACCCTTTAGGGCCTCCGAGTTTTGTTTCTGGCACCGAGGGCCTTTGTCTCGCCGTTGTACGCCATAATATAATATTATTATTAATAATAATAATCTATCTATCTATCTATCGTATGGCTTTTAGTGCCGGGAGTGTCCGTGGACATGTTCGGCTCGCCTGAGTCTGTAGCTGCTTCCAGCGGACACCCTAAAGGGTGAGCTACAAGTTCCGTTCGATTTCAAGTAGTTCCAACTTTCGCCACCAGATATCAATGATACCTAGTAGCGAACGTTGGAACTTTGATAGAGCGTTCTGACGAAATCTAACCTAACAAATTTTGCATTACACAAGTTTAGTCTGTGAAAGGATCTTTTACATGCCATAAATCTATGACATGGGACCGCCGGCTTTACTTCCCCTCCGAAGGAAGGCATGCTGAAGGATTTTTAACGCTCTTAAAAAATCCGACGACTTCGGCCGGGTTTGAACCCGCTATCTTGGGCATAGCAGTTCAGCCATAAATAATAATAATAGAATATAGGGATTGGAATATAATAGACCTGCCGTACCACACCCTCAGGAGTAAAACGCGTGAAGAAATTCTAGAGTACCCCTTAACCCCCTTAAGCGCATTTTACGTATTGGTGAAATTTATAGCTTAATTTGGTTCCGTGATAACCTTGTAGCCGTTTGCAAACTTTCACACTAATGGACCTGTGAGATTCTGTTGCCATGGTTACCGGCTTGCATTGGTTCATTAGTTTATTAAATGAAATTAGTTTTCTGGGAATATCTCAAAAACGGTTCGTTTTAGGGCCTTAAAATTTGGTTTTCGGGGAGCCTTTAGGGCCCCTGAGTTTTGTCTCCCACATTGAGGGGATGAAAATGATCTTTATTTTCACGCGCATCCATCATAAAACAGTCTGAAATGCGTAAATAACTCAAATTTCCGTAGAAATTCAGAAAAAAAACAGACAAACTCTCATTTTTGTATATAGTGATATACTGCACCGCTCGGCGTTCATCGTGTTCTATAGCACACATTTAGGTTTTACTCGCTAACCGTTGGAGATATACGAAAAGTGATAAGGACCTTTCGGATAGAAAATTAAATTTTAAAGCTCGTATGTGCCATAAAAAATTTGCTATTTCTTAGCGTTCTCTTTTTATTCGAAATGGAAATATGAAAGTTTTTAACCGAAGGGTGTAGTGACGTCACAAAAATGGTCGCCATTTTAAATAGTGCAAAATATCGAACTCAAAAGTAGCCTATATGTAAACCTGGTAAATCAGCTATATCCATGAAAAATTTCATTTAAATCGGACCTGTGGTATGGCGTATTTGAGTAACAGACAGACAGACAGACAGATAGACACACACCATCTCATTTTTAGCCTATTTTCATATATGAAAAAAAATAGGCTTATCAGATCACCTTTTGTCCGTGTGTCTGTGTGATGGTGTGTGTGATGGTGTGTGTCCCCCCTAATAACTTCTAAACGGCTCGAGCGATTTCAATGAAACTCGGTAAGTTCATAGCACTATTTCGGGCGACCCCGACCGTGCCCTTCGAACTTTTTACGTCTCACCAATCCAAGATGGCGGCTGTGCGAAATATTTCACCAGCATTCAAGATCTCCGAAACTATCAGACCGATATCACACTGGAATATTTTACGTTCATAAAGGAAACTACTAGAAGTTCACCTATGAGACTTTTGAAAACCTGGTAACTACAAAACCAACATGGCGGTCAAGCGAATTTGCGACTTTTAAATAGACTTTTCTCGCGATTTAACCAACCAAACGCAATAAAACTTGGTACAGTATATGTTTATATACAGTGTAATGCACCGGCATATAATTTTGTTCAATTGTTTACATAACCTCAAGATGGCGGACGTGCGGAATATTTCAACGGCATTCTATATCTCTGAAACTAATAGCGGTATCATCCTGAAATTTTGTACGGAGATAAAGGGCACTACTGGAAGTTCATCTATAAGACATTCAGAAACCGGTTAACTACAAAGCGAATATGGCGGTCATGTGAAGTTGAAAATTTTAAATAGACCTTTCTCGCGATTTAATGATCCAAACGCAATGAAACTTCGTACTGGAAATGTTTATACACATTATAATGCACTGGTATCTAATTTAAATCAATTGTTTACATAACCTCAAGATGGAGGCTGTGCGAATTTTAAAATTAAGTTTTTATTTCTTGTGTCGTAATCATGCAATCGAAATGAGAGTTTGAATAATGAACCTACGCAATCATTTTCCTTTAATGGTACATTACTCTATGGCCTATACATATAACAATCCAAAATGGCGACCATCCGAAGCATTTAGATGGACCTCAATATCTACGAATCTATTACACCAATCAAACTGAATTTTTTAATGTTCATAGGTGCTATGAACATAAGTTCACCTATCGGACTTTCAATAACCTGGTGATCACAAATCCAACATGACGGCGACGCGAAATATAAATATTCACATGGTCGTTTCTCGCAATTTAATCATCCGAGTGCAGTGACACTTGGTACAGTAAATCCTTATGCAAATATTAATCCACTGGCATCTAATTTTTTCAATTGTTTCCATAACCACAAGATGGCAGCTGTGCGAAATTTTAAAATCTCTTTTTTACTTCTTGTGTATTAATCATGCGAGTGAAGTTTGTATACTACACGTACACAATAATCTGCATGTAACAGTTCATAACTCTAAGACCTACATATATAAAATTCCAACAAAGCGACCATCCGCAATATTTAGTCAGTTCTCAATATCTACGAATCTATTAGAGCAATCAAACTGAAATTTTGTAGGTTGATAGAGGAAAATAACATAAGTAGGATATATGAAAATAGGCTGTATAGTTCTTCACGGAACTACTTGTTATATATTAGTATGATATATTTTTGCGTAAATAAGCCCTATTTAGTGTACAGTATAAGTATGTTACAGCAATGCTGATGAAGACCCCTATGTGAGGTTTAAAACATGTTACCATAAGCATGATACAGTATTCAGTAGTCTACTCATATCGCCGCCACGTTATCCGGGCTTGCACCGTATTGTTTGGCTGGTAATGGTATTCACTACGAGTCGGCGGCTTCGCTGGCGTAGTTCGTAGCATGCTGAGCTTCTATGCCGAGCGTCGCGGGTTCAAACCTGGTCGAAGTTGTCGGACTTTTTAAGAGCATTACAAGTCCCTCAGTATGTCTTCCTTCGGAGAGGAAGTAAAGCTGGCGGTCCCATGTCATAGATTTATGGCATGAAAGAGAGCCTTCCACTAACTATAATGTTATTGTGTGAAGCCAAAATATGTAGGTTAGAATTGATAACGCTATATTAGATACAACGTTCGCTGCCAGGTGCTGACTGTGATGGCACCTAGTAGCCAAGTCCACAAGCTAGGAACGATTTAAATTATCGTCTGCAGTCCTTACTTGAATTAAAACAAATAACGCTCGATAATACAGCCACCACAATTAACACCGGTTATCAGACAGATTCTACACACACCCGAAGTACACGGGGCTACATGACCACGTTGTCGTAGCCCTTAAACTGAGGAACCAAGCAACCATCACTACGAGTCCTAACAAAAGTGTAATCACATAAGTCCGAGGTTTCGATAGTACGAGAGAGTTTCAGTCCCGTCTACCTCGCCACGCTACCGTAGACTATAGCTAAAGCCCTGCGCGGATGCGGATATCCGCAGCATTTTTCGCCACGCGGATATAGTTTGCATGGCTGTGCGGATAGCGGACACGCTGCGGATAATGTTTGGAGTAAATTTGCGGATAGTTTTTAGAATACAATGTGGAACTTTCGATAATATTACATATTTGATAAGCCAATCTACAGCTTCATGCTTAAAAGAGGAATACTCCTATAGCCTATTGCGTACGAAATATTCGGGTACGTTTTGCAGTTATACACGAGAAGATTATTTTACTCATATGGTTTCAACTACATTTTATTAAGTACCGTACCGTATGTTTGTAGTAGAAGGTCTTCACATCTCATCATCATCAATTTCTCACTGCCATTATCCACGAGATATAATGCTGTCAATAAGTTTGTTAGTTCATCGTGGTGACATCATTAACATTTCTCAAGTCAGCTACTTCGCTATCTAAGCTATCCTGGAAGATCTGGTTCCAGGTTTATCTGTAGATTTATTTCCATCTTGGCACTGAAACGCATGGGCTGTGATATTGCAACGGAGACAGTTATGACATCAACTATGCGAACATTGATGGGTCAATAGGCAGAAGTATGATGACTGACTTGGAATGTTCCGGCCAAATGTCAATCCCTCTCTCCAAGCTTCAAGAGAAGTTCACTTAGTAAATGTAACCGCGACCGGGAGTATGAACATCATTTAACCAACATTGATAAAATATATATTAAGACAAAACAAGGTGTATATTCAATAGTGCGTGAAACAAAGCTCAAGTCAAGGATAAGGCAGATATTTGGGTACGTTTTCAATGGAACCAAAGAGGTGAACGATATAGTAGGATGTTTTACCTATAAAAGAGTGTATTCATACTCAGGACACAAATCAGGCACATCAAACCTACTGCGGCACAAGTGCGATAGTAGCCAAAGAAGTATAGCCAGTTTTTTGTCTCAAGCGGAGGTCAGGAAACCAGAATTGAAATATCAGCGGATTTTTATACAAGTCTTGCGGACGCGGGGCGGATGCGGATAACAGTCATGCGGATGCGGGGCGGATGCGGATAACGTTTTTTTTTATCCGCGCAGGGCTCTAACTATAGCCTTCTTTGATAGCATTACTCCAATAGTTAAAAGGCAATTAAGTAAGCTTTGAGCTTCATCTCATTTCAACAGCATATTGGTTTCTTATTTTCATTTTCTCCTTTCCTTTGATCCATAAATTTCATATCATCTCTACTTTCTCCTCCTGTCCAATTGGCGTCTCCTGGATCGAGGACAGAGGAAATATGCTTTCAACCGAGCGAATCTCCTTTACGCCGCTCTCACCAAGGGCTGGGCCTACGCCATCCAGCTAGACGGCGCCGGGGGAGACGAGATACTAGAGCTCCCTCCGAACTTCACCTTTCAACAGCCAGTTCGTCAGCCCGCGGTCACCCGCGGAGGGTTCCAGCGAGGGACCGGCCGAGGACGCGGACCACGCGGGGGCGGACGAGGGGCAACGGCAGCCAAATGAGCCTGCGAGAACGACCCTCCCGGCGGGTCGTTATCTCCAGGAATCCTATCAGTCGGACTAGTTCTGTAAACCGTGTTCTTCCTAGGACGGGATCGTGGCCTTCGTTACTGGATTATGAACTTGCCCTGGCTATACACCAGAACTCTCACCAGGCAGCGGAGCGCTGGGTCCAACTCTCCTGGGACCACGAAGACAGGTGAACAGAACTCAGTGATTAGTGATTCATGTGTTAAGTGTTATACGTGTGTTTCCTTTGCAGGTACTGGACTACATATAAGAAGTGATCAAGGGTCATTAAATTTCATTTTGTTTTGTTTGTCCGGTAGACACATGTGTATATTCTCTTGTAAATTGTATGTATGAGGCTGCATTAATTATTAATAAAGCAATGGGCCCTCAGCCCGACCGCTCCTCGCCAGGCGGCTGCGCCCGTGC